>CM037595.1:79606888-84406888 GCA_021018995.1 Chloranthus sessilifolius
TGACTATCACGAATTTTTGGGATCTTTTGACAAGCTTGATTCTTTTGGGATCCTTTTGACAAGCTTGTCAAAAGATCTCAAAAAACCGTGATAGTCAAGGATATATGCTTCAGATTTGATCTACCACAAAAAGTTCAATTAAAAAATTTCCGTGATAGTCAAGGATGTATGGTTCAGATTTGATATTCCACAAAAAGTTCAATTTGCAAAATTCCGTTGCCGGGACTTGAACCCGGGTCTCTCGGGTGAGAGCCGAGTATCCTAACCAACTAGACTACAACGGATTTGTTATACGAATTTGATAACAAATTTAACTTATATTATTCTAAAATTCATTATCAAACACTCATCTTCCACAATTCTTAATCGCTTGATCAATCTATAAATTTGTTGATAGTGCCTAAATCGTGTGGTTGTCAATTTATAATTTATTTTTTTGTTTTTTATTGCCCGAGAGTCATCAATCCTTCGTGAGTGTTCTGATTTTCTGGTGGACTACAGGTACGTAGTTCTCTAACACACTTTTAATAGGAAGATGCGCATGTAAGAGGAGGCGATGACGCCATTTTAGACACCTGAGTTTTTAAACATTGGGGTTTATTAGATATTGAAAAAGAGGGAATAAATGGTGTTCAAGCTATCTTACACCATTTATTGGCTTATGATCTTGAAAATTCATACTATCAAAGTGATATATCATCAATTGGAGGGCAATGAGTCCAAAAATCACACTTCCATCTTATTTGTGCACTCTAACACCCACGATGGATTTTAATTTTTGATGGTTAATATTAAAGTTTACCGATTGGATGGTGTACATCCACTTAGAAGCATGATCCTTTGGCTGGGACATGTTTCAACAGTGGACCGCCACTTGGACAATTTAGATTGATCATAGATGTGTGCCATATGACACAATGATAAATCACACTTCAATGGAGTGAAAACAAAAGTGATAATTTAGTGGTGTAAAATTATTTAAGGCCATTTAGTATTTAGAAAAGTAACTTTAAAAGGGAGATTTTAGAAATTTCCCCTATCTTCTTAGATCCTGTATGCAAACTGCAAAGACCATCATCACCATGTCTAGATATTGCATCAGTTTATCTTGTCTGCAACGGAAAGAAGTGAAGTCACACTTGTCAAACACATTAGGTTTATTTTTGTAAAAGCTGTGGGGGGACTCTAACTTCTAACGTTTGTTACCCTTAACCGTTCCTCAGTAGTCAGTACAACTCAACTCATTTTTAATGATCCCATGGGTTTTATAAAATCTTCTTTTTTGCTCTCTAATACGCATACTTGTAGGGCATAATCTTAATTTCTTAGAGAGAGAGAGATCGAAACTCGAATGCTTCGAATGCTTCCTATATGACCGTTTGCGCTGATCTTAGGTTGCGTTTGGTTAGCTCTTTCGCTCTTTGGCTCCGGCTCTTTTGGGGCAAAAAGCAGCTCTTTCGTTCTTTGGTTCCCGCTCTTTCAGGGCAAAGAGTAGCTCTTTCGCTCTGGCAGAGAACTGCTTTCACGTTTACGTTTGGTGACACTGGTCTGGCAGGGAGCTGTTTTCAGTGATAAAACTGTCTCTGCAAAAGCAGATTTATCTGCTCTCACATAGAGCAGGCAGAGAGTTGCTTCTGCTGCTATTTAGTTTCACTTATGGTTTGAAAACCCACTAGTAAGTCTGTTAGGTCGAGTTAACTCGAAGACTTGGACAAACTCGATTTGCTCTAATTCTGTAATTTATTAAATATTTTAAAATATATATATTGATAGAAATAAAGAAATATTTTATAAGAAAAAGATGGAAATATATGTTGGTAATGGGTTCTTTAATACTTCTTAAAAAGACTGGGTTTCTAAAACATTATCTAATGAAAATATTCCGTGGTTCCATTATCTAGCGAAATCCCGACAAGTCGAGTAACTCGTTCGAGTTACTCATTGACTCTTAGACTTTGAGAACTATGGTTTCAATCAATACATGCTAATGATATCTATATAAGATCTTATTTTCCATTAAAGGTGATTCTCATGAGTTAATTTGCTGAATTGTATAATTCAGGCAATAAGTGATTTATAATTGGAATCTGCCCCTAGAAACAGATTGCATCTATGCATGTTGATCCCTCTCATTCACATTTAAAGAGATTGAAACTGTAAACAGCCTGTTTAAAGTTCAACCACAATAAATCACTTTCCATATGCTTCCAATTAACAGAAATACTGCACAAGTTGGTATTAGGTGACAGATTTGGTCATGAACAATGTCATCAATTTCGTACACATGGCACCATTTTGATGCCATGGGGAGCATGGTGTCTTTAAATTGGATTCAATGTTAAGATCGCACTGAAAAAACCTCCACCATGTGATTAAGAGCCTACAAGTGGCAAAAAAATGTCATCTGGTTGGCATACAATCGCTCAATAGACTTTTTAATCATGTGGTAAAAATAGTCTCTTTTATGCAATTTTCGAGCTGAATCCAATCTAGACGATGGCCTTGTGCACAAAATGTATACAGAATTGATTTCCCGGTCGTCCCTGTCAGTGACTGGATTTGTCACCTAATACCAGCTCTTCACTTCACAAAAAATAGCCACTTACTAAGACGGAAGGAGGCAACTCACTGACTTTATTGATCATATAAAATACAAAAGAAGGTACATCAGTGCAGCATCAATTTCTACTGCTGGTCACTAGTAAATTTACAAACTTCTCTACAATTATAGCGCAATCAGAAATAATGAGAATTAGAAAGAACCTGTAATTTGTTAAATATTACGTAACGCATCTTCCTCCACAGCCACCGCAGAATTATACAAGTGTTCACTGGTGTATCCAGCGGAAAGATCTCCGGCCCATCCGCTGAGGTGTGAAGCTGAGGCCAAACATCTCCTTGAGGGCATGCCCGGACTCTAAGAATCCAACAAGCTTTGCAACAATGGTTGCACTCTCTCTAGCATGGTCTATGTTGTTCGTTTCGGTCCATAGGCGACGGGCCAGCTGTAGCCTCCTTTGTTTTGTGTCCAACCCAATTCCCCATTTCTGGTAGAGGCTCTCTCTCTCATTGACCGTTAACCTCTTCTGCATTTGCTTGCTCAGCATCTCCCTCTCGCGCCGGAGAGCCCTCGCACTGCATTTCTCCAAAGAACTTCTTAGAATACTTCAGTAGAAAACTAGTAAAAGGTAAGTAGTGCTTGGGCACTTCTTCAAAGGACTTGTAAAGAGTTCTTTATTTGAAAACTAACGAAAATTTAAAAATAGAGCTTGGCCAATTCTCCAAAGAACTAGTTAGGACCCTTTATCTTAAAACTAGTAAAAGGTAAGAGTACGCACATAACAATGGGTTCATAATTCCCGTAATTTAGGGCTCAACTTAAGAGCTAAAGGTTTTAGCCTTGACAATTTGCTTACAATGAGTGGACGGTTCATTGCAGACAAGGAGCTCAGTCCTCGCAGCTGTGCAGGTCTTCATGACTGCACAGCTGACAAGACGTCAACTCATTGTCTGGGATGAGTATGCGAGGAGCTGTCCGCTCATTGTAGAAAAATTCTCACAACAAAAATGTTATTCATTCTCGCACTCTTTATAGGAAATAACAAATATGTCAAATGTATTTAAAAAAAAATTATAGGAAAAAAAAAGATAGAAGAAAAACCTTCACTCACATTTATTCAGCTAAAACTGTCAAATTCAGCAAATTATGTTTCGACTTTTCTAAAGGTGCTTGCATTCTAGGGACTCAGAGCTAATCCATGTCAAGAGCTATTCCATTATTTTGAAAATTAGGCGATATCATATAAAAGTAGTAATTACTCAAAACTCGAGCCAGTTATGTTTGTAATTTTCCCAGATGGAAGAAAGAATGGATGTAGCAGATAAAGAAAACAGTACCTTGAGGCAAGCGAGGCAATGTGGTCCCCTTCAATGGATCTTTTATCACCATCTCCTTGAGAGAATGTATTCTTAAGAAATGACAGCCTCCTCAACTCAACTTCCATGTAAATGGAGTCAGTGGGATCACCCTTGAAGAGCAAGAAGAAGTAAGTTCTATGGGCCAAAGAAACATTGCAAGCATGCCAGAGTTCAATTATCTCTCCCTGCTGTCTCTCAAATTCCAAGGGCCAACGAGATGGAGATTCCATAGGATTTAACATCGGATCCAGGCCTACATCTTTTGCAGTCTTTTCTGTTCCAACCTCTTCATTGGTCTTCAATTCTGTCTTCTGATCCTTCAAGAATAAGATACCATGTTCAATGAAAGATACAATCAAGATTCTCAAGCTCTCTCTCTCTCTCTCTCTCTCTCTCTCTCTCTCTCTACTTCAATCAAAATGAAAATTTATGTATGACAAATATCATTTCCATTCTGGAAGTAAGACATCTAAAGGGTTGTAGTAGCTAATAACTGGTAGTATTTTATATTAAGGCCCAGCCGAAGCATGCCAAGCCTGCCCTGTTTATGGAGGCCCAGATAATAATGATTTGCTTTATGCCTAAAAAAGGTGGGACAATTTCTGGTCCAGCTTGGCCCATATCACCCCTATCTATAGAAGATTAATGCAATAATGATTTGCTTCAGCCAGTCATGTCTCAAATTATCCTGGTTTAGCATAGCATTGTATTTAAGAGATTGCTGAATATAATATATATATATATATATATATATATATATATATATATATATATATATATATATATAATTTGTCACCAAAATATCATCTCCAGCATTTGAGCATCCTCCTCATTCACTGATTTTCTTTGTTCAGTTTTTCCTTTTGTTTTTGTTTTTTCTTTTTTCTTTTTTGTTGTTTCATTTTTTGTTTTTGACTTTTCTGGATGCATGCTTGTAATAGTGCTGTCAAAGTCAACATGCAAAGCATAAAATCATGATGCTTGACACAAGTAGTATCATCTACATAGAAGATAGATAAGATTCCCTTTATTAGAACAAATACGGAAGGACTCCAACCTCCAAACACAATAATGAAAAATAGGAATCTACATAACAAGTTTTATTGTAAATAAAGAAACTAATTTAAATCCTGAAAATTCACAACTCTAACTCATTTGGTTAGCAACTTACGGAGAACTAATACGGCTATCATGTGTTACCACAGCACAGATTGATGTTTTTGACAACTAAAATGGGTGTTAGTGTATACTATGGATTTTCTACAGTGGAAGCTATACCGACACAAGGGAGAAGCGGGATGAAAACCAGTCAATACTACACAAATTAAAATGTAAAAAAAATTGGAAATATGAAGTAAAGATTGACGTGTAAATGATCATATGTGCATAGTCACCAAATTCTGCGACTTCTTAATAAAGTCATGTCTAAATCACAAGCAAATCCTGAGAACGATCTTTTCGCACTTTATCACGATTTATTGAAAAATTCACAAATTTTATTTACTGTTATGCGAACATTACATTTTAATCATGACTTGATGAAAACACGACCTTTTCAATTACTCAATGGAAAAAATTAAAATGAAAATGAAAAACTCATATATTTCCATTTGTAGAAAACTAAGTTAAAAATGAAAAACTCTTATTCTCATTTCTGAAAAAAAAACCCAAGTTAACAACGAGTTTTAAATTTGAAACTCAGCATCCCGGTTTGAAACATCCTGACTTTGTTTTCAGTATTTTATTCCAGTTTTTTAATCTTTTCAAATTTTTCGTGAATTTCCTGATTTTTGCCCATTTTTTGCGAAATTTCTTCATGTTGAATAATTCCTGAATTCCAACTTGGGGGCTATATCTACTTGGGCAGTAAATATCACTCAATTTCAATATAAGCGTAGCAGCATTGGTTTGTATAGTTGAAAACAACAAATTTGCGTAGAATATAAATCAATCATAACAAATTTCCCCTGGCTAGGAGAAGACTTTATTGAAAATGACGGACTTTACACTTCCGGGTATCGCATTGATTTCCCGTTAATTACATAAAAATTGAATACCTCTGATTAAAAGCTGCTAAAGAAAAGTAAAGTAATTACATCTCTGAAATAAACAAAATAAATCCGAAGTCTAAGTCTTCATTAACATCTTCGTCTTCACGGTATGAGATGGATGTGCAGTATGCTCTCTTCGTCAAAGACTCGGACGACGTGAAATAGAGGACATCGGATGAGAGAGCCCCTTCTCCATAAATTATACTCATCTGATCGATAGGCATAGTCAAATATGGGCGTGAAGAGTTCGTGAATGAGTCTCATAATGAATTCTCGCTCACTTTTCTGGAAGGCGAATTCAAACACCAGGTCCATATTCTGAAGTCTAATCATCCAAAGAATTAACACTTTAAGTTATGGAAAATCTAATCATGGGTCGGATATCATCAAATTCCGTAGGATTTGATCATCATAGGTTATTTTGTGATGACTTCACCATTAAATCATGTAATGATCTTGTAGTACGATCATTTAACATAAAGTTAATGAATTCAGCATTAGATTTGACCAAAACCATGAGATTTGATCAATACATAATAAATCCACCGTTGGATCTTATTACGATCTCGTATTATGACCGTCTGCCTAAAAGTCAACAAGGCCACCATAAGATTTCACCAAAATCATAAAATTTGATCAACAAGCAACAACTCCACCGTTGGATCTCTTTACAATCTCGTATTATGATCGTTTGACCAAAAATCAAAGAATTCATCATTGGATTTGACCAAAATCATAAGATTTGGTCAACATGTAATAAATTCACCGTTGGATCGTATTACAATCTCGTATTATGATTATTTGACCAAAAGTCAATGAGTCCATAGTTAAATTTGACCAAAAATCAACATATAGCAAATCAACTGTTGGATCTCGTTACAGCATCGTATTATGATCGTTTGACCAAAAGTCAACGAGCTCGTCATTAAGATATTTAACCCCTGCGAGAGCTGCATAAGAGATAGCCTAAACGAGGACGGCCCACGCATAGACGGCCTAAGCAGGGATGGCCCATGCAAGGATGGCCCACATAGGAACGACCGACGTAGGGACGGCGTAAGTGGGGATGACCTACACAGGGATGGCCTAAGCGGAGACAACCCACGCATAGACGGCCTAAGCGGAGACCTCATAATTATTTTTATATTAAGAAATTGGATTTTACCAACATCATAAAATAATTTCTAATCTCGAGGTTGAGATCCAAACCCTACATTCCGTGAGGGAAACTGTAATTTCGGGACATGATTTAAATATGGAAAATCTGATGGTTATGAGTCGTTATAGATGAGGGTTTCGGGTGTCAATCCGGAATCATTCTTTAGATTTGTAATTGCAACCCATACGAGTTATCAGATTTGTGGCTGCAATCCAAGCGTACTAAGAGTTAAGCGAGGGGCTGTACCCACATAGCCTAATTATCTACAAGTACACAAAGAATTGGGTACGTGTCGTAACGTTTAATCTCAAATTGCAACCCTAAATCATACTTAGGTAAGGGTCGTAACTCTCATCCTAAGCGCACCACATTTAGGTAAGGGTTGTGGCTCTTATCCTAGATGAACTCATATCGGAAACAATCTGAATTTAGAATTAAATCTAGATTTATCTCTCTCGTACACTCTAAATAAAAGGAAGCCAAAGGAGAGAAGAAAAGGGAACATAAAATATCTCGGAGATACCTTAAGGTATCTTGGCAAAAGAATCTAAGTCAGAGAAATCTTCGGCAGGGCTCTCGCATAAGAATTTTTGAATCTGGATAATGAGAAGGGATCTGCATTTATAGATTTATACGGGAAGTTATAATCCTATGATTTCCGCAAGAGTTTCACAAAATAAGGATTGTGAGGTTGCGTGGGCCTTAGCCTTCACGCAGATTGAGAGAAGAATCTTCTCGAGATATCTGGCATGCGTAGGTGGTGGTTGCATGGGCCATTTTGAAAGAGAATATGGCATGGAGAGAGAAATGAGAAGAGAGTGGAAGTGGGATGGCCCACGCAGGGCATGCGTAGGTGGTGGTTGCATGGGCCATTTTGAAAGAGAATATGGCATGGAGAGAGAAATGAGAAGAGAGTGGAAGAAGTGGGATGGCCCACGCAGGTGGCCCTGCGTGGGCCATAAAAGAAAAATGAGGAAAGAAGAGTGAGATGGCCCACGCAGGTGACCTGCGTGGGCCATATTTCAAGAGAGAAAGAGAACGAGAAAAAGAGAAAAGAAAGGAGAAAATGAGAGATAGGAAAGAGATGGCCCACGCAGGTGACCCTGCGTGGGCCATTGGAGAGCGAAAAAAGGGGATGGCCTGCGTGAGCCATCAATGAGGGAGAAAGAGAGGATGGCTTGTGTGGGCCATCAATGAGAGAAAAAAGAGAGGATATGCATTTAAAGATTTACGGTAGAGGTTACGGGAAGTTATAATTCTACGATCTATGCAAGAGTTTCACAAAAATAAGAATTGTGAGGGTTGTGTGGGCCTTAGCCTTCACGCGGATTGAGAGAAGAATCTTCTCGAGATATTTGGCCTACTTATGTGGTTATTTGTTTAAGCATAAAAAGGAGAGGACCCATGTTCGAAGAAGATAGCCCACGCAGGTGGCTGCATGGGCCATTTTGAAAGCGAATATGACAGAGAGAGAAATGAGAAGAAACAGAGTGGAAGAGCCATAAGAGAAAAAGGAGAAAAATGAGGAAGAAGAGTGAGATGGCCCACACAGGTGACCCGCGTGGACCATATCTCAAGAGAGAAAGAGACAAGGAGAAAAATGAGAGATAGGAAAGAGATGGCCCACACAGGTCACCTGCGTGGGCCATATTTCAAGAGAGAAAGAGAACGAGAAAAGAGAAAAGAAAGGAGAAAAAGGAGAGATAGGAAAGAGATGGCCCAAGAAGTTGACCTGCATGGGCCATTGGAGAGAGAGATGATAGAGAGAAAAAGTAGAAGAGGGAGAGAGAAGGAAAAGATGGCCCACACAGGTGACCCTGCGGGTCATTGGAGAGAAAAAAAGGGGATGGCCTGCATGGGTCATCTATGAGGGAGAAAGAGAGGATGGCCTATGTGGGCCATCAATGAGAGAAAAAAGAGAGGATGACCTGCGTGGGCCATTAATGAGAGAAAAAAGAGAGGATGGCTTGTGTGGGCCATCAATGAGAAAGAAAAAAGGGGATGGCCTACATGGGCCATCAATGAGAGAAAAGAGGATGGCCTGCATGGGGCATTGAGAAAGAGAAAAAAATATTAGAGAGAGTGGGAAGAGGAGTATGTCCATGCGTGGGTCACACTCTTTGACATAGTTTGAACTTTAAGTCCTAGTTAGAGTAGGTTAGAAGTAGGAAACCTATAAATAGAGATTCCTTTCTTAATTTCTTCCATTAATTCATTATATCCGAGCTTTGAAACTAATTAGAAGAACTTCCCGGCTTCGAAAAAAAATTAAAATTCTGAGTCAACAATAGTGTCCTACAATCAACATGTATCATATTGTCAGAGTAAATTTTACATTTTTTACCCAATGAAAATATAAGTGCAGCATATCGTATCTATATAGCATACTCTTAATAATAATCATTACATATTATATCACATATAGGATTAAGTGTCATAAATTATTCACCGTGTAAACACCCAAGAGGGGCATAGACTAGAAGCCAATTGTAAAGGGTGAATCGTGATCCCCAGAAGAGTCCTTTTAAAATATGTAGTGGTTGGGGTGTAATGAAGACAAGCATAGTACCTTTTCTCTTCACAATCTGAGGTTAAGTGTCACTTGATAAGCACTAGGCTAACCAGAAGATCCCACGAACACAATGCCCGAGTCCTTCCGCATCCACTTTTCAGGAATCAGACATCTAATTGGATCAATTTATTTAACGTTTTATGTTTATTGTTTTGATAATCATCTACCAAAAATTTAATTTCTCAAAATTTTAGAGCCGCTCTTTGAGCATGGGTAGAAAGGTGATCTTTTAGCTGGAACACTGATGTGCAGACTTCTGTGCTCAATTTTGCTATAATATGAACAAATAGACGTTGAAGATAAAGGAAAAGGAAAAGGGGATGGTATTGTTTTCCTTGTTCTTACAACTGACTGGTAGAAAATCCACTATTATTCCCAATAAATGCATCTACATAATTGAAACAGTAGCTATAACTTCTAGAGAAGAAATTATGGTTGGAAGGGCCTACATGGCCTCTCTCCTAAAGAAACCAATAGAAAATGAAAAATGAACAGTAGGTCAGTTTCTAAGTTAGTGTAATGATGAAAATTTATTCTAAGATTACAATCAAGTATGGCTCAAACGTGGTTAAACATATCAAATATTATGGTTAGTAATTCGTACTTTTTTGGAAATACCACCCAAGACACAATCAGATTCTGTGTATGCTTCAATTAGCATGTCCTGGAAAAGAATCGTTAAAAGAAAAAAATTATCTGTCAAGTAGTTGGAGTGATCTTTGCATTCTAAATACTTAAAATTGAATTCCAAAACCAAAATTCCCATCTCAGGTTATTATATACAACAATGAGCCGTCCCTACATTACTTTATATAGGAACACGTATCTGTCTCTACACATTTGAGATTGCAGGAAATTTATTATTATTTAACAAAATGACCAAAAAAATGATATAGCAATGACATAGATCTGAGGGGAAGGAATAGAAAGAAAGAAGAATTACAAGAAACTAACTAATTGAGCTTTCAGGAAAAGTTACTATGCGGTTGTTGGTTTGTAGGATTTTCCACTAAGTGAATAATGAAAGAAATGTGATAATACAAAAAGAAGAAAACGAGAAAGGAAATATATAACAAAGTCAATAGGCTGTGTCTGGCATAGCTCTCTCCTAGCTCCCTGCCAGAGCAGGGTTTATTTGCTTTAGCAGGTTCCCTTTCTCTTTGCTAAATGCCTGCTACCTACTTTAGCAGGTCCCCCTTCTCCTTGGTAACTCCCTGCAGAGCAGGATTTACCTGCTCCAGCAGTTCTCTCCTGCTCTCTGCTCAGTCCTTGCCATAGCAGATTGTATATGCTCTGGCAGGGAGGTAGCTGCTAGAGCAGGTAAATCCTGCTTTGCAGGGAGTTAGCAAGGAGAAGGGGGGCTTGCTAAAGCAAGAATATCTGGCTCTGGCAGGGAGCTGAGAAAGAGCTATGCAAACGCAGCCTTAGTGATAGGCACTAAATAAATTACTCAGGAAGCAGCCATTTAAGAGATCATAAAATGATATGATGACTCGACGGAGAACAGAAAGGGATGTTGAAAGGATGCAAGTATTGAACATATTACAGAGTGGTCAATTAGCTTAAGGATAACATCGAGAATATGCAACCCTTAGCAAAGAATAAGCTCTGAAGGTACTGCGTTGTATGGTTACGAGGTAAGGCAAGAGCAGCATGGTTCAATTTCTTGAGATCTGTCACTGATGAGGCTAAACTTGAGATCATCTCCGCTATATTTAAAAATTTATTTAACTAGGAAAATAGTATTGTTGCTGTAAAACCTCCAGAACTTTGAGAAAATAGCGAAGTTCAGTAATGGGACTTTGCCCAACTAGTGAATGCCTTGAGCATGCATTGAGGTCAGAGGTAAAATCCTCTGCTTGACCATAAAAAATTGTCAACTGTAACTGTCTTCCATGCACTCCATTTAAACGGCTGGGATGGTTCTCATGAGTCAACAGGTCAAGAGAAGGACAAAAGATATGCTTTTTTAACTATCAGAGGGAATTTATTCCTCAACGTGGATCAACCAGTATATGAAACAATCTACAGCAGAGAATGACTACGTTCTCTGCAAGAAAGCACAAACATATCAACTATTGGGAAAATGGCTGATCCCAATATATAACGAAAAGGAAATGAAAGGAAAATTACCTAAGTGACCACTCTAATAAAAAAATATCAAGTTATCCACCACGAATGAAATAAAAAAATGATAATAATGTCCTTTGATAAACTGTTAAGAGTATATAATTCACTAAGTAGCAGAGAGACTAAACTGATTCTTCAATGAACAGTTTGTGCTTTTGCAGATCTAAAATCCTACCAATATTATGCCAAAATAAGGTCTAAACTGTGACCTTGAAATGTGAAAGAAGTAGCAGCAAAGATGCAAACAAAGAACGTAATATTTGTGTTGTATAGCGATGGATGCAAAACCAAGACAATTAAAAATTGATAATTCTCTTAACGTGATGGTAGCAACAACCAAAGTAAGACACTCACCTGGCCATCAGCAAGTTGTTTCTGATACTCAAGTTTAGCCATCTCTTTCATTTCTGAAACAACAGTACAGATGCTAGAAATGCTCTCTTCCGCTGCATTCTTGATACTCTCAGCCTCTAGCACATCAACTGAAGAACTCCATTCAGAAGTATGAGAAGCTTCTCTTGATAGCATTTGAGTTTCAGTGTCATAATTCAATACAGGGAGTGTCCTCTGAAAGCCCCCAGGCCTTCCAGGAAAGTCTTTCTCAAACCCGGTTGGTGGTGTATTCTCATCTTGTTCCAACTCCTGAAACCAGGGAGAAATGAGCTAGTCATTGTGGATGCTCCACGTCTTTGGCTCCTTGTTAATCCGAAGCTTCTGGAGCAAGATCAACTTTCCAACTATGGAGCATAAAGACGATTCGTCTAGGTAAGCTATAATAAATATCATTTCCAATATTTTAGCACTCTAGAAATTCTGGTAACTTTCTTTGTTAAGTTTTTTTCCTTTTAACTGTTTTTTTTTTTGGAATTCCTGCCAAACCCAAATAGATAGGAGAAGGTGTTGATGACCTTTTTTCGGGAATTCTCGGATGCATTTTTACATATTTTTTTCCACATAAATGCCAAGGACAAACCCAAGGAAATCAACCCAAAAGTAATTACATCAACATAGAAAGATAAAAAATGAAAAAGTAAAGCCTCAAAATTAAATTGTTAATGGAGAAACAAATTTTGAGTAGTGAATACCCAACTGGAACATATTTGATTAACACCAGATATGGAGCAACAAACGCGGCAAGCTTGTGTTACATCGGCACAGATTGATGTTTTGGGTCACTAATGTGAATACTTAGGTGCCCACTAAAGATTTTCCACAATGGAAGTCTAAGCAGAGATGAAGAAGTAGGATGTATACACACACTTAACAATTAACTGATTAAAGTATAAGGTATATTGAAAGTAATCGAAGTATAAACATCTAAATGACAATAGATATGAAGTAATTTGGGATTATATGATGTCTTAATATTAATATATCATATATGGATTTCATATTCTTTATAGCACACTCTGTAGACTCTATGATACACATATGCAACCATATCATATATCCTACTCAATAGTATAGTAGATCGTAGATCATAAATGGATATAGAAATACATGGCTTATTTTCCAAGAGGGAAACTTAAGTAAAGGCAGCATAAAGAGAAAGAGAGATATGTAAATTATCTGACACTTGAAAAACTGAGGATGCTAACTAGAAGAGACTGAATTAACATCAGGATTCCATGGTTAAAATAATCCCGTGGACAATTAAAGACAAACATAGTACCTTTGATCTTCATACCTGATATGTACCTCCACTAGATTAGCAATAGACCAATGAGAGGATCCCAAAAACATAATGATCCAATCACCCCCATCGACATTTCAATAATCATGCATCTAATTTCATCAATATATGTAACCTATTATATTCGACTAATTAAAAATCATGTACTAACATTGTTTGAAATTTCAAAAAATTTCTTTGAGAATTGGTAAAAGCTGAACTTTTAGTTGAAAACTATAGTTATTATTCTGACTTGCATAAATTCATGTTTAAATTTTCAATTTTATGAACATATCATAACAAGTTTGAAACAAATTAAAAAACTCTGTGGTGGCAAATCATCGCATCTAAAGACGGAACAGCCGACGGGGATTTGAATGGTAATGTCCACAATAGTCGTACATCAGCATGGTGGAAGGCAGTCAAAGAAACAACTAATGAAGTCAATCGGGGTACGACTTTCAGCTAGGGAGATGGTCGGAAAATAAGGTTCTGGAAAGATGTATGGGTCGGGGAGCAACCTCTACAAACGACATTCCCATCGATCTTCCTTCTCTCTGATTCGAAAGACGATGTGATTAGCAACTTTGGCCACTATATTGAGGGAAACTGGGTGTGGAATGTTACACTAAGAAAGCAGTTATGGAATTGGGAGATGGGAACTTATCAGGACCTGCTAAGAGCTATTGGGGAGGTTTTGCCTAACTCTGAAAATAGAGATCGAAGATTTTGGAGATACACTCTTAAAGGAATCTTCACAGTTAAGTCCTTGTACAATCAGCTGTTGATGCAGGAGAGAAGGCTCTCACAATCTAGAAGATGGTCTAGTTTCTAGAAGGTCAAGATGCCGCCCAAAATAAAATATTTCGCCTGGTTGGTTAACCGGGGAAGAATACTCACCCAAGATCAGTTGAGTCGAAGAAACATACCTATTATTAACCGGTGCCTTCTACATATGAGGGGAAGGGAATCAGCTGCTCAAATTCTTTTACATTGCTCTTTCGCACAGAGCATTTGGCATCAGATATTCCGGATTTTTAACGTCCAATGGGTGACTCCTTTTTTGCCAACAACCATGATGGAAATGTGGAAAGATATGGAACTGACGGATCACAAGAAGGATTTATGGCCGCTTACGATCTATGCGGTGTTTTGGGCTATCTGGAGGAAAAGAAACAACAGAGTTTTCACTCGTAAGGCAAAACCGTTTTCGTTGGTTATACGGGACATTAGAGATATGGTCGTATTGTGGAGTGCTAACAAGATGGAGGACTTAAAGGATGGGTTCGTGCAATTCATGCTGATTTGGGAGGACTGCTGCTCCTAACTGTTTCCTGCTGTCATTTGATTGTAATGGGGGTTTTTCTCGTGTTGGTTGCTGTTGCGGGCTGCATCAAGTCTCAGGGGTTAGTTTTTTTGGGGGAGCTGTCTCTTTTTTTGGGTAGTTCCTTACTACCCGCCAAGGTTTGTAGCCCTTTCCTTTTTTCTTGTGGCAATATAATCTCTTGTTACCGTTTCAAAAAAAAAAAAAAAAAAATATATATATATATATATATATATATATATATATATATATATACATTAGTTATGGTGTTTTAATTTTCTTCATTCTTTCTCAAGTAAGATAATTCACAAATCCCGACACCTTACAGATACAACAGCAAACACTTCTACATTATCAACTGGTAGTTATCAGTTGTCACCAAAGAGAAAAAGTGGAGGATGCAAGAAGGCAGAGAGTTAAATTTAATAAGTCTTTTTGACAAAACTCGGCAGCAACAATGTCAAAATTTAACTGAAGGAGAATTAGAGTTCAAACTTCAGGGTAATCAGACCATTAAATGAAGAAACCTAATAGAGTACCTTTATTTCCACCCACCGAATCTTTAAGTTCACCCACTTTTTTTTTTTTTTTTGATAATCCGGGTATCCGGGCCTCTTAGAGCACCCGCCTAATCCCAAGGGCACATGCGCACCCCAAATTCAGCACATGTCGGGTCAGCACAGGATATAAATCCCTAGGGTGGCCTCAAGGGGGGGAGGGGATTCGAACTCAGGTCTCCAGCTTTTAGAAGCAAGTACCTGGCCAGCTCGCCTAACCCCTTGAGGTTAAGCATGTACCTGGCCAGTTCACCCACTTATGTGAGTATTCAATTTAAAAAAACCGAATCTTCAAATCCACCCACTTATTCATATGAATATTTTGTAAAAGATTCACCCACGTGAATTCTTTCGATACACACACATCTTTTTCCTGCTCGACGACGCTGACGATGATGTCAGTGATGATGATGCAGAGGAAGACGAAGCCCACAAAACCTCTTGAAATCCTAAAAAAAAGTCATGAACTTTTGAAATCCTAAGAAGAAGAAGCCATGAAGCCCTTTTGAAACCAAAAAGCCATGAAACTCTCTTAAAACCCTAAAAAAGATGATGAAGAAGAAGAAGAGAAAGAAGACTTCTACTAATGTACTCCTCTTGAAAAATCCCTGAAAAGAAGGAAAAACAAAAGAATAAAAACAAGAAAAAAAAGTGACTGTGTCTTGGATGGTGGGTACCCACTATGAATGATTTAAAATTGACGGTGGTTACCCACTGTCAGTTTTTTAAAATCTGGCAGTGGGTACCCACCATCAATAGGCACCCACCGTCAATGGGTACCCATTGTAGTTTAAAGTTGACAGTGGGTACCCACCATCAAATTTAAATAATTGACAGTGGGTACCCACCATCAGTTTTAAACCACTCACAGTGGGGGTACTCATTGTCAAACACACAATCACCTTTTTTTTCTTCTTTTATTCTTCTTACGTTTCTTTCTTTTTTTCAAGGGGTTTCATGAGTCTAATTCTAGAGGAAGGAGAAGATGAAGAAGTGGGTTTCAAGCGTGTTTCATGGGGATATATGACTCACCAGAGCAAAGGACTCGCCAGAATGGAAGTAGAAGTGGGTTTCATGTGGGTATACGACTCACTGACCGAAGGACCCGCCCAAACGGATGAAGAAGTGGGTTTCAAGAGGGTTTCATGAGTGTGTAAGACTCACGGGAACGTTGGAACGACAGAGGAAGAGGAAGAAGATGAAAAATAGCACCCACATAAGTGGGTGAACTTCAAGATTCACCCATCACCCACCGAATCTTTCAAGGCACCCACAAATTACCCTTTTTTTGCTTTGTACGTGCCAATGTGGGTGAACTTCAAGATTTGGTGGGTGGAAATAAAGCTATTCAAACTAATAGTATGTCAGTTTCTTAGTGGCAGACTCATGGGCGAGGATGACCTCACCAGCGGATTAGTAAGCAGATGCAAGGAGCTCAAGTTGTTTCCAGAATTTGAGCCCTTATAAATTACTAAAGGGAGGGTGTAATTACTGAAGGGAAAATAGAGATGAGGACAACAACATGAATAAATTAATCAGGATGTATCAATTAAAATAGAATGAAAAAGTAATAGAATCTTAACTAAGGATTAAAAGGGACTCTATATATAGATTCGAATATTGAACAAATTACTGCAGGAAAACGCAGAGATGGGGACAACCCTTTATGCAGTTAGAATACGCTCCACAGGTGCTGCACTGTCTAATGGACCTTGACTCTATCTCCCCTACATTTCTAAAAACGTGCCAAGGTAATACCAAAGCAGTTCTTATTTGTGGTAACAATTAGGGGTTTCAATCAGGGTTACCTAATTTGTTAGGTAACCCTGCGAACCGCGAACTGGTTTGCTGGTCTGTTCAGTCCAGTTTGCTGTTTGTAGGCAAATCGAGAACTTATTCTTTATATTTTTTCTGCTATGTTGAAGGATATAAAAAGCGTTAACAACAGAATTTGAAGCCTCCATATATTTGTCCAAAGCATTACCATAATAGAAACACAGTCTCACCTGTCTATCACCAATTTGTTTCTGGTACTGAGGTTTTGTTATCTCATTCAGTCCTGCATCAAAATTAGACATGCCAGTAATGTTCCCTGTAGACGCGCTCTTGATACTTTGTGCCTTTATGACATCAACAGAAGAATTATGATGATAAGTCTGAGAATCTTCTTTCAATGGTGTCTGAAAGCCCCCAGGGTTTCCATGAAGTTCATTCTCAAACCGGCTTGGTGGTGTATTCTCATTTTGTTCTGCCTTTGGAAACCAGGGAGAAGATGAGCTAGTCATGAGGGTTGCTCTACAACTTCTGCTTCGAGTCAATCCAAAGCTTTCTGAGCTAGATAATTCTGCCTTAAGGGGCAATGGGGATAATTCAACTGGGTAAGGTTTAATAAGATAGTCCATTGTTTTCTGCACATTCTGGAGTTTCTTCTCCAATGCACCATATGTAAAATCTATATTATGCTTCAAATCTCCCTTCGGTGGGGCTCCCATGTCCTGATCTCTGGCATGTTCACTGCCACTAATGGTCAAATCAAGCAGCCCTTCATTTTCTTCAGGGAATAAGGCATCAAATTCTTCATTTCTTCTTGTGCTCGACTCTTCCACCTCAATACACCGAACTTCCTTGCAAAGGTCCTCAAAATCTTCACTAGTTACTTGAGAAATTTTGTCCCTGCCCTGACTTGGAACCAGCTCACCAGAAATAGAACTACTGATTGAGAGACGAGGAGAGGTACCACCATAGAGGATGCAATCTTTTGGCTTTTCAGGATGTTGTAGGTATTGCTCGTTACAAGTGCTACCATTGTACTCTATATAATACTGAGATGTATTGAATGCTGACATTTCAAAATCTAGTTTTCTATCTGATGCTTCTAGTAGTTCAAATTCATCTTCACATGCATTCCTTTCATGGTATGAACCTTGACCATCTCCTCCTGCTTGAAGCAAATTCTCAAGTCGTGATTGAGCAATATCACGCTGTCGAATCAGCTCTTGCATCTCTTTCTCCAGCTGCATAAAACAGTCAAGTTGTCCATGTCCATTAACATAATTTTAATTTTTTTAATATTTTATACAAAAATAAATAATACAACTGACTGATATGTCTAAACTGAAAACTACATGTGCTAGGGCAGAATGGTACAAATGTACATGACATTAGGTAGTTGATCGACCTCATGTATGTGCACGTGGTAGCCAAAATGGCAGGGTGTGCAGCATCCCGGGCTGCACACTGATGCACAGCTCTGTGTTCCATATGTCAAATGAAAGTGACACAACGTGTGCGGCATGTGTTAGTACAAACAGGAAAATTTGGATTCCTACGAGCATACTTTTAGAGGGCGTTCACTTCGGCGTAAAGTGAATATTTTACATGAGAAGTTGGTATTTTACACTGAAGTGATGGTTTCCAATTGTTTGTCTCACAGTAATTCCAGCCATAATTGTGGCTATAATTTTAAGGGTAATGGTCGCATGATACAATGGACCAGGTAACTTACCTTGTCCCACACTAATTTGCAGCCACGTGGCACCCAATCTCATGATCAGGTGTCATGGATAGGATAGGAGCAACTCGATGATCATATTTGTGAAAAATAATTCAAATATAAAATATAAAATTGCAGAGTCAATGGCGTCAACGAATGTGAGAAATGAACGGTAAAATCCAATGCGATTTTTCCGTTCATTTACGTGCAATTGACTCTTTTGATCGCATAGTTTTATATTTTATATTTTATTTTTATTTTTTTTACAAAATAATTATGATCATCAGCGGCTCCTATCCATGGCATTCGATAACTAGTGTGGGATCAGGCAGTTACCTGGTCCATGGTAGCAGGCTACCTTTATCCTAATTTAAAAACACTATTACAACCACCTACGCAAGTCTCATACTACGTGAGGTGTTCACTTCGGTGTACCTGAAAAAGTTGGTGGAAAGTGTATTTTATACAACTTATTGTGGTGAAAAAAAAAACATTTTACACAAGGTGCTTATTATAGATAATATTTTTCTAAAATTTTACCAGCAAAAAGCCCTTTACAGGTAGTATTTTTGTTTTTTAGGTGCATGTTTACCCATTATTTCTCAATTTAGAATGCAGTTTGGCAAACCTTTAGAATCTGAACATCCTTCTCTCTTAATAACTCTTCAGAATGAAATGGGGCGGAAGTTGGTACTGGATATCTCAATTCGCTCTCCAATCTAGCCAATTCTTTTTGCAAATGCTTTACCAATGCCTTCTCAGACATGACTATGTTGACCTGTGCACTTGTAGAAACTTCTTTTGCACAGCTTGCAAATAGGAGAGTATTTCTTGATTGCTCGACATGACTTCGTGCAGGACTCATTGTACAAATGATGGCCGTTCTTGCATTGCCTCCTAAGGAATTTTGAAGTATGCGTGTTAGTTTTGAGTCTCTATATGGAACATGCCCATTTCTTCCTTTACTGCATTCAATAAAACATTAAACGATAAGTAGATTAGAGCAAGTTAAGATTTTTTTTATTTGATCAGCAGAGTTATAATTCCATAGAAAAGAAGAAAATACAATTAGATCAAATACGAGCGAGAGGCTCTGAATACAAAAAAAAAAAAAAAGCAAAACAGAAAATGGAAAACAAATGGAAAACAGAGAAGGTGGTGCTCAGGCCAGCACCCCCAGAAAACAGAAGACTACAAGAGGGGCAATACGACCCCTGGCAGAAAACAAAATACTATAAAGCATTATATTATAAACATTCAACTACAGAATAAAATTTATAAACAATTCCAAAAAAGTAATTGTAAGGTATTATTGTCACTATCATGATAATATTTAATACTTCTCCTAAATGTGTTGTATATTTGCCAAGTAAAAGTGTGATAAATCATTTATCACATTTTGGTTCACGGACGTCCGTGAGTGACCTCATGGACATCCGTGGTCACGGACGACCGTGAGTGATTCACGGACGTCCGTGCCCCAACCTTATTTAAATGGAAATACAGTTCGGGCAGTTATCTCTCTTGTGCAAAAAAAAATTTAACTTCGAAAAATTAGAGGAGATTATTGAGATAAATTTACCCTATTATCATTGTTAAATTTCTCAAGGATTTATTACTTGTTAGAGTGATCTAGAGGTTTAGATCTGTATCTCGTGAGACTCAAGATTTAGAGAGAAGGAATTTCACTATGGATTGGATGATCGTGGGATGCGATTGTTGGAAGTGAGAAGAGTGATAGGGCATATCATTCTGAAAGCACTGTAAGGTTTATTTTTCATAGTGAATTACTTATTTTGGATCTGAGAAAGATCCCATGGTTTTTACCTGTGATAGGGTTTTCCACGTAAAAATCTTGTGTGTTATTTGTGTGGATGTGATTGATTTTATTTAATTGCTTATATTCAATTTATATAGTTAGATAGATAAATATTCCGAAATTTCAGTAATTAAATAAGAAGCCATACAATGCTAATTCTCAAAACTGTAAAAGACGCTCATATTAGAACATATTAGTTTAAGAACCATCCCTAACATGTAATTTAACCAGATCTCGTGCTTCATTTTTGGCAGGATCTGATAGAGGAGAACCTTTGGTGCATAAAGTAGTGCTATGAAGTTAAAATTCTTAACTAGACCTAGCCAGCATATGGTTCTGTTTAGTCTCGAGAGTCTTCTACTGTTTTTACATTATAGCTGTTTAATGGGATGCAGGTAAACAAGGTATTGGATGGTCGTATCATTAAGTGCACACATGCAGTAGTATATTGAAGATTCCATGAGATAACTGTTTTCCGAAGCCATTTGCTTTCTCATTATAGCATTGTATATTACCGTTGGTAATAATGAATATTACAACCATTATGTTATTGTTTTGGAGGCCTTTGCTGCTATAATGTGTGTAACAAGAATCACAGCCACACTAAGGCACAAACCATCCTTCATCCCCAGGGTCAGCTAGTGTATTCAATTAAGATCCAAATACATATAATAGTTTAGATTTTTCACTTAAATCTTCCTAATTGTGCATCCATTAGTCCTAGTTCCACAACATAATTGTCCTTTTCTTGCCTCCGACCCACAATCATTTCAAGCCTTTGAGGATTTTTTATCTATTTTTATTCGAAAATCCGATTTTCCATTAATATCTGTATTGATCTCATTCATATAAATCTCTTTACTGATCTTAACCGTCATCTTTTATTCTGTCTCGTGTAACTTGTCTGGGTTCTTTCTCATAGTAGAACAAATCCATTTTCTGGATTTTCTGTTCCTTCTTGTTTCTTGCCAACCCCTTTTCGTTCATATGTAGCAGGTTTGATCTGATCATTTCAGTGGTCCCATGAATTCTCAGTTTCTAAGACTCTCATGGGACACAAGAATGAGTTTTTTCTCACTTTTTTGCTTAATCTCATCTCTTGCCTAGATCTCTTGCACAAAGCCTACTTTTTACTCAATTTTGTCCCCTGTCGCATCCATGATCCATTACCTCTGATTTCTAATTTTTCTACTTCTTAATATGGACAACTATCTAATCCCTATGTAATATGGAGAAACGTTCCTCCAACAATAGTTCGATTTTCAATTTAAGTAAACAAATTGTTACCTAAGCAATTCCATACTAAAGCAATTCCTTAAATTTTAATATGATTGAGATCTTTTTTTCGAGTTTGAGACAGAGTGGTGTATTGTGTGATCGCAAGCGCCACTTAGATTGAAGGGACATTTTTGTAAGGTGGAGGTAACACCTGCATTATTTATGTTGTGCAGGAGTCTCGGAATAAAGTATGCCTTTCAAATAAAATAACTAATAAAAATCATACACATGGTCTCTTATTCTTTGCCCAGGACAGTCATTGAACAAAATAAAGCCTCCTAAATTTTTTCTCCAATAAAAGTTCTTAAAGCAAAATAATCCTAGAGAAAAAAATTTTGTGGGGACCATCAATATTAATCATGTGAGGGTCCATGTTTAGTCATATGTGAATTCTGAATAGGTGAGATGTGGGATTTGAAAATCTCAGCCTGATTTTGTAGAGTGAATCCCACATCACCCTTATGAATAATATCAGTAAACAAAGTAATAAAAGCATAATAAATTAAAAGTTGTCAAATAGGATCCTGTCTAAACTAAAATAGATAAAATCCTCCTAAAAATTCTAACCATCAAAACATAACAACACATCCATTTTTGCCGTGAGAAAGGAGAGAAATCTCTCCTATTTTTAGGGAAGAGAAAAAACTCTCTAAAGTGGTGAAAATGAAATCTCTCTCAAATTTTTTATTAGAGAAAAGGAATTGTAAGCTTAACCAGTTGTATATTGATAGCTAACCATGCTTTTTGACATGGAAGCATTGTCAACTTAAGAGAAACAAACACAACCTTTTTTCCCCAACACGGACCACTTGAAATAGGGAAATTTAGAATAACTCCTGGCCCATGATCCAACCACACTAGAGTGAGAAGGTGGTTCACCCTCACGTCTGGCAGGCTCTCGATGCACAATGACAGGGTCTACTCTTGATCTAGATGACAAAAGTAAGAGATGGAGGAAGGTCTATGGTATTTTTCTCTTGAGATGGAAGTGTTGGATATTTAACAAAATAAATATTTATTATTAATTTTAAATTAACAACACTTATTTATTATTTATTACTTTTGTTAAAAGTTTTTTGCTTAACTTTAAATGATTCCCTCATTTAATGGTTCCATGCGGAAAAGCTACTTTTGCCAATACTTGAACCTACAACCTTCTAGTCAAAGTAATTTGAAATTTCAAAAGTATTGGAGGGAAACTATTCCCACAAAAACTTGAAAGTGTTGTAGAAAGTTAGTCCCACCTCTCTAATGTACAAGAAAGTTTCATACCATATATATAAAAACTTACCTTCTATATTGTTTGGCTTGAAAGTATAAACAATGCTCATAGTGGTGGTTTGCCCGAGCACGCTCGTGTGCGATGTGCGAATGGCGCAATTAGCGCTTTTAAGGCGGTTTCCCTCCGTTAAGATCCGGCCGTTCATGAAAACAGTTTGGACATAGCCATTAGTGACTATTGAGTAACCAAAATATGTAACTGTTCAGTGTGTACCGTTGGATCCTTGCAACTGTTGCTTAGATCCATCAGGGCCCTCGATTCCAATGAATCAACAGACACAACCGCCCCTGAAAGGGTGTATCAAACACTATAAATAGAGGCCAGAGGAGGGGTTTCAAGAACTTACAAATCTCGAATCCTATCTCTGTCCTTGAATTTCTCGTGCCTACTAGAGCGATTATGTGCATTCATTTCTTTAAGTCGCACCCTACAGTGCAACGTAGTGTGTGACAGAACGGTGAATCATCGAGGTATCATTGTATCCTGAAAGCGAATTTTTTGTTATCCCGTTGTATAGTAGGGGCAAATATTGTCTTAAAGACAACGATCTAATCGTGCCTTGAAGCCATTTCCGGTCTATTTCCATCATTTTCTATATAACCCACCAACAACTTTAAGACATTATTATCATGGCACAAAAAGTGATGGATCTCTTCAACACGAAGATCAATAAACTCGAAGGTTTTAATGGCACCAATTTCAAACGATGGCAATCAAAAGTACACTTCCTACTCACAAACTTGAAAGTCGGTTACGTTCTCACTATGGACTCACCACCACCGGAGCATGAAGATGAAACACTGTAGAATCCTTTCATAATAGGAAAGCGACAATTACACATGCAAAGGCTATATTTTCAATTCTCTTGCCGATTCTCTCTTTGATGTTTATCAACCTTCCAAGACTGCAAAGGAGATATGGGAGGCTTTTAAACAGAAATACAAAGTAGAGGAAGTCGGCGTACACACATATTTAGTAAGTGAGTTATTTAATTTTAAGATGTATGATTCTAAACCTATTTTGGAGTAACTGAACCAGATGCAAATTATCTTCAACAATCTCGTGGCGGAAGAAAGCACAATAGACGAAGGTTTTCAAGTCTCTGTAGTTATTGCAAAATTAACGTTGGATGGAAAGATTACGCAAGAGTTTGAAGCATACTAAAAAGATCGAACTATGGAGGAACTCTTGACTCATCTTCGCATAAAAGAAGAGGCTCGTCTACGTAACAAGGAGGAAGAGAAAACTAAACTCGTCTCTAAGGCTCACATCGTTGAAGATGCATCCAATTCATTGAAGAAGAACAACAAAGGGAAGGACTTTAAAACAAGGAGTCAAATCGGGTACCGGTATCGGTCCATGCAGGACGGATACGAATAGGTCGCTATGTATCAGCCGATACCGATACGTATCCGGCAATTTATAAAGAAAAATACATGTTCCCTCTAGTGCCTTTTATTTCTGTTGTAGTAGTGTAGCCTATACTTATGGTCTACACCTAATATTTATCCAATTTTTTAAATATGAAAAAAAATACAGATGTTAGCTGATGTGACATCACAGAAAAAAAGACAAAAAAAGCCAACGAAGCCAGTTCTACTTCGTAATGGATACCTTGGTTCGTGCCCACCTATTTATTGAAAGGGCCCACGTCCCATATACCTTCAAAATGGTTGATTGCGTAGAATCGGATGATGGAGGTCTCGTTTCACCGAGGTCTTTCACCCAATAGATCTTGAGAGTATTGCGCACCTATCGGACGATATGTTCTATATTCCACATATCACATATCTTAAAAAATGGCCTTAAAATCACGTTTGAGTGTGACATGTGTCATGTGATCTAAGGGCATTTTTTGGGGATCTGTACCACATATAATCTAACATTGACCGTCTGATATGTGAGCCATGATCTCAAGATCTATTTTGTGAAAGATTTGGGTGAAATACGACCTCCATCATCTGATCCAACGCAATCAATCATTTATTAAGAGGTTTGAGAGAGTTTTGTTTTCAGTAAACAGGTAATCGCGACTAGAGGTACACCTTTTCTTTAACTTGCTGGTAATGTATGCGCAGAAAAAGCAGGAAAAACAACAAAGCAAAATCGAAAGCCACAAATATGACAGAATAGCAAATCTGTAAAAAATAGAAAAAGCAACAGAAATACACGGAAACCAAAAATAAAGATCAGCGATACCTAATACGTATTGCAACCGATACGTATCGTTTTGGAACCAAACCGATACATATCGGTATCAGCCGATATTTGATACCTTGCTTAAACTAAAGTCAAATAAGAAGGATTTCAAGAAAGGAAAAGACAAGGAAAAGGCAAAAAGGGTACTTATTTTTATTGCAAGAAACCTGACCACTTCAAACGTGATTGTCGAGAATTCTTGAAGAATAAAAATCAGGCAAACGTTGTGGGTGAAGTAGATCTCGTTGCAGTGATCTCCAAGGTCAACATGGTATATGGTGAAAATGAATGATAGCTCGATTCTAGGGATACTAGGCATGTGACCTCTGATAGGAATAATTTTGTATCCTATGAGAAGACACATGATGGACATGAATTGTTAATGGGAAATCCCACTACTTCCAAAGTTGTAGGGCAAGGAAAAGTTGTTCTTAACTTTACTTCTGGAAATCAGTCACCCTTAATGATGTACTCCATGTCCCTGAAATTCGAAAAAATCTTGTATCAGCTAGTATTCTCAACAAACATGGATTCAAGATTGTGATCGAATCCCGATTCCATTGTACTTTCTAAGAAAGAGATGTTTGTAGGCAAGGGATATACCTCTTGCAGAATATTTAAGTTCAATCTCAATGAAAAATCTGCTTCTTCGATTTATATATGTGACTCAATAAAATTATGGCATAATAGATTAGGGCATTTAAATTTACGTTCTATGGAAAGTATGGTTAAATTAGAACTTATTCCTAAAATACATATAGATTACAGTAAAGATAAATGTAGTATTTGTGTTTAATCTAAAATGACTAAGAAGTCATTTAAGAGTGTTGAAAGACAATCTAAATTATTAAATTTAATTCATACGGATTTGTGTAGTTTGAATAACATTACTACTAGAGGCGGAAAAAGGTATTTCATAACCTTCATTGATGTTTGTTTAAAATTTACATATGCTTACCTACTTAAATTGAAGGAGGAAGCATTTAGTAAATTTATCTCTTATAAGGCCTTAGTGGAAAATCAATTAGATTCTAAAATTAAGGCATTGAGGTCGGATAGGAGGGGTGAATACATGTCACATGAGTTTTCAGATTTTTGTGACAAGTGTAAAATTATTCATGAGGTCACCGCTCTATTTTCTCCTCAATCCAATGGAATTGCCAAAAGGAAAAATCAGACTCTAATGAAAATGGTAAACTCTATGTTAACAAATTCTGGTTTAAATTCAAATATATGGAGAGGAGCGTTACTAACTGCATATTATATTTTAAATCGGATACCACATAAAAAGTCCTCCAAAATTTCATATGAAGTTTGGAAGAACAAACCTCCTAAATTACATTATTTTAAAGAATGGGGTTGTAGAGCGCTTGTTAGGGTACCTAATTATAAACGTGCAAAATTGGGTCCTAAAGCCATAGAATGTGTATTTGTGGGATATTCTCTTAATAGTTCTACATAGAAATTTTTGGTATGTGAGCATAATAATATTTTTGAAAAGGAATCAATTTTTGAATCAAGAGATGCAAAGTTTTATAAGAATAAATTCTCTAGTATTCTTAAACCTCTTGTATCCTCTAACTTAGGAGAATCTTCCAATTCTCTTCATCTCTCTAGTAGTAAAGATAAAGAGATCAAACCTGGAATAAGAGACCTAGAAAAGCTACTAATTTTAGTTCGGATTTTTATGTTTATTTTATAAAAAGAACTAGAAATAAAAAAACTAAGAAAATGAAGTTTATTTTGAATATCAAAGAAGATCCTAAAACATATGATAAAGCTATTAAGTCTATTGATTCCGCATTTTGGAAATAAGTCATAAATGATGAAATTGATTCTATCATGTCTAATAATACATGAGAATTAGTAGACTTACCACATAGATCTAAACTTATAGGTTGTAAGTGAATATTCAAAAGGAAACTTAATCCTAATGGCACTATAAATAAGTTTAAGGCTAGACTTGTTGCTAAAGGTTTTAGGCAAAAGCATGGTATTGATTATTTTGATACCTATGCTCCAGTGGCTAGGATTTCTTCAATCAGGATATTATTTGCAATTGCTTCCATATATAATCTCAAGTTTCATCAAATGGAGGTTAAGACAACCTTTTTAAATGGTAAACTTGAAGATGAAGTATATATGGAACAACCAGAAGGGTTTATAATGCAGGGACATGAAAATAGAGTTTGTAAACTCATTAGGTCCCCATATGGTCTAAAACAGATAAATATATTTACAATAAAATATCAAACGATAAAGGTGTGATCGTTTGCCTGTATGCGGATGACTTTTTAATTTTTTATACTGATTTAGAAAGTATTGAAAATACAAAAAAAAAATTTGGCTTCAAAATTTGATATGAAAGACATGGGTGAAGTCGATGTAATTCTTGGAATAAAACCATTTAAATGAAATAATAATATCATTTTATCTCAGTTACACTATATAGAAAAAGTGTTAAAGAACTTTAAACATAATGACAAATTAGTACTAGCACCTTTTGATCCAAGTGTAAAATTTAAACCCAATAATGGCAAAAGTGTATCACAATTAGAATATTCGAGAGTAATTGGTAGTTTGGTGTATGCTACTCATTGCACTAGACCCGATATTGCTTATGCAGTAGGAAAATTAAGTAGATACACTAGTAATTATAGTCATGAATATTGGAAAGCAATTGGTAAAGTATTAAGTTATTTTAATAAGACTAAGGATTGCACATTGCATTATTTTGGTTATCCTAAAGTACTTGAAGGATACGTTGACGCTCGTTGGAACAATGATTCAGATGAATCAAAGTCAAAGTCTATGAGTGGATGGGTATTTACTCTTTGAGGTATCGCAGTTTTTTGGGGATCAAAGAAACAAACACGCATTACACATGCGACTATGGAATCAAAATTTATTGCTCTTTTGGCAGGGAGAAGGGACGCAGAGTGGTTAAGGAATTTATTATTATAAATTCATATTTGGCCTAAGCCTATGCCACCGTTATTTTTATTTTGTGATAGTGAAGTTGCACTATCTAAAGCTTATAGCAAAATTTATAATGGAAAGTCTAGACATATAAGTCTAAGACATAGTTACGTTAGTCAATTACTTCGTGAATGAGTAATTACTATAAATCCAATAAGGACTTTTGCAAATTTAGCGAATCTATTTACAAAAGGTCTTGCAAGAGATGTGGTAATTAAAACATTGAAAGAGATGGGTTTAAAGCCTAATAAATTATATCACATATGATGGTAACCCAACCTATTTTCTGCAATCCAGAAACTAAAGGTTCAATGGGAAAAATAAATCATAAGTGATTGCACATTATTAATGTGTGAATATAGAACTCAAGTCATCCCAAGTAATAATGTGGTACTTGTAACGTAGGGAAGAGGATGAGTTAATTCTCTTAATCAGTCTATAACATATAATATTAAAATGTCTAAGTTACAAGGGCATTTCTGATAGCACTGACCTATATGAGTTTGGAAGTGTGGCCGCTTCCAAGAAAGATAAAGGCTTTTCTTGGAAAAACTCATGAATACCGGGTATATGCACAAGGCCATAAAATGTGTTGGTTGTAAGAATGAAATGAAACTTAAATTGTTTATGTGTATGATATATTTGATTGATTATACAAGAAAAATAGTTCAAGAAATTAGATCACTAAGGTTCTTTATCAACTTTGATGTATTATCACTAATTGAAGGTTCAATTCCTTAGGACACCTTCATTTATTCATACAATAGTCAAGAAGTGCTCAAGATATATTGGAACATATATATGTTGTCTTTGGTTATCTTATTTAAGATTGACTCTAACTACCTTTATTTGTAAATAGGGGAGGAATGTTGGATATTTAACAAACTAAATATTTGTTATAAATTTTAAATTAATAATATTTATTTATTATTTATTACTTTGGTTAAATATTTTTGGCTTCACTTTAAATGGTTCCCTCATTTATTGGTTCCATGAGGAAAAACTACTTTTGTTAATACTTGAACCTACAACCTTCTAGTCAAAGTAATTTGAAATTTGAAAAGTATTGGAGCAAAACTATTCCCATCAAAACTTGAAAGTGTTGTAGAAAGTTAGTCTCACCTCTCTAATTTACATGAGAGTTTCCTACCATGTATATAGAAACTTACTTTCTATTTTGTTTGGCTTGGAGGTGGAAACAATGCTAATAGCGGCGGTTTGTCGTCGCGCGTGAGTGTGCGATATGTGAATGGTGCAATTGGCACTTTTAAGACGCACTTTGCACTTCGCATCGTCGTGAGGAGCTTGAGGAGTCTTTCTTATTTGGTCTATGATAGTCCAATCGGTTGACTAGTTGACCGGGCGCAGATTGCCTTGGCACATGTGTGCCACATGTGTGCATTAAGTGGTTTCCCACCGTTAAGATCCGACCGTTTATGAAAACGGTTAGGACATAGCCGTTAGTGGCTATTGAGTAACCAAAATATGTAACCGTTCGGTATGTACCGTTGAATCTTTGCAACTGTTGATCGGATCCATCAGGGCCCTCGATTCCACGGAACCAACAGACACAACCGCCCCTGAAATAGTGCATCGAACATTATAAATAGAGGCCAGAGGAGCGGTTTCAAGAACTTGCAAATCTCAAATCCTATCTCTGTGTCCTTGAAATTTGTGTGTCTAGTAGAGCGATTTTGTGCATTCGTTTTGTTGAGTCGCACACTATAGTGCAACGTAGTGTGTGACATATCGGTGCATCACCAAGGCTTCATTGTATCCTGGAGGCGAATTTGCCATTATCCTGTTGCATAGTAGGGGCAAATATTATCTTAAAGACAACGAACTAATCATGCCTTGAAGCCATTTCCGGTCTTTTCCATCATTTTCTATGTAACCCACCAACAAAGATCATAAGATTTCCGCATGCAATTGTAATTTTCATTGTCACTACTGATATTGGTTCTCCTCTTTCTCTATGGAAAGAAAAGTTCATAGTCTTGTTTTGTCCTCTTCAACGACGGCTCTAATATTAGGTCTCCTGATAATAACCATGATAATCATTGGAAGGCCACATACAGTCAAAAACACTTTTGAGACTGACAAATGACTAGCAATATAAGGTGCAACTCTATCAAACAAATGCAAACAGTCATTTACAAATTAGAATTTTGATATTAGATTGTTGACTGAGATCCCAAAATAAATGATCCCAATTACAGATAATCCAAAGTTGATAGTATTATTTGTATACCATTTCAAGCATATATTGTAACTATCAATTAGAAACTTAATTTAAACCCCAATATTGTACATAATTATAAAGTAATTATATATGCAGAGGGTGTCAGATGTAAGAATAGAGCATTAAAAGTGCAGAAAACTAAAATCCTTTACAACAACATACAACTTCTGGTAAAACTATCTGCAAATCAAATTATGGTCAAGTAAGATAAGAATTTGACATGAATGAGTAAACCTGCGAAAAAAATAAGTTTGGCAACCTTAGCTTACGAATAACGGTTCCCAAGGTGAGCAAACTGCGGTTAATGTGACAACCTTCTTTCAATCTTGCACCAGCTGATAATGTCTGAGATGCACGCTCACTCCCTGCTAGATCAACAAAATTCTGTACACAAAAACCAACTCAACTTACTGCTACTTTCACAATTTACCAGAATAAGACCTCTTACAAACTATCTAATTCTTAATTCATTAAACCAGCAACACTAAAAGACATGTCATACCACACTAGCAGTGAGGGTGCTTGCATTGCCCTTGCCAGAAAGCTCACGAGCAGAACTTTCAATCGTCTGCAGGAATTCAGCATTGAATAGATAATTAGGATTATAGATCTTATCATTATCATTGTCGGAAAGACCTATATAATTAACGAGAACATACCAATCTAAGAATTTGATGAGACCTGGAACTAGTTTCATTCAAGGAGGTCTCCCCTATCTGTCTTTGAGCTGCAAGAATGCAATATATATGGATTGGCATGCAAGCATTAACAGAAAGCCCTATTTATACGAAACATAGACTGGTCTTACCTTCGCATATACAAAGGAGCTCACGCAGATCGCTCTCGTCAGTCAGAGTTTCCTCTGTAAGTTTCTCCACGACAGTCCCTCTCTATTAACAAAAGCACAATTAGCAAGACTAGACACACGCCAGACAAAACTTACATTAATAACACTATTCACCTCTGGATCATCTAAAAGCCTAAGTGGACTACCATCTGCACTGAGGAGATCCCTAACAGCTTCATTGTAGATCTCCATTGCTGAGAACTTCAAAATAAATTCTCTTTCCTCATGCTGCAGGAGAGACGAAGTGAGTATAAGGGCCATAAAGTTTTTGATGCAGTTTAAAACTGACAAGTGGGTCTAAATTAATAGTCGCTACCTTCCGTATGTAGTCATAAATATCGGCTACAGTACACTCAGTTACTCCAGTCATGGTATACGTCTTTCCGCTGCTCGTTTGCCCATATGCAAAAACGCTAGCTGACACATTCAAATAATTTTCATTTGTAAGCGGAGTACCGACAAAATTGCAGCGATGGAATGCACTTTTATATGCTTGTACTCACAATTAATACCGCTTACAACTGAAAGAGCAACTTCCTTGGCTCCTTCCTCGTACACTTGTTTCGTGGAGCAGTCATATCGAAAGACTCTGTCTATTCCCCAAATGTAGGCAACAAAGAGAAAAACAATTGTAAATATGTCCAAATTGGGGAACAATTTAGATGAAGCTCTGAAAGCAAAAAATGGTCTCCATTATTCGCACAAATCGCTTTGAAATCCGTACTCCTCAAATGGATCTACCATTTGTTGATGGGTTTTACCCTGTAACAGACTGGAACGGGAACTTTCGAATATCTAATTCTTAATTGAATGGATTACTCAACCAACAGTGCGAAATCCCCCAGAAATTCAGATAGATTGGCATAGAAAGACCCGTGAATTAACTAAGTTAGTTTCGATTAAAGAAAAACAAAATAAATGGAGGAAGACAGGGAATCTATATCACAGAAAAATATAAATCGCCCACCAAAAACAAAATATGATATCAATAAACTATTTGAGAAAAAGTGCGGCATTTGGTTTTCCATCCTCTACATTACCAGATCAAGCTATTAACAATCCTCCAGAAACCCGCAAGCAATAACAGATAAACCCACCTTCCATATTCTGAAACAGTTTAAACAAATTAAAGAACAAACACGAACTGAATTCCTTACCAAACGAGTAGGCTGTGGGGAACTGTGAGCGCTCAGGGCCGGTGTTCCTAAAAATGATGGTGTTATCGTTGATGCATTCCCAATCCGACGTATCATTCCTCGCACTCTCCTTGGCATTCAAAGGCCTCAACCTCACCGACACGCGAATCCTCTCGTCACTCCCATCTCCCCCAACCTGCCGCGTCTTTTCCCACTGTGGCAAATCTTCCCCGCCAATTGCTCCCATTTCTCAACACTCCTCTGGTCCGTAAATCTTCGAAAAATGTGAGACAGATAAGAGTTACAAAGAAGACGAAGTCTAAGTGTCAATTCGTGCCTACATTTAATAAACCAACAACAGATTTATATGATTGGAAACTGGTAACTAATCGTGGTTTTGTGCCTTGTATTTTTGTATTTTAATGGACGGTGATTTGGATTTTCCTGAGATGGACCCCGCATTACAGTCTGTATTTTTGTATTTTTCTTTTACTCTTCTTTGACTACGAAATTAACTGCAGTTACTGAAGAATCGAATGTTGTTTGCAGAATCAATGACAAAACGTCAGTAGAATTGCAGATTCTCAGATCTTCTCAGTCGTTTTCGAAGCTCAGAGCAATCGTTAAGCATGACAAATTTGATTCTGATATTGCAAAAAATTGAAAAAAAATACATGTTATTTTACTAAAACTTTTGATAAAGATAAGTTTCTAAAATGGAAGATTTGGAAACGAATTTCGAGAAATTCATTTCCTACGTAAAATTTAAACCTCGTTCGACAATCTTACGGAATCGAACGCCAAGTCTTTCCACATTCGATCACATTTCCCTGAAAATTCAATATTTTGAATTTTTTTCTTTCAATTCTCGAAATATCTGCAAATGCGCTTCGAAATCCAAATCAACAAACAAATCTACGAACGTTTTTCGAAATTTCCACACCGATCTACCTCTGCGTAGCTTTAAATCCACCAAGAACACCGGAGATCTTCATACATTCCGTGAACCATGACAAGAAACAGTGAATTTTACCCGTAAAAACGATCAAAATCGACGAATCGGAAACAGAGAAAAGAGAAGAACGGAGAGAGAAACAAATCGAACCTCTCTCTCTCTCTCTCTCTCTCTCTCTCTCTCTCTCTCTCTCTCTCTCTCTCTTCTTTATCTCTCTGTTCTCTCTCTCTCTCAATTTTTTTAAAATCTATTTTTTTAAGTTTCTTATTCTGTGTTTTTGTGACTTGTCTGAATAAAATAAGAGCCCCCCGATACTAACTGCCACCACAAACCTCGGAAGCAGAATATCTCTTATTAAGAATATATAACTGCGCTAGCTATGTGCATTTTTTGTCGACTAAATTGTCCACGATAAGATGTGGGTCTTTGAAGCGGTTAGTTTATGATGTCGAACTGTGAAATATCTCTTATTAAGCATATATACCTGCACTAGCTGTATGCATTTTTTGTTGACTAATTGCGCTAGGATATGGCGTCCGATTGTCAAGGGTTTTTTATAGAGGGTTGGGCACATTAATTTGAACAATCAGATCGGGTCCGACAGAGGCATCTGACTTGATCTTTGTCACGAGTGGGTCAAGTCAGGACCAAAAAAATTTGAGTCAGAACGGGTCAACCAGATTTGACCCTATATTTATCTATGAAAAGAAGATTAATCAGGTTAGGTCAGGTTTTCAAGTTGGGTGTCAGGTCCGATCGGGGTCAGGCATATACTTTGATCTATCGGGTCGGGTCAGGTGAGCATATGCCATTTTTTTATGGGGCATCCAAAATTTTGGACCGACTTGACCCAACCCATTGACAGCTCGAGGCACACAAGATGTCTCTTTGAGATGCTTTACATAAGAATATATGTATGTGATTAACAAGAGAACTCGGTCAAAAAACAGAATGTTGAAATTTTTGCAGTAATCGCCCTCGTTTCTGTCGGGAAATTACGAAACTACCATTACCCCTTTTGGCGTAGGTGGCACGGGGAATTTGGCCTAGATTAGCTTAGTAGTCTTATATTTTGAAGTCATTTTCTCTCTCCACGGATTTTTCTAAGAATTTCCCGCCGCTCATGAATCGCTTTTCACCAACCAAATGGCGTCAGAAGTTGACTTTCCCATATCCCTAGTTGTATTCGCACCTACCTAATTAAATATTTGGTGAGCATGATGCCACGTGATTCCCAAAGTTACTTTTTGTCAGGTGAACTCAATAACGGACTGAATCTCAAGATCCATTGTCTAGCTAAAAGAATAGTGAGAAAAATGATCGCTCTCGCATGAGTCAAAGGAGTCAATGATTTCGGTGCAGGATCTCTTAGTACTTGGATATGTGCCAATAGAGCTACCCTTATAAAAAATAGTTCCTCTAAATTGGTGTCCGCTCATTATGTGCATTAAAGTCGTGTCCACCCATTGTACTCTAATTCTAGTTGTAGGCTAACCCTATTAAAATGGTACGTGAGGTGCTTAAATTGTCGGATGTTTTGAGTCAAATGAGTTCGTTTTTCGCTTCAATCTTTCACAGAGCCGATCTAGGCATCATGATTCCACCATCACATGATCAAATTTTAATTTCATCGGACGCATTCCAAAAATTATGTTTTTACATATGCCCATAATCATTTTCACTTTTTAGGATCTGTGTCAAATGAAATCAAAATTTAATCATTTGATGGTAATTAAGCCTACGATCTATCTCCCTATCTACCATGTCGAAGGTTGGGGAGAAAAAGGATATTCAATCACCTGATTTAAACCAGCCAATAGTTGGTATGCTCCCCCAGTGTGGGGATGAAGGTCATGGGATCAAGTCTCCATGCTTGATTATACCCCTTTTTTTTACGGGTGTGAGTTTGGTTTATTTGATTTGTCCTCACCACTCTTATTGGTATTGTCTTCTCGTTGGTGTTGCTTCACAATTGTCAAATCTATATGAGTGCACTCATTCTTGACTGTCGAGATTGTCTCGACTATATAAAAAAATAAATATCAAATCTCAATGTATTTTTTTTTTTTTTATAAGACAAATCTCAATGTTAAACTATAATAATAATGACGATATGGGCTCATGAGTATGATATCAAATATCAACGGCAAACCAATATGTATCGGCGTTGATACGTATCAGATATCAACTCAAGTATCAACATCGGTCAATACATATCGGATATCGGCCAATATCCCTATTTTCGTTAAATAAAACTTTAATGGTACCGATGCAACTCGGTATCGGCCTATACGTATCGATCGATTCGTATCGGTCCTTCATGGACTGATGCCCCGTCACCTATGCCGAGTTTGACGCCTTGCTCATGAGTATGACATTGGTTACAAATCACTTTTAAGCCTCTAATTCAAAAAATGATGATTGACATAAATTCCGAGAATTTTGTCAGCTTTTTATAGAGTTGGCGATTCAAGAGATTACCGGTCATCATAATAAATTACCTCATATTGTTTCTCTGTGAGTCAATTCCTATTTTGTAACCTTATCGGGGTTTATTGGTTTTAGAACCATTGACATATAAAATACTTTCATGCGAACCGATAGAAGTGAAATCCGTGAAAGTCAAAACTCCCTGGTATCTAAGGGTTTTAAAAACCGGATGAACCCACATGGGATTCAATTGGTTGGAGTCTGTACCTAAAGAAGAGGGAACAGCCATCCCTTGTTGGCGGATGTTCATAATTCAATACAAAATAGGGAGGATACGTAGAATGTTTTTTTAAGAATCTCTTTTCACACACCCTCCCATGTGCATTTTACTGGACAAAATTGATTCCCCTTGTTTTCCCTGTAAAGCAATGCCCATGTGTCCTCTCTCTCTCTCTCTCTCTCTCTCTCTCTCTCATTAGTTAAACAGTTAAAAAAAAAGTTATATTTCGCTCTCTCTCATTTATTAAGCTAGGATTGAGCCTCTCACCATAAGGATGGGACCCCTAAATTGGCATTAGGAATGGTACCCGAGCTCTTCTAGTGGTCCTCGGATGGCCCAAATGATCAAGCGAGATTGACCTGTGCACCACCACTAGTGCTGCTGTTGGGTGGCTTACATCAGTAGGGCGGAGCCAGCTGGATTTTCTTCACTTAAGAGTTGTTATTAAGTATTAGACCCAAACACTGACGCTCTTGGTACTCGGAGTCACTTTTTGGGGATGTGAGAGATCATGTAGAACTATCGTGTGTTCTGTGTGATTTGTAGCACATTCTCTCAAGATCTATGGCCAAACTATTGGGTTGAATGTGGTCTCAATCATCTGATTTCATGTGGTTAAAGGCCATCTAAAATTAATGATATATTAGATTTACACCTATCAGACGGCACACGTGATGATTCCATGTGGCACATATCACTATAAAAATAAGACTATTAGCGGCAGTTTTTAACAAAAGACTGCTGCTATTAGTCATGTCGCTATTAAAAACTGCCGTTATTGGTCCTGTCGTTACCAAAAATTGTCCTAACATCAGGTGCCGCTGAAATACCTTATTTTTATAGTGATCTAAAAAATTGTATCAAACATCAAATCACCTAGTGGTCAGGCTGCTTAATTACATGATGCTTACTCTTAAACTAAAACCTAAGAGACATATAAAACAGAGGCATCGTATAAGGTTATTCATAATCTTCTAATGATGTAGCCATGTCGGTTATAAATCTACTTTTAAATCTTTAATAAAAAGTTGACTTTCACACAGTTCAAGGTCTCTGAAATTTATGACTAAGCTTTTCATGACTACGATCAATTGGATGTCTATCACATGATTCACATCGATTAATTCATATAAATTAAAACTTTCTCACTTTTCAAGGTCCCTAACATCAGTGACAATACGCTTTTAATGGCTAAGATCAATTGGATGTCTAATCACATCAATTGATTCATATAAATTAAAATAATAGTCAAGTGCAACCTATCTTATATAGTATTCATTCGGTGTTAGAATCCTTCAATAGAAGCAATTTTAACATAAAAAATTAGTTTCATGTCACTTATAAAAGCGTCCCTTTGGACCACATGGATGGCAAACAGTTCGATGTTTTTATCCTCAATGTCAATAGTGCTTTAGGGCGGATAAAGCTATGGGTGCTTGTACCTCTATTTGCACCTACCAAAGTTATAAGGGCACCAATGCCAAAAATTGTTAATTGCTTTAAATTACACGATAATTTTTTTGGTCCCAATCTTTCAGACAAAGAATTTTGAGATTATAACTATATAATGATACAATCAGATATTGATTACACGTGACACATATTTCTAAAAATGATTCAAGATTCGTATTTAACATACGCACATGATCGTATTTCTTTTTGGGATGTACACCACATGAAATCAAATGAGAGCATTTAATGATACGCCTATAATCTCAAGATTCACCGTGTGAAAGATCGGGATTAAAACAACCTCCATCCTCTAGTGCTAATTTTTTTATACCTTTATTGGCCCTACTTGAATGACATTTCTGCTTGGATACCTCTATTGCACCCACCAAGACTCTAAAAACACCCACTAACCCCACCTGTTGATGATTTGACAGATGGGAGCAGGTGGGCGCCTTTAGAGTTTTCATGGGTTTCACGACCAATAAATTATATAATAAACCAATAAAATATAAAAGAGTTGACATTTTTATGGTCATTATCCTTTTAAAATGATTGAGTGATATAGCAAACGCCAGGAACGGCACCCAACCATACACAACAACCAATCAAATTGTTTAAGGGAGAGAATTTGTTAGTTGAACATATGTATTCCTCATAGATATTATTTAATCTCATACCGTTCAATACATGATACTATAGTATATGACCTCGTAGCATACATCATTCACAAGTTTAAACAATTTACTTGTTTTATCGATGATATTCTCTTTCTTTTTTATAAGTCAGCGAGATTGGAGGGTCCCTACACTTATTTTGAAAAAAATGAAGATTGAAATCTTATATATATACAATGCATGATACTATAGTATATGGTCTGGTATTGCGTACTTCATTCATATGTTTAAACAATTTACTTGTTATATTGGTAATATTCTCTTTTTTTTTTGTATTTCAGCGAGAATGGAGGGTCCATACACTTACATTGGAAAAAATTAAGATTGAAATCCTATATATGTACAGTGCATGATACTATAGTATATGACCTAGTATTGCGTACTTCATGCACATGTTTAAACAATTTATTTGTTTTATCGATAATATTCTCTCTTTTTTTGTAAGTCAGTGAGATTGGAGAGTCCCTACACTTACATTGAAAAAGATGAAAAATGAAATCCTATATATGTACAATGCATGATACTATAGTATATGACTTGGTATTGTGTACTTTATTCACATGTTTAAACAATTTACTTGTTTTATTGATAATATTATTTTTCTTTTTTTTTATAAGTCAGCGAGAATACTAGAGGGTCCCTACATTTACATTGAAAAAAATGAAGATTTAAATCCTGTATATGTACAATGCATGATACTATAGTATATGACCTAGTATTGCATACTTCATTCACATGTTTAAATAATTTACTTATTTTCTTGATAATATTCTCTTTTTTTATATATATAAGTCAGCGAGATTGGAGGGTCCCTACACTTACATTGAAAAAAATGAAGATTGAAATCCTGTATATGTACAATGCATGATACTATAGTATATGACCTGGTATTACATACTTCATTCACATGTTTAGACAATTTACTTGTTTTATCAATAATATTATATCTTTTTTTTAATAAGTCAACGAGATTGGAGGGTCCCTATACTTACATTGAAAAAAATGAAGATTGAAATCATGTATATGTACAATGCATGATATTATAGTATATGACCTGGTATTGCGTACTTCATTCACATGTTTAAACAATTTACTTATTTTATCGATAATATTATTTTCTTTTTTTTTAAAGTCAGTGAGATTGGAGGGTTTCTACACTTACATTGAAAAAAATGAAGATTGAAATCCTGCATATGTGCAATGCATGATACTATAGTATATGACCTAGTATTGCATACTTCATTCACATATTTAAATAATTTACTTGTTTTATTGATAATATTCTCTCCTGTTTTTACAAGTCAGCGAGATTGGAGGGTCCCTTCACTTTCATTGAAAAAATGAAGATTGAAATCTTGTATATGTACAATGCAAATCTCATATTCATGTGGATGAGCCAAGAAATCGACACACCTATTGCATTCTCTCCAAATATGCTGAAAAGTGATGAATTCAAATCCCAGAAGAGAGTGAATAGGTTCTTCATTAAAAAAAAAATTCCTCAGAAGTTCCAACAAATATTTTAAAGCATCAAATTAATAAGAGGTCAAAAATTTACTTTTATTAATTTATGCCCATAATATTTGTACATATCTAGAGGTCTGAGTAATTTAACATTCGGAAGTACACAACTATTTAATAGCATATTATCAATGAAAGTACATATTTGACAATTTTAGCATAATGAGATTGACTCATCCACATGTAAGAGTAAATGGGTTAGTTATTATATACCAACTCTAAATAGAGGGAGTGACTTGTGGCGAAATTATATATATATATATATATATATATATATATATATATATATATTTCTTTTTCTTGTTAATGATCAAAGAATATGATATGTGATATATCTTTGTTTTTGTATACCAAAACAATTCAATTTACGAAATAAAAAATCATGATATAAGTAGGGTTAAAAACCCCAACCTAATGCAACCAAATCTAATTGAAATGGTAAATCATATGGATCGAGAGCCTATTCTTGTTTTTTAATTTGTCGAAAAGGCAACAATTATAAAAACAAAGCTCTTGGATAAGTTTTATTATAAAAGATAGGTTTTTTCTTTAAGTGGCATAACAAAGGAAAACCAAATAATCATTTGTTTTAATTATTGTTCAATATTTATAATTTTTTATTCCAAGCTATTCAAATTCAATTGATCTTCCTTCCAATTCTTATAATCAAGAGTTTATGCAAGGAAAGATTGATTGTTGGACGAATTAGAAATCCCTTAATGATTGGTTGTTGAACGAGTTAGGAATCCCTCAACTCATTACTTGTGGACCAAATGCAATAGAAATTTGCCTTAGGATTTTGATAATGATTTATATGCCTCTAATGAGTGAAGCAAGTCTTTTGTCAAACATCCCTCGGAGGTGTATATAGGGCTGTCAATGGGTTGGGTTTATCAATACCAGGTCTATCATTTGACCCGGTACCTTATATAAAAAATAGAAAAATAAGGATTTTAGGTGAGTGGGGTTGGGTGCACCATGGACTTCAATTGGATTAAGCATATAGCCAAAACTTTGGCCCGACTCGACCGGTTGACAACCCTGCTGGTAGTGGTTTGGAGGATCTATGGGGCCACCAAGGGGAAGCCAAATGATAGAGATGAACAACATCATGGTTCTTTTAGAGGAGAGCGATGTATAGATTGGACAATGGTACTCTCAATGGTCTTCATTACCATATGTCAGTGTTTAGTGCTACCTGTTTAATGCCCACAAAATAGGGGTCTTTCTTTCCTACATCCTTTGTGGATTTCATTACTGGTGTGGAGGTTTTATTGTTATATAATTATCTATATTTTAACTTAATAAAATTATTTACTTTAACAAATGAAGAAAAATATAGAAAATTGAAATTTTTATAAAATTCTCAATATAAAATTTTGAATTAAAAGAAGAAATTAAGATAAAAAATGTGATAAAACTCAGTATAAGTAACACATCCATCTCCTATATTTATAAAACTGAAAAATAACATATAATTAAAACATTAACTCCCCTCACCTAATTATTTGTAAGTGCACACTAATCTTTAAAAATATAACACTATAAAAAATATTATCCAATTTTGTAATTCTTTAATTTTCATTCTTGATTAAAAATTTTCAACCACATTTATTTTATATTATCTTTCAATTTTCTAAGATGCTATGACAACTAACTCATTTGAACTTAATCCAAAATTCACAAGAAAATCTGCGCATCGAATGTGTCGTGATTATTTTATGTTGTCGTTGCAAGTGTACAAATGTTTTATAGCTAGTGGAAAAAATACAAGAGTGTCAAACCCACACGGAAATTGTATAACTCTGAAATTTATCTTAAAAATTAACTTCAATCTAATTTACAAAAAGGATTTTGAGTTAAAAGAAAATAAATATAATTCAAAACTGAAATAGAAAACAGTGCAAAAGTGTAGAGAAACTAAAAAGTGCAGTTAGGGATTTGAGTCCACCTAAATCCAGAGTAATCATCTTTGTCTTATAATCATACCATCATGTGAATATAGCTAGTCAATATAGGCTACAAGCTCTAAAAACCTATCTACGAATCATAGGCATAACGTATCTCACCCGCTCATAACCTAGTCAAATAATCTAAACAAAGCACATGAAAACTGGTATTTGAATTACCTAAACTAGACTACAAGTACTAGAGTAGATAAGCATATACAAATCAAAACTTATTCACACTCTACAAGATGAATGAATAAATAAGAAATTGAATTAAAACCTGCTTGATAAAAAATCCTCTATCAAAGAATATTTTTTAACAAAAAGAACCATCAACCATTATTACAATACAAAGTATCAAACTACTTCATCATAGTTTCATCATCCTTCAAACTTGCTAAGATCCAGTCGCTCATGGAGAAGAAAATCCAAGATAAACTCATGGTTTCTCTTTTACAACTATTTCTCTCTCTAAACTCTATTTTCTCTCACTCAAGCCCTTGAATTCTTCTCTCTGGATCATCATTTTTTTTGTTTTGAAAGCTTGGCCAACTATTTTTAATCTTCATGATTCAATCTTAGCCTTGGATTAGAAGTTCCATGGATTTAGAATCTTTTTGGGGAAGGAAACTCTTGAAAATATAAGGCAACAATTGTCGTTAGAGTTCTGAAAGTCCAAGCTCATTTAAACAAACTTTTTAAGTCGATTAATGCATTTTTGGAGTTGGTCGATCGATTCTCATTCAATGTGTTCGTTTAATAGCTTTTAAAACTCGTTTAATAGCTCTAATTCTTGCTCAATTGAGTCCCAAATTTGTTCAAACGACTTCTGAACTCATTCAATCAAGTTTCAGGGTCGTTCAAGGGACTCTGGTCAACTCTTCAACACTTGCAACTTTGACTTAGAGCTTCAAAGTTAATGATCTTTGGCTTGTTAGAAAGCTCTTAAAGTCTAATTTTCATCCATCGGATCAAATTGATGTAATTCTCTAATTTTATCTGTAATTAGTTAAACACTCTAAAAAGACTATATTAGTATACAAAAGAGTGCTAACAAAGCTTAGCTTTGGGGTATAGTAAGCATATTTTGAAGTTATAACAGAATATTTTCATTGTTCATCCTTGTGAAGGAAATGTTGTTAAACATTGTTTCAAGCTGCCAAATATCTTCAACAATGGTTTTGTACTTCCATGGAAATTAAATTTTTTGATTTATATAATTAATCGCTACTAAAGAGTCTGATTCCACAATTACATCAAGAACCTCGATTTACAGGTAGATTCAATCCTTTGTAAATGACCTTCAATTCAATCAACCCAATATCATCATAAGTAATTTGTCCAGCCAAAGCTTTGAGCACCTATTCTTGTTCATTTCTAAGAATCCCCTGTATACCTGCACACAGGGACGAGTGATTAGACAACCTGGGCCTCGAGTTGAATGGGTTGATATTTTTTTAGCATAAGAATAATATTTGAAAATATAATTTTTGTGTGTGGATGGCTGTTTGTAGGAAGTTGTTGATAATTGAGGATTTGCTAAAGAGGGGCTTTACTATTCCTTCTCGTTGTGCTCTTTGTTGGAACAATGTCGAAGACAATGATAATTTACAATTCCTTCTTCGAATAAGGTCTAATAGCTTTCTAAGTCGACTTGAAAGAAAATATAACATTCGGGCCTATTGGGCCTCCACGCAATCTTGTCTTCATCAGGATGACTTGATAAAAGGATTGCAAGAATCAAGCTTGAGACATTCAACCTATGTTAGCAGGTGGAAGATTCCATGATTTATCAATGATAATATATGTCACTAACCCTCGCTTTCTCATTACTTTCAAACTGAATTAGAGTTCTCTGGTCAAATATCCTTCCAGAATCTATTCGAGCATGAACCAATAATATACTCCATGGATTTCATGACCTACTTTCTTCACGGGTTTCTAGAATATGATTTTCAAGAATGTTACCATACCAATTCTCTATTTCTTTCTATTTTTGTGATATTTTAGAGAATTTTTTTCTTCCGAGCTCACCTCCTCCCACGTGGGAGTCATTTCCCTTTTATGTCTATAAGGAGAAATTTATTTATATTTTTATTTTTCTCTTATGGGTTGTTAGGTATTTGTATTTTTCAATAGTTCTGCATTTAGTTATTTAAAAAAAAAAGTATATATAACACCGTACTTGGAGGGGCATAGCTTAGATTTACTTCCCATGATGGCGATTTAATAAATGTTTTTAGCTGAAGTAGAGTTCTCTCTCTCTCTCTCTCTCTCTCTCTCTCTCTCTCTCTCTCACACACACACACACAGATTCAAAAATTAAGTTATAATCGTTGGAAAGAAAAGAGGTGGTGATACAATGCTACCTCTTTTTTCATAATATAAACTTTTTAAATGGTTTAAAGAGGCAGGCTAGTACATCTTAGAGATAGTATACATGAAAGAATTGGGTGTACCAGTAAGTATGTATTCAATGAAAAATAAAACTTTAGTGGAGTGACTTCCCCCACATGGCTCTATGTGGTTCCGCCCCTGCACACTTGCATCTCATACTTGGCTACATGATGGATGAGACTATTGTATTTAGCAGTGCACTATTACTCATGAGGTATGCAAAGTGTATTTAAGGTGCACATATATGTTCTAGTGAAAAAGTTGAGGAACCTGTTTTTCGCTAAGGTAGAATGTGTTTGGCTTGATGACCATGCATTCATGAGGTTATGTTCTTACAAGTAAATTAAGTTGGATCGTGTGATAAACTTAATTAGAATATTTTAGAAAATTCAAAAATATTATATGAAAAATCTACCTACAAGAATTTAGAAGATAAAATAATTTCCATAACTAAAAATGAGATACATTGAGTTTGTGTTTATCATTACATGTCCCATGACATCTAAAGTGTCAAAACTAGGTTACTTGCAATTATGATTCTAGAATAAGACAAACCGAGTATTTTCATAGTGTTCTAATATTAACATGCTAAATCAAATCGTGCCCCTAAATTAATCACCACCAATTCAGATATGTTAAGATTAATTTTCAATCTAATCAAAATCAAGTTTGTCAAAAAAAAAAAAAAAATGGTCCCTTAAGATATCAATGTCTCGTTCAACAAAGAATTAGTCTAACATTTTATTTTAAATTGAAGAAAAGTAAGAGAGAGCCTTCGAGAATTTTAAGTTTGTAGAGGAAAAAAAGATTTAAAATCACTTAAGATTTTAAAAGAATTTTTTTCTCTTTCAATTAATCTAAAGAAATTTGTAAACATAGATAACTTTTCTTTGAAAAAATATCAAAAGGTATAATGAAACATATGAAATGACCTTTGAGATTTGCAAGTAATCGAAATATTTTAGAGACAAGAATTAGGCGAGTTAAAATCACAAGAAAAATAAATTACAAAATCAGAGTCCACTAATATTTAAACATATTTTTAAAAAGTCCATAAAATTAATACAATAATAAAGGCTAAAACATACAAAATACGAGTGGAGAAGAAAGAAAGTAAAACAATTATATTAAATTGAGAATAAAAGAAAAAATTGATTACACTTATGTCCCAAAAAGGACCATGACTCTAAATTTAATTTATAACGTCAATTAGAACGATTCTAATGGCTAAGGTACAATAAAGAAATCCTAATAGAAGTGCCAATTTACTCTTTAAGAAAGAAAATTATAAAAATATCCTAAAAAATGCTAAAACATGTTGATAACATAACAAAAGAACCCTGAATCAAAAATTCGATGTAGCGAAAATCTAGTAAAAAAGATAAGTCATTTTAATTAAATTAAAAATTTTAATTAATAGGAAGAACCTTTTACTAAAATCAATGTAGTTGAATGCAAACCTAGAACAATAACATGATGAACCAAGAAGTAACAGGCACATCACGCATCAAAATTTATAGCTTCTAAAAGTTGTTATTTTTGTACTAACATCATATATATATATATATATATATATATATATATAGAGAGAGAGAGAGAGAGAGAGAGAGAGTCAATATTAGTTACTAACAAGCCACCCAAAGTCTTTTATTCATTTATTTGAAAATTCAAAATATTTGAACCTTAAACAGATTGAGTTTCCTAAGTGATCATTGGTCATTGAAAGCCATATATAAGATCACGGTCAACGAGTTGGACTTATTGGGTTTGGAGATAACTCATTGTTTCCTTACTCCAAACTTGAGTAGATGGTGAATAATGTATTAAAAAAAAAGTAAATCTATATGCCTTGAGGTTGATTTCCTTAGTCCAAATTTTGTTCAACCCAAAAGCGTCAGATTAAGGTGCAATGGGCACCTACACATACCACAAGAGATTTAGTACTGCTGATTGTTTGCTTGCCTAAAGCTAGCTACTATGATTGCAAGTTGGGTTGGTAAAATGGTATGAAATCTTGAATTTCCGAGTTGTCTTGGAAACCCCTGAGGCTGAGAAGTCTCGCGTCTCGGTGATACAAAGAGAAACGAAAATAACTCTTTTAACAATCTTACACCATTATAATAGATGTTTGATGTTATACAATTAAAGAATATTTCACTGTTATACCACGTGAAAAGTATTTGTCATCAATCTAATACGTCAAAGTGGGACAAATTATTTGGATCAATGATCTTCAGTATTATCATTAGAAAATAAGAATAATTATGGATATTAGAGTGCAGAGATTTGGACACTCCTTTATATCCGTTGATCACTAGATCATCACAGAAACATGATATGTTACAATAAAATAGTTCCATACATACAAAGATAGTGATTAGTACACTTTCTATTGTGTTCTAGCCTAATATATATATATATATATATATATATATATATATATATATATATATATATATATATATATATCCGATATGAATTACTAAAATATAAAATAAATATTTTCTATATTAAATCTCGAGACAAAACACACTTCAATCTTATCTCACTGACCCCCAAGACGCGAGATGTCTCGCTTGAGAGGTCTAGTCTTGGAGGAGATTTTAAACCATGGTTGTTGATCACCCCTTAAGAGAAGCTCAAGTTGGTCATAACATTACTAGGAAGAGGCAGTTAAAGGTTTTTCTCTTGAAAGGTAAAATACATTGGCAGTGTCAGATATAGATTCGGCTTGCTTTTCCTTTGTGAAGTTTGTCCATGGGTGCCTCATGAACCATTTTCCTTTCATTCCTCGCTCACCATTTTTTATTTTTTATATTACCTTTTTTGGATCTGTTTGGATAAAACTTGAAAACACTACAAAAAAATAAGATTATTAGCCGTAGCCAAAATTACCGCTATTAAAAAAAAAACTGCGGGTAATACTCTGGTCGCTAATAGTCTTAATAGCCTTTAATAGTTTTTTTGTTAATAACGGTAGTTTTTTACCGCAGCTAATAGTCTTATTTTTTAAGTCTAAAATGGCAGATATGAATTTATAAATCCTACAGATTTTGAGCTTATAGGACTCCACAAGATTCTTTCATTTTTTGCTGTTTGGAGCCTTTGCAAAGTCCCATGGATTCCCAAACATGCATTTTTTTGTAAACTTTACACCGAACATTTTATTTGATTTTTCCAGAGCTCGGAAAATGAAATCCAAGGGTACCTTTCGATTTTTTTTCTCTTAGAAATGAAGGATTTTTATAGTCACTTTTTTTCAGCCTAAAAATGAATTCAAACAAAGCCGTTGCTTCAATTTTAAATTCAAACAAAGCCTTTGCTTCAATTTCAAATTTTTTATAGTTACTTTATATTAAATGCTTTAAGTGCTTGACTCTACTTTAATCAATGACTTAAATTTTTGGTTAGAAAAGTAAATACCTTAAAAATGTTTGAGATAAGTTTCAAGGCCATCTGACTTAAAAATTTGTTAATTAGCATGTAGGAAGAAAAAGTCATGTGCTCACATGAGCTCCCAAAATAAGCTATAAAAGCTTGAGATAACAAAGTTCACCTAAAAGTTTGCATAACTAAATAATGGATACCTTTATTTACAAGGTAAGAACCTAGGTTTCATGTCTTTAAACAATTGACTGCTCTGAACCAGATGGGCATCATTTTCAGTCTCACTATTAGATAAAATATGTCTTCAGATCATAATCTACCATCACACAGTCAAATTTTAATTTCATGCGACACATGGATCAAAATATCGTCCGATACCGATACGTATCGGACGAAACATATCAGTATCACACTTGGACGATACGGTACATTCAATGTATCGTATCGCCATTTTGTATGTATAAACCTGGACGATACATTCAATGTATCATCCGATATTTTACTATTCCGATACGTATCGGTTTTGAGCTCGGACAATACGTATTGACTACCCGAAATTTTGACCCATGATGCGACATATATCCCAAAAATAAACATGGTCATAGTATACATCGAATGTGGTTCTTATATGACCATTCGGGATATATGTCATGTGGAATCAAAATCTGACTGTGTGATGATAGGACCATAATCTTAAGATCTATTGCTTCGAAGATTGGAATGGGAAATGCTTTCCATAATTTGATTCAAAAGAGTCAATGATTTACGCGCATAGAACTCAAGTTGAGAAGGAGGAATCTTGGGTAGGAAATAAAGGTACCCTTAATTAATAAACAATTTTGAGTTCAAATAATAAGGTACCATTAAATAATATACAATCACGTACGTAGTCTTGTGTTACATGCATTGTGGATGTATCATAGAACTAAACTTTTTCATAACCTTCAGGATTCAATTGTAGGAATTTTTTTTTATAGCAATATTTGCAACCAAAGATTCTTGCAGGGCAATTGATGGTTTCATCACTTACAGTGTTTATGGCCTTGAATAGGACAACAGATGGCATTTTTCATCCCAATCTTTTAGACATTAAATTTTGAGCTCATGGCTTAAATTTCATATGGTCAGATGCTGATTACACATGATACACATTTTCAAAGTGACTGTTATTATCGTGTACTATGGTGCACTCTGATCACAAATGCGTACCACATGGAATCAACATCTGATCGTTTAATAAGTGAGCTATGATCTCAATATATAATATGTGCTAGATTAAGATAAAAAACTACCTCTAACATCTGATTTGAGACTTAACGGTGTGAGTGGTGAAATCATCAATTGCCCTCACAAAAATCTTTGGTTGCAAATAACGCTGCCTTATTTCTTTTTCCTTTGCCTTTACTTTTAAGGACAAGCGAATAATTGCACTAAGGAGAGAGGGTGAATCCACACATGCTGATGACTCCCACAAAAACAATGTGTGGCTTGGGTTTGGCCTGGGTAGGCGTGCCATAGGGTCCCACCCCAACCAAAACCTAAACTTTTTTAGCTTTCTCTAGAGATCGCTTATTGGCTGTCTTGTTTATTTAGGAGCCATAAGAAGAGCCTTTGAATCTTGACTTGGCATTAAGTGCATGTGCCTACGCATGATGTACACGTCATAATTTTATACTCGTGGGCTCGCACAAAATTCTCTAAATTAATTAAAATTTTGGAATACTTTACTTATATTAGTGTTGTGAGTTTTTTGCCAAATATTCACTTGATTTGTAGATTCTTTTAATTTTTTTCAATTTTTTGAAGTTAATTTTTCGAATTTTCATCATCATTAAACACGAAATTGCTAATGACATTGGACTATAAAAATATGAAATACACTTATTTTTGTATTCAAAGACACCCTTTTTAATTTTAAATATATTAATATATATTTTTGTATATTTTAATAATTTATTAATATTTGATAATTCCCAAATTTTTTTAAATATATATATATATATATATCAGAATTAAATCATATTGATACTCTATCGAATGATTGCCAAATCCGAAATTGGTTACTATGCACGTAATAAACTTTTTCATCTCATCGATATATGGTATAATCAGTCAATGGTATCCTGGCCCAACCCACCAAGTAAAGGGTATATCCCCGAGCCGACCTAACCCAACCCTCAGCCCTAATCCCAACTTAATTCGGCTCAAAGCTGCCTTATTTCCTTCATCTGCATTAGCAGGCTGTTAACCTAATGGTCCTAATCGTCTTCATTTCTTATCTAGACTTAGGGATTCGTAATAGTAGAGTTAAAACCCCTTATTTTCTTGATTTTATATATAAAGTATTAAATCAGCTTGGATTGACTCGAGTCATCTTGTCCTGAGGTTGGGTTAGATGCTTCATGCGCAACCCAACCTAATGGGTCAAGCTTATGTGCTCCATCTGGTTTTCAATTTAAACATGGGTCGGGTCAGGTACCGGTTCACCCAACCCGTTGATAGATATAGACATTTGTGGTCAGGCTGTACCCTCTGCATCAAAGCACTCAGTGATGGTCTGTTAGGTTGACTATGGGTGTGTGGGTCCCACCTGGTATTGCATGAGGCGATGCCTGGTCATCATTTTTTGAAAAGCTGGTTATAAATTCAATTTAGGTTTTTAAAATAAATAAATAAATAAAATAAAATAAAATAAAATAATAAAATTCAATTTTGAATACTTTGGTTGTGTGAGAGGTTCAGCATCTCATTAAAGTTGGTCGGTTGGGACCATTGTTGAATAAAATGCAACTGAACGTTTGACCAAGAGGAGGAAAAGAACAAGACATGCTTTTGAATTTAAAAAAAATAATAAAAAATCTTATTTTATATTTTTTGTAAGGGAGAATTTTAAATTGGCTGTCGTTATTTGCACCATTTTTTCTTGTGAAGAGGGCACGCATTTTACCATAAAAAATTGTTGATCGCCTTGAATCAGATGATGGAGATCTTGTTTCGTCCCAATCTTCCACATAGTAGATCTTGAGATCATGGCACACCTATCAGATGATCACATTTTGATTCGATGTGCCAGGCACACTCCTCCAAAAATGATCATGATCATGTGCATACTATGAGAAAGGGTTCTCAAGTCACTCTTGGGAATGTATGTCACGTAGAATAAAAAACTAATCGTCTCATAGGTGTGCAATGATCCCATCTATCATATGAGAGATTAGGATGAAACATGATCTCTATCATCAGATTTAAGGTAGTCAACAATTTTCTACCGTAGAAATGTGTGTGTTAACGACAAACCTTTCAAATTTTGCCCGTTGCAATTCAAGTTTTAAATTTAAAATGTTCCCGCGAAAAAATTGCAATATAGCATTGACTTTGGAAGTAGTAGGGTTTACACTTTGGGGTTAAGGATTTGAATGGGCTCAATGAGATACTACAAAAGATACCGTGCACTTGATTTTGCATAGGAATACATAGGGCTTGTTTGATTTGTCCTCGAAAAAACGCATTTTACTATTTTTTTCGTTTTTAAGTTTACTTGTTTTTGCATAGGAGCTGGAGCCTCATATGTCCTCGTATTTACGTCTACTAATAAAGGTTAAAACTTACTGTTAGCATTACTACCAATCAAACGCACCCATAGCTATCTCTACTAAGACATTGCCCATTTGGAATAGAGGTGCAAGTTTGGTTAACCAAACCGAAATCAATTTTTTTTTATTTTCGGTTTGGTTCTGCCTAAACAAAAACCGAATTGAAACAAATCGAGTTCAATTAAAATTTCGAGGAGTCGTAATCGAAAAGAAATTGGTTTGTTTTATTTTTTTTTAAATTTTATATAATTTTTCTGTTCATTTTGTTTTTTTCTTTCAGTTTTTTTGGTGTTTTAAAATCTTTTTTTATTTTTGTTTTCGATTTTCTAAACCTACCCAATCGGTTCTCAATTTCGGCCATACAAGAGCGAAACTGAATCAATTGGAAATCGATTTCGTTTTTTCCAAATTTGGGTCGGTTTCAATCTAGCTTCAATCCGGTTTGATGGACTGGTTTCTTGGTCACTTTCTATTTTTGGTATAAAACTTGCATCCCTACTTTGGAATGGTGACAAGAATTTGGGTGCTCACTAGGGATTAATACAAGCACCAACTTGGAAAACTTTGTCAAAAAAAAAAAAAAAAGATTTTGAGCGCTGATACTTTATTTTAAACAGCTGGGAATTTGTATTTTACTTAAAAAAAAATTAAGCAGGTGGTATTTGGTAATTTACTCTAAAAAAAGAACTTTGTAAAGAGAGAAACGGTTTTAAGGTGGGGCAGTTGGCCGGTTTTAAGTTGGGGCCGTTGACGGGAAGAGCAATAGCTCAGTTGATATCCTCTTCACTTGTGGAAGTAATAGGTTGAGTTCTAATACCTACGTTTGCTCCCACCTTTTGTGCAAGTCTCCTCCTAATGTATTGTATTAAAAATGAATCCTCTCTATGTACAAGTTTACCCGGGCACTACATCTAAGCTGTCTGTGCCATATGCCATCCTTAAAGAAAATAAAAATTGGGACAGTTGTCCCTAGAACCTTTTGAAACCAAAGCAAAGGCCTGTTACGCGTAGTCGAGATAGCTTCTTAAAGGCAGTTGGCCCTCCTTTTCAACTACCAATCCTTTCAAATTTGAGTTAGTATTAGGCTCTTCAACTACCACTCCTTTGGGATGTGTGCTATGCAAAAACATCATTTATATGGTATAATTTGACGCATATGACCTCTAGAGTTGTTTTATAAAAGATTAGAATGAAAAATAATCTCCTATTTCTTATTCACCGCAATCAAATGCCATCCATGATTAAGGCCATGTAAGATCTATATGGCAGCCATTAATTTTGGGTGAAATTTGATGGCTTTGAACGAAATAATGAAAATATTTTTCATCCTTACTTCAAAGATCTTTAGATTAGGACACGGTTACGAGACAGTACACATATTACTTTTACATTTTACAAATTCCAAAAATATGACGTTACTACCAAGTCATTTGTCGCTTGCGGCCGCTTACCTAATTTTCTACTCATTTTCTAAGTCCTCCATAACTAGTCCCCTCGGGAGAAAATTCTGGCTTTGCCCATTAAGGGTCCACAGTACTATTTGATCACTACTCGACATTCTTCTCCCTCGTCTTTAGGGGTTTTTAGCTAAAAAATAAAATAAAAATTATATTCATTTTTGACCTAACGATTCTAAAATGAACAGTGGTTAATGTAAATTTTAATCTCTTTTTATTATATGATGATAATGATGTTTCAATCTGACCTTGCTAGTTGGGTGCCTTGTGGCATCCTCTTATAGAATTGGACAGTGGCGTAGCCACATGCAAGAGTATGGGAGCTAAAGCCCCCATTTAGCTCTTAAATTTGTATTAGATGCATTTCTTATATAATTATCTTTTAATATAATTTTCAAAAGTTTTATTGAGCAAGCCCCCAAATAGAACTTAAATAAGTATTAAAATCTATTGATCATTGCTAGCCCCCACCAATGGAAAATCTTGAATAAGCACCTGGAATTGGATTGAATGAGCGTGAGCACAATATAAAACCCTCATAATATTATATGAATTAATATTTGGCCATGAGGTACGTCAATATGATGATAATCAGTGGATGTATTTTATTTTATTTTTGATAACGATTATCAGCGGATGTATTAAAATGCTAGAATTTAAACATACAAATCTTGTGGTGTGCATGTCCTTTTGGGCTGATTGAATTTTTATATCGGGCTCCTTCGAAACCTCATAGAGCCCCGTTCGGAAACACATTAATAAGTTACTTTTTAATTAAGAATAATAGATAAGTTTGTCTAACTAATCAAAAGTTACTACTAAAACATGGTAAGTTAAAAGCAAAAGTCTTCTGCTTTTGACTTGTAAAAATGGCTTTGGGGAGCATACACACAAGTTGACCCGTACACACATGGCCAAATCACATGCCACATGGCATGAACATCCCAAAACAAATCTTTTTTTGAGTTGATCAGCCATGAGATATGTGATTTAAAAAATATATATTATTATTTTTTTTACTTTTTTACCCCACCTTTGATGGATCAAAGATAAGGTAACAGTTAACACCCCAAAACTCTGATGCATTGAATTTTGTTAACTTTGACCATATTTTAACAGTGGAAATATCATAAATTATTATTATTTTTTGAATGGAATGTAATTGACCTTCCCTAAGTTGCCGTGGCACCCAATCCTCACAATAAATGCCACATGATGGCCACCTGATGGTGGTCGTAGAGAAATCTCTATGCTAGGGCATATTGGCCTCTTTAAAAATTAACCTTCGTCTCTATAACCATCCCTTCACCACTACAACATCACACCATCCATTATCCTGCTTCGTTTTCTGCGAAGAAAATTTGGTGGAGAGACGTTTTAATAAGATGTCCTTTTATGCAGGACCCTATCATAGTTGTGTCCTATGTGGACATTAATATCCACACATATCTTCAGTCACCTAAGACCAACTCTTTCTAAAAATCTAAAAATGGTGATGGGTTGCACCAGGGTGGTGAGTGGGTCATCTATATAATAATAGCATAGGAGTTGGTATTAGAAACCCGAGTGACACTCGTGTTTCTAATACCAAATGGTCAAGCCTAGGGAAGTGCCCAATTATTTATAAGCACACAAATCAGTGGAAGTCTGCATTACAGATCCAATTATTTATAAGCACACAAATCAGTGGAAGTCTGCATTACAGATCAGGGTTACTGGATTCTCTGGTTTACCATGCGAACCGCGAACCAGTTCTAGTTCTCTGGTTGCGAGCGAACTGGCCTCTCATTTTATTTTTTCCGTTTATATAAGAATATTGCCAAAAAAAACAAAGTGCTACTTGGAGGGTTCGAACCCTGCTCAAATGCCATTTAAGGGAATTACACTACCACCTACCCCCCTCTCTCTCTCTCTCTCTCTATATATATATATATATATATATATATATATATCGAAGGACGCGAACCAGCAATTACACCACCACCTAATACCAGCTTTTTCAGAAAAAATTCTTACAAGCCATTTGGATTCAATGTTACATACATCAAAAGGTTCATAACCTCACGAGGAGAAAATCTTTATCAAGGTTGGTGAAAAATGGTCTCTTTTCTAATGATGAGATTAAGCTTGCCATGACTCCTGACAACTTCAACACAATCTGAACATTTAATAAGATACACTAATAGTGAAATCTTATGCTACAACAACGGTTACTGATTCATTTCAGAAATTAGAGTATAAATTCGAGTTCAATGATCATCATCCCCAAAATCCGAAGAATAGAGTGTTCCATTTTTCTTCTTTTTTGTCTTTTCTAACAGGAAATGGTGAAAGCATGGGATGAATGAAGTAGCATGAAAGAATAGTATATATAACTGTAGATTCTACCTTTGTAACTTCTCTAGGTCTCTTTTGACAGATCCTGCTAGAACTGTGTTTGCAAACTCGTGATTACTACTGCTTGAAACATCCATCTCCTGCGCGTTACATTTACGAGCACGCAAAATAAGCATAAAATGTTACATACATAGTAAATTAATGCACTTCACTTTTGAACTATAAAGAGCTATAGAGCATGGCTCAAAACTCACCAACTCAATTGAAACTCGGCCGAGTCGATTCGACTTGCTGAGATTTCGAGTCCACTTGATCTGAAACTCAAATTGAGTGACAACTTACAAGTGACTCGGACTAGTCTAGTCGAACACTGTATTAATTTTTTTAACGAGTAGTTTGCTTTTTTTTTTAAAGAGGAAGGGTAATTTGTAGACTACCCACATATATATATATATATATATATATATATATATATATATATATATATATATATATATATATATATATATATAATCTCTTGTGAGATAAGGCCCCAATTCACAAGTGCATGACATGTGCAACATTCTGCTTGAGATTACTTAGAAACTAGAAAAGCAAAATTAATTCATTTTAGAGCCATGTAATCTTTGATGGATGAATTCCTTAATGAATTTGGTTTTTATATTATTTTCCAAGTTTTATGTATGTTTATAAATTTTTTAATTCATCGTAACCAACATTATCATCATCATCATCATAGCCTTATCCCATATATTTGTGGTTGGCTTGGAGGTGAATAGTTTAACTTCTTAATTTTTTTAAAAACTAAATGTATTTTATCAAGAGGCAAAAATACACAAGGAAAGAAAAGAACGGTAAGAAGGTCGAGTCAGATGGGTTAACTAAAATGTTGAAACAAGCCAAGACAACCAACACAGCTACCACCCCCCAACCTGCTACATCGCAAAACATAAGGCCCCCAAAAACGAGAGAAGACACGCTCTATCATGATTCACATCGAAAAATTGATGAATACTCATTTAATGATCCATCAGGGGGAAGGTGGCGAAAGAGGCTTGGGAACCGGGAATGTGGATAGCTAGAAGAATCAGCACGACTACAAAGAACCCAAATGGTTGAACAGCTGCAGAGTAAAGCTGGGTTTTTTGTGGGTATAGCAGCTACATGCCTCCGGAGTCCGGACCGATCGATGACTCCCATGTTACACCAAGATCTCTCTTTAATCCTAAAAGTGGAAAATGTAGAAAGAGAGCCACGTCCATTAGGTCAGTTATAGACGCATGAGAGTGAATATTTAAAGGAAAAATATACTTTTTATTTTGTAATATATATATATATATATATATATATATATATATATATATATATATATATATAAAGTAAAATATTTACTAAATTACCAAGTCCGATCTAGTAGAGCTTTAGTCTGATCTTCAAGTTAACCCAACCTGGCTGACTTTCAAGTTGAGTTTTTGGTTTTCAAACAATGGCAAAGAGGATACAAAATACCTAACCATATATGACAGAATGAGCCCATTCGGGATACAACAGATCAAAACATGAATACCTGGGTGTTTGAAGTTTGGCCATGTATCCTGTGTGGCCTCGCATTTAGATCAATCATCGCAGTTTCCATCTTTCCATTATTGTCAGCATTGGGATCAAGCATTGGAACAGGAGAGGCCCTTTTGTTATCCAGTGTCCCCCGCCTTGTTAGTTTAGTCAGCTGATTCTGCTCCCTCCTACATTCAACTGGCTCCTTAGGTTGCAAGGCCGGGTCTTCGAGAGGTCCAGATTTATCACGTGGAAACTACATAAAAAACAACATATTGTTCGGATTTAAAAAGAGTCGTTGATGAGTAAAAAGGATTTAAGACTGTAAACAACAAATTTGCGTAGAATATAAATCTAACACAAATCAATCGTAACAAAATTTCCCTCGCTAGGAGAGGGTTTTATTGAAAATGACGGACTTTATACTTCCGGGTATCACAATCGATTCCCCGTTAATTACATGAAAATTGAATATCTCTGATTAGAAGTTACTAAAGGAAACTAACATAATTACATCTCTGAAATAAGCAAACTAAATTATTGGTCTAGATCTTCATCGGTATCTTCAATCTGTCATGAGAGATATGCATAGTATGTTGTCTTTATTGAAGATTTGAGAAATATGAAATAGAAGACGACAGATGGGAGAACCCCTCATCCACAAGCCGGTTCCATCTGATCGACAAGCACGAGTCATTACTAAAGCAAGAACCTTGTGGACGAATCTAAAAATGAATTCTTGTTCTCTGGTCTTAAAGATGAATTTGAATATCAAATCCATTCTCCTGGTGGTTATCAAAGTTATAGAGTATCTAATCGTAAGTTAGATATCGCCAAATTCCTTAGAATTTGGTGATTATAGATTGTCTTTATAATGATTTTACTATTGGATTTAACTAATGTCCAAGGATTTAGTCAATATATAATAAATTTATCATTGGATCTCTTTACGATCTCGTATTATGATCATTTGATCAGAAGTCAAAGAGTCCACCGTTAGATCTGACCAAAGCCACAAGATCAAGTCAATATGTAATAAATCCACCGTTGGATCTCGTTACGATCTCGTATTATCATCGTTTGATCAAAAGTCAACGAGTCCACTGTTGGATTTGACCAAAACCATAAGATCTAGTCAATCTATTATAAATCCATCATTGGATCTCGTTGCGATCTCATATTATGATCATTTGACAAAAAATCAACGAGTCTACCGTTGGATTTGACCAAAATCATAAGATCTGATCAATATGTAATAAATCCACCGTTGGATCTCGTTACGATCTCGTAATATAATCGTTTGACCAAAAGTCAATGAGCCCACTGTTAGATTTGACCAAACCATAAGATTTGGTCAATATGCAATAAATCCACCAATGGATCTCGTTACGATCTCGTAGTATAATTGTTTGACCAAAAGTCAACGAGTCCATCGTTGGATTTGACCAAAATCACAAGATCTGTTCAATTTGTAATAAATCCACCGTTGGATCTCGTTATGATCTCGTATTATGATCGTTTGACCACAAGTCAACAAGTCCACCATTGGATTTGACCAAAACTATAAGATCTGGTCAACATGTAATAAATCTACCATTGGATCTCGTTACGATCTCGTATTATGATTGTTTCACCAAAAGTTAACAAGTTCATCGTAAAAGAATTTCCAATCCCGAGGTTAAGATCCAAACCCTATATTTGAGGGAATGATAACCAGAACCGCGAGGGAAACCCTAATTTCGGGATGCGATCTAAGTCCGATAAAGTTGATGGTTATGAGTCATTGTATATAAATACTTCGAGCGTCGGAATCCGGAATCGTTCTTTGGATTCGTGATTGTAACCCGTACGAATATCGAATTTGTAGTTGCAATCCGAGAGTACCGAGAGTTATACCCACATAGCTTAACTATCTCTAAGTATACAAGAAATTGGATACGTGCTGCAACGCATAATCCCAAATTGCAACTTTAAATCATACTTGGGTAAGAGTCGTAACTCTTATCCTAAGTACATTTAGGTAATGGTCATAGCTCTTATTCTAAGCATATCACCTTTAGATAAAAGTCGTAGTTCTTATCCTAAGCATATCCACCCAGCCTTATTCCTCCCGTAAACTTTAAAAATAATAAAAAAAGAAAGGGAAAGAATCACAGAAATACCTTAAAGTCTTTTATAAGAAAATTAAAGTTGGAGCTGTTTTTGGCAGGGCTCACTTGTAAGAATTTTCGGCCCTTGGTAATGAGATCGGATCTGCTATTTGTAGATTTATGGTAGCGTTTATAGGATGTTATAATCTTACGATTTTCGCAAGAGTTTCACAAAATCAAGAGTTGTGAGGGCTACGTAGGTCTTAGCTTTTACTCAGATTGAAAAAAGATTTTTTCCCAAAATGTGTGGTGGCCTAAGCCAGTGATTATTCGTAACTACCTAGGCAAGAATAGCTATCTAGGTAGGTATAACTACCTAGGTTGCGTGGGTCTTAGCTGTCACGCGGATTGAGAAAAGATCATTCTCCAAATATTTGGCCTACGCCAATAATTATTCATAACTACCTAGGCAGGTGTAACTAATTAGGCAGGTATGCTACCTACGCAAATATGTGCCTAGGTAAGCTACCGAGGCAGGTATGCTACCTAGATAAGCTACCTAGGCAGGAATGTGCCTAGGTAAGCTACCTAGACAGGTATGTGCCTAGATAAGCTACCGAGGCAGGTATGCTACCTAAGCGGACATAACTGTATAACTACCTAGGCTACGTGGGTCTTAATTATCACACGGATTGAGAAAAGATCATTCTCCAAATATTTGGCCTACGTCAGTGATTATTCATAACTACCTAGACATGCATAACTACCTAGGCAGGTATAACTATCTAGGCAGGTGTAACTACCTAGGCAGGTAACCTACTTAGGCAGGTATGTGCCTAGGTAAGCTACCTAGACAGGTATGTGCCTAGGTAACTTAGGACTTTAAGTCCTAATTAGAATAGGTCTGCATGGGTCATACTCTTTAACATAACATAGGCCTTTAAGTCCTAGTTAGAGTAGATTTGTTAAAATGAAAAATTATAATTAGAGCTCTCTTTCTTAATTTCTTCCATTAATTAATTCTATCCAATTTTTGAGACTAAGTAGAAGAACTTCCTTATTCCAAAAATTCTGAGTCAATAGGTGCCTCCTCAATTTTTATTAACTTTTTTTTTAAACGAAAAACAAAAAAAAAAAAAGTTGATAAAAATCGATCTAAATTTATACTTCTTATGGGAATTTTACTAATGAATAGTGATCATATTCTCAAAGAAGATTCGATCATCGAAATTTGAATTTTGGGGTCCATCGGATGACCTGATTTCAATCTGAGAGATTTCAGGGGAAGAATTTTGGATTTTGAGATTAATCAGACTGTACTTCCTATGAGAAGACTGTATACTGATTTATGGTTATAGGATTTGCGATTCTTACGAGAACGCTTTCCGATTATCAAGATAAATCTCCTAAAACGGATCTGCGATTTTTACGAGAACGCTCCCCGATTACCAAGATGAATCTCCTAAATCTTTTAGACAGTCCAATTGAAATTTATGAACTTTAACAAATCAATAAAAATTATGAAATTGATTTTCTATTGACAATCGATCTTAATATAGATCGGGTGGTCAAAATTAAATTTAAAAGATCTACTTTGGCTACCCGAATAGATTTGACTCATTTTTGAGACGTTTATAGAGATCGAAAACGGCCTTAAAATACATTTTTTTATAAAAAAAAATCTATAAAAATTATGAAGTTGATTTTCTATTAACCATTGATCTCGATATAGATTGGGTGGTCAAAATTAAATATGAAAGATCTACTTTGGCTACCCCGGCAGATCTGACTGATTTTTGGGACATTTACAGAGATCGAAACGACCTTAAAAATATTTTCTAAAAATCAACAAAAATTATGAAGTTGATTTTCTATTGACCATTGATCTTGATATAGATCGGGTGGTCATAATTAAATTTGAAAGGTCTCCTTTGGCTATCTGGCAAATCTGATTGATTTTTGGGATGTTTGCAGAGATCAAAACGACCTTAAAAATATTTTCTAAAAATCAACAAAAAATATGAAGTTAATTTCTATTAACTATCGATCTTGATATAGACCGAGTGGTCAAAATTTAATTTAAAAGATCTACTTTGGTTACCTGAGCAGATTTGACATATTTTTAGAACGTTTGCAGAGGTCGAAACAACCTTAAAAATATTTTCTAAAAAATCAACAAAAATTATGAAGTTGATTTTCTATTGACCATCGATCTTGATATAGATCGGGTGGTCATAATTAAATCTAAAAGATCTACTTTGGCTACCTAGGCAGATCTGACTGATTTTTGGGACGTTTGCAGATATCGAAACGACCTTAAAAATATTTTCTAAAAATCAACAAAAATTATGAGGTTGATTTTCTATTGACCATCGATCTTGATATGGGTCAGGTGGTATGAAAATTTTGATTGGCTATTCGAGCCAAAATCTGAGATAGTCTCTGATCATAAAATCAATCGAAGGACCAAATTAACACTTGTAGAAATTCAACTAAAATATGTCCTAAAAATCAACAAAAATTATGAGATTGATTTTCTATTGACCATCGATCTTGATATGGGTTGGGTGTTATGAAAAATTTGATCGGCTATCCGAGTCAAAATCTGAGACGGTCTCTAATCATAAAATCAATCGAAGGACCAAATTAACACTTGTAAAAATTCAACTAAAATATGTCGGTTGAATTTCGATCGGGCTTCTCATTGGATGGGCTGATAAAATTTACATGAGATCTGATCGGCTGCCCGAGTCAAGATCTGAGACGGTCTCCAATGATAAAATTGACCGGAGAATCAAATTAATATTTTAAAAAAATTCAACTAAAATATGTATGTTGAATTTTGATCGAGCTTTGAGTTTAAAACTCATCGAAAGACCCGATTAAATTTACATGAGATCTGACCAACTATTCGAATGAAGATCTGAGATGGTCTCTGATGATAAAATCAATCGGAAGAGCAAATTAACATTTTTAGCAATTTAACTAAAAATATGTAGGTTGAATTTTGATCGGGCTTCGAGTTTAAAACTCATCGGATGACTCGATTAAATATATAAAATTCGATCAGCCTATCTGATGTAGAATTTTAATAGGTACCAGGTCGAAAACTTCTCGGATGAACCAGTATGTAGTTTTTTGTAAAATTTGAATAAAATAATTAAATCAAAATTTGATGGCTCTATAATTTTAGCAAATTTTGATTGGAATATCTAACTCGAAATTTTGAAGGACTCTGTATTATGTAGCCTGATTTATTTTAGTAAAATCTGATCAGAGTATCTAACTCAAAATTTTGACGAACTCTCTATTAGGTAGCCCGATTTATTTTAACATATTGGATGTTCAGAATGACTGACTAAAAATGTGACAACTGCACTATGCAGACTTTTGTTGAGTCACCTGATTTATTAAATATAAAATTTGATCGAAATAACTGATTCCAAATTTTGACACGTATCAAGTTACCCAATTTATTTCACAAGTTGTAATCACATATTCTCACACTTCATTCTTGTGTGAATAATCCAGATTACATATGACATACCTGCGTATGCTCTTTCACAATTTATTCTTGCATGAGTAGAGGAATACATACAACATAACTACCTACATTTCCTACGCAGTTTAACCTTGCGCACATAGGAGGTTACACGATGATGTACCTATGTACGTACCTTACGCAATTTAGCCTCATGTGAGTAGGAGGTAATATATAAACATACTTACGTTGTTTACATTAATAATGCACCTAAGTACAAGCCTTACACAGTTTATCCTCATGCGAGTAGGAGGTTACATGATAATGATGATGATGCACTTACGTACATATCTTGTACAGTTTAGCCTCATGCGAATAGGAGGTTAAATATAATAGAATGTACCTATGTACATTACCTTACGCAATTCATCCTCGTGTGAGTACGAGACTAAATGATGACAACGTACCTTACGTAGTTTAGACTTGTGCGAATAGGAGATTACATGATGGTGATAATGATGATGTACCTATGTACATATCTTATGCAGTTTAGCCTCATGCGAGTAGGAGGTTACATATAACATACCTACATATGTTATCACGTAGTTTATTCTCATAAGAGGGAGAGAGAATGTATATTTATGAACGAAGCGACCATTGATAAGTGGTAACTCATTTTCTTCTACAAATGTGAACCATTTGAATGGAATGCATATATAGTCTTTTCCACTCGAGTTTAAGCTTTTGGGCGTTTTCGAGTGACGACCATTGGGTGTTAAACGATGAAGACAAGATTGTTCTTGAACAATCAGTGTTTAACTTTTGTTTTGAAGACCTACGATATTCGAATCCGATATGCCTCCAAACCTTTTGTATTTTGAGCCTACGCTCAATAAGTGTTTTAGACGATCATAGTGTCATATTATCCTTTTGCCTCGTAGTCTGTTGGAAACTTGAGCTGATGACTGGAGTTTGTATATGCGCACACACACACACAGATGTATATATATATATATATATATATATATATATATATATTCATTTTTTAAGCATTAAGTAAGAAACCTTTCAATATTTGTAGCTCATGAAGATAATTCTTCAAGCATTTTCAGAGCCTTTCCATGAAGAGGTATACTTATATCCTTCTTCAAACCACTGAGGCACATTTGAACTGCCTCCGATTTTGAAATCTTTGATAAATAAAGAAGACTAGCATCTTTCCATCTCGTGATATAATCGACAACCCTTTTGCGTGCTTGTTGCTCCATTTGTGAACTCTGCAATCCCTACAGATCTCCGAATACTGAAAAATCTTTGTAGGAACTGTTTCTGCATTTGATCTCAACTCGTTATCGAATTGGGTAATAACTTCGTATACTAGGTGAAAGCTGATCCTTCCAAGGTTTGTACGAATTGCCTTAGCAACAATGCACTATTCTTGGCGGTGTCTCCACATGCTGCGACGATATGTGTCAGATGCTCTTGAGCGGAACCACTTTCATTGAAACGAGTGAATTTTGGTTGTTGATAGTCGGTCGGAAATGAAACATCGTCGATTTCTGGAGGATAAGGCTTTCTGTAAGGCTTAGAAGTCCTTTGAAGGTTATTAAGATTTTTGGTTATCATATGTTGAACTTGATCCATTGATAAGATATCATTTATTTCAGTGTCTCGAATACTGATAGCGCGACGCAGCTCTTGAATTTGCTCTAAAATAGATACATTGTCTTCACTAGAAACCAGCATGACTGACATGACAGTAGGAGGTATCATCATCATAGCTTCTGCTGAGATGTAACGGGTTTTGTAGTGAAGGGAGTTTGAAGAACGAGTTTTGTTTGAAGAAGACTTATCATCAAGTTTCAAAGATGAAATAATCATCTTGTTTGCCTCCAGACGAGGTGAGTTGAATGACGATGAGTCATTAATTGCCTCCAGATGAGGTGAAGCACGTGTACTAACAATTCTCAGCATTCCAGTAGGGCTTGCCGAGTTTGATCGAAGTGATTTTGCTGATGGAGTTTCAGGAGATTCATCCTACGGGAAGAGGGAATCGAATCTCCATATAGTGGTTCTCAGTTGAAGTGAACGAATTAGGAGACACTGGTTCCTCCATGTGAGAGCGCTCTTCTTCTACTATGGCATGAGCCATGAGGCTGGTTGAGTATCAGAGTGTTGCCTCCTCAGTTTGAGGGCATGCCCTCTTCACATGTTGATTGTTAGCGGAAGAGGATGCAATGCTTTTTCCATAAGCCATCGAATTGATTGGTAAGTTGAAAAAAATTTACTGTATTGAATAAGCAACGATTAAATGAATGTATGCATGGAACAACCAATGATTAATTATTCATCATATTCAACTCATTTTCTGAGAATTAATTTCATTTTGTAGCTTAAAGATGAGAGAAGTGTGTCCCACAGGGCGTGCCGGAAATTTGTAAACAACAAATTTGCGTAGAATATAAATCTAACACAAATCAATTGTAATAAATTTCCCCTCGCTAGGAAAGGGTTTTATTGGAAATGACGGACTTTACACTTCTGGGTATCGCAATCGATTCCCCGTTAATTACATCAAAATTGAATATCTTTGATTAAAAGCTACTAAAAAAAACTAACGTAATTACATTTCTGAAATAAACAAACTAAATTCTAGGTCTAGGTCTTCATTGGTATCTTCAATCTGTCATGAGATAGATGCATAGTAGGCTGTCTTTATTGGAGATTTGAGAAATATGAAATAGGGGACGACGGATGGAAGAACCCCTCATCCAAAAGCCGGTTCCATCTGATTGACAAATACAAGTCATTACTAGAGCAAGAACCTCGTGGACGAACCTTAAAACGAATTCCTATTCTCTGGTCTCAAAGATGAATTCGAATATCAAATCCATTCTCCTGATAATTAGTTATCAGAGTTTATAGAGTATCTAATCATGAGTTAGATATCGCCAAATTCCGTAAAATTTAGTGATTATAGATTGTGTCTTTGTAATGATTTTATCGTTGGATTTTACCAATGTCCAAGGATTTAGTCAATATATGATAAATTTATCATTTGATCTCTTTACAATCTCGTATTATGATCGTTTGATCAAAAGTCAGAGAGTTCATCGTTAGATCTGACCAAAATAATAAGATCTGGTCAATATGTAATAAATCCAACGTTAGATCTCGTTACGATCTCGTATTATGATCGTTTGACTAAAAGTCAACAAGTCCACCATTGAATTTGACCAAAACCATAATAACTGGTCAATATAAGACCTGGTCAATATATAATAAATCCATCGTTGGATCTCGTTATGATCTCATATTATGATCATTTGACCAAAAGTCAATGAGTCCACCATTGGATTTGACTGTTGGATCTCGTTACGATCTCGTATTATAATCGTTTGACCAAAAGCCAATGAGTCCATTAGATTTGACCAAAACCACAAGATCTAGTCAATATGTAATAAATCCACCGTTAGATCTCGTTACGATCTCGTATTATGATCGTTTGATCAAAAGTCAACGATCCCATCGTTGGATTTGACCAAAACCATAAGATCTGATCAATTTGTAATAAATCCACTGTTGGATTTCGTTATAATCTCGTATTATGATTGTTTAACCAAAAGTCAACAAGCCAATCGTAAAAGAATTTTTGATCCCGAAGTTAAGATCCAAACCCTACATTTGAGGGAATGATAACATGAACCGCGAGGAAAACTCTAATTTCGGGATGCGAACCAAATCCGGTAAAGCTGATGGTTATGAATCATTGTATATAAATATTTCGGGTGTCGGAATCTGGAATCGTTCTTTGGATTCGTGATTGTAACCCGCACGAGTATCGAATTTGTAGTTGCAATCCGAGGGTACCGAGAGTTATGCGAGAGGTTATACCCACATAGCTTAACTATCTCTAAGTACACAAGAAATTGGGTACGTGCCATAACGCGTAATCCCAAATTGCAACCTTAAATCATACTTGGGTAAGAGTCGTAACTCTTATCCTAGGTATATAACCTTTAGGTAAGGGTCGTAGCTCTTATCCTAAGTACATCACCTTTGAGTAAGAGTCGTAATTCTTATCTTAAGTGTATCCACCCAGCCTTATTCCTCTCGTAAACTTTAAAAATAATAAAAAAAGAAAGGGAAAGAATCCCAAAAATATCTTTAAGTCTTTTGTAAGAAAATTAAAGTCGGAGATGTTTTCGGCAAGGCTCTCGTGTATGAATTTTCGGCCCCTAACAATGAGAACGGATCTGCTATTTATAGATTTATAATAGTAGTTATAAGAAGTTATAATCTTACGGTTTTCGCAAGAGTTTCATGAAATCAAGGGTTGTGAGGGCTGCGTAGGTCTTAGCTTTCACGCGGATTGAGAAAAGATTCCTTCCCAAAATGTATGGCCTACGCCACTGATTATTCATAACTACCTAGGCAGGCATAACTACAGAGGCAGACATAACTACCTAGGCAGGTGCAACTATTGAGGCAGGTATAACTACCTAGGCAGGCATAACTATCTAGGCAGCTGTAACTACCTAGGCAGGTATGCTACCTAGGCAAGCACGTGCCTAGGTAAGCTACCTAGGCAGGTATAACTACCTAGGCAAGAATAACTACCTAGGCTGCATGGGTCTTAGCTGTCACGCGGATTGAGAAAAGATCATTCTCCAAATATTTGGCTGCCGAGGCAGGTATGTTACCTAGATGAGCTACCTAGGCAGGTATGTGCCTATATAAGCTACCAAGGCAGGTATGTGCCTAGGTAAGTTACTGAGACAAGTGTGTACCTAGATAAACTACCGAGGCAGGTATGCTGCCTAGGCGGGTATATCTACCTAAGCAAGAATAACTACCTAAGCTGCGTGGGTCTTAGCTGTCACGCGGATTGAGAAAAGATCATTCTCCAAATATTTGGCCTACACCAATGATTATTCATAATTACCTAGGCAGACATAACTACCTACGTAGATGTACCTACCTAGGCAGGTGTAACTACCTAGGTTGGTAAGTTTCTTAGGCAGGTATGTGCCTAGATAACTTAGGACTTTAAGTCCTAATTAGAGGAGGTCTGCATAGGTCATATTCTTTGACATAGCATAGGACTTTAAGTCCTAGTTAGAGTAGATTTGTTAAAAAGATAAACTATAAGTAGAGTTCCCTTTCTTAATTTCTTCCATTAATTAATTCTATCTGATTTTTGAGACTAAGTAGAAGAAGAACTTCCTGATTCCAAAAATTCTGAGTCAATAAAAACATTTCACTAACCTCGACTCTCTGCCTAAACAAGAGATATCTTGAGTGAGTTCTTTTACCACCGACATGTACAGCCATATCACATTGCAAACAAAGGGAACTTCCGTCTATTTCACAGTAAAAGAAAGCTGCACCCAGAATCCGAAGGGGAAGAGAAAAGTTAGAACTCTTTCCGTATTACAGAAAAATCAGCAATTTTTAATTCTTTTGATAATGGGGTGTCCGGCCTCTTAGAGCACCTGACAATTGTTAAAAGAAAGAGATTTGCATACCAGGTGAACTTTCACATATATCACAGCGAGGAACATCACTTGGGTCAGCAAGTTTTACTCGTACATGCCGGCTAGCGAGCTTGTTACACAAGTGAACCTGCCAATCCAATTATCAGAATTTAATAAATAATGGGTGTTGCTATGATATGTGATTTCAAGGTGTAAACGGACAATTGGAGAAGAAATGAAAATTCAAGAGAGAAATAAGAATCCACCAAAGGGATGCGTTGCTATGAAATGTGATTTTGAGGTGTAAGCGGACAATTTGAGCAGAAGTTCACAATTCAAGAGGTAAGAATAAGAATCATCCAAAGGAAGTACATGATTACACAATCAATTCCTTAAAGACATCTTGCCAAACAGGGTGTTAGATTTTATTTATTTTTTATTTTTATTTATGTATTATTTTATAAGTGAACTTGATAGATGTTTAACCTGTTAAATTAAAATATTTATAGACTCGGTCTTAGGTACCTGATCCGAGTGCCAGTGGTGATACTGTGGTCAATCTCCTTTGGTCCAGATGGTCAAACCTCAGGAGGCATCACAATTTATAAGCACACACTGATTTAGCAGTTAAAACTATCAATGCAAATACCAAGGTTATCGGTTTCCTATTGTCAAAATGGTCAAGCACTGGGATCCGCACAGCTATTTGTGACCACAGAAATTAGTGGAAGTTATCTTTTGACCCTTCACTGATTTGGCACTCAAAATTATCAGCGCAATTACCAAGTCATTGGTTTGAGATTGACCTGAGTGCCACTGGTGGCACTCGGAATAGGTACCTATGAGGTTAAGACCAGCTATTGTAGTATAAGCAACATTTTACATCATTTTCTTTGTGATTTTGGTACCTTTCTGATATGAAAGCTAAGAAGAACAGATTACACATTTCTACGAATTTGCTGCTGAAAATGTTCAAATTCAATCATTTAGGATTACATTACTTTTTCTGTACAACAATAACAGCGGTGGAACGTAACAAAATATTACGGCTGTGTAACATAGGGACCTACGGTACGAGGAACTTGGCCAACATATGGACATCCCAAGGGCCCGGCACGCACAATCCTATCCCATCCGAGTCCGAATTTACCCCGTCATTGCACTTCAGACAGCCATCCGTAACATCATAAGGAACACCTCCCTTTCGAGGTACCCAAATGGTAAGGTACATAGGAGGTTGGTGTTTCTCAACGTGGTGTATAGCAGAAAAAACCATTCGATACAAAATAGGGCTGTTCATATGAAAGAAGAGTCTCAATCCTTTCTCCTTTTCTTTTTGTTTCTCTTGGGGTGGTTCTCGTTTAATCAAAATTTCAGTGAGAAATTATATAAGCAAAAATAAATACCCAGAAGAAAATTTGCAAGTGAAAGTAGGCACCTCTCCTCACACTCTAATGTATTACACCTGAACACATCTCAAACAACACAATAGCTTTCGGCCAATGGAAGCAGGTTTATGTAACAAGCACCAAATTTCTAAAGTAGATAACCTCGATTTGTGTTTGGAAATTAATTCCTACTCTTTACCAACAAGTATGCAAGGATCCGCTTTAGGCTAATAATCTGAATATAAAATGGATAATGATAGGCAAAATTTCAAAACACAGGAATATGGCAAAAGTAAAAAGTATACAAGTGAGACGTGTCTAGTCACCAATCCTTCCTGTCACCAAAGAATAAAAGGGGGAATTGCAAACATTAGTGGCCCAGATTCTTTACTTTTAACAATAGATTCTTCTGGAATCAATATTTTAGGGTGATACCTTATTTTTATTTCCAAGACTCAATTTGATCCAAATTATCATTTGATTCGTCATTTCACGACCAGGACAAAATTAAAATTGCCCCATCCATGAATTGGTTCACGAGGTTTGCTAGGAAAGTAGCCAAATTACAAGTCAAATAATTGTTTTACTTGTATCTCTGCCAAAAAAGTGAATGGGAATCCAAATACTTACGCTTTTAATCCTATCCGCTTTTAATCCTATCCACTTTCTGGTGGGGTACTTTTTATGTAACATGCATATTGAGCCCACATTCAAAAGAAATGATTAGAATCCTGTTATCGATCTCATTATTATTTTGTGCTGATACCGAGATATCTTGTCTTGGATAGTATGTAAAAGGGATACAAAATACCACAAGTTTATATATATATATATATATATATATATATATGTATGTATGTATATCTCGGGTGATAATCAGGATCGTACATTTGTCTGGGATTGTCACTTCGATGCTAAGATGTATCGCACGATACCTCATAATTTTGTCCGCAATTTTGAATCACCACCACTAGGTAAGTGTACGCCCTCAAATACTATCTAGTTTGTAAAAATCACAAAATTAACTCTTTGAATCTTGATGTGTGATTATAGAATTGCATATACCATTTATTACATGTTTGAGAAGCTTAGAAATCTCTAGTTTAGAAAAGGGTACAAGAAAAGTTATTCGGATCACTGTTTATCTGTTAGATGAGCTACCACGAGTTTGTATCTTATTGTATGTAGATGACATGATATTAGCAGGTGATGATGCTCAATCCATTCAAAGGATTAAACAAGCATTAAGTGATGAATTTAGTATCAAGGACTTATGCTCCTGATGCTCTTCAATATCTAACATTTACTCAACCTGACATAAAAGATGTGGTGAACAAAGTGTGCTAATACATGCAATCTCCTCGGCTACCACACTTAAAAGCTGCTAAAAGAATTACAAGATATGCAAAAGGAACCATAAATCATGGACTGTTCTTTCCTTCTACCAATAATATGTGCATTTCACCAGACATGAAGGGCTTGGATTGTGCATATCAGCTTACTCAGATGCATATTGGGCTGGCTACTTAGAAACTCAGAGATCAAAATCAGGGTTTTGCATCTATTTGGGTGATAACCTACTCTCCGAGTATAGAAGCAAGGCCAATATTACTGCTTAAATTTTTGGAGGACACAATAGGTATGGTTCCTAAGAAACCTCCGACATTATATCAATGTGCCTTAAGGCTTGCTAGAAATCCTGTTCAACATGCCAGTACTAAACACATTGCAGTTGATCAACACTTTATTAGAGAAAGGGTGCAAACTGGAGAAATTGAGACTCATTATGTGCCTTTAGATATTAGCATGCTTACATTTTTACAAAAGCATTGTCCAAAGACAGATTTCAATTCTGGCGACACAAGCTCAACATGTTCCCATTTTTTACTTGAGGGGAAGTGTTTGAAATGCATATACCATTTGTTAGTTCTTTGTACTTATAAAGGAAATATTAAGAAAAATAAAATAAAATAAACGACTCACAGAGATTCACACAGCTTTAGAAATAGGCGCTCTTTATAATTCTTCACTAAGTGTTTCTTTGAGATGTGATACCCATGAACCATACCACAGTTTTCTCACAACCACATTCACTTAGCACCTTGTAATCTCTCAAAAGTCAAAAATTCAAAACCAAATATAGGGTTCATGCAACCTCAATCACATAACAACTTATAATCTCTCAATAGTCAAAATTCACACCCAGATATAAGGTGCATGCAAGGAATCCAATCATTCACTAAAATTTAAAGTTCTCCATTGATTTGATTTGATTTTTTGGAAGCATGAATTAGTTCTCCATTGATTCAAAGCCTAAATCCCTTTAATAAGTACCGTGTACGACATTTCTAATTTTCCCAATTCAAATATAGAGTTGAACACAAATCGTCCTAGCTTACTCTAAAATCCCTAAGAAATCAAACAACTTATACTACAAAATTATATGTCAAGTACTTAACCAACTTGAACCACATTCACTTAACACCATACAATCTCACAAAATTCAAAACTAAATACAAGTTGGCCATAAGAAATTTGAATAATTAGCTAAAATCTCCAGATCTCTATCGATTCAAATTCTTAGTTTTTGTTTTTAACGAACAAGTGATACTCAACTGATTCAAAGCCTAAATAACTTCAAGTAGAGACACATACAAATTTCTACCACACCCAATTTGCAAACAGAGTTGAAAAAGTCAAATTGATTTCCGGGTTACCCTGAAAACCCTTAGAACTCAAAACTGATTAGCTGAATTGAACCATATTCACAACCAATCTAAAGCCAAAATCACTTTAACAAGAGACTCATACAACATTTATATCACACCCAATTCGAAAACAGTGTTGAAAAACTCAAATTGATTTCTGGGTTACTCTGAATTAGAACTCAAAATTGATTAACTGAATTGAAACACATTCATACAACATGACACCATTTCGCCAAATTCAATACTAAATACAAGTTTCCCACAAGAAATTGAACAATTAAGTACAATCTACAGTTCCCTATTAATTCAATTATCCAATCTTTCTCAAAAAACAAGTGATTCACAACCAATTAAAAACCAAAATCACTACAACAAGAGACACATGCAACATTTCTATCACACCTAATTCCAAAACAGACTTTAAAAACTCATATTGATTTCTGGGTTACTATGAAAGCCCTCAGAACTCATCCAATTCCCCATCAACGCTACAAATATCACATAAAATCAACTGAATAGAATCACATAACCCTTTTGAACAAAACCCATTATTTACAAAAATAAAAAAAACTAGAGTTTTCTAGGTTCAAATTGACAATTTCTGGGTTAGTCTAAAAACCCTAAGAACTCATCCAATTCCCATCAAATCAAGAAAACACAACATAAAATCAACTGAACTCAATCACATAAACCCTTCGAACAAAACCCATTATTTGCAAAAAAAAATAATTGAGTTTCTAGGGCTGTTACCTTATCGTCACAGTTAGGGCAGAGAGCGGCCTCGTCGGCGGCGCAGAATAGGGTGGCGGGTGCGCCTTCGCAGACGTCGCACAGCGTTCGCATTGTCCCCTACTAACGACCTCATGGACACTCCGTTTAGAGAGAGAAATAAACCATTTTATATTAAATTATATATAATAAGAATAAATCTAATGTTTGGCTACTAAGACCTGAACCTGTTGTGAGCGAAATCAGCACCATAAAAAGAACACATTTTGATAAATAAATAAATAAATTTTATTTAATGGGCACAGAGCTTCAAATAGGATATGTTTGTTGATGAGCAGCATTAGCAATCATAATGCTTTTCATCTCAGTCAACCAGTTGGGTTATGCTTATTAATGATCTGGAACGTACGATCGTTTGGGTGGACCATAGGATCGAAATCAAACTGATTGGATTATTATAAAAAAAATTAATTATATAGTTAGTTTTGTTTCAAAATCTATTTAATTTAAAGGTTTTTGATCCATCTATTCATAACTCTGTCATTGCGGGTCAGTCGAACGGGTTGACAACCGGCTCTATGGGTATTATTATTAGAATAAAACAAGTGGAGAAATAGGACTCATAAATCCAACCTCAAATGATCGTAATAAGGTTAAGGTTATGATGATGATCGATTCAAACGTGGACCGTTTATTCGATGATTTGATACATCCATTAGGTGCACTAGTACACTCTTTTAGTGATACCACTCACATCTATGCAACATGCTATCTTTTTTTTTTTCTCATTTATAAAAATTACATATTTGGTGGTTAAAGTCGTCTAGTTGTTTTGTTGGGTTTTAGATTTAGATTTGGGGTTGTTGCCAGTTTCGAGAAGGTTCAATGACCCACAACTCCAAAGTCTTTTTCTTTCCATTAGGTTTGTTGTGAGCCACAAGTTTTATATCAAGCAAGGAAAGGATTCCTAGCCACTAATTCTATTATAACATGTGGCTCAATCCTCTTTTGCTTACAGCTAACCCCCACATGAGAATTTGGCCGCACATCGAAAGCCACCTTGATCTTCAAATCTGAACCGTCCAAATACGAGCCTGGGAACTAATTATCGAAAAAAAAAAAAAAAAAACCTGGGAAAGTGTGCTGTTTCCGATGGTTAAGATTATTTGATCAGTCTAACTGTTGCTCTATGTCATAGACACGTGGACAGTCTGAAACACTAGGTTATCTGGAAAGGGGTCCCACCAACTTCGGGAAAGAATAGTCCAAAGTCAGGGATTTATCCATTTAATTTAAGGTGGTCTCTATTTTATCTCCTCAAAGCCCCAATGGCGCGTAGCACCCCAACATGGCCGGACTTAATTAAGTGGGCGCTTTTAGGAAACAGGAAGCACAAATAGGGGTTCCTTTAATTGTAAAAAGAACTATTACGAGCACACCACTATTTTTCTCTTTGCACACTTAAAGAGAAATTTAAAAAATTAAAATGGTGTGCGGATAGCATAATTTGGTTGTGTAATGGTTAAAATTACTTAAAAGAGACAAAATTAGGAAAATTATTTTTTTATAAGTAAGGTGGCCTCATATCTGCGACCTTGAAGTTGCAAAATTGTCATCCTTCAATTGTGCTGCAGCCTGCAGGCCAAACCTAGACCCAAGCCTAAATTAAGAAATGTTTTAACATACCCAAAAGTTTCAAGAAAAATAATATTTTTCAAATAATATATATTTAATATTTTTATGAGCTGTGACGACTCAAGACTCACATGTCAAAATATTTCTCTCTCACAACCCATAATTATACCCGATCCCAAGGGCCTAAATTTTGTATTATGAGCCTACACGCTTGTTATGACGATAAGCGGATATGTGTATCATACTTGCAACTCTATTGATTGGGCTCATAAATTTTTTGAAACTCAGTACTCATAGGAATTTCTAAGGTCGACTCTCTTGTCTAGCGGGTCGTCAACATCGTTATACTCGCAAATCGTCTCATCGACATCGTTGGCATCATCAAAATCAATATCATCATCTAAAAAATGCTAAATTCCGTGGGTTGAGCTACTCAATCGCGTAACTTAGTGGTTGGACAACTGATCACCACAATCTACCCGGGTGATCTTGTGTGCAACTTTGTGAGTGATTGTGATCAACATTATTTTGAGCAATTAAACATAAAGACAATAATTTCAGCATTTGATCATAAATTTCATAAGCATAAATCAACTGAAATGGAAACATAAACATTTGTGGAATGTATGTGATATACTTAATACTTATAATTTACTTAAACAGTCTTGTCGTAATATTCATGTGTGGCATATTTTAAGTCTTAGCATAGACTCATGCGCCTATACCACGCATGGTCATATAATACATAACATACGTAAACGACCTGTGTCAAGGCTGCTGTTTAAGCTTAACACACAAAATCCATGTGTTAGGTACCACTTAACCTCCATAGCATAGCATAACATAAATCATCATCCAGTCAGATAAGGTTGCCAGCATAAAATTTAGGTTCCCTTAAGTTGGAACTCTCAGTCTCCCTATAGTCCGGGACATTGTCATAGTTTGTCCTTAAGATTCGTCTTGGTTGTAGACGTTAGATCTTACAGTGACATGCATGACATGACATGTGTAGAACTTAATCTATATTTTGTTAGCCTTCACAGAATATCTTATCATATAATTATCGGATTTTGGGCTTAGGTTTCTACTCCGGTTTTATATTTACGTGGGCATAGGTCCCCACATTCTTATCATACATAAACTTTCACAAACTTACTTAAAATCTTAGTTAAAGTAAGGCATAATGTGACGGACTTTATAAAATCACAATTTTCAAGGGATAGATTTCATAATAACCTGGATGTACTTTTTATTGCAGCCCATACTCCAATAGAGGTGTTGCATCCGTATGTGAATATCTACATTCCAAGTTTCACGAGACAATAAAAAGAATCTCATCATAGCGACATAAGTCATGTGTTATATTTTATTCTTAAGCTTAACATGCATATGACATAACGTCTTTTTCTATATGATGCATGACATATGATGATTATAGAAAATAAATTAAACTAACGCATGCATCCTAAACATGGTGTATAGAACATAACGAAATTAATATGAAACATGAAACATAGAACATAGATCATAGAGTAAATATGAAAAATAAATTACAAGAAAATTTTAAACAATTAAAGGAAAAGACATGTGTGAATGATCAACATCAAAGAATTAAGGAGTTCATAATTTGTAGAAGCACCCGAAACAGTATAAAATAATCATGATTATATTGTAATGAAATTATTTATCAATATGATGGTAATAACAAGTAAAATTCAATAACACTTATTGAATTTCTAAAAAAAGCTTGAATAAAGATGAATACTCCAATTTATTAAATTGACTTTATTGTTATACCTAAGATGACTAATACGTTGGAATATTTTTCATTACCTATATAACCTTTGAGTTACATGACAGTAAGGTGAGGTCATTTTCAGACCCATAAAAGGTGTATAAGCCAAAATAGGAATACAAAAGTGACAAAATTGGTAAGAGACATCACTATTATGTTCGGAAGGTCTGAAAATATTAAGATCGAGTCCCGGTTCGTGAAAATCAGACATCTGGGGAAAAGAATATGCCCACCTACATCTTAACCTATGGTTTTAATCAACCTTAACTTTAAAGGAAAAGAATTATTTGATTTTTATAATTCGACGAGTCTATTGTTCAAACGGACAACGTCATCGCATCTGAAATATATTAAAACCCTAAGATTTATTTGATTTTTCTAAATTATGTCCTTATCACCTTTGAAACAGGTCCATAGGACGAAAATATGATTTACTTAATTTTTCTTAAATTAAAACTAATTTAAACATTATATTAATCTATATTAATTAATTTCAGGTTTAATGACTAGTTGGATGTGTAATCGAACTACGACAATGCATCCGGAATGTCGTAATATCCTGAGGGGGGTTTCTGATTTGTCAAATTAGGTCTACATGAATTTTAATGTAAAAAATATATTTTTTCATAAGTTTTAAACCTTATTATAAATTTTAATTAATTAATATCAGAATCCGACAATGAACTATGACTCTATATATGGGTGAAGCATGTGAATAAATGGGGGACTGTTTCTAGGCCAAACCTTAGATTTGGGTAGAATTCTGGGTCGTGACATGAGCACTAGCAAAATAAAATTTAATTTTCCATGACTTGTGTGTGGATAGGGAAAGTTGGTGTACATCTACAAATTTCATTAATTGGTGCCCGAAAAGAAAAAATGGTGTACTTTTAGCAGCTGCCATTTAAAAGTTTATATTACATACACGAGCTATGTACTGTTGAGCAGTTCACAAACTAATTTCAATCCATTTGCATAATCAATCATCTACTTGCATATTCGGTCTCCGCAATTGATGGTTCCACTGTTAACATTGTTTTTTGTCCTAATCTTTTACACTATATTTTGAGATCATGACCCACCTATGAGATGGTTAAATATGGAATCCACATGGCATACATCCTCAAAAGTGACCTTAGAAGTCTTTTCATAGTAGGCCATGATCATGATCATGATCATGATCACTATCACTTTCAGAATGTGTGTCACATGGAGTCAACATCTGACCATCTGATATGTTGGCATCAGATTCACCACCTTATTTCTTGACCCGAATTTGATCCGATTTGGCTTGACATGATTCTCTACTTTATATTTTAAGATAATTTGGTCCAATCCAATCCATCCTGAACTGACTTTTTGTTAATTGGGGTTGGGTTGAGGTTAAAATAAAGTGGGTTATGTCATGGTTCAGGTTGAGGGTTTAAATAAGGGGGTTGACCTTGACCCAAGTTGAACCTGACTCGGCCAATTTGCAGCCCTATGGATGGGTCTCAAGGTTAGTGTTGTTGATTTACAAATGATAATCGCAAGTGCACGAGTCGTATCGTAGTATAATGTATACAGAGTACGAGGTCGATCCCATGAAGATTGTGTAATAAAATTTAAAGGAATAATCGTATCAATCTACAAATTTTATCAACTAAAAAAATCTTAAGCTAGCCTACCAAAGTTTGGAGATAAAAATATAAACAAAACACACAATAATAACTATAAACTAGAGAAAAGAGAAAGGGTAAGATACTAAATCTTCCCATCCTTGATTTAATACACTACAAAAAATAAGACTACTAGCGGCAACCAAAACTATCACTATTAACAAAAAACCTTGTTGTTTCATTAATGACAGGACTAGTAGCGGCATTTTTTTTGTTAATAGCGACAGTTTTAGCTGCCACTGAAACACCTTATTTTTGTAGTGATACTCACAATATTAGATCTGACGGTTGGAATTAACTAGATGCAAAGCCACATATATTATCGAAGCCAATTAACAAGTTATGAAAAATATAACAATTAAATTAAAATAAATCCCTAATATATTGCTCTTCCAAATCTCTAAATAATATAACCTAAACATTTACTGTATTTGAAATGAATATAATCACAATGAATAAAAGAATCTATTCTAATAAATAGAATCCAGATTAAGATTTCTAATCACAAATTTAAGATCATGGGAAGAGCATGACTAATCCCATATCTCGGATCTGTGATTAGATTCCAACAATAGACAAAAACAAATGTCAATAATTTCACACAAACATCTAGTTTATTTCTAATCTATAAATAAGCCCTCGGATAGGATTCATTAGATCATAAACCACAAAAATTTAGCCACACATTTCAACACAAAACATAAAATGAAATGGAATAAAACAACAAGAATTTATTAAAATATCCGATTATGATCCATAAAATGCTACTTGATCAACAAAACTACTACACTTCAATCTTCCGTACAATAGTTCTTACAAAATTAGGGCTAATTCTCATTTCTATTAAGCAAAAATATGATAGAAAATGATAAAGAAAATATAAAAAGAAGACCTCTAACCTTAACTCATAACATGGTATATATAAGGTTACACCCGGAACCCTAATATTTCACTTCGGCTCACTTAAATTTCATTTCGCACACTCAAAACGTGAATGTTCTGCCCAAAATCGATTGATCGACTTAAATTCAATTGATCACTTTTTTAGATTTTCGTGACCATTGGCTCTTCAACAAATATAGTCTCAGTATTTTGGTTGTAACTCTTTACTCCGGATTTGGATTGATGTAATTATAATGGCGTTGGAAAGAAGATAACGAACTTTACAACTTTGGGTGAAATAACAATTTCACAAATCCGATGTCTTAATAGTCAAAATAGAGTTGCAAGCCGGGATAATTTCTTGGTGATCGAAGGTTGCGAGGATTTCATGCTATTTTTTGAACTCTTGGGCTATTTATGCTCAGCTTATCTCCAGACCTGTAAATCACTAAAACTACACAAAATATATTAAGTAGCTTTCATCGGATGATAATCTATAGATTTAAGAGACCAAATATTAATACTTTTCAACACTTAGCACACCCCCAAACCTACACTTTGCTAGTCCTCGAGCAAAGATAAGGGAAAATATAGCAAAAAATAAATTAATATCTTATAAAAATAAATGCCACTTTCGTAGGAAATACAGTTGCATTTAGCGTATGCAACAATTCTTTAAACCGCTAGGTGATCCCTAGTGGAGGAGTTTTGTCTCATGAGGCTTTATAATGAAGTTACTCACAAACTTTCAAAAACTTTTTAAAATCATCTTTTCAAATTCAGTTTTCAAAAAGAATAACACCTTCAAAACATGAAAATCATTCACAATTTTAACCTTTAATTAAGTAAAGATAAAAATTAAACTAGAAGTTTTCATTCACCAAACTATCAAAATTTCGATATGTTCATGCAAATGGTGATGTGTGTGCTTACCAGAACTAGACGTTGTCCATATTTAAACATTTTTAAACTACCAACCCTTTAAAATTTTGGTCTCGACTTAAACCTTATCTTCGATATACACTCTATAAAATAAACACTCATGTGAGAGGGTTAAATTTTTCGCACGTATGTTAGAGATCAATTCAAATAAAAGTAAAATGGTCTCACAAAATAAAAGAAAAAACAAATTTAAAAGATTAAAAGCAAATCTCATAAAAATATACCTATCTATCCCAATCATGTTATAGAAATTTACTCTCTACAAGGTAATTACCAATTGAGATCGGATCATAAAGGTCCTTTTAATCTTGTAATGGAGTTTGAATTAAAGGGTACAAAAGAAAGGAAATTAGAATTTAAAATATTTATGAGAAATAGGAAAGGAATATAATAATATCAATTTTTTTTCTCAACACAATCTTTTTCTCTTAACTTCTCATTATTATTCAAAATTTATATTATTTTATTTATTATTATTTTCTCACCTTCCCTTATTTTGTGAAACTCAAATTTTAAGTTACTTTTTCTTTTCTTTTCAATCCCCAATTATCTTTCTTAAATATTTTTTTCCCACTTGGCCTTATTTACTTTCTTTCTATGGAAACACCACAATTCAGTCCTCCCTCACTTACTCTCTTTTCATTCATCTTATCCCTTGTTCCCAATTTCTCATAAATAAAAACGTTAAGGCTAAATTTTAAAATTTGTATAAGATAAATAGATTAATGTGACTTATCAAAGAAACATACAAACATTAAAAATGCTTAAAAGAGTATTTGAAAGGTAAAATCAATTTAGGTGGTCATTTTAAGTCAAACGATCCAAAAATGACCGTTTGTCATATCCTCAATCAATGGTAATATTACCTAGTTGCTTCAAATAAATCTACAACATGTTCTAGTAAGTGATATAGATTTGATTTTATACTTAGTCATAGGTCAAACAGAAAATACATGAGATTAATAACAAAAAAATGAAAAGAATTATTTCGTAGTAAAGAAACTCCAGATTTATGTATATTTTCTCTCAAGAACGCAAAAATGTTTTAAAGCTCAATGAAAAAGTTTCCATTAAAAATCCTAAGGTTCATAATTCAAAAACATTTATCAATTTCAACATGTCTAGCCTGGTAATATGTGAAAGAGTGTTCTAAGCATGAATTTCATAAAAGATTTATTGTTTAAAGAATAAACTCCCTAAGTTTAATTTTTAGCATTCCTTAACTTAAGCACAAATGGTGTTAAAATGAAATAAAACAGGGTTTAAAGGGGTTCAAATCAAAGAAAAATATTTAAACCATACTCCCAAACCTGAAAAAAATAATGTCTTCATTGTTGACTATAGACAAAATATATTGGACTAAGATGAGAAAATATAACTGGAGTAATGACTTAAGGCCCGTGGTAGCACATGAAAGGGGAGAGATAAGAAAATCCTGTCCAAATTTGCATGAAAATATACTAGTACAAAACAACTTGTCCATCAAATAATATATGTGTATATCCAAGCATCCTCACTATACAAAAAAGAATGTCAACAATAGAGATGAAATGACCAACACTAACGAAGTGCCACCAGCATAACACTATCATAATCATAATCAACAATAAAAATGAGTTGATCAAAGTTTTTTTTTTTTACCTCTTTTTTTTAAAAAAAATAAATTACGAAACTAATCTACAAGGTGTAATATTCCGAGCCTATCAAAATACCAAATCTGTAAAGAAAATTTTCTGAGAAGTTTCAGTGACTTATTTAATAGTCCCTGCATTTCTCTTACTAGGGTCTTGGTTATATCCGCATGTTTTGCCTAAGTTCCACCAATATGGTCACTCTCTAACTTTTCAATCTCTACTTTATACTTCACATGCACGAGATCACACTCCTAATTCAAACTCATTAGCCTTTTGTGCAACCGCGAATTTTTGAGGATCCCGTCGCGACGATGCGCACTCGCGAAAAAAAATATAGAGTCGCCACCCGGAGCTTTTACTTTGCACGAAAGCAGTATACCTCCGAGCACCATCATCAAGTAATCGCCGTGCTCGAATTGCGAATATTAGACAAAGATTAGTTGACGATACCCCATAGAATTTAGCTGATTTCTTCTTTTGTGGCCGAAAAGGGACAATCTTCCGTCGACAGTCAACATTCGCATGGTAATTGAACAACCAATCCATGCTAAGGATAACGTCATATCCTTGCATCGGCAGTAAGATCAAGTCGGCTATTGCTTCATATCCTCAGTAGTCCTTGATCCAAACGATAACCGATCGATATACCATATCAGTTGTGAGAAATTGTCAAGTCGGAAGTGTTACATCAAGAATAAAGTCAAGAGGTTCTGGGATACCTCCCAACTTCTATAATTTTTCAGCAAACTGGGGTGTAACAAACTAGTGTGTAGATCCGGGATCTATCAAGACTCGTGTGTCATAACACAAATAAGCATCTTTTGGATATAATTGCAGGATACCTAAAGCATACCATCTAGTGTTAGCTAGATTACTTTTACTTATTCAAAAATATTAATATGTAAATCTAACAATTAATAATGTAGTATTTATAATTTACTAGATGCACTTCCTCTATCTAAAAAGCATTTATCAACTTCAACATGTCTAGCGTGGTAATATGTGAAAGCGTGTTCTAAGCATGAATTTCACAAAAGATTTATTGTTTAAAGAATAAATTCCCTAAGTTTAATTTTTAACACTCCTTAACTTAAGCACAAATAGTGTTAACACGAAATAAAACAAGGTTTAAAGGGGTTCAAATAAAAAAAAAATATTTTAACTATACCCTCAAACTTGAACAAAATAATGTCTTCATTGTTGACTATAAACAAAATATATTAGACTAAGGTGACAAAATATAACTAGATTAATGATTTGAGACCCGTAACAGCACATGAAAAGGGGAGAGATAAGAAAATCTCCTCTAAACCTGCATGAAAATATATCAGTACGAAATAACCTGTCCATCGAACAATATGTGTATACCCAAGCATCCTCACCACACAAAAAAAAGTTAGCAGTAGAGATGAGATAATCAACACTAACAAAATGCTAGTAGTATAACACTATTATAATCATAATCAACTTTAAAAACGAATGTATCAAAGTATTTTTTTCTTCTTATTATTATTATTTTACCTTTTTTTAAAAAGAAAATTATGAAATTAATTTACAAGGTGTAATGACATTCCGAGTCCACTAGGATCCCAAATCTGCATAGAAAATTTTCTAAGGATCAGTGGCTTATTTAATAGTCACTGCATTTCTCTAATCAGGGTCTTGGTAATAGCCCCATGTTGTGCCCAAGTTCCACCAATATGGTCACTCTCTAACTTTCAATCTCTACTCCGCACTTCACATGCATGAAATCGCACTCCTAATTCAAACCCATTAGCATTTTTTGGGCCTTCTGTTGATTGTTTATATATTCAATAAATGGGCAACAACTTAGAACTTTCTCTCTCTATTTCTCTCTCTCAAATTGAATTCTCATTCGTCGGAAAAAGTTATATCTCCCTTATCACGACATTTTAATGGTGGATGTTCGACTAACAAGACCCTCATTCCTTCAAGTGCTGACTCGACATCAAACTCGTCAGTCAAGCTGGGTAGAGAAGCTTCCAACGGGTATGCAGGGGTATCATGTTTTACCTCACTCGACTCCATTTGATTCTCAATTCCCTCCTCGACATTAGTATCGCTCCATTCTATTTCCTCTTCTCCCCACACTCGCACAACCTCAAAGCTCGTTGTCTAGCCTCATAAATAAAGGTACCCTCTCATAAATAGAAAAACCAATGAGGCAGAGAGCACCAAGTCTCTTCCATATCTTTCTTCACATTTATGTTCTCCGTCTCCCAAGATCTCATTTTTTTTTTTATAGAATAATTTTTTTGATCTATCTAGGTTTTGACGGTTGTCTCTTTTAATGCCATATGATATAGAACAACTAGCCCATGGAGTCTAGAACCCGCGACCTCATCCCCCACAAAGGAGGAGGATACCAACTGAGCTATTACTCAACCGATAAACTGTGAGGCTTACTTAATACTTTACTGTTCATTGTCAAGTGTGAATGGGTGAACACGTTACATGAAAATACAACAAGTGTATTTTCAATTATTTGTATGTTAAGAGTTATATCTAACACGATGTTTCCTGAGGTGGTAGTGGGATGGGTAGCGCGGCCTAGCCCATTAAGTACGACCCAATTTAAGGAGGGTTTGGGCCTGACATAAAGCCCACGGGCCGAGCTTGGGCTAACACTTTAAACCCGAAATTTAAATGGTTCAGGCTTGGGCTTAAGCTCTTAGGCACATTGGGCTCTAATATATGATGTGTATTGAGTTTCACTTATAACATTTAAAAAAAAAAATTAATGAACTATATATTTTTTATTTGTAGACTCTACTTTCTTAAAATAGATATCAACTTATTGTTAGATATTTATAATATATTGATTTTTCTATTTGTATAGATATGGGGCAAATTTTTTTAATTAATAATTAATTTATAAATAAACAGGTCGGGCTTCGGCTTTGAAAGTTTAGTAAGGGAGCCTTTACTTGCATATGAGAAGTTGACCCTTGCACATGCATAGTTTAAAAGAAAGACTTGGTATTTTGGGGACCTGTGTCATGTGAAAAAAATAATGCTTGATTGGTATAGATCTTATGCTCAATAGGAGAATTAATGGTGTTTCGGGGTTTTAAACCTAAGATATCATCGATAGTCTAGATTAATGATATTTTTCATCTAAGACCATGAGGATTACGATATTATGGTTACAAAGTTTTTCCTTTTATGCATTATGTTTTCGTTGAGGGCCTTTAACGAATGAATTTCATGGGATTCACTGGAGCGACAAAACTATCAGGTTGTGTTTGCGTTAGCTCTTATAAGAGCAGAAGCAGCTCTCTGTCTGCTCTCTGTCAGAGCAGATAAAATCTGCTCTGGCATAGAGCAGGCAGAGAGCAGTTTTATCACTTAAAATAGCTCCCCATTAGAGCAAACGAGGTGAGGAACTATATTACCAAACATGAAAGTAGTTCTCTGTCGGAGCCAAAGAGCAAAAGAGCTGCTCTTTGCCCTAAAAGAGCTAACCCAAACGCAGCCTCAGAGTCATTATCCAGAGTTGGTTGATATATATATATATATATATATATATATATATATATATATATATATATATATATATATATATATATATATATATCGCCTGATTATTGATTGATGGTTAGTTTAAATATCGAACCTAAAGCAGCAAAGCACAAAGGAGTGTTGTTTATGACTAAGTACACATATGTTGATGACTATCTCTCATTATCTTGATTTTTTACGACATTTCGATAAAAAATATACGGGTGATGAGATTCTTAGTTAAAATAAAAATATTTTCAGTTATTTTGATTGATAAGGAAATATTTATTTCAAATATGCTTTGTAACTGATGTTATTATAAAAAAATTAAATGATTATTCATCTCAATCATCACGTAAGATGATTGGATTGTTCGTAGGAGTGGCAATCGTCTGACTTTCATTAGTTGAGATTATTAACTCTTGAATAGGATATGAGATCATGTATTTCCTCTCCTAAGTGTTAGAATAATCCCACATTGTGGTCTTGGGCTACATATAATTTGGGCACTCCTCACCTTATGAGCCATTTTTGTGAGGTTGAGATAGGCCCATAAAATTCTACACTGAGGACATGTTATCAATCCCTTTTTCCGACTTGCCGTATTAATGATTATGAATTATTGATAACTTAAGCATCATAGTACATAGTTAGATTGGTCTACAATGCTTAAGGCATACATAATTGATTGAAGAACTTGATTGAAATGAAAGTTGATATTTTGGGCTACTTAATTAATTTTTTATACAAATAATGGATGGCTAAAAACATATGCTTAAATATCGAGGTGGCCATAAGAGCGACCTGTAGTCTCTTCTTGTTAGGTTGTCTACATGAGGAGCATTGGGAATGTGAACCTGAGGAATCGAGGGATATAAAGCTTCCGTCGGTTCATCATTTTATTCAAAGAATCATTATAACATATTTCTAATCCTTGGATGGTAATTTACTTGTTTACAATATTGATCTTGAAATCACAAGGCAAAGATTTTGAGATTCTTCCTTGTTTTTGTAACTCGATTTATCGAGAGATCCCTGCCAACAGCTTCGACATTGCGACTCCTGAAAAATTAGAGCATCTGCTCCTAGTTTCCTAGAGTGCTTTTATTGTTAGTAGTCTGATCGGTTGTTTAAGCATTGAGCTGTATACAAATGCTTGTAACCGTAGTCGCCAAGTCGGGGTTTGGGAATAAGTAGGCAAGACGAAAATTTGGAAAACAAAAAATATAAAAAATTGGGAAAAGTCAAGAAAAATAGAGGCAAAAGATTAAAAAGTAGGAGAAAAATTATTGAAAAAGTCACGAATTAATCTCGAAATTTGCAATTATTTGAAAAAGTCTATTAATTTGTGATTTATTCTGTAAGCCAAAAGTTCACGATTTAAAAAAGTTGGCAATTTCAGTGACTGGTTGTGATGAGATCATCTCCTCAGTTGTTTTCACATGAAAGCCTGAAACTATCGAAGTCGTCTACTTAGTAGTGTTCCCTATCATATTTTCCATCTAGTTCTTTTGGCCTCACAACTCTTAGTTCGATGATAATGCAATCAAACCCATAATTATTCTGTATTTTAATTCCATTCATCAATCACTAGGTTTTATAAGAATCATAAACATTCTGAACTTGAGCAGAGATTTTACTTTTAGACCATCTAAGAGCGATGATGGAAGCTCAAGTGGTAGCGAGCAACAACTCAATGTACCCTCAACTTCCCATAGTAACTTAGATGACTGAGGTTGATTCCAGATTTCAGAAAAGAATTAGGAATGGATAAGTAGATGAAGCTTCAGGGTAGCCCTGATAAGAGAAAATTACAGAATGTCGGCTGAGATGTGAATTAGGCATATCCTTAGAGACCCGAGTGCAGGATTGAGAGGTAAGATGGAGCGCCGCAGAGTGATAGATAACTTGGTATTAGAAATAAATGCATGGAGAAATAGAGCTCGCAGAGAGAAGCCCAAAACCGATTCAATTCAGCACATCCTGAAACTTTCAATTGATTGATGAGTTTTGGGTGTTAAAAATGTGCGAAGTTTAAAGCTCAAATACTAACTAAACTCACATTATTGAGCAGTAAAAATTACAGGTAATGAACAAAAATAGTCCCCAAATCATATAAGAACTAAGAGAAAGCATGCGAAAGAGAGAGAGAGAGAGAGAGAGAGAGAGAGAGAGAGAGAGCTTCTGCTTCATCTATAGATTGATATACCATCTTAGTAAGTGTAGCCCTTAACGAACATTCCTTCCTTCGACTCCTCTGATTCTCCCTCGCCGGTGTACTTGCCAAGCTGAGCAAGAGAGTTGGCTTTGGCTCGTACAAGCAGTTTGTCTTGAGCCGCTGCCACGTTCTCAGGTCTTCCTCCCCATGTCTTAAGGCATGTGTTTTGGAGGGCTCTCGCATACGAGAACGACACATGCCATGGGTTGGGAGCTTGGTTCATGGCATTCAAGTTCAGAGTAGCTTCCACTTCAGATTGCCCACCAGACAGGAACTGCTCCAACACAAGTAAACAAACTAAACAAGGTAAGTAAATTGTTATGACACAAAGTTGGGATTCAAGAATTGTTCATATAAATAAAAATAACATTAAAAAGTACAAAAAAGTTTAGGAAAAATGTAAGAAAAAAGATGTTACAAAGTATAGAATGACTGAAAGGGTCATGATTTAATCAAGAACAACAATTCACCACATTCACAAAAAATTGAATTAACTCGCTGATTTTTCAAAAAATCACAATTTAATTTGTGAAAAAACAATCTTCAAAGGAAAAAAAGGTGTAATCACCTTTTGTTTTTACATAAAATCAGATTTTTTGGTGATAAAGGAGTTTTCCCTGCAATCCATTGTTTGACTAAAAACACAATTTCATCAAAGTTCAATAGGTGGTTGCAACACCCGACTGAAATGGTATTCCATCCCACAGAGCAGGTCGACAATTTTATGAGTGAGGGGTCGCACAAGCATCACCCCAAGGAGTTCACGGATAAAAAAAAACGGTAAGTGTTATTTTAGTCATTCGAAATTTCAAATTTCAGTTAGAAGACTTCCAACAGTCATAGGAAGAGAGAAAAACGAGGACTTGCCATAATTCCAGGAACGGCCGGGGGAACCCTGCGTCTGAGAAGTTGGAGGGTCAATTTAGCGACCAGTTCCGGTGTGGCTCTCTCTTTGCACTCAGCTCCCGGGGTAACCATGCTGGGCTTGAGGAGGATGCCTTCAAACAACACATTGTTCTCCGCAAGGTAGAAGAAAACCTCAGCCCACACCTTCTGGGCCACCTCAAAGGTCCTTTCGATCCCGTGCTCACCATCGAGCAAGATCTCTGGCTCCACAATTGGAACGAGACCATTATCCTGCAAAATTTGAGTCAAAATTTCATCAGCTGATCATATACTGTATATAATCCTTTTAAAAATCACATTAACAATGTATACTATAGTGCTAGGAAATTTGGAGAAGGGCTACTCACTTGCGAAATTGCCGCATAACGAGCGAGACCCCAAGCAGCTTCCTTCACTGCAAGTGCTGACGGGCCATTTGGGATGCTCACAACGGTTCTCCTGTTGCATCAAATAACAATGTAAGTCGACATAACTTTTGAAAGAGTTATAGAACGATGGAATCGACAGATTGGAGGAGATTTGCTATGTAACTCTACCATTTGGCAAAACGAGCGCCTTGCTGATAGTAAGCAGCAGACCGTGATGCTAGGCCATCGAGACCCTGGCACCATGATTCGTCGTTCGAACCAGCAAGAGGCACTAGACCCTGAAATAACATTCTTACCGCGATTAATTAGTATTTACACAACAAATAGATAAGATCAACAAAGAGTACTACATGTAGATGTATGGCTTTATAGCATGTGATTGTGACCATTTCACCACCATTGGACGAAGATTCAACGGTGGCATACTGATGCAACATGACTTGTGTAGCGTTCGATTTCCATCCAAAAACTCCAGTGGTTCATATTAGGCAATACATAGGGGTATTGGACGATACTATAAAAAAAGGTGAGTTGTGCAGCATTACCTTGTCAACTTTGATCCCGGGAACTATGTTCTGAGAGATGAGAACATCAACCATCTTCTTTCCTTCGACGGTGGATTGGTAGAGGGTCTCCTCAAACAAGATTGCTCCGGAAATGTAGTTTCCGAGGCCAGGAGCAGAGACAAGGAGAGTGCGGTAAGCTTGGCGGTTGGCCTCAGTGTTCTCAAGACCGATGGAGGCAAGTCTCTTTCCGCATGTCGCATTTGACTCGTCCATGGCTAGGATACCACGGCCCGGTGAAGCTACAGTTTTCTGCTCATGGGTTCACCCAAAAGGATGGTGTCAAAAAGTCGTATGGTCGACGAATTCGTGAACTGATTTTGCAAACTCATTAGCTAATAATAGGTGGTTGTGCATTGTTGCTTTGTTCCAAAGTTGTCAAATGAAGCTTTTGGCGAATTTGACGAATTTGGAATTCGCCAAAAGCTTCATTTGAACCCGGAAAATTTTTAAAAAAAATTGCCAATTTTCACCAATTTTTTTCACTAATTACCAAATCTTGATCGGAAGTAATGAAAAATCACTTTGACATATGATTTGAGGACATCCAAACATATCTTGGATTATTTATCTCTTATAATTTCACTAGAAATGTAGCAAACTTCAAACCATATCAAGCAAATTGACCATGAATCGAACAATTATAGTTTAGGCTATGTTTGGAAGCCTGATCGAATTAGGTTACAAAAAGGATGCTGCAATAAAGTAGAAATGAATAATCACATTTTCATTTTATAGGAACTGAAGCTTTTCATTAAGTACTACTACTACTACAGCTGTTTTTGTTTCAACTAATATGAAAATCACAAGTCATCAAGATTTGAGACCAAATCTTCACTTTAACATGTTTGAAAAACAAATAACTTTGAATCCCGAATTCCGATGTCGAGTCAGAGTTTGAATTCACGGTCAGGATCCTGTCGGGTTCTTGTTTAACAAAGGTTTCGTTAAACGAATGATCGAAATTATTACTAATACTACTAATTTAAGTAGTACATATTGGGGATAATTAGAGAAACATGCCTCAAAAACAAACTTTTTAGCAAAAAAGACCCGACTTTAAACGTTTTAGAAAAACCGTGCTTTTATGGATTTTAGAACTTCAGAAAACCGTGAAAGCACCTTTTTTACAAACATTTTTAAAAAAATAGTGCTTTCACAATTTTCTGAAGTTCTAAAATCCGTGAAAGCATGTTTTTCTAAAACATTTGAAGTCGGGTCCTTTTTGCTAAAACGTTTGTTTTTGAGGCATTGTTTTCTAAAGTGCCCTAAATATTATATGTATGCGTAACGATCACATGACTAACGGCGTGACTCGAGCAGCTGCCATCTCTACTCTCTAGCATACATTGTTGGATGCTTGAAAAAAAAATGTTTTTAAGGCACAAGTCAAACTTGGACTATTTTCAACGGTCCAAATTTTATTTCTAAAGAAATACATGGTAAAGATGAGTTTTCAAATTATTTTTTTCAAAGATGATCTAAACAATGCATATGCGTTTCATGTGACATCAAACTAGTGTTACAAGTGCCACATGGAGCTCCATGTAGGATCTTGGAGGACACTCACCGTCCTCCAATGGAGGACTGAACCCTTTTCTATATATATATATATATATGGAAAAGGTTGAATTACTCCACTGGAGTGCCTTAGATAAGTACGCTAATATGACGTTGAGGTCCAGTGGACCCCCAAAATATTGTTTTGGTGCCACATGGAGCTTCAACAAGCTGTATAGATCAATTTTTAAGGGAAAAAAAAACTGAATTGTAAAATTAAAAATAAAAAATTTCAACCGTGATTCAAAGATTCATATTTTAAGCCTCAAAAAATAATAGTCAAGTTGTTGATTTGAAATATTTTCAGAAATGATCTAAATAACCACTTGGCACCCAAGACATATATATAGTCATGAGGACTACATTTTTCCTAAGTTTTGGATTTTCGGTTTAGGGTTTATTTATATATTCTTAAAACGAAAAAATATTCCTTACAAGCAATGATAAATGGTATAATAGCCAAAAAAAAAAGATTTTTTAATAATATTTTTTTATAAAAACGGATAGATTTTAAGCCCTTTATAAACTTTTTGTGATTTCTAATCTCAAAGTAGTTTGAGATCATTTATATATACAAGCAATGATAATGGAATAATAGCCAAAAAAATGAAATAAATGCCCAAAATGAAAATTTCAAAATATTTTTTATAAAAAAGGTTAGTTTTCCAGCGCTTTGTAAACTTTTTATGATTTCTAATCTAAAAGTAGTGTTCTTTTCTTCTTCGCAATTATTCTGCATTAAGTATAGATTGACTATATATTTTGGGAGCCATTACTTGCACACGTTTTTCATGTGATTGCACCGAATTTAAAGAAAGACTTGCTATTTTAGGGACATGTGATATGTAAAGATGCAATATAGACCGTCTGATTTGAAGTTCATGATTAGTAAATCTTTGGTACATAAAATTGGAACAAAACACGATACTTGTCATATGATCTATTGTAGTCAACTGTTGAATTATATAATAGTCTCTTACTCCATTTAATCAAATGATGAAAATTATATTTTGTTCTAATCTTTTGCAATTGATATCTTTAAATCATGGTCTTTAAATCAAATGGCATAGATGGTGTTTTCACATAGTAGAAGTCGCCAAACTTGCAAGTCTTTCTTTTAAATTCGGTGCAATCCAGTGCAATCACTTGAAAAGTGTTTGCAAGTAATGGCTCCCTATATTTTTTGTAGGGTACAGGTTTTTGCAATCGAAGATTGATGGTTCTACCGATCAAATTGTTGACTTCCTTGAATCCAACTATGGAGATCATTTTCTGTCCCAATCTTTCACACAATATATCTGTAGATTATGACCCACCTATTAGACGGTTGGACATTGATTCCACATGAAACACATTCCCCAAAAGTGACCCGAGAACTCTTCTCATGGTACGCTGTGATTTAGGGATGTATGCAATGTGGAATCAACATCTGATTGTCTAATAGGTGGGCCATAATCTCAAGATTCACCGTGAGGAAGATTGGGATGAAAAATGATCTCCATCATCAGATTCAAGGCAATCAACAATATTAACAATGAAACCATCAAATGCGAAGACCGGATCTTGGATTGCAAAAACCGGTACCCTTCTTCCTATTCAATCTATTCTTCTCTCTACCAACCTTTTTTCAGATGTCTTCTCTAATATTGGCATCATTATTACACTAACTAAAACAAAACAGAGAACTAGTAATAGCATCTCCAATGGAGGCCTAAAAAATAGCTCAACACCCTCAAATGGATATGTTTAAAGCCTGATTTCTCTCTAATGGAGTAGTCTATTTCACATGGAATAGAGTACCAATGATTTGGTAGTTAAAATTGGCTATTGCGCACTTGAGGCTTCAAATTTAAAATATTATATTTTATTAAATTTAAATATGTTAAAAATATATTATTAAATTCATTTACACGACCTCAATCAATAAAATCAATAAAATATTCTGAAATGGCTACTTTTTATATCCTCCATTCGAAGTCTTAAAATTTCAAGTCTAAAATCAAGGGATCAAATTTGTCATATCATCCTCCAATGGCTAATTTTGACTATTCTCTCATTGGAGATGCTCTAAGGAAGTAACTTGGTTAGCGCTGCGCTCAGGTAAATCCCCTCATGTTCAAATGGTCAAGCCTTAGAAGCCGCACAACTATTTATGAGCATGGAAATCAGTGAATGATTTGATGCTTATAAATATTAGTACATCTCACCAAGTTGGCAGTTTGAGATTCACCCAAGTGAAGCCCCTCACACCTGAGCTAGTTGACACCTAAGTTGGGACCCCCTCCACTCTTAATAGTAGCAGCAATAATAATGATAATAATAATGATAACTAAGATATTTATCCGCCGATTCAGTAGCAGCAATAATAATGATAATAATAATGATAATTAAGATATTTATCGGCCGATTCGTATCGGCTTCGGAGAAATCAATTTACTAGACCGATACCGATTTTAATACCTGGATGATAACAATAACATACCGCAGTCTTGACGAGCTCGTCAGCATAAGAGCTAGCACGAACGGTTAAGATTGAGGTAGAGGCCGGTTGGCTACGGAAGACGACGGCGGAAGGATGGCGAAGGGACTGACCCTTCGCCCATTCCGACTTGTCGAGAACTGGGGACGACTTAACGAGTGTCGCCGCCGATGCCATTTTCAGTAATAAGCTCAGTAAACTATCAAACGCTTGATGACCACAATTTCTGCTTCATCTCTTCACTCTCTATATATAAACTTACATCCTATCTAAGGGATGTCCCGTTTGAGGTTGTCATGCTTCGCTCAACCACAGTTTGCCACGTGTTTGATAAGTCCTTCCCTGCCACTCGTGGTTCCAGTTTAGGCACCGTGTAAATTCTAAATTGGAAAATGACACAAATTAATAATAATTAAATTAAAATTGGTACCTTTATTTGCACTCCATGAAACTGTAATCTCACCCCTTATTGAGGGCTTTAAATCAGATGATGGAGATTATTTTTTATCATATAATGGATCTTGAGATCATGGGGTATCACTCTCAATTTTTTTTTATTTCGTATTACATAGATCCCAAAAAATGACCCTAAAATCATGATTGGGCTTCAATGATTTTTCGAATAAGAGAGTTGCATTTTGATGGGTGCATATATGGTACCCAAATGAGTAGAGTTTTGATTTGGTAACTGTTACTTATTGCTTATGAAATTGTAACCTCTCCATCTCCATCAAATGGTGGAGAGATCTTTCGTCCCAATCTTTGATACCATAGACTTACATATCATCGGTGATGTAAAAATGAGATGACAAAGAAATTAGCCGTCTCACTTTCATATAATAGATATACAAGAGACGGATCAATTTTTTATTTCACGTGACACACATCCCAGAATGCCCCTAAAATTGTGTGGCACATATCACACTCAAACGGATTTTAGGATTACTTTTTGGAATGCTTGACATAGAGAGTGAAAAATAGACTGTCTGGTGATACATCTATGATCTCAAAATCTATTGCGTGAGAACCAATCTCTATCGTGTGACTCAAAGCAATCTCCTTACGAATGGAGGAGATGGGGCGAGGTTACAATTTCTAACAGGTATAAATAATGGTATCGTTTCTGTTTTATCCAAATATAGTTAAAGGAGAGTCGAATCTTGTTTTTTGTAAAAGATTGTATGGTGATAGATGCACCAAGTTTATGTCTACATCAGAGTTTTGTTTTTCTTTTTTCATTTTGAGTGAATTAAATTGTAATTAGGGTATCTTGTACTTTGTCTTGTGTTCTTGAAATGAACGGTGAGCGATTTTAGAACATCCCCTTAGTAGAATTCAAGGGGTTCTTAGCCACAACGGTGGGGCTAGACCTAAGTCTCAGTTTAGGCCCAACTCATAAATGGGCTTTTTAAAATCTAGTTAAAAATTAGTTCTTTTGCCTCTCCGGACCCATTTTCACTGCTACGAACTATCCTAGGTGTGCAAACGGGATAGGCCGGCCTAGGTCTACAATGGTGTGGTATTCTCTAAGGCCTTGTTCAGGTGTTTCCTGATTTTTCTCATAAAAGCTCAGATTTTTGAACACTCAAATTCTTATAGATTCTTAGCAGACTCAGATTTTTGACTTTTTCCATATGCGTTCTTTAGTTACTCAAATTTTTGACTTTCCTTATAAAAGATAATCCTTCGCTCTTAAGTTTACTGGCAACCACTCTAGATGGGTGATTGTATTACGATCGTAAAAACATTATCTAATTATCGGTTTATGTCTCTTACTCAGATTTCTCTCAATTTTTCATCCAGAGTTTGAATTAGGGCCTTCAATGGACTGGGCTAGCCTGAAATCCGGCCCGGACGTTGCCCAGAAAAAAATGGTTTTTTTGGCATGTAAATCCGATCCTAGTCAAGCATAATCTGGCCCGGCTTAGTCTCAGCCGGGATTGGTCCAGATACCTAAACCCGGTCCGATTTAAAGAATAGGACATAAATTAATACTTAATAATTAATACTTGATAGGCTAATATTAGGCATTTATGTTATTTATATATATAACATAAATTAATACTTAATAATTAATATTAGGCATTTTACAAAAGTAGCCACAAATTAAACCTTTGAACAGCATAATTTGTTTATGTAAAATGTCACCCACGAGCAAATTAATAGACTAACTCGCTCGATAGCCACGATATCAAAACCCCACATCGTATTCTCTCTGCAACCAAATTCATTCTCCCATTCTTCTCGCTTTTGTCTCTAATCTCTTGCATTCTTGGGAACGACCGAAAGAAGAACAAAAATTGATCTCTAATCTCTCTCTCTCTCTCTCTCTCTCTCTCTCTCTCTCTCTCTCTCTCTCTCTAAGCTCTTGCATTCTAGACTCTTAGAAGCACCACCATCCACGACAGCGAGCCAGTGACAACACAACCATTACAGCAGTGAGCCACCGTTGGAACTATCATCTCCACCATCTCTACTTCTCCTCGCTCTCTTTATTACTTCTCGTCACTCATCAGTGATTTTTTATGATAAAAATTAAAAGGACACAGAAGAAATCCCTACTTTTTTCTGTGATAAAAAATTGAAAGGATATAGAAGAAATCCCTAAGACCGTAGAAACGCCATTGCAGCTGTGAAAAAAGCTCTCTTCAGTTGTCTTCCTATTCCTTAATACTGTGAAGTGTACATTGCAGTGAAGTATACACCCCCTTTCTGCGCTCAAAATCTTACCTTTTCCGAGCAAATTGTTCAGACGAAGAGACATTTCACTTGGAAAACCTCAGATTCCCAGTTCCCAATGCTAACTCTCGAACGCAAGTATCACCCAGAAAATCCCAGAATTTGACTGCTATGTGAGTTATTTGCAACTCTCGAACAAGGCCTTAGCTAACCCTTTCCTGAATAGCTCTTAATCTTTCCTTAGTTGCGGCAAACCCAATGCTAGTGCCATATGGGTGCCGAGTGGAACCTAATCTGAAGATCAAGTACCGACACAGCATGCACAAGATCGCTCACATTCATCTCCAACCTTTTAAAATTTGAAAAAACATCTTATCCATCTTTTCAAAACGAGGTCAAAGTTGAAAAATTTTCAATACACTAAGAATATTGGACATTACCCAATTTTGACCACATTTTTTAAAGGTTAAAAAAGATTTTTCTTTTCTTTTAATTTTTTTAGTGCATGCCACGTGGCATGTGATATTGGCAGAATTGTAGGGTTCAACCTTACAACACTAACTTACAGAATCCTTAACCTATATATATATATATATATATAAGGCCCGAGATTATGTGCCGGGGCATAGAGATATCTCTGCACCTATTGATATAGGCGTGACATACAGTATCTTTTTATACAATAAGGGGTGTTGCTTTATAATCATTTAACTACATTTTAATTATGGTCACTTATATTTTCAAAAAAGTAGATAATATTTTTGAAATACCCTGTACTTGACTACCTAGGTGTCAGAACATCACCAACCCACCACTTTCCACTAAAGGGGTGTCGGCGCTTCACTGAAGGATCAAAATTTCGGCCGAAATGACCGAAATTTCAGTCCAAATTATCGGTTTCGGTCCTCACCGAAACAATAATTTGGATTGAAATTTCGGTCATGGGACTCAAAATTTCGGTCGAAATTTTAGCCAAATTATAAGTTTTCGGCCAAAATTTTGGTCCAAATTTTCGATTTCGATCATACCTGAAACCAAAATTTTACCTGATATTTTAATCCTTGGCTTCACTATAGAGGTGACAACACTTTGCTACCGAGGTAGCTTCGCCAGTCGAGGTGTCAGTGCTTTGCTATCGAGGTTTCAACGCTTTGCTACCGGGGTGTCAGCGCTTCGCTAGCCAAGGTATCAACGCTTCTCTATCGGGGTGTCAATGCTTTTCTCTTGGGGTGTCGGGGCTTCGCTATAGGGGCTATCAGCGATTCGCCATCAAGGTGCCAACACTTTTCAACCGGGTTGTCAGCGCATCGCTACCGGGGCCCCATATTTTTTGAGTAAAATAAACCTGAAAAGTAAGTTTGACACTTGCTTGGAAAAAAGGAAGGGAAGAGAGAGATAAGAAAGAGACCCCTAAAAAAGTTATGCATAGCGGTTGGAAGAGAATATAACTTTTAAAATTTTAAACCCTAGTTAGTAAAGTCAACCCCATGCCATATGTCGTTCATAGAGCAATCTTGGCGTAGAGAAATATATATGAGAACGGATTCTACCCCTGGGTGAACCGTTTTGGTACTACCCACTAGTCAGTTGTGCTCCATGTGGCACCAAACCCAAAGATCCAGTGACACGGCCACTTGCATAAGATCAATTAGGTCCCACCCAAAAAACTTGGGCACGATTCATTGTTTATCCACCGTTAAAAATATGGTCAAAATTAAAAAAAAAATTAATGCATATTATAAGTAGGCATTATGCTATGTTTAACCATGATATATATATATATGGCTGCATTGCTGCCCACAGGGGTAGTATTTTGGCGCTATCCACGATCTAGTTGGATGCCATGTGGCACCCAACTCAAAGATCGTGTGCCACAGCTACTTGAACAAGATCCATCATGTTCCACCCAAAAAATTTGGGTGGATCCAATGCTTATCCACCATTATAAATAAAGTCAAAGTTTGATAAAATTCAAATTATCTTGTTGGCATTATCCTATTTGACTTATGATTTGAAAGGCAAAAATGCCATATAAAAATTATATTTTATTTTATAAATCTTATGCCCCATGATTTTTATATACAAAACATGCCTTTTGATTGATCACATGCCACATGACAGATCATCTAGCCTTGGGCGCTACTCTAGCGGGTACCAATCCAACCTTTTGATGTTTGAAACTTGGAAGTACACGCTATGTACCTGTCTCTAGTCACCCAATATAGTGCCCTTGTAGTAGGTGCCAAAATGTCTATAATTCTATATTATGCTATAAAAAATCAGCCGAAATCGTTACTGATCGGTAATATATATCGGTATCTCAACTCGAGTATTTGATATCGTATCGATCGATACAGGCCCATATCGGATATCGGTCGATACGTCTCAGTTTCGGTCGAGACAGACTTTTTTTTTTAAAATAAGCCAATACGTATCGGTATCGGTTGATATATATCGGCAGAGTCGTATCAGTCTTAGATAAACTAATACTTGAGACCGATACCGATTTTGATGCCTTGGTCTATATACAGATCTAAAGATGTAGGTAGAGACGTGCATTTAATAAAGGCCGAGTATCAAAAACGGTCAAAATGTTTCAATTTTTATATCAAAGAGTAATACCTATTTCTTATTACCTGAAAGGGGCCGAATTTTTTGCTTTAAAAAACAAACGCACGTTGTCTTTTTTTATTTTTTACTTTTATTTTTCTTTGTCTACTTTTAATAGAATAAATACCCTTGAATTAAAATCACATGTGCATTGTTTTTAAAGTAAGATTGATCAGTGCTATATGAGAAGGTAATTGATCTTTCTCGTACGTCACCGTGAGGTCTCATTTTAGACCGCAACCGATTGGTCTCTAAATGAGACTGCTGTCGTACTTTTAGTTAAAAGGATTTTCACCCGCCTAAAAGTGAATAAAACGAACATATACAATTTTTAATTTTATTTTAGTAAAAGGATCGATCCTCTCAAGTGAGAAGAGAAAAGTGGGATCATATCAGGTAAATATTTGAACGGTTGGGACCCTCTCAAATAAAATTCTTTGATATATAAGTCTTTACCACAGTTTACAGATTAGGGTGGGTGTAAACCGCCCCATTTATTTTTTAATTACCTCGGTGTGGAGACATCTTAAAGCACCCGCCTAATCCCATGGGGCTTCCGGGTACCTTAAGTTAGCACATGGGTCAACATGATATATATATATATATATATATATATATATAGATATATATAGATGGTTGGGCTTTTTAAGTCAGAAGATGGAGATCAGTTTTAACCACAATATTCCACCAATGAATCTCGAGGTCAGATATTAATTACACATGATGATCATAGATGGGGGTATACATCAAACATGGTTCTTAAATCACTTTTTGATATGTGCACCATCTAAAATCAAAATCTGATTGCCTGATTGTAGATTCATGATCTCAAGATCAATTAGATCAAAGATCGAAAATAATCTCCATCAACTGATTCAAATCAGTCAAAGGTTATTTTGTCAGAGACTCTATCACTGTATAGTATAATGAGTAAAGGAAACATAAAAGCAAGGCCGCAATGTAAATAAGTTAAACATAGGGAGCAGAGTGCAAATTAGATAGAGTTTAAGAGCATCTCCAATGGAGGCATAAAAAACAACTCCGGATATGTTTGAAGTCTAAGTCTGATTTCTTTCCAATGGAGTAGCCTATTCTACATGGAATAGGGTATCAATGGTTTGGTAGCCAATATAGGCTATTGAGTACTTGAGGCTTTAAATTTGAAATATTATATTTTATTAGATTTAAATGTATTAAAAATATAATATTAAATACATTTACAGCCCTTCAATCAATAAAATATTCTACAAAGGCTACTTTTGGCATCCATTAGAGCTCTCAAAATTTAAAACCTGAAATAAAAGAATCAAATTTTTCATACCATCCTCCAACGATTAGTTTAGACCATAGATCAAAATGCTGGAAAACCGATACGTATCGTCTGACCGGAAAATTGGTACATATTGGACGATATGTATCGGTACCGATCCGTATCGAACGATACATTGAATGTATCGAACGATATATTCAATGTATCGTTCACGTCCAATACCGATACGTATCGGTATCAAACGATATTTTGATCCATGGTTTTGACCACTCGCTATTGTAGATGCTCTAGGTCTTTTAAGAGGTAACAAAAGAAATAAAGAAATAGATAAATAACAATTGACATGAACCCAAGTTTGAAAACAAAATCAACAAAAAGACATGAACTGAAGTTTGGATCTGATCCGAATTGGACACGAACCCAAGTTATAATGGGTCGGGTCTTGAGCTGGCCCAACCGGAACTATAATGGGTCCTTACTTTTACTCAGAAGTGACCCAATCTGACCTTTTGGGTCCAAACTTTGGACCTCACCCCAACATGGACCCAACCCACTTATTTTTTTCTACCGTTCCTCATGAGATTGGAATCTCCATCCAACAGTCAAAATGTTGCCACGTCATTTAAGTTACATAAGCATCGATGATCTGTCATGCCATGTGGAATGCACGCATCCAATGACGTAGAGCTCTCAACCAGCCGGGTTTGAATTGAGCCAGAGCCAGGGCTAGCTCTGGCTCAGCTCTACCATACAAAAATCGAGCCCTAGCTCAACTCTAGGCTCTTTGAGCCTGAAACTTCAGGACTCGAGCTCGGTAGAACCGAGCTCCAGCCAAGCCTTAGCTAGAACAAAGCCTATCATAATTTTTTTTGTCAATTATTATCTATTTGTTTATTTATTTCTTTTGCTGCTTGTTAAAGACTAAACTCTAAAAGACTTCAACTATCTATATGTAGTTAACACCTCTGGTCTTCTAAAAGTTATATATATATATAGTAAATAAAACTTCTATATATCGAACCCAGCCAAGCCAAATATATTAGCCAACCAATGTGTGGTGGAGTTAATTCCCCACGGAATTCAAATAAGTGAAAGGTTGCCGTCTTGGTCAGCAAAATCTAGGCAAGTTTGATCTGTAAATATGGCACCGTTGAATTCTCAATCTGTACATATGACACCGTTGGATTCTCAATCGTATTGACCAGAGCTCACACATAACAACAGATCAAACGATCCTAACAGTCGAACAAGGGAGTGGAAGACGATCAGATTCTTACGAGTTTGTTGATGCAACCATTGGGCTGCATTCAACGACTTTGTAAACTTTCAATTGGACGGTCTGGATCGGTAGGATTACATGTAGAGGAGGAGGAGGCTCCATCAAATAATCCAACACCACTCATTTTTTTTCTGTTTGGCATCTTGCCATGCAGGGTATATATTGTCAGAAAAATACAGCTCTCATTAACACCACCAGGACTCATTTCTCCTTCCCATACTACATACCTAAGCTACCCATCAGCTGCTGCTATTTAAGCTACCCATTTCACAATGTCTTATTCAAACACCATTTCAGCCTGTCAGGTACTTTTTCATCAATGGGTCCCCATGATCATGATCAGATGGTTAACATTTGTCTCCCTAAGTAAAACCAGATCTCTGATCTTGTATTCCCAGTGGAAGAACTCTAAGGTTGTGTTTGAAAGAGTAGAAAAGAGTAGCGGCTGTTCTTTGTTGTTGCAAGTGAATATCAAGAGAGAGAGAGAGATGTTTTCCACGTTTCATGCTCTTTTTAAGAGGGATGAATATCACGAGAGAGAGAGAGAGAGAGAGAGAGATCTTTTCTCATACTCTTTTTAAGAGGGATGTTTTTCACGTTCCAAAGAGCAGCCTCCCATTTTTTCTTCCTCCAATCCTTCTCAATCTCCCTACATTTCCTTGCAATAACAAAGACTGCTGCTGCTCTTTTCTACCATACCAAAGAGCAATGCTAAACACAGCCTAAAACAACGGGTCACAAGGTCGGACGAGAGCGCCACTCAATACAGATAAATTCCATCCTACAGATATCGTATAGGTCCCTCTCGCCAGTTAAATGCATTGCCCACCACATCATGGTACTAACACGGCGTAACGCCGCCTCAACTCCGATCCAACATATGTAGAACAGCAGACCCTAGAACCACTGCAACATTTAACGCTATCAGCCTGCACTGTACTGCACGGAACGCCCAAGTCTTATGAATTAAGCAGAATAGTACAAAGGGTACCATTATTCTCACCCCATCTTCTCCAGCCGGCATGCATTGAACCAGATGATGGAGATCGTTTTTCATCCCAATCATCCACACAAAGGATCTATAGATAATGGGCTTGCCATCAAACGGTCAGTTTCATATTACCCTTGGTACACATCTCAAAAAGTGACCTCTAAAATAATGCTTGAGCGTCAGTGTCACATGATTTTAGAGTCACTTTTGGGATGTGTGCCACGTGGAATAAAAAACTGATCGTCTGATGGAACGACCATGATCTCCAGATCCATTGTGCGGAAGATTGAGATGAAAAACAATCTCCATCGTCTTATTCAAAGGCAGTCAATGCATGCCGGCTGGAGGAGATGGGGTAAGAAAGCAGTGTGGTGGGGCGAGAATAACGGTACCCTAATTGCAATTGTAGACAAATTTACCAAAAACGTAATGAATTAAAAGCAAAACAAAACTTTAAAAGAGAGGAAGGTACATAGAAAACTAAATCTCAATTTTGAGTAACTAGATACTAGTACTACCCAAGTTATAAAATAATGTGCTTTAGGCACAATGATCACAGCCAACGGTCAAATCGATGTTGAATGCGCATGAGCATCTTGTCTTGTTTCTTGAGCTAAAAGAAATAACAAGCACAAGGGTAAGGGTAAGGGTAAGGGTAAGGGTAAGGGTCCAGGTTCAGATGAGGACAGGTAACAAAATTCAAACCTACCTGTACCGAGTTTTTCCGCACAGGTTCTGAGGTTTTCTTTCAATGAAATCAAAAGCGATACTCAAGGTGGCTGATGTACCTGTAATCAAGTAACATAGAGGTAGAGTCTCACCAAATGGAAAAATATGAGCTGCTGTGCAATATGGTGCAGCCCAGTAAAACCGTAAGAGATCTGATGTTGCGAACTTGTGAAGATTGAGTTGGGGATGGCATTATAAATGCTACTGCAGATAAGTTGAAGAAACCCAGAGAAGTAGGTACGTTATCAGAGAAGTCGTCACCTCCAAACTTCTCGGGCCATGCAGTAGAGGCGGAATCACAGACACCATCAAGAAGGTACCCAACAGCCAGGAGCAGAGGAAAGCTCCAATTCTGAAGCACAACATGATCCACTGTGTCAGAAAAATTTGCAAAACCATAACGTATACATAAACAGCAACATAGTCATAAAATAAGCGCAGATGCCCACATGGAGACGCCACATAAAAAATATACGTATACAAACTGATACTGTTCACTGCATTGCTAAACTTACACTAGATTTCTTATATTTTCCATCGAGTCTTAAAAGGATTTTCGGCTGAGAGGTTTCGGCATTAACACTTTTGGGTAATCTCGTAATAAAGCAGTGACAGTTAATCAAAAATCCCCTCCCCACCCTAAGGATTTATATCCTGTGCTGACCCGGAATGTGCTGAATTTTTGGGGAGCACATGTGCCCCTGGGATTAGGCGGGTGCTCTAAGAGGCCCGGATACCCAGGTTATCAAAAAAAAAAAGTAGAGTAGAAAGAGGCTACCCAAAGAAGAAAGAAAAAAGAAGGAAAAAAAAACGAAATCTTAAAATTTCGGTATTTTCGGACTCCTTTGAAAATTTCGGCCGAAATTTTGGTTTCGGGCCTCACCGAAACCGAAACAAAATCCGAGATTTTGATCCTTGGACCCCAGAAAAACTCAGGACATTCGACTCCAATGGAAAAAAGCAGGCTATCCCATTCTTCCAAGAGGCAAAGGTCCCCCATGTCGACCTCCTTATGAGCAAGAGTGGCCCATCTAAGCATAAAATCCCTTGCAGTCTTGACAACAAATTTGAAAGCACTACCCACCTTCGGAAGACTTTCTTATTTATTTCTACCCAGATATCCCGGACCACAGCATAGACACAAATTTTTCAGAGGTGCCCCTTTATATCCTCAAATACCATTCCATTGCTGAAGCATATTGGATGCACCCTCCGGAAAGATCCAGCTGAGCTGGAATGTGCGGAGGACCACTCCCCATATCTGTCTAGTAAACGAGCAATTGATAAGAGTGTGGTCGATGGCCTCCCTCCCCTGTCGGCAGAGAAAGCATTTATTGTGGATGCTAACCCCTCTCTTGATGAGCTGATCCACAGTGAATTCCACCCCAAGCAACCGACCAGCTGAAGAACTTAATCTTCGGGGGTACTTTGAATTTCCAGAAATTAGTCCAAATCTGTCTCCCCACCCAAAAAAAAAACACATTTTGCCTTCGCTATTTTTGTCCCAGGTTCGGCAATCTCTCGTGATCGCATCTCTCTTGGCAGTGTGGAGGAGTTCAGTAAGGCTTGTGAATTCCTACATCTCTCCCTCCTTAAGGTTCCTTCCCCTGCTAAAGTTCCAGCTGACATTATTGTTGTGCCACTCATAAAGTTCTCAATTTTAGCTTCTTGCTGACCTGCAATGAGGAAATTATGTGTGAACTCTCTATGAGGCTCGAATCACCAGCCCACTTATCCGTCCAGCAGTTGATTCTATCGCCTGACCCTCAGCTGAACTTAATGCAATCGCTGAAGTGAGCAGCCACAGATTTCACCCCATCTACCATCCCAAACCATTCCTACTGTCCATCCGAATCCCCCAACCAATATCAAACACCCATACTTGGCAGACACCACCTGCCACCAAAATTTATCTTTATCCCCAAGTCTCCACAGCCATTTCCCCAGTAGAGACTTATTAACGAGATTCAACCTCTGTATCCCCAAATCCCCCTCTTTCAATTACAATAGCATATCTCCCATCTGACAAGATGAATTCTTTTTTATTTTCACAACCTCGTTGCTTAGCAATTTGCTCTTCCACAAGGCAAATCTTTTCTGGAATCTGGTAATCACTGTTTCCCACATGTGTGCCTTCAACTTGCCAATCCCAAGGGGGAGTCCAAGGTAAGTCATCGAAAGTTGTTCGTGCATAGACCCGACAAAGTTAGAGTGTAGACACCCAATTTTGGCCCGATCCTTCCGATATTGTATGAAGTTGAGCACTCTAGTTCATGATGATCTGAAGCTTCCGAAAGCATCCCCCGAAACCCTAGACACCCTTAGGAAGCTTAGAAAAACCTTAGAGAAAGACCCCCGATCCCCGGATAATCCCAAAGTCAGCCAATGGAGGTTCGTGGCCCTAAAAAATAGCGTTTCATGGATTCATGATGTTTTGCGACCCTCGACAGTAAGCGAACTTCCGAAGGCCAAAACTTTTGATAGAAAAGTCCGATTAATTAATATAATATATCGTTTTGAGGTAGCTCGAGACAATACATCCAATGGGCATGACCAAAATTAACCCATGCGTGCGTATTATGCACGCATGAGCAAAATTTACTCATGCGTGCGACCAATTCTCATTTTTTCCAGAAATAGCCATCGGCTCGGGTTCTAACTTCTCAAAAAAATTTGTGGGAATTAACCCATGTGAGCATAATATGCACGCATGAGTTAAAACCTGCAACTTCGAGATTTTTGAGATTTTCGTTGACTTTGGGACCATCTTGGACCTTGGGGGTAGTTTCCAAACATCCCCATTACGCCCCCAAGCACCTCTTGAATTGCTTTTATGCCATTTAAGTGGTTACCCCATCATCCACCATTAAAAGCCATCTTCAACTTCTCCAAACCTCCAAAATCCTCGAATCCTTAGATGAACCCATCATTAGAGCCCTAAACCCAATTAGGAGCCCACTAAGCACCCATTGCTCTATAAATAGAGACCCCCACCCTCTCATTTAGAGATCCCTAATCTTAGAGAGGTGAAACCCTAGGAAATCCCTTTCATAGCTCTAAATTCCTAAATTTGTAAGCCCTCAAGCCTTTAACCCAAACACAAACCATATATATTCCATCTCATATCCTTGCAATCAGAATCACGTTGGAGTACTCGTAGAGTGAAGGATCGACGGTGTTGCTACAAGGTGTTTGGGGGTTCACCCCAAGCCGGTCTCTCTCTTCCACTCTTTTTTTTTTTTCTTTTAAGTTTTTCCTCTACCCAAGGATCTATGCTGTTACGTCATCGAATTTTCGGTTGAGCGGAGTACTAGAGAAGGGTCCGACTGCCTTCGAGCAAGGGGAAGTGCCGCCTAAATCTCTCCTTTCTTCTCCTCTACCTAGCTTCTATGGTGCCCTTTTGCCTATAGCAAAAAGGACAGAGTTCGATTTTGCCCTGGGCAAGGGGTCATAATCCACATTTTTTTTCTTTTGGCCATAGTAGAGACCACTCTGTGAAGTGGGCCGGTTGGGTGGCTAACACCTTATCCGGTAACTGAAGTCCTTACTTAGAGCACTTGGTGTAAACCGACAATCTAGAGTCAAATCTAGCACTTCGGTGCATATGATATTGATTTAGGTATCCCGGGACACCAAAAGCTCCGGGGCTCCAGGTGGCGACTTCACATTCTACCCATCGTTGCGACGGGTCTACAAGGCCCATGGTTGCATAGATGGTGACTCCGCTGGAGATGTGTTTGAGCTTCAACTTAAAGTTTGGCTTTTTTATCAAGGCAACATTTGCGTTGACCTTGTCCTAACCTTCCATTTTATTATATTGCACTCTTTTTTATAAACAGTCACTTGACTAGCCACGTTGTTTACGTTTTTGTATTTTTAGCCGCCTAAGTCGTTTGGCGGGGCCTACTTGATAGTTAGATTTAAATTCCCGTTATTTATATTTTTATAATTTTTGCCTAGTCATTTAACTGGCATTTATTTGCATTCGGTACCTTATATTTTTGCATTTTAATTGCCATTTAATTTAAGTAATTTATTTCTATCACCTAGTCCCTTGATTGACATTGTCATTTTTTTTTTGGGACATGTTTCACCTTTGGACGCCGGCCCTGTGTGGCAACATGGGACTTGAATAGCCCAACTTTTGAACGTCGACAAAGCATCGATATTTAACTTAAGTTAGTTCCCCCTAAAATCAAATCAAGCTATTAAAAAAGATTAACAAATTGGATTTCTTTTCTTTTGGTGTTGGGTAGAATTCGGGTTTGATAGGTAGCCATACAACCAAGCCCCGGTCCCGAGTAGAGCGGCAGCCCTACTGGTGATGATCTCGAAAGGGGCCAACCCATTCAGTACCTAAGAAGGCGTTCGAGCTGGAGGTATAACGTTTGGGTAGCCGGACTTGCTACGAAACCCCAAACCATGGGAAAAAGCGCTTAAGATCCCCGATTCATGTGAAAAGAGGCGAAACTCTGATAAAATTGTGATAGGAATTAATCCCCAAATATTATCTTTTGAGTTGGGACTCCGTGTAACTTTTTCGGAGACCTTTCCTAAGTTTGGAGCTCTCTTTAGACCTTGCTTGCATAATATGCACGCATAGGTTAGGGTTCAACTCTTGCACTCAGGAAAGTAGCACAATAAAAAGCACAAAAAAAAAAAATTGTCCCTCAATGCATGCATGCATACTATGCACACATGAGTAAAACTTCTTTTTTTCATTTTTTTCCTTTCATTGTTTGAACCCCCGCATTTCAGTCAAGTCCTGATGATTGACCCTGTAGTGTCTCTTATACATTGGTACCCAATATCTTCGTCGATCGAAGGTCACTCTTATAAACTCTTTCGAAGGTATGTGTTTCCGCGGTAAGCATATCCTTACAGATCAAAGAGATCACTCTTTTGACTCTCACGGGGGTATTGGCTTCCGCAATAAGAGATATCGAAGGGTATATATCCCAAAAAACAAAAAACAAAAAACAAAAATCTATTCGAGTGTTTAATAAAAAAGAGTCATGATCACTATCTCCGTCATTGAACTCCTTCATAAGGAGTAGATCCTTGCATTTTGTGCTAAGTACTCCGTTGTATGATTTGAGTTTGAGATGGATCAAATCCATTTTGGGTCTCAATTCACTACCCAACCATTTACATCCGTCTCTAACCAATATCAGCAAGCCCGATTTCATCATCCCAATACCTTTCAACACCCTCATTACCAATACCCAATTCAATCCCCTCAACAACCATTCCAATTCAATCAACAAGTCATTTACCAATACCCAATTCAACCTAATCCACAACCCATTTCTCAATACCCATTCAACCAAACTCAAACCCAATATACCCAATTTCAATATCCTCAATGTCAAGATTCCCAAAATCAATTCCAAAATCTCTCAAGCAATCAATACCAAATTCAATTTCCATCAAGCCAACAAACACAATTCCAATACCTTTCAACGCTCAACCAAAGTCAAACTCAAGCCCCTAATCTCAGCCATCAACCTCAATATCTTCAATCGCTCTTTGGCCCTACCCAAGCACCACAAAACCTTTCTCCAAGTATAAGCTATGTTTCTCCCTTAGATAGTGGATATCGACTCGAAGAGGACTTGGGTAGTGAACTTGAATCCAAAGAGGCTTTTGACCCATCTCAAATCATAATTGTTAAAAATGACACCCTTTTGTCTAAAAAAGTGGGTAGTTGCCAATTTGAGATAGTTCCATGCATGCGTACAAAATAAGTGTCATCTTCTTCAAGGTCACCCGTAATTAAAAGCGAGACTTGCATGGAACCGCTCAATCTGGTAGAATATTTTCCCTTGACCTCTAAAAGTCAAACTATTGAATTGTCGACCCATGGGGATATCATTGATAGTGAGTGGTTCTTTGATGATCAAGAAGATGAGGATGAGATGTTTGAAGATGAGGATTTTGAGCTAACATGCTCAAGCCATCAATTTCCAAAATTGATGCAATATGATGATCCAACCTTGGACCTACAAAAATGTCTTCATCTATGCCAAATAATACTATAACCGGTGATGCATCTCAAAAGTCACATGTGTGATGCAGGGGGGGCTTGGAGACGCCAATTCACGTGTCCCTTACTGTCATCTAAACCGAAGCTTCACAAAATTGCCAAATTCTCCCATGATTTGAAATCGTCGGATGAACCCGAGGAGGCAATGGATCAAGATGAAGATGAAGGACCAAGGCAAGGGTATCCCCACAGAGAGGCACACCTCTACCCTCATAAAAAAATGGAGCAGGTCAATGAACACCTCACAACCTCTTTAGAGAGGTTACTCAAAAGCCAAGAGGCATTAGAGTCAAAGGAGATGCAGGTCGAGGCGGCCGTTGAGAATCTACCAATGATGTCTTTGGAAATGCCCATAATGTTCGTCAAAGACAATTTTCTAATTAGAAACTCAACCCTTGCGGCCAAGGGACAAAAGATTACCACTACTCCCAATTACCAAATGCTTACATGTAAAGGCCCGAACAGTTTTGAACCCCTCCAAACCATAAAAAGGGGTAGTGAAGGATTAAGATTAACTTTCAGCATGTCTTTTATCGGTCTCAACTTATGTGAGGAACCATGCACTGGGGCATCAAGAAGCCCAATGAGACCGATAGTGGGTGCCATCAATACCAAGCTTTATGTCGAGCTCATGGGAATCATGGTTGTTAAGTTCATTCCACATTTAGGCCAGCTATGGGCCCGCAACGTCCAAAGCACCCCATCTACATCCCATGCAAAGAATCTTTCTATCACCCTTAATGTCGAGGCATCAATGAGATTGAAAAAGATACTTTCTTGATGAAGAATCCTCCCTTCAATAAAAAGGAGCAAGCAATGACCCAAAGGTTGGGATTGTATGATGTGACAATGACAAACGATGAACTATGGTTAAATTCTTGTGTCTCTTGCACCAATCTGAACTCAAAATTTGGGCTTACAACATGGTGGACCTCAATCATGAGTACTAGAGTACTTGAAAGCAAAGAGCAATGCCCGATTGGAATTGACCATTGGATCCTCAAAATTCATGGTTGTCATACTTTTATTTTGAGATTGAGGCAACTGTGCTTTGAAGAAATTGTTGGCACCCCACCAATGGTTCAGGAAGAGGAATTTGCCCTCCAACATCTTAATTGTGTTATCCATGATCCTCGAGGATCATTCCTTCACCCATCCATTTCCTAGCATACAAAATCATTCATTCCCCATAATCCAAAATCCAACATTCTCACTAATCCAAAATCAATCAGTTCGATAAATCTAAGGTTGCTCACTCCTCCAAAGATGAAATCATTTGTACTCAAAAGCCTAAAATCGTTCACATCCATCCACTCAAAGTCATGCAAATCATCCATATTCACCATCATGAACAAGGGACCATTAATGGCATTCCCATCATCATTGGTTATTTTGAAGCCAAAGCCATTTAACCTTTCTTTCAAAACTCATGGAAAGAGCTCTCCATGTCGTTATCACCTTTTTCTGAGCATGCCAAAAGGTCATATGTGGAATCCTATGCAAGGACCCAACGCTCACAAGCATCACTCATTTCTCCAAGCCCAACCAGTCCAAATAAATGGCCACGCCTCCGCGGTGCCAAATCTGATGCGGGACAAACGCTAAAAACCCTAATTATGCGAGTTTGGGATTAACTTTAGAATGAATTTGAATAGCGAAATATTCGAAATCATTCAACACGTAAAATTAATTCAATGAATTCAATAAAGCAGTAAGATTAATCCATTTTAGCATTCGCATGCATGAAGGTCTCCCGACCTAGAAAAATGGCTCCGATGAGGGAACTCGAGTTTCGTTCTAGTTTAGGGCATCAAGCGATAATTACAATATCGTCTCTTGACTCCTCAGGGATTTTAAACGAAATAAAACTTAAAATAATTCAGTAAAAGAGGAACGATTTGGGATTTTTTTTTTTTTTTATCAACGAAATTAAAGAAAGATATTACCTGACAATAATTCGAGAAAAGATAAAATAAAGGGATAGGTTCCAAGGCTTCACACAAAGGGTTTTCCGAAGCTTCACACCACGGCTGTACGTTGGCTTTGCACCAAGTTGCACGAAAAACGATTGCTTACTCCTCAAGGTTTGAAGGATTCACTCCCTCGGTTGAAAATTCTTCCCAAGCTTTCTAGGGTTTGCACAAAAGCAACTCTCTTTTCATTCAATAATCAATCAACTAATTACATTGTTTATTAAAAAACCTTATATAGGAGGCCTCTAAAACAAAAGAAAACCCTAAAACAACTACTAAAAAAAAAGACAAGTATGCCCTCAAAACTCAACTTCGAATTCTGATGGAAATCGATCACATCGATCAATCATATATATAAAATATAGCTCTCTGGTCACTAAACAATCGATCGAAGCATATATATATATATATATATATATATATATATATATATATATATATATATATATATATTCACCAAAATAAGTTTTCCTGGCCACAATTGATCAATCGACTGCGCATTGCTCCAATACGCAGATTCCTTAAGTTTGGTTCTAGTATCCATTTCCGTTTTGCTTCTTCCAACGCCGGTACGTGCGATATGGTCCGTAACCGATGTCCCTATCAATACTCCCCGGGTGGGAAAAATTCATCTCCAATGAGTTAGGGAACCCATGGATGGCACATTTCGGAAGCTCAACTCTTGGCTTACCTTTCCACGTTGTGAGATACTCCTGATTATTACCTTCAATGGCATGGAAGCTCGAAAATTCTATGACCTTCTCATTCGATCCTTTCTCATATTGCACAGGTAAGGTACGGGATAGAAACTGGGTAAATGGGTGTAGTTCGATTGGGTGCTCAATAAGGAATGGATCAAAGGGCGGGATTGTGGGATCTAGAATAGGCGTAAGATCCATTACGGCAACTATCAAATGGTTGCCCTTGGCTAGAGAAAAATTTAGACCTCCATCCTTACCCTTTTCTGAGATTAGAAAAGATTCCACATGATCGAGACTATCAGGAATTAATATAAAACTATTGGTATCAAATTCATTAAACATATTCAACGTGTCAGTGCGATCAGACATATTTTCAATGTTCAATAAATTCTAATTGTTAATCCCATGTAATATAGAATGAGGATATGCTTCTACCAACCCTAAGGACTCACTTGGTACAGACAAATTATCAACATTGTCTCCGGTTATAGGAACTGTCTTAATGCAACCTACGGTTTTGACCGGAACTTCACCTTCATCATCACTTGGCGTGTCACACGGTTCGTATACTTCTTCGTGTAACTCATTGCTCTCTTTCTCGGCATGCTCCTGAATAATCAAGGTTTGACCCTTATTGGGACATTGGGATGCAAAGTGACCTAAACTTTGACACTTATAACATTGTTGCGGAGCACGTCTAGAGTTCTCGATCATTGGTCCCTTTCCTTTGTCAACCTGAGGAATCACGGATTTTGAAGATTGACTAGAGGCATTATTTCCCTTTTATATAGGATTAGATTGATATTAGAGCTTGGAAGACTTAGATCGGTCATTACTTGGGGTGTCGAGATACCGTTCTAATTCTTCATCCCTAACAAAACGTTCATCGAGATTCGCAACGGGATAAGGAATGAGTTCCTTCTGTAACTCTAGTCTAAGGCCCATTCAAAATCGGGAGAGGGTAACTTTTGCTGGCTCTTCTACATCGGTCTGGGTCATCAGGTCTTCAAACCGATCGATATACTCTGTGACCGGAGAATCTCCTTGATGAAATGACTGTCACTGATCAAGAATGCATTCATCATATAATACGAGAACGTATTTTTCGTGCATTTGGACTTTCATTTCAGTCCACGTGGAAATAGCACGAAGACCCTGGGCTTGCCTACGACGCTCTACTCCCAACCAATAAAGTCTGGCTTGACCCATAAGATTGACTTTGGTAAATCTGACCTTGCGCTCTTTAGACATGGCATACCACTTGAAGTAGTTTTCCATGATGGCAACCCATTCGAGAAAGACCTTGGGTTGTCTTTTCCTATCAAAAGTAGGGGCATCCATTTTCACTGATTTCATGACTTTATCGTCTTGACTGATTTGAATTTCACGACGACGAGAACCTCCTCCTACGGTAGTTAGGGTTGACTCTAGTGTGATTCTCAGCGATGAGATCATTGATCTCTACATAACGGGTTTCTAAAGCCCCATGCCTGGCTTGTTGATCAGCGATGTCCTCATCCATCCGAGTTTGACTAGCGATCACCTTAGATGAAAGATCTCTAATCAAGGCTTCTAAGCTTCTAGTATCCATAACGGAATTATGCAAAATTACATGGTATAAGATAAATCTGAAATGGAAAGAAATAAACCCTAGAACCTATATGAACGCGAGGAACCCTAAACTAAAAACTGTGCTTTGATACCAAAACTGATGTGGGACAAACACTAAAAACCCTAATTATGCAAGTTTGGAATTAACTTTAGAATGAATTGAATAGCGGAAATATTCGAAATCATTCAACACGTAAAATTAATTCAATGAATTCAATAAAACGGTTAGATTAATCCATTTTAGCGTTCGCATGCACAAAGATCTCTCGATCAAGAAAAACGCCTCCGATGAGGGAACTCGAATTTTGTTCTAGTTTAGAGCATCAAGCGATAATTACAATATCGTCTTGTGACTCCTCGGGGATTTTAAATGAAATAAGGCTTAAAATAATTCAGTAAAAGGGGAACAATTTGAGATTTTTTTAATTTTTAACAACGAAATTAAAGAAAGATATTACCTGACAATAATTCGAGAAAAGATAAAATAAAAGGATAGATTCCAAAACTTCACACCAAGGGTTTTTCGAAGCTTCACACCACGGCTGTACGTCGGCTTCGCACAAAGTCACACGACAAATGATTGCTCACTCCTCTCCTCAAGGTTGAAGGATTCACTCCCTCGGTTGAAAACACTTCTCAAGTTTTCTAGGGTTTACACAAAAGCAACTCTCTTTTCATTCAATAATCAATCAACTAATTAAATTATTTATTAAAAGACCTTATATAGGAGGCCTCTAAAACAAAGAAAACCTTAAAACAACTACTAAAAAAAAGACAAGTATGCCCTCAAAACTCAACTTCGAATTCTAATGGAACTCATTTTCGCTAAAACTCAATCGATTGATCGAGCATATATATAAAATACAATTCTCTGGTCACTAAACAATCGATCGATCAACAAGAGTGCTCGATCGATCGAAGCATATATATATATGCCAAAATAAGTTTTCCTGGCCACAGTCGATCGATCGAAGCCAGGAATCGATCGATCGACTGCGCATTGCTCCAATATGCAGATTCCTTAAGTTTGGGTTTGGTTTCCGTTTCCGTTCTGCTTCTTCCAACGCCGGTATGCGCGATATGGTCCGTAACCGATGTCCCCATCAATACTCCCTAGGTGGGAAAAACTCATCTCCGATGAGTTAGGGAATCCATGGATGGCACACTTCGAAAGCTCAACTCTTGACTTACCTTTTCACGTTGTGAGATACTCCCGATTATTACCTTCAATGGCATGGAAGCTCGGAAATCCTATGACCTTCTCATTCGATCCTTTCTCATATTGCACAGGTAACGTACGAGATAGAAACTGGGTAAATGGGCGTAGTTCGATTGGGTGCTCAATAAGGAATGGATCAAAGGGCGGGGTTGTGGGATCTAGAATAGGTGTAAGATTCGTTACAACAACTATTAAATGGTTGCCCTTGTCTGGAGGAAAATTTAAACCTCCATCCTTACCCTTTTCTGAGATTAGAAAAGATTCCACATGCTCGAGACTATCAAGAATTAATATAAAACTGTTAGTATCAAATCCATTAAACATATTCAACGTGTTAGTGCGATCAGACATATTTCCAATGTTCAATAAATTCTGATTGTTGATCCCATGCAATTTAGGATGAGGATATGCTTCTACCAACCCTAAGGACTCACTTCGTACAGACACACTATCAACATTGTCTCCGGTAATAGGAACTATCCTAATGCAACCTATGGTTTTGACCGGAACTTCACCTTCGTCATCACATGGTGTGTCACACGATTCGTACACTTCATCGTGTAACTCATTGCTCTCTTGGAAGACTTAGATCAACCATTATTGGGGGTGTCAAGATACCATTCTAATTCTTCAACTCTAGCAAAACATTCCTCGAGATCCACAACGGGATAAGGAATGAGTTCCTTCTGTAACTCTAGTCAAAGGCCCATTCGGAATCGGGAGAGGGTAATTTTTGTTGGCTCATCTACATTGGCCTGAGTCATCAGGTCTTCCAACCGATCGATGTACTCTGTGACCGGAGAATCTCTTTGATGCAATGACTGCCACTGATCAAGAATACATTCATCATATAATACAAGAACGTATTTTTCGTGCAGTTGGACTTTCATTTCAGTCCACGTGAAAATAGCACGAAGACCCTGGGTTTGCCTACGACGCACTACTCCCAACCAATAAAGTCTGGCTTGACTTTGGCAAATTTGACTTTGCGCTCTTCAGACATGGCATACCACTCAAAGTAGTTTTCCATGCTGGCGACCCATTCGAGAAAGACCTTGGGTTGTGTTTTCCTGTCAAAAGTAGCGACATCCATTTTCACTGATTTCATGACTTTATCGTCTTGACTGATTTGAATTTCACGACGACGAGGACCTCCTCCTACGGTCATTAGGGTTGACTCTAGTGTGATTCTCAGCGATGAGCTCATTGATCTCTTCAAAACGGGTTTCTAAAGCCTCATGTCTGGCTTGTTGTTCAGCGATGAGCTCATTGATCTCTTCAAAACGGGTTTCTCAAGCCTCATGCCTAGCTTGTTGTTCAACGATGTGCTCATCCATCCGAGTTTGACTAGCGATCACCTTAGATGAAAGATCTCTAATCAGGGCTTCTAAGCTACTAGTATCCATGACGAAATTATGCAAAATTAGATAGTGTAAGATAAATCTGAAATGGAAAGAAATAAACCCTAGAACCTATATGAACACGGGGAACTCTAAACTAAAAACTGTGCTTTGATACCAAAACTGATGTTGCACAAACGCTAAAATCCCTAATTATGCGAGTTTAGGATTGACTTTAGAATGAATTGAATAGTGGAAATATTCGAAATCATTCAACATGTAAAATTAATTCAATGAATTCAATAAAACTGTTAGATTAATCCATTTTAGCGTTCGCATGCACGAAGATCTCCCGATCTAGAAAAACGGCTCCGATGAGGGAACTCGAGTTTCGTTCTAGTTTAGGGCATCAAGCGATAATTACAATATCGTCTCTCGACTCCTCGGGGATTTTAAATGAAATAAGACTTAAAATAATTTAGTAAAAGAGGAACAATTTGAGATTTTTTATATTTTTATCAACGGAATTAAAGAAAGATATTACCTGATAATAATTCGAGAAGATAAAATAAAGGGATAGATTCCAAGGGTTTTCCGAAGCTTTACACCACGGCTGTACATCGGCTTCACACCAAGTCGCACGAGAAACGATTACTCAGTCCTCAAGGTTTGAAAGATTCGCTCCCTCGATTGAAAACTCTTCTCAAGCTTTCTAGGGTTTGCATAAAAGTAACATTTTTTATTCAATAATCAATCAACTAATTACATTGTTTATTAAAAGACATTATATAGGAGGCCTCTAAACCAAAAGAAAACCCTAAAACAACTACAAAAAAAGACAAGTATACCCTCAATACTCAACTTCAAAATCTGATGGAACTCATTTTCGCGAAAAATCGATCGATCGATTGAGCATATATATAAAATATAGCTCTCTAGTCACTAAACAATAGATCGATCAACAAGAGTGCTCAATCGATCGAAGCATATATATATATATATATATATATATATATATATATATATATGCCAAAATAAGTTTTCATGGCCACAATCGATCGATCAAAGCCTGGGATCGATCGATCGACTGCGCATTGCTCAAATACGGAGATTCCTTAAGTCTGGTTCTGGTTTCCATTTTCGTTCCTCTTCTTCTAACACCGGTATGCGCGATATGGTCCGTAACCAATGTCCCCATCAATATCTCTCACAGGTAAGTAGCGAAGGTGTGGTGTCATTAGGGAAATTTGTTCCATTCATCATCCAAGCGGCACATGACCATGATCAAAATGTGTCAAATAGGTCGATATTTTGAAGAGCCCTTGGCAGACATAATTGTAAAAAAGCGTTAATTCTGCTAAGGGTCAAGCAAAAGAAAATGATTTTCAAAAAAGACAGTGATATAAAGTATGTTGAAAATCTTTAAAAAAAAACTATTAAAAATAAAAAACTTTTTCAAAAATATCCAAAAAAATCTTGAGGGTTAAACTTGGTTGAAATAAAAAACTACAAAAAAAAAAAAAACACCTTTTTAAAAAACAATCCAAAAAATCTTGGGGTTGAACTTGGTTGAAACTGCTCTCTTTTAACCCTTTTATGAAGGTCATTTGTCGCGAATGTTAGAATGGAACGGACTTGTTGGCGCAATATGCAATTGTGCCTATCTCCATCATGGAGGATACCAAGAGACATAACTAAGGGGCAACCAAAGCTGGCAAAGATGGGGGCATTTTGTCTCCAAAGAAAAGAGGCAGCCTAATTGATTACCGTAGACGGTTTTAGGATGTTCTCGCCTTATCTCAAGAAGAATTCTCATTTAGACAAAGATCGAGTAAAGAATAAAATTAGGAGCAGGGCCCATAAATAAAAAAATTCAAATTTCCAATAAAGTTTGAGTTCACTCATCATCTTAAAGCATTCAAATCAATAGATCAACATCGAGCTTCTACCTTCGAAAAGAAGAAAATTTACCGATTAGCTCTCGTGTCTGTGTCTGTTGGTGATGCCCTTTCATACATTAATCCACAAAACATGCAGGGGCATGCACTTCAAGTCTCAGAGTGAGGAGGCGACCCATTGGTCGTCCATAATTTCTCAAAGCTCTGCCAATGAATCGTCAATGAAGAATACACAGTTGGCCCACCAGGGGCATCAGAAGATATCTCCTCTGCCAACAAAAGAGTTTTATTGCAGCTAACTCTATCCATCAATTTTTGTAAATCAACAATCAAGATGCAACCATTTTTGTTCGATGGTACTCCCAATAAGAAACAACTTTATATCATTATAGAGGTTCTCCTAAGGCACATGTGCTATCTCATTTTACAGATGGAGGTGACTTTCCTGAGCCATCAACGCTAAAAATGTGTGTAGCCGTTGCTTCTGGGGCATGATGGTAAGGCAAATGCTGACAAAATTAGATACTTAGTCATTCAAAGATCTCCTAAAGGAGGCCATCATTTCAAAACCAATTAGCGAAGTCTTCTATCCTTGAAAGTATATATCCATTGAAACATAATTTGAGCTTTGCCCTTTTCTTTCAATTAACCCCAAAAAAACTCAACCAAAAAAAAAATCAAAAAGTCAAAACACAAAAAGATAGAAAATTTAAAAGAAAAAAAAAATAAGTGTCATGCAAGAGAAGAATCACTTGTACCAATTACGGGGAGTTATGCTATTAAAAAAAAAAGAAACAAAAAGGGAACAAAAAAATTTGTACGAAAAAAAATGAGAATTCCAAAAGGGTGAAGAAAAGAGAGAAATGAAATTGATAGAAAGAAATTGAAGTGATGAAGCGTACAAATAAAGTAGGAATAGCAATCTCCCAGGAAGAACCAAAAAAAAAAATTATCACATCAATGAATTGTACTTGTAAGCCCTTCCAAGGATTCTTTTAAGTCTGTATATACATGTGAATTCCTAACCCATCCCTTTTAACCTCAAGGCCACATTTCGTCCAGGAGAAAGACCTCTTAGAGATCAATGAATGACTTTGATATCCACGAAGTCAATATGCGTCGAATCAGAAGGTGAAAAGAGATCTGCTATGACCAGTCAGCTATGACGGAGTCCTCATATGTTGGGGTATTGAATGGCACAAAAGCAAAAAAAGAGAGAACAAAAAAAAAAATCCAAATGCGAGTTCAAAGTAAAATGGATGTGGTGAAAACCCGCAAAGGACGCCACAGGTAAAAACAATGAACTTGTATTGGACGTAGTAAAAAATTCGAAAAGGCGCTACGGGTAAAAATGAGCATAATTGGGCACGGTGAAAACCCGAAAGGGCGCTGAGGGTAAGAGTGAAAAAAAGGGGACATAAACTTTTTGAAAATATAGGTACTGCATTTTCTAGTCATTAGTCGTTTGTTGCATTCAAACAGGCACTTACTAGGTTGTTTCAAGGCATGATAAAAGGTTGAATCAATTTTCAGGGTTGTACACCCTAATCTTAGAAGGCTAGTGAATGTCTCAAAGAGTCTAAACTGATCAAGGCAATGATGGAGAAAAAGTTAGACGAGTTTGAGCCACAGGCTCTTCTAATCCGATTATCATGATAATGGCCACTTTCTTTTCATCTTTCAAAAAAATGAAATTATAAAAAAATATATTTCTATGTCGTACTTTCGTCTCTAAAAAAAAGAACAAAAAAATATAGAAAATCTAAAAAAATATATAATTTGAAGAAAAAATGAAAATATATAGGTAAAAGTTTGTTTCTCCTTTTGTTAATTAGGATGCATATTTGTTATCTATGTAAATAAAAAATGGACTGACGTTTTCTTGAGAATGTGCAGGAACATCAAATGGCCCAACACCTCAAATTAATCAAACCTCTTGAGTTGCCAAAACATTTGATGTCAATGATGGTGGTGGACGGATCAGATAAAGCATCTCACCACTCACCTAAGACGTTCGATCTCTATTAAAAAAAAAAGCAAAAGAAAAAATAATTTAAAAAATATATCTGGTTTTCATGTCCAAGAAAAAAGAGGAGAAAAGTCATTGTGTTTTTTGTCACTTTTCACGCATATGCGTGCTTCAATGTGGTAAAATGTCAATATTTTTCCGACAACATAGTTGGGTTAAACTGATGTCCTAAGCCTAAGGTTTGCCATGGATCTTCGAATCCTACTTACAGTAGGAGCAATAGTGTCAATCACGGTCAAACAGTCAATGTTTCGGTCGGATTGATTCAACCGTTAATTATTTGCTCTGATCGCTCCAGTATTTTTTGGATTCATATGAACTTGAGTGTGTTAAACTTCATATTCGTCACGAGCTATTTCGGAGTAAACTCTTGGTCTACGCTACTTGGGCGTGGGCCTGGATAACTCCGTTTTCAAAAAAGTTAATCGGTGGTTAAAACTAACCTGTCAAATATGAAATTACATATCAAACAACTATGTTCAAGCATGCATGCAGAAGGGTTCATTTCCCTTAATTATTCTCAGTTGCAAGCTTAAAAACTGTATTGGTGCACGGTATCCCTGTAAAATCTACGTAAATGTGGCTGGGTATTCGTTGGATGGGTCATTTGTTCCTATAAAATGTACCTAGTCATAATTTGGGTCAGGACTACCATCGCCTTTGTTATTTATTGTCCCTAATGGGTCCATGTTTATGCGTAGTTGAATCATTTGTAAAATCATTCTTGGCAGAAACTATGATTGGGTGTCTCCTTCTTTGGTCTTTGCTTGCAAGCAATCAAATACCAAAGAGGGGTATCTGTAAACATCCAATTTTGGCCCGATCCTTCCGATATTGTATGAAGTTGAGCACTCCAGTTCATGATGATCTAAGGCTTCCAAAAGCATCCCCCGAAAACCTTGAAACCTTAGACACCCTTAGGAAGCTTAGAAAAACCTTAGAGAAAGACCCCCAATCCCCGGATAATCCTAAAGTCAGCCAATGGAGGCTCAAGGTCCCAAAAAATAGTGTTTCACGAATTCATGATGTTTTGTGACCCTCAACAGCAAGCGAACTTCCGATGGCCATAACTTTTGATAGAAAAGTCCGATTAATTTACATAATATATTATTTTGGGGTAGCTCGAGACGATACATCAAATGGGCATGACCAATATTAACCCATGTGTGCATCTTATGCACGCATGAGCAAAATTTACTCATGTGTGCATATTATGCACGCATGACCAGTTCTTATTTTTTCCAGAAAAATAGCCATCGGCTCAGGTTCGAACTTCTCAAAAAATTTTGTGGGAATTAACCTATGCGTACATGATGATCTGAGGCTTCCAAAAGCAACCCTCGAATTTAAAACCTGCAATTTCGAGATTTTTGATATCTTCATCGATCTTCATTGACTTTGGGACCATCTTGGACCTTGGGAGTAGTTTCCAAACATCTCCATTATGCCCACAAGCATCTCTTGAATTGCTTTTATGCCATTTAAGTGGCTTCTCCATCATCCACCATTAAAACCCATCTTCATCTTCGCCAAGCCTCCAAAACCTTCGAATCCTTAGATGAGCACATTACCTAAACTAAAAGCCATCATTAGAGCCCTAAACCCAATTAGAAGTTCACTAAGCACCATTTCTTTATAGATAGACATCCCCACCCTCTCATTTAGAGATCCCTAATCTTAGAGCGGTGAAACCCTAGGAAATCCCTTCCATAGCTCTAAGTTTCTATATTTATAAGTCGTCAAGCTTCCAACCCAAACACAAGCCATATATACTCCATCTCATATCCTTGCAATCGGAATCACGTTGGAGTACTTGTAAAGAAAAGGATTTGCGGTATTGCCACAAGGTGCTTCGGGGTTCACCCCAAGCCGGTCTTTCTCTCTTCCACCCTCTTTTTTTCTTTTAAGTTTTTCCTGTACCCAAGGATCTACGCCGTTACACCACCGAATTTTTGGTCAAGCGGAGTGTTAAAGAAGGGTCCGAGTGCCTTCGGGCAAGGGGAAGTGCCGCCCAAATCTCTCCTTTCTTCTCCTCTACTTAACTTCTATGGAGCCTTTTTGCCTATAGCAAAAAGGACCAATGGGAGTTCGATTTTGCCTTGGGGCAAGGGGTCATAATCCACATTTTTTCTTTTGGCCATAGTAGAGACCGCTTTGTAAAGTGGGCCGGTTAAGTGCCTAACACCTTCCTAACCGGTAACCAAAGTCCTTACTTAGAACACTTGGTGTAGACCGGCAATCCGGAGTCAAATCTAGCACTTCGATGCATATGATATTGATTTAGGTATCCCGGGACACCAAAAGCTCAGGGTGGCGACTCCATATTCTACCCATCGTTGCGACGGGTCTGCAATGCCCGTGCTTGCATAGAGAGGATCTCTATTCAATCGTTATCTACACCTATTCCAGCCAACTTAGATTTGTGGACGTTCACCTTTTGACCAGAGACCGCTTCATAGATTGTGAGGATATCAGTGACGACTTCAACTTCACCTAATTGTGCTCCACAAAACGCTTTAGTGTCATCCACGTATTGGAGATGGCTAACCAAAGGTCCATTCCTCCCCACTTTGAAACCTTTAAATGAGATCAAATCAATGCATCGTTGGAGCAGACCATGCAACTCCTCTCCGACAATATTGTAGAGCATAGGAGAAAGTGGGTCCCTCTGTCTGAGCTCTCTCATGCTTCTGAAGTAGCCTCTTGGGGATCATTCACCAGCACCGAGAAACTGGTAGAAGAGTAGCAAACTCTCATCCAATTTATCCATTTGTCCCCAAAACCAAGTCTGCCCATCATATACTGCAGGAAGTTCCAATCCACCCGGTCGTAAGCCTTTTCCATGTCCAACTTAAAACAATACCAAAGCTTCTGCTTTTATGAACTGAATCCACAGCCTCGTGAGAAGTGACCCTAACATCTGACGGCCCAGAATGAAAGCCCCTCGAGGGTTGGATATGGCATCCCAATGGCCACCTTCAGCTGATTGGCAAGGACCTTAGCCCAAATTTTGTAAACGCTGTCCAACAAACTAATAGGCTTGAAATTAGTTACATTCTCCGCATCCTTAATTTTCAGAATTAGAACAATGAAAGTTGAATTCATGCTCTTCCCAACCAACCCAATCCTGACAGAACTCCGCTGGAAATCAAAAATATCGTTCTTGACAATCGTTCAGAACTCTTGGAAGAATTCCATGGTGAAACAATCTGGACCAGGTGCTTTGTTAAAACCAGAAGAGAAGACCGCCATCTTGACCTCATCCTCCTCAAACACCCTTTCCAGCCACCTAGTTTGATCAGAGGAAAGGCTTTTGAACTGCAGTCCATCAAGAACCGGCCTAGTCCATCCTTCATTTTTGTAGAGATTTTCATAAAAGCCAACAATTTCGCTGAAATTAGTTGTCCATCCATATATCTCACTCCATCGACAACCAACGAAGATATGAAATTATGCTTCCTTCTTCCATTGGCCACCAAATGGAAGAACTTGGTATCGCCATCTCCTTCCGCCAGCCACTGAGCCTTGGGACTTTTGCCTCCGCATCAATTCTTCCCCCATACAATTTTATTGAAGGCCGTCTTTACGGCAGTCCTAAGATCCTGCTCTTCGGCAGTGAGATGTCAGTTTTCTTCCAGTATGTCCATGGCTCTGATCTCAGTTAGAATGTGCTCTTTCTTCTTACTAACGTTGCCAAAGACATCTTCATTCCAGTTTTTTATCTAACTTGATGTTTTTCAATTTGGATGACAGAATATATAGGGCAGTGCCACTGAGGTTGTCCTCATTCCACCAAACCCCAACTCAGCCTTTGAAATCCGCATTCTTGAGCTATACATTCTCAAACCAAAACAGGGACGAACCTCCATCCTTTCTTTGAATTTTCGAGGACAACAGGATATGATCCAATATTGTTCTAGGCAAGCCACCTCCTCATCCAGGTATAGCTCGAGCCACTCCATCGAACATAGGAAAAGATCGAGTCTACACAAGGTCGACTCATCTTGTAAATTAGACCAAGTAAATTGTCCTAATGGAAAAAACATACAGGCGACAGCTAGAGATAAATCTCCAAATTGCATCATGCCTTTCCTGTCCACTCTGCCTCTGATTTTTTCAAGCAGAAATCGGAGGACATTGAAATCCCCCACCACACACAAACCATTCATCCTCACATCTCTTATGGTATCATTTGGGCCATACTCCAATGAAGATCCACTTTTTCCCATTTCCTCTGTCCTTGAGTTAGACACAGACGGAGAAGTCCCCAACCTCCGAATCAAGTTTTGCAAAATTTTGTTCTTTCCATGCAACCAACACTCCCCCCTCAGACACCAACGGACTCTAGACATTCACATGCCCAACCCTTGCCGCCCAATACAGAATAACCTTCTTATCATTGACTTCTTCCCACTTAGTTTCCTGCAAGGTAATAATGTCTGGGTTTATCATCGTCCCCAGATTCATAACAACGACTCTCTTATCCAGGTATCCAAGACCCCTGGCATTCCAGGAGAAGATCTGCATAGAGAACCAAAAATCTATAACCTAAACTCATTCTCTTCAATCTTCGTCTTCTGTTTTGACTTGGTATAAGACAATCTGCACTGTAGTGTAGCTAATTCCTCTTGTTTTTCGAGTTTGAAGCCTCCCCTCTGGCGCTGTCTCTGCCTCTATATATTATCGAAAACTGCCCTCAGAGCCATTTGAGTCCCTTCAAAGGTCATGCCATGGGCACAACCGAACTGGACGAGCTTCTCAGGTGCTCTCGGCTTAGGCCATGGAGATTCTAATCAACGAAACCCATCTTGTGTTCATCTTAGCAATTCCGTTGTCCCTAGCAAATCGCCATCTCAGCGTTACCATTCTGTCCAACTTCGAAGGTCCCAGCTGCGCGGAATTCTTCCTCTAAATCAGCTACAATCTGTCTGCAATATGTGTAAGGGCTCTCCCTACCAAAAGGATTAAGACAAATATGCCCCCCCCCCCAACAGAAGAAGGAAAAGAAACATAAGGTCCAGAAGACGAACCCAAGCCGAAAGTAGGCCCGCAAAACCAACAGAATTACAACGATTAAATTAGAAAGGCATAAGAAGGTTGTACCCGAGCCTCCAAAATTCGTGAAAAATTGGCCGGTTGGTTTACCTTATTTACCTGGATGTGGTCAACGATTGACTGTACCTAATCACTGTGATGAGTATCCCTTCTATTCAATCCATCTGTGTCATTCACTCATTGACTGTTTGACGCACAGTCGTTCGAGGTAGTTGTACTCCTTCCGTCAGAGGATCCATTTGACGTAGATCCTGGAAATCATCCCTATCGTTTTGTGTGCCAGATACTTTTAGTGTATTCCACTGTTTCCCCGCTAAGGTCGATCTAGAGTGGACGCCAAAGAATCTGAGACCCTTCCATTTTCCATGCCTTCTGATGAGGGTGTATCACAAATGGGAGACCTCGGTCTGCTGTTGCAAAAAAAGCGATCACCAGAGCATGTGTCCATGTCATCCTCCACACCAACCGTATCTGTTTCGCAAACATCAGTGTGACAGCAGCCCCCATTCCCTTTTTCAGACTCTATGATTAGGGGTTGTTATCCGATGCCGACGCAATTAATGTTAGCCATCATGTGGCAATTAATGCGTCTACCCTCATTGCCATTTGTCACCACCTCAGGTTCTTGTTCAGAAAAATCACCTTTATCTTCACAAAAACCACCTGACTCACTCCCCATGGCAAATGAAAAGGCGTTCTCCAGTTCACCTTCCTTGTACATCAGAGAACTGTTGGTATTCGAGTCGTCGCCCTTCTCAGAGGAATCTCAGCTGTAGGATCAAACATTGATGGGCCTTCATCCTTATTTAAGGCGACATTCCACCTCAACATTTCAAATTCAAAATTTGAATATGTCCTTTTCTAGCTCCATCGTGATCATCCGATTGTGGGATACAATCAACGGTGTAGATTCAGGCATCTCTACGTCGTTGTTGCAAGGCGACCTTCTCGGAGTTTCTGACTGCATCCTTGCCGTGACTTTAAACCCTGCGACCATGGAATACTGGATATTCCGGCAGGTCCCCCATCCTCCCTACCCCGTTAATCTTGAGCGAATCGCTCAGGAATACTTCGACTCCACCTCTTGTGTCCTACATATTGAAGCCCATGACTGTAGAGGAAGGTTGTTGGATATTTCCACCCTTTCCAACTGCTCGAGCTTGATCAAGCAGCAGTACCTCCTCCCATTAATGACAATGCTCCCCACCTTGGGATAGAACCTGAGAATTCCGGTGAGACGTGGAGTCTCGCAAATCTCGCGTCGGTGAGCTCATGGGAACTCCAATCGGCCCCCAAGTACAGCCTGCATTGTCGGTTGATCCTGCTGAGGACCTCCTCATTCCAGGCATGGAAGGGGAGACCGAAAATGTGTAGCCAAACCCTGTTGCCATCTTTTTGTATGTGAGAGTCGAAGACATCTTCTCTCTAGTTGCCGGACTGAAGCAGGACATCATCCCAGCCGATCTGTCTTTTTTTTTGTCCTCCCTTGGAAAAGCTCTTTGTCTCCCCTCCTCTCATCATATAAGTATTTTTTCATATCAGTGTGGTCCCTTCAATGACTAACATATGCGAAAACGTCTGATTGTGTGCCAGTCTTGAGGGCGTAGCGAAGCCATTCCCCTGAGTCGGTGAGTGACGAATCTCCTTAGGAGTAGGATGAGCATGAAAAGGAGGATTTCGTCAATAAGTGCCCTGCACGGCGGTACACCATGACGTCTGGCCCCCCTTGCTTTTGGAAGTAGTGCTCAGCCCCACGGCAATTTCTACCAGCTTGATGCCAGCCCTCCGAAATATCTTTTGCTTGTTTAGAAAGTAAGGGTTGTCCTCGAAACCTAGCTCCCTGCACTCTCTCATTCTCGTGACGAACAAGCTTCCCTGTTTTTTTGGGAGCTTTCCATTGAGAGCGATAACAGAGGATTCGCCTTGCAAAGTTGGCATTCCCACAGTACTTACACACCCAATTTCCAACCTTGAGGACCACTGGATAGCAATAGGAGCTCTGGTGGCCATCAGTAGATCCTCTTGTTAAGCGCCATTCTTGACAGCACCTTTTCTGATGACGAAATCTTGTTCTCCCGTTGGATTCAAATAAAATAAAAAACATTTCTTAGCAAAAGAATAAAAACAAGGCCACACAAAACTCGCCAGCAGAAGCTATTTCATGTATTTCGGGAGGAGAATATAGAACAATCCTAGTTGTGGGATGGAAAAGTCTGGTTTTCATCAGGGGAGGACCGACCCTTGTCGTTTTCTAGCCATTGTCATGTATTGCCGTTACGATAATGCATTGGTAGTAAGAAATGGCATCAACCAATGCATTCAACTACAGATATATTGGAGGATGGCTTTGGAGAATTTTGGCACTGGATGATTAAGATGCTTTTAAGCACTGATACATCTCGGACGACACGTCTCATCTAACACTTAAATCCTTGGTGAAGTTACAAGAGACTGCAACCAGTTAGAAAGAAGCAGCTCATTAATATACACGGGAGAAAGTTTTCAAGAACATAGATCAGGTTTAGCTTTCAACACAGAAAATTTCCAATAATTTCCTAACAAGTTCAAAAATAAAACAAAATATGCTCTATGCAGAACTTAAGGAGAACTAATGATAAAAGTCATCACATTAAACTTCCCGGGAAACTTGATATTTCTCCTATCTTCAATATCCCCGACTTGCATAAATACCATCAGAGTTCATCCAAGGAACTAGTACGTGAGCAAATAAATCAAATTCCAAACAAAAAGTAGCAAATGCATATACCAAATATTTGATTTGAGAACTACAACACTTCAAGTCGATCGACCTGCTCTATAATGTGCTTAGATTATAGAGCAATGTTACAAAAGATCGATGAAGCCTTGGTTCAGGAGTGTATGTGGCAGAAAACACGCTGGGGTTGCAGGTTTTAAAATGGTTGGTCACTTTAAGGAGGTGGTCAGACTGATTACACCCAATTAGTTGACATTGGCATAACAAGTAGGGAAGTTCCAAAGACTCGGACAAATCAGAGGGAATTTATTCCTTCAGACAAGCCAAGTCGTTTTAGAGAACAGTTGAGGCAATAGTTGGGTTAGGGTCTTCCATTTTGTTTTATTATTTTTTAGGCTTCGTAGATTTTTTTTTTAAAAGTGCAATTATAGTATTTTAGAAATTACATAGGTTTTCTGATGCAAGACAAATGCTAAAACCTTATTTATGCGAATTTGGGGATTAATTTCAGATTAATTGAATAGAGGAAATATTCAAATTACCCAACTACATAAAATAATTTAAGAAATTTAATTAAAGCAATTGGTGTAAATCAATAGCGCTTACATGCATTAAGTTTTCTGATCTAGAAAAATGGCTCCGATGAGGGAACACGAGTTTCGATCTAGTCTAGGGCACCAAGCGACAATTGCAAGATCGTCTCTTGACTCCTCTAGAGTTTGAATAAATTAAAGGCCCGACAGGTTTAATTAATTGAAAGGAAAATCAAAGAATATAACAGTAATAAGGTGTGAAAAATATCACAGTAATTAAACAACGAGGAATTTTTGTATTTTGAATTTTTATCAAAGAAATAAAAAGGAAATCATTCACCTGACAATAATTAAGAAGGTAAAAGTAAAAGGTAGGGTTCCAAGGCTTCACACCAAGGATTCCGATGCTCAACACCAAGGATGTACGTCAGCTTCGCACTAACTGCACGATAAAGCGAAGGTTCGCTCCTCAAGTTTTGAAAGATTCACTCATTCAATTGAAAACTCTTTACAAGATCTCTATTTGCACCAAAGCAAGCTCTCAATTTCATTAATCAATCAACTAAATAAAATAAAGTCTTTGCATGTGTTTATATAAGCTAAGAAACCCAAAAAAAAAAAAAAAACTCCTAATTCTAATCTAACGGTCATAATTATTTTCACTAATAATCTCGTTTTCCTGTTATGCGACTACTTTTGAAGGGTCAAATGATGTCCGATTGACGCAAAATTAGTCTTGTTTGAAAGTTTATCGAAGTACCTTTCCAACAAGACAAGAATCACGCAATTTGGGCATGTATTGAAAGAGTTATGACCACTTTTTCAGTGGCTGCACTGAAAGTGACAAAATCAATGGTCAAATGTCACATATATGTGTTTGACCCTTAAATAGTTTAAATAAGGAAACTATACCTAAAGCAAATTAATAAAAAAGCAACCTAACTAAAGTATCGACTCAAAATTTTCTTGGGCGAGTCAGAAGTCAATTGAACAACTTTGGATGCCCCCATCAATTCTCCCCGGGTGGGAGAAACTCATCCCTGATAAGTTGGTCAACCGGCCCCTCTCCACTATAGACTGTCTTGTCTTCGGCTTACCCTTCCACCACACAAGATAGTCATGGCGCTTGCCATTATTGATAGTGAAGTGTGGAAACTCCTTAACCTTCTCATTTTACCTTTTCTCATATTACACAGGTAGGGTACGGGGTAAGAATTGGTTAATTGGGTTTGGTTAGGTTGTTTAGGCAACAAGGAATGGATCAAAGGACATAATTGTTGGACCTAGAATAGGTGTAAGATTTTCCACCGCAACTATCAAATGATTACCCATGTCTAGAGAAAAATCTAGACCTTCATCGTAGCCTTTTTCAAAGATCAAAAAAGATTCCACATGCTCAAGACTAACTTGAATTAACACAAATTTGCTACTATTAAATTCATTAAACGAATTTAATGTGTTAGTAAAATTCTGTGTATTTGCATTGCTCAAGAAAATTTTATTATTAGCCCAATGCAAGTTGGAATGATGATATGTTCTTACCGACTCTAACGACTAATGCGGTATGGAAACACTATCAACACTTTTCTCGAGAATAGAAACCTTCCTAATGCATCCTACGATTTTCATGGGAGTTTCATCCTCCTCATCACTTGGTATTCTAGTAGGTTCATAAACTTCTACTTCTAACTCATTGTCCTCTTTCTCGGTATTCTCCTGAATAATCAAAGCTTGGGATTTACTGGGACATTGAGATGGAAAGTGACCAAAGTCTTGGCAATTATAACACTGTTGTCGTGCACGCTTAGGATTCTCGATCAATTTTCCGTTATCTTGTCAATATGAGAAGTCACGGGTTTTGAGGAATGACTATAGGTATTATTCACCTTTTCAGTAGGACTAGATCAAAAATTGGGATTGGAGGAGAACTAGATCGCCCACTGAGTGGAGTGTTGATATATCTAACCAACTCTTGCACTATAGCACAACACTCTTCTAAATCTTTAATAGGATGAGGGGTGACCTCTCTTTGTAGCTCAGGACGTAGACCAGTGCGAAACCTAGATAAGCTGACATATGGGTTCAAATAAGCTTTAGCCCGATACAAGTACTCCTCAAACTTGTTGATATAATCATTAACAAACATGTTTCCTTGTTTCAAACCATGTCATTAATCCATGAGTCGTTGGTTGTAGGAAAGGAGAACATATTTATCATGAAGTTTCTCTTTCATGTCCGCCCATGTGGTTATAGGTTCGCGTTCGAAAGGTTCTCGACTTCGTTCCACATTTGTCTAATAAAGTTTGGCTTGTCCCACGAGTTTCATCTTGGCAAACCTCACTTTCACTCATCCGTCATATCATACCAATCAAAATAACGGTCCATGGAGGCTGCCTAATCTATGTAGGTTTTTGGGTCCCTCATTCGTTCAAAAGTGGGAGTGTCAACCTTAACCGACTTTGTAACTCTATCATCTAGGTCGGGAAGATTTTCATGCCTAGGAGGATCCCTCCTCTCATCGAAATTAGCCCTATGATGTTCACCGTGAGTCGATCTAGACAACTCTTAGAGTTGGGCTGCTAAATCAACCTGTTAGGCTTGTTGGGTTTGCAATTAGGCTTGTATGGCAGCCATCTAGGTGTTAAAATTCTCTATGAAAGCATCTAATTTTTCTGGATTCATAGTGACACTTAAGATTTAAAAATAATAATAACACACCTATATGCAACTGAAAAAAACCTAAAACTTAGTATGGACACTGACAACCCTAAACTAGAATTGTTCTCTGATACCAATTTGATGCAGGACAAACGCTAAAATCCTATTTATGTGAATTTGAGGATTAATTTCAGATTCAATTGAATAGCGAAAATATTCAAATTATCCAACCACATAAAATAATTTAAGAAATTTAATTAAGGTAATTGGTGTAAATCAACTTCAAAACTCACATGCATTAACTTTCCCGATCTAGAAAAACAGTTTCGATGAGGGAACACGAGTTTCAATCTAGTCTAGGGCACCAAGCGACAATTGCGGGACAGTCTCTTGACTCCTCTAAGGTTTGAAGAAATTAAAGGTCTAAGGGGTTTAATTAATTCAAGGGAAAATCAAAGAATATAGCAATAATAAAGTGTGAACAGATCCTAGCATCTAAACAAATAGAAATTTTGGTATTTTAAATTTTTATCAAAGAAATAAAAAGGAAATCATTCACCTGACAATAATTAAGAAGGTAAAAGGTAAAGATAGGGTTCCAAAGCTTCACACCAAGAATTTTGAGACTTCACACCAAGGATGTGCGTCAGCTTTGCATCAAGCGCACGATAAAAAGAAGATTCACTCCTCGAGTCTTGAAAGATTCACTCTTTCGATTGAAAACTCTTCATAAGTTCTCTAGGATTTGCATAAAAGCAAGCTCTCAATTTCATTAATTAATCAACTAAATTAAATAAGGTCTTTCCATGCTTTTATATAGGCTAGGAAACCTTAAAAAAATAAAACTCCTAATTCTAATCTAATGGTCATAATTAATTTCACTATTAATCTCGTTTTTCTGTTATGCGACCACTTTTGCAGGCTCAAACGATATTCGATTGACGTGAAATTAGTCTTGTTGAAAGCTTATCAAAGTAATTTTCCAACAAGACAAGAATCGCGCAATTCGGACATGTATTGATAGAGTTATGACAATTTTTTCAATTGCTGCACTGAAAGTGATGAAATTATTGGGTAAATGTCACATATATATGCTTGACCCCTAAATAGTTTAAATAAAGAAACTATACCTAAAACAAATTAATAAAAGTGCAACCTAACTAAAGTATCGACTCGAAATTCGCTTAGGCGAATTACAAGTCGCTTGGGCGACTTTGGATGTCCCCATCATTTTATTTTTCAAAGTATATAAAAGCAGATATATTGGGGAGGAGAGAGTGTTGTAGGATCTAGAGATTTTCAGAACTTGTTTTGTAAATTTTGTTGTTTATAAAGACGGCTGTAAGACCTGCCATATTAGGGTTTAGGGTTAACCACCCCCTATTTATTGGTTTTCATTATTCAAAAAAAAAAAAAGTGTACCATGCATTTTAACACTAGTGACCACTATGGTCAACAGCCTCGATCTAACTTTTTTTTTGGACGATCTTGAATCGACCTGTGCACATCAACATGGCACCCAAATGGGTTGACCATATATACCATGCATTTTAACACTAGTGACCACTATGGTCAACAGCCTCGATCTAACTTATTTTTTTGGATGATCTTGGATCGACCTGTGCATGTCAGCGTGGCACCCAAATGGTTTGACCATGTGTTTGAACCAGCTGGGCATCATGTGGCACCCATTACAGAGGATCGGGTACCATGGGAACTTGCCCAAGGTCGAACAGGTCCATCCTAAGAAACAAAAAATTGAAAAAGGTATTATCCATGGTTTTAAAACTCGACGAGTCGACTCGAAACTCGGGCGAGCGACTCGACTCAGCCCAATTTCGAGTTGACTCATCTATAGACTCGATTTGGGCTTCAACTCGGTTGACTCGAAAACTCGACCGAGTTTGTCGACTCAGCGAGTAGACTTTAGTGACCCTAAATGAGGAGAGGAAAGAAGAAGAAGAAGAAGAAGACGACGACAAAGGAAAGAAGAAGACAAAAGAAAGAAGAAGGAAGAAAGAAAGAAAGGAAAAGAAAGAAATAAGGAAAGAAAGAAGGAAAGAAAGAAGGAAGGAAAGCAAGAAAGAAGGAAAGAATGAAAGAAAGAAAGCAAAACAAATCAAAGAAGCAAAGAAAGAAAGAAGTAAAGAAAGCAAATCAAAGAAGCAAAGAAAGCAAGAAAGAAAAAAGAAGAAAATATATATATATATATATATATATATATATATATATATATATATATATATATATATATATATATATATATTAAATAACCCGAGTTGGATCGATTTTCCACGTTCACTCTACTCAGACGATTTCCGAGTCGAGTCGAGTTTCCATTGTTTAAAACCATGGTATTATCCACCATCCATATGTTGATTGAAGGTAGGGGTGGCAATGGGCCGGGCTCGGGCCTCAAATTCTACTATAAACGCGTCGGGCTCGGGTTGGGACTTATTAAACAAAAACCCAAGCCCAAGCCTGACCCATTGCCCCCCCTAGTTGAAGGTGCAAATATTCAATGCACCAAGTTCAAGCGACCGATGGGAAACTTTGACTTGGATTTTGAAGGGGAAAATGGTCTGAAAAATAAATTTTCTTTATCTAAAACCCGAATGAGTTGGAGTGAACCCTTAGAGTATGGGTGTAACTCATGATCACGTGGCACGTTGCACGTGATCTAGCATTCTAGCATGCGGTCACGGTCGTGCATTCGCATGTATATTCCCATTTCTACTGCAGTGGGAGCAAATTTGAGTGGAATATGGTAGTACTCCATAGTATAGAACACAAATCCAATTTTTTATTTATATTTATTTCATCTATCCCATGACCGGAAACTAGAATCGAATGGAGTACAATCAAGGGTTAGAAATCTCACTATCAGACCGAGTGAACTTGAGTACAACCTGCATAATACGACTCCATTGGAAATCATCCAGAGGGTCTTTTACCAATTGAATCGCCGTTTAATCATTGAATAGGTTTTCAAAAAGTAAACAATATCTCAGTGTCATTCCAAAATGTCGTCCTACCCATGCCGATTCTCACATTCAACAGCATCCCCCAAGTTGGGATACTTGAACTATTTTATGGACTTTAAGTGGCACATTTTGATTGTGAACATTTGGTCAATCAATAAAAGTATACATGGGATTAAGTGTTCTTGAGTCTAGCCAACTTAACAGCCTCTACCACTAGCACTATGTATTCAGACCTGGCTTATCTAATGGAAGTTTAAAAGGCAAGATAGAGTATCACAGTATGCATCTGAATTCGAATATTGAGCTATGCCAAATCATTAGCTGTGAGATTGCAGCAAATCCAGTCTTCAATGAGTAAATTAAGCACCGAGGTTGATCATCAATTCTTAAGAAAGACGTATGAAAGAGGCATCATCACACTTCACAAGGTCTCTCTATCATCTAGCTAGCAAGCATCTTCATCGAAGCCATGACTAGAACTCATCACAACTTCTTAGGTGGCAAATTGACACTTCTTGATCAACCACATCAGCTTGAGGGGAAGTAATAAACAGAAATAGGAGAAGGGTTATTTTTGTGCATTTGTATCGTATAAGGAGTGTTTCTACCTTATACATATAATGGGGAGTCTGGTACAAAGTATAAAACCTCAATACCGATGATCGTATCTGTGACGACCCAGACCCACATGCCACAATATTGTTCAGCTCTTGGCTTAGGTCCATGCCCCGGTTTTGTTTCTGGCATTGGCGTTACGTTTCGCCGTCCCCACCCAAAACACATCTTAACATGTAACATCCGCAATCACATATAACCCAGGGTCAGGACTTTTCCCTATCTGATGTGGGATTATTACAATCCCCTCACCTTATAGAAGAGCCGTCAACGGCTCTGATACCATTCTGTGACGACCCAGACCCACATGCCATAATATTGTCCAACTCTAGGCTTAAGTTCCCGCCCCGGTTTTGTTTCTGGCATAGGCATTACGTTTTGCCGTCCCCACCCAAAACGTGTCTTAACATGCAGCGTCCGCAATCACATATAGCCCAGGGTCAGGACTTTTCCCTATCTGATGTGGGATTATTACAGTATCGGCAACCACTTGGAACCAATACATATCAGTATCAGCAATACAATGTGATTTTTTATCTTCAGAAAATATTGAAAATAGAAAAAAAAAAAAAAAGAGAGACACAAAAGAGTAAAACCAAATGTCGTCCTGAAGAAGGACCAAGGTCCACTGCATTCTATCAAGCTAAGCTGAATTCAACTGTTCCCACTCTCGTAAAATCTTGTAAACAACAAATTTGCGTAGGATATAAATCTAACACAAATCAATCATAACAAATTTTCCCTCGCTAGGAGAGGGTTTTATTAAAATGGCGGACCTTACACTTCCGGGTATCGCATCGATTCCCCGTTAATTACATCAAAATTGAATACCTCTGATTAAAAGCTACTAAAAAATAATAACGTAATTACATCTCTGAAATAAATAAAACTAAGATTCTAATTCTAAATCTTCATCGACATCTTCAATCCGTCATGAGATAGATGGATAGCGGACTATCTTCATCGGAGATTTGAGAAATATGAAATAGGGGACGACGGATGGGAGAACCCCTCCTCCAAAAGCTGGGTCCATTTGATCGAAAAGCACGAGTCATTACTGGAGCAAGAAACTCGTGGACGAGTCTTAAAATGAATTCTTGTTCTCTGGTCTCAAAGATGACTTCGAATACCAAATCCATTTTTCGGGCAACTGATTATCAGAAGAATTATCACTTTCAATGATAGAGTGTCTAATCATGAGTTAGATATCGTCAAATTCCTTAAAATTTGATGATCATAGATGATTTTATAATGATTTTACCGTTGGATTTGATCAATATCTTAATATTTGGTCAATGCATAGTAAATCCACCGTTGGATCTCGTTACGATCTCACATTATGATCATATGACTAAAAGTCAATGAATCCACCATTAGATTTGATCAAAATCACAAGATCTGATCAATATGTAATAAATCCACCGTTGGATCTCATTACGATCTCACATTATGATCGTTTGACTAAAAGTCAATGATTCCACCGTTGGATTTGACCATAATCACAAGATCTGGTCAATATACAATAAATCTACCGTTAGATCTCATTATGATCTCTCATTATGATCGTTTGACTAAAAGTTAATAATTCCATCGTTGGATTTGACCAAATTCATAAGATCTAGTCAAAATGAAATAAATCCACCGTTGGATCTCATTACGATCTCACATTATGATCGTTTGACTAAAAGTCAATGAATCCACCATTGGATTTGATCAAAGTCACAAGATCTTATCAATATGTAATAAATCCACCGTTGGATCTCATTACGATCTCACATTATGATCGATTGACTAAAAGTCAATCATTCCACCGTTGGATTTGACCATAATCACAAGATTTGGTCAATATACAATAAATCTACCGTTGGATCTCATTATGATCATTTGACTAAAAGTCAATAATTCCATCGTTGGATTTGACCAAATTCATAAGATCTAGTCAAAATGCAATAAATCCACCGTTGGATCTCATTACGATCTCACATTATGATCGTTTGACTAAAAATCAACGAGTCCACTATGAAAGAATTTCCGATCTCGAGGTTAAGGTCCAAACCCTCATTTGAGGGAGTGATGATCCGAGCCGCGAGGGAAACTCTAACTATCATAGGTGAATATTTTGGATATTATAGTCCGAAATCATTCTTCGGGTTCGTGATTGCAACCCGTATGAGCATTAAATTTGTGGTTGCAATCCGAGTGTACTAGGAGTTATGCCCAGGGTCGTACCCACGTGGCTTAACTATTTCTAAGTACGCAAGAGATTGGGTATGAGTCGTAACGCGTAATCCCAAATTGGAACCATAAATCTCACTTAGGAGGAGTCGTAGCTCTTATCCTAAGCATATCTGCTTTAGGTAAGGGCCGTAGCCCTTATCCTAAAAGTCTTAATCCTAACTTACTCCTCCCGTCTACTTCAAAAGAAAATAAAAATAAAAAAGAAAAGAATAGTCAGAATCTCGGAGATCACCCTAAAGTCTTTTTAGAAGAGTCGGAGATATTTTCGGCAGAGCTCTCGTGTCAAAATTTTCGGATCCTTGCAATGAGGACGAGTATGCTATTTATAGATTTATGGTAGCGGTTATAGAAGTTATGATCCTACGGTTCTCGTAAGGTTTTCATGAAATGAACGGTTGTGAGAGCTGCATAAGTTTTTCGTCTTTACGCGGATTGAGAGAAAAAATTCTTCTCGCATCTTTTCTTATAACCACCTAGGCACGTAGGTGCCTAAGTATGATATCTAGGCACTTAGGTGCCTAAGTATATTTTCTCGTAAGGTTTTCATGAAATGAACGGTTGTGAGAGTTGCATAAGTTTTTCGTCTTTATGCGGATTGAGAGAAAAAATTCTTCACGCATCTTTTCTTATAACCACCTAGGCACGTAGGTGCCTAAGTATGATATCTAGGCACTTAGGTGCCTAAGTATATTTTCTAGGCACCTAGGTGTCTAACTATGAAATTTAGGCAGTTAGGTGCCTAATTATGAAATTTAGGCACGTAGGTGTCCAAGTATGTTTTCTAGGCACCTAGGTGCCTAACTATGATATCTAAGCACCTAAGTGCCTAAGAATGAAATTTAGGCACCTTGGTCCCTAACTATGTTTTCTAGGCACCTAGTTGCCTAAGTATGTTATCTAGGCACCTAGGTGCCTAACTATATTTTTTCTAGGCACATAGGTGCCTAAGTATGTTTTCTAGGCACCTAGGTGCCTTACTATATTTTTTCTAAGTACGTAGGTGTCTAAGTATGTTTTCTAGGCACCTAGGTGCCTAACTATGATATCTAGACACCTAGGTGCCTAAAAATGAAATTTAGGTACCTGTGTCTAACTATGAAAGTTAGGCATCTAAGTGCCTAAGTATGTTTTCTAGGCACTTAGGTGTCTAACTATGAAATTTAGGCATCTAGGTGCCTAAGTATGTTTTCTAGGCACGTAGGTGCCTAACTATGATATCTAGGCACCTAGGTGCCTAACTATGATATCTAGACACCTAAATGCCTAAGTATGATTTTTAGACACCTAGGTGCCTAATTATGATTATTCAGGCACCTAGGTGCTTAAGTATGATTTCTAAGCATCTAGGTGTTTAATTACGATACTTAGGCACCTAGGTGCCTAATTATGATTATTTAGGCACCTAGTATAATTACTCAGGCACCTAGGTGCCTAAGTATGATATTTAAGCACCTAGATGCCTAATTATGATTATTTAGGTATCTAGCCACCTAGGGTGGATAAGTATATTTCTAGCCACCTAGGTGGATAAGTATTTTTTTATCCACCTAGGGTGGATAAGTATATTTCTATTCACCTAGGGTGGATAAGTATTTTGCTAGCCACCTAGGTGGATAAGTATATTTGTAGCCACCTAGGGTGGATAAGTATATTTCTAGCCACCTAGGGTGGATAAGTATTTTTTCTATCCACCTAGGGTGGATAAGTATATTTCTATCGACCTAGGGTGGATAAGTATTTTTCTATCGACCTAGGGTAGATAAGTATTTTTCTAGTCACCTACGTGACTACGTATATTTTCTAGCCACCTAGGTGGATAAGTATTTTTCTATCCACCTAGGGTAGATAAGTATTTTTTCTATCCACCTAGGGTGGATAAGTATTTTTTCAATCCACCTAAGGTGGATAAGTATATTTCTATCCACCTAGGGTGGATAAGTATTTTTCTAGCCAGCTAGGTGACTAAATATATTTTTCTAGCCACCTAGGTGGCTACGTATATTTTTCTAGTGGCTAAGCATAGCTTAGGACTTTAAATCCTATTTAGATTAGGATTTGTTAAAAAAACTATAAATAGTCTCTTTCCCTAATTCCTTCTATTAATTTATTCTATCTGATTTTAAGGCTAAGTGGAAGAAAAAAAAGAGTTCTCAATTCCAAAATTTTCGAGTCAACAAATCTCCTCTACCAGAAGGGCCAAACAACGATCGGATGCCAAACACCACCAAGATAGATCCTCAAGGATCAAGCCTTCAGTGGTCCTATTCATGCCAAATTTATTCTTGGAGATCCTCCTATTCTTCTCCTTCCGAATTCTCCAAGATATTGACCGCCATTGGAAGCATGGTTCAAAATTTCGGCCGATAATTCAAATTTATCGGTTTCAGTCCACACCGAAACAAAAACTAGGTCCGAAATTTCGGTCACATTATGTATGGCAGTGAACTTTTCTGCCAAAATTCAAAATTTCTGTCAAATTTTCAGTTTCGGTCATGCCCAAAACCGAAGACGAAACCGATATTTTGATCCTTGATTGGAAGTACCCTCCAAAGGATGACCATGTAATCAGAGAATGGGGCATTAGATCATCCAGCAAAACCTGCAGCACAGGATTCATCCAAATAGGAACTGACCCACCAAAGCCAGCTAAAAATGATGCCCAAATTTGGCACACGATAACAAAGAGGTGCTCCACAGTTTCCTCAGCATGCCCAAGAAAGACACATCATGGATACTGTCATCCCCTTCTCGCGCAACTACACCCACGTCAGAATCGTGCACCACGCCACCGCCAACATAAATAATTTAACTTCAGTCCCTTTCCCAAATTTTCTCTATCTTACAATTCTTGTTTACTGCCAAATTGAAATCTTTGCAAAACTTTTTTCAAATATCTGCCTACCACACCATCTCTCCTTCCGAAATTTAATTCTATCCCCTTGACCCACACTAAACTCGATGCCTTCCTTGAAGCACTCTTCCACCACCTAGACCCCATTTTCCCTTTATAATAATATATTCCTATATCTCTATGACTACAACTACTTTTCTGTTTTCAAATTTTCTTTGGTTCAATATTTCCTTATTCAATCAACCTGAAAATCGCTAAACTTATGAAAATAAATAAGAAGACAAGAGCATGAACATGTACGCTTGAGAACTCTGAAAATGCTGAAAGTTATTCTTAAGAGCCCAAGATTTCAAAACCATTATTTTATGTCAAATCAATAGTTGACTTAAATATAGAATTATATTTAAGAAAATTATATTTTAAGGATCATTTGACCCTAAGGAATTTACAAATATTATTCAAAGAAATCTCCCTCCCTCCCTCCCTCTCATGCAAACCGTGGGGTGGGGTCTGACGTGACAATATTTAGGAATTATAACAACTTAAAAATTCCAATTCAAAGAGATTTTTTTTTATAATTTATTAGAAAAAATGTAAGGATTTGGATGCATACCCATACAAGAAGGCCCGGATACGGCTTTTCAGCCTGGCATATATGAAATATAGTGATGCCATCAGGGAAATGGCTACCTGAAGCGTTGGTCCTTCCTCTGTTGGAAATAGAACAGTGAGTGCTCCAAGAATTCCGAATGCAATGGACGTCTTTTTGAGGAAATCCGTGGATGGAGCTTCAAACCTACTTGTGATTGCCTTCACAACACGTGATTGTGTAACTTCTCTTACCTTTTTCTTGATGTTGATCTTTCGATTTTTCCTTTCAAGAAAGCTTTGCATGATTATCTTGTCATGTGCCGACTCAATAGCTTCGACACTTGGTTTGTGTCCTGCATATTTATTTATTAGGAAATTTCTTGCGGCTTGAATTTCTTCTTCAGAAGCTTCCCTGCTGATTCCAAGCCTTTTGTATGGATCCCTTATGTTGATTCTGGGGAAGATATCTGTAATCATGAAGATAGGTTAGAAGAATTTTCAGAGGTTGATGAAAGAGATTGAAATGATTAAGATCAACAAAGTAGTTCTAAGCCGAGATCAACCAGATTGATCAAGTAGCTTTGGGCTTATGCTTATAAGAATGCAGCTCGGTTGTGATCCATAATTCTAATATTCATAGGTGAACATGCAAGCAGACGTATGCATTCATTCATTAGAAACAATTCAATTATGAATTTCTTGAAGTACAAGAACCTATGGTTCAAGAGCTCAGCTCAAGAACCAACTACCAGTGGTTGTTTTTGGATAGGTAAGCCGGACTCGAACCTGTGAAGATGGGATTTTTTTAATCATATTTAGTGTCAAGATCTCAGCTCAAGAACCAACTACCAGTGGTCCAGTACCAGTTCCTTTTATTGCATCATTTTTTTTCTCTTCGCCCATCCTCCTGATTCTTACCCTCTGGCTCCTAAAACCACCTTCAACCTGGTTCAATTTTATAATAACAGTAATTTTCACTGTTTTAATGTAAATGTTCAAATTTGTGACAACCTACGGCAGTTTTTTGAAAAATACGTGTATAATACACATTTTTTTGCCACAACATACTAAACACGTATAATACCCGTATTTTTTAGTAAACGCATATTTCCATATAATACGCGTATTTCATGTATTAAATGTGTTTTTCACTTATTAAACATTTTTTTCCCGTATTTTACTGTATTTCAAAGAACTGTTCCAATTTTTTCTTAAAAAGTTTAATATTATCTTGTTTTTCCCTGAATTTTCTGGGCTTTTTCATCTTCCATATTTTACAGTTTTTTTACCTTTCGATTTTTTCCCTTATTTTGCTGTATTTTTTTTTACTTTCTCGCTCACCGTATTAAACCCATACCCGTATTTTGTCACTTGCTTCAAAGTGTATAACACAGACACAATAACTACATAATTTGTTTCTATATAATCTATAATTATATGTGCATTTTAAATTTTGCATTATATCTCTATTAGAAGCTTCCTAGGGTATGTAATTTCTGTGCTTCTTGCAACCTGTCACTTTCCCGGTCCAAAAACTAAATCAGCAAACACATGCCCATTAAATGCAACTGAGATTTAGAGACATTCACGCGAGCATGAAATTTCTATGTTATGACAACTAGCAGTTTGAAATTTAGCATTTGACAATTAAGCATTCACTAGCTACTTAAAAGTTGGAAGTAAATGATAGTTATTTACCCTAATTTCTACATCTTTGTATAAAAAATACCAAAATATGATCATAAAACAATATACATAATATTTTATCTATTATTATGTTGCAGCATCCCAAACATCATACTGTAATATGTGGTGACAGCTTTATCCAGAATATACTTTTGCAGTTTCTCTAAATTCAAAACTTGAATAGGTTTAAAACGTGGGACATCATATATTTACTAATAGCATACCTTTTCCCATGCACATCTTTGTTAACTACATTCAAAAGCCAACATCCTCAAGAGAATATTCTATAACCACAAGAATCGATAGTTGAATTAGCGGGTAACGACTCTGTACACTAACAGTTAACTCAACTGTAAAAGTGGCAGATAAGTCTCAAATAATGATTCCTAAATGCAACCGTTGTGGTTAGCTTTTGGAGATCCAATAGTTGATATGATTGGAACTCATTTTTGGCTTCGTACGTGTACTTCGTTCATGTTTTGTCTCTGATGTTTTGTGGATTTTGATGAAGCTGCTTCAGGATCTTCTTGATTGGGTATTATATATTAATAACAGAAGATAACCAGTAAGGTTTCAGATATCTGGAATCAAAAGATATCTTTGCCTCATTTTCTCAGTTTTCTTGGTTTTTTCTCGGAATTGCAGCAGATCTGCGATTTGCTAATATTTTTGGGCTTGTATGCAGAGATCGCAAGATTCTAATATCCTCTTGCTGCTGATCTGTGTTTTGTTTTTCTGAGGTGACACCATCCAAATATGTGAGAGCTAAGCTATTTTTCTAGATACCGAAAGTATGGTCTATTGCAGTCTAAAGCAGCCTGTTATAGCTTGTGTTTGGAGACTTTCTTGGGCTATTTTCTGAGTGCTATGTTGAGGACAGACTCAGTAACTGTTGTTGATCACCTCTTTATTTGGCTTGAATTGGATTTTTAGGCATTCCAGCTAGCGTAGTGCTCTTATTCTTAGGGGCCTGCTATCCCATTAAGGTCTATCTGTGCTGTTTTGGGGGCATTGAAGTATTGAACCATTTATTGGATGTTTTGGTGATTGGCGAGAATTGATACTTGAGATTGATTCGCAGTATTGGCAATACTGTTTGTTGATCTATATTTTTTGATCGGTTGTTGGATGGTTGAACAATCCAGTTTACTTGGTTTTTGGATTGAAGATGTTTGCAATGCCTTCAAGTTCGACTTCATACACTCCTACTTTATAACATGTTACCTCTGTTTTGGTGGCCACTTCTTCTTTTCACTGCTGGGGATACTGATCATATGACCGGGGATTCTCAGGTCTACTCATATTCTCCTCCACTTTATCTTCTCAGGTTTGCTTGGCTGATGGGTCCCCTACAACTGTTATAGGTGTAGGATTCATTCTGCTATCTTCTTCACTTTCTTTAGCTAATGTGATTCATGTTCCTCATCTCTCTACTAATCTTCTTTCAGTTAGTAGTCTTTCAAAGCAATTAAATTGTTCAATTACCTTTTACCCTTCTCATTGCATCAACCAGGACCATGCTAGCAAGAAAACTGTTGGTAGGGGTGTTGAGAGAAGGGGACTCTACTATGTAGATAATGAGTGTCCTACTGTTGGTGCCTTCGATATCTCTCCTAGTATTTCCTTTCCTATTTTTACTAGCCCTCACGCTCTTTCCTTATGGCATGCCAAACTGGGGCATATTGGGTTTCAGAGTTTGGGTAATCTAATTCTTTCCATTAAAACCATTTGTAAGTCAATTCAATTTCAATGTGATATGTTGTGCCCTTTCAAAACCAATTTGAAAAGTTTATCCTTCCCAAATGCACAGATGTACTTCTCTGTTTGAACTGGTTCATTCTGCTATGTGGGTCCTTCTCCCATTATCTCCCTTGATGGTTTCCGTTATTGTGTAGTTTTCAATGATGATTTCTCTTGAAGTCCAAAGTTATATGTTCTCTAAATTTCAGGAATTTCACACCATGGTTCGCATTCAATATGAGGGTCCTATTAAAACCCTTCATTCTGGTGGTGAGTACATTTCTCATTCATTTGTTAGCTGTCTGCAAGTGGTATAGTTCATCAGCTCTCATGTCCTAATACTCTCAAACAGAATTGGATGTTGAGCGCATGCATATACATCTCAATTTGGTATTACTCAACCCTTATTATGGTATATACATATGCTTAAAACCTATTAGTAAATGGCTTTACTTACTGCTTGTTATTTGATTAATTGCACCCCTTCTCGGATTTTAGGATGTCACACTCCTTTTTTGAGACTACATCCATGAGACTCCATGTTTCTTATTGAGTCACGTGTTTTGGGGTAAACATGCTTTGTTCAGGACATCGTCCTAGCCATTAGAAATTGCAGGACAGATCTATTCAATGTGTCTTTCGTAGGCTATTCTGATACTTCTAACAGATATAGATGCTATGGTCCCAGGTTCCCTCGCTTCACGTCTATGGACGTTACCTTTTTTAAGCATATGCCTTATTTTCTCTTCATCGATCTGATTCCAAGTTCATTGTTATTGCACCTTCTCCTAATCTACTACTGTACACAACAAATTTGCGTCAGAAATAATTAGGATTTCATCCACAAACACATCGCATCAAATTTTCCCTTGCTAAGGGAGTGTTTTATTAAGAAGGGTGGACTTTTCACTTCCGAATATAGCTCTCAATGCCCTGTTAATTACACCAAAAAATTGAGTACCGCTTTTAAAAGCTATGAAATACAATGTATATCTCTGAAAATAAAAGCAACTCTAAACTCTAAGTCTTCACCGGCATCGCCATCATCATCTTCGTCTTCATCTTTACCGTTGGAACCTTCGGAGGCAAACACTTAGCATGCTCTGTTAATCTGAAATCCACCTGATGTGGAACACAGGTAGGCAGATGTATGAACCTTCACGTAAGAAATGATATTCATCCGATGGGTAACCATGAAGGATTATTGATATGTTTTCAGGCAACATGAGTTCATGGACAAGCCTTAGCACCACGTCCTGATATCGAGTCTCGACTGTGAAATTGAATTTTGGGTCATGGTCTTCTTTTGATAGCTGGCCATCAAAATCATTAGCATTGAGAAGTCTTAACCTTAGTCAAAATCACTGAATTCCTTGGAATTCGAATTATTGAGTTAAACCGAATCCTTTGGGGATCGGATTTTAACTTTACTGATTCGAACTTGGGTTGGGTATCACGTGGGGTTTGTCCATAATAACTTGTCATTGTTCGCATAGTTTGGGCCTTAGCCCATTATGACCCATTAAAGTCGCTGCGCAGTTAAGTTCTTCATCAATCACGATGGACGTTTTACTTGGGTGATCTTCGATTTTGCACGTTATCAGACCAGACCTGACCTCTTTCTAAAAGGAATTTCCTATCTCGAGGTTAAGGTCTGAACCCTTAATTTAAGTGACTTATGGCCTAAGTCACGGGGGAAGCTTCAATAATGAGGGGTTGATCGCGATTACGTGGATTAATGATCATCCCATAAGCATACCCTCGTCATCATCACTCCTCGTAAGGAGTATTAATGAACTACTATATTTTGAACACCCTTTTAAAAAGGGGGCCTAAATTCATGACAGTTTCGTGACCTGGGTTGGACCCGTAATTGCCTTCAGGGGAATTTCCTAGCCCAGGGCTAAGGTCCAAACCCTTAATTTAAAGGATCGATGATCCGAACTAAAAGGGCAACTCCTACTTAAGGTCATGTGGAGTCATGGACCTCTCGAAAGAGAATTAACTCCATTATAGAGTTATAGCCATCCCTTGAGAGGGAAAACTGTAAGAATTTAGGCGCGTTCTTTGAAGAGAAGATTCAAACATGAAATATAAGGGTTTCAGCTCGAATTCGTAAATGCAGCCTGAATATTCAAGGGTTTAGCCATGGGTGTCAAGACCTGATTTCCTAAGCATAACCTGAATAAATAAGGTTAGGGATAGGTGTCAAGACCCATCATATCCTAAATGCAACCCAAATATATAAAGGCATGGGGTGTTGAGACCCAACTTCCTAAATGCAACCCCGGATATGTAGACTTAAGTTTGGGTGTCAAGGTGCATCTCGGATATCGAACACTTAGGCATGGGCGTCAAGACCCACATAACCTAAGTGCAGTCCAAGAGAGAGAGAGAGAGAGAGACCTTGAGAAAGGTATCTTGCAGAGGATCTTCGAGTAGGAGAGGGGCAGAGCTTTTGCGTAAGAATTTTGGATCTGTAAAAGTGAGGAGGGAGGACTTGCTATTTATAAAGTTAGCGTGGTGGTTACTGGAAGTTACCATCCGCCAATTTGTCTATCTCGAGATGAAATCTAGGATGAAACAGAGGCTGCGTAAGGTGTTGTGTCACACGGATCGATAAGATGAGGCAGTTATTTCTACTTAGGTGGTGAAAATACACTTACACAACCCTCAAACTAATGAGGTTTGAGGGACGTGTGGATATGACCTATGCGGCCCTTTTTTTATTATACCTGTACCCCTGCAAGGGTGACCCTGCGTGGGTCTCAAAGAGAGAAGTGAATGAGAAAAGAAAAGGGAAAGAAAGAGAAGGAAGATAAAGAGTGGAGATGGGACTCACACAGGTGACCTTGTGTGGGTCTCAAGGGAAGAGAGAATGATCCACGCAGGGGCTAAGAAGCACAGCTGTGGGTACGGCATACAGGTACAGCGATACGGTTACGGCGATACGGCAATTTTCAAAAAGTCAAGGTACGAGTATGGCGGGGGTACTTGTATTTAAAAATTAATTTATATATATATATATATATATATATATATATATATATATATATATATATATATATATATATATGTATGTATGTATGGGTACCTCTATTACCGCTCACGCAATCTTTGAAAGCACTCACATGTGAAACCCCTTTAAACCTATTGATTGCTTAGATCAGATGATGGAGATCATGTTTCACCCCAAACTTCTACACAATGGATCTTGAGATAATGTCGCACCTATCAAACGGTCAATTTTTTATTCCACATCACAAATCCCCAAAAAAATCCCCTTGACTCCTATGGGACACATCACGCTGAAACGTGATTTTAGGGCCATTATTTTGCGATCTGTGACATATGGAATCAAAACTGAGCGCTTGATAAGTGTGACATGATCTCAAGATTCATTGTGTGGAACATCGAGATGAAACAAGATCTGCATCATCTTATCTGAAGCAATCATATGATAAATCACACTTTGATGGCGTAAAATAAAAAGTGAGTTTTTAATGGTGTAAGATCATTTAAACACCATCTGGCAAATCATAGGCATGTGCCACATGGCATAATGATCAATCACACTTTAATGGTGTGAAATAAAAAGTGGCATTTTAATGGAGTGAGATCATTTAAACAGCCTCTAACAGATCATAGATTGAAGGCCAGGGAGTGGAGGTGAACCATCCGATTGATGAACTTTAATATCAGCCCTTAAAACTAAAAACAATGGTTGATATTATCGTCCACAAATCAGATGGTTTAAGTACCCTAAAAACCCATTTTGATGGTTCAGTGGTCATCTTAAAGCCTTGATGATCTAAGATCATTTAAACACCATTTTGGTGTGTAAGTGACTGGCAGGAGATTCGGTCCCACACTCCCTTGCATATAAATGTCGGTCACAGCCACTCCCGAAAGCAAAGCCCAAAAAGGGAAAAAAAACAAAAACGGGAAGAAAGAACAGACAAAAAAAAGGCATACCTGATTTTGGGCTACGATGCAATGCAGCCACACAGGTAAGTCCTTCACCCTTTCTTTTTTTTATTCTCTCGTTTGCAACCCTAGGAGCGGTTCCATTTTCGGCTCCATGGGTTTTATACCAAAGGGGGGCAACATAGTTTTTTTTTTTTTTTTAAAAACCTACATCGTCGTATCCCGGCTGTATCGGCGCTGTATCCCGACCGTATCAACATCGTTTCCTTATTTCTTTTAAAGGGAAACTCATGGGATACGCATGCAAGTGTATCCCACACGTATCCGTATCGGATATGGATACGGATACGGCACCCAATCGGGTGTATTTGTGCTTCCTAGCGCAGGGGCCACCTGTGTGGCTCTCTAGGAGAGAGGAGGACGAAAGAGAGAAAAGGGACCCATGCAAGGGTCCATGCGTGCGTCATGGGAGAGAAAGGAGAGTAAGAGAGAGAAAGAGGGGGCTCTGTGTGGGTTGTGAGAGAGAAAGTAGGAGAAAGAAAGAGAGAAGAGAAAGAAGATAAGAGAGAAAGAAACCCACCCGATCACCCTGCCTGGGTTATGAGAGAGAAGTAGAAGAGAGAGAAAGAAAAGAGAGACAAAGAGGGAGAAAGATGGATAGGGTGGGACCCACGCAAGGGTCAACCTATTGGGGTGGAAGAGAGAGAAAAAGAGAGAGAGAGAGAGGGAGAGCGAGAGATTGGGGCCCATGCACGGCCACCTGTGTGGGTCTTAGAGTGAATGTGAAGGAGACCCATGCAAGGGTCAACCTGCGTGGGTCTTCTACTTTAAGTAGGAGAAGTCACTTATAAATATGGGCCCACTCTTTTATTTTGGTTTTATCTTAATAATTTTTTTTCTCTGCAACTAGAAGAACTTCTCTGGATTTGAAACTAGAACTTCCTAGGATTTGGAATTTCTAAAAATTTGTGTCAACAACTACCTATTTACAATGCTTCTCCATCACCCCAAAGTTCATCTCGTCCCTTCACGGTCGTGTCTCCCTCACCTATTCGTTCACCTTTACAATAGTAGAAATAGTTTCAAACTTATGTTGGCGCAAGCATCAGCATGGAACCCCCTCAATCAATTCACTACCTCAGCCCTTTGTGTAGGTAGATCCAATTGGTAGTTCTACCCTAAGTCTTCTATGACCTCACCCATTGCTCCTGCTACTGGTCCTTCACCCATTGTTCCTTGATTTTGACCTACCTATTGCTCTTCGCAAGGGGGTTTGTTCATGTGTTACTCCTTATACTCATCACAAATATATGTGTTACTAGGTCATTTCATCTGTTTATACAGCCAATCTCTCTACGGTTGACACTGTTACTATCTCGCATATTGTCCATGCGACTCTTTCTCATCCTAGATGGAAAGCACCTATGTTAGAAGAGATGAATGCCCTTGAGAGTAATCATATTTGTGATATGGATTCCTTCCTCCAAGGAAGAAGATGGTCAGATGCAAGTAAGTCTTTGACATGAAGCATAGTCATGATGGCAATATTTTTCAATATAAGGCATATCTAGTTGCTTGTGATATAATCAGACTTATGAGATTGATTATGATGTCACATTTGGCCCAATGGCTAGGTTAACTTCAGTACGAGTTATCATTCTTATAGTGTCCAATCAAAATTGGTTCTTTTATCAATTAGAAGTTAAGAATGTCTTTCTTCATGGAAAGCTTACAAGTGAGATTTATATACATCTTCCACTTGGCTTCCTGCTTTAGGGGGGAGAGTGGATAGTGCGCAAGCTTAGGAAGGCTATATAACAAACGTTTCGTGCATGATTCCAACGGTTCAGTGCAGTAGTCATTGGTGTAGAATTTCAAAGATGCCACTAAGAGCATATAGTTTTTTATTACTTTGGTCCTACCGGTTGCATTATCATGCTAGTGTGTATGGATGATATTGTTCTTACTAGAGATGACCCTTTCACATCCCATGTGAAGGATGAGTCAGGTCACATTTTTTATGTGAAAGACTTAGGTAGTCTGAAATATTTCCTTGGTTTGGAAGTTGCTCATTTGGTGAAGGGAACCTTTCTTTCTCAAAGAAAGTATGTTATAGACCTTCTAAGTGATACTGGTATGCTTGGCTGCAAACCTGCTTCCTCTCTTATGGATCCCAAGAAAACTCTTCAAGAGAGTGATGCTAAACTACTATTTGAACCCCGGGAGTACCAGCTCCTTCTGAGACGCCTGATTTATCTTACCCAGTGTTTTTAATAGCAATTGAGCCATAGGCCATGAGGTGCGCCTCGTGGCGTAGCGCCCCAAAAATGCTAAGAGCAATACTAAATAGCATTTAGCCTCTTTAGGGTATCTATAGCGTACATGTAACAATCGAGATTCATGCTTGACTATGCTTTGTTTATTTATGCATTTAATTGAGTTTGTCATTATGATTGTCATAAATCGAGTTGATAATACATTTAGTTAATCACCACATATAAGGAAATCATTAATTTCAACTTAATCATAGCTAATCTTATGTTATTGATTTGATTAATAGATTTATGGAACTTTTAATTAAGCTCTAGTAATATTTGGGTGCAATTAGTAATGTTAATCGACCTTTAGGACCCATGGGCTAGGCTAATAATATTAGTTAAATACTTATACCCATTAAGTTAGTCAGAGCTGGTTCTAGAAAACCCATTGAGGCCCATGTGGAGACTCAATTAGAAGTAGGCTTGAATTAGGAAACTTAGGTTATTATAAATAGAGAAGAGAAGCTAGGTTTAATTGTTACAAATATTTAAATTTTAAGAGAGACAATAATAGAGAGAGAATTTGAAGAAGATGAAGATTAGATGAAACCCTAGAGTTTCTGGTACAAGGATTTGAAGAACGCAACGGGGCTTCGCGATTTCATCTTGGATTTGCGAACTAAAAGCTTCGGATCGAATCAAGGAAGGAATTTTACATCAAATTCTACGCTAACGATTAGAGTATGAAAAAATCATAGGGTTTTTAATGCATAGGAATAGGTATCATGCGAAGATCTACCTGGACTCTTGTAGAAGAGATATTAGAATTGATTTACCAAGTTTATTTTCGATTTTGAATGGATTAGAATGAATCTAAGATCTCTGGTTGAGTTTCGGGTCGAATACATTTCAATACGGCGTGAAAATAAGGGCAGATTCATTTCGAAATTCAATTCTGGCCGAATTTGCCCGAGCGAGTTTCTCAGTTGCACAAGCGAGTTTGTCCAATGAAGGAGAAGTCGTCATACGAATTCGCCCAAGCGAGTTTGCCCAGTAGGTGGATTTTTGGTTTATGAGCAAAGTCGCCCGAGCAAGTTGCTCCAGAAAGATTGTCTTTGGGCTTCTAGGTCATTGTTACTCAGTATCTGAATATCAATTCACACGTTTATTTACATGTGTTCATGCTAAGTAAGTATACTCAATGACCATGATACGTAGATTGTTTTTACACCCAAGTTTATGAACATGAATTCCATGATTAACATACCATGATGAACTAAATAAGTGAAATATTGCATAGTGTTTTTACCGAGATTTTTGCATCATAATTGTCTATCTCATATTGAAAGTGAAAAGATTTACTCACAAACGACACGAAGACTATAATATGATGAAAAGTTTGAAATACTATGAGAGGACTTGCTTGAGTAGATGTCACTTCTCTTAGTCAAATTAAGGACATGATATGATGAAAGGAAAATAAAGAACGACATAATGAAGAAATAATGCATCCATAACATTAAGAAAAGGTTACCATTGTAAGTTGTACATAGCTGAACCAATGAGTAAGTAACCTTGATTGAAGGATGTTAGAAGTGAGCATTAAGGTAAAGGTTACATAGGAGCCCCGTGACCAATCGAAAGATGGAAGGTGAAGATTGGAATGGCGGATAAAATGATCATGTTCATATGAGAAAGACTGATTCATGTTGCATTGCATTAAAGTAAATTAAAAGAAACAACATTGGAACTAGGATAGATACAAGAACTTTCACAAGTCACAATGTTGATATAAATTCTTTGTTTATTATTATTTGTTGCTCATTTATGCCATGATGGTATTGTTACATTGCTTTGTTATTTCATATGTTTATCATTGGATTATGTTGCTTATGTATGATACATGCATACGCATTTCTTGTATTAGAGATCCTATGACTGGCCCATATGAGTTCTTTCAACTTACATCCCCGTTATTTTCTATGGGATGGTCAGGGAATGACATTGATGCAGGGACAGAGAGTGGAGATCACATGATGAATGACACTAATCAAGACTTAAACGAAGACGGATTTGAGCGTTAAGGGGTTTGTCTTCAGTTTATTTGAGAGTTAGATTAGTTGAATTCAGATTTCATATATCTGTTGGACTATTATTGAGGACATTGGATTTGATAGTTGACTAGCTACTTCACATTGATGGATTATTGTTAAACCTATAATTAGTTTTAATTGGTTGTTATCTTAGATCTTATAGTCTCATATTGATCTTAATAGAATGGAGTTTTATTTATTTATTTGTATGCATTTGTTTCCGTTGTGTTAAATGGCTGATCATTATCTCATATTTTATATTTCTATTAGAGCATTCATGTATATTATGTAGTGGGGCGTCTCTAGATGTGCACATAGATCCGGTGTGTAGTTTGGGGACGTCACAGTACGCTACAGAGGCCATAGCGTATGCTACTGTAGCATAGCGTGCTACATACCAGTAGCAACGCTGCATATATTTTTGCCAAAAAAAATCCTTTTGATGGCTAAAACTCTAAAATTGTATACAAACCTTGTACCAACTTAATATTAAAAGGGAAATGTAAGGGATAAAAGGGTCAATCAGCCGAAAGGCTCGTCTTCCTTAGCCAACCCGCTACATATATTATTGCCCTCGACTTCCTCAATCAGTCAGTCAAAAGCCCCAAACAAAGAAAAAATCAGAAGAAAAAGAAGAAATAAAAGGAAGAAAGAGCACATAAAGTAGAGAAAGGGGCTTACCTAAAAGCTACCCAGGTAAAGTTTATTCTTCTTCTTCTTTTCTGGTTCTAGAATCTGATTCCAGCTGCCATTGGTAGTTTTTTTTTTTCCTTCCTACAACCGCAGAGTGTATTGCAGGCGGCTTCCGGCAGCTATTTTTTTTCTTTTCTTTTCTTTTTTGTTTGCTTTTGTCTAGTATTATTGTCTCAGGCCTCTCCGCAAAGACTTCATATTTTTCAGACTTGTGCCACGTATCAACTCCATCTAGCTGTCTGATTTGAAGGCCATGAGAGATCGTATTTCGTGCCAGTTTTTGCCACAAGGATCTTTACATCCTGAAATTCAAATCATACGGCTTAGATGGAATTTTCACATGGCACGGGCATAGATACCCACCCTTTTTACCCGATCATACCAGTCCCCGTGTGTACCAGTACCGGGGACTGGTACAAAACCCTTTGAAACTTTTCCGAAACGCGTTCAATATATAATTGAAACTCGTTTCATTTTGAATAGAAGCTGGTTTCTTTTCTTCTTTTTCTTTTGATAAGAAGAAGCCCCGTTTTAATTTATATAGAAACTGACGAAACATGTTGCCTATTTAATTGGTACCTCTATTCTTTTAAATATGAACCTAATTTCGTTCTTCTATATAGCAGTTTTTTAGAGCCATTAGATTAGGTCAAAATCCAACTTTTACATATTTTTAGTGACATTGAAATCATTCTTTTTATAAATCAGAAAATCGTGGAATGGTCGTCATGTGCATATGATTGACAATTATATGTACACTTTAGATATGTTTCGAGTAATATTTTTTAATCAGTACTTTAGATCATATATTATATTCTATATGATTATATACCACTAACAGATAAACTTAATCATGTGCTTTTACACCCATTGACATATGAATACAATGAATGTTAGTTATACCAATATTATAACATTGTTACCAATATCATATATATGTCATGCCATATCCATTTCGCATCTATGCTGCACTACTAATGTTTCTATTAGGAATCCATCTCGTACCAATGTCGTATCTATTTCGCACATGTAAGTCTATTACGTTTCTATGTTGTACTAACATCATACCGAAGATGCATCGATAAAAAAGGCACCCGGAACTTTTTTCACGTAAACGTACCAATACTAGTACCAGTATCCGTACCAGTACCCTGCACCAACTCATGGCAACTATGGGCACAAGTCCCCAAAGTACCGCGTCTTTTTTATTTATTTTATATTTCTCCTGCGTTTTTTATTTTTTTCTATTTTTATTTTATTATACTTTTCAAATTTAAAAATTAGAAAAACCGTGAGGGTTACGTCTTACCTCATGGGGAGTCAAACGCTACGCTATGCACTTTCTGCCATTAAGAACACTGATCTTACCTTGACATTACTAGACACCACTTTTGATGTCAGACTAGTTAGTCAATTCATGCATTCTCCTAGCTCTCCACACATCCGACTGTTCATCATATTCTCCAATATGTTAAGGTCAACTTGGGTCGTGGACGCATATTTCATTCTCATGACCATCTTCGTATCTCAGGGTATGTTGATAATGGCTCAAAATCTCAAACGAAATGGACATGTATTCGATACAGATCTATTTCGGAGGTCACCTGGTCAATACATACCAGTTGATACTTTCAAATAATGAAAGTTATCGGCCTCTCTCTCTCTCTCTCTCTCTCTCTCTCTCTCTCTCTCTCCATTCCCACATAGGTTGTCAAAAGGTTTTAGTGAAAATCACCAAACAGAATCATCAATCTACACACGATATAAATTTCCTAAAATTTAAATTTTCTAAATAGTTTTTAGAGCGAATGATTGATACAATGATCCTATATCAGCCAATACATTGTTACGTATCGGTTGATACACGATACATATGAGGGTTGACTGACACTTAAGGTTTACAGAGACTCAAGTATCAGTCAACCTCTCTCTCTCTCTCTACCTTAAATCTATCCTTAGATCTAAACCCTAAACCTTTACACCTCTTCAATCTGTGATTCGATTTTGCTAATTATCTTATATTTACTGATAAATAAAAAATGGAAAAGCTAAATCAGAAAAGTCATTCATTGGTGCACATGAATGGATGTGTATTCATGAGGCAGGGTTTCAAAACTCAGCCAATACAGATATGGCAATTTGTATTGGTTTTCAGGCTGAACTGATACTGATACCAATAATGGTATCAGTTGGTATTGGCTGGCATCAACCAGTTTCGGTATGTATCAGCCGTATCAGACATGCATCGTTTTGTATCAACCAACATGTATTGACATTGGCAGGTATCAGTTGATTCTGTCAATTTTTGTCTACCGACCAATGATTTGGCATCTCTTGGTATTGCCCGATACGTATCACCCATACCAAGTTTTAAAACCTTGTAATGAGCTTACCATATAAATATCACTTGATCTCATACAGTGGGATTCCAAGAGCTTGTTTAATCCCTGCTAACAGTGATAAGCAAATCAGAAGTAACATAGAAGACAATTATTACCAATTGAATCATCAGCCATATCACCAAGCGAAGCGTCCATTGCACTCTTGACCTTGTAAGAATATTGAGAATTGCTTCTACATGAGGAAACAGCCCAATAGTTTCTGTAGAAAGAACTAACATCACTACAATCAAAACTAATGACAAGGTATGTTAGCCAAGCAGTACATCAAAACTAAACTGTACCTGACCAAATGGAAGGGTTCCATCTTTTTCATAAAGCTTCTGTTTTTTGATAAAGCTAGGACTCTTTGACATAGTGAACCTGATCCTCTTATAGGAGTGTTATGTGAACATAGTCTCATAGGACTACAAGAGGCAGACATCTTGAAGAAAGTAAGGCTGCTGCTGTCAAAATGCTAGCTTGGGCTTAATCCGAAGAATAGAACAAGGGCTAATTCCAAAATCTACACCTATTCTTCTTCGCAATTATGTTTTGCAAATTTTCATTTCCAGTTGCAAAAAAGATACCTTTAAGCAGGTAAAGATACAAAAAATTTCTACCTACAGAGTGCACATGTTGCGTCGAAAATAAAGCCTACATCAATGGTAAATTTATTATTATGAAATGAAAAAACATGTGAAAACCATCTACAATAACTACTGAATCAGAGGACTCGCAACCGTAGAATCTAATAACCATTTATTTACCATGAATATAATCTAACTGTATTAAAATACTCAGAAAAAACACAACCATTGGGAGATATGCATTTCAACCTAAGTTTATCTGAAACATCGGTTCCTGATGATGACCCAAGTAATCAATGGCACAAGCAGATTTGATTTGGTGCCTTGTATATGCATGAAAATAATGTCATTAATTGGTACAACATTTGAAAGCCTAATTGATTAGTTTCCAAAGAGCCTAAGATCATGTGATTCTAACATGCCCTGAGTGGATTGTGGCCAAAATACGGACAGGCTGCAAAGATGTGGTGAGTTTGGGTTTTCTTAGTAAGTTTTTGGGTTTAGGTTAAGTTTTAGTCTATTATATTTGTATTTAGATATTATTGGTCATGAGCAGGAATGTGTAACTCATATATATGATAAACTTAGATATTAAGTAGTTTCAAGCAGGGATTATATATTGGTAACATATAGTTAAGAGTAGAGTGCTTTAGAGGAAAAACTTCTAATTAAAGTGTAGTCGTCAATTAGATTAGGATTTCTTATTGATTCAAAAATACATCATATAGGAAACCTCCAACATGCTTGACCAACTCTTTTTAGACTTGAACCATACCTTCTCTATTCCTTTGCTTTAGGTCCTTTTGTGCATATTTCAATATTTTCAAGCCTTTTGTGCAATATCAAATGGCATAGAAACAAACTAGGGCCGGTTTATTCTTCTTTCTACATTGATTTTTGTCATAGAGCAATAATGGTGGCAAAGGTAGGGCTCGAGCACAGTGATAGTCCGCAAACACAGAAAATTTAATGCTTGTTTAAGTAGTTGGAATGCATGGCATGTCTTCTAGATCATTGTGGGCTTCAGATCACATGGATGAGACCAATCCGATAACAACAAGGCTTCTATCAAGGAGCCTCTCTATCCCCATTTTCCACATGACCAGGCGGTAGATCAGAGATCTGAAAACCAGGAAATCTGCAGCGATCGATGGAATAGGGATTGAGGTCGGGTTACCATATTTTCATGGAGATCTGCACTCAAAGGAGGTTTTAAAGTGGATTTGTATTATTGATTGATTCTCGAAGGGAAAGAGCGAAGCTACGTGAAGATAAGAAAGTCAAGTTGCCACAGACATGATTACGCAGTTACGCAAAATGTCACTTGCGGAGGTTGGACATGTCCAACGAAGGCCAGAAGCAGAGCCTTGACGAAGGGCTGAGATGCTACAAAGCACAAGGAAGGAAAAGAGGACGACCAGCGAAGACCTGAAGGGAAGCCCTGAGAGGGGATATAAAGGATTGCGAAGTTATATGGAGTTTAGCACTGGTCAGAAACGAGTAGAGAAATAAGACTCGATGGGATAAGGCTATGATGATGATGATGATGAGTACCTACAAAGGAAAATTTGAGGAATGTGTGGTTTGGACATGTCCAATGGAGGCTAGAAGTAAATCCTGGACGAAGGGTTGAGACGCTACCATGGTTCAAAATCTCGGTAAAGCGCTAGGTATCGGTCAGCCCAAACCGATACGTATTGATGCATCGGTCGATACGTGTCAACACATAGGTTGATACATTGATCAATCTATCAATTCTTTCCTACATTAATTTTTTTTTTTCTAAATCCAAAAAATATTTAGAAATTTTTTAACTATTCCAATTAATTTATTTCATATAATTACATTTTTTAATAATATTAGCCATTTTTTATTAATGTACCATGCGTAAATCAACGAGACCAAGTGATTTTCACTAAATCCATTGATAAGCTTAGTGGGAATGGAGAAACGTGGGAGAGGCAGAGAGAGACATTACCAAAATGGGAGAAAGGAAGCAAAAAAGCAACAGGTAAGTTACATGAAACAAGCAGTTACATACTAGAAAGACGTGCATAGTGTCATACTATGCACTTATTTCCCAATTATCGAAATTGTCGATAATTTCAATAATTTGAAAGTATTAGCCTAGATGAATACATTGAATGCACCTCAAGGTTGCAGGTTCGAGCCCAACTTACCTATAAAAAAAAATAATAATAATACATTGAATGCATCAGATGATAATTAGGCCAATAAATATAGAGGTCGATACATCTGAATGGATCGACCCGGTGACCTGTGAAACTGATACATATCGGACGATACTTATTAGTTTCGTCCAAGACTTTGAACCATGGATGCTACAACGACAAGAAAGTACGAGAGAGGAAGACCAGTGAAGACCTGTAGCGAAGCAGTGAGAAGGGACATGAAAGATTGCGATGTTAAAAAGAGCTTAGGACTTGCAACGCCGACCCCAAGCAGATGGGATAAGGTTATGATGAAAATGATGATGAGTCATAAGGTGGAAGATTATCGCCTTTTAGGATTTAGGGTTTAGTGTAACGATTCATTAAACAATATATTCATATACTTGCACACATCAGCTATATGACTTGGCTACATACAAGAATCAAAACTTAATTGAATTTAGGATTCTTTCATCTAAGATGAATGTATCTTTACTTTTCAAGGGGGCCGTAGAGTGCTTCCAAGGCAAGTCATAGGTAGCAGCTAGAGGGTTAAGCAATGCTATCATCCCTTTCTACTGTAAAATTGCAGAACACAATTCTAGAGTGGATTTTGTACTAATTACAGTATATGGTAATACGTCAAAAAGCATCAAGTGTTTAAAGCACAAACTTCTCTTTCTGGAAAGCTTATCCATTTTTACAAAGTTGGCCATGGGATATACATTCACAGAGGGTGACCCATTTCTAACAGTCATGTCCTCAACAAAATAACCACCAAGTATGTTTTCTGGTGTCGTTTCAAAGCACAACTTCAAATTTTACGAAAGTTTAGCTATTACAGAATCAACAATGGGATATACAGTCACGTAGTGTCACTCATTTCTAATAGTCGTGCCATCAACTAAAAAAATATAATTTATGCTAGATATGCTCTATGGTGCCCCACGTTTTCTTCAAGAGAGATCCCCAAAATCCCTGAAACTTGCACAAATAGTGGATTCGATCAGGTGACAAATGAAGATCAAATTCAAAATCAAGGGCAATCTCTACAAGTTGCTAGTTATGTCATTTGATTTAATGCACCTAGTTAACAATGTGTGATCCCCTTCATTAGTAATGGAACCTGGACAAAAATTCCAAGTTTTGAAGTCCTTTCAAGGGCCACCAACTGCAAATTTCCTAAATTCTTTTATAGCAGTTGAACCATTTACTTCCCCCTCATTGTCTTCAACCACAACCCTAATTACAAATGGACACAAATTTCCAAAGAAACTCCTATAAAAATTAGGCTTTGAAGAAATCTTTGGGGGCTTCCTACCTCTCCCATTAGTTTTGTTCCATGGACCAGTCTCTAAGGAAATCGTTCTCCATAACATGACTAATAAATTATGCCAATATTTATCTTTTCAATAACTTTACTAAGGTGGGACAGTAACCCTAAAATGCGTGAATATAATTTTGATGCAATTCTCCGAAATTAAATAAATTAATTCAAGTTTAATCGCAAAAGTATCTTAAATACCTTAGGGTTTGAAGAATTTTGATGAGTAGATCACGCGAGATCTGGCTAAGGTCCAGTCCGATGCGCAAGTCCCGTTAGATTTGATGCGGGATCGGGCTTAGAGAAAGAACTTTAGCTTTTTCCAGGCTTGGGCGTTCATCGTCGATCCGATGTAGATTCACGGGCTCTCACTAAGGTTTTGGAAATAGGTTTATGGTTTGGTTTAGGTTTATGGCTCTGATTGGTTTAGGGTTCGATTGAATTAGGGCTTTTGGAATATGGGATCAAATTTAGGTAAAAGATTAAGAGAAAACAGAGATAAATAATAGAAAAGATAAAACGATAGCTTTGGGAATCACTCCCTTGGCCTCACACCAAACCCATCCCGGGAAGAAGAATATTCAAGTAATAGTACATTCAAAATATTCAATAACTAATAAAAAAGTTTTTACAAGCCTCTTTAAATAGGCAACCAAAGTAAAAGTCGTAATAAAAGAATCCTAAAATAAATAAAGACTTAAAAAGACAATTTCCGCAAAAATACAAAGTTCCCGTCGCTGGCGGCACGACGTCGATAGACGTCTGTCCTAGGGTCACAGACGTCCGTGACCTACGGACACAAAAACCACGAACGTCTGTGGGGCACTACAGACGTCCGTGCACCAAAACAGTGAGGTGCACAAAATGCTGACGTCCGTAGACGGGCGTCCGTCGCCTAACACTGTCCTCTGTCTTCGTTTCTCCCTTGAAGCTGGTACTCGGACTCCCTCTTTGTTTCTTTCGACGCCGGTAGAAGCGATGTGGTCCAAAACCGATGTCAACGTACTCGACGTCCCCATCAATTCTCCTGGACCAAAAAAGTTTCATCACCGATGAAACACACTCGTGCTAGATGTCGATCAAGTCGGAGTTCAAACGGCGAACTTCATTCTCGTGGATCCAAGTGTTTTCGGACTCCGGTTTGCCGACCCATTTAACGAAATACTTCTGGAATCCCTCATTATGTGTAGAGACGGCATGATCATTTATTATATCCTTTATCTCATCTTTTCTTTTTTTGCTCGAGGAAGGGAGAGGTACGGGCTGCAAGGTTGGGTTGGGACTTGGGCTATGAGGCGGCTGGAGTGGGTTTTCAGGAGGTGGGATGACTCAAGTGAGGAACCATGTCCTCCACATTGAAAGTTGAACTAACCCCGTACCCTGAAAGAACCTCAAGCACGTATGCATTAGGACTACTCTTCGCCAAAATTCTAAAAGGTCCAGCGCCTAGGGATTGGAGCTTCTTTGCGGTTCTCAATGGGAACCACTTAGGCCTAACCCGGACCATCACATAATCACCAATGTGATATTCTTTAAAACGCCTATGAGCATCTGCAAATAATTTATATTGATTATTGCTTGAATTAATCTTTTGTCTAATTTCGGCATGCAGGCTATGAATGTGTTATGCAAATGCATCGGCAGACTCTGACACTCTATGGGAGGCGGACATAGGGATCAAATCTAGTAGTGTCCTAGGCCTATGACCATGTACTACCTCAAAAGGACTCATGCCTATGGACCTATTGATAGAATTATTATAGGCAAACTCAGCTGTAGGTAAAATGATATCCCAGGTTCTAACATGATCACCGACTAGACTACGAAGGAAATTCCCTAAACTCCTATTGGTGCTCTCGATTTAGTCATCCATTTGAGGGTGATAAGCCGTCGAAAACTGAAGCATTGTGCCCATCATGTGCCAAAGTGTTTTCCAAAAATAGCTAGTTAATTTGACATCCCGATCAGACACAATGGTTTTGGGCAACCCATGAAGATATACTACCTCCGCGAAGAACAATTTAGCAATGTGAGATGCATCGGAGGTCTTAGAACATGGTATGAATTGGGCCATCCTGGAAAATCGGTCCACTACGATAAAGATGAAATCGTGCTTCCTCGGAGTTTTGGGAAGTCCAAGCACAAAGTTCATTGAGAGGTCTTGCCACGGTGTGTGTGGCACAGGCAACGGGGTGTACAAGTCGATATTTTGTTTGCTCTGTTTAGACACTTAGAAAGTATGGCAATGTTTAACAACCCGGGCGACATCTCTCATTAGGGTAGGGCAAAAGAACCTATCCTCGACGAGCGCAATGGTCTTATCATGCCCGAAATGACCGGTTATCCCTCCAGCATGTAACTGTCAAATGAGAAAGTCACGCAATGAAGTGCGAGGGATGCAAAAGCGATGCTGTTAAACAAGTACGCATTGTGGATGGTGTACATGGGGTGTGCTGGTCGGGTCACTAAGGAGAGCAGTGTACTCAACCCAAAATCTGGGGGCACTCGGGGTACTCTTCCTTTAATCGTTCGAACCCGACGACCTCAGTGCTCATAGAGTGCAAAGTTGCCACTCGATGACTAAGTGCATCAACAGCCCTATTTTCAGCGCCGGCCTTATGCTTTAACACGAATGTGAGCCCTTGAAGGTACTCGACCCACTTCGCAAGAAAGTGTATGGCTTCATGGTCGGAGAATAACACAAGTTCTTGCGGCCTAAGGTAATGCTTCCAATACCAAAGAGATCGGACGATCACATAGAACTGTTTGTCATAGGTGGAGTATTTTTGCTTTGCCTCATTAAATTTTTCACTAAAATAGGCCACTGGATGACCCTCTTGGCTAAACACTCCTATGCCTACACCCGATGCGTCGCATGCAATTTCAAAGATTTTGAAAAAGTCCGGCAAGCGCATGACGGGTGCACTACTCATTCGTTGTTTGATCTCGATAAAGGCTTTCGTTGCGGCTTTGCCCCATTTAAAGTCTCCCTTTTTCATGCAATCAGTAATTGGGTCCATGATGGTACTAAAGCTTCTGATGAAGCAATGATAGAAGGAAGCCAAGCCATGGAAGTTGCGGACATCGTGTATATTCTTAGGTTCGGGCCACTCCACAATGGCTTTAACCTTTTTAGGGTCTGCGACCATTCCATCAGCCGAGATAATGGATCCCAAGAAGATAACGGAACTTTGCATGAAGGTGCACTTCTTGAGGTTCACAAACAACTTCTCGCCCTTTTGGGTTTCACAAACCAACCTAAGGTGGTTCAAGTGTTGTTCCTTGTCATGACTATAAATCAAAATGTCATCGAAATACACAAGGAATTTGCCTAAAAAAGGCCTCAACACTTGGGTCATGAGTCTCATGAAAGTACTCGGGGCATTAGAAAGCCCAAAAAGCATGACCGTCTACTCATAAAGACCATCTCTTGTCTTAAAGGCGGTTTTTCACTCATCATCGGGGCGGATTCGAACTTGATGATAGCCACTTTTAAGGTCTATCTTGGAAAAGATAGTGGCACCAACCATCATATCGAGTATGTCATCGAGCCTCGGTATGGGAAACGAATACTTAACTGTAATCTTATTGATTGCACGGCTATCCACACACATGCGCCACGTACCATCTTTCTTAGGAGTGAGTAGAGTAGGTACGGCACACGGGTTCAGACTCTCTTGGATTCAGGAACCAAGTCTATTGCGAGTCAACTTGGCGTGCTCAACCGGATTCAACCTGTAGTGGGGTAAGTTCGGTAAGGTGGATTCGGGAACCAAGTCTATTGCGTGTTGGATATCACGCAAGGGAGGGAGTTCATTTGGTAAGTCTTCAGGGAAGACATCCATAAACTCTTTCAGGATCGGCTCAACCTCCGTGGGGTATTGACCCATAGACTCGAGAGTTTTCTCGACGATGACGACAACGTAGACCACGTTCTTGTCCATAGAAGCCTTTTCAAATTCAGAAGGGCTCACAATATTAATAGATTTAGAAAACTCGCCCTTCTTCTCGGCTTTGTTGGTCGATGGCGTTTTGGGAGTCAAGGGGTGTAAAGTAATCTTCTTGCCCTTATGCATAAACGTGCATATGTTTGATCGACCAAAAAGGGTCACGTCCATGTCGTACAGCCACGACCTTCCCAAAATGACATGGCCCACATCCATCAGCACCACATCACACCATAAGGTGTCCGAATAAGAGCCTAACTGAATCAGTACATGACACCTTTTCGACACAGGAATGGATGAAGAGTCGACCCATGCGACCTTATAAGGTCTCGAGAGGGCTTCGGGTGTAAGCCCCAAGCGGCGTATGATGTGAATTGACACTTCATTGGTGCAACTACCGCTATCCACGATGACCTTACAACTCTTTTCACTAAATCTGGCAAAGGGGTAAAAGATGTTCTTCCTTCGCCAGCCATCCTTCTCATCCCGTTGAGGTTGTGCAAGGGCACACCTCACAGCTAAAACATAGCTAATAGCATCACCCTCCTCATCACTGGGCGTGCTGTCCGGCTCAAACACTTCCTCTCCAACCACTATATCACCTTCATCTTCTTCTCCCTCAATGAGAAGATTCCGTTGGGGGTTTTTTATAGGGCATTGGGCGGCAAAGTGTCCCATCCCATGACATTTATAGCACTTTACTTGAGAGCTACCCCTTAAGGATTCCCCGACTACACCTTTTCCATTTTCAAACCTCGTATTAGTAGGGACAGGTTGTGTGGGTTTGAGAAGAGGATTAAATCGTCCCTCACCGAAGCAATGACCACTATGTTGTAGCTCGATTCTCTTCACTACCAATGTTTTCAAATACCGTTCAAGATCTTGCACACAGGCATAACATCTTTCAAAAATTTTCATGGGGTGAGAAATCAACTCTTTTTGCAAATCAAGTCACAATCCGATGCAGAATCTAGAGAGAGTGATTTCAGGGTCTTCCGATACCTTAGCCCTCATCATGAACTCTTCGAATTTGGCAATATAATTGGTCACGAGCATACCACCTTGGCATAAATTTTGCCACTGGTCAAAGAGGCGTTGGTGGTATGATAAAGGAGCATACTTCTCAATAAGTCATTCCTTCATATCGTCCCAACGGGTAATGGGAGGACAACCCGCATTCACCCTGATGCGCTCGATATTGAGCCAGAAAAGTCGAGTTTGATCAAGTAATTTCATTTTAGCGAGTCTGACACAACGGTCGCCATTCATGCCATACCAATCAAAGTGTTGGTCCATGTCGAAAAGTCAATCGAGGAAGACTGTAGAGTCCATTCTTCCATCGAAAGTCAGAATCTCAACTCTGACATTTTTAAGGAATTGCACTTCGGGGTCGTAATCATCTCTACGAGCATTTGTACGATTCTGATTCCGATTACCTTGACGACCATTGCGCCCTTGGCGTTGATCCTCAAGTTCATCAACCGCTTCCAATCGGTTGATTCGATCACGCAATCTATCATTACCAACTCTTAGGGATGTTTGGGTTTGCTCTATGGTATTCAGACGTGCATTAATCGCACCCAATTCTTCTTGCATACCGTTAAGGGTATTGAGAATTCCACTCGAATCCATGGTGATCACAAATTCCTATTAAGGTTCTAATATGGAATGCAATATGGACTCACAAAAGAAAAACAATACAATAAAATAAATATGACAAGCAAAGATGCCCTAACCTAGAAACCTAGGGCTCTGGTACCAAAACTGACGCGGGACGGTAACCCTAAAATGCGTGAATATGATTTTGATGCAATTTTGCCGAAATTAAATAAATTAATTCAAGTTTAATCGCAAAATTATCTTAAATACCTTAGGGTTTGAAGAATTTTAATGGGTAGGTCACGCGAGATCCGGCTAGGGTCCAGTCCGATGCGCAAGTCCCATTAAATTTGAGGCAGGATCGGGCCTAGAAATAGAACTCTAGCTTTTTCCAGGTTTGGGCGTTCGTCGTCAATCCGATGTACATTCACGGGCTCTCACTAAGGTTTTGGAAATAGGTTTATGGTTTGTAATAGGCTTATGGTATGGTTTAGGCTTATGGCCCTGATTGGTTTAGGGTTTGATTGAATTAGGGCTTTTGGAATATGAGATCAAATTTAGGTAAAAGATTAAGAGAAAACAGAGAAGATAAAAAGATAGCTTTGGGAATCACTCCCTTGGCCTCACACCAAACCCATATCGGGAAAACAAATATTCAAGCAATAATGCATTCAAAACATTCAATAACTAATAAAAAAATGTTTACAAGTCTCTTTAAATAGGCAACCAAAGTAAAATTCGTAATAAAAGAGTCCTAAAATAAATAAAGACTTAAAAAAAGCAATTTTCGCAAAAATAATAAGTTCCCATCGCCGGCGTCACGACATCCACGGACGTCCGTCCTAGGGTCACGGACGTTCGTGACCTACTAGCACAAAAACCACGGACGTCCGTGGGGCACTACGGACGTCCGTGCACCAAAAAAGTGAAGGGCACAAAATTTGGATGTCCGTGATGAATCTACGGACGTTCGTCACCTGACGTTGTCCTCTATCTTCGTTTCTCCCTTGAAGCTGAGGTACTCGGGCTACTCGAGTTCCCTCTTCGTTTCTTTCGACGCCGGTAGAAGCGATGTGGTCCAAAACCGATGTCCACATACTCGACGTCTCCGTCATTTGCCCATTGGGGTTGATGAGCTCCAAAATAGTCTATTGTTTTAATACCCTAAGGCAAATAAGAAAGTAGCCGTTGAAGAATTCACCCCTTTTGTGAGGCGCCCCATATCATCCTTCCATGAGATCAGCTACCTAAGCCAATACAATCCAAATTATGCCAAGTAATAGGAAAATTGGATGTCAAATTTTCCCTCCTTTCTTTTTATCAAACCTTCTTTTATAGATAAATGGAAAATGCCACAGAAAGCAAATTTTGATGAATCAAATCTTCCTGTATTGGAGATAGTTAAAACTTTCAAGAGAGAATCATGTTGGATGATAATGTCAAAAGACAATTTGCAATGTAGTTGAGGATATTAATCTTTGAAACTTTTGCATGTGACAAGGCATCGGCTGCATCAAAAAAGAAGTCATGCTTAGGTAAAAAGATTTTTCTAGTTTTTTTTTTTTTATTGGGAAGGGCAAAATTATATTAAAAAAAGAAAGGTAGCTCTAAACGCCCCCACGCGTTCTCTGAAAGCGCCTACATCGGGACACCTTTAAACCCATTGATTGCGTTGTATTAGATGATGGAGATCGTGTTTCACCTAGATCTTCCACACAAAGGATCTTGAGAACACGTCTTCACCTATCAGACGATTAGTTTTTTATTCCACGTGTCACAGATCCACAAAATATGGCCCTAAAATCATGTTTGAGCATGATATGTGCCATTGCACACAAATGGCATTTTGTTGGGATTTGTGACATGTGGAATCCAAAAATGACCGTCTGATAGGTGCGGCATGATCTCAAGATCCATTGTGTGGATAGTTGGGGTGAAACACAATCTCAATCATCAGATAGGAAGCCATCAACGTTTTTATGGGCGCTTTCAGAGAACGCGTGGGCGCGAACAGAGCTACCCAAAAAAGAAAGAGTACAAGAAAATAAAGCCGACAGAGAGGAGCTAATGCAAAAACGCACCAAAGGAAACACACCAACCCAAACAAATCAAAAACCAAAACGAACCAACCCAAAAGACAAATACAACCTAGAACAAAAAGGGACCCAACACAGAAGAAAGAAAAACCTAGCGCCCAAGCCAACAAGATCAAACCCCATTAATCCAAGAAACTCCCATGGCCCATAGAAACAATCACATCAAATCCACCGTTCTGCCAGGGTCCCCCCACCCCCCCCTCTTCAAAAATAACCTCCCTATCCACGGCAGCCCAACTCAGAACCTGGTCTCTAGCCTCTCTCATACAAATGCAGCTGATTTCCTTCTTCTATGAAATACTCTACAAGTCCTCTCTTTCCAAATGGCCCAAACAGTCACCAAGGTGAACACCCTTCAAAAAACTATTTTAACCCCTGAAAAAACACCATCGTCCTAGGATTCCAAAAGCTCAACACACAAACTCAGAAACACCCAACTGACCCCAAACACTTTCAGCACCATATACAACATTTCCCTAGCAAACCAGCAGCGAATAAAGAGATGATTATTACATTTAGTCTCTGTCATAAGTATCACATACCTATTCTTCAACTATTCCCTGTTTTAATCAACTGATCCACTGTTAGAATGCAACCCCAAGCCAAAGCCCAACCAAAGAACCACCGCACCCTAAGCGGAGCACAAGTTTCCCAGACCAAAACCCAAGAATGTTGCACAAAGGATGCCTAGCTAGAAACCATTAAAGGAGCAAACCGAGAAAAAAACCCTCCCTTCAAGGGTCCACACCTTATTGTCAGAACGCAAATTGTTGGGTCTGCAATTACCAATGAGATCCAACAATTTAACCAGCATGACCACCTCCTACTCCCAGATGTCTCTGCATAGCTGAACATCCCAAATGACCTAGCCTCCAATAATGCTAAATATATCTGCCAACAAACATTCAGAAACGAGCCTAACTTGAAGATTTTGGTGAAATGATCCTTGAGATAGAAATCACCTGCCAAGTGGAACACCAAAACCAGATCCTCCCTAACACGCCAATTGAGCTTAATACACTTGTAGATCTCATGTTTAACAGCACACACCCTCTCCACCAAGTAGAGGCATTGTTATTCATACATCTGATTCCCCAACCACTATCACAAACCCCATTTTTCTAGTGGACTATGTTATTTTAATAAGTCTTTTTAGGTTAGGATTTAGTTTTTTCTTTTGATAGGTAAGCTGGACTCAAACCTGCGACCTTAAGGTTGCAATATTATCAACCTCCCATTGTGCGACAGACCCAAACCCAGGTTAGGATTTAGTTTCAGAATGTTTTAAGTTGTGGAGGCCCCCTTTATCTAACATTTAGCACGTGCTCAATTAGGTTGGTGAATGGGTGTGCATATAGTCGGTCCTAGCTATCCTATTATAAGCAAGTTAATAAATTCTTCATTTACTCTTTATGAAAACTTACTCCTTCCCTTGTTTATTTACTTTTTTCACTCTTTGCTTAAGGATCTCCATTGGCTCTTTGAAACCTTTGGTTACGCTATGTATATGCTAAAAAGAGTCTAAAGAAGAAAAATGAAAGCTAAAGGCCCCAAACCATTCAACAAAACCAACATACAATATAGTATTATCGAGTTTTAATCTTCATCAGATGAAGTCACCAATGGCTATTAGGTTGATTGTGCAGAACCTCAGTCCAGAAAGAATCACAGGGCCAACTCAAATTGCATTCACCATCAGAAATGTTAATTGAAAAAGAATTTTCAATTCCACTCAGGCTTGCCACCTGAAGAGGGCCAATTCAAATTGTACTCACCACCCCAAGATAATAAATTTCATTTTGAATAAATTTAAAGAAAAACAACCCAAGATTTTTTTAATAAAGAGTTCCAATTCAAATTGGGCTCATCATCGCAAGATTTTTTCTAACCATAAATTTATTATATAAAAAAACTATGTTTGCTGCATAAATTATTAAAACCTGAATCAACACCATTTATATATATATATATATATATATATATATATATATATATATATATATATATATATATATATATATATATACAAAATGAAATATTTGCTCACGAGGATCCATATTTTGAAAAAAAAAAAGAGCAAACAAGGATTCACTTTTGGTATAGTGTTCTAATTTTTTTCAAACAGAATCCTATTTTTTGCTAAATTTTCCTTTTCTAAGAGATTTTCTAAAGAGCCCATAATCATTTGCGAAGCCATCATGAAGAGAAACCAAACAAAACCCATTTGGCTGTAGTCATTTATGCTCCAACAAACAACAAAACCACTAAAGAATCTACACTAAGAACAAAAATAAAACCAAAAAGAAAAAAGAAAATAAAACAAAGAAATAAAAAAGACCCAGAACAATTGAAATGTCCCCAATAAGAGAGAATCAAAGAAATCAGAAAAACACTTGAAAGCCCATTTACCTGAAGGTTGCAGAATCCAAACTAGTAATTATCCTTCAAGTAGCTAAAACCCCTCAGTTTACTCTCTATGCCTCAGTCGTGTAGCTATATTTTTGTCGTGGAGTTTTGTACGTGTATCAGGTGTTCTAGCGTTAGTACCTGTCATGGTGCTCAGCTCATCTATGTCGTACATTGGTGTCCATGTTTATTGATGAGAAGTGTTACTGCAACATCTTTTATTTTGTTACAGCCCTATTCCTTAAGCAAAGCCAAAAGGGCAAAAAAAAAAAAAAAAAAAAAAAAAGTCATTCAATGCTTTGAATCCGACAGTGGAGATCAATTGTTTATCATGAGCCTATTGTTAAGACCGTCAAATGTTGTTTCGACGTGGCACACATCTCAAAGGTTGAACTTAAACCAAGTTTGAAGGTACCTTGTGTTCACAGCCACTTATTGTGATGTGTGCCACAAGGACTCATCTAACTATCTCACGGTGTTTACCTGATTTCCACATCTATTTTGTCGAAGATTGAAAAAGATGTGGTGCCTCTATACAGTGAGAGTACTTCTCTTATTTTTATGAAATGAAATGTTTTTAGGCATTCATATGGATGTGGTGCCTCTATATTACAGAATTTAACTAAAAAACAATTGTGCGATTTGAGCTTGACTTTTTTCAAAGCACCCAATTGCAAGCGATCAAAGGTTAATGATCAGAGTATGCTATCACAAACTTCTTAAACATTCGATCAATAGGTGGTCTGACAAATTTTTTGTCAAATATTCACTTGATTCATGGAATTTTTCTTGAATTTTTTTTAATATCTTTACCGAATTTGTTTAATAATCACAATCTCCAACATATGATTCAACACAGTCAACTCACAAATCAAATGATGGCCTTTGAGTTGTTATCAAAAAAAAATGATGGCCTTTGAGTGTATTGAATGATACAATGGAGGCTTTGTTTCACACAAATCTTTTACAACAAAGATTTTGAGATCATGAACATTCAAAATAAGAAAGCTTCTTTTTTCTTTTTTCTTTTTATTGATAATTTGAATATTCGGGCCTCTTAGAGCACCCGCCTAATCCCAGGGGCATATGCGCACCCCAAATTCAACACATACCGAGTCAGCCCAAGATATAAATCCCTAGGGCGGCCTCAAGGAGGGGAGGGGATTCGAACTCAGGTCTCTTGCTTTTGAAAGGAGGTACCTAGCCAGCTCACCTAACCCCTTGAGGTTCAAAATAAGACAGCTTAGATGGTATTTTTACATAACACAAGTCTTTAAAATTCCCAGCATTTCTTTTTTATGAAAAATTTGTTAAAATAACCCAAAACTTTCACACCATCATCAATAACGCACCTAAATTATTGCTCTTATCTAACCCAAAGTACGCATAAGTTCATCAATTAAACCCCTACCGTCACCTTCCGTTAATATGCAAACGAAAAATGCTGAGTTGGCATACAACACCCCAAAATAACATGCGTGGCGTGGCATGTCAATGTAGCGAGGACTTAGCAGGCACGAGTGTTGATTTGACTTGTCTCTCCAAAACAATTTGAAAAAAAATAAAATAATTCCAAAGAACTGTTGGTCCTTCCTCTTACGTTAGCATGTCACGCACGCTATTTTGGGGTGATGTATGCCAACTCAGCATTTTTCATTTGCATATTAACGGAAGATGACGGTAGGGATTTAATTGATGAACTTATGTGAACTTTAGGTGCCCATTAGATAAAAGCAATAGTTTATGTGTGTTATTAATGATACCTACAAGGAATAGCCTCCATGCCAGTTGGAGGGGGCGAGGTAAGCCTGAAGAGGATCCCTTCTACACTTTCTTATAAGACCACCAATGCTAGTACCCCGATGGCTACACAACCCATCAAAGTTCGGCTTCACGAATTCAGGAGGGGGACCAGGTCCACATGTAAGGTTCATGTCACTACAAAAATATAGATTATTAGCGGTAATTTTTTGTAGCAAAAAATTGCCGCTATTAACAAAATATTATTAAAGACTATTAGCAACAAGGGTATTAGCAGCAGTTTTTTGTTAATAGTGGCAGTTTTTAACTACCGCTAATAGTCTTGTTTTTTGTAGTGGGTGGTAGTTTAAGTTTCTTAAATTCAATGTTTCATTCATTAAAAAGCTCTCGCATATAATTTCATCATTAGAATCATGGATCAAAATGCCAAAAATTCGGTACGTATCGTCCGATCAAAAAATCGGTACGTACCGGACGATACGTACCGGAACAGTAATGTACCGGATGATACATTGAATGTATCGTCCAACATTTACATATATAAAGACGATACGGTACATTTAATGTACCATATCGTTAGGGTCCGATACCGATACGCATCGTCCGATACGTATCGATATCGGACGATATTTTGATCCATGATTAGAATCATGCGTGGTGTGCACCATATATAGACTATTGTGTGTTAAGTTATAGGGTGGTTTTGCGTTATGTAATTCATTACTAATTGACTACATATGAAATTGACTTGAAGCAAAACGGTTCATAGTTTTTTTCAGTCTTGTTCAAAATATATGTTAAATTTTAAAACTTTAAACAACAAACCAAAACTATTCAATAGGTAATATTTTATAAGAATATGTAGAATTAGGGTTGATGAAAATGAAAAATCTATTTGAAATTTCTCTTTATTGAATTGTGATTGGCTACTTTATAGTATAATAATGTATAAACTTGAATGTTTAACATTGAATCGAAACTAAAGATACTAGCATCCACATGGTGAAAAAAAATAGTATTGATAATGGCTATGAGGCACGTAGTTCACTACGTTGTCTTAAAGACAATATACGCCCCTACTATGTCGGATAAATGAAGATGCAATAGGGTTTCCAGCGAATCTGCCTTCAGCATACAATAAAGTCCGGTCTTGCCAAGAACCATATATTCTTTTCTATATTGCACTATCTAGAGAGTTGTGTCTTTTCATATTTACGGTGAAGAGATGTCAAACTTGTGTCATTTTAGATAATGGTAAAAGAAGATCGATTCACCTGTGTCTTTTCAGCTTTACGGTGAAGAGTGTCAAACTTGTGTCTTTTTAGATAATGGTAAAGAAGATCGATTCACTTGTGTCTTTTCAGATTGATGGTGAAGAGATGCGAGTGTCTTTTCAACTAACGGTAAAAACATAAATCAAAATTTGAAAAGACAATTTAGAGATAAAATATTTACAAGTTTGCCATTGAATTATTATCGATATATAATGATAACTATAAACTTAATTTTGAAACACTAAAATATAAATTACGACACTAATATATATAACGTTCCCCCACTTGTTTCAAAATAAAAAAATTTGTGTGTTAAAGCAATCATACTAAGCATTATCAGAGGTACCAGTCATTTCGAACCTTTGACTAGTACATACAATTCAAAGTTTGTAAAGACTTTAAGTAGCTTATAGCTTTGAACTTAAAACATGTCTAACAAATCAGAATTATATATACACTTACTATGACGTAGATCATTAGTGACATAAGGTTTGCGCTTTACAGCTATACATTAATATTTTGATTTCATGAGTTTCTCAGAGAGAGGATTGAATCTCTGTTGAAGCGGTTTCACTTCCATACTCATATAGGTGAATTTATCATGGGTGCTCTTGTAACTACTTTATCACCCCAACAAATGAATGCTTACAGAATCATTAAGAGTTAAACGCATCTTCTCATGTTATAAGAGATGTGCACGAAATTTAACACCAAAGGGATGGCCAATAGGTAATATATATTTAAGGAAATTTGCACTTTCGGCCCTATAAGTTTGTGTATTTGCAGAAACGGCCCTATAGTTTCAATCCATGCATAAGAGGCCAGCTCCAAGCCTAGCCGGTTCCACGTCAGCAACCGCCTTTTATATTAAAATAACTTTTAAAGTATAAAAGTAACCGTTACTTTATTACTTTTCATTGTTTACTATTTACTTTAACTATTACTTTTTTGTAAAACCGAGAGGGCGACGACTTATCGGCGAAAAAGCGGAAAAAAGCTCACAGCAAATTTTCAGGTAATTTTTTTTTTTTACATTTAAACACATTCAGTCATCCGCTATGTTTCTCAACACTCCGCTAACTTATCGATAACTTACCGTTAACTTACATTATCGGCCGCTAACGTAAGTTAGCGTCCGATAATGTAAGTTGTCGGACGATAATATAAGTTGTTGATAGTTTTTCAACCTCACTTATTTTGTTTATTAATTATTTTTATGTATATTGCAGTTCCCACTAAGTGATTGTAAAATGACTATGTCTCTAAAGCTCTTTAAGAAATGTTCTAGAGTTGGTGTCAAGAAATTTTACTTGCACTATAACGAAGAGAGGAAGAAGATTTTAGATGATTCAATTTTCGATCATTTATTTAGTATAAATGAGAAATTAGGATTCATTGGAGACTTGGTTGATGCTATTTTAAGCTTTTGGGTTAAAGATAATATTTTCAAGGTTAGAAATACCAATGTACTGCTGCAAGAGTCCGATATAGCATTCATTTTAGGCCTGAATATGTTGACGGAACCTGAGTCTAAGAAGGTGGCCGTGCCAGAGGAAGAAACTATTCGATACAAATTCTTTCGGGGGAAGCCAGCTAAAAGACTTCGTATTGAAGAATTAGTTGATAGTGCTGATTTATCCAACGATGAATTTTTGAAACTATCATTATTGTTTCTCTCATGTTCTTTTTTACTTTCGGACACATACCAGGAAGTGGACACACGGTACTTGGCATTAGTAGATAATATTGAAGAGTTTAACAAGTTTCCGTGGGGCTTGATAGTTTACAATAAATTAGTAGATAGTATATTAAAAGCATACGTCAGAAGGGAAATGGCGAAAAAGACAGAAAATGGGCATTACAACATCTACAGATGCACTATCGCCCTACAGATTTGAGCGTTTGAACACTTTCCTAGAGTCGCCACTACTCTTACTGAGCTCAAAGATCCATTTCCCAAGCTAATGAAATGGCAAGGCCCGAAATTCAGCCGTAATCCTAATTTATATCGAGAAAATTTTCTTAAGTCTAAAGTTATCTTAGAGCTTGAAGCTGTAAAGTACGAATTATAGTATAGATCGGTTCGACTCTTTTTTATGTAAAGAGAGATGGAAAGGGAGTAGGAAAAGGGTGAGGAACCTCGTGATGAAGAAAATATATATGAATAAGACGATGTCCCAAGTTACGAGACACGTCCTCCAGAAAGAGCCGAAGAGCCGAAAAGTCAAGATGACGATGACGACGATGAGGATGATGATAATGACAACGACGAAAACGACGAGTATGAAGTCGTTGTACGTCAGCATACTGAATCAAAGGGCAAAGGCAAACCGGAGATTAGGCCCTAGCCAACAAGAGGACAACCGGTTAGGCAACCCAACCTAACCAAAGAAGTAACGGAGCTCAGAAAAGAATGTAAGACGCTCCGCATGGTTGTAAAAGAGATGAAAAGTGACTTCCGACGTGCATTTACAGTGCTTAAAGGGCAAGCACTCAAAATTAAACAGCTAGGGAGAGAAAAGAAGACCCTCCAAGAGCAAGTTGAGTCATTACAAGATAAAGTAGGGTCACTAAAACATCTGATTCTAAATTTAACATAACGAAATACCTCAATACAGAAGGACCTTGATGCAATCACATCTCATTTGACGAAGGTACTAAACCATTTCTTTTTAAATTTAAAATATATATATTTTTAAAGATTAATGCCAAATACGCTTGTCGTCCGATAATATAAATTATCGTCCGACAACTTACATTATCGACCGATAATATAAGTTAGCGGCCGATAATTTACATTATCGATCGATAATATAAATTATTGACCGCTAACTTATATTATCGGTCAATAATGCGGTCGCTAACTTTATCCCAAATAATTTTATTTTTTGTAAAATAATGACAGTTTTTAATATATTTTGTAATTATGCAGGATAATATTCTTTCATTTGTTCCATTTGAAACCTTTGTTCCCACTGCCACTCATCCTACAGCTTCTAAACCCACTGCTCCTCCACCAAGCCATCAATCCACTGCCCCCCGAACATCTGCCCCTAAACCCTCTGGCCCAAAACCCACTGCTCCTCAACCTACCCATCAATCAACTACCCCCAAAACTTCTTCCCCTAAACCTACTGACCATAAACCCACTGCTCCTCAACCAAGCCATCAATCCACTGCCCCCCGAACTTCTGCCCCTAAACCCACTGGCCCAAAACCCACTGCACCTCAACCTACCTATCAAATCACGACCTCCAAAACTTCTGAAGCTCCTCCACCTCCTACTAAACAACCCTTGGTGGAAGTGGGTGATGAGGGTGCTCCTCTTACCCAGCCTTCTCGTGAATCACAACAGACATCCCTGAAATCAATTTTAGTTAAACTATCAACTGGAAAAAGTAAAGTCGAGGGATATAACTTGCATGATCGGAAAAAGAGAAAGACTCTGACAAGTAAAGCCGTTATAAAAAGACCAAGATTGATTATGGAGGAAGAGGAGGATGAGCCAAAATCAATGGAGCACAAATATATGCTCAGTTTTTGGAACCGACTGGAGAGAGAGGACAATTTGATCGTCAATACTATCATGGGTGTTGACATCACAGTTGGTCTTTTAAAAGTTCTCAAAGGACGCTCGTGGCTTGACAATAAAGTCATCGACACGTACTCAAGAGTCCTTGAAGTTATCAACGATTCAATGTTTACGGCAAATGTCGAAAAAAGCTGATTCGCTTCTGCTTCTGCCCTGGTAAGGTTTCAACTATTTATTTTTTCGTTTATTTTATTTATTTATCTTTTTATTCACACTTCTTTTAATTTATTTACTTACCACATAATTCTGTTTCAGACCTTGTTTATAGCAGACGAGAAAAAATATGAAAAATTTATCGATAATGAAGGTCTAGCAGCACTTAGCGACTTCGATAAGTGGCAGGCTTACTGTGACAAGTGAAAGGTTCGTAACAATTTAAAGCCGCTTGAACCACTACTTACAAATAATAAACGCGGAATTCACGCGATCAACTATGGAACGGTACATTTTTTAATACTACACTTCGCTTTATTTAACGTTAACAGCTTTTAAATAAAATTAATTATTTAAAATTCTGGTTCCTTTTCTGTGCAGATTTATCTTCCGATGCATAGCCAAAAATATAGCCACTGGGCGTTGGCTATAATTTCATTAGTTGATCACGAAATTAAGTTCATAGATTCAGCAGACCGACAGTGCTCAAGGAGGTTCGAAGAGCATAAAGGATGTCTATTGCATCACCTTTTGCGTCTTCTTTACACTGTCGGTCTAAAGTCAGCTTTCGATCAACAGTGAAAGGTATCGGCGTTCAACAATATCGATCTCCCGCTCCAAAGAAATGGTTGGGACTGCGATGTATATGTTTTGAAGTACATAGAATACTTCTCCCAACGACGGACTATTGATTTCGAAGAAAAATAAATGCAACAATTTAGAGCCGAAATCGGACATTTAATGTGCACGTTTGGTAAGAGTTAAACTTTATTTCATATCTTTGTAAAATTTTATAGATTTTTGTAAATATTTTTGATAAAATTTTAAATATTTTATATCAACTTGTATAATTTTAGTTGTTATCAATTTATCCTAATTGTCTAACAATTTTTTATAAACATCATAAAAAGACTTATATTTGATATTTAGATTTCACAATGCCTGCTGACTTACCGGCCGCTAACTTATTAGTGACGCAGATTTAAGTCTGCGGCGCTAACTTAACTTAGCGTCCGATAAATTAAGATATCGTCCGATGACTTAAGTCATCGAACGCTAATTTAAGTCATCGACCGATGACTTAAGTTATCGGACACTAACTTAAGTTATCGGCCGATGATTTAAGTCATCGGACGCTGACTTAAGTTAGCGGCCGATGACTTAAGTTAGCAGTCGATGACTTAAATCATCGGACGCTAACTTAAGTCATCGGCTGCTGATTTTTCGCTAAAAATTAGTTGTCGATAGTAGGGCCATGATCCAAAATCTATTTGGATGATGAATGATGATAAATGGTCTCCTTCATCTGATCCAAAGCAGTTTATTTTAAATCGTGAAATGTGGACCAAAGAAAGTTGTCAAACTTTGACTTGTGGGTTTAAAAAGTTTTTTTTCGATTTTGCTCCACGTGGGTTTAATATTAATCTATACCGTCCACTTGTGCTCCACGTGACACTCAAATACTCTTTTGGGTGCCACGTGGAGCTCCAAATGTATTTTGGAGGATAGTCACTGTCTTCCAATTGAGGACATAACCGACTCTCTTTATAAAATATGAAATGTTATCGATATCGATAAGGGTAGAAATAAAGACTTACGATACTCTTACAAGTAATATAAGTTAATTTCAAATTCTAACAAATTTACACGAGTGACGGTTATGACCGTATTTGTTATAATTTTTATATTGTAGTGGTCGAACTTCACCTTTAGATCTTATTCTCCTTTTCTTCGGACGACAGACTTGACGTATTTTGTGCGAAGGCAAAACTTGAATGTCGTCTCTTAGCATAGTCCATTAGCGCTTGTCAACGGTCGGGACAAAGTATTCTTTATAAGTTTCCCTAAATAAATTACTGGAAACCAGTACTCACAAAAATGGGGGATCTCTCTTTCTCTGTTTCGACGCGATAATGCGGCGATCGCATGTGAACATGGTAATCTAAGAATAGCCCAATGTTTATATGTACATATTCGCTTATCTAGATCGACACTGTGAGCGTAACCACCACGTTTAACTTGAAATATATCGCGACCATATGGTATAATATTTTTTCGACGGGTCCATCCTGAATTTCGTGTTATGTGTTTATCGGCCATCGGTGTTAACACGTGTGACATTTTATTTCCTTCCTCCTGACGACGAAGATAAAATTCGGCTATCTTTGTGTGAATAGTTTCTAACATGCTCACGATCGGTTCTTCCTTGACTATTTTCAACACACTATTTATGCTTTCAGCTATATTAGTTGTCAACATATCATAACGCCTCCCTTGAAAATAAGCGAGCGCCCAGAAATGAGGGGGCGTCGTCTTCTATTTTTTGCATAATTATTTTAAATTTTGCTTCCGAAAATGCACAGGCAGCAACCCAGAAAAGCAGTCTAGAGATTGTATTCTTATATGTATCAAACAGATTTAGAGCTAGGTGTCGCATATAGTAGCTTTGAAGGGCGTTAGGAAAAACTTTTTTCACAGCTTCTATTAAACCTTTCTGTCTATCTGATATCAATACAAACTGCTCTTCAAATTCACCGATTACACGTCTCCCTAATAGATCAAGGAACCATGTCCAATGATCTTCATTTTCTTTCAGTACAATGCCGAACGCTATAGGGAATAAATGTCTATTCCCGTCTATCCCTGTAGCTATTGACAACACTCCCTTGTTTCGTCCACGCAAATGTGTTCCATGCATCGTAATTATTCTTCGTAAAGTATTACGAAAGCTTCGAATGCAAAGTTCGAATGCCACGAAGAATCTCTAAAATGTATTATCAGGCTCGAGACACAATTCAGTCTGTACGTCTGGATCGACCTGCTGTAATTTGGCGGCATATAACGGTAACATCTTAAATTGCTCCTTCCAGCTACTTCTGTTGTCATTCAATGCCATTCCTTTTCCTCTCCATGCTTTCCAGTAACCTACTGTTATACCGTATTTTTTTTCAATATAAAAAATTATTGAAGCAGAAGTCTCGTCAAAGCCCTTAAATAGCTTATCTCTCACGAATGAAGCCATCCACGATGTCATACATTGGCGATGTCCGCTTTTGAAAGCTGGCATTCCGCACGTATGTTCCGGGTGAAATGTTTTCACAATAAATGTGTCCATACCTACTAATTTCAATGCATGTATTCGCCAAGCACATCCTACTTCAACACACCTCACCATAACTCGAAGAGGACTGATTTTTATTGGTTTAATCTAGAAATTATTTATCATTGCAAATTCTTTAAGAGCTTTCTAAAAGAATTTCTTATTTCTAAACGTCTGACCAATGGTAATTAGTCCCCCTTCATACAGTTCCTCATCATCCGAATCCATATACTCTCCTTCCGAGTCATTAAGCTGATAGTCTTTGTCCACCAAAGGTTGATCAGTTCTCCTATTAGTATGAACACGCTAAGTGGGAGATGACGGTGCTTCATTAGTTTCAGAATCACTATCACCGTTATCGACTGGATGGTTATTACGTGATTGGGATTGAGCTCGTCGATGTACGTTTGGTTGATGTGTAGTTGTTTGGATTGATGTTGGCCGATGCGAGAATATTTGATATACGAGAGGCTGTTGTGTTGAAGGCTCGATTATCGTTGGCTCTGAAGCTATTGGTTCGGAAGGCCATTGATATGGACTAAGGCCGACTAAAAATGTCTCCCACTGATTTATCGAATCGAAGTTGAACTGAGATGTACCATGCATCGGATTCATTTGATGACAATATCCTTGATCTTCATCGCCTTTACTCATTGGAATGTCTGAAGAGGGTTGTTCCAGAGGCCTACGGTAGGAGCAAAATCCTATATTCATATTTCTATCATAGTCGATTATCATCGATGCAGCGATGTTCTCCTCTTCAAACCGTATTTCTTAATTTTCAATCAAATGTTCTGTTCTCACACCATCATCATCTTCGTTTGTTTCCTGGAATGGTTGAAATGCTTCTAAAGACGGTAAAATTTTTGCTACGGTAGTGACTAATGATTTTTCGATATAAATATTTATGACACCATCACCAATACAATATGCTCTGAATAAGTTTGTAAGATCATCAAAGTTAGACAATTCGGCAAGCACAATCTCATTCCCTATGTGTAATAAAACCGTTAGTGTAATAGAATGTTCTTCCGGTCGTGTCCTACTGACCTTGTATATTTTTTCCATAAACTCATCAAATGATATGTTCTTTGTGACAGTGACAATCCTCCGATGTCCTCCGTTGTAAGTATTATTTCCTACACGAACGAAATCAAAATGGCAAAGAAGGAGAACATCTATTTCAACCTACAATATTTACAAAATGAAAATTGATTGGTTAAAAGAGTAATACTTGACTTAGTGCTATAATATTAAAAAATAAAAATTGGTTGGTTAAAAAGCCATCCTAAGATATCGGTCGCAATCTTAGGATATCGCTTGATATCTTAGGATATCGGCCGCTATCTTAAGATATTGGTCTATATCTTAGGATAGCGGCCGATATCCTAAGATATCGACCGATATCCTAAGATAGCGGCCGATATCTTACCTAGCTTCGTCTACCTACTATATGTTTAAAAAGAAGGGAAATTAATATCTTACAAACATAATGTACTCGATGTCTTACCTAGCCTGTTGTAGTTTTCTGAGTTATACCAAGCGTAGTCGAATCTCGAAATCGCAATCCAAGAAAAAGTGTTAAAAAGGGCAAATAAGCATAGAGAAGCATATATATACTAAGGGAAACGTGGAACTGGATAGGCTTGGAGCTGGCCTGTTATGCAAGGATTGAAACTATAGGGCCGTTTCTGCAAATACGCAAACTTATAGGGCTAAAAGTGTAAATTTTCCCATATATTTATGCCCTTTCAAGGGTCACAGAGTAGTTTCTTATCTCGTTGAACTTAGGATTTGGGATCTCCAACTCTACTAAGTTGACGTTTAACTACTGTGCCTTTAAAGATATCGCTATTAGGCCCATCCCCCTCGATGCTTTCAACACTGTATTTCTGGGTAGTATTTTTGTAAGCTTCAAAGCTACTCTAACTTTTTTGCTCCTACAAACACTGTTATATACTTTAATTTCATACTTGAATCAGAAAGACATGTTTGTTTCTAGACCTCCACGATACTACTCCTACCAAAGTAAAAATGCATCCGCTTGTGAATTTTGAATCAGAGGAGTTAGAAATCCAAGTAGCATCAGTAAATCCCTCTAAGAGTTCAGGTTTTCCACTATATTATAAACTATAATGCATAATTCATTTCAAGTATCTTAATGCCCTACGAATAGCTTCTCAGTATTTTGACCCTGAGTTGCAAATAAATCTACTCAATACCCCCACTATAAATGTTATATTGAGTTTAGTACACTTTATTAAATACATAAGACTTCTATCTCAGTGATGATAAAGTGTAATTCTTGAACTTGTTTAAGAATCGATTTATCTCCAACCATTATCAAAATATTAGATACTAGAAAATACTTTGTACATGCATCCTCAATTAGATACTTCTTCGCTAATGAATATCAAAATCTTTAGTAATAGTGCACTTATAGAATGTGTTGAATAACCTATCATTCAATGCATGGAGGTTGTAGTCCCGGCAATCCTGATTATCTTTCAGCCATTTGAGTAAATCATTTGATCCTCCACTACTCATACTTCCTATTGTTTCTGCTACAGAAATTGTTAGACATGGTGTAGTGAGGACGTAAATAATCTTGAATTGTCGTAAGATAAATTATATATTTTACTACCATCTTTTGAAATTTGACTCGCCAAATCGGTCAAGTTTGATGAGATCTTGATTCATGAACTTTATGCTCTAAGCCATTAGAATGATCTATTGTCTTTAAATTGTTAAAAAAAATGGTATTGATAATGGCTCTGAGGCACGTAGTTCACTACGCTGTCTTAAAGACAATAGGCACCCCCACTCCGCCGGCTAAACGAAGATGCAATAAGATTCTCAGCGAATTTGCCTTTAGAATACAACAGAGTCCGGTCTTGCCAAGAACTGTATTTTCTTTTCTAGATTGCACTTCCTAGAGAAAGAACCTACCACACAGATTTTCTGATACACAAAAGATTCTTAAAAAAAATAAGAGAAGAGGAGAAATATATGTTGTTATAGTTTTTGTTATGTCTTTTTATTCCGGATCTGATATCTATTTATAGAGAAAATCACGAAACATTGTCTATTTCTAAAGAGTTGCATCTTTTCATATTTACGGTGAAGAGATGTCAAACTTATGTCTTATCAGATAATGGTAAAAAGTTAATGATAAAAAGAAGATCGATTCACTTGTGTCTTTTTAGATTTATAGTGAAGAGATGTCAAACTTATGTCTTTTTAGATAATGGTAAAGAGAAGATTGATTCACTTGTGTCTTTTCAGATTGATTGTGAAGAGATGCGAGACTTGTGTCTTTTCAACTAATGGTAAAAAGATAAATCAAAATTTGAAAAGACACTTTGGAGAGAAAATATTTACAAGTTTGCCATTAAATTTTTTTACAACTTTGCCATTGAATTATTATTAATTTATAATGATAACTATAAACTTAATTTTGAGACACTAAAATATATATTACTGCACTAATATATATATATATATATATAACAGCACATGCATACTGCAGACTCTCTTTTTTTTGCCTTTTAAAAACCTCATAATACCATGCCCAAAGAACCTCTAATTTGATTCATAACATCAAGTTGTGCACAACTTGAAAAATGAGTCCTTCTAGAAGGAGGGTCACGTTTAACTCTGTGCTACGTTAATCGAAATGATCGAACATCCTTGAGCTAAATGGGCAGATCTCGAGGTAGATATTTTCAAGGTAACATGCGATCCTTTCATGCATGCAATCCATCTAGGCCTACATCTCAAATCGTAATTAGGCCTATTGCAACAAGTATTATATGCACTTGTCGCAACAGGATATCCTATCTGTACCTTTTCACTCAAACACAATATTATGAACAATAACCTGCATGACATTCTAATGCATTCAACAGAATTATTTCTCCTACTTGACTTAATGTGCATGGGAGTCCTTAAAAATGTTAGCTAAAAGTTAAAAAAAAAAAAAAACTTAAATTCTTAAAAGTTCACATTAATTTATAACTATTTTATAATAAAAAATCACAATTATTTATATCTATATGTGTAGTTATTCATTTACGTGTACATTCATTCATATCCATTCACAGGTATGAAGATTCATTAACATGTATGAGATCTATCATATGTTATAAATAAAATAAAAATCATCATACATTGAAGTATATTGTATCAATCATCCGTCATTTGAATTAAAAGACATAAGATTCTTTAACTATTAATCCAAGTGTTGAAATTGAAAGTATTTTAACCTAATTTCGAACTTTAGATGGGCTTCAAACAATGAAAACATCATCTCATCTTAAATAAAAATAAATAAATAAGTCAAATCTATATGTGTAAGAATAAAAGTTCACTTTTCCTCATACCTTAGGAACGGTTACAAAACTAACTTGTACTTCTTTTGTTAATCTAACTGTCATGTTCACATTATTTATCTCGATAACCTTTTCCTTCTTTCTTTTATAGTCCTTCCTTTGCGGACTGTGTCTCCTATGATACTCTTGCCCTCATAGCCGCAATCCTCACGGACTTACAGATCTTTCGTGGTCTGTATACAATCTTGGGCATTCTCACAATGATTCTTGTAGTTATCTTACATTATGGGCTGTTTCATTTTACTTTAAGTATTTGGATATAATCTAAATGAATGTATAAAAAGGGAGTAAGTTATATAAATAACTTAGTAGATAAAAAGAGAATCCTCACCACACTAGCATAGGTGACATGTGTGATTACCTAAGAGTTATTCTAGGGATTTGTACTACTTGAAAGCAAATAAAAGCAGTTCAATCATATTTGTGGCAACATAATAAATTTACACTCATAATAAATGATGCATAACATTATGGCATCAAAGAGTAGACTCGCATATATAATCGCTTCATGGAGCGAAATGCGGTAATATTAAATTTCACTCTTAACTTATTAGAGTTCTCTTATTATACTATACTAGTGGACCCTGCATGTGCGATGCACGTGAGAATCGTTTCTTTGGAGAATGAATCGCTACAATATAAATTTTAAATAAATTTTGAATATGATAATACATTTGGAATAAATTTATAAAAACATAGAGTTATGAATATGATTATGGGAAAGATTTTTGAATTCTTAAATTTGATAATAAATTTTGAATAAGAATATGAATATAATATCCATTAAAAATGCTTGCTTGTAACCAAAGGATGCAAATTCGGGTATCCGAACTGAACCTAAACTGAATTTTTTGGTTTTCGGTTCCATTCAACGTGATTCGAAACGAAAGCGGAATGGAGTACCTTGTTCGGTTCATTTTTTGTTAGTTTCTTTAAATTGAAACCGAAACAAAACCTGGAACTTTTAGTTTTTTTTTTCGATTTAGTTTTTGTAACTGCCCGGATTTACTAATCGCAAACCTCATGTTGTCGAATCACCCCATATGGCGATCCCCGAATCACAGAATACTTGGTACATCCACATATAGTAGAAAACAAAGTTGATATCTCTAATAAAGTAGATAGAGTCATCATAAGCAGCAAAAGAAAATTTCATTTCTATAAATCAAGAACTGATGAAAATAACGGTTCTTATTTCATGTCTATCCCATAGAGAAAGAACTGAAACGAACCACCAGTAATGGACATCCATCACTCAATAATGATTCACAAAACAATATCCAAAAATAATTATTATACAACTAAATATTTTACTCAAAATGGCTGGACGTACCAAGCCTTACAAACAACCATAACTGTCCACCTCTAACACGAGTTTACTTAGGAAAGAACTCCTATGGCAAGGGCTCAACCTCCTCCTCTGGTTCGTACTCTGGATCGCTCTCAGGATCCAACTCCTTATAAAAATATTCACCTGTGACGTATAGTCGAAGGGTGAGCTAATATATAAGCTCAATCGGGAAAAAACATTAGTTGCATTTAAATCTTACATGTCAAGTACGAAGTTTCATAACTGATTTTCATATCTACATTTCACGTTTCACACATTTGAATTCTATATGCTGGAACTTAATCCTACACACACACACACACTCGAATCACATGCTTTGTTTTAAAACCTTTGATATAACTTAAGACATCAACTTAATTTACTACCCTAATCAAATATAGCATTGGGAGCCACATATGTTACCGATGGGAATCCCAACTACCGTTGTTCAATGAATCATTTATACATAATGTCCAAGCCCCTACGTTAGGAGGGATACTTGTATCGAACGAAGTATTACCGTTGGCCGGTAAGAAAATGAATGGATATCCCGCCGTACCGGAGAACAATGAACAAATATCCCACCGTATCGGAGCACAATTTGGGATTCGTTATACTGAATCTTAAATCATAATTAACTTATGGTTTTCACACCGTATAAAGTGATTATATTATACTTATTTTGAAAAAACTAAATACTCACATACGATTTCGGAATTCACACGAACACATTCTTCTCATCACATATCTCATATTACATCACAATTATACTTTTCAAAACTTGTTTGAAAGGTTAAAATTTTACATACTTATTTTCACAAACACTTATCATGACTTATCACATCACATTACTTGACTTATATAGAGCACATTCAAATCAAATGATCATAAGTTTTCCCCTTCCTCAAAGCACGCTTAGCATAATTCATACATAAATCTTTTAAGGACTCACGTGTAGGCCTTAACACTTTGTCCTACATCCGAATCATCCAAAGAGTCCTTACGAATGCTTAAGAAAACTAAAGATAAATATTTTCGAAGTATTCAGACAAAAAGAGTCAAAATAAGTCTTACTTTGTTTCTCGCGTGAGCGAGCACCAAAGCTCGTGTGTGTGAACTCACAAATCTCGGGCGTGCAATTGAAATTCAGCTTACTGAAGTTGAATTCCACCTATCGCCTCAGGCACACGAGACTCTCGCATGAGCGAGAAACACAGATTGCGTGAGCGAGTTCATACACTACTTACACTCTCGCACGAGCGAAAAATGTAACTCGCGCAAGCGAGCTCATAGATCACTTATACTCTCGCATGCGTGAATATCAGAGGCTCACTAGAGACTCTATTCTCAGTAGAGCGAGGCCAAATGCTATCTTTCTGAAGCCTCCTCGCGCGAGCGAGCTATGAAGCTTGGGTGCGCGAGAACTAGAAACACTTCAAATCCGATTTTTCTCAACTCGATCTTCTTGCGGACTCTTCGCCAACCACTCCCACACTTCTTACACATCCTATTACACAATTTGTACACACATGGTTGTCGATTTCTTACCTTTAAACATCGACTTACTCGAGAATTAGAGCATCTTCTCCTCTTGCAAGTAAATGGGTTTCAAAACCCATTTTAGTCTCTCTAAGCTCCTCAATTGTCACGACGTCGTCAAAATCGGGTGGTGATCTTTTACTCGCGAGTTGTGAAACTTACACAATGATCTAGCGGCTAGAAATACAGGGATTCAAGTGAATCCTATCTCTTCACACCCTTCTTCCCTTTCTCTCTCTATCTTAAAGCTAACAAAATAATCGCAAATATCTTGCAAGTGAGTTATCCCTCACTTATCCAAACAAGCACTTTGTTTCCTTGTGACATACATACATACACATGGTGTGGTACTCTTATCCACTTACTCTCTCTATGTTAGACATATACACCTATTGGTGTGTACACGTGAAAACTCCTTCACCTAATCTAACACACATCCAATCCTGGGTCGTTACACATGCACACCGACCCAAATAAACGTTGTAATTATGCAGTGCACCACATCAAGACCTGCTCACATTTACTTCCACGAGTTAATAAAATTTGAGGTTATTACATTTTCCCCACCTTATAAAATTTTCGTCCTAAAAAATTGACCAAAGTAATTAGAGTCGATCACTCACACTAACAGAACGCACATACGCATACACATTGTCCACATGAACATACCCAATAGCGAAGGATACATGGACGTTTTCCTTGACCATAAGGGTCATACCCTCTCAGTCACAACTCAGAGCTTATTTACACACACGACATAGAGCATTAAACTCAGTCATACCTGCAAAAGTTCCATACTAACTCCAAATTTGTCTACCACGACCATCACACAAAACTTAACAATGCTTATGCGAACGTGTTCGAAAATCATCCATCCTAAAATCAACATGATATATGTGAAGTATATATCCAATGTCTATATAATCAAATGCACCATACATTTATACTTGAAAAATTCCAACCAATATATGCCCGCACTACAATGCGTATCAAATTAGTCATTTTCAAACACATGTAAACGTAGAATCCACACATTAATCTAAAACAAAATTATTTGCCTTTCATACCACACACATCCACAAAGTTGTTAGGATAGAATCAATAAATCCATCCGCACGTAGTCAATTATGAATACACATAATGCCACACCTTGGAACCTGCACGACAAGTTACAATCCATGATTCTATTCCAAATCAAACTATTACATCGAATCACACGTCGAGTATCCAAAACATTCGTGGATACATCTACCACACAAAGAGTTGAATTTAACAAAAACTAAAATTTAAACCCATTTACGTTCAACTTTAAACTATTCACAATGACACAAAACCATTTATATCAAAATTTAACATGTAAAGGTGATAGCCATGTCACAATAGTTTTAGAACTTACCCATCAAAAGTTACAATGAACTTATCCATTTACATTTAAAAAAGAAATCAAATTTCTTCAAAATAAACCCTATTGTCACCAACGACAACTAACTCTCAGCATCGCCACCTTGATCAGACTCCTCTCCCGAGTCATCCTCACCAGAACCCGAATCGCCATCAGACTCCTCGCCGAAGTCAGTCGTCCCGCCAGAGCTGGAAGTACCAAAAGTGGCAGACTGTAGTATCGAGAGACACTGCTTATACGTATGTGGATACGCATGACGCATCAAATTGGTGACAATAACCTCTTGAAACTGTTGTTGCTGCTTTATTTCACGGTTCTGTTGGAGTAGTGCTTGGAGCATCTCATCCTCACTATCCATCCTCCTCGCAAAATCTGAGGCTTGTTCTATGCGGGTCTGTGAGTTAGCATGTGGTTGGGCTGGTTGATCTGGCACTGCTTCGGGTTGAGGGAGTTGTTGTGGAGTTGCTTGTTGTTCTTGGTCTTGCGCCCTTTGCGCAATTTCTCTTTCTCTTTTCCTTTGACACTCCCAGTTAAACTGTTGTAACTTAGGTTCCAATCGTGCACTCGGTACGTTTTGTAGTTGTCAGTGGCAATGGGATCATTCTTAGAAATGACATAACGATCGTCATCAAAGGAAGGTTTATATTGGGCTATCATTCTGGAAATTAATCGGGCATAGGCCAATCGAGGTATAACTGTTGGGACAACTCCCAATTTAGCACGCTCATGGGCATGCTTAATACCTTCTCGTACTAACACAGGGGAATTGAATCATCTGCCCTCAAAAGCTGCATATAGAGCCTGACGAAATGGATACCTCCATTCTTGCTCATGCCCCATCGAGTATATATTCTTCCTCATGATTACATCTAACGGCCACATTCGCTCAGGTAACTGGGCCCGCATAACCAACTTCCTGGTCCCAGCCTAACCATTGGTCATTTCAATCTTAATGTGATGAAAACTAACGGTTTCTTAAATAGGAGGTGTCGCACCCCCTTCATGCGCTTCATAATTCCAAGAGCAATTCATTGCTCTTCCAATGTCTGTGTAGTCAAAAGTTAATGTTTTATCGTCAAGGGTAACGATCAACATATTTCCCGTTGGATCTAGTCTCAAAGTTTGATAAAATAAATTTACAAGACACGGGTAATAACTATCATAGAATGGGCAGAGAAATGATAGCATCTTGGCCGACGTCAAGTATTCTTTGGTCCACATAGTTTCGGGTTGGTCCTTAAACAAATCCCTGTGAATAGCCCATTCAATCTCAAATGTTTTCGCCTCCCAAAACAGAGAAGGTTGAACCTGGGGTCTAGATGGAGGAACCCCTTTATCACGCCTAGAGCTAGATGGCCTCACCGCCATTTTCTTCCTAGGTTTAGGGTTTGGGGACCTAGAAGTCATGCTAGGGTTTTTTTAATCCAAAATAAATGAAATGCAGCTTGAAATTAGACCAAGGACTACCTTAATCACAATAAATCCAAGTATAAGCGCGAGGTGATCCAAGGAAAATCGTGTTGGAAGGCTCCCCGCGAAGAAGAAGATAAAACCCTTAAACTCCCCCTTTTGAAATTTCGTTTGAAATGCTCATGGAAAGGGTGAAACCGTTATGTAGTTAGATCCTCGCGCGAGTGACCTAAGTCAGCTCGGGCGCGCGAGCATCAGTCAGTCACTGGAACTTGACTTCCTTTGTTATATATCTTTTTTTTTTCTTTCTAAGTGCCTCGCGTGAGCAAGTTTTAAACCTCGCGCAAGCGAGCATCAGTGTGTCTTCAAGGCATTGAATTCCCTTCTCTATTTTTTTTTGCTTCCTGAGTGCCTCGCGCAAGGGAGCACTAAAACTCGGGCGCGCGAGAACCAGACACATCATTTTTTAGTTCTTTCTCTCGCAATTTTCAACTTTTTCATTGACTCTACGATGTTGAGATCATTTTTGACAATTCTCTTTGTACCTACCACGCACATACACTAACTAAACTACCACTTATCTACCATGATTCATTATCAATCAAAACCATGCCACAAAAAGTTAAATTCAAAATAGTAATTTAGTATTACAAGATGTCAAATTGACACATGATTCATTCAAACAATTTCGAATACACGTAGCGCACATCCGCCTCACGTTCCCAAGTAGCTTCCTCCGGCGAATGGTTCCGCCATCTAACAAGCACTAATGGAATCCTCTTGGTGCGCAGTACTTGTTCCTTGCAATCAAGTATTTGTACCGGCTCTTCCCTAACTTTCAGGGCCTCTTGAATTTTGATCGGTTGGTAATTCAATACGTGAGTTGGATTTTTCACATATCATCTCAACATCGATACATGAAACACATCATGCATGCTTGAGAGTTGCAGTGGTAATTCAATATGTGAGTTGGATCTTTCACATATCGTTTCAACTCGTCAGCAACTTCTCCAACACGCCCCAAAACCTTAAAAGGTTCAACGTAACATGGATTCAGCTTGCCACGCATCCCAAAACGCATTACGCCCTTAGTCGGCGAAATCTTGATGAAGACATTGTCTCCCATCTAAAAGAGACATATTGTATTATCATTGATATATATATATATATATATATATATATGCACACTTATATACATACTCCAGCACAACAAAACATTAAGTTTACCTAAAACTCAACGCTTGTCCTTTTAAAGTTCGCATAACTCTTCTATCGGCTTTGTGTAACCCTTAATCTTTCTTTAATCACACGTATCTCTTCAGTGTACTCTCCACAATCTCTGACCCTAATACAAACTTTTCTCCTGTCTCTTCCCCATTGATTGGAGATTTACACCGTCATCCATATGGAGCCTCATATTGTAATAACCCAAAAAAAATCACACTAAACTATGACCTCGGGATCCGTGCCCGATCGGTCATAGGTTTGACCAAATGGAAGTCCAACAGTTAGTATGTAGTGTGATGAACGGATGAGATGTGATAAATAGAATGCCTATGTGGTGTGTGTTGTGAAGGTATAGTCGCATACACCTACCGCGGTGTATGTGCTCAACACACAAGTGAGGAAGAGGATAAAAAGAGTTAATAACCCTAAGATCAAGAGTTTTGAGTTGTTGAGAGAGGAGTAAAGAAGAGAGAGAGAGGAGTAAAGAGGGTGATCAAGCAAGAGTTATTGTGAGTGATTGGAAGAAGGATTCAAGCATTAAAGAGGCTGATTCAACGCAAGGAATCCGTTAGAACAAAGCTGGAAACCCTAGCCTTCCAACCCTAGATTTGAAATCAACTTGAGATATATTCAAGGTAAGATTTTTGTAAATAAAATGCATAGATTATAGGGTTTAAGTTGTAGTTGAAAATAGTTTAAATCTTAGGATAATGGCTTAGAAAAATAGAAGAAAAAGTATGGAAAAAGATTAGGAAGAACAGCTCGAAAGGGGCTGAATCTGACAATTTCGATTAATCGAAATTGGGTTTCGATTAATCGAAATTGGCCAGGAAGTTAAAAAGTCAGAGGACCCCGATTTCGATTAATCGAATTGGATTTCGATTAATCGACTTTGGATTTCGATTAATCGATTTGGGGATCGATTAATCGACTGAGAACCTCCAGTGGACCCCAGGGGTTGAAGGAAATGACTTGAGGAAAAATCGACTAATCGAAATGGGATTTCGATTAATCGATTTTAGTTTTCGATTAATCGATTTGGAATCGATTAATCAACTTGTGAAACTCATTTATTGACCGAGGGTCTACTTTGCGAAAAGAAGGATTTCGATTAATCGAAATTGGATTCGATTAATCGAATGAAAACTCGACTGTTCGAACAGTGAATTTGCTTTGCGAAAAGAAGAATTTCGATTAATCGAAATTGGATTCGATTAATCGAATAAAAACTCGACTGTTCGAACTGAGAATGGACTTTGCGAAAAGGAGACTTTCGATTAATCGAAATTGCTTCGATTAATCGATATTGACCTTCGATTAATCGATTTTGGAAATCGATTAATCGAATCAGATTCGATTAATCGATTTTGGAATTCGATTAATCGACTGAGATAAACTATGTTGACTTTTAGGCTTGACTTTAAGATTCTTGGGGGATCTTATACTTTCTTTATTGCATCCTTTGTGATGTGTTTCACCTGTTATGTGGTACCATAGGTGGTACGTGTGGACTAGTGCACAAGGAGCCACGTGGGACCTTGATGCAATGATCAAATGAAGACTTGAGTTAGGGAACACCTTGAACATGTACTTTATTTTACAAGAGCATGTATGTAGTGATATAGATTTCCATTCAAATATTTTACTGCTTAAAGAATTGTGAAAAGTGTGTGTGTGTGATATTCATAAGAGTAAACTAACGAGCCATCCCCAGGGGATGAAGAAGTAAAGAGATAAGAGCATCAGGTGTGATGCAAGTAAATGGATACATCCCAGGGATGTATCCAAGGATTGAATCATGTTTGATAGGGCCTAACTGATATAAGATAGCACACTTACACGGTGAATAACTATATGTAAGGCACCGATATTTTTATTATTTGAGGTTTGATAGGTTACCCCACCGACGTGGCGGGATATCCACGACTGACACGGCAGGATATCCGTGACCGATACGGCGGCGAAACCGTAGGCCAGTGCGGAGGCTTATCCGTACATAGTAAGCACACCCCAGGGGTGTTGATTGAGACAAGTGAAACCCCGCCACCAATCCCCAGGGGAAAGGGGCTTGGGTACTATATGGTATTCCCAAGGAATACATTAAAACTGTCTATATAGATGACGATGAAGGGTATCTCATCGGGGCTCGATGCTATATTGCTCGGGGATTACTTAAGTTGAAAGTTTAAGTTTTGCTTTAGGCCTTCTCAGCATCATTCATGAGTAAATGAAAATATAAGTAATCAACAGTAAAACGAAATGCTTTTAATCTGTTTTACTAATAACTGCATAGACACATCATGCATGGCATATCATGGAATACATGTGAGTCATAATTTATATGTTCAAACCGTGTTTGTTCCCTATTGAGCTAGGATGTAGCTCACCCTATAGACTATACGTCGCAGGTTCACTACTAGCAGCTGCCGCGGCTTCAGGAGACGCTGATCCCGGCGAGTCGGACCTTGCGGCCGGCGAAGAGTTGGAGCCACCTCCAGAGGACTTCTTCTAGAGGACTCCGCTGTGCCACTTTGAGGGATTTTACAGAGAGTTTTGTACGGCTTGGTATGTCAAGCCTTGATTTTGTGAAAACCATGTATATAAGGTTTTGGATTATTCTTTTGGGACGAACCATCCGTGATGATTTCTATCATCGATGGTTCGGATCGGTTCTCCATTCATGTAGGGGCATGAGGGTAGAACTGTCTTTTGGAAAGTTAATTAATATAGATTTAAATTCCGAAATTTCATTTATAGTACTTTTGATGCTTGATATACCAGTGTTCCGTGCTTAGCTAAGGGCACGGTCAAGATGATCGTGCTGATGGTACGGGTTTCGGGGTGCCAAAATCTGGGCTGTCACACATATCGTTCCATACCTATACTTGTTTGATAGCTATTATTGTATGTAAACTCGATCAATGATAAATGTTGATTCCACAATCTCTAAAAATCAAGCATACAAGCTCATAGCATATCTTCTATAATCTTATTTGCTCGTTAAGTTTGACCATCTATTTATGGGTGAAATATTGAACTAAAATCTAGTCTCGTACCCATCCCATCTTGAAATTTCTGTCAAAATTGAGAAGTATACAACGGATCTCGATCGGAGACTATGCTCACTGGAATACCGTGTAATCAAATTATCTCCCTCATATACATGCCCACCAGTCTACTTGCAGTATATGTTGTATTATAAGGTAAGAAATGGGCTGATTTATTTAATCTGTCAACGATCATCCAAATAGTATTATGCTTCTTCATTGTCCGTGGAAATCCTAAGATAAAGTCCATAGAAATAGATTCTCACTTCCACTCTGGTATCGACAACGGTTGTAATAACCCAGATGGATGTCTGTGATCCACCTTCACTTGCTGACATACTAAGCACTTTGAGACATACTCAGCTACGTCTTTTTTCAAACCTCTCCACCAGAAACTCTTCTTCAGATCTTGATACATCTTAGTACCACCTAAGCGGATAACATACTTTGACTTATGAGCCTCATCCAAAATAGTTTGCAGTAGGTTGGCATCGATTAGTATACACAACTGCCCTCTGTACAATAGCGACCCATCACTCTTGATAGAAAAATTTGGACCAATACCATCTATTACTCCTAGCCGAATTTTTAACAATTCTATATCTTTCATCTGAAGCTCATAGATTCGATCGAAGATCACAGGTCTGATTGTAACGTTCGCTAAGAAAGCTCCTGAAGCTGTCACCTCGATCCTCCTATGATGCAATGCTATATCCTCCAATAGTTTCCACCGACGGAGTCCCAAAATAAGACTTGATAATTTAGCTGAAGTCTTCCGACTCAAGGCATCTGCAACCACATTTTCCTTACCTGGATGGTATTGAATGGAACAATCATAATCTTTAAGGAATTCCATCCAATGTCTCTGTGTCATATTCAGGTTTTTCTATGTAAACAAGTATTTAAGACTTTTATGGTCCGTGAAGATTTTGAAAGCTTCTCTATATAAATAATGTCTCCATATCTTCAACGCAAATATCACTGTTAATAGCTCAAGATCGTGCGTAGGATAATTCTTTTCATGATCTTTAAGCTGTCTCGACCCGTAGGTGATAAATTTTCTGTTTTGGTTAAGCACACAGCCTAAGTCACTATGTGACGCATCACTATACACCGTAAAACCTCCATTCCCTGATGGAATGGTTAACATTGGTGCTGACGTCAATCTCTTCTTGAGTTCTTGGAAACTCTTTTCACATTTATCAGTCCACTCAAATTTAACATCTTTCCTTGTAAGTTTTGTGAGTGGCCCCGAAATCTTCGAGAATCCTTCCAAGAACCTCCTGTAGTATCTAGTCAGACCAAGGAAATTGTTAATTTCCATCACATTCTTTGCTCGCTCCCATTCTATTACTGCCAATATCTTTGCTAGATCCATAGTAACACCTGCTTTTGAGACCACGTGTCCCAAAAAGCTCACTTCTTCAAGCCAAAACACACACTTATTGAGGTCTGCATACAATTAATGTTTACGCAAGGTTTGCAGAGCGATCTTTAGATGTTTCTCGTGTTCTTCCCTGCACTTTGAATAGATGAGTATGTCGTCCATGAACACAACCACACATGTATCCAAATGCGGTTTGAATACTCGGTTCATAAGATCCATAAAATGTGTTGGTGCAGTTGTTAAATCGAAAGGCATCACAAGAAACTCATATTGCCCATATTTGGTTCGAAATGCCATCTTCTGAACGTCCTCAGCTTTCACTTTCAACTGATGATAACTAGATCTTAAGTCTATTTTGGAAAAGAACTTTACTCCTTGTAATTGATCAAAGAGATCGTCGATTCTGGGTAAAGGATATTGGTTCTTGAGAGTCAATTTGTTCAACTGATAATAGTCGATGCACAACCTCATCGACCCGTCCTTCTTGACAAATAAGATCGGTGCTCCTGAAGGAGACACACTTGGTCTTATAAAACCGTTATCTAAAAGTTCCTGCAATTGGTCCTTCAACTCCTTCAACTCAGCTAGAGCTATTCTATACGACGCTTTAGACACTGGCTCGGTACCTGGGACTAAGTCTACGGCAAACTCAACCTCTCTATCAGGCGGCAATCTCGACAACTCTTTAGAAAAAATATCTTGAAACTCGCAAGCCATCAAAATTTATGTTATCACGTTTTTCTCTTCCTTCTGTTCTTGCATAAATGCTAAATATCCACTACACCCATTTCTCATCATCCGATCTGCACGAATCGTAGAGATGAATGGTACAAAGGTCGATCGCATGCCGAGAAATTTGAATGATCTACCCTCATTTGGGTGAAATATAACTATCTTTCTACGACAATCGACATTTGCATCATGGGTGGATAACCAATCCATGCCAAGGATTATATTGAATCCTTGCATATCCAATAGGATCAAGTCAGCCATCAATTTGTGATCTTCATACCCCCTGATGGCTACCATCACTGCTTGACATACTGTGTCAGTCTTTACTGAATTCCCTGTTGGAACTGACACATCCAAAATAAATTCAAAGGGCTCTGGAACGACCTTCACCCTTTCTGCAAATTGAGGCGTGACAAATGAGTGTGTGGACCCTGGGTCTATTAGAACTCGTGCTTCATAGCAAAGATAGTCACCTTTTCTATACATTTGTAACGTACCTACGTTATATTCATACTAAGTAATTAGACATACTCCCAAAAACATAGCATGCCATATAGAAGTTCTAAGAGTTTCTTTTACACTTATGCACCTTCTCTATCTAAAATTTAAATAGGTAATTAAATGAAATTACATAAATAATTTGTACCTTGGATGATATCATTATTGGTATTGGCATCCTTACCAGTCACAGCATACACAGGGCCTTGTACAGTGGGTCGTATGTAGATCTCTGTGGTGCTGCAACAAGTACTTTTCCTTCACTTCTCAAAATCGAGCAATCCTTGATTGCATGTCCATCTTTCCACATTTAAAATATGCCCCAATGCCTCATCTGCAGTCCACGGTCTTATGCAGTTTACCACAACTTGCACAAGTTTCTTACGGAGTCGTAGATGCTGCTCTTGACATTCCCTGGCCAACTGACCCTCCCATGGTAGTAGCAGAGCCAAAAGGGCGAAACCACTTAACTAGGGTAGGTTGAAATGTCTTCACATGATTAGTCTAGATAAATGGTTTCTGAGCTGGTGCTGTGTACCTAGGCTTTTTATTCACCGTTTCAAAAGTTTAATTAACAGAGGGTTCTTATACTCTGACAAAATCTCAAACACATGGCACAAGTCTAAGATCTATCGAAAATTTCTAAAGCTGATGTTTTGATATCAATTGTGACAGCCCGAATTTCCTAACCGCGAAACCCACGCCATCGAATCCCCAGTTAAGGCGATCCCCGAATCATAGAACACTTAGTACATCCACATATAGCAGAAAACAAAGCTGATATCTCTAATAGAGTAGATAGAGTCATCATAACCAGCAAAAGAAAGTTCCATTGCTATAACTCAAGAACTGATCAAAATAACGGTTCTTATCTCATGCCTATCCCATGGAGAAAGAACCGAAACGAACCACCAGTGATGGACATCCATCACCCAATAATGGGTCACAAAATAATATCCAAAAATAATTATTACACAACTGAATATCTTACTCAAAATGGCTGGGCATACCAAGTCTTACACACAACCACAACTGTCCACCTCTAACACAAGTTTACTTAGGAAAGAACTCCTCTGGTAGGGGCTCAACCTCCTTCTCTGGTTCGTACTCTGGATCGCTCTCAGGAACCAACTCCTTATCAAAATCTTCACCTGTGACGTATAGTCGAAGGGTGAGCTAACATATAAACTCAATAGGGGAAAAACATTAGTTGTATTTAAATCTTACATGTCAAGTATGAAGTTTCATAACTGATTTTCATATCCATATTTCACATTTCAGACATTTGAATTCCATATGCTAGAACTTAATCACACACACACACACACACACACTTGAATCATATGCTTTGTTTTAAAACCTTTGATATAACTTAAGACATCAACTTAATTTACCACCCCAAACAAATATAACATTAGGAGCCACATATTTTACCGATAGAAATCTCAACTATCATCGTTCAATGAACCATTTACACATAATGCCTAAGCCCCTACATTAGGAGGGATACTTATGCCGAACGAAGTATTGCCGTTGGCCGGTAAGAGAATGAACAGATATCCCATCGTATCGGAGCATAATGAACGGATATCCCGCCGTAACGGAGCACAATTTGGGATTCGTTATACTGAATCTTAAATCATAGAGCAAAAATATAACTTATAATTTTCACACCGTGTAAAGTGATTACATTATACTTATTTTGGAAAAACTAAATACTCATACAAGATTTTGGAATTCACACGAACACATTCTTCTCATCACATATCTCAAATCACATCACAATTATACTTTTCAAAACTTGTTTGAAAGGTCAAAATTTCACATACTTGTTTTCACAAAAACTTATCATGGCTTATCACATCACATTACTTAACTTATACAGAGCACATTCAAATCAAATGATCATAAGTTTTCCCCTACCTCAAAGCACGCTTAGCATGATCCATCCATCAACCTTTTGAGGACTCACGTGTAAGCCTTAACACTTTATCCTATATCCAAATCATCCAAAGAGTCCTTAGGAATACTTAAGAAAACTAAAGATAAACATTTCTGAAGTATTCACACAAAAAGAGTTAAAATAAGCCTGACTTTGTTTCTTGCACAAGCGAGCACCAAAGCTCGTGCGCGCGAGCTCACAAATCTCAGGTGCGTGATTGAAATTCAACTTATTGAAGCTGAGTTCCACCTACCGCCTCGGGCACGCGAGACTCTCGCGCAAGTGAGAAACACAAATCGCACAAGTGAGTTCATACACTACTTACAATTTCGTGTGAGTAAAAAATATAACTCGCGCGAGCGAGCTCATACATCACTTACACCATCGCGCGCGCGAATATCAGAGGCTCACTGGAGACTCTATTCTCGGTCGAGCGAGGCCAAATGCTATCTTTCTGAACCCTCCTCGCGCGAGCGAGCTTTGAAGCTCGGACGCGCGAGACCCAGAAACACTTCATATCCGAGTTTTATCAACTCGATCTTCTCGTAGTCTCTTCGCCAATCACTTCCACACTTCTTACACATCCTATTCTACAATTTATACACACATGGTTGTCGATTTCTTACCTTGGAACATCGATTTACTCGAGGATTGGAGCATCTTCTCCTCTTACAAGTAAATGGGTTTCAAAACCCATTTCAGTCTCTCTAAACTCCTCAATTGCCATGACGTCGTCAAAATTGGATGGTGATCTTTTACTCGCGAGTTGTGAAAATTACGCAATGATCTAGCGGCTAGAAACACACGGATTGAAGTGAATCCTATCTCTTCACACCCTTCTTTCCTTTCTCTCTCAAAGCTAACAAAATAATCACAAATGTCTTCCAAGTGAGTTACCCGTCACTTATCCAAACAAGCACTTTGTTTCCTTGTGAAACACATTCATACACATGGTGTGGTACTCTTATCCACTTACGCTCTCTATGTTAGACAGATACACCTATTGGTGAGTACACGTGAAAACCCCTTCACCTAATCCGACACACACCCAATCCTGGGTCGTTACACATGCACACCGACCCAAATAGACGTTGAAATCGTACAGTGCACCACATCAAGACCTGCTCACATTTACTTCCATGAATTCATAAAATTTGGGGTTATTACAGTTTTGGTTTGGTTTGGGTTTTTTATTATTTTTGTGTATTTTAAAACTTTTTCCTTTTTTTCATGTTTTTTGGGGGTTTTATCATCCTACTTAATTAGTCTTTTTATTTTCGCGACCAAAAACCGAAATTGAACCATTTGGATCGGTTCGATTTGCTCGATTTTTGGGTCGGGTTTAGGTTTTGGTCAAAACTTGCATCCCTAATGTAGCCCATGTATAATTGGAATGGAACATTGATTTCTGAGGACCAAAAGGATTTGACACCCAAGATCTCAATTAATTTTTTTTAGAAAGAATGGATTCAACAATTAAACTTCCTTACTTTACTTTGTTTGTGATGACATAAAAGGGTCTGATTCAACGGCCACAAGAACCAAATGGGGTCCTTCAAATTTCGCAAATGCGCGATCTCCTGAACAAATCGGTAAACAGTATATCAATAGTAAACATAAAAAAGAGTATCATCACACATGAAGACCATTTTCCAATAAGAAAGGTAAAAACAATTAACCACAAATACAATTATTAAATCACTTACCACTCTCCATACAAATCTCCAAATCATTATTTTCATTCCCCTAAACAACAGCTCTGAAGGTCTCCTAAGAAGAGATAGGAATATAATATTCACAGTAGATTGGACTAATAAACAAAAAAGAACACATAAGCAGGTGTACCATACCAGATTGACTGATAAACTCAATCACGACATATTAATCTATCTCCAATTACTTCTACTATTCAAGCTCTCCACAATGTCATTTCTCTAACTATTTCAAAACATAGTCTTGTATGAAGAACACACCAAGGTCGAGCCCAGCTTAGCATTGTTCAAGATCATATAAACAATAAAAATATACCCATATGTAAACAAATATAAATAATTATGAAAAATTTTAAATACTAAAATCTTCAAAATACAAAGTATAAATATATGCAAACAAAGTAGACACCAGAAGTCATCATACATTTAGAAACTTACAGAAGAGACCTTTCCAAGTGTTTGAAAAGGACCAAGTCAAAAATAAGAAATCAAAACCACAGCAAAGTTGGATAAAATTATGAAACAATAAAGAATGACATTCATTCTAAATTATTTGACGCTTTACAATAAAACCAATCATCGGTAATCTAGATCTAGTAAATGATCATAATTGTTGACTAACAGATTATATTGAAACAAATGCACCCACGAATTCTAAAAGTTCATTGCCACTCAGCCAGTGCTAAACATGAAACTTATTTACTCTCTTCATTGTCTTTGATTTCAGTCACAACGTGAGCAATCCCCATTGTGGGGTCCTCCTCTTTATGACCCTCTTTACCATTTTTAAAAAAATTGTGGTTTTCTTTGTTATGGGAAAGCCTGTTTGCAAAGCTAAAATATAAAGAAAATATAAATTAGCACTTATATGTTAGTTCATGATGAAAAAATAGGCAAAGAAAAAACCTTAAAAGCGAGTTTAGTAGTACTTTGCCGAATTATCAGCTTCAACAGAAACCCCAATGCCATTCATGCCAAGAGATTGACAACCATCATCAATTATGAGAGACTTGGAAGAGATTATAGATTTCTTTAAAATGAACAAAGAAATATCTCTTTATTGAATTACTATTCTACATGGTACTGAGTGTTAAATCTAGTCAAAGATATTGCAAGCTATAACAAGAAGACCTTTGGTTATGATGGGAAAATGTTTGTAAGTATTTCTCCACATCCCTGTATAATTTCAGGGCACAATTAAGTTAGAAATATTTGAGAGACTACTTTCTATCATTTGCATAGAATAAGCAAATTACAAAGGACTTGAAAGCAATCACTCATGCTTAAAAATAAATATTTTAATAAAAATAATAAGAATATAGAGTTGTGAATATGATTATGGGAAAGATTTTTGAATTCTCAAATTTGATAATAAATTTTGAATAAGAATATGAATATAATATCCATTAAAAATGCTTGCTTGTAACCTAGGGATGAAAGTTCAGGTATCCGAATTGAACCAAAACTGAATTTTTTGGTTTTTGGTTCCATTTAGCCTAAAACAAAACGAAAGCGAAATGGATTACTTTGTTTCAGTTCATTTTTTGTTAGTTTCTTTAAATTGAAACATAAACGAAACCCGAAACTTTCAGTTTTTTTCGGTTCAGTTTTATTTTTGTTTTTTTTAATATTTTTGTGCATTTAAAAACTTTTTTCAAGTTTTTTTTTTTTTTTTTTTCAAGTTTTTTTTGGGTTTATCATCCTACCTAATCAGTTTTTGGTTTTCACAACCAAAAACTGAAATTTGTCCATTTGGGCCGGTTCGATTCGCTCGGTTTTTGGGTCAGGTTTGGGTTTTGTCAAAACTTGCATCCCTAATGTAGCTCATGTATAACTGGAATGGAACATTGATTTCTGAGACCAAAAAGATTTGACACCCAAGATCTCAATTAATTTTTTTTTAGAATGAATGGATTCAACAATTAAACTTCTTTACTTTACTTCGTTTGTGATGACATAAAGTGGGTCTGATCCAGCAGCCACAAGAACCAAATGGGGTCCTTCAGATTTCGCAAACACGTGATCTCTTGAACAAATCGGTAAATAGTATATCAATAGTAAACATAAAAACGAGTATCATCACACATGAAAACTATTTTTCAATAAGAAAGGAAAAAATAATTAACCATAAATACAATTATTAAAACACTTACCACTGTCCAAACAAATCTCCAAATCATTATTTTCACTCCCCTGAACGAGAGCTCTAAAGGTCTCCTAAGAACAAGTAGGAATATAATATTCACAACAGATTGGCTTATGGCCTGTTCACTTCATTGCTAAAGTTAGTCTCATTAATTCTCTCAACAAAAAAAATATATTTCTAAGGGGGTGTCTTTGCCTGAAGTACTGATTCTGATTCATCCACAATAGCCTAAACCAGAAAATACACGTGAAACTAAGGCCCGTGCAATTTAATAACAAGATAAAAATAAAAAACAATCAGTCCCCTCATTCAAAATTCATCTGTGTATATGTATGTAAGTATAAAAGATTATTCAAGCATAATAATTTGATTTTTAGGTTGACTTTACAAAGAAAGATGAATACCATATAGAAATAAAAAAACTACACCTCAACCCAATAACAATTCTAAAAAAGAGAGACCCCTCACAGTCTAATGCCCTTTTAGATTGTCCAATTTTTTAGGCACCTATTTGATAGGTAGCTTGTATCACAAAATCACTCTAATAGACCATTTTTGCCATCATATTAGTGAATTCTTTTAAGGATCATTGTAAATAATTTTGTAGTCTCTCCAAGTATTTAATTAACCTGATCATTAGAATAGTCCTACCGATGTGATCTTGGAGCTAGATAAAAGATTGGACCGTTGAGATCAATCTCCATTTGTGCTAATCCTACAGTACACAGAGTTGATGCTATTTACTAAATGAATCACAGTACTTCAACAGAAAATTACCAACATCGCTCTTGAAGAACTTAGTCGAGCTTTCCAGCGGGAAAGACGCGGTGACTTCAACTTTGACAAGATCAATAAATGCTATATCAATCAACCCATTGCCAATACCTGTAGTTAAAATGATATTTTGGGGAACATCAATTAAGGTGGTGCTACCCAACACCATGAAATTTTCATCAGTAACTGAAATATCAGCTCCAACATTCATATTGAGCGAAAATCAAGTAAATCCAAATAGAAAACAGTGTATGATTCTCAAAAATATAAACCCAAACAAAAGGAAAATATACCTTACAAAAATCCAATGCAAAAAGAGGTGCCCTCAACCAAAAGAATCAAATTATGATCCAAATGGTTAAATCTCATAAAATAGTTGAGCTATATATAAAGATACTTGAGGAGCACGAATCGATCAACGATGTTGCTACATTCCACTTTGAAACAGACGAAACAAAATGCAACTCAATCCCAAGCAATATGTATACGATTGGAGCCTATAAGATGAAGAGAATATGACTTAAAGTGGTAAACCGTAACCAAAACGCATATGATTGAGGCCAGTTCACCTAATTTGAACACCCTTACATTGGATGGAAGGTTGTTTGACATGCAGGGATTTAAAGTCCGATTTACAACGACATATCCGTTGGGTTCTCGATCAAACCGGCCAATATTCAAGCACCTTTTTATTTTTAACACAATATATATATATATATATAATATTAAAAAATTATAAAAGGGTGTTTTTGGTATTTTGTCTGAGTCATATCCGATACATATCGGTCAATATGGGCTGATATGGTCCCATTTTTTACCTCATATAGATTTGGGGTGCATATCCGTATCAGATGGCGGCCTAACCCGATGCATATCTGCCAATATGTACCTGATATGGCCAATATTTGACCTCACATATAGATTTGGGATGCATATCCATATCGGGTGGGGGCCTAACCTGATATATATCTGCCAATATGTATCGGATATGGCCGATATTTAAAGTCATGGTGACATGAAAAGCATCTATAAGACTATAGTTTTGAACCATTATTATTTTCTCTTATATTTTTATTCTTGATATTATTATAGGTTAATATGATTCCATTTTGATCATAAATTGATATAGATGATAGAAGAAATTGAACCAACCTCCCAATCTTAGCCACTCAAATTGTTCAAAAAGGCCAAGAACTGCCTATTATCAAAAATCCCTATTCAATGTTTATTTTTGTTATTTATTTTGAATATTATACACCCAAATATCAAAACCTGCCTCTCTTTATTCACTGAGAGATCCCACTTGCATCTACAAATTAAGCTTAAAAACCAAACTTTTTTATTGCAGAATATAGATTTAGGGAAGTTTCTTAAAACATAACATGATAAAAGCATGCAAAACCTTGAGGCTGCCACAAAAAATTTAGACTGAGTGAAATAGAATGCTCGCATACAGCTAACATGCAAGCCCTTTGGAGTTTGGATTGACCGAAATGCTATCAAAAAACAATAATGCCCGATGGAAAAGAAAAATCAATCAATACAAAAACCCATTGAAACAAATTTAAAACAAAAATATATAAAGCAAGTGTATTTTCTGCAGAAAATGGATGTTATGATGGCAAGAAAAACCTGGAAAATGAATGTTAGAATGGCAAAAAAAATTGAATATACCTGAAAAATGGATGTTGCTAAGTGCTAACCTGAAAATAAGCCCTCTTTGTATTTTTGTGTCAAACCTTGAGACAATCCTACGGTAATATGAAGCTCGAAAAAAACTATTCTCTCCCTTTTCTTTCGTTTCTCTTTCTAGTTATCAGTTTAAATCTAGCAGTGGTATGCAAGAGCATGAATACTTGGCTACTCGGCTGCAGCGATCATCCACCGATGTTGCAGCGATTGTATGGTGTGGTGGGATCATAAAACCAAAAAAATGATGGTAGAATCTACCTTTGAGCGTGGAAGTTCGATAACCATGTTCTTCTCAACATTAATTAAGGATACAAAATATAGATTCATTTGGGATTTTGCTACGATAGGCACGGGGTTTGCTAACTTGCACCTAACATTTATTGTCGTTTGTGATAGAACGGAAGAATATCCCTTTAATAGAAAGGAATCAATGAATACTAATTTTGAGAATGAACTTGGTGAGAGCATGCATCAGAGTTAGAATTAGTTTGTTTGTAAAACTACAACTAAATAAATAGTAAAGGAATCCAATATGTAGAAATCCTTATGGCATAAGAACAAAACTCAATTACAATGAAAACCACATAAAACTCTAAAACATAAAATGTACCATCATGAACCAAAAAAATAAAAATAAAATCTGGAAAGATACCCGCAGCCCTAAACCTCATAAAAAGTTCTCTAAATAAATAAATAAATAAAAGAAATGGATGAACCTGGGACGGTGGGAGCAATCATCAAGTGAGCTACAATTGGATTCCAAATCAATTTTTAAATCGCAATACAGATTCCAAATCAAATTATTGTCTCCAAGTTCTTAGTTAAAAAAATTTGAGCTTTCTAGGAAACACTCAACTTGTCGTGATTAAATAGTGTCAATTTTTAAATCGTAGAACCAAACACACAACTAAATTTACAAATAAACCACAGATATAAACCTCGAAAGTAAAACGTATCAAATATTTTGAATACCCAACTTATGCAGGATGTTATACTATGAATGTTCCATAAAATTGCCAATTTATACTTGGTAAATACCGAATTACATAAATTGAGGAAGCTATAATTCTCAGTGATAAATTGATAGAATATTATAAGATCTTAATATGAAATGTGAAAAAAAAAAAGTATTGTTTTTGGTGTCTGAGTGTAGTTACTTGGTGTTAGTGATCACAATAGTAGTTCCTCGCATCCCTCCAATTAATAAAAGCCTACAAACAGATAATAAAAAATATAAAAATCAAAGTTAGATTAAATCCAAGACACTGAAAAGTCTACTGAAACCAATAACTTTCAAGGAAGGATAGTCCATATATATATATATATATATATATATATATATATATATATATATATATATATATATATATATATAAGGAGAAACCCCCCCAAAAAAAAATAAAGTAAAATTTTCAGATGCAAAAAACCAAAAATATAAATAAATAATTTCAGATGGAAAAACCCCCCAAAAAAATATAAAGTAAAATTTTCAGATGCAAAAAACCCAAAAAAATTAATAATTTTCAGATGCAAAAAACCAAAAAACAAAAATAAAGTAAAATTTTCAGATGCAAAAAACTAACTCCAAAACATCTCACGCACGCTCAACCTTATCTTGCACCTTCTTTTCTTTGCTTTAGCTAAAACAAAATTCTTCAAAATCATAGAAACTAAGAAACTAAATTCCTACAACAGAAAAAGAAAAATAGATGGATACTCCTAAAAAAATAAAAATAGCTAAATCTAGCCCCATTTTAAACAAAATAGATAAATATATAAAAAAAATAAACAAACAAACAAAATAAATAAACATCCCAACCTCCAAAACCCAAAAGCCCAAATAGCTAAATCAATTCTCCCCAAAAGATTTGAAACCGTGATATCTCTACAAAAGAAAAACCCAAAATCACGAAAAAACCCTAACCCAAATCCAAAAAAAAAAAAATTAAACAAAAAAACCTTCAGAAAAAGTAGAAACTAAAAAATTGTAAAATACCTGAAACAAAAATACCCCCCAAAACATCTCACACTCAGCTTTATGGGTTCTATCTTGCGATCTTGTGGAGAGTTAGATGCAAAAATGCCCCCTCGGCTTTATGGGTTCTATCATGCGATCTTGTGGGGAGTCAGATGCACAAGAAAAGACGAAACCAATATAAATTATAACCAAATATACCTAATTCAACCATTCAATTAGCAGATTAACCAAAACCCCAAACACAAAGGAACAACAACACAAACGGAAACCCAGTAAAAATAAAGTATCAAGGAAGGAAAAAAGGATAAATGGGGAGCAGGTGACTCACCCGATCTTGAAAGGCCGTTATCGAGCCTGTCATAGTCGATGCCCACAGGGTTTTGTCTCACGGGTTAGAATCGAGTTGAAGATATTAGGGTTTTAGAATCGAATGGAAGATATTAGGGTTTTAGAAATGAGTTGCAAAGGAGATGGTTTCCTTTTTAAAAGGAAAAGTGGGTCAGATGGGTCAATTGCGTAGGTTGTTTGGTTAAATAAAGGTATGTTTTAAAGGGGCTTGGTAATTTGAGCCTGAGTTTTGCTAACATGAGCTGTTTTGTCCACATGTGATAGAACGAAAAACAAATAAGGAATCTATACCTTTCACTTTGTATATAAAGGTAAAAAATGTATTTGTTTGTCTCATAACTTAAAATATGACTAAGGACCAATACACTCCCAATTCACCCTTGCTTAATTGAAATTCGATGATGGTTCATTATTGTTGTGAGCCCGGTATATCATACCATATTTACACCACCAAATTCAAAAGATCTCACCATAGTGATTCCCAAAGATGCAATGACTTTGTCATGTCATGTTGTAAATTGCACCCTATGCAACCAAATGGGATACTCTTACGCACTCTAATACAGTAAATAATAAGGTTCTCTTATATATGTAGGAACCCGCTTTGGCTGGGGGCATTGGGTTCTCACGAAACAACCTATATAAAACCTTTAACAGTGTCATGTCGGCCTTTTACGACAAATCCTATCTTATACTTGTCTTGCCTCGTATTGTTCATACTTATCATATTTTATCTTGTCTTATAATACTTGTACTTATATTTGACTTGTGACCTTTAAGTTTAACAATGCTTATTTTTAGCTTATTGAGTTAGAGTACGAGTGTGACAGCCCGGATTTTGACACCTCGAAATCCATGCCATCAGTACAATCCTTAAGACCGTGCCCCATTCATCTGTACGGAATATTGGTATGGCAAGTAATAACAAACGAGATAACAAATGACTAAGTAATGCGGAAACCAACATACTACTCTAAGTATAAATCCAAAAGATAGTTCTACTTTCATGCCACTGCATGAACAGAGAACCGATCTGAACCATCGGTGATAAACAGATCACCCCAGATGATTCACCAAAAGAATTATATTAATTTAATTACATTTCCTAAAAATAAGGCTTGACATACCAAGCCGCACAACAAGCTCTCAAAACTCACTCTATTAAAGTGCTCAGCAAAGTCTCCTAGAAGAAGTCCTCGGGAGGAGGCTCCAACTCTTCCCCGGGCACGTAATCCGAATCACCCGGATCCATGTCTCCCGAAGCCTCAACCGCTGCTAACACTGGACCTGCGACATATAGTCTAAAGGGTGAGCTACATCCTAGCTCAATAAGGAACAACATAATGAACATATAAGTTAAAATCTCACATATATTCCATGATATTCTAAGCATGATGTATCTATCCACTTGCTGGAAAAATAGTTTAAAAGATGATAATTATGCCTTGAAGTTTACTGGTGGTTTACATGTTTCATTTATTCTCAACTGTTCATGAATTACACTAATTAGGCCTAAAGCAAAACTTAAATCTTCAACTTAAGTAGTCCCCGAGCAATATAGCATCGAACCCCGATGGAATACCCTCCATCATCGTCTAAATAGACAGTTGTTAAATGTATTCCCTGGGAATACTACCCAAGCCCCTTTCTCATAGGCGGCGGGATTAAATCTCATCTCAACATCCCTGGGATATGCTTACTGTGTACGGATAAACCTCCATACCGGTGTACGGATTGGCCGCCATACCGGTCATGGATATCCTGTCGAGTCAGTCGTGGGTATTCTGCCACGTCGGTGAGATATTCTATTCAAACCTTAAATAACAAAAATATCATGTGCTTTACATAAAGTTATTCATCGTGTAAAAGTGCTACTTTTTATCAGTTAGGCCTTATCAGTCGTTATCCAATCTTACTTACATCCCTAGGATGTCTAAATTACTCGCATCACACTAATGCCTTTATCACTTTCTCATCTCCTGGGGATGTCTCATTTTCATTAGCTTACTTGGTCTCAGTTACCCGCATCACACTAATGCTTTTATCACTTTCTCATCCCCTGGGGATGTCTCATTCTCATTTACTTTCTGGGTGTCACACACACACCCTTTTCACAAAGATTTACACAGTTAAAACATTTTCAATTTAATTTCTATATCACTACATACATGCTCTTGCAATTAAAGTACATGTTCAAGGTGGTCCCTACCTTAAGTCTCTGAAGGTCCAAGCATCAAGGTCGCACATGGCTCCTTATGCTTGCTTTCACACATACCACCTAAGGTACATCATAACATATGCAATATATCACTAAAGATGCCGTAGAGAAGGTCCTAGACCCTCCATGAACCTCAAGGTTCAATTAAAAAGTCAAGTGAAACTGCCAAAATCGATTAATCGACTCTCAAAATCGATTAATCGAACCCTAAATCGATTAATCAATTCCCAAAATTGATTAATCGAAATCAAAAATCGATTAATCGATCCCAAATCGATTAATCGAATTCTCCTGAATGGTTAAATTGATTATCAAATCGAGCAGTCGAAAATCTGAAATCGATTAGTTGATCCCAGATCGATTAATCGAAATCCAAAATCGATTAATCGATTCTCCAAATCGATTAGTCGATTTCCCCAAGCCTCATCTCTCCAGCCACTGGAGGTACCCAGTCGATTAGTCAATTTTTAAATCGCTTAATCGATTTTCAGATCGATTAATCGAAATTGGGCATTTTTATTTTTTCAACTTCTAGACCAAAATCGATTAATCGATTCTCAAATTTGATTAATCGATTTGGCCAAACTCAGCCCCATTTTTGGACTGTTCTTCCAAATTTTTTCTCTCTTCTTCTTTTCTTTTTTTTATCCATTTAATACTATAATTTTAACTACACTTGACTGGATTTAACCATCAAACATCTATGCATTTAATTTTAATAAAAACTTACCTCAAATCAATCTCCTAATTGATTGAGCGGTTAATTCAATGCTAGGGTTCCGGCCCTTGCTTCAATGATCCTCCACGCGGTGAATCTGACATTAAATGCTTGAAATTCTTCCTTAAATCAACCCACAATAACTCCTAACCATTACTCACCTTGGTTCTCTCTTTCTCTCTCTCTCTCTCTTCTTAACTCTCTTTCACCAACTAAAACAAATGAAACCTAGGTTATTAAACCCTTATATCCTTTCTCAAGTTTTGGTGCTAAGCACATACACCAGAGATAGGTGTATGTGGCCTTAAACTCACACCATACACTACACTTAGGTAAATTTTACATCACATCAGCTCATCCCTTCATGAGTCTACTTTTTTACCATCACTTGGTCAAACCTACGACCAGTCGGGCATGGATCCCGAGGTCACTGTTTAACTCTCAAAATTTCAGAATATTATATTCTCCCCACCTTGGGAATTTTCATCCTCAAAAATAAACCCAAAGGTGCGGCGCTTGGGTATCCCACACGCGGTGGTGTCACATACCCGATCACGAAAAATTAACTAGATATCATGCAATGCAACAATACCACGTAACGTAAGCAAATTTCCAAAAAGATGTTATATATTTCACTATTCAAATTTTAGAATGTACAATTTGTTCATTTACATACTCCCAAAATTACATTATACCCCCCCCCCCCAATTACAAGACAAATCATCATAACAATGCTCCAAAAGTGATCCAGTCCTGCTCATGCGGTCCCCTCTCTAGGCTGGTCTGGTGCTGAGGCGGGTTGCTCTGGCTGGTCTGGTGGTGGCTGGCTCGTCTCAGCTGGCTGTGGTGGTACCGAGCCAGATGCATCGGCAGCAGAGGTACTCGTGTGAAAAGCTGCACCCGAGTGGAAAGCGGTCCGGACCGCAGTCCACGCCTCCTCCTGCGCGAGACGCTGCTGATAATCCAATGGATAGATGTACCGCATGGTGTGGTACATCAAGAAGTCCATCCACTAGTTCATCATCTGATTGTTGGCCTCCATCCGGTCCAACATGTCCTCGATTGTAGGCGCAGGGCGAGCTGCTCGGCGGCGGTAGGCTAAGATAGGTGTGACAGTCCCTGACTGCGATGGTGGCGTGGTAGATGTGGTAGGAGGTGGCACTATGGGCTACCTCCTAGCTGGCGCTGAGGTCTGAGATGGGGCTCCCTCAGCGGGTGGAATGACAGGTGGTGCTCCCCCTACTGGAGGGTTCTGCTGTGGTGGTGGGGGTGGTGGTGGTGCCACTGCTCGCCCATGAACTGGTAGGGCCCTCTTCAACAGTCTATAGCTACGACCCCACAAAGCGACTGAGTAATGCTTTACGTGGTCCGTAGCTTTCTGCTCATGGAGTGAAATCGCATACTCTGGGGCATCAGAGTAGCATTCAAGCATGCTCGATATGAGGCGAGCATAAGGCATCTTCTCTTTGGGCCTTAAAAGACCCTTCATCAATTTCCTCTTAATGTACGTCATCCCCTCGATGATGATCTTAGTAGCATCGAACCAACGCCCGCAGTAAGCTGCATAGAGGGCTTGTTGGACCAATTCAACGCGTTCGGTGTCATGGCGCATAGGATATAAATTACACTTGATTATAGAATCAAGCATCCACATATAAGGAGGTAGGTCTACCCTCTGTATCGATTTTCCCGATCCCTTTCTCCCGTTAGTCATGTCAGCAATGATATCCTCAAATTTGACCTCCTCAGGGAAAGGTGGAAATAGGGTGGTCTCGGGCACAAAATCCAAATAACACTCAAGTGACTCGTGCACATGGCGACGGGTGAAGGTATAATTACGACCATCTATCTTGGTCGTGACGGTGTCATCGACCCTTCTCTAGATGTTGGTAAAACAGGCGCACAAGTTGAGGATAATAGGACCCGTGTAATGGGTTCAAAAGACGGTCGAGACATGAATGTTGGAGGTACTGTCGGGCCCATTAGGTCTCGCCCTCGATTGTTAGGTCGGTAAATAAGACTTCGTCGATGATGTACTCATCTTCGAATTCCTTGGCTGCCCACCACTCATTTGGTTGGAGCAGGTTCACGGGTGGTGGTGGTGTAGGTGAAGATTCGCGCGAAGACACGCTTGTCGAACCGGATGTGGTATCCGATGACGATAGGGATGGGGTTCTTACGGGCGATGGTGTTGGTGGTGGCGGTGCGGCGTTCTTACGCCGGACCAGAAGCTTCAAAGCCGCTTGCTTCGTGGTCAAGCGAGTTCGAGGTGGCATGTCACAACCGCAGATTTTTGAGATAAGTGCACGGCACGCATACACACATAGGTATATGTGTTTCACAAGGAGACCAAAACGGCCCAAAACACATTAAGTGTGTACATGGGAAACACACTAGTATATCCCTAACTTATAGATATATAAGTGAAAGAGAGAGAGAGGAACCTTTACGTAACTCTATTCTAACCTAAATAGAGAGAAGGAGAATATAGAGAGAAGGAAGAAAAGAGCCTGGTAGAGAACTAGGGTTCGTTGAGACTTAGGTCGGCAAAGGACATCAGAGGAAATGACGGGAGAAAGAACCAGGGAGGCCGGATAGCCTAGTAGATATTCAAATCATAAATCGGATCTGTGCGTGATTCATCGTCAGAGGTACATTAAAGACATGATAGATGCCTAGGAATGTTTTAAATAGTAGGAAGAATGTTGGTTAAATATTTCTTTTTAGGAGATTAAGGTAACATGAAGGGAGGAAGCATGTTCTCGATCCGATCGAGGAACAAAATCATCGCTCCTCGCTCGAGCGATCTAAAAGGCTCACTCGAGCGAGGATAAATAGAAGAAAAAATAACTATGGGCTCGCTCGAGCGGTCCCCAAAACTAAAGGGAAGCTCGCTCGAGCGAGGGTCCACAATAAAGATTCGAAAGCTCGATTTAACCGCTCGAGCGACCTCGATTTAACCGCTCGAGTGAGGTCAAGAGACCGCTCGAGCGAGGTCAAGAGACCGCTCGAGCGAGGTCAAGAGACCGCTCGAGCGAGGTCAAGTGACCGCTCGAGCGAGGTTAATTAGTCACATGCAGGTCCGGCTAATATAAGAAACTTGGGTGTCATACACCCCAATGACCTTAGATCATTCTAAAACTATTTCTTTCTCAAATGTAGGTTGATGCATTATAACCCTCTAAGGGCGGGCGTGCCTTGAGATTCGTCGAGGTAGGGAATATTCTCGAAACATGTGCATTATTTTGTGAACTCATATGTGTAGTATAATCTATGTAAATAGTGTATATTTCATAAACCTTCATGATAAGGGTGTGTGTGTGTGTGTTACAATATGGAAAATCCTGAGGTCCCCAGGGGACGAGAAATACAATAGAAGCAAGTGGCATCCCAGGGATGCGTAAGAAAACAAACAGAGAAACAAAGGTAACGTGATAAGGCCTAATGTAATATATTTAGCACAATCACGGTGAATAACTATATGTAAAGCACATTGATATTTTTATTATTTAAGGTTGATTAGAATACCCCACCGACGTGGCGGGATACCCACGACTGACTGTGAGATATCCGTGACTGCACGATGCCAATCCAGACATTTATAACACATCCTGGGGATGTAGATTGAGAATTGACCCGCCACCTATGAGAAAGGGGCTGACATTCGGGGAATACACGACAAGCTGTCTAGTTAGGACGCGATAGGCGGGTATTCCATCGGGGCTCGATGCTATATTGCTCGAGGACTACTTAAGTTAAGATTTAAGTGATTAGGCCAAATTCAAACCTATAAGGAGAATAAACAAAAATATGCTAAGTATTGGTCGGAACCATTGGGTTATTCCGATTACTCAAATTGTTGTACATAAGTGTTTTCTTGAAAATTCTATGCTGGTTAGGTTACTGACATATGTGTGAAGAATGATCTATATGTTCTTTTGTTTTCCCTACGGAGCTAGGATGTAGCTCACCCCTTAGACTATCGCAGTCCGGGACCAGTGCAGAAAGACTTCGGGAGAAGTTAATCCAAGGGCCTCGGTGTTCGTAGCCACAGAAGAGTCGGAACCTCCTCCCGAGGAATTCTTCTAGGGAACCCGCTGCATACTTTGAGAGTGAGTTGAGAGAGTATTATGTATGGCTTGGTATATCGAGCCTCTTTATTTCGAATGCTTTAATTTCTATCTCTTGATTAAACATCTAGGAAGAATAATTATCTTTTAACATTTAGGTATGTCCTTATGTCCATGAATTGGCATGGGACAAGGACAGCCAAGGAGACCAAATATATTATTTTTGATTTCGATTTAGGGTAGCTAAGTGTGCCTCAAATTTCAGTTTTGGCTTGCATATATTATTGTGTTGTATAGGACCCAGGGCACGGCCTTGAAGGTCATGCTGATGGCACGGATTTCGGATGATCTGAAATTGGGTATCACCGATTATGTAGCGCTTTCTTTTCAGGGTTCTGACTATCATATCGTCAGAACATAGGGACTTCTGCTAACGAGATTATGAATTCTCATGCAGACCGTTATGTTTCCTAGAGGGAGAGGCCACCGTGGGTGGTCATGATAGGAATTTGCGCAGTAGAGATGGGTTCGTCTCACCTACAAACAGAGTGCCGTTGGGAAACAGGGAGATTCCCGAGAGCAGTGGCCAGGGAGGAAACCAAAATCAAGCAGAGGAGCAAGATCTAGATAGACAGGATAGAGATCAGAGGGAACAAGATAGGGTGAGAGAACGAAATGAAGAAAGAGAAGAGCGTCAGAGAATGATGCACACAATGGAGACCATGGCAACTGCAATGGCACAACAAGCAGCGTCCTTGGCAGCGCATACAGTACCAGAACCACAACAAACACCTACCCCTCCAGTAGGACTTACCCCTTCAGTGGCTTCAGCATTTACCGAGTTCAGAAGAATGAGACCTCCCAACTTTTCAGGACAGGCAGACACGATGGCCGCCGAAAACTGGTTGGGAGAAATGGAGAAGGTGTTCAGCGTACTGACATGCACGGAGGATGAGAGCGTCCGTTGGGCAGCATATATGTTAGATGGAGAAGCTGGACCGTGGTGGAAGTCAGTTTCGCGAACGAGAGCACAAGAAACTCCAGATGTACCGTGGACTTGGGACGAATTTGTAGAAGAATTCAATAAACAATATTTCCCTGAAGTTGTGAGAAATCAGATGGAGACCCAATTTTTACAACTAGCACAAGGAAGAATGACCGTGAGAGAGTATGGAGTGGAATTCATGAGACTGGCTCGCTTCGCCCCAGACTACGTAATCTTAGACGTGATGAAAGCGAAGAGGTTCCAACAGGGCTTAAGGTCGAACATCCGAGGAGGGGTTGCGCCCTTCCAGCTGAAAACTTATGGAGAAGTAATGAGTAAGGCATTGGTAGTTGAGGAAGAAAACAATAACCGATACCGTCAGAGGGAACATCAAGGTAGAGAAAGCATTGATCCGAGCAGGACGGGGAGTTATGAATCGGTATATAAGAAACCGAGGTTTGTAGCACCAAATCAGAAACAGTCATTCCAGACAGGGTATGGGAGAGCTGCACAACAACCTACTCATCAAAATTATCAGTTGCTGGCATCAGGGAGACCGATGAGGTATCAAGGTCCTACTTTTTCCAACAGGGCTACAACTCCACAAGGTTTTTCGAGAGCTGCTGCTTCATCACCAAGAGAAACTTGTGCAAAATGTGGCAAGTCCCACAAAACAACCGACTGTAGGCAGGGAATGCGAGGCTGTTTCAAGTGTGGCAAGATAGGCCACATGATTAGAGATTGCCCTGAGACAGTCAAAGAAAAGACGGCTCCAACTTCCATGCCACAACCTATTCAATCTCGAAAGCCTGTTATTCGAGGAAGAGCCTACGCAGTTACCGCCCAGGAAGCAGGGAGTGTACATGACATTATCCAAGGTGAGATCTCCTTTAAAATAGAGAATTTTGGTTGCAGTACAATTCTAGATAAAGAATGGTTTTCCATTGGGACATATATATATATATACCGTTAATAAACTTAAGAGTGGAAATTTGTTTTATGTTTATGTATATGTATGTATATGCATGCATTGTAGGTACGTTACAGATTTATGAGAAAGGGTGCTACGTAGCACATGACGCGCGAGTGCTGATAGACCCAGGGTCTACCCACTCTTTCATTACCCCTAGATTTGCAAAAAAGATGAAGATTATTCCAGAAATGCTGGACTTTGTGTTATCAGTGTCCATCCCAACAGGAGAATTAGTGGACACGGAGTTAGTCTGCAAATCGGTAGTAGTGAGCATTCGGGATCACGATGTCCACGAATTAGACGCAAATTTAATATGGTTGGACATGCAAGGATTCGATGTAATCCTTGGCATGGATTGGCTGTCCCACCATTGCGCAACGGTAGACTGCAAGGATAAAGTGGTGGTTTTCCGTCCTAACACGAGGAGATCATTTCGATTTCAAGGGGAGAGGTCAACTCAGGTACCACTCATATCTGCAGTCAGAGCAGAACGTTTAATCCGAAAGGGGTGTAGTGGTTATTTGGCATTTTTGAAAGAAGATAAAGAAGAAAAAAATATTATCTCTGAGATAGCAGTGGTGTGAGAATTCCCAGATGTATTCCCAGAAGAATTGCCAAGATTACCTCCAGAGAGAGAAGTAGAATTTGCAATCGACTTAGCACCAGGAACGGAACCTGTTTCAAAGGCACCCTATAGGATGGCCCCTGCAAAGCTGAAAGAATTGAAAGAACAATTACAAGAGCTCATGGACAAGGGATTCATACGACCAAGCGTGTCCCCGTGGGGAGCACCAGTGTTGTTTGTGAAAAAGAAAGATGGGTCAATGCGGTTGTGCATCGACTACCGCCAATTGAACAAAGTCACGGTGAAGAATCGATATCCGTTGCCAAGAATAGATGACTTATTCGACCAATTGTAGGGTGCAAAACATTTTTCCAAGATTGATCTAAGATCTGGGTACCATCAGTTGAGAGTCAGGGCCGAGGACATTCAGAAAACGGCTTTCAGAACACGGTATGGACACTATGAATTTTTAGTAATGCCGTCGATCGACAAATGCGCCAAATACGCTTATGGACCTGATGAATCGAGTGTTTAAACCACACCTAGACTCCTGCGTGGTAGTGTTTGTTGATGACATCCTAATCTACTCAAAATCTAAATCGGAGCATGAAGAACATTTACGTGTCGCGCTACGGACCTTGCGTGAACACCAACTGTACGCCAAGCTCAGCAAATGTGAGTTTTGGCTAGAAGAGGTTAGCTTTTTGGGACATGTCGTATCCAAGCATGGCGTCACTGTAGATCCCGCCAAGATCGAGGCAAGAGGAATCGGAACAACCAAAACCGTGATGACATTCAAGTTTCCTCGACCGGCAGTTATTATCGACGCTAGAGAGGGGTTTTCAAAGATATCAGGACCTCTTACGAGACTTACAAGAAAGGACTCAAGATTTGAGTGGAGTGAGGCGTGTGAGAAGAGTTTTCAAGAACTCAAGAAGAGACTCACCTCAGCTCCAGTGTTAGCCATTCCATCAGGCAGTGGAGGATTTGCAGTTTATAGTGATGCTTCGTATAATGGGTTGGGTTGTGTACTAAATTAATATAAAAAAGTAATAGCTTACGGCTCCAGGCAGTTGAAAGAGCACGAAAGGAACTACCCAACACACGATCTAGAGCTAGCAGCAGTCATATTCGCATTAAAGATATGGCGACATTATCTATACGGAGAAACATTTGAAATTTTCACTGACCATAAAGCCTCGGATACTGCTATTTTACGGAATGAACCGAATATGAGGCAACGGAGGTGGATGGAATTCCTCAAAGATTACGACGTTTCTACAAGCATCATCCGTGCAAAGCTAACGAGTGGCCGCCTTTGAGTCTAAGAGTTCGGCCCACCGCTAATCAAATTTCGGGTATACATCGATGGAAGTTGTTGGAGGATCTAGCGTTATGTGGCAGACATACAACCGCAAGCCACAGGAGCCTTCTTAGCCAACATATCAGTGAAGCCAGTGATATTCGAACACATACGAGAACTACAGATGAAAGACCCGATTTTAACAAGGATACATCAAAATGTAACTGAAGGTACTACCTCGGAATTTTCAGTCAAGGAAGACGGTTCCTTAATGTTCAAGGGGCGACTTTGCATTAGGACAATGCCGAATTACGGTGACGATTCTTGATGAATCTCACGAGGTCAAGCTATCACGATCCACCCGGGAAGCACGAAGATGTATCAGGATCTGAAGAAGAACTACTGGTGGAGAGGTTTGAAACAAGATGTGGCAGAGTACGTGTCACGATGTTTGACGTGCCAACAAGTGAAAATCGATCATAGACACCCCTCAGGTCTATTACAGCCCTTGCCCATACCGGAATGGAAATGGGAATCTATCTCAATGGATTTCATAGTCGGCCATCATGAATCGCAAGGAGGCATAACGCCATTTGGGTAGTAGTTGATCGATTGACTAAATCGGCACACTTCTTGCCGTGCAATACGATGTACTCGGCGGGAAGATTAGCAGAACTATATATGAAAGAGATCGTCCGGTTACATGGGATTCCAAGTAACATTGTTTCAGATCGAGACCCATTATATACATCAAAGTTTTGGAGGAAATTCCAAGAAGGAATGGGAACTAAGTTGGATTTCAGTACGGCATTTCACCCACAAACAGACGGACAGACTGAGAGGGTCAACCAAGTCATTGAAGACATGCTTAGGGCATGTATGTTAGAATTGCAAGGATCATGGGATCAACATCTACCATTGATTGAGTTCGCTTATAATAATAGTTTTCAGACGAGCATTAGGATGGCACCGTATGAAGCCTTGTACGGAAGACGATGTAAGTCTCCAATCAATTGGGAGGAAATTGGTGAGAAATTCGTTTTGGGACCGGAACTACTTGAAGATAACGCTGCCATCGTCCGCATGATCAGGGAAAGACTAAAGGCGGCTCAGAGCAGACAGAAAAGTTATGCTGACATCAAGCGGACTAGTGTGGACTTTAAAGTGGGTGAACATGTATTCGTGAAAGTATCACCGATGAAGGGAGTGATGAGATTTGGGAAGAGAGGGAAACTAAGTCCCCGCTATCTTGGACCGTTTGAAGTTTTGGGTCGAGTGGGAGAAGTAGCCTACCGCATTGGTTTGCCACCATTGTTTGATCAGGTACACAACGTGTTCCACGTATCTATGCTTAGAAAATATCTCAATGACCCTAATCACGTGCTGAGCGGCCAATCATTCGAAATGCATGAAGATATGACCATGATTGAAGAGCCGGTAGAAATTTTAGATCGAAAGGAACAGGTGTTGCGAACAAAAGTAATTCCCTTAGTGCTTGTCTGATGGAAGAACCATCCGGCCGAAGAGGCAACATGGGAACGTGAGACGGATGTTAGAGAACAATATCCCAAATTGTTCGAAATGACCAACTGAATGAGTTCATTCCTTGAGAGTATGCGATTACAAGAACCACGAAAGCTATGTATATTTTCTTTTAATGATATGTTGACTCCAAACTAAGATTGCACCGCATTGTCATTGATTTTTTTTTTTTTTTTTTTTTTGGGACTAGTGATGAGATATAAAAAAAAAAAAAAAAAAAAAAAAAAAATTTTTTGGTCTCGCTCGCGCAAACCACATAAAATCATACTTCCTCTCGCTCGAGCGATAACAAATCCTCGCTCGAGCGAGGCATTTTGACCGCTCGAGCGACGCATTATAACCGCTCGAGCGAGGTTATAACATGTAATAGAACTATCTCTGTTCTCGCTCGAGCGAGAACTAATGACCGCTCGAGCGAGGCGGAACTATAAAAATGGCGGAGGCCAGAGCGCCTGTTCATCTTCAAGCGAAAGGGAGAAGGGAAGAGCAAGGGGTTAGGGCAAGCGATTTCCAACATTTTCCGTCCGATTTCAGCCGGATTTGGACAATCCGATCCGTTAAGACTACTCTCTTAGGTAAAATCTACCGATTCCTAAACTCTTTCCTTTATTTTTCAAGCTTATTATACTAAATGGCCTCAAGCCCGAACCCCCAACCAAAGAAACGGATGGCGACTTTCGTATCGCTAACAACAAAGCGATCATCAAACCCGCCTCTGCTCCAATCACTAGATGATTGGTGGGGAGCAAAATTTTGAGGCCGAATGGGAAATACACCCTCGTGTTTGAGATCCCGTCCACCCAGTGGACATCGGACTTTCTCACCAACAACCAGCTCAAGACCACCTTACGCTTTCGGGGATCGGTATTACGAGGCTAGTGAAATTGTTTTACCGGACCCTACAATTGAGCGTCGATGAGGATGCCATACTGTTACCATCGATGGTAATGAGTTAATTTTCGAATGTGCCGACATTTCCTCAATCATGAAATGTCCTCACATCTACACCCTAGCCCACTCATCCTACCACCTTTTACGGGAGCGTAGATTTCCCAGCGATCATCTCCAGGCATCCTTTGGCGGTGCCACTCGGGACAATCTATCACCGGTCACAACTACACCCGCATGTGGCTTTTAGACATTATCTTTAAAAAGAATTTGTACCCAACCGGCCATGACCAAGAACGCCGAGATGCGTTTTTGCGAGCACTACATACCGCATTTCACAATAGGTGGATCAACGCACCTATGGTCGTCATAAAAGGCATGGCGCATGCCTACAAAAGGAATGTAAGGGGTGTTGTCCCTCCACCAATCAACCGATTACCGTATGCACGGTTGATTTCCCGACTTTTGGACTCACGAAATGGGAAGGGAGGATTTAGGATCCGGGAGGACGAGTTATTCCTCACCGACAACGTCGTCCCATATCTCGCCCAAGACTGGAGCCGAAACCTTAAAAGCCTCCAAACCAGCGTCGACAAGAAGAGAGACCGACAGGTCTCCCGATCAGCCACCCATCAAGCACCGGTAGGACCGACTACCCCCTCTACCTCAGTCCCGCAGCCTATACCCACTACAGACACGGGCATGATGCGGGAGATCCTCCAGCAAGGGAGGGAGATCAGGTTGCATCAGAGGTTCCAGGAGGCGCTACTCATAGACCTCATGGGCCAGGCATACCCGCAGTCTTACATGCAGCGCGTAGGTGCCATGAGGGACGCTATTTTTGGAGCATCTAGCTCCGGCCCGACTACGAGGAGCGCCACAGTGGGTACCACAGCCGTCATGGTGGACGATGGCGATAATGATGGCGAGGACGACGATGGCGAGGACTATGAAGAGGATGAGGATTAGATACTTACAAACATTTGAACACTTGGCATGTAATATTTTGAAACTTTTGATATGTAGGTTAAAATTTTCTTCAAACTATCGTGACATGAATGTCACAAAATTTTGGTTGTGTAAATAATGTATGGAATAAAATAGCGATAATGTTTTGTTTGCTTGCTTTGTGTTTAAGTGGAAATTTGTTGGCATGACCAACACTGGTTGCTGCAAAATGCGGCAAAATGTTTAAATTACTGATTGGATATGCAGTCGTATGACAGAAGTGGTACCTGTTAGAGAGAATAATATCGATTTTCGAGGGCGAAAATCTTATAAGTTGGGGTGATTGTCACAACCGCAGATTTTTGAGATGAGTGCACGGCACGCATACACACATAGGTATATGTGTTTCACAAGGAGACCAAAACGACCCAAAACACATTAAGTGTGTACATGGGAAACACACTAGTATATCCCTAACTTATAGATATATAAGTGAAAGAGAGAGAGAGGAACCTTTACGTAACTCTATTCTAACCTAAAAAGAGAGAAGGAGATTATAGAGAGAAGGAAGAAAAGAGCCTGGTAGAGAACTAGGGTTCGTTGAGACTTAGGTCGGCAAAGGACATCAGAGGAAATGACGGGAGGAAGAACCAGGGAGGCCGGATAGCCTAGTAGATATTCAAATCATAAATCGGATCTGTGCGTGATTCATCGTCAGAGGTACATTAAAGACATGATAGATGCCTAGGAATGTTTTAAATAGTAGGAAGAATGTTGGTTAAATATTTTTTTTTAGGAGATTAAGGTAACATGAAGGGAGGAAGCATGTTCTCGATCCGATCGAGGAACAAAATCATCGTTCCTCGCTCGAGCGATCTAAAAGGCTCGCTCGAGCGAGGATAAATAGAAGAAAAAATAACTCTGGGCTCGCTCGAGCGGTCCCCAAAACTAAAGGGAAGCTTGCTCGAGCGAGGGTCCACAATAAAGATTCGAAAGCTCGATTTAACCGCTCGAGCGACCTCGATTTAACCGCTCGAGCGAGGTCAAGAGACCGCTCGAGCGAGGTCAAGTGACCGCTCGAGCGAGGTTAATTAGCCGCGCGAGCGAGGTCTGGTGACCACTCAGATCTTGGTTGCTAATATAAGAAACTTGGGTGTCATACACCCCAATGACCTTAGATCATTCTAAAACTATTTCTTTCTTAAATGTAGGTTGATGCATTATAACCCTCTAAGGGCGGGCGTGCCTTGAGATTCGTCGAGGTAGGGAATATTCTCGAAACATGTGCATTATTTTGTGAACTCATATGTGTAGTATAGTCTATGTAAATAGTGTATATTCCATAAACCCTCATGATAAGGGTGTGTGTGTGTGTTACAATGTGGAAAATCCTGAGGTCCCCAGGGGACGAGAAATACAATAGAAGCAAGTGGCATCCCAGGGATGCGTAAGAAAACAGACAGGGGAACAAAGGTAACGTGATAAGGCCTAATGTAATATATTTAGCACAATCACGGTGAATAACTATATGTAAAGCACATTGATATTTTTATTATTTAAGGTTGATTAGAATACCCCAGCGTGGCGGGATACCCACAATGACTCGGCAGATATCCGTGACCTGCGCGGCCAATCCAGTACATTTATAACACATCCTGTGGATGTAGATTGAGAATTGACCCGCCACCTATGAGAAAAGGGGCTCGGCGTATTCGAGGAATACACACGACAACTGTCTAGTTAGACGACGATAGCGGGTATTCCATCGGGGCTCGATGCTATATTGCTCGAGGACTACTTAAGTTAAGATTTAAGTGATTAGGCCAAATTCACAACCAAACCTATAAGGAGAATAAACAAAAATATGCTAAGTATTGGTCGGAACCATTGGGTTATTCCGATTACTCAAATTGTTGTACATAAGTGTTTTCTTGAAAATTCTATGCTGGTTAGGTTACTGACATATGTGTGAAGAATGATCTATATGTTCTTTTATTTTCCCTACGGAGCTAGGATGTAGCTCACCCCTTAGACTATACGTCGCAGGTCCAGGACCAGCGGCAGCAAAGACTTCGGGAGAAGTTAGTCCAAGGGCCTCGGTGTTCGTAGCCACAGAAGAGTCGGAACCTCCTCCCGAGGAATTCTTCTAGGGAACCCGCTGCATACTTTGAGAGTGAGTTGAGAGAGTATTATGTATGGCTTGGTATATCGAGCCTCTTTATTTCGAATGCTTTAATTTCTATCTCTTGATTAAACATCTAGGATGAATAATTATCTTTTAACATTTAGGTATGTCCTTATGTCCATGAATTGGCATGGGACAAGGACAGCCAAGGAGACCAAATATATTATTTTTGATTTCGATTTAGGGTAGCTAAGTGTGCCTCAAATTTCAGTTTTGGCTTGCATATATTATTGTGTTGTATAGGACCCAGGGCACGGCCTTGAAGGTCGTGCTGATGGCACGGATTTCGGGATGCTGAAATTCGGGCTGTCACATGGCATGCTTGTGGAAAATCAAGAAAACTAAAGTTTAATGGCTCAAATTTAAGAAAAAGCTTGGATCTAGGGTTTACCTTAGGTTTTGAACCAAATGCGCGAAGATTGCAGGTTGAAATCGGTGCAAAAATTCCTCAAAACCCTTGGTCGTAAGGTGGTTGAAGGAGGAAGAGGAAAAGGCGCGCAAGAAAAAACCCAAAAAATTTTCGAATGGGGGAAACCCCCCCTCGATTTTATATATATAGACAGAAGTCGATTAATCGATTTATAAAATCGATTAATCGATTTTTCAAAAAACTCCACAGCCGCGCGAAACCGATTAATCAATTTTCAAAATCGATTAATCGAAATTCAAAAATCGATTAATCGAATCCATTTCGATTAATCAAATTCTTGATCCTTAAAAATTCCTAACTTTTCCAACTCACTGGCGTGTGCCAGCCGTTTAATCGATTTTCCAAATCGATTAATCTAATTTCACCTCGATCAATCGAATTCGTAATGTCCTTTAAAATTTTTCTAAAATTCCCAAGTCACTCGATTAATCAAATTCCAATATCGATTAATCAAAATCCCAAATCGATTAATCAATCCCCAAATCGATTAATCGAAACTACACTTTAGTACTTTTCTGAATCTCCACTCAATCTTCAGTCACTGGCGTATGCCAGTTGACTAATCAACCAAAATCGATTAATCAATTTGAAAATTGATTAATCGGTTTTCATTAGAAGTTCACAATTTTCTTATTTTTACGTCGCTTTTGTTTTCTTGGTGATATATGACCAGTTGGTCACTAGTTTTGTGAAGCATAACTTCACAGCCATTAGGTGGCAACGATGGATCCTAACTACGCATTCAACACTGTAATGCGTGTGGATCGAAATTCTCTCTACTGAATATATTGGTCAAAAGGTCCATATTGGATTACAATATATGGTTTAAATCCGCAAACATACTTGTGGTGATACAATTTGATTCTCAAGTCATCGCAAAAAGGTCTGGATACTGTTCCTTCACATCGGCCTCTCGTTCCCATGTAGCTTCTTCGGTCGGATGATTCTTCCATCGAACAAGCACTAATGGAATCACTTTTGTCCGCAATACTTGTTCCTTTTGATCCAAAATCTCCGCCGGTTCTTCGATCATGCTCATATCCTCATGCATCTCAAAAGATTGGCCGCTCAATACGTGATCAGGGCCATTAAGATACTTCCTGAGCATAGATACGTGGAACACATTATGTGCCCGATCAAATAACGGTGGCAATCCAATGCGGTACGCAACTTTCCCTACTCGACCTAAAACTTTGAATGGTCCAAGATAGCGGAGATTTAACTTCCCTCTCTTTCCAAATCTCATCACGCCCTTCATAGGCGACACTTTTACAAATACATGTTCACCCACTTTAAAGTCTACACTCGTTTGCTTGATATCGGCGTAGCTTTTCTGTCTGCTCTGAGCCGCTTTGAGTTTTGCCCTTATCATACGAACATAGGTGGCATTATCTTCAAGTATTTCAGGTCCCAAAATAAATTTCTCACCAGTCTCTTTCCAATTGATGGGCGATCTACATCGCCGTCCATAAAGAGCTTCATACGGTGCCATCCTAATGCTCGTCTGAAAACTGTTGTTATATACAAACTCAATCAACGGTAAGTGTTGATCCCATGATCCTTGCAGTTCTAACATACACGCCCTAAGCATGTCCTCGATGATCTAATTGACCCCCTCTGTCTGCCCATCAGTTTGCGGATGGAATGCTGAACTGAAATCTAGTCGCGTTCCCATTCCTTCTTGAAATTTATTCTAAAACTTTAATGTATATAATGGGTCACGGTCAGAAATAATGCTACTCAGAATCCAATGCAAACGGACGATCTCTTTCATATATAGCTCTGCAAGTCTTCCCGTCGTGTACATCGTATTGTAAGGCAAGAAGTGTGCTGACTTGGTCAATCGATCGACCACTACCCAAATGACATTGTACCTCTTTGCAGTACGCGGTAGCCCAACGATGAAGTCCATAGAGATCGATTCCCACTTCCATTCCAGTATAGGTAGAGGCTGCAATAATCCCGCAGGGTGTCTATGATCGATCTTGACTTGCTGGCACGTTAAACACCGTGACACGTACTCTGCCACGTCTTGTTTCAAACCTCTCCATCAGTAATTCTTTTTCAAATCTTGATACATCTTCGTGCTACCCGGGTGGATAGCATATCTTGACTTGTGAGCCTCATCAAGGATAGTTCGCCGCAGATCGGCATTGTCCGGAATGCAAAGACTGCCCTTGAACAATAAGGAACCATCCTGCTTGACCGAGAACTCAGATATGATGCCTTCAGTTACATCTTGACGAATCTTGGTTAGCGCCGGGTCTTTCATCTGTAGTTCGTGGATATGCTCAAATATCACTGGTCTCAATGAAATATTTGCCAAAAAGGCTCCTGTGGCTTGCGACTCAATATTCGCATCATACAGTGTCAGATCTTCAAACAACTTCCATCAGTGCATACCCAAAATCAAACTAGCCAATTGAGCTGAACCCTTCCGACTCAAGGCATCGGCCACTACATTAGCTTTGCCTGGATGGTACTGTATAGAATAGTCATAGTCCTTGAGGGACTCCATCCATCTGCATTGCCTCATATTTAGATCCTTCTGTGTAAATAAATATCTGAGGCTCTTGTGGTCGGTAAAAATCTCAAAAGTCTCACCGTACAAGTAATATCGCCAAATCTTCAGCGCAAATATGACCACTGCTAGTTCCAGATCATGTGTCGGGTAATTCTTTTCATGCTCTTTCAACTGTCTCGATCCGTACGCTATCACCTTTTTGTGTTGATTAAGCACGCAACCCAACCCACTATACGAAGCATCACTGTATATTGTGAACCCTCCACTGCCTGAAGGAATCGCTAACACTGGAGCTGAAGTGAGTCTCTTATTGAGTTATTGAAAACTCTTCTCGCATGACTCACTCCATTCGAACCTTGCGTCTTTCCGTGTAAGTCTCATGAGTGGTCCTGATATCTTTGAAAACCCCTCAACAAAACGTTGATAGTAACCCACTAATCCAAGGAAACTCCGGATGTCGGTCACGGTCTTTGGTTGCTCCTAATTCACCACTGCTTCGATCTTTGTTGGATCTATTGTGACACCCTCTTTTGAGACAACATGTCCCAAAAAGCTAACTTCCTCTAACCAAAACTCTCATTTATTGAGCTTGACATATAGCTGGTGTTCACGTAGAGTCTGTAGGGCTATTCTCAAGTGCTTCTCATGCTCTTCCTCTGATTTTGAATAGATCAGGATGTCGTCAACAAACACTACGACACAAGAGTCTATGTGTGGTTTAAACACCCTATTCATCAGATCCATGAATGACGCCGGGGCATTTGTCAACCCAAACGGCATCACTAGGAATTCATAGTGTCCGTACCAAGTCCTGAATGCAGTCTTCTGAACATCCTCTACCTTGACTCTCAACTGATGATATCCAGATCTCAGATCGATATTGGAAAAGTACTTCGCTCCTTACAGTTGATCGAATAAGTCATCTATCCTAGGCAAAGGATATCGATTCTTAATAGTGAGTTTGTTCAATTGCCGATAGTCAATGCATAGCCACATTGACCCATCCTTCTTCTTTACAAACAAGACCGGTGCTCTCCATGGAGACAGGCTCGGTCTCACAAACCCCTTGTCCATTAGCTCTTGTAACTGCTCTTTCAACTCAGCGGGAGCCATCCTGTATGGTGCTCTCGAAATAGGCTTCGTTCCTGGCGCTAAGTCGATGGCGAATTTCACTTCCCTTTCTGGAGGTAATTCGGGTAACTCCTCCGAAAATACATCAGCGAAGTCTTGCACAACTACTATCTCAGAAATAACATTCTTCTCCTCCTTATCTTCCTTCAAGAATGCCAAGTATCCACTGCACCCTTTTCTGATCAAACGCTCGGCCCTGGCTGCAGAGATAAGCGGCATATACTTCGTTCTCACTCATCAAAATCGAAATGATCTCCTTGTATTGGGTCTGAAGATGACGACCTTGTTCTTGCAATCTACCGTCTCGCAGTGTGTTGATAACTAATCCATGCCAAGGATTACATCGAATCCTTGCATGTCCAATAAAATTAGGTTCGCCGGTAGTTCAAAGACGTCTCCATCCATGATGCTCACGATCACGGACTTACAAACCCCTTCTGTATCGATCGATTTTCCCGTTGGGATAGACACGGTCAACACGAAGTCCAACTCCCCTGGGTTGACTTTCATCTTCTTCGCGAAGCGAGGGGTAATATATGAGTGGGTAGACCCTGGGTCTACCAACACTCGAGCTTCATACTTCACGTCACTCCCCTTCTCATACAAATATAAGATACCTATAGCACCCACATACATACATATATATATATATATCACACACTATATATATTAGAATTTTCTATTTCTTGCAAGAGAGCTAATCTATCCTTTTTTCGTTATAAATGCACCTTTACCACCTAAAATTCTTTTAAGAATTGAAATTCTTTATTTAAAAAGAATCTCACCATGGATCACGTCGTTTGTATTTTCGGCTTCCTGAGCTATGACCGCATAGGCTCTCCCTTGGACAATTGGCTTCCTTGCTTGTATCGGTCGTGGCATGGAAACTAAAGCCGTCTTCCCTTTATTCACCTCAGGGCAATCTTTGATCAGGTGGCCCACCTTGCCACATCAAAAACAACCCCTAGTACCCATCCTACAGTCCGCTGTCTTGTGAGACTTGCCACACTTAGCACAAGTCTCACGAGGTGTGGAAGAAGCTGCTCGCGAGAACCCCTGTGTAACTGTAGCTCTGGTAGTAATAACAGGGCTCTCGTATCGTATCGGTCTCCCCGACGCAAGCAATGGAAATTTTTGCTGGTTGGTATGCTGCGCCGGTCTTTGATACCCTCCTTGGAACGGTGGTCTCTGATTGCTTGCTACGAATTTTGGCTTTTTGTTCACCGGCTAGTAGTTTCCCGTTCTGCTCTGGTCCACATTCCACCTTCCTTGTTGTTCCCTTTGACGGTATTTATTATTATTTTCTTCCTCTACCACCAAGGCCTTGCTCACGACCTCCCTATAGGTCCTCATTTGGAATGGTGCCACTCCTCCCCTCACGTCTGATCTCAACCCTTGCTGAAACCTCTTCGCTCTCATCATTTCTGTGATGACGTAGTCAGGCGCAAAGCGAGCGAGTCGCATGAACTCCACTCCATATTCTCTAACAGCCGTCTTCCCTTGTACGAGCTATAAAAATTGAATCTCCATTTGGTTCCTCACCACTTTTGGGAAGTACTATTTGTTGAACTCTTCAACAAATTCATCCCACGTCTAGGGAAAATTTGGAGTCTCTTGAGCCCTAGTCCGTGAAACAGACTTCCACCAAGGCCAACCTCTCCATCCAACATGTAGGCTACCCAACGGACACTCTCGTCCTCTGTACATGTGAGCACACTAAACACCTTCTCCATCTCACTCAGCCAGTTCTCAGCTGCCATGGGCTCTGCCTGTCCCGAAAAGCTAGGAGGTCTCATCCTCCTAAACTCGATAAACGTAGAAGACACTGGTGGTGTCGGAGCCACTGGAGGTGTCGGTGGCTGATGCTTCTCATGGGCAGTATGAGCTACCAAGGATGCTGCCTATTGGGCCATGGCAGCCGCCATGGTTTCCATAGTGTGTATCATCCTCTGGTGCTCCTCTCTATCTTCGTTTCTTTCTCTGACTCTCTTATTCTATTTGATCTCGATCCTGACGATCGCGATCCTGAATCTCTGTCTGATCTTGGCTCCCTTGGCCACCACTGCCTGAAGCCCCTCTATCTCCCATAAGCACTATATTGGTATCCGAGATAAAATCATCTTGACTATGCAAACTTCTACTATGGCCGCTCTTGGGTCGCCCCTTCGTCTAGAAGACATTGACAACTGTATTTGAAACTAAAGTTTCGTTAGAAGAAGTCCTTATGCTCTGACAAGATAATAATTGTCTGAATTTCTAAAAGAAATGCTCTGATACCAACTGTGACAGCCCGAATTTCGGCACCCCCAAACCCGTGCCATCAGCACGATCCTCAAGACTGTGCCCCATTCATCTGTATAGAACATTGGTAAGGCAAGCAATAACAAACGAGATAACAAATGACTAAGCAATGTGGAAACCAACATACTACTCTAAGTATAAACCCAAAAGACAGTTCTACTTTCATGCCACTGCATGAACAGAGAACCGATCCGAACCATCGGTGATAAACAGATCACCCCAGATGATTTGCCAAAAGAATTATATCAATTTAATTACATTTCCTAAAAATAAGGCTTGACATACCAAGCCACACAACAAGCTCTCAAAACTCACTCTATCAAAGTACTCAGCAGAGTCTCCTAGAAGAAGTCCTCGGGAGGAGGCTCCAACTCTTCCCCGGGCACATAATCCGAATCACTCGGATTCACATCTCCCGACACCTTGGCCGCTGCTAACACTGGACCTGCGACGTATAGTCTAAAGGGTGACATCCTAGCTCAATAAGGAACAACACAATGAACATATAAGTTAAAATCTCACATATATTCCATGATATTCTAAGCATGATGTATCTATGCACTTGCTGGAAAAACAATTTAAAAGATGATAATTATGCCTTAAAGTTTACTGGTAGTTTACATGTTTCATTTATTCTCAACTGTTCATGAATTACACTGATTAGGCCTAAAGCAAAACTTAAATCTTCAATTTAAGTAGTCCCCGAGCAATATAGCATCGAGCCCCGATGGAATACCCTCCATTTTCGTCTAAATAGACAGTTGTTAAATATATTCCCTGGGAATACTATTCAAGCCCCTTTCTCATAGGCGGCAGGGTTAAATCTCATCTCAACATCCCTGGGATGTACTTACTGTATACGGATAAACTTCCATACCGGTATATGGATTGGTCGCTGTACCGGTCAAGGATATCCTGTCGAGTCAGTCGTGGGTATCCTGCCACGTCGGTGAGGTATTCTATTCAAACCTTAAATAACAAAAATATCATGTGCTTTACATAAAGTTATTCACCGTGTAAAAGTGCTACTTTATATCAGTTAGGCCTTATCAGTCGTTATCCAATCTTACTTACATCCCTAGGATGTCTAAATTACTCGCATCACACTAATGCCTTTATCACTTTCTCATCCCCTGGGGATGCCTTATTTTCATTAGCTTACTTAGTTTCAGTTACCCGCATCACACTGATGCCTTTATCACTTTCTCATCCCTTGGGGATGTCTCATTCTCATTTACTTTCTGAGTGTCACACACACACCCTTTTTACAAAGATTTACACAGTTAAAACATTTTCAATTTAATTTCTATATCACTACATACATGCTCTTATAATTAAAGTACATGTTCAAGGTGTTCCCTACCTCAAGTCTCTGAAGGTCCCAGCATCAAGGTCCCACACAGCTCCTTATGCTTGCTTTCACACATACCACCTAAGGTACATCATAACACATGCAACATATCACTAAAGATGTCGTAGAGAAGGTCCTAGACCCTCCGTGAACCTCAAGGTTCAATTAAAAAGTCAAGTGAAACTACCAAAATCGATTAATCGACTCCCAAAATCGATTAATCGATTCCCAAAATCGATTAATCGAAATAAAAAATTGATTAATCGATCCCAGATTGATTAATCGAATTTCCCTGAATGGTTAAATCGATTCTCAAATCGAGCAGTCAAAAATCTGAAATAGATTAGTTGATCCCAAATCGATTAATCGACATCCAAAATCGATTAATCGATTCTCCAAATCGATTAGTCGATTTCCAAGCCTCATCTCTCCAGCCACTGGAGCTACCTAGTCGATTAGTCGATTTCTAAATCGATTAATCGACATACAAAATCGATTAATCGATTTCCAGATCGATTAATCAAAATCGGGTATTTTTGCTTTTTCAACTTTTAGACCAAAATCGATTAATCAATTCTCAAATTTGATTAATTGATTTGGCCAGACTCAGCCCCTTTTTCGGGCTGTTCTTCCAAATCTTTTCTCTCTCTTTTTCTTTCCTTTTTTTTATCCATTTAATTCTATGATTTTAACTACACTTGACTGGATTTAACCATCAAACATCTATGCATTTAATTCTAATAAAAACTCACCTCAAATCAATCTCCTAATTGATTGAACGGTTGATTCAATGGCTAGGTTTTCGGCCCTTGCCTCAACGATCCTCCACGTGGTGAATCCGACATTAAATGCTTGAAATTCTTCCTTAAATCAACCCACAATAACTCCTAATCATTACTCACCTTAGTTCTCTCTCTCTCTCTGTAATATCCCGAAAAATCACGTTAAATAGTAACCTCGAGATCCGTGCCCGATTGGTCACAGGTTTGACCAATTAGGAGTTCAATAGTTAGCATAGAGTGTGATGAACGGATGAGATGTGATAGTTTGAGTGATTATGTGGTGTGTGATGTGAATGTGAAGTCGCATACACCTACCGCGGTGCATGTGCTCAACACACAAGTGTGAAGAGAGATAAAAGGGTTTAATAACCCTAAATCTCTATCTTAGGTTATTGAGAGAGAAGTAAAGAAGAGAGAGAGAGGAGTAAAGAAGGTGGTTGAGCAAGGAGTTATTGTGGGTGATTGGAAGGGGGATTCAAGCACTAAAGAGGCTGATTCAACACGAAGAATCCGTTCAAGCCAAAGCTGGAACCCTAGCCTTTCCAACCACTTGATTTGAAATCAATTTGAGATTGATTGAAGGTAATATTTTTGTAGTTTAAATGCATGGATTGAAAGGGTAAATTGTAGTTAGAAATGGTGTAAAATTTAGGATAAAGGCTTAGAAAAATGGAGGAAAAAGTAAGGGAAGAGATTGGAAAGAACAGCCAAAAGGGGCTGAATCTGGCCATTTCGATTAATCGAAATTGAGTTTCGATTAATCAATTTTGGCCAAGAAGTTGAAAAGTCAGAGGACCCCAATCTCGATTAATCGAATTAAGTTTCGATTAATCGACTTTGAATTTCGATTAATCAATTTGGGTATCGATTAATCGACTAGGAACCTACAGTGAACCCCAGTGGAGGAAAGAAAATAGAATGTAGAAATCGACTAATCGAAATGAGAGTTCGATTAATTGATTTAGAATTTCGATTAATCAAATTGGGATCGATTAATCGATTTTGGAAACTCAATTACTCGAATTGAGAATCGACTGGATAGACTAGAGGAATTCGATTAATCGAATGGGAATTTGATTAATCGAATGGGAATCTCGATTAATCGATTTTAGAATCGATTAATCGATATTGAATTTCGATTAATCGATTTTGGAGTTCGATTAATCGACTGTGCCAGTTTTTGTTGACTTTTGAGTTTGACTTTAAGATTCTTGGAGGGTCTTTGACCTTCTTTATTACATCTTTAGTGATGTGTTTCACACATTATGTGGTACCATAGGTGGTACGTGTGAGCTTGGGCACAAGGAGCCACGTGGGACCTTGATGCATTGATCAAACAAAGACTTGAGGTAGGGAACACCTTGAACATGTACTTTATTTTGCAAGAGCATGTATGTAGTGATATAGAATTCAATTCAAAATGTTTTATTACTTAAGAGTTTGTGACAAGTGTGTGTGTGTGTGACATCAATAAGAGTAATTATAATGAGTCATCCCCAGGGGATGAGGAAGTAAAGAGATAAGAGCATCAGGTGTGATGCAATGAATGGATGCATCCCAGGGATGTATCCAAAATTGAATCATGTTTGATAGGGCCTAACTGATATAAGATAGCACAATTACACGGTAAATAACTATATGTAAAGCACCTGATACTTTTGTTATTTGAGGTTTGATAGGGTACCCCACCGACGTGGCGGGATATCCACGACTGACACGGCAGGATATCCGTGACCGATACGGCGGCGAAACCATAGGCCAGTGCGGAGGCTTATCCGTACACAGTAAGCACACCCCAGGGGTGTTGATTTGAGACAAGTGAAACCCCGCCACCAATCCCCAGGGGAAAGGGGCTTGGGTACTATTTGTATTCCCAGGGAATACGTTTAAAATTGTCTATATAGATGACAATGATGGGTATCTCATCAGAGCTCGATGCTATATTGCTCGGGGATTATTTAAGTTGAACGTTTAAGTTTTGCTTTAGGCCTTTTCAGCATCATTCATGAATAAGCAAAAGACATGAGTAAACTACCAGTAAACCACGATGCTTTTTAACTGTTTTTTTATCAGTATCTGCATAGACACATCATGCATGGCATATCATGGAATATATGTGAGTGATAATTTATATGTTCAACTGTGTTCTGTTCCCTATTGAGCTAGGATGTAGCTCACCCTATAGACTATACGTCGCAGGTCCACTACTAGCAGCTGCCGAGGCTTCAAGAGACGCTAACCCCGGTGACTCGGACCTAGCACCTGGTGACGAGTTGGAGCCACCTCCTGAGGATTTCTTCTAGAGGACTCCGTTGTGCAGCTTTGAGGGTTTTGAGAGACTTTGTACGGCTTGGTATGTCAAGCCTTGTTTTGATTAAACAATGTATATAAATAGATTTGGGATAGTTCTTTTGGGCGAACCATCTGGGATGATTAGCGATCATCGATGGTTTGGATCGGTTCTCCGTTCATGTAGAATCATGAGGGTAGAACTGTATTTTGAGAAATGCTTATATCGTAAATAAATTCTGCATCTTCATTTACTATTTCAATTCAATTCATTGCTTGATATGCCAATGTTCCATGTATAGCTAAGGGGCACGGTTAAGATGATCGTGCTGATGGCACGGGTTTCGGGGTGCCGAAATCTGGGTTGTCACAGTTGGTATCAAAGCTATTTCTTTTAGCAATTCTGACAATCACTCTTTTTGGTCAGAACATAGGGGCTTCTGTTAACGAAACTTTAGTTTCAAATGTAGCCGCAAATGTCATCTAGAGGAAGAGGCCGACCAAGGGGAGGCCAACAGAGGAGTCTACGTAGTGGAGATGATTACATCTCTCCTACCAATAGAGTGCCTTAGAGGCCCGAGGCGATGTAGTAGTAGACAGCATGATGATGAGGATCGAGATCGTCAGGATCAAGATCAAAGAGAACAGGAGAGAGTTAGAGAAAGACAAGAGGATAGAGAGGAGCGACAAAGGATGATGCATACCATGGAGACCATGGCAGCTGCCATGGCACAACAAGCCGCATCCTTTGCTACCATGGCTCATGAGAGACAATGACCACCTACACCACCTGTACGACCAACACTGCCTGTGCCCTCATCCTTTACAGAGTTTAGGAGGATGAGACCTCATTCATTTTCTGGGCAGGCAGACACGATGGCAGCTGAAACTTAGCTGATGGAAATGGAGAAGGTCTTTAGCGTACTGACATGCATGGAAGATGAGAGTGTGAGATGGGCAGCCTATATGCTAGATGGGGAGGCTGGGCCTTGGTGGAAGTCCGTGATACGGACTAGGGCTCAGGAAACCTCGGAGTTGCCCTGGACGTCGGAGGAGTTTGTTGAGAAGCTCAACAAACAATATTTTCCTAAAGTAGTAAGAAATCAACTTGAGATACAATTTCTACAGTTAGTGCAAGGGAGAATGACAGTGAGAGAATATGGGGTGGAGTTTCTACGACTTGCCCGTTTTGCTCTGGACTACGTCGCTACCGACGTGATGAAGTCAAAGAGGTTTCAGCAAGGTTTGAAGCCTAAGGTTAGGGGACGCGTAGCTCCATTTCAACTGAGGACCTATGAAGAGGTCATGAGCAAGGCATTGGTCGTGGAAGAAGAGAATACGAATAGATATAGACAGAGAGAGCAACAGAGAGGAGGAAATGATCAAGGAAGGTCGGGGAACTACGAACTGGTGAATAAAAAGCCGAGGTTCGTGGCCCAAAATTAGAGACCACAGTTCCAGGGGGTTTCGGAAGGCCGGCGCAACAACAACACCAACAGAGGTTTCCACTACTTGCGTCGGGGAGACCTTTACGCTATGAGAGCCCTGCCATGTCTACTGGCGCTACTATCACATAGGGTTCTCGTACAGTTTCTTCCGTGCCTCGAGAGACTTGTGCAAAGTGTGACAAGCCTCATAGAACGGTGGATTGCAGAGCAGGGACTAGGGGTTATTTCCGATGTGGCAAGGTGGGCCACTTGATCAAGGATTGCCCCGAGACGGATAAAAGAAAGACGGCTTCGGTTGCAGCACCACGACCCATTCAAGCAAGGAAGCCGGTCGTTCAGGGGAGAGCCTATGCAGTCACTGCTCAGGAAGCAGGGAACGTGCATGACGTCATCCAAGGTGAGACTCTTTTAAATTAAAGAAATTTCCATTTCATTAAAATTTTAGATAGAGAAGGTGCATGCATTAGGAATTTGTATAGATTCTTTTTTCTCAATACTAAATTTATATGTGAGTTAGGGGTGTAAATTGATGTATAAATTATTGTATGTATGTATGTATACTATAGGTACTTTAACTATATATGAGAAGGGATGCTTTGTTGTATATGACGCTAGAGTGTTGATAGACCCAAGGTCTACCCACTCATTCGTCACTCCACGTTTTGCCAAGAGGATGAAGATTGTTCCAGAGGTGTTGGACTTCGTCCTATCTGTGTCTATTCCGACTGGAGAGTTAGTGGACACGGAGTTAGCTTGTAAATCCGTCATTATAGCAGTTCGAGACCTAGAGGTGCATGAGTTGGAAGCAAAGTTGATACTGCTGGACATGCAAGGGTTTGATGTGATCCTTGGCATGGACTGGTTGGCGCAGCACTGTGCAACCGTCGATTGTAAGAACAAGGTAGTCATTTTCAGACCCAACACAAGAAGATCATTTCAGTTTCAAGGAGTGAGGTCGTCGTCTATGCCACTGATCTCAGCAGTAAGGGCCGAAAAAATAATCAGAAAGGGTTGCAGTGGATACTTGGCTTTCTTAAAAGAGGACAAGGAAGAAAAGAATGTCATTTCTGAGATAGCAGTCGTGCGAGACTTCACCGACGTGTTTCCAGAAGAATTGCCCAAAGAGAGAAGTGGAATTCGCCATTGACTTAGCACCGGGAACGGAGCCTATTTCAAAAGTGCCATATAGAATGGCTCCTATCGAGTTGAAGGAATTGAAAGAACAACTGCAAGAGCTCATGGAAAAGGGGTTTGTCAGACCAAGTGTGTCTCCATGGGGAGCACCGATCTTGTTTATCAAGAAGAAAGATGGGTCAATGCGGCTATGCATTGACTATCGACAATTGAACAAACTCACTGTGAAGAATCGCTACCCTTTGCCTAGAATTGATGATTTGTTCGATCAATTGCAAGGAGCAAGGTATTTTTCCAAGATTGATCTGAGATCTGGATACCATCAGTTGCGAGTCAAGGCAGAGGACATTCAGAAGACAGCTTTCAGGACATGATATGGACACTATGAATTCCTTGTGATGCCGTTTGGGTTGACGAATGCTCCGGCGTCGTTTAAGGACATGATGAATCGAGTGTTTAAACCACACTTGGACTCCTGCGTCGTAGTGTTCGTTGATGATATCTTGATATACTCCAAATCCAAGACGGAACACGAAGAACATTTGAGGATTGCTCTACAGACGCTACGTGAACACCAATTGTACGCCAAACTCAGCAAATGTGAGTTTTGGTTAGAAGAGGTTAGCTTTTTGGGACATGTTGTCTCAAAGCACGGTGTCATTGTAGATCCAGCAAAGATAGAAGCAGTGGTTAAATGGGAGCAACCAAAGACAGTAACCGATGTCCGAAGTTTTTTGGGCTTAGCAGGCTGTTATCGACTTTTCGTCGAGGGGTTTTCAAAGATATCGGGACCTCTCACGAAGCTGACACGCAAAGATTCAAGATTTGAGTGGAGTGAGGCATGCGAGAAGAGTTTTCAAGAACTCAAGACGAGACTCACTTCAGCTCCAGTGCTAGCAATTCCTTCAGGTAGTGGAGGATACGCAGTGTACAGCGATGCGTCATACAATGGTTTAGGTTGTGTGCTCAACTAGCACAAAAAGGTGATAGCTTACGGATCAAGACAGCTGAAAGAACATGAGAAAAATTACCCAACTCATGACTTGGAGCTAGCAGCAGTCATTTTTGCGCTGAAAATTTGGAGACACTACTTGTATGGTGAGACGTTTAAAATTTTCACCGATCATAAGAGCCTCAGATACCTGTTTACACAGAAAGAGCTCAACATGAGACAGCGCAGATGGATAGAATTCCTCAAAGATTACGATTGTTCTATACAGTACCATCCAGGAAAGGCGAACATAGTAGCCGATGCATTGAGTCGGAAGGGTTCAGCTCAGTTAGCTTGTTTGATTTTGGGTATGCACCGGTGGAAATTATTGGAAGACCTGGCACTTTAAGATGCTAACATTGAGTCGAAAGCTACAGGATCCTTTTTGGCTAACATATCAGTGAAGCCAGTAATATTTGAGCATATCCACGATCTACAGATGAAAGATCCGACATTGACAAAGATTCATCAAGACATTATTGAGGGCATCAGGCCGGACTTCTCAGTAAAATTATTGTTCAAGGGCCGTCTCTGCATTCCGGACAATGTCGATCTAAGACGAACGATTCTTGATGAAGCTCATAAGTTAAATTATGCTATCCACCCTGGTAGCACCAAAATGTACCAAGACTTGAAAAAGAACTACTGGTGGAGAGGTTTGAAGCAAGACGTGGTCGAATACGTGTCACGGTGTTTGACTTGTCAGCAGGTGAAGATTGATCATAGACATCCTGCTGGACTATTGCAGCCTTTACCAATACTAGAATGGAAGTGGGAATCGACCTCGATGGATTTCATTGTTGGATTGCCGCGTACTGCCAAGAGACACAATGCCATTTGGGTCGTCGTAGATCGATTGACCAAATCAGTGCACTTTTTGCCGTACAATACTATGTATACGGCCGGAAGACTGGCAGACTTTATATATGAAGGAGATTATAAGACTACACGGGATTCCAAGCAACATAGTTTCAGATCGTGATCCACTATATACGTCCAAGTTTTGGAAGAAGTTTCAAGAAGGAATGGGAACGCGACTAGATTTTAGTTCAGCTTTCCATCCTCAAACTGATGGGCAGACCGAGCGAGTGAATCAAGTAATAGAAGACATGCTCAGGGCGTGCATGCTAGATATGCAAGGATACTGGGATGAGTATCTACCGTTGATCGAATTCGCATACAACAATAGTTTCCAAACGAGCATTGGCATGGCACCGTATGAAGCTCTGTATGGACGACGATGCAAATCACCCCTCAATTGGGAAGAAATAGGTGAAAAATTTATTTTAGGGCCAAAACTACTTGAAGACAACGCCACCGTCGTTCAAATAATCAGAGAAAGGCTAAAGTCAGCACAGAGTAGACAGAAAAGTTACGCCGACATCAAGCGGACTAGTGTCGACTATAAAGTGGGTGAACACGTGTTTGTAAAAGTGTCGCCTATGAAAGGTGTAATGAGGTTCGGTAAGAGAGGGAAGCTAAGTCCCCGTTATGTTGGACCATTTGAAATTTTGGGACGTGTAGGTGAAGTTGCGTATCGCATTGGCTTACCACTGCTGTTTGATCGGGTACATAACGTTTTCCACATATCGATGCTCAGAAAGTATGTGAACGATCCATCTCATGTGTTTGGAAGTCAACCTATGGAGATGTGTGAGGATATGAGCATGATAGAGGAACCAGTGGAAATCTTGGATCGAAAGGAACAAGTATTGTGCACTAAAGTGATCCCCTTAGTGCTTGTTCGATGGAAAAATCATCCCAACGAAGAAGCTACATGGGAACAAGAGGCCGATGTGAAAGAACAATATCCAGCCTTGTTTCCAACAACTTGAGAATCCAATGTAAACCACAAGCATGTTTGTGGAATCTCAACAATCCTTGTTTTCAATGGAAGTTTTGATCAAAGTATGATAAGGGAACAAAATTTTATATACACATAACCTTGAGAATGTGTTTTTGTGGAACTAAGGATCACTTGATGTCATACACTGCCAAAAGAAATCAAATAAACAAAGAACTTGAGAATTTGCAGAAATTGGGCAAAACCGATTAATCGAATTTCAAATCGATTAATCGATTTGGAATTTCGATTAATCGATTTTGTTCGATTAGTTGACTGGCATGTGTCAGTGACTGGAAACTTGAGTGAGAGTTAGAAAATATACAAAACGAAATTTCGATTAATCGATTTTGGTTTCGATTAATCGATTTAGGTTTTCGATTAATCGAACTGCATGATCGATTAATCGAACAAACTGGGAATGTTAGAAGAATTTAGAGGAAATTACTGAAATTTTCGATTAATCGAGCAGATTTTGATTAATCGAACTGGGAATTCGATTAATCGAATAACTTAAGGGAACTATGAAAATTCTAAGTCAGAGAAACGATTTCGATTAATCGAAGTAGAATTCGATTAATCGATTTGAGTTTTCGATTGATTGAACCATAGTTCGACTAATCGAATAACTTAAAGAATCCTGAAAATTTTGGAAGGGACTGCACGATTTCGATTAATCGAAGTGAATTTCGATTAATCGATTTTGAAATTTCGATTAATCGAAATGGATTTCGATTAATCGACTGGCTCGCGCCAGTGAGCTCTAAAACTTAAATTTTTAAACAGATACGATTTCGATTAATCAAAATTAATTCGATTAATCGATTTTGACTTTCGACTAATCGATTTTGGGGATCGATTAATCGATTTTGCGCGGCTTAACCTAGTTTTGGAATCTCGATTAATCGACTTTGGATTTCGATTAATCGAGCCGGGGCCTATATATATAAAATTAGGGATTTTATTTCCCATCCGAAATCATTTGGACTTTTGAGTTTTGGGTGCCTTTTCTCCTTCTTCTCCGGCCATCCATCCGAGCTAGGGTTTTGGGGCATTTCGAACCAATTTCGGACCGCGATCGCCTATTTTGGATCAAAAACCCACGGTAAACCCTAAATTTGTGTTTTCCTTTCAATTTGAACTAGAGGAAGCCCTAGATTTTTGCTATTTCACCAAAAATGCCGCCCAAAACCCATTTGTCTTCGAAGAAGGCAACCTCCAAGCTACCGGTCCGGCGTAAGAACGCCGCACCACCACCACCTACCCGATTGTCGGTGAGGACTCTATCACCGTCGGCATCGGAGACCACCTCCGATTCGACGAGCGCATCCTCGTGCGAGTTTTCACGAGAATCGACACCCATGCCGCCACCACCCACTAACGTGGTACAACCTAATCAGTGGTGGGCCGCGAAGACCTTTGAGGTCGAGTACCTCATTGACCCTACCCTTTTCACAAATCTCGATGTACCGGGCGAGACCCAATGGGCTCGTAATTACCTTAACAATGCCGGTCTCGGCAACCTTCTCAAACCAATCCGGGGTTCCTACTACCCTAGATTGGTGAGATTGTTTTACCAAGGGCTTGTGGACGGCCCGACCGACAACGTGATCAAGACCACCATCGAGGGTCGAGAATACACGATCACACGTCGCCACGTACACGAGGTGCTCGAGTGCTACCTCGATTTCACCCCTGAGACCACCCTATTCCCACCCTTTGAGGAGGACCCTCGATTTGAGGAAATCATGACCCGTATGACCAACGGGAAAAAGGGGTCGGGATCCTCCATTAAGAGGGTTGACCTTCCCCACTACATGTGGATGCTTGATTCGGAGCGCGTAGACAAAGTGCAACATGCACTTTATGCGGCCTTCTGTGGCCACTGGTTTGATGCTACCATGGTCATCCTAGAAGGGATGAGGTACATCAAGGGGAAGTTGATGAAGGGCAACTTACGGCCCAAGGAGAAGATGCCCTACGCTCGCCTCATCTTGAGCATGTTGGAGTGCTACTCCAACGATCCCTCCTACATTATCTCACCTCACGAGGTGAGGGCTACGGATTGCATGAAGACGTTCTCCAAGTCTTCATGGACCCGTAGCTACAACTTGTTGAAGCGGACCATACCGGCTCCGGGTCCGACTCCAGCAGCAGTAGCACCACCACCACCCCCACCCCCACATCAGGACCCACCCGTGGGTGGGGCACACTCGGCAGAGCCATCAGTGGAGAGGGCTACCTCTCACACCACAGCCTCACCGACACAGCCAGCTCACTCCGCGCCCGCTACACCCACCTCTTCCTACCGCTGGCGCGCAGCTCCATCCAGACCTACCATCGAGGAGGTGTTGGCACGCATGGAGGCCAACAACGAGCGGATGAACCGGAGGATGGACTTCCTTAAGTTCCATACCCTTCGCTACATCTACCCGACGGACTACCAGCGCTACCTCGCTCAGGAGGAGGAGTGGACTGCGGGACGGACCGCCTTCCACAGAGGTCCCGTCTTCCATCCCACCACCGCCACTACCGACGCTGCTCCTTCCACATCTGCATCCGCTCTGCCCGGCCAAACGCCGACTTAGCAGCCCGTCGTCGGACACCACTTACAAGAGGCCACCACCACCCAACCACGGACAGCGGACATGCCGACCCCGTGAACACCGTCGGCTTAGATGGAGCAACTGCTCCGGCACCCTGACGAGGGGCGCATGAGCCTTGTGTTTTTTTTTTAGTTATGATTGTATACATGTAGATTTTGTACGCCAACTTATCTGGCGCATTGTACAAATTTCAGATATTAATAGAAATCAAATTTTTTGTGTAAATCGTTCATTTTCCTCAAATTATAATTCAATGCTTGTATTCGTGTAATTACCTGGATGCATCTGAGTCAACTGGACCGCCTCACCTGAGAGTGTGGGGGGGGGAAACCCAGACCTACGCACCTTTGGGTTATTTTCGAGGACGAAAATTCCCAAGGTGGGGAGGATGTAATATCTTGAAAAATCACGTTAAATAGTGACCTCGGGATCTGTGCCCAATTGGTTACAGGTTTGACCAATTAGGAGTTCAATAGTTAGCATAGAGTGTGATGAACGGATGAGGTGTGATAGTTTGAGTGACTATGTGGTGTGTGATGTGAATGTGAAGTCGCATACACCTTCGCGGTACATGTGCTCAACACACAAGTGTGAAGAGAGATAAAAGGGTTTAATAACCGTAAATCTCTATCTTAGGTTATTGAGAGAGAAGTAAAGAAGAGAGAGAGAGAGAGGAGTAAAGAAGGTGGTTGAGCAAGGAGTTATTGTGGGTGATTGGAAGGGGGATTCAAGCACTAAAGAGGCCGATTCAACGCGAAGAATCCGTTCAAGTCAAAGCTGGAACCCTAGCCTTTCTAACCACTTGATTTGAAATCAATTTGAGATTGATTGAAGGTAAGATTTTTGTAGTTTAAATGCATGGATTGAAAGGGTAAATTGTAGTTAGAAATGGTGTAAAATGTAGGATAAAGGCTTAGAAAAATGGAGGAAAAAGTAAGGGAAGAGATTGGGAAGAACAGCCAAAAGGGGCTGAATCTGGCCATTCCGATTAATCAAAATTGAGTTTCGATTAATCGATTTTGGCCAAGAAGTTGAAAATTCAGAGGACCCCGATCTCGATTAATCGAATTAAGTTTCGATTAATCGACTTTGAATTTCGATTAATCGATTAATCGACTGGGAACCTACACTGAACCCCAGTGGAGGAAAGAAAAGAGAATGTAGAAATCGACTAATCGAAATGAGAGTTCGATTAATCGATTTAGAATTTCGATTAATCGAATTGGGATCGATTAATCGATTTTGGAAACTCGATTACTCGAATTGAGAATCGATTGGATAGAATAGGGGAATTCGATTAATCGAATGGGAATCTCGATTAATCGATTAATCGATATTGAATTTTGATTAATCGATTTTGGAAATTGATTAATCGAATCAGATTCGATTAATCGATTTTGGAGTTCGATTAATCGACTGTGCCAGTTTTTGTTGACTTTTGAGTTTGACTTTAAGATTCTTGGAGGGTCTTGGACCTTCTTTATTACATCTTTAGTGATGTATTCACACGTTATGTGGTACCATAGGTGGTACTGTGAGCTTGGGCACAAGGAGCCACGTGGGACCTTGATGCATTGATCAAACAAAGACTTGAGGTAGGGAACACCTTGAACATGTACTTTATTTTGCAAGAGCATGTATGTAGTGATATAGAATTCAATTCAAAATGTTTTATTGCTTAAGAGTTTGTGACAAGTGTGTGTGTGTGACATCAATAAGAGTAATTATAATGAGCCATCCCCAGGGGATGAGGAAGTAAAGAGATAAGAGCATCAGGTGTGATGCAATGAATGGATACATCCCAGGGATGTATCCAAGATTGAATCATGTTTGATAGGGCCTAACTGATATTAGATAGCATAATTACACAGTGAATAACTATATGTAAAGCACCTGATACTTTTGTTATTTGAGGTTTCATAGGGTACCCCATCGACGTGGCGGGATATCCACGACTGACACGGCAGGATATCCGTGACAGATACGGCGGCGAAACCGTAGGCCAATGCGGAGGCTTATCCGTACACAATAAGCACACCCCAGGGGTGTTGGTTTGAGACAAGTGAAACCCCGCCACCAATCCCCAGGGGAAAGGGGCTTGGGTACTATTTGTATTCCTAGGGGATACGTTTAAAACTGTCTATATAGATGAAGATAATGGGTATCTCATCGGGGCTCGATGCTATATTGCTCGGGGATTATTTAAGTTAAACATTTAAGTTTTGCTTTAGGCCTTTTCAGCATCATTCATGAATAAGCAAAAGACATGAGTAAACTACCAGTAAAACATGATGCTTTTTAACTATTTTTTTTATCAGTATCTGCATAGATACATCATGCATGGCATATCATGGAATATATGTGAGTGATAATTTATATGTTCAACTGTATTCTGTTCCCTATTGAGCTAGGATGTAGCTCACCCTATAGACTATCGTTCTTGAGTCCACTACTAGCATGCCGAGGCTTCGAGAGACGACCCGTGACACCTCCTGAGGATTTCTTCTAGAGGACTCCATTGTGCAGCTTTGAGGGTTTTGAGAGACTTTGTACGGCTTGGTATGTCAAGCTTTGTTTTGATTAAACAATGTATATAAAAAGATTTGGGATAGTTCTTTTGGGCGAACCATCTAGGATGATTAGCGATCATCGATGGTTCGGATCGGTTCTCCGTTCATGTAGAATCATGAGGGTAGAACTGTATTTTGAGAAATGCTTATATCGTAAATAAATTATGCAGCTTCATTTACTATTTCAATTCAATTCATTGCTTGATATGCCAATGTTCCATGTATAGCTAAGGGGTACGGTCAAGATGATCGTGCTGATGGCACGGGTTTCGGGGTGCCGAAACCTGGGCTGTCACACACACTCTCTCTCTCTCTCTTCTTAACTCTCTTTCACCAACTAAAACAAAAGAAACCTATTTTATTAAACCCTTATATCCTTTCTCAAGTTCCGGTGCTAAGCACATACACCAGAGATAGGTGTATGTGGCCTTAAACTCACACCATACACTACACTTAGGTAAATTTTACATCACATCAGCTCATCCCTTCATGAGTCCACTGCTTAACCATCACTTGGTCAAACTTATGACCAGTCGGGCACGGATCCTGAGGTCACTGTTTAACTCTCAAATTTTTGGGATATTACACCGAGTGTGATGAAACACTACGAATGACATCTCAATTGATGTCATATTAAATTCACACTCATCTCGTCATGCATCTCATACTATTATGAGTTTTGAGTCATGTGAATAGAATATTAGAATTGTGATGACCCGACTTTCCCATATTCAAAATACCGGGAAGGTCGGCTCGCCAACTTATCGATAAATCGATAAGTCGGACAGAACTCAAGCAAATATTAGAGTAACAAAAGGAAGCTTCATTTCTACACAAAATGCAAGACAAAAGTAACGGTTCTAATTCCATGTGAAAACACGTGGACAAAAGAACTGGAACTAACCACCGGTGTAGCCGATCATCACTGAAACATGGTTCACCAAATAATGTATAATAATTACATGATTCTAAAATACAAAATAAATAGGTCGGACGTACCAAGCCCAAGTATTTAGTCTCACAAAAAGCACACCAAAACAAGACAAAATCCTAATCAGGAAAGAACTCTTCAGGAGTAATCTCATACTCGTCCTTCGGAATGTAGTTAGAGTCCCTATTTTAGATGCAAGGTTCATATTTCATATGCAAAGTTCAAAGATCATATTTTAAAGTAAAACTCGGATTTATGGTGTTCAAATCTAGTGTAAAATATCCTGTGAATTGAAACAAAATGTAACTAATGTTGAGATTCTCCTACCAAAAGTCGGATTCGAGCGAACACCCACGCACATCAAAGCGAAATCCTCAACCACAGATCCCCGTGATCATCCTTTCTTCGATCGATTTCACTGCTTATGAGGAGAGTTGCCCAACGAGGGTTTCAAAGTGAAACTTTCGGATTTCTACGGCAATTGATCTCAACGAAGCTTAAGATGAAGTCATCTACTCTCACGCATCGATCTTAACCTATTCAAAGCGCTGAAGACGCATCCAAGGTGATTGGCTCACACTCGTTCCACATCAAGGGTTTCTAACGATCGGGATTCACAAAGGCAGAACTCAAGCGATGATCGGTATCAAGTGCTTCGCGAAGAGTGCAGAGTTTACGGCGCGATCGTGATCTAAATCTCACGATTTCTCCCGAGAGTTTGAAGGCGACGGATTTCCGGAAGTGGGGCTCGGCTCTCCTCTTCAAAATTTTGAAGATAGCTTACCCGCTAAGCTTCCCCCCTCTTATAACCTAACGAAATCCATTAAATATATGATATTTAGCCCCCAAAATTTTATCCACTTATCTACTTATCTTAGGGCTCGACTCGATGTTAAGCACACACACCAAACGAATGTGTTCGGTCCTTCCACTTATCCATGTAACTTTAAGTTCAGATCCGGTGCTAAGTGGCATACCGTGAGTCGGTGCACGGCTTTTCCACTAAAGGTCTGAACAACTTTTAACCTTATTTATTTTCACATAATTTATCCCAAAATTATTTAATTATTTTTTTAAAAGTTTAAGGCGATATTGGTCGCCATGCTGGACACGCACACGGGGCCAGTCGAGTTCGGGTTCAAAATTTCCGAGTCATTACAAGAATAGTTTCAAAAATATTTTGGTGATTTTTACAATAAATTTGTATAGAAATTGATTTAATTCATAAATCAAGGGTATCAAATTTTCCATGATTTACAAGAGTTTTATTGTGTTTTGGGAACTTTACACTTCCAAGATATCACCAACAATTTTCCATTAGATACATCTTTGTGGAATACTTCTGACTAAAAATACAAGAAATACATATGACAAAGAGTTTAATATTGTTTCAACTTTGATCTTCTCCTAGACTTTGTTAAAGTCATATAAATAAGAATAGAAATCAAAGTCTATTTTGGTACTTTTGTATCAATTTATATAATCATGGATGATTATATTTTCAATAATCATCTCTGGTATAGATCAATTCTTTCAAGGTATGTGATATCCTTAAATATCATGACGATTATATCTCTTGATATACTTGTCATAGGATATAGTCTTCTTTTAATTACGTCTTCAAACATCAATAATATTTCAAAATGGTCCTTTTAGGATAGATGATAACACCATGGTTTTAGTTATAATAGTGTCGTGATCCTGGCAAGGACACTATTATTTTATATATGAAAACCTTCATAGTGAGATAAAAGTGAGTGATATGGGAGCAGGTGAGTGACCTTCTAGAAATGCATGCAAGGCATTTCTCCTTATTCTCCCTGCAATACCTATTCTTCTCGTATGCATTCAATGTGTGCTTTTTTGGGGCCTTTCAAGGTGGATTAAAGTTCCACATTTATGATGTCGATGGACTTCAATCGGTCTATGAAAACAGGTAACATACACACCCTCCAAGTTCCTTAGCAGCCCACCAATATTATACTTGTTGTCATTGAGAGATATCTTCATATTAATGATGCGAGAACTTATTAAATGAAATATTAGGACTAAGATTAAGATTAAAATTAATTTAATCAATTAAAAAAATAATAATTTCTCATAATAAATTATCACAGAAAATTCTAGAAATTCAATCAAGTGATATATAGAGAACCTCGATCGGAAGCAGCTTGAATCGGACGTCCCCATCAACTCACCCCGAGTTAGAAGGATGCATTCCTGATAAATACTGGTTGTGATAGAGCTCTAAGAGATCCAGGTCAATCTGCTGAAACTCTTGTGTAATCCACGTATTGTCTGAATCACTCTTGTTCTTCTACTTGACCAAATACTTATGAAGTCCCCCTTAGTTGGTGGATACAATCTGATCGTCTTGCACATCTTCGATGATCTCACGAGTTTTCCAAGTAGGTGGGGGTAGCAATGTGGGTAGGAGAATTATTGGTTCATCAGATGTAGAAGGCTCAAAAGGGGTGATAGGATGGTTGATGAGCTATGAAATAGAACAAGGTCCTCCACATTGAAAGTCGTACTAATCCCTAAATCCGACGAAAGATTTAAGATGTAAGTATTAGAACCGACAGACTTCAAGATCTGATAGTGTTCAGCACCGCGAGCTTATAACTTCTTTGTAACTCCTTGCGGGAATCGCTCGGGTCTATTCCGAACCATTACAAAATCACCCTCTTGGAATTTTTTGAATCGTTTGTGAGAATCTGCAGAGAATTTATATTTTTCATTCTTTAAATTAATTCTTTTCTTAATCTCAGCATGTAACTCATGAATGCAATATATAAAAGTGGATGCAGACTATGATGACCTTTGATGAATGGACAATGAGAGAAAATTTATGTGTGTTCTAGTATTCGGCTTACCTTTCCACTGGATGAGGTATGCCTGATATTTCTCAGAATGCATTCTCCTTACAGTCCAAGTGTTGTCAATTTTCGGTTTACTTTTCCCCTTAAGAAGATACTCTCGATATGTTTGATGTGTCTTTATCTTGGTAAAAAAATATGGAGTTCTCAAAACTTTTTCATTTAACCTTTTCATATATTGTTCAAGCGAGTATTTGAAAATCAATGAGTAGATAGGATTGGACTCAGGTGAGTAGGCATCAAGGAATGGGTCTGAAGGTTTTGTTGCTGAGCCTAAAAAATGTGTACGTACATCTACAGACTCTATAGGCTCATGTGTAAGTGACACTACTGACACTAACGACTCTTGTGTAATCGACTCAACTGATACTAACGACTCATGTGTGAATAACGCAAGGGACACTAATGGCTCATGTACACTCGACTCGATTACCTTGGGTGTATTCGCTTTAACCAAAATCAAAGACTCTAGGGTACTCGATTCAATTGACCCTAATAGTTCTTGTGTACCCAGTTCGTTGAACTCATGTGTACTCGATTCAAGGGGCACCAACAAGTCGTGTGTACCTAACTCTATGGATATCAATCACTCATAGGCAAGTGACTCGATTGGTTTACGTGTGGGTGACTCAATATCACTACTCACAAGGGAAATAAAAGTCACTTTAACACAAACTAGACTTTCTTCAGCTTCTTCTATCTTTTCTTCACTCAGGACGGTACTAGGGTCATACATTTCTTTTACTTCCCTATTATCTAGCTCCTTAGGACTCACTCTTTTAGTCAATAAATTTGGAGTGGAAAATTTTGTAGGCATTGATATGCAAAGTGCCCGAATCCTGGACACTTAAGGCAGTCAGGACACCTATCTGTCTTAGTTTTTAAATTTCGTAGAAGGTGACGGTGTGTTAAAGGGACATACTTTTCTATAAGTTTCACGGTCATGTCCTCCCATGTAGAGATGTGTTCATTCTGAAGAGATTCAATACGACGTCTATGCGAGTTCAAAAAATATTGGCATTACCCTCCAACTTTATTTTTGCTAGCCTAATTTTGTACTCATTTGGTACGTCATATCAATTAAAATATTCTTCTACACTAGACAACCACTCTACGAAGGTTTTGAGGTTTAACCATCTCTCAAAACTTAGAACCTCATTCTGAATAGATTTGAAAAACTCCTCGGCAGGGTCGTACTCGGTTTCACGATGATGAGGGTATCCCCTAACTCTAGTCTCATCACGATTTTTGAGACTTTGTTAAGAATTTAGAGTGTAGCGACTTCCTTATTTGGCTAGTACCCTTTTATAACGGATAAGAAATTCACGGTGACGTGTAAGTCACCCATGTATGATGTTTGATACAAACACAACTCAAACACAATACTAAAAAAGACACACTATGAATGGATGAGGACTTTTGTCAAATACTAGACGTGCACACTAATGAACACTAATGAAATGAAATGCAATAAGATTAAAATGACATACAATTATGAAACTAAGTGATGCAAGACAAAAGTTAGACAAAGGCAAGATAAAAGCTAGACAAAAAAAACTTAGACGAAAGCTTTTAAAAAAAACTCAGATAAAAGCTAGACAAAAAATTTCAGATAAAAGCTAGACAAAAATTTTTAGACAAAAGCTAGACAGATCTAAAATAATGAATCTAGAATGGTGTAAACAAAATAATAAAAGAAATAAACCCTAAAAGCTATATGAACATTGAAACCCTAAAATTAAACTGACGCTCTGATACTAATTTGATGTGGGGACTTACTAAATGCAATGTTAGGACTGAGATTAATATTAAAATTAATTTAATCAATCAAAAAAAAAATAATTTCTCATAATAAATTGTCACGAAATTTTTTATAAATTTAATTAGGTGATTTAATTTCTGCCCAAAATAGCGTTACTTTCGTGTACATTTCCTATCGCAGATTTAGAAGACTAGGGTTCTTATGAACGGCTAGATCTCTGATAGTTTTAGGGCATCAAATGAACTCACAAGCGGAGTTCTCTCAATACCAAACGAAAATAAAAGGCTAATAAAATTAATGATGAATAAAATATTGATTTTAGGCTTTTATAAGATCAATAAAATAATTAAGATTACGCTACTTACGCAAACCGTAAATCTAAAGAAGATAGAGATAAAAGAAGAGTTGGCCTCGCACCAAACTGTGAGCGGGAATTAAAGAATCGCTCTCCGTTTTGAGAGAATCACACCCTCACAAAAGTTTAGAACCCTCAATTTGCATAAGCAATTTTCAATAACCAAAAACTTAATAATAAAAGGGTTTACAAGCCTTTAAATAGGTTAACCAATGCATAAAATTAGAATTCCTAGTATAACTCTAATTCCTAATTCAAATAAAAGAAATATTCCAATTTTTCTAAAATTAGAAAACATAGTATAACTCTAATTCCTAATTCAAATAAAAGAAATATCATAATTCTTCTAAAATAATAATGTCCTAAAACAATAAGGAAACTAATCTTATTTCAAATAAAAGAAACAACTCTTATTTTCTAAAATAAAATAATAAAAGAGACTAATCCTAATTCAATTAGGATTCTTGAAATTCGTCACTTTTTGCGCAGCTTTTGAAAACTGACCAAACTTATTCAATACTTGTCGAAATTGCTTAATTTTTGACTCGTTGGAAAACTACTTCGATAAGCTTTCAAATATGACTAATTTTGCATCAATCCAACTTTGTTTAACACTTTAAAATAGGCTACAAATAAAAATGACAGAATTGAAAGTTGAAGACTCTAATAAATTTTGGATTTTCTTCTTTTTGATCAAGCGAGTCTTTAACGGACTTTTTAAAAAAACCTCATTCGTAGGTCCACTTTCTCTTTTGAAGTCTCCTCTTTATCCAACTACGATTCAAATAGGTAGATCTAAAGTTCGCATCAATTAAGCTTCACAATATCGGGCGGGGAGGCTTCTATTGACAAGGCTGAGGGACTCTAGGAGTTGGGGGGAAATTTCAAAATATTAGGGAGGCCTATATCACAGCCTTCATAAGATCACTAAAAATAAGGTGTTTCAGCGGCACTTGCTGTTAAGGCAGGCTTTTGAAGCGACATGACTAATAGTGGCAATTTTTGGTAGCCACAATACTACAGCAGCAATTTTTTATTAATAGTGATAGTTTTTTACTGCCGTTAATAGTCTTATTTTTTGTATTGGATCTATCTTTGAGCAACTTAATAGAAATGTCCTACACAACTTTTTTCAAGATCTGCCGCCCGTGAGTAATAGAATTTCAAAATGTGAAGATTTCTCTCATTTCAAATGTGCCAAATAACAGTAGAAAATGCTAATTTAATGAGGGAAAAATGATGCCCTTTACTTTTAGCATTTTTCATACAATCTTTTAATTTTTATACAAATTATCAATAAAATTGTTCTATAGTTGAAGTCTTCTAAGAAGAGGCATCCAAATCCATCTAGAGTGTGGACAATCGATGTTCATGATCTTAAGGGGCTGCTAACAAAGAATGCATCGGGAAGGAGTCATAACTACGTTTTTGCAAAGGTTATCATCAATTTTCATGGACCGCAAAGCCAACTACAGAGAAAATATTTCAAAATTCGTTGAAAATGCCACTAGGAATTGCTTCCATTAATAAACTTTTTCAAGAATTGATCTAAAGCAATTCCAAGAGGACTTCATAGTGAAAACACCACTAGTCTTAAGTTTCCATATAATAATAACTTTGGAGTGAGCAAATGAGTAGGGAGATCTCTAACTTTATTCCAATCCCCTTCCGTTCACCTTATAGTGGGAGGAGTGAGATATCAATCATTATCAGTAAAATGAGTACGCTGATTCATTATTATTCTTCTTCCAAACTCCTGGATAGAGATTCCATCTTCAAACCATGGGTCTTTTCTAGAAGCTTAATTAATCCATCACCAATAATAAATCAAATATCTGATTTAATGGTATTTCTAACCTTCATAACATGTCTTCATCTCAAGAGAATTTAATTAGGAAGATGAATCTGTCACGACCCAGAATCCTTACCTGATATCGAGGGCCTAGAATTCCGTGTTATGACACCGCATGCTGGTTAAGGCAATAAGCGGACATACACATAATCTATAAATTGACTTAGCATATGGATTGAGGCATTTAAGATAGCATTAAAAATAATTTACTCATAAATTAATAACGAAAAATATAGACAATAATAATGAAGTACTTAATCCTAACCATGCATCTAGGATATCAAATCAAAATCAGTTTCAGATAGGGTAAAACAGTTTCAAATATAAACTCACACAATATATCAAGGCTAAAACAAGTCTCTCAAGAAATAATGAAAACTAGAGTAAAAGGGTTCTCAATGCTGGTAAAAATCTGCTGGATCTACGCTCTCATCAAGGTGGTAGCCGACATCCTTGTTTATATGAGCCATCTCCAGATCAGCAGCTTTCAAATCATCAAGGACGGGATAAGCAGAATCTTCACTTGAAACTGTTAGATTTTGGGAGGGGGGTGAGTTTACTCAATCGCGTAAACTCAGCGGGTTGCACAATCGATCCACCATAACTTACTCAGGTGGGCGTGTGTGAAATCGCTGAATTAATGATGCATTTTTTAAATATAACCAACATCTTAAATAAATGAAATAACTTATCCATAATTCATAGACTATCATAATCAAGACTGAAAAATATACTAATATAACATAAAGAGTGCATGATGCTTCTATTTTCTTATCTCTTTTCCTATTTGTCTCATCAACTTAACATACGTAACATATCGTAAGTCTTATTAATTACTCCATACGCCTACACAACGATTTCGTGCATCTTATCTTATTTAAACGATGCGTGCCGGATGATCATTTGCCGAGCCTACCACGCGAGGTCCACGTGTAGATAACCACCTAACCTCCATATCATAACATAAACCACCATCCAGCCAGATGAGGTTGCCGGCATAGTAACCACGATGTCCCCTTAGTTCGAGACAATGCTATAATGTCCTTAAGACCCGTCTTGGCTGCAGACGTTAAGCCCTTACGGTGGCTCGTAAGGTATGGCACGTGTAGAAACTTAATTTATATTTAGCTGGCCTTCACAGCGTATCTTAACATATCATAACATTATTCGGTTCTGGGCTTAGGTCCCCGCCCCGATTTTATATTTGCGTGGGCTTAAGTCCCCACTTTCTTAATATATATGTGTCTTAACATATTCTTTTCTCATTTTTTCTTAAAACTTAGTTAGAATAGGTCACGGTGCGATAGACTTCACTAAACCACGTTTTCCAAGGGATGGGTTCCGTAGTAACCTAGATGTACTTCATGTGGTATCCCATACTACCATAGAGGGGTTGCATCCGTACATGGATACCTACATTCCAAGTTTCACGTGACCGTGAAAGAAACTCCACCGTGACGAAGGCTTAAGTCATGTGTCATATCTTATTCTTAACTTATATGCGTATGCCCTATCGTGATTTTCTATATGATGAATGTCATATGATAATAGTGAATATATATAAGAATGAACTATAACATAAACCTTAAACATTTCATATTTTTGAAGAAAATTAATAAAGAGCATAACATACGAAATATTAAAGTAAAACAGAAAATAAGAAATATTTAACTATATTTATTTTACAATAGTGTTGAAACTATACTTCATTAAGGTTAATTATATTCATGAAATTTGGTGATTGACTGGTATAGCGATCCAACATATTTTAAAATTCTAAAGGAGCGCATGTGTCAATTCAAGAATTGTATGAGGCTTAGAGGAGGTAATAGAATGGTAAGTATTGAAAAACGTCCATATTTGACCCCTTAAACTTATAGATTGTTATTCGATGCAAGCTATTTAATGTATTTTATTTAATCTTAAGGATTTATAAGTCTAGAGATAAGTTTAGCATAAAGTAGTCAAAGAGTTAAAAAAATAATGTCAAACCCGTGTAACCTTGGATCATCTAAAACGTATCCCGACTTGCAGCTCAATTTTGACCTTAAAAATATTAAATTCGTGAAATTGCTATTTCAGACAAAGTTGTAGATCTCGTTGTCGTCTTTCCAATGCCGCAAGAATCATGTAAATCCGAGTTCGGGGTAAAAAGTTATGGCCAAAATACCGAGGCTGTGTCTGTTAAAGAGTTTGGCCGAATTTCACGAAAATCTGGGAAAAACGATCCTATCGATTTTGGGCCTAATTTCTATGTTTTTAAGACCCAAAATTTATCAAAATTTAAGAAAAAATTAGGGTTTTCTTTTTAAGAAATAACTAAATAATTTAAGATAGATTTAGAGGCACCCACCTGTTGAAGTGTGTTTCGAATCCTACGATAATTTGGGTTGATGGAGATCGGATTCGAGAGACGATATGCCCGAGTCTTTTCGCGAGAATTTCTTTCTTACGATTAATTGGTCGCGGCGAAGAGAAACTTTGATCGATGGAGATCCGACGAGGAATTATGAAAGATGCGCGTCGAGCTTTGCGAGAGAAGAGGGATAAAGAGAGACAAGCGAGAAGAAGTAAATATATATCTAATTCTTGTATAGGTTAACTCTAATTAAGACTTCCGTATAAGATTTAATAAAATAGTAGTTTTCTACGCAAAGTAGAATTCATACGTGACTTGAAAAAGTTGAGAAGAGGTTTTGCTCAAATATGTAGATAAGCACCAAGGTAAATGGTGATTCTCTCCCGAATTTACAGTTGTGCCCTTTAACCCGCTTCACTCTTCAAACGGGCATAACTTTTTATATTCTTATCGAAAATTGACAAATTATATATCGTTGGAATCGTATCGACGAGTACTTTGCAATGAGTCTAATATTGATATATAAAAAAAATCAGACTATTTCTAAAGTGAGTATATTCCGGTGTGGAGCGTTAGCACCACGCACTGTGTGGTATATCATCTAATACCATTAAATAAAATTCAAAAATCTGGGTTATTACAGAATCAGAAGGAGATATGTATTTGGCATAACACCAATGAGCCCAAAGAGCCATTGGAATCTAAGTTTCAGAATAATTTTGAGAGTCTAGCATCATTCCAATATACAATGCGATGAAGCCTAAGACCTCCTTCATCATCAATAGGCTTGCACACTTGTTCCAACTGATGGGATAAAGGGATTGTGCAAGAGAAGGTCCTAGATCTCTAAAGAAACCTAGAGAACATGATTTATGTTTCTTTGATAACTTGTCTAGGGAGATAGAAAACATCTGAGCAATGATGGATCCATATAGATCCATCAATTGGTTTCAGAGCCTAGATTAGCCATGATTGAACAAAAACATTTTAGAGACCAAATCAAATCTACGCCTTTGAATCGACATTGAGATCCAGAGCGGAAGCAAGTGGGAGGCACTTTTGTCGTCACACATGTTTTCTCACTGCTTTGGGGTGCTTCATCAAAGCCTTTCGATATATACTGAGATGATGCGAATATTTATGGATCCACCCCCTATCATTTTTAATGCACTCAATGTGCTTTTGCTATCAAATACAAGTTAAATTGAATAAAGCAGAAGTCACCTGGGTTTCTTCGTTTAGGGTGGGTATGCTGTTATTTATAACTGAATATTCGGTCATCTCAAGCTGCAGGTTTCCACCGTTTTTGACTACCTTCAACCAAAGGATATAGATCCTTGAAATTATGACCACATAATCTCAAGCTGCAGGTTTTTGCTTTTCGTGCTAAGTTGTGCCCCGGGTTTTATGTCCCAGCTGAGCCGGCATGTGCTAACATCGGATACACATGTACCCTTAGGTTTAGTCTTCTAAAGTCCGACTCGAGAATTTTCGATTTATAAAGTGATTTTATATGATTGATGACCCAACCTAGTTCAACCCAAACCGACCCATCCTCAAACCCGACCCGACCCAAGGACCCATATAGGCTCATGACCCAACCTTGTCTGTGACCCGGCCTAGTCGATAATTTAGATTCGGGTCATGACCTGGTCCAGCCCATGGTCCAATTCAGTCTATTCCTGACCCATGATTCATGACCCGATTCGGCTCATTAATTACGACTCATTTGCCTTAAGGCCTAATTTTGACCCATATTATTTCATATTCTTTTTGGGTCATTTTTGGGCTATTTATAGGTTCGATTTATAGACATTATATATGGATTTTGACTTTCTCAGATATTTCGGATCTATTCTTAAGGTCAATTTTTAAAAATGAGCTCTCTATTGTGATATTTTCATGACCTGATTTCCTTTTGGTAATTTTTAATCAAATAATTATTACATATTTGAGTGCTTTTAATTAGGATTGGGTATTGGAGGTTGTGCTTTAGCACCAAGGCTAGTACTTACATAATATTACTCATGATTATTATTAATTTTTGGATACTTACCAACAACATGAGCTAGATTTGGCTACTTGCATCTCTTAAGTGGCTTATTTTTTATTATTTAATCACTTTTGTGACCATCTAACCTATTATGAAACCTAAATATAAAGTATGGATCGAAAGGATTCTTCTGCCTAATGGTGATAATCTATCTTAGTGCCGTGATTTTCATAGTGAGATTTATTTTTATAAAAGATCATGTTACAAATTCAGTAAAAGTGTGTAGTAAACGTTACCATTACAACTTAAGGAATTACTTTTGTCTAACGGTGATGAATCACTTAAGGTTGTGTTTTACTATTCATTATTTTGTGTGTGGGATTTTATTTGGTTTCTAAAAAGTTTTTGATCAATCATGGGCAATCTAGGCTCTGATACCAATTGATGGATCTATCAATTCGATTATTCAAATATATGTCTTAGGATCTAGGCGCATAATCAATCAAAACAATAAATCAACAACCCATAAATTAAAATATATGTGCGCACCTTGAGTGTGAGCCATGATAATGGGTTGCCGATCTTCAACAATTTCTTCGCTTTCAATACCTTTTAGAACAATTTGGGTGTTTTTGCTAATAAGGAGGGTTGAAGTGTGTCGAGCAATCGTTGGGATCAAGTATCCCTTATATAAATAGTCAAAAAGTCTTTTCCCATTAAAGACTTGAATTATTAATTATATTATGATTGGAAATTACAAGCATACCTTAATTAAAAGACTTAATTATTAGTTGCTTATTCTCTTCAAATTCATCGAATTAGTAATTATTACATCACAAGATTGATCTTACACCATTCATGATAATAAATTGATCATAGTGATGGCCACCAAAATAAAAACTTCTAACAAGCAATAGATCAAAAAATTGTTAAAAACTTTTATGAGCGTAAGATAACAAATTTATATATCCAAGGCATTTTGTAAATCAATCTTGGCGCAAAATGCTTTCTACCCGAACTGAAAGCCAAAATTTTAAATCTATCTCATAAGCCAAGAGAACATTCTGGCTAATCTTTCTCCATTTGAGAAAAGGTAGATTGATTTCAACTAATAAAAGAAGGAAGTGGCAACAAAAAGACGGTTTGACCATGTTTTTCGTAATTAGCTTTATATAAAAATTTGGCCGAAACTTGGTCCATTGTATTAGCACCTGCCAATTTAGAATAAGAAGTTGAGCTCAAACACCTTGAGATTATAATATTATCAACCTTTTATTATGTTCGACGCTCAAGCCCTCCTCCGACGATATCACAGTAATTTAGAAAAAAATTGATATATGAGCTACCATTTTGACTGCATGGATGGCACTTAAAAAATGCCACATGCCCAAAATGGGATAGTCACAGTTCTATCTATAATAGAGCGGTGGGTGATAGTCTATTTCTACTGATGAAAGAGTTAATACTTTTTAATGGGGTTCCAAAGGGTGGCGGGTCGGGTCAATCAACGGGTCGGGCGACCAGACCTACCACAGGTTATATTTAAGTTCAAATTTCTGATATGTCGGCTGTGAAAATCCCGACCCATTTATTAAATTGGTTGGGACCGAGTTATCGTTTCTCAACCCAAATCCAACCTCACTCACTCCTTTATATTTAATCCTTGTTCAATAGATCTTACCCGAATTTTTGCTAAACACAAGAAAGGTTTGGTCTGGGTTGAGGATTTTAATAACTTGGTCGAGTCAGGTTAGGTTGAGGGTCAAGGTGACGGATTGGGTCAAGGTTAATATTGACCCGGCCCAATCCCGACCTGCCTGCAACCCTGGGTATCAACACCTGTACCTCACGTGCTGTCACTTTCTATCTCTTCAAAACTAAGAGACCCATGCCAACCGGATCTTATGCCAAAAATAATTATTTATTCTTCATAAGGCAGCAAAAGACATAAAAAAGTGCCTCAATCGCCTAATCAACAAACCATCATTATAACATATAATTAATAACAATAATTAAAAAAAAAAAGGCATAAGTATTGAGTGGCTGTTTCCATTTCTTCTGTTTTCTCTTTGGATGGGAGCATAGCATATCATCGTTACTTAAGAGAGTATCTGATGCCCAGGGCTGTCAACGGGCCGGATTCGGGCTGGATTTTTCACCTTGCCCATTTTTTAAAAAGAAAATTGGGCCCAACTAGGCCCGATTAGCTATCCAGGCTGGGCCAAAATTTAAAATTTTATAGCCTGAATTTGGCCTGATAAGCTATCCGGGCCGGTCTTTTAATAATTTTTAAGAGTTTTTTTCAAAATAAATAAATTTTAATAAGAAATTCATTTAATCGGGTCAAGCCGAGCCGTATACCATGCAGCCCGAACTTGGGCCCGTTTATTAAATTCCTAAAAAAATTGGGCCCGAACCCGGCCCGTTGACAGCCCTAGATGCAGTACCATGAAGAGAGATATAAAATGTTTTTAAAACAATTATTTTAATGAAAATTAGTGGCACTTAAAATGGGTTCCAGGTGGAGCTCAAGTGTCACTCTAAAATACTGTTTGAGTGCCTCATGGAGTTCATGGAGTCCGAGTGCATTGCCTCAATAATTTAAAAGAAAAAAATTCCAAATTTTATTTATACCATTTGTATGCTGCTATGGGTTTTATTTGGGGTGCAAGTATGGCTCCAAATATAAAGGTTTTGATTAATATAAATCCGGTCTATGACCCAAAAAAAATGCAAATGTGGGACTTAGAAAGAATTGAACCCGCAACATATTGGGTAAAAAGCAAAATGAAAACCTTTTGCACCGTAAAAGTGATATTAACTAATTATCTCATAATGACCACAAGAGTTGGGGGCCCCAAAAATTTGGAGGCCCAAGGCGGCGGCTTTGTTGTCCTTGCACCAGGGCCGGCCCCAACCCGATCTGATCCAATTTGGGCCCAATTCTACTAAGGCATTAGGCCCGCTTAATAATCGAGCCTCATCTCGGCTCGGCTCAATTACTAAATGGGGTAGAGTGGACCTAAAATTTTAGCCTAATTAAGAATCGAGACATTCAAAGACTGTCCTGAACCCGACTCAACCCGGCCCATTAACACCCAAGCTTGACCCCACGAGACCCCACGAAGGGACCGTTCATACTCCTAAAGGAGACAATTTGGTTATTGAACAAAGATTTCTCACCATCAACTTTGACAACGAAGCATTTTAAGTTAGGGAGACCTTACTTATACACGCAAAGTTGGGCTAAGCACACAATTTAGAAGAAGATTCGGTATTTTGGCAATTTGTACCACATGGAGACATTATTTAGGCCATCTGATTTAAAGGCGATGATCTAATTTGACACAAAACATTTACATGTAACATGATCCCTGGCATAAGATTCAAACTATAGGGATGCCAACGGGCTGGGTCAATACGATACCTGACCTGCTCGACCCAAATTTTTTATGAGGTCAAGCCCATAAACTTGACCCGTCGGTTCAAGTTAGACATGGAGCATCCTACTCCACCTTTCGTTTAGGTCATGTCAAATAAGATGTTAGGTTGGGTATATACACTTGATCTGCAAGTCCCATTGAGTCTGATTGAGTTAGGCACATGCTATTTTTTTTTGGGCCGCCAAGATTTAGCTTGGCCCAGCCTCACCCGACCTGACCTGACCTATTGTCTATCAAAATAAAATTGACGGATGGATCATATTAATTGTAGCCCTACCTCGATCAATGCATTTCCTTCCAAGATTATTGTCGAAAATATCAATTACATTAAGGGAAATTTCCTAAATCGACCCGTCAGATACACTTTTTTTGTCAGAGACCCTATAGTTTCACCTCTCATCAAATTGACCAGCTTTAAGCCAAGCCAGTTCCAGCTAGCACAAAAATCTCGTATACCCCTTTTTACACTTTTTATCGTTGTATATAGTTTAAAATTTTAAAAATTGCACTTTTTTATATTTATGCGATGTGAAGCAACATCTATGCCGTCTGATTTAAAGGTCACAATATAAAGATCGATGGTGCCAAATATTGGCATGAAAAAAGGCAATATCACCTCTTTAACAAAAAAAAAAAACGACTGCCTAGACAGTCGAAAATGACTAGGACAGTCGTTATATATCGACTGTTTGGGATAGTCGTTATCGATTATCTAAGCAATCTTTTTTTTTTTGTTAAAGAGGCGATATCGCCTTTTTTCGTGCAAATCTTTGGCACTATCGATCTTTATATAACCTTCAAATCGATCGGCGTAGATATTAAAATAAAAGTAAACAAAATATTATGAAACGATAAAAGTGTGAAAGAAATTTGAACTTTCATACTAGTGGAATTGGATCGACTTAAAATTTGTCGATATGAAAGGTGGCTGGGTCTTTGGCGGAAAAGGAAAATCTGATAGGGTCTATTTGAGAAATTTCCCTTACATTAATTCAAACCAGAGTCATATCTAATACAAGCCGATTAAGACACATTTAATCTGCAAAACAAAGATTTGATGCTGGTGGGTCTTGCTGGGCCCATTTTACGAATCAGCCAGGCTGGGTTCAGGCCAAGCCTTCAACGACTGATTAGAATCGGGCCTCTTGAACCTAGCCCATACTCGGCCTGATTACTAATCCAGTTGGACCTGGTTAACTCTTTAATGAATTGAGCCTACCTACTGTAGCACATACTTGACCTATGTCAGACTGAAGGCTATAGACTGGCGCAAATTTTTTTATATAAAAGAACTTCTTTAATCGATTCGGATTGGGTTTGGGCCGGGCTTAAATTTGGCTTTTTGGGTTTTTGAAACAAGTCTATACCCGGCCCGGGGGCTTTAGCCTACTAGCCCATTTATATCTCAGTCTTACCTAACTTAGTCCATACCCAACCCATTGGGACCCTAGGCTATGTTTGGAATTGCTCTTTGGAGGGAAAGAGCAACCCTCTTAAAAGAGCGGGCTTAAATTGATCGCTTAAAGAGACTCAAATACAACTCTTTCACCCTTTGAAAGAGATATGAGCAATTACAACCAAACATGGTCTCATACTAAAGTGTTTTGTGCCAAAGCAAGGAGCTGCACTTACAACTAAACACAGTCTCATACTAAAGCGTTTAAATGGATCTTGTACCATTAAAATTAGACTTTCTACCTCACATCAATATTTATTATTATTATTATTATTTTTAGAATGTCATTAGGGATAAAAATGCAATTTATTATTAAGTCATCTGATGCACATATGTAATCAATCTAAATTGTTCAAGTAGTCATCTATCATTAGAACATGTCTTAAACATGCATATAAGTGAAAGTGAACCATCCATGAGCTTTAATATTAGTACAGATTAATTGAATAATATTAGTGCAGATTGATTGAATTGTCCAATGCATTTGGCCCAAAAATGGTACGATTATGTGGGCTGACATAGGGATCACCTAACCGACAAGGGGGTGGCCCAATAGCCAGACCACACCTCAAGAAGTGGAGGTATTGAGTTCGAATCCCACCCCTTGGTGGCTACCCGTAGAGAATTATCCCTACGAACCTGATATCTATGATGAGCGAGTGTTGCACATGCCCGGAGAATTAGTCGGGTGCTGTAAGAGGCCGGAATACCTACCTCGTTATCGAAACAAGACGGTATGGATCACTCACATCTTAAATCATAGATGGTGTAAGATTATTTAAACACCATTTGAGTACTTAAGTTTTACTGAGGAGAGTTTGATTTTATATATATATATATATATATATATATATATATATATATATATATATATATATATAGTTGATATGTCTAATTTCTCTTTTTGGAATACTTTATGAGGCTTGAGGTTGTGGGTTTTATATTTTAAATTTGCTTCCTCCCTTATATTAATAAGATAAGAGTGGTTGGATAAGATTTATTTTCAATTTCACTCAATGTGAGTGTTTTATTGTGTAAGATTTGTTTTCGAAGCGTTTTTCTTGAGCTGTGATGGGAGGCCATGCAGATTTTCTACGCGGGATGGCACCTTAAAGTAAAAATGAAAATAAATTCCTTTCTTTTGATGCACCCATCTTACTGAGTATTTAAATTAGCCACAGTCTAACCAAAAGCATGGGTATTTTCGTCCTAAAATCTAATTAGAGCAAAAGCTAGGGAAAAAAACGGAAGAAAGAAAAACTCAACTCTGCTTTCTGTAGAAAAAATAAAAGAGCAAACAGCACAGCAGCTATTTCTATTTATCTGGCTGACAGTTGTCTTTCAGATCAATCATATGGGCCTCCTCAAAAACCCGTCTATCCATCATAATCGTTATCACCATCCTCATCAACCCCCGTAAGAAGGACTCCTTACCTTTTCCTTTTTTCCCTCTTTCCCTTCACAGATCTGAAACCTCTCAAAAACCAGAAAAAAAAACCCCATGGAAATCTCTATCTCCCTCTACCTCTGAACCCTTTTAATTCAAGGGGAAGAAGAAGCCCCTTCCCCTTCCCCTTTTGAAAACCATGGCTTCTTCCAGAGGCAGCAGAGCTGAGAAGGTGAAAAAAATCTTCCAACAGTTTGATATCAACAGAGATGGTGGGCTGAACAGAGAAGAGATGGCATCACTTGTGGTTGCAGTGAACCCAAGAGTCAAGTTCAGTGAAGAGCAGATCAATGCAATTCTTGATGAGGTTTTCAGAACCTATGGTGAATTCATAGACGGATCAAAGGGTCTCACTTATGAAGGGCTGTTGAGGACTTATGATGACGGTGCGGGTGATGTTGATAGGGATTTTGATGCACTTGGGCTTCAACTCCAACAACCCATCTCCTCTGATGCTGCTGCCATGGCCTCTGAGGCTTCTTCTTCTTCTATTGCTGATGAGAGGGCACCGTCTGAGCAACACATCAAGGGCAGCAAGGATGATGGTGGTGCAGCTCAACATGGTATTGTGTTTGATGGCACTTGGAAGATTGTGGATGATTTGGAGACTTTGATCAAGAGGCTGAGAGCTAAGCAGATGAAGGTTGCAGGTGGTGGTGATAATGGGAACAACAACTTTGATGCCTTTTCTGATGCTGGGTGGTCTAGGGAGTTGGGTCCCAGTGACCCTGACAAAAGGGTATTTTGGGAAGAAAGTGGGCATGATTATGTGGGTTTTGTGAGGGATTTGGGGGTTTTGAGAGGTAGAGCGGATGGTGCTAGATCAAGGGAAGAGGCATTTGATGGGCACATGGCTATTGGGAAGATTTTGTATGAGCATCAGTTGTTTAAAGAGGCTTTGGTGAGCTTTAGGAGGTCTTGTGAGCTCCAACCAACAGATGTGAGGCCACATTTTAGAGCTGGTAATGCTTTGTATGCTCTTGGGAGGTTTGGGGATGCCAAAGAGGAGTATGTTTTGGCTCTTGAGGCTGCTGAAGTTGGTGGGAATCAATGGGCTTATCTACTTCCTCAGATTCACATTAATCTTGGGATCACTCTGGAGGGCGAGGGCATGACGTTGGGTGCGTGTGAGCACTATCGTGAAGCCGCGATTCTGTGCCCGACACATTTCCGGGCTTTGAAGCTCTTGGGTAGTGCTCTTTTTGGGGTAGGAGAGTATATGGCGGCCGTGAAAGCGTTGGAGGAAGCAGTTTTTTTGAGACCCGATTACGCGGATGCGCATTGTGATCTTGGATCGGCTTTGCACGCATTGAGCGATGATGAGAGGGCGATTCAGGAGTTCCAGAAGGCGATCGATTCCAGGCCGGGTCATGTGGACGCCTTGTATAATCTTGGTGGGTTGTATGTGGATATGGGTAGGTATCACAGGGCTTCGGAAATGTATACAAGGGTTTTGGCTGTGTGGCCGAACCATTGGCGGGCACAGCTTAACAAGGCCGTCTCGTTGTTGGGGGCGGGCGAGGCTGATGAAGCTAGGAAGGCTTTGAAAGAGGCTTTGAAGATGACCAACAGAGTCGAGTTGTATGATGCAATTGCACATTTGAAGATGCTGCAGAAGAAGAAAACAAAGGGGGGTAATGTTGGCGGGGAGGTGGCTTTTCTTGTTGTGGAGGCATCCAAGTTTAAGAGAGTGGGTAGAAAGACGTCGGTGAGGCACGAGCTCGCCAACGCTCTCGAGATAAGGGCCTTTCAGAGGCTCACGAGGTTGAGCCGTTGTGATATAGATAATTTGAAGAAGGAAATGGGCGAAACTGAAGTGCCCATATCCTATTCTGGTAGTGGTGTACCTGAAAAATCGATTCGCAAGGCTCAATTGGAGGAAATTCTCCACAAGTTGCTTCGTTTTCTAAAACCTGAGACCTTCCAAGGATCCGTGAAAGCAATCAACGAGAGAGTACTTACTGTAATGGATGCTTCAGGATCCGGGAGGGTGGATTTGGGTATATTTTTTGCCATTCTTGCACCCATTTGTACCGGCCCTTCTGACAAGCGTAAACGGACAGTGTTTGATGCACTTCTGTCGCGGCCTGTTAATGAGGGTGGGACTCAGATCAGGAAATCGGATGCCCTCACTTACATTAAGCTGTTGAGGGCTGTTTATATTCCTTCTCATGGAGTCAGTGACATGATGGAAGTTCGTGGAGAAATCGACGCTTCAATGATTTCTTTCCCCGAGTTTCTAGAGGTTTTCGACGATCCGGATTGGGGTTTTGGCATCATGGGCACTTTAGTAAAGCTTGAAAAAGGTGACAGGATCCGCCACAGTCGCCATGTTTGCGCCATTTGTCATTATCCGATCATAGGCTCTAGATTCAAAGAGTTGAAGGCTCATTTTAGCCTATGTACGCGTTGTTATAGCGAAGGAAAGGTGCCTTCTGCCTTCAAACAGGAAGAGTATTCGTTTAAGGAATACGGAAGTGAAACCACAGCTATGAAAGATAAGTGTTCGTGCTTTAATTTACATTCTAAGAGCCCCCAAAATGATCCTTAGCTTGTTATGAAATCTGCATCCAGTGTTTGGAGATCCTGTAATATTATAAACTGTTCTTTTTTTTTTCCCGGTGTGAAATAGATCATAGGAGTGTTCCGTCAGCATATGTGCCCTATGTAAAATTATAATCTGCGGAAGCTGCTCATAAATCATTGTTCATTAAAAGCCACGTTTAGGAATTCATTGTTTATCTATGTTCTATAGTAGCGAAAATTGTTGAGCTGAAAAATGGCTTCCATTATTCACATACCCTATAAATAGGTTTATCCGGAAATTGGAATTTGTTTTTACAGCTGTAAGTAGCTGCATGAATCCTGTTAATGTTTTGGCCTGCATTTAACATGTTGAAATTTGTATTAGAAAGATCTGAAAACAGAATCCGTAAGAGTATTATTTTTGAGCTGGTATATGGTGACTGACCCATTCTCATACAAGATCGAGAACAGGTTACTTTTTTGGACAGGGGTCATTATTATTCAGAAAGTATCATGTAATACAAAGATTGCGATCTAAAGGTCTGTGGAGTCGAAAATTGTATCGTAAAAACATATCCATGGTGTGATTCAAAGCAGCCAAATGCCTTTATAATGAATAGCTAAAACTGGTTTTCGAAATTTACATGGTAGCCGTCCATTTTAAAAGGATTTGACTGGTTTGAGTCACACGGTGGACATGTTTTCTAATGCAATCTTTTACCCACCAGATCTTCTATCACGTCCTTCATCTCACATGGCACTTTCTAAAAAAAAGTGCCACGTGTCTTAAATCAATGACCCATTCTCAATCTTGCTTGGGAACATGCCAGTTACCCTGTGCCAATTCATAATTTTTTTTCATTTCTACCATGAAACCCTACTAATTTTACTTCACCACTTCCTTTTCCACGAGCTCTATCTCAAATTTGGTGGTGAATCTTTGTAGTGGATTAGAGGCTGTTACTTCACATGCTTAGGGAGACCAACAGTTTTACGGACTAGTTAAACAAAGAGCCTCGGCATTTTTTTCCTCTTTGCATTTTTTTTACTTTTTCCTTAAATTAAAAACGTGGTCATATACAAAGAATTTTCAAAAACTTTTATAGTGATGATACAGAGATGAAAATTCTTTCCTCTTTACAGACTCGTTAGCAAACGAAGGTTAATTCTTTCTTTTCACTATAACCTTCTCACCTCGACATTTTTCCCTCTTTGCATCTGTTGTACTTTTTCCTTAAATGAAAATCTTCTCATGTACAAAGAATTTTCAAAAAACATTTATAGTGAAATTAGAAGATTAAATGAAAACTTTTAAGAAATCAAAACTTCATTAAAAAATGCAACCAATTTCATATTAAATTCAGATGTGTAACTCATCACTTTTTTGTCCGTGTTATCCTAAATTTTCCCTTTTTTTGTGATCCACTACTATATAATTTTCTTTTAAACAAATGAAAAAGGCACATGAGACATAGGAGAAAGAGGGAAAAAATTAAAAGCTCTATAAATCTGGTTAAGCTTAGCCCAACCCCAAACAATACAAACTCCTTAGTACCTTCCAAATATCAGCAGGCTTTATTTGCAGTAAACTCATTGTTTACCAACTTGTAGGTCTTTGAGTATTTCCCTCTGAATCATCCCTGGAGCAGATGATGAGGATATTAAATATAATCTTCCCTTAGATTGATTCACTTGTACATTTCCGTTAGATTTATCCATTTAGGATTGACTTCTGTTATAAGTTTTTTTTTTTCCGGTAACTCCACTTGAGGTTGTTGGTTCCCTACCCTTCAGTTAAAAAATAAGAAAAACAAATGATTATACATGATATACAGGTCTTCATCCAAGAAAGAGGTGAAAGAATGAGGTAATTGAGATTTATCCATCTGACAATAATACTAGCATCCGATCCTTTTTTTGGGTAAATAGCCTGCTGGCGAATTAACTTCTCTCCATGCATGCTGGAATTCAATATATTTAAACTTCTTCATGAGGCCCTTGATATGGTCGACTACTTAAATAAATTTCCACCCAATATGTACTTTTCCGCTAATAGAATTAATGGAAATCGTTGAATCTGATTCACTTATGAAATGAAGAAAACCATATTCAATCGCAGTCTGTAAATGTTGTTTTTCGTGATCATCAGTCTGGTCCTCATCGATCTCCAAATCCACGTTGAATAAACACACTTGAACAATAACTGGTCATTCGTCTCCAAGGCCTTCAAACAAAGAACACATCTAGAGGCAAAGTTTAAGTCCCCTTTCAAGAGATTCTTGATGGTCATAACTTTCAATTAATGGCCAATAAAGTAATAAAGCTTCCTTTAGGAATAGCCATTTTGTGGGATATAAATTTATGCCAATTCACTTTTGGTTTCTGATCTCTGATCGATAGTCAAGCAGATCTAAATTTAATCAATCCAGAAGAACTTGGTGTCCAAATCACTCTTCGTCAAAAGGAGTAAGAGGGTGGTAGACACTAGACATCACATATTTTCATTGCTGAAAGTAGCAATGATGTGGAAATTAACACATGCAATGTTAGGGCTGAGATTAAAATTGAAATTAATTTAAACAATTAAAATAACAATTTTCTTTAACAAATTATCACAGAAATAGTCAAGAGCATGGATCAAAATTTTGTCTGATACCGATACGTATCGGTATCGGACCCTACCGATACGGTACATTGAATGTACTGTATCGTTCTTACACATTCAAATACCGGACGATTCATTCAATGTATCGTTCGATACGGTCCGATACCGATACATATTGTCCGATACGTATCGGTTTTGGGCTCGGACGATATGTATCGGTTTTCCGGCATTTTGATCCATGGTCAAGAGACTTGATTGAATAATTTAATTACGGTTCAAAACAGTGTTAATTTTCGCGTACGTTTCCTATCGGATCTAGAAGACTAGGGTTCTTAGCAAACGATTAGATCTCTGACAGTTTTAGGGCGTTGAACGAACTCGCAAGCGACTTCTTTCGATACCGTACGAAAAGAAAGACAATAATAATTTAATGATGAAAATATAGGCAAATAATGATTTAACGGTGTAGAAATATGTTAATTTGAATTGTTATTGAAATAGATAGGCTAGGGTGTAACAACCCATATTTTTTTAACTTTATTTAACGGTATTAGATGATGTACTACACAGTGCGTAGTGCTAACGCTCCACACCGGAATCTACCCACTTTAGAAATAGTTTGATTTTTTTTATATCAATATTAGACTCATTACGAAGTACTCGCCAATATGATTCCAACGATATATAATTTGTCGATTTTTGACAAGAATATAAAAAGTTATGCCCATTTGAAGAGTAAAGCAGGTTAATGGGATACAACTGTAATTTCGGGAGAGAATCACCATTTACCTTGGTGCTCATACAAAGCGCTGGAACAAAACCTCTTCTCAAGCTATTCAAGTCACGTATGAATTCTACTTGCGTGGAAAAACTACTATTTTATTAAATCTTATACGGAAAGTTTAAATTAGAGTTAATCTACAAAGAGAACTAAAAATATATTTACTTCTTCTCTCAGCTGTCTCTCTCTATTATCTCTTTTTTGCAAAAGCTCCGATAGTGCCATCTTTCACAATTCCTCGTTGGATCTCCATCGATTTTTTGATCTTATCAGAGAATCTTACACCGTCAAAGTTCCTCATCGCCGCGACTGATCTATCGTAAGATAAGAATTATCGCGAAAAGACTCGGGCATATCATCTCTCGAATCCGATCTCCATCAACCCAAATCATCGTAGGATTCGAATCATGCTTCAATAGGTGGGTGCCTCTAAGTCCATATTAAATTATTCAGTTATTTCTTAAAAAGAAAACCCTAATTTTTTCCTAAATTTTGATAAATTTTGGGTCTTACAAACATAAAAATTCGGCCCAAAATCGATAGGATCGTTTTTCCCAGATTTCGTGAAATTCGTCCAAACTCTTTAACAGACATAGCCTCGGTATTTTGGCCATAACTTTTTAGTCCGAATTCGGATTGATGTGATTCTTGCGGCATTGGAAAGAAGACAACGAGATCTATAACTTTGTCTGAAATAGTAATTTCACGAATTTAATGTTTTTAGGGTCAAAATTGAGCTGCAAGTCGGGATACGTTTTAGATGATTCAAGGTGCACGGGTTTGACATTATTTTTTTAACTCTTAGGCTACTTTATGCTCAACTTGTCTTTAGACTTATAACTCACTAAAATTATATAAAATATATTAAATAGCTTTCATCGAATAATAATTTATAACTTTTAAGGGGTCAACTATTAACGTTTTTCAGCACTTATCATTCTATTACCTCTTTTAAGCCTCATACAATCCTTGAATGGACACATGTGCTCCTTTATAATTTTAAAATATGTCGGATCGCTATACTAGTCCTAGTCAATCACCAAATTTCATGGATACAATTAACCCTAATAAAGTATATTTTCAACTCTATTACAAAATAAATGTAGTTGAATATTTCTTATTTTCTGTGTTACTTCAATATTTCGTGTGTTATGCTCTTTATTAATATGAAATACTTAAGGTTTATGTTATAGTTCATTCTTATATATGTTCACCATTATCATATGACATTCATCATGTAGGAAATCACGATAGGGCATACGCATATAAGTTAAAAATAAGATATGACACATAACATAAGCCTTCGTCACTGTGGGGTTTCTTTCACGGTCACGTGAAACTTGGAATGTAGGCATCCATGTACGGATGCAACCCCTTTATGGTAGTATAGGATACCACACGAAGTACATCCAGGTTACTACGGAACCCGTCCCTTGAAAAGCGTGGTTTGGTGAAGTCTATTGCACCGTGACCCATTCTAACTAAGTTTTAAGAAAAAATGAGAAAAGAATATGTTAAGACACATGTATGTTAAGAAAGTGGGGACTTAAGCCTACGCAAATATGAAATCGGGGCGGGGACCTAAGCCCAGAACCGAATAATGTTATGATATGTTAAGATACGCTGTGAAGGCCAGCTAAATATGAATTAAGTTTCTACACGTGTCATATCTTACGAGCCACCGTAAGGGCCTAACGTCTGCAGCCAAGACGGGTCTTAAGGACATTATAGCCTTGTCTCGAACTAAGGGGACATCATGATTACTATGCCGGCAACCTCATCTGGCTGGATGGTGGTTTATGTTATGATATAGAGGTTAGGTGGTTATCTACACGTGGACCTCGCGTGGTAGGCTCGAGCAGCGATCCTGACACAGATCGTTTAAATAAGATAAGATGCGAAGTACGTTGTGTAGGCGTATGGAGTAATTAATAAGACTTACGATATGTCACGTATGCTAAGTTGATTAGATAAATAAGAAAAGAGATAAGAAAATTAGAAGCATAATGTACCCTTCATGTTATGATATGCTTTTCAGTTGGATTATGATATGTTATGAGTTATGGATAATTTAGTCATTTTATTTAAATGCTAATTTTAGTTTCAAATTGCACTGCAACTCAAGCGATTGCACACACGATCACCTGGGTAAGTTATGGTGGATCGATTGTGCAACCCACTGAGTTTACGCGACTGAGTAAACTTACCCTACTCCTAAAATCTAACAGTTTCAGGTGAAGATTTTGCTTATCCCATCCACGATGACACGGAAGCTGCTGATCCGGAAATGACTCATATAAACGAGGATGTCGGCTACCACCTAGATGAGAACGTAGACCCGACGGACTTTTACCAGCATTGAGAACCCTTTTACTTTAGTTTTTCCTTTATTTTTTTTGAGGGACAAGTTTTAGCCTTGGATACTTTGTGTGAGTTTACGGTTGGGACCATTTTTACCTTACGTGAAACTGGTTTTGATTTGATATCCTTGATGCATGGTTAGGATCAAGTACTTTATTAATGTTGTCTACTGTTTTCGCTGCTAATTTATGAGTCTTTTATCTTTTAATGTTATCTTAAATGCCTAGATCCATATGCTAAGTAAAATTTTAGGTTATGTGTATGTCCGCTTATCGCCTTAACCAGCGTGCGGTGTCATAACATGGAATTCTAGGCCCTTGAGATCGGGTAAGGATTCTGGGTTGTGTTATAGGGTTACACTATTTACGCAACTCGTAGATTATAAGAAAATAGAAGAGGATGAAGAGTTGACCTCGCACCAAACCGCATGAGGGACGAAGAATCGTTCTTCGGTTTTGAGAGAATCACACCCTCACGAAAGTTTAAAACTCTCAAAGTTTGCAAAAAATAATTTTCATTCACAAATAATTAATTATAATGTTGTTTTACAAGCCTTTAAATAGGCTAACCAAACCCTAATATGAAATTAGAAAAGTCCTAAAGCAAATAAACACTAAAATGGAAATTTTGACCAAAATAACAAAATTCTGTCAAAACTTGTACGATCGGTCGATCAATCGATCGACTGGGAAAATAATTAAATTGCCCGAAACCATTGGCTACAATCGATCGATTGATTGAGAAACATAAATATGCTTAGAACCTGTGTTCTTTGTCCACCATCGATCGATCGAAGGCTGGGGTCGATCGATCAATTGAATGCTTCTTCGGTTATGAAAATTTGAGATGTTTTTCTTTCTGATCACTTTAATGTTCTTCTTTCGCCTTCGATACGTCACTGACGGCTGCTTGAATTTGATGTCCCCATCAACTCTCCCCGGATTAGAAGGATTCATCCCCAATGAATATTGGCTGTGATAGAGGTCCAAGAGATCCGGATCAATCTGTTGAAACTCTCCTTTTGTTATCCATGTATGGTCTGAATCGGCTTTGTTCTTTCACTTGACGAAGTACTTCTGAAGTCCCCCTTGGTTGGACACAATTTGATCCTCCAAAACATTTTCAATGATCTCACGAGATTGACGAGTAGGTGGAGGTAATGGCATGGGTAGGGGAATAATGGTGACATCGGATGTAGAAGGCTCAAATGGGTTGGCTGAGATGGTTGAAGGGCCATGGAATGGAACGAGATCCTCCACGTTGAAAGTCGTGCTAATCCCTAATTTTAGTGGTAGATTTAGGATGTAAGCGTTAGAACCGGCACGCCCCTCAAAATCATATAGGATCCAGCACCACGAGCTTGTAACTTCTTTGCAATTCCCCGAGGGAATCGCTTAGATCTATTCCGAACCATCACCAAATCATCCTGAAACTCTTTGAATCTTTAATGAGAATCTGCAGAAAGATTGTATTTGTCATTGTTTGCATTGATTCTACTTTTAATCTTAACATGCAAATCATGAATGCGATGTCCAAAAGTGGATGCAGACCTAGATGACCTTTGATGAATAGACATTGGGATGAGGTCTACGGGTGTCCTAGACTTATACCCATGCATGATTTGAAATGAACTCATACCTATGGTTCTATTAACCGAATTGTTGTATGCAAACTCTGCTATAGGTAAAATGGATTCCCAACTCGGTAATTCCCTAGACTTCTATTGACAACCTCGGTTTGCCCATTACTTTGGGGGTGATATGCAGATGAGAACTGCAGCTGAATCCTCATTTTGTGCCACCATGTCTTCCAAAAGTAACTGACAAATTTGACATCACGATCAGACACTATAGTCTTCGGCAAACCGTGTAAATGAACAACTTCATTGAAGAAAAGTGTGGCAATGTTACTTGCATCAAAGATTTTCGAACACACGATGAAGTGGGCCATTTTCGAGAAGCGGTCCACAACAACGAACACCGAATCTTTCTTTCAGAGGGTTTTGGGGAGGCCTAACACAAAATCCATAAACAGGTCTTGCCACGGGGTGTGTGACACCAGTAAAGGTGTGTATAATCCGGTGTTTTGTCTCTATTATTTTGCCAATTGGCAAACACGACACTGATTGATGATTTTGGCAACTTCTCGGGTGAGATTGGGCCAATAGAATCGATCTTCAACCAAGGCAACGGTTTTGTTGCAACCTAAGTGGCCAACAACCCCTCCAGCGTGTAATTCCCAAACAAGAAACTCTTGTAAAGAAGTGCGGGGAATACACAATCGGTGTTTTAGAAACTAATACCCATCTTGAAGGGTATACTTACTTTGACTGACTGTTCACTCAGAAGCGAGGTGTACTCTTCGCCAAAATTCGGACATGTGGGATAATCATCCACGAGGCGATTGAATCCGATCACCTCAACACTTAGTCGCGTGCCGCCGGTTTCCCAACCCTATGTTTCAGCACAAAGGTGAATCCTTGAAGTTGCTCAACCCATTTCACATGCCGCGGGTTTAACTTCTTTTGGGAACTAAAAAATCTAAGGGCTTTGTGATCCAAGAACAAGACAAATTCATGTGGTAGCAAATAATGTTTCCAATATTTAAGAGATTGTACTACTACATAGAATTCTTTGTCGTAGGTAGAGTACTTCTGCCTGGCCTCATTTAACTTTTCACTGAAGTAAGCTATCGGATGACCCTCTTGGCTCAACACTCCTCCAATACCTACGTTGGACCCGTCACACGCTACCTTAAAGACCTTAGGAAAGTCTGGAAGGCGCATGACAGGAGCTTCAATCATTCGAGACTTAATCTCCTTAAAAGCTTTTACCGCAACAGGTGTCCATTTAAACTCCCTTTTTTTATGCAATTGGTGATAGGGGAAATTACCGTACAGAAGCTACAAATGAACCGCTTGTAGAAAGTGGCTAACCCATGGAAGCTATGGACTTCGTGAATGTTTCGAGGTTCAAGCCATTTCACGATAGCTTTGACCTTTTTTGGGTCCGCAATCATTCCTTCAGAGGTAGCTACAAACCCTAAGAAGGCAACGCTTTGTGACATGAAAGTGCACTTCTTTAGGTTCGTGTATAGCTTCTCTCATTTGAGAGTTTTGCAAACTTGCCTTAAGTGGCTTAAGTGTTGTTCCTTGTTGTGGCTATAGATAAGCATGTCTTTGAAATGGACCACAAGGAACTTGCCTATGAAAGGCCTCAACACTTGTGTCATGATACGCATGAATGTACTCAAGGCATTTGAAAGCCCGAAAGGTATGACAAACTACTCATATAAATTGCCATTGGTTTTGAAGGCAGTTTTCGATTCTTCCTTGGGACGAACTCGAATTTGATGGTACCTACTCTTCAAATTGATCTTCGAAAATATCGTGGCATCGACCATCATGTCCAACATATCGTCCAGTCTCGGTATAGGGAACCAATAGTTGACCGTGATTTTATTAATAGCGCAACTATAACACACATCCTCCAAGTTCCATCTTTCTTGGGTGTGAGCGCTGGCACGACACATGGACTCATACTTTCCTTTATGAATTTTGGAGAAGTTCATCAACTTGCTTCTTTAACTCCGAGTGTTTAGATGGATTCATGCGACGGTGGGGCAAGTTCGGTAAAGTAGATCCGGGGACCAGATCAATGGCGTGTTGGATGTCTCGTAGAGGTGGTAACTCATCCGGAAGGTCTTTGGGAAAGAATCCCGAAACTCACTCATTATTGGTTCAACCTCTCTTGGAATCTTGACGCTTGACTCTTTGGATCTTTCAACTGTGACAAGGACATAGAGAGTGTCCTCTGTCTTAGCGCCTCTTTCAAACTCAAGAGGGCTAACGATGTAAAACCTTTGGGTTGCAATTTGTGGAGAATAAGGCTTGAAAGCAATAGGCATGGTGTTTCAAATAAAATACCCTCACTACTTTGAAATATAGTGGCTCAGTGTAGTTTAAAGTAATTCAGAATGCTATTGGAGAGACCCTATTCAATAGTTCAGAAAGATGATTGAAAACCCTATTCGATAATCCTTAATTCAACCGATTCCAGCCTTTCCAATACCAGTTCTGGAGTCTCCCATTGTGGTACAGTTGTGTAGCATTAGCAACTAAATGTGACTACCTATCTGGTTCTGTTGTATAGCAGCTAAATGTAACTATGTAATTTAGCTGTTATAAGTTATAGTGGGTCTACGAGATATTGCTTTGTATCAATTATCTAGCCTTTCTGTTTATAGCGGCTAGAAAGCATTTAATCTGTTCGTTTAGCAATAGATTGTAGCGACTAAATGAGATACAGTTGACATATTTTCTCCAATTTCAGATATAACTGAAGGTTTTAGTGGACGTTCTGCGTTATTTCGTCACCTTGTTCTGTCATACCCAGTATCTGGATCTGACTAGATTGGCCTTGATCACAAGATTTTATTTTTGAACTCTTTTTGGTCTGCCCACCATGTTTTTTTCACTTTGTTCTATCATGCCCAAATCTTGTCCAACACCACGTCAACTCAAGGGCATATCCAACAGTTGAATATTGGATAAAACTATTTAATCTTCCAGTTGAATATTGAGGAACGAAATTATCTTCTCGATCTCCAAAGCAGTAGGCAACCTTGCTTTTTGATGGGTAATGTAATTTTATTGAAAAATAGCCAAAACAAAAACTACAACAGAGAGCAAAAGCAAGCAACGTGAGACGCTGCACAAAGAGAAGATAATATGCCCAAACAGTGCACAAGAAGGGAGAAGGTAAGAGGAAGCAAGGTTGTATCATCACAAAGGTCGATATTGTTCCGGGAGGTGTAAAGTCGTTAAATTTTTCGGAGGCCTGGCTCACAGATAATTTTAACCAGGGGGGTCCACCAGTGACACTTGCATCTTATGCATCTCAATCCTTCATGCAAGGATTGCTTCAGATCTCTAATGGATATCCCAAACCCATCTCAAATTTCATTCCTTGATTATCTCTTTATCACGCCACCTGAAATTTCCTCTTACGTAGTCATTCCTAATTCTTTTCTTGTTCCACATATCTATCCTAGCACTAATATGTCTTACCTGACACTTTGCATTATACAATAGCTATTTGGGATGCACGTGCGGAAAGAGGTGTGAGAGAAAAGCAGGGGATATTTATAAGAAACCTTTTGCGTACCTTTATTTTCAACCTAAGATTCATCCTTCTCAATTCGGGTTGTACATGCATTAGCCGCCGGATGATGGAGGTCACTTTTTGTCCCAATCTTCGACACAATATATCTTCATATCCTGTCCTATCATCCGACGGTCAGATTTTGATTCCACATGGCATACATTCCGAAAGTGATCTGAGAGCCACGTTTGATGTACGACTATGTTCGTTATCATTTTTTGGGATGTTTGCCACGTGGAATCAAAATCTGACCATCTGATGGTAGGCCAGTGATCTTAAGATCTATTGTATTTGTGACGAAGATTGGGGCAAAAATCCATTGTTAGATTCAAAGCAGTCAACAGGTTACGAACGTGAAACCCGAGTTGAGAAGGAGAAATTTTGGGTTGTAAATAAAGGTTCCCTTTTAAAAATGACAGACGGAAGACGAAAATATAATCTTTTAGTCCCTCACAATTCTACCCTTCTTGCTTTATAATAGTAAAGATGTATGTCTTATCGCCATCTATGAAAGTTTGAGGATACCTGAAATTTTCCTCTTACATAGTCATTCCTAATTCTATTTGATGGGGACACCACTAACAAGGACCTAGGTTTCAGGCCGTACAAGGTATACCGACGGAAGAAGAAGCGACAGAGGAATCATGGAGCGCCAAGATCCATCGAAAAAGGGCCTTAAAGGAACAACCAAATGGAGGATCGCTGCCCAGGGTCGCTCTCGCGAACATCACTCTCGCTCAAGCGAGAATGCTTTAGAATCACGATCAAAAGTTTTTGTCTTTGGTCGCTCAAGCGAAGTGGCATAAGGATTCAAGGCCAAAAGTTTCTGTCAGAACTCGCTCGAGCGAAATCCTGTAACCGCTTGAGCGAAATCTTGTAGTCGCTCGAGCGGGAACTAAATCCGCTCGAGTGAGCCAAGTGACAAGATTTACCTTTTTTATTTTTTTTCTTGTTTTCTTTTGTGTCAAATGTAAGTCACCATTTTAGGGTAATATAGTACTTTTCCATTTTAGGGTTATTCCCTTTGTAATTACTATAAAACATATTTTGTAAGCCATTTTTGGCAGTTGTTGAAATTAATGAAAGTGCATTGACTTGTGAGCTTGACATGAGCTTTGAAAAGTGAATCTTCTTCCCTATGTGGGTTTGGTGTGAGGCCAAGGGTGTGATGCCCATGTTATCTTTGATCTTCTCTTTACTTCTTGTTCTTGTCTAATTTTTCTCAATTTTATCAATCTCTTGCATCCAATTTTCCCCCTTTTAATTGATTGTTCCAATCCCAAAACCCTAGATCTAGAACAACCTTGATGTCCATCCTTGTGGATCGAATCCGACCTTCGCCCGTCGATCTATGACCGCTGTTGGGCTCGAGCTTGTTCGATTTGTGCCATTAATCGCCTCAATTCAAAAGCTCTAGCAACGAACTACCGAATCCACCGTGAGCTACAACGAAACGCCCTGACCTAGACGAATCAAGAGTTCTATCTCTCGGATCGCCTCTTCTACATTTCCTAACGGATCTCGCGCGTCGGCATGGACCCTATGTGAGTCGAGCATGGCCGCTTAAGCGAAATTTTGCGAAACCCTAAGGCATCACTTTAATTTGTGATTAATTGTTCAATTAATTAGTTTAACTTCGGCAAATTAGCATATCATGGGCATTCACGAATTTTATGGTCGTTGTCCAGCGTCAGTTTTGGTATCAAAGCTTAGGTTCTAGGTTAGGGCATTTGCATGTTCATTTGTGTGTTCATTTGCATGCACATCGTGTGTTCGATAAAGTTACTTTGCGTTTCATAGTTGCGTGTCATTTTATAACCCGATAGTGAGTCATGGTCACCATGGACTTGAATGTGATTGCCTATGCTCTTAAGGGCATCCAAGCCATGATGATTACGATGAATGAGAGGATGCATGCTATGGAGGAAGCCCAAAGAGCTATGGCGGCCTCTAATGGTGAGCTTTTCGATTGTTTGGAACAGTTGGAAAGAGATGAGGAGCAACAAGACCGACGCTATGAGTGTAACGGTCCGCGATTTGAGCGCGGCGGTCGACCCGAGGGCCAAAATCGGAATCAAAGGAAAGCGGTTCATCGCAGAGATGACTACGACTCGGATGAGAAACTCCTAAAAAATGTTCGAGTTGAGTTTCCAACCTTCAATGAAAGAATGGATCCTAAAGTCTCCTTGATTGGGTCTCCGATATGGATCACCACTTTGAGTGGTATGACATGGACAATGAGCAGTGTGTTAGACTTGCCAAAATGAAGCTCATTGGTCAAGCTCGACTCTTTTGGGTTAACGTCGAGCATATGCAGGCAAATATGGGTCGTGCTTCCATTACCCATTGGAAAGACATGAAGGAGTGACTTACAGAGAAGTGCGTTCCTTTATCATACTACACCGCCTACTTGATCAATGACAAAATTTGCGTCAAGGTAGTATGCCCGTAACTGAGTACATTGGCAAGTTTGAGGAGTTCATGATGAGAGCCAATGTGTCGGAAGATCCTCAAGTCACTCTTTCTAGGTTTCACATCGGGTTGCGAATGGAGCTATAAAAAGAGTTGATTTCCCACCCCGTTGACACTCTTGAGGAGTGTTACGCCGTTGTGCAAGACCTTGAACGGTATTTAAAAATGATGGTGGTGAGAAGATTTGAGCCACATGCCGGTAGCCATAAAGTATCGGTTCTCCAAGATAGACCTTAAAAGTGGTTATCATCAAGTCCGTATCCGCCCTGGTGATGAGTGGAAAACAGCCTTCAAGACCAAAGATGGTCTTTATGAGTGGATGGTCATACCTTTTGGGCTTTCAAATGTTCCGAGTACCTTCATGAGGGCCATGCCTTTTGGGCTTTCAAATGCCCTGAGCAACTTCATGAGGCTTATGACCCAAGTGTTACGACCATTTATGGGCAAATTCCTTGTGGTGTATTTCGATGACATCTTGATCTATAGTCGCAACAAGGAGCAACACTTGACCCACCTTCGGTTGGTTTTTGAAACCTTGAGGGGAGAGAAGCTATATGCGAACTTCAAGAAGTGCGCGTTCATGCAATGATCCGTTGTCTTCTTGGGGTTCATTGTCTCGGCCAATGGGATGGTTGCGAATCCGAAAAAGGTCAAGGCTATTGTAGAGTGGCCCGAACGCAAGAACATTCATGATGCTCGTAGCTTCCACGGGTTGGCTACATTCTATCATTGCTTCATTCGAAGCTTTAGCACCATCATGGCTCCCATCACCGATTGTATGAAGAAAGCAGAGTTTCAATGGAGCAAAGTTGCGACGAAGGCCTTTGCCGAGATCAAGGAGAAAATGACTAGTGCACCCGTCATGCCCCGGACTTTTCTAAGGTCTTTGAGGTCGCATGCGATGCGTCCGAGTGTAGGTATAGGCAGAGTGCTTAGCCAAGGCCACCCTGTGGCCTACTTTAGTGAGAAACTCAATGAAGCGAAGTAGAAATACTCCACCTATGACAAAGAATTCTATGAAGTTGTCTGATCCCTATGGTATTGGAAACACTACCTACGACCGCATGAATTTATCCTGTTCTCCAACCACAAGGCCTTGTGCTTCCTTGCTTCTCACAGAAGTTGAACCCGAGGCATGCGACATGGGTCGAGTACCTCCAAGTGTTCACATTTGTGTTGAAGCACAAGGCCGGCGTTGAGAACAAAGTCACATATGCACTTAGTCGTTGGGTGATGACTTTACAATCCATGTGCACCGAAGTCATTGGGTTTGATCGGTTAAAGGACGAGTATCCCGAGTGCCCCGATTTTGGGAAGGACTATAACACCCTCCTTAGCGACCCGGTGAGCACTAGCCCCACCTATACCTTGCAGGATGAGTATTTGTTCATGGGCAACCGCCTATGCATCCCTCGCACTTCATTGCTTGACTTCCTCATTTGGGAATTGTACGCCAGAGGGATTGTCAGTCATTTCCGGTGCATCAAGACCATTACGCTCGTTGAGGATAGGTTCTTACGCCCTGGTCTCATGCGAGATGTCGCCTAGATTGTGCGACAATGTCATATTTGTCAAGTCTCTAAGCAAAAAAGGCAAAATACTGATTTTTTACACTCCCTTACCGGTACCATACACGCCTTGGCAAGACGTCTCAATGGACTTCGTGCTGGGTATTCCCAAGACTTTGCGAAAGCACGACTCCATTTTTGTTGTTGGGGACAGTTTTTCCAAGATGACCCACTTCATACCGTGCAACAAGACCTCCGATGCGACCCATATCGCGAAGTTGTTTTTTGGTGAGGTAGTACGTCTCCATAGGTTATCTAAGACCATTGTGTCGGATAGGGATGTCAAGTTCACCAGCTACTTTTGGAAAACCCTATGGCACATGATGGGTACTATGCTCCAATTCTCATCGACATATCACCTCCAAACTGATGGCCAAACGGAAGTTACCAATAGGAGCTTAGGCAATCTCCTTTGTTGTCTTGTCGGTGATCACATTAGGACTTGGTACTCCATTCTACCACTAGCTGAGTTTGCATATAATAATTTCGTCAATAGGTCCACAGGTAGGAGCCCATTTGAAGTGGTGCATGGTCATAAACCAAAGACACCCCTAGATTTGATCCCCATGTCCGCATCTCATTGCATGTCTGGGCCAGCAGATACATTTGCACAACATATTCATAACTTGCACGCTGAAAGTAGACATAAAATTAATTCGAGCAATGATAATTACCAGTTATCGGTGGATTCCCACAAGCATTTCAAGGAGTTCCAAATCGGTGAGCATGTGATGGTTCGGGTTAGGCCTGAATGATTCCCATTGGGAATCGCAAAAAAGCTCCAAGCCCGTTGTGTCGGACATTTTAGGATTGTGGCAAGGAGTGGTCCGAATGCATATGTTCTTGAGCTTCCTCAAGATATGGGGGTTAATTCAACGTACAACGTGGAAGACCTAGTTCCTTATCTAGGCTCAATCCCACCCCCTTGCAATCCTTTCCAAACGTCCTCCACTCAAGAGCTAACCCAAATCCAACAACTTATGTCACTGCCTCATCCAAGCGAGCTGAAAAGAGTTGTGATTGAGGAGATCTTGGATGACATTGTGGTCTCCACCCATGGCGGAGGGTTTCAGAAATATTTAGGGAAGTGGGTTCATAAGCCAGAATCGGAGAATACGTGGGTTAATGAAGATGAAATCCGCTGCTTAGACCCTGACATACTCTATCGATATCATGACCGCTCTTCATCAATGATGAAGCCTTTTCGGTCTGGGGGAATTGACGGGGATGCTACCAACAAGGACCTAGGTTCCAGGTCGTACAAGGTGTACCGAGGGAAGAAGAAGCGACGGAGGAACCATGGAGCGCTAAGATTCACCGAAGAAGGGCCTTAAAGGAACAACCAAATGGAGGATCACTGTCAGGGTCGCTCGAGTTAAGTGGCATAAGGATTCAAGGCTAAAAGTTTCTGTCTGAACTCGCTTGAGCGAAATCCTGTAGCCACTTGAGCGAAATCTTGTAGTCGCTCGAGCGAGCCAAGTGACGGGATTTACCTTTTTTACCCCTTGTTTTCTTTTGTGTCAAATGTAAGTCACCCTTTTACATGGTACTTTCCATTTTAGGGTTATTCCCTTTGTAATTACTATAAGACATATTTTGTAAGCCATTTTTGGCAGTTGTTGAAATTAATGAAAGTGCATTGCATTTTGAGCTTGAGATGAGCTTTGAAGAGTGAGTCTTCTTCCTCATGTGGGTTTGGTGTGAGGCTAAGGATGTGATGCCCATATTATCTTTGATCTTCTCTTTACTTCTTGTTCTTGTCTAATTTTCTCCAATTTTATCAATCTCTTGCATCCAATTTTCCCCCTTTTAATTGGTTGTTCCAATTTCAAAACCCTAGATCTAGAACAACCTTGATGTCCTTGGTGTGAGGCCAAGGGTGAGATGCCCATGCTATCTTTTATCTTCTTTTTACTTCTTGTTCTTGTCTAATTTTCTCCAATTTTATCTATCTCTTGCATCCAATTTTCCCCCATTTAATTGATTGTTCCAATCTCAAAACCCTAGATCTAGAACAACCTTGATGTCCATCCTTGTGGATCGAATCCAACCTTAGCCTGCCGATCCATGACTGTTGTTGGGCTTGAGCTTGTTCGATTTGTGTCGTTAATCGCCTCAATTCAAAAGCCCTAGCGATGAACTACTGAATCCACCGCGAGCTACAATCTAACATCCCGACCTAGACGAAGCAAGAGTTTTATCTCTCGGATTGCCTCTTCTGCATTTCCTAACGGATCTCGCGCGTCGGCATGGACCTTACATGAGCCGAGTATGGTCGCTTAAGCGGAATTCTGCGAAACCCTAAGGTATCGCTTTAATTTGTGATTAATTGTTTAATTAATTAGTTTAATTTTGGCGAATTAGCATATCATGGGCATTCACGGATTTTAGTATCGTTGTCTCGTGTCACTATCCTTCTTGTTACTTCATGCATCTGCCTTTTCTAGGGTGTGCCTTCCCCAAATTCTATAAAAAAACATATGTAAGGAGATTAAACAAAAATATGAGGCAAACAAAAATAAGATTGATGAAAACTGAATGAATTATTAACTTTTTTTTCTCTCCATATACATTTCATTGACACTGCTTCTCAAATGTATGACTATAATATTAGTAGTTCTAAACTTTAGACCTAAGCCTTCTGCTGGAGGGTCCGGACTAGTCAATTTCTTCTTGCTTTTTCTGAAGGGCTTCCCTAGGTTCCTTGATGATCATCAGTCTCATAAAAAAAAAAATACCCACGTCAATGTACCTAGTTTGTTCATTAAATATGGAAATATCTGCTATGCCGATGGTACTGTAATTGTTACACAATGTCATTGGGTTCCATCCTAAAATCCAATTTTTTTACCCTGAGAAATTTTAACTATACTAACTTTATTGATGTAGAGGTTGCGGTTCTATATTTGTTCGTTGAAACTTGAACAGCCCAGTGTCTCTTACTTCTTAATCTAGTGAACTAGATTATGTCCCATGAAAACACTACCGATATCTGTTTCTCCAGCCCAATCTGATCAGAATATGGTTAAATATCTGTTGTCTCTTCGTAGACATCTGATATATTGGAACGATAACAAATCGAGTAGACTACTTTTCTAGGATTCCCTATTTCCCTTTGACTCACCATTGAATCCCCCTATTGGTAAATGAAGGTGTTCCTAGGTGTATGCATGAAATTACCCACTTTACCTTCATCTAAGGCTACACCAAGTATTATCATAGTGGGTTTGATAAGACTTCACACAGATCTCTTAAATCTAATTGGATCTTGAAGTTATTTCTAATTGCATGTCGGAGGTTTTGTTTCCATTCCATGAGTCAGTGATTAGGTTTTGGTGCATAATTGTTATGGATATAAACTCTAATTTTCAAAATCCACATGTCACGAGTTAAATTATAAATTAGAATCGATGACACTAAGGACTTTGACGATTTTATTGTGCGAGCAACATATCAACAATAAATTTATACTCCTTGGCTAATTGTCTTTAGGCATGGTTTGAAATCTTGGTACCTTCTGTTGACATGACATTAAGGGTTGTGGGGAAAGAGAGTTTAGTCCTGAACAAAAATGAGTAGAGAAATAAGATTTGCAAAGGTGAAGTTGTGTTGAACACGAGGCAATGGTGATGATGATGGTGTACCTTGTGTTGACTTTACGTAGAGAAAAATCAAAATAACTGTCAGATACAAATCAAAATTAGTAAAACCTTGAGGTCGCAGGTTTGATCCCAGCTTACCCTTGACAAAGTTTTTTACATTTATCCTGCTGAGATATGTCTTATTTATACTCCACCCCCCTTGTTTCACCTATTTACACTGTGGCCCTTGCTTTCGTGTTTGCTTTACTTATTACCCCCTACAGTGACAAACTGTCCAACAAAATACCATTTGACTGCTTTGGATCAGACAATGGAGATTGTTTTTCTTCCCGATCTTTTGACCTAATAGATCTTTAGATCATGGGCCTACAATCAAACGGTCTGATTTTGATTCACATTGCACACATCTCAAAAAGTGATCCAAGAACCCTGTTTCATGGACACCTATGATCATGTTCACTTTTTGGGTTGTCTGTATTGTGGAAGAAAAATCTGACCTCCTGATGGTGACTCCTGCTCTCAAGATTCGTTGGGTCAAAGATTGTGGTGAAAAATGAACTCTATCATCTGATTCAAAGCAGTCAACGGCTGATCCATCACTGTAGGGGGGTAATAGGTAAAGGAAAAACAAAAGCAAGGACCACAATGTAAATAGGTGAAACTCAGGGGCCAGAGTGTCAATAAGATATGTCAAGGGAATAAATGCAAACACCCCTCTTGGACAATCAGATGTGAAATGGACATAATGGGATATGTATCATCCAATACAAGTGACATGGGTTTGTATCACTATATCTAAATCCTGATATATTTCGAGCAATATATATGACACATATCAAGAAATACAGACTGGATCAGACGCTTGGGCCTGTAGCACAATGGAAGGTTGACAATCTTGCAACCTCGACTTTGCAGGTTCGAGCCCAGCTTACCTATAGAAAAAAAATGATCGAATTGTTTATAGGTAAAAGAGAATAGCATGGTTAAAATCTCGGCTGAAACTTGTATGGGTTTCTAAGTATCAGTATCAGATTTTACCAGGATAATACATGACATGCATTTCCATATTGCCTTAATATATATTGATTTTTTTTTTTTCTGCCCTTCTTATTTTGTTTTTTCATCACACAATTTGCACCAGGCTTTCCAGTTTGAATCCTGTACATATCGATGATGCCTATTGTTTTCTGACCAAGCTGAATGACAATTTGAAACCAACTTTCAAAATCATGATTGGCGTTTTATGTATGAATTTTATAATGAGCCAACATAACTGAAGCAAGTATCTAAAATAGTTTGTATTTTTTACAGCCGTTGTTTGGTAGTTGATGCTGCTACAGATTTCCTAATATGCAATAAGAGAAAGCATCAATTTGTGGAATTGCATTTGTTCTTATATACATCATTAATGTCCTTTCGTAGAAAATTATCCCCTTTCCCTACTGTACTATGTATTGCTCTCTGTTCTTAATGTGACCTTCGAAAAAAACTAATAATAAGAACAAACTCTATTCTACCATAGTTGAAGTTGACGATTATAATTCTGGGTATTCTGTTTTTTATTTTTCACTGTAAATACATTGAGGCTAACATATTGTGAAGAAAATTTTATAGTCATTAGATGAATGACATCAGCAGCAACTCCGATAGGTGTCTGAATCACCATCAACTTCCAAGATACATCAATGAAACATGAACGAGTCCCAAAAGCCTACCGATGTGATCACCCTTCAGCTTTCATCCGCATCTGAGGTACATCTTTACTGATAACTACTTATTGAAAATGACGTGAATTTAACTAAATCTTATATAAATGCAAGCTACTTAATTCATATGATGGATCATGACCTTCAATGATGATTGAGACTCCTGGAACTATGTGGAATGCTAATAGAGAAATGGGAGGATGCGATTGGATGCAGCCCTAGAGGCTACACCTGGACGGCCAATCCAAACCAACACCCATTTTGGGTTGATCAGTCATGGGGCATGTTATTTAATAATTTTTCTTTTTCATTTTTACAATTATTATTATAACTTTTTTGCTCTCTGTTTGATGGGTCATAGATAAGGTGACGCCTGACCAACCTGGTGCATTGATTTTGGGCATCTTTGACCACATTTTCAAAGGTGAATATCCGTTGGATAATGCCCAATTTTTTTGAGAGGTATCTGATCAATCTTTTCTAAGTTGACATGGCGCCTGATCCTCGCGATGGGTGCCACATGTTGCCCAGCTGATCTGGACACAGTCCTTAGGGCTGCGTTTGAACGTATAATTTTGGGCCTCATGCTAATATATCTATTTTGAATAAAAGCTGCAGATACTTCTCTGTACACATGGCGAACATTTTTCAAAGCCAAAGTAGAAGGGGTTACAGGTTAAATGCATTTCGCTAAAAGCACAGATAGATATTTTTTATTTGAAAAAATTCATCTATTCGAATTAGTTATAACTATATATCCTTACTATCATCTTTGTTATTTATTTACTTTTGCAAAAAACCAACTTTTGTCAGAAATTAGAAAGAACACCCCAATGCCTGAATATTCAACATTTGCATGCAGATTCTCCTCCAAATTACAGAACCATTAGGTGTTGCAACAGAATGATGAAAATAGCAGTTAGCATAGTGTTTATAATGTTCGTAAAGGACGAATTTGCACCTATTCATTAAATTAACTAGTTAGGAGAAACTATATCACTGTTAAATAAATGTGTTAAGATCGATAAATTGGAGGCTTATAGCCACCAAAGGACTTGTTTTTATTTTAGTGATTAATCAAAATGTGGTTATATCTATCATATATCATCATCTCACCAATATCAATATCATCGTCTCATCTGATCTATTTAGCGTCATCTTTGCGAGTTTCGTATCTCCTCATTTTTGTTTAGAGCTAAACTCTATTACTCAACAGTCCATGTTGTATCTCATGATTCCTTACCAAGTCTCAATTAGTCTTCCTCTTCTTCTCCTTGTTCTTCTATCATTTCAATCATTTGTACATAGGCTATTTCATGTCTCTAATGGACATTTCCAAACCATGTCAAGCAAGTCAGTGTTACCTAGGCACTTTTACTTTTGGTATTTTTGCTGTGCCAACACTTTGCGGCCTTTGGACATGTGCCAACACTTGGTGGCACTTGGAAACTCCTCAACTATGCACAATACGTTACAACATGTACAAAAATACTACATAATACCATCAAAATGTTCCTCATTTTGACACGATAAAATGAATTGTTGTTTTATTAAAAGAAAAAATTGTGTAGAGTTCAGTAACTTATAAAATAAAAAGCTTGGTCCTTGAAAACGATTTGTATTATATAATATTCTTTTAGTTAGGTTTATGACATACATTATGTATCTTTTTGTTACATATCTCAATTGGCTCTCTAAGCTTTCCCTTCATTTTTTTTTTCTATATACATTCTATTTTTTTAATCGTATTTTTCTTTAGGCCGTGTCGCCATATTGGAATCTTTTAGAAATTGGCGTGTCAAATATCTACAACTCCTTGACACTTGGCACCCATGCCATGTGTCTAGGTAACACTGCAAACAATAATCCTTTAATTTTCTCTTCTAAACTTCCTCGTATATACTTATTCATAATAATCCTTAATTAATTCTCCGAGCACCCACCCCAGCATAAGCATCTCGATCACATGAATTATTTTTTGTTACTTCTTTGTAGTAACACTTTGCGTGACACAACAATGCATGTCTTACTCCCATTTATAGAAGCATCCCTTCAATCGCGTTGATCACACAAATCACCCCTTGCCTATCTCCACTTTGTCTACCCTGCTTTGATCCCGCTTTAGATGCCTTTAAATACATGATCAGCATGTGTAGCTATCATTACAAAAGTCTCCGTTTTTTATTTTGAAAAAAAACTAAAAATCTCTGAATTAAGAGTGCGCCGAAGTTTCTGGAATTCTATTGAATTTATCTGAGATGAATCATATATATAAATTTGTACGGTCATATGGATTATGTGATCCTGGATTTGCCTACCATTGAGCACCTTATAGCTTATTTAATTTATTAAAAAAGCATTATTTCTAAGTTGAAATATATTATAATATATTCTTATATTTTCATAATTTTTTACTTTTCTGAATTTTATTGATTTTACCGAAGTTTCCCGAACTGACTCCTTGCTGAATTATTACCCTACCCCAACTTTGTGTAGCAGAGCCCAAATACTGAAATCTATGAAATTGACACTAAAAAAAGATAAAGATGCCTAGTGAGAAACAAAATGATCCGAGGACAGGGACCTCAGAAAATCGAATATGAAACGACTTTAGCTTGAACCACCAAAATAGTGAGATTCGATTAATGAAGAGGATGGCAAGTGACATATGCCATGCATGATTAAGAGAAGTCAAATATCGACCTTAGTAATTATTGCTCATTAAAGCGATTCTTCCCAATCTCTTGGTGCATTCATGTCCATGTTCAGCTCTCCTACGACAGTGAGCGACTTGAACAGAAAAAATGTAATTTTCTGTAGGAAGGCAGGGGGGAGAGAGGAAATATCATCTGATAAATAGGGAACTGTGCCATTTTGTTAATGAGGGTCTTGGCATTTGTCTCTTATAGGAGATGAATAAGGCCCTAATGGGTAAGTGGATTTGGAGGTCGGGATTGAAAGAGAGAATTTTCGGGTCCAACCACTTATTAATAAGTACGGGAGTACTAGAAATGGCTTGACTATTCGCAGTAGGAGAAGGGGATTGACATGGTGGAGAGGGGTCTGTTCAGTGAAGGAGTTTAATTTTTGTGTTATGTTGCACAAAAATATTTCGGTTGATCAAATGATTTTGGTTGGCTGAGATCTTGAATCTTATTAGAAAGTGCACTCCAAACCGAAGTAGGGAGGAAGGTCGAATTTGGAGTTTGGATTCCAAAATATGCTTTTCGGTTAAGTCATTTTATGGGTTCTTGCTGGTGGTTCATGGTTGGGCCGGTACTTAGAAAGCTTGCTCTCCCTCCAAGAGTTCGTTTCTTTGGTTAGAGCTTGGCTTGGGGGGAGTGGATTAGCTAATTCGAAGTGTGCCATGCGTTGTCTCTAAGAAGAGGAGACGGCTAAGCACTTATTCATTGTTGTGTGGTGGGAGAAATTTGGTGCTGAACACTTCGAATGTTTGTTGGATGTTCCCATGCTCGTGTGGGGATCTGATAGAGGCCGAGGGTGGTGGTGGCTTCCAGGAGCCAAAAAGAGTGTTTTAGAACCACTCTTTGAGCTGTCATTTGGGGACTGTCGTTGGAGAGAATTGGCAGGGTCTTCCATAAATCAAGAAGGCCGATGGCTATGATCATGAGTGCAGAGATTAGGCAACCAGTTGGGTTGTTCTGGACAAGGATGAGTTGCATGGTCATAGTGGGGAGCTCTTAGTTTGGCCTGTTTTGCTCCCTATTTTTTATGCTTTAGGCTGTGTTTGGCATTGCTCTTTGGGAGAGTAGAAAAAAGCAGCTGCTGCTTTTTGTTATTGCAAAGAAATGTGGTGAGAGAGAATGATTGGAGGAAGAAAAAGGGGAGGCTGTTCTTTGAAATAGCAAAAACAGACCTCTTTAAAAGAGCATGATTTTTTATGCTCTTTTAAAGAGGGCTGTTTTTCATGTTTCAAAGAGCAGCCTCCCATTTTTCTTCCTCTAATCTTTTTCTCTCTCCTGACGCAGTACAAACGCTAAAATCCTAATATGCGAATTTGTGATTAACTTTTAGAATGATTTAAATAGTGGAAATATCCAAAATCAAGCAACACATGAAAGTAATTCAATGAAATTAATAAAAACAATTAGATTAATCCGTTTTAGCGTATGAATGCGTGAAATTTTTTCGATCTAGAAAAACGGCTTCAATGAAGGAACTCGAAATTCGTTTTAGTTCAGCGCATCAAGCGATAATTGTAATATCGGATTTGATTCATCGGAAATTTTGAAGGAGATGAAACTTGAATAAATAATTCAAAAATGGAAGTTTAATGACATCATGGAGTACGATTCTTTTGGAATTTTGTTCTTTTATCGATGGAAAGAAAGAAAATTAATACCTGATAACTAGAAAAAAGACAAAATAAAAGGATAGATCCCAAGGCTTCATGCCAAGGGTTTTTCGAAGCTTCACACCACGGTTGTACGTCGGCTTCGCACGAAGTCGCACGAGAAACGATCGCTCACTCTTCAAAGTTTGAAGGATTCACTCCCTCGATTGAAAACTTTTCACAAACTCTTTAGGGTTTGCACAAAAGCAACTCTCTTTCATTCAATAATAAAAAACTGTTTAATTACATGTTTAAAGACCTTATATAGAAGGTCTTACAATAAAAGAAACCTTGAGACGAATATTAATTAAAAGACAATTAAACCTCTAAAGTTAAAAATTCGAATTTAGAAGTTTAAAACAACTAAAACTCTTCTGCGTGATTTCGATCGATCGAAATTAAAAATTGATTGATCGAAATTCATATATCTATGAATATCGCCGTCGACATTTGATCGATCGAAATGGGAGTTCGATCGATCGAAATTTAAATTTGATCGATCGAATTGCCATGTTTTCGGTCCCTTCTCCAGAATTTTCGTCGTTACGCCTGATTTCCTCTTATTCACGGGCCGTTTAAAAGCCCATTTATGGGTCTATTTCTTTCTTGCTGATTTTCTTCGATTGGCTCGGTCATGGTCCAAACATGCGGATCTAAATTTCCTGTCAATCTCCTCGACTTTGAAAAAGTTCGACCTCGAACTTTGGTCGACATCGATAAGCGTTATCAAGTATATTTGTTCCCCATGGATCGTGAACTTTTGAATGGTGTCGGATTCGGTAGGGACGGTTACAGATGCCTGTGCTTCGATGATTGCCGGTTCGGTAGGGCCTATATTGGATGCTTGGACTTCAATGATCTTTGGCTTTTCGATGGTTTCGAGATCTGCCACGATCTCAGCAACTAGTATGAACTCTTCCATCGGACGTTCCGGCACAAGATCAAGGCGAACAACTGGATCTGTGTGAACAACGGGCGCCATCGGTTCTTCCATAGGCATGGAAGTACTTTGATTTACTATAGGTTAGGTATCTTCCACCGATACAGATTCAATCATGGGTTCGAGCTTGATTTCTTGAATGGGCTTTAGGTTAACGAACACGGGTTTTGAAAGCTTAAATCTCAAAGCTTCATGTCTCATCGATATGATTTCTTCTTGTAATTTGAGAAGAAAATCCTCAAGAAATTCTTGAACGAGACCCTTGTTTAATGCCTCCGTTGTCCGATGTGTATTTGTTAACTCATGTCTAATCTCAAGAGTAAACGCTCGATCATATAAAGCTGGCCAATATCGAGGTGTTGAATCAAAATACCTCAGACTTTGCGATCTAGTTTTTACTATCTCCCAAGCTTGTCTAATCTTACCAAGTGTCTGATACAAATTAAGCAGCTTTCGCCGATCCACAAACGATCTCATTCTAGCCATCATGAATTCATTCAACTCGTGTAAGGCTTCGATAAATTGTTCTTTACTCATGATGGACAACTTGCTTTGATACCAAATTGACGCAGGACAAGGTCGCTTGCTAACCCTAAAATAGCAAAATTTCGCGTGGAAGGGGTTTTAGGGTGTTCAAATCTTTCATTAAAAAAAAGAAAGAAGAAGAATAAGGTAGAAATCTTCGAATTCACTCCAAAGAGTCTTGTCGGCTTCACGCCAACGGGTTTTTCGAAGCTTCACACAACGACTGTATCTCGGCTTCACACTAAGTCGCACGAGAAACGATCGCTCACTCCTCAAGGTTTGAAGGATTCACTCCCTCGATTGAAAACTTTTCACAAGCTCTCTAGGGTTTACACAAAAGCAACTCTCTTTCATTCAATAATAAAAAATTATTTAATTATAAAGACCTTATATAGGAGGTCTTACAATAAAAGAAACCCTAAGACGAATATTAACTAAAAGATAATTAAATCCCTAAAGTTTAAAGTTCGAATTTAAAAGTTTAAAACAACTAAAACTCTTCTGCGCGATTTTGATCGATCGAAATTGAAATTTGATCGATCGAAATTGAAAATCGATTGATCGAAATTCATATATCTATGAATATCGCCGTCGACATTTGATCGATTGAAATGGGAGTTCGATCGATCGAAATTTAAATTCGATCAATCGAATTTTCATGTATTCGGTCCCTTCTCAAGAATTTTTGTCGTTACGCCTGATTTCCTTTTCTTCATGGGCCGTTTGAAAGCCCATTTATGGGTCTATTTCTTCCTTGCTGATTTCTTCGATTGGCTCGGTCATGCTCCAAACATGCGGATCTGAATTCCGTCAATCTCCTCGACTTTGAAAAAGTTCGACCTCGAACTTTGGTCGACATCGATAAGCGTTATCAAGAATGTTTGTTCCCCATGGATCGCGAACTTTTGAATGGTATCGGACTTGGTAGGGACGGTCATAGATGCCTGTGCTTCGATGATTGTCGGTTCGGTAGGGCCTATCTCGGATGCTTGGACTTCAACGATCTTGGGCTCTTCGACGGTTTCGAGATCTTCCACGGTCTCAGCAACTGGTATGAACTCTTTCATCGGACGTTGTTCCGGTACAAGATCAAGGTGGACAACTGGATCTGTGTGAACAATGGGCGCCATCGGTTCTTCCATAGGCATGGAAGTACTTTGATTTACTATAGGTTCGGTATCTTCCACTGATACAGATACAACCACGGGTTCAGGCTTGATTTGTTGAATGGGCTTTAGGTTAACGAACACGGGTTTTGAAAGCTTAATTCTCAAAGTTTCATATCTCACCGATGTGATTTCTTCTTATAGTTTGAGAAGAAAATCCTCAAGAAATTCTTGAACGAGACCCCTGTTTAATGCCTCCGCTATCCGACGTGTATTTGTTAACTCACGTCTAATCTCAAGAGTAAACGTGACGCAGGACCCTCGTCAAAACGCTCGATCATATAAAGCTGACCAATATCGAGGTGTTGAATCAAAATACCTCAGACTCTGTGATCTAGTTTTTACTGCCTCCCAAGCTTGTCTAATCTTACCAATCATCTGATACAAATCAAGGAGCTTTCGCCGATCCATGAACAATCCCATTCTAGCCATTATGAATCCATTCAACTCATGTAAGGCTTCGATAAATTGTTTTTTACTCATGATGGACAACTTGCTTTGATACCAAATTGACGCAGGACAAGGTCGGTTGCTAACCCTAAAATAGCAAAATCCCGCGTGGAAGGGGTTTTAGGGTGTTTAAACCTTTCATTAAAATAAAAATAAAAAGAATAAGGTAGAAATCTTCGGATTCGCTCCAAAGAGGCTTGTCGGCTTCACGCCAACGGGTTTTTCGAAGCTTCACACCATGGCTGTACATCGGCTTCGCATCAAGTCGCACGAGAAACGATCGCTCACTCCTCAAGGTTTGAAGGATTCACTCGATTGAAAACTTTTCACAAGCTCTCTAGGGTTTGCACAAAAGCAACTCTCTTTCATTCAATAATCAAAAACTGTTTAAAGACCTTATATAGGAGGTCTTACAATAAAAGAAACCCTAAGATGAATATTAACTAAAAAACAATTAAACCCCTAAAGTTTAAAGTTTGAATTTAGAAGTTTAAAATAACTAAAACTCTTCTACGCGATTTCGATCAATCGAAATTGAAAATCGATCGATCAAAATTGAAATTCGATCGATCGAAATTCATATATCTATGAATATCGCCGTCGACATTCGATCGATCGAAATGGGAGTTCGATCAATCGAATTTCCATGTATTCGATCCCTTCTCCAGAATTTTCGTCGTTACGCTTGATTTTCTCTTATTCATGGGCCGTTTAAAAGCCCATTTATGGGTCCATTTTTTTCTTGCTGATTTTTTTCGATTGGCTCGGTCATGCTCCAAACATGCGGATCTGAATTTCTCGTCAATCTCCTCGACTTTGAAAAAGTTCGACCTCGAACTTTGGTCGACATTGATAAGCGTTATCAAGTATGTTTGTTCCCCATGGATTGCGAACTTTTGAATGGTGTCGGGCTCGGTAGGGATGGTCACAAATGCCAGTGCTGAGATGATTGCCGGTTCGGTAGGGCCTATCTTGGATGTTTGGACTTCAACGATCTTGGGCTTTTCAACGGTCTCGAGATCTGCCACGGTCTCAGCAACTGGTATGAACTCTTTCATCGGACGTTGTTCCGATACAAGATCAAGGCGGACAACTGGATCTGTGTGAACAACGGGCGCCATCGGTTCTTCCATAGGCATGGAGTAACTTTGATTTACCATAGGTTCGGTATCTTCCACTGATACAGATACAACCACGGGTTCAGGCTTGATTTCTTGAATGGGCTTTAGGTTAACGAACACGGGTTTTGAAAGCTTAAATCTCAAAGCTTTATATCTCACCGATGTGATTTCTTCTTATAGTTTGAGAAGAAAATCCTCAAGAAATTCTTGAACGAGACCCTGTTTAATGCCTTCGCTATCCGACGTGTATTTGTTAACTCACGTCTAATCTCAAGAGTAAATGCTCGATCATATAAAGCTGGGCAATATCGAGGCGTTGAATCAAAATACCTCAGACTTTGCGATCTAATTTTCACTGCCTCCCAAGCTTGTCTAATCTTACCAATCATCTGATACAAATCAAGGAGCTTTCGCCGATCCACGAACGATCCCATTCTAGCCATCATGAATCCATTCAACTCGTGCAAGACTTCGATAAATTGTTCTTTACTCATGATGGACAACTTGCTTTGATGCCAAATTGACGCAGGACAAGGTCGCTTGCTAACCCTAAAATAGCAAAATCCCGCATGGAAGGGGTTTTAGGGTGTTCAAACCTTTCATTAAAATAAAAATAAAAAGAAGAATAAGTTAAAAATCTTCGGATTTGCTCCAAAGAGGCTTGTCGGCTTCACGCCAACGGATTTTTCGAAGCTTCATACCACGACTGCTTCACACCAAGTCGCACGAGAAATGATCGCTCACTGCTCAAGGTTTGAAGGATTCACTCTCTCGAATGAAAACTTTTCACAAGTTCTCTAGAGTTTGCACAAAAGCAACTCTCTTTTATTCAATAATAAAAAACTGTTTAATTACATTGTTTAAAGACCTTATATAGGAGGTCTTACAATAAAAAAAAACCCTAAGACAAATATTAACTAAAAGACAATTAAACCCCTAAAGTTTAAAGTTTGAATTTAAAAGTTTAAAACAACTAAAACTCTTTTATGCGATTTCGATCGATCGAAATTGAAAATCGATCGATCGAAATTCATATATCTATGAATATCGCCGTTGACATTCGATCGATCGATCGAATTGTCATGTATTCGATCCCTTCTCCAGAATTTTCATTGTTACGCCTGATTTCCTCTTTTTCACGGGCCGTTTGAAAGCCCATTTATGAGTCTATTTCTTCCTTGCTGATTTTCTTCGATTGACTCGGTCATTGTCCAAACATGCGGATCTGAATTTCCCGTCATCCCCTCATTCATTTGCAATAACAAAGAGCAGCACATATTTCAAACTGCAGCCTCCCCTTTTTCTTCCTCCAATCCTTCTCTCATCCCAAATTCATTTGCAACAACAAAGAGCAGCACGACACTTTTCTACTCTTCTAAAAAGCAATGCCAAACACAGCCTTAGTCTCTCGCTGCAGCACATATATATACTTTTACTTGTAAAAAATAAAAATACAATTCTTGCTTTATGGATAAAGAAAAAGTTAAAAAATATATCATATATATAGGAACATCCATTCGTAAAACATACAACTATACTTGATCTACTGTTGGCATAAGTATCATATTGAAAATTAGGTTCTAAGAGAATTGAAATAGCGATCTTACTACTTAGCCTCAAATGATGGTGAAACCTCTTTTTTAATTCGAAATCAAATTAGCCTATGTTTGATTTACGTTTGGAATAACCATAAATAATCCTACAATGCCAGTTGATAAAGTATACCAACAATAGTATCAAGAATCACATCATTTCATACATTCACATTGGTCAAATAAGTCAAACGCATTTAAAGGGATCTGAATGATCTATGATAATGTGATACTAAATGAATCTCTAATTTAATCAAATCATCCTCTAAGCCTTGGTGTTCGCTAAATTTATACATAAAGTATTCCATCTTTATTGTGCTAACTTATTTCATTTTTTCTCTCTTGTAGTTTCACAGTATGACTAATAAGATTAGTGTCTCGATAATTAGCACAATATTCCTTTTATCCTTATAATAAAAGGAGACGGCAATGAGGTCATTATTTATCTCGACAACCTATCATATGCCCTTTCTAAATTAATAAACGACATGCAATCTTTTCCTCCTGTCTACACTCTTTAAAAAATTGACAAAAAATTATTTTAGGTAAAGACATAAAAATTAGGTTGTTATGTCTTGCAACCCATCACAGGCCTTCTCCAAATTAAAATTACCTTTGATCTTTTTTCTCTACTCTTTTCTCTAAATTTTTTCGAAGTTGTTTGACAAAAAAATAATTCAATTGTTGATTTTCTTGATATAAATCCAAAGTTGTTGGTAAAATACTTAATTTTTGTCTTAAATGTTGCTCCACTACTGTCTCTCTTCCAGTTTCGTTGTATGATAAGTTTAGAGGATGATGCCATGATTTACCGCTCATATAGGATGCATGTATCCTTAGTCAATTCAAGCAAGCGCCCTTACAGCTCATAATTGAAACATATCTCAACCAAAAAGTCATCACCATTAGAGAAGCATAGCCGTCCGATGAGTGTACTTTCATATCTACTGTTAAAAAGTTAAGCACAACTATCCATATTAAAGTGCATCGATGAGACAACTCAAATCTCTCAAATAACATGGTTTTTGTGCCCATAGTAGCTTTAAATCGGAGCTACCTTTTTGAGCGTTCACCCCGATATCACTAACACACCTGAATTATTGATAGCACCAAGTGTAGTCACATGACATATGCGACCCTATGCGATGATATAGGGCCATTGCATATGGGGTTCGCATATGCCATTATGCGATGGCATATATATATATATATATATATATATATATATATATATATATATATATATATATATATATATATATATGAATTCTAAAAAAATACTAAAAAATCTCACAATTTTTTAAATTGATCAATAATATGTTTTGCGTTAATTATGAACTCTATTAATTTTATAGTGTCCAGAATGCGAAATAAAAATATATAATATAACTATATAAGTATTAACCCATAAGTTAGAAGGGAAAATATAAATTTTATTAATGTTAAACAAAATAGTACAAAAAGGAACATATAAAAAAGAAGGAAAAAAGTAAATTCTAAGTTTTAAGTCTAATCCACAATGGTACATTGCCATTGTCGTCACATGACACACGTCCTAACGGTATTGTGTACCGGACAAAAAATTTACACATTGGTTTCTAATCCACAATAGTACATTTCCACCTCCACCATCATCGTCACTTGCATTGTTGTCATCATCCGAATCGTCTCCTTTAACATATTGTTCTTCTTCCTCGATTTCTTTATCATTCGATCTCATTAAGACGGTATCTATATCGTCTATGAGTGTTTCTTCATGTATCTCGTCTTCTTCTTCTTCTTCTTCTTGACGCAAGCGAGCGTGAGCTATCTTCTCCTGCTGTCGATCTTCTCCTCCGCTCGATAGGAAGCTCATCTCTAGAAGCGGCTTCTTCCATTTGCTTCCACGTAAGATCCTCATTCGCAAAGACTCACTCATCGGAGGCATCCACCATCCAAGAAGAATCGGATGACAAGTCTTCGAGAGAGATAGGATCATAGTGTCCCGAATGTTCCTGATTTTTAAGAAAGTAATCTAGTAGCTTTTAGTTGTATTGCACAAAGACCAAATCATTGAGCTTTTTTTCCTCAAACTTATTCTGCTTTTTCGTGTGTATCTATTTGAGAGAAATATTTAATAAATATTAATATTTATTAAAATTTAAATAATAATTAAATTAAAATTATGAGACTAAAAATGAAATAAAAATAAATTAATTACCATCTCAAATGTATTCCAATTTCATTCACATGCCGAGGCGGCACATGTAAGGCCAAGAATTAAGAACCTTAACGGTCATCTTCTTCAATAATCTACATTTTATCACCGAATCCACTTCATAGGACAACTACCAATCAGCTACAAACATTTGTATTAATTAGATATATTTATAGTATTAAACTATTAATTTAGAAGAAATGAAATGTAATAAAAAAATATATCATAAACATGCTTACTAGGTAGTTTGAATTCTCTTTGTCGAACCACAATTTCTCTTTCGAATATCTCTTGAGAATTCTTGTATCGGTCAAAATAGTTGCTAATCCGATCTTTTTCTTCTTAGTCAGGAATCATCTTCTTTAAAACGTCAAGGGAACCACTATTATGTGTTGCGTCCGCCGCCTCCCGATTCAGATAAGAGAAATAAAACGCGAGATTTTGGAGGAATCCGGCAGAATACAAGGGGCTAGACATTTGGACACTCCATCTCTTCTGAACTATGTCAATAATGGGTTGAAAGAGGCGAGATTTGTACATATTATTAGATTAAATTTTTTCTATAGCTTTCTCTATAAAACTATAGTTATAGCTTTCTCCATAAAACTATAGATATAGCCTATAGCAAGCTTCTCATCACTATCAACCAATCGTAGTACTTCTACAATTGGTTGCGAGTTTCTAAGTGATTGGACAACATTATTCTAAAAAGAGTTGATTAAGATGGTTTGTGCCACTCATTTTCCTTCGGCCTTCTTTGACTAAACTTCATTCCTCAAATTGGTGAAAGTTACGAAGCTTCTAAGTTCTTCTCTTTTAGCATACATATTTTGTATTGTCAAGAAGGCCGTAGCAAAATGGGTGATAGCGGGGCGTTGTAAATTACTCCCAATTGCTTTACGCGTGTAGTGGAGTAGAAGTGCATGTTTATATATATATATATATATATACACTACTACCTTGCTAACCTTAGCTATGATTTTAATATGTACTTTACCTATGTCTTCTAAAATTAAGTCTAAGCAATAGGCCGCACATGGGGTCTAATATATGTCTGGTTTCCGTTCCATTATTAGTCTACCCGCAGCTATCAAGTTTGTTGTGTTGTCTATGACAACTTGGACAACATATTGTGTACCAATGTCCTTTCCTATTACCTCATCTATAAGGGAAAATAGATATTTGGCCGTGTGAGAATGGACCGAAGCATCTACAAATTTAATGAACATAGTTCCGGTGAGACAATTTGCTAAGAAATTGATGATTGACTTACCAGCCCTATCTGTCCAACCGCCGGTCATTAGTGAGCAACTATATGTCTTCCAATCATTTCGATAATCTTTGAGAAAGGATTTTGTGAAGTCTACCTCTTTTTTAAGACATGTTTATTTTATCTCATGATGTGATGGAGGTTTTAGGCCAGGTCCAAATTGTCCAAGATCTTCAACCATTACTTTGAAGCTCTTTAACTTTATGGTGTTGAATGCAATACTGGCTTGGTACGTCCACTTAGCCACGTATTGAATAGTGGTGGACCGATTCTTAGCTTTAAATCTATTTTCTATAGTTGTTTGGACCGGACAAGAGAAGAATTTGTCTATTCCCTTCCCCTTTGTAACACGTGCTCTTTTAGAGAGTAATGGTCTTGCACTACTACGAGCCGTGGAGGGAGGAGATCTATCATGTTCTTCCTCATCATCTTCATTAACATCATAGTATTATTGTAAAATCACATTGTAATTATGTTTCATCCTCGAAGTCTTATCCATTCATTCTAAGATCTCTTTTCGAATCTCCGACGGACATTTGGACATGCCTTCGCATTTGATCCGGGTTGCCAAGCAAGATATTGCTTGTGTCTCCCTACTCCACCGATGCTTACATGGGGGTATAGAGTACATTGGACCTTATTTTTTTCGGTTACACTCTTATAACGTACATATTTTCAACTCGGATCGACGGAATTTGTCGGCCTAAGAGCGTCGTTCGAGGATGTAAACATAATGACAACGTAATTTAAAGAAGTAGGTGAGTATATATTAACTACACTAAAAAAAAAGAAAGAATGAGGTGTAATAAGAAGGAAAACAATCAAACAAAATTTAATAGGAATTAGAAATTAATTTTAACTATTGTTTCTTGATTCTTGAAGTGATTACTCCCTCTTTACTTGAAATTAATTTTAGTGCACCATTGGGCCCGATCGGGTTGGATGCACCATTAAGCCGCGTCGGGCATTTGCAATTTTCCTATTGGGCAGCCAAAATTTTGATCCGACCTGTTGACAACACTAATCCAAGAATGACTTGATTTTATTAAGGGCAATTTGGTCACTTAAAAAATTAAGCAAATTTTGCCAGAATAATATCTAACCTCCTTTTGTTATAAGGAAAAGGGTAAGCATACTCCAATGGAGATCCTACATGGAGCTCCATGTGGCACTCTGGAAGACTATTTTAATGCCACTTGGCATACGGATGCATTGTTTAGATCATTTTTGAATTATTTTTTTGAAAGCTCATCTTTACCATGTGAAAATCGGTCAAATTTAGCTTGTGCTTTAAAAATATTATTTTGAATTAAAAAAAAAAAAAAGGATCTAAACAACGCACCCGGACTCCACGTTGGCACCCAAAATGCGGAAGAGCTGCCATGTGTATCACCTAACCGGCTTCCTTATTATAAGAGTAAAGATCTTTCTAAGTAGCAAAAAATGTGTTTTATCTATCATTTACTAAAAACGAAAAATTGGTTCTTTTTTCTTTTTCAATTTCTCCGCATCTGATTGAAGATGGGGAGAAGGCTTCTTGAGAAGGATCGGTCCCGCATAGCGCAATCCTTCGATTTCCTTTCATGTGCTTGGCTTGGTGGTGGCCGAGATGCTTCCAGCGCAAAGAGTTAGCCGGAGATGGTCAGAAGACTGGTCTGAGATCTGACATTGAATTCGAGGGTTGAAGCAGGTTAAGATGAGTTTTAGACAAGGTTGGGTGTCTTTGCTTGGAAAATTTAAAAAAAAAAAGGGTTGAAAAAAGGGGTGGAACTCTTGTATAATGCCAACTTTATTTTTGTGGTGTATTACTAGTGGGTGCGCTTACCTTTTCATGGGTTGCAAATGCTAGTATCCTTTAGTATAATAGTAGATTTTTCTCTGCTTTAATTACGAAAAATTGTGATTTATCTCAACCATTTACTCTACAAAAATGGGTTCTTTTTTCAATTTCTACCAGTTTTTGTTAAAAGTCAAAACCTCAAAGAACTGCTACTTTTATCTCTTTAGGGATTATGGAAAATCTATCAATAACAATTCTTATATATTTAAAATTTCAGTTTTTGTTATAACATAGCGTGTCTCAAGCTTAGGCTCGGACTAATCTCTATGGGCAACCATTTAACGCAGAGAGGTGGCTTAGCACCAAGGTTGTTATGATTTTTTTTTTTTAATAAATAAAAGTGTAGCGCCAATGGCGAGGGAACTCACTTCACTGTGAGTAGGATAAGTTTTTGGATAAAATGTTATATATTTATAAAAGAGGCCTGGGTATATGGGTTGGAATTTATGGGGTCAGCGTAAAAACTATATAGGGGATCACGTTAGATGTAAACTTGTCCATACATGATCAGAGATCACTCACAATATTTGGATGTGATCCGGTGCATATCCACTAATGCAGCTCATTAATTAAGGGTAGGGGTGCAGACGGGTTGGGTCAACCGAACGGGTCAAGCAATCCGACCCATCACAGGTCAGGTTTGAGTTCAAATTTTGACCGATCGGATTGACCTTCCTAACCCGTTTATTAAACTTGTATTAGGATTGACGTTTCTTGATCTGACCCAGAAAGACTCCCTCCCTTAATGTTAATTTATTTTCCCCAGCCCGAGCCGACTTGTGTTATTCCTAATCGAGTTGGTTAGTGTTCGGGTTGAGGGGGAAGGTTAGAGGGTTGGGTATGGATTCACCCTAACCCAACCAAATCCTGACCCATCTCCAACCCTAATTTGGGCTAGTTTGGGTAGAAAATCTAATTAGATTAAGTTAATGGTGCTGCCCCTAATTAAAAAGTATCAAAAGTAGAGATATCTCATGATATTGTAATTTGCAATTTGCTCTGGTTTCGAGAAAACTAACAATGATCATGTACAGTTAGATAGCCCTCTTTTGATATTTTCACTTACGGTAGCATCATTTAATTTATTCTTAGGGATAATGGCTTCTGACTGACACTTGAACACCAAAATGGTGTTGTTTCAATCATCTTATGCTATTAAGATTAGACCCTTTTATCTTAAGCCGTTGAAATGTGATTCATTATTATGCTATGTGACAAAATTAACCTCGGCTGCTGCTGGACTTAGAAAAGTAGTGATTTAAAAAAATTACGCTTGTTTGGCAAAATTGCAACCACAAAGCACTTTTCAAGGGAAGACTTCTATTTGAGTAGAAGAAATTTGTTTGAAATCTGATGTACCTATAGCAGAAATATAGGTTTGTAGCTTCTCAATTGGTGTTGTGTGAGAAGCAGCCCCGTGCTTGCAATTATTAGAAGGAGAAGAAGACCATGCTGCTTTTGAAACATCAAGTCATGCCGCTTCTCACCTAACGTTTTACCCTTGAAAAGTGCTTCTTGGAAAAGAGGTGCCAAACAGGGCCTTAATCAACCAAAAAGTGGTGATTAAATTGCAACTCTTTAAAAATGTTGGGGTATTTTGTCGCACAGGCCCTAGCTCCTACGTGGATGGCATTTCTAGGTCATAAGTTCAAATCTTTTTAGCAACATTTTATGATTTTTTTTGCAAAAATTAATTGAAATATAGGGTGAATGGGGCAGCTCTGCCAAGTAGACAGATAACTAAACCAGAGCTTACCGTGAGCTAGTACACATGTGGTAGAGTCTAGAGTAGGGGTGCATCCTAAACCAAAATCGAAATTGTTTGAGTTTTGGTTCGATCAGCCGAAATAAAACAATATGATTCTCGTTCACAGATTTTTCAAAATCAGAGCCCGAAAGCAAACCGAAAATGAAAAAAATTGGTTCCATTTTATTGTTTTCCTGTTTTTATTTTATTTTATTTCAATTTTCGGTTTTTTTTCAAAACCCATCAAACCAATCCTAAAACCGAACCGATTAGAAATTGGTTTCACTTTTTTCACTTATGGGTCAGTTTCGGCCCAGTTCGGCAGTCTGGTTCTGGAGCCAATTTAACAACCATGTGCAGCAAACGACAACCTTTTTGCATCACTTTTTCGCTTTCTGTTATTTTCTGGATCTTTATTAGTCACAATTCACAACTCCGCAACAAAGCAAAACTGATTATTATCTCTCACTAATTGGTACGGGGATAGCCAAGTTGGTCTACCTAATAAGCCGAATACTTCTGATAAAACGGAAAATATTGTCGATAAATAGAAGTACGTTTTGTTTATTAACATCCCGAAAATATTTCGCCATGATTAAGGCAGTTAAACCAACTCTCATATGAGCTCCCGGTTGTTCAGGATCTTCGATATCCCTTAGACGTTACTATTTAGGACCTTGTTACTGGCATGAATGGGCTGTAAATGCGGAACCTAGAACACAGTTAATTGTGGCATCAGTCGGGGAAAGAGCATCGTAGCATCTATGCCATGATGGGTTCAGTTTTTCTCAAGTCCGTCAAAGCTATTGCAATAAAAGAAGGTGAGCATGAATTTCCTGGTCTCCTAGTTAGGGGGATAGAAAATGCGATTCGGGGATGTAACGAAATCCATGGAAGCACCTCCTGTAGGTTTTAGCCTGACTCTGGCTAATCCCTACCTTCATATTCGGACCAACGGGGAACAAATAACCACGAGGGATAGAAAGAGGGAAAAACTGCCCGTGGGGGTGCCCGGGCGGCAACTCAAGGGGAGGCCTGCAATCTGAATTGAGGACAAGATTTCGGAGTTAGGTCACCCTTGCGGGATCACATGTCGCCCAAGGCATAAGGGGCATGATGACTTAACGTTATCCTCACCTTCCTCCGGCTTCTCACTGGAGTTTGTACTGGGTTCCAAACTCAATGGTGGCAACTAAACATGAGTGTTGTGCTCTTTGCAAGACTTATCCCAACACCTTACGGCATGAGCTGACGACAACCATGCACCACCTGTGTCCGCGTTCCCGAAATGATTAGAAATTTCAATAATGGTGTGGGGGAAGAAAACATTGTATGCTAGTAGCAACTCTCCAAATTAAATGTAAACCGCTTGGCCAGGCAATTTTCAACCATCCGTTTTGGACCGATGAGCACCAACCATGGCTACTACCCTAACACCGGTTAATGGTTGTATAAACATAAAAAACTGAAATATTTGATTCTCTGTTGGAGCATGAGAAACTGCATAAACTAATCAAACGTAAGAAAGAGAATTTGGCCAACTACAAGCATATGTACAACACTAAAGTCAACATGATTACTACAAAATCTTCAGTTACCACTGCCACCTGGATCCAAAGACAAATCTCCGATGCCAGCAATAAGCTCATCAAGATCTTTGTCAGTAGAAACAGAATCGTTTACAGTTGGCGGTACAGCCCGAAGGGAACTTTCCGTGATGGCTTTCTCCAACTGATTAAGGAGTTCATCTTCCTCGAACGGTATCTCAAGATCCCAGACCCTAAAAATATTTTCGGGGGATTCTGTGTCCTCTAAAGAACCTACAGCTACTTCTGCATCACTGTCCCCATTTTCCTTTGTATGGTAAGGGTTCCACAAAATATCGTTCCGTATGTAAGCAGATGGAGGAACTGGGCTGGTTTCTTCATCTTCATCGTTTAGGATTCGAAGGGTCCTCAAAGGTTCATCTGCATCACTCATCATATCCGAAGGTTCATCTCCATCATTTTCCTCCACAAGTCCATTTGGAGCATTCGAAGATTCTTCAATATGTGAAGTAGAATGGGAAATAATGTCCCATAAGGCGTCTTTTAGAGAATTCCAACTATCGTCTAACAATTCGGAATCATCTTTTGCGAAGCAAGAATCTACCCAGGCTGCATCTTCTGGCAAGAGCTTGTCCCCCTTCTGATTTGCCTCTTCGGGATTGGATAACAGAGACGAAATGCTTTCCCACTCATCATTTTCTATTGTCATGGCTGCATAATGACGGGGCAATGTCAGCAAACGTCAGGAAGTCACACACAAAAAATACCTGCCACAGTTGTGAAGTTTTAAACGAAAAAAGTACGAAAAAGGCAACATGCTGGCTCAGTAGTAGAAAACTAGAAATCTTGCCACCCCTGCACTTTGAAGAATCTAAGCTACTTCAGGGTGACAAATTTCACTATAAAGGATAATTTCACTAATTTTGGGCTCATGAATGTCTCCTGAGTTGTGACCAGTTGTGGGAGGAGATCGCCCAATGAACTGCCCTTAGTGTTTGCGCTGTGCCCCTAATACCAATGCATATGATTACCAAGACCCTTTTTACCTTTTTTTGTTTTCCTCCTTTTGCTGGTAATAATAAGAATTTTATTAAAGATACGAAAGATACAATATGCAGGCCAGCTAACAAGGGGGAAAGCTACTTCAGGAGAGTCGGGCAGCAAGCAAGATACATTGTCTCACTACAAAAACTGAACAAACAAAAATCAGGGATTAAAAACTGGAATACCAATCTGCAAACTATCCATCTTGGCCATCTGAGAAACAGTTTTCCCACAGGGAACATGAGAGAACAAAAATACTCCCAGTTATTACAGCTCCATGATGTGCTTTAAAGTATCCACCAAATCCCAAGGGTATGATTCCCTTCTTGACATCCACCAAATAACATTAGAAGAGTCCCATTTCTTCAATAATAAAAAAACACAGAAGAAAGGAGATGACATAGCTTTTAAGCCTTGAAGCAGCCCTGTTGCCCCACTTCAATAGAATCAGCCCATTCGACAGGCCTGACATATTCTAGCAAAATGTGCTCATCGTAATCGTTAACTAATCCATAATTACTCGGACCTTGATTGCCTAAGGAGCATAACAAAACCCTGATGAAGATGCACATCCAAGCCAAACCCTGCCCACCTCAAACCAAGGCCTCATAAAAGGAAACAACAAGAGACCAAGCAGTAGGAAAGAAAGAAGGGAACTCTGACAAAAACAAACTGAGACCACACCGTCCTCCCAAAAATGAAGACGACTGCAGTCACCCACTCTAAATTCATCTTAATGAAAGTGCTTAACAACCCCCGAAATACAATGAAATATACTCCGATTTGACAGTAGAAAGAGCTACAAGAACCGATGCTAAAAACATAGTCGGAAGTACTTCTGCTATCATCTTTACTTCAACCCAAACACTATTATGAGAGATTCAACCAAACATGAATCTTGCACTTCTCCTTCTCCTAACGTATACCATGTATAAATGGTATCACTTAAATATCTCTAAATTCTCTTATTGGCTTCCAAATAATTTCTTTTGATGATTCCATGAAAAGAAATTCCATGAAGTGACTAACTCGAGACATAAGATCTGGTCTTGTGGTTGTGCATGAGACTACCAACAAGACTCCTACAAAGAGTTTCATCAACCCCTTTCTCACCCATATTCCAGTTTCTATACGAGTGCTTCTAGGTTTAGCACCATCCATTCTCAATCTTTCAATGAATCCTTTGCATACTTCTTTTGAGAGATAAAAGTTCCATCTTCATTTTGCTTGAACTCAATGCCAAGACAGAAATGAAGATCCATATCGGTCATCTCAAATTCATACATCATTGTTCTATTAAATTCTTCGCACTTGCTTCAACTATTGCTGGTAAAAATCAAATCATTATTATATAAACTATAGATGCTAGGAGTTGGTATGAGATACCGGTACGGGTACAGATACTGGTCCAATGTGCTAGAAAAGTTTCCACTACGTTTTATATTGGTACGACATTAGTGTGCGTGTGTGTGTCTGTCTCTCTCTTATCTCCTTGAACCACAACGCCAGCTGAAGACAAAGGGCAACAAAAGCCCCTTGGGCCTCTATTGAATCAAGAAATAGGTTTGATTGTACATCTTTTTATATATAAGGTATCCTCCAAATAATTCCATCAAAGCAATTGGATGTCCGACTCGAGCCTATATGACATGACTAATCGATAGAAATACTCCCAAACTCTACCTTTGTCTTATATTCTATGTATCAAGCTAGATAGAGATCATATTCATGAAGTACAATTCGCTTTCCAGATGCCTTGATGGTGAAATGGACGACACGCGATAGGATTGACTACAGAATTGATGGAAAGCACATGGTCACTTAAAATCCATACAATTTTCCACAATTCAAAATCTTGTGCTGAAGAGTGTGAAGGTTCATGATGCGGGAACTTACTAAATTGCAGTTTTAGAGCTGAGATTAAGATTAAAATTAATTTAATCAATTAAAAATAACAATTTCTCATAATAAATTACCACGAAAAATTCTAAAAATTTAATTAGGTGATTTAATTTCGGCCCAAAATAGCGTTACTTTCGTGTACGTTCCCTATCGCGGATCTAGAAGACTAGGATTCTTATGAATGGCTAGATCTCCGATAGTTTTAGGGCGTCGAACGAACTCGCAAGCGGGTTCTCTCGATGCCAAACGAAAATAAAAGGCTAATAAAAATAATGATGAACAAAGATGCGGGAACTTACTAAATTGCAATTTTAGGACTGAGATTAAGATTAAAATTAATTTAATCAATTAAAAATAACAATTTCTCATAACAAATTACCACGAAAAATTCTAGAAATTTAATTAGGTGATTTAATTTCGGCCCAAAATAGTGTTAATTTCGTGTACATTCCCTATTGCGGATCTAGAAGACTAGGGTTCTTATGAACGGCTAGATCTCTGATAGTTTTAGGGCGTTGAACGAACTCACAAGCGAGTTCTCTCGATACCAAAAGGAAATAAAAGGCTAATAAAATTAATGATGAACAAAATATTGATTTAGGGCTTTTATGAGATCAATAAAATAATTAGGATTACGCTACTTACGCAAACCGTAGATCTAAAGAAGATAGAGATGGAAGAAGAGTTGGCATCGCACCAAACCGCAAGCGGGAATCGAAGAATCGCTCTCCGTTTTGAGAGAATCACACCCTCACGAAAGTTAAAAACTCTCAATTTTGCATAAGCAATTTTCATTAACCAAAAAGTAATAATAAAAGTGTTTTAAATAGGCTAACCAATGCATAAAATTAGAAATCCTAGTATAACTCTAATTCCTAATTCAAGTAAAAGAAATATCCTAATTCTTCTAAAACAATAAAGTCCTAAACAATAAGGAAACTAATCCTATTTCTAATAAAAGAAACAACTCTAACTTTCTAAAATAATCTAATAAAAGAAACTAATCCTAATTCAATTAGGATTCTTGAAATTCGTCACTTTATGTGCAACCTCCGAAAATTGACCAGAACTTCTTCAATACTTGTCGGAATTGCTCAAATTTTGGTTCGTTGGAAAGCTACTTCGATAAGCTTTCAAATATGATCAATTTTGTATCAATCCGACTTCGTTTGACACTTCAAAATAGGCCAAACATAAAAGAGACGGGATTAAAAGTTGAAGACCCTAATAAATTTTGGATTTTCTTCTTTTTGATCAAATGGGTCTTTAACAGGCCTTTTTTTAAAAACCCATTCATGGGTCCACTTTCTATTTTGACATCTCCTCTTTATCCTACGACGATTCAAACAGGTGGATCTAAAATTCGCATCAATCCCCTTTACTTTGAAAAAGTTCGACCTCGAACTTTGGTTCGCATGGATTTTCACGGCCGCGATCACAGACAATATATAGGGAACCTCGATCGGAAATGGCTTGAATCAGACGTCCCCATCAACTCTCCCCGGGTTAGACGGATTCATCCTCGATGAATGCTGGTTGTGATAACGGTCTAAAAGATCCTGATTAAGCTGTTGAAATTCCTCCCGTGTAATCAAAGTATTTTCTGTGTCGGCCTTGTTCTTCCACTTGACCAAGTACTTCTGAAGTCCCCCGTGGTTGGTGGACACAATCTGATCTTCCAACACATCTTCGATGAACTCACGAATTTGCCGAGTAGGTGAGGATAACAGTATAGGAAGGGAAATAATTGGATCAACGGATGTAGAAGGCTCAAAGGGGTTGGCAGGGATGGTTGAAGGGCCATGGAATGGAACAAGGTCTTTCACATTAAAAATCGTGCTAATCCCCAATTCCGGCAGAAGATCTAAGATGTAAGCATTAGAACCAGCACGCTTCAAGATCTAATAGGGTCCAGCACTACGAGCTCGTAACTTCTTTGCAACTCCTTGGAGGAATCGCTCGGGTTTATTTCGAACCATCACAAAATCACCCTCTTTGAATTCTTTGAACCGTCTATGAGAATCTACAGAGAACTTGTATTTTTCATTCTTAAATTTTTTTTTTTTTTAATCTCAGCATGCAACTCATGAATGTGATATGCAAAAGTGGATGCAGACTCTGATGACCTTTGATGAATGGACATTCGGAGAAAATCTGTGTGTTCTAGTATTCGGCTTACCCTTCCACTGGATGAGGTATGCCTGATGTTTCTCAGATTGTGTTATCCTTGTAGTCCAAGTGTTGTCAATTTTTTGTTTACCTTTCCACTTAAGAAGATACTCTCTATATGCTTGGTGTGTCTTTATCTTAGTAACAAAATATGGATCTCCCAAAATTTTTCCATCTAACTTCTTCACATATTGTTTAGGCGGGTATTTGGAAATCAATGAGTAGATAGGATTGGGCTCAGGTGGATGAGAATCTAGGAATGGTTCTAAAGGATTTGTTGTTAGGCCTAAAAAAAGTGTATGTGCATTTACACTCGACTCGATTAACTCGTGTGTACTCGCTTTAACCAAAACCAAAGACTCTGGAGTACTCGATTCAATTGACACTAATGGTTTTTGTGTACCCAGTTCGATGGACTCACATGTATTCGACCCAATGGGCACCAACAAGTTGTGTGCGCCCAACTCTACGGGTACCAATGACTCATAGGAAAGTGGCTCGATTGGTTCACGTGTGAGTGATTCAACATCACTACTCACAAGGGAAATACAAGTCTTTTTAACACAAATTAGACTTTCATTAGCTTCTTCTATCTCCTTTTCACTCAGCACGGTACTAGGGTCGTACATTTCTTTCACTTCCCTATTCTCCGGCTCCTTAGGACTCACTCTTTTAGTCAATAAATTTGGAGTGACAAATTTCGTGGGGCATTGATATTCAAAATGTCCAAACCCTTGACACTTAAGGCAATCAGGACACTTATTCGTCTTAGTTTTCAAACCCTGAAGAAAGTGATGGTGTGTTAAAGGAACATATTTTTCAATAAGTCTCACCTTTATGTCCTCCCATGTGGAGATGTGTTTATTTCGAAGAGATTCAGTACGACGTTCTATGCGAGTCCAAAAAATTTTGGCATTACCCTCCAACTATGTTTTTGCAAGCCTAATTTTGTACTCCTTTGGTACGCCATACCAATCAAAATATTCTTCTACACTAGACAACCACTCCACGAAGGTTTTGGGATTCATCCATCCCTCAAAATTTGGAACCTCATCTCGAATAGATTTGAGAAACATCTCGACTGGGTCATACTCAGGTTTACGATAATGAGGGTATCCCCTAACTCTAGTTTCATCATGATTTTTGAGACTTTGCCAAGAATTTGGTGTAGCGATTTTCTTGTTTGGCTAGTACCCTTTCATGACGGTAAGGAAGTCACGTTGACATGTAAGTGACTCATACATGAAGTTTGACACAAACACAATACTAAAAAAGATACACTATGAACCAACAATGGATGAGGACTTTTGTCAAACACTAGACGCGCACACTAATTAAATAAAATGCAATAAGATTGAAATGACATGCAATTATGAAACTAAGTGATGTAAGACAAAAGTTAGACAAAAAAAAAAAAACTTAGACAAAAGCTTTAAATATATATATATATATATATATATATATATATATATATATAATGCAGACAAAAAGTTAGACGAATAATTTCAAAAAAAAGCTAGACAAAAACTAGACAAACTTTTCAGACAAAAGGTAGACAAAATTTTCAGACATAAATTACAGACAAAAGGTAGACGAACATTTTTAGACAAAAGCTAGACGCTTTCTGATTTTTTTTTTTTTTTTTTTTACCAAAAAAATTAAAATAAAAATAAACACTAAAACTTATATGAGCACTAAAACCCTAAAACTAAACTGACGCTCTCATACCAATTTGATGCGGGAACTTACTAAATTGCAATTTTAGGGTTGAGATTAAGATTAAAATTAATTTAATCAATTAAAAATAATAATTTCTCATAACAAATTACCACGAAAAATTCTAGAAATTTAATTAGGTGATTTAATTTCGACCCAAAATAGCGTTACTTTCGTGTACGTTCCTTATCGCGGATCTAGAAGACTAGGGTTCTTATGAACGGCTAGATCTCCGATAGTTTTAGGGCGTCGAACGAACTCACAAGCGGGTTCTCTCGATACCAAACGGAAATAAAAGGCTAATAAAATTAATGATGAACAAAATATTGATTTAGGACTTTTATGAGATCAATAAAATAATTAGGATTACGCTACTTACGCAAACCGTAGATTTAAAGAAGATAGAGATGGAAGAAGAGTTGGCCTCGCACCAAACCGCAAGCGGGAATCGAAGAATTGCTCTCCGTTTTGAGAGAATCACACCCTCACGAAAGTTAACTCTCAATTTTGCATAAGCAATTTTCATTAACCAAAAAGTAATAATAAAAGTGTTTACAAGCCTTTAAATAGGCTAACCAATGAATAAAATTAGAAATCCTAGTATAACTCTAATTCCTAATTCAAATGAAAGAAATATCCTAATTCTTCTAAAACAATAAAGTCCTAAACAATAAGAAAACTAATCCTATTTTTAATAAAAGAAACAACTCTTACTTTCTAAAATACACTAATAAAAGAAACAAATCCTAATTCAATTAGGATTCTTGAAATTCGTCACTTTATGTGCAGCCTCCGAAAATTGACCATAATTTCTTCAATACTAGTCGGAATTGCTCAAATTTTGGCTCGTTGGAAAGCTATTTCGATAAGCTTTCAAATATGATCAATTTCGTATCAATCCGACTTCGTTTGACACTTCAAAATAGGCCAAACATAAAAGTGACGGGATTAAAAGTTGAAGACCTTAATAAATTTTAGATTTTCTTCTTTTTGATCAAACGGGTCTTTAACGGGCCTTTTTTTAAAAACCCATTCATGGGTCCACTTTCTATTTTGACATCTCTTTATCCGACAACGATTCAAACAGGTGGATCTAAAATTCGCATCAATCCCCTCTACTTTGAAAAAGTTCGACCTCGAACTTTGGTTGGCATGAATATTCACGGTCGTGATCACAGACAATATATAGGGAACCTCGATCGGAAACGGCTTGAATCGGACGTCCCCATCAACTCTCCCCGAGTTAGACGGATTCATCCCCGATGAATGCTGGTTGTGATAACGGTCCAAAAGATCCGGATCAAGCTGTTGAAATTCCTCCCGTGTAATCCAAGTATTTTCTGTGTCGGCCTTGTTCTTCCACTTGATCAAGTACTTCTAAAGTCCCTCGTGGTTGGTGGACACAATCTGATCTTCCAACACATCTTCGATGATCTCACGAATTTGCCAAATAGGTGAGGGTAACGGTGTAGGAAGGGAAATAATTGGATCATCGGATGTAGAAGGCTTAAAGGGGTTGGCAGGGATGGTTGAAGGGCCATGGAATGGAACAAGGTCTTTCACATTAAAAGTCGTGCTAATCCCCAATTTCGGCAGAAAATCTAAGATGTAAGCATTAGAACTGGTACGCTTCAAGATCTGATAGGGTCCAGCACTACGAGCTCGTAACTTCTTTGCAACTCCTTGGAGGAATCGCTCGGGTCTATTTCGAACCATCATAAAATCACCCTTGGAATTCTTTGAACCGTCTATGAGAATCTACAGAGAACTTCTATTTTTCATTCTTCAAATTAATTCTTTTCTTAATCTCAGCATGCAACTCATGAATGTGATATGCAAAAGTGGATGCAGACTCTGATGACCTTTGATGAATGAACATTGGGAGAAAATCTATGTGTTCTAGTATTTGGCTTACCCTTCCACTGGATGAGGTATGCCTGATGTTTCTCAGATTGTGTTCTCCTTGCAGTCCAAGTGTTGTCAATTTTTTGTTTACCTTTCCACTTAAGAAGATACTCTCTATATGCTTGGTGTGTCTTTACCTTAGTAACAAAATATGGATCTCCCAAAATTTTTCCATCTAACCTCTTCACATATTGTTCAGGCGGGTATTTGGAAATCAATGAGTAGATAGGATTAGGCTCAGGTGGATGGGCATCTAGGAATGGTTCTAAAGGATTTGTTGTTAGGCCTAAAAAAAGTGTACGTGCATCTACACTCGACTCGATTAACTCGTGTGTACTCGTTTTAACCAAAACCAAAGACTCGGGTACTCGATTCAATTGACACTAATGGTTTTTGTGTACTCAGTTCCATGGACTCTCATGTATTCGACCCAATGGGCACCAACAAGTTGTGTGCGCCCAACTCTACGGGTACCAATGACTCATAGGAAAGTGGCTCGATTGGTTCACGTGTGAGTGATTCAACATCACTACTTACAAGGGAAATAGAAGTCTTTTTAACACAACTTAGACTTTCATTAGCTTCTTCTATCTCCTTTTCACTCAGCACGGTACTAGGGTCGTACATTTCTTTCACTTCCCTATTCTCCGGCTCCTTAGGACTCACTCTTTTAGTCAATAAATTCGGAGTGACAAATTTCGTGGGGCATTGATATTCAAAATGTCCAAACCCTTGGCACTTAAGGCAATCAGGACACTTATTCGTCTTAGTTTTCAAACCCCGAAGAAAGTGATGGTGTGTTAAAGAAACATATTTTTCAATAAGTCTCACCTTCGTGTCCTCCCATGTGGAGATGTGTTTATTTCGAAGAGATTCAGTACGACGTTTTACGCGAGTCCAAAAAATTTTGGCATTACCCTCCAACTATGTTTTTGCAAGCCTAATTTTGTACTCCTTTGGTACGCCATACCAATCAAAATATTCTTCTACACTAGACAACCACTCCACGAAGGTTTTGGGATTCATCCATCCCTCAAAATTTGGAACCTCATCTCGAATAGATTTGAGAAACATCTCGACTGGGTCATACTCAGGTTTACGATGATGAGGGTATCCCCTAACTCTAGTTTCATCATGATTTTTGAGACTTTGCCAAGAATTTGGTATAGCGATTTTCTTGTTTGGCTAGTACCCTTTCATGACGGCAAGGAAGTCACGCTGACATGTAAGTGACTCATACATGAAGCTTGACACAAACAGGCCAACCCATTTAACCAAGTACTTCTGAAATCCCCCGCCATGTGTAGAGACGACATGATCATTGATTATATCCACTATTTCATCTATTCTCTGTCTGCTTGGTGAAGGAAGAGGTATAGGCTGCAAGGTTGGGTTGGGGCTGGAACTAAGAGGTGGCTGGAGTGGATTTTCAGGAGGTGGGGTGAAACCCAAATAAGGAACCAAGTCCTCTACGTTGAACGTTGAACTAACCCCCATACCTGGAAGAAGCTCGAGCACGTATACATTAGGACCACTCTTAGCCAAAATTCTACAATGTCTAGCACCTCGGGATTGGAGCTTCTTTGCGGATTCCGATGGGAACCGCTCAGGCCTAACCCGAACCATCACATAATCACCCACGTGAAATTCTTTAAAACACATGTGAGCATCTGCAGATAATTTATATTGACTGTTGCTTGAATTAATTTTTTGTTTAATTTCGACATGCAAGCTATGAATGTGTTGTGCAAATGCATTGGCGGACTCTAACACTCTATGGGATGCAGACATGGGGATCAAGTCTAAGGGGTCCCTAGGCCTATGACCATGTACTACCTTAAAAGGACTCATGCCTATGAACCTATTGACAGAATTATTATATGCAAACTCAGCTGTGGGTAAGATGGTATCCCAGGTCCTAACATGATCACCGACAAGACTACGAAGGAGATTCCCAAGGTTCCTATTAGTGCTTTCGGTTTGGCCATCCGTTTGAGGGTGGTAAGCTGTTGAGAATTGGAGCAATGTGCCCATCATGTGCCAAAGGGTCTTCCAAAAATAGCTAGTAAATTTAACATCCCTATCAGACACAACGGTTTTGTGCAATCCATGAAGACGCACTACCTCCGCGAAAAATAATTTAACAATATGAGATGCATCAGAGGTTTTGGAACGAGGAATGAAGTGGGCAATTTTGGAAAATTGGTCCACTACGACATAGATGGAATTGTGCTTCCTGAGGGTCTTAGGAAGTCCAAGCACGAAATCCATAGAGAGGTCTTGCCACGGTGTGTGTGGCACGGGTAACGGGGTGTACAAGCCAGTATTTTGTTTGGTTTGTTTTGACACTTGGCAAGTACGACAATGCTTAATGACCCGAGTGACATCTCTCATTAGGCTACGCCAAAAGAACATATCCTCTACGAGCGCAACAGTTTTATTACGCCCGAAATGTTCGGCCATCCCTCCAGCATGTAACTCCCAAATGAGAATGTCACACAATGAAGTGCGAGGGATGAAAAGGCGATTGCCTTTGAACAAGTGCCCATCCTGGATGGTATACACAGAGTGTGTGCCGGTCAGGTTACTAAGGAGAGCAGTGTACTAAACCCCAAAATCTAGGCACTCGGGTACTCATCCTTTAACTTTTCGAACCCGACGACCTCAGTGCTCATTGTGCGCAAAGTCACCACTCGTCGATTAAGTGCATCAGCGGCCCTATTTTTAGCACCGGTCTTATGCTTTAACACAAATGTGAACTCTTGAAGGTACTCGACCCACTTTGCGTGCCTTGGGTTCAACTTCTTCTGTGAAGCAAGAAAGCGTAAGCCTTCATGGTCAGAGAACATCATAAATTCATGCGGTCTAAGGTAATGTTTCCAATACCAAAGAAATCGAACGACCGGGTAGACCTTCTTGTCATAGGTGGAGTATTTTTACTTTGCCTCGTTAAGTTTTTCACTAAAATAGGCTACGGGGTGACCCTCTTGGCTAAGCACTCCTATGCCTACACCCGATGCGTCGCATGCCACTTCAAAGACTTTAGAAAAATCCGACAATTGCATGACGGGTGCACTACTCATTTGTTGTTTGATCTCAACAAAGGCCTTCGTCGCTGCTTTACCCCATTTAAAGTCTCCCTTTTTCATGCAATCAGTGATTGGGGCTATGATGGTGTTAAAGCTTTTGATGAAGCGACGATAAAAAGTAGCCAAACCATGAAAGCTACGGACATCGTGTATGTTCTTAGGCTCGGGCCACTCCACAATGGCTCTAACCTTTTCGGGGTCCACGACCATTCCATCGGTCGAGATAATAAATCCTAAGAAAACAACAAAACGTTGCATGAAGGTACATTTCTTGAGATTTGCAAACAACAGAACGTTGCATGAAGGTACACTTGACCCAGCCTAAGCTGGGTCAAGTGTTGTTCCTTGTTATGACTGTAAATCAGGATGTCATCGAAATAAACAAGGAATTTGCCTAAAAACGGCCTCAACACTTGGGTCATAAGTCACATGAAAGTACTCGGGGCATTAGAAAGCCCAAAAGGCATGACCATCCACTCATAAAGACCATCCTTAGTCTTAAAGGCGGTTTTCCACTCATCACCAGGGCGGATGTGGACTTGATGGTAGCCACTCTTAAGGTCTATCTTTGAAAAGATAGTGGCACCAACCATCATATCGAGCAAGTCATCGAGCCTTGGTATGGGAAACCGATACTTAACCGTAATTTTATAGATCACACGACTATTCACACACATGCGTCACATATCATCTTTCTTAGGAGTGAGTAGGGCAGGTACGACACACAGGCTCATGCTCTCTTGGATGAACCCCTTCTGAAGGAGCTCATTGACTTGCCGAGTTAACTCGGTGTGCTTAACCGGATTCAACCTATAGTGGGGCAGGTTCAGTAAGGTAGATCAGGGAACCAAGTCTATGGAGTGTTGGATATCACGCAGAGGAGGGAGTTCGTTTGGTAAGTCTTCAGGGAAGACATCCGTAAACTCTTTTAAAATCGGCTCAACCTCCTTGGGACACTCGCTCACCGATTCGAGAGCACTCTCTACGGTGACAATTATGTACACCACACTCTCATCTATCGATGCTTTTTCGAACTCGGAAGGGCTCACAATATTAATGGCTTTAGAAGATTCGCCCTTCTTTTCAACAATGTTGGTCGATGGTGTTTTGGGAGGCAAAAGGTGTAAAGTGATCTCTTTGCCCTTATGCATGAACGTGCATATGATTGGTCGACCAGAAAGAGTTACGTCCATGTCGTAGAGCCACGACCTTCCCAAAATGATATGACCCACATCCATCGGCACCACATCACACCATAAGGTGTCCGAATAAGAATCTAACTGAATTGGTACACGACACCTTTTCGACACGTGAATGGATGAAGAATTGACCCATGCGACCTTATAAGGTCTCGGGTGGGCTTCAGGTGTAAGCCCTAAGCGGCGTACTACATGAGTTGATATTACGTTAGTACAGCTACCGCTATCCATGATGACCCTGCAATTCTTTTCACAAAATCTGGCAAAGGTGTGGAAGATGTTCTCCCTTCGCCAGTCATCCTTTTCATCCCGTTGAGGCTGTGCAAGGGCACACCTCACAACTGAAGCATGACCAATAACATCACCCTCCTCATCACTGGGTGTGCTAACCGGTTCAATTACTTCCTCTTCAACCACTACCTCATCATCATCCTTCTCCCTCAATGAAGAGAGTCCTTTGAGGTTCTTTTGTAGGACATTAGGCAGCAAAGTGTCCCATCCCATGACATTTATAGCACTTTACTTGAGAATTAACTTTTGAGGATTCTCTGACTACACCTTTTCCCTTTTCAAACCTAGAATTGGTAGGGGCGGGTTGTGTAGGCTTGGGAGGAGGATTAAATCGTCCCTCACCGGATCGTTGACCGCTATATTGTGACTCGGTCCTCTTCACCGTAGTTTTCAAGTACCGTTCAAGATCTTGCACAACGACATAGCATCTTTCAAGAGTTTCTACGGGGCAACTCTTTTTGCAAATCAAGTCGCAATCCGGTGCGGAATCTAGAGAGGGTGATTTCAGGGTCTTTCGATACTTTTGCCCTCATCATGAACTCTTCGAATTTGGCAATGTAATCAGTCACGGGCATACCACCTTGACGAAAATTTTGCCACTGGTCGAGGAGGCGTTGGTGGTATGATAAAGGAGCATACTTCTCAGTAAGTTGTTCTTTCATGTCGTCCCAATGGGTAATGGGAGGACAACTCGCATTTACCCTGATGCGCTCAACATTGAGCCAGAAAAGCTGAACTTGACTAACCAACTTCATCTTAGCGAGTCTAACGCAACAGTCGTCATTCATAGCATACCAATCAAAGTGTTGGTCCATGTCGGAAAGCTAATCGAGGAAGACGGTAGGGTCCATTCTTTCATCGAAAGTCAGAATCTCAATTCAGACATTCTTGAGGAGTTGAACTTCGGGGTCATAGTCATCTCTACGATGATCCCTACGGTTCCGGTTGTCTTGGCGACCATTACGTTCAAAGTGAGGACACTCATGCTCTTGGTGTTGATTTTCCAGCTCACCCATCGCTTCCAGTTGGTTGATTCGATCACGTAATCTATCATTACCAACTCCTAGGGATGTTTGGGCTTGCTCTATGATATCAGAGCCTAGGTTTTCTAGGTTAAGGCACCCCAAAATTGACGCGGGACAGGAACCCTAAAATGCGTGAATATGATTTAATGCAGATTTTGTCGAAATTAAATAAATTAACTCAAGTTAAATCGCAAAATTATCTTTGATACCTTTAGAGTTTGCAGAATTTTGATGGGTAGATCACATGAGATCCAGATAGGGTCCAGTCCAATGCGCAAGTACTTTTAGGGTTGAGGTGAGATCGGCCTAGAGATAGGACTCTAACTTTTTCGGGCTTAGGCGCTCGTCTTCAATCCGATGTAGATTCACGGATTCCAGATTGGGTTGTGAAAGAGATTTACGGTTTGTAAAAGGCTTATGGGTTTAGGAAGGCTAAAGGTTTTGTGTGGTTTATGAATTCAAAGGTTAAGGTTTTGGGATCGCAAGGAAACAATTAGTATAAGGTTTAGAAAAGCAAACACAGATCAAGAGATAGCAAATATAATAGATCAACGCAAATTGAAGACAAAGACAAATAGGAAGATATATGGGAATCACTCCCTTGGTCTCACACCAAACCCATCACGGGGAAGCAGACTCTTCACAAAGCAAAACTCTCATTCAATAATCAATCAACTAACTAAAAAGTGTTTACAAGCCTCTATATATAGGCCATCAATAATTAATTCCAAAAATAAAAGAATCCTAATACTAATAAAACATAAAAGGCGCTGCAAAAATAAAAAAATCCCGTCTAAGTTTCGGACGTCGCATGGGTCATGGCGCATCGTCATGGCGGGCGTCAGAGTAGTAAGCATATGCTGTCAGGATTTCTGCAGCATTATCACGACACGTTGCGTATGCGGTCATGGCACAATGCCACGGCTGCTATGGCGCTGTTTCTTTGCGCTTGTGTCCTTTTCTCCTCCGAGGTCATGTATCCGGCTTTCTACGCTTCTTCCGACGCCGGTAAAACTGATGTGGTCCAAATCCGATGTCCATGTATGTGGCGTCCCCGTCATATATATATATATATATATATATATATATATATATATATATACCCTCAGAAGATAGCATGAAATGCTACCTCGAAGTGCCAGATTATGTGCCCTCATGATACGTGATTGCAAGTTACACCACATCCTCTCAGGGTTCAGATAGTCCCTTAAGGTTTTTAGAAAAAAAAAAATTTGAACTTAGTTTTTCCTTCTAATCACAGATCAAAGTTTGTGGTCCACTACCCAAATATGATGTATTGAAAATTTTCAATGCTCGATCCAAACAACAGTAAAAAAATCCAAAATTTCTTCTTTTTTTTAGATGGTCGTTGATCGACCTTGGGCATGCTGCAATGGCACCCGAACCTCGAGTTGGGTGCTACATGGCACACAATTGTCTCGAAGGTAGCGTGAAACTTCTACCTTCGCGTGTAGCGTCTTGAGCCTCTCTCTTTCTCTATAAAAATATGCATGTATGTATGTAAAGATGGAATGTAATGAAAACATCATCAAAAGAAAGTTCTCATGATCAAGAAGCAAAAGAAAAGAAAATGCATGATATAAAACCAAAGGTATAAAAACAAAAGAGGAGTAAGTATTTCCAAACAATGTGTGGCAATTGTTGTGTTGCGTTGTCTATGGTTGTATAGTGTGTATTATGTGTGTGTGGCGTGTAGGGAGGGCTATTTGGGTGTGTATCCATATCTTTTCCGCTTAATATAAAAGCTAGTAGGGGCTCCTTCCTAACTATGCTGTCCCTAATTCCCTCTATCTTTATTCTCTTCTCTCTAACCCTAATACCTTAATACCACCAATCTAACCCTAAAAACCACCCACCTAAACCTAGACTCAACCCACAATTGGCTTCTTCGTACACGACGTGACACTTCATCTGTGTTGCTGTCATCTGTGTTGGTGTCAGCATGACATCATGCTGACATCACATGGTCAACGCTTTGGTCTCAAAATTGGATAAAACGCTACCTTTGTGGGTAGCATCTCGAGCCTCTCTCTTTCTCTCTCTCTCTCTCTCTCTCTCTATATATATATATATATATATATATATACACACACACAAATGTGTATGTAAAGAAGGAAGTGTAATGAAAACCTCATCAAAAGAAAGTTCTCATGATCGAGGAGCAAAAGAAAAGAAAAGGCATGATACAAAACCAAAAGGTACAGAAACAACACAAGAAAAGAGTAAAAACCATTTCCAAACAATGTCTGATAATTGTTGTGGTGTGTTATCTATGGTTGTAGGGTGTATATTATGCATGTGTGTATGTAGGGAGTGTTACTTGGGTGTGTATGCACATCTTTTCCACTTAATACAAAAGATAGTGGGGGATCCTTCGTAGCTAAGCTTTCCCCCAGTCTTTACTCTCTTCTCTCTAACCCTAATACCACCAATCTAACCTTAAACCACTTCTCTAAACCTAGACTCACAACCCTTGATCTGCTTCTTGGTACCATCGCAGGATAGTTTGACGTTGCATGACACTTCATATGTGCTGACATCATGCTGACTTTAACATGGTCAACACTTTGACCTCAGAACTGTATAAAATCCACGTCACTCTGATCAGAATTTGTTGGTGATGATTTCTTCCTCCTACAAATTTTTTATCTGAGGTAGCTTTGAGGTCAATCGAAAGGTTTTGTAGAATAAACTCATTCACAATTTTTTCGATGTGGGCAATTTTTTGGCCTCTAGATGGCTCGATTCATTACAAACCATTTTTCATGATTTGTGAACATTTTTGGAGGATTTCACACAGTTTTCGAGGTTTTCTTATTTTTGTTGTGAAACCCAGATTCACAATTTTCTAAGCAAATCTGCACATCGGACCATTACATTTTGATGCTATTTGAAAACGTTGATTAGTTTTTATCCCTTGTTCGGTTGATAGAGCCTGATTTGAATCTTGATCTCTAGTTTGAGTGCTGTGAGATCATTTTCAAAGGCATTTTGATCCATTTTCACCTTTTTCATGCATAGTTTATATTATGGGATTTTCGATGGATTTCTGCGACTTTCTATCGCATTCTTTAATGTCTATTTACTGAGTATCTTGCATCTTGATGTTTTCCCTAATGTTTTGGAGCAATTTTTTTGAAGTTTTGGGTTGAATGGAGTGAGGAATATGGCTATTGATGGGGGTATAACTGCATGGGATTGCATGAGTTACAGTTATTAATCTATTTTGTCTCTGTAAGACGATTAGCTTGTCTCTGTTGTTAGCTGGGTACACTACAATTAGCTTATAATGAATTTAATGCATCATGTATAACTGTCTCTGTTGTTAGCTGGGTGCACTACAATTAGCTTGTAGTAAATTTGATGCATCATGTATAGCAGTTTGTGCCATCTGTAACAGGTTCTTTATTTTTGCATAAGCTGTGAAGCTACTTTGTACATGTAGTTGATAAGTGTGGACTATTTTTGGTGCATTGCCGACAAAGTGTTGATAAGTTGACGTGACCTTATGATCAAGGTAGTTACGGCGGTGTGACGAGGTCATGGCGAAAAGGCTCGCTATGCCATCACGAGGCCATTTATTATTATTTTTAGTTTTTTATAATTAATAATTTTTATTTAGTAATCACTAATATTCTTTTTATTTTTTATTTTTTTAGTTTTGTATCTTTCATAGAGGATGAAAAAAATTCAACTACTTAAACATCAGGCATAAACAAATATCAATAAGTCATCAAATATGGCACATCAATAAATTTAAACATTAATTATCAAACATTTTTTGTATATATGCCATGTGAAACACCATCAAAGCCGTCTGATTTGGTGGCCATGGTGAAAAGATCTTTTTTGCCAAAGTTTGGCACTAAAAGTGATCTCTAACATCTGATTCAACATAGTCAAAGAGAATTATCTGATTCAATAGTTGATTGGGACAAATCAGATGATTGAGATCATGTTTCATGCCAATCTTTGGCAATCTTTATAGGATTCCCTTCAAATCAGACAGCTTGGATGGGTATTTTACGTGGCACAATTCCTCTAATAGAGTTTGACTGCCTTTGTTTTAACTTAGGTTATAAGTTATAACTTATAATAGTTATAAATTATATATAAGCAAAAAGCATGACAAGTTATAACTTATAACCAGTTATATTACAAGATTGCCACTCCCTTTCAAAGAAAAATTATTGCCAAACAGCGCTGATGGCAAACAGCCATGGCGACGCCATAGCGTCGCTATTTGGAGAGTTTCACCATTTACCTCCATATGGTGATTTTCCTCGCCATTTGGCATTGCGAGACAATGGCATCGCCTTGCCAACCATGCTTTATTATTGTTGGATGCGAGTGGTTTAAGGATAAGGGGTGACTGAGATGGCCTCTAGGGTCGATTTTTTTAGCTCCCCTTCAGCTACTGTGCTTTCTGGGTAACATGTTTAGTCTGTATTGGTTGCTGCATCATCGACTCCTCCTTGTTGGGTGATTGATTCTGGAGCTACAAAGCAAATGATAGAGCACTCTCAAGGATACTCATCATACACCTCTTCCACTACATCTACCCAGGTTCGCCTTGTTAATGGTTCTTTCACACCTGTTATGGGGGAGGGAACTATCCCGGTCTCTCCTTCACTTTCTCTTCCTCATGTGATACATGTTCTTCATTTCTCTACGAATCTTCTTTCAGCCAGTAGTTTAGCTAGGCAATTACATTGTTTTGTCACTTATTATCCTTCTAATTGTATTTTCAGGATCTCACCTCAAAGAGGATTATTGGTAAAGGTATTGAGAAGGGAGGACTAGATGATCTAGATGTGGACTATGAGTGCCCTTCTGCTGCTACTGATCAGTACTCTCCTGATCATCGCTCTAGATGATCTTTTCTTGTTGTTAACCATGATACACTCTCTTTATGGCATGCCAAGTTGGGCCATGTGGGCTTTCAGACCTTATGTACTTTGATTCCATCCTTTAAAACATGCATGTCAGCTCAGTTTCAATGTGACATCTCCACTATCACTAAACAAGTCAGAAATGCTTACCTTTCCACATTCACAAATGCAGCTCTCTCTTTGAATTGATCCACTCATATGTTTGGGGTCCTCCAATCTCTTCCCATGATGGATTTAAATAATATGTTGTATTCATTGATGATTATGATTGTCAACTTGGGAATAACTCATGGAATCAAAAGATGAAGTCTATTCTAAATTTAAGGAATTCCATTCGATCATTCACATTCAATATGGTGTCCCTATTAATGCTTTTTGTTCAGATAATGGGGGTGAATACACTTCTCATCTTTTGCTCAAATTTTTTTTACAGAACGGTATTGACCACAATTTTCTTGTCCTTGAACCCACCAACAGAATGGGGTCGCATAACACAATCATAGACATCTCAGTGGTGTTACTATATCTTTATTGAGAGGTATGCATATGCCTAAGAGCTATTGGTCGATGGCATTAATCGATGCATGTTTTTTGATTAATTGCACTCCTCGAGTTTTAGGTCATACCCCATTTCTGCCTCTTCACCCTCAGGATTCGATGATTTCTATTGAGCCACATATCTTTGGTGTACTTGCTTTGTCCAGGACCTTCATCGTAGTCATCAGAAATTAGATAATCGCGTAGTTCGTGGTGTTTTTGTTGGCTACTCCAGTATAAGAGATATCAATGATATGGTCCTATGATTCATTGGTTTTTCACCTCCACGGATGTTACCTTCTTTAAGCATGGTCCCTATTTTTATCCGCATTCTGAGTATGGATATGTCCCTGAGTCTCCTATACCATTACCGCTTACTATTGTTCCTTCTTCACCTGCTACTCATCATACTGTTACTACAGATCCCCTGTCTACTCTTCTCCCATACCTGTTCAGCCTTCTTTGCAGCAACATAAGTCGTGTTACGCTTGTATGTTTGCAGATATCAATATGAGTCCTCAACCATGCCACCACCTTAGTCTTCTACACAGGTAGATACCTTGGACAATTTTACATCTGTATCTCCTGTTGTGGTTTCTCCTGCTACCCCAGTTATTCCAACATCTGATCTTGATTTACCAATGGATCTTCGCAAGAGGTTTGTTCATGTGTTACTCCTTAGCTCCTTGTCAAGTATGTTACCATGTTGTTTGTTCCTCATACAGGCTTTCTTTTCTGACATGGATATTGTTGCTATACCTCATACATTTCACGTCGCACTTTCCCATCCTTATTGGAAAGCTGCTATGATAGAGGAGATGAATACCCTTGAGAGTAATAATACTTGAGATATAGTTCTCTTACCTTCATGGAAGAAAACAGTGGGATGAAAATGGATTTTTGGAGTGACGCATAACCCTGATGGTAGTACTGCTTGATATAAGGCCAGTCTGGTTGCTTAAGGATATACACAAACTTATAGTATACATTATGATGCCACCTTTGCTTTGGTGACTAAGCTGACTTCTATCTAGGTTTTTCTATTGCGACCAATTATAATTGGCCACTTCACCAATTAAATGTGAAGAATGTTTTTCTTTATGGACATCTCATTGAGGAGATTTATTCAAATCCTCCATTTACTTCCTGCTTCTGAGGGAGACGGGAAGTATAGACTTCGAAAGTCAATTTATGGTTTGAAGCAATAACCCAGAGCATGATTTATTGCTTCAATCTCGTGGTTATTGACTTGGGATTTCAGAGATGTCACTCTGATCCCACACACTCTTCATTCACTCAGGTCATGCTGGCCATACAATTCTTCCTGTCTGTGGATGATACCATTCTCATTGGAGATGACTTTTATCTCTCAGGTGAAAAGTGAACTCGGACGTATTCTAAAGTGAAAACTCTTAAGTAATTTAAAGCATTTTTAAGACTAGAGGTTGCTCGTTCTAGAAAAGGGATCTTTCTCTCTCAAAGGAAGTATGTTATTGATTTCCTTAATGATCAACTTATGCGTCATTGTAAGCTAGCTACATCCTATGGACCAGAAGCAATCTCTTCATGAGAGTGAGGGTGATCTTCTGAATCACCATAAATATTAGCAATTGATAGGCCGCTTGATTTATCTTACTCTCACCCGACTGGATATTTTTTATTGTTAGATTGGTTAGCCAATTTTTGCATGCAGCACCTCGTCTTGTTGTGGTCCATCGTTCTTTGGTATATCAACTCTAGCCCCAGGCATGGATTTGTATATCGATCACATGGTCACTTGAGCATTTCTGGTTACACAGATGCCGATTGGGCTGGTTCTTTCACGAATTATCGCCTACTTCCGGTTATTGCGTTGTTCTTGGAGGCAACCATGGAAAAGTAAAAAACAACCAGTGGTCTCCCGTTATAGTGTCGAAGATGAGTATCGAGCAAGTGCACATGGTCCTCGTGAGATCTTATGGCTTCACTCACTTCTTTCCATGTTGGGATATCCTATTAGCGGCTCCATACCTCTTCACTGTTATAATGAAGTTGCAGAGAAGATTGCATCCGATTTAGTGCTACATGAGCGAGACGAGTATAATGAAGTTGAATTCCACTTTGTTCGTGAAGAAGTGCAGGATAGTATTATGGTGTTTATCTATGTTTACGTTGTATAATGTGCGTGTGTCGAGTGTAGGGAGTGTTACTGAGGTATGCATGCATTTCTTTTCCACTTAATATAAAAGCTAGTGGGGGCTCCTTCCTTCGCTAGCTTGTTCGCCTCACATATAGCCTATCCTAGAACATCCAAAGTACACACTATTTGTATCACTTTAAGTCCAAGATCGTTTCACAAGTCTCCAGGGGTATTTCTCTCTCTTCTTTTTGCCCATCTCATGACATTACAGGAGCCCTAATATTATAATTGAATTGCCAAAGAAAGCATTACATGTTCGCAAACCCCCAATCAAAGTCGATGCCTCCATCTCTATTAAGTCACAAATCACAATCAATCAGGCTCCAAAATTGTCAAATAGCACTTTGATCTCGGGATTTCAATAGATCAAGAAAAAATTTAGGGATCGTCATTCGGGGACCTTGCCAAGCTTCTATCTTCTTTCTCCTTCGCTCCTCACTTGATGCAATTTCAATCCAGTTCCTTCTTATACTGGTCCCATTGAAAAATAAATAAGTAAAACCTTTACAAACAAATGTGTTCCCAGTTAATGAAACATCCCCTGACGAAATTAATCATGGTTTACACTGACTTGTCTTGATTTTAGAATATCTAATTCCTACTTTCTTTCCAAGTATCCTATACGATTGCCATCAGTTTTAGCCGTCTTAGAATGTGTCCATTTTGAAGGAAGGGCCCCAAAATCCAACCCTAATTTTGGCATAAATTGAAGGGAACAACGAGCACCATCATATCCAAAAAAATCAATGGAGCTAGCGATAGCAAATTTCACACGTCAGTTTGCAATGAATCATGACATGATCCATTCTTTCCTCCCCACAAATACATCACAAACAAATTAGTCAAAGAAAAGCCACAACCTTAATGATAGTAAACCTTCGGAATTTAATTTCTCGTTGATCTCCAACAAAAAGCTAAGACCTAGTCATTGTTGGCATCATATATTCTACATTTACACTTTACACGCTTCCTTAAAAGTCACATCAAGCATGCTGAAAATGACTTGAAATACAATTTGGTCAGGCAAGTTGCTGTTGAGTGACGATTTAAGTTAAATCTTAGAAAAGACTCGATCCAATTAAATCTAACGAAAATTTCATCATCAACATCATCATCATCACCACCTTGCTCCATCTATCTGGGGTTAGATCTATAATTCATTTTCCTTCACTCACTTCTACTTATACCTAAACTCTTTGTCACTCTGAATCCTTCATGTCACTTTTCACTACTTCCCTCTAGGATTAATTGATCTTCCTCTTCTCATACTTCTACTTCATCGTAGCAAATCTTTGTACATGGGTTGTTCAGGTCTCAAATGAAACATGCCCAGCTTTCCACTAAGATCTTCAAATAATGCCTACGAAAGCAAGATTCATTCCTAACACAATGGGTCACGAAAGTGACTTGAAACTGTCAAAATGATCACACCCAACAATCTTTGAACTAGGCTTAATGCCATAATTGCAATCACTAAATACATGAAGGTTATTGGTTACCATCTTTTTGGTTCCATCTACCATATTAAAAGCTTAATTCCGAATCCAATAATCCTCAGAGACAATATCATTCCCTTTAATTCATTCTCCACGAGGGAAAACTTCTACCAATAACAAAAGCACAACTCCTTCAATTTACTTCTCAGAATCCAGCTTTTCATGTCAATGTGCCATCTGCATTTAAGTAATCTTACGATCTCATCCTGTTGTATAGCAGCCATCCTCACATTATGCACATTGGCTAAGTCTGCATTCAGAAATGCTCCCCGCCCGCTCCGCTCCATGCCAGAGAGCAGCTCCCATCGCTCTAGCGCTGGAGGGGAGTGGGCAGGGAGCTGCGTGTAGCTTGCGAAGCGGATCTGGGGGCTACGCCAGAGCGATTTTCAACCGCTCTGGTGGGGTTTAGGTGGGGAGAGGATGAGGCACGGGCACATGCTGGTTCGCCTCATTCCCAAACACGTCCTAAGTTCTCTATATTAGGAGTACAAAAGAATACAATAACATAGTTCAACATTCTCTCTCTCTCTCTCTCTCTCTCTCTCTCTCTCTCCCTATATATATATATATATATATAAAGCGACTGATTCTTCTGTAGTGTAAACACCAATTTACATTATTTTACACCATTAAGGGTGCCAGATGTGAGCAATCTAAGCCGTCAATCTGTGATAGTAGATACATTAAACTGAAGTGGGCAAAAAAAGTCCACGTTTGGGGGGATATTTTTTTTTGAGAAGAAAGATAAATTTCATTGAATTAGCTCAACAGTAACAATACTATGAATAGAAGAGGGATAATCCTCAACCCAAACACATTCAAATTCACACTAAAGACCACATTTGGAGAGAGCATCTGCCGCTTTGTTTGCACATCTTCTGATATATTTGCACTCCCAAATCTCGAAATGTCGTAGTCCTTCTTTATATCTTCAATAATAGCCATATTTGCCGAGCGATCAGTCGCCACACTTGTAACTGCATTTATAAGGTTGATCGAGTCACTTTGGAAAGTAATAGATCTGAATCAAAGAATATGAGAAAACAACACACCTCCTCTGAGGGCTAAGGCTTCACACATTGTAGTCGAATTGATATTTGGGAATCGTTTGATAAGAGAGCCCATAACCTCTCCCCTTTTATTTCTAATAATAATCCCAATGCCTCCCATATTAGACTGCTGGATCCAAGCCCAATCAACGTTGACAATGAATGTTAAACTTTCATTTGGTTGCCACTGATCCTCCACTCTTGTATTTACCTCTTGGATTACATCATTGCTTACATTTTGGAAATCTTGTAGATTGGAAACAGCCCCAGAAGCCAGTCCCGTGGGCTTTTGGATCGCTCACCATGAAGAACCCCATTCCTATTACTCCAGATACACCATTCAGTAATGGAAAAAACTTTCAATGCTTCTTCTCTGCCTCTAATCAAAGTTGCAAGAGCCCATTCCCCGAAAGAAGCCTTTGTACAGAAAAAGGTTCAAATACCAAGGGGACAAAGAAACTAGTTTTGGGATGCAGTAGGACAGTCCCGCAAAACGTGCATTGTAGATTCACCATCCTCCCCACATAAGAGACAATTAGGATCAATGTAACCCATCCCCTTCCTCATAATTTCTCGAACTGAAATAATATCTCTACACACACACCAACATAAAATTTTAATTTTGTTTGGGATATGGCACGTCCAAATCGCACGCGACAATTTTTCCATAGACATATTGCTTGTACCTGCTATGCTTTCTTGATTTTGTACAAGGTGATATGCATTTTTGACGTTGAATTTACCTGTATTAGTGTAAGCCCATGCCCTTGTATCATTCCGATTCATGGACGATATTGGAATGTTAACAATGGCATCAATGTCCTCAGGGACAAACTACTTCGAATTAGATCTACCTTCCATTTTCTGATTACTGAATTAATAAGATCTGACACACTGTTAACTCTGATATTCGATAACCCTTTTAGTGTAGGGATTCGTGAGACTAACGTTCTGTTCTTGAGTGATCTTTGCATCGACATAGTCCAACACTTCATCACTATCAATAGGGTTAGCTGAAGTGAAAAACTCCTCATAATAGGAGTAAATCAAGTTACTCAGGTCCTCTTGCTTATCATGCCACACACCATTGCCATCCTGTAGCCGTTTGATGGAATTTCTCTTTCGTCGGGTAGAGGCTCATGAATGAAAGAATTTTGTGTTTCTATCTCCCTCCTTCAACCAGATATCCCTCGATCTCCGCCTCCACAAAATCTCTTGTTTCTCCCATAGATCATTAATCTCCTTCTTTTTGTGTTTATATGTTGCCACATCACTCCCATTCCAACCCATTAGAATGAGTTCTTTCTATAGAGAATTTAATTTTTTAGTGATGTTGCCAAAAACCGTCGCTTCCCACACTTTCAATCTTTCGGATGTAAACTGTAATTTAGCACAGATCTCCCCCATCGGATCAACCGACAGTTGCACATTCCAATTATCCTCGACCAAACGCTGGCAATCCTCATATCGGAGCCACATAGCTTCAAAATGAAACGGTTTGGGACCCTTTTTCTCAATTCACCGATCGCTACATGTATTGAGGCATAAAGGGTAAGGATTTGATGCTGATGAAATCAAGAGCGTGACATGCGCATCCTTAAAGAAGTTGATCCAATCTACATTCCCACATGCTCGGTCTAAATGTTCTTCAATGAGGTCATCTTCTCGCTCATTTGACCATGTGAACCATGGTCTGGAGTAGCCCAAATCCCTCAGCCCGCTCACAAATAAAGCTTGACGAAAACTATCCATTTGATTGTAACACCTACGCATTCCTCCTCTATTTTTACTTTGAACAAGTATTTCATTAAAATCACCAATGCAAACCCAAGGAAGTTGACTTCGAATATGCAAAAGTTTCAACAATTGCCATGACTGATACCTTTTAGCAACAACTGGATCTCCATAAAAGCTGGTTAAACGCCAAAGATGTTTACCAGATTCATCGAGCACCACTGCGTCAATATGAGATTTAGAACAAGTTTGTAAGTGGATGTTGGTACCACTAGGCCACAACAAAGTTAGGCCGCCATAATGCCCCACACAGTCAACATAAACTCCTGATTTGAAAACCAAATCTCCACTTTAATCTTTCCATAGAATTAGCTTTCAAACGTGTTTCCATGAGGAACACCACAACAGGTTTTTCATTGTGCCCGGCGGGGTTGCTTAGCAGCCGCCGCCGATAGCATATGAGAAGAGGCACCGGACTCAGTCTCCTTTGACTCATTATGTTTGATCCTCTTGGTTTCAAAAAGCAGATACATATCAATTCCGACAGATTCCACATCCTCCGCCAACATCTTAGATTGAAATTGCTCATCAACATCTCGATTTCACTTTTTATTGGAGAGTTTAACAGGTTGGGATGGTACGTGACTTTTTTGAGGTTGACACAGTGTAGGAAGGGCTGCAGAATAAGGTGGTTGTTGAGCTTCAGAGGTTTTTACTTGGACGGGTGATTTGGGCGAGGAATCGGTGGCAATAGAAGAAGATGGTGTGTAGGTAGAATTATTTGGTGTGTCATTTTGGTCTTCCAAAGATTTAAGAGGGAATAAAGGCTTGAGGGGATTGTTACTAATTGGGAGGCCTAAAGAGGAAAGGGGGGAATGAAATGTAATTGCATGGATGTGATGACATGCCAGTTTTTTGAGGTTTTTGGATGGGGAAAGTATGGTAGTGGGTTTGTTGGTTATGGATAAATTGGGTAGTGGTTTATGGATAAATTGGGTAGTGGGTTTGTCGGTTATGGGTAAATGGAGTAGTGGGTTAAGGATAAATGGGGTAGTCAGTTTGTCAGTTATGGATAAATGGGATTGTGGGTTGTGGATAAATGGGGTAGTGAGTTTGTCGGTTATGGGTAAATGAGGTAGTGGGTTATGGATAAATGGGGTAGTGGATTTGTCGGTTATGAGTAAACAGGGTAGTGGGTTATGGATAAATGGGGTAGTGGGTTTATCGGTTATGGAATTCAAACCGTCACCAACTCCAAGAGGCCCCGAAAACCGTGTATCATCAATCAATGATTGAGATTCATCGTCCGACATTGTAGCATAACTCAAATCCCTCTGTTGTTCTTTTCCGGAGACTGTCGACTCACTTTGACCTGCCATAGGTGGCCGCCAAAAGTTTCTCTTAGCCTCCTTTTCTGTCTGACCCAAAGATTGATTGCTTGACCGGATAGAGTTTCTAATGAAACTTGATCCGCGAACAACTACCCTAAGCCATGCTCCATATTGGTACTCGCCATTCTTAACTGAGTCGTTTACCAGTAGAGAAATGCAATCTCTTTAGTTGTGGCCAAAGATACCACAAGCATAGCAAAAATTTGATAGTCTTTCGTATTGGATAGCAATCCACTTCTTTGTCTCATTCTCCAATTTAAAGAAAACGCCACTTCCATGGGTCAAAATATCGTCCGATACCGATACGTATCGGTTTTAGAGGTCAGCAGTACGATACATAGGGTATGTATCGTACCCTGTTTAAAATAAGTAAATTATCGTCCGATACGGACAAAATATCGTCCGTATCGTCCGTATCGGACGATAATTTCAAATTATCGTCCGATAATTTGACTTAAATTTAAAAAAATAAAAAAGGTTGAAATTATCGTCCGATACGAACGATAATTTCAAATTATCGTCCGATAATTTGAAAAAAAAGGTGGGCCCCACCCATTGACCCGACTAAAGGTCGAGTAACCCCTTTTTTTTTCCCCATTTTCTTCCTCTCTCATTTTTGGATTATCTACACCCTAAATCGGCGCCAAATCGCACAAAAAATCACGGGATCAACGTGGAAGGTACGTGTTTATCATTTTACCATCGTTTTATTTCATTTTAAATACTAAAATAAGGTAGATCTACCTAATTTAAGGGTAGATCTACCTTAAATAAGTGTAGATCTACCTTATTTAAGGGTAGATCTACCTTAAATAAGGGTAGATCTACCTTAAATAAGTGTAGATCTACCTTATTTAAGGGTAGATCTACCTTATATAAGTGTAGATCTACCCTTAAATTAGGTAGATCTACCTTTAAATTTTATCATTTACCTATAATATTAATTATTTAAATTATTTAAATTATTTAAAATAATTAATATTATTTAAAATAATTTAAATATTTAAATTAAGAAGAGGGAAAAAATAATTTAAAATATTTAATATATTTAAATTAATTAAAAATAATATAAATAATGGGTCAAAAATAATATGATGGGTCAAAAATAATTATATGTGACCCCATTTAAAATATTTAAATTGATAGGTCAAAAATAATATAAATAATTATAATTAAGGGTCACATGTAATCAATATGGGTCACATATAATATGGGTCACATATAATTAATAAAATAATGGGGTCAATATGGGTCACATATAATTAAATTTATGGGTCACATATTAAATTATATGTGACCCATATTAATTTTAATAATAAATTTAATTATATGTGACCCATATTGATTATATGTGACCGTCACATATAATTAAAATAATTAATATTATGGGATATGTCCCATAAAATATTAGAATAATATGGAATAAATTTCAAATAAATTTTTAAAAATTATAATAATATCAAATAAATATTCATAAATTAAAATAATATCAAATAAATATTCAAAAATTAAAATAATATGAAATAAACATTCAAAAATTATAATAATATCAAATAAACATTCATAAATTATAATAATATCAAATAAATATTCATAAATTAAAATAATATCAAATAAACATTCATAAATTATAATAATATCAAATAAATATTCAAAAATTATATTAATATCAAATAAATTTAATAAAATATAATCTAATCTTTTAAAAATTAGAATAATATAAAATAAAAATTCAAATGTAATCTAAATTTTATAAAAATTAGAATAATATCAAATAAATTTAATAAAATATAATCTAATATTTTTAAAATAGCAATAATTAAAAAATAAATTTTATTTTCAAGTGTAAATTAGATGTTTACTTTAATGCAATCGTTTGCTCATTCATGCAGGTGAAATAAATAAATATGGTACGTTCGACAGATCCAGCGTGACAATATGGTACAGCAATAGATGGTAATAAACTCCAGATACAATGTAAGCTTTGTGGAAAAAAACTGCTGGGAGGAGGTATCATACGATTAAAGGAGCATCTGGCTCATGTAAAAGGAGAGATAAAAGGGTGTCCCAGTGTACCCAGAGAGGTAAAAGAAAATATCAAAGCTAGTTTACAAGCGGCAAAGGGAAAGAAAAAAGCTGAAGTCGATCGTGATAGGGAAATGTATGTAGGAATCAGGAGGCCAGATCTAGAGTTTACATCAACTGCACGTGAGGATGATGAGGATGAGGATGAGCAGATAGCGAGAGCTATGAGAGAGAGTGCCAGGGAAGCACAACAGCGGCGAGATCAAGAAGAAGCCGATTATTGGTTTCGGTCCAGGTTGAGGGGCCCATCCATGCCTGCTACCGGTGGTGGATCTAGTCATAGGCCACATGTTGTTGATGTTGATGAGGATGCTGAGCATCGCCATGAGGTCAAGATCTCCGAGGGATTATACGCCTACTAGAGGCCGTACCACTATGGATCCATTCATGTATCGCATCGAAGCTCCAAACAAACCAAATTGAGTGCAATCTCACTTACAAAATGGGGAAGAAGCTTGGAAAATTCATTGCCAAGTTTTTATATACAACCACATTCCGAGCCAAGTAGCGCATGCATTTCAAAAGCATGATTGATATAAGTGCAGAAGTTGGTCCAGGAGTTAAAAAGCCTTCTCCATATGAGATATCTGGGCCCTTACTAACAGATGAGTACGATGAGATAACTGCCTATGTACAAAGCTTTGAGGATGCATGGGATGAGAGAGGTTGCACAATTATGTGCGATGGATGGACTGGTCCCACAAAGAAGAGTTTGATAAACTTTTTCGTTTACAGCGATGTCGGGACAATATTTTTGAAATCAGTTGATGCTTCTAGACACGTAAGGACTGCTGACTACCTCTTTAAACTAATGGATATGGTAGTTCATGAGGTTGGAGAGCAGCGGGTTGTGCAGGTGATAACAGACAATGCGGCAAACTACAAAGCCGCTGAATTAAAACTAATGGCGAAGAGACGTCACCAGATCGACCCTGCAGCCGATATCACGTGGACCTCATTCTTGAGGATTTAGGAAAGAGAAGCAAGGCACAGGCAACTATTCAAAAGGGAAGAACGATTACTTCCTACCTGTACAACAGTGACAAGCTGGTCAATTTAATGAGAGCCTTCACGAACAATGAGTTGCTCCGACCTGCGATTACACGTTTTGCAACACAGTTCTTAGCCCTACAGAGTTTGGCTAGATATAGGCGTGAGCTGAAAAGCATGGTGTCGTCGGAAGAATGAAATCAACATGAAATAGGACTCCCACGAGCGAAGAGACTAGCTTGCACTGAAGTTGCTGACCTGATCTACAGCACGCAATTTTGGGCAGATGTCGACCACCTGATCGCCATCACTACCCCGCTGGTGCAAGTGTTGAGATTGATTGATGGTGATGACAAACCAACGATGGGGTATGTTTATGAGTCAATGGATAAGGCAAAATTGGCTATAAAAACCAAATGCCCTACAAAATATAAACGATACTGGGCGATTATCGACAAGAGGTGGGATGCACAATTTCACCAGTACTTGCATGCAGCAGGTATAACATGTTGCACAATTATGTAGTGATTTTTATTTATTTATTCATTATTTTCATATACTGATGAAATTGCTCATATTTGATGTGTAGCACACTACTTGAATCCAGCCTTCCAGTATACGCGACGCTTCGAGCTGAGCGACACTGATAAAGTGTATACCGGTTTGCTCAATGTAATCCAAAGAATGCTCCCTAAGTTGGCGGACCAAGGCCAAGCCATAAGAGATGTGAGTGATCATAGTATCATACCTTATAAGCAATAAGTCAAATGCCATGTGATATTATCATCTATTTATTGATATGTGCCTTACTGTGTTTCATCTTTATAGATTGACATGTTTCGCAAGAGACATGGGTCATTTGGGACCCCGTTGGCGCAATCCCAAATTAAACACGACAAACTCGCTGATTGGTGGATGCATTATGGAGGTGATGGTCCGATATTGAGGCGGGTAGCAATGAAGGTATTGTCACAAACGTGTTCCTCGTCCAACTGCGAGCGGAATTGGAGCACTTTCTCTCTCATTCATACTAAGACAAGGAATAGACTAACTATGGACCGATTGGAAAAGTTAGTCTACTGCCACTACAACATGCGATTAAGGGTCAGGAATATACAGAGGACCAACCGTGATAAGAAATTACATGAAATCTTAGATCCTCAATTATATGAAGTCTTACATATTATACTAATTCATCTATCATATTCTACCTTGCAGACGGTGATTATTTTGATCCCATCCAGTTGGATTATATATTCGAGGAGGATGACACTTTGAATGAATGGATCGAAGAGAGAGAAGAGCCAGTCTTGGATAGTGAGAGCACTGAATGGCTGGACAATGCTGAAAGAGTAGCGGAGCAGCAGGCTTCCCAACCACCGAGGCGAAAAAGAAGATTGAATCGTCATTCAGTGGTTGGATCTGATGACGAAACGCAGCCCGGTAGTGATGATGGGAGTGGTGAGGATGATGGAGGGCATGATGGTGGAGGGGACGTTGGCACTAGTGGTGGAGGGGAGGATGCTGGTACCTCTGATCCTTATAGAGATATGGCGGCATGGGACGATGACTCGATGCCGTTAACACACTTCGACACTCCTACATTTAGAATGGGAGGGGTTGAAGGAAGAGGAGCGTCGGGATCATATCAAACACCACCACCACCACCACCACAAGATGATACGGATATAGGTTATATGACTTCAAGCTTCGGGGGATTCAGTTTGCAAAATACCGAAGATTCAGCAACTAGTAACCCATACTACCAGCCACAACAAACCTATTCTAAGGCCATATGACTTCGTTGGTCGATTTTTGGAGGACCGCCCTTTACGCATTTACATCGAGCCTCGCAATCATGGGTATCAATATGGGCAACATTATAGGCAAAGGCCGGAAAGCTCGCGCACCGATGATGACGATGATCATGAGGGCCAAGAACCACCACGAAATTCAATGTGGCTCTAAAGTAAATTTTTCATGTACAATTAAATTTATTTTTATCAACATAGCTATTATTTTTGACAATATATAATTTATTTTTGTCAATATACATTGTAATTTACTTTATGCGTGACTGCGTCGATCAAATTATGAAATATTGTTAATAAAATAGGCATGTGATCAGCTGGTCGAACATAATGTTAGAAGATCTATTACATTAAGTCAAAAATGTGATCTTAAGTCAAAAACAAGTAACAAAATAGGCATGTGACTTGGGTTAAGTTACAAAATAGGCATCTTACTTATATATTCATCTAAATAATGCATCAAATAAGTCAAAAATAAAAGCAAAAATAGTTGAAATAAATACAAAATAAATAAATATAATTTTTCAGATTTTTTGAGATTTTTTGGGATTTTTTTGGGAATTTTTTTCAAAATACCGATTTTTTGAATGTATCAAACCGATACATTCAATGTATCGCCGATACATTGAATGTATCGGACGATACCCGGTACGTATCGTCCTGGAGGTCAGGACGATACGTACCGGATTTCCGGTATTTTGACCCTTGGCCACTCCCCAATGGTTTGGATATATCCAATGTTATTAAAATCGCTAGGCGGGCTTGGGCAGTTGGGGGGATGTTCGGGTGGAAATCGTTCGGCAGTGCTCGGGCAGGCGCCCCAAGATCCGGACGGCCGCTATATATATATATATATATATATATATATATTATTTACACCCCTTCTTCTTGTGAAGTTATTTGCATCCTACAACTTAGGGTGGATTATTTGCGTTATTTGCAACCAATATATATATATATATATATATATATATATATATATATATATATATTATTTGCACTCCTTGTGAAGTTATTTGCACCCTACAACTTAGGGTGGATTATTTGAGTTATTTGCAACCAATTTATAACTTAGAGTTGTGTTAATTGCACCCAAGGAGGGTTCTTGGCTTATTTGCCCCCAATTTCTAACGTAGGGTGGCGTTAATTACACCCAAGAACACCCACAAGATCTATTGTGTAGAATATCAGGGTGAAATACGACCTCTGTCATCTGATCTGACGCCATCAATGGTCTTCACATGTCACATATCCCTAAAATACCAAGTCTCTCTTTAAAGCCGTTGCAAGGGCCCTTTCAAAATCTGTCAAGTAATGACTCTCGAGAAAAGAAAAAAAAAATGGAGATTAGGGAGGCGTCATCGGGCGGTTTGGGGGGTAGCGCCCAAATCAGTTCTCAGGCGCCCCAACCTAAATCGGGGAGCCCGAACTACCAGGGCAGCCGCCCCAGGAGACTTTCCAAACGGTGGATATATCAACCACAACACGAACTCATAAATATCTCCCCAACATTTCCCATGTCCATTTGTCTCCACCTCCAATACTGCGCCTATGAGTTTGCCAAGTCATTTCCCAATTCTACTCGACATACCTCCCAGAGGAAGTCCTGCCAATCTGATCTAGAAGGCCACCATATTAAAAGAAATTTGTTCGATCGACATCTTTCCTTTGTACTCTGTTAATGCGATCAAGTTGTTATCAAAACTCCAAGGACCCAACCGAATTATCCGATTCAATTGTTCTTCATTTGTGAATTGAAAAAGAAATAAGTTGTCGCCCATTTCGTTAATCCTCAACTCGAATTTGAGCCCCCACATTCTTTTGATAGCCAATTTGAAGGCCTCACTTTTAATCTTACACGAATTGTGCACTTTGCCCACTAAACAATGGTTATCATCCGTGATACCCTCGTTAGGATCCGCCATGACTTCGAGACTCTCCTCCGACATAAGGAGGAGCTTCTTTCCCATCCCATCAAAAACTTCTTACATAAAATCACTCATGAATAAAATAAAAAACCCTCACACTTGACTCAATAAGAAGTGGGAAGAAAGTGAGATAGAACTCGCAGAATCTCACACACTGCAGAGAGCGATGAGGACATTATTTCAATTTTAGGCCTTTGCCTTAATGAATAAAATTTGAATCATCCGCTATGTGCACTCTAATATCAATTTTGGTTCTTATTTTTTCAAGGTTGATATTAAAGTTCACTGACTAGATGGTTGGCATCCGCTTATAGGAGCGATTCATTTGATGGGACATGTTCCAGTGACGATCACAGATGTGTACTTTAATGGCCTAAGATCAAAAGCATAGTTTGACGGTGTAAGATCATCCATTATTCCATATATTAATCTATCAAGAATCTCTATCACAACAACATGGATTCAGTCAATTCGATGATTTTCATGTTATAAAAAAATATCAAAATAAATAAAACCCTAAATTGCTTATTTTACCTTAGAGAGAGAAAGAGAAAGATTTCAAAGGTTCCTGAGAGGAAAGAAGAACAAGATGAATACAGAGTTAGAATGAGAGAAAAAGAGTACCTCCTTCTTCTTCTTCTTCTTCTTCTTTCTCGCTCTTCTTTTGATTGCGAGTGGAAAGGGCTTTGAACTTGGGAAAATACTTCTTTACTCAAGAATCTTTGAACGTCGGCTGTTAGCAGGTCGGGTCGATCCGATACCTAGTTCGATAGACCCGATTGTTTTAGTAAGTTTGGGCACATAAACTTGACGTATTGCGTAATGAAGCATCCAATCCAGCCTTTTTAGTCGGGTCAGGTTAGGTCGAGGAAAATCGAGCGGAACTAGGTGGGTATCAAGTCGGGTCAGGCATAGACCCTTGACCTAACGGGTGAGGCCGGGTCAAATTTCAGTATTTGGTCCAGTCGGATCAGAGGTATGCATGCTCTTTTGCCCCTTGGGCAACCAAAGTTTTAGTCCGATTCGATCCCTTTGAAGCCTCGGCCAACTCATTTTCCTCTTCATGCCGTGAAGACGAAGCAGCAATCCTTTTCGAGTGGAAGCAAACAAAAACTCAAAATAAAATTTTACCATGCAACCAATCCATTTACTCCTTAACATGGTGATTGAGACGGAGGGAAGGGAGTCGGTCTTCTTTTGCACACACAAACTTGATCAAAGCACACAAATTAAAATAAGGGCACTTTAGAAAAACAAATATTTTTGCAAAAAATCCAGAGCTTAAATGTTTAAAAAAAACAATGCTCTCACGGATCTCAGAACTTCAAGAAACCGTGAAAGCATTGTTTTTTTTAAATGTTTAATTTCTAAATTTTTTGCTAAAACATTTATTTTTTAAGGTTATTTTTCTAATTTTTCCTTAAAATAATTACTATATTAGATATCCGGCCCAAGTAGTGCCCGATATTGTTTTCTTTTTTTTTTTTATCGTGAAATGCGAAATGTATTGATAAGCAGCCAGAAGCTGATAGGAAACATACAAGAACACCAACCCCAGACCAAAGCCACAAGGAAAGAGAAAAAAATAAAATAAAGAGAAACCAAAAACCCCAGGCAGTGCCCGATATTGCTTACAAAGATACACAATCGAATTTGTTTCCTATAGTGAAGATTAGTGGCGGAACCACATACAGCTGAGTGAGGGCACGCCCCCACTCAAACTCAAAAACATGCTTTTTTATTTTTATTTTTTGATATACCCTTTTTAACGTATTAGTTGTTGCCCTCCCTAGACCAAAAACCAAAAAAATTGGGCGCTCTCTTTTTTCTCTCTTAAAAACCCCCAGCGGGGCCCTCCCCCCTCTGTTAGACTTTTTCTATTTTCTCTCTCTAAAACCTCTGGCGGCGCCCTCTGTTCTATCTTTCTTTTCTCTCTCTAAAGCCCTCGACGACAGGCGGCGGCCTTTGTTCTCTCTCTCTCTCTCTTCTCTCTATTTTCTCACTCTGAAATCCCCAGCGGCCGGCAGCGCCCTCTGTTCTCTCCATCTCTCTCTTCTCTCTCTATTTTCTCTCTCTCCCTCTCTCTCTTCTCTCTCTAAAACCCCCGGAGACGTCCTCTCTCTTTTTTCTCTCTCTAAAACCCAAGTACCCAACCCTAATTAATAGCTAAACCTTTGGCGGCACCCTCTCTCAGTCTTTCGGTGAAACCAAATGCAGCGGTGTTGTGGCTGGAGTCTCTGGTGCCTAGCTAAAACTCGTTTGCCATTATAAGTATGATACTATCATAATGTTTTAGAGCTAAGAAAAGAGAATTTTTTTTAATTTATTATTATGGAAATATAGTTGCTTATGTGCTTTGAGCTTGTAAATTGAGAAATTAAATCACCAAAGAGGATAGCCATTGTTATAATTATTATTTTTACTGTATCTATGTGTAGATAAAAGATCACTTGTCGCTTATAAAATTCTTTCGGTTCACAGAAAAGGAGGATGAATCATGATTTTTTTTTTTTTTCGGTTCACAGAAAAGGAGGATGAATCATGATTATTTTTTTTTAGATGATGATTACTACGGCAAAATTCTTTCGGTTCACAGAAAAGGAGGATGAATCATGATTATTATTATTTTTTTTAACGTGCACTTTTTGTAAGTTGTAACTGTATAGGGCCATAGGCACATTTTTAAAATTTTCAAGGCCTTCACTAGTTAATATTCAAATAATATAGGAATTATGATAAAATAATATAGAAATTATTTTAGATGACTGGATGTCTCTAGGATCCTAGGACTTGGATTCCAAGTGTTAAATGCCCAATGGTTCGTATCACCTACATCTTAATTCATTGATGGGGTAAGGTCATCTACATCTTAATTCATTGATGGGGTAAGGTCATTTAAACACTATTTTAGTGCTTACATGTCGGTTAGGAGAGTTGGTCCCTTTACTTAAAAAGCTAAAATCCCCTATTTTCTAAAGCCCTTTCTCAATCTCGCATGCCTAAGTCCTAAATCCTAATTCCCTAAATCGGAAATCCCTAAATTTAAAGCTCTAAAGAGATAAATTTGATATTTTGAGGTAAGTTGATACTTGAAATATATATGAGTGACTGTTTGATTATATACATTAAGAAAGATATATTTTCAAAATATGACAAATCGTCAAGGACAATTGCCTTAAAAGAAATTTTCTTTACAATTAACAATAGATTCAGAATTTGATTTTTTTGTAGATGAATGGTATATAGTTGTCAATGTCTTATTGTTAAAAATTTCTTTTTTGTTTTTAATGTAATTTTAATGAAAATTATATTTTATAATATAAATTAGTTTAAATTTATATTAATTGTACAAAATTTATATTTAATTTATCTTGCGCCCCGCCTAGATGAGAATCTTGGTTCCGCTACTGGTGAAGATTATATGTTGGTTACTGTTTAGTAGCTAGTGTTGCTTTTTTGTTTTTTTGCTAGTTAAGTGAATATATATGTTAAACAAAAAGAATGAAACACAACCAGATCAAAGAAAAAAAATCTCCTATTACAGAGCTTCGACATAACTATCACCCTGAAATAGATTCTAGCTTGTCAAGAGAAGACAACTAATGCATTTGTTACTCCATTGCAACCCCTATATGCGTGCTTAATGGACCACTGCAATTGATTTAGTAGCTATCGACATTTCCTTAATATTTTTTCAATATTCCACGGGTGATCGCTACCAAAGAAGCTTTGAAATAGGATTTTGGAATCCGACTCTATGGCAATAATTTCAATAGCAGCCTTAAGAGTTAATCTAAAGCCATCTAGCAGGCCTTATGTCATGACCCAATATTCTACCCTATATTGAGGGCTTAGAATTCCGTGTTATGACCCGCATGCATCTCAGATACACTAAGTGGACATACACATAATCAAAGTTCTCACACAAATATAATTTCACGAAATCTGTGAATCCAACAAATGAAGGCAGGATATAAGGGCAGCCATGAGTAAATAAATAACTGCGATAAAATCCAAGAAATATCTCATAATTAATGGGGAAATAAAGATCAGACATAAATAAAAGTACAAGGCTAAAAATAAATCATAACAGCATGAGACTAATCTCAGTATCGAAACTAAAACTATCAACAGTCGACACTCAGGTCAAAATCAGCACCAAAGTCCTCCTGAAAACCCGCAACGTCGCCCTCCGAAAGTTCCTCGTACTTAGCGTCCACTGGGTCAACAAAATCAGCACCAATAGGATCAGAATAACTAACGTTCACTCCATCAATATAGTCACTTGAAATGGATAAATGTCGTGAGGCTGAGTTGCTAAACAACATGCAACTCAGTGGATATACCAGTAATCCACCCCTTTATACTCAGGTGCACTGTAGGTACATCACGTGAATAACAATAATGGTATATCAAAGCAATTGAAAAAAAGAAATAATAAATTTTCTATGCATCGTAGATTTCATATCATACCATAAATGCAAGACCATGATCTAGACACGCTAATATCCTAACGTATCTCATTATACCTTATAACATAACATATATTATGATTCTCGCACATGTGTCTTCGCATGAGCGTATCTAATATACTCATAAATCCTATACGACCTGTGTCAGAGGCGCTGCTCAAGCCTACCATGTGAGAGAAATCATAGTAGCTTATCACCATAACATAACACCTTGCATAACATACTCATACACCCTATCCAGCCTAATGGAGAGACATGACCAATTGTAACTCATAATATCTCCTAGAGACCTGTCCTGGCTATATGACATTGTTGCCCTTATAGTGGCTAAGCAAGGAACGATATGTATAGACATAAGTTTTTAATCTTATGGTAACCTACACAGCGGTGTCTTATTATCATACTCATAACTTATTTTATCTTATATACTCATATCATAACATACTCTTACAGCTTAATTCTAGTACGAATTATAGTGCGATAACTTCTCTAAATCATGCTTCTCAAGGAAAAAGTTTTGTAGTAACCTGAATGTACTTCCTGTGATAGCCCATACTATCATAGAGGTGTTGCATCCGTATATGAACGCCTATATTATGAGTTTTATATGACCGTAAAAGTGACCTCACTACAACTAAGGCATAAGGGTCGAATCTCATATCATAACTTATATATATGCCACCGTATATAAGATTATATTGAATTTACACTCACTCTACTAGTAATGATGTCTCATACCATCATGAGTTGTCAGACATGTAAATACGATGTATTCCTTGTTTTGATACCATCTTAGCAAATTATCACGCTCAAGCGTAGGCATGATCTCATACACTCACATACATATGACCTAACATGTCCCTAACTTGTATAACATAATTAAGATGAAAGCATAAAGCTATCTTTCTCGCAGAATAGATTTAAATTCAAATTTTATTATGTTTATATATATATATATATATATTTACATGACACACCAATGCCAATATAGATTAGGGTAGTTATTAGTGTGTGATTTCGAAAACGTGAAGGTTAGAGTTCAATTTTTATGAGGGCATTGAATTTCGAACTCTTTGTATTATCGAAGACATCACGACCATCGATCGAAATGTTCTTGTAATTTGCATGCATTAAAAGGTTTGGTCATGATAAGGTGAAATTATATAGGTAAATAAAGTCGTCTGTTCGAACGAGAATTGATCGATTGGTTTTAGAATCGATCGATCAAAATTATAATATATATATATATCATGTAATTAGGGTCAGAATTGATCGATCGATCGAATTTAAAGTAAACAGGTGAATCGGTTCTATCCAGAATCGATTGATCAGACGTAAGGAATCAATCGATATAAAATACAATGCAAGAAGGACAATCGGTTCGGTTCAAAATAAATTGATCGGTCTAGGCATTGATCGATCAAAAATGAAAAGTATATATATATATATATATATAATGGTCTCTGCCTCGAATCGATCAATCGAGAGTTAGGATCGATCGATCAAAAATAAAAGGTATATATATATGACATGGTCTTAGTGCAGAATCGATCGATCACAACTTGTAATTGATTGATCAGTCATGTATAGAAAATATGAAAGTCAACTTGGTCCAGAATCAATCGATTGACTGTGTAAAGAAAATATACCCTTTATGCTCGGCCCATAATCGATCGATTTTAAAATTTATACACTTTCTAGGGTTATGAAAACAATATCTAAAAGACAGAACAATAATTAAAATACGATTATAGCTTGGGTTAGCCATTCCATTCTTTTTAAAAATAATTTTATATAAAAGAAATCCATAGATTCATTTTATTAGCCCATTGATACACGATCGAACGTACCCTACGCGACGAGATATGAGAAGAACAAGATAGAATGATGGTACCCATCTCTTGAAGCGTGATCGATAAATCTACAACGATTAGGGTTGAATAGTTCGACGTCCAACACGATAGTTCATTCAAGGTTTCTCCTCCTTCCTCCTTGATTTTGATGGTAGAAATAGATCACGATGGTCCTTGTGGAAGAACACATGAGAGTTTTTAGAGAAGAGATTAGGGAGTTTTAGAAAGGGTGGGTGGAGAAGAAGTTGTGACGACCAGGGTTTCTTAAGAGAAGAAAAGAATAAGAGACGGTTAGGGTTTCTTATTAGGTTAGAACAAGAAAAGAAGAAAAAAATAACGTAACTTAAATAGAGTTTTCTAAAATAGGGTAGATTTCGGTGTGGAGCGCTAACACCGTGCATAGTACAAAATACATCTAACACCATTAAATAAAGTTTAAGAAAATCTGAGTCATTCTCCCCCCTTTTAATATTTTTGTCTTTGAAAATTATATACCTGAGGCGATGAGCTCTGGGTACTTCTCCATAATCTCGGCTTCACGTTCCCAAGTGGCTTCCTTCGGTGAATGATGTTGTCACTAAACTTTGATGAAGTGTACGAATTTACCCTTGACCAGCCTCTCCTTTCGATCTATGATGTGAACCGGCTTCTCTATGATCGTCAGATCATCCCTGACTTTAGTTAGTTCGATGTTAAGGACGTGGGATAGAACAAGAATATACTTTCGCAATATGGATACGTGAAACATATTATGTATACCGGCGAAGTGTGTCAGAAGTGAAATTCGATAAGTCACCTAGCCGCTCCGACCTCTGATAACGAAGGGTCCCACACATCTCGGACTTGGTTTTCCCCACATTCCACAACACATGATTCCTTTAGTTGGTGACACACGGTTGAAAACTAAATCACCAATCTCAAATTCTATCAAGCGTCTTCTACTGTTGGCATAGGTTTTTTGACGATCTTGAGCCTCTTTCAACTTCTGTCGGATAACCCTAACCTTATCAGTTGTGGATTGTATGAGTTCTAGCCCAAACATCTTTCTTTCGCCAAACTCGTCCCAACAAAGAGGTGTCCTACAGCTTCAACCATATAGAGCTTCAAAAGATGACATTTCGATATTTGCTTGATAGCTGTTATTATAGGAAAACTCAATCAAAGGAAGGTGGTCATCCCAATTCCCTCAAAAATCTAACATGCAGGCTCGAAGCATGTCTTCTACATTATGATTAACTCTTTCAATCTTGTAGACACCTCATTTTTACCCTCTCGGAGTATACAAACATGTTTGATCAATCCTTGACCTTGCCCATGACTTTTGGAAAGGGACCAACTCTCTCTGAGAGTCCTAAAACCCTAAAAACCCCACAATCAAGGAATTATGCCCCATAACAATAGTGTATAGTTAAAGGTCGAGCCAGAACCCAGACAATATACTCCCCATTTGAAAGCCTAGATGTGAACTTTTTTTTTTTTCAGACTTTGGTATTTTAGCCATACTTTGATATAATAGAATTTATGGGCTTTAAAGTTTCATAAAAAGGCTTGCCATTTGAAAGTTAGAAATTTGACCAAATTATAAAAAAATAGATTTTATTCTTGAACTGGAAAGTTGACTTTTTATTCTTTGAGATTTTTGATTCGAGACTATTTTTATTGAATTTAAATGGGGGTATTTCATTATTTATAAGTAATATCTTAAGTAAATGGAAAGGAAAGCGTTATAAATATATATACTTGTCTGCCTACCTGCCTGTCTATCCTTAACCTGAAATGCTTGTCTATACTTAACCCTAAATTACGTGCATGATAGTATGCGCATGATTCGATTGTGTGCAGGTCCGTTTGCGCACAATTCGATTAAGCGCATGACCGTCTATGCGCAATTGATCCAAGTTGGACCTGGCTTAGTGCTCCTTAGACTGCCCGAAGTTCTGAATTACGCACATGACTCCATGCATGCAATTCGATTACGCACATGACTTCATGCTTGCAATTAACCCAATTGGACTAGAACTCTAATTCCCGACTAAGCCAGTCAGCCGGTCATTCTGAAGTCGGTGACCAACTTTCAGGCAATTAAGCGCATAGTTCCATGCGCACAATTCAATTACACTCATGGCTCCATGCGCGCAATTGACCAATTGTGCACACTCTCCGACTTGACTACCAAAGAAAGGAGTGGAGTTGCACTCTAGGCTTCTAGTTCCTAGAAGTGTAGACTTTTCTCTAGGATTTTCAAGGTAGTCAAGCTGGTGGTACTGGCCCACCAGCCTTGACTCTCAAAGGAGTACCGAAGGGATAAACGCTTAGCCCTAGATCCATCCTTAGGAAATCGTTACCCGAATTCTTAGCTTAGAGCCAATTAGGTCCTTAACCTTTCTTGATATTTCTAAAAATAGCCTTAGTCTTATCGATTTGCCCAATGGAGCTTACGGAGGATACCCGGGAATGGGGTCGATCCTCCCAAGCATAGCGGGCCACCAACCCCCTTTTTAGATAGGTCCCAATAGAAAGTACGAAACCAAATGAGTTAGACTTTAGGTAATCCGTAGCTCCTAAACTTGGCAGGTCGACGTTCAGTAAAGGAGTCCAACCCGCATCCCGCAAAGCATGATTAGTGATGTGTTATAGTGTCGATAAATATCTGTAGCTGACGATCGCATCAACCCGGGTATTCTCTATTTAGAATTTGTCTTTTTTTATTTTTCTGCATTTAAATATTTTTCCTTATTATTATTCTATAGTCTTCTCCCCATCACAAACAGAGTCCACGTGAACCGAATTGGGCCACTTATTCTGGGACTCGAAAGGGACCTAGAAAAAGTGTGTACTAACAGACTGACAATTGCGATGAGACTATTTTTGCTAGGGTTGCCCTGATTTAATTAGTTTGGTTTTTGATAATTTTTCTGTTTTATTTTTCACTTTTTTACACACACACACACACACACTGCATACTCAGCTCTTTTTCAAAACTAAAATGTCAGGAATCTGCAAATTGAACTCTAATGATAACGACCCACCTTCATGGGGTTGTCATAACAACCCCGAGTATAACGTTAGGCCATATCAACAGTTAGCCTGATATCGTGCTCAGATAAAAGGCAAAAAATACCCCTTTGCTCTAAAAAATACTAATCACAGCGACAACAACGGAGATGTAATCAAGCATAGCTACACCACCAGCCAAATTATGAACCTCACTGCCAATAAGCTAATGAAAGGAGGAGAAGAAGTCGATGCCTTGCGAAAATCCCTTGTCGATTTATACAAAGCCGCGTGTGACGTTGGCTCGTGGCGTGGTCAGCCGCAGGGCCACTTGTGCCACTAATCCGCCAGACATTGGTGGGTTGAAGCTGGGGCATCGTCGGTGCGTCATCAAGCCATAAGGGCTTCGCCATAGATACTCCAAAGAGCTTCGGTCATGGGCCATGAGGGCACGCTGCATGGTGACAGTTTGGCTCGTGACACAGTGCCAACAGGGCACGAGATGCGGTCGTGACATAACCATGTGGGGAAGCGATGCAGGGCATTGCAGTGTGAACAGTAAAGTATGTCAAACCAATACGTTTGAGGTCTACCTGTCATTTGACCTCTGCTGATGTTTGAACCATATATATGAGGAAGTGATCTAACAACCACGTGATGTGTCGCCGGCCTAAGTGATCCCCTATGGAATGTGTACGATAGCCTTGTGGGCTTGAGTTCGTGCATCCGGGCCTCGCATAGGTGTTGGGTCGCTCTTATCGCGTTGTGCGCTAGAGCGATCGTGTTGGTGGTCCACGACCACCATCCATGGTGTGAACCTAGACCTTAAGTGGGGCTGCCCCTAGGATGGTCGTTGCGTATAGCTATATGAATTGCATTCAGGAATCCGCATAGTTTCTAACCTAATGTGTTATCGTATAGGTTTGAAAGGTGAGTAGGCTGATCTAGTTCGAAAAAGCTAGTTGCCGCACGAGAGATTATGTTGCAAAGAGTAACTCTGTGACATTTGGTATCATAGCCTAAAGATGCCGACACTGGGATAAGCAGTGGTGCTACGCAAAGGCGTACAAGGGAACGGTTGGATGATCTAGAAGCTCGAACAGAACATATAGAGTCTATGGTTGCACTTGTGAATAAGCAGGAAGTGAACCATGCCACGTTAGCGGAGAACGTGGAGATCCTCACCGAGGACACGAGGGGCACCGTCGAAGCCCTTTTTTTATAGATCGATGACCTAACCACAAAGATGAATGTCCTGATGAGGGTGATTGGTTTTGGGACTGCTCAGTAGCCAAAAACTCCCTAACGAAAGGTTAAGATACCCGAGCCGCGGTGCTATGGGGGAGCTCGTGATGCAAAAGAATTAGAGAATTTCTTGTGGGACATGGAGCAGTATTTCTGTGTTGTTCCACCCACCATCGAAGTTATGAAAGTGGTCACTGCGACCATGTATCTCGAGGGGGATGCAAAATTGTGGTGGCGTACACGCTATAAAGAGATTCAGAATGGACGTTGTGTCGTAGACACATGGGAAGACCTGAAGAAAGAGTTGAAAGCTCAGTTCTTACCAGAGAATGTTGACTTTATCGCTCGACGTAAACTACGAAGTTATAGCACACGGGCACAGTGAGAGAATACGTGAGGCAGTTCTCCGCTTTGATGTTAGACATCAGGGAAATGTCTGAGAAGGATAAATTATTCTACTTCATTGAAGGCCTCAAGCCATGGGTGCATACTGAATTAAATAGAAGAGCCCTACCAGACCTAGCAGCCGCGCAGGCTGCCGCAGAACGATTAACGGACTACGGGCCATCAGATCAAAATAAGAAGAGGTCGCACGAGAATAAGAGTGGTTCGAAGAATCCATCAAAAGCTAATAAGAAAAGTAAGAGCGACACACATGAAAAGAAGGCGCACGGAAAGGAATCACATGCAAAGTCAGCTGAGTCCGCTAACTACATGCCGAAGTCGGGTTGCTTCCTGTGTGGAGGGCCTCATTGAGTTAAAGATTGCCCACAGAAATAGTCGTTGAATATCCTTCAGGCTACTACTAGTGCTCCTACACCTCCTGCTGCGGAGGAACCAAGTATGGGGGCACTCAGGTTGCTGAATGCTATAAAGGGGCAGGTAGAAAAGGGAAAGACGGTCGCGCCCAAGGGGCTGATGTACATAGAGGTGTGTATCAATGGAAAAAGTACTCGTGCCATGGTTGACACGGGGGTGATGCATAACTTCATCGTAGACAAAGAAGCACGTCGCCTGGGATTGAAATTGAAGCAAGACTCCAGCCATATAAAGGCCGTGAACTTAGAAGCGCGCCCCATTGCCAGAATAACAAAGGGCGTACTTGTACAGATAAGGTTGTGGATCAGAGCAACAAACTTTATGACAGTACAGATGGATGATTTCAAGGTTGTCCTTGGGTTAGAACTCCTACACCGGGCTAAAGAAGTGCCCATGTTGTACCTCGGGTCAGTGTGCATGTTCAGAGAAGAGACCCCTTGCATGATCCCAGTCATTAAGAAAGGCAAAGAAGTGGAAGGTGATGAATTTATTTCGAAACTTCAATTAAAGAAGGGACTAAGGAGGGGAGAGCCTACATTTCTTGCTACACTGATAGAAGAGAACGCAATGGGACCAACAGAGATTGTGCCAGAGTGCGTGTCAGGAATACTCAGAGAATTCTAGGATATCATGTTGCTAGAATTGCCTAAGGTGTTGCCACCAAAGAGAACAGTGGATCACCGAATATAACTGGAACTTGGTTCGAAACCTTCGGCCAAAGCACCCTACCGGATGGCTCCTCTTGAGCTCGCTGAGTTACGTTGATAGTTGGATGAATTGCTTGAGGCTAGGTTTGTTCGATCGTCGAAAGCTCCATTCGGTGCTTCGGTCATATTTCATAAGAAACGTGATGGTAGCCTTCGGTTATGTATCGACTACAGAGCGTTGAATAAGGTCACTGTCAATAATAAGTATCCAGTGCCATTGATTGCAGATTTGTTTGATCAGTTGGGCAGTGCGAGGTACTTTACCAAGCTAGACTTGAGTCTGACTATTATCAGGTGAGAATTCCCGAGGGAGATGAAAGTAAAACTACTTGCATGACAAGGTATGGAGCTTTTGAGTTTTTGGTGATGCCCTTTGGGCTGACTAATGCTCCAGCCACATTTTGCACTCTGATGAATGAGTTGTTCCATGCCTATCTCGATAAGTTCATGGTGGTGTCTTTAGATGATATCGTTGTATATAGCTACACATTGGAAGAACATCTCAGCCACCTCCAAATCATCTTCAAGATATTGCGAGAAAATCAGTTCTATGTCAAGAAGGAGAAGTGTTCATTTGCACAAGAGCATATTATGTTTTTAGGGCACCGTATTAGGGGAGGAAACATCAGCATGGACCTTAAGAAAGTTCATGCAATCTAAGACTGGAGAGTGCCAGAAGGCTTGACCGAGCTGCGGTCATATTTGGGCCTTGTCAACTATTACAGAAGATTCATCCCCGATTATTCACACCGTGCAGCACCACTGACTGACCTTTTGAAGAAGGATCGACCGTGGCAGTGGTGGGAAAAGTGCCAGAGGTCATTTAAGGATTTAAAATCGGTAGTCATGAGTGACCCCATGCTGAAACTACCTGATCACTCCAAACCATTTGAGGTACACACGGATGCCTCCGACTATGCGATAGGAGGAGTATTAATGCAAGAAGAACATTCAGTGACCTTCGAGAGTAGAAAGCTGAACGATATCGAGCAGCGGTATACGGTTCAAGAAAAGGAGATGACGGTAGTAGTACATTGTCTGAGGACGTGGAGGCACTACCTACTTGGGTCAAGGTTTCTAGTGATTACCGACAATGTGGCGACCAGCTATTTTTAGGCACAGAAGAAATTGTCATCGAAACAGGCCCGTTGGAAAGACTTCTTAGCCGAGTTTGACATGGACTTGGTGTACAAGCCCGGCAGGACCAACCAAGTCACAGACGCTTTGAGCCATAAAGTGGAGTTAACAGCATTGAAAGTTCAGTTATAAGCATTAAAAATTAAAGAACAGACTACAGCTAGCCACGTTAGTTCTACTATCCCCGATCGGTTGTGCAAGGGGTTGGAGTTTGATCCTCTCGCGAGGACTATCCTACAACAGATACAAGAGGGGAGAACATGACGGTTCTGGACAGAGGAAGGACTGTTGGTGACCAAGGGGGGCCATTTCTATGTACCAAAAGTGAGAGAACTTAGGAAAGAACTCCTGAAAGAATGTCATGAAACATTGTGGGCTGGTCATGCAGGAATTCATCGCACGCTTGCCTTGTTGGAAAGGGGTTTCTATTAGCTTAAGATGGAGGATGATGTAGAGGAATATGTCAGAACTTGACTAATATGCCAGCAAGACAAAGAGGAAAGAGCAAAGCCATTTGGACTCCTGCAGCCTTTACCGGTGCTGTCCTGACAATGGGAGCGCGTCTCCCTTGATTTTATAGCTGCATTACCAAAGGTAAGGACACTTGGGTCCATCCTGGTAGTTGTAGATTGGTTTTCGAAGTATGCTACATTAATTCCGGCACCATTAAACTGTAATGCAGAGCAGGCTGCACGACTATTTGTCAGTAATGTTGTGAAATATTGGGGAGTGCCACAAGTGATTGTCAGCGATAGAGATCCATGACTTGCTAGCAAGTTTTGGTCGAAAATATTCTAGCTCCTGGGGACGAAACTGAACTTCTCATCCAGCATGCATCCTCAAACAGACGGACAGACAGAAAGGGTGAATGCTATTTTGGAACAGTATTTGAGACATTTTGTGAGTGCCAACTAAAAGAACTGGGTTCAGTTGTTAGATGTGCCACAATTTTGTTATAATCTGCAGAAGAGTTTAGCCTCAAATAAGAGCCCATTCGAATTAACAACTGGCCAGCAACCGTTGATGCCGCATATAATTACTATGAGATATACTGGATCAAGTCCGATAGCCTACCATCTTGCCAAAGAGTTGCAGAGAAATGCAGAGATCACTAGGGCTTATTTGGAAAAGGCCGCTAAGCGAATGAAGAAGTGGGCCGATCAGGGTCGATGGCCTATCGAGTTACACGTAGGGGATGAAGTTTTGGTAAAACTTAATCCGAAGTAGCTCAAATTCTTTAGAAGAAAATACACAGGATTAGTTCGTAAGTACGATGGGCCATTCTCAATCACAAAAAGGATTAATGATGTCTCATTTCGAGTGCAACTTTCTTCCCGACTGAGAATGCATCCGATATTTCACGTCAGTTGCTTGAAGCCATATAAAAGAGACCCGAATAATCCAGTGAGAAGTTTGTCGACTCTTGTCACACCAGATATCAATTTACAGTTGAAGAGATAGGTTGAAGAAATCCTTACACACAGACGCAGTAACAGGGAAGATGACAGTCAAAATGAATTTCCTGTGGAATATCTTTTGAAGTGGAAGGGCCTACCAGAGATTGAAATTACCTGGGAACTTGAGAGTACCCAGCCATCCTTCCAAGCCACTCTAAAGAAGTACTTAAAGCGCGTCGACGGGGACGTCAACGCAACTAAGTAGGAGAGGATGTGACGTTGGCTTCCGGCGTGGTCAATCGCAGGGCCACTTGTGCCACTAATTCGTCAGACATTGGTGGGTTGAAGCTGGGGCATCGTCGGCGCACCACCAAGCCATGAGGGCTTCGCCATAGGTACTCCGAAGAGCTTCGGTCGTGGGCCATGAGGGCATGCGACATGGTGACAGTTTGGCTCATGACGCAGTGCCAACAGGGCACGAGATGCGGTCGCGACATAGCCATGTGGGGGAGTGATGCAGGGCGTTGCGATGTGAATAGTAAAGTATGTCAAACTAATACGTTTGAGGTCTTCCCGCCATTTGGCCTCTGTTGATGTTTGAACTATATATATGGGAAAGTGATCTAACAGCCACGTGACGTGTCACTGGCCTAAGTGATCCCCTATGGAATGCGTACGATAATCTTGTGGGCTTGAGTTCGTGCATCTGGGCCTCGCATAGGTGTTGGGTCGCTCTTGTCACGTTGTGCGCTGGAGCCATCATGTTAGTGGTCCACGACCACCATCCACGGTGCGTACCTAAACCCTAAGTGGGGCTGCCCCTAGGATGGTCGCTGCGTATAGCTATATGAATTGCATTAAGGAATCTGCATACTTTCTAACCTAACGCGTTACCGTGCAGGTTTGAAACATGAGTAGGCTGATCTAGTTCGGGAAAGCTAGTTGCCGCACGAGAGATTACGTCGCAAAGAGTAACTCCGTGACACGCGGTAACCCAAGGACTAACAGATGAAAAACAAGCCACTCCAAAAAGTAGACAAGGGGAGAGAATACCTACTCCTCCACATGCCTCGACTCCCCCAATACCTAATAGTCTTACCTTTCACGATTCATTCAATGACAAGCACCGAAGACAATCCTACCCTGAGACATCTAAAAAGATGCCACTATAAACATAGACGATCTCCCTCAATTCCTCGACAACTACATGGCTAGGAGAGAACACTCAAAACAGTCTTTCGGATTAGAAAAATTATGTTGAGACTTCGAATTCACTGTACCCGCCAGTTTTAAACTATCAAAATTTAACAAATATAACGGTACAGGAAATCCAAACCATCACTTAGCACTATTTTGCAATGACTGTCAACCAATCTGCACTAATCATGGGCTCCTGATCCACTGCTTTCAGAGATCTATGGAAGGAGAAGCCCTCGATTGGTTCACTGCCTTACCTTTTGCCGAAATTGAAACTTTCGAAGACCTAGCCGACAAATTTTTAAACCAATACCAACACATGACCCGCGAGGGGATCAGCCTTAGAGACTTGATGAGCACAAAATTAGAGAAAGAGGAAAACTTCATGACTTTTGTTAGTCGTTGGAGAAGACTTGCCGCTCAAACAAAATACCGCATGAGCGACACAGACGCTATAAACATTATCATCAACAATACCCAAGAGCACCTCCAGAGTGCTCTCATCCTAAGTGAGTACCCTGATTTCGCTAGCCTCTGTCAACATGCTTCGCGAATCCAGCGTCGCATGAAAAATGGGGACCTTAACCTCTCCACACTAACATCCAACAGACCCTCTTCCAATAACTCTAAAATAAACACCCTAAACAAAACTCTAAGCCCCAAACACATCAACATGAACCAAGAACAAAACCAAATGAACTCCCATCCATATAGCCAAACTTAAGATCAATACACAAACCTATACCCTGACTATAACAAATCTCTATACTCTAATCATAATCAACAACCATATCCTAACCAGAATCAAGACCAACATCCCAACAATACCACCTTCTATAGCCCGTTATTTGAACAAACCCAACAAAACCTTCAACTCCCATCAAACTCTACACCTTCAACCATTCCTGCCGCATTCCACCCAGTTAGCAGTATGAAGATACAAAATCATCATATACGATTTTGCAACAAAACGATAAAATTAAAGAATCATCCTTTACGATTTTCTCTCTATGAACTATACTGAAAGCAGAGAATTGTAATTTACGATTTCCACCAAAGAAGAGAGACAGAGAATCAGTATCAACAATTTTACAGAAAGCTTAATTCACTGTTGTTGCTGATCATGTGAGTGAATAGTATCACCACCATGAACCAAATTAGAAGATCTCTAGAAGTCTAGTGAATCACGATTTTGAGAAGATTGATGAAGATCTATTCCGAAGGACTTTGTTGCTGAAATAAAGGAGAGCAATCCAGAAGCACATCTACCGTCTAATGCAAGAAAAGATAAAATTAGGAATTGTAGTTATATTAGGAATCTTTTGATTTTAGTAGTTTCTTTTATTAAAATTAGAAGTTGTTGTAAACTGATTCCTTATGATCTATAAATAAGAGAGCTTGGTGTAGAAATAAGCATCGAAGAATTTCAGCATCAATTAACGCCTGAGGTTAGATTTTCTTTCGATCAAAGTAATATAAAATAGTTAGAGTAGATTAGATATCAGAGGTTTCTCAAGAGCAATTGACAACTGCAATTGGGTGCTGAAGATTAGTGTAGATATCCTAGTTTCTTAGAAGCAATTGACAACTGCGGCTGAGGGGTGAAAGATATATTTATTTTCTTTCTAAATTAGATTTTATTTTCTTTTATTTACAACTTTATAAATATCTTCAAGTTTTAATTTGAATGGACGACTCAGGTTAGAATTTACAGATTAGTGTAATGGTTTTTACATTTCTATCTTCAATTTTTTAAGGTTTGATTGATACCCAGATTTAAGGAAGTTGTTGATAGGATCTTAGACTTGATTGGCGGCCAATGCTAAGAAACTCGAGCTATAGTGTAATGGTACTGTTTAAATTCGTAGATATCCGATAGCTGAAGATTGGGATTGACGACCTCAATCAGAGGAAGGAGGATTTAGATTTATGTGATGTATTTTAGATTAATAAACTATTCTTTTATTCATATTTCTCCAGTAGATTAGATCTTAAAGATAAATAAAAGTTTTTAAGATAAGGATTTGAGTAGAAGATATAAATAAAAAGTAATAAGATAAATAAACTTCCTCGTGGGAATGATCCTATGCTAGTACTATAATTTCCATTGTGTGCTTGCAATAGGTTAAGACTTGAATTTAATATAATTATAATATACATCATAAGCAATGATCAATTACATTTGAACGTTCCCCACTTTTCCTTGTGATTACAATTACACACACATGAGACACGCTTGATCACTAACACCTAATCGCCATTAGGGCTAGCTTAGTTGAACAATTGTGGGTACCGATCTTGTATTTCGTCTTCACGTTCCCACGTCGCTTCGGCATTAGAATGATTGCGCCATATACTAGGACAAGAGGAATGCACTTTATCCTTAAAATCTGCTCTTTGAGGTCTAAGATTTTGACTGGTTCTTTAATCAGCGTTAAGTTTTCTTGGACTTCGATGGGCTGGTAGTCCAACACGTGTGCTGCATCTCTCACATATTTTCTGAGCATCGACACATGGAATACATCATGGATGCTAGAGAACTAAGGTGGCAAAGCGACGCGATAGGCTACTTCGCCGACACAACCCAAAATTTCAAAAGGGCTAAAATAATGAGGGCTAAGCTGCCCTCGCTTTCCAAATCACATTACATCTTTGGTCGATGAGATCCTTACAAAGACATGATCTCCAACCTGGAAGGAACATGACTGTTAGTCTCATGACTATTAGACTTGAAACATAAAACATTCTTGTGCACAAAGGTTACCTGAAACTCAACGTTTGATCTTTTAAGATCAGCATAACTCTTTTGACGACTCTGAGTGACCTTTAAACATTCACGTATGAGTTGAACCGTTGTATTGGTGCTCTCGATGAGTTTCGGGCCTAACAAAACATGATCTCTGACCTCTTCCCAATTGAGTGGAGATTTACATCGGCGGCCATAGAGCGCTTTAAATGGAGCCAAACCGATGCTCGTTTGATGGCTGTTATTGTAGGTGAATTCGATCATAGGCAAATGTTTGTCCCATGATCCTTGAAAGTTTAACATACAGGCCGGTAGCATATCCTCGATTACCTGATTCACCCTTTCAGTTTGTCCATTAGTTTGCAGGTGAAAAGTCGAGCTGAATTCTAATTTGGAACCCATTCCCTCTTGGAAACGCTGCCAAAGTAGAGATGTGTAGAGTGGGTCCCGATCTGAAATGATACTCGATGGTATGCCATGCAATCTCACTATCTCCCTTCATCTCTGGGCATTCTTTAATTCTATGCCCCATTTTACCGCATTTAAAATATGCTCCCTTGGCCATCCAACATTCTTCAGTTTTATGAGATTTTCCGCACTTCATACACGATTCCTTTGGTGTGGAGGAAGCCATATGAGAAATAGGGCAGCTGGTTGTGCTCTCGGTGCACTTGTTGTCATCGGACTCGATGCACTAATAGGTCTCGGAGGTCGAGGTGAGAGAGCTATCGGATTGATGGACCTTGATGCTACAGTAGTAATAGGCTGTGATGGTGGCGACATCAAATATCTAGGCTTCTTGCTAGCCAGCTCTAACACAGATGCCGAGGATTGAGCTTTCCTATTTCTGGCCTGCTCATCCCTCCCTCTATAGGTGTCTTCAACCTCTCTTTCCGCAATGAGCGCTAACCTTACTACCCTTTCATATGTTATTGGCTCAAATAGTGCTATTCTTCCTCTTAGAATTGGTTTCAGCCGATACTCAAATTTCTGAGTTTTCATCAACTCATTGGCCACTAATGCGAGTGCCAAAAGGGACAAGCGAGTGGCCCCTGTCTCGTACTCTCGCACGGTCATGGATCCTTGCACTAAATTAGCAAATTGTATCTCTAATTGATGTTTCTCTGGTGCTGAGAAATACTTCTCGTAGAATGTGTTAACAAATTCCGCCCATGTCGTCCCAAGAACTCGAGTTCTCTCAACCGATTTCCACCAAGGGTCCGCTTCACCCTCGAGTTGGAATGAGGCCCAACTGACCTTCTCTTCTTCCCTGCACCTGATTCTCAGTAAGACCTTTTCAATCTGATTCAAGCATTGTTCGGTGTCCATTTGGTCATCTTGTCCATAAAACCTAGGAGGCCACATCCTCCTGAACTCTTGAAATCCCGATGGGTGACGTCTCTCCAAAAGCAATGCCACAACATTCACCACAGTCTCTAACAGTTGTTGGTTATTGTCGTTTCTTGGAGCATTGCCGGTGTTGTTTCCCATTCCCGCTACATTGTTGCTATGTATGGGGATTTCATTTTCTCCCGACACATCACCTTCACCATCTGTGGTGTCTCTTATATTGACGGTTCTCGGTCTTCCCCGTCGAGGCGACATATCGACCTGTCACGGTCATCCAATTTAAAGTTAGATCGACTCATAGATTAGAGTTCCAATTCTAATCCTAATACCACTAATTCTACTTAGGTCCTACCTCTACCTACCGAACCTTAGTCTCACTGGTATTCACACTAGGTCTCCGATATTCCAAATGACACACGGTGTCACAATGGATCCGCTTTGCCATAGTACAATGAATCTAGTACTTAGGCTCTGATACCACCTGTGACAGCCCGAATTTTCATTACCGCAAAAACCCGTGCCGTTAGATCGAGTGCGGGATCTGAGTCACAGTAAATCATGGTATCAAAGTATTTACTTCACTTCAAATAGCTCGGTCTTCCCAAATTAAACGATTGGAAAGACCGAGTAAACTAACAGTTCGGTAAATGAATGACTAAATCCTATTTATCCATTCACATAAACGAACGGCTAAATTCTGTTTATCAGGTGTATATCCGTCGGATCTATTGTGCTGGTATAAGCCAAAATTGGCCGGGTGTTACATCCTCCCCCCCTTAACTGAATTTTCTTCCTCGAAAATTGACAAAAATGGTAGGGGTATGGATTGTGTTGATATTGACTAAGTGCGTCAAGCTGGTAAAGGACATCCACTAAGTGGAGTTTGTTCAATGGGGTCTAGTATAGTATGAAATCCGAAAGTGTCATCAGTTGGGTCCCACTTGCAGTAAGCCAATCCTCATTATTATTGACATCTACCATCAGAAAGTTTGATGGTCGGGTCTTGATTATCTATTGACAATCAAAAATGAACTTGGTGAATTTGTTTACGATGAAATTTCATGCTGAATTTAAGTAAGTGTTGAGGTACTATAAAAAATTTTAGAGTCATCATGAAAAAAACTCTATCCACGGCAGGAATTTGAAAATTTTGATTCTAAACTAGAAATGGAATGGTCATGATTCATCAGTCCTAGCTGTATTTATAATGTAGAATAGAATGCATGTAGAGAGTGCTATAATGTAGAATAGAATGCATGTAGAGAGCTCACCAGCCGCCTCTCTGTATTTTTCCGTTGGTTGCTTCCTAGAGGGACTAGCACCAGAATGAGAAGTGTTCACAGCAAAATTCGTGGTATACCCCCGTGCCCTTGCGATTCACTGAGCGGCATCGCTAGGGAAACAGTGGTGCATGATCTCCATGATCATTGCTTTCGGGAAATTCATCCGCTTAATGATGTCCGCCCGAGTGTCGAGGTTGTCGGAGGAGGTGGCTAGCAGTTGTTGTAGGTCCAGTATCCTCCTATTCAATCTTCTATGAATCCCTATCCATTCTTCAATTCCAAGATGTTTAATGTTGTCGAACCGATGCACTTCATCCGTCAGTAGGTCATAGCTACCCACCTCATCCTGGTAATCCTCAATGAGTCGTGATATGAGGCGCACATATAGCATAATATTCGATGGTTTCTTCCTCCTTTCTAACATTTGGTTGTGGGCGTGAATTAGCCCCTCGATGACTACCTCAGCCGCATCAAACCATTTGTCTTCATAATCTGCGTTTAGGGCTTGTAGTAATATCCCTACTCTCTCTTCTTATTTTCTTAGAGCGTAGAGGTTACATCGGAAGACGATGTCCATCCACCACATCGCGGATGGCAACTGGGATCTCCTTAGGGATTGACCCGGCCCGTGCTGTCTGTGGGTCATTTCCATGGCTAGTTGGTAAAAGGGCACTTTGTGAAGGTTTGGTGGCAGTAATCCCAAATTTTCTAGATACATTAACGGGACACCCATGGCTATGCGATCATGATAAAACTTAAACACTCGGTTGTCTATGGTCATACAGAGTCTTCCCTCTCGATCAACCTCCAGGTTCTGGTAGAATAGTTTGACAATCAGTGCATAGCAGTGTGCGTGGAATGGTTGGAGTAACATTTCCAAGTTGGCTCTTTTAAAGTAATTAAGGGACAGAAAGGATGTTTCTTCACCTTCGAAATACAGTGGTCAAAAGACCACTCCATCTTAAACGTCTTGGCATCCCACCACGAGTTGGGTTGTTCTCGGGTCGATGGATGTTCTGAACTAGCCAGAGCCTTGCCCTTGGCTTGTTTCGAAAGTTTAGATCGGACAGGGGAAGGCTTAGGCGTGGTCAGTTTCCTTGGGGCCATAAATGAAAAAGAAAACGAAATGGAAATCGAAATGGGGAGGCTTTTAGGGTTTTACCTAGCGAATTGGGTTGAATCGAAGGAATTCGGATCCGGCGAAGCTTTGGTACGTCTAACCTCGAGTTTGGAGAGCTTCAGCGCAAGAAAATGGACGATTTGAATGCCAATGGTGCTGGTTCACGTGGGAGAGATGACGAGAGAGGGCCCCAGGCTTTAGAAATTTCAAAAATGATAAAATGAGGGTTTCTTGGGTCCCTTTTAACGATTAATAGTCGCCGCGGCGACTTTAACTTCTTGCCGTGGTGAGCCAAGAGCTGAAGCTCTTGCCGCGGCGAGCAGTGATCTCGCTGTAGCGAGGTGTACAAGCTAGCTGGTTCGGTCAACTATTGTGCGGGGGTTTGTTTGCGATATCAACCAAATTTTTTTCTACTTCTCATACTATGGTAAAGTGTCTCTAAAATGGTATATGCCATTTCATCAATATATTGACATCATAAGGAAAATTTTTTGATTACATTTGAACGTTCCCCACTTTTCCTTGCGATTACAATTACACACACATGAGACATGCTTGATCGCTAACACCTAATCGCCATTAGGGCTAGATTAGTTGAACAATTATGGGTACCAATCTTGTATTTCATCTTCACGTTCCCACGTCTCTTCGGTGTTAGAATGGTTGCGCCATTGTACTAGGACAAGAGGAATGCGCTTTGTCCTTAAAATCTGCTCTTTGTGGTCCAAGATTTTGACTGGTTCTTCAATCAGCGTTAAGTTTTCTTGAACTTCGATGGGCTGGTAGTCCAACACGTATGTTGCATCTCTCACATATTTTCTGAGCATCGACACGTGGAATATGTTGTGGATGCTAGACAACTGAGGTGGCAAGGCGACGCAATAGGCTACTTCACCGACAGGACCCAAAATTTCAAAAGGGCCAATACAACGAGGGCTAAGTTTCTCTCACTTTCCAAATTGCATTACACCTTTGGTCGGTGAGATCTTCACAAAGACATGATCTCCATCCTGAAAGGAACATGACTGTTAGTCTCATGACTATTAGACTTGAAACATAAAATAGTCTTGTGCACAAAAGTTACCTGAAACTCTATACTTGATCTTTTAAGATCGGCATAACTCTTCTGATGGCTCTGAGCGATCTTTAAACGTTCACGTATGAGTTGAACCGTTGCATTGGTGCTCTCGATGAGTTCTGGGCCTAACAAAACACGATCTCCAACCTCTTCCCAATTGAGTAAAGATTTATATCGACGGCCATAAAGCGCTTCAAATGGAGCCATCCCGATGCTTGTTTGATAGCTATTATTGTACGCGAACTCGATCAAGGGCAAGTGTTTGTCTCATGATCCATGAAAGTCCAACATATATGCCCATAGCATATCCTCGATTACCTGATTCATCCTTTCAGTTTGTTCGTCAGTTTGTGGGTGAAAAGTCGAGCCGAATTCTAATTTGGAACCCATCCCCTCTTGGAAACGCTGCCAAAACTAGGATGTGTAGAGTGGGTCTCGATCTGAAATGATACTCGAAGGTATGCCATGCAATCTCACTATCTCCCTTCATCTCTGGGCGTTCTTTTATTCTATGCCCCATTTTTCCACCTTTAAAGCATGCTCCCTTTGCCTTCCAACATTCTTTAGTTTTGTGAGGTTTTTCACACTTCAGACATGATTCCTTTGGTGTGGAGGAAGCCATATGAGAAATAGGGCAGTTGGTTGTAGCTGGTTGTGCTCTCGGTGCACTCGTAGTCATCGGACTCGATGCACTAATAGGTCTCGGAGGTCGAGGCGGTAGAGCTGTTGGAGCGAAGGACCATGATGTTGCCGTAGTAATAGGTTGTGATGGTGGTGGCATCAAATATCTAGGCTTCTTGCTGGCCTGCTTCGACATAGATGCCAAGGATTGAGCTTTCCTATTTCTGGCCTGCTTGTCCCTCCTTCTATAGGTGTCTTCAACCTCTCTTTCCATAATGAGCGCCAACCTTACTACCCATTCATATGTTGTTGGCTCAAACAATGCTATTCTTCCTCTTAGAACTGGTTTCAATCCATACTCAAAATTTTGAGTTTTCATCAGCTCATTGGTCACTAATTCGGGTGCAAAATGGGACAAGCGAGTGAACTTTTTCTCGTACTCTTGCATGGTCATGGATCCTTTCACTAAATTCACAAACTGTATCTCTAATTGACATTTCTTTGGTGCCGGGAAATACTTCTCGTAGAATGTGTTAAAAAAATTTCTCCCATGTCCAAGGCATCCCTGGCACTCGAGTTCTCTCAACCGATTTCCACCAAGGGTCCGCTTCACCCTCGAGTTGAAATGAGGCCCAACTGACCTTCTCTTCTTCCGTGCACCTGATTCTCAGTAAGATCTTTTCAATCTGATTCAAGCACTGTTCAACTTCCATTGGGTCAGCTTGTCCGTAAAAGCTTGGAGGCCTCATCCTCCTGAACTCTTGAAATCTCGATGGGTGGGGATTTCATTTGCTCCCGACGCATCACCTTAACCATTTGTGGTGTCTCTTATATTGACAGTTCTTGGTCTTCCCCATCGAGGCGGCATATTGACCTATCACGGTCATCCAATTTTAAGTTAGATCGACTCATAGATTAGAGTCCCAATTCTAACCCTAATACCACAAATTCTACTTAAGTCCTAGCTCTACCTACCGAACCTTAGTCTCACCGGTATTCAGACTAGGTCTCCGGTATTCCAAACGATAAACGGTGTCACAATGGATCCACTCTGCCATAGTACATTGAATCTAGTGCTTAGGCTCTGATACCACCTGTGATAGCCCGGATTTTCCTTACCACAAAAACCAGTGCCGTTAGATCGAGTGCGGGGTTTGAATCATAGTAAATCATGGTATCGAAGTATTTACTTTGCTTCAAACGGCTCGGTCTTCCCAAATTAAACGATTGGAAGGACCGAGTCAACTAATAGTTTGGAAAGCAAGCGTGCATGCTGAAAACAAAGTGTGCAAGCGGATATAGAAGAGTGAAAGCAATCAGGGTAAATTGTACACAGGCTCTCAAGCTAATTATTCACATCCATCAAAACTACACCAAAACATCCACCGGTGAAGGCCGCTCTTCACCTAAACAGTGGAGACAAAATTTAATCATCTTCAATTACAAAATCCCAAAATACTGTACCATATAACAAAGTTTCCAAAAATACACGGGCCCTCAAGTTCCCAACACACCTCAGCTACCGGTAGTACTCCTCGGGTAGCTCCTTTTCGTCCTCAAGCGTATATTCCAGATCCTGTTCTTGTTCTGGATCTCCCACAGACTCAGCTCCTGCAGCTATGACGTATAGTCGAGAGTTAGCTACTGTCTAAGCTCAGTGGAGATATAAACAATGCAAAATGATACTTTATTATTCTAATTCATGGCATAGATGCTTATTGAAATAAATCAAGTGAAACATATAGTGTCAAAACATATTGGCATAAAGCGAGCATTTCGGAATATGAATTCAAAAACATGTTGTATCATGAATGCAAGTGACGAGCAAGATTGTACTCAAACACATGTCGTTTCATGAATGCAATTTCAAATCAAGGGAACAAGACTGGATTGCTTATCATGTCAAGGAAACGAGCTTATACATGGCGAACGCATAGCTTATCAAGTCGAGCATATCATATCATATTACACACAAATTACATATTATTACTGTGAGTATCCCGTAGCAGGAATAGAGCAGTTCGTAGCGGACACAAGGCCGTAGCCTTGGGGACTCCACCCCTCCCTTGGAGGTTCCACTTCACTCACATCTAATCACAAGCACAAGATGAGTATTGTGGCAAAGCATCCCGTAGCGGGAACTGAGCAGTCTATAGCGGACCCAATGTTGAAACCTTGGGTACTCCACCCCTTTCATGGAGGCTCCACTCCTCAATTGTAGACAATCACAAGACATATCACATTCACGATGAGCGAAAACGTACTCAAATCATAACACGAAACGAGAACAAAATTTATCAAATGAACTTGACGGTCATATGCAAGCAAGATGTCATAGTGCATGTTCATGTACGAAACAAGTCATAAATCATATGCAGAGATATCGATCATCAACCACATAAGTGAAGCATGAGTAAAAATGCAATCAAAACAAATATATTATCCCATGATCAAGTCAAACGTATAGCTTGGCATTCAAAATTACCTTACCTCAAGTAACGTGTTCGTGCGAGTCAAAGCGCATGAATCAAGGTCAATGCCCTAGCAAATGGTTCCTTGTATACACCCTAAATCATGTACCGCATATAAGCTAATGGTTAACGAACCACACGTGTCTGAATCAAGGTCTCTCGAGCATAAAACTATATGTAATCTCAAAGTCCACAACAGGGCATACCTCGCCGTGGTGAGCTCACATGCCGCTGCGGCGAGCTCTTCAGGTGCCACATGAATTAAGTCATCTCGCCGCAGTGAGATTTCTCAGAGCTGAATTGGTTGTGTTTGCAAGGTAGCACTCTCCGCGGCGAGGGCTTCAAGTGTTTTCTCGTCGCGATGAGCCTCTAAGTCGTCGCGACGAGCCTTAACAGGTCACCAGTTCTCTATTTCACCTTATAGGTTCCAAAACTCGATCTTCATGTGTAAAGTCCTCCTTTCAAGGGCAAAATGGAGGCGTACTCGATACGATCGTGTCACACATAGACTCCTATCCTACTATGATTACACAAGGCATGATCTGAGACTTTGAAAATCGGTTAATTCCGTTCTAGAATCCACGTGGGTCCAATTCACGAGGTTTCAAAGCATGCAAACTCGTAACACAACTCACTCGGGTTTGGTTTTGGATTATTGAGTCTCCAACACTCATGTGCTCATGCATGCACGCATTTTGAGGCATCAGATCTTGAGGATTTGGCTTTGAAGCCTCTCGCATGCCCGATTCCTAAATTCGCCGCATGAACTTCTAACCCTTGTGTAATCCAATTCTAATTCTAGAAAATAGATCTGCAGAGCGAAGATTGAAGGTTTACCATAACGAATTCCTTGCATGTGAAGCTTTCGAGATTTCGCAAAAAATCTCTCCCGTTAGAATCATCTTGGTCTTTGCTCGAAAGAGTCCGTGGTTCAAGAACGAGTTGAACAATCTCTCTGTTGCAATCGTGGTTTCTCGTTGAGGAAAGTGAAGATGTCGGCCGATTTGGAGGCTTCTTTGAGATGGAGATGGAAGGAGAGGAGCTCTCCTCTTTCGTGTTTGTCAATTAAAGCCCATACATGCCTTATGCGTGCATGCTAGCTTATAAGGCTAGGGGGTTGTGTTTTGGTGTGGTGCCTACACACCCAATTTGGTGTATTAGTTTGGCCTAAGGCCACATATTTGGGGCTTTAAGTCATGTGCCAGGTTTCTAATGGGTGTAAACAATGGGCCAGATCTAATTTACAGGTCCTGACTCTCGAGTGATGAAAACGGGTTTGATTTAAGGCTTATCACTATTGGGTCACATCAGTTGGGTTGTTAACTAATGGGCCTGCAGTCTTGGCCTTACCTATTGGATCTCACACAAGGAGCCCGGTTATTTTATGGGGTCCTGATCCAAAGAGACCCAGTTCATATAAACGAACGACTAAATCCTATTTATCAGGTGTATATCCACCGGATCTATAGCGCGGGTATAAGCCGGAATTGGCCGGGTGTTACATTTACAAAGCAGGAAAAGTGCATAAAAATAAATCTAAACTAGAAAGCAAATAAATTGATTTTCTGTCTCCCAAACCCAGTCGTCAATTGCTTTTGAGAAACTTCAGATACTCTACTCTAGAAAGCAAAATAAATATATTCTAAGGTTGATCTTCCAACTCTCAATCTCAGTTGCCAATTGATTTTGAGAAGCCTTGGATAATTATTCTAAGTGTCGGACTCTCTTATTTACAGAACCACAGAAATTGGTTACATTATTTTTGGACTCTAATCAAAGTAAAATTCTAAAACTAAAGATTCCTAAAATTATAAGCTTCCTAATTCTTATCCTCCTTGCTTCAAATTGTAGATGCGTGCAAAGCTTTTCTTCCTGATTTTCAGCAGCAGAGATCTTCCCCAATCTTCTTAGATCCGTAGAGTGTAGAACTTTTATTCCAAGAATCTTCGATTCTATGTTTGTCTTTACAATTTTCACATGACTTCCAGCAGTACATGAAGTTTATATTTCAAAATTGAAGTTACGATTTTGCTTTATTCTTTAGTACAATTTCTCTTTCTCGATCACTCGTAATTCACCTCGATTTCTGTAGTCTGTGAACTATCTTCTACAGAATCATGAAGTATGATTCTCTTTTATTCTAACTTTGGCTCAGACTTCATTACGATTTGAATCATGAATCTTCTTTCAATCCAGACAGGTGATTTTTCTACTACGATTTGGATCGTATTTTCATGCGATCTTCTTTCTACTACTTTAGAAGTGCATTTGGCTTGTATTAACATTTTTATTCATTTTTGCTTACAGATCTAAATATTCACATTAACATCTCATTAGTAGCAAATCGGGGTCTAGCATCACTAAGTTAAGGGTATCAAAATGGTAAATTCTGTGACTGATCAATATTCATTCTAGAATGGTTTATGTTGTCATTATGTCTTAAACCGATCTTTATTCTTCTTATGTTGCCATTGTCGCCTTAAGATAATCACATGGAATTCAGAGAACGCAGTTATGATTAATTAGGATTACAAAAATCTGTTATAAGGAACCTATTCTTTGTTATAAAAATAGTTTTATTTCAATCCAAAACTTTAGTTTTAAACAAAAACCAATTTTTTATTCTTGAAAGGCAAATAGAGAGTTTTTAGATTAACAACCTTCCCTGTGGGATCAATACCTAATACACATACTACAATACTATTGTGCGTTTGCAATACGTTAAGACAAGGTATAGTATAAAATTCTACCAAGTTTTTGGTGTCTTTGCCGGGGAAGCAGGTTATTTCTGAAAATTTAAGATTTGTCTTTCAATTTTTAATTCTTTATTTTTTATTTTTCTTTTCTAATTCTTTATTCCTTTTCAGGTTTGAGCAGGAGCAACAGATCAGAGTTTCAAAGATCTCCTGATAAGGGAAGCTAGAGGCACAGATTTGTCTCTCCCAACCTATTTCATTATTTGAAATATAAAGAAAAAAATATATATTCTTTTTAACTTATGCATCACACTCGTTCTCAAAATTCAAATATTTTTTAGTGTGATCCAGAAATTGAACGAACCCTCTTACGGAATTTGGCTTCCAGCCGTACTTTTGAAAGAGAATCTGCCACGATGTCGGAAGATCGCCCCATTCAGGAGCACTACACCCCAGTTACGTTGACCGCACCCTTATGCATTGCTTTACCCGAGGTTGCGAACGGTCAACACTTCGAGATCCAGCACACCATGCTACAAGCCCTTCCGAATTTTCATGGGCTTGATCGTGAAGATCCCTATCAACATCTTAGAGATTTTATAAAACTCTGCACTACATTGAAAATATCAACACTAGATGATGAGGCTGTGAAATTAAGGTTATTTCCCTTCTCTCTAAAAGACTGAGCGAAAGTGTGGCTTATTTCTTTGCCCGCTGAGAGTATTACCTCATGAAATAGACTGCAGGCTAGATTTCTGACCAAGTATTTCCCAATTGGTAGGACTAACCAAATTCACCAAGCGATTCAAACCTTCCGGCAACTGTCAGGAGAACTGTTTCACTAGAGTTGGGAACTGATGCAAGATCTCTTGCGAAAATGCCCTCATCATGAAGTGCCGAACTATTCGATCGCACAAAGTTTCTATTAAGGTTTAACTAAAGGGAATCAACAAATGGTAGATGCTGTGAGTGGAGGGACCTTCATAGCCCAAAATGGACGGTACTCCTGGGATCTTTTCGAAATGCTGGCCGATTATTCTTTGTAGAAACAGACCCTACAAAAAGTTGATCCCGATGTAACTTGCAACACTCCTCTCGCCAAGAGTGGTCTTTATGATGTCAGTCTTGACAAAGTGAAGATGGAGAGAGACATCAATGTTAAGGTGGCGATCTTGGAACAAAAACTAGCATCTTTGATGACCACTAACCTTAATGCTACGGAAAGGCCCATTGCAGTCTGCTTAATTTGCCAAAGCCTGACCCAAGCTATAACCGAATGCCTAGCAGCCACATTATACTTGGATGTAATAGAGAAGGAATAAGTTTTTGCGTTCCAAAGGAGTGATTACGGGAATATGTACAACCCGCAGTGGAGAAACCACCCTGGCTTTAACTTTGGCTCCACAAGTGGAGCACAACCAGGACCATTTGTTGTGCAACCACGATATCCTCCTAACTAGAATTTTCAACAGCAATATCCCCACCCTTGAGGTCACAATAGCCTATTGAGTAGTAGCAGTATATGCCACAACAGCGCAGCGAAACTGATGCCACCGTTGTCTAGATCCTTAGGGATTTGCTGCAACAGTCACATCATTTTAAAGACCTATCCCAACTCCCTAAATTCCCTTAGACCCTACATTCCCATACCTAATTCATCACGAAGCTGGAAACCAAAATTGGATAGCTAGCTATGCAGATGATGAAAAGAGAGAATGGCCAACTACCGTCGCAGCCAGTAAGCAACCCTAGAGAATATGTTTTTATGGGGGAAACATCAACCCCCACAGACCAAGCCTGAGTTCCTCAGGGGCACTGTCGAGCTACAAACTCACCCGTAGCAAATTTTTGAACAACATGCAGTCAGGATAGTTTTTGTTTTGGAAAAGCCCCGTGAGAAGTGCATTACGATCGCACGTAGTAGATTACATGCGCTCGTAAGGTCTTCTCCTTTGTATTTTGTTAGAATACGAGTGAACATAAGGATTTACGTGCGCTCATAGACTCCTTTTTCCTTGTACAATACTTTGTTCATGCGAACCATAGAAATTACGATTTGCCATTTGAAGAATCGTAGAAAAATTCCTGCACTTCGAGAGTGGAGAGGCCAAGATCGTGACCTACAATCTTCCATTGCGGATGAGCATGGTGACCATTTTAGCAGGTTACTGATAGCTCTAAAAATTACGTTATGTCTTAACCTATTGAAGGCGCACAATAAAAATCATAGCACTAGCGATAGAATCGTTCCCACAAGAAAGGTCGAAAATCTTAAAAACTATTATTTGCCTTTAAAGAATAAAGAATGTTTTTTTTTAATTTAAACTAAAGCGCAAGAAAATAAATCTAAATCTTCAAACTTATGGATCCTGATCGTCAATCAGTTTCCTTTGGTTCTCAGATATTTAGAAAATTAAAATACCATTACACTATCTCAACCTTCCAGAGTTTGGTTGTCAATCAAAACTAGAATTCTTTAATATAAATTTATACTAATTTGTAATCTTCTAAAAATTTGGTCATCAATCAAATTCTAGAAAATTGAAGATGGAAAAGAAAATATCATTACACTAATCTGTAAATTCTCAATCTTAATCATCAATTAAAATCAAGAACTTTTAGATGTTTACAAAGCAATAAAAGAAAGTAATAAATCTAAAGTAGAAAGTAATAAAAAAATTTTGCATCTCTCAATCATAGACGCCAATTGCTCTTGAGAAACTACGAATACTCTACTCTAATCTTTCAGTCTCCAATCACAGTTGTCAATTGCTCTTGAGAAACCTTGGATATCTAAAGTAAACTAAACTAAGGTGATCTTCATAAAACTCAACCTCAGTTGTCAATTGATGCTGAGAATTCCTTCAATAAGTTTTTCCTCTATGTCGAACCCTCTTATTTATAAATTATAATGGGTCGATTTACAATATATGAATCCTAATAAAAATAAACTACTAAAAGCAAAAGTTTCCTAATTTAATAAAGCTTATAATTCTAATCTTCCTTGCTTTAGATAATAGATGTGCATAGGATTCTTCTCCTTTTTTTCAGTAGCAGAGATCTTCAGGATTCTTTCGCCAATCTTCTCAGATCTGTAGAGTGCAAGACTTCTAATTTCAGAGTTCTTTCTATTCTTTGCATGGCGGTGTATCTCTCATGTGATCAGCAGCAGTGGCTCAAGCTTTAATATACACAATCTTAAGTACTATTGTATCTCTTCATCTAGTACGATTCTTGCTCTTCGAACGATCGTATCTTCCATTTGTGCTAACCAGTCTCGAGCATCTTTGATAGGATTGTAAATTACGATTCCTTCTTTTCTTCTTCATTTTTGTGCTTTTGAGATTACAATTTCACTTACGATTGGGATCGTATCTTCGTGCGATCATATTTCTTACTACTTTTTTAGTTCATTTTGACAAAGATTAACATTTTGGTACTTTTCTGCTATCTATTTTAAATATCTACACATCAATATCTCATTACTAGCAAACTGGGGTCTAACATCACTAAGTTAAGGGTGATAAATTGATAATTTATGTGACTGACCACACTCCCAAACTTACAGTTTACTAGTCCCTAGAAAAAAAGGAAAGATAAACTAATTTAAGAATTTAAATGTCACTTTCGTAGGAAACACGATTGTATTTAGCAGATGCAACAAGCCTTAAACCCCTAGGTGATCCCTAGTGGAGGAGTTGTGTCTCCTGAAGATTTTTCGTGAAGTTACAAACTTCAAAATATTTTTGGATTTTTCAAAAATTTTCTTAAAAGGAAAAAAAACTCTATAACTTAAGTAAATCTAACTACTTAACAACTAATCATTTCATGTTTGTTTAGATTTTCAAAAATATGATTCCATCAGTTATAATTTCCCATCCTGGCAGTTATCTGGTGTATTTTAAATGTAACCCTTGCAAGTGCACAAGATCTATTGCAGTATGGCAAGAACAAAGGTGTCGAACCCACAGGGAAATCTTGAATTTTAATTAATTCTTTCAGAGATTTAAAAACGTCCCCAAGGAAGTACCAAGGGCAGATTCGATTTACCAAAAATTTATCACTTTTTCCTAAATGCAGAAAAATAAATTAATCTAAATAACTAATTACCGATGAATCTAAGAACAATATTTAAATAAGATCAAGAAATATGCTACCCCAGATTTGTACCCCCCTTTCATTAAAGAATCATTCACACCATCACCATCATTCATTCATAAAAATGATTTGAAATAAAGTATGATCATCAATCCGGCATACCCTATCTAAAAACAATGACTCAAATTTATCATTGCGGTATGAGTCATGTAAGAAGCATAGCGTATCTCGTGATGTGTAGATCAAAACAATAAAAACATTAGACTATGGTATTAATCATAAATATGGGTACTTATCTGGGGATCGCATCTTTCCCGATCTACTGATTTAGCCGCTCATCTTTGGTGTATGATCTCCTTGTTCATTCAAAGTCATTCCTCTTTTTATTTCTTCCAAAAATCTTTGGTTACAATGTCTTTTCCTAAATACAATCTATGAATGTAAAAGAAAGACAGTGCAAATCCTAAGTACAATCTACCCAAATCAATCCCTAGAAGAAGGAGAAAAGAAGAACTTTTAAAAAGATGCTCAGAGCAGTCTAAAACCAAAAATAATAATGAATAAATAATCCTCTAAAAAAAAACTCTCTAAAAAATCTCTAATTATTTCTTAAAAAAAATCATCTAATTCCTATCTCTAATTCTTGCTCTAATTTTTGCTCCTAATCCCCCCTTTCTGAAGTGTTTGATCCGCTTTAAATAGAGCCGAAGTTTCCCAGCCGCAGAGGTGTTCCAACTCAAAATTTTAGGGTCGATTAATTGACCCAATAGAGTCGATGCATCGACCTCCCAGATTTTCGTGAATTCCTGCCGAACTTTACATCAGACACTGCTTCAGTATTTTGGCCATAACTTTCTGTCCCCGAACTCGGATTGAGGCGATTCTTGTGCCGTTGGAAAGCTGGCAGAAATCTCTACAACGTTTATGTTTTGAAAATTTCATAATTCGGGCATTTTGAAGGTCCAAATTGATCTGTAAGTTGTACCAAGTTCTCGATGACCCAAAGTTACAGTGTTTTGACATTATTTTCAGAATTCTTGGGCTGTTTTCTGCACTTGGCTTGTATTTACCTGAAACACTTCAAATCTAATAATTCTTATCAGATAGCCTTCATCGGATAGCTAAATATAGGTATCTAGGGGTGAAATATCATCATATTTCACTACTCATCATTATCCTTGATCAAATACTCAATAATTTCAATTCATATTAAGCATAGAGTGTGTGCATACCAACAAAGGAATTCATTCGTTATATAATTTTCTAAACTGCAGATTTAGAAAATATTTTCATCTAAATTCTTACTGTTGGTATACTCTTAAAAAGGTATCGAAATTATTGGGTTTTCTCAATGATGTATATAAGAAATAATTTCAAGGACAATTGACAAAAATATAAATATCATGGAATAGATAATCAATTTTATTTCTTATGCATCCTGATTTTCCATAGGATTTATTATACATATCTTTATCAGGTTCATACTCTTGTAAATCATAAATTAGAAAGGACTTTATTCGGCTTGTAATGGGGCTTTGAGTTAAAAGGTTCCAAAGAAAGGTAGAAAGGATTCAAAAGTTCTGAGAATTCAACTTATCTCTCACATATTCTTCTTCATCTTTCCTTCTTTTTCTGCTTCAATAAGTATCCAAAAAGTTGGATAACTTCTTCCCATTTACATTTTTCTTCAGTAAATCCTTTTTTTCTTTTGATTTATCTTTTTCAGATATCCTTTTGAAAATTTCTTTCTCAGTTTGGAAACTTTTTGCTTCTCTTTTTTTTTTACTCTCATATATCTTTTTTTTCTCAATTTAAAAAATAAAAATATTTTTAACCATTTTTTTTCATTCCCCTTATCTGTTCTAGAAAAACATTTAACATAATCATAGAATATTTGATTCAAATAATCAGCAATATGAGATTTCAAATTAAAGCATAGTTAAGGAGTTCAAGAAAATTTGAATTCAAACATAGTCTAAACATTGCAGTTTAAATCAATGTATAATTTCAAACATTCAATTTGATACAGTGCGCAATGAATTGAATATGAATCGTAACCGCTTCTAGTTTTTATATTTGAACTTCTACTAAGATGATGGTAAGGCTTTTGGAATCGTCCATTTTTTTCTATCGTAACTCACATGTAATGGTTAACAAAGATAAAAATAAAAATAAGCCTAAAAATCTAAAAATAGGATTAAAACTAAACAGAAAATGCATATATAAACAAGTTTTTTTTTTTTTTTGTGCAATATGCAAAAGTAATATACATACACAACGTGAGTGTACCCCCAAACTTAAATAGGAAAACGTCCTCATTATTCACAGAAACAAGGGATACCAAAAATTCTTGATGGTGCCAACACGAGTACCGGGCATAAAATATGCAAGAATATAAAAAATCTCCCCCAAACTTGGGAAAAATTGCATCCAGCGTATTTATATAGAAACAACACCATAAAGAAAAATTAGAAACAACAAAAGTAATAAAAGAAACAAAAGAAATTTCTATTAATAAGATGAAATATTTACAGAGGTTGCATAAAGATAGAAACCTAGGAAAAATCAAGATACTGACTGACTACGATACCGACAGCGACCATCCAGGGAAAGGATTAATTTGATAAAGATCGGCCTTTGGGGAAACCACCTTCAATCAGTGTCTCGCCTCTCCCCAAAAAAAAACACTCCTCCCTGCCTTCTGCTTCATCAACTGCACCCTCGGAAGAGAAATGCAATGCAGTTAGAGGAAGAAGTTGAGGAGTGGGTGGTTGAGTAATGGAGAGGGGCGAGGAATAGTTCAACCCACCATCATCCTAAAGGAACTCGCACTCGGGGTGGGTTGTGATAGCAGAAATATTAAGAAGTGGGAGAAGATGGGGCGTAGGAAAAAGGTTTCGGATTTGGGTTAGGTTTAGGGTAAAGGGTGGTTTCGGTGGACGATTTAGCATCTAGTATGGGTTGTTGGCGCTTCAACTTTTCTACTTTCTTTATTGTAGCCAGAAGTTTGGCCCTTTGTATCTCAAAAATTCGGTTGAGTCTTTTACTGATATCGTCATGGTCTGGTTCTTTCGCCATAAGGGTTAGGGTTTGAAAGAGGAAGGCGAAAGAGATGAGTATTGAAGGGTAAAGGTCTGTGAAGAGGCATGATTTTATAGGATAAAAAGGGTAGAGCTCTGAACCCTCACTTCGAATTAAACGTCGAGGTGTAGGCATTTAAGCTTAGGTATTTGGCAAGTGGTGGTATTGAATGCGATGCATGTCCAATTCCTCTACAATTTTAAATGAGCTCGAATTCCAAGGTAACCGATGAGACTGGTCACTGGATCCCCAAATTGTAATTTACGATTCTAGATAATAGTACTCAAACTCAGTAACAATCTGAAATGTAATCTCTATGATTCGACCATGGGAAATCACGAGTGATCGCAAATCCATATGCTCAAAAGTGAATATATTACAGCAGAGAGGCCCTATGATCGATCGTATTTCCACATGATTTACGTCATAGGGTGCTTTCTTCCAACATTTCCTACTTTGCATTAAAAGAAATAATGCACATATATTATAAGATTTTGCTATGGATGAGTCGGTAGCACGACAGATCTTTCAGGAACTCAATTTATACCAAGGGGAGTGGGTATATCTCCCCAAAATGTGTGTCCTCTTGGTTTGTCATCTGACTACTCAAATACTTGGCCACTCTTTCTTATTTAATAAAGTAGTTAGTTGCTCTATCTGAGTTCCTAACTTAAAAATAGATTGCGAAAGAGAGAGGAGTAGTTGTGTTTGGCATTGGCCGTGTTGCTGCCACCTCCTGGCATCCTGCAATATGGCGTCCTCTGAGGCGTCAGTAATGTCTTGGGTTACTATGAGATATAAAGGGATAACAAGATACTGAGGAACTTCCTGAGTTGGGCCATGGTAAGGACCACAAGCTTCTCCTTTTTGAGATGTTGGGTGAGATTTTATACCCAACAAGGACTGAATTTTTGTTTTCCAAAGCATCAGCTTCGAGAGCCAATTCATCATTGACTTTAATTCATGCAATTCTCCCCGCTTAGGAGGTATATTCCTTAAAGTCTCCAAATCAGTCCTACTCGATGCATGACTTTGCACTGATTCCTCGCTAAGGATCTCAAAGAGTTCCCAAGCATCCTTTGTAGTCAATGTACGGAACATTCCTCCGCAAGTAACATCAATCATGTGTTGGGTTTGTTCATTTAGGCCTTCATAGAAGTCAAGCACTATTTTCCAGCGTGGGACCCCATGATGAGGGCACTTGCTTAGAAGTTCGTTAAGACGCTTCCAGCTTTCCTACAAAGACTCATCCAAAAATTAATGAAACGTTATGATAATCTTCCGGATCCGATTCGTTTTACTGATTGGGAAGTACTTAGTGAGGAACTTATTTTGTAACTCTTCCCAACTAGCAATTGAATGGCTGGGCAAAGAGTTCAGCCACTACTTTGCCCTGTCTCTAAGAGAAAATGAAAGGAATCTCAAACGAGTGACCTCTTCTGATAATTTTTTTATTCTAAAGGTCGTGCAGATTTCGAGAAAGCTTGTTAAGTTCGTGTAAGGATCCTCTTCACCAACCCCACGAAAAATAGGAAGTAGTTGAAATACACTGGGTTTGATTTCAAACGTTCCATCACCGGTTACTGGAGGTAATAAAATACACGAGGGATGCGTAAGAGGGGACAATGCATAATACTCCCTCAACGTTTTAGCCACATGTTGTTCTTTTCCCGCCATATTGAATCAAATTAATAATAAGACGGAGCGGCTAGAACGTTTAATATTATATTTTTATGTTTTTAATTTTATTTGATTTTTATTCTAGAAAGCAGGGAGAGAATATAAATATGAGCTTCTCTCTTCTATTGTCAGAAGAAGTGTTGAAACTCTTGATCAGTTGCTCCGAATAAACCTGCAAAAGATAAAGAAGTGATCAAAGAAAATAAAAATAGAAAAGAAAAGGAGTTTAAAAGACAAATATTAGTTTTTAAAATTTTTCCATTTCCCCGACAGCGGCTCCAAAAATTTTGACACCTCTATAATTACATTCTGTCTTAACCTATTGAAAACACACAATGGAAATCATAGCACTAGCGATAGGATCATTCCCACGCAGAAGGTCGAAAATCTTCAAAAATATTATTTGCCTTTAAAGAATAAAGAATGGTTTTTATTTTTTATTTAAACTAAAGTGTAAGAAAATAAATCTAACTCTTTAAACTTCTAGATCCTGGTCGTCAATCAATTTTCTATGGTTCTTAGATATTTATAAAATTAAAATACCATTATACTATATCCTAGCCTTCCAGAGTTTGGTCGTCAATCAAAAACTAGAATTCTTTAATATAGATTTATACTAATCTGCAATTTTCCAGAAATTTGGTCGTCAATCAAACTCTAGAGAATTGAAGATGGAAAAGAAAATACCATTACACTAATATGTAAATTCCCAATCTTAGTCGTCAATTAAAATCAAGAACTTTTAATGTTTACAAAGCAATAAAAGAAAGCAGTAAATCTAAACTAGAAAGCAATAAAAAGATCTTTCATCTCTCAATCACAGGCGTTAATTGCTCTTGAGAAACTATAGATACTCTACTCTAATCTTCCAGCCTTCAATCACAGTCGTCAATTGCTCTGGAGAAACCTTGGATATCTAATCTAAACTAAACTAAGGCGTTCATTAGGAAATTCAACCCCGATCGTCAATTGATGCTGAGAATTCCTTCAATAAGTTTTTCCTCTTTGCCGAGCCCTCTTATTTATAAATCATAAGGGGTCGATTTATAGTATACGAATATTAAGAAAAATAAACTTCTAAAAACAAAAGTTTCCTAAGTTAATAAAACTTCTAATTCTAATCTTCCTTGCTTTGGATAATAGATGCGAGCAGGATTCTTCTCCTTATTTTCAGTAGTAGAGATCTTCAGGATTCTTTCGCGAATCTTCTCAGATCCGTAGAGTGCAAGACTTCTAATTTAAGAGTTCTTTCTATTCTTTGCATGGCGGTGTATTTCTCACGTGATCAGCAACAGTGGTTTGAGCTTTAATATACACAATTGTAAGTATGATTGCATCTCTTCATCTACAATTCTTGCTCTTCGAACATTCGTATCTTCCATTCGTGTTAACCAGTCTCGAGCGTCTTTGGTAGGATTGTAAATTACGATTCCTTCTTTTCTTCTTCAGTTTCACGCTTTTGAGATTATGATTTCACTTACTATTGGTTCTTAGTCATGATTGGGATCACATCTTCATGCAATCGTATTTATTATTGCTTTTTTAGTTCATTTTAGCAAAGATTAATATTTTGGTACTTTTTTGCTCTCTGTTCTAAATATTTGCACATCAGCATCTCATTAGTAGCAAACTGGGGTCTAGCATCACTAAGTTAAGGGTGATAAATTTATAAATTATGTGACTGATCAGTTACCACTAGTAGGAGCCTATTTATTCGTGAGTGAATAAATTTGCCGCTCATTCAAACTCTTTAGCCACACACTTCTTCTCTCCCTCCAATTTTTAAAAGCTCCTCTGCCCTACCCGACTATTTTAAATAGCCTGAAACCCCCTTTTTGATCTTTGAAACCCTAGCTTAAGAAAATCTTCAACCGCGGGATTAGGGTTTGAACTGTAACGAGCAAGTAAGGTAACGGTTTCATTTTCAAATACCTCATTTCTTTGAGTTTTCAAAATCATGATCATCTTTCTAAAACCCATTGAAATATAGGGCAGAGGAGCATGTATCACGGAATGTTTGGATATAATTAACAGTTCTCTGAGAATCGATTAAGCTAACTAGTTTTTTTTTTTTCTCTCAGAACTTTAATGCCGGCATGCCGAGATCAAAATCAGCAAAGTGGAAAGGAGAAGATACCGAAGGGGACGATTCTGACCGTTCTCCATTTCATACACATAATACATGGGTTATTGTAGCCATTGCCAAATCCCAAGCAGCATCCCCACCCAAGAAGAAGTTGAAATCCACTGAGGTAGTTGTTAAGCACTTGCCTCAAGGGAGAATGAAAATTGGTGCCAAGTCTGTACCTGCCGCCAAAATGGGCAAGTAGGCAGAAAAAGGGAAAAAGTTGGCATCACCTGCTAAGACTAAAAGATTGCTTGATTAGCCCCCAACCACGATGAATCAACATATTGTGGGGGCTGAAATTGAAGTCGATGTAAATTTTTGGGACCGACTGCAGATTAGTAAAGCTTCCTTCCAATACTTCTGGGATGAAGAGCCTGACTATTTACTTGAACTAGGAAAGACCCCAGTCTATCCTAGACTGGTGAATTTGTTTTACAAAAGAATTATCAATAGTGGCACCAAGCAGTCCCCTGTGCTTTCTACCATTGTTGATGGCCACCCCATCCAAATAACTAGGGAACTGATTTCTGGTGTCATAGTGATGCCATTGGAGAGACCTGAGGTCTCTAAGGCACATCCGGAGAACACGATTATAAGACCAACAACTCCATCCCTCCCGGATTTTGTCCAAATGGCCACAGGATTGCTGGGCCAACCTCAGGTTGATAAATTGAAATTTATTAGAAAAGAACTAGAGGAAAGCAACCTATCTCTCCATTTTTTGGATGTCTTGATCTATAAGACTATCCACCCAACCTGCCATGGAACCCAGAGAAGGCTTCACTTTGTGAAAGGCTTATATTTGATGGCCAACCGATACTGGTTTGAAGTACTTGCTTACCTCTTAGAGGTAATGGATGTAATGAGGGAGAAGTCGAATAAAAATAAATATGAGAAGTTGAGATTAGACCTCCACTTTGGGGGCCTGATCACAAATGTACTCCTGAATGTACGGTACAAAATTGAACCTAATGAAGATGCCCTAGTATGGACAGAAGAGGACTTAACTGATGTGGTGTATAAGAGGACACTGACTGCTATAAATAAAAAGAAAATTGTTAAACCTCCTGCAGAAAGTGAGACTTTGACTGGTACTTTTGTACCAACTCCAACTGAAACCACCTAGCCCCATGTGGCTATTACTGTGAGTTCAGACACAGCATGTATCGAGACTGCTAAAGAAACCACTGCTCCTCTTGAGCTAGTGGACATTGAGGGAGTGAGTATTTCTACTCCTCATGAGCGGATGGAGCCCAGCTCCCCCTTAAGTCCCAAACCCACAAAGCATGAGCTAAGGGTTGAGTCATTGCCCACACCTAAACCATCTAATCTATATGACTCAACAATGGACTCCCCCACAGGGCCTACTTTACCCTACTCTCCTATGGAAGGCACACTGCCTATATCCAGTGAAATAAACCCCAAGAGTACATATGTATTAGTGGCAGAGGAAATCCCCCCTCTGCCTATCATTCATCAAGCTCCTGAGGTGGTTGTTTCAATTGCTAGCCCTGTTTATATTGAGTCTGCTCCACCACCCATGGTCGCATCATTTGTGGAGTAGGCCCACCATCATTAGCACCTCAGAGGAAGGACCTATCTGTGAAACCCCAAGAGGAGGCTTTTTTCAATGAAGGTCCCTCTCCTATCCCTAGCCCCATTGCTATTCCAATCCCCACACAGTCAGAATGACATCCTAATTGGGAAAGAAAGATTCTACAATTGGAAGCTTGGCAGAATACACATGCTCCACACCTTTTGCCTCTCCCACGATTAATTAAAGGATTGATGGAAGAAGTGCATCGACTAAAGACCATTACTAGTCTTCGAGGAGTGGGGACATCCAGTGAACCCCCCATCCCATATCAATGACATCAGCCAGTGAGAGGGAGGCTTTGTATCAGTCAATTAAGCAGCATGCTCAACTGAATTTTTGACAAGAAATTGAGGAGAAAATAAAATTGAATCCATAATTAAAGTGCATCAAGCCACATCTGTTTTGCATAAGGAAATAGAGCAGCTGAAGGAGAAGAACAACCTTCTTGAAGAAGAGAGGCAGAATATGGAGCAACAACGGAAGCAAGGTCAAGATGAAAATACAAATTTGAGGCATCAACTTGCAATGATGTACCAAGATCCGACCAAGAAAGAACAAGCTTATCTCGATTACCAGAAGCAGTTGCATGCCCAACTCGATCAATAGACCCATTAGATTGCGTTAAATGATGGGCAATTAAGGAAACTCCAGGAGGAGAAAGAGTGACAGATACTGGCATGTGATGATCAGAAGAGAAAAATTGTATCTATCACCAATGCCAAGCTTGTAACAACATTGAAACTGAGAAAAGAATCAAAAATGCTAAGGGCAGAAGGGAAGGAGAAGTTTGTTGTCATCACTAGGTTGATTGATAACCTGAGTTGATAACCTGAGAGCCACACAAATAGAGATGAGAGCCATGACTGAAAAGTATCAGGAAGCACTGATTGAGAAAGAAAGAATTGAAGCTTGCTACAAAGAATTACAATATGAGCTTCAGTACAATCCCTTGACTACATATTCGGAGAAGGTCGAAGCTGCTATTGATCCCACAGAGACTGCTACTACACCTTTTGTTTTCGAATCAGATCCTGAAATATCAAGCAGCTCAATTTCATAGCAGCTCAATTTCAGCTCCATCTCCAGCCCAGCTTGCAACAGTTACATCTTGGGCAATTATACCCTACATGGTTTTGATTCTACCCAGTGAGTGAACCTGATCAGATATTCATAACCTCACAGGTATGCTTTTTGTTACCCATATTTTTGACTGTTCACAATGAGGACATTGTCCGATTTAAGTTTGGGGGTACACACGACTGTGTATATATTAATAAAAAAATTAGTTAGTTTTAGTTTTGTAGCGACCTGAGATCTCACAACATCTTAATTGTAAGATCTTAGACCGTACCTTCGTATCGAGAACCATAGAAACATAATAAGGCGATAAAAGTACCTTAAACAACGGAAGATAAAATTTCTTTGAAACATTAATTAATCTAAATAAAACCCATGATAATGTTCTTATTCCAATAACAAGTCCAACATAATTAAAGCTTAAATAGTTTAGATAAAATACTAACTGATCAATGTCCCATTTATTTAAAATTACTACTAACTAGAAAGGAAAATAGCTAATTAGGCCACGAAGCCATCATCGCCATTCAGTCCAGTTTCTTGAGCACCACGTGCCGTCTCATCGCCATAGACCCATACATTGTCATTGGCAACACCTGTCTCATCTGGTCACCCACATAAACAAGGGGTGTAAGTTTACACTTGTATGGACCAGACATGCAATCCATTGAAGCATAAAATATCAATCCTAGCTATATAATATTTCGATATATCTCATGTATGTGTGCATGTGGCATGTATTATCTCACTAAGCTGAAATGAACTGAATGTAAACATATATATATTAATATTACATGAATGCATCATATCTTTTAATTTCATCTTTCTTGTCATTTAATGCACGTTAGACTCCGTCATGCTCAAGACGTTGGGTCTAATGAATCATGTTATTTATTGCATGTCAAACTCCGTCCCGCTCAAGACGTTGGGCTGAATCATGCTCATCATACTCTTGTTCAGTTAGACTCCATCTTACACAAGATGTTGGGTCTAATACATTCTTAGACTCCATCGGGTACAAGATGTTGGGTCTAATGCTCATTAATCATGGCTTGACATTTCATCGTATTTTACGTATCTTGATTGTGAATTATATATATAATCATGGGACATATAAAGTGCATGAGAGTGATATCATACTACATATGCATTTAAGTGCATTTAATCATGGTACGTAAATATCAAAGTATACACAATCATGGTGCATAAATATTACAGTGCATATCATACGATCATGGTGCGTAAAACAACCCAAGAATTCCGAAAATAATATCAAAATACTGCAACTTTGGGTCATCGAGAACTTAGTGCTACTTGCAGCTCAATTTGGACCTTCAAGACGTCAGATTTAGAAACTGGCTAAAGCATAAAAGTTGTAGAGCTCGTCATTAGCTTTCTAACGCCATAAGAATCGCCTCAATCTAAGTTCGGGACAGAAAGTTATGGCCAAAATACCTAGGTAGTATCTGATGCAAAGTTTGGCGGGAATTCACGGAAATTGCTTTTAGGTGTCAATCGATTGATTTCAATCTGTGAGCACGCCTCAAAATACATCAAATCACATGGTGGAATTTAATCGGACTTCTTTTTAATCCAACATCATTAACATTAAAAATCTATTAATCATAGCATACATTCATTTAATCATTCCATCATTATCTATGAAATAAAATCACTAATTTATATAAAAATCTATTGATAAAAAATAATATTTTAAGATCAATGGAAAGCATGATTTCTCCATACCTAGATCGATCGTACCACCACGATTAAATTCAGATCCAATATACACTAGGAAGATAGATCTAGAATTTCTTCTCAATAAGGAAGAGTGTATAGGCTTTTATCTCAAAGTCTAAAATAAAGGTTTAAAGAACACATAACAAGGTTTGATCCCTAGACCTCTTGTATAGAACTTAAAGTCTTTAACCAATAGGCTATCACACAACTCATGTTCATTAGTGACGAAAATAAATATAAAAACTTGAAAAACCAAAACATGCATTTTTAGATAAAATGTTTTGAAAACTCAATGTATGCGGGGAATACGGTATTGAACATATACACATATTTTAGGTGTATCAAAGGTATAAAATTCAGATCATGACAAGTTTAGTTTAGTTGTTTATTTCCGTTTTTAAGTTTGTTTTTAACTTTTTAGTTAACCATTACATGTGAGTAAAATGTTAGATAAAATTTGATTCCAATCATAGTACCACCATCCTAAAAGGAGTTCAAAATCAATGATAGGATGCAATCAATATTCATGTTTAGTCCAATTGCACACTTGTATCAAAACTGAGTTGTGAAACTATATATTGCTTTGAATTGCAGAATTTAGATTTTAGTTTCAAAACAATTTGTCCAGTGAGCTTTTGGATCCTTATCCTTTCATTGAGAGAGAATGCAATGCCTAATATTTCCACTGTTTCTTTGAACTTCTTGATTGCTTAAACTGAAATCTCATATTCGCTATGTTGAATCTATGACTGCGATTGTGTTATCTGATGTTCTAGAACTGTTTATTATATATATTGACATAATATGACAACATTACTAGTGAACTTGGAAATGAGAAGAGGCCATCTTTTGATAAGTCTAAGCCAAAAAGCCAAAATCCCTGATATTTTACCTCTCGAACCCATATTTGAAGCCTAAAACTGAAAATTTCTTTGTACCAAATTTTATAAACCTCTAACCAAATGTACATCCTAAAATTCTTGATTTTTTACCCTTATACTTTTGAGAATTAAAAAAAAAGGAAAAATAAGAGAGTGGAAGGTGTATATTGGAAGAGAGAATGTTTGAAAAGGGTACTTATGAAAAGAAATAAAATCTAAAAGTGAAAGTATGAGAAAAGAAAAAGAAGAAAAAGAGAAGCAAAAAGGCTTCCAATCTGTTAAAAGAAAGAAATTGAGAGAGTATAAAAAAAAGGGATTTATATGAAATTGGGAAGAAGTGATCTAACTTTTTGGATCCTTACTGAAGGAGAAGAAAAAAGATGAAGAAGAATATGTTAGAGATGAACTGAATTCTCAGAAATTTTGAATCCTCTTACCCTTTCTTTGGAACCTTTAACCTAAGCCCCATTACAAGCCAATCAAAAACCTCTTTGATCTAAGATTCACAAAGTAAGAGCCTAGTAGAGAGGTTCCTGATATGCACTATATAATTTCAATAGCATAAGAGTGGAATAAGTGGATTATCTTTCCATGAGATTTACATTGTTCATATCCTTGAAATATTCATCATATATATCATTTTGAGAGAACCCAACAGCTTCAGTATCTTTTAAGAGTGTATGCCACAGTGAGATTTGAATGAAAATATTTTCTAAATCTGCAATTTAGAAAAATCTATAATGAATAGAATTATGTTATTAGTATACACACAGTACACAATTTGCATAAATTGAGACTGTTGAAGATCTGACAAAGGATAACTGATAGGTTGGGAAGTAATTCATGAATGAAATCATATTTTTGAAAAGATTTGCAACCATGTAATGATTGACTAGTGTACTATGGTAGGTCAGTATTTTGAAAAAAGTTTTAGAAAATTTAAAAATATTGAAAGTTTGTGGGTACCTTCACTAGAAACCTCCAGGAGACACAACTCCTCTACTAGGGATCACCTAGGATTTAAAGGCTTGTTGCATCTGTTAAATGCAATTGTGCTCCCTACGAAAGTAACATTTAATTCATTCGTTAGAAATACATATCTTTCTCATGTTTGCTAGGGACTAGCAAAACTTAAGTTTGAGGGTGTGATCAATCACATATTTTACCACTTTGATACCCTCAACTAAGTTTTGTTAGTCCATAGTTTTTTACTAACAAACTTTTGATAGTGAATATTTAGATTAGCAATCAGAAGAAGAAGAAAGTACAAATCTATGTCAAAAAGATCTTCGAAAGCACGAAAGCAGAGATTGCAAGTTAAAAAGAGTAAAATCGAAGCTGAAATTATAGTCTACGAAAGAACGAAACAAGAATAGTAAGTCAAAAGATCCAATCGAAGAACAGAAGGATGCAATCAAGAGTTAGAACTAGAGACAGTACAAAATTGCAGCCTTGCGATTGAACAGAATGAGAAATCGTAACCATACGATTGGCTCCAGATTGTGTACGAAAGCTTACAATGTAGAGAAGAGAAGACTAAGAGAGATCGAGGACAGTTACGAGCTATCAAATGAAGAATCATGCAAAGAAACAGAGAAAGATGCAAATCATATTCACAATTTTGTCCATTAAAGCTATATGATTGACTTTTGAAGGAGTACGTGAGAGTACAGATCCATTCAAAATCGTAAACAATGAAGACTCCATGCACTCCACGATTCAAGGAAGCTCTACGAGATTCACTACTGCTGAATACTAGGAAAGAAGATTCTCTACGACACTAGAAGTTCTAAAAAATGAAGATATGTACTAGGTAGTTTAGTTTTAGGAAAATTAGTTTTAAGAAGTTTACTTAGAATGAAGTCCTCCAATTTTGTAACCGGCCTCTTATGCATCTATAAATAAGAGAGCCTGAGTCTAAGAATAATCATCCAAAGAGCTTCGATCTTAATTGACAACTAAGATTGAAGAGGCCAGAAGATCAACATAGTTTAGAATTTATTTTTCTGTCTTTTATTTTCTGCAATTTAAATTTCTGTCTTTCAATTTCAGTTTTAGTTTTAATTTCTGCTTTTCAATTTCTGTATTTAAATATCTGAGGGATTTTAGATTTTAATTGGCGACTAAGATATGAAATTATGAAGATTAGTTTTAGTTTAAATTTACTTTCGGCAATTTTAATTCAGCATCTGCAATTATTTTTCAATTCCTAGAATAATGAGTAGCTAATTTCTTTTTTTAAGTTTAGGAACCCGATATCAAAGATTGAGTATGAATAGATAAGAATTTATGAGTTTTATGTATTCGGAATTGTGATTGGTTAAGAAAATGAGTTTTAAAATTTGTCTATGAGTTTTGAAAAGTTTTCACGATTTCTATAGTCTCTTTCTCTTTGTTACCCTAGGATTGAGATTACTAGACTTCCATCACCCGACTATGTTGCCGTTGTTGCTTTAGTTAATTTTGTTTACGATATTCATTCTAGAAAGGTTTATGTTGTCGTTGTGTCTTAAATCGATCTTTTATTCTTCTTATGTTGTCGTTGTCTCCTTAAGATAATCATATGAAATTTAGAGAACGAAGTTATGATTAATTAGGATTATAAAAATCTGTGATAGGGAACCTAAGCTTTGTCATTAAAATAGTTTTATTTTAATCCAGCACTTTAGTTTTAAATAAAAACTAATTTTTTATTCTTTAAAGGCAATTAGAGACTTTTTAGATTAACAACCTTCCATGTGGGATCGATAACTAATACATGTACTGCAATACCATTGTGCGCTTGCAATAGGTTAAGACAAGGTATAGTATAAGTGTTCATGATCGGGGTAGAGAGTAAGTGGGAGATTGCTAGTATTTTGTGCCTTTTTCAAGTTAATAGTGCATTCCATCTTGCATCATTTATTTGCTCTGTTCTTACACTTGAATTTATTTATATTAAATCGATATATCCATTACATTTCGTTGGTTATATGTATTTTGTGTATGGTTTGTTTTCTCTTATATATACATGATGTGAGATGAGCATGCATAGAATCCCTCCTTTATGAAAATAAAAAGAAAAGTTGTAGGAGATCTTTTGATCTGGTGCATGAACTAGGAATCTGTTAAGGGTCGTAGCGGCAGTTTTTTATAGCGGCAGAACTAGCTAGTAGCGACAGTTTTTTGTTAATAGGGACAGTTTTTGGCTGCCACTATTAGTCGTATTTTTTGTAGTACCTACATGTAAATAAATGTCTCTATTGCTACATATATAGCACTAAACAATTCAAAAGTTGCTATGAGATCCACAATATGACCGTTTTTATATCATATTTTATATAATAAAAAATTTATTCCATTCATTAGACGGTCAATAGCTTGCCAATAGTTTAAAATATTTTGATTTATTTTTTTGCAATTGTCGAAATTTACCCATAAGAATCCCAAATGTAAGATCATTATCTTTTCTTTTTTTTTTTGATAATCGGAGTATCCGGGCCTCTTAGAGCACCAGCCTAATCAAAGGGGCACATGTACACTCCAAATTCAGCACATGCCAAGTCATCACGAGATAAAATCCTTAGGGTGGCCTCAGGGGGCGAGGGAATTCGAACTCAGGTCTCTTACTTTTAAAAGCAAGTACCTGGCCAACTCACCTAACCCCTTGAGGTTAAATGTAAGATCATTATCTCTTCCCACTTAGGAGTTAGGAGTAATCTTTTCCTCATAACTTTGAATTACAATTACCCTCTTATAAGGATTGAAAAATCTAGAAAACCCTTAATAATAGAGAGTGAGATTGAGGGAGAATTATTTCAGATGAATTTCTTCGGAGGTTGGAGTTTTCGATTCGAGAACTTTGACTTCCCTCTTTGAAGGTGACTTTATATTTAACTTTTTATCTTCTGTTCACTATAAAAATTAAGACTAATTAGCGGCAGTATTTTTTTTAATAAAAAACTGCCGCTATTAGTCCTCTCGCTACAAAAAATTGCCGCTAAAACACCTTATTTTTATAGTGGTTACACTTCTGTATTATGATCTAAGATGCAACTCCCTAGGGAGCTTTTTATCTTGTACTATGAGGACCTACCACCATCGTAATTAAGCTCGGATTCGCAATCATTCAGTTGGGTGTAAGTTTGGTTTAATTTAGATATATCTGGAAAAAAGTTTGAAGAAAAATAGAAAAAAAATTGGGTGGATTATAAAATGGGAAGTACAACTTGCACATAAGATTTGTGAGACAAGTTAAAACAAAAAGATTTGATATTTTTTAAACTAGTGTCATGTGAAATACCATCTAAGCCGTCTAATTTGAAGGACAAGATGTAGAGATCATTGATGCCAAAGATTGGCATGAAACACAATCTCTATCATCTGATTTAACACAACCAATCCTTAAATCCGATGAGCTTTCATTGTGTTGAATCGGATGATAGAGATCATTTTTCTTGTCAATCTTTGACATCAAAGATCTGTACGTCATGATCTTCAAATCAGACGACTTAGATGGTGGTCCACATGGCAGAGGTCCCAAAAATTAATAGTATGTCATTCTTTTTAACCCATGTGCCATATACAAATCTCGTGTGCAACTTGCAACTCCTTTAAAAAAATTTTATATATTCTACATGCATTGATAATTTACAACGATAAAGAAACAATATGAAGTATGACTAAAGACGTTTTTCATCTCAATCTTTGATATCATAAATTTCTACGTCATAGTCTTCAAATCACACGACACACAATGAGATAATGTGACTGATAAGAGAAGTCATCAGGCGCTTAGAGCCGTTCACTAAGAAGAATGTTTTGGTATTAGGCAGCTGGCGGTGCTTACAAAACTGCACAATGGATTCCATTCCGTTGGAGTAAGATCAGATGGTGCAGATTATATGTTGATTACCATCTGGTAGTATTGATAAGTTGCACTAGATTAGATCCCTCTATTTAATTGTCGGTGGTTGATGCAATCCGACAACTTATTTGTATATGGTTGGCGACACTTAAATTCAAGCTCAACCACGGGAGACCTGCTTTACCTTTTAAGATTTTGTCTTACTAGACTTGTTCAACCCTAGGGAGCAAATAGTGTCATCTCACCCATCTCCCACGCCAATGTGTATTATATATGGACAATTTACCCGAATTTATCAAAACGTTCCTGAAATTTTTTTAATGACCCTAAGGTACTTTTAGTAATATGTGGTTAAACACGTAATAAAAATCTAAGCTTATGCAATCTCAGTATTGCATTCGTAATCATCAGTTTTTAATATTGGGACTCGATATTTGGACCTTATTAGAATATTTTGGTATTTAAAAATTACATCGCACATTTTGACAATCAAAATACGTGCACGAAAAGTTTTGGTAACAAGTTCATCCAATATATTAAATATATATCAGGCAAACCGACGGATACGTACGATTCATTTTATGTATATAATATAACTCAACATAATTAATTAAAGAATCGCAAAGTCCATTTTTGGGTATTATTATGTACGATTCATTTAGGAAATCTATCGGCCAATATGAACAACCGATATATCATGTAAGTATCGATGATATATGCTGATATTTATATAGTCACACTGAATCCGGGGGATCATATTGGGCCAGACCTAATCCCATGTATATGGGCCAACATGTATTGGATATAACTACCATTGGAATCATGCCATGCAAGGATCAAAATTTCGGTTTTCGTTTCGGTTTCGGATGAGACTGAAACCGAAATTTTGGACCAAAATTTTGGCCGAAAACCGAAATTTCGGCCGATAATTTGACCGAAAATTTGAATATCATACATATTTGGATCGAAATTTCAATCCAAATCATCGTTTCAGTAAGGACCGAAACTGATAATTTGACCCGAAATTTCGATCATTTCGGCCAAAATTTTGATCTTTGATGCCATGTTTCGTATATGAGGGAAGGAAACTTGATGAGAATCTTCAATAATAAATGGAGACACAAATATCAATTGTTTGCCCACATCACTAAGGACGTTGTAATGAAATTATGGAAAAATGTAAATGGCAGGCAACACCCATACAAGACTTAATATTACTTAATAATGTAGGGCATCGATACTGAGTATTACTTAATAATACGCAAAAGTCACTATAAGGGAAGGAACAAGCAAGGGCTGAGCGCAAAGTGCTGGTGGCTGATGTAGTGCTATGTGACTGGCTGTCCCGACTTGTATTGTTTGGGTCCCACTGCCCTTGCAACCAATTGCGTTGTGCCATGTCAACCACCTGCACTTTGCTTGTACAAATCTTGCCTGTCATATAATACTGTTACTCAAATTATAAATATAGGAGACTAATAATCTAAGGCTGCATTTGAGAACGTGGATTTGGATTTGGGGATTTGGATTTGGATCCACCTTTTGGTTCCACATTTTTGTGTTTGGATTTGGATTTGGTAAATCCACCAGAATTTAGAAATCCATGTCTGTATGTAAAAAAGTGGATTTATAAATAACACCTCCTAAGCGTTATTTGAAAATCCAAATCTTACACCATCATATAATTGACTATGTTTTGTGAATAAAAAGTTATTATCCAGTGCTATCATAGGTATGGTTCCACTTGATACTCGATCTGCCTGAGCTGAGTATTTTTAAGTTTGGCCGATCTAGTTGGGTTAGGCATGAGGCGTCCCAACGAAGGGTCAAAGGTTTACTTCTAGGTCAAACTTTGATTTTTAATTAAAATTTTACTTTTTATTAAACTGACTCCTACAATTTGATAGAAAAAATATCTAGATCTATAATGTGATACTAGAATCTCAATTTTATTAGTAAATAGTTTGACCTTTAGTCAAACTTTGACTTTTGGTCACTTTTGGTTAAACTGACTTTTACACAAAATTTATTTTTAGTCAAACTCGAAACCTACTTATAGATAGAGTCTACTACTACATAAATTTATACTGTATCAGTGCAATTTTTCCTTAATCAAAGTTTGACTTCTTGTCAAGTTTAATTTTTTTATAAAAAGTTATAAATTTTAATTAATGGATTACTGTAATTAAAAAATCTCTCATTATTTAATTTGTAACTTTAAAATACATTGCCTTATTTTAGTGGTCAAAGTTTGACTTTTAGTCAAACTTTGACTTTTAATCAAACTTTGACTTTTATACAAAATTTATTTTTAGTCAAACTCGAAACCTGTTTATAGATAGAGTCTACTACTACATAAATTTATACCACATTAGTACAATTTTTCCTTAGTCAAAGTTTGACTTCTTATCAAAGTTTGATTTTCTATAAAAAGTTATAAATTTTAATTAGTGAAATAATATAATTAATAATATCTATCATTGTTTTATTTTCAACTTTAAAATATATTGCCTCATTTTTATTGGTCAAAGTTTGACTAAAAGGTCAACTTTGACTAAAAGGTCAACTTTGACTTTTACACTAAATTTATTTTTAATCAAATTCGGAACCTACCTATAGATAGAGTCTACTACTATATAAATTTATATTGTATCATTGCAATTTTTCATTAGTCAAAGTTTGACTTTTTTCAAAGTTTGATTTTCTATAAAAAGTTATAAATTGTAATTAATGGAATACTATAATTAAAAATATCTATCATTATTTAATTTATAACTTTAAAATACATTGTCTCATTTTTAGTGGTCAAAGTTTGACTTTTAGTCAAAATTTGACTTTAGTCCAAATTTGAGAAGTGTATCGTGATAATAGATAATACTTATTATTGTATTATTTGTATTTTGGTAGTGAATTTTTTTATCTGTAATCAAAGTTTGATATTTGATCAAACTTTGATTTTATAACACAATTTTTATTCCACCTATGTAATTATATTTCCATATTATCAAACAAGAGAAATCAATTTCCAATAAAAGGAAAACCGATCCTAAGCTGAAAAATCGAAAAAATAAATAATATATATATATATATATATATATATATATATATATATATATATATATTCAAAAAAATCCAAAAATATATCGATTCTGTTTCGGTTCAAGGGGTGGGGAGTTCGGTCGAACTTAAAATATTTTGGTTATGGTTTTCAATTTTAGATGAACCGACACCGAAATCAAAATTTTCAGTTTCAGTTTTAGTTCAACTCATCGAACATCCACCCCTACATAGAATGAAGGAAACCAATGAAATATAAATTATTTTTATTAAAAAAAATAGCCAAATGAAGTATCTAAAAATTCTTGGACTAAATCCTAATTCAATACTTAAACATCCAAACAAGAGATTTGTAAATTCAAATATTTCAAATTCTGAATTTGAAACACCTAGATTTGAAATGCTTGAATTTGAAATTCTCAAATGCAAATGCTTGTTCCCAAACGCAGCCTAAGGGAACTTCTATTCACGCCCACCTTGAGGAAAGTACACTCTAGCGCTCACCATAAGACAAGTGTTGAAGTTTAGTCTTGAATCAGGTAAATTAAAGCCTTGTCTCTCTCCTTATAATGGCCACTTAGTTTTTTTTTTTTTGATAACCTGGGTATCCGGGCCTCTTAGAGCACCCGCCTAATCCCAGGGGCACATGCGCACCCTAAATTCAGTACATGTCGGGTTACACAGGATATACATGCCTAGGGTGGTCTCAAGGGAGGGAGGGGATTCGAACTCAGGTCTCCTGCTTTTGGAAGCAGGTACCTGGCCAGCACACCTAACCCCTTAAGAAAAAATTAATAATTTCATCTGTTTCATCCATCTCTCCCTTCCCATGTTATATATATATATATAGTTTCATCCATCTCTCCCTTCCCATGTTATGTATATATATGTGTGTGTGTGTGTGTGTGTGTGTGTGTGTGTGTGAGACGAATTGGGACTTTACAACCGATTGTAACAAAAAATCTAATACTTGTTTTGGATTGATCAGTCATGGGACATGTGATTTAATTTTTTATTAACTTTTTTACTCTCAATTTGATGATCAAGGATAAGGTAATGCTCAATCAACTTGGTGTATTGATTTTAAGTATATTTGACCACACGTTTAACAGTGAATATGTATTAGATAGAGCCCAAATTATTTGAGTAATACTTGATTGCTATTATCCAAGTTGTCCCAAATGGCCTAGTGGTAGCAGTTTTTATACCCTCGGGTGTATGGCCATCGGCCTCTCCCTCGCGTGCGCGCGCACACACACACACACACACACACACACACACACACACACACACACACACACATATATATATATATATATATATATATATATATATATATATACTCATTTAATTCCTTTCTATTGAAAGGATATTCTTTCATTTTATCACATACGACAATAAAAGTTAGGTGCAAGTTAACAAAAGTCATACTTATTATAGCAAAATCATAAACTATGCAGACTTCATTAATGTACAAAACATGATTATCAAAATATCAAATGATAAAGACTTCATTCTGGTTGGGGTACCTTTGCTTGTGTGCACACATTCTCTGAAAGCACCCATGTCCTAGACTCCTTGAAAATCATTGATTGCTTTGGATCAGATGATGGAGATCATGTTTCAGCCCGATATTTCACACAATAGATCTTGAGATCATGGATCTCCTATCAGACAATCATTTTTCTACTCTATATGTCATAGATCCCAAAACAAATGGCCTTTGAATCATATGACACACATCACGCTCAAATGTGAATTTAGGGTCATTGTTTGGGATTTGTGACACATGGAATCAAACAGTTTTGGAATATTGGGTGAAACATGGCGTCCATCATCTTCTGATCCGACGCAATCAATGGTTTCAAAGGGTTTGGGGCATGGGCGCTTTCAGAGAATAAGTGGGCGCAAACAAAAGTACCTATCAATTTATGATAAAAATGATATTATATTAATATATAATAATATAATAAATAAAATGATTAGAATAAGGGAGGGTTATTCACACCTGTCTTCCCAGAATACACGCTCTTTCATACGAAAAAAATTTGTTGATTGCCTTGTATTTGATGATGGAGATCATTTTTTATCCCAATATTTCGCATAATAGATCTTGAGATATTATCGCATTTATCAGATGGTTAGATATTTATTCCATGTGGCAGACATCCCCAAAAGTGATCATTTGACAGGTGTGCCATGATCTCAAGATACATTTTGTGGAAGATTGAGACAAAAAATGATCTGCATCTTCTGATTCAAGGTAGTCAATTTTTTTTCCTATAAAAGAGTGTGTGCTATTCACAGGAAAAATGGGTGCAAATAATGCCACCCTAAAATAATTAATTGTTCAAAATTACAGCATAGATGCTTTTCATGTAGTAGTGTCACACAACCTTCCATGCTATTCGGGGTAATCAAACCAGGTGAACCAACTTTAAGCATACATATCTTGCTTATGGTTTATCGCTTTAAGTCGTATTGTCTTCATCTTATAGGCTCCAATCATATGCATTTTACTTGAGTTTGAGTTGTATTTTTTTTGTCTGTTTAGAATGAAATATAGAGATATAATAGATCTATTTTGATAATTTGTGTCAAAATAAACATGGAAGATCTATTGAGAAGCAGAATACCTAACAAAAGAGTTTTTTTTTTAATATAATAAGTGTTAATTAATTCATTGATATATGTGAGCACTCAACACTTATTTGGTGTTCAACAATACTCAGTGCACCAGTTGCGCTATTGCTCTTCTTTCCTTGTGGAAGCATAGGTCGTGGATTTTAATCCTCACGCCTGCTCCCGCCTTTTGTGCGAGTCCCCTTCTAATGTGTTAGGCCAATAGTGGATCTTCTATGTGTGTAAGTTTGCACATGCTCTACATCTAGTTGCCTATAAGATATGCCATCCTTAAAAAAAAATAATAATAATATCAGTCCAACCCAATTGCAACTCTCTTTTCTTTGATCTGATATTAGGTGTATGAACTAATGCACCTATAATAAAAGTGTACTTTAATAAATTAAATGCATAAAAATTTAAATAGGAGTTCGCACAATTTAAAACGAAACGCAAAAAATATTTTTGAAATTTAAACTATAGCGATTCATTGTCTAAATAAACTCCAAATAAATGAGTCTCACGTGCATGATCCACTAATGTGTATATATATATATATATATGATAGACACAAACATATATCCATGCACTACCTATATAAAAGGAAAGACATACATTCATGCTCACTGTTAGCTTTCCATCGAGATTCTTCATGTTCATTCGATTCACGACAAGGCTTATTTCGAGGCATTGAAGCAACCACGAGACCGACTCATTGCACGAGACCCATGTGGAGGAGAGAGAGAGAGAAAAACAAAAATTAAAATTTAGGGCCCACCATGCATGATTCTATAAATTCTATCATCAAATATCAAAAATAGTAGACAACCAACCTTCACATCTCAACACTTAACAAACAAAAAATGTTGGAAAACCACTCACTCTTGAGCCAAGAGGGTTCATTGATTCATTTTCCTTCCTCTTTACTTCCTATAGGAACATTATTTACTATCGTAATTCTTTTTTCTTTAGGTGTTGTTGGTGCATCATTTCATGTGCATGAGTGCATGTACATACATTTTAATGTTAATTAGGGTTCGCGACAAAGTACGCGAGCACACCGACTAAAGGCGCGTTAATGTATGTTGTCGGCTCGGACTTTCGGAAGTCGACACGGTCGTCGTCGTACACGTCGTCCTCCCCTGGTCCACCGACTACTGCCCCAACATGGATGTTAGGGTTCGGACTTGACGAGTTGAAATAAACGGAGCCCTCCTTGCATGCGATGAATTGTGGATGGTCAGATATGGATGGCATCGATGACCCGCGGTGGTGGATACGTTGCGGGTACTTGTCGCTGTACCCGACCATGTACGACATCTTCATGGGATTGTCACCTAAGATATAATCAACCTGCCAAAAATGACAAATAAATATTTTTGCATAGAACTCAAAAGGTTTTTTTAATAAATTGGGTTCACAATAAAACCTGACTTGATGATAAAATCTACATATTTCTTAATTTTAAAAATCTTTTTTATTAAATCAATAATTTTATGTTTTAATCATGACTTTTAATAAAATATAACTTTTTTTAGTTCACCAATGCAAAAATCCATTGGCTGCTTCTTGAGATCATGGGCGTCCGATTAGACAGTCAATTTTTTATTTTACTTGGTGCACAACTATAAAATTGACCTTAAAATCATATTTGAGCGTAATCAGTTCAATGTGAGGTTAAGGTCACTTTTTTTATAGATTTGTGCCATGAGAAATAATATATATATATATAAATTTCGCTGATTTTTTCCCAAATTTCCAATGCCAAGTTTCTTATTTAGGGACTGTGGTTCTCATCAATTAAGTAGAAAAAGTACAAGCTTACACCAATAATTTTTATTAAATTGACTTAATTATCTTCCGACTGATGGGCAGTCGTCAGGTCCAACCTGGTTGAACCGGATTTCAAGTTGAACCCCACCTGGTTGAACCGGATTTCAAGTTGAACCCCATCCGCCGTCTTGGATATGAAAAATATTGACTTTCATGAGTTTCACTTTTTATCGGATGACTTGCAATAAAGATTCTCCTATTTGCAAGGGCAACAAATGAGGTTGAACTCGAAATCAGATTCAACTTGGTTAGATCTAGCTAACTATTGCCTCCCACTGATACATATGTGCATCATTTCAGGTCTTTCGGATCAAGCGCTGCCTTTTGGACGAGGCCATTAAGAAGTTGGAAAGGCAGTTTCAGGTCTTTCGAGACCTTTCTCTCAGTGTGATCTTTTGGGATATGAGACATCTTAGAGATGGCCAACTGATTGGACGGTCTAAATCGATAGACAAATATTACGCATGGGTCATATTATAAACTTTAGTGTAGCAACCAAATTCGGAATCGACAATCATTTGGTGGGGTGTCACCTCGGTTTAATTTGAATAAGTTTGGGGGAAAATTCAGAAGAATTCAAGGATTAAGGGGCAGAATGATATCGGTGAAGAAGAAAATAAGTGTATTACATAATTCACATATATTAACAATTTACAATTAGAAAAAAATATAAACTCTAATTAAATCATATATCCCAATGATAAAAACCTAAAAAACTTTGAAAAAAATAAGAAATGTTTTGAGAAATGACGAATTAACCGAATATTCAGGGAATAAGTTCGGCAGACCATTCATTTAGAAAATTTTGCCATAATTTTGATTAATTCGGAGAATTTTGTGACAGAGGCTATACCGACGGAAGTTGAGTACCTGCTTCTTGGCTTGGACTTGGAGAGAAGTGGGGCTCACAAGTACGTTACCGCAATTGACGGTCTGAGATGACTTAGAGAGATATCGGGCGTATGCGAGGAGGAGGAAAGCGATGGATGACACGTGTTGCATGTTGCTTCCTCCTGGCTTGTAAATGAGACCCCCAGGGGTATACTGTATGTGAGAGGAAGATGACTCTGGTACAAGTGTGCATATGAAACTGTCAGCTGATTCTTTGTATGACTGTAGAGACATCACATTCCCTTCAAGAAACTCCTGCAAATTTATCACCCCATAAACGCCAACCATTTAATCTTCATACTAAGGAAATTTGTGGTGCCTGACCTACATTTAAATACCCTTTTAGTGTTTAAATGATCATTCACCATTAGTGTTGATATATTGAGACAAATGCGATTGAGTCACTTGAGAGTACTGATGATTGATATCCACCTACGGTTGCACTGATCGAGCTCTGAAGGACCCTTAAGTTAGGGGTATAATAGTAATTTTATATTCTATTATGGTAGCCCTGATTATAGGATATGTAAAGTCTTTTTTGAGTGATTGCTTTTGTAACTTGATTTGGAAGGTACCATTACTGAACCACCTAAAATTTTTGCATTTTCTCTATGCGATTGATTTGGGGTTTTGTTCATTTTTCGACATTTTTCTAACAATTAAATGTACGATGAGATGTGACATTGCACAATATTTTAAGTGCTATGTCAGATCTTGCAAGATTAAAGTTACTTTTCTAATTCCTCCTCATATATATTTTGTAATATCTGATAAACCCCTCAATGTAGTTACCTAAATGCCCCATTAGCCATTATTATCAACCTTAATACAAAAAATTATTCTTAAAGGAGAAGAATCTAGAAGATGGGTTGGATATTTTGGCCACTAGGCCAATAAAAAATAAAAATATTTATTTTTCTCTAAGTTTTTTCAATTTTTTTTTTCTGAAATTTTACTGAATTTTTTTTTTTTTTCATTTTTTTTGGGTGAAAGAAAATACAATATTTTCCCCTTTTTTAATGTAATTTTTATTAGCTTAATAGCCGAGCCATCCATCCCTTTTTCTAGATTCTTTCCTCTTTAAGGGTAATTTTGATATTAAGATTGATATTTATAATTGAGGGGCATTTGGATAACTAAGTTTTAAGTAAGGGTTTATTAGATATTCAGAAGATTTAAAAAAGTAACTTTAGGCAGATTTTAAAAATGAGTAGCTTTAAATTCACCCACCAAATCCTTGAGTTCACCCACACTGAAACCTATTGATTCTATTGAATTGGAATATAGAGATTGTTTATCGTCCCAATCTTTCATACGATGGATCTTGAGAACATAGTCGTACCATCAAACGGTTGGTTTTTTATTTCATGTGGTACACACCCAAAAAAGTGACCTTAAAATAAATTTTGAGCGTGCACGTAATGTTAAGGTCACTTTTCTTAGATGTATGCCACAAGAAATAAAACACTGACCATCTGACGGTAGGTCCATGATCTCAAGATCTATCATGTAAAAGATTGGGAGGGTAAACTATCTCCATCATCTGATTCTACCAAGTCAATGTGTTTCAGCGTGGGTGAACTGCAAGATTCAATCGGTGGAGTTAAAGGTACTCTTTAAAAATGTTACCTTTCTTTTTCGTACCATATCTAAATGATAGTCTTTCAATTGTTTTCCAAGTCAAGATAACCCCACATCCAATGGTTTTGAAACCAGAAGAACCTTATCTTTGTGTCCTCCCATGGCTTTATTTGCACTCCCCAAATCTTCCAATGCAGCTCATTTGTGGCTGCAGCTGAAGTTCGGTGAGGTTTATTTTATTTGCAAACCATAAATATATCATTCCAACTCATGTATAAGCTACACCTAAAGTTTCGTGGGCTCCAAATAAAGCCAATTGTCACTAATTTTTTTTATTTGCAACTAATAATCTTTCATTGTCACCCATAAATGGGCCCGAAGTCTGCAAAAAAGCCATACTACACTAAAATACCATTTATTGGCATATATTAAGAAGCTCTCAGGACGTTCGAATCACTTTTGGGCCCTGAAAAGTGCTTCCCGAGCTCTAATCGGTGTTTGGTAAGATACTGCTCTTGCCTAACTGATTCCCAAGATGCCGGCCGAAAAAACCCAGTACCGATATGTATCACAAATACCCTTGTATCAGGTGATACGAAGTTCTAATGCTCATTTTTCGATTTCTTTCGCTCGTTACAAGTTTGTGTTACTCTCGGTTCGGTATCATACAAAGAGGATACGATCCATAAACCGAGATTTATACTTATAGTGAAAAAGACAAAATTGCCCTTACATTACTTATAGGCAGGTAAGAAGAAAACTCACCTTTGAGACCAAAACGTTAAGGCCAGCATGCTTATTGTCCCACCCAAACTCATTGATGTTGTCGTCTGCACCCAGAGTCTTCCCATTATTTTGAATGTAATTCAGATAAGAGTCGTTTTCAGATGCCCTCCTAAGCCATGCTGCCCCCCACAACAACTCATCCTAAATATGAAAAGCAGAGGTATTTTTGTCCTTTTAGCTCATGATTATATTTACAAAAGGAAGTACTTTTAAATGCCCCCAGACACATTGATTGCTTTGAATCAGATGATGGAGATTGTTTTTCTTCCCAATCTGCCAGATTTTGAGATCATGAACATATCATATGATGGTCATTTTGATTTCATTTGCGCCGATCTCAAAAAATGACCTCAAAATCAGGTTTGAGCATGAGTGACACACAATTTTTTCATTCGCTTTTTTAGGATCCCATGATCTGAACATCGTATGATACACCCATAGTCTTAAGATCCATTTTGTGGAAGATTGGAATGGAAATTGATGATTTCCATTGTCTGATTCAAAGCTATCAATGCGTTTTCTGCATGGGTGCCGTCAAAGATCCGGTGGGATCACTTGTTCTATGCATATACCTTAAAAATTTATATGCAGGTTCAAAAATGGCTATGAATAGCTTGCCTGATATCCGTCGAAGTCGCAGTAAAACGGGCATACACCGGATTTAAGGCCCTCATTGTCGCTATAAGCGCCTTTATAATTATCGGCAAAATCGAAGACCCGGATCGCATTTCCTAATAGCGTTTGCGAGTACATTAGATCAGACGATCTAAACACCATCGAAGAAGCTGCCAGAGCCGCAGCGGTCTCTCCTGCGACGTCCGATCCGGGGTTCGCATCGTCAATGCTGTACACGGTTCTCGTGGTATCCATGTCTTCGGGTCTCTCCCAGCAATTGTGGTCTATGATTGGATCTCCCACCTGAAAACATGACAAGATAACCATATATAGTAACGACAAATAATTACGAATTTAATAAGGTTTATTGAAATAATTAATGGGCTTTTTAGTGAAGACTTTGACTTTCACCAAAATTAATGTAAAATAAGTTAAGGAAACCCAAGCATAGAATCATGATCTTGGTTCAGTCACTGAGATTCGGAGAGTCATTCTATTCCTGGTATCCAACGGTAGAAACTGAAACCGATGAAAGTCAATTTACTACTGATAGGACAAGTATACTTAATACTTTTTATTCCCATCAATTGATCAATCATGAAGTAGAGGTGTTAGATTCAACTACCACTATATTTTATATCTAAGGGCTTTGCAACTAATCCTTCCTCATTTCTCTTCGATTAGGTAAAATGTAACTATGTAATGGAAGATGGCTTAAATGCCCCCAACATTTCAAGTAAACACACTCCCTTAGCTTCGGGGGTTCTGCTTAAAACACCTTCAATTTTCACAAAAATGGTCAAAAATTTCTCAATCTTGCTCTAGAAATGATGTAAATGTGCATACCTGCACGAAAATCCGATCGGGTTGCGAGACGGTTTTTAAAAGGTAATTGGTGCCCCATCGGATGGCGTCCATAGCGTTGTTGAGCTCGGCGGAGGGCATCGGGTCTCCGAATTCGATCACACTCCAAGCTAACATAGTAACAGTGAAGGCCATGGGGAACCCAAACTTAATGTTGTCACCCGCATCGTAGTACCCGCCTTCCAAGTTCACCCCGCCGCTCCACCCATCTGCTAGAGCCGAGTTTCCCCGCCAATTGAGCCGTTGGTTGGCAGGAAGCCGGCCGGACCTCTGCCCTTCGAAGAACAAGATGCACTTGGACAATGCATCTTGGTAATCGTGGATAGTCGGCTCGGCTGCCGGAAATTGAAGGAGAAGAAGAAGAAGAAGATGGAGGAAATGGATGAAGTGCAGTTTCATTATTGATGGTGAAACTTTACGACTCTTTTATCTTCTTCCTCTTTTTAATTTTGTCTTTGCCTTTTACGTGGTGGGGTTAGTGTATATGTTATTCGTTTATTTATAGGAGGTTGTTGAGAGAAAGGGAGGGAGGTGTCACGGGCAGAGGAACATATGGGCCGGGCCATTGAATTGAAGCCCAACAATTTTGGGCTCAAAATTTAGAGTCATTACTTAATAGGCCTGGCGTAGTCTCAATCTACATACATGGGCATTAAGCAAGAGAGGCTAATTGTACTAGAACGATACTCAACCAAATTCAATGATCGCACGACCAAGGTCTTTTTTAATGATTAAAATGTTTGAGCTCGGGCACTAAACGGGTAATCCCCAATCCATTATCCAAGAATATTTTAATAGTATATTATAAAAGAAAGTAATGCAAACTTAAACTTTTACACCATAAGTAGTGAATGTGCAACCCAATGTCTTACTAGTGGGGGGCTCAAATTTTTACAATGTTAGAACGATTTTGATGTTTAGAAATAAATTTCAAATTTTGATAACTAAAATATAGGCACATAACGTTTTTAATAATTAAGCGTCTCGGGCCGGATGACTTGATTCAAGAGCCAAATATTCGGTCACATGCCATGTGATTTAATCTTATGAGTGTGTATTTTGGAGATCATGATTTAAAAGTCTTTATTGTAAAAGATTGAGATAAAAAATATCTCCATTGTTGCTCAAAGCAATGAACAATTCTTAAGATTAATAGTACATCACTTGCCTCTTGGACATCATGCCTAATACAGACTATTTTTTTGAAATCATAAAAGGTGGCTAACAATTGATCATATCTATAGAATGATTAATGAGTCTCGTAGGCCTGATGAAGATTATCAAACGCCATGCATAAGGAGTTTTTTGACCTCCCTATTCATGCCAAAAGGTATTTTGACAGCTCTTCCTATGGGTACATGAAGAATGTAAGTCGTTGCTTTTGATTGTATAATAATCTTATATTGGATTTGATAGGAAAATGTTTAGAGCCTGGACTATAAGGTCAGGTGTATCGAGACCTTATACGTCATGGCGCTCTTTGAATGAGAAAAGCTATTCATAAACTTAATTAGGGATATGTATGGTCCTGTAGCTTGAGTCAAGCGCAACTCAAGTCAAGCATGACTCGAGTTTGAGATCATTTCCCTAACATTTTTATTTATTTATTAATATTTAACTATTTAATTTTATCATCACTTCTCTTCAAAGAAATTTGAATCCGCAGGACTCCCATGAACCTTTTGTTGATGTGTTTTAGGTGGCTAAAAGGAGCTTCATGACTTCTGACGCTCATAATTTTATACCGTCTTGTCTTATTAAAAATGAAGGTTTTGAAAAAGTGAAAAAATAAAATATATCCATGAAACAAATTGGGTAACTCTATTTGGCCACCAACGTCCGCACGTGTCATAAGAAGACGGTACAGGGTGAGCACACGGATAATGATATATGGCGGTCTCCAAACAAGAGACTATTTAACGTAGTGCTATGTAGCGTGATGTAAGGGCAGTGGGTCTCCATAATGCAGGTCAAGCCAATTACTTGAACCATGACACGTAAACAATCAGTTGTTAATTTGTTGTTTGAGGTCCGCTCATCTTAATTTTTCTTGAGAAAATTTCACCTTGTTAATTTGTTGTTTGAGGTCTGCCTATTTTAATTATTCTTGAGAAAATTTCACATAATTGCTTTTGATTTAGTCTATGATCAGTGTCCACACATCTGCATAACTGTATGACCTACATGGACTTCCATGTATTGGAAATCCGTGCACATCATGCAATCACACTCACAGAACCGTGTGGACTGCAGTGTCCCATAATGAATGGACACTTTGAAGACTAACTCATTGCCTTTACTCTCGTCTCCTCACTACTTTTGAATAAGCCCTACCCGCTACATTAGCCATTGATGGAGTTCTTCCAGGTGGCTGTTTTTACATTGTTTGGTAAGATGCATTTTTAGCAAGGTTACCAGCTTCGTTCACAAACACCACTAGGTAAAAAAATATCATTATTAACAAAAAAAATTATTAAGACTATTAGCGGCAAGAATTTTTTGAGGATCAATTTTTTTATTAATAGCGTCAGTTTATGGCTGTCGCAAATAGTCATTTTTTTTTTATAGTGGTGGCATACATTTTTTTAGTGTAAAAACTAAAATCGGTATCGGTCTTGGGTATCAGTTTGCCCTAGGCTAATTCAAATCGGCCGAGACCGATACGTATGGCCGAAACCCGATACATATTGGCGATAATAATACTGGATACCGATACATATCGGACCGATATATATCAATTTGGCTAAAAACCGATACGTATTGGTATCAACCGATTTTTGATACCTTGGTAAAAACATCTATGAATTGATGTCAACCCAAAAGAGCACGCTCATCCCATCCTCTCTCCCTCTCTCTTTATGAATGCATGCCCCATCCCATTTCATTTTGACACTTTAATATAGTGTTATTCATCTCTAATATAAGATCTAATTAAAGTGCTTGAATTGGATGCTCATGGGATGAGTATATATAATTTGATGTTGTGCTAGCTTGATTACACATATTGGTAAACAAGCCTTTTATCAAGAGGTTGGGGACTATGTGCTCGGGGGTAGAGAAATATCTACACTCACTGTCATTTGGTCATAATGAGGATTGGGTTCCACAACAACTTAGACAAGATTGATTAGATCTCATTCAAAGAAATAATAATTTGTTTTTATGACTTTTTTACTGATAAAAATATTTGCCAAAGTTGCGGAAAATGAATACACCAAAGTTTTGGGGTGTTACCTTATCTTTGACCCAACAAACGGATGGCAAAAAAGTAAAAAATAAAATATTTTTAAAAATCACATGTCTCATGGTTGATCAACCCAAAACGGGAGTTGTTTTGGGTTGATCATGCCAAGTGGCATGTGAAATGCGACCGGGCTCATACTGGCCGCTGGCTTCTATGAGATGGACATTTTTTACAAAATATTACCTTAAAGATTATACTTTTAAAATATTTATCTGAAAGCTATGTATACTATATCTTTCAAAAAATATTTACCGTAGAGGGACCTAAATGTATACCCTCTAAAGTAATTATTAGTTTTTTAAATATTTACCTCAAAGAGCATTGATGGATCTATCGATCCGATCATTAATTATTTACCCTAGGATCTAGACGCATGATCAATCAAAAATAATAAATCAACAATCCACAAATTAAAATATATGTGCGCACCTTTAGTGTGAGCCATGGAAGATGGGTTGCCGCTTTGATTTTTAACGATCTCCTCGTTCTCAATACCCCCTAGCACAATGGGGATGCATCTACTAATAAGGAGGGTTGAAGTGTGTCGAATAATCGTTGGGACTAAGCATCCCTTATATTTATAGCCAGTGAGTCCTTTTCCATTAAGGACTTAAATTACTAATTATATTATGATTGAAAATTACAATCATAGCCTAACTAAAAGACTTAATTATCAGTTACTTATTCTCTTCAAATTCACCGAATTAGCAGCTATTACATCTCAAGATTGATCTTACATCATTCACCGGCCAACGGATTGACCATAGTGACTGCCACAAAAATAGAAACTTCTAACAATCTCCCATTTGGCCACACTATGCCAATAAACTCTAATTATCAAATGTTGGCTAACTTTCTTTGAATGACAAATCCAAATCAATCTCAATCAAAGTCTTTATAATCAGTCCGGTCCAGTGAAAATACTGACACAGAATCAATGTAGTCAATGTATCATGTCATCGATACATGACTGTTCATTAGTTACCGTATTAGAATTCATCACCGACATGGATTCCGACTAGTATGATTTCATATAATTTGCAAGTTTATAAACTTAATGATGATTACATGTAAACTCAATCAATTATTAGTTCTACTTTATTGCCATATATTGGGATCATATATTCCAAAATTTTATTTTAACAAAAATTAAAAAAAAAAAAAAAATTCTTATTTCCGAATCAATTAAATAAATGTATTTACTCTTATACATCCACTCTCAAAGGCTATTAAAACTATTCTTTAATGACATGCGCACAACGTGCTCCGAAAAGAGCTTGAAAGGTAAGCCTTTAGTGAGAGGGTCAGCCAATATGAGTGTCGTACTGATATTTTTAATAGATACAATTTGATTCTGAACTTTCTCCCTTACAAGAAGATATTTGATATAAATATATTTAAAATCTCCACTAATCTTATTGTTATTGGAGATGATTATCGCAGTAAAATTGTCATATAAGATTCTCAGTGGCCTTGAAATATTATCAATAATTTGAAATCCTGAGATAAAATTCCTCTACCGTATCACCTCACATATTACCTCAAAACATGTAACGAACTCTGCTTCCAAAGTAGATGAAGTAGTATAAATTTATTACCCTTAATCACAAGGGCAACAGTAGCAAAGCAATTATGCATGTTAAACATTTTGATAAAATTTTTTCAATATAAACTCTTTGAGATAATCCCAATATGTCATGTGTTCTATCTTTCATATTAAAACTCTTTAATAAAAAGTTCTTTATTTTATTTAACATGCTCAAACTACTACTCACAAGTAATATATCATCAACATATAAAACAAGATTGATAAACTTGCTCTCATTGATTTTAAAATATATGTATTGGTCCATAATATTTTCTTTAAAATCAAAGTTTGAAATGACTTCGTAAAATTTTAAGTACCATTGTCGAGATTTCTGCTTTAAATCATATATAGGCCTTTTGAGTTTACAAACTAAATGGTCATCCCTCTCAATCTGAAAACCTCCAGGTTGTGTCATAAAGACATCTTAATGCAAGTCACCATTCAGAAAAACAGTTTTTATATCTATTTGATGCAATTCTAAGTCAAAATAAGCTACCAATGTCATAACTATCCTGGAAGATTTCTTTCTAGAGACAGGGAAAATATCTCTTTATAGTCTATTCCCTCTTTTTGAGTGAACTCCTTAGCGATTAACCTGACCTTATATTTTTCTACATTACCTTTAGAGTTCTGTTTGATTTTATATACTCATTTACAACTTAACTCCTTCAGATAACTCGCAAAGATTTCAGACTGAGTTATTTTTCATTTATTCAAACTCATCCTTTATAGCTTCAAGCTATTGAGTTGATTTGTCGCTCTTTATAGCTTGGTTAAAAGAAAATGGATCTGTTTCCTTTCCAAAATCATACTCATTCTCATTGAGGTAGACAATATAGTCATCAGAAATGATTGACTTTTTTACTCTCTCTGATCTACGCAATGATTGATCATTGGCGATCACCATATGAGCAAGAGCCTGATTAATGTGGGGTGCTGCAATAGGTATAGCTTCAGGTGCATCAACACTATCTTGAATGGCTGGTGTTGGTGCCACCTTTTCTTAGATAAAAAAGACAGGAATTATAATCCGATTCTCATCAAAAAATAATTTTTCTAAGCTCAACACTCCCACTTTTCTTACAATTCTCAAGGAATTTCGCATATTTACGCAATGATTGATCATTGCCCTCTCACTCTCACGTAACTATAATAGAGCATATGCCCTCTATATCTAGGTAAAATTTTTTAAAACATGTGCTTTAAGGTATTTTATTTTTCTAGGTAAATACCTCTTGATAAACCCTGTGGGCCTTGGGACACTTCAGAGCCCTAAACTGTGCCGATGGTTGTGTTGTCCATCGACTTAAGTTGGTGACCAGAGTTAATCTCTCTCTATATTATTAATTTACAAGGCTTGACCCATATGAGTTAAAAAGTAGGCCCAACAACCAAATAGGCTGAATCCAAATCTAAGGTTTAGGCCCATTGAAAGTAGAAGGGGCCCACTTTCAAACCTACTCACGGGAAGTAGAAGACAGAGTGGTGGATTCCAATACCTAGGCTATTTTTTTCGGTTCCTTTATTTTCAATCCAAAATTTTTCCGGCTCAACCCGATTTTCTCATGCTTAAACTGTTTGCTTTAAATCACACAATAGAGACCTCTTTTCTTTCCAATTTTGACATCATAGATCTTTTGAACATGGCTTACCATCGATCAGATCAGATTTTGATTACATGGCACACAAGTCGAGAAGTAATTTAGGCCCACATTTGATTTACATGATCATTCACTTTTTAAGATGTGCGCCATATAAAATCAAAATCTGTCTGATAGTAGGAACCTGATCTCAAGATTCACTGGGTAGAAAATTGGGGAGAAAAATGATCTCCGTTGTCATGTGAAAGCCGGGTTGAGAAGGAAAAAATTTAGGTTGTACTTTGTGGTATCCTTTCAATTTGGTTTTTTAGGGTATACAGGCGCAGACATGACTGGCATGTCAGTTAACTCACATGCACCACAAACATCAAAGATGAGCCCACTACTTAACCAAAATATGCGGGCCCTTCACAAAAGCTTCAAGAATAACGAGGGAGATTAGGACCTCCCGTGCTTTCCTTTTCCATCTCCTTTTCTTCTTTCTTCCCGAGAATGATTGAGGTGTTAGCCCGAGTACAAAGACTTTGATGCTATGCTTTCGTGATCGATCGGATGGCCTTCGATGCGTTGTGCTGATTTATATCATGTAATGGGTTTTAGAGGGAGGTATGACCTATATATATGTGGTCCACATCACATCTATTTTCCTTTTTTGGTATATGAGGAGAAAGATTCTATGTAAAGCTGAGAAACTCCTTTTAAACCCTTGGATGTAAAGGAATCTTGACTTCCACAGCTTCCACATTTGAAAATTACATAGCAAAATCACATGGATCACTGTGGGCTTTGAATCTGAACCATTGACATATTTTGTTTATTTTATTATCATGGTCTTGTCTTATCTATTTGGGATTGTCTTTTAATTTATGGGGGCTATCATCAGTCAATCAATCATCTAATAGGAATTTTCCGTTGGATCGATCATGTTCTTGCATTGATCTATCACCGGCCGTCGAGAATCTCCAGTATCAATCTTGGTAGGATGTATGGATAGAGAGAAGCCAATCGAAACATCAGACGCACAGTCTTGACCGTCTGATGAAACCTGTAAGAGCCTGAAAATGAGCGTGTATGGCCGCGGTGGACCTCAATAGTTTGAAACTTGGAAGTCTCTAATCAGAATGATTTATACTTCATAATTTGGCCTGGCACTTGGGCATATTGAATTGAAGACAACAGATGCAACATAAAATTCAAAATAAGCGAGATAAACACCTAATACTAACTCCTTAGAGCAAAACTTTTACTAAAAAAGCTCTTCTTCTAATGTCTATTATGCCCTTCCTTTTTTGTGTACTCTAGCTTTCATACATGAAATGAGTTAATTATAAAGTTATTAGTTGGGGGAGCGACACATTCTGTGAGTTTACATCCTACCGTTGTCCAACCTTTTCAACTATGTATTTATCAAAGGTCTTATGAGGGCAACCGAAAGTCGTAGATCATTAGATGCCCCTCTCCAACCGTTGTGTTTGGTTTTAGGTTTCTACTTTTAACATCTACTGGGTTCTCAAACACTCGTGGGACCCAACATTGGATCCCACAAAGAAAAGAACTTTTTTTTTTTTTTAAAATTATTTATTCATTATTATTATTATTATTTTATTTTAAGTTTCACATAAGGGTATTGTATAAAATTGTAAATCGGAGGAAGATTTTGTGTAGGGAAAGTGCAGGCAGGTGACGTGACTGGCTGCCCGACTTACATTGATTAGGCCCCATTGCACTTAGAGCCAATTGGGTCGCGATACTGTAGACACCTTGTTTTCGCCCCCTCGGATTATATAAAATGTTCGATCAACCGTTGACCATGCACATGATTCCTGGAAAGGCCTCTTCAAAAATCCTTCAAACCCTTAACTTTGGGAATTGTATGCTGAAATCCCAGCGTATAATATATTATAAGCTAGACTCTCGGCGTATAATTTGACCCGACCCGGCCCCGGTATTCTTGCAGATTATATGCTAGATTTCTAGCATATAATCGGATATACGCAGTAACCTGTGCATATAATCTCCCCACAATCCACCAGGACTCTGCCTCTCAAACTCCGAACTCCCCTAGATTATACGCGGGAGTCCCAACATATAATTCAATTATATGTTGGAATCCCTGCGTATAATTAGTCCAATTTGGATTGGGCTCTTCTTTCTCACCCCTATTTGACCTTCGGATTATACGATGTAATGACAGCGTATAATCAAGGAAAGTCCTTCTTGGACTCTACCTTTCCAAACCGATCTAGTCACCCGGTCACTTGACCGATTCAACCGGTGGCCGCCTCAAATTATATGCTGATCATAACGTATAATTCATTATATGTGGGACTCCCTGCGTATAACTCGGATTATACGCCGGACGACCAACGTATAATTCCGGATTATATACTGGACTCCCAACGTAAAATTGGCCGAGTATTATAAATAGGGCCCTTGCCCTCCCATTTTGGACACACAATTTTGCTTATTTTCTCTAAAAAACTCGAGTTTGGCTCTGAGATTTCGAAATAGAGAATAGTTGCACTCTAAGTATCTTACTCTTGGAACTGCGACTCTCCTCTAGGAATTTCATAAGAGTAGTCAAGCACGGTGAGGCTGGCCTACTTGCTTCGATTATTGGGTTAGTACAAAGAAAAGAAAAGCTAGCCTTAGATCTAACCCTAGGAAACCTCTGTCGAAATTTCCAGCCTAGAGTCAATTAGGTCCATAACCACCATTCATATTTTCAAAACTGCCATAGCCCCCAAACCTGATTTGCCCAAGGAGTCAACAAAGGGTACCCGGGAACAAGGCCAATCCTCCCGAACACATCGGGCCAACACCCCCCCTTTTAGGTTATACCCACTTAGGAGTAGAAAACCCAAATTAGTTAAAACCTTAGGCAACCTTAGCGCTAAAGTCGGCAGGCTGACGTTTAGCATAGGAGTCCAACCCACAAACCCCCGCTTACCCTCATGATCGATCAATGGCGTTTTATACCATCGATAAATCTATAGATGGCGATCACATACTCAAGTATATTTAAATTCAGTTGCAAATAACAATTATTTCCTGCAGGTGCATTTAAAAATACATCTTTCTATTATTGCTTTATTATTTTCCACCCACCATTGCAGACAGAGTCCACCTGTGACCGATTTGAAACCATTTTCTGAGATCCGAAAGGGTCTTCGAAAATGCTTACCAACAGACTGGCGATCACGGTGGGACTCCTGTTGCTAGGGTTGCTCCTTTTTAAGTAATTTGGGTTTTTCATTCTTGCTTTCTTTTATCACTTTTTTTCACACACTTTCACGCATTTAGGCATTTTAGCAACCATTCCTACTACCCCCTATGTTGTGAAAGGGCCGATGTGATCATCTCTTCGGGGATTCGATCCGAGAAACTTCCTACACTTCTGACCTTCTCGTATGACCTAATAAGGCGAGGATTGTACCCCCTAACTCGGAGAAGAACACCTGCATACTCGGAAAGGAAAACCTAGAAACCTGAAGTCAAGTGATCTCTTTCCCCTAGTTTCAAAATCCTGTGAGATTGAGTGCTCGTGCTATCGGCTTTTCAAAAAATGTCAGGCATTCGAAAATTGAAAGATAATGATTCATCCTCATGGAGCTACCATAACGATCCCGAGTATAATGTTAGGCTGTCTCAACAAATAGTCTAACGTCGTAGTCGGACAAATATGGTCAGTGAAGGCGAACAATCCCCCTTTACTCTAATAAATATTAATTGCAGTGATGGTGTTGGATGGAGCTACACTGCTAGCCAAATCGTGGACCTCACTACCAATAAGTTGATAAAAGGAGGAGAAGAAGTTGATGCCTTGCTATAATCCCTAGCCTATTTATATAAAGCCGCCATGGACCAAAAACTGTTAGACGGAAGACAAGTCACTCCGAGAAGCAAACAAGAAGAAAGATAGCCAACTCCTCTGCATATCCCGACTCCCCCGACACATAACACACATAACTTTCACACTTCGTTCGATAACAATAGCCGCCTGAGACACAAAAACGAGATGCTACCATAAATATAGATGACCTCCCCCAAATAATAGACAACTACATGGCTAAGAGAGAACACTCAAAACAGTCTTTCCGATTCGACAAATTTTATCGAGACATCGAATTCATTGTACCTGTGACGACCCAGACCCACATTCCACAATATTGTCCGATTTTGGGCTTAGGTCCTTGCCCCGATTTTATTTTTGGCATGGGCTTAAGTCCCCACCCAAAACGCGTCATGACATATAGCGTCCGCAATTACATATAGCCCAGGGTCAGAACTTTCCCTATCCAATGTGGGATTATTACAATCCCCCGACCTTATAGAAGAGTCATCCTCGGCTCTGATACCATTCTATGACGACCTAGACCCACATGCCACAGTATTATCCGGTTCTGGGCTTAGGTCCCCGCCCCGATTTTGTTTTTGACATGGGCTTAAGTCCCCACCCAAAACGCGTCATGACATGTAGCGCTCGCAATCACATATAGCCCAGGGTCAGGACTTTCTCTATCCGATGTGGGATTATTACAATACCCGTTGGTTTCAAACCATCTAAATTTAACAAATATAATGGCACGGGAAACCCGAATCATCAGTTGGCACTATTCTATAACGACTTTCAACCAATTTGCACTAACCATGGGCTTCTGATCCATTATTTCCAAAGATCTCTAGAAGGAGAAGCCCTTTATTGGTTTGTCTCTCTATCTTTAGCTAAAATCAAAACATTCGAAGATCTAGCCAACAGATTCCTAGATCAATTCAAACACATGACTTACGAAGAGATCAGTTTTGCCGACTTGATGGCCACAAAACAAGGAGACAAGGAAGACTTTGCAACCTTCACTAACCGTTAGAGAAGGCTTTCTGCCCAAACTGGGAATCAAATAAAAGAAAAGGACACGATAGAAATTGTAATCAATAATACCCGAGAGCCTCTTCAGAGCGCTCTTATCCTAAGCGATTATCTCGATTCTCTAGCCTCTATTCACGTGCCTCACGCATATAACATCACATGAAAGATAGAGTCCTTGATCCCCCTATACCAACATCCGAAGGACCCTCCTTCAACTCTAAAGCAAAGACTCCAAATAAAACTCTAGACCCTGAAAAATCAATACAAACCAAGGACAAAACCAAATAAACTTCCGCCCATGTAACCAGAACAATCAAAACCAAAATCAATACGCCAATGAACACGAAGATCAACATCAATACCCCAACCAAGACCAATATCTACACCCTAACCAAAACCAACACCTATACCCTAACCAAAACCAACCTCTATACCCTAACCAAGACCAACACCCGTATCCTAACTAGAATCAAAACCGACATACCAACACAATGCAAACCAACATCACCTTCTACAACCTATTATTTGACCAAACTCAATCGATCCCTCAACTCACCTCACATATTATACCTTCGATCATTCCTGCCCCAATCTACCCGGCTAGCCTAATCTGTAGAATTGAACCTCCCTTAAATCATGTCCATACCTTTCACTCACAACCAACTAACCTCGCCACTCACACTGTTAAACCAAAAGTCACTCTTCACACTGAATCGATCACTAAAATCATTAAAACCCAACCAATCACTAAAATCATTAAACCCAACCCATCACTAAACTTACCCCGACTCAACAAATCACCAAAATCATTAAACACAATTCCAAATCAGCCCAACCAACCCTTAAGATCAATAAACCTACTCCCGAACCAACTCATGGAGACCACTGATGCCTCCGTCAGAGGCACAGTCTTCTGAGGAAAGAAAAGACATGATTGATTTCCTTAGGTCATACCAAGATGTCTTCGCATGGTCATATGAGGACATGCCTGATTTGGACACCGATTTGGTCAAGCATGAGTTGCCACTCTACCCTGATATCAAGCCAGTCAAGCAGAAGCTGAGGCAACTCTGACCCGAGTGGATGCTGAAAGTAAAAGATGAGGTCATCAAGCAATATGATGCAGGGTTTTTCATGGTCTCCAAGTACCCGTAGTGGTTAGCTAATATCGTCCCGGTGCCGAAGAAAGATGGAAAGGTTCGCATGTGCATTGATTTCAAAAACCTCAATAGGGCGAGCCCAAAGGATGACTTCCCTTTACCACACATCGACATCTTGGTCGATAACATTGCTAAGCACGGGATGCTCTCGTTCATGGACGGATTCTCCGGATATAATCAAATCAGGATGGCAGAGGTAGACCGAGAGAAGATAGCATTCATCACCCCTTGGGAAACTTTCTACTACCGTATCATGCCATTTGGTCTAACGAATGCAGGGGTAACATACCAGAGAGTTATGACGACACTATTTCATGACATTATGCACCGAGAAATCGAAGTATATGTCAACGACATGATCGCCAAGTCACCAGAGAGAAGTGACCATCTGATAAACCTCAAAAATTATTTGAGAGGCTGAGAAAGTACAAGTTATGTCAGAATCCTCAGAAATGCGAATTCGGTGCCATGTCAGGAAAATTACTAGGATTGATTGTCAGCAGGAGAGGTATCTAGGTTGACGCTATCAAAGTAAAGGCCATCATTGAAATGCCACCACCGTCCACCGAAAAAGAGGTCAAAGATTTTTTGGACAGGATACAGTACATCAGTTGGTTCATTGCACAAATCACTACTATCTATACACCGATCTTCAAACTACTAAGAAAGGATTCTCCCATTGAATGGAATGACGACTGTCAGGCAACATTCGATAAAATCAAGGGCTACCTTCTCAACCCTCCAATATTAGTATCACCCGAGCCGGGGAGACCACTCTTAATGTATCTCTCCACGACGGGAGTTTCGATGGGATGTGTCCTAGGGCAGCACGATGAAACAGGAAGAAGAGAGCAGACCATCTATTATCTGAGCAAGAAATTTACTGACTATGAGACACGCTATTCTCATCTAGAGAAGGCATGCCTGGCGCTCGTATGGGCTACACAAAACCTCTGCCATTACCTACTGTCTCAAGCTATTTTTCTTCTAGCCTGCATGGATCTGTTGAAGTACCTATTCGAAAAGCCAGCTCTCACTGAGCAGTTTGCACACTGGCAGCTCCTACTGTTCAAATTCGATATCACATACGTCACTCAAAAATCAATCAAGGGGCAACCACTCGTTGATCATCTTGCCGAGAATCCTTTACCTGATTATGAGCCTTTAAGAATCAAATTCCCAGATGAAGACATCCTATTCATGATAGAGGATGATACAGTAGAGACGAAAAAATTCTGGGTAATGCACATCGATGGGGCAGCAAATGCCGAGGGCCAGGGAGTCGACGCTATTCTGATTTTGCCAAGAGGGTCTCCATTAAACTTAATATCCTCTATACCAATAATATGGCCGAGTATGAGGCCTATGCAGCTGGACTGCAAGCGGCACTCAACTTGAAAGTAACCCACCTCAGGGTATTTGGTGATTCACAATTGATCATATGCGAGACAAACAAAGATTGAAAGACAAAGGATGAGAAATTGATCCCTTACCATGAACATCTTAAGGATTTAATAGCCTACTTCGAAGACGTCACATTCTCCTACGTCCTGCGGATAAGGAATCGCTTCACCGACATGTTAGCAACTTTTTCATCAATGGTAGAATCCCGTATGGTGTCGAGATGAAGCCACTCATGATTGAATAGAGGAATGACCCAACCTTCTGCCTCCAGATCAAGGAACCCACAGGGCCTGATGATGAGCCTCCACGGTTCTCAGACATTAAGAATTTCCTCGAGACTCGCACTTTCCCAGAGGAGATGTCTAGAGAGGACAGGCGGACCATCCAGCATTTGGCAGTGAACTACGTCATCTGAGTGCCTCTACAAGTGGTCATATAACAATATCCTACTCCAATGCCTAACTGAATGGGAGGCAGCAAACATCATGAAGGAGATTCACGAGGGAGTATGTGGTGCCCATGTCAATGGCCATATGCTCGCTAAAAAGATTTTAGGCCAAGGATACTTCTGGACCACTATGAAATCTGATTGTTGCAAGCACGTTCGGAAATACTACAAATATCAAAAGCACTCCAATCTGATACACACTCCAGCTATAGATCTACACAACATGATCACTCCATGGCGCTTCACCACCTGGGACCTCGAAGCATAAGAAAAGTCAATCTGAAAGCTTCGAACGCACATCAGTTCATCCTTGTCGCCATTGAGCATTTCATCAAATGGGTAGAGGCGGCATCCTACATAAACATCACGGCCGATCACATCGAGAAATTCATCAGGAGCAACATAGTTTGCCGGTTTGGCATGCCCAAGGATATCATCATTGATAATAATACTAATTTTGCGAACAAGCGCATCAGGGCCTTCTGCGAGCAATACAAAATCAAACACCATCGCTCGTTGCCTTATTGGCCACAAACCAATGGGGCCATGGAGGCTGCCAATAAAATTGTCGTCCGCATCCTTGAGAAGATGGTCATCACTTATCGAGATTGGAGCGAAATGTTGTTGTTTGCTTCATGGGCCTACCGAACGTCAATCCGCATCGCTACAGGGGCAACACCATTCTCCCTTATATACGGAATTGCGGCCGTCCTACCAGTCGAGGTTGAGGTACCGTTGCTCCACATTCTCATTAAATCTAGCCTACCCAAAGTAGAAAGAGAGAGATCCCGCTTTGAGTAGTTGAACTTGCTAGATGAGAAAATGCTCTTAGCTTTGTGTCATACCCAGGTTTATCAAGGGTGAATCGCACGCGCTTACAACAAACATGTCCGTAGTCAAGATCTGAAGGTGGGAGACACCTTACTTAAGAAAATCTTCCCATCCCTCCACTCTAACCCAAGAGGGAAGTTCAAACCCAATTTAGAGGGACCTTACATCATCCGAGAAGTGCTTTCGGGATACGCGATTCGCCTCGCCACCATGGACAGAGATCACTTTCCTGAGCCCATCAACGCTGGGTATGTCCGTCGGTTCTACTCATAGTCTTTGTGGCAAGTTAAGTATTGACAAGATGGTTACGTGACTGCTTAAGGACCCAGTAAAAGAGGCCATCATTTCAAAACCAAGTAGCCAAAAAGCATCACTGAACGATCATATCCTTGCTACACCTATTGAGCCATGAGCCTTTCCTTCATAAGCACTCCCACAAGAAAATGTGAAAGTGTATATACCAAACAAGAAAAAAAAGAAAAAAAGAGTTACTCTCAAAATCCAAAAACATCAGAAAAGTAAAATCTAAAAAAAAAGATGTCAAAAAAACAAAAATATAGAGAACAAAAAAATAGGGCGTGTACAGTCCAAATTTCCCAAGGAAGAAAAGTATTATGGCAGCTAGAACCCAATTAAGGAAACCTTTAAAAACCCAGAATACCTTCAAAGTTTCTAACCCATCCCATGTCCACGATACACCCCAAGAAAAAGTCCTCTTTAAGACCTACAAGCAGTCACACTACTTGTTCAGTAAGCACAAGCCAGGCTGTGAGACAAACAGAGGCCCACTCGGTCGGCTATGACGGAATTGACGTTCATGTCGTGGCTTTTGATAAAATAAAAGAGAAATAAAATATAAAATAAAAAAATACAAGCTCAAAGCAAAAAGGACATGGTATAAACCCGCAAGGGCGTCACGAGTAAAAAGAGCGAGCTTGTGCGGACCAAGTAAAAACCTGAAAGGACACCGGGGGTAAAAATGCAAACCCATAGACGTAGTGAAAACTCGAGAGGGCACTGCGGGTAAAAAGAGGGAAACAACGGGCATGACGAAAACCCACCTTGGGCGTTGTGAGTAAGAATGTTGAAAAAGAGAAACGGTTGAAAGAAGATAAGAATGAATCCTTCGATCACCCTCCCATACTTCCGATTCTCAACCGGGCCGCTCATGTTAGCTTAAATCAGGGTCCCAACTAAGAATGTCTTCATAAACTGTACCGTCAAACATATGACCCAGGGTATGGAGAGGAGGTTGATTCGATCCAAAGGGATGGGTGTTCCGGCCTTGGAAAAGTTGCTGAACTCACTTGAACCCAATCACGTGAAGGGGGTTCGACCAAGCTCAAAATTGGGATATGTTTGCTTCCCCTTATGTTTAAAGGCACCAAAAGAAAAGAGAGAGAAAGAAAAAGAAAAACCACAAAATAGTTATTAATCTTCTCTTCCCAGCACTGTGCACGCCCCACTCTGGGATGATTGGCTCGATAACCGAAAAGGCCACTTTTGCAAAAGATAATACATTTTCCTTTCCCATTTTCACACCCACACTGTGTGCACCACCACAGGTGGAGAGGCCACTATCGCAAAATATAATAAATTTTCCTTTCCCATTTCAGGCCAGCACTATGTGCGCCACAAGAATAGCTGACACAACACCCCAGTTTCTCATTTTACGTAAACAAAACAGAGAAGATAAAATCTTTGTAAAAAGATAGATTTTCTTTTGTTTCACTTACAAGTCTGTACCTGGCAGACACCACATCCCAAAAGATAATATGTGTGATGTCTAGATTCTTTCTTTCTTTTTTACAAAAGTGCAAAAATGATAAAAACATAAAGAAAATATGTATACCAAAAGGATGTATCTAATTAGGGGTTTCTTACGCCCCTTTTTATGGTTTGATTTGTGTAAAAAGTATGTGCAGGAGGGAATCAACGACCCAACTCGTGCTTCAAGGCATGAATCTCTGCTCGTAAAGGATCCTTCTGTATATCCCGCTCTGTCATCCAGCGACCATGGAGACTCCTATACCGCTTCCGGGAAGCGTCAGTGGCACTAAGAGCATCACTTAAGGATCCTTCCAGATGAAGAACCTCACACTCAGCTGCATCAGCCCTAACCTCTGCCACCTCCGCTCTAACCGCCTGTTTCTCTAAATTTTCATGCAGGATGCGCTTCTCGTCCCACAGTAGCTCAATACGCCTCAGAAGCATCAAATCCTTCCTTGGCCAAGGCCCCACCATATCACTGCTCTCTGTATGATCTAAGTGACCAACAACAGGCTTCTCGGATAGTAGCCAAGCTTCGTACTGGGGAGGACAAAACCGAATCTCCTTGCTCTAGATCGCATGTGAGCATCGACTGACGCGTCTCCCAGAGAGAAGTTATCCTATCCACATCCCTAGAGGACCCCCGAGAGAAACTCAGATCACACAGTGGCGATTTCATCACACAAGGCACCTGCTGAGGGAAACCGAACTGGTGTAGCACCCGAAATGGGAAGTAGTGAGTACTGCCAGCAAACCGAGGAGGGTGATGCCCTCATGATCTCTAGAGCGAACCACTGGGAATGTCCGATCTGACCAAGGAAGCCTCCACACCAACTTGGCTTTGGCTAGCCAAAGCTTCAAACCCTGCATATCTCCCAATGGAAGCATATGACATTGACCCATAAAGTAGCGGGCCACCTCACTATGAGCAACGTAAATGTGGGGCACGGGCCCCAAGATAGCAAGATGCTCCCCAAGATAAATTTGGAGCAAGATGGGACATCCCCGGAGGCCCTCCACCTTGCCCAGAGTGAAGGCATCAAGGTCGCAATAAAACTACAAAAAATGTGTTTATTGGAGATGACTTTTGGCCATCTCCAAAGGTGTCTAAGCCGTCTCCAATAGTATTGGAGACGGCTTCCATGTAGTCTCAAATAGTCTCGTCTCCATTGTCTTTGGAGACCAAATGAGAGCCGTCTCTAATAGTCAAGGTTATTGGAGACGGCCATAAGCCATTTCCAAAAATATGTTGGAGACACCTTAAAGTCGTCTCTAATAAGTCATCTCTTATTATTAGAGACGGCTTTTGGCTGTCTCCAATAAGTGATCTAATGTTATTGGAGACGGCTTGCTTAAAGCCGTCTCCAATAAGTGATCTCCAATAATTTTTTTTTTTTTTTAATGCTATTTAATTTTTTTTCTCCAATAATCATATTTCCCAGCAATACACTTCTATAACCTGCATTTTTTTAATTTATTTTTTATGAAAATCCATAACCTGCATTTACATACTCACATTTTCATTTACATTAGCATAAACACAATTACATGCTCAAAGCTCATTCAGAAAAATAAATTTTAATTCACAACACCATAATTTCATTCACAAAAAATTTATGTGTACAAGTAATGACTCCTATTTTTTCTTGCTACAGTGTTACAAAAGAAACATGCATAGCATATTCTGACATATTGGTCATCTGCTGGCAAAAATAGAGGATCGATCGGAGCTTCCTACATCCCTCGGAAATCGCAACAAGAAACATGTCTGAAATGGGTCCATCGCTGTCTTCCCGGGTATCCAAGGGGAAAACCCGAAGCTCCCGAAGATCCTTACATGTCGTAGCGACAGCCTGGAGCCCTTCATCTCTTACAGAGTCAAGAACCTGCATTTGATCAAATATTCAAGACTCAAATTAGGCTAAAATGCTATAAACTAGCAAACAACTTGGATCATTTCAAAATCTCGGCCAAATTGCCTTGAAAATTTGTTGACCAACCAGTTTTTAAAGGGAGCTACAATTTGCACACGATATGGGTACCATGGGCACATGGTTTACAAAGAAAGAGTTGGTATTTTTAGGATCTATGCCACATGAAACACCATCTAAGCCGTCTGATATGAAGGCCATGATATAAAGATCTTCCCTGCTAAAGATTAGCACGAAAAGTGATCTCCATCATCTTATTTAACACAGACAGCCATTGAATCTGCTGATGGTGTTTGACTGTGTTAAATCAGATTATGGAGATCGTGTTTCATGCCAATCTTTTGAGAGAGATCTTTACATAACTGGCTTCCAATCAGACAGCTTAGATGGTGTTACACATGGCACAGATCCCAAAAATGGTATGTACAGATGGGCAGTCAATATCATCAGTGCTGAAGACTGTCAAAGTCATTATTCTTTTCTTTTCTTTCTTATTTCTTGTGCTTTCTTATTTCTTGTGCTTAGCTCCTTGCTAGTGAGATCCGGATGTAGTTATATTTTGTTTAAAATTACACTTCCACCGATCAAAAAAGAAATAAAATATCAAGAAACGACTCCATTATAGAACTTTGAACAGTCCAAAAAGTCCCAAATGGTGCAGGGGTCAATCTACTTCTGCCCAAATGGTGAAACCTAGATAGATGCATATATATTTATGAATATGCAAATCACTGAAAGCACATTTTTGAACTTTCACTAATTTGGTACTAAAAAATATTTGTATATCTCCCGAGTTTGGTGGAGGAAGATTGACCCCTAGGTTGCCCTTGGTCCACAGGTGAGGCACCAAATATTAAGTCATTATACCAACTGATCAAAACTTACATGGTCGTAATCCCATCGGGCTGTTAGAGGTAGAGAAACGAGAATACTCTCTATGCGGCCTCCAGTCTTTAGTCCAAAGGTTGTACCACAATCATAGACCTTCACAAATAATAAAATAAAAACCTAATTCAGTATATCATAAATGTTGTCATCTATATCGAGTTTTTAAGCTAGCAGTTGTACCAGGTTGAATTCAACATAGTGTCCCTTTCATAGTTGCTGCCACACCTTGTGTTGATTTGTAAATGGTGTATCCTTCCGTCGTTCTATCGGGGGTAAGTATGCTGGAACCACGGACTCGGTGCACTCTGCAAGATAATTTCATGTAAAAGATGTCAAGGGAACACAAGGAACTAGAAATAAATGAAATGAACAAATAAATGAATATATTGATTATGGAAAAAACTTTACTGACAGGCTTCCACAAATAACTTGAATAACCCAACTCTACCCGCGACACTTACATGCCCATAAATCCGGACAACTAATTGACGGGTCAATCCTAGATGACCCTAAACAAATAATCATTTGAGATTGTATCGTCTTATCTTTACAATCTGAAAGTGACATTCTGTAAGAGAGTGCTTCATTAAAAGTCAGATTGATCGGAAGGTCGAAAATTTGCATCCTCCTAGCAGCTTGATATTTTAGGCTATGTACCACCCAAACATGGGTATCAATTGGAAGAATTAGATCAATGGTAATGGTAGAAATTGGATGAGAACTAGACTTTTATAGACCATTTTGTATAAGAAATTAAGAATCACATTACTTGTATGCAACACACATTTTCTCTTGCCTGAATATTTGGCTTTACATAATAATTTCGCACTCATGTGAGAAAAGTGGCCAGATCTGTCTTCACTCATTTTTGCGTATCCCATTTATCGGATCTAGATAAACTGAATCTTTTGGAGAAAAATAAATATATAAAGGAGCAATTACATACATATTTCAAATCTTGACAAGGTGGGAATAAACATCTAACTAAGCACTCACATAAGGACACACCACCTATTACTTCTAACCCCTAAACACATATGGAGCAACATCTCGAACATCTCCAACACTCCCCCTCAAGTTGGAGCACCCATGGCAGGGCAACAAATAGAAAATGATGCATGTTTATACCATCATCTCCTTACTTGATATGGTCATAACACAACATGGTCCAACACCTTGTACCCAAGCAAGCAAGACTAACAATGACAATGACAACAACATTCTAGTGCAAACACTTGCACTCACCAACAATAGCTTGGTGCAACATCTTGCAGTCAAGTAGTCATGATACACACCATGATCCAAACAAGTGGCTAAAGACTTAACCTACAACAATACTTTGTAGCAATATGGCCATAGGACCTAAACAATTACCCTAAACAATATAAAGGAGGGCTTTGATGATACACAAGAACTATATAATTAAACAATTACTCTGTCCCGGTAATCAATTCTCACAAAATATAGAGAATCGAAACCAAGCTACATGTACAATATATCCAGTTACACCATGAGTGCACTGCTCAAAATAATTAACCAATACCAATACTCAAACATTTTAAAATTTTAGAAAGAATTATTTTAATTAAGATTGTAAATAAAAGCGATGCCACATTTATTTGTTGGTGAGTAAAACAAAGGCACCGGGCATCAAGTCTCCACTAAAACACGGATAAAGCGCCAATATTAATATTCTGAAAAACAGAGAATTGTTACCTCAGGTCCCAATAAGTATGCTTCACAGCAGAGTGACCAAAAGGATCGTTTTTCCATCCAACATGGGGAACCTTGTTGAATTGCTCATTTATCACGAGGTGACCCAATGTTATTTGATCGATCATATCTATGTAATGGCATGCGGCTTCATAATGCATACACCAGCCACCGTTTCTAAGCCAAAACATTCATACATCAATTACTACATGAAAAAGGGAAAGATATACACCTATATTTCAAGGAAATAAAAGACTCCTAAAATAAATTTGATTGGACTGGACATCAGCACTCAGAATAACAAGGATCGATTTGGCAGAGGAATTTATAATAAAATAAACATGTGAGAGTAAACAAGGCATACACATTAAAACACAATATATGACTAAAGCATTATGATAGTCCCTCTTATGTAGTGAGATGACCCTTGCATATATGCTTGTATCTGTTTATATCCTCTCATATGAAAATGAAAAATATAACGTCATGCAGAAATATGCAACAAAATATGAACGGAATAAAACCTTCCAATGAAATAAAGAAACCTGAACAGAGTATGCTAATATTATTACATCGACAGATTTTAGTAACTAACAAAAATAAAATTCAGTAAAAGAAAGCCACCAAATTAGCCATTAAGTCACCATCTATTAAGTCAATAACAGACGTGAAGAAAATAATAACTATCAAAGAAATCAAAATATCACTGTCCCAGCATTATGTGTTCAATAACAAATAGATCAAAATAATCATAAAAACTTATGTGGAAGGCAAGGAACTTACACCATCCATAGTTAGACCAGTTGTGTCGACACCTGAATGAAGTTCCATCATGTAGGGTGTAGGAGCATCAATATAGTCTACTCCACTGAAAAAGAGTAGTGGAATGTAGACATGCTTCAGCACAACAAAGATAGAGAGTTTAGAATGGAACCTATGACTAATCAATGACATCACTAGTACATAATTACATATAATATTTAAACTAGACCTGCAGTAATCAAACCATAGGATTTAGATATTTTTAACAAAACAAATTTTTCATATGACTGATGATTCCATGGGTGCATCAGCCCATGACGCCTGCATGTGTCTCTGGGAAAGGCAGTGGTGTTCTTGTCAAATAAAGAGACGAGGATTGGCCTTAACTTGACAGAAATTACCTGCCACCTGAATGGATATATTAAATGGCAGATGGCCTCTATTACAATAGTTAGAAGGGAATACCTGCCAAAAAAAAAATGAAAACAATCTTTATGACACTTGCACAATGAAAGAAAAACAGGACAACAATCATATATGTTTCCAGAATTAGACAGGCAACAAAAACATTATCCTTATAATGACCAACGGACTAAATGCCATCAAAAATAAGAAAAGTCTAGATATCATATAATCTTAGGATTCAATATTAACATTAAATCAATACACAAAGTCAGTTAAATAAGTAAACAATCTTAGGCCAGCCTGCTCAGGCTCTTGTACTTCTTTATGTCACTTACAGAACTGACTCAGATTCCCAGGTGAGTCGGATTACTAATGGCCTTAATAATGTTTAAGCCACTTGATTTTGTTATGATAGCTTGTTCACTCAATGAATGTTGAGCAAGGTTCAAAATCTTGGTTTTCCGGTATGTATCAGCCTGCTCCGAAACTGATACGTATTGGTTTTGGATATTACGGGCAAGAATTATCTATCATGCTTAACACTACAAAGGTAGGTGGAACACCCAACAAACCGGTGAAAAAAATCATCACTTAAGATTATTCAGTAGATGTTTGCCATCTATTCGAGGGGAATATAAACAGCGAGAAACAGATATCTAAGAGCTTTATGGTAAGAGGACATGGGAAATTAGTCTAGCCACATCAAGACTCATGCTCAAGCCCCTGCTGCACCAATTCCAAGTCCAGCTGGACCTTCTCAGGCTGGCACTTCTTCTGCACCACCCACATCATTACCCACTTCCATTTCCTTTGAATCTATACCCACACCTCCATCTACATCACCATTGCCCACAACCACTACATATTCCCCAGTTGACCTTACCTCTTCACCGTCTACACCACTTCATCTCAGGTTATCTCCTGATATCCAAGGGGAGATGAGAACTGGTTTCTCTGCTTAGAAGGAGATTGACCCGAGCAGGAGAGCACTGCAGAGCATGCAATGGATGAAATAACATACATGCTATTTGAGGAGCTCAGTGAATAAAGAGAAGCATAATCGACTTTTTTCTTCACCCGAATTGAAGGGCAACTGCTTGTTTTAATGTTGAGTGGGTTAACTGAGGTGATTCCTAGTCAGCAAAGCAGCTACCATGCCTGATCCAAATCTGCCAAACCTTGTTAGACTGGGGTCTAATCCTGAATTAGTGAAGACCAATCCATTTTGAGTTTTAAGCTGAAATTTGGTATGGAGGTCACTGGATTCATAAACTATGTTGGTGAATTTTGCAAGAATCTGATTCTAAGTATTTTATGGTCACATACTATGTCAAAAATACTGCTACAAAACAATGGCTAATGATTGCCATTCATTGGAGTTTGTGAAGATTTTGTGTTTCAGATTAAAACCCATTCATTGGAGTTTTCTTGGATCCTCTTTTGGTCTGTGTCCTTTCTGCTTATATGCCACCCATTTTCACATTTTCTATTTTTTTTTAATGGTTTTGTGGACCCATTTCTCTGATTTTTTGTTGTATGAAGAACAATGGCTAATGATTGCCTCTTTAGAGATTATTTAAAGATAATTTGACTCAGAGCTAGATCAATGAAGCCCCGATAGCCTTAGTAATATTTTCAGCACTAACCTTGTAGGCATTTCCCATGAGGCTAGTAGGGAGTAACATTTTATATACATTGGACTCTATACTTCCAAATCATTATTTATTAACAACAGAAGGGACCATCGATTTAATAACTTCCTAGCAGAATCTATTATGGTGAATTGATCATACTTATGTGTCAAATTACACAATTTCAGTTTTCACTAAAAAAAAGTTAGAACTTTTTATTTAAATCATAACTAGGATTATTATGATAAGCAATTGGGGTTATTTATTCTTCATTTTAGTTTTGAGGAGTATTTAATTTGGCATTTCTTCAAAATAAATTACCATTTTAAATTGTGTAAAAAATAGACCATTCAAAGCAAGCAGCAAAAAAATCACCATTTAAAATTGGTGCAAAAATCACCATTTTCTTAACTCCATAACCATCCAAGATCCACAAAAAAAACCTAACCACCCAATATCCTATGATCTTTCATTTAAACCTACAAAATGATCCCTTTCTTCACAAGAAATAAAAATAACACCAATTTGTTATCAAAATTAACGATCAGTTACTAAAAACCATAAATGGGTATCAGATCCACGAACCTTCTTATGTTTGACTCCACTGGATTTAGCAGGCTTAGAAGGTGGAGGAGCTACTTCAGATCAGTGCACAGAGCCGAGTCGATTCTGTGGTTTTGACGAAGTGGGAAAACCGAGTCGTTTCTACGTGGAGTTGAGTTGATTTCCCGCTTCTTAGGACAACAGAGGACGGTTGGATTATGACAATTAGAGTCTTGATTTTCTACAACTCAAACAAAAAGAAGATAAAAGGCAATTAGATTAGATGAGGACTGTATAATGCGCCTACATCCATATGCATGTATCTTAGAATGTATAAAGTTTATTTCAACTGAAAAATTACAAAGAAGAAGGATCATATATCAATGCAACACAAATAATTTATTTTTGATGTGTTTGGGTTAGCTCTTATGAGAGAAGGCGCAACTCTCTTCCTGCTCTCTACCAAAGCCGATTTTGCTCTGGCAAAGAGCAGGGAGAGAATAGTTTTATTACTTTAAACAGCTCCTCACCTGAGTAAATGGGGCAAGGAGGTGTGTTACCAAACATAAAAGCATTGAGGATTATCTGGTGGCTACAGCTAAGATTGCAGAAAAAGAGAATGAAAAGTGGATTATAAATCCAATGAGGAGGGAGATAAATAGGAAAATAAGCTTTTGTTAAGAGCCCATTGTCACACTCTTGCTTTTCAAGCTGAATGGTTTGCCACATGCAATGCACTTTGATCAAACATTTAAGATCCTGAATTTGAGGTAGTGACTCCTTCCTGATCTTTTTTTAATCAGGATTCTATTTTCAGGAGTGGCTTCAAAAGTCAACACTTGATTCCCGTTATGGGATGTCCAAAGTAAAAAATTAGAAGTTACTTAATTAGTCACATTAGACACCCACCACCCATGTTCCATGTTAGGGGCATCAAATGGTTGTTAAAACTCTCGAAATTGTAATACCTATAAAATATTTAATTTGAATAATATATAAATTTATCAATTAAAAAATGCATCTCACTTGGACTGCGAGCCAATGGCACTTTCAAACCCGGTTTCCTAATTATTGTGAACTACTGAACTGCCATATTTCAATCTTCTTAATGTAAAAAACAAGTGCTTGGGCTCCAAGGAGATCTTAATGAAATTTTATAAGGGGGATATAAAATTCATCAACCATTAAGATACTAATCTATACTTCCCTTAATATAGTCATTCACCCATCTTGGGACTGCCTCAAAAAGTTAAATTCCCTTAATATAGCCATTCACCCATTTTGCATTCTACCAAACTTGGGACTGCCTCAAAAAGTTAAATTCCAAATGGCTGCTTGCGATTAAAATAGGATCAGCAGGGCTAGCGACCGTAATCTTTTTTATAACTCTTTTGTTTTTAGACCATTAAGAGCTTCAATATGACAGTTCCACTTGTGACTTCCTTTCATTTAGTTTATGCTACACTAGAGCCATGGCTTATTAAAAAATAATATTACATAGAGGTATGTATTGATGTTTCACTAATATTTTTTTTTCAAAAGGGGTTAAAAGAATCAGCATATATTTTTATATTCTACATGACTAGGAAAATCCCCTTTTAATACAATCCTTATACACAATATGATAAATCATTATCAGTTTAATATCCCCCACTGGAATTCTTTTCTAATACAATCTTTATACATTATAATGTAAGTCATTATCAGTTTTATTTTTCCCACTGCAAACATGTGTGCATTAAGTCAAAATAAATAGCAACAGATTCTTAAGAATTTTAGGAAAGGTCAATCCACCAATATGCTTCAAGTTTCCATAATGCATTATGATAAAAGAAAAATCTGAAGAAACTATTGTATATGCTACTTCAAAACCATCAGATCTGTGCATCAGTATGTTCGATCAAAATAGATCTCATCATAACAACAAAAGCTCTAGTATTAGACAATAGAAACAACAGAATAGTTCAAATTAGCTTCCTAATTACATGTTTAGTATTTCATCACCACTATCAACAGGAAAACAAGAAGATGCATCAAAATTTTCTCACAAAACTATCAGATCTGTGCGAAATTATATTAAATATAATAAGAACAAGACATCTAGCACATAAATTGGTAATTCGTTATATTAATGTCAGAACTCAACAGAGGTCATCCTAATCTACTGAACAATCACTAATTTATGGACAAAAAACGGCCAAAAAACACAAAATAACGTATCAAAATCGAGAAGATGATCAATTTTAAATTGAATTACCTTGTATCTTTTGGAGAGTCTGGATTTAGACGCTTCGATGTCCTTGAGGATCGAAGAATGTCAGAATCGAGGTGTCTCTTTGTGAAATCAGAGTGAGAAGATGCTACGTTTTTGAGATTTGAAATCGTTGTTAGGGTTTCGCTTGGGTTTTCCCTAGAACGAGACTCAGTTGTCCCCTCGCGATGAGTTGAAGACATGAGTCTGGATTTAGAGGCATCGATTTCTTTGAGGATCGAAGAATGTCAGAAATCGAGGTGTCGCTTTGTTGAATTAGAGTGATAAGATGATAGGATTTTGAGATCTAAGATCGTTGTTAGGGTTTTGCTTGGGTTTTCCCTCTCGGAGATCGGAAAGAAGGAGTCTCAGTTGTCCCCTCGTGATGAGTTGAAGACGTGAATTAGATTTGTTAGCTTCGCCTATATATAGGGCTAGGCTGAGTTAGGTTATTTGCAGCTGCCAAAAATGTAATTAACAACTTATATAGACCAAACTAGATCACATGGAGAGGGATGAAGCCATCTCTATTGGTGTTAATCAGACTTTTAGAGATGGTTTTTCATGTAGTCTCTAAAGTTACCACCTGCCTATACATAAGTGGACCTTATAGAGACAGCCATAGCCATCTCTAATAAAAGAAATCGAGACGGATTTTAAAATGACAGTCTCTAATAAAAGAATTGGAGACAACTTTTAAAATGATTGTCTCTAATAAATGGTTATCAGAGACGGCTTCGAAAAGCCGTCTCCAATAATCGTCTCCAAAAGTCCTTTATTTTGTAGTGAAAGCTCCGCCAACATCATATGCATTACAGAATGACCTCCCTCTATTTCTGCCAAGACATCACAAAATGCAAGTGAGAAGTTCTCTCCCCCAGCATAGAAAAGAACCTCGGAGATAAGGCAAAGGGCAAAGGCCTACATTTTTTGAGGATTTTTGATTGGTAACTTTCACTGGCTTTCCTCTCCGAAAAGTTCTCTTAAGAATTTCACCGAACACTTGGTGGCCCCCCCAATGAGACTTTTCTCATAATCATTTTTCTTCAAACCCAAGGTGATCTGAGTGGCTCTGACATAGCCCAGTTTTGACAGCGCTCTCGCGAGGTCTCTATGCAGCTTCAAACCCGATAGATTGGAGAGCTCCTTGAGAGTAGGAGTCAACTCACAACTCCCAAAATGGAAAACATGGGCGTTAACTCCCCAAAAGGAAGCTGCGGCATAAATGAAATTCCAAAGCGGAGGAACTTCAAGGAAGGACGCAAGACGGGCCAAGCCGAGCAGATCCAAACCCGTAAGCTCGCTCTCGTTCATGCTCTCATGCACTTCCTTAGAAAACTGGGCCCCACGCCCAAAGAGGAAAGTATCGTGGTCCCGAGCCCCGCATGAGAGGCGGGGTTGGAAAGTGGGTCCATTGACGTACAAAGATGTTCCAAGGATACAAATTCAATGTAGGACGATGGACCCACCTTGGGGCAAGGAGAGGAAAAAAAGAGGAGCAAAAACTAGCAAGCCAAAGTCAAGAGAGGAGGAAAAAGTGCAGCCTCGAGCTTAAAAAAGGCTCCACTGTTCCCAGATTTGGCCTGCCGCAGGTAATACATGTGCCAAGTCAATTGGGACCCTACAGTCAAAAAATGAGGGTTGGAGAGGGAACTTTCCTTGATCCCTTGAACATCTTGCCTGCACTTTATGCCTTTTTTTTAAGAAGCGCACGATAGACCATATACAAAGAGGCAAATTTTGTTTTGATTACATCTAACTTGTATAAAACTTTGTGCAGAAAGGATCCACACGGGCATGGAAAATGAGGGCCGAGTGTTAACAAAGTATGTGGCCCCGGAGGCCATCCCTTTTGTCAAAATCAAAACCATCCTGCAAGCAGTCTGATACACTACGGCAAGCAAAGAAGAAATAGAGCATGCAGTTAAAAGAAAGGGCACTAACATTCATCTGGAAAATATGAAAAAAACCATCCAAAAATAATAACAGTGTCGTATCATCCATTATACATTTCAAAAATCCAAAAAATAAAATGTATCTTAAAAAATCTCAAAAGTTCGAAAAGCCAAAAATAGAGCCTAATCCCTGGCAGCACCGTTGGACTTCTTACACCGACACGAAGAACTCTGATATGTCTGGACATCCCCCACTCGGGTCCATGCCTGAGAAAGTCGGCTAAGCAAAGAGCGTGATTCCTTTTCATGAGCGCACTGCAGGTCATACCACAGACATCAGTTAGGATCGATCAAAATGGCAAAGCAATGATCAGAATCAGTTAGTATGATACTCACCACTTTCGTATCCCGCAGGCCGACAATGTTGCCGTAGTACTCGGCTTGGTTCACAGCAGATTCATAGTCCTGCACACGAAAGAGGGAGACATCAGCTACAAAAGCCATAGGTGTAAACACATGCATTTTCTCTAAAGGCAATCATGCAGAAAAAGAAAGACTTACCGCAGGAACCAACTCAGGAGGGGGGATCCGGATCCCTTCAGCGGATATGCAGGCCTGCTCCTCCACGGTCATCCATAAATCCGAGAGGAAAGCATCATCAAGGTGCCTAAAGGTCCCCTGAACCTCGGCAGTCAAACTATCGGAAGCACCCTCGTCGGAAGGATTGAAAGGACCGGCTCCCATAGCCTCAGCTATACCTGCCCTTATCCCATCATCATCATCATCCGAATCGCCTCTTCGATAGAACTATAAGAGAGAGAGCAAGGTGTCAGTCAGTCAATGTAAAAGATAAAATTAAGCCAATTGGAAATTAGCCTAGAGAGAAAGAGGAATTACCCGGGATCGCGGGCCACCAAAGGCTAAAAAATTGGTGCCAGGGATGAAACGTGGCAGGATGGATCGGTAGCGCAAAGACTCATACCATAGCTCGTAACTCCACGACACGAGGAGATCATTTACAGAGACCCCATGATGAAGAAGTCTGGTAGTAAGCACCTCGATGGTACCCTCAAGTATCATAACGTTCGTAGGACGAGCTTGCGGTATGGCAAAGTGGTCTCGATACTAATCGACCACTCGCTCTCCCAGGTAGTAGGCCTTGGCCCCAATCCCCGTAATAGAAGATGACGCGACGATCAACAAAGAGGCGGGATAGACCCGCGGCTACTCGATCCCAAAAGGGGGAACCGGCATAAGGATTGTGGATGACCTGCCTAGGCAGAAAGGTGTCTCATCAGCCGAACGCGCAGTATAACAAAAGGGGAAGCCCTTTGAAGGAAGAAAGAGAGATAGCCATACCTACTCCGAGATCAACAAGTCAAACTGGGACCTTAGGCCCATCTCCAAGTGCTTCATGTTGACATCCCTACGGCGGTGCGTGTTCCAATTGCTCATGAGCGGATAGGTGGGTGCATCAAAGTGAAGGAGGGGGTGGCCAGGCTGGAAGTGCAGATAGCCCCAAATCTGAAAAGAATAGTATACAGAAAAGATGTGTCATATGCGGAAAGGATGTGTAAAAAATAGGATGGATGACGAATCAGCAAACCAAGGAAGGTAAAAAGGGATCAGTGGTTACCTCAATCGCAAGCCAGAAGCCAAAACAGAAATCGAGTGCCCCAATGAGGCTCGGGCTAGGCTAGACATCAGAACGGTGTATCCGGCCCCACCCTAGTCATATCTGCGCACCTCGTCCCAATTCCCCATAATGCTGAGCAGGGACAATGAGACTCGCCCACCACTAGCATTCGAAAAGAAGGTCTTACCTAGCAGGAAAAGGAGTGAAATACGGGCCAACTGCAGGGCATGCTCAGGCTCAGTGAAAATATCTGCATCTGGCTGCCCCAGGTCCACCAGTTCATTCTCCGCAAACAAATTAGACAACCAGGACATTTTAATTTTGATGCCATGTAGGTTTGCAGAGGTGTGGTAATCTTCAATCAGTTGAACTATCTCATCCCAATTAGGCGCTCAATCAGGGCTACCGGTGGCTCAATCAGGGCCTTTAGATAGGCTGAGTCCATCCACATAGCAGGGTACGAAAGGAAGTCCCCAAAACCGGCCTGTGCGAGAAGGAACCTCACGATCGGAGGGAGGTAGAGGTAGAAGCGCTGGAGGTCCAACCAACCTCCTTGAAAGGTGATGGGAGGTAAGTCCTGCATCCAAATAAAGGGGTGTCAGATCCTGAAAATATTTTAAGTTCTCACAAAGAACAACCACAAAACTTTTACCTTCCCAGCGATCCCAAAATTGAAGATATGGGTATATTGAAGGCGAGGGAGACCGGTACGGGTGGCCTCGCCTTGCATTTTGAACCAAGTACGGGAAGAGCATTGCACCACGAAAGTTTGCTCACCCTGGGAACCATAGATCACGTCCGGCCCCTCTTCTTGTTCCTGCCCCTCCTCCTGCACTTGCTCCTCCTTGCTCGACATTCTGGGACAGAAACAAGCAATAGAATCAAGATATACCAATAGCAAGAAATCATTTGCTAAAACAAGCCAACAGGAAGGTAAGTAGGCCCCTTTTCTTTTCCGTCGATCCTAATCATCATCATAATCATCAACAAAAAATAATATAATAATATAATAATATGAACCAGCCATCATTTTCAAAGAAAAATCATCATCCACATTTTCAAAAAGGAAACAAAAAAAGCGGGAAGGAATACCAACCATCATTTCCAACCGAAAATCTAAAAAAACAAACAAAAAATAATAATAATACATACATGTGCACTTATGCAATCAAAACAAAAATCCAAAAAACAAAAACAAAAATACATATAGGTGCATTTTTGCAATAAAAAAAATCCCAAATATATATATATATATATATATATATATATATATATATATATATATATATATATATCTGTGTGTGTGTGTGTGTGCATTTATGCAACCAAAAATCCAAAAAAAATCATCATAAAAAAAATAAAATCAAAAAGAAAAATACATGTGTGAGCATTTATGCAATCCAAAAATCAAAGAAAAAGAGAAAAGAAAAAAAGAAAAGAAAGTGCCCTAATCATGAAATAACTCAAGAAAAACCAATAAAATATATAGGGCATCATTTACATGGAATAGGATCAAACCAATCATAGATAATCGCACTTGCAAGAAACATCATTCACTTATCATCTAGAAAAGCAAGAACCATAACCACATTGCAAAAGATTTCAAGAAAAATCAAACAAAAATAGGTTTAAAGTGATTACTTCCAAAAGAAATTAGGTCCTTAATCCAGCGTAGAGCGGGTGTTTAATCAACGCGAGCGAACACTGGCAATGAAGCACGCCTAGAATCGATCCTAAACAATCCTAAGGGGAAGCCCCGTTTTGGTTTAGAGAGGGAGGGAAGAGAAAATTTCAAAAAAATGCCCTTTTGGCTCGAGCTCGGGGGTTTAAAACCCTCCCCAGGTTTTACTTGGTGCAACTAATACATGCGCCAAGCCATTTTGGTCCCCCTTTTTGCCTGGTGCAACTAATAGATGCGCCAGGCTATTTTTCTGGCCAGGCTACTCCTACCCCCTTTGTGGCATAGCTTGTATACCACACGCGCCAAGCCTGGTCTCCCTTAGACTCGCCGAGGTGCACATGCCCCCAAACGGCGCGTCGATCTGCATTTGATCTGCTCAAGCGGCTGTGCTAAAATAAACAGTTCCAGATTGGTGAGCTTGCTCAAAATCCCAACAACATAAAAACATAAAAAATCAAAAAAATCTCATAAAATCCAACAAAAATCACAAAAAAATCCCAAAAATCCCATGTAAAAATCCACATAAAATCTCAAAAAAATCCACATAAAATCATAAAAGATTCCATATAAAAATTCACATAAAATCCCAAAAAAATCCATAAAAAATCACAAAAATCCCATATAAAAATTTACATAAAATCATAAAAAAGTCCATGTAAAATCTAGCACAAAATAATAAAAAATTCTACATAAAATAATAACAAAAAGTGGCACGTACTCCCAAAAAGTGTTGCAACATCTATTCGCTTCGCTCGAGTAGTCGTGCTATATTAATTTCAAGACCGATGGGTTCGCTTCATGCAGGGGCACCCGTGTCCAATCAAATGGGACAATCAATGCCTCATCAGATTGAAAACAAACTGTGGACCTTCGCGTATTTGCTTCGCGCCTATCTTTAAGTTTGGGTCGATCACCCTCTCACTTACGGAGCTGTTGGATTCAGAATGAAACGTAAACATCAAACATCTTCAATCATCTCTAGAAGCGGACTTTTTTCCCACTATATTGGGCTTTTGCAACTCGCTCCATCTCAATTATGCCCAGTAATGTCGGTAAGCGCTTGGGGATCGATAACCTTGAGAAACATATATTTTTCCCGACATACAGGGCTTTCGTTTACTCACCATGTTACCATCTAATGTTTGAGGTTCATTCTAAATACAGTGGACCCATCAGTGATGCCTTGGGCCTCTTCGAATGTCTCTTATCTTTGGCATTTGATCATTAGTGATCGGATACCAAAGAGGGGCATCTGTAGACACCCAAATTTCGCCCAAGGCGTGATCGAGACATACCTCGAGAGAGGCGCACCTCCAAGCTTCCGATATCATTATTCGAACCTGTAGGAATCACCCCAAAGCTTTAAAAACCCTCCCTTAACCTTTTGGAACCAATCCCAACCTTTAGAAACCCCTCCGAACCCATAGTTAACCCTTTCGAGCAATGGTTAGAGAGAGGAGTACCAGGGCTGGCAGGGACCTCTACTAAGATTAAATCATATACCATTGAAAATTAGAGGTTTCTAGCTTTCCAATAAGCTAAGAATCACCTCGATCCAAGTTACACATCAAAAGTTACGGTGATCCGCAGTTTAGGAACAAAATGGGCATCATTGACCTCGCGAGGCTTGCATTGAACCACGCGAGAATGTCACGAGAAAATATGTGTACTTGGCACATGTAATACTTGCGCCAAGCACAGGTGGGCCCCCTCACGGGCTTTGAACTTCCAGGGACTGTATTTTTGCTTGGCGCATCTAATACATGCGCTAGGCTTAGTTACAGTAACTGTGAGTTTTTGGCTCGAATTTCACTTTTGGAGTTTGACTTGTTAACCATCTCAAAGTATAGGATGAGTTTCATTAGGACTGTTGCACCCATGGTTACCCTATTTGCTACCCTTTAGTCATTTGAAACCTCACCCTATCATCTACCATTGATGACCATTGCCCACTTTTCTAAGCCTTTAAAACCCTAGGAAACCTTAGATTCTAGGATTACCTAATTGCTAAACCTAATTAGCCTCTAAGCAGCCCCCTAATCCTCTCTTTTCCTATAAATAGAGAGGTTCCCCTTGCAAATGGCTTGAAAAAATTCTAAGAGAAAAGATTAAGAGAGAAGCCTTTCTCCCTTTGGTGCCCCATTGCTCATACAAATTCCAGAACTTTAAATCTGCTTAGAAACCTCATCCTTCTTCAAAAACCCTTGAGTTTAGGAGAACAGTATCCCCTAGCCTTCTTCCTCTACCCCTTAGCTACCAAACCTTAGAGTTAGAACCCTTCATTCAATCATCCGAGCCATTGGAAGCTCACCAAGGTGCACCTATGCGGAGGTTCACAGCGGTGCTACAAGGGCTCGAGAGCTTCAGCTCTCCCTTCTATTCCTCTACCTTCTTAGATTTTGCTCTATCCTTGGATTTGTGTCATTATGCCGCCAAAATCTCAATAGGAATGGAGGGGCACAAATAGGATCATAGTGCCTTCGGGCAAGAGAAAGTGCTATTTTTATTTTATCTTTGGCTATAAGTAGAGACCGCTTTAGAGCAGGTTGATCGGGTGCCTAACACCTTCCCGATCGATAATCGAAGCCCCTACCCAAGAGCCTTTGGTGTAGACCGATGAATCAGAGTCACATTTTTGGCACTTCGGTGCTTATAAAATTGATTTAGGTTTCCCGGGACACCAAAAGCTTTGGGTGGCGACTATATTTTTTAGAGAGTGTGCATCGTTGTGACGGGATTGTCAAACATCCCACGGTTGCACAATAAGGAACGATGACCCATGTCGAAGGGTTGGACGTGATGAGGTCATGTGGACCCTCGTTGCGCACAACCAAAGCGATCAGTGGGTACCTCAGATACGATCCCCTGTGGGACCGGGGAAGAGGCGTTGGGCTTCTCAAATTTTACTGGCCTAGGAGTAATGCGGGCCCCAGGCTCTCCCAATGAAGATGGGGGAGTCGGGTCATTGGGCTCCGAAGTAGGGGCCTCAGGTGGGGCCATGGTCGAACCCTCCTCCACGAAGGGCTCATTAGAAGGTGGAGGGGAAGGTGGACTAGGTGAAGGCGTAGGTCCGTCATTGTGGGAGGACCCCTCCGACTCGTTCTCAACAATAATATAGTAATTCCCCCTAGCACCTCATGTAACAACCCCCTCATAGAAGCGAGCTCGATTTGAATCTCAATCTGCCCCACCTCTAATGCAAGGAGATGCTGCTCCACCGTGGACTGAGATGTACTCGTAAAAAATGAGTCCACAGATGGGACAACGCCTCGAAGAATGGCCTTATCCAGAGGGCCACTAAAACCATTGACATCGATGTCGAAGGTGACGGGAAAAAATGTGGTGGCGAGGGATAGAGGATGTGGTAGAAGTGGATGAGGCGGGTACACACTCCGCTGTTACGATAGGATCTGTATAAAGCACGGTGATCGAAGGTTTAATTGGAGACGTGTGTATGGATGAAGTCTCGACTTGTGAGAAAGGAGATGGGGATCGAGGAGACGGAGGGGAGTGTAATGAATCCCTCGTCTCGAGTGATGGTGATGGCGAGGGTGTAAAGGGAATAGGTAGGGCAAAGGACAAGACCGTGATGGTTGTTCTGGCTGCCCCAGTAGCAGATCTAGAAAGGTTAGGGACAGAGACAATTGGTGCCTCCGTCAGAGGCGTAGTCGTAGAGGAAACCACAACAACTTGTTCTGCAGCAATGGGTTGGGCCTTTCTCCATTGGCTCGTCTCATAGAGCTTGGGAAACGCCGTTAATTTTGGCTTTCGTGGGTCGATAAAGTACCCACAATGGAGTAACAAGCGTGTGATAGCTTGCCCGTAAGGAAGTCGAAGTGATGCCTTATGGTATCGCGGAGAGGCCAGTTTCTTAAGGGTCTTGAGGTGCTCTAAAAAGACTAACTTCACTGGCTCAAACCACCAGCCCTTGGTGACGGCATAAAGGACCTGTAGAAGATCCCCACGGCATTGAGTCTTATGAGAAATCAAAAATAGTATTTTATATAACACTATGTCTGAAAAGAAATGGTCTGGTAGAAGGGCAACACAGGTGGTATAGGTGGGACCCACTGGTGGCTTGCTGAAAACGGCATGTACCAGCTGAGCAAAGTCTTGGTAATCGTGTCCTTTCAATAGGTTACATCCCATGGGGTGTATAGTGATGTGCTGTAAATTCATACTAAAGTCTTAATCTATTACAAGCGCACAATGGAAATTGCAGCACTAGTATAGGATCGTTCTCACGAGGAAGCGATTATCTTTATATTTTGTGGCTCCTAAAAACTTATACTTATCTTTTAAGATCCTAAAATATTAGAGAGATATGAATAAAAGAATGATTTGTTTAAACTAATTACAGAAAATAAATCTAAATCCTCCTCCTTCCAGGTTATGGTCGTTAATCACAATCCTTCAGTTCTCGAATATTTATAAAATTGAAATACCATTACACCCTATTGCAGTCCTCTGAAATTTGGGTGTCAATCAAACTCAAGAATTCTTTAACACAGATTTAATCTAATCAACAATCTTCCTAAAATTTGGGCGTCAATCAAACTCAAGGAAATTGAAGATGGAAAAATAAAACCGTTGCACTAATTTGCAAATTTTCAATCTGAGTCGTCAATTCAAATAAAAATTTTTAGATGTTTGCAAAGCAATATAAGTGCATAAAATAAATCTAAACTAGAAAGCAATAAAATTTGTGTTAATCCTCAGCTCTCGTCCTCAGGCGTCAATTAATTGGGAGAAACCTCAGACAACCTACACTAATCTTCTAGCTCCCAGTTGTTGTCGTCAATTGCTCTCGAGAAACCTTAAATATTTAAATTAAACTAAACTAAAGTTGATTGAAAGAAAACCCAACCTCAGTCGTCAATTGATGCTGAGAGTTCCTTCGCTAACTCTTCTCCTAAGTCGAGCTCTCTTATTTATAGATCATAAGGAGTCAGTTTATATTATTATAATCCTGATAAAAGAAACTACTAAAAACAACAGTTTCCAAATATAACTCTACTTCTAATCCTAGTTCTTCCTTGCTTTGAATAGTTAATGCTTCCCAGAATTTCAACAGTAGAATCCTTCAGGAATCTCTCTTCATCAATCTTCTCAAATCCGTGATCTATCAGACTTCTATTTCAAGATATCTTTTAATTATATGCATGGCAGTGCAGATTTCACGTGATCGACAGTAGCGAGAGTTTTTATCTGTTTTTGTAAAATCGTAGTTACGGTTTTTTTTTATTCAGCTCATAACTCTCCAAGAACAATTTGGCATTACGAATGATCGCAATTCTCTTTTGTATCGCACTCTGCTTGAAGTGTCTTCTGGAGAATCGTAAATTACGATTTCTCAGTTTCTCTCTTGCTTCGTTCAATCATAAAGTACGATTTGTGGCTTTAAGCATGTGTGGAATCATCTTTTACGCTCGATTGTCTTTCTTACTGCTTTATGAGTTCATTTTGATGAAGATTAACACTTTGGTTCTCTTTTATTGTTTATTCGTAATATCTGCACATCAGTATCTCGTTAGTAATGAATTGGGGTTTAGCATCACAAAGTTAAGGGTGATAATATGGTATATTCTGTGACTGATCACACCCCCAAACTTACTCTTTTCTAGTCTCTAGCAAACAAGGAAAGTAATACTAATCTAAATTATAAATTTAAATGCCACTTTCGTAGGGAGCACGATTGCATTTAGCAGATGGAACAAACCTTTAAACCTCTAGGTTATCCCTGGTGGAGGAGTTATAGTCTCCTGAGGTTTTCAGTGAAGTTACCTACAAACTTCAAATATTTTTAGATTTTTCATTTTTTTTTTCTCAAAACAAAAGCAAAATTTAAAAATCTAAAAGGATTTTATATACTAGCTAATTTTTAATCTTCACATGGTTATTATGATTCTTCAAAAAGTACAAATCCTTTATCCTTAACTTTCCATCATAACAATCCTTTATTAGAACTTGACAATTTCAATTCAGTAAAGTGTGGAGTGTGTGCGTATCAGTGAAAAGTTTATTCATCATAGATTTTTCTAAACTGCAGATTTAGAAACATTTTCATTCACTCTCATTGTTGGTATACTCTCAAAAAAAGATGTTGAAATTTTTGGGCTCTCTCAGTGTATGATATGTATGATAAATTTTAACGGATAATTGATTAAAAAGGTAAATCTCATGGAAAGATAATCAATTCTATTTATATGTTTCCCTATTTTTCTATAGTATTTATTATAAATATCTCTACTAGGCTCATGCTGTTGTAAATCATAACTCAAAAAGGTCTTTATTGGGCTTGTAATGGAGCTTTAGGTTAAAACGTTTTAAAGCAAGGTACAAATGATTCAAGGATTTATGAGAATTTAGTTCTCTTTCACCTATCTTCTTCTTTTCTAAGTAGGTTTCTAGAATTAGATAACTTTTTCCGATTATTCTTTTACTATTTTCTTGTGTAAATATCTTTTCTTCAGTTGATTCTTTTCTTCAGATATGCTCTTGAATTTTCAACTTGGAAGCTTTTTGCTTCTCTATTTTTTTTTTTTTTTTTTTCAGAATCGTAATTACGATTTCTTGATTCTTTCCCATATTTCTTTTCATAAAATTTCTTCTCAGTTGTACCCATTTTCGGCATATCCCTTATATGTTTTCTTATACTCTTTTTACTCCCTCTTCTTTCCTTCTTTTACGTTCTAAACTCTCAGAAAGTATACGAGTTAAAGGTTGAAAGCTGTAGGTCGTGCATATGGTAAGGGTTTATAAACTCTTGATACAAAGAAATTCGGCTTAGGCTCTAATATGGGTTCAAAGGATAAATATTTTATGGGATTTTGGCTTTTTGACGCTGACTAAACAAAAGATGGCCTTAAATCATCTTTACGATTTACTAGCATGCATGCCATATTGTTTTGATTTATACAATAAATAGTTCTAGAAAAATAAATTATCATAATCACAGAATATTTGATTCTAATTTTCAGCAATATGAGATTTCATTACAATACAGTCAAGAAGTTCAAAGGAAATTTTGAATTCGAATAGAAAGCAGTCTCTCTCAGAATAAAAGAGGAAATATGACTCAGAAGCTCACTGGTTTAACAAATTTGAAACTATTATCTAAATATTGTAATTTAAATCAAAGTATAGGTTCAAACATTTACCCTGATACAATGTTCAAAAGAGCTAGACAAGAATCGTAATTGTTCTATTTTGATTGTTGAACTTCTACTATGATGGATCATAAAGTTTATGGATTCGTAAGTTTTCTATCATAACTCTCATATGATGATTAAAGTTTTCTAATATTTATAAAACTAACTAATATACATAGAAGTGTACCCCCTCAAACTTGAATAGGAAAATGTCTTCATTGTGCGAAAACAGGGGATACTCCAAAAAAGTTTACTTACTATTCTGCTTGTACCAAGTATAGGACCTGCAAAAATATTCAAAAATCTCCCCCCAAAACTTGGAAGAAAGAAATTACTTCTGGCTTATTCAGACAGAAATTGCACCATAAAGAAAAATAGAAGCAATAGTAGTAATCAAAAAAAAATTTCATATATTAACTGAAATATTTACAGAAATGCTATAAAAGAAAGGAAGATGATAAAAGTTTAAACCTAAGGAAAATCTAAACATATCCTAACTACGACACTAGCAGCAATGTTCGAGACAAAAGGTTCTTCTATAAAGATTGGTCATCAGCTTCTAACCACCTTCAATCAGAGTCTCGTTCGTCCTTGCCCAGAGAGTGTCCATACCATCAAAGGAGAGCCATCTCTCTTGATGGAGCTACAACCTCTGTCTTCCAAATTCCCTCCCCCAGCAGAATAGATCACAAATTTTTGTTGGAAGAAATGCAATCCACTCGGGGGAAGTGCTTTGAAGAGTGGATAGTGAACACATCTCTATCCTCCTCGAGCCTAAACGAAGATTATATGAAGAGAATCAAGTGAATGCAGTGAAGAGTATGAGCAATGGAAAGGAGTGGTGAGGGATGGTTCAACCCACCATCATCGTAAAGGAACTCGCACTCTGGGTGGATTGTGATGGAGGAATGGGTAGGGAGTGGGGGAAGATGGGTTCTTCGAATGAGGTTTATGATTTGGGTTAGGTTTAGGATAAAGGGTAGTTTCAGTGGACAATTGAGCATCCGGGATGGGTTGCTGGTACTTCAGATTTTCTACTTTCTTTGTTGCACTTAGGAGCTCAGCCCTATGTATCTCAAGAATTCTATCAAGTTTGCTATTGAAATCGCTTGGGTGATGTTCTTCTGCCATAAGGTTTAGGGTTAAGGATGGAGGAAGAAGAAAGGCTATGATATGGTAAAGGTCTGTAGAAGGGTATGGATTTATAGGGAAAGGGTTAGAGCTTTGAACCGTTACTTCGAGTTAAATGCCTAGGTGTAGACATTTAAGCTTGGGTAGTTGGCAAGTGGCAAAATTGAATGCGATGCATGTCTGCTTCCTCTATGAATTAAATTGGTTCGAATTCCAATGTAACTGATAAGACTGATCACTGGAATCGCCTGTTCCCTAGAATTGTCATTTACGATTCTGGAGAACAATAATGAAACTCTTGATGCTTCAAATTGTAATCTCTACGATTCGTCTCTATAAGTCACTAAAAAAAATCATAAATCCATACGCTCAAGGTGACTGTAGTCCACAAGAGAGGTCTATATAATTGAATGATTTCTGACACACTTGAGATTGTAAAGTCTTCTTAACACAATTTTTCTACTAGCAATAAAAAGAAATAATTCACATATGTTACAGGATGTTTCAAGAGGAACTCTAGTTGAATTTACAGGGAGTTGATGTGCCTCCCAAAAAGTTATGTCCTCTTAGGGTGCCAATTGGCCACAGTGAAGAGTAGCTACTCTCTCTTCTATTAATTAAAATAATTAGTTGCTCAACTTGGGCCTCTAACTCAAAAATAGATTGTCTGAGAGAGTGGAGCAACTGGATGTGTCCATGCTACAGCCAGCTTTCAGCTATCTGCAACAAGGCCTCTTCTACAGCAACAATGTGGTCTTGGGCTCCTGTGAGGTAGAAAGGAACAGTTGGAGACTGAGGAACCACTTGTGTTGGGCCATGGTTAGGACCACAAGTTTCTCCTTTTTGAGATGTTGGGTATGATTTTATACCCACCAGGGATTGAATTTTCCTTTTCCAGAGTCTCAGTGTTGGAAAACAATTCATCATTAACCTATAATTCCATAATCCTCCCTGCTTAGGAGGTGTATTCCTTAAAGTCTCTGAATCAATCCCACTCAATGCGTGGTAATGCACCGATTCCTCGCTAAGGGTCTCAAAAAGTTTCCAAGCACCTTCTGTAGTTAACGTACGAAACATACCTCGACAAGCAACATCAATTATGTGTCAGGTTTGTTCATTAAGGCTTTCGTAGAAATCAAGCACTATTTTCCAGTGCAGGACCTCATGATGAGGGCACTTGTTCAGAAGCTCGTTAAGACGCTTCCAACTCTCCTGCAAAGACTCATCCGGCAATTGATGAAACATTGTGATGATCATCCAGATTCAATTCGTCTTGCTAATTGGGAAGTATCTTGTGATGAACTTGGTCTACAGTTCTTTCTAGCTAGCTATTGAATTACTGGAAAAAGAGTTCAGCCACTGCTCTGCCCTCTCTTTAAGGGAAAATGGGAAGAGCCTTAAATGAGTGGCTTCCTCCGACAAGTTTTTAATTTTAACAATTGTGTAGATTTCTAGAAAACTCATTATGTGCATATACGAATCTTCTTCACCAGCTCCATAAAAGATAGGTAGGAATTGAAATACGCTGGGTTTGATTTCAAAGGTTCTGTCACCGGACACAGGTGGTAATTGAATGCATGAGCGAGGAGTAAGAGGTGTAAATGCATAATACTCTCCTAACGTTTTAGCCACAAATTGGTCTTTACTTGCCATAATGAATGGAATTAAAAGTAGGGCAGGATGGCTAGAATGATTATTATAAATGTCTATTTTTATTTTCAGTTTATCTGATTTTTATATTAGAAAGAGGAGAGAGAAACAAATTTGAGCCTCGAGCTTCTTTGATCAGGGGAAGTGTTGAAACATGTGATTTGCTGCTCCGAGTAAACCCTGTAAAAGATTAAGAAGTGATCAAAGAAAATTAAAAATATAAAGAAAAATAAAACGAGAAAGACAAATATTAGTTTTTAAGAAAACTAAAAATAATATGCTTCCCCGGCAGCGGCACCAAAAACTTGATGGGCTCTAAATTCGTACTAAAGTCTTAACTTATTGTAGGTGCACAACGAAAATTGCAACACTAGTATAAGATCGTTCCTACGAGAAAGTGATTATCTTTATATTTTGTGGCTCCTAAAAACTTATACTTGTCTTTTAAGATCCTAATCTATTGGGGAAATATAAATAAAGGAATGGTTTGTTTAAACTAATTACAGAAAATAAATCTAAATCCTCCTTCCAGATTATGGTCATCAATCACAATCTTATAGTTCTCAGATATTTATAAAATTAAAGTACCGTTACACCGTATTGCAGTTCTCTAAAATTTGGGCGTCAATCAAACTCAAAATTTTTTTGACACAGATTTAATCTAATCAACAATCTTCCTAAAATTTGGGTGTCAATCAAACTCAAGAAAATTGAAGATGGAAAAATAAAACCATTACACTAATCTGCAAATTTTTAATCTGAGTCATCAATTCAAATAAAAAACTTTTAAATATTTACAGAGCAGTAAAAGGGCATAAAATAATTCTAAACTAGAAAGCAATAAAAATTGTGTTAATCCTTAGCTCTCATCCTCAGGCATCAATTGATCACGAGAAACCTGAGACAACCTACTGATCAGTCACAGAATATACCATTTTATCACCCTTAACTTAGTGATGTTATGACTTAGTTTGCTACTAATAAGTTGTTGATGCGCAAATATTAAAGAAAAACAGTAAAAGAAAGTCAAAGTGTTAATATTCATCAAAATAAACTCAAAAAGTAGTAAAAAGACGATTGAGCATAAGAAGATGATGCCCCACCTATTAAAAGATTAGAAATTGTATTTTACGATTGAGCTTTAATACTGAAGCCAAAGAAAAGAGAAAAATGAGAAATTGTAATTTACGATTATTCAAAAGACGATTCTTCAAAAAGCGATAAAAGAGTAAAAAGTGATAAAGAAGAAAGCGATCGTTGTCTACTGAGGAAGCTATGAAAGATAGAAAATCATGCTTTACAATTTTCTAAGAAAAAAGGAGAAAAAAGAATAATCGTGAATTATTATTATGATTATAGAAGCTTTCTTGTTATTTCTATTACTACTGATCATGTGAAGAATATTACCACCAAGAACAGAATTAGAATAACTCTTTAATTAGAAGTTTGGCTAATCACTAATCTGAGAAGATTGATGAAGATAGACTTCTAAGATCTCTGCTGCTATTATCAAGGAAAGAAATCCGGAACACATCAACCATTGAAAGCAAGGAAGAATAAAATTAGAATTAGAACTCTGTAAACTGACTCCTTATGATCTACAAATAAGAGGGTTCGGTATAGGAATAATCATCGAAGTTTCACAACATCAATTGACAACTGAGGTCTGTATTTTCTCCCGATCAAAGTAGTTTATGATTTATAAAGTAACATCGTCCATAGTTCTGCGAGGTCTTGCCTAACAACCAAGGCTGAGGAAGCTGAAAGATCAACCCTTTGGATGGTTCTACTTTTGCTTTCTTGATTAGATTTTATTTATTTATAGTTTAGAGTTTATATGCTTTGTAAGCATCTTCAAATTTTAATTTGAATTGACGACTCAAGTTAAAGTTCGCAGATTAGTGTAATGATTTTACTTTTTCATCTTCAATTTTCTTGAATTTGATTGACGCCCAAATTTTAAGAGATTGTTGATTAGATTAAATCTGTGTTGAAGAATTTTAGTATTTGATTGACGATCAAATTCTGGAAGGCTACAATACGGTGTAATGATATTTTAAATTTGTAAACAGCCGATAGCTGAAGGTTGAGATTGACGACCTCAATCTGAAGGAGGATTAGGATCTATTTTTATGCAAATTAGATTAAAAAAATATTCATTTATTCATATTTCTCCAGTAGTTTAGTTCTTAAAAGATAAAGATAGTTTTTTTAAAAAAGGAATATAAAAATCTATAAAAAGATAATCACTTCTTCATGGGATCGATCCTATCATTAGTGTTATAATTTCCATTGTGCGCTTGCAATAGGTTAAGGCTTGATTTTAATTTAAATATATACATACTATAAGCCAGTCACCTACACCAATCTTCTAGCTCCCAATTGTAGTTGCCAATTGCTCTCGAGAAACCTTGGATATCTAAACTAAACTAAACTAAAGTTGATCGGAAGAAAATCCAACCTCAATCGTCAATTGATGCTGAGGGTTCCTTCAATAACTCTTCTCCTAAGCCGAGCTCTCTTATTTATAGATCATAAGGAGTCGGTTTATATTATTATAATCCTGATAATAGAAACTACTAAAAACAACAGTTTCCAAATATAACTCTACTTCTAATCCTAGTTCTTCCTTGCTTTGAATAGTTGATGCTTTCCAGAATTTCAACAGCAGAATCCTTCAAGAATCTCTCTTTATCAATCTTCTTGAATCCGTGATCTACCAGACTTCTATTTTAAGATATCTTCTAATTATATGCATGGCGGTGTAGATTTCACGTGATCGGCAACAGCGAGAGTATTTATCTGTTTTTGTAAAATCACAGTTACGATTTTCTTTGTTCATCTCATAACTCTCTAAGAACGATTTGACATTACGAACAATCACAATTCTCTTTTATATTGCACTTTGCTTGAAGTGTATTATGGAGAATTGTAAATTACAATTTCTCAGTTTCTATCTTACTTCGTTCAATCGCAAAGTATGATTTCTGGCTTTAAGCATGTGCCAAATTGTCTTTTACGCTCGATGGTCTTTCTTACTGCTTTATGAGTTCATTTTGATGAAGATTAACACTTTGGTTCTCTTTTGCTATTTATTCTTAATATCTTCACATCAGTATCTCGTTAATAGCAAACTGGAGTCTAGCATCACTAAGTTAAGGGTGATAATATGGTATACATTGTGACTGATCACCGGGATGACGAAAGTTGAAGCCAGCAGTCCCCAATCGAACGACATGTCGAAGCCGTCGATACGTATTGAAAATCGGACTGGTTTGGAGGAATCAAATGTGAGATTTTGGTAAAAGAGCTGAACTAGGCGAGGGTATATTGGCATAAACGATGGCATGAACAAGCAAGCGAGGCCAGATCGTTTAAGATAGGCCAGTGAAAACTGGGCCTTGGGAAGCTTGTTACAATATTCCATGTCACATAGAAATCATGATGCATTAAAGAGGGCTTTGGGGCATCTCACATTGGGGGTTGGGTCTCGGTGGCAGTCGATAATGGCTGCGATGCAACAACCGATGCCCTGGTGCCAATACGGATACCAACACTAGAGTTCGGTGGCACCATGGTTCATGCCTTTTTCTTAGGCGGGGCATCAACCATGGGTGCCTTGCCCTTGTTGTGCTTCCTAACCATTTTCTTAAATGAAAATTAAAAACACACACAAAAGGCTAAACAAAAATACAAATAAATAACGCAAGGTTACGCTGGAAGTGTGAAAATGATCAATTACAGCCACTAGGTGTGAGAAGTTGAACCCTTGCGTTGGATTTATAAGCGTGGAGTGCGAAACATGGAACAATATGATGCGATGGAGGATGAATTGGTGGTGTAAATGGATGTGTGTGAAGTGAAAGGTGGAGTGGCGCACAAAAGAATCAAGAATTTAAAAGGGGGTTCATGCAGGAGCTCAAGGAAAAAGAAGAAGCAAGGGAAACTAGGGCAAGATCGGTCGAAATGGGGTTTCGACCAGTCCTAGGGCTTTGTAAAGCCCTGGGTCCAGAGAACTCCACCGGTCGAAACCGTTTCAACCTGTCACAAAATGGGAGCAAAATGACTTCCCCAGCAAAGCTTCTGTTATGAAGCTAAGCTCCCAACTTTCGATCGGTCGAAACCCCTTTCGATTAGTCGAAACACAACAGAAAAAAATAGAACTTCTGATTTTTGTTGTATTTTAGTCATTTTGACCAGTCGACTTAAACTCGACTAGTCAGAATTTGTTGCATTCCTTTCTTTCTGAGCAATTCGACAGGTCGAAATCAATTTTGACCGATTAAAATTTGGTAGAGAACTTGGCTCTCTGCCTAGATTCACCAAAACTCACATAACTTTTTATTTTCATTTCTTTTATTATTATTATTTTATTTCCTACTCCTATTACCTGCACACACAAAACTGATCAAATCTAATGAAAACAATTAACATTAAATCCTAAATTAATAGTTTACAGTGAACTTGGGTTGCCTCCCAAGAAGCGGTACGTGTGCGTCGGTAGCTTGACAAGGTCAATGTGCTCATCACGGCGTTGCCGAGTCAGGGGAAGATGAAGTATGCCCAGCCATTACTTGACCTTTGGGGTTGTTCACCGGTTGAGACGGCAACTGGCCCTCGTCTTTTTTGTTTAATGCAATTTCTAGTTGCCTAATTTAGGTTTCTAGCTTAGCAAGGGACTGCGTGTGCGAATGGAGTAATTGTGTTTGTTGTTGAGACTGTTGCTGCCAGCTTTGGTCTGCCTGCAACTTAGTCTCCTCAAAATTACTATTACTCCAACGAGGTTTATGTTGTTGCTGGCCTTGGTATTGCGGGGGTTGCGAGTTGATTGCAGGTCTAAACGACTGAATAGTACCCTGATCTGCATTGTTTCCTAAGCCAGGTTTGGGTGATTCCACTAGTTCGGATAATAAGTATTTCAAAAGTTATTCTGATCCGACCTCTGGAAGGAGTTTGCAACATTTATGTGCTCTTGTACCGCCCTGGGGTATAATGGTGTAGCCCGACAAATGGGAATGGAATGAGCTGGGCTTTGGCATAAGCCACAAACCTCACTTACGTGAGCTATTGAGTGCAACCTCGCACTCAACATGGATTCAAATTCTTTTACAAGGCCTCGACCTTGGTAGGGATGTCCGTCGTTGGTTTCAGGTTGTACATCCCTCCTCACTTAGGAGGTATGTTACGTGAAACCTCAGGATCGATCCTACTAGATGCAACTTGTTGCACCAAATTTTCCCTTAAGTTCTCAAAGAGTTCCCAAGCGTCGTCTACCGTCTTTGTGAGGAACGTACCCCCACAAGAGGCATCGATCATCTATCGATTTGGCTCAGTCAACCCTTCATAGAAGCCTTGCACAATTTACTAATTCGGAACCCTATGATGGGGACACTTGCGCAGCAGTTCGTTTAGGCGCTCCCAACTCTCGTGAAAGGACTCATCCGGATTCTAGTGAGAAGAGTTATGGTCTTCCGAATAGTATTCATCTTATCGATCGAGAAGTACTTGATAAGAAACTTTGTTGTAACTCTTCCCAACTGGTAATTGAATCCCAAGGCAAAGAGTTCAACCATCTCTTTGCCTTGTCCTTTAATGAAAATGGGAAGAGCCTCATACGAGCAGCTTCTTCCGACAGCGTATTTATTTTCAATATGGTAAAAACTTCTGAAAAGGTCGTGAGATGATCATAGGGGTCTTTGTTATTAAGCCCGTGGAAACTTGGAAGCATTTGAATCAAATTAAGCTTAATCTCGAAGGTCCCATTTCCAATTGCTGCGGGTAATCGTATACATGAGGGAGTTGTAAGAGTGAACAATGTGTAATATTCCCTCAACGTTTTAGCCACTTGTAGTTCTTCTCCTGCCATATTGAATCGAATCGGGGGCAGGGTGAGATAGCTAGAATGTTTGAAACTCACGACGTTTTGAGAGGAAAACACGTGCCTTAGCCTCTCGCAGCGTCCCGTGAAAAACTTCGGTGTGTTCAAGCGTTCGATCTCCCAAGCCTATAAAACAAAAATAAAAGCAAACTAGGGTTAGTATATGTTACAGAGATACACTAATAAAATAGGAATCAAATAAGATAAAACCAAAGTCTTGGCAATAGCGCCAAAAACTTGATTGTCTTAAAATATGATCTTGTAAGTGCACAAGTTTGAAGGTACTAGGGAAAGTACAAGGGTGTCGAACTACAGTGACTTGTCGTTTATCTTATCTAATTTTTATTTTATTTTAATAACATATATATATATATATATATATATATATATATATATAAGTTTCCTAATATAAAAAAAGAAAACCTAAACAATTTTGAAATAAGAGATGAGAAGACAGTCAGGGCTCTCTCTGGGATCTTAGACTCGTATATAATAAACTCTAGTTCATTTCTATAATAAATCCCAGGTACCCCCGCTTCAGGCTACAAGCTCTGTTACATTGTATATGAATTAGATAAATCTGATTGTCAAAGAACCATTGCAATAACCAACAAAAACTATCCTACAAGGCCTAGTCCATCAGTGAATATTCTATCTAGTCTAACCCCAATCCTTATAAGGCCACTGATGTGCTCTAAATTTGTACAAAAGTTTTAATCAATTGCAAGCGCACAATGAAAATTGCAGCATTAGTATAGGATCGTTCCCACGAGGAAGTGATTTCTTCTATATTTTATTTATCCTAAAAACTTATATTTGTCTTTTAAGATCCTAATTTGCAGGAGAAATATGAATAAAAGAATGGCTTGTTTAAACTAATTGTAAAAAATAAATCTAAATTCTCCTCCTTCTAGATTATGGTCATCTATCACAATTCTTCAGTTCCCGGATATCTAAAAAATTAAAGTATCGTTACACTGTATTTCAGTCCTCTAGAATTTGGGCGTCAATCAAATACTAAAATTCCTTAATACAGATTTAATTTAATCAATAATCTTCCTAAAATTTGAGCGTTAATCAAACTCAAGAAAATTGAAGATGGAAAAGTAAAAACTGTTACACTAATTTACAAATTTCCAATATGAGTCGTCAATTCAAATAAAAAACTTTTAGAAGTTTATAAAGCAATAAAAGTGCATAAAAAATAAATCTAAACTAGAAAGCAATAAAAAGATCTTTCATCCCTCAGTCACATGCGTCAATTGCTCCTGTGAAACTACAGATACTCTACTCTAATCTTCCACCTCCCAATTACAGTCGTCAATTGTTCTTTGGGAAACCTTGGATATTTAAACTAAATTAAACTAAAGTTGATCGAAAGAAAACCTAACCTCAATCGTCAATTGATGCTGAGAGTTCCTTCGATAACTCTTCTCCTATGCCGAACTCTCTTATTTATAGATCATAAAGAGTTAGTTTGCAAAACTTTAAATTCTAATAAAAGAAACTACTAAAACATAAGGTTTCCTAATATAACTCTAACTCCTAATTTCATCTTTCCTTGCTTTGAGTAGTTGATGCGCTCTGGATTGTTCCTTCTTTTAACAACAGTAGCGATCTTTAGGAGTCTTTCTTCTCAATCTTCTCAGATCTGTGGATTACCAAACTTCTAATTTGAATAATCTTCTAATTTTATGCATGGCGGTGTAGCTCTCACGTGATCAGCAGCAACAAGAGACTTTACTCGGTAAAATTGAAAATCACGATTTTCTCTTTTCAGCTCATAACTCTCGGTACGATTTTCTAATACGAACGATCGCAATTCTATTTTGTATCACACTCCACCTGAAGTATCGTTTGAAGAATCGTGAATTATGATTTCTCATTTTCTCTTTGACTTCGTTCAATCGCAAAGTACGATTTCTGGCTTTAAACATGCACTGAATCGTCTTTTACACTTGATCGTCTTTCTTACTGCTTTATAAGTTAATTTTGATGAAGATTAATACTTTGGTTCTCTTTTGCTATTTATTCTTAATATCTGCACATCATCAACTTATTAGTAGCAAACTGAGTTCTAGCATCACTAAGTTAAGGGTGATAAAATGGTATATTATGTGACTGATCACACCCCAAACTTACGCTTTGCTAGTCCCTAGCAAACAAGGAAAGAAATACTAAGCTAAATTAAATGTCACTTTCGTAGGGGGAACGATTGCATTTAGCAGATCTAATAAGCCTTTAAACCCCTAGGTGATCCCTAGTGGAGGAGTTATAGTCTCTTGAAGGTTTCAGTGAAGTTACCTATAGACTTTAAATATTTTTAGATTTTTCAGTTTTTTCAAAACAAAAGCAAAAATTTTAAATTATTTTGTACACTAGCTAATTTTTAATCATCACATGGTTATTATGATTTTTCAAAAAGTATAAATCCTTTATCCTTAACTTTCCATCATAGCAATTATCCTTGATTAGAACTCAACAATTTCAATTCAGTAAAGCGTAGAGTATGTGCGTATCAATGAAAAGTTTATTTATCATAGATTTTTCTAAACTGCAGATTTAGAAAATATTTTCATTCAACCTCTCACTATTAGCATACTCTCAAAAAGATGTCAAAATTTTTGGGTTCTCTCAGTATATAATATGTATGATAAATTTCAACAATATAATTGACTAAAAGATAAATCTCATGGAAAGATAATTAATTTTATTTATATGTTTCATTATTTTTTTATAGTATTTACTATAAACATATTTCCTAGGCTCATGCTATTGTAATTCATAAATAAAAAAGGTCTTTATTTGTCTTGTAATGGGGCTTTGGGTTAAAAGGTTCCAAAGAAAGGTAGAAAGGATTCAAGGATTTCTAAGAATTCAGTTCTTCTTTCACCTGTCTTCTTCTTTAGTAAGTATCCAAAATTGGATAACTTCTTCCCATTATTCTTTTTCTGTTTTCTTGAGTAAATCTGTTTTTTGTGTAAATATCCTCTTGAGTTTTTCAGCTTGGAAGCTTTTTGCTTCTCTATCTTTTCAGAATCGTAATTACAATTTCACTTCTTTTCTCATATTTCTTCAATTTATTTCTTCTCAGTTGTACCATTTTTCGGCATATCCCTTATCTGTTTTCCTATACTCCTTTCACTCCCTCTTCTTTCCTTCTTTTACGTTCTAAAATCTCAAAAATTACAAGGGTTACGTACATATAGTTAAGGGTTTATAAAATCTTGATACAAAGAAATTTGGTTTAGGCTCTAATATGGGTTCAAAGGATAAATGAATTATGGGATTTTGACTTTTTGGCTCAAACTAAACAAAAGAAGGCCTTAAATCATTTTTATGATTTACTAGCATGCATGCCATATTGTTTTGATGTATACAATAAACATTTCTAGAAAAGAAAATCCTCATACTCAGAGAATATTTGATTCTAGTTTTCAGCAATATGAGATTTCATTAACACAGTGAAGAAGTTCAAAGAAAATTTTTTGATTTCGAATAAAAAGCAGTCTCTCTCTCAGAATAAAAGATGAATTATGGCTCAAAAGCTCACTGATTATATAATTTTGAAACTAATCTAAATATTACAATCTAAATCAAAGTATAGTTTCAAACATTCAATCTGATATAGTGTTCAAAAGAGCTAGACATGAATCGTAACTGCTCTATTTTGATTGTTGAACTTCTACTACGATGGATCATAAAGTTTATGGATTCATAAATTTTTCTATCATGACTCATATATGATGATTAACTATTCCTAATATCGATATTTACAAAACTAATATGAAATTGTGATAGCCCAAAATCTTCCAACCTGAATTTTTTGAGATATATTTTTTTTAAACCAACTTAATGGGAAAACTCGGACCGTCGGGTCATAGAACACGATCCGGATACAGAGAATACTTGGAACATCTACATATATGCAGAAATCAAAGCATGTAATACATATGATAATATTAAAATCTCCAGTTCTAATATCTAGCATGAACAATAACTAACAACACCGCAACTTGCCAAAATCTACGATCCCAAAAATCTTATCAATCCTCAAGTCCTTAATCCTCAAGTCCGATGTCCTGCTAGGTGTTATACCTATGACGTATAGTTGGGGTGAGCTACATCTAAGCTCAGTAGAAGAAATTCAAACACAATTCACATCTTATCATTGAAATGCATAGATTCAGTGATGAATTTTAAAACAATTTTGTATAAAAAAGAGTTGCAAATATTTCATTTTCATTTTCAAAATAAAGTGAAACGGAAACAAAGCATATCGGAGACGAACATAGATTAGAATAAACCATAGCTAGAAACAGAAGCAAATTATAAGCAAAATATATCAAAATATAAATATGTTAGAAACAGAGACATATCATGATAAGAATATAACGAAGCGAAGTAATATATCATCAAATCGAAGCATACGAGAATGAGAACATATCAATGAATATAACATACATATCCGAAAGCCAAAGCATCCCATTGTGAGAACAAGGTAAAACCTCAGGGACTCAACCTCTCTTTGCACATAAAGTATAACCATATCACAATCACATAGTCATCCCGTATGCGGGGAACAAAACATATCGGGTCACAAAATCAATGAGGGGCCAAAGCATCTCATAAGCGGGAATAAAGCATCCCATAATTGGGAGCAGAGTAAAAACCCCGGGGACTCAACCCCTCTTCGGAGACTCAACTCCTCTCTGCCACTCATTTTTCAGATTCAAAGAGTTTTCAATCTTCCTTAGCGAAAACATAACTAATTTGGAAACGGAACGGAACACAAACGGATACGAAATGAAACACAAACAGATATATAAACGGAATGAAAACCGATACATAAATGGAACAAACATACAGATGTGTTCAATTACAAATTCATACTTCAAAGTTTTCATATTTTTTAAAACAATTACAAAACGTTCTTTTACATCACATTATCTATGAAAAAAATCAAAATGCAATTAGATGATGAATTTCCCCTACCTTAACCCCGAAGTTGCACGAAGCCAATCAAAGTCCAATCGATGGTTTTCAGCCTTCAATCTATATCACAAGTACATGATGTATTAAGGATTAAACCTAATTACTAATAACTTAGACATATTTAAGTGCTTTCTCAAAATTGAGGCGAAAATGGGCAAGTTAGTGCTAACTTAGAATTTGACGTAACCTTTCTCCTAATTTTTGACTTTTAAATATTTGGATTCACAAAATGATTAATTCGTAAAAATTGTAGATCTTGTTGCCCCCTTTCCAATACCTCAAGAATCACATAAATAGGAGTTCGGAGTAAAAAGTAATGGCCAAAATATAAAATTTGTATCGACACTTCAGTCAAAACGTGCTAACCTAGAACTTGGCCTAACTTACATCTTAATTTTGACCCCCAAATAATTTGATTCATTAATTGGTTCATTCACAAAAGTTTTAGATCTTTTTGTCCTCTTTTCGACGCCACAAGAATTGCATCAATCGGAGTTCAGAGTAAAACGTTATGGTCAAAATACCAAAACAGCGTCGGCATGCTCAGACAAAATCAACCGGTCGGTTTTCAAATTCGACTCGTCGATTTGGAAATCGACCGGTCAATTTCTCCAAATCCCAATTTGCATACTGCTTTGTGAAAATCAATCGGTCGATTTCTAAATTCGACCGGTCGATTTCCAAATCGACCAATCAATTTCTCCAAAACCCAAATTACATACTGTTTTGTGAAAATCGACCGGTCGATTTTGAAATCGATCGGTCGATTTTGAAATTGACCGATCGGTTTTTGACAGATTTCACCCAAACTCGGGTTTCAACTTCTCCAACCCATTTTCTCTCAAATCTTAACTCATTTCTTCTAATTCTTCACCCATAAATATAAATCAATCTAACTCAACTATAAATAATAATTTAGCACCATTTCCATACCTCAAAATTGATCATTTTCTCGATCCACGCGTTCACACCACAAGCTAGGGTTTTAAAGTTGATTTAGCCAATTCCTCTTGCAATTGAGTCAAAACGGAACCCACGACAACTCTAATCTTGATCACACATCATTCTTCACTCTCTTGATCGCTTATGGCACGATCACATGGTCGGTTCTCGACCGTCAAATCCACACATTCAAAATCTCTCAAATATCATCGAAGTCAGAATCTAACGACTCCCCGTGGTACACGTATTAACCTGAGGCCAACACCTCGTAGATCAACGGAGCCGATCCGAGCTTCGGACTTCCACGTGTGCGATCTCTTCTATCTTCTCTCTCTCTCTCTAGAAACCCAATGCCCCAAGGAAGTGAAACCGACTATTAGCTTCCAAACGAAGCTTGTTTTGTTTTATAACTAAAGGGACTGGTTCCCTTATAAAACTCATACACCCATTTTTGGTGTTAGTTCTTATTCAAAGAACTAGATTTTGCGTGAAACGGACATACTTAATTAAGGTGTCATCTACTATGTAAATGACATTTTGGTTCGGTATGGGGCCTGCACACCCAAACCACTCATCTATCAATTTCGGTGTTGAGCGAATACACACCACCACGGTGTATAAACTTGGTCCTAAAATATGACACGAGCTCAAACGGACCCAAAACGATCCCGTTTGAAAAATTCGAACGGCGGTGTGTTTCTTAACATACATGCACCCAATCAGGACCTATAGTCGGCTCGAATAGTTGGCCCACATCGTCGGCACAATATAATCGGCCCAATTAGTGAGCCCAATATAGTTGGCCTAATTAGTCGACCCAACTAGTCGGCCCACATAGTTGGCGTATTCGGGTAGAGGCCCAAGTTCACAAATTGGGTTCGTGTGCAACGTGCACAAACACGCATAAACTCTACATAGGGTACGACTTGAGATTTTATGCATTTGGCGCGTACTCTAATTATAACCAATGGTTTTCAAGACCATATTACATAGGTCAAATGTTTGACTTGGGTCAAAACAGTCGCACGACCATCCAGGGTCAACGAGTCAACAGTAGAAAAATACGGGTTGTTATAGAAACCGAAAAGGGAAAAAAAAATTAAAAAGTATATAAAAAGTAAACTAACTAATATACACAGAAGTGTATCCCCTTCCCCCCCAAACTTGAATAGGACAATGTCATCATTGTGCAAAAACATGAGATATTTCAAAATTTCATTACCTTCATGATGCTGCTAAGGTACCAGACATATATTCTATAAAATTGTTCAAAAATCTCCCCCCAAACTTGGAAGAAATTACTTCCGACATATTCAGACAGAAATTTGCATCAGAAAAAAAAAGATTAGAAACAGCAAAAGTAATCAAAAGAAATTTTCATATATTGAATGAAATATTTACAGAGTACATGAAAAGGAAAAGTAATTACATAAAAGATTAAACCTAGGAAAAATCTAGACATGCCCTAACTACGCCAGTAGCGACCGCTGGAGATGTTGAATTTCAAGCGCATTTGAGTTACTAGGTGCGATCGTACATCAACAAGTCCAAAAGTGTATAGTTCGAGAGGGCCTTACGAGCGCACATAATTCTCGACATGCGATCGTAAAGTATCTCTCACAAAATCTAAACTACTGAAAGAAATAAAATTGACTAAACAAAATTAACTAAATAAATAATATATAGAGTTTTACTACAGGTGAGTCGGTAGCACGATGATCCCCATGAGTATGTCAGACATGCTCAGGGTCTTCCAGTGATATAATGATCACTGACCCTTCTTCGTCTGGAAAGAGAAATTCTAAGTTTCCATCTTGTTTGGGAATTAAGAGGGTAGACATGAATAAAATATGTGCTCTCATATAATTTTTTTGGATTTTTATAAAACGGTGACGGTGCGCCGAAAGCATTAGGAAAGGGTAGCCTCGGTATATATGGTACTTCAGTCACAATATTGGGCACACTATCTTTATTATTTTTTTGGATTCTATTTTTAATTTTTATTGTTTTTAGTTTTTCTGGTGGGGAAACATCCTCTTTAATTTCAGACTCACTATCCTTGGTCTCAGGGACGACTACTAACGTAGACATCTCCATCTTGTTGTCAACAGTCTTACGAACAACTTGGATCTATTTTGCGGGAATTGATTTACCTCCTATAAAAACTTGTTCTCCTGAATTACTCACAGGTCGTGACTGTAACTGGTTTCTCTCTCGTTCCACCAATTGCATAGCAAGCTGGCCGATTTAGGCTTCTAATTTCATAATGGACTGGGTATATGAATGTAAAACATGAGAGAATTAAGCGAGCTGGGATAAATCCTTGGAACGTTGATGCCATTGTTGTTGTAAATCTCTAAGGAAATAAACAATTGTGTCATCAAATCCGCTGCTGCTCATATGGCTGATATGGTCTCAAGGGTGGCAGGTTTGTCTGTTGGAAGTTTTGAGGATATTGTGGGTGCATGAAGGATGGGTCTTGTTGTGTTATCCTTGGGAAGTCATTGTAGTTTCCCCACTGAGGATTATAGGAATTCTCAGGAATACCCCAATGAGAGACAAAGGCTTGTTTTGTTCGCATTGGATAAAAGGGTGGTCGGGTGCTCCATCGGGACATAAGTCAATTGGTAACTTTGCCAAAATGGTTTGTCGTGGCCTTGCATAGCTGTCTATTTATTTTATATATATATATATATATATATATATATATATATATATATATATATATATATTTTCAGAAAGCAGAGAGAGGACAAATCAGAGAATCCTCTAGCTTCTCTGATCAGGGGAAGTGTTGAAACCTGTGATTCGCTACTCCGAGTAAACCTATGAAAGATTAAAAAGTCATCAAAGAAAATTAAAAATATAAAGGACAATAAAAAGAGAAATACAAATTCTAGTTTTTAAAATAACATGAAAATATAGAGAAGAAGATCCGCTTCCCAGGCAGCGGCGCCAATAACTTGATGTGCTCAAAATTTGTACTAAAGTCTTAACCTATTGCAAGCGCACAATCGAAATTGCAGCACTATTATAGGATCGTCCCCACGAGGAAGTGATTTCTTTTATATTTTATTTATCCTAAAAACATATTAATCATTTAAGATCCTAATTTATGGGAGAAATATGAATAAAAGAATAGTTTGTTTAAACTAATTATAGAAAATAAATCTAAATCCTCCTTCTTCTATATTATGGTCGTCAATCACAATCCTTTAGTTCTCGGATATCTATAAAATTAAAGTACCGTTACACTGTATTCCAGTCCTCTAGAATTTGGGCGTCAATCAAATACTAAAATCCCTTAACACAAATTTTATGTAATCAATAATCTTCCTGAAATTTGGGCGTTAATCAAACTTAAGAAAATTGAAGATGGAAAAGTAAAAATTGTTACACTAATCTACAAATTTTCAATCTGAGTCGTCAATTCAAATAAAAAACTTTTAGAAGTTTACAAAGCAGTAAAAGTACGTAAAAAATAAATCTAAACTAGAAGGCAATAAAAAGATCTTTCATCCCTCAGTCAAAGTCGTTAATTGCTCTGCAGAAACTACAGATACTCTACTCTAATCTTCTAGCTCCCAAATGTAGTCATCAATTGCTCTCGAGAAACCATGGATATCTAAACTAAATGAAACTAAACTAAAGTTGATCGGAATAAAACCCAACCCCAGTTGTCAATTGATGCTGAGAGTTCCTTCGATAACTCTTCTCCTATGTTGAGCTCTCTTATTATAGATCATAAGGAGCCGGTTTACAAAACTTCAAATTCTAATAAAAGAAACTACTAAAACAAAAGGTTTCCTAATATAACTCTAACTCCTAATTTCATCTTTCCTTGCTTTGAGTAGTTGATGAGCTCTGAATTGTTCCTTCTTTTAGCAGCAGTAGTGATCTTTAGGAGCCTTTCTTCTCAATCTTCTCAGATTTTTGGATTGCCAAACTTCTAGTTTGAAAAATCTTCTAATTTCGTGTATGGCGGTGTAGCTCTCACGTGATCAGCAACAACAAGAGTCTTTACTTTGTTAAATCGTAAATCTTGATTTTCTCTTTTTAGCTCACAACTCTCGATACGATTCTCTAGTACGAACGATCGCAATTCTCATTTGTATCGCACTCCACCTGAAGTATCATTTGAAGAATCATGAATTATGATTTCTCATTTTCTCTTTGGCTTCGTTAAATCGCAAAGTACGATTTCTAGCTTTAAACATGTGTCGAATCGTCTTTTACGCTTGATCGTCTTTCGTACTGCTTTATGAGTTCATTGACGAAGATTAACACTTTGGTTGCCTTTTGCAATTTATTCTTAATATCTGCACATCATCAACTTATTAGTAACAGACTGGAGTCTAGCATCACTAAGTTAAGGGTCATAAAATGGTATATTCTGTGACTGATCAGCCACTGAGATTTATCCAAACAGAATTACAATGTTACTATCACGTTCTCGATATATTCGGAACCTCAAATATGTAATCGTACCATAAACGGAATTCAGATTAGTTTACAAGAGATTTCAGCCTGAATCGTTTAGCCTCACATCGATTGGAAGACCTTCATCATTGCTGAATCACTCTTTGATCGATGATTACAATTAATCTCACTCTATTTTAGAACTAGACCTAACCTAAACCTATAAAAACTCATGCCAAACTCTCTAGAAATGTCTGTCGTCTAAATCTCCTAAAACCTAACTCTAGGGTCCTTATTTGTAGAGTATAAGGCCCTAGAATAATTATACATGGCAAGTATCACTCATAAATCCCTAGAAATCAATTTGGGGAAGAAGAATCCGGAAGGGATCTGCAATGCCAAAAAAACCCAACTGGAAAAGCTGATTTTTTGCTGGAAAACTCTGTCTCAATGGTCGAACATCAGATTAGTTCTCCAAATCGTGGGAACTTGCGGTGCTTCAGATGTCTTTGGTTTTTGACCAGTCGAACTAGCTTCGATCGGTCCACATTTAAAGTAGATTCTGTAATGTTCTATTTGCTCTTTATTGACCAGTCATATTGAACTTGACCGGTCCACTTTGATACTCTTGAAGCCGCTGAGCACTCGGCCAATCGAAATACCCATTTCGACCGGTCCATACAAGCTTGATTATTCTTCTTCTACTTTCTTTCTTGGGCAGTTCTCTGTTGAAGGGTCTCGACCGGTCAAGAGTGCAATCTCGACCGGTCGAAGTGGCCTTTCAAGCACTTCTTTCACTGATTTCCTTAGATTTACTTGCCAATGCTTTGGGTTCCTCTTAACTTTACTCTGTTAATTATTTTTACATAAATCCGGCCTTTGAACCTGTTGCAACACAACACGAACTAAATGCATACATTAGTAGTTAAGTGAGAGCTAACAAGGTTGAGATTTGGGTATAAATTATACCATTTTGAAGCCCAATCACCTACCTCCGTACACGAACCCATTATCGAACACATCGCCCCACCAATCTTAGAGCCAACTCTCAAATCAATCTCCACATGCACTTAAGAACCTAAACCAACTACCGAACTTATTAGATCATCAACTTTGAAACTAAATCTTGAACCTAAACCTATCATCAGACCTGAACCCATTGTCAACCCGAACCTATCATCGAACCTATCTCTATAACATCAACACCACTCAATCCTGAATTAATCATTAGACCTATCGATAAACAAATCTATGAATCCACCACTCTTCCCACTTACGAAATCAAATCAAACTTAGAAAATTCAGAACCTAAGACTCCAATTAACATCCAAATCAACATATCGCCTAACCGTCAGACCTCATACCAACACGAAATCAATCTTATAACTAAAGTTACTTTAGACTCTCGAATCCAAATTTCTATAGATCTCACAATCAAGACTCCTACAGAAGTTCAACCAACAACAATACCACAATATAAAACCCCTAAAGCGGAACCCCCTCCAAAAATTATAAACAAAGCTTCACAACAAACTCACAATAAACCCAAGGTTTGAGACTAGAAAAATAAAAGAGAACTACAACTCCCCGTACCGAAAGGTCCACCTTGGCTTGCACCCTCATACATCTTCCTTTTACTTTACTTCTATCTTATCCTATCACTGCCTCTACAACATTACTCTCCCTCTTGATGGACATTGCTCCAACTTCACAAACAAAAAAACTTCCAACAACCTGTGCACACCTACCATCATAGCATAAACAACCCTAAAACACTCCCTAATAACTTTACGATTCGACCATTCGAAAAACTTAAAAAGTCCCTCCTGATAAGGAGGCCCCAACCATAAAAGATTTACCCAAAGAAGAAATTAAAAGACTCCATACCTTATTCAATGAATCTTATACCATCCAAATCACAAATGTAAAAATATTCTCTCTCATTCTTAATTCATCAAATCGAGGGTGATCGAAGCCCCAAAACAAATAAACAAATCACAAACGGGCAGTCACTCCGACCGACCAATAGGTCCTACTAGTTGGACATTCTGAGTCAGTCTCTTCTTAAGGAACTGTATTCTAGTAAACAATTATACATATATATATATATATATATATACATAAACTCTTGAAAACATAAAAAAAATACCTAAAAAAAAATTAAATATATATATATATATATATATAGTAAAAAAAAAAAAAGATATTCTTTTCCAGCAATGTCTCTAACCTTACATATTATGCCCAAAATTTTTTGACCTCAAATTTTCAAGCTTTTTGACTGAGAACTCGAAGTTGAGGAGCTAATGCTAAAAAAATAATGCCTATGCAGCCGCCTTGCTTGAAGGAAATCAAAACCCACGTGGGAAGAACTTATATTATTTTGGCATCTTGCCCAGGAAGCAACTATAGGGAGGAACTTCCTAACCCTTAGGACACTATTCATAACTCAGCGATCATCATGTCTCGTAGCCTAAACAGACCTATTTTTATCATCCCTATAATTGTCACGAATCATTCGCCAGTCGTAGGTTTTCATTCTTAAAAATATTTTAAAAGCCATTTGACTCATTAACCACCATCCTATTTGGACAAGTTGATCGAAAGGACTGGTGGATCATAAAAACTTTTTTTTGAAATGTAAAACATTTTGAATTCCCACACACCATTTCTGCCATTGGAGTCGATGTTAGAGCACAAAAAATAAAAATGTCAAGTTCCATCAAATCCTATAATTCTTGCGTTAGCAGGTTATTTAAAAAAAATAGACATATATGCTTCAAAAAGAATTTTAAAAACAAAAAAAGAGAAGAAGCACAACAGAGCGAGTGCATGAGACGAATGAATAAGTAAATAAATCTGGGGAAGCATAAGCAAAACTGTGAGGGCATCCCTTACATCTTCACATTTCAAGATGTCGTACGGTGGTGGAAGGAGGACAAAACTCCTGCTATCCACAAAACATGATGATTTGATGATGTCAAAACATGACGAAGAGCTCAATTATGACACTGCACTACACACATGAGAAGAAAATAGTTTACTACTATTTCCAAAATTAGTTGAATAAGAAGCTATTCCTATATCAATAAACCTTACCTCTTTTTCATCCTTTACTTTCTTTTCGGAAAATTTGTCAAATAATTCTCAAAATCATTTTAAGAATAAAATTGAAAAATGTTTAATGATAAGTGATGCAATCACCCATTACCTACCACCCATTCCATTCTTGTCAAATGCTACGGTACATGATGATCATTCATTGCTTACAGAATCAAGTCTGATATATATGGCCGAAATAATTGAACTACTTCCCAACATGGGGTCATTACAAGCATACTTCATTCAAAATTTTTAGGCCGCTCAGGATATCTGTGAGGCCGAGAAAAGTCCCACCGTGACCTAACAATGGGGCATATTTTTTAGCACTAACACCTTAGCAACGATAACTGGGTCACGAGACCAATATCCTGAAACTGAGGTATTTTTTATTTCTATTTAATCTATTATATCTTTTCTTCCTCCCCCAAAGTCCTACTGTGGAACCAATTTTTTTTTTCCAAAAGTCCCACTGTGGAACCAAAAATTTTATTTTTCCAAAAGTCCCACCGTGGAACCAAACTTTTACTTTTCCAAAAGTCCCATTGCAGAACCAAAATACTATTTTTTTGAGTCGCACCACAATACACTGGTTATTGATATCACTTAACATCTCTCGACACTTTCTTTACCCTTAACATTATCTTATTATCATTTTGGTTGCACCACCTGTGCTTCGACCATGGCATAGTCCCCCCGCGCAGTCGCGATATGCACCCACGATAGTGCTAAAAGTCCCTTGATCACCACAATCGGTCTCCAGATGAATCAACATTTTATTTTGCTCTTCATGATAAGGAAGACAAGGGTCGATATAAATCCCTCATTGTAGAATATTCATCATTCTTTCCCAAACAAAAAGTTCTCCTCTACGTGCGAGTCCCTGCACTCATTTAGGTAAGTATCATTTCTTAAACCGATATTTTCATAATATATAATTAACTTAATATTAAGTATCAACATTTTCAAAACCCGACTCTCCCGATTCACGGAACTACTTTAGTCCTCACATAAGAGACAATCATCAGTGTGCGTGGAAAGGTTCAAAGGAGTATTTTGATATATAAAGCGTTTTGACAATTCAAACAAAGGTCGGGCCATCAAATCCCTTTTTGATGGATATGCTCAATGACGTCTCGAGAGTCGCACTTTCTGAATGTTTTTACAGAATTGATTTAAGTTAAACCCAAAATAAAAAAAAAACCTATCTATCAATCTATCCTTCTATTTCTCACCACCCCAATCCGTTCTTTCTCGCAGGAAACCGAACATCGAATATACTCAACTTTGAGGAATCACAAATATTTACTAAAAGAGACCCCTGACGCGTCGTTATAGTGAGTAATTACATGCTCGGTTTGACATGATTTGCGAGGCCTTCGCCATCTTATTATTATCATTTCATTTTACCTTGGCATTCACTTGCGCCACCGGTATTTCGTTTGCTTATAATCCCCTCGTTTGGTCATGACATGTACTCACGACAGTGGAAACACCTCTCGATTGCTACTACCGACCTCCGAATTCTCCCTTAGCTTGTGCTGAAAGATAAGAAAGCCAAGCAAGTCATGTCAGCTCATTTCAGTTCACACTTGTGATTTCCCTAGGAAACGAGAGGGCACCTTGTAACTGGGTGTTTACTTCTTTGACGCACACTTCCTCCGCAAGAATGCATTGAAGAGGGGCATCTATAGCACCCCATTTTCTCCCCCTCGAAGTGTATAAAAAGCTCGGTCAATCATTGACCATGCCCATGATTCCTAAAAAGGCTACCCTCTCTAAAAATCCTTATAACCCTTAGCTTTGGGAATTATACACTGGACTCCTGGCGTATAATCGGACCTGACCCGGCCCCGATGTTCTCGCTAATTATACACTGGATTTCTAACGTATAATCAGTTATACATAGTAACCTATGCGTATAATCTCCCCGCAGTCCACCAGGACTCTCCTTCTCAAACCTCGAACTCCTCTGGATTATACGCTGGAAGCCCAACGTATCATTCGATTATACGCTAGAATCTCTACATATAATCAGTCAAATTTGGATCGGGCTCTTCTTTCTCACCCCTATCCGACTTCCAGATTATATGTTGTAATTACAACGTATAATCAAGGAATGTCTTTCTTGGACTCTACCTTCCTAGACTGATCCAGTCACTTGGTCACCTGACCGATTCAACTGAAATTATACGCTGGAACCACAATGTATAATTCATTATACACGGGACTCCCTGCGTATAACTCGAATTATACATCGGACGACCAACGTATAATTCCAGATTATATGCTGGACTCCCAACGTAAAATTGGCCGAGTACTACAAATAGGGCCCTTGCCCTCCCATTTTGGACACAAAATTTTACTTATTTTCTCTGGAAAACTCGAGTTTGGCTATGAGATTTCAAAATAGAGAAGAGTTGCACTCTATTTTGAACTGTGACTCTCCTCTAGGAATATCATAAGAGTAGTCAAGCATGGTGGAGCTGGCCCACTTGCTTCGATTCTTGGGTTAGTACGGAGGGAAGAAAACGCTAGCCTTAGATCCAACCCCTAGAAAACCTCTGTCGAAATTTTCAGCCTAGCGTCAATTAGGTCCATAATCACCCTTCATATTTTCAAAACTACCATAACCCCCAAACCTGATTTGCCCAAGGGAGCCAACGAAGGGTACCCGAGAATGGAGCCAATCCTCTCGAGAATACCAAGCAGCACCCCCCTTTTTAGGTTATACCCACTTAGGATTAGAAAACCCAAATTAGTTAAAACCCTAGGCAACCTTAACTGCTAATGTCGACAGGCCGACGTTTAGCATAGGAGTCCAACCCACAAACCCCCGCTTACCCTCGCTATCGATCAATGACATATTATAATAGATGACGATCACATACTCAGGTATATTTAAATTCAGTTGCAACTAACAATTGTGCCCTGCAGGTGCATTTAAAAATATCCCTTTCTTTTATTGCTATATTATTTCTCACCCACCTTTGCAGACAGAGTTCACCTGTCACCAATTTGGAACTATTTTTCGAGATCCGAAAGGGTCCTCGAAAACGCATACCAACAGATACGTTAGTGATCGGTGCCGAAATGTGACTATATTTCGTAACTTAATTCCTACATTTAACTATCTGATGAAAGCATATGATGGTTGTTATATAGTTTTTGTGATTGCAGGTGTTTCTGACCATTGGATCTTCAAAGAGCATAAAAAAAGATAATTAAAGGTTACACAAGAATCATGGACCAAGAGGTTAACAAAAGCATAGAAATTCATGAAAATAAGTGATTGACCTTGCATCCATCAGAAGAAGGAAGACCTTGCACCTATGTGTCAATCGATTGAGAACAAACTCTCAATCGATTGACAAGAAGGACATCTTTTTTCCTCCACTTCAAATTCAAATTTAGTCAACTTAGACTGGAAATTATCTCGTCAGCTCCTATAAAAACTGTAACATCCTAAAAATTTTAAATTTAAATAGTGTACCTCAGGATGCATGCTTGACTTTGAATAGTGTTCCTTGGGGTGCGTGCCCGACTGGTCACGTACTTGACTTTGTGAAATTAATTACTTAAGTTACTTTGGGTTAGGTCTTAAGTGGAAAAGATTGACAAAATAGTGTGGTAGTCATTAGATGATTTTAATATACACTAAGCTTTAGTGTATTGGCTCAACACCGAATCCGATGAATAAATGGTTTGGGTGTGTTGGCCCCACACCGAATCAAACGAGTATTTTATGGTAGATAGCACCCTAACTAGGTGTGTTCGTTTCACGCGAAAGCTAGTTCTTTAGATAAGAACTAATACCCAAGGATTCATGTATATGCTTTGTAAGGGAAGCAAGCCCTTTGACTTATAATAAGAGAAGGCAAGGGGTTTCCTTTGGTTACCCGGTTTGCAAGTGAAAGGGGTTTTAGGTTTTCTTGTGAAAGGAAGAAGAAGGAGAAGAGGTGCCGGATCCGTGTGCGTCGAGCCTTGGGATTTACGTGAAAAAGGCTTGGTGAGATTGTGTGAGAAAGAGAATCCCCAATATTTTAACTTTGAGACCCTAGATCGTTGTGTGAGGTCGTGGATCGAGGAGTCAATCAAATCAAGGTAAGAAATTTCGGTTATGTGTTGTGTATGATCTTTAGGTTTGATTGTGTGAAAATCAATGAAAAAGAAGGATGATAGATATGATTTTTATGAAAAATGGGTTTCAAGGTTTAAACCCGAGAAGTGCTCAGAAACTGCCAAAATCGATTGATCGATTTTGAAAATCGATTAATTGATTTTTGATAGAAGAAAAATTCGAGGGGAACTTCACGAAACCGATTAATCAAAGAAAATTTTGATTGATCTATTTTCAAAATTGATTGATCGATTTTTAAAATCGATTAATCGATTTTGCCTGAGTTTGCTGACACTACAGTAGTAGTTTGGCCATAACGTTTTGTGCCGAACTCCGATTAACGTGATTCTTATTGCGTTGGAAATAGAACAATAAGGCCTACAACTTTCATGAATTGACCAACTTGTGAATCAACCTATTTAAAGGTCAACATTTAGTAATAATCTGGGTTAAATGCTAATTTTTTGAGAAACGAAATCGATTAATCAAATTTAATTCGATTGATTGATTTTTGAATTTCGATTGATCGATTTGGAATCGATTAATCGAATGGATACTTCCAGTGGCTTAAAAAAGGTAGAGTTTAGAAAAATTGATTAATCAATTTTAAAATCGATTGATCGATTTTGGAATTTCGATTGATCGATATAGGGATTGATTAATCGATCTTGACTGTGCTCGACAGTACTGCTTTGGTAATTTGACCATAACTTTCTATTTCGAACTCTGATTGATACAATTTTTAAGGCGTTGAAAAGATAACAAAACGATCTACAACTTTTATATTTTTACCAACTTATGAATCTAAATTTTTAAAGGTCAACATTTAGGGGGAATATTACGTCAATTTCTATATTAGCATGAATTTGTCCATTTCAACCTCGATTTGAGAAAATACTTGAATATGCCTAAGTTATTAGTGATTAAAATTGATCCTTGATATATCATCATATATTTGTAATGTAGATTGAGGGCGAAAATCTATCAATAAGGCTTAACTTGGCTTCGCGCAACTTTGAGGTTAAGGTAGCGAAAGTCCATACACAATTGCATTTCGATTTGATTTTTCATAGATGCTTAGATATGATCATTTGGAATGTGATAAATTGACCGTATTTGAATTATACCTAGACTCTTTGAAATATCAAATGCATGTTTGCTTTGAAATCTTTTTGAGATATCGACATATGGATTTGTGTGTTTGCCTTAGAACTTGTCAGATTTTGAAACATAAGGTGCTTTCTACCCTTTTGAAATATTGAAAATGTGTTTTACTTTCGAATCATTTGGAGGATAAAAAATGCTTTATTTCGAAGTTTTAGAAAGATCGAATCTAAAATAAAATATTGAACATCACATAAGTAAATCGAACTATAAGTCAAGTAAATTGAAGTGGACCGTTATAAGCGGATTATAAGTATATTGTGGACCGCTATGGGCGGATTATAAGTATATTGTGGACCGCTATGAATAGATTATATATACTGTGGACCGCTATGGGCAGATTATGTGCATTTGTGGACCGCTAGGGCGAATTGTTCGTGGGATCGTGGACCGCTAGGGCAGATTATAGTAAGTAAATCTAATCAGTAAGCCACGTGAATGAATTGAACTCCATAAATAAGATGTATAAGTCATTTAAGTAAATCGAACTTCGTAAATCGAATCTATAAGACATGTAATTTGAACATAAGAACCGTAATTTGATTGGTATGACGGGTTATCCGTAATTTGAACCAATACGGCAGGATATCCGTAATTTGAATCGGTACGGCAGGATATCCGTAATTTGAACCAGTACAACGGGATATCCATAATTTAAACTGGTATGGTAGTTTATGTGTAATTTGTTATTTGTATCGTGCTTTAAAATCTGAACATTGAATTTGAACCTCTGAACTCACTTTGTAAGAATGTGTAAGGCCGGCACGGCGGAATATTCATGATTTGAACCGGCATGGCAGGATATCTGTGAATCAACTTTGTAAGCTATATAAGAATGGGTAAGACATGTAAGTGAAGCTATGTAAGAATGTGTAAGACATGTAAGTGAAGCTATGTAAGAATGTGTAAAACACGTAAGGGGACGTAAGTGAACTCAGTAAATCAAGATAAGACATGTAAGGAAAATGAAATCAGCTTGCCTTTGAAATCAATTTGCTTTTGAAACCAATTTGCTTTCAAAATCAGTTGGCATTTGAAATTAGTTCGCTTTTGAAATCAGTTTGCTTTTGAAATTAGTTTGTCTTTGAAATCAGTTTGCCTTTGAAATCAGTTTGTCTTTGAAATCAGTTGCCTCTGAATTCAGTTTGCTTTTGGTAAGAAAGTTCTTTTGGAATGCAGAACCTATTGTGAGTTTGAAAAATATCATTAGTTTTAATATGAAAATATTTTTATCCTCGTCTTTCAATCTATGCATAACTGATAAGATGTACATTGGTATCGATTTTCTCTACTGAGCTACGATATAGCTCACCCCTCGACTATATGTCACAGGTATAGCTTCTAGTTGGACACTGGACTTGCAAATTGAGGAATTGAGGAGTGCTATGATGTTCGGGGTCGTAGATTGAGTACTTTGTGGAGTTTGGTGAGTTCAGACTTGGTACCCTTTGAACTCATATATAATTTTGTCCACCACTGTTTGGTGATGTTGGTACATCACCGGTGGTCGTTGTTAGTTATTATAATATTGGATATTAGAATTGGAGATTTATTTATGCCATATGTATTATCTCCTTTGATTTTTGCATGTGTGTGGTGGATGTACCAAGCATTCTGTATTCGGATCGTGCTCTACGTCCCGACGGTCCGGGTTTTCCCATTAGTGTTTGAAGAAAAAAAAATATGACTCAAAATTTAGGTTGGGAAAATTCGGGCTGTCACAAAAACAAAGCTACGACTTTGTTTTTAGGGTTGGCTTTTTGGCTCTTATTTTGTTCCCTCTTTTCCTTCAGTTTTCTTCTTCTCTCAGTAAATTGTATTTAGGTTTTATAATTTTTGGAGCTTAGTTTGTACCTAAGAACCAAAGCATTGTAAAGAGATATTTATGATAAATAAAAAGTGCATGTTGAAGAGAATGACTTCAAGTTTACAACGAGATTGCACACCAAGGATGAGCGGCTAAAACATTTATTCAAGGAGGATGCGATCCCCAGATAAGTAATATTTTTATTATTAACTCCACAATTTCTTAGTTTCATCATGGAATCATTCTGCTAAAAAGTGCTTTTAATTGAATATCTTTTGAATGCTTTATTATGGCCATTGACTGCGGTTATCAATCACCATAATCTCTAGATCTGTATCTGCAGGCCGATCTAGGCTGCGGAGTGATAATTTTCTCATTGCCATGATTTTAGAATTTTAAGATACGCTATACTTTTTACATTATTCATACCGCAATGATAGGCTGAGTCATCGTTTTTAGATAGGGTATGCCGGATCGATAATCACATTTTCTTACGATTCATTTTTCTTTAAGATAAATGATGGTGTGATTGATGTGTTATGAAATTGTGGGTGTATTGGTAGAAAAGTTATAAATCTGGGATAGCAAATTCCTTGATCATTCCTTTAAGTTGTCCTTTTATTTATCGAAATTTATTCTTGCTTAGATTACTTCTCTCTTATTGCATTTAAAATAGTGTGGTAATTGTTTGACAAATTGAACTTTCTCCCTTGGTACTTCCTTGGGTGTTTTTATCTTTTTAAGAATTAATTAAATTTAACGTTTCCCTGTGGGTACGACACCATTGATTTCACCATGCTACAACCGATCTTGTGCACTTGCAAGGGTACTATTTAAAATCGTTCAAGTTTTTGGTGTCGCTGCCGGAGACTCGACGAAATTTTTATAATTCAGAAAGAGATTTGTGTTGAATTGTTTGATAGTCAATCGATTGAGCTCTCTTCTTCAATCGATCGACTGTGTTCTGTGGTTGTGGATTGCTGATGTGTCAATCGATTGATTCGAAAGTATCAATCGATCGACTGATTCTGAGTTTTAATTTTTAAAAATTCTAACAAGTTAAAATCTAAATTTTGAATTTCGAATTTTGAAAATTTGAATTGTGGATTTTTAAAATTTGAATGATGAAAATTTTGAAATTGTTGAAATTTGAAATTTGGAGCTTTAAAAGTTGAATTTTGATTTTTGAAATTTCAAATTTGCAATTTGAATTTTGAAATTTAATTTTTAAATTGAATTTTGATATTCATGTTTGAATTTTGATTTTGAAATTTAGAATTGGCATTTTTGATTTTTGATTTGTAAAATCTTCTTTTCCTTATTTTCTTTTCTTTGGTAGGATTTTTGTGGAGTTTTTTTAGGAAGTAGAGGATTTTTAGGATTCGTTGTTTTGGATTTATAAAATTCTCTTTTCTTTCCCTCCTTCTTTTAGGTAAGATTTTATAGGATTTTGTGGAATTGTTTTTAGATTTTTAGATTTTAAATTTTGAAGTTTAAATCTTGATTCTGATTTTCAACTTTTGATTTTAAAATTTTGAATTTCAAATTTTGATTTTGAAATTTGATGTTGAATTTTAAATTTTTAATTTGAATTTCAAATTTGAATTTTGATTTTTAAAATTTTAATTTTCAATTTTTGAAAATTTTAATTTGAATTTCAAAATTTGAATTTTGATTTTAAAATTTAAAATTTTGATTTTCAAATTTTAAATTTTGGAATTTGAAAAAAAAATAAAAAAAAATAGTAAAAATTTAATTTTCATTTCTTCTGATACTGGCTGCTGTTCACTTTAGAAATCAATTGATTGACAATTCTGTGTCAATCGATTGAGACTGGGATACCATTTGCCAGTGTGCACTGTAAAATTTTTGGGACTCTTTCAATTGATTGACATTTCTTTGTCAATCGATTGACTAAACCTCTGTTGTGTGATATTTCAGCTGTAATTTCTGTATGTTTTGTGTCAATCGATTGAGACCGCTGCTTCAATCGATTAAATATGAAGTTGTGGGTTTATTATAGATTCATTAATCCTTGTCTTAGGTGTCGGTGCATGAGCTTTACTTGATCTCATCACCCGCATTCACAACCGTTGAATTATGAAATCGAAAGGTCTTGCAGAGAGAATTGTAGAATCCAAAGGATTCAATATTATCATACTGAGACATGGCAGATCAAACGCAAGAGAGGAACGAGAACAATCAAAATATTAATAATGGAAATAATAGAAATAATAATCATGATGAGGGCCCAAGAACAATGGAGTATTACAATGATTCTGGTTTTTACGAAGATCAGGATAGTATCATGCATGCCTCCATTCCAGGAAACCATTATGAATTCAAATCCGTGATGATTTAAATGGTACCGATTTTCTATAGATTGCCCAATGAAAATCCACATGTTCATTTAAATGAGTTTACTGGGGTGTATAAAATGTTAAGAGTTCATAATGTCATCGACGAGATAGCTAAGTTACGACTTTTTACCTTTTCTTTATGGGATAAGGCAAAAACTTTGTTCTATTCCTTAGAACCATAATCTATCCAGAGTTGGGCAGAGCTACACCGTCAATTCCTAAAAAAATACTTTCTCATGACCAAAACCATTGAGTTGCGTCAAAAGATACAGTTCTTCTCCCAACAACCTACAAAAATATTTCATGAATGTTGGGAGCGCTTTAAGGAATTGATTAAAAGTTGCCCTAATCATCAACTTTTAAGGTGGCAACAAGTCCAAAGTTTTTATAATGGACTGATTCCAGAAGAGAGACGCATGGTTGATGCTTCTTGTGGAGGATCATGTGCCACAAAAGAGGCTGACGAATTATGGGCATTGTTTGAGAAGTTATACCAAACCTCAATACAAAATGAGACATTGGGGCGAACCAACCTGAATGTGGCAACCAAATCTCATGTGTTGACAAGAGATGGACTTTACGATGCCAATAATAATTCTTCAGATCTATCAACAAAAGTTGATATGTTGTCCAAACAAATGAACATGTTGTTAGCTGTAACCAAACAAGTTAAAACTCCCATCACCCCCACTATTTGTTCAATTTGTGACCACCTAAGTCACATGGCCAATGAATGTCTAACTATCCTGTCATTATTTCCTGATGAACCTACTCCCCAAGAGCAGGTGAATGTGACTCATTCTTATCAGCGGCAGGATAGAAATACGTACTCCAATACATACAGTCTGGAATAGAAAAATCACCCTAACTTAGGATGTGAAGGATCAAACCAAACTGGACAGGTGAACCAACAGTACAGATCTAACTCAATGAATCGACAACAAAACTTTCGTCCACAATAGAATTCTCCTTATTATCATCCAAACTCTGAGTTTCGCAAAATCAAAACTTTAATCAGAATTTTAATCAATCTCATACTACCGCTTTGAAAGATTCTGATCTGGAAGAGAAGGTTATGTGAAATATGCAAGCTTTCCAGCAGATGATAATGGACCAAGTCAGCTAGTTGACCAATCAATTGAATCAACGAGAGGAAGGTAGGCTTCCTAGTCAATCCCTCAACAATCCTCAAGGTCAAGCATCACCTGATGAAGGACCATCGAATAGTCAGCAGTTGAAAGCTGTTACTGTATTGAGAAGTGAGCGAGCGATTGATAATCAAATGGCAATGCCAGTGGAATTGGAAAAAGAAGAAAAAGAAGCAGCAAAAGACAAAGAACCAGAGAAGAGAAAAGAGAAAGAGGCACCTCAAATTGTCCAACAAGAATCTGAAGAAGAACCAAGACTTGAATCCAATCCTTATATCCCAAAGGCGCCATTTCCTGAGTGCTTGACACCTCCTTCTAAAATGGGGAAAGGACCGTCAAAAATACAAAAAATCTTTGAAACATTCAAGCAAGTAAAGATAAATCTTCTATTGCTTGAAACAATCAAACAAGTTCCTGAGTATGCTAAATTTTTCAAGGATGTTTGCACCTGTAAGAGAAAGGCACGTACGCAAGTATCTAAGAAGGAGTTCTTGACTAATCAGGTCAGTTCAATATTACGATTGGATGCACCACAGAAACTGAAGGACCCTAGAATTCCAACTGTTCCATGTGTCATAGGTGGGCAATCAATTGGTAAAGCGTTACTGGATTTGGGAGCAAGTGTCAACCTGATCCCATACTCAATGTATGAGAAATTAGGACTGGACGAATTGAAACCCACGACAGTTACACTATAACTGGCTGATAGGTCAGAAAGATGACCTAGGGGCATTGAAGATGTTTTGGTTGGAATAGATAAATTTGTCTTTCCAGTGGACTTTGTTGTTTTGGACATGGAACCACTAGTTAAATCAATTAATCAAGTCCCAATCATTCTTGGACGTCCGTTTCTCGCAACCGCTAATGCCTATATCAACTGTAGCACTGGAGTCATGAATGTTTCTTTTGAAAACATGAAAGTCAGACTCAATATATTTCATGCGATGAATCATTTCCCCAATGAGGATGAGGTTGACTATTTTTATATCGATCAGGTGGACGAAGCTTTGCCGTCAATGCTGACGAAAGAAGAATTTGAAACTGCTTTATTTGCCATCTATGAGGAAAAAGGAACTAAAGAGAAACAACCAGAAGATAAGATGATGAATTCATCAAGTCAAGATGATAAGTCATGCGAGACTGAGAATAAGATGGAACTGTTACTGATTGAGGCAAGGGATAAGTTGACACCATCAATCAGGCAGCCACCAGCTGTTGAATTGAAGCAACTACCTGAGTCACTCAAATATGTTTTCTTGGGACCTCAAGAAACATTTTCGGTAATAATTTCATCAACATTATCGAAAACACAAGTGCATAAATTATTGAAAGTGCTTAAGGACCACAAAGAAGTTATCGGATGAACCTTAGCCGATCTTAAAGGAATTGATCTATCAGTATGTATGCACAAAATACATCTGGAAGATGATAGTATACCATCGAGATAACCACAAAGGTGACTTAATCCTAATATGAAAGAAGTCATTTTAAAAGAGATTATCAAGTTACTCAATGCTGGAATCATCTATGCGGTCTCTGATAGTGAATGGGTAAGCCCAGTTCAAATAGTTTTCAAAAAGTCGGGAATTACAGTGAAAGAGACTACTGAAGGGAAATTGGTGCCTACATGTGAGACCACTGGATGGCGTGTATGTATCGATTATCAGAAATTAAACACTGCCACGAAAAAGGACCATTTTTCCTTACCATTTATTGATCAGATTTTAGAAAAGTTGGCAGGACAAGAATATTATTGTTTTCTTGATGGATACTTGGGATACAATCAAGTACCTGTATTTCCATCAGAACAAGAAAAGATAATATTTACTTGCCCTTATGGTACCTTTGTATATCGAAGGATGCCTTTGGACTTTGCAATGCGCCAGCCACTTTTCAACGTTGTATGTTAGCAATATTCTCGGATATGGTTGACAAATTCATCGAAGTATTCATGGATGACTTCTCAGTTTTTGGGAGGACCTTTGAAATGTATCTTAACCATTTGACACAGGTACTACAACGTTGCGTAGAATCTAATTTTATCTTAAGCTGAGAAAAGAGCCATTTTATGGTTCAACAAGGAATTGTGTTAGGGCATATCATATCCAAGAAAGGAATTGAAGTCGACAAGGAAAAAGTTGACTTAATTGCCAATTTCCCACCACCAAAGAATGTTCGACAAATTCGATCATTTCTGAGGCATGCGAGATTTTACAGAAGATTTATCAAGGATTTTAGCAAGGTCAATAAGCCATTTTGCAACTTACTTAAAAAAGATGTTCTATTTGAATTTGATGAGGAATGCATGAAAGCCTTCCTAAAATTGTGCGAGTTGTTATCAAATGCACCGATAATCTAACTACCAGATTATTCGCTTCCTTTTGAACTTATGTGCGATGCATCAGACTATGCTATTAGAGAAGTCTTAGGGCAAAGGGTAAACAAATTACCTCATGTGATCTACTACGCTAGTAAGACACTGATTGATGCATAACTAAATTACATCACCACCGAGAAGGAATTGCTAGTTGTGGTGTATGCATTAGATAAATTTCGTTCCTATTTGCTCAGATCGAAAATAGTGGTCTTTTTAGACCACTCTGCATTGAAATATCTGTTGGCAAAAAAGGACACGAAATCAAGGTTGATCCGATGGATCTTGCTTCTCCAAGAGTTCAACTTTGAGATCAAAGATAAAAAGGGGGTCAAAAATGTTGTAGCTGATCATTTGTCACAAATTTTACCTGATGAATCATCTGTGTCTGAGACCATCTGTGAAACCTTTCTAGATAAGCAGTTAATGGCAATCAATGCTACAACTACAAAAGTTCCTTGGTTTGCTAGTATCGTGAATTATTTAGTCACTGGTAAAATCCCTACGCAATGGGATAAAAATGATAAGAATCTCTTCTTCTCCCAGATAAAATACTACTTTTGGGATGAACCGCAGTTGTTCAAAGTCTGTTAAGATCAAGTCATCTAAAAATGTGTAACTGAAGAAGAGCAACTGAATATCATAAATTTCTGCCATGCTGGGGCCTTTGGAGGCCATTTTGGAGGACAAAAGACCATACAGAAAATTCTTCAAAGCAGATTTTATTGGCCCTCCATCTTTCGGGACACTGTAAAATTTTGTAAAGAATGTCAACGATGTCAACAGCTCGGAAATATTTCAAGACGAAATATGATGCCACTGAACTCAATTTTGGTTGTTGAAATTTTCGATGTATGGGGGATCGACTTCATGGGTCATTTTCCCCCATCGTTCGATTATTTATACATTCCGGTGGTCGTCGACTATGTTTTCAAATGGATAGAAGTTGTGGCAACCCGTTCAAATGACCACAAAGTAGTGGTCAAATTCTTGAAAGAAAATGTGTTCAACAGATTTGAGATTCCAAGTGCAATTATTAGTGATGGAGGTTCGTACTTTTGTAATAGCCACTTTGCCACTTTAATGAGGAAATATGGCGCCACCCACAAGGTGGCAATGCCGTACCACCCGCAGACTAGTGGTCAAGTAGAAGTGTCCAATCGAGAGATCAAACGAGTTTTAGAAAAGATTGTATGACTAGATAGGAGAGATTGGTCGGACCGATTATTTGATGCTCTTTAGGCATATTGTACCGCATTCAAGACACCGATTGGAATGTTGTCATTCAAGATTGTATATGGGAAAGCATGCCATCTCCCAGTCAAACTGAAACATAAGGCATTTTGGGCTATAAAAAGATTTAATTTTGACATGTAAGAGGCAGGGTCCAATCGAAGGCTTCAATTGAACGAATTAGAAGAGCTACGCTATGATGCGTATGAAAATTCAAAGATGTACAAGGAATGGTACAAAAAGTTACACGATCAATCAATTTCTCGGAAGGAGTTCCACATCGGACAAAAGGTTTGGTTGTTTAACTCCAAACTTAAGCTCCATCCAGGAAAATTGAAATCAAGGTGGGAAGGACCATTTCAAGTTGTATCCGCTACTGTGCATGGTGCGATTGGGGTTAAAAGTTTTAAGGACAATCGAATTTTCAAAGTAAATGGGCAACGACTTAAACCAATGTTTGAGCCAATGACCCAGATGAGGATTGAAGCGATGTACCTCAGTGACCCGAAAAAGTGATAACCAAACGGTTGAGCTATCGACGTATAAACTCAGCACTTTCTGAGAAGCAATCCAGTGTGTTTTATTTTTATTTTTTATCTTTATTTTTGTTAAAAAAATAGTCTTTCTCAATCGATTGACTTTAGAAAAGTCAATCAATTGACCTTGTGTAATGCTCAATCGATTGAGAAGTACCCTTCTCAATCAATTGATGTGTCAATCATCATCATCTCATCAATCAATGGTGTGCCAAACCAATCGGCACAACTTTGATGTCAATCGATTGAGACTTAGATTTCAATTGATCGACATCACTTCGTATTAATGAAGGTTTTTAGAAATTGAAGCATCAATCGACACATCCTTTCGATGGCAGCTAAATTCAAGTGGCACTTCAATGTCAATCGATTGAGACTAACCTCTCAATCGATTGACTTGAATGCCTATTAACTCCGCCAGTTCCCAAGGCGCCTAAACATCGTGACTTTTTGCGAAAAGACCAGTGTCAATCGATCGACATAAAGAGTGCATGAATGGGTTGTACCACGTTGCATCCATGTTCCAAATGCCCATTAAAGTTCACGCAGCATGGTGGAGATCAATCGAACTCAATCGATTAAGGAACATCTCTCAATTGATTGACAAGATGATTATATAAGGGGTACACACGTGGTCTCCTTCTTCACAATCTCCCTCCAACCCGAGCCTTGCATTTAATCGTTCATTCTCATCATACGATCAAAATGGCGGTGCCTGGACCACCGATGTTCCGACCACCTCGTCCTGCCAACAATCCTATGCGGATCCCTAATGATGAGTACGTGAACCACCAATTTCAAACGTAGAACTTCTTCAATCTCGTAAAGTATCGGCGCATTACCGAAGTGGCACGTTCGATCGAATTCATTGAGGCCCTGCATTTGGAGATGCTGCTCGCTCCTCCACCTATTAATATCTCACTGCGTATCCTACGCTTGTTCTACCAAAATATGGAATGGATATCGGCACCGCTATCACCGACGGGATTGCCATTCATCCGCCTAGAGATTGATAACTGGTCGTATAATTTGCACGCCGCCGATCTTGCCTGTGCATTCAACTTCTACATGGTTTACCCAATGAACCACCATATCGATCCAGCCGTTGATCTCAGCCAGGAGATTATGATCAACAATATGTGTGGGGGAAGGCACGGGTCGGGTTTGTCCACCAAGCGAGCTGTCCTACCTATGGACATTTTGTTTTGGGACATAGTGATGTCCAACAATTTACTACCGCATGACACGAAAAGTGAGAGGACAAAGAGTAGGGTGTTGGCACTTTATGCGGCACACACAAATACTTGGTTCGGTGTGCCAAGGCTGATGCTTGAGGAAATATGTAAGTCTCACAGCAACATCGTGATCACCACTGCACCAAAAAAGTGAGAAGCCATCCTTCTGCACTTCCTGCATTATGTCATGCATCTGTTGGACCAAGTTGGGTGCCCGATCTTTGATGATGAAGAAATGGGTGATATGCAATTTTATCACTATAGTACGAACGTTTGGGACAAAAGCATCAAGGCCATTCTATTGTTACGCCACCACCAGTTGAGGTCGATGAAATACCTCCTCCTCCTCCCCGACCAAACCCCGCACAATGCCAATGTGGTGGCATCCGATGACCTCGTCCTGAAGAGGTCTCCGATTTTAACGCCGAGGCAGCAGTGGCTCGCCTCGAGGCGCAGATGGATGGGTTGAGTACAATGGTGGGAGGTATGGATCGACGGTCGCGGTTTCAGAGTTTCCTTCTCATGCGGATTGCCCGAGAATCATTCCCGGGGTAAGTCGACAACTTCATCGCAGGAGGGAGAGCGGCGATGGATGGAGAGGGAGATCCTGAAGATGATGATGATGATGAGTTTTAGTGTGTTTGTTTTAATTTGGTTTGTTAGTGTGTCAATGTTTATTTTGCTTCTTTGTGTTTGATAAATTGCAGTGTAGTTAGAGGTAGGATTAGTTTTTAAATCTAGTTTTGTTGATGGGATCACGTTTTGTAATCAAATCATATGATTGAATGAATGAAAATCGGAGTGTTTTAATGTGTTATCTTTTTGTGTATTCTCGAATTGGTGCAAAAGTTCATCAGTCAATCGATTGAGATAAAAATCTCAATCGATTGAGAACCTTATTTCCCAATTCTCGAAAAGAAATTTAAAACTGTTGATCGATTGAAAAGTTTTTTCAATTGGTCAACTATGACACTCAATTAAGATTCATCATTTGAGGATCTTTTTGAATCAAAGACTTTTGTTCTAATTTTGTCAGTATGCATTGGGTAGGGTTAATCGATTGAGAAAGCAATCTCAATCGATTGACAATTTGGTGAACATAAAATACTTTTTGTTAGAAACAGAAAGATTCCAAATTTGACATCACGCGTCAATTGATTGACACTCATGAGTCAATCGATTGACTGATGTTTGTTTCCGAAAAACTGCCTCTTTCATTTCGAAAATCCAAATTTGAGTCATCTTAGAGTCTGTAATTTAAGAAAGTCTTCTCTATTTAGACCCTTTGTAGGATAGTTCTTTTAAAGCATCCCGTCAGTTAGGAAGATCAACCATCTTCTCTACTTTCGTGCCATGTCTTCAATCCGATACCGTACCCGATCGACAGTCAAGAAATTGGCAAAACTGGCAAGAAAATGATTACGTCGTGAGTCGCCATAGCGGCTTCTCGATTTATCAGATCGAGAAGTCATTGATCTTGACTTAGAATCAAATCAAGAAGTCAGATTGAATTTTACTCATTCCAATGAAGTCGAAAAGGACCCGACTGTGAATTTGATTCCGACTTACCTTTGCGTGGAATTGAATCCGCAAACCGTCACTCATACCGCCGCCTCCTACTCCACCAACATCACCACCACAAGCTCCCATACCACCACCCGACGAGGTTGGAATTGTGTAATAAATTGCATAAGTTTAATAAAATTTTAATTTAGTTAAATATTTGTGTGTTGAATTGTGGTCACAATACCTTTCAGTTGGTCCACTTTTTGGTCCTCGATTGCATTTAACAGGTTTGGGGCTCTCATTTAATTTCTAAAAATCAAGCCAATGAGGACATTGGACGGTTCAGGTTTTGGGGGGGGGGGGTATTTCTTTTGATTCATATGTGCAGATTTCATTAAAAAAAAAAAAAAGAGAGAGTGAGAAAAAAAGAGGATGTTCTCGGATTTTAAAAGTGTATCAGTCAATCGATTGAGACCATTGTCTCAATCGATCAACTGATAGTCATTAGCCCAGAAGCTTCTACGGGTCATGGAACTATCAATCGATTGATTCACAAAAAATCAATCGATTGATATCTAAATTATCAGCTCTGTTACCTATTGGAAATTTGCATCAGTCAATCGATTGAGGCATTTGAGTCAATCGATTGACTGATAACCATTAAACTCATAAATTCTGAATTGTTGTCTCATGTCCTTGAATTGTTAATGACTGAAAAACTATAAAGAATTTGCCATCACACCATGATTGTTCTATAAATGCTCGTTAATTTCAATATGTGTTGAAAGATGATTTTTATGATTCATGTCCTGAAAAATTTTGTACCATCACATGCTTTAATTTCAAAATCTGAGAATAAAGTCTAGAACTTGGAAATCCTACGATCCGAAAGAAAGACTAAAACCCAATAAGCTTTGGAACTTCTCCCTTGTTTTTGATGAGTGTTGAAAATTTTTGGAGTATCTTTTGAACTTCATACTTAATTGTTGAAATCTCATATACTTTATCTTGATTTATCAATTTCGCATGTTTTATATCATTACACTAGAACACATTGTGTAAAAACTCAAGGAAAATAGGCATCATTACCATCATGAGAGGAGATGATCAAAGGCCATCGTTGGCTCGTTTGTGTCTAAAATATCCCACCATATATTGATTTATCTTGTTGCAACCCCTTTGAGCCCTAATTGAAAATTTTGGCCCTAAAATATTCCTTGTTAAGCTATATCAACCATACCCCACACCAATTTGAAAAAGAAAATCTTACCCTTCAATCTCTGAGAAATTAGGGATAAGAGCAAGAAAGGAAATAGATAGTTATGGCAATAATACTGCAAGGAGTATATGGCAGAAAAATATAAAAAGGGAGAGAAAAAGAAAATATATCTTAGTGTAAGAAATAGAGAAATATATAAAGGTGGTGTGAAAAAGAAAAAGAAAAGAAGGAGAAAAGTGATAAAAAGGAAAAGGTTCTGAAAATTTTGAAAAAGAGTGAAAAATCATAAAATCAATGGTGTTTCTTCTTCCGATTTCTCAGAGAAATTTGAATATAATTTTCCCTTTCTTTCTTAACCTTTACCCGAGCCCCATTATAACCTTGAAAAAAGACCTTTATGATCCAATCATGAATGATAAATGCCTTGTGGAGAGTGATAGCACAATGCCTATGGTGCTTGGTATATACATGTTTAGGATACAAATATCTTTCCTTTCGAGATTTCTTTTAATTCTTTGATGCACCATTCTTCCTATAACATGTGAGATTTATCTACTTTGTGTACAACTCCATCTCACATATGGATGAAAATATAAACCACTCATCGGAGCGATTTCATTTTAAGTGCATACCTATGGTGAGGATTGAGTCTAGATATGAGATCTAAAGATTTCTAGTTTAAGCTTATTCTCAGATGAAAGATTTTAGCAGTGATAATAGCATGACACTTTGGGCAAGAATCATGAATTATTGGAAAAACAATGAATTGAATTGAATGAGCATTAATAAAATGAGCATGACCAGAAGCATATTAAAAGTATTCACGGACATTTGACTATTTAAGGGCATGACTACAATTCTGGAATTCATAAGTTTATGAAGTTTGTAGGTATCTTCACTGAAAACCTTCAAGAGACACACTCCTCCACTAGGGATCACCTAGGGGTTTAAAAAGGCTTATTGCATAGGCTAAATGCAATCGTGCTCCCTACGAAAGTGGCATTCATTTTATTTGTTAAATTGTTAATTATTTTTCATTCTCTTTGTTCGAGGACTAGCAAAGTGTAGGTTTGGGGGTGTGATCGGTGCTGAAATGTGACTATATTTCATACCTTAATTCCTACATTTAGCTATCCAATGAAAGCATCTAATGGTTGTTATATAGTTTTAGTGATTGCAGGTGTTTATGACCATTGGATCTTCAAAGAGCATAAAAAAAGATAATTAAAGGTTACACAAGAACCATGGACCAAGAGGTCAACAGAAGCATCAAAATCCATGAAAATAAGTGATTGACCTTGCATCCATCAGAAGAAGGAAAACCTTGCACCTATGTGTCAATCGATTGAGAATAAACTCTCAATCGATTGACAAGAAGGACAACTTTTTCCCTCCACTTCAAATTCAAATTTAGTCAACTTAGACTCAATCGATTGAGAAGGGATTCTCAATCGATTGAGACTATTATGGAAATTGTCTCGTCAGCTCTTATAAAAATAAAGCTATGGCCTTATTTTGTTCCCTCTTTTCTTTTCGTTTTCTTCTTCTCTCAGTAGATTATATTTAGGTTTTATAATTATTTTCTTTTATAATTTTTGGAGCTTAGTTTGTACCTAGGAACCAAAACATTATAAAGAGATATTTATGGTAAATAAAAAGTGTATGTTGAAGAGAATGTCTTCGAGTTTACAATGAGATTGCTCACCAAGGATTAGCGGCTAAAACATTTGTTCAAGGAGGATGCGATCCCTAGATAACTAACATTTTTATTATTAACTCCATAATTTCTTAGTTTTATCATGGAGTTATTCTGCTAAAAAGTGCTTTTAATTGAATATCTTTTGAATGCTTGATTATGGTCGTTGATAATTGACCGCGGTTATCAACGACTATAATCTCTAGATCTGTACCTGCAGGCCGATCTAGGCTGTGGAGTGATTATTTTCTCATTGTCGTGATTTAATCATTTTGAGATACGCTATGCTTTTTACATGATTCATACTGCAATGATAGGCTGAGCTATCATTTTTAGATAGGGTATGTCGAATCGATAATCACGTTTTCTTACGATTCATTTTTCTTTAAGATAAATGATGGTGTGATTGATGTGTTATGGAATTGTGGGTGTATTGGTAGAAAAGTTATAAATCTGGGATAGTAAATTCCTTGATCATTCCTTTAAGTTGTCATTTTATTTATCGAAATTTATTCTTGGTTAGATTATTTCTCTCTTATTGCATTTAAAATAGTGTGGTAATTATTTAGCAAATTAAACTTTCTCCCTTAGTACTTCATTGGGTGTCTTTGTCTCTTTAAGAATTAATTAAATTTTACGTTTCCCTGTGGGTACGACACCCTTGATTTTACCGTGCTACAACCGATCTTATGCACTTGCAAGGGTAATATTTAAAATCGATCAAGTTTTTAGCGTCGCTGTCAGGGACTCGACAAAATTTTTATAATTCGAAAAGAGATTTGTGCGAAATTGTTTAATAGTCAATCGATTGGGCTCTCTTCTTCAATCGATCGACTGTGTTCTGTAGTTGTGGGTTGCTGATGTGTCAATCTCTTGATTTGAAAGTATCAATTTCTTGATTTGAAAGTATCAATTGCTTGATTCAAAAGTATCAATTGCTTTAAAATTTGAATGATGAAAATTTTGAAATTGTTGAAATTTGAAATTTGGAGCTTTGAAAGTTGAATTTTGATTTTTGAAATTTCAAATTTGCAATTTGAATTTTGAAATTTAATTTTTAAATTGAATTTTAATTTTCATGTTTGAATTTTGATTTTAAAATTTAGAATTGGCATTTTTCATTTTTGATTTGCAAAATCTTTTTTTTCTTATTTTCTTTTCTTTGGTAGGATTTTTGTGGAGTTTTTTTAGGAAGTAGAGGATTTTTAGGATTCGTTGTTTAGGATTTATAAGATTCCCTTTTTCTTTCCCTCCTTTTAGGTAAGATTTTGTAGGATTTTGTGGGATAGTTTTTAGATTTTTAAATTTTGAATTTTGAAGTTCAAATATTGATTCTGATTTTCAACTTTTGATTTTAAAAATTTGAATTTAAAATTTTTAATCTGAATTTGAAATTTGAAATTTAATTTTTAAAATTTTAATTTTAATTTTCAAATTTCAAAATTTTAAATTTAAATTTTAAATTTCAATTTTTGACATTTTAAATTTGAATTTTTATTTTTAAATTTAAAATTTTTATTTTCAAATGTTAAATTTTAATTTTTGAATTTTGAATTTTGGAATTTGAAAAAAATAAAAAAATAAAAAAATAGTAAAAATTTAATTTTCCTTTCTTCTGATACTGGCTGCTGTTCACTTTGACTGGGATACCATTTGCCAGTGTGCATTGTGAAATTTTTGGGGCTTTTTCAATTGATTGACATTTCTCTATCAACCGATTGACTAAACCTCTGTTGTGTGCTATTTCAGCTATAATTTTTGTGTGTTTTGTGTCAATCGATTGAGAACACTGCTTCAATCGATTGAATCTGAAATTGTGGATCCATTAATCCTTCTCTTAGGTGTTGGTGCATGAGCTTTACTCGATCTCATCACCCACATGTACAACCGTTGAATCGTGAAATCGAAAGGTCTTGGAGAGAGAATCGTAGAACCCAAAGGATTCAGTATCATCATACTGAGACCAAAGCAGATCAAAGGCAAGAGAGGAATGGGAACAATCAAAATATTAATAATGGAAATAATGAAAATAATAATCATGATGAGAGCCCAAGAACAATGAAGTATTACAATGATTCTGGTTTTCACAAAGATCAGGATAGTATCATGCATGTCCCCATTCCAGGAAACCATTATGAATTCAAATCCGCGATGATTCAAATGTTATCGGTTTTCCATGGATTGCCCAATGAAAATCCACATGTTTATTTAAATGAGTTTACTGGGGTGTGTAAGATGTTCAGAGTTCATAATGTCACCAACGAGATAGCTAAGTTACGACTTTTTTCCTTTTCTTTAAGGGATAAGGTAAAAACTTGGTTCTATTCCTTAGAACCACAATCTATCTAGAGTTGGGCAGAGCTACGCCGTCAATTCCTAAAAAAATACTTTCCCCTGACCAAAACCATTGAGTTGCGATAGAAGATACAGTTTTCTCCTAACAACTTACAGAAACATTTCATGAATGTTGGGAGCGCTTTAAGGAATTGATCAAAAGTTACCCTAATCATCAACTTCTAAGGTGGCAACAAGTCTAAAGTTTTTACACCGGACTGATTCCAGAAGAGAGACGCATGGTTGATGCTTCTTGTAGAGGATCATGTGCCACAAAAGAGGCAGACGAATTATGAGCATTGTTTGAGAAGTTATACAAAGCCTCAATACAAAATGAGACATTGGGGCGAACCAACCTGAATGTGGCAACCAAATCTCATGTGTTGACAAGAGATAGACTTTACGATATCAACAATAATTCTTCAAATCTATCAACAAAAGTTGATATATTGTCCAAACAAATGAATATGTTGTTAGCTGTAACTGTGACAACCCGAATTTAGGCACTTTGAAACCCGTGCCATCAGCACAATCCTCCAGATCGTGGCCCATAGATCAGTGCGGAACATTGGTATAGCAAGCAACAACTAAACAAGATAAGACAAATAACTACACGATGTGGAAATAAATGTGCTAATCTAGACATAAACTCAAAAGATAGTTCTACTTTCATGCCAACGCATGAATAGAGAACCGATCCCAACCATCGGAGATAAACAGATCACCTCAGATGGTTCACCAAAAGAATTATATCATTTAAATACATTGCTTCCCAAAATAAAGGCTTGACATACCAAGTCGCACAAAATGCTCTCAAAACTCTCCCTATCAAAGTACACAGCAAAGTCTCCTAGAAGAAGTCCTCGGGAGGAGGCTTTAACTCGTCTCTGGGCACGAAGTCCGAATCCCCCGGATCAACGTCTCCCGAAACCTCTATGTCTGCAAGCAAAGGACCTGCGACGTATAGTCTAAAGGGTGAGCTACATCCTAGCTCAATAGGGAACAACACAATGAATATATAAGTCAAATCCTCACTTATATTCTATGATATAATACCATGATGTATTTATGAACTTAATGGGAAATAGTTTAAAGAGTACATATGCATTGAAGTTTACTGGTGATTTACATATTGCATTTATTATCAACTGTTCATGAACTACGTTGAATAGGCCTAAAGAAACTTAAATCTTCAATTAAGTAATCCCCGAGCAACATAGCATTGAGCCCCGATGGAATACCCTCTATCGTCGTCTAAATAGATAGTTGTTATAAATATATCACTTTGAATACTACCCAGGTCCTTTTCTCAAAGGCGACGGGGTCTGATCTCATCTCAACATCCCTGAGATGTGCTACTGTGTATGGATAGACTGTCGTACCGGTGTACGGATTGGCCGCCATACCGGTCACGGATATTCTATCGAGTCAGTCGTGGGTATCCCGCCACGTCGGTGGGGTATTCTGCTCAAACCTTAAATAACAAAAATATAAGGTGCTTTACATATAGTTATTCAACATGTAAATGTGCTACTTTATATCAATGAGGCTTTATCAGTCTTTGTTCAACCTTACTTTACAATTTTACTTACATCCGTGAGATGTCTAACTTACTCGCATCACACTGATGCCTTTATAACTTTCTCATCCCCTGGGAATGTCTCATTTTCATATGCTTACTTGGTGTCACATACACACACACACGCACTGAGAGGATTATATGATTAAGTATTTTCATTTCATTGGTGTATCAGACGCACACACACATGGAGATTATATGATTCATTTCATTTTTATATCACTACATACATGCTCTTGTAATCAAAGTACATGTTCAAGGTGCTCCCTACCTCAAGCGTCTGACTCTCCAAGCATCAAGGTCCCACACAGCTCCTCATGCTTGCCTTAGCTCGTACCACCTATGGTACATCATAACATATGCACAACATCAATAAGGATGCAATAGAGAAGGTTCAAGACCCTCCATAAACCTCAATGTTCAGCTAAGAAGCCAACTCAAACTGCCAAAATCGATTAATCGATCTCCAAAATCGATTAATCAAAACCCTAAATCGATTAATCGAAAACCAAAATCGATTAATCGATTCTCAAATCGATTAATCGGTTTCCCTAGGCCTTATTTCTCCAGCCACTGGAGGTACTCAGTCGATTAGTCGATTTCTAAATCGATTAATCGAATTTTAAAATCGATTAATCGATTTCAAGATCGATTAATCGAACTCGGGCTTTTATGCTTTTTCAACTTCTAGACCAAAATTTATTAATCGATTCTCTAAATCGATTAATCGATTTGGCCAAAACTCAGCCCCTTTTCGGGTTGTTCTTCCAAATCTTTTTCTTCCTATTTTCTATCTTTTTTCATCATTTTAATTCATCATTTACCCCATCTATTGACTGAATTTAATCATCAAAACTCATGCATTTAAATCTAACAAAGCTTACCTCAAATTAATCTCTTAAAGAATGGATTGGTTGGTTTAGTGGCTAGGGTTCTAGCTCCTGCTCCAATGATTCCAATCACGTTGAATCAGACATATATTGCTCGATCCCGTCTTAAATTCGCAACGTGCCTCAACCTCCTTAGCATTCACCCTTCTCTACTCTCTCTCTCTCTCTCTTCTTAACTTCTCTCACCAACCAAACAAGAGAAATAACTTCTCTTAGGTTATTAAACCTTATACCCTTCTTGCTTAGGTGTTGAGAACATACACCAGAGATAGGTGTATGTGACCCCTAACTAACCTCTAACTCCATGCTTAGGTCACATTTACATCACACAATACTTTCCTTCTCAAGTCTACTGTTTGACCATCACTTGGTCAACCTACGACCAATTGGGCACGGATCTTGAGGTCACTATTTATTGCTTAATTTTTTGGGGATATTACATTCTCCCCACCTTGAGAATTTCCATCCTCGAAAATGAACCCAAAAGGTGTGTCGATTGGGTACCCCACACATAGGTGATGTCACGAACCCGATCACAAAAATTAAATAATTGTTGCCACACGCAATACAAGAAGTAACGTAAATGCAAACGAATTAAAAAAAAATATGATTTTCATTTCATGTATTTCAAAAATTTACAATTGCCCGTTGCTCAATGATTACAATTCAAAATTTAAGTACAACGCCACAAACACTCAAAAAGTGACCAAAAAAGAACATCATCGCTGTAAGCTCAGGCCGTCCCCTCCCCCGACTGGTCTGGTGCTAGGCAACTCGCCTCTCTTGGTCGCTGTAGCTTTGAGCCAGATGGGCCGACATCTGCTGCACCCGTATGGAAAGTGGTCGCGCCCGCAGTGCAAGCCTGCTCTTCCGCGAGGCACTGCTGGTTGTCCAGAGGATAGATGTACCGCATGGTGTGAAACATCAAAAGTCCATGCGCCGGTTCATCTACTGGTTGTTGGCCTCCATCCTGGCCAACACATCCCGGATTTCGGCACCCCAAAACCCATGCCATCAGCACGATCCTCCAGACCGTGCCCCATAGATCAGTGCAAAACATTGGTATAGTAAGCAACAACTAAATAAGATAAGACAAATAACTGTACGATGCGGAAATAAATGTGCTAATCTAGACATAAACTCAAAAGACAGTTCTACTTTCATGCCAACGCATGAACAGAGAATCGATCCCAACCATCGATGATAAACAGATCACCTCAGATGATTCACCAAAAGAATTATATCATTTAAATACATTTCTTCTCAAAATAAAGGCTTGACATACCAGGCCGTACAAATGCTCTCAAAACTCTCCCTATCAAAGTACACAGTGAAGTCCTCGGGAGGAGGCTCTAACTCGTCTTCGGGCACGAAGTTCGAATCCCCCAGATCAACGTCTCCCGAAACCTCTACGGCTGCAAGTAAAGGACCTGCGACGTATTGTCTAAAGGGTGAGCTACATCCTAGCTCAATAGGGAACAACACAATGAACATATAAGTCAAATCCTCACATATATTCCATGATATGATAGCATGATGTATTTATGAACTTAATGGAAAACAGTTTAAAGAGTACATATGCATTGAAGTTTACTTGTGGTTTACATGTTACATTTATTATCAACTGTTCATGAACTACACTGAATAAGCATAAAGAAACTTAAATCTTCAACTTAAGTAATCCCCAAGTAATATAGCATCGAGCTTCGATGGAATACCCTTCATCGTCGTCTAAATAGACAGTTGTTATAAATATATCACTTTGAATACTACCCAGGTCCCTTTCTCAAAAGCGACGGGGTCCGATCTCATCTCAATATCCCTGGGATGTGCTACTGTGTATGGATAGACTGTTGTACCGGTGTACGGATTGGCTGTCGTACTGGTCACGGATATTCTGCCAAGTCAGTCGTGGGTATCCCGCCACGTCGGTGGGGTATTCTGTTCAAACCTTAAATAAAAAAAATATCAGGTGCTTTACATATAGTTATTCACCGTGTAAATGTGCTACTTCATATCAATTAGGCCTTATCAGTCTTTGTTCAACCTTACTTTACAATCTCACTTACATCCCTGGGATGTCTAACTTACTCGCAACACATTGATGTCTTTATCACTTTCTCATCCCCTGGGGATGTCTCATTTTCATATGCTTACTTGGTGTCACACACACACACGCACTGAGAGGATTATATGATTAAGCATTTCATTTCATTGGTGTATCACACACATACACACATTGAAATTATATGATTCATTTCATTTCTATATCACTACATACATGCTCTTATAATCAAAGTACATATTCAAGGTGTTCCCTACCTCAAGCGTCTGACTGTCTAAGCATCAAGGTCTCACACGGCTCCTCATGCATGCCTTAGCTCGTACCACCTATGGTTGTAATATCCCAGATATTTTTGGCCTATTTTTCCTTTACCTTGGTAAGCGTGTCCGAAAATTATTGAGGGATTTTCTGGATTTTTGGTTAGCCAGGTGTTTGATAAGACTAATGGTCAAAGGATTTTATCTCAAGATGTGTGCAAGTCATGTAATCGATGACTTACACAATAAGGTAGGTGTTTGTGTTCAGCATCGGACACTTCTGCAATTTAAGTGGATAAGTGGCAAATATAAAAACCTAGATATTTGTTTTGTTTGGTTTTTAGGTTATAAGAGAGATTGAAAGAGAAGTGTAACTTCTCTCTCTCTCGTTGGATTTTATAAGCCTCTAAGCCTTGCCTCATCTTAATCCTAGATCTTGAGAGCTTGAGAGTTCCTCTCCCTATCTCGACCATTGATTAGAATTGTATTTGAATTTTGATCGGTTTGAACCATTGAAAGAGAAGAGAGATGTGGAGAGTGATAAGTTCTATGTGATCTTGTTGGTTGCTGAGGCAGTGGCCACCACATTATAATCATGGACTGATTAGGAAGCGCTGGATTAATTAAAACTTCGACGCTTGATTCCAGTGCTTGATTTGGTACAACGGGAACAAGAGATTAAACGACAAGAGGTAGGCCTTTAAACCTCCTTGTGTCATTTAAATTTATGTTTTGTTTAGAGTAGAATGTGGTGTGTTTAAATAAGATAAGAAGGCTGTGGTTGAATGAGAAAGAAAGAATTAGGGGATGAAATTTTTAACAGCCACAGACCTGAAAGAATTCGAGGGTCGAATTCCAATTTGAGGGTCGAATTTGGAATTCGACTATCGATTTGAAATTCGAAGTCGAAAGGTGATTTTAAAGGACTGATATAGTTTTTGAAATTCGAGGGTCGAGTTTCAAATTTTCATGCTTGATGAGATTTTTAGAATTCGAGGGTCGAATTTGAATTCGACCATCGAATTCCAAATTTGACCCACGAATTTGAATTCGAGGGTCGAATTTTGCCCTGTTTCAGACCTTTGAAATTTTTATCGGATTTTTCTCAGCAAGCTTTTGGGTTTGACTTTTGGTCTTATATTAATACTGAGAGTGTTAATCTTTGTAGGTTTTGAATATTGGGAGTCCTTTGTGAGGACTGCTTATGCTTGTTTTTAAACCTTCTTTGTTGAGGTAGGGGAACCCTATACTTCATTTGCATTCTATTATAAGTAGGAACTGTTTTTAACTGTTTCAATAAGAAGCATAATTTTTGGAACATTGTTTGAACACAGTATGAATAAGAACCTAAACATATGATACAAATAAGAAATTTGGAAACTTTGTTATGACTAAGAACTTGTAATTTGAACCTTAGAACCTCAGTCAATTTTTGAATAAGAACTTCGAATCAGAACTCCGAAAAATCAGTAATATGTTATAAATAATAAGCTTTGATATAAGTTAGCATTTGCATTCGATTTGAGGTACATACGAACGATGCCCTAGATTCTATCAACCGTGTTGATGGTGTTTACTTTGGCGCAAGTTTCCCTCATAGCGTAGGGGCTTGTTGCATTTCACAAAATGGGTTCATGAACGACGATGGTCAGTAGGGTTTCCCATCGGTCACGTAGTCCGCTCTCATACTATAGGAAATTTGGGAGATAAAATTAAGTTATAAATTTAAGACAAGAAGCGTGCTAATTCAGAAGATTTTGAACACATTAGATGAATATTCTAGTTTTGACTCATGATTAGAACTGGAGATTTAGTTTGCAAAGCATCATTTGAAAACCATATTTGATCCGATTTCTGTCTTTCGAAAACCTTTACTTATAATGAAATACAAATAGATCTGTTTCCTCTATTGGGCTTTGTTGTTAGCTCACCCTCGACTATACGTCACAGGTGCTGAGACTGACCTAGGGTCAGAGGATCTGTAGGACTCCGATTACATTCCTGAGGAGGAATTGGATACACCTACTGAGGAGTTTTTCCCTTGATTCTAGATCCCTTCTTTTTGGTACTTTTGTTTGAATATTCTTTGAATATTAGGCCCTAGGCCATTGTTTTGTTCTTTTGATATCACTGGAGGAACCATTATTGTGAACCACTATTTTAGGTGTTGGATTGGCCATCACCGGTGGTTCTTCTTGGTTCCTCATAGTGATATATTTTTTTTTGTTAAAAGCTTTTATTTTTAGATGATTCTATGCTTTGCCTCTGTCTTTAGATCACTGTTATGTTGCCGACTTCTGTTTGTTACGGCTTATTGAGAATCAATAAGTTGATGAATCGGCCTTTCCTATACCTTAGGGATTGAAAAAGTCGGGTCGTCACAATGGTACATCATAACATATGCACAATATCAATAAGGATGAAATAGAGAGGTCCAAGATCCTTCGTGAACCTCAATGTTCAACTAAGAAGTCAACTCAAACTACCAAAATCGATTAATCGATCTCCAAAATCGATTAATCAAAACCGTTAATCGATTCCCAAATCGATTATTCAAAATCCAAAATTGATTAATCGAAAGTCCACAATCGATTAATCGAAAACAAAAATCGATTAATCGATTCTCAAATCGATTAATCGGTTTCCCCAGGCCTTATTTTTCCAGCCACTGGAGGTACTCAGTCGATTAGTCGATTTCTAAATCGATTAATCGAATTTCAAAATTGATTAATTGATTAATCGAACTTAGGCTTTTATGCTTTTTCAACCTCCAGACCAAAATCGATTTGGCCAGAACATAGCCCATTTTCGGGTTGTTCTTCTAAATCTTTTTCTTCCTATTTTCTATCATTTTAATTCATCATTTACCTCATCTATTGACTGAATTTAATCATCAAAACTCATACATTTAAATTTAACAAAGCTTACCTCAAATTAATCTCATAAAGAATGGATTGGTTGGTTTAGTGGCTAGGGTTCCAGCTCCTGCTCCAATGATTCCAATCACGTTGAATCCGGCATTTATTGCTCGATCTTGTCTTAAATTCGAAACGTGTCTCAACCTCCTTAGCATTCACCCTTCTCTACTCTCTCTCTCTCTGTCTTCTTAACTTCTCTCACCAACCAAACAAGAGAAATAACTTCTCTTAGGTTATTAACCCTTATAACCCTCTTGCTTAGGTGCTGAGCACATATACCAGAGATAGGTGTACGTGACCCCTAACTAACCTCTAACTCCATGCTTAGGTCTCATTTATACCACAAAACACTTTCCTTCTCAATTTTATTGTTTGACCATCACTTGGTCAACCTACGACCAATCGGGCACGGATATCGAGGTCACTGTTTATCGCTCCATTTTCGAGGATATTACAGTAACCAAGCAAGCTAAAACTCCCATCACTCCCACTGTTTGTTCAATTTGTGATCACCGAAGTCACATGGCCAATAAATGTCCAACTACCCTGTCATTCTTTCCTGATGAACCTACTCCCCAAGTGCAGGTGAATGTGACTCAATCTTATCAGCGGCAGGGTAGAAACACGTACTCCAATACATACAGTCCAGAATAAAAAAATCACTCCAACTTAGGATGGGGAGGATCAAACCAAACTGGACAGGTGAACCAGCAGTACAGATCTAACTCAATCAATGGGCAATAGAACTTTCGTCCACAACAGAATTCTAATTTTCAACAGAATTCTCCTTATTATCATTCAAACTCTGAGTTTCGGAAAAATCAAAATTTCAATCAAAATTTTAATCAATCTCATACTACCGCTTCGAAAGATTCTGATTTGAAAGAGAATGTTATGTGAAACATGCAAGCTTTCCAGCAGATGATAATGGACCAAGTCAGCCAATTGACCAATCAATTGAGTCAACGAGAGGAAGGTAGACTTTCTAGTCAACCTCTCAACAATCCTCGAGGTCAAACATCACCTGATGAAGGACCATTGAATAGTCAGTAGTTGAAAGTTGTTACTGTGTTGAGAAGTGGGCGAGCAATTGATAATCAAGTGGCAATGCCAGTGGAATTGGGAAAAAAAGAAAAAGAAGCAACAAAAGATAAAGAGCCAGAAAAGAGAAAAGAGAAAGAGTCACCTCAAATTGTCTAGCAAGAGCCTGAAGAAGAATCAGGACTTGAATCCAATCCCTATATCCCAAAGGCACCATTTCCTGAGTGCCTGACACCCCCTTCTAAAATGGGAAAAGGACCGTAAAAAATGGAGGAAATCTTTAAAACATTCAAGCAAGTAAAGATAAATCTTCCATTACTTGAAACAATCAAATAAGTTCCTGGGTATGCTAAATTTTTCAAGGATCTCTGTACCCGTAAGAGAAAGGCACGTACGCAAGTATCTAAGAAGGTGTTCTTGACTAATCAGGTCAGTTCAATATTGCGATTTAATGCACCACAGAAATTGAAGGACCCTAGAATTTCAACTGTTTCATGTGTCATAGGTGGGCAACCAATTGGTAAAGCATTACTAGATTTGGGAGCAAGTGTCAACCTGATCCCATACTCAGTGTATGAGAAATTAAGACTGGGCGAATTGAAACACATGACGGTTATACTACAACTGGCTGATAGGTCAAAAAGACGACCTAGGGGTATCATTGAAGATGTTTTGGTTGGAATAGATAAATTTTTCTTTCTAGTGGACTTTGTTGTTTTGGACATGGAACCACCAGTTAAATCAATTAATCAAGTCTCAATCATTCTTAGACGTCCGTTTCTCGCAACCGCTAATGCCTGTCTCAACTGTCGCACTGGAGTCATAGATGTTTCTTTTTGAAACATGAAAGTCAGATTCAATATATTTCATGCGATGAATCATTTCTCCAATGAAGATGAGGTTGACTATTTTTACATTGATCAGGTGGACGAAGCTTTACCGTCAATGCTGACCAAAGAAGAATTCAAAACTGCTTTATTAGTCATTTATGAGAAAAAATGAACTGAAAAGAAACAACCGGCCAAGTCTCTCCACGTCACCCAATTTATTTGTCCATGTGGTTGGCTCAATCTCGCCAAGTCTCTCCTCTTATAAGTTCCTGGCCCCTCCACTCATAGCATTGGTTTTTCATTGCAATTGGTTTTGAGATGGATACCCAAATTTAATCATTTATTTAATATTTTGATTAAGGGACCCATTACTTACACACGCTTTTCAAGTGATTGCACCGGATTGCACCGAATCTAAAAGAAAGATTTACAAGTTTGGTGACCTCTACTATGTGAAAACACCATCTAAGCCGTTTGATTTGAAGGCCATGATTTAAAGGTTTCAATTGCAAGAGATTAATTAAAACAAAATATAATTTTCATCATTTGATTAAATGGAGTCAAAGACTATTATATAATTCAACAGTTGACTATAATAGATCAACTGACAAGTATTGTGTTTTGCTCCAATTTTATATACCAAAGATTTATTAATCATGAACTTCAAATTAGACAGCTCATATTGCATTTCTACATATCACATGTCCTTAAAATACTAAGTCTTTCTTTAAATTTTCTGCAATCACTTAAAAAACATGTGCAAGTAATAACTCTATTTTATTAAATAATTAATATAAAATATCTCAAACCTCTTTGGCCTCGGACTAATCCCTATGAAACACGGTGTGCTCCCCTCCCCTCCCCTCGTGTTACCTTTTCCGCACAGTTCTATTCGAATCTGTGGCAATGCGGAGCCAACTCGAGTTGCGCTATTGCGACAAACCGTAGTTAGGCCTTATAAAGAAAAGAGTTGGGATTAAGGACCTCACCTGCGTGGGAGCGCAGACACTTAGGCCAATCTCTTACTAAATGAACAAGTTTCAGGAAGTACCCAGTCGTTTATGAGCAAGCAAATCAGTGAAAGTATCTACTTTCATACACTTCCACTGATTTGGTGCTCACTGATATCTACACAATCGCCGTAGGCATTAAGAGATTGACCCAGACCAGCTGCTGGCACTCTGCTTTTGCTACCTAATGCCAACTCGAATGGAAATTAATTGGCATCAGGTGCACGCATGCATGCATTTGGGTAATCTTACTCTGCCAAGCTGGTTAAATTATGTACCTTAAGAGTTGCACCCACTAAAATCTAAGAGCACCAATGTCGAAAACCATTTACTATTTTGAATCAGATGATAAAAATTATTTTTTGTCCTAATTTTTCATACAATAAATCTTAAAATTATAGGTGTTATTAGACCGTTTGATTTTAATTCCACATGACACATATCTCAAAAGGTAATATGAGATCTATTATAGGGGAGAATGGGACAAAAAACTATCTTGATTATATAATTCAAAGAAGTCAATTGTTTTCCACGTTGGCAATATTAGAGTTTTGGTTAGGACAAATAGAAGTACATAGATACAAACGGCTCATTGAAAAATTAAGTAACTTTCAATCTAAAATACTTTCCATTTATTCTACTATTATAAAAGCAAAAGTTAGTTTGGTAATATAGATAGCGTTGGAAATAAAAGTTAATTTAGTAAATTACCTGCTTATCACTATCATGCTATACTAGTCAATGTTTGAATAAAAACGTGACTAAAAGTTGCACTGTGACCAATAAAAATTGTAGGGCTAAGTTACAAATTTACATAGTGGTGGCTACTACTACAGTTTGATCATATTAGTCAAAGTTTGAATGAAATTCAAATTTATTAAAAGTTAAACTTTGACCAATAAAAGTTTGGCAAGATACTGCAGAGATAAAAACTAACACAATAGAAATTATTATCCACTGTTAGGTTATACTAATCAAATTTTGTTAAAAACTCAAACGTTGACTAAAATTTAAAATTTGACTTATAAAAAATTTGGCAAAATATTGCCAATTACAAATTGACACAATAGTAATCACTATCCAAGCCAAAGCCAAATTCCGTCAAAATACAAATTAACACAATATCAATCACTATATATTATTAGATATAGTAGTCAAATTTTGCTAAAAATCCAAACTTTGACAAAACTTTAAAATTTGACTACTACAAAATTTGACAAAATATTGCCATGCAAGTTACAAATTGACAGAATAGTAATCACTATCCAATTTCAATCAAATTTTATTAAAATATCAAACTCTGACAAAAAATCAATCTTTGATCAAAACTCAAACTTTGATTAATAAAAATTTAGACTATCAAGTTACGAATTAGCAAAGTAGTAGCAACTATCTATTATTCCATTACGCTAGCAATAGTTGGACTAAATTCCTACTTTTATAAAAAGTCAAACTTTGGTAAATTAAATTTACACTACCGCGTCACAAATTAACACAAGTAGAGGGCTCTCAATGGGACGGGTTAGGGCCGGGTTGGGGTTCAATCTGGCCCGACCCTACCATGGCCGGGTTCTCAATTTTTTAACCCAACTTTAATCCGGGCTGTGATGTACTCAACCCAAGCCCGACTCATAGCGGGCCAGGGTTGGACTTTTTTTGACAATATTTTCTTGTAATAAAATTTGGTAAATTAAATTTCAAATCATTTCTCCAAGACATTTTTACTTAAATGTTTATATATATACTTGATTCTTTGATTTTTATCCGGCCGGGTGTTAGAACATTCAACCCAAGCCCGGCCCGGATCAATTCGAGTCACTACATGATTAGCCCGAACCGGGTACCGGGTCAGGTTAGCTTCACAAAATATTCCGCTTTTTTCGAGTCCGGTGCATGCCAAAATCCATGCTGGCTCGACCCATTGAGAGCCCTAAACATAAGTTTATTAAGTTATACAAGTGAAAGCACTACAAAAAATAAGTTTATTGGAGACGGCTTTTGGCCGTCTCCAAAGATGTCTAAGCGGTCTCTAATAGTATTGGAGACGGCTTTCATGTAGTCTCGAATAGTCCCGTTTCTATTGTCTTTGGAGACCAAATGGAGGCCATCCCTAATTAGTCAAGATTATTGGAGACAGCCATAAGCCGTCTCCAAAGATATGCTAGAGATAATTTAAAGTCGTCTCTAATAAGTCATCTCTTGTTATTGGAGACGGCTTTTGGCCGTCTCTAATAAGTGATCTGATGTTATTGGAGACGGCTTTAAGCCGTCTCTAATAAGTGATAGTCTGTTATTGGAGACAGGTTTTGGCCGTCTCCAATAATTTTTATTTTTTTTTAATGCTATTTAATTTTTTTGCTCTAATAACCATATTGCCTAGTAGTACATTATATAACGTGCATTTTTTTTTAATGAAAATCTATAACTTGCATTTACATACTCACATTGGCATAAACACATTAATATGCTCAAAGCTCATTTAGAAAAGTAAATTTTAAACACCATCATTTCATTCACAACAAATTTATGTGTACTAGTAATGACTCCTATTTTTTCTTGCTACATTGTTACAAAAGAAACATGTACAACATATTATAGTTTGGTAATTTTTTTCATCACCAAAAACTTTTTTTATATGCCCCATTCCACCTGTATTTGAACTTATATCATCATCGTTGGCCATCCACCAAAGAAAAGAAAGAAGCTTCCTCGCCTTCAAGAAATTCCTTAATGATGACTCGGCAATCAGCAACCTCAAACTACCCTTTACCAACATAGAATCAACAGCTTTGAAATCGTACTTCACCTAAAAGAGAAAACCTGAGCCTTCTCATCTTGCGCTGCATATGCACAAGGTGCCAGCTTATAAGATATGATATGGATCCAACAGAGTACCCGTATCCATAAGGAGTCTAGGAATAAAATCAGTAGTATAGCTCGCTATATCTGAGCCAATATACAAATTTGGGGATCATTGTACAAAATAGAGGCCATAAAATAAACTTGATACCTCTGATAGGGCAAGCAGGCGTCTAGAAGGCCAAATTCCACATGTAAGCTCTCATATAGCATTGGAGAAACCATGAGCTTTAGGCGTACTAAATTAACTTTTTAAAAATTGGTTTGTGAAATGCACATGTAAGCTCTGATATAGCATTGGAGAAACCATGAGATAAATGACGATGAATATACTCTCAGGATATTTTCAATAAGCTTGGAAACTGCAGACTCATGGATTTAGAATTTTATCTTTGCAAACTCTACAGGAGGAACTTTATCCCCATTGCTTAGCCAACCATCTTCCAACTTTTTGTATGCTTCATTGATTTTCCCTTGTTTTTTACATAAGATATGCCTTGCTGGAAGAGAATCAGGAGACAACTTATTATAGCATGGATCTCGGATTTACAAAATGACTAATGCATGCAATGCTGTAAGGTCCTTGTCGATAGCACCACTTTTGGATAAATTTAGCAGATTTATTTAGCTACAAGGGAATTTTAGTAGATTTATTAAGCCATAATATCTTTTTTTACTAAGCAAGAGAAAATTAATCTCGCAGAAGCTACACCGCAATCACATGAAGGATTTTATATTTGTTCGGGTCAGAAGAGTCTCACAATTTTGTTTCTCTCATTGATCCCATCGTTTTAAACTTCCGTGAATAAACTTCGAGAGTAAATTCATTTCACCATTCCCAGTTACATCCACATTTGAAAGGCACCATGACATAAAAATCGTAGAACAAAAACACAGAAAAATTATAGAGGGAATAGTTGTTCTAAGGGAAGAATAGACCTTTCACATAAGTACAGGTACCAAGCATCTTGCAGGTACCAATCGTTCTGGTACCTAAAATCAACAAAATAAGGCTAAATCACTAATTGAGGGGGGGACGGGCTATTACCAAATGCGCATTCCAAAAATCATAATGCATTGTATAATTGGTGCACAAAGACGACAAGATCAATTGTAATTACCATCAACATCAAATTCCTTGGCTAGCCTAAGGGCTCGAGATGATGAAATCTCCGCAGCCTGGGCAGCAGGTATTATAATCAGCAAGATTGCATCATTGTGTTCAGCATAATTACTGATATGGAAGAAGGACCATTTATAAAATTAGCACTCATGCAATGAGCTATTTAGTCCACATCTGTATTAAAACAATCAAGATTGAAAGAAAAATTTTAATATTCAAGCGATAGGAAACAACCAAGTTGCTTATTTCCATCAAACTCTTCAAGGGAGAATCTTGGAAGCTCTGGAAACTCTTAAGGTTGAGAGCTTTGATAGCCCAAAGAAAAGATCTTCACGGTTCTATCATCTTTCTCATTCTTTCTTAGCCTTGTGGCAGCATTAGGCAGTCTCTGGCACCATTTTTGGGCGAGTGCTATAATATAACTGGCAGATTATGTCGGTTTACTGGTTCACTCTTAGAGTTACAATTTTTACATACCATGCCTTTGATGAGAGGGGTAGGTGCCCCACACCTTCCCACCACATAAACTAGATCCTCATCTTGAATTTATGGTGTAGACCAGATTAGAGTTAATCATTCATTTGCATCCACTCTGGTTCTCTCTTCTACTCATATATCTCGCTCTTTATTATTTCTTTTTTTTATCAGTAAAGAGCAGTGGAAAGACACAACAAATAACAAAAGTTTTCCGCACAAAGAACCATTTCTCCCTAGCCAAGTTACAATGGATAAACAGATGATCAGCAGGTTACTCCATGTGCAGACACATCACACAAGTATTACACAACTATTTTCCCATCCTAATGAGTTGATCAATAGTCAAAATCCTATGCCACGCAAGTCTCCTTCCAAACATGGACTCTGGGGAGGGGAAGGAGGGGCACAAATTTTCCAAACCTCTGCCGAATTGTGAGCGATCTAAGGCTATCTTACCAGGAAATAGTAGAGAGTTTTTACAGAAAGGCGCCCATTACATCTAATGGTACCCAGATGATCAGATCTACACCAACCCTATTTATCCGACACCCCTCAATCTCTAATTCTGATCTCCTACTATAAATTAACCGGCAATGAGGAACCTGATGCAGGACGGGAACCCTAAAATGCGGAATATGATTTTTTTATGCAATTTGGCCGAAATTAAATAAAATAATTCAAGTTTAATCGCAAAATTATCTTAAGATATCTCAGGGTTGCAGAATTTTGATGAATAGATCACACGAGATCCAGGTAGGGTCCAGTCCGATGCGCAAGTATTTTTAGAGTCGAGGCGAGATCGGCCTAGAGATAGTACTCTAGCTTTCCAGGATTAAGCGCTCGTCTTTGGTCCAATGTAGTTTCACGGATTCCAAATTAGATTGTAAAAGGGACTTAGGGTTTGTAAAAAGTTTATGGCTTTTAGATCGATTTATAGTTTTGGAAAGGGTGTTGGCTTTTGTAGATTAGGGTTTCTGAAATCTAGGGTTTCAGAATCGAAGGAAGAATTTAGGTTATGATTTAGAGAAGCACACAGAAATTTTGATAACAAATATGATAGAGAAAATAATAATGGCTTTTGGGAATTACTCCCTTGGCCTCACACCAAACCCATCTCAAGCGAAAAATATTCAAGCATAAAAGCATTCAAAATATTCAATCAACTAATTAAAAGTCTTTACAAGCTTCAATATATAAGCCACCAATAATTAAAATTTGAAATAAAGAGTTCTAATAGGAATAAAATAGAAAAAAGGTAAGTTTTCGCAAAAAAACTTAAAATCCGAAAAGCCCATCACGATGTCTACGGACATTCGTAGTGCCCCACGGACGTCCGTGACCTACGGACAAATAGGGAGCAAAATCACGGACGTCCGTCACTGTTCATCGTGAACAGTAATTTTTTTATTTATTATTATTTATTTATTTATTTTATTTTTTTTCCTTGACGTTCCCCGTCATTCTCCTCTACTCAAAATATTTCATCACCGATGAAACACGCATGTTGTACTCGGACTCGGGCTCCCTCTCCTCTTCTTTCGACGTCGATAGAAGCAATGTGGTCCGAATCCAATGTCCATGTATGTGGCATCCCCGTCAATTTCCCTGGACCAAAAAGGTTTCATCACCGATGAAATGCGCTCATGGTAGATGTTTAGCAAGTCAGGGTTCAAGCGACGAACTTCATTCTCGTGGACCCAAGTGTTTTCGGACTCCGATTTGTCGACCCATTTAACCAAGTACTTCTAGAATCCTCCGTCAAGTGTAGAGACAGCATGATCGTTGATTATATCCTCTATCTCATCCGATCTCTGTCTGCTTGGGGAAGGAAGAGGTATAGGTTGCAAGGTTGGATTGGGGCTGGGACTAGGAGGTGGCTGGAGTGAGTTTTCAGGAGGTGGGGTGAAACCCAAGTAAGGAACCAAGTCCTCCACATTGAACGTTGAACTAACCCCCGTACCAGGAGGAAGCTCGAGCGAGTATGCATTAGGACCACTCTTAGCCAAAATTCTAAAAGGCCCAGCGCCTCGAGATTGGAGCTTCTTTGTGGATCTTGATGGGAACTGCTCAGGCCTAACCCGGACCATCACATAATCACCCACATTAAATTTTTTAGAACGCCTGTAAGCATCTGCAGATAATTTATATTGATTGTTGCTTGAATTAATTTTCTGTTTAATTTCGGCATGCAAGCTATGAATATATTGTGCAAATGCATCGGCAGACTCTGACACTCTACGGGATGCAGACATGGGGATCAAATCTAATGGGGTCCTAGGCCTATGACATGCACTACCTCAAAAGGACTCATGCCTATGGACCTATTGACAGAATTATTATAGGCAAACTCAGCTGTGGGTAAGATGGTATCCCAGGTCCTAACATGATCACCAACAAGACTACGAAGGAGATTCCCAAGGCTCCTATTGGTGCTTTCGGTTTGGTCATCCGTTTTAGGGTGATAAGCTGTTGAGAATTGGAGAAATGTGTCTGTCATGTGCCAAAGGGTCTTCCAAAAGTAACTAGTAAATTTAACATCCCTATCAGACACAATGGTTTTGGGCAACCCATGAAGACGCACTACCTTCGCGAAAAATAATTTAGCAATATGAGATGCATCGGAGGTTTTGGAACAAGGAATGAAGTGGGCAATTTTGAAAAATCGGTCCATTACGACAAAAATGGAATCGTGCTTCCTAGGGGTCTTAGGAAGTTCAAGCACGAAATCCATAGAGAGGTCTTGCCACGGGGTGTGTGGCACGGGTAAAGGAGTGTATAAGCCAGTATTTTGTTTGGTCTGTTTTGACACTTGACAACTATGGCAATGTTTGACAACCCGAGCGATATCTCTCATTAGGCTAGGCCAAAAGAACCTATCCTCTATGAGCGCAATAATTTTATTACACCCGAAATGTCCGGCCATCCCTTCAGCATGTAACTCCCAAATGAGAAAGTCACGCAGTGAAGTGCGAGGGATGCAAAGGCGATTGCCTTTAAACAAGTATCGATCCTGGATGGTGTACACAGAGTGTGTGCTGGTCGGGTTACTAAGGAGAGTAGTGTACTCAACCCCAAAATCTGGGCACTCGGGGTACTCATCCTTTAACTTTTCGAACCCGACGGCCTCGGTGCTCATTGTGCGCAAAGTCACCGCTCGCCGACTAAGTGCATCAGCGGCCCTATTTTCAGCACCAGTCTTATGCTTTAATACGAATGTGAACCCTTGAAGGTACTCAACCCACTTCGCGTGCCTTGGGTTCAACTTCTTCTGTGAAGCAAGAAAGCGTAAGGCTTCATGGTCAGAGAACAGCACAAATTCATGCGGTCTAAGGTAATGCTTCCAATACCAAAGAGATCGAACGACCGCATAGAACTTCTTGTCATAGGTGGAGTATTTTTTCTTTGCCTCGTTAAGTTTTTCACTAAAATAGGCCACAGGGTGACCCTCTTGGCTAAGCACTCCTCCTATGCCTACACCCGATGCGTCGCATGCGACTTCGAAGAATTTGAAAAAGTCCGGTAAGCGTATGATGGGTGCACTACTCATTTATTGTTTAATCTTAGCAAAGGCTTTCATCGCTGCTTTACCCCATTTAAAGTCCCCCTTTTTCATGCAATTAGTAATTGGGGCCATAATGGTACTAAAGCTTTTGATGAAGCGACGATAAAAAGTAGCCAAACCATGGAAGCTACGGACATCGTGTATGTTTGTAGGCTCGGGTCACTCCACAATGGCTCTAACCTTTTTGGGGTCTGTGACCATTCCATCGGCCGAGATAATAAATCTCAAGAAAACAACAGAATGTTACATGAAGGTGCATTTCTTGAGATTTGCAAACAACTTCTCGCCCTTGAGGGTCTCACAAACCAACCTAAGGTGGTTCAAGTGTTGATCCTTGTTATGACTATAAATCAAAATGTCATCGAAATAAACAACAAGGAATTTGCCCAGAAACGGCCTTAACACTTGGGTCATGAGTCGCATGAAAGTGTTCGGGGCATTAGAAAGCCCAAAAGGCATGACCAACCACTCATAAAGACCATCTTTAGTCTTAAAGGCGATTTTCCACTCATCACAGGGGTGGATGCGGACTTGATGGTAGCCACTCTTAAGGTCGATCTTTGAAAAGATAGTGACACCAACCATCATGTCAAACATGTCATGGAGTCTTAGTATGGGAAACAGATACTTAATGATAATCTTGTTGATTGCACGGCTATCAACACACATGCGCCATGTACCATCTTTCTTAGGGGTGAGTAGGGCAGGTACGACACACGGGCTCAGACTCTCTTGGATGAACCCCTTCTGAAGGAGCTCATTGACTTGCCGAGTCAACTCGGTGTGCTCAACCGGATTCAACCTATAGTGGGGCAGGTTCGGTAAGGTAGATCCGGGAACCAAGTCAATTAGGTGTTGGATATCACGCAGAGGAGGGAGTTCATTTGGTAAGTCTTCAGGGAAGACATCCATAAACTCTTTTAAAATCGGCTCAACCTCCTTGGGACACTCGTTCACCAACTCGGGAGCACTTTGTACGGTGACAACTACGTACACCACACTCTCTTCTATCGATGCATTCTCGAACTCAGAAGGGCTCACAATATTAATGGATTTAGAAGACTCGCCCTTCTGTTCGACGGTGTTGATCGATGGTGTTTTGGGAGGCAAAGGGTGTAAAGTAATCTTTTTATCCTTATGCATGAACGTGCATATGTTTGATCGACTAGAAAGAATCATGTCCATGTTATAGAGCCACGACCTTTCCAAAATGATATGGCCCATATCCATCGGCACTACATCATACCATAAGGTGTCTGAATAAGAACCTAACTGAATCGGTACACGACACCTTTTCGATACAGGAATGGATGAAGAATTGACCCATGCGACTTTATAAGGTCTCGGGTGGGCTTCGGGTGTAAGGCCTAAGCGGCGTACGACATGAGTTGATATAACATTAGTACAACTACCGCTATCCACGATGACCCCTACAATTCTTTTCACCAAATCTGGCGTAGGTGTGGAAGATGTTCTCCCTTCGCCAGTCATCCTTTTCATCTCGTTGAGGTTGTGCAAGGGCACACCTCACAACTAAAGCATGACCAATAGCATCACCCTCTTCATCACTGGGTGTGCTAAATGGTTTAAATACTTCCTCTTCAACCACTACCTCATCATCATCCTCCTCTCCCTCAATGAAAAGAGTCCTTTGAGGTTCTTTCGTAGGGCATTGGGAGGCAAAGTGTCTCATCCCATGACATTTATAGCACTTTACTTGAGAGTTAATCCTGGAGGAGTCTCCAACTACACTTTTTTCCTTTTCAAACCACGAATTGGCAGGGGCAGGTTGTGTAGGTTTGGGAGGAGGATTGAATCGTCCTTCATCGGATCGTTGACTATTATAATATGGCTCAGTCCTCTTCACCACTGTAGTTTTCAAGTACCGTTCAAGATCTTGCACAACGGCATAACATCTTTCAAGAGTTTCTACGGGGTGAGAAATCAATTCTTTTTACAATTCATGTCGCAATCCGGTGCGAAATCTAGAGAGAGTGATTTCAGGGTCTTCCGATACTTTTGCCCTCATCATGAACTCTTCAAATTTGACAATGTAATCGGTCACGGGCATACCACCTTGACGTAAATTTTACCACTGGTCGAGGAGGCGTAGGCGTTGGTGGTATGATAAAGGAACATGCTTATCAGTAAGTCGTTCTTTCATGTCGTCCCAACGGGTAATGGGAGGACAACCCGCATTCACCTTGATGCGCTCGACATTGAGCCAGAATAGTCGAGCTTGACCAACCAACTTCATCATAGCGAGTCCAACGCAACAATCGTCATTCATGGCATACCAATCAAAGTATTCGTCCATGTTAGAAAGCCAATCGAGGAAGACGGTAGGGTCCAGTCTTCCATTGGAAGTCGGAATCTCAACTCGGACGTTCTTAAGGAGTTGAACTTCGGGGTCATAGTCATCTCTACGATGATCCCTACGGTTCTGATTGTCTTGGCGACCATTACGTTCTAAGTGAGGACATTTACGCTCTTGGTGCTGATTTTTCAGCCCACCCATCGCTTCCAGTTGATTGATTCGATCACGTAATCTATCATTACCAACTCCTAGGGATGTTTGGGCTTGCTCAATAGTATTCAGACACGCGTTAATCACACCCAATTCTTCTCTCATACCATTAAGGGCATTGAGAATCGCACTCGAGTCCATGGTGATCACACAGTCTATTAGGGTTCTAATATGGAATGCAATATGGGCTCACAAAGAAAATAATGCAATAAAATAAATATGATAAGCAAAAATGCCATAACCTAGAAAACCTAAGGCTCTGATACCAAAATTGACGCGGGACGGGAAACCTAAAATGCGGAATATAATTTTTTTATGCAATTTGGTCGAAATTAAATAAAATAATTCAAGTTTAATTGTAAAATTATCTTAAGATACCTTAGGGTTGCAGAATTTTGATGAATAGATCACACGAGATTCAGGTAGGGTCAAGTCCGATGCGCAAGTACTTTTAGAGTCGAGGCGAGATCGGCCTAGAGATAGTACTCTAGCTTTCCAGGATTAGGCGCTCGTCTTCGGTCCGATGTAGTTTCATGGATTCCAAATTGGATTGTAAAAGGGACTTAGGGTTTGTAAAAGGTTTATGGCTTTTAGATCGATTTATGGTTTTGGAAAGGGTGTTGGCTTTTATGGATTAGGGTTTCTGAAATCTAGGGTTTCAGAATCGAAGGAAGAATTTAGGTTATGATTTAGAGAAGCACGCAGAAATTTAGATAGCAAATATGATAGAGAAAATAACAATGACTTTTGGGAATCACTCCCTTGGCCTCACACCAAACCCATCTCAAGCAAAGAATATTCAAGCATAAAAGCATTCAAAATATTTAATCAACTAATTAAAAGTTTTTAGAAGCCTCAATATATAGGCCACTAATAATTAAAATTCAAAATAAAGAGTTCTAATAGAAATAAAATATAAAAAAGGTAAGTTTTCACAAAAAAACTCAAAATCCAGAAAGCCTATCACGACGTCCACGGACGTCCGTGACCTACGGACAGATAGGGAGCGAAATCACGGACGCCCGTCATTGTTTCACGGACGTCCATCACTGTTCATCATGGACGTCTGTCACTGTTCATCATGGGCGTCCATCACTGTTCATCGTGAACAATAATTTTTTTATTATTTATTATTTATTATTTATTTTTATTTTTATTTTTTCCTTGGCGCTCCCCGTCAGAACCACTGGGCTCCTCATGTTCAACTGGGATTCAGACATGGTTACCAGCAAGACATTACGAATTGAAATGTCGCATCATTCATGCTAATCTTCTACCACTATGTTGTCACCCAATTTGTAGGTGATGGAGAATAGTTAATTTTCTTAACCTAAAAAAACAAGTTCAAAACATGTAAGACCAATTAATTACGAAAGAACTGAAATGCCACTACTCAATCTAAAATCTACAAAACATAACTCTAAAATATTAACCACCAATTGTGGGTTAGTGGAGAAAAAGGTGAGCAAATGGCACTAAGGAGTCTAGCAAATAACAAAGCCAGCTAATTATAGAACATGATGTTATTTAGACATAAGGAAATTTCTAGACTAGAAAAAGGATTATGGCACACAATATCGCCAACTAAAAGATGGATGCTACTGCAGCAAAGGCTGTCATCAGCTAATCAATGAATGAACAAATGTACCTTCGATGATCTTAGTGGAGACACATAGACATTGTGTGCAGTAGAAACCTTCTTGGGAGACATATCAGGGAGAGAAGGAAATGGAGATAACCGAGGTGATCCTGGACATTGACCTATTCAACATCACAGAAGGTCATCAAATACTAGAAAGGAATTTGGAAGGCGAAAAAAAAAAAACCGCGTTGACTAAAATCAGGTACCATCAGCATTATTGTTGTCTCGAGGAATATGCTTGCTTTTTTTAGTAGCACCACAAGGGCCAAGCTCCACCAGCAAAGGCTTCACGGCTGGAATAAATATCTCATTATAAAATATAATGATGTCATCATGCTCCTGCCCTGTTTTCTGTTACAAATATATCAGATTAGACTCTTTCCGATAAAAAAAAAACAAGTGAAGCTGAAATAGAATGACCCAGGCAAAATACCCCATTGTGTCTTGTTGAACGCCAGTCAACAAAGACACTGCGAAAAACTTGTGGTTTACACTGTAGTTGCTTTCTATAACAATGAATGATTTCCTTAAAAGCCAGACTTAATTGAGAAATCTGCAAGCAAAAATATGAGATAAGAAAGAAGAAAATGAGTGAATACATAAAATATCACAAGCATTCACCCACAAACCTTTGCTACTCCATAAAAGCGGCAAAGAATAAGCTGGTCAATATGTCGATTGAAAAAAAGAGTAGTTCTCTGACTAAGAATTTGTTGTATTAGCCCGTATACACTCTCCAAGACTTTTTGAGATAGTACTAGTCTTTCACACAAGCTTCGGATTCTGATAGCAACTAACTTGATAATCTGTGAAGCACAACAAAGTCACAATGTGAATATGGAAAAGTAAAAATAGAAAGCATTATTCCATGCTTAAGTTAAAACAACACCCTCTAAATCCATGGCCATAAACAGGGGTATGAGAACAGCGAAATACGGATAGGCAGATCTTTCATACCAATGATAAAAAATATTAAAACTTTGGGATAAGGGATCCTGACCGACATTTAAACACTAGAATGGTGCTTAAATGATTTTATACCATTTAAGTAAGACTTTTAATCCCACACTCAAACAAGCATTTAAACAAAGACCGTTTGGGATGAAGTAATAGCTGAAATCATACCAAACTGCTAGAATCATACCAATCTACTGGAATCATACCAAACTGCTGAAAACTCATGCAATACTAAAAATAGATTTGGAGCCAAATAGTGCTCGAGCCTCTGTGTGTGTCATGGCACAAAAATTGGAGAATAAGAGAAATTGTTGTTTATTTTGCATTGAAGTTGAAAAACTGAATGATCTTGATTTGTGACCACGGGCATTATTATACAAGGGTAGAAACAAGTATAAAACTTGTTTCTTATTTTAATGAATTTTCCCAACCCTTTTAATGATTTTTCTTATTTTTCCCAACTTCCTAAATGTATGAAAAAAAAATACAAAGATCAACAACTTCCAGCTATATCTTAAACTTATAGCACTCCCTGTGAGCAGTTTGAAGATTAACTTAACTTCTCTTTTGTCAGACATACTAAGTTTACTTTATTATTGCAATCAGAAACATACTTTGATGGCTTCCTGTATGAAAAGAACTGCAATCAGCATTCCAAAAAGCTCCCCAGCAACCATTGTAAATCTACTGATAATTGCACAAGCATTGAATATTGCAAGAAGAAATAGCAGGAGAGCAGTCCAGACACATACCCTACAAAAAGGAATACCACCAAAATCAAAATATTTCAAATAAATTTTTTTAAAATTAGATAAAAATATTTGGGTTAATTCTCATTACTGGGAACTGTTTATAGAATTTAAGGTTTTCTATTGGGATTAGGATTTCATAAACTGGGACAAATATATGATTTTTTTAATAGATGCACAATATGTCTAATAAAAGTTCAGAAGAATAAAAGAGCAATAGCACCACTAGTAGAAAAAACTACCTTCATACTAAACTTCTGAAGAAATAATTCTTACACCAAGATTTGAAGCAGCTCAGATGGAAGCTTAAAGGGGAAAATAAAAAAAGGACCATCAGTTCATTTTAAAGTGTATGGTAGTGAACGAACTGTTATGACAGTTAGTGTATTCACTTTGCAACTATATATTCCCTCATAAATCTGCAAGTAAATTCAGCATCATACGTGTTCAATTTTATAGTTTAGCATGATCAAAATACAAGATCAATATGATGCAGAGCATGCCACATATGGTCTCACTAACAATTCATCAAAAATTACTCCTAAAGTTAGCCACAACAATATCAGACAGATCTAGGCACAGAGATTTTGTTAAAAAAATATGGCATAATACAATGAATATTGGATTGGAGAATTACCCCTGCTTCATTGAAAAATAAAAATTCAATAAGTACCTTTTACAAATAAAAATTTAGTATAACCGAGGAAACTGAACTTCCCATCAGAATGTATGATCCAATCGCGGAGAATTGAGTGAGCCGTTGAACTGAGGCCCATTTGCTGCAAACATAATAAGGTTTTGTTGTGTTTAAAAAAAAAAACAGATTAAAGTAGTAGAACCAAAACAATCTATTTGATATCTCTAGCAACTGTGCTATCCTTACGCAAGCCAATTCCTCAACTGAGATAGCTCGGTTTCCCTCCTCTTCGAAGTAATCAAAAGTTGTACTGGCAATCTGCTCCCACCCTTCAAGTGCCTCCAGTTGGCACAGAATTCTTCAAAATTCATCTTCCTATAAGAGAGCTGATCCATCTGGGATGAAAACCATGCAAGAAAGTGATTATTTACGGATAGCAGGAGCAACGATGATGGGCAAATTTATTAGAACTCTAGAGATGCAAACAAGCTGAGACAGTAAAAATAACAGATAAAGAGTCGGTATTAGGTATGCAACCTGAGTACTAGCGACGACACTTGGGTCAATCTCCTTCTTAACAAATGGTCAAGTCTCGGGAAGTGCCCAACTAACTATTAGCACACAAATCAGTGAAAGTACATACTTGGTGAATATACTTCTCCAACCTTCCACTAATTTGGCATTCAATAATATATGGACATTCCCAAATGTTGGCATTGGGAGATTGACCTGAGTGCACACCGTTGTTGGTGCTCAGGTGGTACCTAATACCAAGGGAATAGATAAAGAAGAGAAGGCAACATGATTCCAATACCAAGGAAACTAGGTAGTTTCTTTGGAGTTTAAATTAAATAAAGGGAAAAACGTGTGGATGGTAATATATTTTTAGAATTTTGAATTAATGAATTCTTTGTTTTTCTAGTATCTTGGGTACTTCATTTACCATTGCTGCTTTATTGATCGATAGTTTGCTAGAGCAAGCTACAGTTGGCATTATATATACACGCATTATATATACATTTCTAGTGGCATGCATGGGTCTTGGGCTGTTACGGTCAGATTTGGCATGGGAAAGTCTAGAGTGATGGTTGTCTCATGGTTCCATCACTTTATGGAGTATGTGTGTGTGTGTGTGGATATGTTCCATCACATACCCTGCACTTGAATGAGCTTAGCTATCACCCCCTTGACATATCCTTCACTTGAACCGCCTAGCCCGACCCAATTATTGATCGGATGGGTATGTGCTAGTTCTACGAAGCCAGATTATAATCGGCATGTTGAAAGCTCGGACCGGACCCATCCTAACCCAATCCATTGAGACCCCTAACAAAATAGTTTTTTTTAAAGGTAAAATAGCACAACAAAATCAGATGTTGCAATAAACAATGAATCATCTCAATAGCCAAACAACGCACACACACATACATGTATAGATGCTGCAGTAGAGAAGGAATCAACCTCTTAAAATATAGACATACTGAATATTAAAGAAAGCCCCCATCTAACAATATCTTCATGCCACAAGATCAAATGGTAATGATAGCACCGTTGATGAAGAACACCACTATCTAATGGTCACTATTAGATGATTCTGACGTAGGATTCAGCTTCTGCCAATTTGGTATAGTATTTGATCGCCGTAAGTATGAACCTGTGCTTGTGCGCGTTCCCAACTGTGTCTGTGAAAGGTCTGATGGCATCGAAGGCCCACATCGAAAATGACCATGGCGAGGTCATAGTGTTCAATGCAACTAATGAAGCTTTGATGAGTGCAGCGTGTTCTTGGCATTGCTTATAGGATTGGACATAGAGGTGGTAATCTCTGATCATTGTTGGCCAAAAGTAGCCTTGTTGTGTAACTTGATTGGTGAGCCTTTGTCTACCGGAGTGGGCGCCGCAAGTACTGGCATGTGCTTCTTGGATGATGTATTGTCCTTCGACGGTCGTGACGCATCGTAGTAGTACTCTTTTGGTGAAGGTTTCTTTGTATAATGTTTCGCCGAGTATGCAGAATTGGGCACATCGGTTCCTCATAGTCTTCTGTTCGATCTTTGTGGCATATGGAGGGACGTGCTGATGCTTTAAGAAGTTTCAGATGTCAGAATACCACGGCTGTCCATCATCGGTCAGTGATTTTTCAAATCTGAACATAGTCACTTCGGTTTCTATCTTGACGTGATTTTTTGGAGAGACTGCTTCGTTTGGTCCTGTTCTGGTGGGGAGGATTGGTAATTCTCTCTTAACGGTTTATGCTACCTCGTGGGCGGGTGCTGTAAGCTTTTCGATAAAAAATGTTTTGGTACTTTAGCCGATGGGTATTTGGATGATCGAAGCTAACGTGGCTAAGGAATCTACGAGCTCATTTTCTAATCTAGGGATGTGCGTGAAAGAGATTTTTTTTAATTTTTTTACCAAATATTGAGCGGCTTCTAGGTATGCCAATAGTCACCTTTCCTTAGCTTTTCATTCTCCTATAATTTGTGAGATTACTAGTTTGGAATTATCGATGGTTTTTAGCTACTTAACGCCTAATTGTAGTGCTACTTGTAGTCCAACTATAAAAGCTTCGATTTCTGCGATGTTATTAGTGACAGGAAAATTTAGTTGAAAGGCCTTAGGTATGACAACTCCTTCAGAGCTTAGGAGGACTATCCCGATGCCTTTTCCTTTGTGATTTAGAACATCGTCAAAATAAAGGGTCCATGAGGTCTTATCGGGCTCTTCGTTATGAATCATGAGTAGGTCTTCATCGGGAAAATCCTCGTGTATGGGCTAATTGCTCGGGAGTGGAAGCTCTGCGAGGTAATCGGTGATTGCTTGTCCTTTGATCGACTTCTACGTGACGTATGTGATATCGAATTCTTACAGGAGAATATGCCAGCGAGCGATCTTTCTTGATGTTGTGGGCTTTTCAAATACGTACTTCAGAGGGTCCATTCGGGCTAGTACTAGTATTTTATATGCTCCGATGTAGTATCGTAATTTGGTAGAGGCCCACACTAGTGTGAGACAAGTCTTCTCCATTGAAGTATATTTTCGTTCATACTTGACCATCGTCCTACTAAGATAGTAAATAGCCTTTTCTCTCTTGTCGTCTTCTTCATATTATCCCAGAATTACTCCCATGGCCTTGTCATTCGTCGAGAGATATAGGATTAGAGGTCTTCCGAAAACTGGTGGTGATAGTATTGATGGGCTAAAGAGGTACTTCTTGATATTGTCGAAGGCTTGCTAACACTGGTTATCCCATTTGTACTAAGTTCCTCCTTTAAGTAGTCTGTAGAAAGGATTGCATCTGTCTGAATATTGGGAGATAAATCTCCTGATGAATTATAATCTTCCTATTCAGTTAATAATTTTTAGCTCTTTGTAGCACCAGTCGGAGTGCTTCAACAAGTCCTACTCGCATTTGGAACTTCACTAATATGTCATCGACGTAGACTTCTACACGCTTATGCATCATGTCATGAAAGATAGCCATCATGGCACATTGATACGCGGCTCCTGCATTCTTGAGCCTAAAAGGCATGATGATGTAACAGTATGTCCCCCATGGTGTAGTGAAAGAAGTATTCTCTTGGTCAGATTCTGCTAATTTGATCTGATTATATCCAGAGAAATCATTCATGAAGGATAACATCCCATGTCCAGCGGTATTGTCGACTAGAGTGTTAATGTGTGGAAGCAAGAAGTCGTCTTTTGGGCATGCCTGGTTGAGGTTTTGGAAGTCAATGCAAACCCATACCCTATCATCTTTCTTAGTGACAGGTACTATGTTGGCGACCCACTTGGGGTAGAGGACGACTCGGATGAATTTGGCTTTCCATCGGGTTCTAAGATGAAGCGATGCTCTACTAAACTTGGGTCTAAACTAGGTATATCCTCATAGGACCACGCAAAGGAATTGATGTGCTCTTGTAGGACTTGTGCAATCTGTTGACGTTCCTTAGCGTTGAGCGTTGCGCTAATTAGTAGCTTCTTGGGTTTCTCTTTACTGCCAAAGTTAAGTTCTTTTGTGGGTTCTGTGACAGCTTGAGTTTGCTCATCGAAATGCTTGATAACCCGTTGAAAGTTTGGCGCCTCCTCGGTGATTGGTGTTCCTTCTTCGTCCTCGGTAAGCTCATAAACTGCGAAATTACTATACTGGGGATTCGATTTTGCAAAAGGTAGCCCTTCATCAACACAATCTATGACTGAGAGATCGTTGATAAGGTGAAGGTCAAGATTATTGATCCTTTTCTCAAAGTCATGAAGTATCTCGTTCGGTATGATCACTGGCTTGTTGTTTAGCCTGGATGCTCTGCGTCCTCGTGTGGGAGATGGGATAGAGATCTTAGGAGAAAAGTCTCATTGTTGGCCACAAACTTGATTCAGGACGAATAGTTCCCTTTCTTTTCTAGGGTTTTTTTTTTTTTTGGATTTCGTATTTCTAAATTTTTAAGGTTTTTTCTTTTTCTATTTTTTTTATTTTTGATAATAAATATGGTACAGGGTTGGTCGTCTCAAGGGGCGCTGGGAGAGTTGCTTCCTCTAATTGAGGGAGCGAGACAGCTGCTGGAGCCGTTCGAGCAATTCTTCGAGAAACGTGGATTTGTTTTGAATTTGATATTTTTTTTGGAGTCCTCATCTAATGAGATTTTTTGAATAAGAGATGCTGGCGGCAGCGGCACTGACGTTTGGATTTCTTCTACCACATTGACTGCCTCTTCTTCGAAGAAGCTCTGGAGATCGTAGTCAATTGAACTATCATCCTCTAAGTTATAATAAGGTTGTTCTTCCCACCGAAGGGGATCTCCTAAAGGATCCTCAGGGGTAGCGAGTTCTTTTCCCTGATCTTCATAATATGTTATGACAAGCACACATGTTCGGCAGTGAGATTGATAGCGGTGAGAAGTGCAGGGAGATCCCCAAGGACATTCCCATCCTTTTAAGTTAGAGTTGATGATGGTGTCAAATTTATTTTCTTGATCTAATAGTACTTGAAGTCCTAGGTTAGCTTGCTCTGCTAACTCGAGTGCAGGGAGGTCTATACAGTAGTCCTCGTCATCACTCAAGGGAGGCTACCACTCTTCCTCTAGAGAATCTCAGAATATTTAGAGTTGTGGCGTATCTGGGGATAAAGAAGTGTTTAGTTCAAGTTCCTCTTCAAACTCTATGAGGGCAGTGTGGGTGTTTCCCCTGGGTCAACCAGATGACCGTTGGGGTTATCTGCTTCTTGTGTTGGTGGCCAAGATGGTAGGTCATTACTTGTTTCGGTTGTCACTAGGTTGGAGTGATTCAATTCTTCCATTGTAGAATGTTGGGTCCAACTAGCAAAGCGTTCTAATATGCTGGTGCATGCCCTATAGCAGGGTTGGTATGGGTAAGCGATACAAGGGGAGTCCCAAGGGCATTCCTATCCCCCAAGGCCAAGGCTGAGGCAGATGCTATACAAGTTAAAATCCTCTTGTGGGGTGTCATCTTCTTCCCATGTTGAGTGCAAGTACTCTTCATCCTCTTGCAAGGCTATTATGTGAAAATCTTCGTTGTCAGTGGATTCCCAATCTTCTACTCGTGGCTCGAGTTCTGAAGGTTCTTTCTTTCTTTCTTCTATAAGCTCCTTAGTGTCAAATAAGGGTTTGACTCTTTCGAGAAATTTATCAATATCGTCATTCAGATTGGTTAAATCATTGAATGCTTTAGCCATTTTCTCGAATTCCACTTCTTGAGATCTAATGAAGGACACTTCCTTCTGCCTTAATACATTTGCTTTCTTAGTGGTCCCATAGACAAAATGGTCATATAGAGACCATTTGGGTGAGGTAGGGAACAAGTTGGCTTGTGCGACGTCCGATTGATAACCTAACCCTATGTATTTGCGTATTTTCGTTGGGACGACAGGTCCTACACGACCTTGCTTATTTTTACCAAGCCCAGTGTGGGGAATGTACCCGAGTTGGTACATAAGATCTCACCCTTTTATCGCAGTGGGGTTGATGCCATAAAGTTTGGCGAGGTCTGGGCCGACCTCTCTCCTCATTAATTTTTGTTGACGCGTTGGGGGAGAAATAGGAGGGGTAGGAGGACAGACTTCCGTAACGGTTGTCTACCAGAGATTCGAGTCTTTTGAATGTCGCTCGTGTTCAATACAGAATCATGGGCCGTCAAAATACTTGCCGCGTAATCAGTATCCATCTCCTGAAGGGGTGCATCAATGTATATATGGACGATAGAGTCCTCATATGGGAATTTGACGCATTGATGGTATGTGGATGCGACAACCTTTATTGACTCTAGCCATTTTCTTCCCAAAATAAGATTGTACGTACTAGCAGAATCAGAGACATGGAAGGTAACGTCTTTCGTCACAGGTCCAAGGCGAACCTGGAGTTTAATTATTTCGTTGACAAAGCGACGCAATCCATCATAAGCTATGAGTGACAGTGTCGAGGGCCTGACATCCTGCTCTATGTATTCGAGCATTTTTAACATTGTGAGAGGACAAATATTGAGTCTTGCTCTCGTATCGAATTATGCATGGGGTACGGAGAAACCTCTAATTATGACTATAAGATATATGGGAGCCGCACTCTAGCGAAGTGACTCTTTAGGCATGTCTACGTCTGTGAAAGTGAGCGCTGGAGTTTGCGCCATGACCGAGGTGATTTGATGAAGCTCATCTAATATTGTATCCTCAGCCACTTGTGTGTCTTCGAGTGTCCTTATCAATAATCGGTGATGGTCAGGCAATTTCTTAAAGAGTTCTAGTATGGATATCTAGGCTGAGATCTTTTGGAGATGCCACAGAAGGTCATATTCTTGCCCTATCTCAAGTGCCATTTCTTTGCCTAGCTGATGGGCCTTGGGTGCAGGCGGTTGGTTCGGTTGAGGTGCGTGAATTGGTGGAGGAATAATGTGAGGTGGGGGTGGCCAGTTAACCTCTCTTTCTTTCATACTCTCCTCTGTTGGTTGTATGTTTGTGAAATCCTTATTTCCAGGGAAAGGTGGAGGTAGGTAATTGGTTCCGGACTTGAGAATTGGGCACGTTGGTTGTTGACTGAATCTGACGTGGCTTGACACGGATGTATTTGTGAAGTGAGTAAAATTCGAGGTCGGACCGTGTAACTGAATGGTGCCGCTCCAAGGTGGGAGGTACTGTGTGTAATCCTCCTCCTCCAGGAAAGTAAAACCAGTGTCTCACATGGGTCGGGATGTCGTTAGCGCTCACTTTCTTTTATGTTTAGCAAACACTCAATCTTTATTTCACTCTCTCAACTTGGAGTCTTTCGGGTGACACTTTCTACCCATGCAGCAATTTGGGCTGCAGTTTGAAGAACGTGATCTCCGTACTCGGGTTCAGAATCGGACGAAGGAAGGGGTAATGACGTTGGTTCAGGATTTGGAGGAGTTGGAGGTTCTGGTGGATGACTACTGAGGAATGGTTGCCTGGCCCTAAAGGAATGGACTCGTATCTGAGTGAATTTTGGATAGGGAGGCGAGCTTGGCGAGATGATGCGAGTGATCAAGGCCGAGGGATGCGGGGGTGAAGGAACTCTTGCTAGTGTGGCGAAAGTATTAGAGGGTTGAATGCAAGTGATTAAGGTGGAAGGCCGGAGGGAGCATCGACCGGAGAGATCTATGGTGGTGACCTGAGCCGGTGTTGCTTGGTTGTGGTTGGGCATGGGGTTATTAACGACCCCTAAATTTTGTTGGAGTTGGTTATCATTAGGGTTAGGATTCCTAAGTGCTTCCCAATTGATCTGATTTCGTTCATTCATGTTATAGATTACGTCCCTGAGGACCTAGCAGTCTTCTAGGTTGTGTCTCGCGTATCGATGGAAGGCATAGTATTTACTATAGTCTATATTTGTCAACCATGGGTGAGGTCTTTCTTGCGGGAATCGGAGGAGGTTCTGAGTGTTGAGGAGACGGAAGATATTGGGAATCATACCCGATAAAGGGGGATAGTGTTCCCGTCTCAGCTGGTAGGGGCCTCTAACGGGTTGAAGTTTTGCAATGGGGGTACGTTATTGTAATTCGACGCATGGGCCGATCGATTCTGTGTCGTGTTTTGGCTCTGGTAGGTGTTGGGATATTGGTTTTTATTCTGATACTGGCCTTGATTCTGGTTCTGGCCTTGGTTTTGGTTTGCATACCTTTGTTGACTAGCGCCTTGGTTTTGGTTGGTGTACCGTTGTTGGTTTTGATTTTGCCCAAAGTTTTGTAGTTGGAAATTTCCATTCTCAGAGTTTTGTCCTTGGTTGACAACGGTGTTGACCTGTTCGATTTCTAAGGCTTTCTTATTATTTTTCGATTTTGATTCATTGGAAGAGCCTACTTTCGATGTGACTATGGATAGAGCAAGGTCTCCGCCTTTAATGTGTCATGCTAGTCGGGATGCTCGGGAGTGAAATACAGTGAAGTCAGGGCAATCACTTATGACAAGCACGCTCTTTAACAGTTCTCTAGTATTATCAATGATAATGTCCACCAAATCCTTCTCTTTCATTAAAGTACCGGTCCTGGCAGCGAGTTTCCTCCATTTGGCGACGAAGTCGGTAAACTCTTCATTGGGTCCTTGCTTGGCTGCCATTAGATCGCTGAGACTGACCGTCTCTTGGATTAGATGCTTGTATTGGTCTAGGAACTAACCGACCAAATCGATGAACGTTTCTATCTTATAAAGCGGGAGTCCTGTAAACCAATCTAAAGTTTCTCCTTCTAATGAGCGTTAAAAATAGTGAATGAGAAGTCCTTGATTATCACGTATGGGCCGACAATCATTACAAAAGAGGGCCAAGTGATGATTTGGGTTTCTCGTGCCATTATATTTGGTAAATTTTGGCGGTTTGAATCCCATTGATAAGTTAAATTCGACGTCTTGGTAAAATTTGTCGAATCCGAATGAGTGACCGGGGCACTCTCTCTTGGTCATGTACTCATCGAGCATTTTAGGGAGATCTTCAATCTTAATGGTGCTGTCTTTTGGAGTGACCCGTGAGCGAACCTTGTCTAGAGAGTCATCGTTAAAGAATATGTGAGCAGGTTGTCTCAATGGTGTGGCACGGGTTGTTGCTCGGGGTAGGAAGTGGCCTCTCTTGTCGCTCTTGTTCTTTCGAAAATTATCGTGACCTAATGGTTTCGTATGCGGCAACCAATCCTTCAAGCAATTCCTCGGAGTCGTCATCTCCTCTTTGTATTCTTTGAATACTAAGCTCTATGATTTGTTAAGCAGTAAGGTTTTGTCCAGTGTTACCATCTCTCGCATTATGATTATTGCCGGTGTGTGGGATAGAGAAGGGATTTTCTTGCTCACCAGCCATGTTAATCTCAAGTTGTCGTAGGCTAAAATTGTGAAGTGGTTCTTCCTCGTACGCGGGTTGTTATGATACGCCCACAATGGTGGGTCTCTTAAACTCAGTCTTTGTATGCCAGAAATCTCGAGTCTTTGACGAAGACTCATATATTTAAAAAGGAATCTAAATGCGAGGGAAATAATAAAAAAAATAGGAAAATAGAATGGAAACTAACTATCTAAGAAATAAAGAGTTTGCAAAAGTGTTCCATTGCGATCGCCAGTCTGTTGGTGCACGCTTTCTTTGAGTTCCTCTCGGTCCCCGTTGAATCAATGGCTTCAATTCTGTCGAAGTGGACTCTAGCGATGTGACGTTTGGAATAGTGGAGGTAAAATAAAGGGGTTTTCTAGGAAGATTCCTAGTTTGTTGCGATCGTCAGCTGCAGATATTTAATGACGCTGCAACATGTCAATGATCACGCTTTGAAGCGGGTATGGGTTACTTCTTTACTGAATCATCCGCTTACGAACGTCAGCAGCTATGACTTTTCTTTATAATTTAGATGTTTAGTTTTCCTTTTCTTTCCCTATTTTTTCTATGATTCTAATTGGTTTAAATTTCCTAATTCTATTGTGAGTCTAGTTATGTGAATTTATTATAGTGATCTAGTCTAATATTCTAATCCTATTAGGAGTCTAATTAATTTTTGTGTCCTAATACTACTAGAAGTTCAATTAATATTTGTCTCCTAATTGTGCTAGGAGTAGGGTTGTCAACGGGGCGGGTTTTGGCTCGAGCCCGGCCCGACCCGAATGGGTCGGGTTCGGGCCCAAACTTTTGGGAATTTTTGTAAACGGGTTGGGCCGGGCTAAACCTGAATATAAACAGGCTTGGGTTTGGGAGTTTTTTTCAACAACTCATTTTCACTCCTCTCCATCGTTCTCCATCTCTCCTCTCTTGCCTCCCAAATGGCGCCCTCTGGTAATATGTGAGTCCTTAGCCCATAGTTGTGGCGTACCGGCAAATGAATATACATTTCGGTAGATATCGGCAACCTGCAACCCGCAACCTTCTCTCTCTCACACAGCTTCTCTCTCTCCCCAGTCCCCAACTTCTCTCTTTCTCTCCTATGTTCTCTCCCTCTCCCAAGTCCCAAGCTCCTATTCCCATATTCCCATTACCAGCAGACGACAACAAATAAGCCCTCTCTCTCTACCTTCCTCTCTAGCCTTCTCTCCCACGGTCCCACCACAGCCCTCTCTCTCTCCTCCAACTTCTCTCTCTCCCTCTCTCCCACTTTTTCTATCTTTCTCTCTCTCTCTCTCTCTCCCAATCCAGTGCTCTCAAGTCTCACTCCCACCACAGCCCTCTCTCTCTCCCCCAGCTTCTCTCTCTCTTCGTCTCTCCTACCTTCTCTCTCTCCCAATCCCATCCCATTCTCAGGCTCTCAACCCGGCACGAGTTTTGGCCCTACTAATACGGGCTTGAGTGAAAAAAATATAGAGCAAAAAATAAAATAGGCTTGTCCGACCCGATTAGTACAGGGCCGGGATTATTCGGGTCGGGCTCGGGCTCAAACATTTCAAAATCAGTCGGGTTGGGCCGAGCTCGGATAGGATATCGGGCAGGGCTTGAGCCTTACTTTTGCTCTCAAAATTAATCGGGCCTATCAAAACCCCGGCCCGAACTGGCCCTTTGACAGCCCTAGCTAGGAGTCTAATTAATTTTAGTGTTCTAATTTTATTAGAATTCTAATTAATTTAGTTTCCTAATGTTACTAGAAGTCTAATTGATATTAGTCTCCTAATCATACTAGGAATACAGATATATCAATTCTGATAAAACTCTAATTAAGTGAAGCATGCTAATTATATTGAAATTCTAAGTAAAATAAGCATACTAATTGTACGGAAATTCTAATCAAATTAAGTATACTAATTGTATTGAAATTGTACTCAAATCAAGTATACTAATTGTATTGAAATTCTAATTAAAATAAATATAATAATTTGACTAAAATTCTAATTAGAGCAATTATAATAGTCCTACCAGAATTCTAATTGGAATAAGGAACTAATTTTATTAGAATTCTAATCTAAGCAATGAATTAATTCTATTAAAAATCTAGTTAAAACAAATAAACTAATTTTATTAAGATCTAATTAAGACAATGAATTAACTATACTAAAAATCTAATTAAAAATAAAGGAACTAATTTTATCAAATTTTCTAATCAGGTCGAGGAATTAACTTTACTAAAAAAAATCTGATTTAAAATAATGAATTAACTATACTAAAATTTTAATTGAGATAAAAGGACTACCTTTTGCTAATTCTGATTAAAGAAATAAATTATATTGTACTAAAATTCTAACTGAAGCAATGAATTAATTTTACTAAAATTCTAAGAAAAAGGGGTTTTGGGCCCGCTATGCTAAGGAGGATTGGCCTCGTTCCCGAGTACCCTCCGTATGCTCCCTTGGGCAAATCGGGTGGCTGAGATTAAAGGTAAATTGAATTTCAGATCATAAAAAATGGTATTTTTAGATTTTCTTAGTCGATTTCGGGGTAATAATTATGAATTAAATTGAGAAACTATAATTATAGAAAACTGAAATAATGTTTAGAAATTTTAAAAGTATTAAATTAAGAAGTTAAAACCAAAATTAATCTTCCAGCTGAATTTCTCAACCTCGAACCTTGCATTCGAAACTTTTATGAACTTCGATGCCATCTCCAATCGTAGAACAAAAACCTAATAGCTCTGATACTAATTTATTCCGTGGAAGCTTTCAAATTAACCAACGATATCACGATGAAAGATCAAATATGAACGCAAAATAAAAAGAAATTTAATACAATCATATAACAGACAATATTTACGTGGTTCGGCAATATACCAACATCAATGGGCAATGATGATTCACTATATTAATGATTCTGCAATAATAAAAGAATATTTAAGCCCCACCAATGGTCTCCCCAACCTCTAGATCGGTTTACTAAAGCTTTACCGCGATATCTCAACTCCCTTATGTAATATCTCGAAAATTTGAGCGTTAAACAATAACCTCAGGATCTGTGCCCGACTGGTCGTAGGTTTGACCAAGTGAGGGTCAAACGGTGGAAATAAGAAAGAATGTATCAACGCGATGTAAATGTGACCTAAGTATAGAGTTAGAAGTTAGTTAAGGGTCACATACACCTATCTCTGGTGTATGCGCTCAACACACAAACAATGGAGGTTATAAGGGTTTTAATAACCTAAAAGAGAAGTCATTTCTCTTGTTTGGTTGGTGAAGAGAATTAAGAAGAGAGAGAGAGACCAAGGAGAGAGTGAGAGCTTGGAGTTAATGCAAATCAAGAGGAGATCGAGCAATAAATGTCGGATTCAACGTGATTGGAATCGTTGGAGCCGAAGCTAGGAACCCTAACCATTCAAATCAACCATTCAAGCTTTTAAGAGATTGATTTGAGGTGAGTCTTATTAGAATTAAATGCATAGATGTTTGATGATTAAATTCAGTCAAGTGTAGTTAAAAATATAGAATTAAATGATAGAAAAGAAAGAAAAATAGAGAGAAAAAGATTTGGAAGAACAGTCCGAAAAGGGGCTGAGTTCTGGCCAAATTGACAAATGAATTTTGAGAATTGATTAATCGATTTTGGTCTAGAAGTTGAAAAAGCAAGAATGCCCGAGTTCAATTAATCGATCTGAAAATCGATTAATCGATTTTGAAAGTCGATTAATCGATTTAGAAATCGACTAATCGACTGAGTACATCCAGTGGCTGGAGAATTAAAGCTTGGAGAAATTGACTAATCAAATTGAGAAAATCGAATAATCGATTTTGGATTTCGAGTAATCGATTTGGGATTGATTAATCGATTTTGGATTTTCGACTACTCGATTTCGGGATCGATTAACTATCTTTGGGATTTTTGATTAATCGATTTGGGATCGATTAATCGATTTGAGAATCGATTAATCGATATAGGGTTTCAATTAATCGATTTTGGAGATCGATTAATCGATTTTGGCAATTTTACTTAATTTCTTAATTGGACCTTGGGGTTCATGGAGGGTCTTGGATCTTCTTTATTACATCTTTATTGATATGTTGTATATGTTATGGTGTACCATAGGTGGTACGTGTGAACACAAGCATAAGGAGCCGTGTGGGACCTTGATGCTTAGACCTTCAGAGACTTGAGGTAGGAAACACCTTGAACATATATTTTAATTGTAAGAGCATGTATGTAGTGATATAGAAATAAATTGATAATTCTTTAAATCATGAGAATCTTTATAAAAAGGGTGTGTGTGTGTGACACCAAAAAAGTAAATGAGAATGAAACATCCCCAGGGGATGAGAAAGTGATAAAGGCATCAGTGTGATGCGAGTAAATTAGACATCCCAAGGATGTAAGTGAAATTATAAAGTATGATTAAACAAAAACTGATAAGGCCTAATTGATATAAAGTAGCATATTTACACGGTGAATAACTATATGTAAAGCACATGATATTTTTATTATTTACGGTTTGAACAGAATATCCCACCGACGTGGCGGGATACCCACGACTGACTCGGCAGGATATCTGTGGCCGATGCAATGACCAATCCATTACACCGATGCGTGATCTATCCCGTGGGATGTAGAGATGAGATTTAACCCCGTCGCCTATGAGAAAGGGACCTGGGTAGTATTCACGGTTGATATATATAACAATTGTCTATTTAGACGACGGTGGAGGGTATTCCATCGGGGCTTGATGCTATATTGCTCGGGGACTACTTAAGTTGAAGATTTAAGTTTTCTTTAGGCCTATTCAATGTAATTCATGAACAGTTAATAATAAAGTAAAACATGCAAACCACTAGTAAACTTTAAGGCATATTGTAATTATTTAAACTATTTTCCAACAAGTGCATAAATGTATCATGCTAAGAATATCATAGAATATATGTGAGGATTTGATTTATATGTTCATTGTGTTATTCCCTATTGAGCTAAGATGCAGCTCACCCTTTAGACTATACGTCACAGGTCCAGTGCTAGCAGCGGCCGAGGCTTCGAGAGACGTGGATCCGGGCGATTCAGATTACGTGCCTGGGGAAGAGTTGGAGCCTCGTCCCGAGGACTTCTTCTAGGAGACTCTGCTGAGTACTTTGATAGAGTGAGTTTTTAGAGCTTATTGTGTCGCTTGGTATGTCAAGCCTTATTTTTGGGAAATGTAATTAAATTAGTATAATTCTTTTGGTGAACCATCTGGGGTGATCTGTTCATCACCGATGGTTCGGGTCGATTCTCTGTTCATGCGTTGACATGAAAGCAGAACTGTCTTTTGAGGTTTATACCTAGAGTAGTATGTTGGTTTCTGTATTATTTAGTCATTTGTTTATATCATTTTGTAATTGCTTGTCGTACCAATGGTCCATACAGATCTATGGGGCACGGTCTTGAGGATCGTGCCGATGGCACGGGGTTTTTGGGTGCCGAAATCCGGGCTGTCACACCTTAACTCTTTAATTCGTCTAAGGGTTTTCGCTTATATATAGAAGACACTAAACTCTACTTCTAATCTAAGAGAAACTAGCCTTATATAAAATATCTAAATCTACAATACAAAAAAACAAATATTAACAAAAAACTATTAAAGACGTACTATTAGCGGCAAGGGTATTAGCAGCAGTTTTTTGTTAATAGCGGTAGTTTTTGGCTGACGCTAATAGTCTTGTTTTTTGTAGTGCTACTTCTAATCTAAGTTAGAGCCTAAAATAACATATCGATTATACCCGATATGTATCAGACTGAGGGTTGGCCGATGTGCCCGAAATGTATCAGTTTTAAATCCTTGCTAGGACCCATCAGAGTTTTGTTTAATTAGAGAAGTTTTTTGGTTGTAGGGACTAGGGAGCTGACCTGAGAGATAAATGAATCTGGTTTACCGATTTTTAGTTATGTTTAATTAGAGAAGCTTTTTGGTTGTAGGGACTAGGGAGCTGACCTGAGAGATAAATGAATCTGGTTTACCGATTTTTAGTTATGTTTAATTAGAGAAGCTTTTTGGTTGTAGGGACTAGGGAGCTGACCTGAGAGATAAATGAATCTGGTATACCGATTTTGTACAGGATTCCTACGACAGCGAGTTGTCCATCTTTGCTCTTGTGAACCATATGCACCTCTAAGGAAAATCTGTGATTGCACACAACAACTAGTTAGAGTACGTAAATTAGATGTAAATGATTTTTGAAACACAAATCATGGTAGGATGTGTTAGCTTCATAGAACAATATTCTCTACTCCATTTAACTTATTGTGTTTTACACCGTGTTTGTACATGTGGATATGATGCCTCATAATAGCTATGTTAATGAAGGAATAAAATCTTTATTATAAAATAATCAGACTAAATATAATTAAATTAAAATTAATAAATGTCCGACATGTGATTAAAGAGTGTCGTTTCGATTTGAGCATTAATGGGAAAATTTGAATCGTCTATGTACCCATTCTATGTATTGAAAAACACGATATATGGTGCAAAAGGATCCGAAGGTAAAAATCATGGATCAAAGATTATTGAGAGAAACCCTTGGCTTGCAGCAATTCCCCCGACGAGAAGTGATGGTTAAAATTTTGAGGAAAGTACTTATTCACGCCCCTCAAACAAATTTATCACTAAATCCGTCATTTTTTTTTTAAAAATATGAGATAGCGCCCCAATACAGGTTTACACAGGTTATACCCTGCCATTTTGGGTGCATGAACCCTTATGGGTTAGAGTTGGATTACGCATTTGCCCCTAGACCCAAGTGATTTCTCTTCACCGGAGATTTACTCGAGAAAGGAAAGCATCTCTTCTCGGCGTCCGAAAACCCTAAACCACCTAAATATCACCCATTTCCCTTCCTTCTTCACAGCATTAAAGGATTCTTCTTCTCCGGAGATTGTGGGGTCTTGGGTTCGCCAGCTGTGAAATACATGCCGTGAAGAGACGACGGCTTCGCCGGAGATCAAATAAATACCGGGAAGAGACTCTGGGTTCGCCGGAGTTGAAATAAACGTCGAGAAGAGACTCTGGGTTCGCCGGAGTTAAAATAAACGTCGGGAAGAGAGCCATCGTCGTCATCTTCTTCAAAACCCTCTGGTTCGCCGGCTATTAAATACATGTCGTGAGGATACGACAGCTTCGTCGGAACTTAAATAAACACCGGGAACAGATGATGGGCTTGCCGTAGCTGAGCCGTCGTCGTCTTCTTCTCTAAAAACCCAGAGGCATCGTCGTCTTCTTTTCTGAAATGCCCAACCTTCTCACAGAATCATCAATCTTCTTCTCCAAAAACCCTAAATCCCCTTTAGTAGCTTTAATCAGCCAACAATAAGAAGAAAAAAGAAACCAGCGTTGCAACGAAGGAAGAGGAGAACCGATTAGGGCATTTGCATTTTTTAGGCCATAAATTGTAATGAACTATCACCTTGATTGTTGGCTGATTAAAGCTGGTTGCAATGCTGGTTTCTTTCACCTTGATTGCAACGAAGGAAGAGGAGAACCGATTAAGGGTAAAAAGGTCATTACCCGTCTCAGAGGTCCCTACACAAACAGCTTGGATGCCCGTTTAAAAGGTGCCGGAGCGCTGTTTTGTTATAAATAACGGCAGCCGATTATGTCGTTATAAAATGAGGCACAGGGCTTGATTAAGTAAATCGCCCTCAAATTTTCATAGGACCCGACATTGGTATCAGACCTACCGATCCGTTTAGCATTATCAATTGTGGTCATTAAACTACACTACAATGGGCTTTGCTCCATACAGGCAGTCTAATGCATAGTCACATCGTCGATCAATATTGTTTGATTAATAATTTTTGTATTAGGCGGAAATATCCGCTGTGGGTGATCCTCATCACCAATGCAACCAACAAGAAACCTTATGGCTGTGTTTGGGATTGCTCTTTGGAGGCAAAGAGTAGCTCTCTGTTCTAGTGCTGAAAAGTTTAGTATGAGACTGTGTTGGGTTATAAGTGCTCTTATCTCTTTCGGAGAGTAAAAGAGCTGAATTTGGGTCTCTTTGAAAGAGTAATTTAAACCTGCTCTTTTAAGTGGACCCCTCTTTGCCTCCAAAGAGCGATCCCAAACACAACCTATAATAACTTATTTTTGGTGATCCTTTTTTAGTATCTTGTGTCACAAGAAAAGAAGGCATTGCCATTTTCTATTTTTATTGTTGGATCCTTTCACCTCAGCGATCTGCACCTCGGTCATAAAGTGAATCGATCACCTTTCCCATCATCCTCTACTCATTTTTGTTGGGATAATTATCAGTGACTCTTCTACAATTGTCGATCACTACCAACGAATATCTTTACCTTTTTAATCGGTAATCATGGTCACTGTCGTCTACATTGGATCATCACCATCAAACTTGTCACTATCAAAACACGGACTGCAACAACATAAGAAGGTTTCAGCTAGTTGGAGAAGCAGACGATGAACGGTGTAGGTCATGTTGTTGTTTTGGTAAAAAAGAGTACCCCTTTTTGTAAGTTTGTGTAGAGCCTGCACTATAAGTATAATGTAGTTGCTTGTGGGACTATCTGATTGTCGTTCATCCTTGAACATTAATCGGAAAATTTGAACCATCTATATAATGATGGACCAATTTGATGTATTGAAAGGCATGGTGGTGCACAAGGATCCAAAGGTGAAATTATGGATGAAAGATGTGTTAGAATAGTTCTACATTGCCTGTGGGCTTGGAGGTCTTGGGTTGTATATAATCTGGGCACCCCTCACCTTATAAGCCGATTTTGTGAGGTTGAGTTAGGCCCATGAAATTCTACATGGTATCAGAGCCCCTTGTCACAAAACTCTAGTTCCTGTGTGTTTCCATGTATATACAATATACCGGGGGACATAAATGGTACAAAATGAGGCCACGATGTTGATCAACCTATTGACTGTATTGGATCATACCACTGGTAGTCACCAAGTTCTTTGAATTTTTGAAAATTTTGTCAATAATTCGTGAATTTGAGGTTCTTTGAATTAACCACAAATTATTCACTAATTTTTAAAAATTTGCGTGTTTTTAAAAATCATGAATATTTTGTGAATAATTAGCGACTTTGTCAATAAGGCTTTTAAAAAGAGAAAAGTACTAAATAGCGCCCTAAATTTTTTTTTATCACAAATTCCTTAGTTATTTATTTATTTATTACAAAAGGGCACTGGATACGGGTTAAAACGGGCGAGATATGTCCGTTTTCGATGCATGAGGGTTATCCCTATCTTCTGAGGGACGAAATTGCCCCTTGGAGAGGGTTCTTCTTCTTCGACAATCATTCTTCTTCTCCGGCAATCTTAGAAGAAGCCATGGGGATGACGGAGAGAGTGGAAAGGGTTCTACTTCTCCGGTGATCTTTATTCTTCTCTGATGATATGAGAAGAGGGTTGTGAAGGATCTGAGTTTAGCCATGGAGATGACGGAGAGAGTGGAGAGGGTTCTTCTTCTCCAGCGATCTCAGAAGAGTTGAAGGATCTGAGTTTAGCCATGGAAATGATAGAGAGAGTGGAGAGGGTCCTTCTTCGGTGATTGTTCTTCTTCGATGATCTCAGAAGAGGTTTTTGAAGGATCTGAGTTTCAATTTTGAGTTAGTGAGAGAGAGAGAGAGAAAGAAGAGAGAGAACAAAAACCCACCCTGCAACTGCAAACCATCGAAATCCTACTTCTTTTGCTAAAATAGACTGCTAATAAATTTTGACTTGATGCCCCAAGGCCCCCAACACAAGAACTTTAATAATACATATATTTTGTGAGAATATTAAGTAATTTATTGGCTGTCAATTTTTATTGGCTATCTGAGAATAAGCCATCGAAACCCTAGTTCTTTTGCTTTGATCAGATGAAAAAAAATATTTTACTGCCTATTTGAGAAGAAGCCATCGAAACCCTAGTTCTTTTGCTTTGATCAGATGGAAAAAAAATGGTGGATTTGATCAAAAGGGTAAAGTTGTCAAACGCTCCAACCGCTACGTGCATCGACAGTGCAAGCGACCTGTTCATTGTACGCTGGGGCACTCTTTCGAAACAAAAACGGCTTCGGTTATTTTTGGGATAAAAAATGGCGGAGGGTGCCTTTACATAAAACGTCCTTTTAAAATTTTCCATACATTTCAATCTTATTTTTTAATTTTTCTCTGAGTTTTTCCAGAATTTGCAATATTTTGCTGTATTTTAACTTTCCCAGAAGTTTTGTAAAACCCGATTTGGTGACTATGTTTTAAACCATGGTTGAATGCCATGCCACTTATTTTCACAAATTAAGAATTGTATAAGAGATAGGGGAGACAGAAGGAGAGAAGAACCACCTCTCGCCGTTAATGGTGTGCTCCGAAGGTGAGTGCCAGTGTGGCACTGCTGAAGGAGGTATTGGGTGTTGTTCACATACATTGCTCCTGCATCATCTGCCCACTGGAGCTGTAGCCATAGGAACACTGGTAAAAAATCATCAAATTGGCATTTGGGCATAGATTAAAAGAAGCAAAAATAAATAATTTTATCCCTAATTATTTGTATTAGTACACTAACTAAATCTCAAGGGCTTTTTGCCTGATGGCCAGGTACCTAGCTTCCTGAGGAAGCAGGAGGCCTGAGTTTGAATCCTCCCTTAAGGCCACCCTAGGGATTTATATCTTGTGACGTGGTGCCTGAGTTTGAATCCCCCCTTAAGGATACCCTAGGGATTTATATCTTGTGACCTGGTGGGTGTGAACTTGGGGTGCGTACGTGCCACTGGATTAGTTGGGGGTCCTAAGAGGCCCAGACACCTAGGTTATCAACCAAAAAAATTAACTCTGAACCAGGCTTACCATAATGTCATGACCCCGATGCACTAAAGTTGCATTTGAGGGCTTGTAGCTTCTATTTAGGCACCCTAACTGGTGCACCACCTTTACTCTCTTGTCTAACAAATCTATGGGAGATTGCATTTTTCTCCTACCGCAATTTGCACATTCCTCACGAATTTCACCCCAGTGTTTCGGCCCATATTCGGTCCCATCAACGTAACTGATCTCTATCTTATCCTCTGCAAAATAATTGTATTAACTGTTATATGAGATGCACACAGCTATTTGCAACCAATAGAATTGTAGAGCACCCACCCGATCGCGGACTTCATTCTCAAGTCACTTTTTGCTGTGTGTATATGGCCTTTAATTAACTGCTTTGAATTAGAGGATAGAAACTTTTTCACCCCACATAATAGATCTTGAGATCATAGAAGCCTCATATGTTGATTCCAGAGTGGCATACATGCATCCTGAAAAGTGACCCAAGAATCAAGTGGTCGAGGTGGGTTGTTCTAAAATTTTAGTGGGTGAAAATAGAGGTACCCGTATGAGATTATCCATTTACAACCCTAATTAACAATGTTCGTAATGTCGTAGAGCCTATTTGGATGGCGAATTGGGATCGAGAGCCTTTTACGGGTTCATAGTTCATACTATATTCAAACAGGGGCCATAAAAAATAGACACTTACCAACTTTTTGAGATCTCACAAGCACAAAATGTAGCACAAGGATGATTAGGATAGTGTTTTTGAAGATGAAAATTTTCTGATTCTCCATTTTCAGAGAGAGAGAGGAGGAGAGAGTACGTATTTGAATTGAGAGAGAGGGAGAGAGGGGAAGGAGAGAGAGTCTATCGTATATGTGGGTTGTTCTTTTGTTGACGAGAATGAAAAGGTTTAAAGACACTCGCTGAGAGAGACGGATTTAAAGACTCTTGGAAGGTCCTAAGACAAGTATTCCTTATGTTTTGACCAAACTGCCAGATGTTTTAAGTATTTTTTCTTTTTAAAATATTAAAGAATATAAAACTATTTTTTCTTTAACTAAGAGATCATTTTTGGTATTTTGTTCAATTCATATCTGATATGGCCTGAGGGGGGAGGGGGGGTTTATATCATATCAAATGGGGCCTAAAACTGTACATATTGGCTGTTATGCATCGAAAATAGCTGATATTTAAAAGGGATAATGGCTCCTGTCGTGATCAACTTTTAAATAGAAAGCTCACGTTGAAAAGATCTTATACGGTCAGCGAAAAGGAGATCTTAAGATCATAGCTCACTAATCAGACCATTAGGTGTTGATTACACATCGCACACATCCATAAAAGTGACTATGAGAAGGATTCTCGGTTCACTTTTGGCAATGTGAGCTACATTTAATGATCATATAGGACTGCCTTATGGGTGGGCCATGATCTCAAAGTCTCTTGTGTGAAAAATTGGGACGAAAAATAATCTCCATCAATCTCCATCGGCATTCTAACAGTGGAAACTTCAGGCTACAAAGGGAGAATCTTAAGCTGTAAATACTGGTACCCTATTACCAAAACCCTCATCTTATATTCAACGAGATTGGGGCTTTTCCTGTAAACAAGGGCCAGGAACAATCAACTTTTTCTTTTTTTTCCCAATCAGAATCAGATCATTACACTTAAGTAGATTATTTGTTGACCAACAGTTGTCGACCATCAGTAGTCTACTATTCACATGTGAACCAAATGCTCTGTCAAAATAAACGGCGTGGCCGGATCTTCAACTACGCTAGAATGCCGTCAAGAATATTGACTAGGCATTGACGTTGCCGGCATTTTTTATACGGGACACTGTAGATGCAATTGCTCAATCTTTGACCGTATCAATAAAACTTCAATGTCGAGAGTCGGGTCTGCCCAAATCGAGAGAGCACACTCTTGCAAGTCTGGCAATCCATCTATCGAGTTTGGTTGGCTAGATTTGCCAGAATATAGGATCTCTCCATGGAAGGACTGCCATTGCAGCAGTGGCACAGGAGCCGGCAGCTTGCGACGATGTCATATCAGATAGATATCAGCCGACATGAACGGATATGGCCGATATGACCTGATATTGACCGATACTTAAGGTTAAACTAAATAAGGGTCCTATCGGATCGGAGGGGACCTATATATATATATATATATATATATATATATATATATATATATATATATATATCTATGTCTATTTATAATAAATTTGGCTTGATTTGTTCCTAAATATGCAACACATTACAATCTTTTGTTTGAGAAAAACACATTACAATCTTTTAGTTAATTGGCTTTCAAAGTATACCACACCATTTAAAATTCAAACACGCAGTAAGGATAATTGATAAGGGTGCCTCCATTTGCACTCACAAAATCTGTAAGGGAAGCACAACCAAAAACCCATTGATCACTTCGAATAAAACAGGAGATCATTTTCCCATCCCAAACTTTCACACAATAGATTTTGATATTATGAGCGTATTATGAGACCGTCAGTTTTTTATTTCATGTGGAACACATCCCAAGAAGTGACTCGAAAATAGTGTGGCACACATCATGCAGTCAAGTCAGTTTTCGGGATAAGCGCCACATGGAATCAAAACCTAGAGATCTGATGGTACACATGATCTCAAGATCCATTGGAGATCTGATGGTACACATGATCTCAAGATCCATTGTCCAAAGATATAAACGAAAAATGATCTTAATCATTTGATTCAAAGCGGTCTATAATTTTTAGCTGTAGTGCCCATAAAGATTTTACGGTGCAAATAGAGTTACCTATTTGAGCTGGTTGGAAATTATAACATTTGCCTAACTACTTGTACATGACTCGTTAGCAGAACATGCATATACTTGATTGACCATAAACCTAACATCAGGTCTTGTCATAATAAGATATGATTTTGGTCAGTTCCGAACGGTTGAACCCTAAATCAGGGTTAAGCTGATTTTAAATCCGTTGAATGTAAGGGAATCTTGACTTTCACTTTGGCAAGTTGACATCTATATTTGGATCTCATGCATCCAGGGGCGGATGGCAGGCCCCACAAGCTCTGATAAAATCCTTTAAGCCCTAATAGTAAGTTATTTTTAAGGCACCCTATTTTGTTTTTATGGCTCCCATAAAATAAAATAAAAAAGTTTTAGTTTTACTTGAGTTTGGATATTTGTAGCCAAATATTCAATCTCTGTAATCTAAGACTTAACTTGCAAACCTTTGGTTTCAGAGACCAAATCTCCAGTTGCAAATAACCAAGCTAGTTTTAAGTAAATAAAAATTCTCATCCCCACGCTCTCTTTCAATCTGAGCTCTTTCTCTCTCTCCCCACAATTTGCCTCTCTTTTTCTCTCTCTCTCTTCATAATCTGCTCTCTCCTCTTTCTCTGTAAGGCTATTGCAGTCTCCTCTCGAGCTCCACGACAATTTGCACGATCTTTTACCCCGACTCTCTATCTCTCTATCTCTATATCTTTCTATATGTCTATATTTTTAAACCTTAACTCTTAAATACCTAATTAATGGTGTCATGTTAATCATAAATTCATTTCTAAACTCACAGTAATATTTTAAAATTGGTTCCGACTCTCATGTTTATCATTTAAACACCAAAATGGTATTATAATGATCTTACACCATCAATGGCTTAAGATGTTGGCGATCCGTATTGTCAAAGTGATAGATCATGGATTGAAGTGTAATATATCCAAAAATAGTGTTCTAAGTAGATTTTAAACCATCCGATCTGTGAACTAAAATAACAACTAGTGTATTTAGTTTTAATGGTTGATATTAAAATTCATCAATCAGATGGTTCAAATCTACTTATAGACATGTTGCTGAGACATATTCCACCGAAAGATTGTCACTTGAACAATTTAGATTGGTAATAGATGTGTTTTACATTGCATAATGATAAATCATACTTCAATGGTATGAGATAGAAGTCTAATTTTAAAGTAAGATAATTTTAAACACCATTTTTGTGTTGTCCAGCTTTATTAAAAATTAAAATTGTATGATATTTTTAAAGGGTTTTGTGATTTTGAAAAAAAAAAATCTATTTCAACTAAGGGCAGGACAAAAATTTATTAACATTTAATATATCAATATCAAGTGCTTCCTTTAAGAAAATCCTGCATTTGCCACTGCATGCATCCAACGATTTTAAAATCTGTTGAACCTACCGAGAAAATTTTGGACTTTATGCAGAGCGCTTATTAATAACACCAAAGTACGGTTTGCACTTAACCAGATTCGCTTTGAGAAGAATGTCAAATGCATATTTGGTCCGGGGAAAAATGTGGACAATCCACAGTGCCACCCGAGAAAGAAACTCTCTGGTCTATGATCTTGGTATAGAAAATCTTGGAGAGGTTGGACATTATTTAGATGGAAGACTGTTACCGGCAACGATAAAAATTTCGGGTTAAATTTCAGTTTTGGACATGATCAAAATCAAAATCGAAATTCAAAATTTTGGCCGAAATTTTAGATCCTATACAAAAAAACCAAATTTTTGGGTTACAGTTTCGGTTTTGGTGGGGTCCAAAACCAAAATTTTGGTGGTTTCGGCCTCTCAAATCATCCACGTATGTAAATAAGGAGGAGAATAGTATTTCCATATTTATTTGAGTAAATAAGTAAGGATTGGCAGGACTTCCCCTGAAAACCTATGTGAATAAAATATGTACTGATGAAACAATGAAATCAAGCTCAATGAGGTTCTTTAAGGTCATACAACGCCTTCGTGTCATAGGCATGTGATGTTTTAATCCTAAGGGATACCTTCATAGTGACTATTAAAAGGTAATAATATGGATATAATTTTCAACTAAGCTTAAACCAATCATTTATAAAATTTAAACTCATTTAATAAATCATTCAAATAAAGTCTTAAATAATTTAAATTAATTATGCACCTATAGTCCTGTGGCTAAAGTGTCATCCATAAAAATATAAAGTGAAATAACATGATAAAAATACCATCCACTACGTGAAAAAGCTAAAAAAATCACTGCCTGAAATAGTGAGTTTTTCAAAAAATCACTGCCCTAAACAATTGTAAAAAAAATAGTGATTTTTTTTTACCACTATACAAGACAATGGTTTATGAACTTCAACAACAACTGCTCTTAACAGTCATAAAAAAAATCACTGCTTTTTTTACAATTGTTTAGGGCAGTGATTTGTTTATGCAATTTTTTAAAAATATATATATATATATTTAAAAAAAATAAAAAATTACGTCGATAATTTTTTATGCAAATTTTTTTAAAATAATAATTTTTTTAAAGCAATTTTTTTTTAATGCTTTTTAAATGTAATTTTTTAATACTTTTTTAAATTTTTTTTTTAATGCTTTAAAAAAAATTATATAAAGAAAAAAAGCTATTAATCTCATATTTAAACACATCTATTCAACTCAAATGCAAATCATTCAATGTCATTAATAAATAAAATAGATGCCCAATTCTTTTATTCAAATAAAAGATTGCATCTCAACCTATAATACCTTTCAAATGAGCCAAACATTTTAAACTCTATATGCCCATCCTTTTATTCAAACAAAAATAAGAAGAAAAAAATTCCCATGACCTATGACCCATTTCCAAAATACAAGCCCCATGACCCATTTCCAAAATACAAAAGTGATTTAACAATCTAAAAGTGATTTAACAATCTAAAAGCCCCATGACTCATTTCCAAAATACAAGGGAAAAAAATTAAATTTATTTCTCCTCTCCTGCTAAGTGTTCCCCCCTAGAGATCCGTTTGAGGTGAGCTTGAAATTGAAAAGTTTTGTCTGAAATCAAAAGGAGAACATCATTAAATTGAGAATATTATTTCAGAATCCCGACAAGTAAGTGTGCCCTATGTTACTAAATTTGCTGCTTTACCCAGTGAATGGCGAATTGGTCCAAAGAGAATCAGTGGGTTCGACATGATGCGCGAACCGCACTAAATTGCTGAAGCTGATATTTTTTTAGAAGTTAAAAAACTTAGGATTTAACTTGGCACTAAATTGCGAATTGGTCCAAAGCGAATCAGTGTATTAGGTCGTGGGTACACAACCTAATATAAAATGCACACATTCTATCTATCACCTAACTAAATGAGCTAGAGCTCTTTTAGTAATAAGATGTGAATTTTAATTATAATCATACGTTATTCAAGCTAACTTACCAAAGAATAAAAATAGAAAATAAAAACCTCATCCTACCCCTAGTAAATCAGGTTCGCATGACAGTAGTGAATTACGACTTACGAACCGGAATTAGAATCAAGCAAACTAAGTAACAGTGCGTGCCCCTATAAAGGAATAAATTCTTATTTCTGCCCTGTCATCTAATTGGAAAGACGAAGGAGAATCCATTGGTGGTTTCCACCCACCAATGATATGGAGACAAGAAAATTTGTGCCTCTCAGTTTATATAAATTGTATTTAAGTAGAGGAGATGAGGTACTCACACAAATAGGGATCACTGCAACAACCAAAGAGATCTGTCTGCCAGTCATTTTGGTATCATATCATAGGCATCGGGGATCAATAGTATTATAGATCCATGCCTACAAGACGAATACTACACCTCATCGTTCACCAGTGCACAATATGTAATAAAGTTAAAACTATATAGAATAGAAACGAAGCAAGGAAAAAACCACAACTTACATACAAAACAAATACATATTGTCGATCATGTTCTAGAGATATTAGACAAAACAAATAAATATTGTCGATCTGTGGAAGAATAATGTATTGATAGAAAGAGAAAAGGCAACGAAACTATGAAAAGTGACAACAATATGCAGTATTACTTTGTATATAAGTGCCTGCCTCAGAGTATTTGGTAAATTCTCTTCCGCTCTGCAATGCAAGTAATGTGCAAATCATAAGCACTATCTTATAAAAGTCAACCTCAAAAGGAATTATTATAGGCCACAGTATCAACAGATTTCATATAGTTCGGAAAAGTATGCTTTACCTAATAACATGTGAGATACCCATCATGGCATCATCAACCGTGACACAGAAGTTGTATACAGGTTAGCCATTGCTTCTCAAAATAACAAAGTCTCCTAATGTGTCTAATCTCCAACTGACCTTCATGAAAGTATCACACAATATTAACAAAGACATAATTATAGCTATAAGTGAATCTGAAAGAAATGATGAACCAATAGGCATTTCAAAATTCAAATATCAATAGGTATTTCAAAATTCAAACATCTAAATTATCAAGAATAGAATTCTCCTTTTAAAACTCTAAGATTTTGCTAACCTTCAAGTGTAGAAGAAAAAGAGAGAAATGCATAGGGATGTGGCCATTTACTTATATAGCGTGTTTTTCAGCTTCAGTGTGAACTTACGTAAGTATTATCCGGGTGGTTGCATACTGCATCCTCTTTAGCATATAAGTCATCCATAAATTGCACATAGAGATTGGCACAAAGCTTTGAGGAATTATGTGACCAGCTAATGAAATTGGGGTACAGTTCAATATAGCATTGACTTATGGCATGAGTCTAAATGTCAGTGATGCCCTACAAGCACAAAAACACTATTGTGACCGCCATGCTATAAACTAAAGGGACAATGACTCCTGACCGATATTTAAACTACAGAATGGCGTTTAAATGATCTTACACCATTAAATTTATACTTTTTATCTCACACCATTGATGCATGATTTATCAGTATGCCATGTGGCGCACATCTTTGACTAATCTAAATTGTCAAAGTGGCAATCCATCATTGGAAGATATCTCAGCCCAAAGAACATGCCTATAAGTGGATGTGAACCATCCGATTCAAATTTCTCAAAAAGTTTGATTTTTGGCCCATTGTGCTTCATTATATAATATATCACTTTGACTACCCACATCTTTAACCCTTACCGGTGTAAAGATCATTTAAACACCATTTTGGTGTTTAATTTGATGGTCAGGAGAGCCAGGTCTATAACTAAATACAACTGCTCAACAAAGAAATTGCCACAAGAACTATAATGCATCAATGTGAAATGTAGCATGAAAGCAGTGACCACTCAAAATTCATGCATGCACATATTGTGTGTTTGTTTTACTTGCAATAAGGGATTCTTGCCTCTTCAAAGTTCAAAACAAGCAGAAGATTTCTTGTCAATTAAAATATTAAGAGGTACTTCTGTAAAGTTAAAGGGCAGTTTTAGGCATTTATAAGATTGCCAAAACCCATAATTTCCATTTCTAAAGATAATGGTTATTTTAGGCATTTCTCATGAGTGCAAAAGATTGCCCAAAAAGAAAACCCTTAAATGGGAAAATTATCTAATTTTCACATGTGTACTCTCCCTCTCTCCCTCTCTTGCTCTCTCTCTCTCTAAAAAAAAGAAGAAAAATATGAGGCATCCAACCAAATTCTTTTGTCTCAGTGACAACCCTCTAACACACCACCTATCCAAAATCCAAGCAACAAGCATCCACTACTTTCTCAAATACTTACTCTTCATACCACCATCGGCAACAATAGACCAAATCTATCTCCTCAGCTCTGGCAGCAACTAAGCTCTCTCCCACACCCTTGTCCTCACCCATTATAAGCCATAAACCTCGATAAACCCAAATCGACCACCTTGTACCAGTTCTTCTCTGCCCATTTTCAATGCATACTCCACAAAGGTAACCCAGCGCCACCCCAAACACATTTTCTTTAATGGGTAGGTTGGGCCAGAACCTGCAGCGTCAAGATTGTAGTATTGTCCACCTTCCAGTTGAGCTACAGGCCCAAAACCCTGTCCGGCCCCAAACCCTTGTACCTCTGCTACATCCTTCATCTCATATTGCACCCATGCCCATTTCAGACCTCTGCACCAAGAGCAATAATGTTGCCTTTTGAAATCATACAAAACATCCAATTGCTCTTCCTTGCATTGGCCACTTTCTACACTATATTTGGAGGTTTATTGCTTAATAATAATTGGATACTCACATGGAATTTTTTTTACAAAAAAAAAATCTTGTTTCAAAACTACATATAATTACGCATCATCCGACATTTCAGCCTCTATTAGTATATATAATGAGAAGCCTGATCCACACATACCAAACAGATTATACAGACTAGTTAAGCTATAAGTACATTCCATCTTTAATAAAATAAATAAATAAATAAGAAACCATGGACTAATATTGGATTGGATGGTGTTAATCATTTATATCTAGATTAGATAGAAATCAACATATCCATGCCCAAAAGATAAATTAGAAATGCAAGTAAAATTCTGAAATTCACCTTAGTTTTCAAGTCATTGATCACATCCTCTACAGTGCTCTGTTTGGGAAGTCTTATATAGTGAATTACTACTTGAAAATAATTAAGTCAGTTCAAATAAGAAACAGTAACTCTAACATGATCTAGAATAAGACAACTGTCCTGGTCACATACTCACTTCATCCTTAGTTGTGTGATGAAAAGCAACTTTTAGAGTTTTTAAGCCCTGCAATTCCGGCAGAGGAATGTCCAAAACTTCATAATACAAGATATCGAATGTGTAACGACCCTGAAATTCAGAACACGAACCTGACTGTTTCGATCTACGTGCCCGACACGGAAATCGAGGCTAACTTAAAACTTTAGAATTAATATTAGTTAAGATAAAGTTGCACTGTGATTAGATGAGTTCACACTTGCGTTTTTGTTTAAGTCCGAGTTGTGTAAAGGGTCAATGTGACACGTTGCGCCGTAGCAACCGTGTTCGTGCCCCACACCGGAACATAAACTAGGGGCAAACAGAAATATCTGTTTAGTAACTTATAAGAGAAGAAAAGGGAAACTTAGAGAGAGATCTCCTTCTTCTTCTTCTTCTTCCCCTTGCCCTAGTAGCTCTAGTAGATAAAGAACCTGTAACTAGGTGGGTTTTCAAGAGGGTTCTTGGAGAAAAACAGGATTAGCAAGAGTGAGATGATGAGTTTCCTAAGCTAGGGTAGGTAGAGTTCAATGAAATGAGCTTAGGTATGGTCTAAGGTATGTGTGTGAAGTCTCTGCATGCTGAACCGGAGCTAAAGAGTTGCTCGTCGGACTCGGATTGGTGATGAACTCCGAGAGCTAGATCCGAAACCCTCATTCGAATCGATTTGCCGAAACCCGAGAGGGCCCAAACAAAGGTGAGTTTGTGTGTTTAAATAGGGGCAAATGAGAAGCCCAAGTATGTGCATTGATGATTGTGTTAATGGTTGTTGGGAACCATGAATGAAAAAAATGGGTTAAAATAGGGTTGGAGATGAACTCCATTAATGACAGAGGTTCTGTCATTATTGATCGATCAATGAAGGCATTGATCGATCAATGACAAGTGGTGATCGATCAATGAAGATCATCGATCGATCGATCTGTATAACACAAAAAGGGGGGAACAGAAGCCCCTAAATCCTGGAAGTTCAATGCCCGAAGGGCATTGATCGATCAATTTGGGCATTGATCGATCAATCCTGGGTATTGATCGATCAACAAGAGAGTGATCGATCAATGACTGTTGGTGATCGATCAACATAGGTATTGATCGATAACTGTAGGGTGTTGATCGATCAATGAAGGCATTGATCGATCAATTTGTATAAATAGTTAATGAGAACAGAAGGTGGGAATTTTTGAAAAAGGGTTAGTGATCGATCAATGAGGACATTGATCGATCAACAGGATGCATTTGATCGATCAACCCAAGTGGTGATCGATCAATTTAAGCTGTGTTAAATGTGAGTAGAAGAGAGGTTATTGATCGATCAATGAGTGTATTGATCGATCAATGATAAGAGGTGATCGATCAATAAGGTGTATTGATCGATCAATGATAAGAGGTGATCGATCAATAAGGTGTATTGATCGATCAAATGGCTTGTTGCAAAAGGAGAGCAATGAGGGTGGTGATCGATCAATGAGAGGTATTGATCGACCAACAAGAGGTATTGATCGATCAATAAGAGTGGTGATTGATCAATCACCCCTATTTTGTTCTGTTTTGGTTTTATGGGTTAAACACCACCGGACATTGTGCCGGTTAACTTTCTGACATCCCTAACACTTAAAGTACTATGTTTATGATCTAGGATCAAACCCTGATACCTTGAAAGGCTTTGGATTTGCTTAGAAGATAAAGTGACCTGAGGTAGGAGAAAAACCAACTTAAACTGCTTTTGAGTATGATTCCATGTTTATTTCATATCTATGCCCTGATTTCTGTTTTTACCAAGCATGTATGCATATCATGATTCTTGCTATTCTGATTTCTGTTCCTGATTCGTATTCTGAAACCTGCTTCTGATGTCTGTTATCTGATCTGTGAGGTATATATATATGTGATTTGATGATTTAAACCAGATGATCCCCACCGACCCGGCGGTATATCCGATGCCTGGCACACTTGTGCACCTGCTTTCAATCCTCGGCACAATTGCACTCCATAGATGAGGCATTGTTGCACTTTCAAAATTGTTCATGTGAACGACGATTGGTTGGGGTTTCCTATCGGACATTCCTGTTTACTCCGTGCTATATAGTCACGGGAGTTTCTTAAGTTAAATACACACAATTTAAGTACTCTGATAATATACTTGCATAACATCTGATTTCTTGCATAAAATCTCAGCTTTTAGTTTGATTCATCATGATTATACGTTCCTGATTTGATTTCTGTTATGAGATAGCATGATCTGCATATTCAATTCGTTTAGTTGGAATTCTTCTATTGAGCTATGATGTAGCTCACCCTGCTTTCTAAATCAATTTTAGGTTCTGAGGCTGTAGCTCCCGGCACAGAGAGTGACCCAGACTACCAGCCTGACCCAGAGGCTGAGGCCGAGGACGAGGAGATGTGACATTCAAAGGACGAGTTCTATCCGTAGCCTTTGAAACTTGGTGTCCATATCTTTGTATTTTTGTCCTTTTGGATTATTGTGTGCCTGGTGGCCACTTTTGTATATATTTTAGTAGGATTACTTATTGTATTATTTATGCATTCTATTCGGAACCACTATCGAGAACCATTGTTTGGGTGATAGATGTCCATCACCAATGGTTCTTCTTGGTTCCTTTTTGAGAATGTGTATTCTTTTGGTTTTATATAGAATTAACTGTTCTATCATTGTTGTTCTTTATGAGAAATGCGTTCATAGATGATACGATCTACCTTTCTTTGGATAGTGTCTCGCTTCGCTTATACTGAAAGCGTACACTCGTGATTGTCCCGGGGATCATCCAGAGTATGATCCTGATGGCACGGATTTCTGGGTACAGAAATCTGGGCTGTCACAGTTGATATCAAAGCCTAGACGTTAGGTTGAACTACGGGTTCAAGTTGGATTGTTTTCACAATCTATGTACTGATCAATGTTGTTATTTTCACAATGACAGACCAGTATGGGCCTTAAGTTCAGAGGAGGGCACAGTGGAGGTAGAACAGGTCAGAGAGAGATTCCTCTGAGGGATGTGCCCGAGGTCATAGGCACGTCAAGGGGTTTGGAATTCCTCTCACATGCAAATGCGGTTCCAGTGGGACCAAGAGGAGGTAGAAGAAGAAATGAAGAAAGGATGGAGCAGGTGTTGGAAGCATTAGCTACCAACGTCGCTCAACAGACAGCTGCTTTGGCTCAACAGGCAGCTAGACCACCCCATCAGCCCACTGGATTTGTGGAGTTTAGGAGAATGAGACCTCCTAACTTCTCAGGTCAAACGGATCCCATAGAGGCAGAAGGGTGGATAGAAGAGATGGAGAAGCTCTTTGAAGTATTACAGTGTAGTGACGTGGAGAAAGTGCGTTGGGCCACTTTCAAATTGGATGGTGACGCCGGACCTTGGTGGAAGTCGGTGTCACAAAATAGACAGAGAGAGTTTCCTCACACTCCTTGGACATGGGAGGAGTTTACGGAGGTGTTTTATCACAAATACTTCCCGAAAATTGTGAGGCATCAATGGGAAGTGAAATTCATAGAGTTGAAGTAAGGCGCCATGTCAGTAAGTAAGGGACTATGGAGCGGAGTTTGATAGATTGGCTAGGTTTGCACCTCAACATGTAGCCACGGAGTTGATGAGAGCAAGGAAACTCCAACTTGGCCCGAGACAAAATTTACAGAAAGACGTCGCCATGTGGGAAATGGAGACTTATGAGGGAGTCATGGCCAAGGCTCTCATAGCTGAGGAGGAGAACCAGAAACAGTTCTCTTAGAGGGACAAGCAGGCGAGAGAGAGACCATTCCAAGGGCAACCTCAGGATACAGAGCAGAACAAGAGGGCTAGATTTTCCAGACCTCCAAGATACCCTACGCACTCTCGACCGACGATTTCTTCAGGTCCGAGTTCATATCAGAGAGCAGCAACGCCTACATCTTCCAGATCATTTCGACCAGCTGGATCTTCTGGTAGCGGGGCCTCAGTGACTCAGGGACCTTCAAGAGTCTCGTCCTTCACTCCGGCCGCGATATGTGCAAAGTGTGGGAAACCACACAAGACAGAGGACTGCAGAAGAGAGACAGGGGCATGCTTCAGGTGTGGCAAGATGGGCCACTTGGTTAGGAACTGCCCTGAGGAGAGCAAGGAGCGGTTAGGATCGGTATCTACACAAAGATCATCTCGACCAATGGTTCACGATCGAGCTTATGCCGTCACCGCGACCGATGCTCTGACATCAAATGATGTCATTCAAGGTATGATTAGAATTCAAGAGATATGGTGTTGCTTAATATGATGAACTGGAAAATTTGAAAATATAGAATTTAATTGATTTATTTTGATTATAATAGTACACATAAACCTACACATCTAAAACGTTAAAGTAATGTTGAAATTGGTGTATAGGTGAGCTGAAACTGTATAGGAGTTGCGACATTTGCTTCCATAGGGCACGAGCCCTGATAGACCCAGGCTCCACGCATTCTTTCGTACGGCCTCAATTTACGAAGGAATTGAGTGCCACTCCAGAACAACTAGATTTTATTCTGACAGTGTCAATTCCCACGGGTAGTGCAGTGAATGCACTCACTGTGTGTAAATCAGTGGTAGTGGCAGTAGATGGTCACGAGACACGAGCAAATTTGATTTTGTTGGATATGAAGGGATTCGACATCATTTTGGGAATGGACTGGCTATCTGCTTACCACGCGAGTGTGGATTATCTTCGGAAGATGGTAGTTTTTCACCCTCCAAAGGAGCGATCCTTTAGATTCTTCGGAGTGAAGTCTAAGGTAGCTCCGTTGATATCCGCTATTCGGGCGGAGAGGATGATGAAGAGTGGATGCAGTGGATGTATATCCTTTCTACAAGAACAATGGGAGGAGACAAATGTGATATCCGATATTCACGTTGCATGCGAGTATCCCGATGTATTCCCTGAGGAATTGCCAGGACTACCGCCAGTTCGGGAGATTGAGTTTGCAATCAATTTGGTTCCAGGCACTGTACCAGTAACTAAAGCTCCTTATCGGATGGCTCCAGCAAAATTGCGAGAGTTGAAGGAGCAACTACAAGAACTGCTTGACAAAGGGTTTATTCGACCGAGTGTGTCCCCTTGGGGAGTGATCGATTTTAAATGAACCCTTGCAAGTGTACAAGATCTGTTCTAGTAAGGCAAGAACAAGGGTGTCGAACCCACAGGGAAATGTGAAATTTCAATCAATTCTTCCTAGAGATTTTGAAAACATCCCCGAGGAAGTACCAAGGGGCAGATTTAATTTTTACCAAAAACTTAACACTTTTCTAATTGCAAGAAAGAAAATAAATTAATCTAAAAATTTTGTAATGAGAAATTTAAGAACAAATTTTAAGACGAGATCAAGGAATATGCTACCCCAGATTTGCATCCCTTTCTATTATTAAACCCACAGTTTTATTAATCATCAAACACACCATCATTCCAAAAGATCAAATGACTAGTAATTAAGCATGATCATTAACCCGGCATACCCTATCTAAAAACGATGACTCAGCCTAACATTGCGGTATGAATCATGCTAAAAGCATAGCGTATCTCATGATGTTTAGATCAAAACAACATAAACATAATCACAAACTTTGAGAAAAACGATTTGATGATGACAATATTATACTATGGCATTAAACATAAAATATGGGTACTTATCTGGGGATCGCATCTTCCCCGATCTACAGCTTTTAGCCACTCATCCTTGGTGCAAGATCTTCAATTTCATTCAAGTCCATTCCCAAGAGAAAAGAAAACTAAAAATAAAAATATGTTCTAAGCAAGTCTCTTTACAAAAAAATCTAAACTAAAAACTAAACTAAAATTAAAAACTAAAAGCTCTCGGAAGATAACCCTACACTAAAAGCTCTCCCCTACAAAAAGCTCTCCCCATACAAAGCCGTGGGCCTCTTATTTATAATAGCCGATTCAAACTAACCCTAGTTGCCTCAATCGATTGAGGCTTAGATCTCAATCGATTGAGCTTAGATCTCAATCGATTGAGGCTTAGATCTCAATCGATTGAGCTTAGATCTCAATCGATTGAGGCTTAGATCTCAATCGATTGAGGCTTAGATCTCAATCGATTGAGCTTTGAATTTGACCTCCTTTAAGACACTTTTGCCTTTTTGTCTCAATCGATTGAAATTCATGTCTCAATCGATTGACACTAGTTGGAAGTAGATGCCCTTTTTGGTGAAATCTCCAATATGCCCTCAGCAGCAACAGTCGCTAGGTTGGTTTTCTGCTCTTCGCGTGGTTGACTGGATAAAAAGACTTTCCTTGTCGCGAAGTTGATTGTACTTTAAGAACTCGGGTGCTCGCTGGGTTAGATTTTATGCGCTTTGCGGGGTTCAATATCTTTCTTTCCCTTGATGGAGTTTGATTCCCTTCACAGATTTCAATGCTTCTTTAAACCTTTTTGTCCATAGTTCTTTTGTAACCTCTAATTTCTTTCTTTTATACACTTGGAAGATCCAAAGGTCAGAAACACCTGTTATCATCAACACCTCACAACAACCATCAAATACTTTCATCGAACGGCTAAGTGTAGGATTTAAGGTATGAAATATAGTCATATTTCAGCACCGATCAGGGAGCACCAGTATTGTTTGTTAGAAAGAAAGATGGTTCGATGCGTCTATGCATTGACTATCGGCAGTTGAATAAGTTGACGATTAAGAATCGTTACCCGCTTCCTTGGATCGATGATCTGTTTGATCAATTGCAAGGAGCGAGGTTCTTTACGAAGATCGACTTGAGATCAGGTTACCATCAATTACGAGTCAAGGCCGAAGATGTGGAGAAGACGGCGTTCAGAACCAGATATGGGCACTATGAATTCTTAGTTATGCCGTTTGGATTGACGAATGCACCCGCATCGTTTATGGACCTGATGAATCGTGTGTTTAAACCACACTTGGACAAGTCAGTGGTTGTTTTTGTAGACGACATCCTTGTCTATTCTAAGACAAAGGAGGAACATGAAGAGCATCTACATATAGTCTTGCGGACCCTCAGAGAACACAAATTATACGCAAAGCTCAGTAAGTGTGAATTTTGGTTGAACCAAGTGAGTTTCCTGGGCCATATTGTCTCCGCCAAGGGTATAACTGTAGATCCGACAAAGATCGAAGCTATCGTGAATCGGGAATGAAAAGCGTTTTCTTGGTTTGGCGTGATACTACAAAGGCGATTATTCAGAAGGTTTCTCTAAGCTATCAAGTCCGCTTACTCACTCACTAAGAAAAATGCTAAGTTTGATTGACCAACAATGCGAGAAAAGTTTTCGTGAATTGAAGACGCTGTCGACTACAAAGACCAGCTAGCTATACCTTCTTCCGGCAGAGGAGGCTTGGCTATCTCGATGGACGATCGTATAATGGTTTGGGTTGTGTCCTCAACCAACATAAGAAGGTTATCGCATATGGCTCTAGACAACTTAAGGAACATGAGAGAAACTACCCGACTCATGATCTGGAATTAGCGGCGGTGATCTTTGCTTTGAAGATTTGGAGGCACTACTTATACGGCGAAACATTCGATATCTACACCGACCACAAAAGCCTTAAATATTTGTTTACCCAGAAGGATTTGAATATGCGATAGCGCAGATGGATGGAGTTCTTGAAAGACTACGATTGTTCCATCCAGTATCACCCTGGGAAGGCCAATGTTATGGCAGATGCTTTGAGCAGAAAGTCTTCAGCTCAGTTGGCACATCTTATCACCAGAGTACAAAGGTGGCATCTACTTGAGGACCTGGCCTTATGTGATACGCTGATTGATGTCAGAGGTTCAGGGACACTGATGGCTACCATTATGATACGTCCCACATTGTTTGACAATGTACGTAAGCTCCAGATGATTGACAATGAGCTTATGGCAATTAGAAGGGATGTGATCAACGGGATCAGACCTGATTTTACCATCAAGGATGATGGCACTTTGCTATTTCGAGATCGGATATGCATACCGGATACAAAGGACCTAAAAGACACAATTTTGGAGGAAGCGCATAAGTCTACATATGCTATACATCCTGGGAGTACCAAGATGTATCAAGATCTCAAGCGAAGTTTTTGGTGGAGAGGATTAAAGAAGGATGTGGCGGATTATGTTTCTCGGTGTTTGGTCTGCCAGCAGGTGAAAGTGGACCATCGGAATCCAGCGGGTTTGTTGCAACCATTACCAGTGCCAGAGTGGAAATGGGAAGCCATTTCTATGGACTTTTACTAGGATTGCCGAGCACATTGAGAAAGAACAATGCCATTTGGGTTATTGTAGACAGACTGACGAAATCTGCACATTTTCTACCGTATCGGACTACATTCACAGTCAATAAGCTAGCCGAGCTGTACATAAAAGAAATAGTTCGATTACATGGCATACCGGTCAGCATCGTGTGTGATAGGGATCCGCTATATACATCACAATTTTGGCGACGATTCCAAGAAGGCATGGGTACTAAATTGGAGTTCAGCTCAGCATTTCATCCTCAGACAGATGGGCAGATTGAGAGAGTGAACCAGATCATTGAGGATATGTTGCGTGCATGTATGTTGGACTTTCATGGTTTATGGGATCAACACTTGCCTCTGATCGAGTTCGCTTACAATAACAGTTATCAGTCAAGTATTGGGGTGGCGCCTTATGAAGCCTTATATGGACGTCGATGCAGATCTCCACTGAATTGGGAAGAAGTCGGCGAGAAGCTTGTCTTAGGACCAGAGATCGTGGACAGTACCACCGAGACGATTAGGGTGATTCGCGAAAGATTGAGGATGGCCCAAAGCCGTCAAAAGAGCTATACGGATCTTCATGGGACGCAAGTGGAGTTTCGGGTTGGAGACAAGGTGTTTGTGAAGATCTCGCCAACCAAGGGTGTCATGCGTTTTGGGAAACGCGGAAAGCTGAGTCCTCGATACATTGGACCATTTGAGGTACTCGGACGGGTTGGTGAAGTGGCTTATCGGATTGCCTTGCCACCACAGTTGGCAAGCATGCATAACGTCTTTCACGTGTCCATGCTACGCCATTATGTACGCGATCTGATTCACGTCTTGGATTTCCAGCCAATAGAGCTTCTGGAGGATATGACGGTGATTGAAGAACCGATTGCTATTTTGGATCGTCGTGATCAAGTCTTGCGGACTAAGTTGATTCCACTGGTACTAGTCAAGTGGAGAAATCATTCGGACGCTGAAGCTACTTGGGAACGCGCAACCGAATTCCGCAAACAATATCCACATTTGTTTACCTAATGAGAAAGGTAAATTCTTAATTATTTTCGCTTAAAGGTTCGTCACATTAATTATGTTGTTGTGCGTGAGCATGCATCATTTACTCGATAAATCTCCTTCTATGGGTACTCTTGTATGATGTGCATGCATCATTTACTCAAGTTCGCATCGTCATTATCGGAAAAGTAATATAGTCTCACAGATAGCATTGATCGATCAACAGAGGTATTGATCGATCAATTTCATGAGTGATCGATTAACAGAGAGAAGTGATCGATCAATGACAGTGAAGGATTTCACTCAAATGATAGGCTGGTGATCGATCCATTGCAGTATTGATCGATCAATGGTGGTTCAAGTGATCGATCAACAAGGGTTAGTGATCGATCAACTTTGCATTGGAAAGTAAGCATTGATCGATCAACATTGGTAGTGATCGATCAATAAGGGTATTAGTGATCAATCAACAAAGGTTGGTGATCGATCAATGCTTCGATTTAGGGCTTAAAGATGCTTCATTGATCGATCAACAAAAGCATTGATCGATCAATCCTGGGGTTTAAGTTAAAGTTTGGGGATTTCGAACGGTCATTTGCACGAAGCTTTCGCAGTGATCGATCAAGGGCTTGCACTCCGACCGTTCAATCTCCTTCCCAACACTTCTCTGGCCATTTCCGTTCGTTCTCTAGATTCGCTCCATTCATTCGGTAAATCTCTCGTTCCATTCATTTTGATCTCTCTTTTCGCATTTTTGGCCAAGTTCAGACCATGGGGCCTCGCACGAAGAACGCTTCGCGTAAGGGACCCACGTCTCGGGCTCGTACACCGGTACCGCCCTTTGTTTCCGTTCCCCCGCCACCCGTGCCACCCATGGCACCGGTTTCGACCCTCATTCCACCCATTCCCGCACCCGTTCCGCTCCCCATCGAGCGTGAAGTCCCCAAATCGTGGTGGGCTTCCAAAACCTTTTTACCCGAATACGTCTTTACTTCCTCGCTCTACGAGGACCGACCCGAAATGGCTTGGGCCAAGGGTTATATCCAAAAGCTCGGGTTAAAACCCTTGCTTGAACCCTTCCACGACCATTATTGCCCATGCCTCGTGAGGCTTTTTTTCCAAAACCTACGATGGGGTGATAGTCGCCATCGACTTGTCACGACCATCGATGGTTTCGAGTACAAATTTAACCACTTTCATGTCGCAGCGGCACTTCAATGCCCGTCCGCTTATATCGAGACATGTGAACTGATACCCCGTACATCAAGGAAGTCTCATACGCCGATGTGGTCACTAAGATGACCCAAGGCCAACACGGGAGGGGCCAATCCATATCTAGGGCCCAATTACCCGATCGACTGTGGATGCTTGATACGTATATCAAGTGTGCACTAAACCCCTTTTTACACAAGTCCTCGCGGACTGGAGTAGTGCAACAGGCACTATTCTCGACCTATGAGAACCGTTGGTTCTCTATGGCAGATTTGGTCATTGAGGGTATCATCAATGCCAATGACCTTATGTCTAAAAAGGTGAAGTCCGGGGTTAAGAAGCAAATCCCATATGCTCGCCTCATCACCAAGTTAGTAGAGCAGTATGCTGCTCTACGTGAGGCATACACCTTGGCTCCTCACGAGCCACGCTTGGTCGACAACACCAAGGTCTTTCAACTGAAAGACTGGACCAAGAGTTACAACCTGTTAGTGCGACGACTTCCTGAGGAGGAGGAGGGCGCCGCCGAGCCCATTCCGCCTACTGTCGGCGAGGGTTCGATCCCTGCCGAGCCTACATCAGGAGAGGGGGAGGCCCCACATGACCCACCACCTCCATTTGAGGTGTCTACCCGACCGGCCCCCACTACACCCCACCGACCGATTCGTCACCCCACAGCCCATCCCCCACCATCTTCCTCCGACGATGTTGCCGCGATGCTTCGGGAGCTAGTGGAAGGCAACCACCGTATACACGAGAGGCTGGATGGCATGGAGGCATTCCAGTGACAAATGCATCGTCGTCTGGATTACCATGAGGGGATGCATGAGCTGGTCATGCAGCATCTGTATGCCACAACGTCCACACCGATGATCGCCCACGCTCGTCAGCACATTGTGGACCCGCGCGACTACCGCACACCACCACCTCGTCCCCACAGACCTACACCTGACGAGGCCGGTCCATCCGATGTCCCCATAGGTATTACTATACTACTATACGTTATTCCTATGTTACTTATCTGTCTATATCTAAACTGATCTGCTTAGCATCTAAATTCTGTTTGTAGACCTAATTCTTACTGCATAATATCTCGACTGTCTGATTTTACATTTCCATCTGTTAGTCTTACAACCCATCATTGCCTAACTGCACCTCTTAGACATTTTCGAGGACGAAAATTCCTAAGGGGGGGATAATGTAACCTCAAATCCGTAACACTAACCTGATCAAGCTTCGACCACGTGTCTTGCATGTAAAATCGAGGCTAACTTAAAACTTTAGAATTAATATTAGTTAAGATAAAGTTGCACTGTGATTAGATGAGTTCACACTTGTGTTTTCGTTTAAGTCCGAGTTGTGTAAAGGGTCAATGTGACACGTTGCGCCGTAGCAACCGTGTTCGTGCCCCACACCGGAACATAAACTAGGGGCAAACAGAAATATCTGTTTAGTAATTTATAAGAGAAGAAAAGGGAGACTTAGAGAGAGATCCCCTTCTTCTTCTTCTTCTTCCCCTTGCCCTAGTAGCTCTAGTAGATAAAGAACCTGTAACTAGGTGGGTTTTCAAGAGGGTTCTTGGAGAAAAACAGGGTTAGCAAGAGTGAGATGATGAGTTTCCTAAGCTCGGGTAGGTAAGTTCAATGAAATGAGCTTAGGTATGGTCTAAGGAATGTGTGTGAAGTCTCTGCATGCTGAACCGGAGCTAAAGGGTTGCTCGTCGGACTCGGATTGGTGATGAACTCCGAGAGCTAGATCCGAAACCCTCATTCGAATCGATTTGCCGAAACCCGAGAGGGTCCAAACAAAGGTGAGTCTGTGTGTTTAAATAGGGGAAAATGAGAAGCCCAAGTATGTGCATTGATGATTGTGTTAATGGTTGTTGGGAACCATGAATGAAAAAAATGGGTTAAAATAGGGTTGGAGATGAACTCCATTAATGACAGAGGTTCTGTCATTATTGATCGATCAATGAAGGCATTGATCGATCAATGACAAGTGGTGATCGATCAATGAAGATCATTGATCGATCAATCTGTATAACACAAAAGGGGGCGAAGCCCTAAATCCTGGAAGTTCAATGCCCGAAGGGCATTGATCGATCAATTTGGGCATTGATCGATCAATCCTGGGTATTGATCGATCAACAAGAGAGTGATCGATCAATGACTGTTGGTGATCGATCAACATAGGTATTGATCGATCACTGTAGGGTGTTGATCGATCAATGAAGGCATTGATCGATCAATCTGTATAAATATTTAATGAGAACAGAAGGTGGGAATTTTTGAAAAAGGGTTAGTGATCGATCAATGAGGACATTGATCGATCAACAGGATGCATTTGATCGATCAACCCAAGTGGTGATCGATCAATTTAAGCTGTGTTAAATATGAGTAGAAGAGAGGTTATTGATCGATCAATGATAAGAGGTGATCGATCAATAAGGTGTATTGATCGATCAAATGGCTTATTGTAAAGGGAGAGCAATGAGGGTGGTGATCGATCACCCCTGTTTTGTTCTGTTTTGGTTTTATGGGTTAAACACCACCGGACATTGTGCCGGTTAACTTTCTGACATCCCTAACACTTAAAGTACTATGTTTATGATCTAGGATCAAACCCTGATACCTTGAAAGGCTTTGGATTTGCTTAGAAGATAAAGTGACCTGAGGTAGGAGAAAAACCAACTTAAACTGCTTTTGAGATGATTCCATGTTTATTTCATATCTATGCCCTGATTTCTGTTTTTACCAAGTATGTATGCATATCATGATTCTTGCTATTCTGATTTCTGTTCCTGATTCGTATTCTGAAACTCGCTCGATGTCATTATCTGATCTGTGAGGTATATATATATGTGATTTGATGATTTAAACCAGATGATCCCCACCGACCCGGCGGTATATCCGATGCCTGGCACACTTGTGCACCTGCTTTCAATCCTCGGCACAATTGCACTCCATAGATGAGGCATTGTTGCACTTTCAAAATTGTTCATGTGAACGACGATTGGTTGGGGTTTCCTATCGGACATTCCTGTTTACTCCGTGCTATATAGTCACGGGAGTTTCTTAAGTTAAATACACACAATTTAAGTACTCTGATAATATACTTGCATAACATCTTATTTCTTGCATAAAATCTCAGCTTTTAGTTTGATTCGTCATGATTATACGTTCCTGATTTGATTTCTGTTATGAGATAGCATGATCTGCATATTCAATTCGTTTAGTTGGAATTCTTCTATTGAGCTATGAAGTAGCTCACCCTGTTTTCTAAATCAATTTTAGGTTCTGAGGCTGTAGCTCCCGGTACAGAGAGTGACTCAGACTACCAGCCTGACCCAGAGGTTGAGGCCGAGGACGAGGAGACAGACATTCATGCGGACGAGTTCTATCCGTAGCCTGCGTGCTGGTGTCCGATGTACTGTATTTTTGTCCTTTTGGATTATTGTGTGCCTGGTGGCCACTTTTGTATATATTTTAGTAGGATTACTTATTGTATTATTTATGCATTCTATTTGGAACCACTATCGGGAACCATTGTTTGGGTGATGGATGTCCATCACCAATGGTTCTTCTTGGTTCCTTTTTGAGAATGTGTATTCTTTTGGTTTTATATAGAATTAACTGTTCTATCATTGTTGTTCTTTATGGGAAATGCATTCATAGATGACTGACTCGATCTACCACTGCTGGATAGTGTCTGCTTGGCTTTCGCTATACGAGCAGACACTCGTGATTGTCCCGGAGATCATCCAGAGTATGATCCTGATGGCACGGATTTCTGGGTACAGAAATCTGGGCTGTCACAGAATGTCTGCCCAAGAAGGATACAAATTAGAATAAATCAGTAACATACATTATATTATATGACACACTGAACTTTTCAAAGATGATAGAATACATGAAATAAGGAAGATATTCACATTATGCGGAGATTGAATTTCGAAGGTTCAAGGATGAAGGTAACCAATAGAACTTATGGTATCAAGGTATCTAGAATTCCATATTCAATAATTATTTGTAATCATGTCAAAAAGCTCCATCATATGCATCTCAGACATTATATCCATCAATAAGAATGTGAGCATCTTAAAAATTATATATCCAAACTTCACTCATTAACTACGAAAAAATTCAAAGAATAGTGAACCAGACTAGATCTTCAAATAATTTGTAATGACATAGAAATATACAAAAGGAAAAGTAAGATGCAACCTGAACCAAGAAAACCAGCTTCAAGGATTAGCATTTCCCATAATTAAAATGCCTATCTCTTAGTGTACTATTCAATCCCCAAATTGTTAAGGCACCATAACAAAATAGCTAAGACTAACTTGTTTGAACTCATTTGAGAACAAATTAGGACAACAAACTAATTCATTTGAGATCTTATTTATATCTAAGAGTAGCCCTCGCCTATCATTATCTAGCACCAATCAGCAATTAACAATGTAAACTCTCAAAACTTTAACATTGCTCCACTTCGAAAACATGTAACAGTTTATCTCATTTACCAATGACATGGACTTTAAAATGGTGGCTACTAAAACTATGTGATAACTGAATAATAATATCCATAGTTCTAAAACTCGATGAATCATCTAGTAACTCGGCCGGGTTACTCGACTCATTGGGATTTTAAGTTGAGTCTGAGCCGAGTCAAAACTTCGCTAGGGTGATGCAACCAGGATTCATAAACTACCCTTATATATATAATATTTTTATGGAATAAGGTTCTAGATCTTTTTTAAAAGTAGTAGACTAGCCATTTTACCAACATATCATTCTATCTTTTTCCTTGAAAAATAATTTTTATTTGTGTAAGATATATATATTTACTAAATTATAGAGTTGAAGCGAGTCGAGTTTATCCGAGTTAACTCGACCCAGCTTTTGAGTCGAGTTTTCAGGTTTTCAAAGCATGATAATATCTCCCCACTTAAATTTTAAGGTTAAATGACCATACAGTAAATCAACAAACCAATACATGTAAATATATATATAGACACACAGACACACACACACACAATACATGTATATATATATATATAGACACACACAGACACAGAGTATATAATCGAACGTTCGAATCCGAAATCGAACAATCGATTTAAGAATTAATCGATCAATTTTGGCACAGTAGAGGTGCTAGGTTCTGAACGAACTTGAACGATCGATTATGGGAATCGATCGTTCAAATTTGAAATCGAACGATCGATTATGGGAATTGATCATTTGAATTTCAAATCGAACAATCAATTTGGGAAATCGATTGATTGATTTCCCCTGTTTCTAGCTGTTTTTATTTTTCTTTGGAAAAACTCTGGAAAACTTCAAGTTATTTTTTTCCGATGCCTTTTAACACATATTGTGGTGTTAATTAAATCTAGGGTACGAGTGGAAAACCTTTGGTGAGGGCTTTTGGATAGCTTTGATCAAATCCGAGTCTAAGGTAAGGGAACCTCAATAATTATTGCATCTTGTTTAAAAAGATATGAATAATTTGTTGCAATCATTGCCAAATAAAATAATATGAATTTGCTTTCGATTATGAACTCCGAATTTGATTTGAATTTGTCTTGAACTTGATTAGTATGAACTATGAAACCTGAATTTTGAATACATCTTGAATTTGCATATGAATCGTAAAACCCAGAACTACGAATCTAATTGTGTATTAAAATACATAGAATTATATGTTAATATTTGCATCTGATTTAAGGTTCACATGGACGAATCCCCACCGATGCGACAGGATATCCGTGACCGATACGACGGGATATCCATGTATTTGTCTCTGAACCTATTTGACGGTTTATCTGTATGGCATAAGTTACCCTCATAACGCAGGGGCTTGTTGCATTTTTTTTCCTGAAAAAGGGTCACTGAACGACGATGATTAGTTAGGGGTTCCCATCAATTTTATTCCTGTTCTCATGATATAGTAACTTGAGAAGAACTTTAAGTTATGTTTTAAGTCACTAAACAAAGGAGCACTGTATGAATAATAAGAATCCGGAAATATATGAAATCTTGATTCATTTGATTACCATTCATAACACTTTACCTGATTTTAGCATTTGAAATTCAGTAATGAACCTGCTTTGTAAAACCTAATTTGATACCATATATGCTTCGATTTCGATCTTTGGAAACCATATTTGTTCTGATAAAATGTAAATAAGATTGAGTTTCTTCTATTAAGCTTAGACTGTTAGCTCACCCCGACTATACACCATAGGTGTAGATACTCAGGACCAGGGTTACGAGAGTGATCTAGATTACGTCCCAGAGGAAGAGTATGGGATTCCTCCTGAGGAGTTCTTTCCTTTGACTTAGACTTGTGATCTAGGTATAGTTCTTTTTATGATTTGGAGTTAGATACTGGTTGGATGGTGGGTCTAAGGGCCTATATTTTTGGATTTTGTCTATGTATCTTAAGGAAACATTATTGGGAACCATTATTTTAGGTGTTGGATTGGCCATCATCGTTGGTTCTTCTTGGTTCCTTTTTGAGCTATGAAATATATGAGAGATCACTTTTAATTATTTTGTTTAAGTTGAATTTAATATTTATATCTGCTTTGTATTCTACTCCTTTATGAAAGTACTTGTGCCTTGGCGAGCCGACCTTTTCGATACTCTAGGATTAGGAAAGTCGGGTTGTCACAATGGATCTCTGTCCGAGACAATGCTAATTGGAATACCATGTAGTCTGACGATTTCTCTGACATATAACTTTGCAAGCTGACTAGCGGTGTACTTTGTACTATAAGGTAGAAAATGAGCAGACTTGGTTAATCTCTCAATAACCACCCAAATTGCATTGTACCCTTTCATTATTATCGGTAATCCAAGGATGAAATCCATGGAGATATTCTCCCATTTCCATTCAATATAAGAAAAGGTTATAACAAATCAGAGGGATTTCGATGGTCAACTTTCACCTATTGGCATACTAGGCATTTTGATATATTACTATTTATTTCTTCAATCCTTTCCACCAAAAGCTTTACTTTAGGTCATGATACATTTTAGTACATCATGGGTGAATAGTATATTTTGACTTGTGTGCTTCATCGAGGATCAAGCGCGAAGCTAGGTATTGGCTGACACATAGTTGGCCTCTAAAAAGTAAAGAACCATCCTCCCTGATAGAGAAATCAAGTCTATTACCATTGATTACATCCTAGTTGATTGGCATAATTTCCTCATCTCTCATCTGAAGCTCTTGGATTTTATGAAAGATCGTCATCCAAATAGTAATATTAGCCATTATGGCCCCTGAATGCTCAAATAATCGCCATCGATGGATCCTTGTGACGAGATTGGGCAGTTGAGCAAAATTTTTTTGACTTAGTGCATCTGGTAGTACTGGATGGAGCAATCGTAGTCCTTGAGAAACTCCATCCATCTTCTTTGTCTCATGTTCAAATCCTTCTGAGTAAAGAGGTATATCAAACTTTTACGATCAATGAGAATTTCAAATGCCTCTCCATAAAGGTAGTGCCTGCAAATTTTTAAGGCAAAAATGACTGTTGCAAGCTCCAAGTCACGAGTCGGATAGTTCTTTTCGTGGTGCTTGAGTTGACGATAGGCATAAGCGATGACCTTTTCATGTTGATTCAGTACAAAACCTAAACCACTGTGCGATGCATGATTGAATACCATGAAACCTCCACTGTCTGATGGTATAACAAGAACTGGTGTGGAAGTTTATTTCTTCTTAAGCTCTTCAAAGCTCTCTTCACATGAATTATTCCATTCAAATTTTGTGCTTTTCCTTATGAGTTGAGTAAGTGGTGTTGCAAGTTTGGAAAAGCCTTCAATGAATCTTTTATAGTATCCGGCTAGGCTCAGAACACTACGAACTTCGGTTATTGTCTTTGATTGTTCCCACTTTATGATAGCTTCAATTTTAGTAGGATCAACAATTAGGCCTGCCTCAGAAATGACGTGCCCTAAGAAACTAACTTGTTCGAGCCAAAGTTCACACTTAGCTTTGCATAAAGCTGATGATCATGAAGTGTCTGAAGTGTGATGCATAAATGCTGCTCATGATCTTCCCTTATCTTTGAATAAATGAGAATGTCATCTACGAAGACAACCACAAATTGGCTGAGACATGATTTGAATATTCGGTTCATCAAATCTATGAACGATGTTGGAGCGTTTGTCAAACCAAAAGGCATTACCAGAAATTTAGAGTTACCATATCTAGTGCGAAAAGCTATTTTCGAAACATCTTCGGCCTTAACCTTCAAATGGTGGTAGCCTGACCTCAAATCTATCTTTGAGAAAAGCTTTGCTCCTTAGAGTTGATCAAAGAGACCATCAATGCGAAGGAGCGGATAGAGGTCTTGATAGTCAACTAGTTCAACTGACGATAATCTATGCATAGCCTCATAGAATTGTCTTTCTTTTTTACGAATAGGATTGGGGCTCCCCACGAAGAAACACTAGATCTAATAAAACTCTTATCCAAGAGTCTTGCAATTGCTCTTTAAGCTCTTTTAATTCAGTCGGTGACATGCGGTATGGAGCTTTAGATGTTGGTTTTGTGGCTGAAGCCAAATCAATTGAAAACTCAATTTCTCTATCTAGTGGGAATCCCGAAAAGTCCTTGGGAAACACATCAGAGAACTCGCATGCAATAGGAATGTCTGTAATTTTGACTTTCTCTTCACATTGATCTTGTATATATGCAAGGTACCTTGACATCCAGTCCTCAATAGACGCTTAGCTCGAATGACTGAGATAACTGGTGTGGTGAATGACTTAACGTCATAGAATCAAAAAGGTGCACCCTTTGAGGGACGAAAAGTAACCACCTTTTAGAGGCAATCTACACTCACATGATAGACTGACAACCAATTCATACCGAGGATTACATCGAAGCCTTGCATGTCCAATAAAATCCGATCAATCATTGTTTCATGATCCTCAATTGGAATGATGACCGATTGGCATACGGTGTCCGTGACCATAGAATTTCCTGTAAGAACTGAAATGGACAAAATAAAGTCTAAGGATTTTGGTGTGATACTCAATTCAGAAGACAACTGAGAGGTCACAAATGAGTGAGTAGAGCCAAGGTCTATCAAGACATGTGCCTATTCATGCAATAATATAATTCAAAATAATTCCGAAGAACATTCATCAACTATAAATAAAAATAAATAAATTGAACAAATAATTAATTTAATTTATACCTTGGATGACGTCATTTGTAGCTTAGACATCATGTGCAGAAACTTCGTAGCCACGATCCAGAACAGCACGGCGAGATGTCCTCTGTGAAGTGGCCGGTGTTGACTTCTTTGGCTCTTTTGGTGGGTAGTCTCTAAGCATGTGGCCTTTTTCTCCACACCGGTAGCATGTACCATTTACTTTTCAGCACTCGTCTGGCTTGTGCCCTCTGTTGCAAATTAGGCATGGTGCATAAGTATACTGAAGTGTGGTACTCGAAGCCTTTTGTGCCATAGTTACTGAAGATTGTGTTGTCTGAAATGTGTGTGCAAGCCTAAAGGGTATTGAAGATACTTGTTTTGAAATAGTAGGTTGCACTTGGCAAACTGTTCAGGTGTGAAAAATCTTGATCTCTTACTTTCACGATCGACGCTAACAGGTTGTGCTCGACTAGAATTTTTGTCTGTGTTTTGCAACTCTTTCCTTTTATACATCTTCTCGAGGTCACATTCGGCAATTAAGGCTTCTTCCATTACATCGGCAAATGTTCTCAAATTAAACAATGAGATCCTCTCCTGGATTTCTGGTTTCAAATCACGTTCGAATTTCTTTTGTCTTCATTAATTCCGTAGCTACGTGAAGAGGGGTATAGCGCGAGTCTTGAAAACTCGGACTCATACTCTGACATCGTCATATTTCCTTGCTCAAGAGCAATAAAATTTATCTCCTATTGTTCTCGAACGAATGTTGGAAAATATTTTTCGTTAAACTTCTTTAAAAATTCAGTCCATGTCTACGGAACATTTACTCGGGTTTGATTCCTGTTTCTTAGAGTTGACTTCCACCAAGGATTACCTTCCCCTTCCAATAGGAATGCAACCCATCTAACATTTTCATCTTCCGTGCAAGTCATTACACCAAGAATTTTCTCAATCTGATTGACCCAATCTTCGGCAACTATTGGATGCTGTCGAGCTACTAGCAGCGTAGTCTGCTGTGTCATGACATTTGCGATAGTTTCCATGTTTTGTTGCATTCTCTCATTGCTTCCTCCACCACCAATGGGAACAATGTTGAAGCCAGACGCTACCCAATTGTCATTTATTAGGTTAGCAATAGGTCTCGTACGAGGAGGCATTATGCTTGGTTCACGAAAAATTATAAAACCAGTACAGACAACTTAACAAATCTACCCGCGTCTCAATGAAAACCTAAGCCTTTGCTTTGATGCCAACTTTAACGACCCGAATTTTCTACACAAAAATCTGTGCCATTAACATTCGTGTCATAGGCATGCGATGCTTTAATCCTAACATGATGGTAAATTATTTGAGAATATACTTGCTACTTTTTTTTCTTTCTTTAAAGGATACCTGCATATAGATCATGTGACTATTAAAAGGTAACAATATTGATATAATTCAACTAAACTTAAACTAACCAACTATAAAATTTAAACCCATTTAATAAATCATTTATATAAAGTTTCAAATATTTTAAATTAATCACACACCTATAGTCCTGTGGCCTAACTGCCACCCATCAAAATATAAAGTGAAATAACATAATAAACCTATCATCTATTTATCGTTCCAAAATACCATGAAATTAAAGTAATTAACGTACAGATAAAAATCTTTCGGGTGATCTTCCTCTTCCGATGGTAGATAATTAGGGTCCTCCTATTCAGGTACCTTGTCCTCTGAGAAATCAGAGATAGGGGGATATGCGATACAAAAGTGTCGGGGTAAGCAAAAAATTTTATGGTGCTTAATAGGAAGGAGTTAATTACCTTCCATGACTTGAAACATTTAATTAACTAGCATGCATAAAAATTTTTGAATTGATGTGATGATAATTTAGAGATAGAGATATCATAAGATATATCAAGGGTAGTGAATTTATGATTATGAGATAGAGATTACAAAAAACTATGTACCTAAAATTCTACACATAAATTTTATTACAAATTTGGGTACCTTAATATTTTATGAAGCATGCGCTTGAGAAGTAGACTAGTCCCAATATTACATGTCTTGTAGTTCTTGTAATAACCCCAGATTTTGTAAACCATGTAAGACAAATAATGATGTGTGCAAGTTGCGGTGTATGTGATTCACAAGGGAACCCATGCACATGTGCGCAACTTAGTATGTGTATGTAATTAACAAATTGGGTGTTTGATGATAGGTAACACCTAGTTTGGTGTTTGTGATTTGTAAGTTGACAAACTCAACTTATGAGATAAGAGGGGTCTCACACATGGGCCTTTATTGTGCGTTTGGTTGTGGGAGTTGTTGAGAAATAGAGAGAGAGAAAGAGTGGAGAAAGAAAAGGGTTTGAAGAGAAAGACAGTGAAGATTGTAGGATCTAAGTGATTGGATCTAATAGAAGGTAAGAGGAGTGGTGTAAATGTGAGTAGGGATTTGAGCTACACGATTTTGATGATCTCGTGTGAATCCGGGAGCTCGGCATGAGGGTGTGGAGCAATTTTGGGTTTTGAAACCCTTTTGATTTCTCCAAGAGAGAAAGGTCTTATCCAAGGAGGATTAAAGGCATTAAAGGAATAAATTTAATGATATTTAAGTTATAAATAGTAGCATTTAATGTTCATTAGAAAAGCGGGTTAAAATAGTTAAGATTTGGTTCGGATTGAGTTGGAAAAAAAAAATTAGATCTGAATGTCTCTAATCTTCGCGCGCACGAGCATAGGAGCTCGCTCGCGTGAGCCTCAGAGAAAGGACTTACGGAGCATCGCGAGAACTTAAGTAAGGCTATGAGAATTTTGTGTCTCGCTCACGAGAGGACTTAAGTGTAATAAGGCTCGCTCGAGCGAGGCCTCGTGCGACACACTTTAGATAACTGAATATCAGTTCGATCGGGCGAGGATTTTGCCAGTTTGGGCTCGCACGCCCAAGTCTCAAGGGCTCGCTTGCCCGAGGAACAGGGTACTTCAACATATTCTTTTCTTCTAAATTCTTCAGTAGTGTATGCCTCTTTATTTCTTCTAGGCATTCTCATGGGATGTTTGGATACTTTTAACTATAGGGTCGACATGGGGAGCTTTATGTAAGTTCGTGCGGGATACTATGGGTTAAATCTTCATGTGAATTCATTGAGGCAGGAAAAACTCCATAGCATGTGTATTTACTTTCAGCTAGCATGTGCGTAGTGATATAATAGACATAAGTGTACTTTCTGATTTTTATCTTCAAATAGCATGTGTCCATTATGTAGCTTTTAAACATGCAAATTAGATAAGGTGATCACTAAGGGGAAAATATGTGTGTGTGTGTGTGTGTGTGTACTATGTGTGTGAATTCTAAACCCTCATTCATGAGGTATGTGAAGAAGATGTGTGTGACATCAAGAGTGATGTAATTAAGTGCGTGTGGACATGTGATGACCTTCAATTACTATAATTAGCACAAACTTACGGTGATAAATTATATGTAAACTTGCACATTTGATTTAAGGTTAAATTGTGAATACCCAACCGACACGACGGGATATCCGTGACCTACACAGTGGGATATCCGTGACCGGTACGGCGGGATATCCGTATAAATTGTGCATTAGTTGGGCGGGATATCTGTTCTTTGATTTCCAATAGTGGAAATACTTCGTTCGGCCTAAGTCACCTCATGCAAAGGGACTTAGGCATTGTGTAATGGTTCATGTGAACGACGATGGTGGGTACTTCCATCGGGGGCTCGATGCTACATTGCTCGAGCAATTATTTAAGTAATTGATTAAGTGTGTGCGTTATAGAGTTGTGTTTTGAGTAACTGTGAGTATTGTGTTTTGAAACCATGCATCTGACATTCTGTTTTAATCATGATAAATGCTTCTAAGTGAGTTCGTATGTTTCGAAATATGTCATGAAAGATATGTGTGATGCAAGATAATATATATGCTATTTGTTTTTCTTATTGAGCTATGATGTAGCTCACCCTTCGACTATACATCATAGGTTCAGAGTTTGTTGAGGATACCGAGAACTCGGACTTGGAGGACTTAGACTACGTACCCTTGGAGGAGTCGGAGCCCCCTCCGGAGGCGTTCTTTTAGTAGACTCGTGTTGTTGCACTTTAATATTTTTGTGAGATCATTGTAAGGCTTGGTATGTCCAGCCATTTATCTTTTTAATCCTACTTCTTATGATGCTTATTCTTTTTGCGAACCATCTCTATGTGACTTTTGTTGCGTCACTGATAGTTCGGTTCGGTTCTTTTATTCATGCAATTGACATGATATTTGAACCGTCTTTTATAAGTTTGAGTCATCTTATATACACAAGAAGTTTAGGTGCTTGATGAATTTATCTATTTAGTTAGATGTGCTTTGTTTTCGCTTTTGGCGTGGATGTACCAGGTATTCTATGAAATATATAAGGTATGACCTTGAAGGTTGTATCAATGGCGCGGGTTTCAAGGAGCCGAAATTCAGGCTGTCACAGTTTTTATATGACTTAAATACTAACTTAAAGTAATTTTCGCACATATTAGGTGTCAAAACTAAATTAATATTTATACCAATGGGGATTTCATCCACCGTCATCTATGGATAATTTTCATAATTAGCCGTATCCCCTACTCATCAAAGTGGCTCATGTTTGGTCCATGTCTTGACATGACATGATGGGATCCTATTAAAATTGAAAATCATACATGCAGAACGATTGCTTGTCTTTTTAGCGTACATATAATTATAATCTTTGACTTACCTTATTGTAAATTCGTGTCTTGTCTATCTTTATCCATATCTTAAATGATCTTTAAAGTTTACAAGTCAATCTTTATTTCATGACGTACATTTTATGTTTAATAATCATGTGGATAGATATAGTACAATAAGAAAAAAACAAATCTTGATAACATTTGAGAACATTCATGACCACAAAATGCGACTTACCCACTTATGAAATAGTTTTGCAGTTATGATGCAATCCGATCAAATTAAGACCTAATTAGTCAAAATTTTAGCTTTTATAGTTCTTGTTAAGATTGGAGGATTCCAACCGTCAGATGTGAAGATCATGAAAAGTTGGGAGGAGTGACCATACAATATTTTTTGCGATTCTACTCATATGAGTGTTTGATCAAGGGTCAAACATGCGTTTACAGAACACTCAAAATAAGATGTAGGAATTTACTTTGCAGATTTTAAAAGTAGGCATCTTGGGGTTAATTTTTGAGGTGATTATAGATTGGTTTATGGTGACTCTTAAATTATACCTTGTCTTCACCTATTGCAAGCAAACAACGGTGATTGCAACACAAGTACGGAATCGATCCCACAGGGAAGTTTGTTAAGCAAAGAACTTCTATTTGTCTTCAAAGAATAAAAAAATTATTGGTTTTGTTTAAGCTAACATGAAGAAAATAAATTTATTCTATGAGTTTAAAAGCCATTACATTCGCTCTCAAGTTTTATAGATTTAGGCGTCAATTAAAACCTGAAATTCTCTCGAAATCCCAAGTGTTGAAAAATAAATTTGCAGAAAATAAATCTAATCCTCAGCCTTCCATATTCTAGTTGTCAATAAAAATCTGTCAATCCTTGGATATTTACGTGTAGAAATTAAATTGCAAGAAAAGTAAATTTATGCTACAGTGATCTTTCAAAAATTCTCCCTTAGTTGTCAATTAAAATTGAAAATCCTTAGATACAAACTACTCTAATTTGTAAAAATAAAAGATAAAAAATAAAACTAAACTACTTTTTATCTTCGGGTTTCTCAATTTTAGTTATCAATTGTGATCGATAGGCCTCGGATGCTTATTCTTGGATGCATGCCCTCTTATTTATAGATTTACAAGAGACCTGTTACAACAAATTAGGATTCGAAATAAAGAAAACTACCTAAAACAAATTTTCCTAAAACTACTCTACATAATAGATATCCTTCTTTATTCGTATCCTTCTTTCTTCAGCTACTAGAGGCACGTAGGATTTCTCTTCTAATTTTCAGGATCAGTGATTCTCATCAATCTTCTCAGATCTGTGGAGTGCATGAATTCTTTTTTTAGAGTTCTCAATTTTGTGCATGGCTGGACATCTCTCACGTGACCTTCAGCAGTATTGCATGAGCTTTATAATACAAAATCAAAGATACGATTTTGTATTCTTTCTATTTATTCACTTCGTCTTCAGGTCGATAGCTCGTGATTCACCCGACTTGCTTCAATCTTCTCTTCTACAGAATCGTAAATTACGATTTCTTTCTTTCTGTTCTGGCTCTCGATTTTACTTCGACTGACTATTAAGCTTTACGATTTCTCTTTGATAGCTTGAGAATTGGTGTTTCAGTTTTAAGTTGACTCTTTATCTTCTGCAATCTTCTTTCTTATTGATTTATGAGTTCATTTTGGTAAAGATTAATACTTTATTCTTCTTCTGCTTACTGTTCTAAATATTCATCAATAACACATCATTAGTAGCAAACTCTGGACAATCAGCACTTAGTTAAGGGTTCTAAATTGGTAAAATATGTGACTGTTCGCACCCCCAAAATTAAGTTTTACTAGTCCTTAGCAAATAATGAAAGATATGTAAACCTAACTACAAATTTAAATGCTACTTTTGTAGGGAGCATGATTGCATTTAGCAAATGCAACAAGCCTTTAAACTCCTAGGTGATCCCTAGTGGAGGAGTTGTGTCTCTTGAAGGTTTCCAATAAAGTTACCTACAAATTTCTAATATTTTTGGATTTTTCAAATTTTTTCAAAACTTTGAAAAAATTGAACTTCTATGAATACACTTAATTAATCATCACATGGTTGTTACGGATTTCAAACGTAAGATTCCATCCAACCATTACTTCCCACCCTAGTAGTTATCTGTGATCAGGTACACAACAGTTTTGATTCATATAAAGCGTGGAGTGTGTGCGTACTAATGACAAAATTCATTCATTATAGACATTTTTAAACTATAGATTTAGAAACTATTTTCATTCAAACTCTCACTGTGACATACACTAAAAATGAATATTGAAATTTGTTGGGTCTACCATCATGATATTTATGATGAATAATTCAAGGAAGTATAACAAAAGATAATCTATTCTACCATCATGTTATCAGATTTTCATAGTATTTCTCAATAACATCTCTACTAGGCTCTTACCTTTGTAAATCTTGGATCAAAGAGGGGTCTACTTGGCTTGTAATGGGGCTTTGGGTTAAAGGTTCCAAAGAAAGGTAAAAGGATTCAAAGTTCTGAGAATTCAGTTTGTCTCTCACCTATTCTTCTTCATCTTTTCTTTTTTTCTGATTTAGCAAGGATCCAAAAGTTGGATCACTTCTTCCCATTTTATTTCTTTAAGTAAATCCCTTTTTCTATATATATATATATATATTTCAATCACTCTCGATTTCTCTCATTATCACAATTTGGAAGCCTTTTTGGTTCTCTTTTCATACATTTTTCTCGCATATTTTTCACTTTTAGATTTTATTTCTTTATCAGATATACCTTTTTATGTTTTTGCACTCCTTCCACTCTCCTATTTCTCCCTTTGTTCTAAATTCTCAAAAGTACATGAGTTAAAAGACCGAAAGCATTAAGAAGAACATATGATTAAGGGCTTATAGAATTTTGTTACAAAAAAATTTGGTTTCAGGCTTCTAATATGGGTTCAAGAGAAAATTTGTTAAGGATTTTGGCTCAATCGTATTAAAAGAAGGCCTCTTCTCATTTCCAAATTTACTAGTAAGAATGTCATATTGTGTTAATGCCTATAACAAACAGTTCTAGAAAAATAGATAACAAAATCGTAGAATTTGATTCAAATAACAGCAATATGAGATTTCAATAAAAACAGTCAAAAATTTCAAGAAAATTCCGAACATATAGGCATAGTAGTCTCTCTCAAAGAAAGGAAAGGTTCCATGGAGTAGTGCTCATGGCAGTTTCAGTGGAGGTGGTGATGCTTCTGGTACAATGGGTAAGCACAAAAACCACTCAAACCCAAGAAAATGGCATCCAAGTATTGTTACTCTATCAATTACTCCTCACACCATGACTCAATAATGAAACCAATCCCACCACCCACATCCAACACTATCAAGTTCGTATCATTAAGATATGTTGGTTCAAGTGCCTCATCTTGCATCTCTTTCATCCAATGCATAGGGTTTATGATATGATCATAGACTTTTGATAATCTGCGAAACCAATAGGCCTCCTATAGCTTACATAGATTACATGCCTAACCATTATCTTTTTAGGTGGGATGCGAGTCCTCATATTTTATCAACTTCTGTTATATAGATTAAAATTGAGAGTGATGCAGTTGTTGATCCTGCAATATGTTCATAATGAAATTGCATTGCACAATTCTGTGGCAGATCTTTGTTTTGATTTTTTGTTCTATCACAGTTGGAATGTGGTATCTTCAAGTCTTTCTAATAATCTTCTAATTTTGATGTCAGAAATTTAGCAAAAACTTGAGCTGCTGCAGCCCCTCATCGATAGTATTTATTATTGGCACTATCAATAACTCCTCGTGAAAGGTAATGCTTTTAAAGGATGGCTTGTGTGAACTAAGTATTCACCATCAGATTGTTCAAACATGATGGGATATATTCATTGTTGGTGAATTAGTTCACATTTTCGCTTTGTATGCTGGTGAAAAATTGTCATATTTGTGGAAGTCTATTCTTTTGAATCTCAATTCTATTTTTTATATGATATTTATTTGTGCTAAGTTTTGTCAAACTCAATATTCCAATTCTGTGAAGTTACCTTTGGTCATTGAAGTTATGATTTCAGTTTTAATGTGATAGCTTGAATTTTCCCAACACTGTTTTTTTTTTTTTTTTATATTTACAACTGGGAAGAACCCGTGCCGTCGGATCGTAGATCACGTTCCACTACAGAAATGACATATTACAAGAGTAGGAATAAACAGGCAGCCATTACAAAAATAATACAAAAAGTAATACACATGACCGAAATAGAGAATCTATCCATATACAAAACACTGTCCGACAATCTAAAACCACCGGTGATGGTCGACCATCACCTAAACAGTGGTGTACAAAAAGAGAACATATAACTCTAATGTCTACGAAGTTCCATAATTATACCAAAACTGGAGGTCAACGCGGAAGCTTCTAAGTAAGATGCAACGAAATCTCCAGGTCCCGCTCACAGCTTGTACCCGTGATGTATAGTCGAGGGGTGAGCTTCATCCAAGCTCAATAGAGAAAATATCCATGCTAAATCACACCTTATCATCCTAATTCATGTTCTTGATGCATAATTAACAAAAAAACCAAAATTTTCATATGTATCAAAGTATATCGATGTCAAAGCAAGCATTTATTAAAACTTTAACAAGCTAAATCATGATAATGGTTAAACATGCTTACATGATGCATATCGAGACAAGAAATTAAGCCACGAATCGAACCACGTCAATAGATCAATCATGAACATGTATAACAAGAACGTAATAATAAACAAAATAGATCACATATCATGAGTCGAGACACTTCAGATCATGTGGCATTAGGGTAAGTATCTCGTATTAGGAAACAAAGCAGCCCATATTAGGACACAGGGTCGTAACCCCGGGGACTCCACCCCTCTCTTGGAGACTCTACTCCCCTTACAACTAATACACTCAGGACAAATCACATGGTATTATAGTAAGTATCCCGTATTAAGGAACTGACAAGCCCGTAGCGGGCACAGGGTCATAACCCTGGGGACTCCACCCTTCTCATGGAGACTCCACTCCCCTTACCATAGTACACTCAGAAAACAAGTCACATGGCAAGACATCTTGTATTAGGGAACTGAGCAACCTGCATTAAGACACAGGGTCGTAACCCCGGGGACTCCACCCCTCTCATGGACGCTCCACTCCTCATTGCACATGTTCACAGAGTCAAAACACATAAGCATAGGTCAAGTACACAGATGGAACAAACATAAAGAAACGAGAACGCTACAATTCGAGTACAATGCGAGATCAAAATGCGCGAACAAAATCATGCAAGGCGTGTACGTAAAAATATTCTTTGCATTTACAAGTTCCCAAAATACATATATAAATCCTTGCGGAAAACATATTCCATCTGTTAGTCGCATCAGAACATGATTTCGAGAGAACATATAATTGGGCAAGGTATTTTCCCTACCTCGGTTGCGAAAGCACGCAAGGTAACGCAGATCGGTACAAAGTCCTCATGGACGTTCCCACGCCTCAACCTATGTCATAAAGCATGGAAAATATCTCATGTATCAAAGTTACTAAAGGTTTGTCAAAATTAGGGCGAAAAGGACGAGCTCGCGTTGACTTTGGATCATTGAAAACCCATCTCTACTTTTCCCTTACTTTTGACCTCTAAAACGATCAACTCATGAATTTGTTAATTCATGAAAGATGTAGGGCTCGCTTCCCTCTTTCCAACACCGCAAGAATCGCGTCATTCCGAGGTCAGGGTCAAAAGTTACGAGTGAAATACCAAGCACATGTCAGGGCGACTTATAGCAAGTGCCCACATGTGCAGGCTCATCTGTCAGGTAGATCCTCCTTGGCAGCTAAAATCGCTGGGGCGGGTTGCGCCCGAACTTTTAAACCTAAAGAACTCGCCCGGGCGAGTTCTTTACTCCGTTCCCTTCATTCCCACGCTCCTGATGCCAACTCGCCCGGGTAGTTCAGGTTTAGCCCGGGCGAGTTTGATCATTCTAGAGCTTGTTGTCTCATCTCCTTCATGCTGAAAATTTCCCAATAGTCCTCAATTTCTTACATGTTGTCTCAGATCACTTGTCATCTAAGATTATACCTATTTTAGTTCATCAGAACTGCAATTCCGCCATTATATTTCAGGCATGCAAGCTTTTCAGCCATGGTTATCGGGCTATTGCTCCTTACCCTTCTCCTGAGTTTGATTGCCCAAAATCTCGCACGCAAATCTTAACCTTTACAGTTTATGCTTATTAATCACCCAGAATTTACGTTCGCATGCTTGTGTAGCGTTACGTACCTTCTTCGGTTTTGAAGGAGTCAAGCGTGAAATTCTGCGTCTTTCCGCTCAGCTTTTCCAACCTCCAACTCCAACAGTCTCGCGGTGGCCGGAGTTGGTGAGATCAATTAACGGGAATGGTGATGGGCTGATTGCAGCGTTTGGTTTTTATGAGAAAGCTGAGTAGGTGAAGGCTCTAGTCTCTCCCTTGGTTTCAACGATTTAAGTTGGTTTTATACCATCAGGGTTCATTCAGCGTATAGCCTATACGTACAAGGATGGGGTATGGCTAGGTTTAGTTTAGTGTATAGCCTATACACACAAGGTTGGTGTATGGCTTTATGCGTGTAAGGTGAGCTTTATATCTAAAGGGGGTTGCTGTAGTGTATGGCCCATACGCACTAGGGCTGTGTATGATGGTTGCAAATATGAAATTCTAGGTGTTAGTTCATAGGATTCTAAATAGGGTCCTCATAAGGTCCAATTCCACCTAGACCCTATACCCCCCGGGCCTCTGTCCTTGGGTCAGATCCAATATAGGCTGGACCTCTATCCCTGGCTGGTTCTAGTGTACTGCGTGCTTGCACACAAATGTAACTGTATGGGTATGATCTACAACTATAGTTTGGTATTGAGCTGCTACACAGAATTAGGTGTTGGTTCTTAAGACTCAAAAATCAGGCGTTGGTAAGATCCCAAAATAAACTAGGCCCAATATACATAATGGGCATCTATACTTTGGCTACTCACTAACAACCAGATCTTTGACTGGTGTGTGTGTGTGGCTTATCTAGAGCCTTTAATTTTAGGTCAAATGTTTGACCAACCTGATGATGGTATATCGAATGGGTGGTGTTCCATCTCCTATGTTGATGGTGATCCTTGGATCGTCCCCATCTATCTTGGCAATACCGAAAGGATTATTAGGTGCCATTTATAATCATCAATTGGTGGGTGCCCTTTAAGGGTTCTAGATCGATGGTTGGTACCTTTAGAGGGTGCCACCCCTACATTCAATTGGTGTGGGGGTCCATCCCTTTTAAAGGTGTCAGTGTCTCGGGTTTTCATTTCGGGCCTTTCAAGGGTTGGGTTTCGATTCAGTATTCGAGTTAGGAAATGGGTTCTCAGAATTCAAATGTCGGGTGTGTTTACCCAATCAAGGTGGATGGGCCAGAGGCCCCATCACAGTCATCAACATCTTGACCAAGGTAACATTGATCAAGGCCATTGTATCATAGTCGAAGATCAACGATTCAGTGATAGAAAAATGGGGGTATTACATCTTTCTCACTTAAAGAATTTTCGTCCTCGAAAATTGACGTGCCTATTCGAAGACGTATGGACGCTTGGTCGTTTCCAAATGAGAGCAGTCATATTCTCCTCAAGAGTTAGTGACTCCACATCAGAGAAAGGTCAGGGCCATTACATTTACCATCAGGCTTTTTCTCTTTTAGGTGGAGTATGCACTCAAAGCTATTGATTCTATGCTGGTAAAGGATAGTTTGGGGTTGTTGGTTGTGGAGTCAGCATTGCGAAATTTCTTGAAGGCGAGGAAGCTTCTTTCTTTGCTTTGGTGGATGGTGAGAATCTTCTTCCATTACATGGCCATAAATGAGTCAACAATAGTGATAAAAGTCCAAATACAAGTGAAATGGGGCATATCAAAGAAGCTTTCGCTAGTGAAAAAAATTACAAACCTAAAATATGTTATGCATGTTTCTTTTATAATACTGTAGCAAGAAAAAGGGGAGTCGTTACTTGTACACATAATTTTGTTGTGAATGAAATTGTGTTGTTGTGAATTAAAATTTATTTTTATGAATGAGCTCTAATTGAGCTTGTTAATATGTTTATACTAATGTGAATGAAAATGTAACTATGTAAATGCAGGTTATAGATTTTCATAAATAAAAAATGTAGGTTAAGGATGTGTACTGCTCTCCAATATGGCGCCTGGGACAAAAAAATAAAAAGATTTGTTGGACATGGCCAAAAGTCGTCTCCAATAACAGGAGATCACTTATTGGAGACAGCTTTAAGCCATCTCCAATAATAGAAGATCACTTACTGGAGACAGCCAAAAGCCATCTCCAATAATAGGAGATCACTTATTTGTGATGACTTTAAGCTGACTCTAATGTGTGTTTATCTTTGGAGATGGCTTATGGTCGTCTCCAATATTAGGGACGGCTAGAGGTTGTCTCCCCATTTGGTCTCAATACAAAATAGAGACAGGACTATTCGAGACTACATGTAAGCTGTCTCCAATACTATTGGAGACGGCTTAAACATCTTTGGAGACGGCTTTTGGCCATCTCTAATAAACATATTTTTTGTAGTGTCAGTTCAGCATAAAATGACAACTTCTTGCGTAAAATTCCAACTGTATGTCTAAGTTAGTTCCCTAATGGTCTGTTTTGATAGGGGGAAAGGAAAAGAAATCATTGGAAATGAAATGAAATATGTTAATTTCCTATATTTGACAACAAAGTTATACCATTGAAAATAATAGGAAAATTCAAAATTTTCTTTTCTATTAGAAACCGACAAATCCCTCTAAAATAGGAGAATTTCATAGGAAAACTTTTGCTATTCTCGATTTCGCTCTATCTCTTTTTTTATGATTAAATTGAAATAAAATCAACTATCGGAAAATAATAATAATAAAAATAAAATAAATTTTTTTTAAAACAAATAAAAAAATTAAAAATTAAATAAAAAATAAAAAATAAAATAGCAAAATAAAAATAATAATAAAAGAAAATAATATATATATATATATATATATATATATAAATAATATAAATATAAAAATAAAAAAAAAATAATAAAATTATAAAAAATTTAAAATTTTAAAAATAAGAAAAAAGAAAAAATATAAATAAAATAATTAAAAAAGTTAAAAAAAATATTTAAAATTTTAAAAAAAATAATAATAATAAATAATAAAAATAATAAAAAAACAAATAAAATAATAATAATAATAATAAAATCCGATCTCTCTCTCTCACTGAGTCTCTCTCTCTCCTAGCTCTCTCTTACCATTCTCCTAATCTCTCTCTCATTGAGTCTTTTTCTCTTTTCCATTCTCTCTCTCTAATTTTTTATTTAGTGTGTATTGTGTACACCAAAGATGGTGATCCCCTTTCTCTTTCCTAATCATTCTATCAGAATCTCTCTCTTCTAATATCTCTTTTTTATAAGTCTATTTCTCTCACCGATTTTCTCTCTCCTAATCTCTCTCTAATTTCTCTTTTAATTTCTCTCTTAAGTTTTACATCTATAATAACCTGAATTTTTTGTAAACCGTGTGAGTCAAGCAATTCTCGTGTATCGTGTAGGTCTGAAACGTATATGTGTGTATGTGATTCACAAAGGAATCCATGCACATGTACACAACTTAGTATATGTATATGTCTAATACATTAGGTGTAGAGGTTAAATAATACCTATGTGTGGTATGTGTGAGTAACAAGTAGACAAACTTAACTTGTTGAGATAAAGGGGTTTTCTTAGGAGAGAAAGGGAGGATTTATAAATCCTAGTGATTAAGTTTAAGGATATTATGAAGAAGGATGTGCAAAGGTGTATGGAGATTCGAGCTACGCAATTATGACGATCTCGTGTGAATCCGAGAGCTTGGTGTGAAGGGGTGGAGCAAATTTGGGTTTTTAAAACCCTTCTTAGTTTTTCAAGAGAGAAAGATCCGATCCATAAAGGATTCAATGCATTAAAGGTATGAATTTAATACTATTTATATTATAATAGTAACATTTAATGTTTCTAAGAAAAGGGTATTTAAAATGGTTAAGATATGGTGAGGATCGAGCTTAGAAAAAAACTCAGATCTGGATATCTCTGATCCTCGCACGTACGAGCTTAAGAGCTCGCTCGCGTGAGCCTCAGAGAGAGGACATAGGGTGCCTCACGAGAACTTAAGTATAGCTGTGAGAATCCTGTGTTTCGCTTGTGCGAGGACTTAAAGGTAATAGAGCTTGCTTGAGCGAGGCCTCGCGCGACACCCTCCAGATAACTAAATGTCAATTCGGTTGCGCAAGGTTTGTGCCAGTTTGGGCTCACACGCCCAAGCCTTAAGGGCTCGCTCGCGTGAGGAACAAGGTACTTCACCTTATTCTTTTCTCCTGAATTCTTCAGTAGTGTATGTCTTGTGTTCTTCTAGACATTCTTATAGGGTGTTTGGATACGTTTGATTGTAGGATCGACACGTAGAGATTAAGTGAGTGCATGCTTGATACTTTTAGTTAAATCTCCATGTGACTTCATTTGAGGTGGGGAAAACTTCTTAGCATGCGTATTCTCTTTCAGCTAGCATGTACGTAGTGATGTAATAGAATTGTGTGTGTACTTTCCAACTTTTGTTTTCAAATAGCATGAAGTCATTAAGTAGTTTTAAACATTCTAAATTAGTCAATGTGAGCACTAAAAGGAAAATTTTTGTGTGTGTGTGTAATATGTGTGTGAGTTCTAAATCCTCATTAAGGGACATACAAAAGATATGTGTGTGTGACATCAGTAGTGATGAAATGAACTATGTGTGGACATGTGACAGCCTTGGTATACTACAATTAGCACAAACTCACGATGATAAACTATATGTAACTTTCACATTTGATTTGAAGTTTAATTGTGAATACCCAAACAACATGACAGGATATCCGTGACCGGCACGGCGGGATATTCGTGACCGGTACGGCGGCTAATCCGTACAAATTGTATACCGGTTTGGCGGGATATCCGTTCTTTGATTTCTAAGAGTGGAAATACTTCATTCGCCACAAGTCACCTCATGCAAAGGGACTTGGGCATTGTGCAAATAGTTCATGTGAACGATGATGATGGGTACTTCCATCAGGGGCTCGATGCTATATTGCTCGAGCAATTATTTTAGTGATTCTTTTAAGTGCGTGTGTATAAGGGTGTGTTTCGTCCAATAATAAGAAGTGTGTTGTTAAACTGTGCATCAGGTAGTCTATTTAGTCTAATAAATGTTTATGATTTAATTAATATGCTTGAACTATGCCATGAAAGATATGTGAGATGTAAGTTGATATCCATGCTATTGTTTTCCTTATTGAGCTATGATGTACCTCACCTTTCAACTATACGTCATAGGTTCAGAGTTAGTTGATGATATTGAGAATCCGGACTTGAAGGACTCGGATTACGTGCCTTTAGAGGTGTCGGAGCCCCCTCAAGAGGATTTCTTTTAGTAGACGTGCGCTGTGGCACTTTGATAATTTTGTGAATCACTTGTAAGGCTTGGTATGTCCGGCCACCTATATTTTGTAAAAAGTTAATTACTTGAAATACTTTATTCTTTTTGTGAACTATCCCTAGGTGACTTTTGTTATGTCACTGATGGTTCGGTTCGGTTCTTTTGTTCATGTGATTGGCATGAGAATTGAACCGTCTCTTGTAGATGGAATTGTTTTTTATATAGAAGTGAAGGTTATTGTCTTATGATGACTCTATCTTTCTAGTTGGACGTGCTTTGTTTTCGCTTTATGTAAGGATGTACCAAGTGTTCTAAGTGATATATATGGGGTACGACCTTGAGGGTTGTACTGAAGGCGCGGGTTTCAGAGTGCCGAAATTCAGGCTGTCACAATTGGTATCAAAGCATTTTCTTTAGGATTTCTGAGAAATCTTTAATTTTGTCAGAGTATAGGGACCTTCTGCTAATGAAACTTTAGTTTCATATTATAGAGCACCGATGTCTACTAGAGGAAGGGGCCGACCAAGAGGTGGCCATAGGAGAAATCTGAGAAGTCTAGATGAAATACCCACAGCTTCAAATCGAATTCCATTGGAGAATCGAGATATCCCGGGGAAAGTACTCTCGAAGTGAGAATTATGAAACTAAGGATTCCAAACTAAAGGGTTCCGGGAGTGAGAATTTCGAAAACGCCGAAAGATCGAGAAGCAAGGATGAGAGAAGAGAGAGAACGGATGATGCAAACAATGGAAGCCATGGCAAACACTATGGCTCAGTAAACGGCATTGTTGGCCGCCAATAACCATAAACAAGCACCACCTATCCCTCCTATCCCAACTACAAACCCATATCACTCGAGATTTGTAGAGCTTAGAAAATTAAGGCCTCCTAGCTTTTATGGTTAGACCGACCCCTTGGAGGCAGAGAAATGGCTAAATCAGATAGAGAAGCTCTTACAACAGATGCCATGTACTGAGGCAGAAATTGTAAGATGGGCTTTGTATTAATTGGAAGGGGATGTCGACCCTTGGTAGAAGTCGGTATTGTTAAGAAAAGAACAGGAGAACCCAGAAGGGGTGTGGACTTGGAAAGAGTTTTGTGAAACGTTCAACAAAGAATACTTTCCAAAGCAACTGAGGAACCAGATGGTGCCTCAGTTTATGAAGTTAGAACAAAGAGCAATGACGGTTAGAGAGTATGGCACTGATTTATCTGATTGTCACGATTTGCTCCGAAGTATATGGTCACAGAAAGGATGAAGGCCAATAAATTTGAAGAAGGACTGAGGTCGATCCTAAGTGATAGGGTCGCGAAATTTGAGCTGGAGACATACATTGACGTCATGGGAAAGGCCCTAGTCATTAAAAAGTCCTTAAATGCCATGTATAAGAAGAGAGAACAGCAGGGAAAGGGGCAGATGAGTCAGAGTGCAGTGGGAAACTACGAATCGGTGAATAAAAAGCCGCATTTTCTAGTACCCTATAAGAGGCCGTTTACCCAGACACAGTACTCCAGACCTCTACAGATCAGTTCCCTAGGCCACCGGTGTCTAATTCAGTGCGACCTTTTCGCTATGAGAACCCTATTATCACTACTGGAGTGTCAGCTATTGTGACAGCCCAGATTTTTACGCCTAAAAATCCGTGCCATCAGGATCATACTCTGGATGATCCCCAAGACAAATCACGAAGTGTCTGCTCGTATAGCGAAAATCAATCAGACACTGTCCAGCAGTGGTAGGTTGAATCATCACATAAGATATTTAAAATAAAAGAAACAATAAACGAAACATGTATCTAAATATTTTAAAGAATATACATTCATAAAAAGGAACCAAGAAGAACCACTGGTGATGGACATCTATCACCCAAAATAATGATTCCTAATAATGGTTCCAATAGAATGTATAGTAATACAATAAAGTAAAATCTACAGAAATAAATACAGGAAGTGGCCACCAGGCACACAATAATCCAAGGTTCATACAAAATCCCTAAAATATTAGACTAGTATACCCCGACTATGGATAGAACTCGTCCGCCTGGACGTCGGTCTCCTCGTCCTCAGCCTCTAGATCAGGTTGGTAGTCAGGGCTGCTCTCGATACTGGGAGCTCTAGCCTCAGAACCTATAACTATTGTAGAAACAGGGTGAGCTAACCATCTAAGCTCAATAGAAGAATCTCAGTTAAAATTACATCTTAATTGTAAAACATGGTAGTAGAAGATATGGTCAGAATTGAACAGATGCAAACAAATGTTTCAGAAATGCAAAAATTATCAAAGCAGGCAAATCATATCAGAATTTACGGAACGTGATGCATATAGTATTTAATGACTTAGAATAATAAACTTAAATAACTCCCATGAGTATAGCACGTGATAGCCAGATTTGGTCCGATGGATAATCCCAACCATCGTCGTTCACATGAACAATTTTAGGAAATGCAACAATGCCTCAACTATAGAGTACAATTGTGCCGAGGATTTCCAAGCAGATGCACGAGTGTGCCAGACACGGATATACCACCGAGTCGGTGAGATTTGTCAGATTAATAAACCTCAAATCACATGCAGACATATTATTCTTTAATAGGATTCAGATGACAGATGACAGGTGTCAGATAGCAGGAGTCAAATACATAACAGAGTTGCCACACATATGCTAAACATGATTGAAAAGTAAAATCAGACTATGCAGTTATATGTAGAACATTTGGAATCCATGAGATCAAGAATAGAAGCAATTTCAATTGAATTCTCCTACCTCAGATCAGACCTCTTTCTAAGCAAATCTCAAGCTTTTTAAAGCGTCATGGTTCGATCCTAGACCATAAATATTATATACTAAGTGTCAGGCAGGTCAGAAAGTCAACTGGTACGGTGTCCAGTAGCATTCAATTCACACAATCAAAATAGGACAAAAACAGGGGTGATTGATCGATCAACGCCCTTATTGATCGATCAATCCTCCTTGTTGATCGATCAATGTCTTCATTGATCGATCAATAACCTAAACCTTCTCACAAGTAACAGAGGTAGTTGATCGATCAATGACCTTTATTGATCGATCAACACCCCTCATTGATCGATCAATAGCTTAATTAATCGATCAACAACTCCCTTTTGTTCACACTTTGTCATAGCCAAATTGATCGATCACCAGCTTGGTTGATCGATCAATGTGTCTTGTTGATCGATCAATGACCTCATTGATCGATCAATAGCTTAATTTTCAAAATTTCCCACCTTCTGTTCACATTTATAATTTATACAGATTGATCGATCAATGCCTTCATTGATCGATCACTACACATGATTGATCAATCAATACCAGTCATTGATCAATCACACTCTCTGTGATCGATCAATGCTCAGGATTGATTGATCAATTCACTAATTGATCGATCAACACCCTTCGAGCATTGAACTTCTAGGAATTTCAGAGTTTCTGTTCCCTTCTTTGTCTTATACGAATTGATCGATCAATGCCTTCATTGATCGATCAACACCTTTCATTGATTTATCAATCTAGCATTGATCGATCAATAATGACAGCACCTCTGTCATTAATGGAGGTCACCTCTTGACCTAATTTCCATCCTTTTCATTTATGGTTTACAACAACCATGAATACACACACCAAATACAAGCTCAAGGCTTCAACCTTGCCCATTTTAAATGCATAAACATATCTCGATTTGGGTCCTTTCGTGGTTTCGGCAAGAAGATCCGAAAGGGGTTTCAGATCTGGAACTCGAGCTGTAACTCCGTTGTGACTTCGATACGTAATGTATCGACTCTGATTCAGCACGCGGAGGTTTCACACGCACTTAGATCGCACTTGAGTTTGCTTTATTGAGCTCAACCTACCTCATCTCATTCCGACTCACGATCTCCGTAGTTCTAACCCTATTTCCTCACAAAACACGCTCAATCTCACCTAGCCACAGATCTCTTTGCTCAAGAACAAGAGGAAGAAGAAGAAGAAGCATCTCTCCAGGTCTCTCACTTCCTTTATAAGCGACCTAAATTGAAATATCTCTGATATTTCAGTTTAGACCCTAATTTGAACTCCAATGTTAAGCACCTACACGGTCTCTACGGCGTAACCCGATCCACCAAGGTTCTACTAGTCTCTGATTCACGCGAAAATTTACATACGACCTCATCTATCTACAGGATAATACTATTTCAAATAATATTAATTATAAATTTTCAAATTAGTCTCGATTTCTGTGCCGGGCACGCACATCGAAATAGTCAGGTTCTTGCTCTAAATTTCAGGGTTGTTACAGCTACTCAAGGGGTCTCAAGAGTAGCGTCATAATCACCACCGGAGACTTGTGCCAAGTGTGGCAAGTCACATAAGACAACAGACTGTAGACGAGGAACAGGGGGCTGTTTTAAGTATGGAAAGATGGGACATCTGATCAGAGATTGTCCGATGCTGAGGAATGAAGGAAAGGCGAACCCTACGGGACAACAAAGGCCTATCCGACAAGGGCGCTCGTTGTCAAAGGCCGAGTATATTCAGTCACAGCCAAGAATGCCATCCCAAACAATGACATCATACATGGTATAATTAATTTAATTATAGCCCTAGATAATTGTTACATCTATATTTTGTTAGATATTCAAAAAAAAGGGGGGGGGGGTGCTCGGATAGACAAGTAGAAGAAGTTAGTATATGTGTTATTGAAATTCTTAGGAATCTTATTAATTTTTTTTTTATGTGGAAATTTATCACGTGTATCTATATGTAGGCACGTTACAATTGTATAAGAAGGAAGACTATCTTTGTTATGAGGCACGAGTCCTGATAGACCCTGGGTTTACCCATTCCTTTATGACACCCCAATTCGCGGTGAAGGCGAAGCTTTTTATCGAACCGTTAGATGTTATTTTGGACGTGTCAATCCTAATGGGAAAGTCAGTTAAAACTGATATGGTGGGTGATCAGTAGTGGTTGCGATTAGAGAGTGTACTGAACATGAGTTAATGGTGGATTTGATCCTTTTAGACATGCAAGGATTCAATGTGATCCTAGGCATGGATTGGCTGTCTTTGCACAATGCAAGTATTGATTGTAAAACTAAGGTAGTGTTTCGTCAAGAAGGGGGTGAATCGTTTAAGTTCTTGGAAATGTTTGCAAGATATGTCCCAATCATCTCAGCAATACGAGCCTAGGGTTTGATGAGGAAAGGTGGCACTGGATACATTGCGTTCTTGAAAGAGAACCGAGAGGAGAAAAATGATATCGAAAAGATCTCTATAGTTTGTGATTTTGTTGATGTATTCTCGGAGGAGTTGCCAGGACTACCACCTACTCGAGAAGTAGAGTTCTCTATTGACTTAGCTTCAGGTACTGAGCCGGTATCCAAAGCACCTTACCAAATGGCTCCAGCGGAGTTAGTGGAATTGAAAGTGCAATTGCAAGAGCTTTTGGATAAGGGGTTTGTGAGGCCTAGTGTGTCTCCTTGGGGAGCACCGATCTTGTTTGTAAAGAAGAAGGATGGATCGATGAGGCTATGCATCGATCACCGTCAATTGAACAAACTCACAATCAAGAATCGATATCCACTTCAAAGAATCGATGGGTTTTTGTGAATGACTGGGTATATGCAATAGACGTCTGTTTTATTCGGTGAGTATGCTTTTAGTTGTTTGCACTATGTTTTCATAAATAGTGGTTGTGGAGTGTTTAAATATCGATGCTTATATTGTGCAGGATGGATATGGTTGTGATTTTTGTGTATGTTTCTTGATGCAGGGTGAATTAGTTGTACATGTCTGTGCATTCTCGGTTTAGGAACATAACATGACCGTAACTTACAGCAATTTTCAAGGACGAAAATTTTATTAGGTGGGGTGAATGTAATAGCCCCAATTTTTCATAAACCGTATGAGTCAAGCAATTCTCGTGTACCGTGTAGGTCTGAAACGTACATGTGTGTATGTGGTTCACAAGGGAACCTATGCACATGTACACAACTTAGTATGTGTATGTGTCTAACACATTAGGTGTAGAGGTTAAATAACACCTATGTGTGGTATGTGTGAGTAACAAGTAGACAAACTCAAGTTGTTGAGATAAGGGGGTCTCACACGTGGATTTCACTTTAGCTCATTTGAGTTGTTGAGAAAGAAAGAGAGAGAGAGAGAGAGAGAGAAAGGGGGTTTTCTTAGGAGAGAAAGGCAGGATTTATAAATCCTAGTGATTAAGTTCAAGGATATTATGAAGAAGGATGTGCAAAGGTGTATGGAGATTCGAGCTACGCGATTGCGACGATCTTGTGTGAATCCGAGAGCTCGGTGTGAAGGGGTGGAGCAAATTTGGATTTTTGAAACCCGTCTTGGTTATTTAAGAGAGAAAGATCTGATCCATAAAGGATTCAAGGCATTAAAGGTATGGATTTAATACTATTTTTGATGTAATAGTAGCATTTAATGTTTCTTAGAAAAGGGAATTTAAAATGATTAGGATTTGGTGAGGATCGAGTTTGAAGAAAAACTCAGATCAGGATATCTCTGATCCTCGCGCGCTCGAGCCTCAGAGAAAGGATTTAGGGAATCTCGCGAGAACTCAAGTACAGCTGTGAGAATTCTGTGTCTCGCTTGCGCGAGGTCTTAATGGTAATAGAGCTCGCTCGAACGAGGCCTCACGTGACACCCTCCAGATAACTACATGTCAATTTGGTCGAGTGAGGTTTGAGCCAATTTGGGCTCGCGCATCCGAGCCTTAAGGGCTTGCTCGCGTGAGGAACATGGTACTTCACCTTGTTCTTTTCTCCTGAATTCTTTAGTAGTGTATATCTTGTGTTATTCTAGACATTTTTATAAGGTGTTTAGATACGTTTGATTACAGGATTGGCACGTAGAGATTAAGTGAGTGCGTACTTGATACTTTTGGTTAAATCTCCATGTGACTTCATTTGAGGTAGGAAAAACTTCTTAACATGTGCATTCTCTTTCAACTAGCATGCATGTAGTGATGTAATAGAAATGTGTGTGTGTGCTTTCCAACTTTTATTTTTAAATAGCATGAAGTCATTAAGTAGTTTTAAACATACTAAATTAGTCAATGTGAGCACTAAGAGGAAATTGTGTGTGTGTGCGTATAATATGTGTGTGAGTTCTAAATCCTCATTGAGGGACATATGAAAGATATGTGTGTGTGACATCAGTAGTGATGAAATGAAGTATGTGGACATGTGACAACTTTGGTATACTACAATTAACACAAACTCACGGTGATAAACTATATGTAACTTGCACATTTGATTTGAAGTTTAATTGTGAATACCCAACCGACACGGCGGGATATCCGTGATCAGTACGGCGGCCAATCCATACAAATCGTGTACCGATTCGGCGGGATATCAGTTCTTTGATTTTCAATAGTGAAAATACTTCATTCGGCACAAGTCACCTCATACAAAGGGACTTGGGCATTGTGCAAATGATTCATGTGAACGACGATGGTGAATACTTTCATCGGGGGCTTGATGCTACATTGCTCGAGCAATTGTTTAAGCGATTCTTTTAAGTATGTGCGTATAAGGGTGTGTTTTGTCCAATAATGAGAAGTGTGTTTTTAAACTGTGCATCAGGTAGTCTGTTTAGTCCAATAAATGTTTCTGATTTAATTAATATGCTTGAAATATGTCATGAAAGATATGCCAGATGTAAGTTGATATCCATGCTATTATTTTCCTTATTGAGCTATGATGTAGCTCACCCTTCGACTATACGTCACAGGTTCAGAGTTAGCTGAGGATACCGAGAACCCGGACTTGGCGGACTCGGTTACATGCCTTTGGAAGTGTCGGAGCCCTTTCCAGAGGATTTCTTTTAATAGACGTGCGATGTAGCACTTTGATAATTTTGTGAAATCACTTGTAAGGCTTGGTATGTCCGATCACCTATGTTTTGTAAAAAGTTAATTACTTGAGATATTTTATTCTTTTTGCGAACCATCCCTAGGTGACTTTTGTTGTGTCACTGATGGTTCGATTCGATTATTTTGTTCATATGATTGACATGAGAATTGAACCATCTCTTATAGATGGAATTATTTTATATATAGAAGTGAAGGTTATTGTCATATGACGACTCTATCTTTCTAGTTAGACGTGCTTTGTTTCCGTTTTATGTGAGGATGTACCAAGTGTTCTAAGTGATATATATGAGGTACGACCTTGAGGGTTGTATTGACGGCGCGGGTTTCGGGGTGCCGAAATCCGGGCTGTCACACTATCTCCCCAAATCTCTCTCCTAGTCTCTCGCTTTCTTTCTCCTAATTTTTCTCTCATGGAACCTCTCTCACAATAGAAAGATGGATTTATTGGGTGTGAGAGATGTGGAACATCAATGGTATGGTGTTCCTTTTATTTTCTATGTATAATTACTCAATCCAAACACCAGAAAACAATGAATTCCTACGAATTCTCAAAGAGAAAGAATCCATTGGATCTATAAATCCATTTCCTATAATTCCAAAAAATTTCCAAACAGATCCTAAGTCTTAGAGTATCATGAATGGGTGCAAATGGAACTACCCAAAATAAAATAAAAATAAGAAATCTAAAAGTTGACATTTTGAAGCAACAAAACAAATGTCATGTTAGGCGATTGACACTACAAAAAATAAGACTATTAGCGGTAGTTTTTTGGAACAAAAAACTACCGCGATTAACAAAAAAACTATTAAAAGCTATTAAGGCTATTAGCGGCAAGTATTTTTTGTTAATAGCGGCAGATTTTGGCTGCCGCTACTAGTCTTGATTTTTGTAGTGTCAAAGGCTGCTTGTGAAGATTCCGGCATTAATTTACTAGCACGTCACACCTTATCACATGATCGGGTGCTACATGACGGAGAAGGCTCGTGGATGATAAAACATTATAGAGTCTCTCTTTTACGTGGCACTCGATCATGTGATCGGCTGCCACATGACAACAAACTAATATATGTCCAGGTAAGTTCTTGGTCCTTACACTTTAGTAATAATCTACCTTTATCCTAAAAAATAAGAGTACAGGTTTTTGCAACTGATGATTAAGCCTTTCCAATTGATGTTTCCATTGTTAAAATTGTTTACCGACTTGAATGAAATGATGATCCTTTTTTTTCCAATTTTTCCCACTATAAATCTTTAGACCACGGCCCATATATCAGACGGTCAAATATGGATTCCATAGGGCACACATCTCTAAAGTAACCGTGATCATGAGTTTTTATGAGAAGAGTTCTCAGGTGACTTTTGGGGATCATCTGATAGGTGGTCCATGATCTTAAGATATATCGTGTAAAAGATCGGGATGAAAAGTAATCTCTACTGTGTGATTCAAAGCAATATTAACAGTGGAACCATTAGTTGGTCAGACAGTCATTCCACATTTGACCGTCTGATGCATTAGTTGGCGGCCACCAAATAAGACTGTACGGTTTAATAATACTGTCACATAGGTCATGGGTGGGTGGGAGGTTCCCGGTCAATTTCATATTTTGGGCCTAAGATAGGTGCGTGCGTGGTCCCCCGGTCAATTTTAGCTTCTAACTGTATGTCCGATTTGACCATGACCACTTGTCATCCATCACCACATGGCACATTCTAGACAAGTATCAGCCAAGCGACTCCACGAAAGGCGCTTAATTCACGGTCAGTTTCTTAAAAACTTTATTCGTTTTTACCAAAACATTGCGCGCACAGATTTTGAATACCAAAAAAAAAAAATCATAATTTTCAGATTACTAAATCGTTCCACTAAAATCCAGTTTATACGATCCATATTGCTAACTAAAATCCAGTTTCGCCCGGCGGCCCTAAAGACGGCTAAAGTATATATTATAATATGGACGCAGTCCCACTAAATTAGTCCTAATGCTTTAGTGGTTAGCCTCCAAGTGGATTAATACTGAGGGAACAAATTAACAGGGTAAACACGTTTTGATAGACTAATCCGAAATAATCTGTATTCAGGCCGTGTTGCAATATTTTGAGAATCTAAAAATATTCTCTATTTTTTTTAACTAAAATCGGCACAAGCAATCTTTTAATAAAAAGCCTTTTGAAGATATTGTAATATGAGCTATATGATTTAGATATTATAATCTAAAAAATTTATGATTGCTAACATTATGATTTAAAGATAAAATGACTTGTGAACCAAGTCACTGGCCCTCGGGTTGCTTACCCACCAGCTATTCTATGCTAAATAACCAATGCTACCTAAATTAGATATAGGTGGCAGGTTTCAAAACACATTTGAACTACCCGTGTCATTAATATGAATAATGTGGTGGTTGTGGCAGTATTCCCACCCGCTTAACCCCACACGCTCGTCCAAGTTTCTTACACATTTCAGTGTCTGTCGGCTCATTATAATTTTCCCTGATAAAATGGTAAATATAGACTGCAAATGAGTTGGGTTAAGTTTAGAAAATTCAACATATCCTGTAGGGTCAAGTAAAAAAACTTGACCTGTTGAATAAACCTGAGCACCTGAGCCGTTAGCAGCCTAATTTGAAAACAATAAGGGTGGTTCTATTTCGATTCTAAGACCTTGAAAATAGAAGGTTCTGGAATAGAAGGTTCTATTAAACAAACACTGCCAGCGTCCTGTCTTCTAAATTCTAATAATGTTACAAAGAAAGGTTTTATGGATTTAGTTAAAGCTTCATTACCACCTTGCTTCATCAAATTGGTTTTATAATTTCCGCAGCCTTGGACGACAGATGAGATTTCTAATTTTAAACATTTTTAATTCCTCCTCACCATTGACTAAAATATTGAGAGCTAGACTGACCAAATTCAAATATTGCTTCCGTTCTTAGTATTTATAGTTGTATAAGCTTGCCCAACTTAACCTCTCTCTCTCTAGTTATCTTCCCATTATCCTCTCTCTCTCTCTCTCTCTAGTTATCTTCCCGTTATCCTCTCTCTCTCTCTCGTTTGAAAGATGAAGATTAAGACAATTCTCATCTTCAATGCTATCCTAATGACCATTTCATTGCATTCTATGCTTGTCAGATCTCAAGAAGTTGGTGAGTATTCGCTAACCTAATTAAAATTAGAAACATTATTAGTTTGCTTGCAAATTGATATTCTATAACTTACATTTACTGTTATTTTGCAGAGGATGAAAGGGAGTTCAGCTACGTTATAGGGACCGAAAATGGGCCGGAACGCTGGGGCGAAATACATGAGGAATGGGGGAATTGCAGTAGGGGCCAAATGCAATCTCCTATAGATTTGTTACATAAGAGAGTTGAGGTGGTGCACCATTTAGGGAGGCTAAAGAGGGACTACAGGCCCTCAAATGCAACTCTCGTGAACCGTGGTCATGATATTATGGTAAGCGGCCTAGTTCAGACTTAATGTACTAATCAAGCATTAATCCTTCCATCTCGGTGCCTTACCGGGCTTGACTGGTACTGATATTGTCTTGATGACGGGTTCCCTACTCCAGCACTAACCGGGTTAATTATATATAAAGGTATAAATCTGGTCAGGGTGGCCTCAAGGGGATGATTCGAAGTCAGGACCTCCGCTTCTGTGGCGTAGTTATGACTAACCAGTCTAACCCTTTGAGGTTGAGTGGTACCAGCGTTTTCTGGCATATAGTAGACATAATTGCCCATATATATTGGAAAACCACCGAGTGGTATATGCCCGGTATGTTCTACCGAGGATATACTTTACCGGGCCCAACCAGTAGATACAGGCCATTTTAACTGGTATCGTCGGAGATTTTGAACCATGGTACTAATGACTATAGTTATGCTAAAACGAATTATCTTTCTAATCCATGCCCAATTTCTATCTTCATACTCTTATTCTACTTTTTCTATGGCTACTGCAGCTCAGGTGGGCAGATGGTGCAGGAGCAATCTATGTGAACAACACCGAATACATCCTCACTCAGTGCCACTGGCACTCACCTTCCGAACACACGGTTAACGGCAGGAGGTGATTTTCTCTCATCTCTATCTCTTCTAAAGCCCTTTCCGGCTAGAGTTTGAGAAGGAGTTGGTAGTAGGTACCCAAACCGAGCACCAGGTCCTTGATTCATAGATCATTTTGTAGGACACGTGCCACATAGTTTCACCAACTCTTTCATGTGATTTGAAGGCAATGATGGAGAGATTATGGTATAGAAAATATATTGGGACGAAAAAGAATATCACCGTTCTGTGAATCATAGTGGTGATCAATCGCTATTAAAATTACTCACGGACATTGTAATCGTAAAATGGATTTAGCCGTTCATTTTAAAGGCATTGACCACTTTGAAAACTGTTTCAGAAATCTTTATTAAAATTATTATCAGATTATGTGAAACCGACACATCTTTCTATGATTTGTTCTTCAAAAATCATTTACAATTAACATATGAAGTTGTTGAATGGAATCACAGATTTTCTCTAGAGGTGCATATGGTTCACCAGAGCAACGACGGACGGTTCGCAGTGGTCGGAATAGTGTACGAAATTGGGAGACCTGATTCATTTCTCTCTGAGGTTAGCTCCCTACAACCCAAAGGCCTCTCGGATTAAACATGAATTTAGTAATTTGATGGGTCCCAACTCCCAAGTCCACTCATGAATCATGACCTCTGCCAAATAGGAATAAAACTTGGCAAGGTTCTGGCTGCCTCGCTCATCGGTCTCCATCTCATTTCCAAACACAGCCTAATAAAATCAACTTTATTGTATGAACAGTTGACGAATGATATAAGCCAAATTGCGGAAACACATGATGCTGAGAAAGTAGTGGGTATAGTTAACCCAAGGCATATAAAATTGGGTAGCAGAAAATATTATAGATATATTGGATCTCTCACCACTCCCCCTTGCACTGAGGGTGTCGTTTGGACTATCGTCAAAAAGGTTAGTTGAACTGATCCCTTTCTTCCTCAAGATCTCTTCGTAATTTGTTACTTTATTAAATTATAACCATAATCCTTTATATATGGGGTGTCATCTTATTCACATATTTCTAATGGAAACTTGTTTATTAATTGCTATGATCAGGTGAGAACTGTGTCAAAGGAGCAGGTGATGCTATTGAGGGAAGCTGTTCATGATGTGAGTAGCATTGAAAAGCGTGCACCATAATAAATACATAGTATATAGCTTAGTGAATAAAAAGTATATATATATATATATATATATGAAAATGATTATTTGACTTAAGGCATGGGACATAAGCCAATGAAATGAGCTCCTATTGGTTTAGGTCACATCAGCTGACACTACAAATCTATGGAAGTTTACCGGTGGCCGAAAACTGTCGGTACAAACACTTGCCGGATGTTTAAACTGCCGAGAAAGTCGGTATCGGTGATTGTATCGCGACAGTTTTGTCGGTGGTTTATAACCGCTGGTGATTCTTCTAAATATACTCCGGCAGTTATAACCGCCAAGAATTATTCTACCTCCAAATCCCAAAATGTTTGTTTAATTAAATGTGCCAGCAGTTAAAAACAGCCGCAAAAAATTATATACCTTTGCCGATGGTTAAGAACCGCCGGCAAAGTATCACCTCCCTGTCAGTTCAAAACCGCCGGCAATAATTCTGCTGGCAAAAACAAACTTTTTTGTAGTGTGATTTAAAAATTCAACCTGATGTGACACATAGTCAATGACTGCTAGAGTCATGAAATTATGTTTCATGACTCGAGTGAGAAGATCCTTACCCATATATATATGTTATGCTTGTAACTAGAATGGAAGGTGCATGACGATGCAACCTGATATATATATATATATATATATATATATATATATATATATATATATATATATATATATGTTATGCTTGTAACTAGAATGGAAGGTGCATGACGATGCAACCTGGAGGCCATAGGCTCAACTAAAAAGTAAATTGGCTTCAATTACAAGTGGATTAATCTCTTTTCCTTCAATTTGCTACTTTTGCAGGATTCAGAGAATAACGCAAGAACATCACAACTAACAAATGACCGAGACATTTGGTTTTATCGTCCACGGAACTTATAAGACTAGTTGTCGGATATCTTGAAGACTACATTTTTTTATGGGATTACCATTGATTATTTAAATTTAGATATCAACAATATGGTATATTTAAGGGCTTATTGGAATTGGCAAGCCCCCAACATTATAATTCATTGACATTGTAATAAATTTCCCAAATTATAGTGATTGCCAAGTGCAAACTTTTCTTTTTAACTTGCCCACTATTACGTACAAACCCCGACCTATGTTAGTTAATAATCCCTCTCGAAACAACAACCACCCCTTTCGAGCGAAAGAACTAGTTTTTTTGTTCCTTTTCATTTTTCCAAGTACACAAAAATTTGATATGCTTTTCTCCTCATACGCGTTGTTAATCTGCTCTAGTCACACTACAAATCACCTAAACAATATCCTTCATACGAACTTTTCACATTTCTTGAATGGCACACAGTTAGATCCTACTATATTAGTTGTTATATCAGAATTATCCCATATAATTAAATTGAACAACATAAGAAATCCCACTAGACCTTAGAAGTGTAACTGCAATGCACAAAAATATGTGATATCGTCCCCTCAACTTGATTACAGAGGATACATCCATTTGCCATTTGAAAGAGGAAATTTTCCATCCTAAGGAGCAAAAGAAGATAACTATGAAAGAAGGATACTATGAAAACTCCCCAATTTAAAGGGGATTGCCACCACTTCAAAGCTCAAGCAAACAAAGTGGAATAGAAGGGAAAACCTATTGGTCGTCACCCTCTCTGAAACTATTATGATTAGTGACATCAACGAATACTAGATCACTGTGGGCGCCAAAAAGCATGTTGCAATAAAGCAGTACATTTGAGTGTAGGAGAAGGCTGAGGACAATCAAGATCTCTTCGTGGGAAACTTTACTACGAAAAAAATAATACAATGTGAGAAAGTGAAATTGAATGTTCATATCCGAATAAATCGTAACACTAGTTGATTTCAGTACGTCAAAATGTGATAAAAAACGACTTTAAAATAAAATGATAAACGATGACTAAAAGTTGTTATAAACTAATAGCAGTCGTTTACGGAGGCTAAAGCAGTAGTTTACTTATTTCATTCGGGCAATACATTTCATTTAGAACGGCTCTCGTCGACATTATTGGTATCCCTCTTCTGACGCTAGCGTCTCTCGATCCTCAATCATCACATTTCTCAATCTCCATTTAACTCTCCGTTTAGATCATATTCTCAGCTGATCAGATTCAGATTGTCTTAGAAGATTATACCCTAACTCTCCAAATTCAGGTCATCTCCCTCCTCAAACCCTAACTCTCTAGATTCAGGTCATCTCCCTCCTCAAACCCTAACTCTCCAGATTCAGGTCATCTCCCTCCTCCTCAATCCATAACTCTCCACATTCAAGTCATCTCCCTCCTCAAACCCTAAATCTTTGTTTTGATTTGATTTTGGCCTAACCTCTTTGATTCGATTTCGGCCTCAAAATCCGACCGTCTGTATTCGAATCTTCAATCGAAGTGAATTGGTGGCCCTAATTTTTCCACCATAAGGTCAGTTTTCCCGAATCTCAGAAGATCTGGCGATTTATTTTTATCCTATTTCTTTCCTTTCTTATTTATTTATAGATTTTGCATCTGATTCGACGGAATTCGTGTTTCTCATGATTGATTCCGCAGAATCTGATGATCGTAACAAGTTCTCTCCAGAATCAAACGATCATAGCAGTTTTTTGTCGGTTTCGGAGATTATTAAGATCAAACGAACCGTTCGGAGGTAGTTGTTCCAAGCTTGATTTCTTTGATTGATCCGTCTGGAATGACCTTAGTAGTGACTGATTCAAGTGAGATTGTCCTTTAAGAATCACTCTTGCTGCTCAATCAAACCTGGCTAAGGTATTTTATCAATCTAGCAAAGGGATATAATGCAATTTACATTAGATGTTTGCATTCAGATCAAATCTGGAATCACCCTAGCTGCTCAATCAAATCTGGCCAAGGTGTTCAATTCAGATCGGTCTAGAATCACCAACAGAATATGAAATATATATATATATATATATATATATATATATATATATATTGCCCATCAAATGTTTGATATGTTGCCTATAAAAGTTCCTAATTTTGATCGGTTTATTTGTGTGTGACTCGAATTTAGAAAATTAGGTAATCAGATCATACTGGATGATCCCAGGACAAATAAATATCGTATATCCGTAGATAGCGGAACCGGTCATCACAAGACATTTAAAATAGAGAGAAAATAATAAACAAAACTCGTATTTAACTATATCAAAGAATATACATTCCCAAAAAGGAACCAAGAAGAACCAATAGTGATGGACATCTATCACCCAAAACAATGGTTCTAATAGAATGTATAGTAATACTATAAAAGAAGGAAAATATCTACAGAAAGTAAATACAGAAGTGGCCACCAGGCACATAATAATTTAAAGGTTTACACAAAATCTCAAAAATACCAGACTCGTATACCCAAACTAAGGATAAAAGTCGTCCGCCTGGACGTTAGTCTCCTCGTCTTCTGCCTCAGCCTCTAGATCAGGCTGATAATCAAGGTCACTCTCGGTATCAGGAACTCTAGCCTTCGAACCTAAAATGTTAATGAAAACAGGGTGAGCTACATCATAGCTCATTAGAAGAATTTCAACTAAAATGAATTGAATATGCAGACCATGATATCTCAAAACAGGAAATCAAATCAGAACATGCAAACAGGACAAATCAATCTATTACCGAGCTTTTAAACAGAAACAGATGTTATGCAAGTACATAATTAATGACTTAAATTGTGTATGTTTTCTAACTTAAGAAACTCCCGTGAATATATAACACAGAGTAAACAGGAATTTACCGATAGGAAACTCCAACCAATCGTCGTTCACATGAATAATTTTAGATTGCAACAATGCCTCATCTATGGAGTACAATTGTGCTGAGGGATTACAATCAGATGCATAAGTGTGCCAGGCTCGGATATACCGCCGGGTCGGTGGGGATCATCTGGTTAAATCATCAAATCACGTACACACATAAACCTCACGAATCAGATAGTAGAAATCAAGAGCCAGTTTCAGAATTCAAAATCAGTAAACAGGAATCAGATGTAACAGGAATTTATGATATGCTAACATGCTTGTTAAAACAGAAATCAGGGCACAGGTATGCAAAAATTATGAAATCATAGACAAAATAATTTAAGTTGGTTTTCCCCTACCTCAGATTAGACCTCTTTCTAAGCAAATCCAAAGCTTTTTAAAGCGTCATGGTCTGATCCTAGACCATAAATATAGTATACTACGTGTCAGGTAGGTCAGAAGTCAACTGGTACGGTGTCCAGTAGCATTCAATTCACACAACCAAAACAGGACAAAAACAGGGATGATTGATCGATCAACACCCTTATTGATCGATCAATCCTCCTTGTTGATCAATCAATATCCTCATTGATCGATCAACACCCTCAACTCAACTCACCAGTAACAGAGGTAGTTGATCGATCAATAGCCTTTATTGATCGATCAACACCCTTCATTGATCGATCAATACCTTAATTGATCGATCAATAACTCCCTTTTCTTCACACCTTGTCATAGCCAAATTGATCGATCACCAGCTTGGTTGATCGATCAATGTGTCTTGTTGATCGATCAATTCCCTCATTGATCGATCAATAGCTTAAATTTTCAAATTTCTCACCTTCTGTTCACATTTGTAATTTATACAGATTGATCGATCAATGCCTTCATTGATCGATCACTACACACAAGTGATCGATCAATGCCCTCATTGATCGATCAATACTAGTCATTGATCGATCACACTCTCTGTGATCTATCAATACTCAGTATTGATCGATCAATTCACTAATTGATCGATCAACACTCTTCGAGCATTGAACTTCTAGGAATTTCAGGGTTTCTGTTCCCTTCTTTGTCTTATACAAATTGATCGATCAATGCCTTCATTGATCTATCAACACCTTTCATTGATCTATCAACACCTTTCATTGATCGATCAATCTAGCATTGATCGATTAATAATGACAGCACCTCTGTCATTAATGGAGGTCACCTCTTGACCTAATTTCCATCCTTTTCATTTATGATTTACAACAACCATTAACACACACACACCAATACAAGCTCAAAGGCTTCAACCTTGCCCATTTTAAATGCACAAACATACCTCGATTTGGGTCCTTTCGTGGTTCCGGCAAAAAGATCAAAAAGGGGTTTTAGATCTGAAACTCGAGCTGTATCTCCGTTATGACTCCGATACGTAATGTATCGACTCCGATTCAGCACGCGGAGGTTTCAAACGCACTTATATCACACTTGAGTTCGCTTTATTGAGCTCAACCTACCTCATCTCATTCCAACTCACGATTTCTGTAGCTCTAACCCTATTTCCTTGCAGAACACCCTTAGATCTCTACCTAGCTACAGACTCTTAGCTCATGAACAAGGGGAAGAAGAAGAAGAATACCTCTCCAAGTCTCTCCCTTCCTTTATAAGCTACCTAAACTGAAATATCTATGATATTTCAGTTTAGACCCTAATTTGAACTCCGGTGTTAAGCACCTACACGATCTCTACGGTATAACACGATCCACCGAGGTTCTATTAGTCTCGGATTCACACAAAAATTTATACATGACCTTATCTATCTACAGGATAATATTATTTCAAATAATATCAATTATTAATTTTCAAATCGGTCTTGATTTCTGTGCCGAGCATGCCCATCGAAACAGTCAGGTTCTTATTCTAAATTTCAGGGTCGTTACATTATCCCCCCCTTAGGAGTTTTCGTCCTCGAAAATGTCAGGGTGGGTGTAGTAGACGCAGGGTGGTGTGTCCGAAAGTAACAGGCATGTGAAAGTAGGACTACGAACTGACGAACATACCGAATAGGAATGAAAATGCAGGCAAAACAAAACTTATATGAAATGCAGAATAAATACAGTACAGTAAACATATAGAATAATTAATAGAATTAAATATAAGAGTAAAGCACTTACCTGCCGGGATGTCAGATGGTTCTGCCTCATCAGGCGTAGATCTACTGGGATGGGGTGGTGGTGTGCGGTAGTCGCGAGGATCCACGACGTGCTGACGGGCGTGAGCAATCATAGGCGTGGATGTCGTGGCGTACAAATGCTGCATGACGAGCTCATGCATGCCCTCGTGATAATCCAAACGACGATGTATCTGCCGCAGGAACACCTCCATACCATCCAAACGCTCCTGAATGTGCCGGTTACCCTCCACAAGCTCACGAAGCATGGATGCTATGTCGACTGAGGAAGGTGGTGGGGGATGTGATGGGGTCTGACGGGGCGGTCTACGAGGTGTAGTGGGGGCAGGGCGGGTAGACACCTCAGGCGGAGGTGGTGGATCACGTGGTGCCTCCCCCTCTCTAAGCTCAGGCTCGGCGGGCGCCGAACCCTCAGCAACGGCAGGAGCAACGTGCTCAGCTGTGCCCTCCTCCTCCTTCGGGAGCTGTCGGACAAATAAATTATAGATATTGGTCTAGTCTTTCAGGTGGAAGACCTTAGTGTTGTCGACCAAGCGCGGCTCATTAGGAGCCAATGTGTATGCCTCGCGTAGAGCAGTGTACTGCTCCACCATTTTTGTAATGAGGCATGCATACGGGATCTGTTTCTTGACCCCGAACTTCACCTTTTCTGACATGAGGTCATTGGCATTGATGATGCCGTTAATGACCAAATCAGCCATAGAGAACCAACGGTTCTCAAAGGCCGAAAACAGGGCCTGTTGCATAATACCAGTCCGTGAGGACTTGTGCAAAAACAGGTTAAGTTCACATCTGATATAAGTATCAAGCATCCACAATTTGTCGGGTAACTGGGCCCGTGAGATGGATTGCCCCTTCCCATGCTGACCTTGGGTCATTTTGGTGACCACGTCAGTAAAAGGAACCTCCTTAACATAGGGGGCATCCAAACCAGCGTTTTCAACACCCAAATTTGGCCCAAGGCCCGATCGAAGATTTTGGAAGAAGAGTCGCACGATCCTAGGAAAATAGTGATCGTGAAATGGTTCCAACAAAGGCTTCAACCCGAGCCGTTGGATGTAACCCTTGGCCCAAACCATTTCGGGTCGATCCTCATAAAGAGAGGAAGTGAACATGTACTCAGGTAGAAAAGATTTAGAAGTACACCAAGGATTGGGGACTTCACGCTCTATCGGGGTCGGGACGGGGGTTGGGACGGGTGGAACCATGTCCGAAATCGATGCCACAGGTGGCACGGATGATTGGGTAACCGAATCGGTGGGCGGTACGGGTGTACGAGCCCGGAAAGTGGGTACCTTATGCGAAGGGTTCTTCGTGCGAGGTCCCATGGTCAAATATTTGTAAAAATATGAGAACTAGCATTGAAATGAACGAAAAGGAAATTGTTACCGAACGAATGGAACGAAATCCACTCGAACCACGTGAAAGGAGGAGCTAGATGGCCGAAAAATCAGTCGGGAAGAAGGTTGAACGGTCGGTGTAAACTCCCCTTTGATCGATCACTCTAAAGCTCCGTGCAAATGACCGTTCGAAAACCCAACTTTAATTTAAAACCCCAGGATTGATCAATCAATGCCATTATTGATCGATCAATGAAGCATCTTTATGCCCTTGCCCGATTCATAGATCGATCAATACTCTCTATTGATCGATCAATGGTCTATTAATTGATCGATCACCACTCTGTTGATCGATCAATACCATGTTGATCGATCAATAGCCTAGTGTGATCGATCAACCAACCTTGTTGATCGATCAATATCCTGAATATTGATCGATCAACCAACCAAAATGTGAGTACTAAACCTCACCATCATTGATCGATCACCACCTTGTGTTGATCGATCAATCTCTTTGTTGATCGATCAATACTGACAGTGACTTGGTTCTTCAACCCCTTCACTGCGCCAAGGCGAATGACCCGCATTCCGAGAACAAGGGTACATGTATATCACATACAGAACCTGCAAAAGCAAATTTCTCGAGTTAATGATGCGTGCTCACACATAATAACACTACCATAGTGACGAATCTTTAAGTGAGCACAGAATAAAATTTACCTCTTATGTCAGGTGAACAAGTGCGGATACTGCTCGCGAATCTCAGTTGCGCGCTCCCACGTAACTTCCGAATCCAAATGATTTCTCTACTTGACTAGTATCAGTGGAATCAACTTGGTTCGCAAAACTTGATCTCGATGATCCAAGATCGCGATTGGTTCCTCAAGGACCGTCAAGTCCTCTTGTAACTCTATCGGTTGGAAATCCAAGACGTGAGTCGGGTCGCGCACGTATCGTCGCAGCATGGAAACATGAAAAATGTTATGCATGCTCGCCAACTGCGGTGGCAAAGCAATCTGATAAGCGATTTCGCCAACCCGTCCAAGTACCTCAAATGGGCCGATATATCGAGGACTCAGCTTCCCACACTTTCCGAAGCGCATCACACCTTTGGTTGGCGAGATCTTCACAAAGACCTTGTCTCCAACCTGAAAAATAGTGGTTAAGTCCATAGCCAACCATTTTAACTATGAATAGCAACTTTTTCAAACGTATTTCGGTATACCTGAAACTCAACATGCATCCGATGGAGATCGGCATAGCTCTTTTGGCGACTTTGAGCAACCCTCAATCTTTCGTGGATCAATCGAACTGTCTCGGTTGTACTATCCACGATATCAGGTCCCAAAACAAGCTTCTCACCAACTTTTTTCCCAATTCAACGGAGATCTACATTGTCGTCCATGCACGGCTTCATAAGGCGCCATCCCAATGTCAACTCCGTTCTCAAATTGCATTTTCGTTTAGAATGTTTCTCTTAGTCCTTGTTGCATGTTTATGTTGTTGGCTTCCCTGCATTTCGTTTTGAGTTCATGGATTCATCATTTATATTTGGTTGTTTGAATGCTTCGGATTTTGTTGTTCGAAGCATTTGAGGTCCCATTCTCTGGTTATGTCGGTAATCATAGCCACATAGCAAATCCTTTTAAGACATATCATACTTTCATGGCGCGTGGCTTGCTCACCTTATACATAGTTTCTTATAAAAATGAAACAAATCACTATATCAAATAGGCCACCTACTGTGATTCGAAATGACCCCTAAGAATTGTCTAGATGCAACCAAATATCATGCTCATGTTTAAATCCCAAGAACACTCTAGTCTGATACACGCTCCTATTATAGATCTCCTCAGCATGACCACTTCATGGCCATTTGCCACTTGGGGCCTCGACGTCATCGGAATGGGTAACCCAAAAGCATTTAACGAGCATCAATTTATCCTCTTCGCTATTGAGTATTTCACAAAGTGGGTAGAGGCAGCATCCTACACAAGCATCACGGCTAGTTATGTGGAGAAATTCATCAAGAACAACATCATCAATCGGTTAGCAAGCCCAAAGAGATCATCACGGATAAAGGCATTAACTTTGCAAATAAGCAAATCGGAGCTTTGTGCGAGCAGTACAAAATCAATCATCATCCCTCGTCACCATATCAGCGGCAAACTAATGGGGCCGTCAAATCTGCTAACAAAACAATCGTCCGCATCCTTGAGAAGATGGTTGTTACATATCGGGATTGGAGTGAAACGTTACCATTGGCACTGTGGGCCTACGGAAGATTGATCTGTATAGCTATAGGGGCAACACCGTTTTCCCTTGTACATGAAACTAAGGTTGTGCTACCAGTCAAGGTCGAAGTGCCCTCCCTCCGTATCTTATCGAATCCAATCTGCCAGAGGCCAAAAGAGAGATAACCCGTTTCGAACAACTAGATTTGATTGATGAGAAGAGGCTCCAAACTCTGTGCCACACCCAGGTTTATCAAAAAAGAATTGCACATGCTTACAACAGACGTGTACGTATTCAAGCCTTGTAAGTGGGTGATGTCGTACTTAAGAAAATCTTCCCTTCTCTCCACCCTGATCCTCGAGAGAATTTTAAGCCCAACTGGGAAGGACCTTACATCATCCTATAGGTGCTACCTGGATATGTGTTTCGTCTCGTTACAATGGACAAAGATCATTTTCCTGAGCCAATCAACGGTCGGTACGTACGTCGATTTTATTCCTAGTCTCTCACGGTAAGGTATATGCTGATAAAAATGATACGTGACTACTTATGAACTCTTTAAAAGAGACCATCATTTTAAAACCAATTAGTCAAAATCTCATGTCCCTAAATGCTTGCACCCTTTGCTAAACAATCTGAGCTAATATCCTTTTCTTTGAGAAAAAAAAGAAGAAAGGAGAGAGTTATCATCAAAACAAAAAGAATCAGAAAAACAAAATCTCAAAAAGAAGATATTTGAGAAAAAAAAGAAAATTTTGAATAAAAAGAGAAAAAGGAAAGATGGAATCATGGGGCATACATAGCAAACTCGAAAGAAGTTTATCACAACAACAAAAATCCAATCAAAAGGCCCTTTAAACCTAAAAATACCTTAAAAAATTCCTAACTCGTCCCTCTCAATCCATGGCCACGTTCCGTCCCTGGAGAAAACCCTCTTTAAGGTTTACAAGCAGTCATAGCATCCATTAAGTCAGCACAAACTAAGCTGAGAGATAAAAAAACTTTGTCGAGACGGTTTTGACTGAATCAGCGTCCATAACATCTATCTGTCAAAAAATAATTTTACAAGCTCAAAGCAAAATGGACATTGTGAAAACCCGCAAAGGGCATCACGGGTAAAAAAAAAACTTGTATGGACCAGGTGAAAACATGAAAAGGCGCATGGGGTAAAAAAAGCTTAGTTTTCGAGGGACAGGCAAGATAAAATTAAAAAACCACGGACGTAGTGAAAATCCGAAAAGGCGTTGCGGATAAAAAAGAGGGCAATAACGGGAATGGCAAAAACCCATTCTGGGCGCTATGAGTAAGAATGTTAAAAAAAAAAGGTACAAAAAAAAATCGATTGTTCTCTTGGTTATGCATTTGGGCTATTTATGTCTTTGGTTGGGTCGCTTATGTTAGCACAATTTGAGCCCTAATCAGGGAGATCTTCCGGTCACGCCATCAAATGCATGACCAAAGGGATGGATGTTCCCATATTTTAAAACTTTGGATCCCCTCCATGCCCAAACATGAATGAATGGGTTTGGTCATTCCAAGATGAACCCAAAGACCCCCCCCTCTCATTGTTAAGGCATTAAAATAGAAAAAAAATATACAAAAAATTTCTTGTTTTCATTTCTTTACTCTGTATAAACAACATCACAAATCTTGTTTATGTGGCTCCATGATCTCGACCATTACACTTGAAAAAAAAAGAAGGGGGAAATACATACAATCCAACAAAAATCTGTTAGGGGGTTTTATACCCCCTTCCTTTTGTATTTGATCTATTTTGAAGTATGTGGCCAGGACAACCAACTTACATTCTAAGTCACAGATCCCCTTGAGAAGTGTGTCTGCACGAGCATTGTGATCACTCATCCATCGACCGTGAAGGCCCTTGTAGGGTTTTCGAGAAGCATCTATAAACCCGAGGACCTCATTCAAAACTCCTTCCAAATGAAGGTTCTTGCGTTCCAAAGCTGCAACTCGTTCTTACTCTTTCTCAAGGCGCTCTTGCAAAACTACAAAAAAGAGAAGGAAAAAAATGAAAGAAACAAAACAAAACACACATACATATATATATATATATATATATATATATATATATATATATATATATATATATATATATATATATGAAAAAAAAAAGATAGAAAATATATTTTGTTTGGACGTATCATGAAAAGCGGTTTAATATCAGTATTCTCTCTGCCCTAGTATTTGTGCTAAAATAAATAGTAGAGGTCGATGAGTACGCTCCAAGATTTCGGACCCTACCTCGAGTAGGTGCACCCGTGCTAGTCAAAGTGGGGCAATCAATGCCTCATAAGATTGAACACGACCGTCGGATCTTCGTATTTTTGCTTTTCATGATAATTGTTGAAGAAATTGATCGATCACCCTCTCGCTCATAGAGCCTCTAGTTCAAGGCAGAGCTTGAACATCATCTAACGTTAATAGTATCAGCACACAGTCATGCCCGGTAAGCTTGCTGGGGACAGCTGTTTCTGGAGGAACGGATGATTTCCCATTGGTTAGGCCTCCGCCACTCTCCATGTTTTTGCTAAATGATGTTTGAGACATGCGTTGAGTATAGCAGATCCAAATGCAATAGAACCTTGGGCTTGTTGGGTCGTCTCCTTCTTTGGCATGCATTCACTAGTCATCGAATCCCAAAGAGGGGCATCTATGGACACGCAAATCTGGCCCAACGCGTGATCGACTTGTTCTTTGTAAAGAATCCAAGCTTCTGAAAGCGTCTCACATAACCTTGAGAACCCCTTTAGAACCCATTATCCCAGACCTTCCTGGGCCCAAAAGTCAAGGCTCTTTGTTTTTCTAGAAAAAAAAAAATCATGTATGCATGTTGTGCCCGCATGAGCAAATTTAACTCATGTGTACATAATATGTACGCAAGACCAAACTCTTTCTTCTCCAAAATAGAGCTCGCTTCTCAAGCTCCTCACTTCCCAGCTTGATTTCTGAGCTTTAAGGCATGCGTACATAGTATGCAGGCATTACTTCAAACCTGCAAATTTGAGAAAGCTTGATTTCCATGGTGGGCATTTGACTTGTGGACTATCCCCAACTTTGGGGTTAGGTTCCCAACTACCTTTATACCCCCAAAAGCTATTGGAATCACCCTTTTACCCTTTATGTGGCTACCCCATCATCCACCATTAAAACCTATCATCTTCTCCAAACCTTCTAAATCCCCGAATCCATAGATAAAACCATTACCTAAAACCTAACCCTCCATTAGGACTAAAACCCAATTAGGAGCCCACTACTCACACATTTCTCTATATACAGAGACCCCCACCCCCTCATTTAGGACACAATAATTTTAGCAAGGTGAATCCCTAGCCATTCCATCTCTTAGCTCTATACTTCCAAATCTTCCATCCCACATCCTTAGCTCCAAACCTAGGATTCCATTACCCCCACTTGCAATTAGAAGCTGGCCGAAATAGTCATACGCGGAGATCCGACGGTGGTGCGATAAGAGCTCAGGAGTTCATCTCCAGCTCTTTTCTTCTTCTTCTATACTCTATTTTGTTTTTAGCTTTCCCTTATCCTATGATTTAAGCCATTACGCCACCAAAATTTAGATAGCGCAAAGAACTTAATAGGGTCCACATGCCTTCGGGCAAGGGGAAGCGCCGCCCATTTCTTTTCTTTTTACATGTTTTTGGCCATAATAGAGACCACTTCCGAGTGGGTCGATTAGGTGCCTAACACCTTTCTAATCGGTAACTGAAGTCCTTGCCTAGAGCCTTTGGCGTAGACCGATGATCGGAGTCAAATCCAATACTTCGATGTTTATTATATTTGATCTAGATTTCCCGGAACATTAAAAGCTCCAGGTGGTGACTCCATATTTTAACCCATCATCGCGACAGGTCCACAAGGCCCACGGTTGCACACTTATGCTAAAAGATAATTTTGTATGTTTACACCGCGTGTAGAGGGCCACCTATGCATCAACGACCAAGTTAAATAATCTAGCTACATTGTCATCCAACATACCTTCTATGCCTCGTCTCGGACTAACATGAATTTTTTCTTCACTCGGAACCCCACACAAATCATGTAACATGCCCCTCATTTCATCAGTTGTATCATCCTCTTCTTCAACTATATCATCCAATGCTTCATCTCGTGTAAAACTCGATGACGTGTTATTTTTCCCATCGAAAAATCACGTAGTATAGCTCTTCCCATTTCCGTGCCATATGATATAATGATAAATTATCTTCACATCTTGATAGTAGACGTTGCAATCTTTGATGCATGGCATTTTAACCTTCCATCATAAAGTGCTCCACAAGATTCAGTAAGTTTAAATAATTCTCTTACCCCATCGTAGTACGTGTCAGTATTTTTATTATAACAACATATTTCAAAAATTCACTACTTTCACCACTTCATCAAAATACTAACTATTTAGGAATATTAATTAGTCATAATAAAAAATGCTTACCAAGGCTTCTGCATCCAGCTTCTATCCATAATGTCTATACAAGAAACTTTGAAAATAGAGATTGCTTATTTGAGTTGAGCTCGTGAGACTAGTGAGAGAAAGTAAGAAAGACTAGTGATACTAATATGATCAAACACTATGATTCAACTTTATCAATCACACAGAGGATCGACAAAATAAGTAAAAAGAGTGCTCTTTTTACTTATTTTTAGATTATATAACTATATGAGTTTATGACAACTATACGCGTCTTCTTATTTTCATTTTCTTAAATACTTAAATTTGTGTTGACGCATGACAACATGTCAAAAAATTGACACATTCGACACTTGTGATTAAATTGATACATGCATTCACTTGGAGCAGTATATAATAGAAATTGTGGAATAATTATTTACAATAAAATACATATAGTGAAATGGGAAAACAAGGAACAATATCAACAAAATACATGGATACATGCATCCACCGTTGTCCATATATATATATATATATATATATATATATATATATATATATATATATATATAAGATTGGAGTTTGGCAATATTTTTCAAAATTAAAAACTAGGGACGATATCAACATAACTTATCTGAATTGAACATGTTGTCATGTGTCTTACCCACATACGCATTGTGTCTATAAGCTTGTTACAATCGCATGAGAGGCAATGGCAATATATATGACATGATTGAAAAGCGTCCTATGTACCACCTCTGAGCAATGCTACGGGCAGATGTGTGAGTCTAGCATTTGTGTATATGGTTTGAACTTGCAATCTCTAGATGAAATTTCATTTTTTTAATGTGAAATGTTTAAGTTTATTGCTGAAATCATGAACAAATCAGTATTTCAAGCGCATTAAGTAGTACCGCATTGAATGGATGATTAGATTCTTCTCTTTTATGATTGCTGATTTCGTTTATGCATCATTTCATCATGAGTATCAACAACTGATTTTCAAAATTTGTGTTCTTTTTTAGCACTTTCCTCTTAAAAGAAAAAACTTTGAATTTTTTTTTATTTTCTTGACATCTAGTTGTAATTATACCGTAGCGAGTTGTGGTGTCTCGAAAATTGCTGTTTAAATTTTTTTTTCTTTCATAGCAAGTTGCAGTCTATCCACAACAAGTTACAGCTGGGCTTTATTTTTTTGTGTTGTTTTTCTTGCTCTTTGTTTGGTATACACATCTAGCTGTTGGGTTATGAAAGCTAATTGTGGTTGAAGATTTTTTTTCTATTGCTATTTTTATACACAACTAGCTACTAGGTATGATAGCTAGCTGTGGCTGAATTTTTTTTAAAAGTTGATATTTTGGTTACTCTCTGTTTGGTATACGCAGGTAGCTGCTGTTCTGTGATAGCTAGCTGTGGCTGGAGAATTGGGCTCTCTGTTTCGTATACAAAACTAGCTGTTGTGTTGTGACAGCTAGCTATTATGTTGTGAAAGTTGTGGCTGGAAATTTTTTCTCTCTGTTTGGTATACACAACTAGTTGCTGGGTTAGTAGACACCCAAATTTGGTCCAAGGCCAGGCCTGATCGAAACATACTTCGAGAAAGGCATACCCCTGAGCTTCTGATAGCAACCTCCAAACCCTTAGGAACTTAGCAAAACCCTTAGGAATTACCCCCAACCTTTAGAAACCTCTCCAAACCCATGGTTAACCCTCCCAAAAAATGGTTAGAAAGAGATGTACTAGAGCTGATAGGGACTTCTACTAAGAACAAACTTTATATCATTGAAAAGTAGAGGTTCTCAGCTTTCCAACAAGCTAAAAATCACATCAATCCGAGTCGTACTTCAAAAGTTATGGCAATCCGAAAAATGATTGAAGACTACGCCTGGCTAAGGTAAGCATGGCGTGTGTAATTGAAGACTACGCCTGGCTAAGGTAAGCATGGCGTGTGTATTACACACGCCAATCCAATTTTTTCCAGAAATGGCTTAGCGTGTATATTACACACACCAAGTACAGGTGGGCCCCCTGCGTGCTCTGGACTTCCAGGACACTGTAGCTATGCTTGGCGTGATAATACACACGCCAAGCTTAGCTATAGTAACTGTTGGTTTTTGACCGAATTTCACTGTTGGGGTTTGATTTGTTGACCATCCCAATGTTTAGGGTGGATTTTATTAGGACTGTTGCACCCTCATTGACCCTATTTTCAACCCTCTAATCATTTGAAACCTCACCCTATTATCTACCATTGAACCTATCCTCACACATATCTATAACCTTAAGATCCTAGGAAACCTTAGATGTTAGGATTATCTAATTGGTAACCCTAATTAGCTCTTAAGTACCCCCCTAACCCTCTCTTTTTCTATAAATAGAGAGGCACCCCTCCCTTTACAAAGGCTTGAAAATTTTTCCAAGAGAGAGAAAGAGATTAAGAAATCCCCTCCTCTCCTTTGGTGCACCAAATACCCATACAAATTCTAGAATTCTAAACCACCTTAGAAACCCTATCTTCCATAAAAAACCCTTGAGTTTAGGAGGGAACTATCCCCTAGCCTTCTTCCTCTACCCCCTAGCTATCAAGCCTTAGAGGTTAGAACTCGTTCTTCAACCACTCAAGCTACAAAAAGCTCGTCAAGTGCAGCTACGCAAAGGTCCACAACTATGATACAAGGGCCCGAGAGCTCCTGCTTTCCCCTCTACTCCTCTACCTTCTTAGCTTTTCTTTTATCCTTGAAATTTGTGTCGTTACGCAGCTGAAATCTCAGTAATTACAAAGGGGCACAAATAGGATCAACGTCCCTTCGGGCAAGAGGAAGTGCACTTTTCATTTTTATTTTTTCTTTATTTTGGTCACAAGTAGAGACCGCGTTTGAGCTGGTTGATCAGGTGCCTAACACCTTCCCTATCGATAACCGAAGCCCCTACCCAAGAGCCTTTGGCGTAGACCGGTGAATCAGAGTCATATTTGGCACTTCGGTGCATTTAATATTGATCTTTGGTTTCTCGGAACACCAAAAGCTCTAGGTGGTGACTTTATATTTTTTGCGAGAGCACATCATCGCGACAGGATTGCAAAAAATCTGCAATTGCACAGATGGCGAATCTGCTGCCGAGAGCACATACTTGAAACCCAGCTCAGGAGAATACCGGCCCATATCACAGTCTCGGATCTATTAATGACATCCCCGCTTCATTTCCAAGCTTTGATAGGGGTGTTAAAAAATGCACATGTATCTCTCCAAGTGAGCTCAGATGAGGTCGGGCAGATAATCGAGCAAGTGATGGCTCTAAATGCCATCTCTTTTTCGGATGCTGATTTATCGGAGGAGGAAAATAATCATTCTAAATCTCTCAATATCACTATAGAGACTGGAAATATGGTAATCCCATTAGTATTGATCGACAATGGGTTTGCTTTAAATGTATGTCCTCTGAGAACCGCTACCAAAATAGGGGTAGATCCATGTATGTTGAGATCGATAAAAACTAGCGCCAGAGGTTTTGATAACATAAGAAGAGAGATAATGGGGGAAGTTGACCTTGAGCTAGTAATTGGGCCAATGAACTTTTCCATACCGTTCTAAGTAATGGACATCAAGTCCTCCTTCAACCTGTTATTAGGGCGCCTTTGGTTACATGAGGTTGGGGCAATTCCATCAAGATTGCATCAAAAGGTTAAATTTGTGTCTTGACAGAAGATCATCACTATCATAGGTGGAGGGCATGACGAAAGAGAAAAAGCCACCCACAACATTGAGAACCCTAAAGTACTAGATGTGTCATACACAACCAAAGATACAAACCTCCATAGCTTTGAATATGAGGTATCAGAGGTAGTCCCGCAACCCCCAGAAAGCATCTCCATGAAAATCGGAGGCTGAATGGTGGCGGTTGTAGCCATGCTCCAGAAATGAGGCTATCAATAAGGAAAGGGATTAAGACCCCGATTACAAGGAAGGAGAGAGCCAGTCAAGGTTAAGGGCATGCAGCAGATCAAATTTGGGTTAGGCTATAAGCCCACGAAAGAAGAAGTGCGAGAGGCTAAGGAAAAGGCCCGAACCTTTGCTACAGTAAGAGCTAGGGGAATAGACCTAGAAGAGGAACCCCGCCCTAGACCTCACATCCCGAACACCTTTGTGAGCGCCGGGATTGTGAAGATCGATCAGAATAGGGTAACACAGTTAATCCCACACAAATCGACAGCCCTTGTCCACCCCACCAATCCCCAAATTATACCTCTCAAACTAGAAATAGACCTGGCCGCTCTGTCCCTTTTTGAGGAAGAGTTTTCCATACTTGCACAATCTCCCCCTGTGGTAAACCACCATAGGACCTTGCTGACGTTTGAGGACAGAATCTCAGACGAACCCAGGATAAACATGATGGAAGCTGACCTTGAAGAGTCACATCAATCAACCTCCTCCATCCAAACAGGTAAAGGGGTAGTACCATAGGTACGAAATTGAGTGTCTATGCCCCAAACTCTGGTAGTGATGAGTGACCTAAAATTTGACACCCGCTGTCCAAAAAAAAATAACCTATAAAAAATGAGGTTAGCCCTTGGCAGGAAACACCATGTATGTATAGAGACTCGCCCTACCAAGGGTCGATCCCCGAAAAAAAAGAAAAAACTAAAAGAATTAAAAAAGAAAAAGTCAAAAATATAGAAAAAGCACAAAATAGTCTAAAAATATTTTCTTTTAAAATTCTCGAAAAAATCAAAGAAAATGATGCCTTAATAGAAAAGCACGTCCCACATGAAATCAACCCCTTTCTTGTAGAAATATAAGAAGAGGTAGGAGTCATGAGTCTGGATGAGGAAATCCCTACTGTGGAGCTTCCCACTGAACTCTTTAAATGGTTTACTAACTTTGAGCATGGTCCTATCCTTATCATTGAAGAAACAGAGGATGTCAACCTGAGTACAAAGGAGGTTCCTAGAATCACCAAGATCGAAACGTCGCTATCTCCTGAGGAAAGAAAAAACATGATTGATTTCTTTCGGTCATACCAAGACGTCTTCACATGGTCATATGAGGATATGCCTGCTCTGGACACCAATTTTTTCGAGCATGAGCTGCTGCTATATCCAGATGTTAAGTTGGTTAAGCAAAAGTTAAGGCGACTCCGACCCAAGTAGATGCTGAAAGTAAAGGATGAGGTCATCAAGCAATATGACGCGGGATTCCTCATGGTCTCCAAGTACCCCCAGTGGCTAGCCAACATAATCCCGGTGCCAAAGAAAGATGGAAAGGTCTGCATGTGCATCGACTTTAGAAACTTAAACAGGGCAAGCCCGAAAGACGACTTCCCATTGCCACACATCGACATCTTGGTCGATAACACTGCAAGTCATAATTTGATGCTCTCATTTATGGACAGATTCTTTGGGTATAATCAGATCAAGATAGCATAAGCAGACTGAGAGAAGACAACGGTCATCACTCCATGGGAAACTTTCTGCTATCGAGTCATGCCGTTCGGACTGAAAAATGCTGGGGTAACGTATCAGAGAGCGATGACTGCACTATTCCACGACATGATGTACCGAGAAATTGAGGTGTACATTGACAAGATAATAGTCAGGTCACCAGAGAGAAGTGACCATCTGATAAACCTCCAAAAGCTATTTGAGAGGTTGAGAAAATACAAGCTCCGTCTAAACCCTTAGAAGTGTGCATTCGGTGCCATGTCAGAAAAACTACCGGGCTTTATTGTCAGCAGAAGAGGCATCGAGATTGACCCGATCAAGGTAAAGGCCATCATCGAAATGCCACCGCCATCTATCGAGAAAGAAGTCAAAGGCTTCTTGGGCAGAATATAGTATTATCAGTTGATTCATTGCACAACTAACTCTTATTTGCATGCCGATCTTCAAGTTACTAAGGAAAGATTCACCAGTCAAATGGACTGACAACTGTGAGGCAGCATTTGATAAAATTAAAGGTTACCTCCTCAACCCACCAGTTTTGATGTCGCCCGAACCCGGGAGACCATGGTCGATCTTGTTATGTATATTAAAATTATATTTAAACTCAAGTCTTAACCTATTGCAAGCGCACAATAGAAATCATAGTACTAGCATAGGATCGTTCCCACGAGAAAGTTTATTTATCTAATTACTTTTTATCTATATCTTCTATTTCAATTCTTATATTTAGAACTTTTATTTACCTTTAAGGTCTAATCTACTAGAGAAATATGAATAAAAGAATGGTTTCTAATCTAAAATACATAAAATAAATCTTAAATCTTCCTTCTTCAGATTGCAGTCGTCAATCCCAATCTTCAGCTATCGGATATTTATAAAAATAAACAGTACCGTTACACCATATCTCTAGTTTCTTAGCATTGGTCGCCAATCGAGTCTAAGATCCTATCAATATAGATTTAATCTAATCCACAACTTTCTAAAATCTGGGCGTCAATCAAACCTTAGAAAACTGAAGATGAAAAAGTAAAAATTGTTCCACTAATCTGCAATTTCTAACCTGAGTCGTCAATTCAAATTAAAACTTGGAGATGTTTACAAAGTTATAAATAAAAGAAAATAAGATCTAACTAGAAAGCAAATAAATATATCTTTCGCCCCTCAGCCGCAGTCGTCAATTGCTTCTGAGAAACTAGGATATCTACACTAATCTTCAACACTCAATTGCAGTTGTCAATTGCTCTTGAGAAACTTCTGATATCTAATCTACTCTAACTATTATATACTGCTTTCATCGAAAGAAAATCCAACCTTAGGCGTTAATTGATGCTGAAATTCTTCGATGCTTATTACCAAACTCTCTTATTTATAGATCATAAGGAGTCGGTTTACAAAAACTTCTTATTCGAATAAAAGATACTACTAAAAACAAAAGATTCCTAATAAAACTCCAATTCCTAATTTTAACTTTTCTTGCTTAGATGGTAGATGTGCTTCTGGATTGTTTTCCTTTATTTCAGCAACCGAGATTTTTGAAAGCTTATCTTCATCAATCTTCTCAGATCTATAATTCACTAGATTTCTATTCTCATATATCTTCCAATTCTGTTTATGGCGGTGTAATATGCACATGATCAATAGCAACAGCAACAGTAGGAAAGCTTTTTTTCTGGAAAATCGCAAATCACAATTTCTCATTTTCTTCTTTTTCGTAGAAAATTGTTAATCACAATTTTCTATCTTTCATAGCTTCCTTAGTTGATGATTCTCTGAATTACGATTTTTCACTTTTCTTTTTTTTATCTCTTTTTACAGAATTGTAAATTACGATTCTCTGGCTTTCAGTAGGCGAAAAATATCTTTTTCGCTCAATCGTCTTTCTTATTACTTTTTGAGTTCATTTTGATGAATATTAACACTTTTACTCTATTTTGCTGGTTATCTCTAATATCTACACATCATCAACTTGTTAGTAGTAAACTATGGCCTAACATCATTAAGTTAAGGGTGATAAAATGATAAATTATGTGACTAATCACACCACCAAACTTAAGTTTTGCTAGTCCCTAGCAAACAAGGGAACATAAAATATCTAAACTATGAATTTAACTAACAGTTTCGTAAGGAACACGATTGCATTTAGCTGATGCAACAAGCCTTTAAACCCCTAGGTGATCCCTAGTGGAGGAGTTGTAGTCTCCTGAAGGTTTTCAGTAAAGTTACCTACAAATTTTTAATATTTTTTGAATTTTTAAAATACCAATTTTTTTTCAAAATGTAGATTTTATATACTAATTCCCAGTCAATCATTATATGTTCATTATATTTCAAAAAAATTCTAATCTTTTACCCTTAACTTTCCATCATTGTAATCGTCCTCTATCAGAACTCAATAATTTCAATTCCGTATAGCATAGAGTGTGTGCATATCAGTGAAAAGTTTATTCATCATAGATTTGTTTAAACTGTAATTTAAAAAAAATATTTTCATCCAAACTCTCACTTATTGGCATACTCTCAAAAATAATCAAAATCTTGGGTTCTCATAATATTATAGATATATATGAAAATTTCATCGGACAATTAACTAAGATGAATCTAATGGAAAGGATAATCAATTCTGTTCATATAATTTCTTCATTTATTCATAGTATCTATTTTATATATCTCTACTAGACTCATATTTTTGTAAATCGTAAATCACAAAGCTCTTTCCTTCGGCTTGTAATGGGGCTTTAGGTTTTTAGAAGGTTTCAAAGAAAAAGGTAAAGAGGATTGAAAATTATTTCTAAGAATTTAGCTCTTCTTTCTCTTCTTCTTCTATATTGTTTAGCTTCAATAAGTATCCTTATTTTGGATGACTTCTTCCTATTTCTTTTCTAGTATAAATCCCATTTATATATTTTTTTTTTGCTGGAAGCTTTTTGCTTCTCTTTTTCATAGAATCGTCTTTTACGATTTTATTTTCTTTTCCCATATTTTCATACAATTGCATTTCTTTTTACTTGTACCCTTTTTTAGTAGATCCTTTATCTGTTACGCATGTACTCCTTTCACTGCCTCTTCTCTCATTTTTACGTTCTAAACTCTCAGAAATTATAAAGGTCAAAGGACGGAAAGCTTTGGGTAGTATATATGGTTAAAGGTTTATAAAATTTTGGTACAAAGAAATTTGGTTTTAGGCTTCTAAATTTGGGTTCAAAGGATAAAATGTTTTGGAATTTTTGGCTTTTTGGCTCTGGTTTAACAAAAGATGGCCTTTGGTTATTTTCACGATTTACTAATATGGATGTCTTATTGCTTTGATATATTTATTAGATAGTTCTAAACAAATTAATTATCATATTTATAGAATATCTTGATTCTAAGTTTAACAATGTGAGATTAATAGTAGAGAAGTTCAAGAAAATTTAACATAAATAAAAACAGTCACTCTTTCTCAGAAGAGGAAATAGGCTCTATAGCTCATTGGTTATATGATTTTGAAACTATAATCTAAAATATATGTAGTTTAGATCAATTGTATAGTTTCAAACATTTTTCTGATACAGTGTTCTAGAGATGCTTTACTTTGAATTGTAACTATTTCTATTTTGATTTTGAGCTACTACTATAATGGATTGCTAAGAATTTAGGATTGTCATATTTTCTTTATAAATCTCATATAATGATTAACTAAAAACTCTAAAAAAATTATACTAATATATTATATTTTCAAAATGATATGTATACCCTCCAAACTTAAATAGGACAATACCCTCATTGTGCAAAACAGGGGACATACAAGAAAAATATTACTTATTACTGGGTTAGGCATCGGGTTTATAATCTGCAAAAAAAATCTTCCCCCCAAACTTAGGAGAAAAATACTAACGGTTCAAAAATGTTAGATGTTAGTAACACTGTTAGCAAAAATAGTAAAGACATTAAAGAAAGAAAACTATATATTTGTCTTTTTTTTTTATATGAACTAATTACAGAAACATGAAAGGAAAATTAATTATATTAAAGAAATCCTAGGAAAAATCTAGACACACACTAAACTAAGACACTGATAGTAACGTCCAAGAGAAATCTTCAATGAAGATTGGTCCTCCGACTTCTAACTATGCTTTAATCAAAATCTCTCATTCCTTTCCATCAAAGGCATATTCACGCCTTTGTAGGGTCGCCTCCCCTCCTCTTCTTTAGAGTGGGAATCCATTTTGGGATCGCTACTCCAAGAGCTGTCGAACTCTCTCCCTCAATCTTCCAAATTGGTCCATGACTCATCAATTGCACCGTTAATGCAGTTATGGGAAGAAGTTGAGGAGAGCTGGAAGATGACACATCTTAGCTCCCCATTCAGCCTATACTGCTCCCTTGCAAAAAATTTATGAAGAGATTATAATGCAAGCTAAGGGAGAAGATGAGATATGGAGAAGGGTGGTGAGGAGATCAAGGATGGAATGGGACATGACACTGGAAATTATAACCCATCCTTGTTAGAAAGAAACACACATTCTGGTGGGTTGTGATGGTGTAAAGGTTAGGAAGTGGGGAAAGATGGGTTCGTGGTATATGGTTTCGGATTTGGGTTAGGTTTAGGGTCAAGGGTAGTTTTCGTGGACTATTTAGCATCTCGAGTAGGTCGTCGGCGCTTTCGATCTTCTTCTTTCTGTTGTGCAGCTAGGAGCTCAGCACTATGTATTTAGAGAATTTTATTAAGTTGCTTACTGAAATCGTTCTGGTTATGCTCTCCTGTCATAGGGTTTAGGGTTAAGGACAGAGGAACAAGAAAAGTTATGAACTGGTTTTAGTCTATGTATGGGTATGAATTTATAGGGAAGGGGCTTGGCTTTGAACCGTCACTTCGAGAAAATGTCTCTGTGTAGGTTCCTAGGCTAGGGTGATTGGGAAGTGGTGAAATTGAATGCATTTCATGTCTGTTTCTTATATAATTTTAAATAAGTTTTACTTCCAATGCTTCAGATAAGACTGATCACCAGGTTCTCCTGTTCTTCAAAATTGTCGTTTACAATATTGGATAATGATCACGAGAATCTATGACTAAAAAAGAATCGTACTCACTACGATTGGACTCTAAACTCATGAGAATTCACAAATCCATGTGTTTCAAGTGATTAAAAATAAAGAAAATAGTCTTTACAATTAGTTATATCTCATAACTCGTAGAGGGGTCATTTCAAAAGTGCTTATGTACATATGTTACACATATTTGCTACAGGTGAGTCAGTAGCTTGACAAATCTAGGAGGAATTTAATGACGATCAAGGGGAGTTGATGTCCCTCCCATAAAAGTATTTCCTCCTCGGGTGCCAACTGGTCGAGGGAAAGAATAGTTACTCTCTCTCGAGTTAACCAGAATGGTCAATTGCTCAACCTGAGTTTCTAACCGTGTAATGGATTCTATGAGATTATTGAGTAGTTACGTTTGGATATGGCCATGTTGCAACCAACGTTCGGCTAATTGTGACAAGGCTTCCTCAATGTCAGTGTGGTCTTGGGTCTGTGTGGGGTAAAATACCGGAGAGTGCTGAGGAATTTCCTGAGTTAAGTTGCAGTTAGATCCAACGGCTTCTCCTTGTTGAGAACCTTCCCAAACCCTAGATCCCTTAAGAACCTTCTCGAACCCTTATAAACCAATCCTGAACCCTTAGAGCCCATCCCAGACCCTTAGTGCCCATCCCAGACCTAATAGTTGCGCCAGCTATAGGTGGGTCCCCTTGAGGGCAGCAAACCTCCCCGGCACTGTTCCAGCACTATTTTACTGTGCATATGCTTGGCGCAACTAATAGTTGCGCCAGGCATATGAACAATAACTGTGTATTTTTGCCTCAAAAATTGAGATTGGGGTTTGACTTATTAACCATCTTGACCTTTGGGGCATGTTTTGCTAGTTCTATTACACCCATTTACTACCTATGTGCAACCTCGTAAGTGGCTTAAAGCCTCACCCAATCATCCACCAATGGAGCACCTTCTCACATTTTTCAAAGCTCCAAAAACCCTAAGAAACCTTAGATGGCCCATTACCTAATTGCTAATCCCAATTAGCCTCTAAACACCATCCCGGTTGAACTGTGAATAGAAGCAGGGTTTCAGTCAGTAGAGGTAAAATTGAATCACAACTATTGGAAACTTGCCTAAAAAGAGGAACTACTTGAGATCACGGGCCGCCAAAGGCTAGGAAGTTGACACCAGGTACAAAATACGGTAGAATGGATTAGTAGGGAAAGGACTCGTATCACAGCTGGTATCCCCTAGGCATGAGAAGATCATCAATGGGGACCCCATGATGGGGAAACCTGGCAGAAAGTTCCTCAATAGTACGCTTAGGAGCCATAACATTTGCGAGAGGAGCCTGCGGTATGGTAAGGTGGTCACGATACTGATGGATCACTCTCTCTCTCAGGTAGTATGCACGAGCCCAAGCCCCATAAAAGAAAATGATGCGGCGGTCAATGAAAAAGTTAGATGGACCCACGGTGACTCGATCCCAGAAGGTAGAACCAACATAAGGGTCATAGATGACCTACCCAGACAGAAATGTCCCATCAGCCAAACAGGTAGCATAAAAAGAAATGCTGCGAAAGAAAAGATAGAAATAGTCGTACCTGCTCCGGGATCAGCAAGTCAAATTGGGACCTCAGGCTCATCTCTAAATGCTTCATTCCGACATCCCTGCGGTGATTCTTGTGCCAATTACTCATGAGCAGATATGTGTAAACATTAGAGAAAAGGAGTGGGTAGCCAGGCTGGAAGTGCTAGTACCCCTAAATCTGAAAATAGCAGTAAGCGTAGAAGATGTGTTAGATGCAGGATGAATGACTAGCCAATGAACCAAGCAAAGTGGGAGAGTCAGGGGTTACCTCAATCACAGGCCAGAAATCGACGACAAAAACTGTGTTCCCAACTGAGGCTTGAGCGAGGCTAGACATCAGCACGACATATTTGGCCCCACCCTAGTCATACTAATACACACAGTCCCAATTTCCCATGAGACTGAGCAAGGACAATGAAACTCGGTCTCCGCTGGCATTTGCAAAAAGGGTCTCACCTAAGAAGAAGAGGAGCGAGTTGCGAGCCAACATCAGGGCACACTCAAGCTAAGGAAGATATCCGCATTCGGCTGGCCCAGATCCACCAACTCATGCTCATTAAACAAATCGGCCAGCCAAGATAATTTAACCTTAGAGCCATGCTTGTCCTGGGAAGAGGGGTAATCCCCAATTAATTGAACCACCTCGTCCCGGCCTGGTATGTGAAGGTTGGTCACCGGCGTGCCTCCCATCCTTATCTCCGTAATCATCGACCAATCAACAAGGGTGATAGCCATCTCGGCCATCACCATGTTGAAGGTCATGGTCTCAGGCCGAAAACGTTCAATCAGGGCCCTCACATAAGCCGAGTCGCCCCTCATGGTAGGGGACAAAAGAAAATCCCTTAAACTGGCTTGGGCAAGGAGAAACTTCACCATCGGAGGGAGATAGTGGTAAAGGCACTGGAGGTCAAGCCAACCTCCACGAAACATTATTGGTGGCAAGTCCTGCATCAAGATAAAGAGGTATTAGATCTTGCAGGTAAAGCAAGCTTGCACAAAGAAAAGGCAAGGCGACAAAATAAAACTTATTTTATTACCTTGCCAGCAATCCCGAAATTTGAGATATGGGTGTACTGTTGATTGAGTAGACAGGTACGGGCTGCCTGGCCCTGCATTTCGTACCAAGGCTAGGAAAAGCGCTGCACAACAAAAAACTGCTCCCCCTGAGGACCGTAGACCACCTTTGGTCCCTCCTCTTACCCTTGCTCCTCCTCACCCGACATTTTGAGAGACACAGGCAATGGTATCAAGATATGTCAGTAGCGAGAAACTAATTGCTACAAGCCAAAAGAAGGTAAGTATGCCCCTGCTATTTTCCATCAATCTTAAATCTCCATCATCTATAAAACATACATCAAAAAGGGGGGGGGGGGGGGTGAGGCCCCCAAAGTCCCCACATTTAAAAAAAAAAAAAAAAACAACAAAAAGAAAACAAACACAAAAAAATTGTATATATATGTAACAAAAATCCAAAAAAAAAAGAAAGCAAAACATGTATAAACATACAAAAAAAGGGGGGAGAGTCTTTCTTTTCCAACAAACCAAATTCCAAAAAAATATATACATCTGTAAACACCCAAATTTGGCTCAAGGCTCGATCAAAACACCTTTCGAGAGAGGTGCAATTCTGAGCTTTTGATGACATGTATGGAACCTTTAGGAACCCCCCTAAAACTCTTAGAAACCTTTTCAAACCCTTAGGAATCACCCTAGATCCCTTAGGAGCCTGACCCGAACCTTTAGAAATCAATCTCGACCCTTAGAACCCATTCTGAATCTAAACCTAACCTTATCAAGCAAATGGTTGAGGAGGGGTGCATTGGAACTAGCCACAGCCTTCTACTATAATCGACTCTTATACCATTGAAAATTAGAGGTCGTCAGCTTTCCAACGATCCAAGAATCACCCCAATCGGAGGTATACATCAAAAGATACGACAAACTGAGCCCGAAGGGCATAAGAGTAAAATCAAGTGGGCCCCCTAGGGATTTGGCGCAACTAATAGTTGCGCTAGTGATAACTTTGCCAGGCGCAACTATTAGTTGCGCTAGGCCACTTCTCCCAGGATTTAAGCCTGGCACAACTAATAGTTGCGCCGGTATTAATTGTGGACCCCACCCTCGCGAGCTAACTTTCAGGCACTGTTTAAATACTATTTTACTGTACATTTGCCTGGCGCAACTATTAGTTGTGCCAGACATATGAACAGTAACCTCTGGATTTTACCCTGAAATTCGTGATTGGGGTTTGACTTATTGACCACCTCGACCTTTGGGGTGTATTTTGCTAGTTCTGTTGCACCCATTCCCTACCTATTTACAACCCTTCAAGTGGGTTAAGGCCTCACCCCATCATCCACCATTGGAGGACCTTCTCACACATCTCAAAGCTCCAAGAACCCTAGGAATCCTTAAATGTGAGATTACCTATTTGCTAAACCCATTTAGCTCTTAAATGGTTTCCTAATCCACTTATTTCCTATAAATAGAGCCCCCCACCCCTTGGTTTAGGGGTTGAGAATTTTGCTAAAGAGAGACATAGCTCAAAGTGAGAAGTTCTTCCTCCCTTTTATGCACCATTTTTCACCTAAATTTCAGAATTCCAAAACCCCTTTCCAAGCTTGTTCTTACATCCAAAACCCTTAGCCTAGGTGTGTGTGATCCTCTAGCCTCCCTTCTCCACCTCTTAGCTTTAAGTCTTAGGATTTAGAACCCTATTCCAGATCATACAATGCCTTCAAGAGCTTATCAAAGCAAGCCACGCAAGGCTCTCCTACGGTGCTACAAGAGCTCGAGGGCCCCGACTCTCCCCTTTCTTCTCCTATCTCTTTTTAGCTCCCTCCATCCTCCCATTTGTGCCATTACGCCGCTGACTTTTCGGTAGGAATGGAGGGGCACAAATAGGATTCTAAGCCCTTTTGGGCAAGAGGAAGCTATTTTCTTTTCTTTTACTTTATTTATTTTTTTGCCATTAGTAGAGACCCCGTTAAGCGAATTGATCGGGTGCCTAACACCTTCCCGATTGATAACCGAAGCCCCTACCCAAGAGCCTTTGGTGTGGACCGGATTCAGAGTCATATTTTTAGCCCTTCGGTGCTCATAAAAATGAACTAGGTTTCCGGGACATCGAAAGCTCCGGGTGGTGACTCTTTATTTTGTTGCAAGTGAGCGCATCGCCACGACGGGATGGTCACAAATCCCACGGTTGCACAGATGGTGACTCTGCTGGGGACTAGCTAGTAGAGCTTCCCCTTGAACTAGGCCTCTTTATTTATTTATTTATTTATTCCTAACATTTTATTGCTGTTTTTTTTATTTTTATTTTTGCTATTTTTTTTCACTCACCCCTCCGATTAAGTCACTTTACTTACCCCTACATTTACGTCATTTATGAGCCTTAGCCGATTGGTGGGCCTACTTGTGCATAGTCTTTAAATATTTTTACTTTTCCGTCATTTTAAGTGTCTTAGTCGATCGACGGGCCTACTTGAGTATTGTCTTTTAATTCATTTAATTTTCCGTCATTTAAAGTACCTTAGCCGATTGGCGGGCCTACATGTGCACTAATATCCCAACAGTGGATGCCGGCCCGTAGTGGCAGCACGGGGTCATCACCCCTGGTCTTTGAACTAAAGAAAACTTCCAAAAAGAAAAGAAAAAAGCTTTGAAAAAAAATTAAAATTGAACCAAGTTAGGGAGCTTAATTAATTTACTTTTACGAGATAGATTTTAAAAAGGTTGGGATTAGGCAAACACACAACTACCCGAGTCTTAGTATGGCGGCAGCCCTTAGTGGTGATGATTCAGAAAAGTCTCAGACCACCTAGTATCTGAGAAGGCGCTTGCGCCGGAGGTATGTCAGGTGGGTTCAAATTCTGAAGCTTAAAACCCTTGGGAAGTGCACTAGCGAGTTATACCGGACTCAAACCTTTTAGGTGCGGTGAGGAGAGAATCGATCACCAAAAAAAAAAATAGCTCAATTTTCGGAAAGCCTAGCTTCCACAAAAACCAAAAAAAGACTCATTTTGGGCTGCTGTCTCTGCTGTTATACATTCTGGAACACCAGTTTTTGTCTTGCGCAAATATTAGTTGCACCAGTGTAAAAAAATTGAAATTTATAATTGGCACAACTAATAGTTGCGCTAGCTTTAAAATCCAAAGTTTTACCTTGGTGCAACTAATAGTTTAGCCAGTGTAAAAAAGGTACCCTGCAACCTAGGCGCATGTATTAGTTGAGCCAGGTTAGTTTAACAACACACCAGCTCGAATCTATGGCCTTCTTCACCTCCCGAGTCCCTCGATCAGTGTGCTTAGTGCCTTGTTTAGGCCCCGCCATCTCCGACACCCAATACGCCTCCGCCAGTCAAAAGAAGCCAACTTCTTTTTAGCTCATTTCGGGGGATCGGGTTGTTTGCCTCGATTTTCGTGCCTTCAATAGATCGAAGGTTCTCCTTCGATTCTTCCAAAGTGCGTCGGAATCATCGCCGCGGGTCTTGAATTAAGATATGAGAGCCACCCGAAAAGGGAATTCCAAGGCCTCATAACTTTTATTTTTCAAAACTTTTTCAAAAAAAATTCAAAAATATATATATAATAAATCAAAACCTAAAAAAAATATATAGTTTGTGGTGCCGGCACAACGGCATCATCTTACCCTCCGCCGTCCCGTAGGGGAAGAAGGAGGAGGATTTTTGGGCCTTATCCAAGGCACCCTTACCCAACCCGTTCTAGTAAAATGTCGTGTGTAGTAGTCCCGGCTTACGCCGATCCCGATTCATCCCCACCACACTCTCCAACCCATTCCCATTCGGGGGAAGTATTTTCCACCATCCCCCTCACCCAATCACCCTTTGCCATTACAGGTTCGTTTGGCGCCCCCATTTTCCTAACCACTACCCCCAAAATATCCAAAGTCCAACCCCCCATTCTCCATCTTTTGCCCAAACTATACCCATGCCAAGTGCAACCCATTTCCCTTCCACATCCACACAAAACCCATTCTCCCAATCCACATTCATGCCCCATTTCTCATCTTCCCCCTATAGGCCCGATCCACCCACATTCACATACACCACTTCCTCCCTATCTAACCCCTCACAAATCCCCTATCTACCTGAGTCATGCCCATTTTTATCCGGGCCATGCCCAATTTTTCCCAAACACCTACACCTAACCTTTCATCATCCCCATACATCCACCATACCTTCCCCTTTCCCAATGACCCATCTCATCCACCCCATATCCCACTACCTACCATGGACATGCCCGATCATACCGGAGCCATGCCCAATTTTTCCTCCAGATCCCCCTCATCTACATCTCATCACCCCTTAAATCTACCATCCACATCCGATCTCCCCTCCATGGCCATGATGGAGGAGATGTTCCAAGCCTACTCCTCATGGAAGGCTTCTCAAAATACCTCTCCTTCACACCCTATGCCCATGAACCCATCCCATACCCTAGCCAATCTCTAAGCCTCACTCTCCCATGACCCCTCATCTACATCTCATCACCCCTCAAATCTACCATCCGCATCCGATCTCCCCTCCATGGTCATGATGGAGGAGATGTTCCAAGCCTACTCCTCATGGAAGGCTTCTCAAAATACCTCTCCTCCGCACCCCATGCCCATGAACCCATCCCATACCCTAGCCAATCTCCAGGCCTCACTCTCCCATAACTCCCATCAACCCCCCATAATCCACACCATCCAAACCCCCATTACCCACATGCCCCAAGGCCCCATGGCCCAACCTCCCACTACCCATACAGCCAAGGCCCAATGGCCTAATCTCTAAACTCCCACATGCCCCAAGGCCCATTGGCCTAAACCCTCTTTTCCCACATATCCCAGGGCCCCATGGCCCAATACCCTACCACCCAAACCTAACCAGGGCCCATGGCCCATACCCACCCAAGGCCCATGGCCCAGACCCATCAAGGGCTCATGGCCTAAACCCATTAGGGCCCATTGGGCCACACCCACCAGGGGCCGTTGGGTCAGACCCATCAAGGACCCATGGCCCAGACCCATCAAGGCCCATTGGGCCAAACCCCATCAAGGCCCATGACCCAGACCCATCCGGGCCCATTGGGCCAGACCCATCAAGGGCCCATGGCCCAGACCCACCAAGGGTCCATAGCCTAAACCTATCAAGGGCCCACAGCCCTAACCTACCAAGGGTCCGTGTCTCAAATCCACCAATGGCCCATGGCCCAACCTTATCATGACCAAGGCTTCGTGGCCCAAGCCCAAACCCCACACTCATACCTTCCGCAATACCCCCAACATTTCACCCAGCCTCCACACCCAGGCCAAACCCTACTCCAAACCCAATTTTCCCATGGCCCCACACCCCATGGCCATCTCCAAACCTTTCCCCTTACCCAATGGCCTCTTCAGGCCCAACCTCAAAACCAAAATCTCATCACCCAACAAACCTTTCCTCATCCCCAGTGGGCTCACCCAACACCCACTCATGTCATTCCCATCCAACCCTTGTAATAATAACAAGAGAATCTTGCCCTCACTGCACTATGTTGACCAGTAGTATGAGGAAGACGAGATTAGGAATAGCGGGGCCTACGTTGGGGCATTGACCAGCCTTAACCCTCCTCCCATAATTGCCCACCCCTTGGTGGCGCAGAGTGAAGTCCAACTAACGGCCGAGAAAGCGGCCCCTGTGTCAAAAGAGTCAGAGCAGCTAAAAGAATAGTTAGACAAAATACAAAAGCAGCTGATGAAAATGGGTGGTGCTGAAATCCACGCCACGAACTTCATCGATTTATGCTTGTTCATTGAGGTCCCCCTACCCCCCAAATTAAAAATGCCGGCCTTTGACAAATATAATTGCACTGGCAATCTTATTGCATACCTGAAGTCCTACTGTGGGGACATGTGCCAATACAGAGGGGACAAAAGACTACTAATAAAAGTCTTTTAGAAGAGTCTGACCGGTCTGGCTTTGAGATGGTTCACATCTTTAGAACCATCCATGATGAAAACATGGAGAGATTTGACGCACCTCTTTCAAGAAAAATATGTCTACAATTTAGACATTGAACCGTGTAAGTCAGACTTGGCCCGCTTAAGGCAGAACTCAAATGGGACCTTCATCAACTATTTGGGACGCTGGAGAGCACTGACAGCTCAAGTCAGAAATAAGATACCTGACGATGAGCAGATCGAAATGATTTCAAAGAACACTCTGCCAGTGATCTCAGACTTCTTGGTGTACCAGCAGCAGTCCAGCTTTGCTGATCTGATAAGAAATGCTAATAAATGCGAGGATGCGATCAGGGAAGGTCGCTTGAATAAAAATATACCAAGCAGAACTAGTGGGGTCAGGAGGTTTTCAGAGCAGAGTAACGATAAGAGAATTGGGGCTGACGTCCAGAACGTCGCCAATATCAGGCCTAATAATAACATAACCCCATTCCAATTTCAAGCAGCGCAACCAGCTCCAATCAGGACAGAGCCAGTACAGAAAGCCGAGACTGGGCAGGGAATGCAAATGACCCCGAAAAGGAGAGCCCGTTATGATCGTGTTTTTACGCCCTTGGGGCAATCTTTAAGTTTACTTTTACAGTTATTAATTGAAAAGGAATTAGTAACTGTGCTCCAACCACGACCTCCTCCCAATCTGATTCCATATAACTTTGACCCGAATACTCATTGTAATTTCCACCAGGGCCCAGGTCACCGGACTGATCGTTGCTTCCCATTGAAGCACGCGTTCCAAGATTTAATCGATGCTAGAAAGATCATTCCCCCTACCCACCCAAGAAAACCAGCATACAAATATTCACCAGGTGCCTTTGCCACCACACCCTATCGGAATAGCACGTCCTAGACCCACCATAGGGATCGTAGAGGAAATTGAGAAAGAGTATGAATTTGACCCCTCTGATTATATCAGTAACAGAGAAAATTTTGTGGTCCCCTGGCAGCGAGACCAAGAAGAGAGAACCATTGGGGTGATTGAGCCCCTGAATCTGACAGATTATTTTCCTACCCCTACACCAGCAGTTGAACTCCTAGATCTTAGGGCCTATTTCCTATCACCCACCCCCATCAACTACGTACAAATAAATACGTATCAACCATATTCCACCACCCCCTTGAATTACCCATAAGCCATCTGGCCCCCAATTCTCCACCCGCACCCATCAATTACCAATGGCCTACACCCACCCCATTATCCCCATTTCAACCACCCACAAATTCTACCATCCTCGTCAATTCCCTAGTGGTCCATCAAACCCCCAATCCTCTGCTCGCACCCATCAACTGCTAATGGCCTACGCCCACCCCACTACCCCTGGTACAACCATCGTTATGCTTCACCACCCCTACCTAGCCCAATTTTGCCACCCACCCATCCATCACCAAGGTAAGTCAGGTCTTACTTATCATCCTAGAGCCATCGGTACATGCACTTCAGATACCGGCAGCCATACCTTTCCATCTCTCAGGACCAACATATGATCCACATTAGGTCTCGCTGAGCTATGAGCAAACCAATGCTAATGTCTACAGCAGCAACAGGGAGGGGGCAATGGACTTCATTACCAGATCAGGAAGAATCTTGAAACAGCTCGAGGCAACAACAGTAGTAGGACAAACCCAACCCGAGGGAAAGAAAGACAGCGCAGTGAACCCCTTCGAGAAGATGAGTCGAGAACATATACTGGAGACTCAGCTGAGAAGAATGCCTCCCCATATAACTGTATGGGATCTGTTGATAACATCCCCACTCCATTTCCAAGCATTAATGGGGGCGTTAAAGAATGCACATGTGTCCCAATAGGTGAGCCCAGATGAGGTTGGACAAATAATCAGATAGGTAATGGCACCCAATGCCATTTTATTTTTGGATGCGGATCTGTCGGAGGAGGAAAATAGTCATGCTAAATCCCTCAACATTATGTCAAATCCGAGAACATGATAATTCCCTTGGTTCTAATTGATAATGGGTCGGCTATGAATGTGTGCCCGTTGAGGACTGCCACCAAGATTGGTGTGGACCCCTGTATGCTAAGACCGACAAGGACTAGCGCTCGGGGATTTGATAATACAAGAAGAGAAATAATGGGAGAGGTCGATTTGGAATTAGTAATGGGGCCCATGACCTTCTCTATACCTTTTCAAGTGATGGATATCCAATCTTCTTTTATTTTATTGATAGAACACCTGTGGTTATATGAGGTCGGGGCGATACCTTCTACCCTCCATCAAAAGTTAAAATGAATATCCGAGCAGAAGGTGATCACCATCATTGGTAAAGGGCACGATGAGAAAGACAAGGCCACTCACAACATTGAAAATCCTAAAGTGCCACATACTGAGGAAGATACCGACCTCCACATTTTTGAGTATGAGATATCGGTAGTAGGCCCAGAACCCCTGAGAAACATCACTTCTACAACCGACAGCGGAATGAAAGCAGCGGTGGCCATGCTCCAAAAATGGGGCTATCAGAAAGGCAGAGGGCTCAGACCCAGATTACAAGGAAGGAAAGAGCCAGTTATCACCAAGGGGCAGAAGGTCCGATTTGGGTTAGGTTACAAGCCCACGGAGGAAGAGGTCCAAGAGGCCAAAGAGAAAGCCAGGGTCGCTGCAGCTGTAAGAGCTCAAGGGATCAACATAGAAGAGAAACCTCACCCTAGGTCGAACATAAGGGAATCCTTTGTCAGCGCTGGGGTCATAAAGATTGATCGAAATGGGGTAACCCATTTGACCCCACACAAACCCATAGCCCCTGTCCATCCCAATAATCCCCACATCTCCCTTCCCAATCTTGAAATAGATCTGGCTGTCCTATCCCTATTTGAGGAGCAGCATTCCATACCTGAACAAACTCCTCCTGTGGTAAACCACCACAGGACTTTACTGACGTTTGAGGATGAAATCTCAGACGAACCTATGGTCTATATAATGGAGGCCGGTCCAAAAGAGTCACATTCGCCAGCCTCTTACATCAAAAAAGGTAAAGGGGCAGCAAGTCAGGTACACAATTGGGCATCTTTGCCCCAAACTCTGGAAGCAGGGAGTGGCTTAACATTTGGCACCCGTTTCCAAAAAAAAAACCTGTAAAAAGTGAGATAAGCCTCTGGCAGGCAATACCTTGTATATGTAGCAACCCTCTTTGTCAAGGGATCATCTCCGAAGAAAAAAAAAATCTTAAAAACATTGAAAAAATACAAAATCCTAAAATAGTTGAAAAAATATATAACCCAGAAATATTATCTTTTAAAATTTCAGATAAAGTCCCACAAAAAGATGCCTTAATCGAAATACCCGTTCCACATAAAATTGACCCCTTTCCTATAGAAATATAAGAAGAGGTAGGAGTTACGAGTCTGGATGAGGATATCCCCTTGGAGGAGCTCCCCAATGAGCTCTTTGACCGATTTGTCGAATTTGAGCATGGCCCTACCCCCATTGTCAAGGAAACTGAGAACGTTAATCTAGGGATTGAGGAGATTCCCCGAATTACCAAAATCGGAATGTCGCTGTCTCCCAAAGAAAGGAAAAAGCATGATCGACTTCCATCAGTCATACCAAGACATTTTTGCCTGGTCTAGACACCGATTTGGTCGAGCATGAGTTGCCTCTCTACCTTGATGTGAAGCCGATTAAGCAGAAGCTGAGACATCTCCGATCCGAGTGGATGTTGAAAGTCAAGGATGAGGTCATCAAGCAGTATGATGCGAGGTTTCTCATGGTATCTAAATACTCGCAGTGGCTAGCCAATATTGTGTCTGTGCTGAAGAAGGACGGAAAGGTCTGCATGTGTATCGATTTTCAAAATTTGAACAAGGCTAGCCTGAAAGATGATTTCCCACTGCCACACATCGACATCTTGGTCGATAACACTACTAAGCACGGGATGCTTTCATTTATGGATGGATTCTCAGGATATAACCAGATAAAGATGGCAGAGGTCGATCGGGAGAAGACTGCATTCATTACTCCTTGGGGAACCTCTTGCTACCGAGTCATGTCATTTGGGCTAAGAATGCGGTGCAACATGTACCAAGAGCTATGTGCGCTATTTGTTTTGACATGATGCATCGAGAGATTGAAGTGTATGCGATGATATGATAGCCAAGTCAGAAGGAAGCGATCACTTGGTAAACCTTGAAGTTGTTTGAGAAGGTGAGAAATATTACTATGAATCCACAAAGTGCTTTTGGTGCTATGTCGAGAAAAATTGTTAGGATTCATCGTCGGCGGAGGAGAGGATCGAGGTCGACCCGATCAAGTCAAAGCTATCGAAATGCACCACCATCTCTAGAAAGAAGTTAGAGGGTTCTTGGGAAGAATACAATATATCAGTCGGTTCATTGCACAACTAACTCCAATCTGCACGTCGATCTTCAAGCTACTAAGGAAGAACTCGCCCGTTGAATGGAATGATGATTGTCGAGGCAAGATAAAATCAAAAAGCTACCTCCTTAACCCACATGTTGGTACCACGAGCAGGGAGACCACTCTTGATGTATCTCTCCATGACGGATGTCACGATGGGATGCGTCTTAGGGCATGACATGAGAGGCAGGAAGAAGAAGCGAGCCATTTACTATCTAAGCAAGAAGTTTACTGATTATGAAATGTGCTATTCTCATCTGGAGAAAGCATGCCTGGCTCTTGTATAGGCTACTCAAAGGCTCCACCATTACTTATTATCCCTAGCTGTTATATTTTTGGCCTGAATGGACTCATTAAAATACCTGTTTGAGAAGCCCGCTCACTCACCGGATCGACTGCTTTTCTTATTATCCGAGTTCGATCACGATATCACTCAAGTCGATTATAAGGTGCATCACGATTATCTTGTCGACAATCCTTTACCAGATTATGAGCCTTTGAGAACCGAGTTCCCTGATGAGGACATTTTATTCATGACAGAAGATGATACTGAAAAAGTAAAAGATTCATGGGTAATGCACTTTGACGGGGCAGCAAATGCTAAGGGTTAGGGAGTTGGCACCATTTTGATTTCGCCGAAAGGATCCCATGTACCCGTCTCTATCAAGCTCAATTTCCCTTGCACTAATAACATGGCTGAATATGAAGCTTGTGTCGCTGGCCTGCAAGCGGCTCTTGATCTAAATATAACTCACCTTCGAGTGTTTGGTGATTCACAATTAATCATATGCTAGACGAATGGTGACTAGAAGACGAAAGAAGAGAAACTGATCCCCTATCATGAACACCTCTAGGATCTGATAGCTTGCTTTCAAGACGTGACATTCTCATATGTCCCCCGAATAAGGAACCGTTTTGCCGATGTACTAGCAACTTTGGCGTCAATGATAGAAATATCGTATGGTGCTGAGATGAAGCCGATCATGATCGAGCAGAGAAGTGAGTCGGCCTTCTGCCTACAGATTGAGGAGCCTACAAAGCTTGATGATGAGCCACCTTGGTTCTCAGATATCAAGAATTTCCTTGAGACCCTAACTTTCCCTGAGGGTAAATCCAAGATGGACCGACGAACCATTCAACGCCTAGCAGCAGGCTACGTCATTTGCGGGGAATGCCTTTACAAGCGATCCTATAATAATGTCTTGATCAAGTGTCTTATAAAAGGTGAAGCGATCAATATCATGAAGGAGATCAATGAAGGAGTATGCAGAGCCCATGTCAGTGGTCACTTGCTCGCCAAGAAAATTCTGCGGCAGTGATACTTTTGGACCACTATGGAATCAGATTGCTGTAAACATGTTCAAAAATACTACAAGTGTTAGGAACACTCCAGGCTAATACATGCTCCTGCCATCGATCTTCACTGTATGACCGCTCCTTGGCCATTCGCTACTTAGGGCCTGGACATCTTCGAAATGATTAATAAAAAAGTATCAAATGGACATCGGTTCATCCTTGTCTCCATTGAATACTTTACCAAGTGGGTAGAAGTGGCATCATATGCCAACATCACGGCCAGTCACATAGAGAAGTTCCTCAAGAATAAAATTGTGTGCCGATTTGGAGTACCCAAGGACATCATCACGGATAATGGCATAAACTTTGTGAATAAGTGCATCCGAGCCTTCTGGGAGCAATATAAAATCAAGCATCATCGCTCATCCCCATTTCGACCTCAAACTAATGGAGCCGTGGAAGCTGTGAACAAGACGGTCATCCGCATCCTAGAGAAAATGATCGTCACTTACCGAGATTGGAGCGAAATGCTGCCATTTGCCTTATGGGCCTACAGAATGTCGATCCGTACTCCTATAGGGGCAACACCATTCTCCCTTATGTATGGAACCAAGGTCGTCCTATTAGTAGAGGTGGAAGTACCCTCGCTCTGAATCCTCATGGAATCAGGCTTACCCAAAGCAGAGAGAGAAAGATCACACTTTGAACAGTTGAACTTATTGGACGAGAAGAGACTCCTAGCCTTGTGTCACACTCAAGTTTACTAGGGGTGAATTGCACACGCTTATAATAAACATGTCCGCAGTTGAGATCTAAAGGTAGGAGACACTGTGTTGAAGAAGATCTTCCCATCCCTCCATGCCGATCCGAGAGGAAAGTTCAAGCCGAACTGGGAAGGACCTTAAGTCGTTCGAGAGGTGCTATCGGGATATGCCATCCACCTCACCACCATGGACGGAGATCATCTTCCTGAGCCCATCAACGCTGGATATGTCCGATGGTTCTACTCTTAATCTATCACGACAAGGTAAGTATTGGTGAAATAGATACATGACTGCTTAAGAACCACCCAAAAGAGGCCATCATTCCAAACACAATAGCCAGAAAGCATCCCTAAAAATGATGATATCCCTTGCTACCCCATTTGAGCTTGGGCCTTTCTTTCAAAACAAAAAAACTCCTCCCCCAAAAAAAATGTGTGTGTGTACATATACAAAAAAGAGGAAGTAAAGTTATCATTAAAATCTAAAAAAATCAGAAATGAAAGACCTCAAAAAGAGATTGCCTGAAATTGAGTAAACAGAAAAAAAATGTAGAAGAATCACGGAGCATGTATAGTAAAACCCCCAAGGAAGAAAGTATGCTGAGAAAATTGATCCATATCAAGGAAACTATTTTAGCCCAGCATACCTTCAAATCCTAACCTAACCCATGGCCAAGCTACACCGTGAAGGATGCCCTCTTTTTAGGTTCACAAGCAGTCATAATATTTGTTAAGACAACACAAGCCGAGTTGTGAGACGACACCAGAACCCCATCCAGCCGGCTATGATGGAATCGATGTCTATGTCGTGGCTGTTGAAAAAAGAAATAATAATAATAATAATAATAATAAAAATACAAGCTCAAAGCAAGATGGACGTGGTGAAAACCTGAAAGGGCGCTACCGGTAAAAACAACAAGTTTGTGCGGACCAGGTGAAAACCTGAAAGGGCGCTACCGGTAAAAACAACGAGTTTGTGTGGACTAGGTGAAAACCCGAAAGGGCGCTTGGGGTAAGAGAGCTAAACCCATGGACGTGGTGAAAACTTGAAAGGGAGCCACGGGTAAAAAAGGAGATAAATGAAAAAAGAAAAGAAAAGAAAAAAAATTGAAAAAAAAAAGGTTTGGACTGATTGAGAAGATTGATATTTGAGGAACCCTTTTGTTACTCTTCCTGTACCCTCCTGTCCGACTGGGCCGCTCATGCTAGTTCGAATCGGATCTTGACCAGAATTATCTTTGTAAAACCGCGTCGTCAAACGTATGAGCCGAGGCAAGGAGAAAGGTTTAACTTAATCCAAAGGGATCAACGTTCCGGTCTTGGTAAAATTCAGAAAGTCACTCAGGTCCAACTGCATGAAAGAGTTCGACTATGCTCAAAATGAGACCTGTTACTCTATCTCACTGTCAAGGCATAAAAAAAAAAAGAGAGAGAAAGCCAAAAATAAAAAATCAAGAAAAATCTAAATACTAAAAAATGTGCATATATTTCTACTCATATTTCTAGCATCATATTTCAATCTCAAAAATGAAGAAAAATAACAAAAAATCTCTGAAAATAAAAATCCAAAAAAATATATTGAAAATGAAAAAATATAGGTAGAAATTTACTTTTCCTTCTGTTGTTTAGGATGTATTTTCTTTATATGTATAAACAAAAAAGGGACTGACCTTTTCTCGAGAATATGCAGGAACATCACACGGTCTAAAGCCTCGAAGCAGGCAACTTCTCAGCGATGGACAAATCAGATGAAGCATCTCACCACTAATGTCAGGTCTATTCAAAAAAAAAAGAGAGAGAAAATCATTTTGAAAAAGAAAAGAATAAATCTATGCTTCCCCACAGAGCGACGCACAAGCATAAGGTGGTAAAATGTCAATTTTTGTCAGTAATGCAGCTGTGCCACATTAAAGTCCTGAGTCAGAGGTTCACCTCGGATCTTTGGATCCTGCTCTAAGGTAGGAGCAACGGTGTCAGTCCTGGTCAAACAGCTAAGGTTTCGATCGAGTCCACTCCCCTGCTAAATTTTACGATGAACGCTCAGTTTTGGATTCATATTAACTTAAGTGTCTTAAGCTTCAGATTCTCCATTGGAAAATGTCAATCGTTGGTTGAGACCAACCTGTTGAGAATGAGATTACATATCAATCAAACTATGTGCAACTATACATTCAGAAGGGTTCATTTCCCTTTTATTTTATACAGGCTTAAAACCTGTAATGGCAGCGGTATCCCTATAAAGTGTACGCCATGCGTCTGGGTATCCGTATGATGGTCGTTTATCCCTATAAATTATACCCGGGCGGGTCCGGGTCGGGGCTTTCATCACCTTTGTTGTTGCTTATTGCCCCTGATGGGTGCATGATTATGCATAGTTAATTGATGGTTATGATCATTGTCAGTAGAGACCAGGATTGGATGTCCCTTTAGGGAGACACCCCAATGATTGGTTAGATTTGTTCAAGGTAGTTGAAGCTGGATACTCTAGGTCATGTTGATCTAAGGCATGCATCCAAAAATGGCACGTCCTCCCCAAAAAGCATTGTGGCATCCATTTACTTCGCTCGGGCAGTCATGCTAAATAAACTTTGGGATCGATGGGTTCGCCCAAAGACCTCAAACCCTGCTTTTAGTAGGGGCACCCGTGAATAGTCCGATGGGGCCATCAAATGCCTCATAGGATTAGACGCAAACTGTGGAGCCTTGCGTATGTTTACTTCACGGTTATCTTTGAATGTGGGTTGATCACCCCTCTTACTTATGAAGTTGTTGCATTCGGAATGAATCTTAAACATCAAATACATTCAAATCATCTCGAGAAGCGAATGTTTGGCCTGGCATACAGGGCTTTCACAACTCGTTCCACCTCGGTTATGCCCAGTAATGTCGCTAAGCGCTTGGGGACCGATTACCTTGAGAAACGAATGTTTAGCCTGACATCCAAGGCTTTTGTTTTCTCACCATATTACTCATTTGATGTTTGAAATTCGTTGTGAATATAGCGGACCCATCAGTAATGCCTTGGGCCTCTTTGGATGTCTCTTTTTCTTTGGCATTCGATCATTAGTTCGGATATCAAAGAGGGGCATCTGTAGACACCCAAATTTGGCCCAAGGCTCGATCGAAACACCTTTCGAGAGAGGTGCAATTCCGGGCTTTTGATGACATATATGGAACCTTTAAGAACCCTTAGGAACCTTTCCAAACCTTTAGGAATCACCCTAGATCCCTTAGGAACCTGACCCGAACCTTTAAAAATCAATCCCGACCTTAGAACCCGTTCTGAACCTAAACCTAACCTTATCAAGCAAATGGTTCAAGAGGGATGCATCAGAACTAGCTACGGCCCTCTACTACTCTCGAATCTCATACCATTAAAAAGTAGAGGTCGTCAGCTTTCCAACAGTCTAAGAATCACCCCAATCGGAGGTATACATTAAAAGATACGATAAACCAAGCCCGGAGAGCATAAGAGTAAAATCAAGTGGCCCCCCCTAGGGATTTGGCACAACTAATAGTTGCTCCAGGTTATTTCTCCCCAGAAATGGCCTGGCACAACTAATAGTTGCGCCAGTGATAATTTTTCCTGGCGCAACTAATAGTTGCGCCAGTATTAATTATGGACCCCACCCTCGCAAGTTAACTTTCAGGCACTGTTTAAACACTGCTTTACTATACATTTGCCTGGCACAACTATTAGTTGCGCCAGGCATATGAACAGTAACCTTTGGATTTTACCCCAAAATTCATGATTGGAGTTTGACTTGTTGACCACCTCAACCTTTGGATTGTGTTTTGCTAGTTCTGTTGCACCCATTCCCTACCTATTTGTAACCCTTCAAGTGACTTAAGGCCTCACCCCATCATCCACTATTGGAGGACCTTCTCACACATCTCAAGACTCCAAGAACCCTAGGAATTTCTTAGATGTGAGATCACCTAATTGCTAAACCCATTTAGCTCTTAAGTGGTTTCCTAATCCACTCATTTCCTATAAATAGAGCCCCCCACCCGTTGGTTTAGGGGTTGAGAATTTTGCTTAAGAGAGAAAGAGGTAAAAGTGAGAAGTTCTTCCTCCCTTTTGTGCACCATTTTTCACCTATATTCCAGAATTCCAAAACCCCTTTCCAAGCTTATTCTTATATCCAAAACCCTTAGCCTAGGTGTGTGTGATCCTCTAGCCTCCCTTCTCCACCTCTTAGCTTTAAGTCTTAGGATTTAGAACCCTATTCCACACCATATAAAGCCTTCAAGAGCTCATCAAAGCAAGCCATGCAAGGCTCTCCTACGATGCTGCAAGGGCCCGAGGGATCCGACTCTCCCCTTTCTTCTCCTATCTCTTTCTAGCTCCCTCCATCCTCCCATTTGTGCCGTTACGCCGCCGACTTTTCGGTAGGAATGGAGGGGCACAAATAGGATTCTAATCCCTTTTGGGCAAGAGGAAGTTATTTTCTTTTCTTTTACTTCATTTTTTTTTTCCCATTAGTAGAGACCGCGTTAAGCGGGTTGATCGGGTGCCTAACACCTTCCCAATCGATAACTGAAACCCCTACCCAAGAGCCTTTGGTGTGGACCGGATTCAGAGTCATAGTTTTAGCACTTCGGTACTCACAAAAATGAACTAGGTTTTCCGAGACACCAAAAGCTCCGAGTGGCGACTCTATATTTTTTTGTAAGCGAGCGCATCGCTGCGACGGGATGGTCACAAATCCCACGGTTACACAACAAGCATACACAATAAACATGCAAAAAAAAAAATCATAATCATCTTGCATTGCACAACAAAAAAATCATCTAGGTCCACAAACAAAAAAAGAGAGAAGAAGAAAGAGAGGTCCCTAATCACAGCAACAAGTGAAGAAAAGAGTAGGGCATCATTAAAAAATCATATTTTTGCTCAAAATCAGGGCCATTGCACTTGGGAGAAATCAAAGGAATCGGGAATAATCATACTTGCAAGATGAATCATTCATTTATCATCTTAAAAAGCAAGAATCCTAACCACATTGCAAATTTTTCAAGAAAAATAAAAAAGGAATGGGGTTAAACTTTGATTACCTTTAAGAAAAAATAGATCCCTGATCCGACGTAGAGCGTGTGTTTGATCGGCAAGAGCAAACTCTGACAATACAACAAGGTTCAAGACAATCCAAGGGAACCCTAGGAGGAGGTTCCGTTTTGGTTTGGAGAGGGGGGAAGGAATAGATTTTGAAAATAGCCCCTTCTGGCTCGGGCTCGATTGTTTTAAAAACCCCCCAATTTTGGCTTGGCGTGTATAAAATACAAGCTAGGCAGGTTTTGACCCCGATGTGGCTTGGCGTGTGTAATATACATGACAAGTCAAACCTGGCCCGATTTGGCCTGGCGTGTATAATACACACGTCAGGCTCTTCTTGGCCAAGTTTGGCTTTACATGTGTATTGTACATGTTGAGCTTGATCCTCCTCGGACCCGAAGTGGTGCACACGCCCCCAAAATGGCACGTCAATCTCCATTTGATCTGCTCAAGAAGCTGTACTAGAATAAGTGGTTCAGGATTGGTGAGCATGCTCAAAAATCTCGAGCATACAAAAAATTCACATAAAATAACAAAAAAATCCACATAAAATAACAAAAATATATATACATGAAAAAAATAATAATAATAACATACACATATACATATGTGTCTTTCAAAAAGCGGCATGTACTCCCAAAAAGCGTTGCGACATCAATTCGCTCCACTTGGATAGTCACGCTAAATTAACTTCGACATCGATGGGTTGGCCCAAAGACCTCGAACCCTGCTTCACGCAAGGGCATCCGTGGCCGATCAAATGGGGCAGTCAATGCCTCATAGGATTGGACACAAACTGTGGATCTTCGTATATTTACTTCGCACATATCTTTAAGTATGGGTCGATCACCCTCTCACTTATGGAGTTGTTATATTCAGAATGAAATTTGAACATCAAACATATTCAATCATCTCGAGAAGCGGATATTTTTTCCAACATATTGGGCTTTCGTAACTCGTACCATCTCGGTTATACCCAGTAATATCACTAAGTGCTTGGGGATCGATAACCTTGAGAAACAGACGTTTTTCCAGACATACAGGGCTTCTGTTTACTCACCATATTACTCACCTAATGTTTGAGGTTCATTTTGAATATGATGGACCTGTCAGTGATGCCTTGGGCCTCTACGGATGTCTCTTGTCTTTGGCATTTGATCATTAGTGATCGAATATCAAAGAGGGGAATCTGTAGACAACCAAATTTGGCCAAAGGCCCGATCGAAATATACTTCGTGAAAGGTGCACTCCCAAGCTTTCGATAGCATCCCTCGAACTCTTAGGAACTTTTAAAAACCCTTAGGAATTTCCCTGAACCTTTAGAAACCTCTCCAAACCCATGGTTAACCCTCCCGACAATGGTTAGAAAGAGATGTACTAGAGTTGGCAAGGACTTCTACTAAGACAAATCCTTACATTATTGAAAAATAGAGGTTCCTAGCTTTCCAATAAGCCAAAAATTACCTCAATCCGAGTTATACTTCAAAAGTTATGACAATCGGAAAAATGATTAAAGACTGCACCTGGCTAAGGTATGCATGGTGTGTGTATTACACACGCCAAGCAATTTTTTCCCAGAAATGGCTTGGCGTGTATATTACACATGCCAAGTATAGGTGGGCCCCTGATCGATGCTAAAATGTGACTATATTTTGCACCTTAAATCCTACATTTAGTTATCCGATGAGAGCATCTGACGGCTGTTGTATAGTTTTAGTGATTGCAGCTGTTTCTGACCGTTGGATCTTCAAAGAACATAAAAGAGGATAATTAAAGGTTACACAAGAACAGTGAACCAAGAGGTCAAAAGAAGCATCAAAATCCATGAATGGCCTAACATTTACTAGGAGAATGAAGATCTTGCCCCTATGTGTCAATCGATTGAAGTCAAGCTCTTGATCGATTGATCAGAAAGACAACTTTTTCCCTCTACTTAAATTTGAATTTGATTGCCAATTAGTAAATATAGACTCAATCGATTGATAATGGGACTCTCAATCGATTGAGCCTATTATGGAAGTTGTCTTGCCCGCTCCCTATAAAGACAAAGCTACGGCTTAGGGTTAGGGGTTCTCTTTTTTGCTTTTAGGTTCTTCTCTTAGTAGATTGTACTTAGGTTTTGATAGTTGTTCTTCTTTACAACTTTTGAAGCATAGTTTGTACCTAGGAACAAAGCATTGTAAGGAGAAATTTTGTGATAAATAAAAGGGCATGTTTAAGATGATGGCTTCTGATCTACAACGGGCTTGTACACCAAGGATGAGCGGCTAGAACCACTTATTCAAGGAAGAAGCGACCCCTAGATAAGTAACTGCTCTATTATTGATTCTACAATTTCATAGTATGTCATTAAATCATTCTGTTAAAAGTGTGTGCTTAATTGATTATTTTCGAGGGCTTATTTACAGTCATTGATCATGGTTATCAATGATCGTAAAAGAGTCATTCTATCTAGATCTGTTCCTGTAGGCCGATCTAGGCTGCAGAATGATTGTTTCATCACTGTCGTGATTTAGAGTTTTGAGATACGCTATGCTTTTTACATGATTCATACCGCAATGATAGGATGAGTCATAGTTTTTAGATAGGGTATGCCGGATCAATAGTCACATTTTTTTCGATTCATTTTTCTTCTTGATAAATGATGGTATTTTGATGCATTGTGAAATTGTGAGTTTAATTGTGTAGAAGTTACGAATCTAGGGTTAGCAAACTCCTTGAACACCTCTTAAAATTGTCATTCTCTTTGTCATAATTTATTTTTGTGTAGATTAATTTACTTTTATTGCTCTAGAATCGTGTGATAATTGTTTAGCAAATTGATTTTCTCTCCCTTGATACTTGGGCATCTTTTTTTCTTTAAGAATTTATTTAATTGCACACTTCCCTGTGGATACAACACCCTTGATTTCACCATGCTACAACCAATCTTGTTCACTTGCAAGGGAACAATTTAAAATTGATCAAGTTTTTGGTGCCATCGCCAGGGAAGCGACGCAATTTTGATAATTCGTAAAGAGATTTGTGTGTTTTGTTTGACAGTTAATCGATTGAGATCTCTTCTGTAATAGATCAACTGAGTTCTGTGCTTGTGGCTCACTGTCTTGTCAATCGATTGATTGTTTTGGGTTGTTTTGATTTTAAGCTTCTGGAAATTTAAAATCCAAATTTTTGAAATTTGAAATTTGATATTTGATATATATATATATATTTTTTTTAGGATTTACAACTTTTCTTTGGTAGGATTTTGAGGAGTTCTTTTAAGAATCAGAGAATTTTTAGGATTTCTTTTAGGATATTTTTTAAAAAAAAATTTGATTTTCAAAAATGAAAGTTAGATTTTTAAATTTGAATTTTTAAATTTAATTTTTAAATTTGAATTGAAATTTTGAATTTGAATTTTGATTTTCAAATTTCAAATTTTGAGTTTGATTTTGAATTTTTGAATTTTATTATTATTTTTTTTTTTTCAAAAAAAATAAAATTAATAAATAAATTATTTTAGCTGTTTGAATTCTGACTTCTATCCACTATAGTGGTCAATCGATTGATATTTTACTATCAATCGATTGAGTTATGGGATTTTTTTAGTGTCTGCTTGTCATTGTGAAAAACTTTTGGGATTCTGTCAATCGATTGACCCTTCCGTTTCAATCGATTGACTACACCTCTATTGATTGCTATTCAGTTGTATTTCCTGTTTTGACCAGCCTGAATTTTGAACCTCAATCAATTGATTTTGATACATCAATCGAGTGACTGATAAGTCCTTTGTGAATCATTGTTATTCTTTTTCAATCGATTGAGACAACTGCTTCAATCGACTGAATCTGGAATGCTTCCTTTGTGAATTGATTGTGGACTCATTAATCTTTATTTTGGGTGTTGGTGCATGAGCTTTACTTGATCTCATCACCCACATCTACAACCGTTGAATCGTGAGATTGAAAAGTCTTAGAGAGAGAATCGTAGAACCCAAAGAATTCAACATCATCATACTGAAACCATGGTAGATCAAAGACAAGGACGACATGAGAATAATCATGATAACAATGGAAATGAAAATGAGAATCATGATGAGGGCCCAAGAATATTGGAGCATTAACATTATCCCGATTTTTACAAAGATCATGATAGTATCATGCATGCTCCCATCCCAGGAAATCATTATGAATTTAAATCAGCAATGATTCAAATGTTACCGATTTTTCACGGATTGACCAATGAAAATCCACATGTTCACATAAATGAGTTTACTGGGGTGTGTAAAATGTTCAGAGTTTATAATATCTCTGACGAGATAGCTAAGTTACGACTCTTTCCTTTCTCTTTAAGAGATAAGGCGAAAACTTGGTTTTACTCCTTAAAACGAAGATCAATTCAGAGTTGAGTAGAGCTACACCGTCAATTCCTGAAAAAATATTTTCCCATGAGCAAAACCAATGAGTTGCGTCAGAAGATTCAGTTCTATGCCCAACAACTTATAGAAATATTTCATGAATGTTGGGAATGTTTTAAGGAATTAATCAGAAGTTATCCTAATCATCATATTCCAAGGTGGCAACAGGTCCAAAGTTTTTATAATAGACCATCAAGAGAGATTTATTGATGCATCCCTTTAGCTAGCAATACGCAATAATAACTGAAACGAAGTTATCATCGGTAGGCTAGAAATATGTACTCCATCACCTACAATCCGGAATAGAAAAATCACCCCAACTTAGGATGGGGAGGATCAAGCCAAATTGGACAGGTGAATCAGCAGTATAGATATAAAACAATGAGTAGACAACAAAACTTTCATCCACAACAGAATTTTAATTTTCAACAGAATTCGAATTATCATCACCCAAATTCCGAGTACCAGAAAAATCATAATTTCAATCACTCCCATACCACCACATCGAAAGATTCTGATCTGGAAGAGAAGATTATACGAAACATGCAGGCTTTTCAGCAGATGATGATGAACCAATTTAGCCAATTGACTAATCAATTGAGTCAAAGAGAGGAAAGTAGGCTTTCTAGCCAACCCCTCAATAATCCTCGAGGTCAAGTATCACCTGATGAAGGACCATCGAATAGTCAACAGTTGAAAGTTGTTACTGTGTTGAGAAGTGGACGAGTGATTGATAATCTAGTGGCAATTCCAATGGAATTGGAAAAAGAAGAAAAAGAAGCAGAAAGAGAAAAAGAGTCTGAAACAGAAGAGAAGACAGAGTCTCCTGAACTTCTCCAAAAAAAACTTGAATCCACTCTCATACCCCAAAGGCACCATTCCCTGAGTGCCTGACATATCCTTTTAAAATGGGGAAGGGACCGTCAAAAATGGAGGAAATCTTTGAAACATTCAAGCAAGTAAAGATAAACCTTTCATTGCTTGAAACAATCAAACAAGTCCCTGAGTACGCCAAATTTTTTAAGGATCTATGCACCTGTAAGACAAGGGCACGTACTCAAGTGTCAAAGAAGGTGTTCCTGACTAATCAAGTTAGTTCAATATTGCGATTGGATGCACCACAAAAGCTTAAGGACCCTGGAGTTCCAACTGTTCCATGTGTTATAGGTGGGCAACCAATTGGTAAGCCGTTACTGAATTTGGGAGCAAGTGTCAACCTGATCTCATACTCAGTATATGAGAAATTAGGACTATGCGAATTGAAACCCACGACAGTCACACTCCAACTTGTTGATAGATCAAAAAGTCATCCTAGGGGTATCATTGAAGATGTTTTGGTTGGAATAGATAAATTTATCTTTCCAGTAGATTTTGTTGTCTTGGATATGGAACTACCTGTTAAATCAACAAATCAAGTCCCAATCATTCTTCGACCTCCGTTTCTTGCAACTGCAAATGCTTGCATCAATTATCGAACGGGAGTCATGGATGTTTCTTTCGAAAACATGAAATTTAGGCTCAATATATTTTATGCGATGAACCATTTCCCCAATAAGGATGAGATTGACTGTTTCTACATCGATCAGGTGGATGAAGTAGTGGACGAAGTTTTACCGTCAATGCTGACCAAAGAAGAATTTGAAAGTATTTTGTTGGCCATCTATGAGAAAAAATGAATTGAAAAGAAACAACCAGAAGAGAAGAGGACGAAGTCATCAAGTCAAGATGATAAGTCATGGGAGACTAAGGCTAAGGTGGAACCGTTACCCGTTAAGGTAAAGGATGAGCTGACACCATCAATTAGGTAGTCACCAATTGTTGAATTAAAACAACTGCCTGAGTCACTTAAATATGCTTTCCTGGGACCGCAAGAAATGCTTTCGGTAATAATTTCATCTATATTATAGGAAAAGCAAGAGCATGATTTGCTGAAGGTGCTTAAAGACCACAAAGAGGCTATCATATGGACTTTGTCGATGCCGATCTTAAAAGGATTGATCCATTAGTATGCATGCATAAAATATATTTGGAAGATGATAGCACACCATCGAGGGAACTACAAAGACGACTTAATCCAAATATGAAAGAAGTCATTTTAAAAGAGATTATCAAGTTACTCGATGCTGGAAGCATCTGTGCGATCTTTGATAGTGAATGGGTAAGTCCAGTTCAAATTATTTCCAAAAAGTCAAGAATTACAGTGAAAGAGACTACTGAAGGGGAATTGGTGCCTAGACGTGAGACCCCTGGGTGGCGTGTATGTATCGATTATCATAAATTGAATACTGCCACGAGAAAGGACCATTTTCTCCTGCCATTTATTGATCAGATTCTAGAGAAGTTGACAGGACAAGAATATTATTGTTTTCTTGATAGTTACTTGGGATACAATCAAGTACCTGCATTTCTATTAGACCAAGAAAAGATAACATTTATTTGCCCTTATGGCACCTTTGCATATCGAAGGATGCCTTTCAGACTTTGCAATGCACCAGCCACTTTTCAGCGTTATATGTTAGCGATATTCTCAGATATGGTTGAAAAATTCATCGAAGTATTCATGGACGACTTCTCGGTTTTTGGGAGGACTTTTGAAATGTGTCTTAACTATTTGACACAGGTATTACAACGTTTTGTAGAATCCAATCTTGTTTTAAGCTGGGAAAAGAGCCATTTTATGGTTCAGCAAGGAATTGTGTTGGGGCATGTCGTTTCTAAGAAAGGAATTAAAGTCGACAAGGCAAAAATCGATTTAATTGCTAATTTTCCACCACCAAAGAGTGTTTGATAAATTCAATCATTTTTGGGGCATGCGGGATTTTACAGAAGATTTATCGAGGATTTTAGCAAGGTGGCTAAACCATTATGTACCTTGCTTGGGAAGGACATCCCTTTCATCTTTGATGATAATTGCATGAAGGCATTTTTGAAAGTGAGAGAATTGTTATCCACTACTCCAATAATCCAACCACCGGATTATTCGCTTCCTTTTGAACTCATGTGTGACGCATCGAACTATGCTATTGGAGTGGTTCTAGGCAAAAGAGTAGATAAATTACCTCATGTAATTTACTGTGCAAGTAAAATACTGATCGATGCACAAATAAACTACACCACCACAGAGAAAGAATTATTGGCTGTAGTTATGCGTTGGACAAGTTTCGGTCATACTTGCTCGGATCTAAGATCGTGGTCTTTTCAGATCATTTCACGCTTAAGTACTTGTTGGCAAAGAAGGATACAAAGCCAAGATTGATCCGATGGATTTTGCTGCTGCAAGAATTCAATTTTGAGATATGAGACAAAAAGGAAGTTGAAAATGTGGTTGCAGACCACCTGTCTCGTATACTTCCTAAAGCAACATCTTCTGCAGAACCTATTCGGGACACCTATCCCGATGAGCAGCTGATGGTTATCCATGCAGCTCTAAATGGAACTCCTTGGTACTCAAACATCGTCAATTACCTAGTTACGGGCCAAATCCCGTTGCAGTGGGGTAAAAACGATAAAAATTTAATTTTCTTCCAAGTGAAGTACTTCTTCTGGGATGAACCACACCTGTTTAAATTTTGCTCTGATTAGGTGATCCGACGATGTGTGGCCAAAGAACAATTAAGTGTGATGAAATTTTGTCATAATGGGGTTGTGGAGGTCACTTTGGGGGATGAAAGACATCATTAAAAATTTTACAAAGTTGATTCTACTGGTCCACTATCCTCCGCGATACAATGAATTATTGAAAGGGGTGTGTAAACTGCCAAATTTTGGGGAATATCTCTAGACGAGACATGGTGCCATTGAACTCGATTTTGGTTGTCAAAATTTTTTATGTGTGGGGAATCGATTTCATGGGACCATTTCCCTCATCATTTGGGTTCCTCTATATTTTGGTGGCTGTAGACTATGTCTCAAAATGGGTGGAAGCTGTAGCCATTCGATCGAATGACCACAAGGTGGTAGTAAAGTTTCTTAAGGAGAATGTGTTCAACCGATTCGAGATATACTGAGCTATCATCAGTGATGGTGGTTCATACTTTGCAATCGCCAGTTTGCAACTTTAATGAAGAAATATGGAGTCACTTACAAAGTGGCAACACCTTACTATCCGTAAACTAGTGGTCAAGTTGAGGTGTCGAATCGTGAAATCAAGCGGATTTTGGAAAAGACTATCAGAATAGACAGAAAGGATTGGTCTCTTCACCTGTCGAATGCTTTGTGGGCTTACAGGACGACATTCAAGACACCAATCGGAATGTCTCCATTTCGGCTTGTGTTTGAGAAGGCTTGCCTCCTTCCAGTTGAAATTGAACACAAAGCCTTTTGGGCAATCAAACGATTTAATTTTGACATGCAATCTGCTGGATCAAACCGTCGTTTGCAACTAAACGAACTCGATGAGTTACGTTATGATGCATATGAGAATGCTAAACTTTACAAGGAAATATCCAAAAGGTTTTACGATAAGTTAATATCCAGAAAGAAATTTCATCTAGGGCAAAAAGTGTGGATGTTCAATTCTAAGCTAAAATTTCATCCGAGAAAGTTGCGATCAAGATGGGAGGGACCTTTTTAGGTCATTTCCGCATCCAAATTTGGTGCCGTAGAGATTAGAGACATGAAGGATGATTGAATTCTGAAAGTAAATGGTCAACATCTTAAACCGATGTTTGAGCCAAGGCACCAAATGATGGTTGAAGTAACAGATCTCATTGAGCCGACAATGTGAAAAAGAAACGGTCGAGCTATCGACACATAAACTTAGCGCTTCCTGGGAGGCAACCCAGTGTATTTTAATTTTTATGTTAGAAGTAGAGAGCCTATCTCAATCGATTGAATTTGAGAAAAGTCAATCGATTGACCTTCTATTATGGTCAATCAATTGATAATTGTCCTTTTCAATCGATTGTTATTTTAGGTCATCATCATCTCACCTCTTTAATTGTGTGCCAAACCAATCAGCACATCATTAATGTCAATCGATTGAAACTGGGATCTTAATCGATTGACATCACCTCGAATTAATGGGAGCTTTTCAAAAATCAAAGCATCAACCGATGCGTCTTTTTGGTAGCAGCAGGGTCAAGAGGCACTATAATGTCAATCAATTGAGACTAACCCCTCAATCGATTGACCTGACATGTTAGTTAAGTCCACTGGTTCCTAAGATGTGAAACGTTGCGACTTTTCGCGAAAAGCTCTGTGTCAATCGATTGACACCAATGATTCAATCGATCGACATTTATGTTGCATGGGAGATTGTTCCACATCGCCTCCATGTCCCACTGACCATTGCAATTCCCGCAATGTGGTTCAGTCTCAATCGATTGAAGTCCATGACTCAATTGATTGACGAGAAAAATATATAAGGGAACAGCTGTGGTCCCATTTTTCAAAAGCCTCCTGTAAACCGAGTCTTCCATATCTCTATACATTCTCCTTGTATGATCGAAATGGCGGCACCTGGACCAATGATCTACTGACCACGACATCCTGATAACAATCCCATGCACATCCTGAATGACGAGTACATGAACAGGAGAACTTCTTCGATCTTTCAAAGTTTCATCGTATCGTCGAAGTGGCACGTTCCATCGAATTCATCGAGGCATTACACCTATAAATGCTACTTGCACCTCCTACTATTGATGTCTCATTGCGTATCATACGCCTGTTCTATCAGCGTATGGAGTGGGTGTTGGCAATGGAATCACCGACGGGATTTGCATTCATCCGCCTACGGATCGATAACTGGTCATACAATCTGCATGTCGCTGATCTTGCCCGTGCATTCAACTTCTATGTGGTTCGCCCATTGAACCACCATGTCGATCCGGCCGTCGATCTTAGTCAAGAACTCATGATAAATAATATGTGTGGTGGAAGACATGGCTTGAGAATGTCAACTAAGCGCGCGGTTCTACCAATGGATATACTATTTTGGGACTTAGTAATGTCCAACAATTTGCTTCTGCATGGCACCAAAAGTGAGAGGACAAAGAATAGGGTGGCAGCACTCTATGCGGCACACACGAACACTTGGTTTGACGCACCTAGTTTGATGCTTGAGGAGATGTGGAGATGTCACAACGACATCGCTACCACCGCAGCACCACGCAAGCGGGAGGCTATTCTTCTTCACTTCCCGCACGATGTCATGCATCTGTTGGACCAGGTTGAGTGCCCGATTTATGATGATGAAGAAATGGGTGATATGTAATTCTACCATTATGGCCCTAAGGTGTGAGACAAAAGCATTAAGGCCATTTTATGGGTTACACCAAGGCCTCTCGATGTTGATGAAATACCTCCTCCTCCCCGACCAAACCCCGCACAATGCCAACGTGGCGGTATTCGACGACCTCGTCCTGAAGATGTCCCTAATTTTAACGTCAACACAGCAGTTGCTCGCCTTGAGGCATGGATGGATGGGTTGAGTGCAACAATTGGAGGTATTGATCGACGGTCCCGGTTTCAGAGTTCCCTTCTCATGCAAATTGCCCGAGAGTCATTCCCGGGGCAAGCCGACGACTTCATCGTAGGAGCGCGAGCGGCGATGAATGGAGAGTGAGATCTCGAAGATGATGATGATGATGATGCTTAGAATGGTTGTTTTAGTGTTTGTTTTATAATGTTTTAGTGTTTTATGTTTGGTAGTTTGCTTGTGTTGTTTTTATTGTGTGTTTGATGAATCAAAAGTGTGTAGGATTTGCTTTTTATCAATCTGGATGATGGGTGCACTTTTTGTAATCAGATCACTTTGGATGAATGATAAGTTGAGGTATTCAATGTGCTATTGTTATGTGAAATCTAGGATGGGTGCACATTTTCATCAGTCAATCGATTGATAGGAACTTTTCAATCGATTGAGATTTTTGAGTTCTGAAATCTCACATGGAAAGTCAAAACAATCAATCGATTGAAAAATATCTTTCAATCGATCAAATGTGCCCAGAAATTCACATAGATTGCTTATGTATCTTTCAAAATTCAAGGCTTATTTATCTAATTCTGGCAGTACACATTGGATAAAGTCAATCGATTGAGGTGAAAATTTCGATCGATTGATTCTAAGGAACAGAAAGTTTCTAAAACTAATGCAATTGAATAATATGGAAAATCTCTATGAAAAAGCAAGTTTTTGACCCATACCAAGTAAACCTTTCATAGAATACCTCTCAATCGATTGAAACTCTTGAATCAATCGATTGACTAATGAAGTGTCCAAAAAGAAAACGTCATTCAACCCTGAAAATTCATATTTGAGTCATCCTTAGAGTTACGTGTTTTAGGAAATTCTTCTTTATTTAAAGAGCCCTTAGGTTAGTTCTTTTAATTCATCCCCTCAGTTAAGAAAATCAATCATCCTCCCTCAATTCGCGTCATGGACTCAATCAAATATCGTACCCGATCGGCAGTTAGGAAGTTGGCGAAACTGGCCCGAAAATGTACGCGATACCACTCGCCTCGACCACCGCTGGATTTGTAAAATTTTGAAGTCGTTGATTTAGAATCAACATCTCCGCCACCTCCATCACCACCTCATGCTCCAGTTCCCCCACCCGGTGGCATCGGCATCATCGAAGAGATGTGGCGATTGATGTTCCCAAGGCCAAAGCAAGGGAGGGCGTCCAATGATGACTGAGAATAGGAGTAGTTTAGGATTTTAATTTTGAGAGTCTTTTAGAGTTTATTTCCTTTTTAATATTTTTAGATTAGGTTATTTTAATTAGTTCTTTCTATTTTCAATAAGTGTAGTAAATTATAATTTTAATAACTGTTTAATTTAGTTAAATGTCTCTGTTTTAAGTTTTGATGTGCAAGTCACAATACCTTTCACCTGGTCAGCCTTTTGGTTCTCGATTGCATTTAATAGGTTTGGGGGTCTCATACACTTTCCAAAAATCAAACCAATGAGGACATTTGAAGAATCAGGTTTGGGGGTGTATTTATTTAGATACATGTTAAAAAAAAAAAAACATACCATTGAGAAAAATATATATGTATATATATATATATATATATATATATATATATATTTCAGGGGTTGTTCTCGGATTTGAAGAATGTATCAGTCAATCGATTGAGACCATTGTCTCAATCGATCGACTGATAACCATCATTCCAGAATCTTCCAGCAGGTTAAAGGATGTTAATCGATTGATTTGAAAGAATCGATCGATTGACAGCAGAATTGTCAACCTATAATCTATTGGAATCTTGCATTAGCCAATCGATTGAGGCCAGTAAGTCAATCGATTGACTGATCTCCAGTGAACTCATAAAATTTGAATTGTAATTTCATGACCTTAGATGACCAGAAATTCGTTAGAAATTTTCATCATGTCATGTTTGTTCTACAAATACTCATTAATTTCAATATGTGTTGAATAATGATTTTCATGATCTTTGTCTGAAAAATCTTACCATGCTTTAATTCAAAAGTCTGAGAATTAAGTCAAAATTTGGAATCCTAAGATCCTAAAGAAAGACTAAAACCTAATCAGCGTTGGGACCTCTTCCTCGTTTTCGATCAGTGCTGAAAAATTTCAGAGTATCTTTGAACTTCATGCTTAATTGTTGAAATCTCATATATTTTATCTCGATTTTTTGATTTTACATGCTTATATTATTGTGCTAGAAATCATTATGTGAAAACTCAAGGCAAATAGGCATCATTACCATCGTGAGAGGAAATGATCAAAGGCTATCTTTAGCTCGTTTGTGCCCAAAATATCCCACCATATATTGATTTATCTTGTTGCACCCCCTTTGAGTTCTGATTGAAATTTTTTGCCTTAAATATTCTTTGTTAAGCTATATTAACCACACCCCACACTAGTTTGAAAATAAAACCTCACCCCTCAATCTCTAGGAAATTAGAAAAGAGAGATGAGAGTAAGAAAGGAAATAAAGAAATATGACAATAATACTTGCAAGGAAAATATGGCAGAAAAATATGTGAATAAAAGGGGAGAGAAAAAAAAAAAAATACATCTTTGTGCATGAGAGAGAGAGAAATGAGAAATATGTGAAGGTAGTGATAAAAAGAAAAAGAAAAGAAGGAGAGAAGTTGATAAAAAGGAAAAAGTCAGAAAATTTCGAAAAAGAAAAGTGTGAAAAATCATAAAATCAAACGTGTTTCCTTTTCCGATTTCTCAGAGAAATTTGAATCCAATTTCTCCTTTCTTTCTTAACCTTTACCTGAGCCCCATTACAACCTTGAAAAATACCTTTTGAACAAATCATGAGTAGTAAATACCTTGTGGAGAGTGATAGCACAATGTCTATGGTGCTTGGTATAATGTGCTTAGGATACAAATATCTTTTACCATGAGATTTCTTTTTGATTCTTTGATGCACCATCTTTCTTATTTCATGTGAGACCTTTTGTTGATATTATAACTCTCTCTCACATGTGAGCAAAAGGTAAACCATTCATCGAAATAATTTCATTTTGAGTGCGTACCTATGGTGAGGATTGAGTCAAGACATGGGATCTAAAGACTCCTAGTTTGAACTTATTCGTTGATGAAAGAATTTTAGCAGTGGTCAGTGCATTACACTCTGGGCATAAGTCATGAGCTATTGGAAAAACAATGGATTGAATTGAATGAGCATTGATAAAATTAACATGGTCGGGATCATTTTATAAAAAAATTTCACGGACATTTAACTAGCTAAGGGCATGACTATAATTATGGAATTTGTTAGTTTATGAAGTTTGTAGGTACGTTCACTGGAAACCTTCAGGAGACACAACTCCTCCACTAGGGATCACGTAGGGGTTTAAAGGCTTATTGCATATACTAAATGCAATCGTGTTCCCTACAAAAGTGACATTCATTTTAATTGTTAATTGTTTGTTATTTTTCATTCTCTTTGCTCGAGGACTAGCAAAGTGTAAGTTTGGGGGTGTGATCGGTGCAGAAATGTGACTACATTTTGTACCTTAAATCCTATATTTAGTTATCTGATAAGAGCATCTAACGACTGTTGTATAGTTTTAGCGATTGCAGGTGTTTCTGACCGTTGGATCGTCAAAGAAGATAAAAGAGGACAATTAAAGGTTACACAACAACAGTGAACCAAGAGGTCAAAAGAAGTATCGAAATCCATGAATTAGCTCAGCATCCATCAAGAGAATGAAGATCTTGCCTCTATGTGTCAATCAATTGAAGTCAAGCTCTCAATCGATTGATCAGAAAGATAACTTTTTCCCTCTACTTCAAATTTGAATTTGGTCGCCAATTAGTAAATATAGACTCAATCGATTGAGAATGGGACTCTCAATCAATTGAGCCTATTATGGAAGTTGTCTTGCTCGCTCCCTATAAAAACAAAGCTACGGCTTAGGGTTAGGGGTTCTCTTTTTACTTTTAGGTTCTTCTTCTCTTAGTAGATTGTACTTAGGTTTTGATAATTCTTCTTCTTTACAACTTTTGAAGCATAGTTTGTACCTAGGAACAAAGCATTGTAAGGAAAAATTTTGTGATAAATAAAAGGGCATGTTTAAGATGATGACTTCTGATCTACAACGGGCTTGTACACCAAGGATGAGCGGCTAAAATTACTTGTTCAAGGAGAAAGGGACCCCTAGATAAGTAACTGCTCTATTATTGATTCTACAATTTCATAGCATTGTAATTGAATCATTCTGTTAAAAGTGTGTGCTTAATTAAATATTTTCGAGTACTCATTTACAGCCCTTGATCATGGTTATCAACGACCGTAAAAGTGTCATTCTATCTAGATTTGTTCCTGCAGGTCGATCTAGGCTGCAGAATGATTGTTTCATCACTGTCATGATTTAGAATTTTGAGATACGCTATGCTTTTTACATAATTTATACCGCAATGATAGGCTGGGTCATAATTTTTAGATAGGGTATGTCGGATCAATAATCATGTTCTTTTCGATTCATTTTTCTTCTTGATAAATGATGGTATTTTAATGCGTTATGAAATTGTGAGTTTAATTGTGGAGAAGTTACGAATCTAGGGTTAGCAAACTCCTTGATCACCTCTTAAAATTGTCATTCTCTTTATCATAATTTATTCTTACATAGATTAATTTACTTTTATTGCTCGAGAATCATGTGATAATTATTTAGCAACTTGACTTTCTCTCCTTGATACTTCCTTAGACATCTTTTTCTCTTTAAGAATTAATTTAATTACACGCTTCCCTGTGGGTATGACCCCCTTGATTTTTCCATGCTACAACCGATCTTGTGCACTTGTAAGGGTACAATTTGAAACTGATCAGCCCCCTGCGGGCTCTGGACTTCCAGGACACTATAGCTATGCTTGGCATGGATAATGCACATGCCAAGCTTAGCTACAATTACTGTTGGTTTTTGCCCAAATTTCACTTTTGGGGTTTGACTTGTTGACCATCTCAATGTTTAGGGTAGGTTTCATTAGGACTGTTGTACCCTCATTTACCCTATTTGTAACCCTCTAGTCATTTGAAATCTCACCCTATCACCTACCATTGAACCTATCCTCACACATATCCATAACCTTAAGATCTTACGAAACCTTAGATGTTAGGATTACCTAATTGGTAACCCTAATTAGCTCTTAAGTACCTCCCTAACCCTCTCTTTTTCTATAAATAGAGAGGACCCCTCCCTTTACAAAGGCTTGAAAATTTTTTCAAGAGAGAGAAAGAGATTAAGAAATCCCCTCCTCCCCCTTTGGGGCACCAAATACCCATATAAATTCTATAATTCTAAACCACCTTAGAAACCCTATCTTCCATAAAAACCCTTGAGTTTAGGAGAGAACTACCCCTTAGCCTTCTTCCTCTACCCCCTAGCTATCAAGCCTTAGAGGTTAAAACCTGTTCTTCAACCACTCAAGGTACCGAAAGCTCATCAAGTGCACCTACGCGAAGGTCCACAGCTGTGCTACAAGGGCCCGAGAGCTCCGGCTCTCTCCTCTACTCCTCTACCTTCTTAGCTTTTCCTTTATCCTTGAATTTGTGTCATTACGCCGCTAAAATCTCAGTAATTGCGGAGGGTCACAAATAGGATCAACATGTCTTCGGGCAAGAGAAAGTGCTCTTTTCATTTTTATTTTTTCTTTATTTTGGCCACAAGTAGAGACCGCATTTGAGCGGGTTGATCGGATGCCTAACACCTTCCCGATCGATAACCGAGGCCCCTACCCAAGAGCCTTTAGTGTAGACCGGTGAATTAGAGTCATATTAGGCACTTCAGTGTATTTAATATTTATCTTAGGTTTCTCGAGACACCAAAAGCTTCGGGTGGCGACTCTATATTTTTCGCGAGAGTACATCATCGCGACGGGATCATCAAAAAGCTGCGATTGCACAGGGTTCTAACAGCTAGCTGTGGCTGGGGATTATTTTTCTCACAATGAATTGTGATCATATCACAAGGAGCTATGTATTTTTCTTGTTTGTTGTCTATGCCTTTGTTCTCTTCTAACAGCTAGCTGCCACCATGTCACAACAAGCTGTGAGTTCTTCTCGATAATTGTTTGTTGGTAGCTATTCTTGGGAGGCAAGCTGTGCACAACTTAATTGTCATGTCTTTTCGGCGGGATTTGCTCCCTTTTAAATGATAGTGAGCTGTCATAAGAGTTTTCAACAAAAAAATTTATTCTTTTGAAGTTTTTCCTTCTTAAATTGTTTCCTTTTCCCCTCTTATGGTTCCATGGCTCCTAAAAAAAAGCTAAAGAAGTCCTCATCTTCTACCAGCTCTGATGCTCCGTCCTTCATCTCGGAAGAGGCTCAGACAAACTTCAATTTCCTGCAATCTCGATCGCTGGCCATGGAACGTTATCTCAATCTCGACTGTCTATCGAAGTTCTCTTTTTTAGGTAAGATTTTAGCATGTTGTTGGGCTCCTCTTTTCACTCTTTGTAGTTTTTCTTATGCCGAGTTGATGCCCTATTTTTATTCCAACTACGAGTCTCCTGTGCTTAAACCATATTAGAAATCCTTTGTCACATATATCAATAGTTCCCTGATTACGGTCACCCCTGTGCTTATCTCTTCGATTTTACATATTCCTCTTGTCCTTTTGGTTTCATTTTTCAGCGTGATTCTGATGCCCCTACCGACGACTTGCTCGATGGATCATTGAAATTGATTGTTGATCATGTTTGTGTGACCCCCAAGCTGAAACAGAAGCTTGTCATTTCAATGAAATCTTTAAAACTAAACTTTTACATCTTGTGTTTTCTGATCTTCCGTACCCTCTGGCCTAACATCAAAAACTTTAAGGAAGTTCGGTTGAATGAGATTTTTATCATGTAGCTGCTAGACACCGATCATCGAGTGTGTCCATCCACCGCTATTTGGAGGATCATTCACTCCCTCTCTCTTAGCCCTCGAGACAATGTTGCGATCCCCTTTCCAATCAATGTATCTAAGGTGATTGATCATTTCATCATTGTGCCTCTGTTTTCGATGAAAACCTTTCAAGGTAATGAATTCTTACCTTTTACTCTTGTTGTAGTCCTCCCATAAGAGAGAATCATCAGTGTACGTGAAAAGGTTAGAAGGAGTATCCCGGCATATCGAGTGCCATCTTGACAACCAAACAAAGGTCTGGTCCTCAAATCCCGTTCCGATGGATCTGCTTAGCGACATCTCAAGAGCCACGTTTTTCAAAGTTTTTACCGAATTGATCCTAAGTTAAAACCCTATTTTTCAAAACTCCCCATCTATCAAACTTTCTATATCTCACCATCCCAATCTGTTCTTTCCCCTAGGAAACCGAACACCGAGTATACTCAACTTTGAAAAATCATAAATGTTTACTGGAAAGGGTCCCCTGAAGTGTCGTTGGTGTGAGCAATGATGCACCCAGTCTGACATGATCTATGAAACCTTTGCCATCCTACTACATCATCAATTATCTTGTATCTTGACATTCATTTCCGCCACCTGTACTTTGAAAAACCACAAATGTTTACTGAAAAGGGTCCCCTGACGCATTGTTCATGTGAGCAGTGATGCGCCCGGTCTAACATGATCTTCGAAACCTTCGCCATCCTATTACATCATCAATTATCTTGTATCTTGATATTCGTTTGCGCCACCCGTACTTCATTTTCATATAATCCCCCCGCCTGGTCGCGATATGCACCCACAACTACGAAAACACCTCACGATTGCTACCAAAAGGCCTCCAAATCCTTACCTTCTACTTAGCTTGCACCGACAGATACGAAAGCCAAACAATTTATGTCAGCTCCCCGGTTGACACTTGTGATTTCTTTAGGAAATGAGAGGGCCCCTTTTAATAGGGTGTCTACTTCTTCAATGCACTTTTGCTCCACAAGAATGTGCTGAATATGGGCATATGTAGACACCCCGTTTTCGCCCCCTCAGAGTATACAAAATGTTCAGTTAATGATTGACCTTGCCCATGATTTCTGGAAAGGCCAGCCCTCTCCAAAAATCTCCGAGAACCATTAGTTTGGGAATGATACCTTGGGTCTCCAGCGTCTAATTGAATTATATGCTGGATTCCCAGCGCACAATTTAGACCTAGCCCGGTCCGGTCTTCTCGCGGATTATGCGCTAGTTAACCAGCACATAATCGATTATACGTTGTTTTCTCATCGTGTAATCACCTATGCAGCGCACCATACCACTGTTCCCAATGACTGACATCCCTAGATTATGCGTTGGACTCCCAGTGCATAATTCTATTATGCGTTGGAATCCTAGCGCATAATCAATCCAATTTGGGTTGGGCTTCGCTTTCTCAACTCCTCCGACTTCCTTGATTATGCATTATAATTATAGCGAATAATTGGTGGAAATCCTTCTTGGACTCTACCTTGGAGATCCATCCAGTCCCCCAGTCACTTGACCGAGGTAGCCAATGTGCTGCCCGAATTATATGCTGGCACCACAACACATAATTCATTATGCGCTGTGTCCGCAACGCATAATTCGGATTATGCGTTGGTTCGCCAGTGCATAATTCAAAATTATGCGCTAGGTTCATAGAGCATAATTGGCCGAGTACTATAAATATGGTCCTTGCCGTCCCCTTTTAGACACCACACTAATTCAATCCTTGCTTATTCCTTTTGGAAAACTCAAGGTTCGCTCTGAGATTTCGAAAAAAGGAGTTGAGCTGCACTCAAAGTTTCTGGTTCTTAGAACTGCAAACTCTTCTTTAGAAATCTTAAGGGTAATCGAACACGGTCGGGTCGCCCACTTGCTCCGATTCTCGAAAGAGTATGAAGGGGGAAAAAGCTTAGCCTTAAACCTAACCCCTAGGAAACCCCTACTGAAATTCGCGGCTTAGTGCCAATTAGGTCCCAAACCTTTCTCGATATTGATGAAACTGCCATTGTCCCAAATGATTTGCCCAGGGGAGCTAACGGATGGTAGCCGGGAATGGGGCCAATCCTTCTAAGCATAACGGGGCACAACCCCCTTTCTTAGTAAACCTAATTAGGATTTGAAAATCAAACTAGTTAAACCTTAAGCAACGTTAGATGCTAAAGTCGGTAGGCCGACGTTTAGCATAAGAATCCAACCCATAGCCACCCGCTTATTCTCGCGATCGATCGCTGACGTTCTACAGTGTCGATAAATCTGTAGAAGACGATCACACTAAGGTACATTCAAATTTGGTTGCAAATAATGATTTCTGCAGGTACATTTAAAAGTATCATTTTCTTTATTACTTTATTACTTTTCACCCACCTTTACAAACAGAGTCCACAATGACCGATTTGGGTCAAATTTCGGGACCTGAAAGGGACCTAGAAAGGGGCGCACGAACAGACCTTACTCGGGATCTAGATGATTGGTACAATGATATGGGCAATCTAAACCATCCCTAAGTCAAAGTATCATTGGGTGCAAATAGAACTACACAAAATAAAATAAAAATAAGAAATCTCAAACTTGACCTTACGAAGCAAGAAAACAAATGTCATGTTAGGCGGCTAAAGGGTTGCTTGTTAAAAATTGATAATTATGTCATCAAAGAAGATTGTGAGTAGGATATCTTTATAAAAAGATTGTGAAGATTTCCACATTAATTTGGAGCCACATTACACCTTATCACATGATCGGGTGCTACATGACGAATAAGGCAGGTTGACGATAACACAATTCTTAAAATGAATTATGTCGTATAAAATTGTGTAATTAATAGAGTCAATCGCAAGAAAATGAACGACAAACCAATTATGGTTTCAAAGTTGTTTTTTCACATCATTGATATATACTTTGAACCATATAGTTTTACATATTATATTACTACTAATTTTTTACATAATTATGATAATCAAGTCGCTCTCTGTGACAGCCTGAAATTTTCTACACGGAATTCTGGGAAAATTGAACCATCCGATGATACTTATACCAACTCTGACGACCCAATTTTTGTACTTTACATAGAATTCTAAATAGAAACAGGATCGTCGGATCACTGGCACTCAATAAATCAAATGCGGAAATCAAAGCAGATAGGACATATGGGAGTAAACAAAACTTATCATTTCTATACAAAATATAAAACTAGAACAACGATAACTACCGGTGATGGCCGATCGTCACCTAAATAGTGGTAGATACAATCTATAGATAAACATATCTAATCCAAAATTTAACTACTGAATGTACCAAGTCCAAAATTCTAAGTCAAACTCGTCTATGAATAAAACTCCTGGCCAGCTTATAGTATGTATATATTTAAATTAAAATCAAGCATTAACCTATTGCAAGCGCACAATGAAAATTATAGCGAAGCGATAGGATCGATCCCACGAAGAAGTGATTATCTTCTTATAGATTTTTATATTCTTGTTTTAAAAACTATCTTTATCTTTTAAGTCCTAAATTACTGGAGAAATATGAATAAAAGAATGGGTTTCTTAATCTAATTGCATAAAAATAAATCCTAATCCTCCTCCTTTAGATTGAAGTCGTCAATCTCAACCTTCAGCTATAGGATGTTTACAAATTTAAAATACCGTTACACCGTATTATAGCCTTCCAGAATTTGGTCGTCAATCAAAAACTAAAATTTTTCAACACAGATTTAATCTAATCAACAATCTCCTAAAATCTGGGCGTCAATCAAATTCACGAAAATTGAAGATGGAAAAGTAAAACCGTTACACTAATCTGCAAATCCCAACTTGAGTCATCAATTCAAATTAAAATTTGAAGATGTTTACAAAGTAGTAAATAAAGCAAATAAAATTTAAACTAGAAAGCAAATAAATATATCTTTCACCCCTCAGCCGCAGTCGTTAATTGCTTATGAGAAACTAGAATATCTACACTAATCTTCAGCACTCAATAGCAGTCATTAATTGCTCTTGAGAATCCTCTTATATCTAACCTACTTTAACTCTTTTACACCACTGATCGAAAGAAAATCTAACCTCAGGCGTCAGTTGATGCTGAAATTCTTCGATGTTTATTCCTACACCGGGCTCTCTTATTTACATATCATAAGGAGTTGGTTTACAGAGTTCTAATTCTAATAAAAGAAACTAATAAAAATAAAATATTCCTAATATAACTCTAATTTCTAATTTTATTCTTCCTTACTTTAAATTGTAGATGTGCTTCTAGATTGTTCTTTATTTCAGCAACCGAGATTTCCTAAGAGCTTATCTTCATCAATCTTCTCAGATCTGTGATTCACCAAACTTCTTATTTTAGAGATCTTCTAATTCAGTACATGGCAGTGATAATCTTCATTCACGTGATCAGCAACAGCAGATGTAGCAGCGGGAAAAGCTTACACAATCGTAAATTACGATTGTTCTTCTTTTAATAGAGAATCGTAAATCACGGTTTCTCATTTTCACACAGCTTTCTTTCTAGATGATTTCCTATAATGAACGATTACTTTTCTTTTATTGCTTTTTACTCCTTTGTCACTTTCTGAAGAATCGTCTTTTGAAGAATCATAAATTACAATTTCTTAGTTTCCACTTTTCCTTTCATCTTCAGCTTTAGCGCACAATCGTAAAGTACGATTTTTTGGCTTCCAGCAACAGCGAATCGTCTTCTCATTGCTCAATTATCTTTTTACTACTTTTCGAGTTTATTTTGACTAATATTAACACTTTGGCTCTCTTTTACTATTTTTCTTTAATATCTGCACATTGTTAACTTGTTAGTAGCAAACTAAGTCCTAGCATCACTAAGTGAAGGTTGATAAAATGGTACTGATCAACTCCTCAGGCGGAAGATCTTTTGCCGGTACAAAATCAGGATCTGCCTCAAGCTTTGGGTCCTAATCAATGCCTCCACCTGTGACACATAGTATCGGGATGAGCTAGCAGTCTAAGCTCTGTAGACAAAATTTCAATGCCGATACACATCTTATCGATCAATGCATAGATTCAATGGCAGTAATTCAAGGGCAATATTCATATCAAATTTCAAGGGCATTTATTTTCATATCAAAACCAAATTCAAAGATCTTTAAATTCCAAACAAATGTGATGCAAGGAGTTTCATTTCCAAAACAACTTAATGTCAAACCGTATTCAAAAGTTTTTAGATTCAAAATCACAATTCGGATTCAGTGTTCAAATTCATATTCAGAGCTCTAATTTCCAAAGTTTAAATTTAGATTTCAGATTCATATTCAAAGTTCTAGATTCAAAGATCAGATTCAGAGTTTCGAATTCAAATTTAAAAGTGTACGGATAACCCGCCGTACCGGTTCAAAGTTCAAAGGTTTCAGAGTTCAAAGAATTTAGAGTTCAGATTCAGAGTTCGGGTTCAGATTCAAATGCTTACAGATAACCCACCGTAACGGTCCAAATCACGGATACTCACCGTGCCTGTCCAAATTACAGATTTCATATTCGATGTTCAGAGTTCAAAGTTCATATTCTTATTTGAAGTTCATATTCGATTTTGTATTTGGAGTTCATATTTGGAATTCACATACAGAGTTTCGCGGATTCGATACAAAGATTTTCATTCGATTCAAAGTTCATATCCAAATTAAAATTTCAATGTTTGGTTTCTAATTCAGAAAGGTTCAAGGGTTCCAAATTCATATCACGGTTCATAGAAACTCAAGATTCGTATTCATATTCAAATTTCATGGTATGATGTTCATATTGATTTACAAAATTTAGAGTTTAAAGAGTTCGATGATTCGGAAGAATCAATGCAATTTAAATGACTCAGTGAATTCAAATATGTACATTCAGCTAAAGTTAACAAATTCTAAATCAATTTCCAATGATCGCATTAGTTCATATCCGTTCATATCAGATTCATATCAAATTCATATCAGTTCATATCATATTCAATGTTCTTAGTTCATATCAGATTCTAAGTTCATATTAGTTCATATAAGATTCAAAGGTTCAATGTTCAAATTAGTGTTCAAAGATCATATTCAAAGTTCACATTCGATGAAACATGCAAAGTTCCTATTAGGAATTCGTATACCGATTCACATTCAAAGTTCTTTTCAAATTTAATATTCAAAGTTCAAGATTCATGTTCAATTTCATTTTCAAAGTTCATTTTCGATGACATCATGGAGTCTATGAATCAACATAAAAAATGAAGATTGTGCATTGAGTTTTCCCTACCCTAGGCTTGGTGCCCTCCAAAGTGCTATGAAGGTCCTTATCGACGGTCTCCCGTACTCAACCTAGACCACCTAAAGATTATACACTACGTGTCAATGACAGAGAAATCGAATGGTTCAAAGCATTCCCAAGCTTTTTCATTGGAAACTAAGATGACCCATTAATAAAGAAATTCGCTCAAGCGATTTTCCAAAGGGTGAAAATTCGCTCGAGCGATTTCACCAGATTCCAAGTGGCACAGTAAAATTCGCCAGAGCGAATTTTTGTAGAAAATTTTTGCTTGGAAAAATTGCTCAAGCGATTTTTTTCCTCTTTGTTTCTGAAGCTAACTCTCTCGAGCGGTTTAGCCCAACCTTATCACCTTTTTGGGTTTCTTCTTCCTCAAATCCACTTTTTCAATTTCAAATGAAATCATTCAAACTCACACTCTTATCAATCTAGAGTTAGGAAAAATTAACTTGCACTATAACGCTATTAAATTTACCTTTCTAGGTCGCGTCTCCGAAGCTTGCGATAATTGTTACCCAAGAGGGTTTCAGAGTCACGCTTGTGGATTCACACTATGCTTGTTCTCAAATCTAAGATCCATACTAACGATACGATCTTCACCTTCTCAAGTCACTCACGCTACTTTCACGACGGTCGATTTGAGCTCATTCGAAGCTATGCTCCCAACCTTTCCTTGATCTAAATGATATCGAGTTTGAATAGCGGCCAGAATTAACGAGAGCAGTCGGAACTCACGTTGATCCTTGCGAAGAAGAAGAAGCTTGAGGTGCGACCTAGCGATCGAAGTTTCAAAAGAGGGCTTGAGGAGAAGTGGAAGCTCTCTCTCACTCTCGTACAACAAAAGCAAATATCTAGGATATTTTAGTTTCCTTGGTCTTTTTCCCTTTTAACTTATGGGACTAATTGGGTGTTAAGCTGGCACACCGTGTGTCAGTGCACAACTTTTCATTAAAGGCCAAAATAAGATTCTAAATTTACTTTTCATACTAATTATATTTTTATAAATTAATTATTTAAAAATTCAAGGTGGGATTGCTTGCCTTGTCGAACATGTACACGAAATTGAGCGTGTTCGGGTTCAAAATTTTTGGGATGTTACATTCTCCCCTCTAAAAATTTTTATCCTCGAAAATTCGGTACGTTATTCCAAGAGGTACGGATACCTAGTAGTCACAAACAAGAGTAGTCATATTTTCCCTAAGAGTCAGTGAGTCATCATCACTGAAATTTTGGGTCATTACATTCTCCCCTCCTTAAAGGGAATTTTCGTCCTCGAAAATTCACTACGTGTAATTTGGGGGTGCCTAATACAGTAGGTGGATGCCCTGAAGAGCCAATACATTGGAAGCAACAATAACTCACATTGTTGCATTTGGAAACAATACATCTATCCCATTTGATATTACATATCAGATTATCCACTGCTAATTAGTAGAACACATCCACACTAATCATGAATTTTGATAACCATCCAACCTAACACATGTTCGCAACTGATAGGATGTATCCTTAACACATTTGAAGGACTTATCCACCAGTAATCAGTAGTTCCGATAACCATCAATGCAGTAATGAAATGCTAGTAACCATTTAAAACCAAGAGCAAAATACTAATCACCATTTACGTATAACGGCATAATATCGATAATCATCTAAGTAACATGTCTACAACTAAGAGAGTATATCCACTACTAAGAAAATTATGCCAACCATCATGGCATACAATAAAATGCTCATAACTATCCAATGCACACAAAATAAAAGTATGGTTTTCTTGACCCAAGTGTTTTTAGGACCATCTAAAATATAGCCAAGGTTTTTTTTTCAATTAAAAACCAAGGTAGAAGACCAAGTGGGCCGTGGGCATTTCTAGTTGATGCCGTCCTTTCTTTCTTTGCTTTGGGACAATCTCTTATCCTATGTCCTTTCCGGCCACACTTGAAGCATGCACCCGTGGTCCACCTACATTCCTCCGTCCTATGTTGCTTTCCACATCACGAGCACGACTCGACCGGAGCAAATGGAGTGATACGTGAAGTTTGTTGTCCTACTGGCGCACTAGTTGTAGTAGGATTCGAAGGATGGAAGGTCCTCGTAGGTGTAGGCATTGGCGGCCTCAAGTAGATAGTCTAAACAAGTAGACGAATGCTGGCATCAAAAGTCTCAGTTCCTTACTCTCCTACTCTTCGGCACATGATGGTGCTCGACTGGCCCTATTCTTACCTTGTTGTTCTTCTCTGGTGCATCTTCTCGATATCTCGTTCGGCTATAAGAGCCAAGTTCATGACCTCTACATAGGTCCTCAGCTGAAATTGAGAAAGTCTCTCTTTGATAGTGGGCTTCAGGCCATGCTCAAACTTGTTGGCCTTCTTGAGTTCCGTGGCAATGTGTTGCGGAGCGAACTTGGAAAGAGTTGTGAACTCGACCTCGTACTTGCGTATGGACATTCAACCTTAGTCCAGTGAAATAAATTCTACTTTTCACTGATCTCTCAGTGCATCAAGGAAGTATTGCACATTGAATTCCTCAACAAACCGAGCCCAGCTCCATGGGGCACTCGGTGTCTCTTGTAGCTTAGTCCTTTCCACATACTTCCACCATGAGTCTGCTACTCCAGTCAATTGGAAGGCAGCCTAGTTAACATTTTCTTCTTCGGTGCTCGGAACCACACGAAGTAGCTTTTCCATGTGATTCAACAATTCTTCCGCTTCGAGCGGATCGGCTTGACCATTGAAGCTTGGAGGATTCATTCCCTTGAACTCCTGGAATCCAGAAGGTGGGCGTCTTGATACAAGCTGAGCCATCATATTGACCATCGTCTCCAACAACTGCCTAATTAGCCCATTCTCGCATCCTGCTCCCAATAGAATGTTACTCGCTCCAGTGGCTATTCCTTCACCACCTGATATCCCTTCGCCACTTGAGGTGCTTCTGTTGTGGAAAGCCGTAGGTCTATTGCGTGGAGCCATACTGATCTGTCACAATTGGACAAAAGTCTCATTTAGTATTGATCGTGAAACAATCCCGCCGACTATCCGACGGAATCTAAAGCCATAGCTCTAATTCATGGGTTCGCAAGCCAAGGTCACCTAGGACTTAAAGCCTATGCTCTGACAGAACCTAATGCCATATCTCTGATACCATCTATGATACCCCAAAATTTCCCACATATAATTGTTGGAAAATCGGACCGTCCAATGATACATATACCAACTTTGACGACCCGATTTTTTTTTTCTTTACACGAAATTCTAAAAAGAAATTGGATCGTTGGATCACTCATACTCAGTAAATCAAATATGGAAATCAAAGCAGATATGACATATGGCAGTAAACAAAAAATATCATTTCTATACAAAATGTAAAGCTAAAACCATGATAACCACCGGTGGCTACCAACCGTCACCTAAACAGTGGTAAATACAATCTATAGATAAACATATACGATCCAAAATCTACAAAACTACTGAATGTACCAAGTCCAAAATTCAAAGTCAAACTCGTCTATGAATAAAACTCCGTTTGCGGAAGATCTTCTGCGAGTACAAAATCAGGATCGCCCTCAAGCTCTGGGTCCTGATCAATGTCTCCACCTATGACACATAGTATCGGGGTGAGCTAATAGTATAAGCTCAATAGAGAAAATTTCAATGTCAACACACATCTTATCGATCAATGCATAGATTCAATGACAGTAATTCAAAGGCATTTTTCATATCAATTTCAAGGGCATTTATTTTCATATCAAAACAAAATTCAAAAATCTTTAAATTCAAAACAAATGTGACGCAATGAGTTCCATTTCCAAAAGAGCTTAATGTCAAACCTTATTCAAAATTTCTTAGACTCGAAGTCACATAGTTCGGATTCAGTGTTCAAATTCATATTCAGAGTTCTAATTTCAAAAGTTCAAATTCAGATTTTAGATTCATATTCAAAGTTCGGATTCAGAGTTTCAAATTCAGATTAAAAAGTGTACTAATAACCCGCCGTATCGGTTCAGAGTTCAAACATTCAGAGTTCAAAGAATTCAGAGTTTGGATTTAGAGTTTAGGTTCAAATTCAAATGTTTACAGATAACCCGTCGTAACGGTCCAAATCACGAATACCCGTCGTACCAGTCCAAATCACGGAAACCCGCCGTGCTGGTCTAAATTACGGATTTCATATTCAAAGTTCAGAGTTCAAATTTCATATTCTTATTCGAAGTTCAGATTTGAAGTTTATATTCGATTTTGTATTTGGAGTTCATATTCGGAATTCATATACATAGTTCAGCGGATTCGATCCAAATATTTGCATTCGATTCAAAGTTTGTATCCAAATTCAAATTTCAATGTTTGGTATCTGATTAAGAAAGGTTCAAGAGTTCCAAATTCAAATCAAGGTTTGTACAAACTCAAGATTTGTATTCGTATTCAAAATTCGCAGTACAATGTTCATATTCATATACAAAATTAAAAGTTTAAAGAGTTCGATAATTTGGAAGATTCAATGCAATTTAAATGACTCTGTAAATTCAAATATGCAAATTCAACCAAAGTTAACAAATTCTAAATCAATTTCCAATGATTGCATCAGTTCATATCTGTCCATATGAGATTCATATCAAATTCATATCAGTTCATATCAGATTCAATGTTCTTAGTTCATATCAGATTCTAAGTTTATATTAGTTCATATCAGTTAATATCAAATTCATATCAGAATCAATGTTCATATCAGTTCATATCAGATCATATCTAATTCATTGTTCATAGCAGTTTTATCATTAAAATCTATAAATCAAAGTCTAAAAAGAAATTGAGCATTGAATTTCCCCTACTATTTTAAATTCAAATTCGAGTGTTCCACATTCAAAGGATTCAATTTCGAAGCTCGAAATCAAGTTTCGAGGATTTCAAATTCAAAGGTTCAATGTTCAAATTAGTGTTCAAAGATAATATTCAAAGTTCACATTCGATGAAACATGCAAAGTTCCTATTAGGAATTCATATACCGATTCACATTCAAAATTCATTTCAAATTTCATATTCAAAGCTCGAGATTCACGTTCAATTTCATTTTCAAAGTTCACATTCGATGACATCATGGAGTCTATGAATCAACATCAAAAATTAAGATTGTGCATTGAGTTTTCCCTACCTTAGGCTGGGTGCCCTCCAAAGTGCTATGAAGGTCCTTATCGACGGTCTCCCGTACTCAACCTAGACCACCTAAAGATTATACACTACGCGTTAATGACAAAGAAATTCAATGGCTCAAAGCATTCCCAAGCTTTTCCAAAGTTCACATTCGATGACATCATGGAGTCTATGAATCAACATCAAAAATGAAGATTGTGCATTGAGTTTTCCCTACCTTAGGCTTGGTGCCCTCCAAAGTGCTACGAAGGTCCTTATCGACGGTCTCCCGTACTCAACCTAGACCACCTAAAGATTATACACTACGTGTTAATGACAAAGAAATTCAATGGCTCAAAGCATTCCCAAGCTTTTCCAAAGGAAACTAAGATGACCCATTAATAAGGAAATTCGCTCGAGCGAATTTTCCCAGAAAATTTTTGCCTGAAAAAATCACTCGAACGATTTTTTTCCTCTTTATTTCTGAAGCTAACTCGCTCGAGCGATTTTCATCTTGCTCGAGCGATTTAGCCCAACTCAGTCACCTTTATGGGTTTCTTCTTTCTCAAATCCACTTTTTCAATTTCAAATGAAATCATTCAAACTCACACACCTATCAATCTAGAGTTAGGAAAAATTAACTTACACTATAGTGCTTTTAAATTTACCTTTCTAGGTCGCGTCTCCGAAGCTTGCAATAATCGTTATCCTCGGAGTCATGTTGGTGGATTCTCACAGTGCCCGTTCTCAAATCTAAGATCCATACTAACGGCACAATCTTCACCTTCTTAAGTCACTCACACTACTTTCACAACGTTCGATTTGAGCTCATTCGAAGCTATGCCCCCATCCTTTCCTCAATCTAAACAATATCGAGTTTGAAGGTTTCTATAGCGGTCAGAATTAATGAGAGCAGTCGGAACTCACGTTGATCCTTGCGAAGTAGAAGAAGAAGAAGCTCGAGGAGCGATCTAGCGATCGGAGATTCAATAGAGGGTTTGAGGAGAAGTGGAAGCTCTCTCTCTCTCTCTCTCTTACAACAAACCAAAATATCTAGGATATTTTAGTTTCCTAGGTCTTATTCCCTTTTAACTTGTGGGACTAATTGGGTGTTAAGCCGGCACACCGTGAGTTTGTGCACAGCTTTTCATTAAAGGCCAAAATAAGATTCTAAATTTATTTTTCACATAAATTACATATTTATAAATTAATTATTTAAAAATTTGACGTGGGATTGTGTGCCTTGCCGAACACATACCCAAAATCATGCCCCGTTTGGGTTCAAAAATTTTCGGGATGTCACATTTTATGTTCGTGGCACTCGATCATGTGATTGGATGACAACAAACTAATGTATGTCTTGGTAAGTTCCTGGTCCTAAACTCTTTAGTAAGAATCTACCTTTATCCTAAAAAATAGGAGTGCAGGTTTTTGCAGCAGACGATTCGGTCTTTAAAATTGATGGCTCCATTGTTAAAATTGTTTACGAACTTCAATGAGATGATGATTTTTTTTTTCCCAATCTTTCACACTACAGATCTTGAGACCACGACCCATGTAACAGACGGTCAAATGTGGATTCCACGAGGTACACATCTCCAAAGTGACCGTGATCATGGGGTTCTATGAGAAGAGTTCTTTGGTCACTTTTGGGGATTGTCTGATAGGCAGTCCATGATCTCAAGATATATCGTGTCAAAGATTGGGATGAAAAATAATCTCTACCGTGTGATTCAAATCACTGTTAACTGTGGAACCATCAGTTGGGCTTTGAAACCGGCCTCCACATAAGACTATACGGTTTAATGATACTATCACTCGGGCTCTCATTGTGCTGGATTAGGGCCAGTGTAATACCCCAAAAATTTATGAACTTGAATCAGGTCACCTCGATATATGTGCCCGGAAAGTCACACGTTGACATCGTTAGATTTTTGGAATAATTAATTTAAAAGAATTATTTTGTGAAAAGTTGACTTAGAATGTCTTTCGGGTCATTGGTTAGAAATTCATACACCGAGCTATGTGTGCGTGCTCAACACCGAAGCCAGACTTAAATCAAGTGGATAGAATTGTGAAATAAATATCATGATATTTTGGAGAATTAGTGTATTATGAATTTAAGCTTCAAGGTTCTTATAGTTCTTCATCCTCTTCGCCCGGATCGCTTATGCTTGCAATCACTCTCTAGATCTCGACCATTGAGAAGCTTTGAAATCCGCCATTGAAGAGATTGAGATTGGTAGAGTTGAGTTTCCGATATTCGTGAGAATCATTCTTGATGAATGCATGATATGTGAATTCATGTAACGTGAAGGTTAGATTTTATCCATGCTAGCGTGAGATTGTTTTGGAAGCTCACCGGCTTGAGGCTTCGCAAGATTCAATCTGGCACTTGCGACAGAATCATCCAAAGCGGATAAATCAACCTTGAAAGGTTAGCTCATTTATGTTTACTTGTTGTATGAACTATACAAAAATTTAGACTTGTTAGTATGGGAAAATAAGAAAGAAATCGGGTTAATTTTAGAGAAAAACAAGTCATGTGAATGAAAACAGAAAACAACAAAAAATATGAAGGAATCGAACGTTCAAAAATGGAATTGAAAGATCGATTTTGGCTCTGTTTGGCATATTCGATTTCGGAAGGAATCGAACATTCGAATCCAAGTTTGAACGTTCAAATTCAAAATCGAACGCTCGAAAATGGAATCGAACGATCGATTTTGGTTATGACTGACAAGTTCAATTACTGAAGAAATCGAATGTTCGAATTAGAAATCAAACGCTTGAAATTAAAAATCGAACGTTCAAATTTCTCCTGTTTCTGGCTTTTTATTTTTCTTTGGAAAACTTTTTGGAAACTGTCGCATGTTAGTTTTAGACACTATTAACACTTATGTGGTGTTAATTTAATATAGCATAAGTGTGGAAAAACCTTTGGGGATGACTCTTGGATAGCCCTAATCAAATCCGAGTCTAAGGTAGGGGAACCTTAATATTTATTGCATTCTTATCTTGAATAATATGAATTTGTTTTTCGATATGAACTCCGAATATGATTTGAATCTGCCATGACTCTGATTAGCATAAAACTCTGAACTATGAATCCTAATTATATCTTGGAATTGCATATGAATCCTGAAATCATGAATCCCGAATCTAAAAATGTATTAAAGTACATAGAACTATATGATTAGCATCTACATCTAATTTAAGGTTCTCGTGAACGAATCCCAACCGACGCAGTGGAATATCCGTGACCAACATGGCGGGATATCCGTGAGTTTGTCTCTGAACATATTTGATTGAGTATCTGTATGGCACAAGTTGCCCTCATAACTCAGAGGCTTGTAGCATTTTTACCTGAAAAAGGGTTCATTGAACGACGATGGTTAGTTAGGCATTTCAATCGGTTTTATTCCCGCTCTCATGATATAGTGACGTGAGAAGAACTTTAAGTTATGGTTTAAGTCATCTAATGAAAGAGCATGCATGAATCAGAATCCGAAACCACATGAACTCTAGATTTGTTTGATTTCTCGTTCATAACACTGATCTTGATCATTTTAAAATTGGAATTTAGTAAATGAATACTTGTTTTGAAAACATACTTGATTTGATTTCAGTCTTTGAAAACCTCTAATAATGATAAAATGCGATAAATTGAGTTTCTTCTACTGAGCTTAGACTGTTAGCTCACCCCGACTATACATCACAAGTATAGAACTCAGGCTCAGGGTTACGAGAGTGATCCAGATTACAAGCCAGAGGAGGAGCCAGAAACTCCTCCTGACGAGTTCTTTCCTTGACTTAGGGTTGTGAGTTTGGTATAATAGTTTTTAGTATATTTTGAATTATGGACCCAAGGCCTTGTTTGGTATGATTTTGATATCATTTTGAGGAACCATTGATTAGATGTTGGATTGGCCATCACCAGTGGTTCTTCTTGGTTCCTTTTTTAGATATGTTCTGTATGAGAGATCTCTCTGCTTAGTTATGATTGGATATTAGTTTAATGTATTTTTTTGTTCTTTTCTACTTTGTATGGATGTACTGGTACATTGGCGAGCCAACCTTTCTGATACTCTAGGATTGGGAAAGTCGGGTCGTCACAGTTGGTATCAAAGCTATGGCTCTAGATCCGAATTTCATAGGATTGTAATCATGATTGTTTTTACAATCGGTACTGATCAAATATTATTATTTTTTAGCAATGATAGATCAGCATGGCCCCAAAGTTTCGAGGCAGTGGCAGAGGAAGAGCAGGACCTAGGACGGTTCAGTTGGAGGATATTCCTGAAGGTGTTGGTACATCTCAAGGAATAGAGATTACTACTACTCCTAATAATATTCCTATTGGGGGATGAGCTGGAGCGAAAAATGTTGATTAAGTGCTGGAAGCATTAGCTAATAACATGGCTTAGCAGACAACCTCTATGGCTCAGTAGACTGTTGCGATAGATCAGCAGGCAGAGTTGTTAATTGTCAAACATCAACCCTTCAGGTTTGTAGAGTTTAGGAGGAGGCGTCCTCCTAATTTTTCAAGTTAGATTGATCTAATAGAAGCAGAGGGTTAGTTGAACGAGATGGAGAAGATCTTTGAGGTGCTACAATGCACCGAAGTCGAGATGGTTAGATGGGCTACCTTCAAGTTAGATGGAGAGGCTGAACCTTGGTGGAAGTCTTTGTCCAGGACTAGGGGGCTGGAATATCCCAATATGCCATAGACTTGGGCAGAATTTGTAGAGGAATTTAATGATAAATACTTTCCCAAAATCATACGACATCAGTGGGAGGTTTAGTTCATAAAACTGGAGCAGAACAAAATGACGGTGTGAGAGTGTGGGGCTGAGTTCGATAGACTATCTAGATTCACACCCTAGCACGCGACCACCGAGTTGATAAGGGCTAGGAAATTTTAGCTTGGCTTAAGGCCAAATATTCTTAAGAGGATCTCAGCTTTTGAGCTTAAGATATATGCTAGAGTGATTAATAAAGCCCTCATAGTTGAGGAGGACATCGATAGGATGTTAAAGAGGAGAGACGAGCAAAGAGCTGGACAAGGTTAGACAAGTTCCTTTGATTAGGAAAATTAGAGACCGAAGTTTACAAGGCCGTCGAGATATCCTACGCCATTGGCGTACTCTAGAGCAACAACTTCTTCTGGGCTGATATCATATCAGAGGCCATCGGTGTCTTCACTTGTGCGATCTTTTCGACCATCAGGTTCTACTGCGAGTGGGGCCTCAGTGGCACAAGGATCATCACGTCCTTCATCTTTCGCTCTGGTCCCTTCATATACAAGGTGTGGGAAATCACACAAGATTAAGGACTGCAGGAAGAACACTGGAGCGTGCTTCCGGTGTGAAAAGATCAAACATATGGTCAAAGGTTATCCTGAGGAGGAAAAGGGAAGGACCACTTTGGCTTCTATATAGAAATCTTCTCGACCTACTATTCAAGGTCGAGTTTATGTCATGACTGCACTAGATGCCCAAACGTCAAATGATGTGATTGAAGGTGTCATTAAAATTCATATGTTAATTTCATTTTAGTTTTTGTTGATTTGTGTTATGAATTCTTTTAGTAAGACATGCATGAACAATACATTCATTACGCACAATTAACTAAGTCTCCTGTATCAATTAAAGGTATCCTTATTATGCGTCGTGATAACGACGTATGCAAGACTGAAGCACAAGTGTTGATAGACCCCGGGTCTACTCACTCATTTATCACTCCTCTATTCTCTGAGAAATTTGGCATCGTCCCCAAGTCCCTTGACTTCATTTTAGCAGTATCAGTTCCTACGGGAAGCTCAATGAGCATAAATACTGTGTGTCAGTCAGTGATTGTGATGATTGAAGACCACGAGATGATAGTCGATCTGATTATATTGAGTATGGAATGGTTTGACGTGATCCTAGGAATGGATTGGCTATCCGCTTATCATGCGAGTGTAGATTACCTTAAAAAAGTTGTGACTTTCCGCCCTCCAAAAAGAAAATCCTTCCGATTTTGTGGAGTCAAATCCAGCGTCGCACCACTCATTTCATCTATCCTAGCAGAGCGAATGATGAGGAGCAGTTGCTGCAATTATCTTGTTTACTTACAAGATCATAAGGAGGAGAAGAAGAATATTGCTAACATCATGGTTGGATGTGAGTATCCAGATGTCTTTTCTCAGGACCTGCCTAGATTGCCACCTGATCAAGAGATCGAGTTTGCGATTGAGTTAGCGCCAGGTATTAAAACCGTTGTCAAAGGCTTCATATTGAATGTCACCTGCTGAGTTAAAAAAATTGAAGGAAAAACTTTAGGAGCTGTTAGAGAAAAGCTATATCAGACTGAGTGTGTCTCCTTGGGGAGCACAAGTATTATTTATAAAGAAGAAGGATGGGTTGATATGGCTTTGCATCGATTACTGCCAGCTAAATAAGTTGACGATTAAGAATCGTTACCCACTTCCGTGGATAGATGACCTCATTAATCAGCTGCAAGGTGCAAGGTTTTTTCAAAGATTGATTTGATGTCAGGCTACCATCAGCTAAAGATTAAGGTAGAAGACATTTCCAAGACTGCGTTCCGCTCGAGGTACTGTCACTATGAGTTCCTGGTTAAGCCATTTGGGATAATGAATGCACCAACATCGTTCATTGACTTGATGAGCTGGGTATTCAAACCACACCTCGACAAATCAGAAGTTGTTTTCGTAGATGATATTCTCATCTATTAGAGAACAAGAGAGGACCATGAGCAACATTTACGAGTGACTCTTTAAACACTTAGAGACCATCAGCTATATGCCAAACTCAGCAAGTGTGAGTTTTGGCTTGATCAGGTCAATTTCTTGGGCCATGTTATCTCTGAGACTAGCATCACGGTTTACCTAGACAAGATTGAGTCGGTAGTGAACTGGGAACAGCCGAAGACGGTTACAGAGGTCTGTAGTTTCCTTGGTTTAACAAGATACTACAAGAGATTTGTTAAGGGTTTCTCCAAGATCTCAGGTCCGCTTATACAACTTACAAAAAAGAATGCTAACTTTGATTGGATGGCACAGTGTGAGCAGAGGTTTCAGGATCTCAAGAAGTGGTTGACTACTGTGCTAGTACTTGCTATACCTTCAGGCAGTGGAGGTTTCGCGGTGTACAGTGATGCTTCATATGGAGTATTGGGCTGCGTGCTTAATCGGAATAAGAGAGTCATTGCTTATGATTCTAGGCAACTAAAGGAGCATGAAAAGAATTATCTGACGCTTGACCTTGAGTTGGTAGCAATCATCTTCTCTCTAAAGATTTGGAGGCATTACCTTTATGGGAAGGCATTTGATATCTTTATTGATCACTTCATACAAAAAGATTTAAACATGAGACAGTAGCGATGGAAGGAGTTCTTAAAAGACTATAATTGTTCCATCCAGTACCACCCCAGTAAGGCTAATGTCATAGCAGATGCATTGAGCCGGAGGTCCTCTGCTCAGTTGTCACATCTCATTGCGAGAGTGCACAGATGGCATTAACTTGAAGATACAACATTATGCAGAGCGCGGTTTGATGTTAAAGGTCTGATGGCTACTATTGTCATTCGTTCTACACTATTCGAGAACATTCGTAAGCTATAGATGACCGATGAAGATCTCATGGCTATCAGACGGGATATTAATAGTGGCAGTAAGATGGATTTCTCCATTAGAGAAGATGGGACCTTACTGCTTCGAGATCGGGTATGCATACCAAGCAATACTGAGCTTTGTGATACCATTTTGGAAGAGGCTCACAAATCTATGTATGTCATTCATCATGGCAGTACTAAGATGTACCAAGATTTGAAGAAGATCTTCTGGTGGAGAGGCTTAAAGAGAGATGTCGCTGAATATGTATCGCGATGTTTGGCATGTCAGCAGGTCAGGGTTGATCATCGGAATCCATCTAGGCTATTACAAACTTTACCTGTATCGGAGTGGAAATGGGAAGCCATTTCTATGGACTTCATTCTGGGATTGCCAAGAACTCTAAAGAAAAATAATGCCATCTGGGTCATTGTTGATCGGCTGACTAAATTCGCTCATTTCCTGGCTTGCAATGCTATGTATACTGTCAGCAAACTCATAGAGTTGTACCTCAAGGAGATAGTCAAACTGCATGATATACCGATCAGCATTGTGTCTGATAGAGACCCGTTGTACACGTTTTAGTTCTGATAGCGATTTCAGGAAGGGATGGGTTATAGGCTCAATTTCAGCTCGGCATTTCACCTTCAGACCGATGGGCAAACTGAGTGGCTGAACCAGATCATAGAGGATATGCTACGTGCTTGCATATTGGATTTCCAAGGGTCATAGGACCAACACTTACCTCTGATTGAGTTTGTCTACAATAATAGCAACCAGGCTAGCATCGGTATGACTCCCTACGAGGCTTTGTATGGTCGGAGATGTAGGCCTCCGCTTAATTGGGAGGAAGTTGGCGAGAAGTTTGTTTTAGGCCTGGAGATCATGGAAACTATGACCGAGACTGTTCGGTTGATCCGCAAGAGGTTACGTGTTGCTCAAAGTCGTCAAAAGAGCTATGCCGATCTCAAGAGGAGACACGTTGATTTTCAGGTGAGCTTAATTGCATTAATCACCTTTACACTCCTTTAAAATATGAGATAGTAGCCAATACTTGCATTACAGGTTGGAGACAATGTCTTTGTCTGAATCTCGCCCATGAAAGGCGTGATGCGTTTCGGCAAACGAGGAAAGTTGAGTCCTCTGTATGTTGGGCCTTTTGAAATACTAGGCCGAGTCGGAGAAGTTGCCTACAGAGTAGCATTACCGCTGCAACTATCCAGCATGCATAATGTGTTTCACGTGTCCATGTTGCGGAGGTATATTAAAGACCTGACTCATGTGTTAGACTACTAACCCATCGAAATTCAGGATGGTCTGACATTGGTCGAGGAACCAGTACAGATTTTGGACCGCAAATAGTAGATCTTATGGACCAAGCGGATTCCATTAGTGCTTGTGAAATAGCGGAACCATTCATCGGAGGAAGCCACTTGGGATCGTGAAGCTGAGATTCGAGAACAATTTCCATGCTTTTTTGAGTGAAATTGAAAATTTTGTATATGTGGATGGTTTGAGGAATGTAATGACACTTTAAATTTTATTACATTCTCTATGACTTGTGACTTGTATTATATCCAAATTTCATAAATATATGAGTCGATTTCGTTTCACTTATTGTAACTCGGGTTATATTGTTGAGCAAATCTATGCAACTGAACGGACCGCATATCGCTTGCGTTGTCACTTCAAAAAAAGAATATATAGGAAGTTTAGGAGCCAAAAGGTTGAGTATGTGAAGTGGTTATGATATGAGTATGTACCGCATTAAGGGTACGTATATATAACAAGTTTGGGGCTCTAAAATCCTCAAACTCATAAGGAAAGAAGAAAAATTCAAAAACTAAATTTTACTGTAAAAATTGAACATTGGAAATCAAAATCGAACGTTCGAAAATGAAATTGAACGTTCGAAATTGTCGGGTTTCTTAGTATTTTTGGGATTAAATCCGAATGTTCGAATCACAAATCGAACATTCGAAATAAAAATCGTACGTTTGAATTTGTCGATTTAAGTTTGGATTAGGGGTTTTATTTCCCCATTTGCACGCCTCTTTTGAGCCAAGCTTAGAGTTCTCACTCTTTTTCTTGTGAACAATCAAGGTACTACAACCCAGATTCACAAGGGACTTCGATTTCACTCACAAGAACTTGATTTAAACTCTCTAAAGGGTAAACCCTACCTTGTTCTTGAAATTGTTCTTTCAATTTTTGAGTATTATTTGAGTTTTTGTATAATCTATGGGACCTAAAAAGCAATCAGCTGCCAAGATCCCTACTTTAAAATGGTCCGCATCAAAGGTTGATTCTTCTAGCCAACCACCACTACCACCACCACAACCGACACCACCTCCTCCACCACCTTGTGAACAACCTAACCAATGGTGGAGTGAAAAGGATTTTGACGATGAGTGGTCCTTTAACCCTGAGCTTTTTGACCAACAAGCGACCACTCAGTGGGTGCATGATTATTTGGAAATGGCTAAGTTGAGAAACCTATTACAACCTTTTCACACCCACTTTTACCCCCGGCTGGTACGACTGTTTTACCAACACATGCGACAGGGTGATGGGAAGAAGATTTACACTCAAATCGATGGGCGAGATTACGAATTTGATCTCGAAGATATGACTCAGGTGATGGATTATCCTACTGAGTATTCCCCAACCATGGGTTTGGTAACACCAAACCCCAAACCAATAGCATATCATGATGCCATTGCAAAAATGACACACAAACTACATGGGCCCGGGAAATCAATAACCCGAGCCCAACTACCGAATACCATGTGGATGCTTGATGTGATTTTCAAGTGTAGCCTTTACCTGTTTGGGCACAAATCGGAAAGGCGGGGCATCATTCAACAAGCTATATTTTCCGCTTTTCAAGAAAAATGGTTTAATTCCCCAGAGGTTGTATTTAAAGGCATCATAGCAGCTCGTGAGAAAATGGGCAAAAATAGGAAGGCCCCTACCAAAGAAATTCCATATGCCCAACTGATCTCTCTGTGCTTGAAGATTACGATGGCGGGGATGAATATGAAATTTCAAAGGATGAGCCCAAGTCCACCGCCTGTGTTAAAACATATAAATTAAAGGACTGGAGTAGGAGATATAAAAAGTTACTGAAAGCTCCCCAAGAAGCTGCCCAAGAAGTTGTTAACCAAGAAGACAAAGTTAAGGAAGCTGATGAACAAGAGGCTCCCGAAACAGAACAACCTGAGACTGTAGACCAGCCACAGCCATCTGCACCTGTTCAGATGCCACCACCTATCCATCCACAGGCTACACATGCTGATGTGCTCACATTATTGGAGTTCACCAAGAAGATGACGATGATGTGCCAGGACATCCATACGTTGACTCAGCACACTACCACGATGCACAGCAGGGTGGATGTTCATGAGGGTATGCTGGCATACGTGCTGCAACATGCATACCCTACGGACTATGCTACCTATATGGCGGATATCCGTGCATCTACGACTCGTGCTTCCACTTTTAAAGCTGGGGGCGGTGCAAATCAAGATGCTGGAGATGATGTAGATGATCAAGAGGCGACAGATCAGGAGGTTGGATCCGCTGAGGATGAGGAGGATTAGAGAGGCGACGGTGGATATAAGAATTTATTTTTGAAATTTAAATTTTGGGGGAATGTAAATATTTAATTGTTGATGAATTATCAGAATCTGGTGGTTCTACTTCTCTTTGTTATTATATAATTAACTTGTAAATGTCAAATAGTTATGACTGCTATGGTTTTGATTGGTGTGGATATTTGATATTTCGTTTGAAATTGCATTGTGTCTGCTCTTTTCTCTTTAGCTGATTATTTTATAATTTGCCTTTGTATGGAAACTTCTGTTTTATATTTATGATGGTTAATTGTGATACTGCAAGTTATCAGATTTTGAAAATACCTGACTACTTATATTGATTTAACAACGTCTGACAGATTCTATTTTAGTTCAGAATGGGTGTGGGTGTCTGATAAGTTAACCAATTTATGGTAAGATAAGTAACGGTTAAACTTGAGTCACGATGGGGTATTTTTTCCAAGCACGTGGCACATGGAATGTAAGCATCCATGTACGGATGTAGCCCCTCTATGACAGTATGGGATGTCACACAAAGTACATCCGGATTACTACGGATTTCATCCCTTGAAAAGCGTGATTGGTGAAGCCTATCGCACTGTGACCCATAATAATTAAGACTATGACCGAATTTAATTTGTTATATTAAGAACTTTTATAGGATGGGAGTTAGCCGTAGACCTAATTGATATGTGTTTAGGGGTCCTGACTGTTTTGTGATTGTGAACCTTGTATGGTTTTCTTTTTAAATAAGTTATCTTTAAATTTCAATCTCGTTAAAGGATTGGATTCTCTTAACCGTTGAGATTCTGTTTTAGAACATATTCTACCTTTTCCAACCAAACCCCACTGTGAGCATTTTTTATGACGAAACCTTTTAAGGAGGGGAGAATGTAATACCCCGAAAATTTATGAACCTGAATCCGATCACTTCGATATACGTGCCCGAAAAGTCATACGTGACATCGTTAGATTTTTGGAATAATTAATTTAAACGAATTATTTTGTGAAAAGTTGACTTAGAATGTCTTTCGAGTTCTTGGTTAGAAATTCATACGCCGAGCTATGTGTGCGTGCTCAACACCCAAGCCAGACTTAAATCAAGTGGATAGAATTGTGAAATAAATATCATAATATTTTGGGGAAATATCATGATATTTGCAACTTGTTTTTGTATTATAAAGAGAGAAGTGTGAGGAGTAAGACTCTCACCTTTCTTTCTCTCGTATGAATTTAAGCTTCAAGGTTCTTATAGTTCTTTATCCTCTTCGCCCGGATCGCTTATGTTTGCAATCACTCTCTCTATCTCAGCTGTTGAGAAGCTTTGAAATCCGCCATTGAAGAGATTGATATTGGTAGAGTTGAGTTTCCGATATTCGTGAGAATCATTCTTGATGAATGCATGATATGTGGATTCACGTAACGTGAAGGTTAAATTTTATCCGTGCTAGCATGGGATTGTTTTGGAAGCTCACAGGCTTGAGGCTTCGCAAGATTCAATCCGACACTTGCGGTAGAATCATCAGAAGCGGATAAATCAACTTTGAAAGGTTAGCTCATTTATGTTTACTTGTATGAATTATACAAAAATTTAGACTTGTTAGTATGGTAAAATAGGAAAGAAATCAGGTTAATTTTGGAGAAAAATAAGTCATGCGAATGAAAACAAAAAACAGCAGAAAATATGAAGGAATCAAATGTTCGAATTCAAAATCGAACGTTCGAAAATGGAATCGAACGATCGATTTTGGCTGTGTTTGACAGATTCGATTTCTGAAGGAATCGAATGTTCGAATCTAAATTCGAATGTTCAAATTCAAAATCAAACGCTCGAAAATGGAATCGAACGATCGATTTTGGTCTTGACTGACAGGTTCAATTTATGAAGAAATCGAACGCTCGAAAATAAAAATCGAACGTTCGAATTCCCCTGTTTCTGGCTTTTTAGTTTTCTTTAGAAAAACTTTGGGAAAACTATTGCTTGTTAGTTTTAGACACTATTAACACTTATGTGGTGTTAATTTAATATAGGATAAGTGTAGAAAAACCTTTGGTGAGGACTCTTGGATAGCCCTAATTGAATACAAGTCTAAGGTAGGGAAACCTTAATATTTATTGCATTCTTTTCTTTAATAATATGAATATGCTTTTCGATATGAACTCCGAATATGTTTTGAATCTGCCATGACTCTAATTAGCAAAAAACTTTGAACTATGAATCCTGATTATATCTTGGAATTGCATATGAATCATGAAATCATGAATCCCAAATCTGAAAATGTATTAAAGTACATAGAACTATATGATTAGCATCTACATCTGATTTAAGGTTCTTGTAACGACTCGAAAATTTTGAACAAGAAACTAACTGTTTTGATCTACGTGCTCGACACAGAAATCGAGACCGATTTGAAAATTCATAATAAATATTAGTTGAGGTAAAGATACCCCATAGTTAGATGAATTCACACGTGAATTTTCACTTAAATCTGAGTCTTGAGAGATGTTGATACGGCGTGTTACACCATAGAACTTTGTTGGCGCTCCACAGCGGAGCTTAAGTTTAAAGAAGATAGAAATATCTGTGATATTTCTGTTTCTTAGCTTATAAGGGAAGGAAGAGGGTTGGAATGGCTATTCATCTTCTCCTTTTTCTCTTCCCTGAAAGATCTGCAACTAGGTTATAGGTTTGAATAGATTCTTTGAGAAAAGTGGGTTGGGAATACCCTAGATCATATATTTGTCTGACGTAGAGTGTGGAGGGGTCAAATACAACGCTCCATATTGAGTCTGGGAATGTGTGCTGACGCTGTGTGTTGGAAGCGGAGCTGAGCTTCTGCTTATCCGAGTCGTTGCGGCAATAAACTCCGAAAGTCGGATCCGAAACCCTCCGGATCGCATTTGCCGAGACCCCGAAAGGGCACGATTATAGGTGAGCATTTACACTTGAGAACGGTGAAATTAAGGCCTCTAATATGTGTGTAAAAGTATGTGTGAGAGGTAGTTAATTACCATTAATGAAAAAGGGTTAAAATAGGTTAAATGGTAGACCTCCATTAATGACAGAGTTTCTATCATTATTGATCGATCAATGACAAGATTGATCGATCAATACTTGGGTGATCGATCAATGAAGGTCATTGATCGATCAATCTGTATAAGACAAAGAAGGGAATAGAAGCACTGAAATTCCCAGAAGTTCAATGCTCAAAGGGTGTTGATCGATCAATTAGTGGATTGATCGATCAATCCTGAGTATTGATTGATCACAGAGAGGGTGATCGATCAATGACTGGTGGTGATCGATCAATGAAGGCATTGATCGATCACTGGTGTTTATTGATCGATCAATAAAGGCATTGATCGATCAATCTGTATAAATTTTAAACATAAGGTGAGAAATTTTAGATTTTAGGCTATTGATCGATCAATGTAGGCATTGATCGATCAACAGGATGCATTGATCGATCAACTGAGCTAGTGATCGATCAATTTTCCTGTGTGGATTGTGAAGAGGAAAGGAGCTATTGATTGATCAATAAAGGTATTGATCGATCAATGATGAGAGGTGATCGATCAATAGGGGCTATTGATCGATCAATTTACTTTGTTGCTTGTTAAAGAGAAGAGAGAATTGATCGATCAATGGGTTACATTGATCGATCAACATGAGGGATTGATCGATCAATAAGAGTGGTGATCGATCAATCACCCCTGTTTTATGCATGTTTTAGTTTTGTGAATAAAACCTCACTGGACATTGTGCCAGTTTATGTTTTGACATCCCTGACACTTAGAATACTATGTTCAGGGTCTAGGATCAGACCATGACTTTCTGAAAGGCTTTGGATTTGCTTAAAAAGAAGTCTGACCTGAGGTAGGGGAATTCAATTAAAATTGTATTTATTTTTTATCTCATGGTTCCAAATTTTCTATATTTGACTGCATAGTCTAAATTTTTACCGTCCAGATATGTCTACATATGTGTGACAACTTTGATATCTGTCATCTGATTCCCGTTCAATAAGATATATCTGCATGTGATTTATGGTTTAATATTCTGATGAATCCCATCGACTCGGCGGTATATCCGTTTCTGGCACACTCGTGCATCTATTTGGAAATCCTCGGCACAATTACACTCCGTAGTTGAGGCATTGTAGCATTCCTGAAATTGTTCATGTGAACGACAATGGTCGGGATTACTCATCGGACCAAATCTAGCTACCACGTGCTATATTCACGGGAGTTATTTAAGTTATTATTCTAAGTCATTAAACGATATATGCATTACATTCTGTAAACTCTAATAAGATCTATCTGCTTTGATAAATTCTGCATATCTGACACATCTGTTCTGTTACGATTATATCTTCTGCAATCATGTTTTACAATTAAGATGTAACTTTAACTGGAATTCTTCTATTGAGCTAGGATGTAGCTCACCCTGTTTCTAAATCATTTATAGGTTCGGAGGCTGTAGTTCCCGACACCGAAAGCGACCCAGATTACCAGCCTGACCCAGAGGCTGAGGCCAAGGACAAGGAGACAGACATCCAGGCGAACGAGTTCTATCCGTAGCCTGGGTACTTGAGTCCGATATTTTGTATTTTGATAGTCCGGATTATTGTGTGCTTGGTGGCCACCGTCTGTATATATATATTACTATAGATATTGTATTTATGTGCTTTTATACATCCTATTGGAACTACTATCAGGATCCATTGTTTGGGTGAGGGATGTCCATCACCAATGGTTCTTCTTAGTTCAATTTTGGGAATGTATATTCTTTTGGTATATAGAAATACATGTTTTATTGATTGTACTCATTTATTTTAAATGTCTTATGTGATGACTCGACCTATCACTGCTGAACAGTGTCTGCTTGGTTTCCACTATACAAGCAGACACTTGGTGATTTGTCCTGGGGATCATCCAGAGTATGATCCTGATGAAATGATCCTGATGGCACGGATTTTCGGGCATGGAAATTCGGGCTGTCACAGTTCTCGTGAACGAATCTCAACTGATGCAGCGAGATATCCGTGAGTTTGTCTCTGAACCTATCTAATTGAGTATCTGTATGACACAAGTTACTCTCATAATGCAGGGGCTTGTAGCATTTTTACCTGAAAAAGGATTCATTGAACGAAGATCGTTAGTTAGGGGTTCCCATCAGTTTTATTCCCGCTCTCATGATATAATGACGTGAGAAGAACTTTAAGTTATGGTTTAAGCCATCTAATGAAAGAGCATGCATGAAAAAGAATCCGAAGCCACATGAACTCTAGATTTGTTTGATTTCTCGTTCTTAACACTGATCTTGATCATTTTAGAATTGGAATTTAGTAAATGAATACTTGTTTTGAAAACATACCTGATTTGATTTCAGTATTTGAAAATATCTAATTATGATAAAATGCGTTAAATTGAGCTTCTTCTACTAAGCTTAGACTGTTAGGTCACCCCGACTATACGTCATAGGTATAGAGACTCAGGCTCAAGTTTACGAGAGTGATCCAGATTATGAGCCAGAGGAGGAGCCAGAAATTCCTCCTAACGAGTTCTTTCCTTGACTTAGGGTTGTGAGCTTGGTATATATAACACTTTTTGGTATATTTTAAATTATGAGCTCGAGGCCTTATTTTGTATGATTTTGATATCATTTTTAGAAACTATTATCATGAACTATTGTTTAGGTGTTGGATTGGCCATCACCGATGGTTCTTTTTGGTTCCTTTTTTAGATATGTTTTGTATGAGAGATCTCTTTGTTTAGCTATGATTGAATATTAGTTTAATGTATTTTTTTATTCTTTTCTGCTTTGTATGGATGTACCGGTACCTTGGCGAGCCGACCTTTCCGATACTCTAGGATTGGTAAAGTTGGGTCGTCACAGTCGGGTTGGGGTTCAACCCGGCCTTAATCTATCCGGGTGGGTTTTCAAAATTTTTAGCCTGGCCTTAACCCGGGCTGCGATGTACTGAGCCTAAGCCCGGCCCGGGCCAAGTAGAGCTTGGACATTTTTTCGAGCTTTTTTCCGTTCGTCTTTTCTAAAAGAAATTGGTTGCCTATTGTTTTACGCTATTTTTTCAAATAAAATTTGATTGGGCTTGGGCTATTTTTTTATCTAATAAAAATTTGAAGAAAGTTAAAATTTTAATTAAATAATTATATTAACATTATAGAGGCTCAGATACATGCTTTTATTAAAATATTTCATTTTAGTTTGTTGCACAATGGTTATAACAGCCAACGGTTAATCTAAAGAGCATTTAAGTAAATTACATTTAATTAAAAGGAATATTTTTTTTTTTTAAACTTTTAAAGAATAAGTATATATATATATATATTATATCCGGGTTGGGTGTTGGAACACTCAACCCAAGCCCGGCCCGGATTGATCCGGGTGACAACATGTTAGCCCGATCTAGATACTAGGCCGGGTTTGCTTGATAGAAAGTACCACTTTTCCCGGGCCGGTTGTTGGCTAAAATCAAGGTCAGCCCGACCCATTGAGAGCCCTATCTGTTACATAAGTCATGGGTGGATACGTGTCCCTGGCCGTTTTCAGCTTTTGGGCCTAAAATAGGTGGGTGTGTGGTCCCCCGGTAAATTTTAGCTTCTAATCGTATGTCCGATTGACCCATGATCACCACTTGTCACTACAAAATATAAGATTATTAGTTGCAGTTTTTTGCTGCCAAAGAGCGTCGTTATTAAGAAAAAAATTATTAAGACTATTAGCGATAAGGATATTAGCGACAAGTTTTTTGTTAATAATAACGGCCCGTTATGACCGTCACTAATAATTTTTTATTTTTTTTTTGTAGTGGTCATCCATCACAACATGGGTATCAACATCACCACATGGGTATCAGCCAAGCGGCTCCACGAAAGGCACTTAATTCACGGTCAGTTTCTTAGAAACTTTAGTCGTTTTTACCTAAACATTCCTCACACAGATTTTAATACCAAAAAAAATATTATAATTTCTAGATTACGAGAACGTCCCAAAATAAGAAACTTTAGTCGTTTTTACCTAAACATTCCTCACACAGATTTTAATACCAAAAAAAATATTATAATTTCTAGATTACGAGAACGTCCCAAAATAAGAGTTTATACCATCAATATTGTTAAATAAAATCCAGTGGGGCGGCGCTAAACTAAAGCATATATTATAATATCAATGCAATCGCACTGAATTAGTGGTAAGCTTCAATGAGTTTAGCCCCAAAGTAGATTGAAAACGGAGGGAACAAATTGACAGGGCTAACCACGTTTTGGAAGACTGACCCCGAAATAACCTGTATTCAGGCCGTGTTGCAATATTTTGATCAACTAAAAATATCCTCAATTTTTTAAAACTAAAATCGGCACAGACAATCTTTTAATAAAACCTTTTTTAAAAAATTGTAACATGAGCCATGTGATGTAGAGATCATGATCTAAAAATCTTAAGATTTCTAACATTATGATCTAAAGATAAAGGCTGCGTATGACATAGCTCTCTGCTAGCCCCTGTAATAGTAGAGTTCACCTTTTTTAGTTGATTCTCATTCTTTTTTCTAACTCCCTCCAAAGGAGGATTTACTTGCTTTAAGAGTAACTTCTCTATTCTCTACCAATTCCCTATCAGAGCAAATAAAATCTGCTTTGATAAAAAGTGACGAGAACGGAGGTAGAACTGCTGAAATCTTGCTATGCAAGGAGTTATCAAGGAGAATAGATACCTTCTAAAACAAGTAGCATTATATTAGCAAAGAGAATGAGAACCTATTAAAGCTGATGAACTCTGCCATAATAGGAGCTAGCATAGAACTATGTCATACACAGTCATCATTACTTGTGAATCAAGTCACTGGCCCTCGGGTTGCTTACCCACCAGCTATTCTATGCTAAAGAGCCATTGCCACCTAAATTCGACATAGGTGGCAGGTTTCAAATCACATTTGAAACCCGTGTCATTAATGTGAATAATGTGGGGGATGTTGGCATTATTCCCACACATTCGTCCAAGTTTCACAAATTTCTTCCACATTTCAGTGTCTGTTGGCTCATTATAATTTTCCCTGATAAAATGGTAAATATAGGCTGCAAATGAGTTGGGTTAAGTTCAGAAAATTCAACATATCCTGTAGGGTCAAGTAACAAAACTGTCACTATTGAATAAACAAAATAGGAGTTTGCCCAAAACCTGAGCACCTGAACCGTTAGCAGCCTGATTGGAAACAAGAACGGTGGTTCTATTTCGATTCTAAGATCATGAAATAGAAGGTTCTAGAATAGAAGGTTCTATTAAACAAACATTGCCAGCGTCCTGTCTTCTAAATTCTAATAATGTTGCAAAGAAAGGTTTTATGGATTTAGTTAAAGCTTCATTACCAGCTTGCTTCATCAAACGGATTTTATTATTTCCGCAGCCTTGGACGACAGACGAGATTTCTAATTTTCAACATTTTTAATTCCTCCTCACCATTGACTAAAATATTGAGAGCAAGATTGACCAAATTCAAATATTGCTTCCATTCTTAGTATTTATAGTTGTATAAGCTTGCCCAACTTAACCTACCTCTCTAGTTATCTTCTCATTATCCTCTCTCTCTCTCTCTCTCTCTCTCTCTCTCTCTCTCTCGTTTGAAAGATGAAGATTAAGACAATTCTCATCTTCAATGCTATCCTAATGACCCTTGCCTTGCATTCTATACTTGTCAGATCTCAAGAAGTTGGTGAGTATTCGCTGACCTAATTGAAATTAGAAACATTCGTAGTTTGCTTGCAAGTCGATATTCTCATATAACTTACATTTACTGTTATTTTGCAGAGGATGAGAGGGAGTTCAGTTACGTCGTAGGGAGCGAAAATGGACCGGAACACTGGGGCGAAATCCATGAGGAATGGGGGAATTGCAGTAGGGGCGGAATGCAATCTCCTATAGATTTGTTACATAAGAGAGTTGAGGTGGTGCACCATTTAGGGAGGCTAAAGAGGAACTACAGGCCCTCAAATGCAACTCTCATGAACCGTGGTCCTGATATTATGGTAGGCCGCCTAGTTCAGACTTAATGTACTAATCAAGGATTAATCCTTCGATCTCGGTGGCTTACGGGGCTTGACTGGTACCAATATTGTCTTGATGACGGGTTCCCTACTCCTGCACTAACCGGGTTAATTATATATAAAGGTATAAATCTGGTCGGGGTGGCCTCTAGGTGACGATTCGAACTCAGGACATCCGCTTCTAGAGGCGTAGTCATGACTAACCTGTCTAACCCTTTGAGGTTGAGTGCTACCACACTAAAAAAAATTAGACTATTAGCAGCAGCCAATAACTACCGCTAATAACAAAAAATTGCCGCTAAATACCCTTGTCGCTAATACTCTTAATAGATTTTTTGTTAATAGCGGCAGATACTGTTATTTTTTGTAGTGCCAGTGGTTTCTGGCATATAGTGGGCATAATTGCCCTTATATATTGCAAAATCACCGAGTGGTATATGCCCGGTATGTTCTACCGAGGATATACTGTACCGAGCACAACCAGTAGATACAGGCCATTTTAACTGCTATCGTCGGAGATTTTGAACCATGGTACTAATGACTATAGTTATGCTAAAACGAATTATCTTTCTAATCCATGCCCAATTGCTATCTTCATAATCTTATTTCTACTTTACGGCTACTGCAGCTCAGGTGGGCAGATGGTGCAGGAGCAATCTACAAAATTTGTATGGTCAGATGAGTGTGAAAGAAGTTTTCAGGAGTTGAAGAAAAAGCTTACTACAGCACCAGTTCTAACCTTACCCTCTAATACGGACAAGGGTAAATTTGAATTATTCACCGACACATCTCGCCAAGGACTTGGTTGTGTACTGCAACAAGATGGGAGGGTCGTTGCATACGGGTCAAGACAATTGAAGCCACATGAGAAAAACTACTCAGTTCACGACTTAGAATTGGCAGCAGTCATCTTCGCTCTCAAATTGTGGCGACTCTACCTCTATGGTGAAACGTTTAAAGTATATACTGACCATAAGAGCCTCAAGTACCTCTTCTCACAAAAAGATTTGAACCTCAGACAACGCAGATAGGTCGAGTACATGAAGGATTACGATTGTTCGATTAATTATCACCCTGGTAAAGCGAACGTCGTCGCAGACGCACTTAGTAGAAAAACATCAGGATTTTTGGCCCGATTAAAAACTTCAAGTCCCCTTCGATGAACTAGCAGAAGAAGACTTTTATCTCCAAGAGATCGAAGAAGGTGTATATCTGGCAAAAATTCTGATAAATCCATCCATCGTAGATAAAATCAAGGAGTTGCAGCGAACAGATCCAGAAATTCTACGAATCATTAAGGCCATGTATAAAGAATTAAAACCTGATTTTGGTCTCAGAGCAGATGGAGCATTACTCTTTAAACGGAGACTGTACGTGCCTAATGACCCTAGGGTTAAAAAGGAAATACTCGATGAAGGTCACAAATCAGGATACTCAGTACACCCAGGCAGCACTAAGATGTATCAAAATTTGAAGAACTGGTATTGGTGGCCGAACATGAAGCGATAAATAGCCGAATATGTATCAAGATGCTTAGTGTGCCAATAGGTCAAAGCAGAACACCAAAAACAGACCGGTTTCATTCAACCCTTACCCATTCCGGAGTGGAAGTGGGAGAATATATCAATGAACTTCATCATTGGTCTGCCAAAAACGTTGAAGAAGAACGATGCCATTTGGGTAATAGTTGACAGATTAACAAAGTCTACACATTTCTTGCCTTTTAAAACTACTGCAGATGGAGAAAAACTTGTTGAGACTTACTTGAAAGAAATCGTGAAATTGCACGACGTGCCGGTAAGCATCGTGTCCGATAGAGACTCGAAATTCACCTCAAAATATTGGACGACCTTCCAAACAGCTTTGAGGACTCGCTTGGATTTTAGTACAGCTTTCCATCCGCAAACTGATGGACAGACCGAAAGAATTAACCAAGTAGTCGAAGATATGTTGAGAGCTTGTATGCTCGAGGGAATTGGGATGATCACCTCCCTTTGATTGAATTCTCCTATAATAATAGCTATCAGACAAGCATCGGATGAAGTTGTCGAACACCTTTATGTTGGGATGAAGTCGGAGTGAGAAAGATGCTTGGACCTGAACTAGTCCAAACCACGACTGAAAAAGTCAAGCTGATACGCGAACGGCTTAGAATCGCCCAGGATCGTCAAAGGAAGTATGCCAACCTCCACCGTCGTAACTTAGAATTCGAGGTACAACACTTCGACTTGAAAGTTTAAATTTTATTAAATTTTTTTTCGTATCTTGAATAGAAAAATATTTTGTCAGGTTGGCGAACGTGTATTCATTCGTGTCTCCCGACCAAAGGAGTTATGCGCTTTAGAAAACGCGGGAAACTAAGCCCCAGATACGTAGGGCCTTTTGAAGTCACCAAACGTGTGGGCGAGGTTGCTTATAAAATCGCTCTACCACCACAATACTCGAGGATTCACGATGTATTCCACGTGTCTATGTTAAGGCGATACGTCTATGACCCCTTGATCGATTTTAAATGTAACCCTTACAAGTGCACAAGATCTATTGCAGTATGGCAAGAACAAGGGTGTCGAACCCACAGGGAAATCTGAATTTTTAATTAATTCTTTCAGGGATTTAAAAACATCCCCAAGGAAGTACCAAGGGGTAGATTCGATTTATCAAAAGTTTATCACTTTTTCCTAACTGCAGAAAAATAAATTAATCTAAACAACTAATTACCGATGAATCTAAGAATAATATTTAAATAAGATCAAGAAATATGCTACCCCAGATTTGTACCCCCCTTTCATTAAAACATCATTCACACCATCACCATCATTCATTCATAAAAATGATTTGAAATAAAGTATGATCATCAATCCGGCATACCCTATCTAAAAACAATGACTCAGTCTATCATTGTGGTATGAGTCGTGTAAGAAGCATAGCGTATCTCGTGATGTGTAGATCAAAACAATAAAAACATTAGACTATGAAATTAATCATAAATATGGGTACTTATCTGGGGATCGCATCTTCCCCGATCTACTAATTTAGCCGCTCATCTTTGATGTATGATCTCCTTGTTCATTCAAAGTCATTCCTCTTTTTATTTCTTCTAAAGATCTTTGTTTACAATGCCTTTTCTTAAATACAATCTATGCTTTCATTAACGTAAAGGAAAAATAATGCAAATCCTAGGTACAATCTACCCAGATGGAATCCTAGAAGAAGGAGAAAGAAGAACTCTTGAAAAGATGCCCAGAGGAGTCTAAAACCAAAAATAATAATAATGAATAATAATCCTCTAAAAAACTCTCTCTAAAAAAAGTCTTTAATTATTTCCTAAAAAAAACCCGTTGTCTCGACGTGTTTGGTTTGGCTTTAAATAGCCCCATCATCGCAGAGGTTTCCCGCCGCCTCAATTCAGGGTCGATTAATCAACCCTATAGGGTCGATGCATCGACCCTGCAAAAATCTCTGAAAATCTGCTTTTAAAGTGTCAGTTCCGTGTCTGACACTTTTTGTGGCTCGATTAATCGACCAAAAAGGGTCGATGCATCGAGCCTACAAAAGTCCCTAAAAATCAGCTTTAAAGTGTCAGTTCTGTGTCTGACACTTTTTTTTTCTCGATTAATCGACCAAAAGGGTCGATGCATCGAGCTCCCAGAAATCCGTGAATTCCAGCCGACTTTTTGCATCAGACACTGCTTCGGTATTTTAGCCATAACTTTCTGTCCCGAACTCCGATTGAGGCGATTCTTGATCCGTTGGAAAGCTGACAGAAAGATCTACAACTTTTGTGTTTTAACAATTTCATAATTCGGCTGTCTTGAATGTCACAATTGAGCTACATGTCGCACCAAGTTCTCGATGACCAAAAGTTGTAGTGTTTTGACATTATTTTCAGAATTCTTGGGCTGTTTTCTGCACTTGCCTTGTATTTACCTGAAACACTTCAAATCTAATAATTCTTATCAGATAGCCTTCATCGGATAGCTAAATATAGGTATCTAGGAGTGAAATATCATCATATTTCACTACTCATCACCCCTCACACATAGTAGAGGTCGAACCCATTAACATCAAAGAAGATCTCACTATCATTGCGAGGCCTATCAAAATTATTGATCGAAAGGTGCAAGTTTTCAAAAACAAGACGATGATTTTAGTGTTGGTTCAATGGCAACATCATACGCCAAAGGAGGCAACTTGGGAGGACGAAGCCGACATTAAAGCAACATACCCATAACTTTTTGAATAATCGGTACGTAATTTTCGGGGACGAATTTTTTTTTTTAGGAGAGAAGAATGTTATGAGCCGGACCCTAAGAAGGTCATCTGATGGCGTGAGATGCAATGGAGCACCAAACTCTGTGCACATGCCCACACACTACCCCAGCCCAATCAAGTAAAGGAAACTTAACAATTTTAAAATTCAACCCGGTTACCAGCTAGCAATTTACTGCATTAGGAAATAAAAGCTTTTCACATAATAGGAAACAAAAAAATAGAAACTTTCCCTATGATGCCTCCATCGATCCCTTTTATTCCTCTCTAAGGATCTCACCCTAATGCTTAAATCTCTCCTCTCGGGACCTCCTTCTCTCACGACTATCTTCCTTCTGAACTCTCCCTACCTCGCACCACACTCCTCCCGGTTTAGATCGCTCACGCGGAGCATCTTCTTCTCGCATCCAACCAGCCTAGATCGAAAACGCATCACTAAAGCGATAGGCTGCCGCATTGCCCGCATCACCGAATCGACGCGTAGGCTGTCGTGTCGCCGAATCGATTGGAATCAACTCGTGCACGCACCAACAAGTGGGTGCCCCTCGATCGATCTTAAAATATTCAGTTTAAAATTTCTGAAAAAAAATAAAAGAAAAATTGAAGTTTTATAATTGCTCCAGTAATAGTGGTTAAACTATGAAGAAGGAGATGGAAGACAAATACATAAATAAATATCCATTTATAATAAATGGGTGCTCTAAATCTAAAAGTAAACACTATATGTATATGTGTGGACATATACGTATACTTATATCTAAGTTTCCACCAAATCCAAATTTCCTTCATCTTCTTCCTGCCCCACGAGTCCCCACGAGGATATATATCTATTTCATATACTATTCTAAACACTTATATATATACCATATACAAATGGTTTTATAATTACATGTGATTGCTTCCTCTTCATTGGACCCACGACCCTGCAACAGGGAATCCAACAGCAATTTTAGAGAGAAGGGAAAAGACCCTATCTGTGAGGTTCCTATGGCTGAAAATCTGGAGAGAAGACTGTTTAGAGAGAGAGAGAGAGAGAGAATACAAAACAGAGAGCAACTTACCAACTGTTCCTCCTCCTCTAGGATCACCTGCAAAGCAAAACGTATAAGTGTATATATATATATGGCTTGTTGTAGGAGTGTTTAGAGTGAGAGAGAGAACAGAGAACAGAATGAGACAGACCCACCTCTCAAGTTCTCTTCCACATGTTTACCTGCAAATTTGAACAAATAGATAGACGTAGATGTAAAGTTTCACTGATATATATATACATGTCTATGCTTAGAATAGAAATTTGGGTGGGTGCTGATTTAGGAAACTGAGGTCCCTTTTAAACTCTTCTCCTACCTTGCCTACACGTCTGCCATATGACTAATAGTTCACAGTTAATTAGATTAGAGAGATGTTTCTTTTTTTTTATTTATTATTATTTTTTTTAATCAAAATATCCTCTGGAATATAATCTGTTGCTTGTAAAACGTGCTTGCTGCTTGGTATAAATATACTGGTTCAAATGCATTGTTTCCAAATTCTACTTATTACTGTTTTTTTGTATCATAAATTGAATCCGTGGGAGAAATAACATCGTATTTATCACTGTCGAAATTCAATCCACTATCCTGTAAGATCTAGAATCTTAGAGAGAGAAAGAGAGGAGTGTGTAGAGAGAGAAAGAAGAGGGCAGAGAGCAAAGACCCAACCTCTAATACATAGCAGTTTAGAGAGAAACTAGAGTGAAGTTATCAGGTGGTCCCTGTTTGGCGGAATGCACACATACACACACACACAGATATATATATATATATATATATATATATATATATGATATAAATTGAATTTCGGGGTTTGGCCCGACCAAACGCCATCAAGACCGGTGATAACTTGCGTGTGTTAACCATTATGATTAGGTACATTGGACAATTTACCTAAGATAGTTAAAGTGGTGCAACCACCCCTTAGCACCATGGGATTCAAACAAAATAGATTCAGTTAAACCTTGTGGGCCCAACCCAAGAAATAGAGCCAAGATGAACTGTCTCCACAAATTGAAATTCTCGAGACATCTAACGGTTCAAAACCCGAGAAATAGAAACACAAATCAAGAAATTGAACCTCCTTTTGGACACTATCGATCATGTAAAGATTGACCGTTAGATCTGAGGCTTTAGAAGCAGAAATAACTTGGGCCCAAAGACCTAACACCTTAAAATTATTCTTCTTAGGTATCTGATAGTTTAGGTCCGTTCAATCTGATCACCACATGGTAGGTACACTAAGTGTGCACGTGACTCCTAGATTTTGTGAAAGGTTGACTGAAGGATCTAGTGTGCTAGAGGTCGAATCAGGATCAGGACAAAAGAACCAACCTTATGTAAAATTTTATTGTCTAACCATCAAATGGTTTAGATTAGATGATAGATGACTCAAAGTTTATATCTTCTTATTTTAGCCGTAGGTGCCACATGGAATAACGTCATGAGCTCCCTTTGACCATTTTTGAGAATCAAGGCCCAATTGGCCCATAGGACCAACTTCAAAGCGATCTCAATAGTAACACAATATAATCTAATGGATCATATAAGCGCCACTAAAATATTGAGGACGTGTTTTGAGACCCTCTAAGTTTGGATGATTTGATAAGGGATATGAACCTGTGTATAACTAAGAGGATTATTTGATCCGTCTCTTTTATCCACTCTTGGGTCAAAACTAGAAAAAGGTCTCGACACACAGACCACTTAGAAAACTTTAAGAACCACAGGCCCGATCACTCTCTAAGCAATCTAACGGCCCATGAGGGTTTCTCTAAAATTTTTGTATGAAATATCTGTTCTTTTTAAATTTTAATTATTATGTTATATTCACAAGTATGTAAGGCGTATGAAATAGTTTCTTTTGGCCAAGTTAGTCCTTTCATCATATGGCATGCACCACATTGAAAAATCACGATAGGGCATACGCATAATTAAAAAGGAATAAACTATGTCACACGACTTTTAAGCCTTCGTCATAGTGGGGTTCCCGTCACGGTCACGTAGAACTTAGAATGTAGGCATCCATGTACGGATGCAACACCTCTATGGGAGTATAGGCTGCCACACGAAGTACATCCAGATTACTACGGAACCCGTCCCTTGGAAAGCATGATTTTATGAATCTTATCGCACCGTGGCTCACTTCAAATTAAGTTTTAAGCAAATGATAAGAAATTAAATGTAAGATAAGGTAAGATACGAATACGGATAAATTACGCTATGAAGGCCAGAAAATACGAATTAAGTTTCTACACGTGCCACGTCTTGCGTGCCACCGCAAAATCCAACGTCTGCAGCCAAGACGGGTTAAGGACAATACGCTATGACAGTGTCCTGAACATAAGGGGACATTGATTTAAATACATGCAATCTCATCGGGCTGAATGATGGTATACGTTATGATATGGAGGTTAGGTGGTTATCTACACGTGGACCTCTCGTGATTGGCTCGAGCAGCGGCCCTGGCACAGGTCGTATACGTAAATTAAGTAAGATGCGAAGTACGTTGTGTAGGCGTATGGAGCAATATAAAGTTTCAAGATATGCCACATAGGATAAGTCGACAAAGCAGACACAAAAAGATATCAGAACCTGATGCATCATATTCATTTCATTTTATGTCAGGTTTTTTCATTTTATGTTGTCTTTTCTTTTTATGCTATATTTTCAGTTTCGATATGATAGATATGAGATCTTAGATATTTTTGTAATCATTTATAGCTGATTGGTTTATTTCAAAATATACCGCAACTCAACCGATTGCACACACGATCACCTGGGTATTTTATGGTGGATCGATTGTACAACCTGCTGAGTTAACGTGACTGAGTAAACTCACCCCCTCCCCAAAACTAACAGTTGCAGGTGAGAACTCTGATTTTTCCATCACTGAGGATGGGGATGCTGCTGTTCCTGATGCGGCTCATGAGAGCGAGGACGTCAGCGATCATTTGGACAAGGGAGTAGATCCGGCGAACTACTTTGAGCATTGAGAGATTATTTAGTTATAGTTTTTATTATTTTCAGGGGAGACTTGTTAGTAGTTACTTTTATTTTTCAGTACCACTTTTGGGTTTGCGTTGGGACCGTTTTATCCTACGTAAAACCTCAGTTTACTTTCGATTATAGATGCATGGTTAGGATTTTTCACTTAATTAATGTCATCCACGTTTTTCACTGTTAATTTATTTATCATTCATCTTTGAATGTTTTCTTAAAATGCCTTAATCCATATGCTAAATCGATTTAAGAATTATGTGTATGTCTGCTTATCGCCTTAACAAGCGTGCGGTGTCATAACACGGAATTCTAGGCCCTCGAGATCGGGTAAGGATTCTGGGTCGTGACAGAGTTAGTATCAGAGCGTAGGCTTTACTTCCTTTTGGGACTATGTCATACGAAGTCACTAACATAAGGCGTTTTGTGAAATCAAGATTTGATGGCTCCACGACGCAGAGAAATGAATGGCTCTCAGGAGAATGAGGCCTCATCACATGAAGGTCCTCAAGAATCTGAAGCGATGCGCCTATTACGTGAGATGGCAACTACTTTTAGTCAACAAATGGCTCAGCTGAAGCAGTCACACCAATAGGAACGAACTCAATTCTACACGAGATGGAAGTGCAAAGAGAGCCACAAAGGCAGGCCGTCCAAGAGCTTGTCAATCAATGTCAGCCTTCTCCTCGACAGGAGATTTCACCCTATGCATCTATCGGATTCCAAGTATTCAGCAGAACTCGGCCTCCCTATTTCCATGGTCAGCTCGACCCAATTGCCGCCGAAGATTGGATAAGTACAATCGAGAAATTCTTCGAAATCTCTCCACCTGCAGAACACGAAAAGGTGAAGTGGGCAGCGTTTTACTTAGACCAAGAAGCAGAGAACTGGTGGAAAGCAGCAAAGAGAGCTGCAGATCGAAATAATGAAGAAGAATGGACTTGGCAACAGTTCAGGGATGCTTACTTCACAAAGTATATCTCTGCAGCCACCAGGGCCCAGAAGAAGAAGGAATTCATGGACCTACGACAAGGGAATATGACAGTGGCCGAGTATGAGGCCAAATTTGACCAGTTATCTAGATTTGCTGGGAATCTGATCGCAGACGAAGGCAATAAGCTTTTCGCATTTCAAAATGGCTTGCGACCTTTCTTTCGTGAGAAGTTAGCTGCTATGAAGATTGAAACATATGGAGAACTCATGGAACGTGCCCAGATCCAGGAGAGAGAGTTGGGAGAAATGGTGAACCGAAAAGTTGCTAGAATTGAGGCTCAGAAAAGTAAGGCTATCAAGCGAGTCCCTTTTGTTCCTCAGAGGCCGACACCTACCTCATATTAGAGGTTTCAGCCCTACACTAACCATCAAGTGAATAAAAAACTTCGATTCCTATCTCAACCAACTCAACCAACCACTACCTTCCAATCGAGAAACATCATGCCCCCTTCACAGCAGCCACAAGGAAGTTATGTATTGCTCGAGTCGTGCCCTAAGTGCAACAAGCGACATCGATCGGGTGTGTGCATGCAAGGCATCGAAAAATGCTACAACTGTGGAAAGGAAGGACATATTGCTAGGGAATGTCGGGAGAAACCTCAAGGCCCTCTGGTGAGGCCTTGAACCAAGGAGATCCTTCATCCGTGAGGACACCTTGGCTAGTGACGAAGTGATTCAAGGTATGACTGTCTAGTAGAAGTTACTATTTCAATTTTTAACATAGCTTAGTAAATTTAAAAGTTTGCATAATCACCATTAGATCAATAGAATCCTAAATCTCTTGATGCACAAACAGGTAATTTATTGGTCATCTACCCAGAGAATACTAATAGGCACTTAGCTCTCGCACTCATAGATTCGGGTTCTACACACTCTTTTATTACCCCAGGATTCATGTCAGAAATACAAACTATACCTACACCCCTGGAGAAGAAACTGGTATTTCAACGCCATCAGGAAGCAAGTTGATGGCTACCCTTGTATGCCGAAATACTATCATAAACATCAAGGGTCATGAACTCCTAGTAGATCTCATCGTGTTAGACTTTCAGGATTTCGATATCTTATTGGGCATGGATTGGCTAGCCACTTATCATGCCACGGTTGACTGTTTCTCTAAAGTAGTCACCTTTCAACCACTTGGAGAGCCTCCGTTTAGATTTCGGAGAATTAAAATGAAGGATGCACCTTTATTGGCAGCATTAGACAATGAGCATGACCAAGCAGACAATGAGCATGACCAAGGCACCATACCAGATGGCCCCTACAGAATTAAAGGAATTGGAGATACAGCTCAAGGAGCTGTCAGAAAAGAAATTTATCAGACGCAGTCAGTCGCCATGGAGAGCCCCAGTGCTCTTCGTAAAGAAGATAGACGGTTCGATGAGGTTATGCATCGATTATCGTCAGTTGAATAGCGTAACCATCAGAAATCGATACCCCCTCCCACGTATCGATGATTTATTCGATCGGCTCCAAGGTTCCAAGTGTCTTTCTAAGATTGACCTTAGATCGGGTTATCATCAATTGAAAGTGGGGGAAGAGGATATTCCAAAGGCAGCTTTTGCTTGTTCACATGCAAGAATGGGTTGTACGAGTTCTTAGTCATGCCCTTCAGAGTAACAAATGCACCAGCTGTATTCATAGACCTGATGAATCGAGTATTCAGGCAGTATCTTGATGAATCCATCTTTGTGTTCATTGATGACATCCTCATTTACTCACGATCAAAGAAAGAACATGAAGAACACCTCCGTCTCTCACTTCAGACACTTCACGATCACCAATTGTATGCTAAACTCAGCAAGTGCGATTTCTGGCTCAAACAAGTAACCTTTCTAGGGCATATGGTTCACTAGAGCAACGACTCACGGTTCGCAGTGGTCGGAAGAGTGTACGAAATTGGCGGACCTGATTCATTTCTCTCTGAGGTTAGCCCCCTACAACCAAAAGACCTCTCCGATTAAACTTGAATTTAATAGTTTGATGGATCCCAAGCCCACACCCACATATTACTGCTTAAATTTTAATTCAACCACTCATGAATCATGTTCTTCCACTCCCCCATTGACCTCTCCCCAAATACAAATGAAATTTTCCAGCTACCAAGAATCTATACCTCGGCCATATCACGGCTGAGATATTAATTATATTGTTCATACCGTCCGGTATAAACGACCTTGCGCTTGAGTTTGTGACACCTAAACCCGTGTTTCAATGCCAAATGGTGCCCATCTGGCTTCAGTTTGACGTTTGATCCCTACACCCACACTACAAAAAATAAGACTATTAGCGGCAGCCAAAAATTGCCTCTATTAACAAAAATACTACAGCTAATATTTTTGCCGCAAAAAACTGTAGCTAATAATCTTATTTTTTTGTAGTGCCTTCCCAATATCTAAGCATTGTTTGACGTATATGCAGTAACATAGTCTAACTTCTTTGTATGAGCAGTTGATGAATCATATCAACCAAATCGCAGACACATGATGCTGAGAAAGTAGTGAGGATAGTTAACCCAAAACATATAAAATTGGGTAGTTGAAAATATTATAGATATATGGGCTCTCTCCCCCTTGCACCCAGAGTGTCACTTGGACGATTATTAAAAAGGTTAGTTGAATCGATCTTGGACGATTATTAAAAAGATTAGTTGAATCGATCCTTAACTTCTTTCTAATTTCAATACTTTATGAATTATAATGTCTACATATATAGGGTGTCCAATTATTCATATTTTTATAATATAACATGTTTATTAATTGCGATGATGAGGAGAGAATTGTGTCAAAGGTGCAGGTGAAGCTATTGAGGGAGGCTGTTCATAATGTAAGTAGCATTCCAAACATGCACCAGATTAGATACATGAGTGCATAGCTTGGTAAAAAATTTAAAAGTAAAAAATAAATAAATATGTCTACAAAGGGTTGGGCTTGAGGTCATAAATAAGTTCATTCCCAGGTTACCTAAAAAAGATGAGATTAGGGATAATTTTACTCATAATTTTTCTGTTTATTTTTACGGATATGTTTTTGTACTTAAAAGCTACAACATATATACAATAAATTTCTATTGTATTCACAAATATAATATCAAACATCTCTAAACTTGAGGTTCTCAAAGATATTATCTAATAATCAACTTATTGCAAACAATTGGAGAAAATTAATATATATATATATATATATATATATATATATATATATATATATATAAAAGAGGCTCGGGAATCGAATCAGGCAAGGTCCACATTTAGTGGCACCCATCTAGGGGATCGGGTGTGACGACAACTTGGCCAAGGACGATCAGGTCGATTTAAAAAGAAAGAAGCTTTGAAAGGGTGGATATTTGTAGACACCCCATTTTCGCCCTTTCGAAGTATACGAATACGTTCAGTCAACCTTAGACCCTGCCCACGACCCTCGAAAAGGGACCGACCCTTTTCGGAAGCCCGAAAACCCTAGACACAGGGACTATATACTATTTACATAGTATGTTGTTGAGACCTAGATTGAAACCTCAGCTCACAGGCTCGGGCCTGACCCGACCAAGGAAGATCCCGAATTACGCGCCTGCAAATAAGCGCGCAATTCAATTGCACGCATGGTTACATACGCATAATTGGTCCAATTTGGACCAGGTCTCGTCTTTCTGTAGACCGCCTTAAGACTCGATTTCGCGTCCGACTCAGAGCGCGCAATTCGATTGCATGCCTCACCTCTAACGCGCAATTGGTCCCCAGTTCGACCAGGTCTCTGAAACCCAAAACCGCCCTAACTCCTCAATTATGCTCATTGATCCATGCACATAATGGGCTTACGCCTTCACCCCAAGTCGCGTAATTGGTTCCATGGCGTATTGGAACTAGGATCCCGGCTGAGCCAGTCAGCTTGTCATTAGCCAGTCGGTGACCAACTTCTAACGAATTACGTGCCATAGACCATGCGCTCAATTCAAATCCACGCTAGTGATCATGCACGCAATTCACCAATTGCGCATTTGTCCATAAGCGCGTAATTAGGCCCATACCTATAAATAAACACCCCTACCCTACGGCCAAACTTATAAATTCACTATTTTTTTTTTTCACTTTCTTAAGCTTCTCCCTTTTAAAAAATTCAAGGTTCTCTCTGGAGCTTCCAAAGAAAGGGGTTGAACTGTTTTCTAGATTTCTAGAATTACAGACTCTTCTCTAGGAGTCCCAGGTAGTCAAGCTAGTGGCACTGGCCCACTAGCCTTGACTCTCGAAAGAGTATCAAAGGAGGAAGTGCTTTGCCTTAGATCCTTAGGAAACTCTTGCCTAAAATTCTTAGCCTAAAGCTGATTAGATCCTTAGCCCCTTCTATACTTTTCTAGCCTTAGCCACCCGATTTGCCCAAGGGAGCTTACGGAGAGTACCCGGGAACAGCATCATTCCTCCTTAACATAGTGAGCCACAACCCCCTTTTTAGATAGACCCATTAGGAATAGAAGACCAAACTAGTTAAACCCTAGGAAACCCGTAGCTGCTGAAGTTGGTCGGTCGACGTTCAGTAAAGGAGTCAACCCGCATCCCGTAGAACATGATCAGTAATGTGTTGCAGCATCGATAAATATCTGCAGTTGGCGATCACATCAATCCAGGTATTCTCTGTTTAGAATTCGCCTCTTTCCTTTCAACATTTAATATTTCTTAGTTTATTATTCTATCACCTTCCACGAGAGTCTACTTAACTGAATTGGGCCACTTCTTCCTGGGACCTAAAGGGACCTAGAAAAAGCGCGCACCAACAGTCTGGCAATAATGATGTAACCTTCTTTGCTAGGGTTGCCCCAATTTAGTTAGTTTGATTTTGTTTATTTTCTACTTTTTTCACTTTTACACACACTTACATGCATACTAGGCATCTAGCAACCATTATTCACTATCGGCTTTTCAAAAACGATAAAAAAAATATTCGGCATCAGAAAATTAAACTTTAATGATATCGACCCACCCTTATGGGGCTCCCATAGCGATCCCGAATATAACGTTAGGTCGTCTCCATGGATAGTCTAGCATCGTGCCCAGGTAAATATGGCTAGTGAAGGCAAAAAATGACCATTTGCTCCACAAAATACAAATCACAATGACAAGAATGGAGATGACAGCGAGCAAAGATACACCGCCAACCAAATTATGGACCTCACTGCTAGTGCATTCAATAAAGGAGGGAAAGAAGTCTATACCCTACGACAATCCCTGACCAAGTTATACAAAGTCGCAATGGACTAAAAGCTAATAAACGAACAATAAGTTACTTCGAGGAATAGGCAAGAAGAAAAGACGTCGACTCCTCTACGTGCCCCAAAGCCCCCAGAATCACCTAACCCATATACCTTTCACATCTTCCATAACAATAACCAATGACGACAACCCTCTCCCAATACACCAAAAATGGACAACACCATAAATATAGACGGCCTCCCTCAATTTCTTGACAATTACATGGCCAAGCGAGAACACTCGAAATAGTCATTTGGATTTGACAACTTTTGTCGAGACATTGACCTCGCTATACCTACCGGCTTTAAATGGCCAAAATTCGACAAATATAGCAGTAAATGAAACCCAAGTCACTACCTGGCCTTATTTTGCAGTGATTGTCAACCTATACGTGACAATCAAAGACTCCTCATCCACTGCTTCCAGAGATCTCTAGAATGAGAATCCCTCAACTGGTTCGCTAGTTTGCCACTTCACCAAATTGACACGTTTGATGACCTAGTCAGCCGATTTCTTGACCGGTATAAACATCTAATCTCAGAAACGGTTAGCCTCAGTGACATGATGACTACAAAGCAAAAGCCTGATGAAGATTTCATCGACTTCGTTAGACGTAGGAGACAGCTCGCAGCACGGACCGCAAGCCAGATAAAAGAAAACGACGCACTAGACATTGTGATCAACAATACTCGAGAGCCACTCCGGAGCGCTCTCATCCTAAGCGACTACTCCGATTTCTCTAGCCTCCATGAACACGCCTTACGCATATAGCGTCGCATGAAAAATGGGGTCCTTAATCTCTCTACACTAAATGGGCCCTCTTCCAACAACCCTAAAACAAACACCCTAAACAAAACGCTGAGCCCTAAACAAATCAACCCGAACCAAATAAACTACCAATACACGGACCTGCACTATAACCGGAACTAACATCTATACCCCAACCAATACGCGAACCTATGCTATGACCAAGACCGATACCTTGGCCAAATCCCACGGCTATATCATAATCACAACTCAAATCCATACCCCAACCAGATCAAAACTGACTCCCCAACATCACGCAAACCAACATCACCTTCTACAACCCGTTATTTGACCAAACTCAATCAAACCCTCAACTCGTATACGAAACTATACACTCATTCACTCCAGTCCCAGTCCACCCAGCTAGCCTGATCCGTACATCCATACCCTTCACCAACCACATCCATACCCTTCACTCACAACCCTCCTCCAACCACATCCATACCCTTCACTCACAACCAACTAACCCTTTCCCATGTACCAATAAGTGTGAAGTCACCTTTTTCCCTAAATCAGTCAACAAGGTCACTAATCTGACCCATTACCGATCTCATCCCGACTTAGCCCATCGCCAAAGTCGACACACTCTCCCCTACACTAACCCGACTTGTCACTAAAATCATCAAATACAGCCCCAAATTAGCCCAACCAATCCATAAAATCATCATCACTGAACCAACTCAACCTATCTTACTCGATAGTCTACCCACTGATAAATCTATCACCACACTCCCTGAGCTCACACCTAAACTGACCTTACAATCTACCCCTAAACAAACTGACATACCGGTTCCAGAAGCAATTCCCGAACCGATCCATCAACATTCTCCAACACCATTTATACCTAAACCAATCATGAAACTAAACATTGAACCAATCGATCCCATAATAAAATCTATCCCTGAAATCACTAGCCCTCTCGCTTCCAAACCAACTCCGAAAGTAATCCCCAAACCTAAACAAATTACCGAACACATTGCCCCACAAATCCCAAAACTAACCCCTGAATCAATCCCTACACCTACTTTAAAACATGAACTCAATAACGAATACATCACCCCACCAACCTTAGAATCAACTCTCGAACCAAAACCCACTCCAAAATCTGAACTCACTACGAAACTTATAATCTCCCCAACCTTGAAACCAAACTCCAATCCCGCTACCGAACCTGTCACTTCACCGACTACGAAACTGAACCTCAAACCTAAACTTACTATCAAATCTAAACCAATCATCAAACCTAAACTTATCATCAAACTTAAACCAATCATCAAACCTGAACCTGTTGTCAAACCTAAACTGATCACCGAATACAAACCTTTCATCAAACCTTAAACTATCGTCGAATCTAAACCTATCATCGAACATGAATTTATCACCAAACCCAACCATCACCAAACTTGAACCCATCATTGAACTTATTCCTGTCATCAAAACTAAACCTATCATCAAACCTAAACCTATCATCGAACCCGAATCCATCATCAAACTTGAGCCTATCATCAAGTGTACCTCTACGACAACAATTCCACTCCCCCTCGAATCCACCACAAATGAGCCAATCCATTGATTCATCATCTCTCCCACTCTCGAAATCAAACCAAACTTAAATCTTACGACCCCAATCAACATCCAAATCAACATACCACTTGGTCCTCAAATCCCACCACAACACAAAATCAACATCATAACTAAGACCGCTTCTAACCCCCAAATCCAAATTTTCATAGACCTCACAATCAAAACCTTCACAGAATACGAACCGGCAACAAACTCGCTACATCAAACAGTCGACACTTAGCTTCCCTGAAAAATTATAAACAAAACTCTAAAACAACTTCATGATAAACCCAAAGTACACATCAAACAAAACAAGCAGAATCAAACAAAACTAAACCTCTCCATGCCAAGGAAGGGTCCACCATGGTCCACACTTCCTTATCTTCTCCTTTTGTTCTGCCTTTGCCTCACCTTGTCACTCTCTTTACAAAATCAATATCGCACACCCCTTCAACTGACTCCTTTCATCAAATCAAAACAACATGACCCAAAAATATTCCCAAATAATCTGTAACTAAAACCCAAAATAATATTACACAAAACCTCATGGGAAGGACCCTGTCTCATGCCCCAAATTTATAACATGCCACACTCCAATGAGAGGCTAAAAAGGGCCCCTCCTGACAAGGAGATTCCGACCATAAAAGATTCATCAAAAGAGGCAATTAAATGACTCCACACCTTATTTGATAAATCTTATGTCTCCCAAAACCCAAACCTAAACATAATTTCTCTCTCATCCCTGATCAATTGGATTGAGCATGATTGAGGATCCTAAAACAGATCACCTAACGACTTCGACCATTCAACATAACCCATTAATCAGACCATCTAAGTCATTCCCTACTTAAGGAACTGATGATGTACCATAACAAAAAATTATTTAAAAAAAAAATAAAACATATAAAAACCTTAATATATATATATATATATATATATAAAACACCTAAAAATAAAAAATTCATATATACTTAAAAATAATATATATATATATATAGTTTACCCAGCAGTGTTTCCAACCCATATTTCATGCCCAAAATTCCCCAACATATACTTATATTTGACAAAAAACTCGAAGTTGGGGAGCTACTGCTAAGGAAATAATGCCTGCACAACCGCCTCGCTGAAGGAAATCAAAACCCCACACGGGAAGTAATTATATTATTTTGACAGCATGCCAAAAAATAGCAACAAGGGAAGGACATCCTAACCCTAAAAATACTATCTATAACTCAATAATCATCATGTCTCGTAGCCTAAATAGGCGTACTTATATACTTATCATCCTCGTAGTCATCGCAAGGCATTCGCCAGTCATAGGTCATTATTTTTTAAACCATTTTTGGAATCATCTGACTCATTGACCACCTTTCTATTCCGGCAAGTTGATTGAAAGGACTAGTGGATCATAAAACTCTCTTTTGAAATATAGAAAACTCTGGATTCTCATACACCAGTTTCCAGCCATTAGAGTTGATGTTAGAGCACAAAAAAAATAAAAATGCAAGGTTTCATCAAATCTCATAATTCTTGCGTTACTAGGATGTTTCAAAAAATATACATACGTGCTTTAAAAAAAAAAAAAAGACAAAAAAAGAAGCACAATCGAGTGAGAGCATACGATGAATGAGCAAGTCAATGAGCCCAAGAAAATATAAGTAAATTGTGAGGACATTCCTGGTAATCTTATTAGGGAAGTATAAGAAAGCCGGGAGGGCATCCCTAGTGTCTTCACACTACTAGATATCATCGTAAGGTGGCAGGAGGAGGACAAACTCCTGCTAATCATAGAATTTAATGATTTGATGGAGAGCTCAATTGTGACACCACATTATCTACCCGAGAAGAAAGTAGTTGGCTACTATTTCATAAAGTTGTTGAATAAGAAGCTACCCCCAGATCAATAAACCTTATATCCCCTTCACCCTTAATTTTTCTCTTCGAACAATGAGTCAAATGACTTTCAAAATCTCTTTCAGAATAAAATAAAAAAATTTTGAATGACAAGCGATGCAACCACTCATTATCTACCATTCACCTCATCTGTGTTAAAAGTTATGATACATGAGGATCAATCAGTACCTATAGAATCAAGACTGGCACATGGCCAAAATAATCGAATCACTTCTCAACAAGGGATCATTACAAACATGCTCTAGGATATCTGCAAGGCTGAGAAAATTCCCACCGTCACTTGACACTGGGGCAGTTTTTAGCACTAACACCTTGGCAACAATAATCGGGTCACGAGACCAACACTTGAAACTAGGGTATTTTTTTATTTTATTTATTTCCTGTCTTCTCCCCCCAATGTCCCACCGTGAAATAAAAAATATAATAATAATAATAAAATATTTTCCTTAGTCCCACAATGCAACCCCAAAAAATTAATAATAATAAAATACACTTATTTTTCAAAGTCCCACGCGAAAACGAAAATACTCTACTCTAAAAGTCTTATCGTGAACAAACCAAAAAATATATATTTTTACTCCATCCCCCCTTTTTGTCCCACTGTATAAACAAAAAAGCTTCCCTTAAATCCCACCGTGGAACCAAAATAAATAAATAACCTTTTTACAATCCCATCGCGTACACTTAAAAAAAAAAAAAAAACTTCCTCGATCTCTTTAATATCCCTTCCCATCATCCTACCTCACCCTCTCTATCACATCTATACAACTCATCTTACCTAGAATGAGATTACAGAATCACTTCTAAATAATAACGTAAGAATTTTTTTTCAAAAGAATAGTCGAATATTCCCCGATGAACACACTTTTTTCGAGTTGCATCCTGATGCACTCATTGCAGATATCACTCAACACCATTTGACACCTTTTATCTTAAATTTATCTTATTATCACTTTGTTTGCACCGCTTGTGCCTCAATTATAACATAGTCTCTCATACGGTCGCGACATGCACCCATGGCAGTAGTAAAAGCCCCTCGATCGCAACAGCTAGTCTCCAGATGAATCAACCCTTCAAGGAAGACAAGAGTCGATATCAACTCCCTCATCAAAGAATACTCATCATTCTATCCCGAGCAAAGATTCACCTCTACACGCGAGTCTCTGCACTCATTCAGGTATGTTTACCTCTTAATTTGACATTCCTATATATAATTATTCTAATATTAAGTCAAACGCTTTCAAAACACAACTCTCCTGATACATGAACTACTGTAATCCTCCCATAAGAAAAAGTCATCAGTATTCATGAGAAGGTTAGACGGAATATCTAGCGTATCAAGCATCGTCTTAACAACCAAACAAAGGTCGGGTCCATAAATCCCGTACTGATGGATCTGCTCAGCAACATCTCGAGAAGCCACATTTTCCGTCGCTTTTTTTACTGAATTGATCTTAAGTTAAAAACCTAAAATTTCAAAAGCCTCTATCTAGCAAACTTTTACTTCTCATCACCCCAATCTGTGCTTTCCCCTGGGAAACTGAACGTCAAGTATACTTAACTTTGATAAATCACAAATGTACTCCATTGGAAAGGGACTCCTAACATGCCGTTGGTGTGAGCAATGACGCGCCCGACCTGACATAATTTGTGAAAGCCTTCGCCATCATATTACATCATATTATCTGGTCACTTGACCTTATTTCTGGATATTCGTATAATATCGCTCATACCTTATTTGTGTCAATTTCCCTCCATTTGACTGCGATATGCAGCAGGTCGCAATATGCGACGGGATGCGATATGCACCCGCGGTTGAGGATACACTTCTTGATAGCTATAATCTGGCTCGCGAATACTTCCTTTTAGTTTGCACTGATAGATAAGAAAGCCAAACATTTCATGTCGGCTCCCCGATTCACATTTGTGATCTCTCAAAAAAACGAGAAGGTACCCTGACAAGGGGGTGTCTACTTCTTCGACGCATCCTTGTTCCACAAGAACGTACCGAAGTGGGGCATCTGTAGACACCCCATTTTCGTCCTCTTAGAGTATACGAACAAGCTTGGTCAAACTTAGACCCTGCCCACGACTCTCGAAAAGGGACCGACCCTCTCCGGAAGCCCTAAAACCCTAGACACAGGGACTATATACTATTTATAAAGTATGTGGTTGAGACCTGGACTAAAACCTCAGCTCATAAGCTCAGACCCAACCAAACTCGGGAAGATCCCGAATTACACGCCTGTAAATAAGCATGCAATTCAATTACATGCATGGAAACATGCACACAATTGGTCCAATTTGGACCAGGTCTCTTCTTCTTGTGGACAGCCTTAAGACCTGATTGCACATCTGACTCAGAGAGCGCAATTCGATTGCACACCTCACCTCTAGAGTGTAGTTGGTCCCCAGTTCGACCAGGTCTCTGAAACCCAAAATCGCCCTAACTCCTCAATTATGCGCACTCATCCATGCGCATAATTGGATTACGCGCTCACCACAAGGCGCACAATTAGGTCTATGGCATATTGGAACTTGGATACCCGACTGAGCCAGTCAGCCAGTCATTCACCAGTCGGTGATAGTGATCATGCGCTCAATTCAACTCCTTGATAGTGATCATGCGCACAATTCACCAATTGTGCACTTTTCCATAAGCACATAATTAGCCCCATACTTATAAATAAACCCCCCTACTCCACGGCCAAACTCACTAATTCACTAATTTTTTCTTCTCCTTCTTAAGCTTTTCCCTTTTAGAAAATTCGAGGTTCTCTCTGGGGCTTCCAAAGAAAGGAGTTGAGCTGCTTTCTAGACTTCTAGAATTGCACTCTTCTTTAGGAGTCTCAGGTAGTCAAGCTAGTGGCACTGGCCCACTAGCCTTGACTCTCGAAGGAGTATCAAAAGAGGAAGTGCTTAGCCTTAGATCCCAAGGAAATCCTTGCCTAAAATTCTTAGCCTAGAGCCAATTAGATCCTTAGTCCCTTCTAGTCTTTTCTAAACTTAGCCACCCGATTTGTCTAAGGGACCTTACGGAGGGTACCTGGGAACAGGGCCAATCCTCCTTAGCATAGCAGGCCATAACCCCCTTTTTAGATAAACCCATTAGGAACAGAAGACCAAACTAGTTAAACCCTAGGCAACCCATAGCTGCTGAAGTTGGTCGGCCGACGTTCAGTAAAGGAGTCAACCAACATCCCGCAAAGCATGAATAGTGGCATGTTGCAGCATCGATAAATATCTGCACATGGCGATCACACCAACCCAGATATTCTCTATTTAGAATTTGTCTCTTTTCTTTCAGCATTTAATATTTCTTAGTTTATTATTCTATTGCCTTCCACCAGAGTCCGCGTGGATCGAATTGGGCTACTTCTTCGGGGGACCAAAAGGGACTTAGAAAAATCACGTACCAACAATATCTACCGTCGAAAGTGTGGTGAAAGGAAAAAGTAGTCAATGCACCAGGATGTTTGAGGCAATATCCATACTTTATGAAGATTTTGACCACCAAATGTTTTTTTTAAAGTTTTTTTTATAAATCACATGCCACATGATCCCAAAAATGGGCATTGTTTTGGGATCATGTGCATGTGATCTGGGTTAGAACAAATGGTTTCATCCATATGTCCTTTTCCACACACACACATATATATATATATATGATTGGAGTCATGAGACATAAGCCTATGACTCGAGCTCCTTTTGGTTGCATGTCACATCAAGTTGACTTTTTAAGTCACCTGATGTGACATGCAACTAATGATTGCTAGAGTCATGAAAATATATTTCATGACTCAAGTGAGAGGATCATTACCCACACACGCGCACACACACACACACACACACACACACACACACACACATATATATATATATATATATATATATATATATATATATATATATATATATATATATATATATTTATTTATTTATTTTGAATGAAGATCTTCCCACTCGTGTCATCAAGTGACTCGAGTATCCCAGCAATACGTTGCACCTGTTAACCGGCCATGTATGTCCTGGAGACTAGAATTACAAGTGACAAGAATCATGTCATTTTCACATATATTGTTGTTCATTCACTTGACTAAGGTTGCATTTAGATCAAGGATCAAAATATCGGGTTTGATTTTGGTTTCGAGCATGATTGAAATCGAAAATTTGAACGAAAATTTTGGCCGATAATATGAATTTTGGCTGAAATTTTGCCCTCCACACAAATTTGGACCAGAATTTCAGTTTTTGGTTTCGTTTCAGGCATGCTCGAAACAGATGCATTTTGGCTGAAATCTTAAAATTTCAGCCGAAATTTTAATCTATGGTTTAGATAGAGTCATTTGGATTTAAAATCCTGAATTTGGGTTTAGGGTTGTGGATTTCAAATAACGAGTGAAAGGAGTTATTTGAAATTCTAAATTTTAAGACAGCGGGTGTCGTTTCAAATGACACCGGATTTGGCAAAATCCAAATCCTTCTCCAATAAAGCATATCCAAACGGTGAATTTTAAATGCAAATGACTCTATCCAAACGCAACTTCTCTCTTCCCCGCCTCTCTCCCCTCCTCTTTCTCTCTCATTGTTTATCTCGATAGATCTCTGTCGATCTCCTCTCTCTCAAGATATCTCTCTCCCAAGCTCGCTCTCTCATTCTCTATGTTTCTCTCTCTAGATCCTCTCTCCCATGCTCTCTCTCTCTCTCGATGTTTCTCTCTCTAGATATGCGCTCCCATGTTCTCTCTCTCGTTTTCTCTATGTTTCTCTCTCTCTCTCTCAATATTTCTTTCTTTTCATATAAGGGTGGTGTTATTGCACCCATTAAGCCTATGAAGAATACACGGTTTCCCACCATAAAAAACTTTTGACTTCCTTGAATCAAAGGATGGAGAATGTTTCTTGTCCCAATCTTCCACAAAACAAATATTCAGATTTTGTCACACCTATCAGACGGTCAAATATTGATTCCACGTGGCACACATCCTCAAAAGTGATCGTCTAATAGGTATGCTCATTATCACAGTCACTTTTGGGGATGTGTGCAACATGGAATCAATACCTGACTGTTTGATAGGTACACCATGATCTCAAGATCTTTTTTGTGGAAGATTGGGAAGAAAAATGATCTCCATCGTCAGATTAAAGGCAATCAAAAGTTACTTTCTTGTGATAGAGGGTGTGCTCTTCACAGGAAATAGGTGTGAATAAGCCCTCCCTTTTAGGGAGATAAGCTTTGAACCGAACACCGGTCCCGAACCGAAAATCGAGGGTCTCGAATCGGACCGAAAACCAACTGAAACCGAACCCCAATTCAGTTCAATTTTGGTTTAGGGTGGCAAAAATCGAAAATCGTGGGGGTAGGATGAGTAAATAGAAAAAAAATCGAAAAAATTGAAAAAAAAAATAAAAAAAACTGAAAAATACATTAAAAAATTAAGAAAAGTAGGTAAAAGATCCACACCGAAGCGAATCGAACCGAATCAGTTTTGGTTTCAGAAAAAAAAAATTTGAACCGAATTGAGCTGAATGGGTTTCGGCATGGGGGGTACCAAAAACCGAAAAAATCGATTTCAGTTCAGTTTAATACTCCGAACCTACATCCCTACTCCCTTTATGTGATTCCTCTCGTTCTCTCTCTCTTACTCTTTCTAAGTCTATCTCTCTCCCTCTCTCAGTCTCTTCTCTCTCTCTCTCTCTCAGCATTGACCGTCTTCATACTACGAGGACGATAGTTTTTAGTCTCAATCTTTTAAAAAATAAATCTTGAGATCACAACCCACCTATCAAACGGTTATATATTGATTCCGCGTGAAACACATTCTAAAAGTTACCCAAGAACCATTCTCATGGTACACTATGATCACGGATGTGTGCCATTTGAAATCGATATCTAACCGACTGATAGGTGGTCCATGACCTTAAGACCTAGTATGCACAAGATTGGGACGACAAACAATCTCCATCATCTAATTCAAGGCAATCAACAATATTAAAGTGCTCTAAAAGAATTGTCAATTATCAAAACTGCTACCTTTAAATTTTATGGAGCAGCGTTACAGCCACATCCATTTTTGTTACTACCACACCACTTAAAGAAGGAATGATGGCAATTGTTTTTTTATCCCAATATTCCACACGACATACTTGAGATCATGGGCCCACAAGGAGATGGTCATGTGTTGATTCCACATGACACACATCCCAAAAAGGAGATGATCGCAGCATACCATAAAATGATTCATCCTCACTTTTTAGGATCTGTGTCACATGGCATCAACATATGACCATCTCATGGTAGCCCCATGATCTCAAGATCTATTATGTGGAAGATTGGGACCAAAAATGATTTACATCATCTGATTGAAAGTAGTCAACGTAATTTTCTTTGTTTAAGTGTTGTAGTACTTACAAAAATGGGTGTGGCAATAAAAATGTTCAATTTATATTATGGACACTAGTTGTCTATCCAATGGGTAGAGGGTGCACACTAGCTGTCTATCCAATGTAATTTTGGTTGCCCAATGAGAAAATGGCATATGCCTCGCATGACCTGAAACCCATCCCCACCTGATAAAAAAACCCCTATTTTTTATTATCTTTATATATACAATGTCGAGACGGGTCAACTCGACTCGACTCGATGAGTTAAGTTTATGTGCCCGACTCGATAAAAAAAATGGGTTGGGTGGGTGTGGTCGAGCATCGAGTTGATCCCACCAATTGACAATCCTAGTTGTCATGATTTATGTAAAATTTGGGTTACTGGCATCTAACCTCAAACTTTCTTAAAGCAGCCTAAAGAAGGATTTACAAATCATAAAGCCAAATCTAGATACACTATTTCAATATTCAATCGAGCGATTTGCAAATCCAAATATTTCAAATCTTTGATTTGGGCTGTCTAAATTTGAAATGCTTGGATTTGAAATTCTCAAATTCAAAAACTTGTTCCTTAACGCAGCCTAAAGGTGAAGGGTTAATTATTAAGTACTTATCGGCTAAGCATAATAATATTGTTTATTGTGTGGCACCAACCCTTCACAATGATATAAAACCCTCACCACCCCACTTTTAGTGTCATAATCACGCGGTGGAATCCAAGTCATCCAAGTGGCTAAACATTGTTTGAAGGTCACCTCAGCCTAAAAACTGTCCACTAGAAGAATTTCACTATTCGATTTACAAACTTTAATATAGAACGTGGATTAATCCTCTGCCTTCAATTTGAAAGGCCATTACAACTAACAAATGATCGAGACATTTTGTTTTTTCGTCCACGGAAATCATAAGGTCAGCTGTTGGATACCTTGGAGATTAATTATACCTACTTTGATGAGATTTTCATTGATTATTTAAATTTATACATCAATAATATGCCATATTTAAGGCTCGATTTGAACTTGGCACGTCTTCGACATTAATTGTAATTCATTGACATGATAATAAATTGAATTATTGTGAATGCATTTTTGTTATAAAGAGTGTGTTTAGTTCCCATCTTCCTTTATTTTGGTTTTCATTAAAAACCAAAATAAAGGAAACAGTACGATCCATTAAAAATAGGAAAAGATACCGATGAGAATGATCCCCTCTCTAAAACTACTTTGGAAAATTCAAAGTAAAAGAAGTATCTAGCCATGTCGTACGGTCCCAGGTATCAGTTCTACCATTGCGGTAGCGGAGCAAGGATTTTTCTGAAGGGAGATCTCTTATAGTCGTAAGATAGTAATAATTTTGTCACACTATTTTATCAAAGCGCAATCACAAAATAGAAAAAAATAATAATAATTAAAGAACTTTAAAAAAGAAGCAATTCAAACTAAAAAGGCATTTATTGATTCTTAAAACAAAATTGCTTTACAATTGTTTTAGGCCATGTTTCATGTCCTCAAATGCTACAAAATTTTCTCATTATTGATGTTATCCAAAATATCTTTTTCAATGTAGGTGATTATGTAATCATTCATTCACTCATCTCCCATCCGATTACGTAATTTATTCTTCACAATATTTATGACAGAAAATGTTCTCTCAACAATGATAGTGACAATTGATTAGGTTAGCACTAATGTTATAAGCAAATAAACTAACTGTGTAACACCTGTCCCTCGATTTTTGTGTTGGTCAAACTATTGACTGAGACCTGATGAGGCTAGACTGTGCCGGGTGACTGACTGCCTCAGGCCAGGTCCAACAAAATTCGTGAGACACCCACCTTAGATTGATGGGATATTGACTATTTCGAGTGGCACCCATAGGGCATCCCATTTACTTGAATGTGTGCATGTGCTAGAAATTTAGTAAAACACATACCACATCTCATACCTTGTAACTAGTCTGAGCTGATTCTTCATGGACCCTAACACGAGATTTGACCCGAATTGGGCCCGAGCCTTGGTGGTGATGAGGAGATCATCGCCAACGAATCAAATTTTGATGATGATCTTAGGTATAGTTTATGGGTTGAGTCAAACCTAAACCCATAAAATTCAAAGAACTAGATGCACTAACATATGAAGTTAAGTGTTTGTGCCTTGCATGGAGAAATGGCATTCCTTGTAATTTTAATTAAAGCCTAGGGGCATTTACATGTTAATTATCTAATTTTTCTAATTAGCAATTATAAATTTTCAAATCTCACTAAAAAAAATAAGACTAATAGCGGCGGCTAAAAACTACCGCTATTAACAAAAAAACTACTAAAGGCTATTAAGACTATTAGTGACGAGGGTATTAGCGGCAGCTTTGGTTATCGCTAATAGTCATATTTGTTGTATTGTCTCTAGCAAATCCTAGCCCTTAATCTACTTGACCAAAGTTTGACCCATCTTACACCATTGATAAACTTTGGAGAAATCTAGGGTGATAGATGCACCCACCCACACAAATGCACCATAAGATTTATTTGACAACTCGATCTCAGCTTTGCTGGAGTGAAGTCGGCAAAAGACAGATACTTAGTAAACGAGGCAAGCTAAAGCTTCGTTATATTGAACCTTACCCGATAATCGAAAGGATAGAAACTGTGGCGTACTGGCTGCAACTCCATGAAGAGATGGAACGTGTACATAATGCTTCCCATATCTCTAAGTTGCAAAGATATATTTCAGATCCGAGTCACTTGTTTCCAGAAGAAGCCATCGAATTACAAGAAGACTTGACCAATAGAGAGAGACCTATGCAGATTCTAAATCAGAAGGAGCAATAGTTGCATTCCAAAACGATTCCCCTAGTGTAAGTATTTTGGAGAAATCAGGACGTTGAAAGCGCTACCTGGGAGTTAGAATCTAAAATGCGAACAAGCTATCCCCATTTATTTGAAGGTACCCGCCTTACTCTAGAATTTTAGCTATAATTTTTGACTGCCTGAATGTGACCTTGATTTCTTAAACATGAATATAATTGCTTCAATATGATCCTGATTACTTGATTTTGATTTCGATTTGGTTGAATATGAATCTGATTTCATGATATGATTTTGATTGCTTGACTTGATTTTGATAATTGATATCATCATGATAATCTTGAATTAATCTTAACCACTTGATAATTTCTTTATTTGACCCTGATTACTTGAAATGGTCTTAAGAACTTGAAATGAAATTGACTGGTTGACATGAATCGGATTACTTGACTTCTTGATATTACTTGGTGCTGTTTGACTGATTGATATTGATTAGATTTCTTGATATAACTCATGTTACTTGATCTTGTTTTGATGGATTGACATAGTCGTGATTCTTTTTCCAGCATTAATTTTTCTGATATAGACTGATTATCTTGACATAACATGATTATGATGTTGATTCTGCTTGTGTTGATATAGTCTATGATTGATAGACGTGATTAGATTATTTGATGCCACCATAAACAGTGTTATAAGATTGATTGATTGACATTGACCGCTTCAAATCGATTTGACACAATAAATAAAAGTCATGGGAAATTTACCTGACAGGCCCTGTCAGATACGCCTTTTACGTCAGAAGCCCTATAGTTTCACTTTTACCCAGACAAACTCGCTGCGCGCCGAGCTAAGGCACGCCTGTAGGAAATGCCCAAAGTACCCCCACAGTAAAAAATAGCCGTCCTCTTTTCAAATCATTTACTGTTTTCATTTTACTTTTTCGTTCGAAGTCGGTGGAGAGTTGTTGTCGCTTCGTGGACGATCGCGTTCAAATCTACAACCTTCAAGCTACCAAATCTGTAAGTTAGAATTAAAATTACCTTCCATCGCTATAGATTTTTTTTTTCTCCTCTCTTTGGTGCACATTTTGACATAATTTTTTTAGGTTTTCCCATATGTAATTGATATCGATCTTAGATGTAATCGATATCGATCTTATATGTAATCGTTAACGATTACATATTGAGTCGCTATCGATTATATGTAGAGTCGCTATCGATTACATTTAGAGTCGATAACGATTATATATGTAGTCGTAATCGACTATATAAATTATGGATGACGACTCTATAACAAATCGATATCGACTCTCTATGAATATAATTAATACCCATCATATGAATTAATTTTCCTATAGTTATTATCCTTGATGTCATAATAAATCATACGAGGTTTTATATTTATCTCAGCCGACGTTTAATTTATTGCCAACTACCCTTTTGTAAAACCATTATGGCAAGTTAGGTTAGAAGAATGAGAAAATTTAATACAACGATTCGTATTCCACAATCTAGGAGCTTTAAATACAGGTTTAGTTCGTCCTTAGCAAACCACCTATCATCCCTACCAGCCCATATTTTTCTCAATGTCAGACGACGAAGAAAAAACCTTCTATAACCCAATCAAGTTCGAGCCTGTATGGGAGGACCCACCACCACCACCAGAACCAGATCCTCTGCAGTTCCTGTGGGACGAGTACGATGAAGTAATGGAGATTTTGGCGAAGGAAGAAAAGAAGAGAAAGGAAGAAAAGAAAAAGAAGAAGGAAGAAAAGAAAAAGAAACTTAAGACGGAACCACCCACCTCTCCACCCCATCCACCACCTGCTCTTTATCCATCTTCCTAAATTTTCTTTTCATTTTTAATTATAAGTGAAAATTTTTGAATGTAATTGAAAAATTTTACAAGTAAATGAAACATTTTGATGCAATGGCGATTTCATGAAATCTTTTGAGTCAGTAAATTAAATATTTTCTATATAAATAAATATTTTGAGATCATTGTAGTCTTACATTGAATTGATGGCGATTTCATAAGTAATCGATATCGATTACATTTAGAGTCGGTATCGATTACATATAGGGTCGATATCGATTATATATGTAATCGATATAGGTAAAGAAGAAGGAAGAAAAGAAAAAGAACAAAAGAAAGAAAAAGAAACTTAAGAGGGAACCACCCGCCTCTCCACCCCATCCACCACCTGCTCTTCATCCATCTTCCTAAATTTTGGTTAGAAGCGGAGGACCGCTTTTATCGAAGAATCTTCCTTAGGACGTTGCTGCAAGATTTTCTTTTCATTTTTAATTGTTATTGAAATATTATGAATGTAATTGAAAATTTTGCAAGTAAATGAAATATTTTGATTCAATAGCGACTTCATGAAATCTTTTGAGTCAGTAAATTAAGTAATTTCTATATAAATAAATATTTTGAGGTCATTGCGAATTTATATTGAGTCGGTGGCGATTTCATATGTAATCGATATCGATTACATCTAGACTCGATATCGATTACATATAGAATCGGTATCGATTATATATAGACTCGATATCGATTATATCTAGAGTCAGTATCGATTACATATGTAATCGATAACGACTCTATATGTAATCGATACAGGTTTTATATATACATTTCAAAACATTTAAACTATCCTTGTTCGTATGGGGCTCAGTCCTTTCTTTTTTATTACAGTTCATTTCAAAAGGCTATCAAGATGGTTGTACACAGAGCTGTTGCCAAGTGTTCGCCCAGTGCCATTTCGAATCTCTACGAAAATGCTACCCCAGCTCGGAAGAAGTTACTGAGAGATTCAGTTTTTGGTAGAATATTTCAAATGCCTAAGGGTGTGAGATTTCTTTCCGATGTGGTAGATATGATGTTGACATTTTGGGTTGAAAAAAACCACTTCCGAATTGGGAAGACTGATGTCTATCTTCGGAAGATAGACATTGCATTGATACTGGGTCTTGCCGTAGTTGGCCCAGAAAAGTATACCCCATCCGTTAAACCATTGGAAGAACAAACCATTTGATTCAAATACTTTCGTGGAACGCCTCCTCGAAAAATTCTCCGGTCTCATATAGATGCTGCAATTTGGAGAGCGGAAAGTGATGAGGACTTCTTAAAGTTGTCCCTTCTATTTGTATTGTGCATATTTCTCTTCCCCGGGTCCCACCATGAGATTTTGAAAGACCACATCGACCTCATCGATGATGTGGAGACCTTTAATCGAACTTCGTGGGGTCTGCACGTCTACCAAGACTTGATTGAGTATATAATTAAGGGCGCGGCGAATAGAAAAACCGCCGAGATGGATAAAGCCCTGAAGACGTACAACACATATGGATGCATATGTGTACTTCAATGGTGGGCTTATGAGATCCTGCCCGATATATCGCCATCCCAGCTAGGCCTCAAGGACCCTTTCCCACGGCTGCTGAAATGGTCGGACAGGGCGCAGTCAAGGATCAAAGGTTACACTCGCGAGCAGATGTTAAACAGCAAGGTATGAGGTCTATTGCCAATTCAAAAAAAAGCAACTTACCGATTCATTCTAGAATCGATAACGATTCATTACAAAATCGATACCGATTCATTTAAGAATCGATAACGATTCCTTAACAATCGATAGCGATTCCGTACAGAGTCGATAACGACTTACTAAGTAGTCGATAACGATTCATTAAATAATCGATAGCGATTTTTTAATGAATCGATAACGATTTATTAAATAATCGGTACCGATTCTTTACATAATCGAGAGTGATTTATTATATATAACGATCATTTTATTTTGTTGTTTACATGTTTCATTTTCTTTCAAAAGGTTCGCGCTCCCCTCGTGCCTCAGGGCTTTGAATTAGAGATACCGGTGTTAAGAGAATATCTATGAGTTCAAAAGGAGGTTGGGGGGAAGAGGAAAGAACCGGTCAAAAAAAGTTGTGGAAGAGATGCGGCCGAAGAAGAAAAGAAATTACATTCCGGTCGAGAATATTGGAGAGGAAGAATGGGATGACGCATCGACGTCTGAAGAAGAACCCCTCTCGAAAAAGGGCCCCGCCCATGTGGGAGAGGGTCGGCCAAGAACTAGGGGGCCACCAAGGAGAGCCTGGCAGCGAAAGATAGCCCAGCTGAACCGTCCACCTCCAATGATTCTTTGTTGAGGAGGGTCGATCATTTGACGCTGGAGAACTTGAAGCTCACCCAAAGAGTGAGCGATTTAGAGGGAGAGAATAAGGCCCAGCTAAACGCTATGCTTCTTTAGAGAAACTATGCAACTCCTTCAATGAGAGGCTGAATTCAAGGGATGCGGAGTGGCAGAAGTTAAATTACTACAACTATTTGGTCAGAAAGGGCCAGACGGATATAAAAGAACTCCTTGAAAATTTATTGGAGGCGAGACCTAAGGTATGTGTTGAAATCTGGTTTTATATGTTCAGTTTTGTTAACATAAATCGATATCGATTATATATATAGTCGATATCGATTATATATGCAATCGTTATCGATTATATATACAGTCGATATCGATTATATTTACAATCGATAGCGACTATATATAATCGATAACGATCATATATAAAATCGATAGCGACTATATATATAATCGATAATGATCATATATAAAATCGATTTGGACTTTTTAAAATGTGGACCAAAAATTAATTGTTATTTTGCACCATTATTTCGATGTACAGGATGTGGCTATTGAGAAGCTGATATCGAAAGTGTGCGACACAGCCGTCGATAAGGAACCATCAGCTCCTGCGCATCATGTTCCTCCTCCTCCTCCCGTTGATGAAGTGACGGCAACTGCTGACAAGTAGCTTGAGACTCAAACTGATAAGGGTCTTGCTGGTGAAGAGGAAACCTCTTCCCAATTGCCTCACCAACAAGCTGAGTCTCGCTTATGACCTAGGCAAGCAAAACTCAGCAAAGTAATTGTCGTCAAACCTAAGGCACAACGAAGGGTAGCGGCTGAAAAGAAGCCTACCGAGAAGGCCAGCGAAGGACCAACTGCTGAGCCTGGACCGGTGGCGGTCATTACCGCTGGTCCTGGGTCAACGGCTGAAGATGCTCCTGTTGAGCTTCCACCTGAGCTGACAGCGGAGCAAAAATACATGTTAGACATATGGAACAAGCCTCTGAAGGAGGACGAGTAAGTTATTCTACCATGAATACTTAACTTTATTATTATATATTTATCGTGAAGATTAGTTAAGTTGGCCATTTTTTATGCAGAGAATATGTTAACACTGTCGGCAAGTATAAGCTGGTGGTACAATCCTTCAGATGTCTGGCGGCAACGCAGTACCTGGATAACTTTGTAAGTTTAACATTCTGTAGGCAAAATCAAGAATGGTTAAAGCTGCTGACAACTCGAAAAAGAGTCGATATCGATTACTTAGAGAGTCGATAATGATGACTTACATAATCGTTATCGACTCTCAAATTAATCGAGATCGATGGCTTTTAGAGTCGCTAACGATGGCTTATGTAATCGTTAGCGACTCTGTACATCATCGATATCGATTCATTAGAGAGTCGATAACGATTTCGATGGCTTAGGTAATCGTTATTGACTCTTAAATTAATCGATATCGATGACTTATAGAGTCGATAACGATTATGTATTTAACTCTAACTGCATATTTTAATCTAACTGCATTGGTTTTAGGTTATGGGCGCCTACCTGAGACATTTGGAAGTAATTGATGATAAAATCATCCTGATAAAGAGGTCAAAAACTTCCTTATGGACCCTGCCGCGCTGACATACATGGGCTATGAACTGAGAGATTTCAACAAGTTCCTGCTTGCTGAAAAATTATACGACCAGTCGATCAAGGTTCAAGTTCAACGGTGGGATGTCTATAGACAAAGAGAGACCGGAGGGAAGAAGCTGATGGAAACTTTCTTCTTCAATGAGTTTCGGAATCTGTGGGCTCACGAATGCAACATAGTATGCTTTTATCCTCTTTATAATTATTCTTTTTAATTTTTCTATCATACCCTTTGAGATTATATTATTTTTTTGTAGATATTTATGCCAATACATTCAGAACAATCACTACATCAAGCGCTATGATCGTAAAGGTAGTCGAACGATCGATAATGATTGTCGACCCTATATTTAATAGGCCCTCTAAGGAAAGATATGTGTCCCAATTACAGGCGTTGGTAAGATATTTTGCTTAGCATATCTTTTATCATTGTTAGCTTAACATATCTGACACTCCTCTCTATTATTTCGAAACAGACCCAATACCTTCCCGTGATTTTATATTCGTACGGTGACTCCGCTGCACTAATCAAGAAGAGCTATCCTTGGTCATCTAGTGACTGCCGGATCAAAGCCCTCCCTATGCACCAACTCGTGATTGTGGAGTGTTTGTTGTGAAGTATGTCGAATACTTTATGATGGGGAAGAAATTTGACTTCGCAATCAGATATAGATAGGATCAGGGCAGAAATTGGCCATATACTGGCTAAATACAAAGCGATGTGAGTATCTTGGCTACCGATAAAAAGGAGGGGGAGCAGCAGTAGTGTGGTTGTATTTTAATATTTTTGTAATTGTAAATGAAATATTTTTTCTTAATGAATTATTTTGATTATAATTGCACTATTTTTATGTAGTTGTAGTTAAAAAGTAGAAATAGCAGTCATTAGCGACTACATATATAGTCGTCATCGACTATATAAATAATCGGTGACGACTCTGTATGTAATCGCTACCGACTATATAACTAATCGTTACGACTCTTTATGTAATCGCTAACGACTATATAACTAATCGTTAACGACTCTTTATGTAATCACGATCGACTATATATAGAGTCGTCATCGACGGTATCCATAATCGATACCGATTCTTAAATGAATCGATGTCGACTTTATAAATAGTCGATGGCGACTCTATATAGAGTCGATATCGATTATGGATACAGTCAATGACGACTCTATGATACATCGGTAAAGACTATATTACAGTAAAAAAATATAGATTCTGAATTTCTCATTTACATTCAATCTATCATTATTAAAAATATACACTGTCAGCCCATCGGTCCCATTGTCGTGCAGCTCCTGCGGTTGTGACCATATTCACTGCACCTGCTACACTGTAGTGCCCTAACCTCACCCTTAGACCTTATCCTTCTCTTCCTCGGACGGCCGGCTTGCTTTCGGCAATAATAGGGTGGTCCCACTTTCATATTTTCAGGGAGTTGCTCTGCTTGGAACTCCCATTGACTTTTATCGAGGGTGGGAACCCATTGCTCGTCATATGTTTGTCTAAAGCAAGCGGTGAAAAACCAGTTCTCACAAAATTTATGGTAGTCGTAACTTCTTCGATTGATGGCCGCCACAGCATGGGAGCAAGGCAAGCCATGAATGTGCCAACGGCGGCAACTACAGGTCTTGTGTTCCAAGTCGACGTGATGAATGAAATTTCCGGAATTGACTTGGAATTGATCGCGCCCATATGGTTGAGCTCTCTTTCTACCGGCCCATTGCAACACCTTCTTCATGTGAGCGTCTGCTTTCGGGCAGAGAAGGGTGGTCCATTTCTCAAATATCTCTCTACGTTTTTGAAAATGATTGGCGACTTTCTCTCTAGTAGTTCTGATTAAGTTGATAATTGGTCTCTCTCGAGCTATCTTTAGCACGCTGTTTAAACTTTCGATAATATTCGTAGTCAGGGAATCGTACTGCCTTCCTTCCATATGTGCGTGTGCCCAATGCTTCGAATATATTTTCAAAATATATTCTACGGCCTGAGAATCAGCAGGATCTTCTTCATTTCGTTAATAAAATAATCAAATTTCTCTTTCGAATATGTACGCACGGCGCACCACCATAGACCCTTCACATTGTTCCTGGGATACTTGTGCTGCAAATTTTGTGTCATATGCCGCATGCAGTAGTTGTGATATGCGTTAGGGAAGATACGTTTCACCGCATTTATTAAACCCTTCGACCTTCGACCTGTCCGTGATAAATGCGAAATCTTCGTTAAACCCACCGATCACGAACGCACCTACTCGTTCAAGAAACCACATCCACGTATCCTCTTCTTCTAACTCGACCACGGCAAATGCTAACGATAATATATGACCATTACCGTCTTGCGCAGAGGTGATAAGTAGAATCCCTTCGAAACGTCCTCGTAGGTGTGTGCCGTCTACAAGCAATATGTGACGAAGTGTATTGCGGTAGCTTCCAATGCATGGGCCAAAACTCCAAAAAAATCTTTGAAACTTACCGTCAAGAGTAAGTTGAAAGGATGCTTGTACATTAGGATCTACCCTCTCCATCTCCTTCACGTAGGCCGGTAGATCAACAAATTGTCCTTCTCAACTGCCTCTAATATCATTAAGGGCAAGCTCTTTTCCCCTCCAAGCTTTTGCATATGAGATTTGCACATTATAAGCTTTTACAATATCAAACATTATCAACGTTGGTGTGTAGTTGAATCCTTCCATAAGTTTATCCCGTACATAGTTCGCTACGAAGGAGATTGTTGCATTACGGTGACCGTGCGGTCCGATCTTAGCGGCTCCGCATGTGTGAGTACTATTGAATGTCTTGATTTGGAAAGAATCGAGCCCAGTCAATTTAGAAGCATGTATTCACCACAAACAATTGGGTTCGTAGCATCCGGCTGTCACTTGATAACTAGCGGTCCTCAAAGGTCGAATTTGAAAGTTTTTCTCCACCGCGTGTTCTTTCAATGCTCTTTGAAATGTTTGTTTGTCTTGAAAGATCTCTCCAATTTTAAACGTCCAATTCTGATATTCAGTTTCCACCTCTTCATCGGAGGAGTCGCCCGATGTCTCTGACATTTCGTAATCTCCGTCTACTAGGGGATTGTCAATGTCTCTCACAAAATTTTTCGGATCCTCTTTGATAAACCCATCCGGTTCACCTTCATATTCTTCTTCTAAGGTATCTTCATTCATGGCTTGAGGATGACTACGCCATTCACTAGCGGTATTCTCGGGTGGTTGACTAGATCCTTCACCGAAGGGGTTCTGATGTGATTGACCAGATCCTTCACAGAATGGATAATGACGTGGTTGGCTAGGCCCTTCACTGAAGGGGTGCTCATGTGTATGGACATGGGGTTGAGTTACTCCGATAATTCCCATCGATGGCATGGTAGAACATAAGTCTTGAGTAAACCAAGTTGTCCATCCACCGGGGAAGATATGACTGAAATCGTTGGTATCTACCACCCTTTCTGAAGTATAGTCTAACCATTGACTACATTGTTGTGACCCATGCATGTATTTTACTGGGTCATCATACGATTCAATCGGAGCATCGTTTAAATCAAATGTTGCTTTCCCTCTGCCATCGTTCGCCGCAATATAACCGTCATCGCCTAACGGGACAGTATCGTATACAGTTTCATCCTCAAACTTACATGGCTGAAATGAATGAGTCACAAAATCAATCCCGCCGAGATTTACTTGTTCGACTTCAATCGAAGGATGACGGTTCCTTAATGATGAATACTTTTATGACGCCCTCGGATTTATAAAACGTAAATAATGTAGCCAAATCATCAGAGTCCAAAATGTCGGCAACCACAGGCGTATTCACTATCTTCATATGAAACTTTGTGGAAACTGTTTCATCCGCCTTCGTAAAACTGACAGCAGACATTCGCCTTATGAATTGTTCATAAGAAATTTCAGTTGAAATGTTAATAAGCCTCCGCCGGCCACCTTCATACAAGCCATCATCGTTTACAAGAAGGCCATCATAGTGACAAAGAAGAGGAATCCTCACGTCCGTCATCGTCTATTTAAGAATGAGAAGGAAGGGTCATAAGACTGATGAAACAAAAGAGAAAAGACGACTATAAATCTTAGTCGATTGCAAATACAATCGTCATTGACTCCATATAGAATCGATATCGATTGCAAATACAATCGGCATCGACTCCATATAGAGTCGATATCGATTGTATACACAATCGGCATCGACTTTATATGGAGTCGATGTCGATTGTATTTGCAATCGATATCAACTCTATATGGAGTCGATGACGATTGTATTTGCAATCGATATATATTTTAAAAAACACGGATCGAAGGATACAAAGACCTTTCATATACTACACGAATAGGAGATACTGCATCACTAAGAGACACTAATAAACTGAAAATGGGGTTTAAGTAGGATACCTCGCGTCGCAAGGACAAAGTTCAGAGTCTTTTTGCCACAATGAAGAAATGCAGGGGCTTCTTCTCCCAAGCCTCTGTTTTCTTCTTCGAAATAGCAGATCGGAGTAGATCAGACTAAGTAAGGAGACTTCGTCTAGGGTTTTACACCTCTAACTTTTTTGCAGGATAAAATGAGGAAGAAGAGGATGCTTTGTTGGTGAAAGAAGGTCATAGAAGGGGGTAATTTGGACCTTTTACTCTCCTTAGGGTCGGCTAGGCTTGGAGCGGGTTTGTCTGGATAAAAGTGAAACTATAGGGCTTCTGACGTAAAAGGCGTACCTGACAGGGCCTGCCAGGTAAATTTCCCAAAAGTCATAGATCAATCGCATATTCGAGAGATTTTAATTAATAGGATTTTCTTGATTGATAAAGAAAAATATCGCCTGCCGACAAACAAACTCCACCCTAAGTAGAAATCTTTAGGGTCTAGGCCGTAGGCGATAACCATCAAGGTCAGTCAACCATTACCTCCTAAAACTTGGAAGGGAGACAAAATCGCACCTATCGTCAACAAAACTGAAGATTTAATTCTGATCCTAACCTTTCATCTACTTGATGTATAAAATTTCAAGATCTGTCTCTTCTCTCTCTTATCTTCTTCTTCACCATCTTACTCTCTTAATTACACTAATTGATTATAATAAAACTTTTCAATGATAAGTGTCTAAATGTGTCTAGATTTTCTACACACATGAGCCGGTATTTCCAGATGGAAGAAACCAAGCCAAGATTTTGTTACGATAGATACGGATGGGTCGCTTATGACCAGAGCATGGGGCAAGAAAATTATCTCTCTTATGCTCTTCCAAAGAAGTGGAATATTTGGAATAGAGGGGAGCTGAGACCCATATAAGTAATTAAACAACTCCCTTAACCTGTGTTTCTTCACCTCTGATGCTTTCTCTTGGCTGTCAACCCTTTTCCTTAATATGCTTGCTTTTGAGAGGAGACACTTTCAATGCATGAAGATCTGTATAGAAAGTGTAATTCTTCATTTTTACATATAAGAGAAAAAGAAAAAACAAAAGCTTATCTAGTGATCTAGTCTAGTCTACATTTGCAAGATTGTTACTACTTATTGTAGACATAAGAATTATCCAAGTCAGCTACTCCTAAAAGGGAAAATGAGGTTATATGCATGAAGACTACTTAAACATCAGCTAGAGTTGGGGACTGGTTTTATGACTGCACATAATGTGTGGCCAATCAAAAATGTTGAAATGCCTAAACATCATATAAAAGTTATGGTTTCGTTTAGAGTTGGGGACTGGTTTTGTTCTTGATGTAAAAACTATAACTTCAGATTCAGGGAAGTTTGCAATAGGAGATGTCCGGGTAAAAGAACGAACGGAAAGCAGGTCAATGTCGAAGGTAAAGGTAAAGTTGCACAACAAGTGGCCAGATTATCATCAAACCAGCTGAAGGATATCTCTATTGGATGGAGCATTCAAGGTATTAAAAACACTTATCCATGTCGTCAATCTTTCTCCCCCCAGTATTCGGGTTGGCTGGAAAATCTGCACGTATCTGCGGGAGGTTCTGGTTCTGCAGAGGTGGTTATTTCAAATACTATAGACAAAAGTCGTTTTTACAAAGAAGATGTTTAATTGGAGAAACCAGCAAGAAGATTACGTTACAGGAACATAGGAATTTGGTGGCGATGTCTTGGAATGAAGATGAACAGCCAGAGGTTGCTTCTTTAGGAGACAACTCCTTTATGTTTATATATAATTTAGGGGATGGAAAAGAAAGGGGCCTTAGGGGCAAAGGGCTGAAACCCAAGGATAGCGTTACATGCTTGGTGCTCCTATTGGGCCTATTTTTTATGGGCCTGATTTGCACAACGGCCAAACGGATGTCGGTGGGTGTTTATTATTATTCTTTTTTGAAATATCAGGGGGATGGGGACTAACGATAAATGGAGGTCCCTAAGAGAATTGGCTAAAAGATACAAGGATGATATAGTTCTCATTCAAGAGTCCAAATTAAATAGAATCGATAATTTGGTTATTCTGGATATTGTTCGAGATGGATATGGAGTGGAAATCCATTGATGTTGTTGGGGCTTCGGGAGGCATCATAACTTTGTGGGATCGATGCAAGTTAGTAAAAATGGGTACTTTCAATGGGAAATGATGTCTATCGATCCTTTTCAAAAGATCTTCTGATGGTAGTCTATTGGTGATCATGAATGTTTAGGGCCCTCATGATAATTCGACAAGAGTAATTTTTTGGAGCGAAATAATCTCTAGCATGGTGTTTCTTCTGCGTGATGAGGTCCCTTGGTGCGTCGCTGGTGACTTCAACACAATAAGGTTCCCCTCAGAGAGAAACATGCCAGCTAGACAAATTGCAAGTATGGATGGGTTCTCTGATTTTCTTCTCTCTGATAATCTCGTTGATGTTCCATTCACTGGATCGATGTCCACTTGGTCTAGCCTGTAGGATGAGCCTTGCTTATCTCGTTTAGACAGGTTCCCGGTTAATCATGATTGAAATTCTTTATGTTCGGATTTCTGTGTTAATGTCCTACCTCGGCTGATTTCGGATTTCTGCCCAATTTTATTATATCCTCATTTCCCGATCCAAAGGTCAAAGCCTTTTCATTTTCAACTAATGTGGTTCAAAGATCAGAATGCCATTCAGGTGATTAAAGATGCTTGGAACTCAATGGAGATGGAAGGATGAGTTGGCAGGATTTTCATGGAAAATTTGAGGGCTACCAGAAAGGCTTTGGTTGTTTGGAATGCTAATGTATTTTGAAACATTTTTAATTTGAAGGGCGAATTACTTAACAAAATTAAGGCTATTGATATGCAAGAGGAAGTTTCACCTCTTCTCTCTTCTTTGAGGGATATCAGGGTTCTTCTCAGGGCTGAGCTTCAATTGGTTTTAAAGGAGGGAGAGATAAATTGGAGGCAAATTCCAGGGATAAATAGGTGACTGAGGGTGATCGTAATACAAAGTATTTTCAAGCTCTTGCTTCCAATCAAAGGTGTTGAAATTTGATCTCTCATCTTAATAGGGATGGTTCTTTTCTTGAATCCCATGAAGACATTGAGGCTTCACTGGTAGAGCATTATCAAGGCAAATTTAGAAAGGGGGGAGTTTTCCATCCTGTTATCGACGACATTACTCTTCCTTCGCTCTCTGAGGGGAACAACAGTTTTCTTGAAAATGTATTTACTAAAGAGGAGGTTAAAGTGGCGGGGTTCGACTTGGCTAGTGACAAAGCGCCAGGCCTTGATAGTTTCCCTCTTGCTTTCTATCACAAGTGTTGGGATTTTATAAAGGAGGATACTTTTAAGGTGGTGACCGAATTCCAAAACAGGGGAAAAATTAGTCAGGAGATGAATGCTTTTTTTATCTCGTTGGTTCCTAAAGGAGAAGGTGCTGATGTGGTAGATGCTTTTTGACCGATTAGTCTCTTGAATAATTTAAATAAAATCATTGCTAAATGCCTTGCAAACCGAGTGAAACTGGTTCTTACGAACTTGATATCACATACCCAATCGGCTTTCCTTACTAATTGTCAACTTCTTGATGGGGTAATAATCACTCATGAGCTCATTGATTCTTATCATATACTACAAAATATGAGATTATTAGCAGTAGCAAAAAACTATCGCTATTAACCAAAAAAATGCCGCTAATACCCTCACTGACAGCTTAGCAGCAATTTTTTGGTTAACAGCGGTAGTTTTTGGCTGCCACTAATAATCTTATTTTTTGTAGTGATAAGAAGAAGAAGCATGGCCTAATTCTTAAGGTTGATCTTGAAAAGGCCTATGACAAAGTAGATTGGGATTTCTTATTCTATCTCATGAAAAGGATGGGTTTTGGTGCGAAGTGGAGGTTTTGGATTGAAAATTCGGAAAAATGATGATATAAAAAGAGAAATAATGCAAACACAACCATAAAAATAACAAAGACGATTTTAACGTGGTAAATCCTTTCACAGGTAAAAACCATGGGATCTATCTCAGATTCAAGGCAAACAATCCACTATGAAAAAATGTATTACAGTGCTTCTAAGAATGAAATCCCTATCACTCTTCTTCACCAACATTGATCGCATCCCACGATCATCCCTTCCATAGTGACAATGCTTATCGCCTTCAACCTTCGTCTCTCACGATGGTTCACTCGATTCACACGAGCCCACTCGATTCACACGAGCCAATACATGCTTGAAACACCAAGGCAAAATATTCTTTGAGATTTACATCAATTCCGAACAAAAATAAGAATATCTCAAAGAGAAGGAAATGGGGAACTTTGAAGAGATTTTTAGCGTGAAGAATTTTTCTCCCCAAAACCTTACATCTCGAATTACACATATCCTTTTTATACTATCGGGGCAAGGATGTCCTTGACCAAGGATGTCCTTAACCAAGGATGTCCTTGATCAAGGATGTCCTTGAGACACCAACTTCCAATAACCACCGGAACCGCCACTAACTTCCTATAACCGTCGGAACCGCCGGAACACGGACGTCCGTGAATCACTCACGGATGTCCGTGACCATGGGTGTCCGTGAGTCCATTCACGTCCGTCCATCCGAATCACTCAATCTTCTTGGCACAAAGGAGCATTTCTAAATTTGATCATGATTATGACAAAATTTCTAACATGGATCAAGGATTGTATTTCTTCGGTGTGGCTCTTGATCCTTGTCAATGGTGTGGCGGAAGAGTTATTTCATACGGAAAAAGGCCTTAGACAAGGGGATCCCCTATCTCCCCTTCTATTCCTTTTGGTGGTTGAAGGTCCTAATGTTATGATTATGAAAGCTAATGAAGTGGAAATTTTCCAAGGCTTCCGAATGGGTCGAAACAATTCTGAAATTACTCATCTGCAATATGCAAATGATACCATTATTTTTATTGATGGGAAGGATAGTGAGTTGTATGGTATTAGATCTACTCTAGTATGTTGAGGCAATCTCTTGCCTAAGAGTTAACGTCGATGGATCTATCGATCCGACCATCCAAATATATGCCCTAGGATCTAGGAAAATGATCAATCAAAATAATAAATCAATAATCCATAAATTAAAATAAATGTGCGCACCTTGAGTATGAGCCATGAAAGGTGGATTGCCGATCTTCAACGATCTCCTCACTCTCAATACCTCCGAGCACCATGGGGATGCTTTTGCTAATACGGAGGGTTGAAGTGTGTTGAGCAATCGTTAGGACCAAGCATCCTTATATTTATAACCAATGAGTCCTTTCCTATTAGGGGCTTAAATTAGTAATTCTATTATGATAGGAAATCATAATCCTACCCTAACTACAAAACTTAATTATTGGTTGCTTATTATCTTCAAATTCACCGAATTAGCAACTATTACATTACAAGATTGATCTTACACCATTCACTGGTCAACGGATTGACCATAGTGACGACCACCAAAATAGAAACTTCTAACAAACGTCGCTAAGTCTAAGCTGATTGGGGTGGCGGTTAACCAAGATTATCTGCAAAGTTGTGCTCAGAATTTCGACTACTCTATCTCTACACTTCCTTTCACTTATTTAGGCCTTCCTATCGGTCCTGGATGCCAGAAGAAAGATTTGTGGATGTTGATTATAGAAAGAACAGAGAAGAGGTATGGAAATGTAAGTATTTGTTCTTCATGGGTAGAGTGACCTTAATAAAATCTACTCTTATAGCCTTGCCAACATTCTTCTAGTCTATATTCAATTGTCCTATATGGGTGATTGGTAACCTTGAGAAGATGCACATAGATTTTTTATGGGTTGGGATGGAGGAGAAATCTCATATTCATCTAGCCGATTGGAGACTTCTGTGTAGAAATAAAGAGGATGGCGGATTGGATGTTTTTAATCTTCAGTTTTTCAATCATGCTCTTCTAGTAAAATGTTTGTGGAGAATAGAAACTGAGAAAGATGCTTTTTGGAGAAGGATTCTGATTGAAAAATATAGCTCTAGTGGCAATTTGTGGGATATAAGCCCTCTAGTTTCTCGTGGGGGTTCGGGTATCTGAAGTTCCATTGTGAAAGATTAAACATATTTTCATGCACCGGTCTATGATTTCGATTAGGATTTTTAAGGAACTTGTTGAGTTTGATATGGGGGGAAATCTACAATGGAATTTGGTTTTATCTAGAAGGTTGTATGACATTGAGATTCAAGAGGGAGAGTATTTTACAAAGACTTGGTTGGAGCCCTGACCCTCCTTCCATGGACTTGGATTTGGAAATCCAAATCCTCTGCTCGTGTTACCTCCTTTGTTTGGTTTCTTGATTGTTAAATTATGTAAACCTTGCAAGTGTACAAGTTCGTGAAACTAGGGCAAGTACTAAGGGTATCATATCACAAGGATTATCTGTTTATCTAAATTAAAGCCTTGATTAGAAAGAGATTTTTAGAAGAAAATTTAACTATGATTATCTACAAAAAGCAATAAAAACAAATTTAGAAAGCAATAGAGGAAATAGTTTAGGATCCCTCTTGATCGAAGATTCATAATTAACTCGCAATTCTATTCATACTCTAATTTGAATTCCGAGTAATAACCTTCTCTTCGCTATAAGCTAAAGCTAGGTAAAATAATCAGATCCTATTCATAGTTATGGACTAGTCGAGACGATATAATCCATACAATCTCTAGCGATCTAATCTATAAGCACCATTGTATGAAGCTAATCAAACTAGACTACAAGTACTAATTCAATAGTGAATTTTCTATCAAATCTAATCCTCCTACAAGGTGATTATGATTATCAAAAATAGAAATAAAACGTTTTAGAAACATTCACATCAAATCACTAACAAAAGTAAATCTCAATCATGAAATCATTATCATAAGAGAATTCATGATAGAATAAGAAATAGAATTTTAACTTAATTACTCATCTTTGATTTACAAGAGATCCCAAACTTCGGAAACTAGCCACATATCGTGGTTCTAATCTTCATCATCAGAGTACAACTCTCTAATTCGACCATATAATGATGGTTTACAATTTCCTCAATCTCACAAACTCTCAAAATCTAAAAAACTATAAAAACTATGAAACTATCTCTAGAAAACTATGAATTGAAAAGCTATATCTAAACCTAAACCTAGGCTCCTTATTTATAGATCTGTAAGTCCCTAATACAATGAGATAAAAGAAACCCTGAAATGACTCTAACTCGAAATAGGAAAGAAAGAATTCTCGGATTGTGTATTCCAAAAATACCTACTATATATTACTGCTGTTGAAATTCCAATCTTGACAAGTTGAGATCCAATCTTGACCTATCCAGATTAGCAATTTCTTGATCTTTCTTCTGATCTCAACCAGTCGAGTTTGACACTTCTCTATTTTCTTCTTGTAATCTCGGCAGGTCGAAATGGGACTTCAACCAGTCGAGATTGCATCTTTCTGGGCTCTTTTATTTCTTTCTTTTTCCTTTTTTGGAATTTGATTTATTCTCTCTTTGGTTTCTTAGCTTCTTTTCTTTCATTCTACATTCAAAACCTCCTGCACATGAAAACATACTAAAAGTAGATATTAGTGATCATAAAAGGCCTAGCAATATTGGGTTTCCAGTGATTTATGTATGGTTTTGAAGGTTGATCACTTCTTATAATTGATAAAATTCTTACGGTAGACAACTTGAAGTCTCGCGGTTTTCAAGTGGCGAATCGTTGTTCTCTCTATTTGAAGGAAGAAGATGCCACTCATATGTTTATTCACTATCAATTCGCAAGAAAGATTTGGAAATTTCTTTTATGCATTTTTCTCATTGTGATTTAAGGGATATTTCTCTTGAGAATTCATGCCATTAGCATTGCTCTGGATTGATTATGCAATGGACATGGATTTAAAAACATTGAATTTGAATTAGAGTCAAGAATTTTCCTTGATTGCAACAAGGGAATTAGTAAAACCCCTCAACCTTGCTTACCGATAAATATAAGAAAATCAGTATAACCCGTTGGAGATACTGTGTAGGGCACTTTAGAAAACAATGCCTCAAAAATAAACTTTTTAGCAAAAAAGACCCGACTTCAAATGTTTTAGAAAAATGGTGCTTTCATAGATTTTAGAACTTCATAAAATCGTGAAAGCACTGTTTTTTCTAAAACGTTTGTAAAAAAACAGTGCTTTCACAGTTTTCTGAAGTTCCAAAATCCGTGAAAGCATCGTTTTTCTAAAACGTTTGAAGTGGGGTCTTTTTTCCTAAAAAGTTTGTTTTTGAGGCATGTTTCTCTAATTATCCCTACTATATGGGCAATAGTGAAGGAAATTAATCATAAAAAAAGCTTTTTCTCTCATATCAGCTTCAACCACACATGGTGTAGTTCAACAGGTTTGGAGGCATATATCGTAGTTCGATATATGGACGAGTTTGGATCAGGTTCCTTTGTCTTTCACCTCTCTTCTACAGGTTGATATCCATTGCAACTATAAACGCTTGTAATTTTTACTTTGAGCTTAATATATGTAGGGGTGAGGACCCAATAAAAAACCTCTGTTGAATTATATAAAAAAGGAATAACAATGCCCAAAGATCATCAGGTATAAATAGACCCTCAAGTCTGGCATATTATTGATATCTAAATTTAAATATTCAACGATAATATTGTAATAAGAAATATAGTGTCCAAGATATCTGATATCTAACACATAATCTTATCATTTTCATGGATGATAAAACAAAATGTGGTGATCATTTATTCGTTGTGATGGTATTGCATTATTCTCTGAATCCTGCAAAAAAGCAATTGAAGGAAAATTATCAGTCCACTTAGAAGTTCACTTGCCACAAGCAATTGAAGTGCTCCACATCACCACTTCAGCTCCCTGTCTGTCTGTGCGGGTTTGATCTGCTCTGACAGGGAGCTCTTTTTTCACTTAAAATAGCTCTCCGTCAGCCCAAGTGGAGAGGGGGCTGAATTTACTAAGAGCCACTGTTGGGCTCTGGAGAGCTATGCCAAATGCCCCTCATCAGTCTTGTCCCTGAAATGTTAACTGAGGATGATTTTATGCCATTATTATATTACATTGCCTTTGGGCAATGGTCATTATTGGGTGGGGATAAGTGGATAACACGTTAACCATCCCACTTGAAAGGATCCGTGTCATTTACCAGGCAGGTTTTGTGCAGGCAAAATTAATGACCTTCATGCGGTTTACAATTTTTCCACTTAAAAGCCATGTGGTGCCACATGACATTTTTATCAAGCCACATCGTCCACATAAACTTCACTTAGCCAAAAAATTATGCTCATCACAAGATCCGTGTCATCTAAGTACGCCACTATTCAATGGTAAAAAAAAACCCGTTTTAAATTTTTTTGAGATGGCACTTAATCGACTTTAGGCAAGTTTTTGTTCCCAAGGCAGAGCCCAGATTTTTTTCTTAGTCTTAAAAGGTAAATGAGTTAGTATTATGTATTAGTGTTAGGTGATGGCATGAGCACTAAGCACCTTTTTACTCAAGTCACTTTTTAAGATGTGTATTACGTAGAATTAACATCAATACCATTGGATAAGTGTGTCGTGCTCTAAAGATCTTTGATTTAAAAATTGTGATGAAATATATTAATCATTTAATTCAAAGCCAATAAATACCATCTAAAACTAATGGCTACCATGCAAGTCCAAATTACCATTAATTTTTTACGATGTTTGACTGCACTAAATTAGAAGATGGAGATTGCTTTCATTCCAATCTTTTGCAAAAGAAATCTTGAGTTGATGAGTGTCAAATGACATGGAGCATATAGGCCTTCCACATCGTACAAATCCCAAAAATTGACCCGAGTACTAACAGTGTCCACGATTGGGCTACTTATATCCCCAAATCAGCAGGGGTGTGGTGTGTGGTGTGTGGGTGGGGGGTGGGGGGTAAGGGGTAAGCGACTAGGCGAAACATTTGTAAAGCAGGTGAGGAGTGCAACTCTGACCATGCACTTCGCACCCCTTTTCCTTGGCTAAGGCATAACAGGCCTACTACCTATCTGCCGCACTCTATCCTTGGACTGGGTGCCATTTCGAAGGTAGTGCCAAAATGATAGTTCGTGGATGGGGGAAGGTATATATATATATATATATAGAAGTGATAACCCTAGGTTAGCGACTTAGGGTTGAACTGATACCAAGTGACACCTAATTCAAAAATTAAGTGCCGAAGCAACATGCACGAGATCAATCACATTCATCTTAATAAAAAAAAATGAAAAAACATTTTATCCACCATTCCAAAATTGTAGCCAAAGTTGGCAAAATTCAACGCACCAAGTACGTTGGATGGAACCCAATATTTGACCACAATTTTTAAGGCCAAAAAAGAAAATTAGAACACATGCCACGTGACTCAATATATATAGATATAAGGGTTCTATCCATGGTGAGCGTCCTCCAAGATCCTACATGGAGCATATATATATATATATATATATATATATATATATATATATATATATATATATAAGGGTTCTATCCATGGTGAGCGTCCTTCAAGATCCTACATGGAGCTCCATGTGACACTCATAACACTATTTTGATGCCACATAGAGTACATGTCTATTGCTAAGATCATCTTTGAAAAAAAAATTGATAACTCATCTTTATCATGTATTACTTTAGCAATAAAATTTGGACCATTAAAACTAATCCAAGTTTGACTTGTGCTCTAGAAATATTTTTTCCAAAAATTGGTTTAAATAACGCACCCGTACTCCACGGTCACTATCCTCCATTGAAAGACCTAAACGGCTCCTTATATATATACCTAAACAGCTCCATTTATCGTGTGCATCAAAGCAGTCCACACATCTGTGTGACTGCATGACGTGCATGGACTTCCATGTATTAGAAATTCGTGTATGTCATGTAGTCACACAGACGTGTGGACTGCCATGTCCACCCATCACTATAAAAAATAAGACTATTAGCGGCAGTTTTTGGTTGTAAAAAATTGTCGCCATTAACAAAATAGCTATTAAGACTATTTGCAGCAAGGGTTTTAGCAGCAATTTTTTTATCAATAGTGGCAGTTTTTAGCTACCACCATTAGCCTTATTTTTGTAGTGCATGATGGGTGGACTCTCATTGTATACTAATTCTTATATGCATAGGAGGGCCGGGGATATGGGTTAGACTTCATGGTGGATCGATGCATTGGAATTAGGTGGGGTTAATATAGCACTCATACAAGAGATTAGGTGCCACAACAACTTATCCTGGACGATCAGAGGCCACCCAAAAGATTTCTACATGATCTGATCCATATCTACCATCTAAAATGTGGTCAAAGGAGGAAAAATTCAATGTATCAGGATGTTTGAGGCGGTACCCAAATTTTGACCACAATTTTGACCACCAAAAGAAAAAGTTTAAATTTTTTTTATAAATCACATGCCACATGACACATGATTCCAAAACGGGTGTTATTTTGGGATCATGTGTCACATGGCATGTGATCTTGGATTCGAGTGCATGGGTTCATCCATGCACTCCAACCCGCATGTACCCTTTTTCATATATATATATATATATATATATATATATATATATACCCTTTGCTTGTATTATCACAAATGGGACTTTTTTAGTTGATCATATGCCACATGGCGTGTGATCTAGCCGAAACAAGTAGCACTTGAGGGATACCCTCGCAGGTAGCATCCCTTTTCCCTATACGCATGAATCTGAAGACTATAAATTCAAATGCATGAATAGGTTGTGCATTCGAATCAGTTGGGTGCCACATGGCCCTACCCGACCATTCGCTGCCATGCCAAAATGCCTAATGTCAATCAGGTATCATCTAAAAAAATAAAGAAGGGTAAGTTACCACCTTTGAATTTTCGGTCAAAGGTATAAAATTTCAATACACCATATTTAAACAGCGAACCACAAACTTTGACTTGTGAGTTTAAGGATAAAAAGTCCATAAATTTTTTTTTCCTAAAACGGTAGGAGACTCCCTCAAAAGTGTGGTCTAACTCACAATAACGGGTCACATGGCATGTGATCTAGCATTTAAATGCATTGTTCACGTCATGCATTCGAATACAACTTCCCATATTAAGGTTGAAAACCCTACGATGGAGCTATTTGGGGGTCATGTGGATGTAATGTGTGATTTTGTTTAATGGTGTGAAAATTAATAGTGACTTGATTTTTCAAGTCAATATTTATTTTAATTAACAAGCAATAACTATTGGTGATAGTGTTCAATGGTGACTAAAATTATTTTCATCAACTTTATGATGTGGTAACCAAATATCGCGTAGGATTCAACTTTAAGACACTGCATTTGATTGTAGCATTTGGCGTTGTGCGAAAGCTCTCAAATTAATCAACGATCTCATGATGAATGATTAAATAAAAACACAAAATAAAAAAAAATCAAATACAATCACATAAGAGACAATATTTACATGGTTCGGTAATATGCCTATGTCCAAGAGCAACGATGATTCACTATATTGATGATTACACAAGAATACACGAACACTCAAACCTCACCAAAGCTTACCACAAAACCCTAGATATGTTTACCAAAGCTTTTTACCACACCTAATTCGTCCAAGAGATTTCCCTTATATAGAAGACACAAATCCTACTTCCACTAAAAGAGAAACTAGTCAAATACGGAGTGTAAACACAATTGGGTTGTCGCGGGTCGCTCGAGCAGGAACCAAAGTCGCTTTTGCAACTTAGATTAGAGAAATTGCCCTTAGAATAGTGTACTGATCGCTCGAGCGGGAACTAAAGTCACTCAAGCGACTTACACTAGTAAGTTTCCCCTAAAGGACATGTCATCTCGCCTGAGTGACAGTCAAGGTCACTCGAGCGACCCAATCAAAGTTAGAGCTTGAATACAACAATTCTCTACCTGACTCTAAGCTTCACCATATCTTATTTCTTTCGATCATCGATAAAATTGTATCACCGTTGCCACCAGTGCCCCAAGTGCACTCAAACCTGCTAAACATTGATCAAATCTAAATAATGTTTAGACTTAATTATTGGTACCACCTTTGTCGTCATATCCGCAAAATTGTCCTTCGTACTCACCTTCTTAAAGATATCTTGTCATATTCAATTACTTCTCGTACGAAGTGATACCGTATATCAATGTGTTTGTAAACCAACTTACACCCAATTGCTCTTTTACCCTTAGGTAACTCTGTCAGTTCTCAAGTTTGATTCTTGTAAAGAGAATCCATCTATTCACTCATTATGGCCTTCAATTTTCGTGCGCATCTTTCACTGATTGCATCCTTGAATGAAGACGGCTCGTTGCCATCCATTGTCAACGCGTAGGTGACCATATCCTTGTAACAGTAGCAAATTGATGCTCTAACATTCCTTTTGGCTCTTCCACCCACTAAGGAATGCTTTAGCTCTCTCTCAACTATTTTTATACTTTTTCTGATGTAATAATTGTAGGAGTTTCTAATTTCACCAGAAACTGATCTTCCATCACCCCTCCAATTTTCATGCTTTCTTTGTTAGAAGTTTGTATGACAGATTCATCAAATATCACATCTCTGCTGATCACAATCTTATTCTACTTAGTACACTATAACCTGTATCATTTCATGCCATCTGCATTCGCTAAGAAAGTCGCCTTCTTAGCTCTTGGGTCAATTTTACTATCTCTGACATGATAGTAAGTTGTGCAACCAAAGACCCTCAATGCACTGTAATCTATAGGCTTCCCTGACCAAATCTCAATCGGAGTCTTGCACTCTATTATCTTAGATGATGATCTGTTTACTAGATTGCATATCATACTAATTACCTCAGCTCAAAATTCTCTACCCAATCCCGCATCGGATAACATATATCTTACCTTTTTAAGTAAAGTTCTATTCATGCATTTTGTTACCCCATTTTTTTACGGTGTATTCCACATTATAAAGTGTTTAACAATATCGTTCTCTTCATAGAACTCCTGGAACTGTCCACTGATGTACTCACAACCATTAACGGTTCTCAACCGCTTGACCTTCCTTCCAGTCTTGTTCTCAAATAGTATTTTTCATCTCTTAAAAATTTTCAACATCTCATCCTTACTCTTCATTATGTAGATCCATACATATCGAAAGTAATCATCGATGAAGAAGATGAAGTACCTGACACCACCTTTAGAATGAACCTTTGAAAGCCCCTACACATCTGAATGTATATAATCCAGTGTGTCTTTTATAGTATGAACCGTTGTATTGAACTAAATCCTACACTATTTTTCGAAGATACAATGCTTACAAAAGTCAACTTTGTCAACCTTTATACCTTTCAACAAGTCCAGCTTGCTCAACTCTGTCATCCCTCTCTCTGACATGTGTCCTAGGCGCATTTGCCATAGCTGTATAGAGGATAAACTGTTATCATTTGACGTAGAGACCGCTGCTCCACTTGTCACTGTACTCCCTGATAGAAAGTAGAGGTTCCCAACCTTTTCCGCTTTCATCACAACTAGAGATCCTTTCGTCACCTTCAAAACTCCACCTTAAGCTCCAAACTTGAGCCCATTGGAGTCTAGTATACTAAGCGATATGAGGTTCTTCTTCAGTTTCGGAACATGACGTACATCGATCAATATTCTCATAACCCAATCGTGCATCTTTATTCTAATACTCTCAATTCCAACTATTTTATAGGTCATATTATTACCCATTAAAATTATTTTACCATCTACCTCTTCATAAGACATGAACCAATCCCTATTTGGACACATGTGGTAAGAGAACTATGAATCAAGTATTCAAGCATTCTGTGAGCATTTAGCATAAGCACTGACAATACGTTCCCACCATCGTCTGGAGCTTGTTCGGTTATACCAGCCTCATCAACGACCCCTTTCTGCTTCTTATCCTGAGCATTGTCCCTCTTAGTTTGTAACTAAGGACAATGCCTTCTCATGTGACCCTTCTCGTAACACTTATATTATTCTACAATTTTTCTATTTCTGAGTTTAGATCTGGACTTTGATCTACCCCTTCCAGATTTATGGTCATCTGATCCCCCCTAACCAAGTCATCTTCTTGTGTATCACTATCTAAACCTTTCTTCCTCATGTGGTTACAAAGCAGTGTCGTTATAACCGACTCCAGTTTAATAGTATCTTTCTCATAGAGCAACATAGTAACTAGGTGCTCATAAGAATCGGGGAGGGAAGATAAAATCAATAATATTTTGTTTCATCCGTAACCTCTTCTCTAATATTTAATAATTCATATATAATTTTATTAAATTCATTAAGATGTTCGTTGATAGGAGTACCTTCCTTCATGTGCAACTTGCACAGTTGCTTCTTGAGATATAGACGACTCGTAAAAGATTTCGTCATGTAGAGACTCTCCAATTTAGCCCACAGCACGGCTGCCGAGTTCTCCTGCACATTATATGTAATCGCCTTCACTAGACATAGCCGAATTGTACTACATGATTGAAGTTTGAATTCTTCCTAATCACTATCGAACATATCCGCCGACTTACCCGTTAGCCCTTTCAACACCTTGTGCATCCCTTGTTGAATCAAGATATCCCGGACTTGTACTTGGCATCCTTGTTGAATCAAGACATCCCGGACTTGTACTTGCCATAAGTCGAAATTAATCTTCCTGTCGATTTTCTCAACCTTGAACTTCACTTTCGAAACTTTTATGAACTTCGATGCCATCTCCGATCGTAGAACAGAAATCTTATGGCTCTGATACCAATTTGATGCACCGAAACTCTCAAATTAACCAATGATCAAATACGGCTGCAAAATAAAAGAAAATCAAACACAATCACACAAGAGACAATATTTACATAGTTTGGCAATATGCCCACGCCCACGGGCAATGATAGTTCTCCACATTGATGATTACATAAGAATATAAGAATACTTAAACCTCACCAAAGCTCTCCACAAAACCCTAGATAGGTTTACCAAGGCTTTTTACCACACCTAATTCATCCAAGAGCTTTCCCTTATATAGAAGATGCAAATCATACTTCTACTAAAAGAGAAATTAGTCAAATACGGAATATAAATGCAATCGGGTCGTCGCGGATGGCTCTAGCGAGAACCAAGGTCGCTCAAACAACTTAGACCAGATAAATCACCCTTAAAATAGTGCATTGGTCACTCGAGCGAGAACCAAAGTCGCTCGAGCGACTTACACCAGTAAGTTTTCTCTTAAAAGACGTGTCATCTCGCTCAAACGACAACCAAGGTCGCTCGAACGCCCCAAACAAAGTTAGAGCCTGGATACAACAAATCGTGCGTTACACTACATCCTCTAAGGTTTCACCCAATCCCCATGACTTTTTTTGCCTTCATATCACTAGTCAATCTTCATGGTTTGCCAATCAAACTATTAAGGATTTTCAACCTTGACCCAAAATCCAATGATAAAAAACACTCTTTTTTATATAAAACCAAATTAATCAATGTTTGCCAAGTTGTCGTGACACCAACCCTTGGATTCAGTCCCACATGCCACCCAAGTGGGACAAGTGCAACACGTTCTCTCTCTCTCTCTCTCTCTCTCTCTCTCTCTGTATATTCTATATTTATATGAAAAATGGCCCCCTAGGTTGTGGTTGTAGGGTTTGGGACAATATGTCCGGGCCGACGTAGCGCTGAGGGTTGCGTCCACTTCAGCTAGGTACCATGTGGCACCCATCACGAGGATCAGGTGCCACAACAACTTTGGCAAAATTGATCAGTACTACCCAAAATATTTGTGCATGATCCGATGCATCACCACCGTTAAAAATGTCACCAAAGAAGCCAAAAATTAATGCACCAATTTGGTTGGCCGTTACCTTATATTTTTTTCTCGAACCGAGGGATAAAGAGTTAAATATCTTTTTTTTAAAATCACGTGTCTCATGGTTGATCAACCAAAAATGGGTGTTCTTTTGGATTGATCATGCCACCTGACATGTGATTTGGCATTTGATTGTAGCCCCCAAGGCTATGTTCGGCTGCATTTTCTCAACTCTCATATATATAAATATAAATATATATATATATACACACACACAAATTTTCTTTCCAATTAATTGCAATAAATTGAGTTTTTGATAATATATTTGAGAAAATAAAAATAAATTGTGTTTGTCATAATATAAAGTTAATTGAAATTTGTGGTATGAATGAAGGTGTCAATACTGGTTTCGATATCGGGTATCGGTCCGGGGATGTGACAGCCCGAATTTCGACACCTCGAAACCCGTGCCATCAGCACGAATTTCAAGGCCGTGCCCTGCGATTTTGTACGGAGCATTGGTATAATCGAGCCAAAGACTACAAGTAAAGCACATGCTTCTAATCTAATCAAGGTTCCATGCATTTAAAATAAAAAGCAACTCCAAGGACAGTTCTAGTCCCATGCCAATTCATAGGCATGAGAACTGACCCGAACCATCGATGATAACTGTTCACCCTAGCTGGTTTACTAAAAGAATCAAAGTATTTAATTACATTAAAAAAAAGAGGCTTGACATACCAAGCCGTACCTAATACTCTCAGCTCACTCTCAAAGTACGCAATGGGTCTCCTATAAGAATTCCTCAGGAGGAGGCTCTGACTTTTTTGTGGGCACATAATCCGAATCCTCCGGATCAACGTCTCCAGAAGTCGCTGCTGCCGCTAGTACTGGACCTGCGACGTATAGTCTAAGGGGTGAGCTACATCCTAGCTCAATAGGGAAATACAGTGAACATATAAATTAAACTCTCACATATATGTTAAAACAGTTTAAATGCACAATTTATCTAATAGAACTGCTGAAAGACAATTAAAATAATCAGAAATAAAATGATAGATACAACAGTTACTTTGCATGACTTTATTTATTCTCATCTTACTATTATGGTAACGGATTTAGCCTAATCACTTAAATCTTAACATAAGTAGTCCCCGAGCAATATAGCATCGAGCCCCCCGATAGAATACCCACCATCGTCGTCTAAATAGACACTTGTTAAATATTAAAATTTAATACCACCCAGGCCCTTTTCTCTTAGGCGGCGGGGTCTATTCTCAATTCAATTTCCCTGAGATGTACCAAAGGTGTATGGTTTTGCTGCCGTACCGGTACGGATATCCTGCCAAGTTAGTCGTGGGTATCCCTCCACGTTGGTGGGGTATTCTACTCAAACATTAAATGACAAAAATATAAAATGTGCTCTACATATAGTTGTTCACTGTGATTGTGCTAATTTTATCATATTAGGTCTTATCACTTCTTTTGTTTCACCATTTGGTTTCATCTGCAACCCTGGGATGCTCCTGGTTTAATGCCTTATTCAGATGCTCATTGTTACATTTCTACGTCCCATGGGGACTTCATGGTTCCATTTGAATTCACACACACACCTACGTTTTGAAAACACATTTAATACATGCCCATTTTTTTGAGATATTCTACATATATAAAGTACTCTACATACATGGTTTTGACGAATTAAAGTACATCTTTCAAGATATTCCCTATCTCAAAATAAAATCCAACGCGCTCCTTCCTCGTAGAGGTTTACGCGTAGCAACTCACGTCACACCTACATCACATGTATTACTAATTTACTCAGAATGGTCTCTAGAACCCTTAGAAACACAGCTCTCATAATCTACACTAAAAGAAATGAGAAGACCGGGTAATTCCTTGCGCGAGCGGAAACTATTCCTCGCGCGGGCGGTCACTTAGCCTCGCTCGAGCGAGCACTTGACCTCGCTTGAGCGATCACAATTCATCACTCGAGCGGTCATTATTCATCACTCGAGAGGTCATTATTCATCACACGAGTGGTTATTATTCATCGCTCGAGCGAGCACTATTTATCGCTCGAGCGAGCACTATTCATCGCTCGAGCGAGCACTATTCATCGCTCGAGCGATTATATATCGAGGTACCTGGAGCTCTATGCGATACCTCGCTCCAGCGAGCTTCTCCTTCACTGTGGGTCTCACTCGAGCGAGCCCAAAATATAAATATGCTCAGAATATTCCTTCTGTCCTCGCTCGAGCGAGCCACTTAGACCGCTCGAGCGAGCCACGTAAAGGTATAAGTTCTCTATCTGTTCGAGGACTATTACTTTCATCATGAGAGGTTTATTAATGTCAAGGATCATTAGTCTAGTAGTTTATACTCTACTTAAGACATACGTAAGCATCTAAAACCATACCTTAATCGATAAATCTCCTATAGTTTGATCCAAGCTCAGACTAAATGCAAAATTTTCAAAGTTCTCTACTGCTTAAACCCAACGAACCTCTCCTCCTCTTTTACAAAACCTTCCCCTCTTACTCTCTATTTTGCCTTCTCTCTATCTATGCTAAATTAGGTTACGTAGGAGAGACTCTCCTCCCCACTTTCACTTATATAGTGAAAGCTAGAAAGTTTCACATATACACACATAGTGTACATATATGTAGTTTTTTAGTTTCCTTGTGAATCACAAATACACGTGCATGATATGTGCTACACGTGCATGGTATGTGATGTGCACGGTTCTCAAAAATCTGGTGTTATGACATTCACCCCACCTTATAAGATTTTCGTTCGCAAAAATCAACGATACCCTAGGAAATCGAGTATGACTAGAAAAACATCGAATAGGCCTATTTTTACATAGGTAATTAACATATGGGGTCCAATGACCCGAAGTAAACTTGCATTGATCAATTATAATCCACATGTTATTATACAACCTAACCATACATTCCTCGTAGTCAACCTAAACAGTGAAGAAACTAAATGATGAAAATATATATCATCAGATATTCCTACAGTCATAATATCAATATAATATATAAAGATATAAAGTTAACCACATGATATCATACCTGCAAATGCTATATAAAGTTAAACACTAAAACTTTGTGACACTCATGTCACAATTGTATCCAAACCTCACAAAAATCAAAATTTTCATTTCAATATTTTTCACACAAAAAAGAATTTTTTTTTTCTACAATCGATAGATGACTACCTAATCGTCATCCTGCTCATACTCCTCATCCTCATAATCATCATCGTCGTCCTCGTCCCCATCATCATCATCATCATCATCGTCGTCGTCCTCCCTGACAGCAGTGGCACCAGCTGTAGTGGTCCTCGTAGTAGGGCCGGAGCTAGATGCGCCAAAAATAGCATCTCGCATAGCACCGATGCGCTCCTTGTACGTCTGCGGATACGCATGGCCCATGAGGTCTATGAGGAGCAACTCCTGGAACCGCTGATGTAATCTGATCTCCTGTCCCTGTAGGAGGATCTCCCGCATCATACTGCTGTCGGTGGTAGGTAAGGGCTGTGAAGACGAAGTGGAGAGAGTAGTCGGTCCCGTCGGTGTTTGTTGCATCGCTTGTCAGGAAATCTGACGATCTCTCTTCTTATTCACACTATTTTGGAGGCTCTTTAGATTTCGGCTTAGGTCTTGGGCGAGGAATGGAACGACATTATCGGTGAGCACGAGCTCGTTCGTCCTGATCTGAAATCCCTCCTTCCCATTTCGTGAATTAAGGAGTAGGGAAATCAAACGAGCATAAGGTAGTCGGTTGATCGGTGGAGGAATAGCACCCCTTAGGTTTCTTTTATGGGCATGCGCCATGCCTTTGATGACCACCATCGGAGTGTTAAACCACTTGTTGTGGAAAGCGAAGTGCAGAGCTCGCAAAATTGTCTCGCGATGCTCTTGCTCATGGCCGGTCGGGTGTAAATTCTTCTTAAACACAATGTCTAAAAACCACATGTGTGCCGGTAATTGGGATCGGGTGATCGATTGGCCTGATGCGGTGGCGCCGCCAGTAATATCCGAAATGATGGTCGGGAAGCCTACATTCCCAGAAAAAGGTGGTAGAGAAAGTGGGCTTGGTGTGTATGTATCGGGGCATTGCATGACAGTGGAGACATCAGCACTACCAAAAACAAGTTCCTTCCCGTCAATGGTGACGAGGATAGTGTCCTCACTCATGTTTGTTTTGAGTGTTTGGTAAAATAATTTTACGAGTCTCGGATAGTATCGAGCTCCAAAAGGTGTCAACAATGGTCGTAGGTGATTGTTTGTGAGAAAATTCGAAGTCCATTGGGTGGACGTCGGATCCCTAAAACAAGAGGGATGGATCTCTCATTCGGTCTCAAAAAATTTCGATCCTCACCACTCATTTAGTTGGATTGGAGTAGGAGGTGTGGATGGTGGTGGTTGTGGTGCCTGCGGCACTTGGTTGCGCGATGATGGCGATCGAATCGCCACCCGTTTTCTAGGTTGGGGGTTAGGGGTTGGAGAAGTCATTAATATTCAAAGAAGAATTTATGAATGAAATAAGGTAGTAATAGTGTAGATTTCACCTTTTGGAATGCTTTTGACGGATCGGTGGCTTGAATCGGACGGAAGAGCTTGAAGATTGAAAGGAAACCCTAAACTCTCGCTCGGCAACTCTCTTCGCGTGAAGAAGAAATAAAAGAACAATAATCCACCCATTTATATACTCTGACCTCGCTCGAGCGGTTATAAATCCTCGCTCGAGTTGTCAATATGTCTCGCTCGAGTGAGCAATATTCGTCGCTCGAGCGAGCCAAGTTTATGATTTTATGTGGCTCGCTCGAGCGAGCATAAGCTGTCGCTCGAGCGAGCCCAGAAACGTTTTTTTTTTTTTTTTTTTTTTTCTGGTGCTCTTTAGCTCGTATTGTCAATAGTTCTCCCCATTTGTTTCCTATATTGTACATCTAGAATTTATTATTTTTTTTTCACATAAAATATTGGTTCTAACATAATTTGGAGTTAATATGCTAAAATTTTCAATAAATTTCAATCATTCATTTAAAAATAGAGACTTTTATACTGCCAACTATTACATAATGTTATTTTTAATAGAACTACCTAGTTAGCATTTTTGAACAAGTTGGGATATTATTCTCTGACATCCGCCTCACGTTCCCACGTTGCTTCTTCGGTCGGATGATTCTTCCATCGGGCAAGCACTAAGGGAATAACTTTAGTGCGTAGCACTTGTTCCTTTCTGTCCAATATATCCGTCGGTTCTTCTATCATGCTCATATCTTCGTACATCTCCAATGGTTGACCTTCCAAAATGTGGGAAGGGTCCCCCACATACTTTCTGAGCGTAGAAATATGGAAAACGTTATGTACTCGATCGAACACGGGTGGTAATCCAATGCGAAATGCGACTTCGCCCACCCGACCCAGAATCTCGAAGCGTCCGAGATAACGGGGACTTAGCTTCCCTCTCTTTCCAAATCTCAAATCTCATCATGCCTTTCATAGGCGACACCTTTACAAACACGTGTTCACTCATCTTATAGTTGACATTGGTTCCCTTGATATCGGCGTAGCTTTTCTGTCTGCTTTGAGCCGCCTTCAGTCTTTCTCTGATCATACGGACAATGGCGACATTATCTTCTAGCAACTCGGGTCCCAAAATAAATTTTTCTCCAGTTTCTTCCCAATTGATGGGCGATTTACATCGCTTTCCATACAAGGCTTCATACGGTGTCATTCCAATGCTCGACTGGAAACTGTTGTTGTATGCAAACTCGAGCAACGGTAGGTGCTGATCCCACGATCCTTGTAGCTCTAACATACACGCTCTGAGCATGTCTTATATTACTTGATTTACTCGCTCTATTTGCCCATCTGTTTGTGGATGGAAAGCTGAACTGAAGTCCAGTCGTGTCCCCATTCCTTCTTGAAATTTCTTCCAATATTTTGACGTGTATAGTGGATCACGATCAGAAATGATACTGCTTGGGATTCCATGTAGGCGTACTATCTCCTTCATATATAATTCTACGAGTTTTCCTGCCGTGTACATCGTGTTGTAAGGTAGGAAGTGTGTTGACTTGGTCAGTCGGTCCATGATTACCCAAATGGCATTATATCTCTTTGTAGTGCGCAGTAGTCCAACGATGAAGTCCATAGAGATTGATTCCCATTTCCACTATGGTATTGGCAGAGGTTGTAATAACCCCGCAGGGTGTCTATGATCAATCTTCACTTGCTGACACGTCAAGCACCGTGAGACGTACTCTGCCACGTCTTGCTTCAGACCTTTCCACCAGTAATTCCTTTTTAAATCTTGGTGCATCTTTGTGCTACCGGGGTGGATGGCGTAATTTGATTTGTGAGTCTCATCAAGAATGGTTCATCGTAGATCGACATTATTCGAAATACAAAGTCGACCCTTGAACAATAATGAACCATCTTCCTTGATTGAGAATTCTGATTTGATGCCTTCCATTACGTCTTGACGGATCTTAGTTAGTACCGGGTCTTTCATCTGTAGTTCGTGTATGTGTTCAAATATCACCAATCTCACTGATATGTTAGCTAAAAAACCTCCTGTAGCTTACGACTCGATGTTTGCACCATATAATGCGAGATCTTCAAATAGCTTCCATCGGTGCATACCCAAAATCAAACTAGCCAATTGCACTGAATTCTTCCGACTCAAGGCATCGGCTACCACATTAGCCTTGCCTGGATGGTACTGTATGGAACAGTCATAGTCCTTGAGGAACTCCATCCATCTGCACTGCCTCATGTTAAGTTCCTTCTGCGTAAATAAGTATCTGAGGCTCTTATGGTAGGTGAAGATTTCAAAAGTCTCCCCGTATAAATAATGTCGCCAAATCTTCAACGCAAATATGACCACTGCTAGTTCCAAATCATGCGTCGGATAGTTCTTCTCATGCTCTTTCAACTGTCTTGACCCGTAAGCTATCACCTTTTTGTGTTGGTTGAGCACGCAACCCAAACCGTTATACGAAGCATCACTGTAGACCGCGAATCCTCCACTGCCTGAAGGTATGGCTAAAACTGAAGCTGAAGTGAGTCTCTTCTTGAGTTCTTAAAAACTCTTCTCGCATGCTTCACTCCACTCAATCTTGAATCCTTTCTTGTAAGCCTCGAAAGAGGTCCCGATATCTTTGAAAACCCCTCAACGAAACGTCGATAATAACCTGCTAGTCAAAGAAAACTTCGAGCATCGGTCGCCGTCTTTGGTTGCTCCCAGTTTACTATTGCCTCGATTTTAGCGTGATCTACTGTGACACCATGCTTTGAGACGACATGTCCCAAAAAGCTGACCTCTTCTAACCAAAATTCACATTTGCTGAGTTTGGCGTACAATTAGTGTTCATGCAAAGTTTGCAGAGCGACTCATAAGTGTTCTTCATGCTCCGTCTTCGATTTAGAGTATATCAGGATGTCATCAATGAACACAACGATGTAGGAGTCTAGGTGTGGTTTAATCACCCAATTCATTAAATCCATAAACGACGCCGGTGCGTTTGTCAACCCAAATGACATCACAAAAAATTCATAGTGTCCATACCGTGTTCTGAATGTCCTCGGCCTTGACTCTCAGCTGATGGTATCCAGATCTTAGATAGAAAAAAGTACTTCACCCCTTACAACTGATAGAACAAGTCATCTGTTCTTGGCAAAGGGTATCAATTCTTCACAGTGAGTTTGTTCAATTGCCGATAGTCAATGCACAACCGCATCGACCTATCTTTCTTTTTCACAAACAAAATCGATGCTCCCCATGGAGACACACTTGCTCTAACAAACCCTTTATCCATGAGCTCTTGTAACTGCTCTTTCAACTCCTTCAACTCAGCAGGAGTCATCCTGTATGGTGCTTTTGAAACAGGCTCCGTTCCTGGTGCTAATTCGATAGAAAATTCCACTTCTCTCTCTGGAGGTAATCCCGACAATTCTTCTGAAAATACGTCTTCGAATTCTCGCACTACTTCTATCTCAGAAATAACATTCTTTTCTTCTTTATCTCCCTTCAGGAATGCCAAATAACCGCTACACCCTTTTCTAATCAAATGTTCAGCTCTGACTGCAGAGATGAGTGGTACCTGCGTCGATCTCTCTCCTCGAAATTGAAATGATCTCCTTGTGTTAGGTCAGAAAATAATAACCTTGTTTTTGCAATCCACTGCCGCACAATGATGAGACAGCCAATCCATTCCAAGGATCACATCGAATCCTTGCATGTCCAACAATATTAATTGCGCATCTAATTCATAGACGGCGTCATCTCGTATGCTCACTACTACTGATTGGCAGACTAACTTTGTGTCCACTAATTCTCCCGTTGGGATAGACACTGATAAAACAAAGTTTAGTGTCTCCGGAACAATCTTCATTTTTTTTGCAAATCTAGGAGTGATAAAGAAGTCGGTAGACCCTGGGTTTATCAATACTCGTGCGTCATGTGCTACATAGCATCCTTTTTCATAGACTTGTAAAGTACCTATATCACATACATATACATATATAGTACATACTTTATTTTGAATTTCTAATGTACAAAAAAAATGAGTCTACATGCTGTTCTAACGAATGCACCTTCTCTATCTAAAATTGTATTAAATTGAAATTCTTTATTTAAAAGGAATCTCACCTTGGATGACGTCATGTACGCTCCCTGCTTCTTGGGCGGTGACTGCATAGGCTCTCCCTTGAACAATCGATTTTCGTGATTGAATAGGTCATGGCATGGAAGCTGAGGCCGTCTTCTCCTTAATTGCCTCAGGGCAATCTCTAATCACGTGGCCCATCTTGCCACATTTAAAACAGCCTCGCATTCCTTTTCTGCAATCCGCCGTTTTGTGGGCCTTGCCACACTTGGCACAAGTCTCTCTTGGTGTTGAAGAAGCAGCTCGTGAAAAACCTTGTGTAACTGTGGCTCCAGTGGAAATAGCAGGACTCTCGTACCTCATCGGTCTCCCTGACGCCAGCAATGGGAATTTTTTATGAGTGGTCTGTTGTGCGGCTCTCCCATACCCTCTTTGGAACGGTTGTCTCTGATTCGGTGCTACGAACCTCGACTTCTTATTCATCGGTTCATAACTCCCAGTCTTGCCTTGATCTACGCTTCCTCTTCCCTGTTGTTCCCTTTAACGGTATCGGTAATTGTTTTCTTCTTCAACCACTAATGCCTTACTCATGACCTCTCCATAGGTCTTTAGCTGAAATGATGCAATTCCTCCTCGGATGTCCGGCCTTAGGCCCTGTTGGAACCTCTTCACTTTCATCACATCAGAAATCACGTAGTCTGGAGCAAAATGAGCAAGTCTCATAAATTCTACTGCGTACTCTCTTACGGTCATCCTTCCTTGCATGAGTTGTAAAAATTGGGTCTACATTTGATTCCTCACAACTTTCGGAAAATACTGTTTGTTGAATTCTTTAACGAATTCATCCAATGTCCAGGGCATATCTAGAGTTTCTTGAGCCTTAGTTCGCGAAACAGATTTCGACCAAGGTCCAGCCTCCCCATCTAACATGTAAGCTGCCCAACCGACGCTCTCGTCCTATGTGCATGTCAGTACACTAAATACCTACTCCATTTCACTCAGCCAATTTTCAGCTGCCATGGTGTCCGCCTGCCCTGAAAAGCTAGGAGGTCTCATCCTCCTGAATTCGGTAAATGCTGAAGCTACTGGTAGTGTAGGCCCTACTGGAGGCGTAGGTATCTGATGTTGCTCTGGGGCAGCATGAGCTGCCAAGGATGCTACCTGTTGTGCCATGGCAGTTGCCATGGTTTCCATAGTATGCATCATCCTCTGACGCTCCTCTCTCTCTTCATTTCTTTCTCTCGCTCTATCTTGTTCTCTTTGATCCCGATCCTGACGGTCTCGATCCTGATTTCCTGTTTGATTTTGGTTCTCTTCTTGGCCACTGCCCTCGGGAACCTCCCTATTTTCCAATGGCACTCTGTTTGTAGGCGAGATGAACTCATCTCTACAGCGCAGATTCCTATCATGACCACCCCTGGGTCGGGCTCTTCCCCTAGGAAACATAACGGTCTGCATGAGAAACCACGGTTTCGTTAGCAGAGGTCCCTATGTTCTGACAAAAGGAATGATTGTCAAAAATTTTTCTTTTTTAAAAGAAAGACGCTTTGATACCAACTGTGACAGCCCGGATTTCGGCACCCCAAAACCCGTGCCATCAGCATGACTTTCAAGGCCGTGCCCTGCGATTTTGTACGGAGCATTAGTATAATCGAGGTAAAGACTACAAGTAAAGCACATGCATCTAATCTAAACAAGGGTCCATTCATTTAAAATAAAAAGCAACTCCAAGGGCAGTTATAGTCCCATGCCAATTCATGGGTATGAGAACTGACCCGAACTATCGATGATAACTGTTCACCCTAGCTGGTTTACTAAAAGAATCAAGGTATTTAATTACATTCAAAAAAAGAGGCTTGACATACCAAGCTGTACCTAATACTCTCAACTCACTCTCAAAGTACGCAATGGGTCTCCTATAAGAATTCCTCAGGAGGAGGCTCTGACTCTTCTGTGGGCACGTAATCCGAATCCTCTAGATCAACATCTCCAGAAGTCGCTGCTGCCGCTAGTACTGAACCTGCGACGTATAGTCTAAGGGGTGAGCTACATCCTAGCTCAATAGGGAAACACAGTGAACATATAAATTAAACTCTCACATATATGTTAAAACAATTTAAAGGCACAATTTATCTGATAGAACTGCTGAAAGACAATTGAAATAATCGAAAATAAAATGATAGATACAACAGTTACTTTGCGTGACTTTATTTATTCTCATCTTACTATTATGGTAACGGATTCGGCCTAATCACTTAAATCTTAACTTAAGTAGTCCCCGAGCAATATAGCATCGAGCCCCCCGATGGAATACCCACCATCGTCGTCTAAATAGACACTTGTTAAATGTTAAAATTTAATACCACCCAGGCCCCTTTCTCAATTCAACATCCCTGGGATGTACCAAAGGTGTACGGTTTTGCTGCCGTACCGATCACGGATATCCTGCAAAGTCAGTCGTGGGCATCCTGCCACGTCAATGGGGTATTCTACTCAAACCTTAAATAACAAAAATATAAAATGTGCTCTACATATAGCTGTTCACCGTGATTGTGCTAATTTTATCATATTAGGCCTTATCACTTCTTCTTTTGTTTCACCATTTGGTTTCATCTGCATCCCTGGGATGCTCCTGGTTTAATGCCTTATTCAGATGCTCATTGTTACATTTCTACGTCCCCTGGGGACTTCATGGTTCCATTTGAATTCACACACACACCCACGTTTTGAAAACACATTTAATACATGCCCATTTTCTTGAGATATTCTACATATATAAAGTACTTTACATACATGATTTTGATGAATTAAAGTACATGTTTCAAGATATTCCCTACCTTAAAGCAAAATCCAGTGCGCTCCTTTCTCGTAGAGGTTTACGCGTAGCAACTCACGTCACACCTACATCACATGTGTTACAAATTTACTCAAAATGATCTCTAGAACCCTTGAAAATACAACTCTCATAATTTATACTAAAAGAAATGAGAAAACCGGGTAATTCCTTGTGCGAGCAGAAACTATTCCTCGTGCGGGCGGTCACTTAGTCTCGCTCGAGCGAGCACTTGACCTCGCTCGAGCGATCACAATTCATCGCTCGAGCGGTCATTATTCATCGCTCGAGCGAGCACTATTTATCGCTCGAGTGATCACTATTCATCGCTTGAGCGGTTATATATCGAGGTACCTAGAGCTCTATGCGATACCTCGTTCGAGCGAGCTTCTCCTTCACTATAAGTCTCGCTCGAGAGAGCCCAAAACACAAATATACTTAGAATATTCCTTCTGTCCTCGCTCGAGCGAGTCACGTAAAGGTATAAGTCCTCTATCTGTTCGAGGACTATTACTTTCATCATGAGAGGTTTATTAATGTCAAGGATCATTAGTCTAGTAGTTTATACTCTACTTAAGACATACGTAAGCATCTAAAACCATACCTTAATCGATAAATCTCCTATACTTTGATCCAAGCTCTGACTAAATGTAAAATTTCTAAAGTTCTCTACTGCTTAAACCCAACAAACCTCTCCTCCTCTTTTACAAAACCTTCTCCTCTTACTCTCTATTTTGCCTTCTCTCTATCTATGCTAAATTAGGTTACGTAGGAGAGACTCTCCTCCCCACTTTCACTTATATAGTGAAAGCTAAAAAGTTTCACATATACACACATAGTATATATATATAGTTTTTTGGTTTCCTTGTGAATCACAAATATACGTGCATGATATGTGCTACACGTGCATGGTATGTGACGTGCACGGTTCCCAAAAATTCGAGGTTATGACATTCACCCCACCTTATAAGATTTTCGTTTGCGAAAATCGATGATACCCTAGGAAATCGAGTATGACTAGAAAAACGTCGAATAGGCTTATTTTTACATAGTCAGGTAATTAACATATGGGGTCCAATGACTCGAAGTAAACCTGCATTGAGCAATTATAATCCACATGTTATTATACAACCTAACCATACATTCCTTGTAGTCAACCTAAACAGTGAAGAAACTAAATGATGAAAATATATATCATCAGATATTCCTACAGTGATAATATCAATATAATATATGATATAAAGTTAACCACATGATATCATACCTGCAGATGCTATATAAAGTAAAACACTTAAACTTTGTGACACTCATGTCACGATTGAATCCAAACCCCAAAATGCTAAAATATTACATCACAAAAATCAAAATTTTCATTTCAATATTTTTCACACAAAAAAGATTTTTTTTTCTTCAATCGATAGATGACGACCTAATCGTCATCCTGCTCATACTCCTCATCCTCATAATCATCATCGTCGTCCTCGTAGCAGGGCCGGAGCTAGATGCGCCAAAAATAGCATCTCGCATAGCACCGATGCGCTCCTTGTACGTCTGCGGATACGCATGGCCCATGAGGTCTATGAGGAGCAACTCTTGGAACGGGATGTGTCGATCTCCACATCCTGTAGGAGGATCTCCCGCATCATACTGCTGTCGGTGGTAGGTAAGGGCTGTGAAGACGAAGTGGAGGGAGCAGTCGGTCCCGTCGGTGTTTGTTGCATCGCTTGTCAGGAAATCTGACGATCTCTCTTCTTATTCACACTATTTTGGAGGCTCTTTAGATTTCGGCTTAGGTCTTGGGCGAGGAATGGAACGACATTATCGGTGAGCACGAGTTCATTCGTCCTGATCTGAAATCCCTCCTTCCCTTTTCGTGAATCAAGGAGTCGAGAAATCAAACGAGCATAAGGTAGTCGGTTGATCGGTGGAGGAATAGCACCCCTTAGGTTTCTTTTATGGGCATGCGCCATGCCTTTGATGACCACCATCGGAGCGCTAAACCACCTATTGTGGAAAGCGGAGTGCAGAGCTCGCAAAATTGTCTCGCGGCGCTCTTGGTCATGGCCGGTCGGGTGTAAATTCTTCTTAAACACAATGTCTAAAAACCACATGTGTGCCGGTAATTGGGATCGGGTGATCGATTGGCCTGATGCGGTGGCGCCGCCAGTAATATCGGCAATGATGGTCGGGAAGCCTACATTCCCAAAAAAAGGTGGTAGAGAAAGTGGGCTTGGTGTGTATGTATCGGGGCACTGCATGACAGTGGAGACATCGGCACTGCCGAAAACAAGTTCCTTCCCATCAATGGTGACGAGGATAATGTCCTCACTCACGTTTGTTTTGAGTGTTTGGTAAAATAATTTTACGAATCTCGGATAGTACCAAGCTCCAAAAGGTGTCAACAATGGTCGTAGGTGATTGTTTATGAGAAAATCCGAAATCCATTGGGTGGACTCGGATCCCCAAAACAAGAGGGATGGATCTCCCATTTGGTCTCAAAAAATTTTGATCCCCACCACTCATTTAGTTGGATTGGGGTAGGAGGTGTGGATGGGGGTGGTTGTGGTGCCTGTGGTGCTTGGTTGCGCGATGATGGCGATCGAATTGCCACCCGTTTTCTAGGTTGGGGGTTAGGGCTTGGAGAAGCCATTAATATTCAACGAAGAATTTATGAATGAAATAAGGTAGTAATAGTGTAGATTTCACCTTTTGGAATGCTTTTGACGGATCGGATTGTCCGAATCCGTCTTGAATCGGACGGAAGAGCTTGAAGATTGAAAAGGAAACCCTAAACTCTCGCTCGGCAACTCTCTTTGTGTGATGAAGAAATAAAAGAACAGTAACCCGCCCATTTATATACTCTGACCTCGCTCGAGCAGTTATAAATCCTCACTCGAGCGATCAATATGTCTCGCTCGAGCGAGCAATAGTCGTCGCTCGAGTGAGCCAAGTTTATGATTTTATGTGGTTCGCTCGAGCGAGCATAAGTTGTCGCTCGAGCGAGCCCAGAAACTTTTTTTTTTTTTTTTTCTGGTGCTCTTTATCTCGTATTGTCAATAGTTCTCCCCACTAGTTATAAATCCTCACTCGAGCGATCAATATGTCTCGCTCGAGCGAGCAATAGTCGTCGCTCGAGTGAGCCAAGTTTATGATTTTATGTGGTTCGCTCGAGCGAGCATAAGTTGTCGCTCGAGCGAGCCCAGAAACTTTTTTTTTTTTTTTTTCTGGTGCTCTTTATCTCGTATTGTCAATAGTTCTCCCCACTAGTTTCCTATGTTGTACATCTGGAATTTTTTTTTTTTTTTTTCACATAAAATATTGGTTCTAACATAATTTGGAGTTAATATGCTAAAATTTTCAAAAAATTTCAATCATTCATTTAAAAATAGAGACTTTTATACTGCCAACTATTACATATTGTTATTTTGAATAGAACTACCTAGTTAGCATTTCCAAACAAGTTGGGATATTATTCTCTGACATCCGCCTCACATTCTCACGTTGCTTCTTCAGTCGGATGATTCTTCCATCGGCAAGCACTAAGGGAATAACTTTGGTGCGTAGCACTTGTTCCTTTCTGTCCAATATATCCGCCGGTTCTTCTATCATGCTCATATCTTCGTGCATCTCCAATGGTTGACCTTCCAAAATGTGGGAAGGGTCCCCCACATACTTTCTGAGCATAGAAATGTGGAAAATATTATGTACTCGATCGAACACTGGTGGTAATCCAATGCGATATGAGACTTCACCACGATCCGTAATCTCAATTCCCTCTCTTTCCAAATCTCATCACGCCTTTCATAGGCAACACCTTTACAAACACGTGTTCACCCACCTTATAGTTCACACTGGTTCGCTTGATATCGGCGTAGCTTTTGTGCCTGCTTTGAGCCGCCTTCAGTCTTTCTCTGATCATACGGACAACGGCGGTGTTATCTTCTAGCAACTCGGGTCCCAAAACAAATTTTTCTCCAGTTTCTTCCCAATTGATGGGCTATTTACATCGCCTTCCGTACAAGGCTTCATACGGTGCCATTCCAATGCTCGACTGAAAACTGTTGTTGTACGCAAACTCGATCAACAGTAGGTGCTGATCCCACGATCCTTGCAGCTCTAACATACACGCTCTGAGCGTGTCTTCTATTACTTGATTTACTCGCTCTGTTTGCCCATCTGTTTACGGATGGAAAGCTGAACTGAAGTCCAGTCGTGTCCCCATTCCTTCTTGAAATTTCTTCCAATATTTTAACGTGTATAGTGGATCACGACCAGAAATGATACTGCTTGGGATTCCATGTAGGCGTACTATCTCCTTCATATATAATTCTACGAGTTTTCCTGCCGTGTACATCGTGTTGTACGGTAGGAAGTGTGCTGACTTGGTTAGTCGGTCCACGATTACCCAAATGGCATTATATCTCTTTGCAGTGCGCGGTAGTCCAACGATGAAGTCCATAGAGATTGATTCTCATTTCTACTCTGGCATTGGCAGAGGTTGTAATAACCCCGCAAGGTGTCTATGATCAATCTTCACTTGCTGACACGTCAAGCACCGTGAGACGTACTCTACCACGTCTTGCTTCAAACCTCTCCACCAGTAATTCCTTTTTAAATCTTGGTACAACTTTGTGCTGCCGGGGTGGATGGCGTAATTTGATTTGTGAGTCTCATCGAGAATGGTTCGTCGTAGATCGACATTATTCGGAATACAAAGTCAACCCTTGAACAATAATGAACCATCTTCCTTGATCGAGAATTCTGATCTGATGCCTTCCATTACATCTTGACGGATCTTGGTTAGTATCGGGTCTTTCATCTGTAGTTCGCGTATGTGTTCAAATATCACCAGTCTCACTGATATGTTAGCTAAAAAACCTCCTGTAGCTTGCAACTCGATGTTTGCACCATATAATACCAGATCTTCAAATAGCTTCCATCGGTGCATACCCAAAATCAAACTAGCCAACTGCACTGAATTCTTTCGACTCAAGGCATCGGCTACCACATTAGCCTTGCCTGGATGGTACTGTATGGAACAGTCATAGTCCTTGAGGAACTCCATCCATCTGCGCTGCCTCATGTTAAGTTCCTTCTGCGTAAATAAGTATCTGAGGCTCTTATGGTCGGTGAAGATTTCAAAAGTCTCCCCGTATAAATAATGTCGCCAAATCTTCAACGCAAATATGGCCACTGCTAGTTCCAAATCATGCGTCGGATAGTTCTTCTCATGCTCTTTCAACTGTCTTGACCCGTAAGCTATCACCTTTTTGTGTTGGTTGAGCACGCAACCCTAACCGTTATACGAAGTATCACTGTAGACGGCGAATCCTCCACTGCCTGAAGGAATGGCTAAAACTGGAGCTGAAGTGAGTCTCTTCTTGAGTTCTTGAAAACTCTTCTCGCACGCTTCACTCCACTCAAATCTTGAATCCTTTCTTGTGAGCCTCGTAAGAGGTCCCGATATCTTTGAAAACCCCTCAATGAAACGTCAATAATAACTTGCTAGTTCAAGGAAACTTCGGACATCGGTCACGGTCTTTGGTTGCTCCCAGTTTACTACTACCTTAATTTTAGCAGGATCTACTGTGACACCATGCTTTGAGACGACATGTCCCAAAAAGCTGACCTCTTCTAACCAAAATTCACATTTGCTGAGTTTGGTGTACAATTGGTGTTCACGCAAAGGTTGCAGAGCGACTCGTAAGTATTCTTCAAAGTCCGTCTTCGATTTAGAGTATATCAGGATGTCGTCAACAAACAGGACGATGCAGGAGTCTAGGTGTGGTTTAAACACCCGATTCATTAAATCCATAAACGACGCCGGTGCGTTTGTCAACCCAAATGGCATCACTAAAAATTCATAGTGTCCATACCGTGTTCTGAATGCAGTTTTCTGAATGTCCTCGGCCTTGACTCTCAGCTGATGGTATCCAGATCTCAGATCTATCTTAGAAAAGTACTTCGCCCCTTGCAACTAATCGAACAAGTCATCTATTCTTAGGAAAGGGCATCGATTCTTCACAGTGAGTTTGTTCAATTGCTGATAGTCAATGCACAATCACTTCGACCCATCTTTCTTTTTCACAAACAAAACCGGTGCTCCCAATGGAGACACGCTTGGTCTTATAAACTCTTTATCCATGAGCTCTTGTAACTGCTCTTTCAACTCCTTCAACTCAGTAGGAGCCATCCTGTATGGTGCGTTTGAAACAGGCTTCGTTCCTGGTGCTAAGTCGATCTAACCAAGATCGAGGCTATTGTAAAATGGGAACAACCGAAGACCGTGAGAGAGATCCGCCGTTTTCTCGGTCTAGCTGGATATTACAGGAGATTTGTGGAAGGGTTCTCCAAGATTTCGGGACCACTCACTCTGCTTACAAGGAAGAACGTAAAGTTTGAGTGGACCGAGTCGTGTGAGAAGAGCTTTCTGGAGCTCAAGAGGCGATTGACCTCCACGCTAGTGCTTGCTATTCCATCAGGCAATGGAGGATTTACAGTGTTTAGTGATGCTTCACACAGTGGATTAGGCTGTGTGCTCAAACAGAATCAAAGAGTTATCGCTTATGGTTCCAGATAACTCAAGGACCACGAGAAGAATTATCCTACACATGATCTTGAGCTAGCAGCGATGAATTTTGCTCTTAAGATATAGAGGCACTACCTTTACAGGGGAGACCTTTGAGATATTTACCGACCACAAGAACCTCAAGTACCTATTCACTCAGAAGGATCTGAATATGAGGCAGAGAAGGTGGATGGAGTTTCTTAAAGATTATGACTGCTCCATTTAATATCACTCCGGTAAAGTAAATGTAGTAGCAGATGCATTGAATTGGCAGACATCAACTTAATTGGCTAGTCTCATCTTAGGGATTAGAAGATGAAAGTTATTCGAGGACTTGGTCTTGTATAACACGAAGATCGAGGTGAGAGATTCAGGGGCCTTAGTGGCAAATATTACTATCAGACCAACGATCTTCAATAACATTTATGAGCTTCAAATATAGACGAAGAACTTTTGGGAATCAGACAAGATGTAATAGATGGCACTAAAACAGATTTCTCCATTAGAGAGGATGGGACGCTATTGTTTAGAGGGCGTCTATGTATACCGACTGATGTCGATCTTTGACATATTATTCTGGAAGAAGCCTATAAATCAAAGTATGCTATTTATTCTGGTAGTACCAAGATGTATCGAGATCTGAAGAAGAACTTTTGGTGGAGAGGTTTAAAGAAGGATGTTGCCGAGTATGTATCCAAGTGCTTGGTGTGTCGATACCCGAATGGAAACGGGAGGCGATATCCATGAATTTTATCCTTGGATTACCAAGAACGGTGAAGGAGCACAATGTCATCTGGGTAGTGGTGAATGAGTAACCAAGTCAGCTCACGTCCTACCATATAGCACAAAGTAATAGGCTTGAAGAACTGTATATCAAGGAGATTGTCCAGCTACATGGTATTCCTGCGAGTATTGTTTTAGATAGAGATTCATTATATATGTTGTAGTTTTGGCAACGATTTTAGGTAGGAATGGGATCAAGGCTAGATTCCAGTTCCGCATTTCATCCTCAAACGGATGGACAAACAGAGAGGGTAAATCAAATCATAGAAGACATGCTCCGAGTCTGTATGCTAGATTTTCAAGGGTCATGGGACCAACATCTACCCCTGATTAAATCTGCTTATAATAATAGTTATCAGGCGAGCATCGGAATAACACCATATGAGGCATTATACGGGTGAAGATGTAGGTCTTCGCTGAACTGGGATGAAATTGGAGAGAAGTTTATATTGGGTCCTGAAATTGTTGAGAGCACAACTGAAGCTGGTCGTGTGATCCACAAAAGGTTGAAGGTAGCACAGAGCCGACAAAAAAGCTATGCCGATCTGAAAAGGACAAGTGTCAAGTTTCAGAATGGAGACAACTTATTTATAAAGATTTCACCTAGCAAAGGTGTAATGCACTTCGGGAAACGTGGAAAGCTAAGTCCACGTTATGTAAGACCGTTTGAAATTTTAGGCAAGGTTGGTGAAGTTGGGTATCGGATTGCTTTACCACCGCAGCTATCGAGCATGCATAATGTGTTTCATGTATCGATGCAATGAAAATATGTGAAGGATCCAACTCACGTCTTGGACTACCAACCGAAAGGAGCAAGTGCTACTCACAAAGCGGATTCCACTACTTGTGAGGTAGCGGAACCATTTGCCAGAAGAAGCCACCTAGGAGCGCGAGTCGGATATAAGCAATGCATATCCGCAACTTTTTGAATGAAGCGCAAAATTTTGAATGATATGTAATGTACTTCGAATAATTATGGATTGGTAAAGTCCTTGTTATGAATCAATAATAGAAACTTTTTATTGTATGTTGAATAGATTCCATGTGAGCATGCACAGGTAGGATAAAGGATGGTTACACCGGATGATTTGTCATCGTCAAATGATAATAGAGGTTCTAATTCTAATTTTTGTGTATCGTATATGAATGTATGTGCAAAGGTGGTTGAAAATGGAGAACAAATGATGAAGAAAAGAAAAATTTAAAGATTGGGAACAGCCGTGAGATGAAATAAGCAAAACACACAAAATCTGAAGAAATCGCGCACGCGATTTCTTCAGAAACCCAGAACTGAATGTTCTGAGTAAATCGCACGTGCGATTTTCTACGTATAAAAGGGCTAAAAGCCCATTTCTTCTTTTTCACACAAGATTGAGTAGAGATATTTGGGGGTTTTCTTCTTCTCCACGAGTTCTCAACATTCTTCTCAGGATCCACTCAATCCTTCATCAAAAAGGTGTTCTAATCAAAATTTCTTCATGCCAAAAGTGAGTTTTTACATTTATTTGAAATTTCCTCCTTTCAATCGTTTGAAAATCTAGCAAATGAGTTCTAAGAAGAAACTTGCTTGGAAGACTCCGACTTCGAAACGAAAAATCTCTTCGAAGAAATTGAAAGTTGACCTACCTCCGATCATTCGCAAGCAACCCACCGAAACATGGGAGGCAAAATGGTTCGAAACCGAATGGCCGTTCGATAACGACCTATTCGATAATCAACAAGAAACAAAATGGACCCTCAACTACCTCACCACGGCCGGGATGAGGTCACTCCTTGAACCTTTTCATGATTATTACTACCCTCGAATGGTAATATTACTTTACCAAACTTTACGCATGACTGAGAATGGGTTGGGATTGTGTACCACGATTGATGGGCAGATGTTACATTTTGATCTTGATCACATCGCCCCCACCATGAGATGCTCATCGACTTTGATCCTTGGTAGTGGTTTACAACCCCCAAACTGTCGAGATGTACTCGTTCATCAAATCATTGCCAAAATGACCCATAGTGAGCACGGATCAGGAAAGTCAGTTAGAAGAGCCCAGTTGTCAGCCCATATGTGGCCATTGGATATAGTTTTTAGGAAGAATCTCTATCTGCTACGCCATGAGCAAGAAAGAAACAATATTTTTCTTCAAGCCTTGTTCTCCATTTATGAGGGGAGATGGTTCAACGCGCCAGCTGTGATGTGTGACGGGATAATTTATGCCCAGAACCATGCAAGAGAAGTCCACAAGGCACCATTGATGGCATTATCATACCCTCAGTAAATCACCCGTTTGATCGAGATTTACGAGGACCAGGAAGAGGATGAAGAATTTGAAATATCTCCAAATGGCCCACACTACACCGATAACACTAAGAGATATAGAATGGCCGATTTGAAACAGAGCTATGTCAGGTTAAATGCAAGTGTCTAGCACCGCCAAGCCCAGGAGGTGGCAAGGCATGCTCAGCAACAACAGGAACAAGTGCAACCCAAGAAAGTAGCTCAACACCCCTTACCCCCTCCACAACAGGTTTCGCCCCAATAGCCACCCGCTCAGCGCCCAATTGGGTTGATTTTACGGGATAGATGGACGTGCATGAGAAAATGTTCAAGCAGATGCCGCAGCAGCAAAACTTCCATGAGGCTATGCTTGTAGATATGAAGCATTACATGTTCCGGGGCATTGCCTTTGAGTGCATCGATAGAGCACAGGCGTACACACCGGGTGCTTCTAGTTCACAAGGGAATGGGACTGCTAGAGATGGTGCTGATCAGGCGGGTGATGGAGCGGCCTAGTCGTATATTTCTTCTCTTGGATGACATCGTTGTATAAGGTTTTTTGTTAAATTGTGAGAAAATTTTGGATTGTGAAGTTTATAAGTATATTGTTGATAATTTATAAATTTTAAATGATTAGTCTGTAGGAATGACTAGATGTGAATGGTATGGATGATTTAGATGTTAATGTTTATATGTGAATAGGTTGAATGTGGAATGGTTATTTGTGTTCAATGTCAGGCCATGTTAATGGTTATCATGGTTGTGAATGGTTCCAATTGTATCAGTGCTAATTCATTTTCATGTGTAGTTGATATTTGTTTAAATAGTTAAATTAATTGTGGATAATTTTGTCATCTATATGACTTCAGTATTGCAGGGTGAACAGATGGTTCACACTCCTTGTGGATATGTTGATATGGTTGTGAATAATTTTGTGTAAAATTAGTTGTGGATATGCAGGATAAATGGTTGTTTGCTAAACTAGTTGTGGATAATTCATAGATAAATTAGTGGTGGATACTTTACTGTCAATGTGTTTTTGTCTACAGGGTGAACGGATTCGTTCTAGTTAATTGTTGTGAATTCATGATTCGCTTTTGCAAGTAATGGTGTGGATTCCTGGTTATCCCTGGATGTTTTTTTTGTGTTTACATCTCTCTAGTTATGTTAGGCGTGGTTTGTTTTCTTTTTGATAAAATGTATGATTGGATGATTGGACTGAAATCCATATTTCGTGTAAGATTTGAGACGGCGTGAAAGATTTTGACGTGTAACCCTATGCCTTCAGACCCAAAGGTCACGTAAGGAATTTTCGAGGACGAAAATTTCTTAAGGAGGGGAGAATGTAATATCCCAAAAATTTAGGACCCAAAGGTGCCCAACTACGTGTGTGTGTCGATTACGACGCACGTTATACGTGGATGAAATTAGGGATAAGTTTAGGATAAATTTGGTTGTTTTGAAAACATTTGGAAAGAACTAATACTATTTTGTGTATAATAGCTTCGTACCAAACCAAACCTTGTTTTGAATTAGAGTTAATACTCTAATTGGGTGTGCTAGCTTCATACCAAACCCAAAACACTTTGGATAATGACTAACACACCGTTACTATGTGATAACTTAGCGCCGAACCGATGCCCATGTTGATATGCAAAGCTTCTCAAGTAAGCTTTTGCGTTGCATGGAAATTTTGAGGAAGATAAACCCATTTCTTTTGCCTTTGATGTTGATCTCCCTCTCAATTTTCTCCTTCTTCTTCAATTATTGACGCAAGAGAGCGTCGATCGTACGCGTGATTTCAAACCGTGTGGAGCTTGTGAGATTCGCATCTTTCCAAATCCTCTTTTGTTTGATTTTGAAACCCCCACATACACGATGTCTCTAGATCGCATCAACGACAAAATCTGTAGTTTTCATGTGCATTTAAAAGGGTGAATCTTCGTAGCTATCGTCATTAATGACATGTGCAGCGTAAGCGCCGTTGTCTTGTTCAAACATTGCCCATTGTGCACATAGTTTACGCGGGGTTGAAAGGTATGATCTCGAAGACCATTGTAATTTAGATTAAGGTTTTAAATGTCATGAGTCCATGTAAAGGAAAGTGGGTTTGGATGTGAGGAAAGGTACAAGAAAAGAAAGTTCGAAAACAGGTTTGGGTGTGCAAAAGCACCCAAAATCGTGTGCGCGATTTACCTTCAGAATGAAAGTTGCGCGCGAAATGAGCATGAATTCTAGGCCAAAATCAGCACTGATTTTGGTCGCCGGCGCGACTTTGGGTGCCTGCTGAAATCGCGCGCGCGATTTTCCTTGTTTGGCTTCTTTAGAAAACTTCTATGACTTCAACACTATTGCTTCCTTAAGCATGTATAAGTGATGTTTAAATGCCTTAAACTATAGGCTGTGAGTTGGAGTCATCCGACAGGATTTGCGCATCACTTTCGAGTGACTTTCGAACCGAGGTAGGGGAAACTCAATACCAGTTTCATTTTTGACTTGATTTTCATGGTTATCATGATATGAATGAATGAATTAACATATGAACTCTTTGTTTTTGATGCCTGATTACGCTTTTGATTAGGATTTGCATTTTGACTCTGAATCCGAATATGTAATTGAATAAGTATTTGAACTCTACAACATCCGAACTCTTTGGCATCTGAACTCTGAAACTAGCTATAAATTAAAAACATTGCACCATGAGAATTATGTATTAAAATCTGCACTTTGATTTGAGGTTCATCAGAACGAATTCCTCCACTCTTTGAACCGTGTTGACAGAAATCTGAATCGCACAAGTATCCCTCATAATGCAGGGGCTTGTTGCACTTTCGAAAAGTGTTCATTGAATGACGATGGTTAGGTAAGGGTTCTCATCGGAAATCTTCGGCTCCCAATGCTATAAATGCTTGGGGGATTAGTTAAGTTATGGTTTTAAGTTAAATATTTAGATAAGACACTGCATGTTGATTTCAAATTGAATGTAGCCCTTACAATCCTATTTGACACAAAAAAAAATGCATATGAAATCATTAATCAAATTCGGCTTTGAACTCTGTCACTGAATCACTGTTTGATAATGCTTTTGATTCTGTCATTGATCTATGCATGATTTGATAAATGCAATTGATGTTGATTTTTCCTCTACTGAGCTTATCTTGTTAGCTCACCCAGACTATACGTCACAGGTATAGATACTAATCAGGAACAAGAGCTTGAGAACGATCCTGATTACGAATCGGAGGAAGAGGATCTTCTACCCAATGAGTTTTAACCATAGATTGGGACTCTATTTTGGAGTAAATTTGTATTTTGAATATTTTGGGGTTGGTACGTCTAGTAAATTTTGTGAGATGGTATGATCAGTACGTTCGTATATTCATTTTGAGAACTACAGTGAACAATTGTTTAGGTGATGGCTGGTCATCACCGGTGGTTCATTAAGTTCTTTTGTTGATTTATCTTGCTTAGAAATAGAATTTCTTTTGCCATATAAGATATTTATTGATGTTTGATATATGCTCTAATTTCTGCATCTGTGTGAATGTGCCAAGCCAATGGTGAACCGGCCTTCCCGAGATTTTGGGTGCAGGAAAGTCGGGTCATCACAAATATGACCGATCTTAGTATGTGCTTTGCCATCTACGATCAATAATAGCTTCTTCAAAGTACAACGGATCAGAATTTGGAAGAAGGTAAAATAAAGTGAAATCGACTCCCTCCGTTTGATCGTAGATATCATTGAGACTTCTCATTTTTATCGGTGCACTTGATTGACTACTTGATGATGCAATATCGGCCAACGGAAATGATGATGGTGAATAAGGAGTTTGAGGAGGAGTTGGAGGAGTTTGATTCTCCTTATCATTCTCTTTGATGACTTCTTTTTTTTTACTTTGTTCTTCACATGTGTTCCATTTCCAAGATGTTTCTTCATCAAAGATAGCATCTCTAGAAATAATGATCTTCTCGGTTACACAATTGAATAATTTACAACCCTTTGTAAGTTCATCATATCCAAGGAAGATGCATATTTCTCCCTTGTCATCAAGCTTCATTCTTCTTTGACTTGAAATATGTGCATATGCAATACACCCAAACACTTTGAGGAACCCAACTCCGGGTTTGTAGCCGCTCCATGCTTCTTGAGGTGTCATGAACTTGATACTTTTGGTAGGGCTTCTATTAAGCAAATAGACAACATAAGCAACTGCCTCTGCCCAAAACTCCTTTTGGCATGTTCTTTCCTTTGAGCATACTCCTTGCAATGTCAAGGATGATGCTATTCTTCCTTTTTACAATGCCATTTTGTTGAGGAGTGTATGCAGCCGTCAACTGATATTTGATTCCATTTGACCTGTAAATTTCTTGAAACACACTTGAGGTGTATTCACCACTTATATCAGATCTTATAGTTTTAAGAAAATAAGCACTATGTTTTTCCACCATTGATTTAAATTGCATGAAAGTCTCAAATACATCTGATTTTTGTTTGAGAAAATACACCTAAGTCTTTCTGCTGAATTCATCGATAAAAGTGAGAAAATACCTATTTTCTCCTTTTGATGTAACCTCCATTAAACCTGCAACATCAGAGTGAATAAGTTGAAGAGGTTCAAAAGCTCTTCTTAATTCTCCCACCGGAAAACTTAATCTATGTTGTTTACCAAAAATACATCCTTCACAGAATTGTTTTGGATGCTCAATTTTAGATAAACCTTTCACCATATTAGTTTGAGATAATAACTCTAGCCCGCTAAATCCAAGATGTCCGTAGCGCAAATGCCATAACCAAGAGTTGTCTTTCACAATAGAGTTGAAGCATGTAACTGCATTATTCTTAATTTTTAAAATGAAAAGTCTATTCTTTGACATCTCCACCTTTGCAATGATATCATTATTGCAATTTTTAATAACAAGAGTGTGGTCCTTCATATGTATGTCATAATCTGTTTCTAAGAGTTGTCCCAAACTCATAATATTGTTTTGCATTACGGGAACATAATAAACATCGAAAATATATTGAGGATCACCATTTTTTAATTGAATTATAATTTTTCCCTTTCCTTTTACTAGAGTTTTAGATAAGTCGCCAAACGTCACATCACCTTTTATCGACTCATCAAACTCGATAAATATTTCTTTTTCACCACATATATGATTACTAGCTCTAGTATCAAGCAACCAAGTGGTTTGATATCTTGATTCATCTCCCTTATATGCAAGTAACACAGTAGTTACTTGTTCAATCTTTTATTCAAAGAGATTAGCTTGTTCATCAACATCATTTGTAGATTTACTTCTACATTCTTACTATAATAACCAAACTTTTGACAATTGTAACATTTGAAATATGATTTATTATACTTTGGCTTGTATGATGAACTGAAAAGATCTCTATAACCTCTTCCTCTTTGGCCTCGTCCTCGTTCATTTGAAAAACCACCATGATCACCACATCCCTTTTCATTATGATAATTACCACGGTCACCACGAGTAAAACCTCTACCTCAATATCCTCTGCCACGTCCTCTGAAGTTCTTTTTATCTTCTTTAAGGATCAATTTGCTTTGCAAAGTTTGCTTTACTTCTTCATTAGAGTTTTGTTTCATTCTTTGTTCATAGGCTTCAAGTGATCCCATAAGTTCATCAATTGAAAGAGTAGACAAATCTTTCGCTTCTTCAATCACCACCACAACGTGTTCAAATCGCTGTATCAACGATCTTAGAATTTTTTCTATCACCCGCACATCCTCCATGCTTTCACAATTTCTCTTCATTTTGTTAACAATAATCAAAATGCGAGAAAAATATTTTGAAATCAACTCACTTTTGTTCATACGAATGGATTCAAATTCAGCTCGAAGAGCTTGAAGATGAACCTTTTTTTATTTATCAACTCCTTTGAATGAATTTTGCAAGATCTCCCAAGCTTGCTTAGACGACATGGCATTTGATATTTTTTCAAAAATTGACGTTTCAACTCCTTGGTAGATTAAGAACATTGTTTTCTTATCCTTCTTTCGTACCTCTTTCAATGCCTCTTTTTGAGTTGTCGTAAGTGTTGCTTTCGCTTGTGATGATTCCGGTTCATTGTAGCCGTTATCAACGATGTCCGACAAATCTTGCGATCCTAGCATGACTTTCATTTGAATGCTCTAATTATCATAAATTTCTTTTGTTAAGATTGAAATTTGGGGCTGAATCATATTCGTCATCTTCCTTAATCGAACAGGGCTCTGATACCAATTTGAAGGAGATAAAATAGACCAACTTGTGCTGCTGCACTACAAAGGATTTTCTTATACTAAAAGAGCTTGCTAGCTACTAACACTTTAAACTTACTTTCATTTAAAAGATTCAATTTGTATCTTGCTACATGATTACACCAATATATATAAGGATAAAAGTACATCGAAAAAATAAAAGACACTTTGAAATATGAAAAGACACCTAGAACCTTAAAAAGACACCTAGGAAATGACTTCTAAGAAACAAAACAAAATAATTATTTCTCTCTTGAGAAATGAAAGGTCTTCTTGACAAATGAAGGGTCATCTTATAACTTGAAAAAGTTACTTAAAGCATGTCCCAAAATAATTTTTTAAGGTATGCAACCTAAGACCCACTTTACTTGGGTTTGTGTTCCAACACAATTAGCCAAAAAGGGGGTTGACATGGGCACTTCTTTTACTTTGTACTTTCCAAGTAATTTCAGGTTGAGTGCCTCGCTTACCCCTATCTTTCACTTTTTTTAATGAATCGTTGTTATTCATAATATAAAAAAAATAAATATTCAATAAGAATGAACTAAAACATGCTCTTCATAATAATTTCGCCAATTTATTACAATAATAATGAATTACAATGACGAAGACTTGCCAATTCCAAATAGACCCTTAAATAGGGCATAATAGTGGTATATAAATTTAAATAATTAATCAATGGTAATCTCATAAAAAAAAAAAAAGTCATAATCTCCAAGGTCTCCAACAACTAATCTTTTAAGTTTCGTTGACGATAAAACAAAATGTCTCGATCATTTGTTAATTGTGATGGTCTTGCATTATTCTCCGAATCCTGTAAAGCAAAAAATGGACCGCATACGATTAGTCCTCTTATATTTGAAGAAGATTTATTCAACAGAAAAATAATTGATGCAGATTTGCTTTTTTATATGGCTACTTAGCTTGCCAAATTATATGGACACACTACAAATACTTAGACTATTAGTGACAATGTTTTAACCATAGCTATTAACATAAAAATTTATTATTTCAGTAGCCAGAGAATGAATTAGTAGCAGTAATTTTTTTTTTTTTAATTAATAACGACAATTTTTAGCTGTAGCTGAAATAACTTATTTTCCTTGTAACACTAATAAGTCATTAGGTCTTTTCACTGAATTGTAAACCACTGGGGTGGAAAAAACACCCAGTCCACTTTTTAACCATGTGGTGCTATCCAACATTTTTTTACCAAGGCACATCATTCAAGTGGCAGAGCATTATATAAACATCAATCAGCTGAAAAATATGCTCATCACAAAATCCGTGTTAAACTGCGATAGGGATGCTTCGAGAATCCCATGTTAAAGTTCTCAGATCTAATAGTGAGAATTTTCTAATGGGCATTTTCTACGTCAAGTACACTCGTATGATGTTGAGCCACGTGGATGACTCCGATTCTGCTACGTGGCATTCGCCCCAAAAGTAGGTGGTAATGGTTTTATAACAACCTTAAACGGTGGATTATAAACAATAATATTGTTTTTAGCCAAGAAATAACCCTCAAGGCCTCCATTTTAATTTTTTTCACCTTTAAAAAAAAAATATGAACGCTGAAATGGACCAATTTCAGCTCGTGTAGGAAAGGTGGTCTCCACTACAAATATTACTTCCAGGCATTATTTTGGCATGAGAAGTTAGCCTTTACAAATAGTTTAAAGGTAAGACTTAATATTTTGGAGATATGTATCATTTAAAAACACCATCTAAGCTTTATTTGAAGGTCATTAGTCCTAAAGACCTCTAATACAAAGATAAAAATAATACAATCTCTATCCTAAGATTCGCGCAATCAATTGTTATTCCAATAATGGCCTTTGACTGCATAGGATCATACGATAAAGTTTTTTTGTGTCAATTGTTTGCATTGAGGATCTTTATATCATGTCCTTCAAATCAGACGGCTCAAATGGTGTTTTATATAGCACAGGTAAGCAAAAAACTAATTCTTTCTTTTAAACTACGTGCAAGGGCTAACTTCTTGTATAATGGCTCACAACACACACACACACATATATATAATGTCCGGGTATATACGTTCGGGCGCAGAGATATTTCTACGCCAATTGATATGAGTGTAACACGTAGTGCCTCTTTTGTGAAGTGATGGGTGGCATGAGGCCCACTTTACTAACTAGGATTATACTTTTAAAAGTTAAATACTCTTCCAACCGTCAATCTTAACTTTTTTAAAGTGTCTTTTTTTTTCTCTATTTTTTCAAAAAGTGTCAGATTTACTTTTTCATACATATTTTACTCAAAAAAAGTGGTGCCCGATAGCGAAGCACTAGCACCTCTACAAAGAAGTGTTAGCGCCTCATTTCACTATAAAAAATAAGACTATTAGTGGCGGCCAAAAACTGCCACTATTAACAAAAATACTTTTAAGACTATTAGCGACGAGAGCATTAGCGACAACTCTTTTGTTAATAGTATTAACAAAAATACTTTTAAGACTAACGCTTCTTTGTAGAGGTGTTAGCGTTTCGCTACCGGGTGGTGAGCGCTTATATTTTTTTTTGTAAAATATACCTAAAAAAGTAACTGTAACACTTTCTTAGAAAAAGAGAGAAGAGAGAAAAAAGAAAGAGAGTTTAAAAAGACTTCTAAAAAAGTCAAGAATGACAGCGGAAAAGGAATATAGCTTTTAAAATATTTTTAAATTTTAATTCTAGTTAGTAAAGTAATTTCCATGCCACCCATCACTTCACAAAAAAACCGCTACGTGTCCTGCCCATATCAATTGGCGTAGAAATATCTCTATGTCCGAGCGCATCTGCCCTTTTTCTTATATGAATCTCCTATTTTTTTTGTGCATAACAATGAGTATTAAGTAATATCTTTGAGGAACTCAAGTTGAATTGCATTTGTGAGGTTAAAATATTTATTTAAGGCATCATAATGATAATTTCTATATGCCTGACATTCTAAGAAAATTATAAATTTGTTGTATGTTTTAGCTTTGGCGTACGAAGACGTATGTGTAACTAAAATATTATTTAAATTCCAAATAATAAACTATATCTTCTTTTTCTTAGGGAAAAGAATAACCTATATCTACAAAAAAACTTTCATAATATATAGGAAATCAATAAAAAATTAAAAATGATTAAACCTTAAATTCATTAAGTTAATAATACCTTGCATAAAGGGTATTAACCCCAAATTGGTAATATATGTTTGACAAAAATACCATGCTAATATTATTTTTATAAACAAAAAATGAGTACAATATTATTTTATATATCCGCCAATTTGTTTTTTCATAAGTAAGCTCGTATTGAACCTATGATCTCAACCCTAACTCCTTTATAGTCAAAGTCATTTTTGGAAATTTGACCCAAATTAAAGAGCATATGATGCAAAAGTAGTCACCTTAAATGAAACACTTCAAAAGCATTTACTTGAAAGGGCATATACCCTATACATTTTTTTAAATATTTACCTTAAGGAACACTTGATATATCCTTTTAGGTAATTATTTTTAAAGCATTTACCTTAGAGAGCATCTGACATTCTCTCTTAAGGGCATATGCCCTCCTAAGTAATTATTTGTAAAATGAGTACTGCAAGGTTTTTTGTCAAAATATGCCTTTCAAGGTAAATTTATGTTCTTTTTTATACTAAGCTATATCTCTATGTATTTATTATGGTGCACATTTTCAGTGCTACTCACATCATGAACGGCTTCCCTCAATAGCATCACCTGCTCCTTTGACACAGTTCTCACCTGATCATAGCATTTAATAAACAAGCTTTCATTAGAAATTTCTAATATGTGAATAAGTGACAAATTTCGCTAAATGTTGACAAAATTTCTCAAAATTTGCCAAAAAGGGGGTATAACGAAAAATTCGGTAAATTTTGATAATTTCAGTAATTTTCGGTGAAGTTTCGGAAAATTTGGTATTTAAAATTTTTTTTTTTTTTGTATAGTTAAAATTTTAATTTATTTTATTTTATATATGTTTGCAATTTAGTATATATTATAATAATTAAATATATATATATATATATATATATATATATCTAGATATATATATATTTAATCCTCGAAATTTTCTCGAATTTTTTTCCGAAAGTTATCGAAATTAATCTGAAATGACCACCCCCCCCCCCCCCACCGAAAATTTATCGAAAACTAAATTTGTCACTATGCAGACACCTCATATATTAATAAAGTAAAAAAGTTACAAAGAGATATCAAGGAAGTCAGGGATCAGTTTAACTAACCTTTTTGACGATGGTCCAAACGACACCCTCAGTGCAAGGTGGAGTGGTGAGAGATCCCATATATCTGTAATATTTTCTACTACCCAATCTAATATGCCTTGGGTTGACAATCCCCACTACTTCATCAGCATCTTGCGTGTTCGCAATTTGGCTTATATAATTCGTCAACTGTTGATAGAATAAAGATGATTTAATTAATTATGCTGTGTTTGGTAATGAGATTGACGGTCTCACCGTCGCTCCTTGCCCGTTTTCCGCCTGATCCACACCAGAGTGCTTTGTATACCGTCGTCCCCCCACCACAAATACATACATCCGCTCCCAGCCAGTGTCAGCGTGCTCCTAAGTCCTAATGCATACTATGCCAGAGAGCAACGCGGAGCAGCGGCACTACAAAAAACAAGGCTAATAGCGGCAGCTAAAAACTGCCACTAATAGTCTTTAATAGTTTTTTTTTGCTAATAATAAACTTTTTTTTTGTAGTGGGGGAAGCATTGGCAAACAGACCCTTAGATTCTGGGTAGTTGGCAACTTCCTTTCATATTTGGAGAGAAGTAAAAGGAGGATGTGAAAGATGATGATTCACGAGTGGTTGTATTAAAATCCAATCATTAAGGGTTTGGACCATCACACTTTTTTCTTTTTCTGTCTTTTTCTTTTTCCTTTTTTTTATTAATCGAAGTCAAGTTTAATTGGAGAGGTCTTTTGGTTGTTGGGAGCTAACCTCGGAAAGAAATGAATCAGGTCCACCAATTTCGTACACGATTCCGACCACTGCGAACCGTCCATCGTTGCTCTGGTGAACCATATGCACCTCTAGGGCAAATCTGTGATTCCATACAGCAACTTCATATGTTAATGGCTCGTTTAACATTAATATGATAATAATTTTCGTAATTAAAGATTGTTATAATGGTTTTCAAAGAAGTCAATGCCATTAAAATGAACCGCTAAACCATTTTAATAATTACAGTTCGCGGTTAATAGTAATTGACCACTATGACTCACACCATAGCGATAATCTTTTCTTCCCCATCTCCTATACCATAGATCTCTTGTTTATTGTCTTCATATCACATGACACAGTTGGTGGAACGGACTTGATCCTCAAGCCTGCGTATCTAATACCAACTCTTTTTCAAACTCGAACCATAAAAGGATTTTAGAAGAGGGAGATGAGGGAATAAGCACCTCTTGCCGTTAATGGTGTGCTCCGAAGGTGAATGCCAGTGGCACTGAGTGAGAATGTACGCAGTGTTGTTCACATAGATTTCTCCTGCACCCTCTGCCCACCTAAGCTGTAGCCATAGGAACAGTGGCAAAAGGTTATGAAGATAGCAATTGGGCAAATTTCGTTTTTGCATTACTATAGTCACTTTCCTTTCAAAAAAAAAAAAACTATAGTCACTAGTACCATGGTTTAAAATCTGGGACGATACAGAAAGATACTATTTGTAACGGCCGGTATATATTGGTACCAGTCCGGCCGGTATAATATATACGCACTAGAATACATTGGATTTTCCAATATATTGGCAGTTATGTCTACTATATGCTAGTATAGACTGGATCTTCGTGCCCAGCAAGGCACCAAGATCCGAGGTTTTTATCTTTGATTTGTACACTAATTCTGAACCAGGCGTACCATAATGTCGTGACCACGGTTTACTAGAGTTGCATTTGAGGGCCTGTAGTTCCTCCTTAGCCGCCCTAAATGGTGCACCACTTCAACTCTCTTATGTAACAAATCTATAGGAGATTGCATTTCGCCCCTACTGCAATTCCCCCATTCCTCGTGGATTTCACCCCAGTGTTCCGGCCCATTTTCGGCCCCTACCAAGTAACTGAACTCCCTCTCATCCTCTGCAAAATAGCAGTACATGTAAGTTATGAGATTATCAATTTGCAAGCAAATTAAGAATGCCTTCAATTATGGTAGAAGCAATTACTCACCAACTTCTTGAGATCTCGCAAGCATAGAATGCAACGAAATGATGATTAGGATAGTATTGAAGATGAAAACTTTTGTAACCTTCATCTTTCAAGAGAGAGAGAGAGAGAAGATAATGCTAAGATAGCAAGAGAGAGAGAGAGATGTGTTATGTTGGGAAAGTTAATGCAACTATAAATACTAATGCACTTGGAGCAATAATGGAACTTGGTCAATCTTGATCTCAATATTTTGTCACAAAGCAAATTAAGAAAAAAGGGTCATTTCAATATTAGTCAAGACTCGAGAGGAATTAAAAATGTTGAAAATTATAAATCTCACCTGCCTTCCAAGGCTGCGGAAATAAGCAAACCAATTTAAAGAAGCAAGCTGGTAATCAAAGTTTAATTAAAGATATCTTCATTGTCAACCCAACTTCTTCATTCTCAACCCTGTTTTCATGTGCATAACCAGTTGGCTGCTTTAAATAAGATGATGGAGATTTTTTTCATTCCAATCTTTGAGAGAATAGATCTTGAGATTATGTACCTGCCATCAAACGATCAAGTTTTAATTCCACGCGACACATCCCAAAAAATGAATATGATCATGGCATGTGTCACATGTCGTTTTAGTGCTACTTTTCAAGATGTGTGCTACGAGGAATCAAAATCTGACCATCTGATTATAGGACCATGATCTCAAGATTAAATAAGCCAAATATTTGGGATGAAAAACCATATCTATCGGCTCATCTAAAGCAGTCATCAACAACTTAAGCACTTGAACTCGGGTTGAGAAGAAGAATCTTGGGTGGATAATGAAGGTACCCTTTTAAGGTTAAATCCATAGAACCTTTCTATGGAGCACTATCTTCCCATGTTTTAATGAGAAGGCAGTCTGCCATATAGAAATATTACCTATGATGGTTGCTGCTTACGTATTACCTGCATCGACAAACCAACACTTGGGGCACAGGCTATATTTGGTTAATATAAAATTATAAGTACCACCAAAAGTTTTTGACCTTCTTGAAGGTTTCAAATTCAAATAGAACCATCATCCTTCTCCAACTAGGCTGCAAATGGGCGGGTCACGTTTTGGGGTTAACCTAAATCCCATTTGTATATTATACAGGTCAACAAATTTTTATTTAACCCTAACCAACGTGACGACATTTATAAAAAAGAAAAATTTTGATAGGTAAAAAGATGATAAAGGATCATCCAAAAATAAAATGGTCGAGATTTCTAAACTTAACCCAACCCACAACAACCCGGATCTAGAATTCCAATCGGGTCAGAGGAGAACTGTTCGGATTTTATGAATTGAATTTTTTCTTTACTTAAAACTTGAACAAACATACAAATAAGTTTTAAGAAAAGAGAACAAATAGAACTCAAATAAATTATTTTTTTATTACGGCGATGATATTGAAAATAAATAATATAAAATAAATCAATCACCATTGTACACGAGATTTTTACGAAGAAACCCAAAAGGACAAAAATTACGGATTCTATACTAGATCCAAGGTAATAAATACACTATGAGTTAAATGGTTACAGAAAGTACCGAATGAATGCTGACTCTCTAGTCCTATCAAACATTTCGAAACCGCAATGTTAGAATCCACTACGCGTCCCCACAGTTCTTTGATTTGTCGCCTTCAACCATCGAGTCACACGATGATTCACTTGTATTCAGCTGAGCCACAACTACACCCTGGATTCCATCAAGATCACTTGAATCCACGAGCCTAGACACGCTTGAATTTTCAAACGCGATTTTCTTTAGAACATAGAAACGAAACAAGAGCCTTCGAATGACCAAGAGATCCAATCAAAAGTTTTAAAGGCCAAAAGGTTTTTCTCTCATAAAGATGATTGAGCAATAAAGTGGAGAGCAAAAAGCCTAGGAATTCTTAAGAGACTATTTATATTAATTGTAACCCTAAAGAGATATATAAAAATATATTTTGCGGAACCAATTTCAAGGTTGACCATCACTTTAGTTGTGGTCAACCACGAAACTTTAAGTGGTTAACCACAAAAGGATACATTGTCAGCCATCAATACTTTGGTTGTTAACCACGAAAAAAAATGTGGTCAACCATAAAAAAATTACAACTCTTATAAACGATTTTTAGAACTAAAACACTTGTAAATAAGTATAAACGTGGTCATACATCATATGATTCACAAATGAATATAGCTATATTTGGCAACACATATGGGAGTGAACTACTAGGTTATAATAAATTGTGATAATCAGATCTACCAATCTCTCCCTTCGCCACCATCTATAACAAAACTTAGTTTACAAATGTATGAAAAAAAGTTACATCAATCATAAACTAACCTTATACAGATAATTTATATGTCATCCAAGAAATTACAACTCAATACACCACCCCCCGCAAATCTATGCCAAGTATACACAAGATGATGTGGGCAAAATACTCTTCAGCATCTTCAACCTGTTATCTAAAACACTAAAAATAAAGACTATATAGCTCCAAACAAATCAATCATTACATCATCATTACTTGATAAATAAGGCTAATCACTAAAGAGCATTAAATAGCCACAAACAAAATAAGCCACACAAACACATTCTCTCCCTTTTGTCATAAGGTGACAATAGAACAAATTTGCAGGCTAGAGCAAAAGAATATGAAAAAAAAAATTCATAGGCTTGCCCTAAAAGAAAGCAAGTGATAAGTATTGAAATATGATTATATTTCACACCCTAAGATGTACATTTAGCCTTCTGATGATAGTGATCTAATGGTTTCTGTGGAGTTTTAATGATTTTAGGAGGTTCTGACCCTTGGATCAGATCAATAGTACAAAGGAGCGTAAGAAAGACACACACCGTAATGTAGACCCAAGGGAGCATTGAGAACAGAAATCGTGGAAAAGTGATCGATCGAAACTGGAGTCGATCAATCGAAACCCAAAGAAGAAATTGTCGTTTACTCTGTCTTAAATCGATCGATTGAATTTTAGAATCGATCAATCGATTTTAAGTGATTTGGAATACAGCGGAACTCTTTCTTAATCAATCTATCAAATTTGAGAATCGATTGATCAATCTTAGTGTTTTGGCAAGGAATTAGAGTTTTGAAATAAGACCTTATATAAGCTAGAATTACAGTTACGGTTGGGGGGGGGGTCTTTTTTATAGTCATCTTCATTTTTCTAGCTTTTAGAAGGGAGAATAGCAATTCTTTTTGGAGAAAGACCATAGTGGGTAGATTAAAGCTTTCATGTGGATTTGTTTCGAGACTCAATACCGGTATATTAATGAATTATTTTCAATTTATTTCAATTATTTGCATTTTTTATATGGAGATGTGTGGCTAATTTCATAGAGTTTTAAGATCTAATTAATCTCATCTGAGGGATTCATCTATGGAATAGATATGTGGTTGGAATGTTAGTAGACGTCTGTGTGATTTTTCCGTCTATATACTTTTGCCGTTTTTGGGGCCTAATCATCAATCCGAGACATGAGAACTAGTCAAGCTTTTCTCATGATCTTAGATCTAAGACTAAGTACCATAATCTTATTTTTAATGCCAAAATTAAACTCATTATTCATTGTGATTAGATTTATTTTAATACATTGAATGTTTTGGTTCTTTTCATTAGAGGATTTGGAAAAGCATTACTTTGATTTTTATATTGATTTAATCGACTTATTCATCCATAAAGTATTAATTGATTTTAATATTTATGTAGTTTTACATCTCTAGTATTCCACCCTTAGATCTATAATCATGAATGATGAGCCAAGGATCGTAAACTTCGCTTATTTTTCTCGAGTAATATAATACTGCTTAGTTTATTCTTCTTTTAAATTTATCGAATTTGATAGGCTAAATTAATATTATGATATTTCTAGGGAATTCTGTTATTGGTATTTTAATTCTTCTTAAAATCTATTTAAAATTCTTGTGGGAATGACCTCGTACTTTGTACCCGTTTGCTATGGTACGACTCATGCACTTGCAAGTATCACTTTTTAATTCACATCAACAAATCCAACAAGAACACAATTTTTTTTTTAGTAACACTCGAAAAAAATTAGCGATAAGAACTTATTAATATGTAATATGGCATCTTAATGTTTTGCTTTCTGGTTACTATTTTGTTCTAAGAATTTTTTTAGAATGCATTGCCCTTTTGAAACAGACTAGTACTTTTAAGTCTCCAAAATATAGCATATAAGTAGCATCGCTATTTGTATATGAGACTTGGAACTCCCCCTTTCTGTTGTATTATTTGCTATTGTTAATTATCAGACTTAAAATCCAACTTTATAGTGGCTCATTCTTTATAAGATGATGCCACTTGTAACGATACGTGCCCTTGGCATACAGATATCAAACCGTTCAGATTTGTGTAAGACATCCTATGGGCAACAACTCTTGACCTTTTTGAGTAGGTCACCATTTCTAATATGGATCTTACATACTAGAACTGGCCACAGATTTTCTTTTGTTTGTCAATTTCACTGACTAGTGGAAGTCATATACAGCAAAGTATCTAACTTTTCTTATGTTTAAGTATGTTTCTTCAGACAGTTCGTGAGGTTGGTTCCTAACGGTGACTATCTGACCTTGAGACGTGGATTTATCATGGTAAGTTATATTCATAGATCAGACATGTGACAGCCCGAATTTAGCCCAGATTTTTGCACCCAGAAATCTGTGCCATCAGGATCATACTCTGGATGATCCCCAAAGCAAACCAAAGAGTGTCTGCTCGTCTAGCTGAAATCAGAGCAAACACAATCGGAAGTAGCAGATCGAGTCACCATATAAGGCTCTAAAAAGAAATAAAGGAACAAAACAATATATATATCAAATCAAAAGAATATACATTCTGAAAAAGGAACTAAGAAGAACCACTGGTGATAGACATCCATCACTCAAAATAATGGTTCCCAATAATGATTCATATAGAATGCAAAAGACTATAAGTAAACATCTATAATAAATATATACAGAAATTGTGGCCACCAGGTACACAGATAATCCAAAATACAGGCACAGATCCCAGAATAACAGATTAAATATCCAAGCTACTGATAGAAATTGTCAGTAAGGGTGTCAGTACCCTCCTCCTCAGCCTCAGCCTCCACCTCGGGCTGATAATCGGGATCACTCTCAGTGCCGAGAGCCCTAGCCTCAGAATCTATTATATAGAATCAGGGTGAGCTAACCATCTAAGCTCAATAGAAAAAACTCAAGTAAATTGCATCTAAAATGTAAAGCATGGTTTACAGAACATAACTCAGGACAAATGTTTAAATCAGAGAATGCAGACAGAATGATCAGAAATCAGATGCAGAACTTTTACAGAACAGAACAGATGCAGAATTAACGGAACATACTTTATTCTCAGAATTTTCAGATGCATGCATACAGATTTAGTAACTTAAATTCTATATTTAAATAACTCCCGTGTATATAGCACGTGGTAGTCAGATGCGTGCTGATGGGTAACCCCGACCATCGTCGTTCAATGAACAATTTTAGATATTTGCATCAAGCCTCTTCAAAAGAGACCAACTTGTGCAAGGGAATGTACAAATCAGATACACGGATATCCCACCGTGCCAGTCGTGGGTATCCTACCACATTAGGGGGATTCGTCACATGAACTTTAAATCAATAAATATAAAGGACCTCATGAATCAGATAACAGAGCTTTTATTGATATGCAAGACATGCTTTTAAAATAGAAGTCAAAATACAGATACTGTGAGACCATGCAATCAAAATTAGATACAAGTTAAGTTGAATTTTCCCTACCTCAGAACAGATCTTTCTAAATAAATCCAAAGCTTTTTAAGGTGTCCTGGTCTTGATCTAGACCATATGTATAGTGTACTAAGTATCATAAGTGTCAGAACAGAAATTGATACACTGCCTAGCAATGTTTTTCTCAGAAAACCAAACAGACCAAAATAGGGAATTTGATCGATCAATTCTTTTATTTGATTGATCAGATTCACATCTGATCGATCAGTCACTTCAATTGATCGATCGGATGCCTTAATCCTTTACAGGCAAAACAAAGGAAATATGATCGATCAACTTTCCATTTGATCGATCGAATTCTCAAGGTATGGAGGCGTTCCAGCGACAGATTCATCATCGATTGGATTACCACGAGGGCATGCACGAGCTCGTCATGCAGTATTTATCCACCACCATGTCCACGCCAATGATTGCTCACTCCCGTCAGCATACGGTGGATCCTCGCGACTACCGTACACTGCCACCCTGCCCTAGCAGACCTATGCCTGACGAGGCTGGATCATTTGCCGTCCCAGCAGGTACTACCTATGCTTTTGTGTATAGTTATGTTATTTATTACCTATGTGTAGTATACTGTACTTATTCTGCATTTCATTTACTATTCTGTCTGCATGCCTTTTGATTTTCAGTTAATATGCTCGCCTGTTAGTTTTACTCCCTGCAATTCTTACGACCTCCCTGACATTTTCGAGGACGAAAATTCCTAAGGGGGGATAATGTAATAGCCCTAAAATCTCGAACAAGAATTCGACTGTTTCGATAAGCATGCCCGGCATGAGAATCGAGACAGATTTAATATTTTGAAAATTATATTATTAGAAATACTATTAGCCTGTAGTTAGATAAAGTCACGTGTGACTTCTCGCTTAGGTCTGAGTCTTGTAGGACGTCGAGACGGCATGTTACGCCGTAGCGACCGTGTTCGCACTTCTCACTGGAACCAAGCTTAGGGTGTAAAATGAAATATCAGAGATATTTCAGTCCCTTAACTTATAAGAGAAGGAAAGGGGACCTGGAAGTTCAGTTTTCTTCTTCTGATAAACCTTAAGTTTTCTGTGATGGTTTAGTTTGGCCCTTGAAGAACCACAAGCAGTGTAAAGACCCGTATTTTGAACCCGAGTTAGACTGACCCTGTGTGTGTATTCGGCTCGGCAACCGACATCACCATTTGTTTTGAATTTTTATCTAGATGTGATTGTGCAGACAGATTTTAATTTAGAGCCCATTTGGACCCTCGTACGAAAGTTGTGCACCGACCTCGGTGTGGCCGCTCAACACCGGACTTGAGTTTTAAAATTAGAAGTGTATAATACATAAGATGTGTGTGTGTGTTTAACTTTGTGAGCAATCCTATTATAAGAAGGAATTGCATTCCCGTATTATACTAGGTTTTGTTAAGAGAGGAAGAGACGTGAGTGCCGTGAAGAACCGTAGTCATTTGATAGTTACCCAACCGTGTGAAACTCCGTCTTCTCTCTTCTTCAATCATCGTAGGAGATCGGTTTAGAAAACCTCCTTCTCTAGAACCCTCTTTGTTGAAAACACTTAAACCTTAGAAAGAACTTGAATCAACCTTGGATTCGTAGTTGGCTATTGGGAGAGGGTGAGATCATTGGGGACGTGTTGGAGTTGTCTCTGTGAACTCGTGGGATCGATCGCGGCGCGAATTGTTGAGGAAACCCGTCGGTTTCGTTCCGAAGCTCCATTCGCGTGACTCATTTCTAATCTAGAAATCCTTAGATTAAAGGTACGTTTTAATTAAATTTTTAATTAAATCATTAGATTAGCCATAGGTTTTGCTTTGGGATGTATGGGTTTCGATTCGGGTGAAAACCAGCGAAATCGCGTCGCTGTAGCTCGCTCAAGCGAGCTATTATCATCGCTCGAGCGAGGTATCACCGAACTCCGACATTGCCTTAGTATTTTAGTCATACCTTTTTATCCCGACCTCTGATTGAGACGATTCTTTTTGCGTTGGAAAGCTAATAGAAAAATCTACAACTTTCATGTTTTGGGCAACTCATGGATCAATCGTCTTGATGGTCAAAAATATATGAGAATGTTACGTCAAATTTTAGGATTGGCGCAACTTGCCTGTTTTGACTTGTTTTTGAGGAAACACTTAAATAGGTCTATATTATTAGTAATTAGAGTTAATTTTAATGCATGAACGTATATTGTGATGTAGATTGAGGGCGAGAGGTCATCAATAGGACTTTGCTTGACTTCGCATTACTCCGAGTTTTGGTAGGAGAATCTCATCTTTACAGTATTTTATTTTAATTCGCATGGATATTTTGAATTAAAATCTTTGAACTTGCATATGCCATTGAAATCACATCTGTAAACTGAAATTGATATGAATGACTGAAAATCTAAATCTACTCAATCTCAAACTCAATCGCTTAAACTCTCAAAATCAAATCAAGAACGAACTATGTATAAGAGACTTGCATCCGATTTATATTAGTATCCGATTTGTTTTATGATTGACCAACGACCCTCAAAAATTCTCGAACAACTTTCTCGCACAAGTTTCTATTACGCAGGGGCTTGTTGCATCCTGAAAAAGGGTTCATGAACGACGATGGTAGGTAGGGGATCCCATCGGCTATATTCCTGCTCTCGAGATATAGTTTACTCGGGAGGTATTTTAAGTTGAGGATTAAGTCATGAATTATTAAACTTTGCATATAGAAGTTAGAGAAACTAAGATACTGAAACACTGCATCTGTTCTTGAAACTGTTTTCACACATTTAGAAATAAATCTTACATATGATTTCCGTACCTAAATTCAGTTTATTATCTGCTTATATGTTTGACAAGCTATATTCCGATATTTGTTTTGAAACCATGTTAGTTAAAGTAAAATGCCGTAGATGTCTTTCTTCTACTGAGCTTTGTTGGTTAGCTCACTCCGACTATACGTCACAGGTTCAGGTACTGACGTGGCTATTCAGGGCTGTGAGACTGATCCTGACTACGTGCCTGAGGAAGAGCTTGAGGTTCCTCCTGAGGAGTTTTTCCCAGTATAGAACTTACTGATTTTCTTATTTGTGGTGAGAGTTAGACTTGAATTTGTGGGCCCATTTTAGTTGGATACCATAGTTTTATATTTGACGTTGATTTCTGTTATGAGCCATGTTTCGATGATGGTCGGCCATCATCGGTGGTTCTTTACTTTTAATTGCTTCCGCATTTATTTTAGCTATGGATATTTATTACGCTTTACTCTGATATGTGCCCTGTTTGTCCGGCTTATCGTTTATTTGATAGGTTGGCGAACCGGCCTTTCCTATACCTGAGGGATTGGAAAAGTCGGGTCGTCACAGTTGGTATCAGAGCTTAGATATTAGGTCTTGTTGGGACCCGAGAATATGACAGTAGATTCTATCAGGACATAAGAGACTCAATTAGGACCTTGTCAAAGTTAGTAGAATTTTTGGCCTTAGGTCTTTTAAGGGGCTCACAGTTAGGGTTGTAGGTTATATTTAAAACCTGAGTTGTAGATCTCGCTATCACTTTGAGTGGAGATAATTGATGATCGTGATAGATGTACGGTATTAGTAGGTGAATAAAGTTTTAGATTTTTGTCGGAACCTAGGGCCGTGGTGACCGCGATCTTTTTTAATTGGAACCTTGTGTCATGTTGACAGATCAAAATGGCACCATGCAAGAGATTGAAGATTGTATGCATCGATGAAAATGAGCAGAATAGACAGTTGCTGGAGACGATGATCAACACAATGGCTCAGCAGACAACATTACTCATGACAATATTGAGTAAGACGACTCACACCTCTCCCTCCACACAGGTTGAGTCATGCTCAAGTTGTGGGAAACGGCACAGGACGAAGAAATGTAGGTGGGCCACAGATGAGTGTTTCAGATGTGGCAGACTAGGACATCTGATAAAGGATTGCCCTACGATGGAAACGAAGAAGGCCACACCCATATCTCAACAACCTACTCAAGGTGCCTATCCGAAACCGACTATATCTACACCTTCAGGGTCATTCCGTATTTCAAACCCTGCTATAATGGGAGCGTTCAGAGTTCCACAAACTTCACTCACCTCTTCATTCAATCCGATAGCATTCTGCTCAAGGTGCGAGAAACCACACAAGACCGAGGATTGTAGGAGGAACACTGGAGCGTGTTTTCGGTGTGGCGCAATCGGACACATGGTTAAGGATTGTCCTCAGGAGGACAAGGGAAGAACTAGTTCGGCTTCTATTCGTCGACCGACCCTCTGTTCAAGGTCGAGCTTATTCCGTGACAAACATTTCGGTATTATTAAACGTTGAGATGTCTTCTTATTCTTTTTGTTTATATATAGTTGCTTGGTATGTAATAAAGTTTGTTAATAAGTTATGGATGAACACACATACTTAGAAAATTTTAATTGAAACGCTAGTCTAAACTAAGGTACCCTTTTTATGCATCGGGGGAGTGATGTAAGCAAAACCGAAGTGCTAGTGTTGATAGACCCTGGGTCTACACATTCTTTTGTTACTCCATTGTTCGCTGAGAAGTTGGGAATCATTCCCAAGGCCCTTGATTTCATCTTGGCAGTGTCAACTCCTACGGGCAACTCAGTGAGCACCGATACCATGTGTCAATCAGTGATTGTGATGATCGAAGACCACGAGACAGTGGCTGATTTGATCATTTTGAGCATGGAAGGGTTCGACGTGATACTAGGGATGGATTGGTTATCTACTTACCATGCGAGCGTGGATTGTCTTCGAAAGATTGTAACATTCCGCCCGCCGAAGAGAAAATTTTTTCGATTTTGCGGAGTCAAATCTTGTGTGATACCGTTTATCTCTGCCATTCGAAAGCGCACTGTATGATGAGGAGCGTGTTGTGGTTATCGGCCTACTTGCAAGATCATAAGGAGGAGAAGAAAAATATTACGGATATTACGATTGCTTGCGAGTATTAGGATGTTTTTCACGAAGATCTACTGGATTACCACGGCGGGGAGATTGAGTTTGCGATTGAGTTAGTGCGGTCTTGAACCGATTATCAAAACTCCGTGTCGAATGGCGCTGCGAATTAGAAAGAGTTGAAGGGCTTAGAACTGCTAGATAAGGGCTTTATCGCACCGAGTGTGTCACCGGGAGCACCGGTTCTATTTGTAAAGAAGAAAGACGGCTCAATGCGGCTTTGCATCGACACGCCACTAAATAAGTTGACAATTAAGAACCGTTATCCACTTCCAAGAATTGATGATCTGTTTGATCGCCATAAGGAGCAAGGTTCTTCTCAAGATCGACTTGAGGTCGCTACCATCGGTTGAAAGTTAAGTCCAAGACATTCAAGAAGGCGTGTTCGTAACCCGATATGGGCACTACGAGTTCTTGGTCATGCCATTTGGGTTGACAAACGCGCCATTTATGGACTTGATGAACCGGATATTCAAGTCACATTTGGACAAGTCTGTAGTAGTTTTTGTAGATGACATCCTCATCTATTCAAAGACGCGAGAAGAACATGAGCAACATATGCGAGTGGCTCTACAAACCCTTAGAGACCATCAGTTATATGCAAAACTTAGTAAGTGTGAGTTTTGGCTTGAGCAGGTCAGTTTCCTAGGCCATGTTATCTCTGAGACCGATATTACAGTTGACCCAGCAAAGATTGAGTCAGTGATGAATTGGGAACAGCCAAAGACCGTTATGGAGGTTCGTAGTTTCCTCGGTTTGGCAGGATACTACAGAAGGTTTGTGGAGGGCTTCTCCAAGATATCAGGTCCTCTTACACAACTTACGAAGAAGAATACTAAATTTGATTGGACAGAGCAGTGTGAGCAAAGTTTTCAGGAACTCAAGAAATGATTGACTCAAGGCCAAAGATTTGCTATACCATCAGGCAAGGGAGGCTTTGCAGTATACAGTGATGCATCATATGGGGGTTTAGGCTGTGTGCTTAACCAGAATGAGAGAGTCATTGCTTATGGGTCTAGACAGCTAAAAGACCATGAGAAGAATTACCCGACGCATGATCTTGAGTTGGCAGCAGTGATTTTTGCTCTGAAGATCTGGAGGCATTACCTTTATGGGGAGACCTTCGATATATTTACCGATCATAAGAGTCTCAAGTATCTCTTCTCACAAAAGGAGTTGAATATGAGACAGTGTCGATGGATGGAGTTCTTGAAAGATTATGATTGTACCATCGGTACCACCGGGAAAGCAAACGTAGTGGCGTCGTTAAGTCGGAAGTTCTTCGCCATTATCACATCTCACCGCAAGGGTGCGAAGATGGCATCTATTGGAAGATATGGCTCTAAGTAGCATGAGATTTGACGAAAAGGTTCAAAAAGTTAATGGCTACACTGGTGATTCATTCCACCCTCTATGAGAACATTCGCAGACTTCAGATGACGGATGATGAACTTATGGCTATCAGACGGGATGTGATTGGGGAAGCAAAATAGATTTTTCTATCAAAGATGATGACACTTTGTTGTTTGGAAACCGGTGTATGCGTACTAACTAGTAATCGAGCTCGGACACTATTTTGGAAGAGGCTCATAAGTCTATGTACGCTTATTCACCTGGCGATTCAAGATGTACCAGGACTTAAAGAAAAGCTTTTGGTGGAGAGGTTTAAAGAAAGATGTCGCTGTGTATGTCTCGAGATGTCTTGTGTGTCAGCAAGTAAAGGTGGATCATCGAAATCCGGCAGGACTGATGCAACCACTACCGATACCTGAGTGGAAATGGGAGGCCATTTCTATGGACTTTATTTTGGGATTGCCAAGAACATTAAGAAAATACAATGCCATCTGAGTCATTGTGGATCGATTGATTAAGTCCGAACACTTCCTTCCTTATAATACGTCGTATACCGCCAACAAGCTCGCAGAATTATACATCAAGGAGATAGTTAATTGCATGGTATACCGTCAAGATCGTATCCGATAGAGACCCGATGTACACATCTCAGTTTTGGCAACGATTTCAAGAAGGAATGGGCTCTAGGCTCGATTATAGTACAGCATTCCATCCTCAGACCGATGGGCAGACTGAGAGGGTGAATCAGATTATAGAAGATATGTTACGTGCTTACATGTTAGATTTTCAGGGGTCATGGGACCAACATTTACCGCTGATCGAGTTCGCCTACAATAACAGTTACCAGGCTAGCATCGGCATGGCACCCTACGAAGCTTTGTATGGACGACGGTGCAAGTCTCCGCTTAATTGGAAAGAAGTGGGTGAGAAACTCATTTTAGGTCCCGAGATCGTGGAGAATACAACCGAGACAGTTCGGTTAATCCGTGAGAGACTACGCATTGCTCAAAGTCGTCAGAAGAGCTACGCTGATCTGAAAAGAAACCATGTTGAGTTTAAGGTGGGAGATAACGTATTTGTCAAAATCTCTCCTACAAAAGGCGTGATGCGTTTTGGGAAGCGTGGGAAGCTGAGTCCGCGCTATGTTGGACCTTTCGAGGTATTGGGCCGAGTCGGCGAGGTTACCTATCGAGTAGCCTTGCCACCACAGCTATCGGAAATGCACAACGTGTTTCATGTGTCCATGTTACGAAGATATGTTAAGGACCCGACACACGTATTGGACTACCAGCTCATTGAGCTCCAAGAAGACCTATTCTTGGTTGAGGAACCGATACGAATCTTGGATCGTAAAGAACAAATCTTACGGACAAAGAGCATTCCCTTAGTACTCGTGAAGTGGCGGAACCATTCTTCAGAGGAAGCCACATGGGAGCGTGAAGCGGAGATTCGCGAGCAATTTCTACAACTTTTCGAGTGAAGGTATATTGTAAACTATAGTTATGTAAGAAAACCATACGTACCTTTAAATTCTTGAATTTGCTTCTTTAAAAAAAAAAAAAAAAAAAAAAGGGAGAATTTCTTCAAAGTCTTCAATGTTAAATTGGTTCATAACATCGATGCTTTACATATATATCTATAACGATCACACAATAAAATCTTAAATGTCATATTTATTCATTCTCGATTAGAACCGTATGTCTGTTGGAACCCGAGTCATCAGTTAGAACATGTTACCAGGCATGTGATCATGCTTTTGAATAAGTATTCGATTCTGACATCTGAAATTTCCGCTCAAATAATTACCAAAAGGGTGAGGTAGGTGTGTGTTCTAGGTTTGTGTCATGGTGAAGTATGTTTCCAGGCACGCGACACTTGGGAAGGTATGCATCCATGTACGGATGCAATCCTCTATGGCAGTATGGGATGCCACACGCAGTACATCCAGGTTACTACGGATCCCGACCCTTGAAAGCGTGCTTAGTGAAGCCTACCGCATCGCGACCAAAGTTCTTTGACTTTAGTATTGATTTTGCTTTATCGGTGTTAGGATAAGGACTTACCGATTCGGTTTAGCTTATCCGTACATTTTCGAGGACGAAAATTCCTAAGGAGGGTAGAATGTAAAGACTCAGATTTTGAACCCGAGTTAGACCGACTGTGTGTGTATTCATTCAACCGACGTCACCATTTATTTTGAATTTTATCTAGATGTGATTGTGACAGATTTTAATTTAGAGCCCATTTGGACCCTCGTATAAAGTTGTGCACCGACCTCGGTGGCCGCCAACACCGGACTTGAGTTTTAAAATTAGAAGTGTATAATACATAAGATGTGTGTGTGTTTAACTTTGTGAGCAATCCTATTATAAGAAGGAATTGCATTCGTATTATACTAGGTTTTGTTAAGAGAGGAAGAGACGTGAGTGCCGTGAAGAACCGTGAGTCGCTTGATAGTTATCCAACCGTGTGAAACTCCGTCTTCTCTTCTTCAATCATCGTAGGAGATCGGTTTAGAAAACCTCCTTCTCTAAAAACCCTCTTTGTTGAAAACACTTAAACCTTAGAAAGAACTTGAATCAACCTTGGATTCGTAGTTGGCTATTGGGAGAGGTTGAGATCATTGGGGACGTGTTGGAGTTGTCTCTGTGAACTCGTGGGATCGATCGCGCAATTGTTGAGGAAACCCCGGTTTGCTCAAGCTCCATTCGTGACTCATTTCTAATCTAGAAATCCTTAGATTAAAGGTACGCTTTTAATTAAACTTTTGATTAAATCATTAGATTAGCCATGGGTTTTGCTTTGGGATGTATGATTTTCGATTCGGTGAAAACCGAAATCGTCGTCAGAGTTCGCTCGAGCGAGCTATTATCATCGCTCGAGCGAGGTATCACCGAACTCCGACATTGCCTTAGTATTTTAGTCATAACTTTTTATCCCGAACTCCGATTGAGACGATTTTTTTTGCGTTAGAAAGCTAATAGAAAAATCGACAACTTTCATGTTTTGACCAACTCATGGATCAATCGTCTTGATGGTCAAAAATATATGAGAATGTTACATCAAATTCTAGGATTGGCGCAACTTGCCTGTTTTGACTTGTTTGTGAGGAAACACTTAAATAGGTCTATATTATTAGTAATTAGAGTTAATTTTAATACATGAATGTATATTGTGATGTAGATTGAGGGCGAGAGGTCATCAATAGGACTTTGCTTGACTTCGCATTACTCCGAGTTTTGGTAGGAGAATCTCATCTTTACAGTATTTTATTTTAATTCGCATGGATATTTTGAATTAAAATCTTTGAACTTGCATATGCCATTGAAATCACATCTGTAAACTGAAATTGATATGAATGACTGAAAATTTAAATCTACCTGAATCCTGAAACCTGAATCTGCTTAAACTCTGAAAATCTGAAATCAAGAACCTGAACTATGTATAAGAGACTTGCATCTGATTTATATTAGTATCTGCATTTGTTTTATGATTGACCTGAATGACCCCTCAAAAATTCCTGAACAACTTCCTGGCACAAGTTTCCCTCATTACGCAGGGGCTTGTTGCATCCTGAAAAAGGGTTCATGAACGACGATGGTAGGTAGGGGATCCCATCGGCTATATTCCTGCTCTCGAGATATAGTTTACTCGGGAGGTATTTTAAGTTGAGGATTAAGTCATGAATTATTAAACTTTGTATATAGAAGTTAGAGAAGCTAAGATACTGAAACACTGCATCTGTTCTTGAAACTGTTTTCACACATTTAGAAATAAATCTTACATATGATTTCCGCACCTAAATTCAGTTTATTATCTGCTTATATGTTTGACAAGCTATATTCCGATATTTGTTTTGAAACCATGTTAGTTAAAGTAAAATGTCGTAGATGTCTTTCTTCTACTGAGCTTTGTTGGTTAGCTTACTCCGACTATACGTCATGTGTTCAAAATTTCGACGTGGCTATTCGTACGTGAGATCGATCTTGAGGTTCCTCCTGAGGAGTTTTTCCCAGTATAGAACTTACTGATTTTCTTATTTGTGGTGAGAGTTAGACTTGAATTTGTGGGCCCATTTTAGTTGGATACCATAGTTTTATATTTGACGTTGATTTCTGTTATGAGCCATGTTTCGATGATGGTCAGCCATCATCGGTGGTTCTTTACTTTTAATTGCTTTCACATTTATTTTAGCTATAGATATTTATTACGCTTTACTCTGATATGTGCCCTGTTTGTCCGGCTTATCGTTTATTCGATAGGTTGGCGAACCGGCCTTTCCTATACCTGAGGGATTGGAAAAGTCGGGTCGTCACAAGCAGAGAACACTTAGGTTAGTTTTTACGTGACCTTGGAGTGTGAGAAATCGATATTAGTACGTTGTCTCTGATTCGGCAAGAGGGTGTGCCTTCGCTACGCGTCAAAGTGGAGCCGCAAATTGCCAGTTCCGAGTCAAGGGGTTGACAAAGCTCCAGTTCCGGATCCGAAACCCTCTTCTGAATCGTTTTGCCGAAACCCCGGAAGGGCCCAAATAAAGGTGAGCATGTGCATTTAAATTGGGCAAGATGAGAGCCCCTTATACTTGTGTTTAGGTGTATGTAGATAGCGGTTATAAACCATAAATGAAAAAGAGGTTAAAATAAGAAAAATTGGTGAACTCCATTAATGACAGAGCTTTGTCATCATTGATCGATCAATACTAGATTGATCGATCAATGAGAAGCATTGATCGATCAATAAGGGCATTGATCGATCAATTCGTATAAACCTTAAAGAAGAATAGTAGACTTGACTTTCTTGGAAGTTCAGTGCTCGAGAGGCATTGATCGATCAATTAGCTAATTGATCGATCAATTCTGAGGGTTGATCGATCACAGAGAGAGTAATCGATCAATGGCAAGGGTTGATCGATCAATCATGGATTGATCGATCACTGACATGAATTGATCGATCAATGATGGCATTGATCGATCAATCTGTATAAAGTGAAAGAGACCAGGAAGAGAAAAATTTAAAAATTTAAGGTATTGATCGATCAATGAGGACATTGATCGATCAATGAGACAGATTGATCGATCAACTAAGCTAGTGATCGATCAATATTCCTCTGTCAAGTGTGAAGAGAAAGGAGCTATTAATCGATCAATGATAGGAGGTGATCGATCAATAGAGGCTATTGATCGATCAATTAACCCTGTTGCCTGTGAAGATTTTGGAGGGGATTGATCGATCAATGGGGTCATTGATTGATCAAAGAGGAGGATGGATCGATCAATAAAGGTGTTGATCGATCAACCACCCCTGTTTTTGACCTGTCTGGAATTTGTGAACTTGAGCTGCTGGACACAGTGCCAGTTAGTGATCTGACATACCTGACACTTAGTATGCTATGTTTATGGTCTAGGGTCGGACCATGATGCCTTAAAAAGCTTTGGATTTGCTTAGAAAAGGTCTGACCTGAGGTAGGGGAATTCAACTGAAATTGCATTTATTTTTGATCTCATGGATTCCAAACGTTCTGCATGTAACTACATAGTTTGATTTTTCTTTCCAGTCAGGTTTAGCATATGTGTGACAACTCTGTTATATATCTGACTCCTGCTATCTGACACCTGTCATTTGTCATCTGATTTCTATTAAGTAGAATATGTCTACATGTGATTTGAGGTTTAATATTCTGACGAATCCCACCGACTCGGCAGTATATCCGTTTCTGGCACAATCGTGCATCTGCTTGAAAATCCTCGGCACAATTGCACTCCGTAATTGAGGCATTGTTGCATTCCTGAAATTATTCATGTGAACGACGATGGTTGGGATTACCCATCGGACCAAATCTGGCTACCATGTGCTATACTCACGGGAGTTATTTAAGTTTATTATTCTAAGTCATTAAACACTATATGCATCACATTCTGTAAAATATGATAAGATCTGACTGCTTTAATAAATTTTGCATATCTGAAACGTCTGTTTGCATCTATTCAGTTCTATTCATATTTTCTATAACCATGTTTTACAATTAAGATGCAATTTTAATTGAAATTCTTCTACAAAGCTTAGATGATTAGCTCACTCTGTTTCTACAACAATTATAGGTTATGAGGTTAGAGCTCCTGGCACCGAGAGTGACCCTGACTACCAGCTTGATCTAGAGGCTGAGGCTGAAGACGAGGAGACTGACGTCCAGGCGGACGATTTTTATCCTTAGTCTGGGTATTTGAGTATTTTATTTTTAGATTTTTGTATGAAACTCTGGATTATTGTGTGCCTGGTGGCCACTTTCTGTAGATATTTTTCTTTTTCTTATATTATTATACATTCTATAGGAACCACTATCAGGAACCATTGTTTGAGTGATGGATGTCCATCACCAGTGGTTCTTCTTGGTTCCTTTTTAGGAATGTATATTCTTTTGAAATATATATACATGTTTTAGTTTATTGCTTCTTTCTTTTTACAAAGCCTTATGTGATGACTTGATCTACCACTGCTGGACAGTGTCTGCTTGATTTTCGTTATACGAGCAGACACTTAGTGACTTGTCCTGGGGATCATCCAGAGTATGATCCTGATGGCACGGATTTTTGGGCATAAAAATCCGAGCTGTCACATATTATCTTTTTCTTTTATGTATATGTTTATAATATCATTTAGGCTGCGTTTGGGAACATGAATTTGGATTTGGATCTCCTAAATCCAAATCCACCATTCGGTTCCACCTTTTTGTGTTTGGATTTGGATTTGGTAAATCCACCGAAATTTAGAAATACATGTCTGCATTGTAAAAACGTGGATTTGTAAATAACACCTCCTAGACGTTATTTGAAGATCTGAATCTTACACCAGTATTTAATTGACCATGTTTAGTGAATAAAAAGTTGTTACCCATTGCTATCATAGGTACGGTTCAACCTGATACTCGACCCACCAGAGGCAAGTATTTTTAAGCTTGGCCGACCTGGTTGGGTTGGGCATGAGGCATGAGGCATTCGGCCCGACCTGCAGGTTCGGTTAGGTTGGGTCGACGTGACCAAATATTTTATATAGTATCAGCGAAAATAAGGGATTTTTAACCTAGTTAGGTCAGGTTATCAGATCGGGCATTGGGTCTTAACCGAACCGCACCGAAAACCGACTGAAATTGAACCAAACCGAACCGAATTGAAATTGGTTCAGTTTTCGGTTTGGGTGCCTCGAAACAGAAAATCGATGGGTAAAGTTGAGTAAATCAAGGCCTAAATGGGCCTTAACCGATCCAAACCGGACCCAAACCGTCCCAACCCCACCCCAACCGATGGTACCCAATCCGAGTTAAACTGAACCAAATCGGGGCTGAAGCGGTGGTAAATGGACCAAATTGAACCGGTATCAAACCCAACCCGACCCGAACTGACACAACCCAAGCTTAAGTAGTTACTGCAACGGCTAGAAAACTAGCCATTGCAGTCATCGTTGGGCTGCAACAACTAGTTTTTGGTCGTTGCAACCCACCTTTGTATAGTGCACCTTGAGTGCAATCAGAAAATTGTTGGTTACACCCATTTTCGAATTTTTTCTATTGTTTTGTCCTGATCCCAAACCAAAGCAAACCGAACCAAACATTGAAAACTTAAATTTTTGTTCCAGAACGATTTATGTGTTGGAGGAATTCAGTGAACCGAAACTGAATCCGATATATTTCAGTTTGGTTTTGGTTTGTGATGTACCGAACCGAAAACAGAAAAAATCGGATTCGGTTTCATTCAGTACACTGAACTTGCATTCCTACCTATATAGAATGAAGGAAGCCAATGAAATATAAATTCTTTTTATAAAAAAAAAAGTTATATGAAGTATCTATAAATCCTTGGACCAAATCTTAAGGCAATGCTTAAACCAAACAAGAGATTTGCAAATTCAAATATTTCAAATTCTGAATTTGAAATGCCTAAATTTGAAATCACCAAATCTAAATTTAGGTTTCCAAACACAGCCTTAGATATTATATTTACTATTATAGTGAGAGAAGGCCAAATATCTGCAAGTTTAAATTTTTGAAAATTTTAAAAAAAAATTATTATTAGTTGTTAAGATGAAAATAACAGTCCTCAAAACAGAACATCAAAACATTTTGCCAAAAAAAAGAAACCATCAAAGCCTTTTTAAAGCAATCTAACCCCATTTCCCTTTACCTAATTAATAATATATCTTCTATCAAAATAATAATAATAATAATAATATATCAAAAGAATTAAAATTACATACTCTAAATTTGTCCAAAAATAGGTGCATCAATAAATCTATCCCTGCTACTTATAAAAATAAAATAATAATAATAATAAAATCTATCACTGCTAATTGGTCAAACTTGTTTCTTCTTTAATTTGATTATCATCTCACCTAAATTCTAGGTTTGTTCTACTAGTTTTGTAAAGGGTGGTGCTACTGCCACACCGGCCTTGCCTCATGCAAGCAAAGGAAAATTTGTTGACTACTTTAAATTAAATAATAGAGATCATTTGTCATCCCAATTTTTTAAATAATTGATCTTGAGATTATGGGCCTATTATCATATGATAAAATATTGATTCTACATAGCACATATCTCATAAAATGAATGTGAATTATGTTTAATGGTATGCTATGATCACGCACCTTTTGGAATAAAGTGTTGTAGTAACAAGTCATTTTTCGGTTCTTTAAGTGAGGTGGCTGTAACATAAAGTGGTGTGGTGTGGTAGAAACACCAGCCTTTGTAAAATGCTTCATATTTATATGCATTTTATTATGAACTTTTATTTGAACCTATCTATTTACTGAAAGCACTCACTTACTGAAGGCCAACACTGTATTAGGTAGTGGTGTTATCGGGCCGATTTTTAGGCTAAATTAAAATCAAACTGATAACTATTGGTTTCTAGTTTCACAAACCGAAACTGAACTGATAAGCCTCCAAACTGAAATCGAAACCAATCCCATTAGTTCGATCGGTTTTCGGCTCATCAAATGGTCGGTTCGATCGATTTTTGGCACCAAGTAAAAAGTAACTATGGTGAGTGTAGCATGCCTGGTTAGAGAGAGAGAGAGAGAGAGAGGGGAATAGAGAGAGAAAGAGAGAGAGAGAAACATGTGGAGTGGCTTGTGGACTTGTGGTGGGCGGCGACCCCAATGGCAACGTTCTCGCAAGGGTGGAACTGGATTGTGGCCGGCGAAGTGGAGCGATGGGCTTGGGATTTTTTTAAAATCCCTATTAAGCTTAGTTTTTAACATTTTATATTTAGATTTTAAAAAAATATTTTTTTATTGCAACCCATTTTTTATTTTTTTTATGTTACACTTAAGTAACAGCCCCTTATGTATTTCTTATGGTCTCGGTTTAGGGTTATATAGCCTTAAAACTGAAATCGAACCGATACCTTGATATCCCAAATTGCTCAAACCAAAACTGAACCGACAAATCCTAAAACTGAAACCGATCCAAGATTTCGGTCGGTTGGTTTACTGCCTGCTCTTTAATTCTGTAGGCGCTTTCGGTAAATAAGGTGGGCGGACAGAGGTTCCCTTTTATTATAAAAAATGGCTGTGCCATCCGAAGGGGTACTCACTAATGCGCAAATAACCTTGGAAGGACCAAGTCACCTGGCGTAGTGCTGCTTGCGTAATACGGTGAAACCCATGTGCCACACAGGTCAATAGCACACAGGGTCAGAAAAAGTCAAAAGTGTTCACAGCACACGCACCCACTCATGACCAATGACCCATGACCATTGACCAAGTAGAATACCGGAACCAAAAATGGCAAGGAAAAAAAAGATAAAAAAATAATTATAAATATTTGCAAAAACTATAATAATAAATATTTAAAAATATTGTTTTGATAAATATAAGGAAAATTTTGGGATAAATTTGTCAAAAAAATATATTTAAACAGCAAATTTCAAATAATTGTGAAGCACTCAATCCCATGTTCAGATGCCACGTAAAGAAGTCGCTCAATGATGATAATTATTTGTGAAAAAAACTAATAATAAAAAAAATATATAAAATTATACCATCAACAGTGAATCGTGGGAACAACAAACATTGATGGGAATATGGGATAATAGCTCTTGACCAATATTTAAATCTTACTTTTCATCTCACACCATTGAATTGTGATTTATTAATATACATGTTACATAGTTTTTATTAACCTGAATTGTCTAAGTGATAATCTATCATTGGAGCATCTCTTCAGGAAAAGAAATATAAAGTGAATGTGAACCATCCGATTTGTGAGCTTTAAAATCAATCATTAAAACTAAAAATAATGGCCGATATTATAGTCAACAGATTGAATGATTTAAATCTTCCTAAAACACCAATTTTGGATCTTTTGCACTTTAATCTATAATCTTTAACTTTGAAGGTACCACCTACATCTTAAATTATTGATGATGTAAGAGCGTTTAAACATGATCAAGAGAGTTGCGAAATAGATGAATTGAAGGCAATTTTCTTTCTTTATATATATATATATATATGTATAACTTGGTCGTGACGGGTAGTCTGACGGTCTCTTTTGTTTTCCTTGCGTATATAAATTGTGTCAATCGTACATGCGGTAAGGGCCGGGAAAGCCAAAATTGATCATGCCCACGCACCCACTCATGACCCATGACTAAGGCTGGAGATAACCGAACCAATGCTAAATCTTTTGGTTTCCGGTTAGGTTCAGTCTAAATAACACCGAGCCAAAATCGAAAAAACTTCAGTTGGTTTCAGTTTTCTCTTTTCTTTTTTTTTTTCAATTTTGGGTTGGTTTAGAAAATCTAGCCAACCAATTTTAACTGAAAGTGAACCGGTTGAGAATCGATTCAATTTTTCTCGGTTCTAAAGCAGCTTTGATTCAAAGCAGCTTTGATTCGTCGATTTGTTCAACTGGTTTTGGTTTTTGGTGCAAAACTTTGGGCAGTTGCACCCCTACCTCTCACCCATGTGATATTTTATCGGAGAATTATATAGGATACCTGTCTTCTTTGAGAGCGTCTATTCGAAACCCCTGAAGCCGTTGATTGCTTTGAATTGGACGATCTATATCATTTTTCACCCCAATATTCAATGTAATGGATCTAAAGACCATAAACGAACCATTAGACAGTTTGTTTTTTTATTCTGTGTGGTATAGGTTCCCAAAAAATGTCGTTTGAGGGTGATGTGTGTCATGTGAAATCTCGTCTCGCGTGCAAGTAATTGCTTTATATTTTTGGGGATTTGGATCATGTGGAGTCAAAAACATATCATCTGATGATACATGCATGTTCTGAAGATCTATCGTGTGAAATATTAGGGTGGAAATAATCTAGATCGCCTTATTCAAAATATGACCCATCGTGTGCAAGTAATTTTATATGGAGGACGGTTTCTTTGTTTTCTAATTCTTAACTAATATGATCTTCATAATCTTATTTCAAAGATATCCCACTAACAAATCCCAATTTTATATGGAGCACGGTTTCTTGGTTTTCTATTTTTCAACTAATATGATCTTCTTAATCTTATTTCAAAGGTATATTCCACTCGCAAAACGTTTTGATGACCGAATTTTCTATTTTTAAATAAACAACCCTTCTGCCGCCTGACATGACATTTGCTTGCTACATAACTGATTTTAAGGTTATGTCAACTTGTAGATTTTGAATATTTCATTTTATATTAGACATAAGCATTACTTGCACCCTTGAAACTACAAGGCCTCCTTCAGCTATTTCTGAGTCCAAAAAAGCTTATATTTAATATTTATGCATGTGTTCTTAAGATGCTAAAAATGCTCAGATTTCTGAATTTTTCTCGGAAAAAGAGTCTTGTGCTCTCGTGTTTCTCTGGGGAAAGCACAAAATCGGTACATTTGATGCACGTGCAACGATCATACAAATGTATAAATATCATTGAAGCATGTGTCGTTATCAAATTCGCTCAAATTTTACGTATTTACAATCCACTGGAGATTGCACATATTTGCTGGTTTATTTTTATATATATGATTTCCTAAACAGTAATTAATATGATTTGTTGACTATCTATAGGCAAAAAATGAAGCAAATTAGTAAGGGAAGGGTTATTATGCGATCGTATGTTTATTGGAAGCACCCACTTAATAATGTCTAGCGGTGTGTTGGGCAGTAGCACACCTTCATTAAGTGTGCACTTTCAGTAAATAGTGGGCACAAATAGAGGTACTCTTAATAAACAAACAGTTTTAAAAAAGTGATAAATTTAGCTAACAAACATTTTCGAAGAAACTAAGAGGTACGACAACATTAAACGCTAATGCAGTGAATGACCTAGAAATTCGAAAACATTAGTTAAAACACTAGGTCTGGTTAGGTTGTGCATATGCTCGACCCGACGCATTGACAGCCCAACATGAGGTCTGTCACATTTTCATCCTTCCAACATGAGGTCCAATGAGGTTGAATCGGATTTCGAGTTCAACTACATCTGCAGCCCTTGAATATGGAAGAATCTTCACTTTCATGATTTTTACTTTTTATAAGATGACGTGCAGTCAAAATTCTCCAATTTCTAAGGGCTAGAGATGTGGTTGAACTCGAAACCCGATTCAACCGGGTTGGGCTTGTCCATTTCCCTACTAGAATGTCTAAGGTTGTGTTTGACATTGTTCTTTGGGAGAGTAGAAAACTTCAGCAGTTGTTCTGTTATTGCAAAGAACTGTAGAGAGATAGAGAAAGATTGGAAGAAGATAAAAGGGAGGGTGCTCTTTGAAATTGGAAAAACAACCCTCTTTAAAAGAGCATGATTTTTCATTCTCTGCTTAAGAGTGATGTCTTTCATGTTTCTAAGAGCAGCCTCCCCTTTTTTTCTCCCACTAATCATTCTCTTACCCCCCATATTCATTTGCGGCAACAAAGGGAAGCATATGCTCTTTTCTACTCTTCCAAAGAGCAAAGCCAAACACAACCCAAGACTACAAATTAAAATTAAAAATTAAATTTTAATTTAAATATTTTAGCAGATTCGTTGCATGGCTGCTAAATTTTTTTTTTTTTTATCGACTAGGGTTGTTAGGGACCCCACACTTTTCATTAATTAGAAAATGGAGAAGATTACAATCTATAATATTTGATAATCAAATCTTCTCTTATGAGAGAGCGCAAGGCCTGGTCTAATTATAAAAGGTGTATCTGACAAGGTTGATCCCGTCATACATCCAATCGAATGGCTGCTACAATCGAAGTAAACATATCGGCGAGATGCTTCAATTAAATGCTTTCCAATTTATTTCTTCGAACATATTTGATTTTGTGAACAACAAGAATACCAAAACAAGAAGAGAAAAAAATAAAAAAATAAAAAAATCCCACTCACACCCAAACCTGCCAATCTAGAGAGAGAGAGAGAGAGGCTGACTCTAACAACCAACCAACGAGCAAGTGGCACGTCAGGCGGCGGAAGGGTTCCTTTTCAGAAGTATCCCGGAGCCTTCGAACCTATGAAAATAAGTCTCCAGGGGCCGATGACATGAGCAATGTATCAATTAAAGAAGATGAGGTGAGATGAGATGAGATGAGATGAGATGAGATGAGATGAGCAATGAGGCATCTGTCGTCGTCGACTGTTTCGTCCCTTAAACTAAAATATTAAAAACTCGGTCTTCGAAGTGGTTTGTGACTTGTGCTTAAGATATCTTTGAAGACTTGAGGATGGCCAAAATTTTCTCTGTAGGGTAGAATTAGTGGGCAGTAAAGGTGGATTACGTAAAAGAAAAAAATCCCTCTGTAAGGTTCTTACCCTTGTCTTAGTCTCCTTTGAATTGGTTATAGCCAACTTTTATATTTTTTTTCTTTTTCAACATATTATTCTACGAAGGTCCAATTATTGGACCATTTGGAGATGACTTTAACCAACCCAGCTCAAGCTTGTTCATACATAAAACTAAATTAGTCCCGAAATCAAGCTCATTAGAGAATCTGAAGATTCTGAACCATATGATTTATGCATTTTATAAACTAAATGATCATTTTTTTTAATGCTTAAAATTAAAGTGCACCAATCAATTAATAATTAGAATCCTCTAATAAGTGTAGTTTTTTTACTAAGACAGGTGTCAATGATGGACTATTAATTCACCAACTAGGTTTGGTCAAATATGTGTGCCACGGTCTTGAGATAATTTGCTTAAAGACAGTCATAGAAGTCAACCACTGTAATAAAATACACATGGATCTAAGTAATAATATTTTTTAAAAACATAAGAATTCTGGGTGGGGGTGGAAACAATATGGTTTTATTTTGACTTACATATAGCTTACTTGGAGCACAAGGAAGATGGCTTTATGGACACCTTCAGATGGAAGGTTCTAAACTACTTGCAGTAACTTTAGCATTTTTTGTTTTGATAGCGACTTTAGTATTTGAAATGTAGACTATAGTGACCAAATAGTATTTGAAATGTAGACTATAGTAACCATCATCAGTATTTCTAAGAGGCTATGCCTTTTTAATTAAAAAGTATGGAAAATAATTTTATGAAGATCTTATGCATTTAATGGTTTTCTAATTAACAAAGTCATGGAAAGTAGGTGAGAGTTCTAATTTTCATCATTTTTAATTCTTATTGACATGCCCTTTCAGAACACCATCTAACCCATTTGATTTGATAGCCATCATCTGAATATTTCATGCAAAAGATTGGCACGAATTATCATTTGATTCGACACACCCAAAGGCCATCATATGATTCAATGGCCGATTGCTTAAAATCATATGATAGAGATCATGTTCCTTGCCAAGATTTTGTACAAAAGATTTCAGACCATGTCCTGCAAATTGGATTGGTCATAGAGATCATGTTTCGTGACACACGTTTGATCAATCCAAGTAGTTCAATTAACAACTCATCAATAATACATATCTAAGCCAAAAAATCGCTGACTATTAGAGGATTCTAATCATCTGATTTATTTCACTTTAACTTCAACCATTAGAAAAAAAAACATTAATAGTTTATTTTATAAGGAAAATTTCACTTATATATTTCCTTGAGACTCATAAACCTCAAAATTGATCGGAGAAAGGTACGATCGAGTTGATTTTACTTATCTAAACTGTAGATTAATGCCTTGAATTAGTACAATCGGAGAAAGGTACGATTACTGATCTAAACTGTAGATTAATGCCTTGATCTAAACTGTAGATTTTACTAATCTAGAGCTTCTCCTTCTAATGAACATTGGAAATAGTAGATGAGAAGTCCTTGATTATCGCGTATGGGTCGGCAGTCGTTGCAAAAGAGGGCCAAGTGATGGTTTGAATTTCCTGTGCCGTTGTACTTGATAAATTTTGGCAGTTTGAATCCCGTCGATAAGTTAAATTCGACATCCCGGCAAAACTTGTCGAACCCGAAAGAGTGACCAGGGCATTCTCTCTTGGCCTTGTATTCATCATGCATCTTGAGGAGATCTTCGATCTTGATGGTGCTGTCTTTTAGAGCAACTCGTGAGCAAACCTTGTCTGGAGAATCATCATTGAAGAATGTGTGAGCAGGTTGTCTCAATGGTGAGGCACCGATTGACACTGTGCTCGGGGTAGGCGGTAGCCTTTTCTGTCGTTCTTGCTCTTTTGAATATTGTCGTGCCCTAACGGTCTCGTATGCGGCAGCCAGTCTTCGAAGCAATTCCTCGGCGTCATCATCTCCTCTTTGTATTCTCTGAATATTTATTTCTACAATTTGTTGAGCAGTGAAGTTTTATCCGGTGTTACTATCTCTCCCGTTGTGGTTATTACTGACGTGCGGGGTAGAAAAGGGGTTTTCCTGATCGCCAGCCATGTTAATCTCAAATTGTCGTAGGCTGATAACGTAAGGTGATTCTTCCTCGTATACGAGGTTGTCATGATATCCCTATAATGGGGGGCCCCCTAAACTTACTCTTCGTATACCGGACATCTTGAGTCTTTGGCGAAGATTCATATATTTAAAGGAATTCGAAACGATACAATGGAAAGAAAAGGAAGGAAAATAAAAACTAACTATCTAAGAAAGAAAGAGTTTGGAAAAAGTGTCCCATCGCGATTGCCAGTCTATTGGTGCGCGCTTTTTCTGGGTTCCTTTCGATCCCCGTGAATCAGTGGCCCAATTCTATCCTGAGCAGACTTTGTTAATGCGGTGTTTTGAATGTTGAAAATAAAGGGGGATTTTAGAAAGATTGCTAGTTTGTTGCGATCGCCAGCTGCAGATATTTAACGACACTGCAATACGTTAATGATCACGCTTTGGAGCGGGTGTGGGTTACTTCTTTACTGAATCATCGGCCTGCCAACATCAGCAGTGCTAACTCTTCTTTGTAATTTAGATAGTTTAGTTTTTCTTTCCTTATTATTGATGTAATTCTAATTGCTTAAGTTTTCTAGTTCTATTATAAGTCTAACTGTGTGAACCTGTTGTGGTGAATTAACCTACTATTCTAGTATCTTAATCCTAGTATAAGTCTACTTGGGTTAAGTATTCTAATCTTATTAGTAGTCCAATTAGTTTAGAATCTAATTACTTTTGGGTGTCCTATTTTTATTAGAACTCTACTATGATTATGTGATTAGATGTCCTAATTCTACCGTGACTCCAAAAGTTCTCCTAATGCTATTAGAAGTTTAATTAATTTAATATTTTAATCTTATTGAAAGTCTAATTAATCAAGTCTCCTAATCCTATTAGAAGTCTAATTAATTTAGTTTCCTAATGTTACGAGAAGTCTAATTAATATTAGTCTCCTAATCGTACTAGGAATGCAAATATGTTAATTCTAATAAAAATCTAATCAAAGCAAGTATGCTAATTATAGTGAAATTCTAAGTAAAGCAAATATATTAATTTTACTAAAATTATAATTAAAGCAAATATACTAATTTTACTAAAATTCTAATTAAAGCAGTTATACTAATTGTATTGAAATCCTAATTAAAGCAAGTAGACTAATCCTACTGAAATTCTAATTAAAGCAAGTAAACTAATTCTACTGAAATTCTAATTAAAGCAAAGGAACTAATTTTACTAAAAAAATTGAAGAAAAGGGGTTTTGGGCCCACTATGTTAAGGAGGATTGGCCTCATTCCCGAGTACCCTTTGTAAGTTCCTTTGGGCAAATCGGGTGGCTGAGATTAAAGCAAATTAAATTTTATATTATAAGATAATATTTTTGGATTTTTTTAGTCGATTTTGGATTATAATTATGAAACTAAAAATTAAGAACTAAATTATAAATTGGGATTTTAGAAATTTTTAATTAAGGAATTAAAACTAGAATTTAAAATCTAAGGACTGAATTCTTGACCAAAATCAGAAAATTAGACCGTATGATTAAGGACTGGTTCTAGAAACTAAGAACTAGAACTAGAGATTAATGATAGGACTGGAGATTGAGATTTTAAAATAAAATTAAAGTCTAGGGTCGGGGATTAGGCCATTTGATTAAGGGCTGGTTCTAGAAGCTAAGAACTAGAACTAGAGATTAAAATTAACGGTCTAAAAAAAAGGGGTGCTACGATCTAAGACTAAAAATTTGATATTAATGGTTAAAACTAAAAAAAAGCTAAATCTAAGTACTAAAAACTAGAATCAAAACAAAAAACTAAATTATTGCCTAAGGTCGGGGCTGCAGAGAGGAATCTCGAAATTCAAAGCTTGGATGCGGAGGACTTGAAACTCGAATCCCGAAGTCATTGTTGTGTTTCTCTCTATGTTCGCTCTATGTGCCCTCTCTTTTTTTTTCTCCTCCTTTGGGGCGAAATAAAAAAGGTCTTTTATAAGTTTTTTTTTTTTCAATTACGTGCCCTTTTTCAGGCGTTTAACTGAATTACGGACCAATTCTCCAGCTCTTATTCGCTTTGAGTCGGTCACCGACTTAGTGAGCGACTGGCTAACTGGCTCAGCCGAGTTCCCTAGTTCTAACTACGTTAGGCCTAATTGCGCGCCTAAAATAGAATGCGCAATCCGATTAAGCATTCCATTTGAAGCACTTAATCGTGGAATCTTGGCAGTCAAGGACTGTGAGACTAGGTCGGGGATGGACCAATTGCGCGTCGGTGATGGAGCACTCAATCCGATCATGCGTGCCACGTGGAGCGCATAATTGAGTCTCGAGGTGGTCTGAAGAAAGGAGGTTTGGTCTGAAAAGGGATTGATTACATTTTGTGGGTTTGCGTGCAATCGAATTGCGCGCGTGATTTTAGGCGTGTAATTTGGGGTTGTCCGAGTTCGGGTCAAGTTTGAAATGTCAAACTATTGTTTTAGCCTGCATCTTGACTATATACTATTGTTTCAGTATATAGTCTCCGTACGTCGGGATCTGAGTCACAGAGCTATTGTTTCAGCCATGCACTATTATTTCAGTGCATGGTTCCCACATTAGGGTTAAGGGGTCTGAAATGTCAAACTATTATTTCAGTCTGTATTTCGACTATATACTATTGTTTCAGTATATAGTCTCCCTACGTCAGGATCTGAGCCACAGAGCTATTGTTTCAGCCTGTATTCAACCACGTACTATTATTTCAGTGCATGGTCCCTACATTAGGGTTAAGGGGCCTGAGCCATAGAGCTATTCTTTTAGCTTGTGCTCAACCATATACTATTGTTTTAGCATATGGTCCCCACATTAGGGTTATGAAATTTCCAGAGAAGGTAAGTCCTTTTCAAAAAGTCACGGGCAAGGTCAAAGGTTGACCGAACAAATTTGTATATTCCGAGAGGGCAAAATGGGGGTGTCTACAGATGCCCCTCTTCGGCGAGCTCTTGCGAAGTAAGAACGCGTCAAAGAAGTAGACACCCCTCATTCGAGGTGTCTTCTCATTTCTCTTGAGAATTATAAATGTGAACTAGAGATGTTGGCATGACGTACTTAGCTTTCTTATCTATCAGTGCAAGCTAAAATGGAGCATTCGTGGGTCCAGTGGTAGCTGTCAAAAGGCGTGGATGCAAGTGATCCCATCGTGTATCGCGACCCGCTGTCATAGACAGTAGACGGGGGAAGTCAGCGTATCCTAATCCGTGGGTGCAAGGGAGATCCCGTCGCATGGCGCGACCTGCTGTGAGTGACAGTTAAACGGAAAGGAGAATCACCATATCCTAATATGTGGGTGCAAGGGGCATCCCGCCGCATGTCACGACCTGTTGCAAGGGGCAGTAAAATAAAGAGATATGACACAGTCGAGGTATCGAGGGGCATCATACAAATGTCCATAAATAAGGTCCAGAGACCAATAGTAAAATATAATATAATGTCAAAGGCTTTCACAAGTCATATCAGACAGGGTGCGTCATTGCTCATACCAATGCACGTCAGGCATTCCTTTTTCAAAAGGCATTTATAAGTTCTTAGATTAAATATACTCATTGCTCGATTTCCCAAGGGAATGGCTAGTTTGGGCTAGTAATCGAGGTGAATTTTGATAGGTAAAAGGTCTCTTTGTTTATTTTTATTTATTATTATTTTTTTTTTGAAGTAAGGGGTTCTTTTTTGAAAATTCAAGAAATTTAACTTAAGATCAATTCGATGGTAAATCTTTGAAAAACGTTTCTTTTGAGACGTCGCTCAGCAGATCCACCGGTACGAGATTTGTGGACCCAACCATTTATGTGGTTGTCAAGACGACACTTGGCATGTCGGATACTCTGCCTAACCTTCTCGGTGAATACTGATGATTGTCTCTTATGAGAGGACTACAACGATTCGCGAGTCGAGAGAGATGGGTTTTGAAAACATTTGACTTAATCATAACTAACTATAGATTTTAGAAGAAATATCAAGTAAAAGAGAATGGATGATACTTACCTGAAGTGGTGATGTTTACCTGTGTAGCCTGTGATGGGATTGATTGGCCGTTGTGGTTATAATCGTGATGGGACACTCGGGGAGATTTCTCTCGGTCTCCATTTCATGTCTGTTGTAGCAGGGACTTGGTGGCCATTGTCGTGTTGCAATGTCTTGGGGAAGTGAGTGTTGTGATGGGACGAGGTGGTCTTCCCTTTCTAGTTGTGTGCTGAGATAAGTCTTGATGGTGGCAATTGCGATGAGACGCGAGAAAGTCCTCTCTCGTGCTTCATGTCGTAGCGGATCATAGACATGATGGGACATTGGGGGTCTGTATTAGGCTGAGGGATTACTGGTCGTAGGTCTGATAGTGGTATTCGGATCCTGGTGGGATTTTTTTTTTAGATGCGATGGGACGTGGGAGGAGTTCCTCTTCTTTTATTGAAGTCTAGTGATTGGTGCTTAGCTAGGGATTTGGGAGGTAGGTTCTCTACTTCCGTGATGGGACATTGGTTGAGCCTAGTTAGCGATGGGACTTTTTTTTTTTTTTTTTGGAAGTTTGACTCTATGCAATGATTTTATGAGGAGGCTCTCTGGGAGGTGTGATTGGCGTCGGGGCTGTAAGGCAAGATGAAGTTGTTGTGTCGCAATGGGAAATGTGTGACGAGATCGAGTCTTAGTTGCATCGTGGGCTACATATTCATGGATGTGTGGCGGGATTGTGTCTAGATGTTTTGAGTATTGATGTTTGTAATGGGGCATTGATGGGATGTTTGCTTGTTTCTTTCTTTAGCAGATCTTGGGTTGTATGAGATCACGTTGTGGTTATGTCGTGACTGGACTCATCTTTGGCTTTAGTCATGCGCTTGAGTTTTTGGGAAGGTTTGCTTTTGGCTTTTCACGATGGGAGGTGTGGTGGCATAACTGATTTAGGTCAGTGAACTTAGATATTGGGATGGAATTGTATGTGTGCATCTTATCGCGATGGGACATGCACGATGAGGTCATGCAATGGGATTCTCCCTCTCCAGTCGGATCGTGATAGGATGAGGGAAGGTGACGGTGTCACAATAAGGCATGTATGTCTCGTTGCAATGGGACCAGGGGCGCAATCAATGTTTTTTGTAGGGCTACGCGATGGGATATGGGAGAATAATCTTGACCGAGATGGGATAAAAGGTGTGAGGATGAATGAATTTGGGTATTGCACGCCTGGTACCAGGCATTTAATCGAATTACACACTTGTTTTAGGGCGTGCGATTGAAAGCTATTTGCGCATTTGGGTGTAAACGTGTGATTGGATTACCCGCAATTTCATGTGCGGGCGACCTTTCAGATTGCCCAGTGTAAGTAGGTCGTGCAATAGAGTTGCGCGGTCTATAGGTGGCGCGTGACCGGAGCGTTGCACCGTCTGACCGGGCAATGGTTTTATTACGCGCTCTGGTCAGAGCATGTGATTCAACTTGCGCGTGGTATGCTCTGCGCGTGACTGAGTTGCCCGCACGTGTCCTGGCACGTGATTGAGGTTGTACTCTATATAAGCAAGGGAGTTTTTATTTGTTTTGCATCTCTCGATTTAGTCTCGAGTTTTACTTTCTCTAAATCTTTTATGCTTTGAAATCTGTGTTTCGGTGATATTGGGTGATCTAATCGTTCGATTGAGATGTCGTTTCTTCCTACATTCATGATTTCGTGTGATCTTCGTCTTGAGGTGATGCTTGGGGATGACATTATTTTGGGAATGGGCGGTATTGAAAAAGAGGAGGCTAGCCTTCACTTCGATCCCTTTTAGGGAGCAGTGAAGGCAACGTTGAGGAGGCGGCGACAGAGGAGGTGAAGATGGCGGAAGAGAAGGTGTTACGAGTGGAGGGATATATTTCCCAACCAATCCTTTCTGAAGCCTCCAATTGGACGCTCCAAGTCAGGCACTGCTCCTCGCTTGGTCTCCATTTTAGGTTTAGTTTTCGTTTTGGGATTAGGTATGTCGGTTTTCTTTTTTGGTTGTATATTTAGGAGGTATGCCTCCGGTGATATTGTATAAATTTTCATTAAATAAATAAAAGATGCGCTTTATTTATTATGTTTGTTTGTTTGTGTACATTTATTGTGAGATTTGATTATACTTACTTGGGCGTTTACCTGATTTTGCATAAGATTTTGAATTTTATTCGATTAATTTGATTTAATTTATCTTGAATTTTTTCAGCATTTTCTCTTGGTAATCTAGGTCTTATTTAGGATTTGGTTTTTATTAGGTTTATTGGGGCATTTGTTCCATTTTACTTGGGGGATCATTTTTCATTATTTGTGTTGTTTAAGGTGGGGTATGAATCCTATGTTTTAGAATTTTGGTATTTTTGTTTCGGTCTCATGTTTAATTTGGGATGACACTTGTTACAAATGTGTGATCTTTGAATTTCCAGATGGGTGTAAAGTGTTTGAATCCTATTGGCTTGTTTACTTTGCTTTGGATTTGTGTTTCCTTGGAGGGGTCAGTGTTGGATGATCATTGGCTAATCCGAGTTTGCCATGGATTGTGGTCTTTTAGGGGGTATGTGTCTGGCTTAGATTTAATTTGATTGGGAGGGTTTAAAAACGTGACACTTGTCACTCTGTGGTTTAGGAGGTATAGTTTTATAAATATAGGCCAAAGGCTTTGGGTTTTATTTTGAATTTTATTTCAAGCTTAGGATTAAAAGTTTTGGAATATTTTTCATTTGTGATCTAGGGCATTTTTTTCGTTCATTAATGTCTTTTCTTCCTTTCTATATTGTATCCCGAGTATTGAGCCCGAAGAGTTGTGATTATTGGGAATGGACGGGGTTGGGAATTTGGGGTGATACTAGGGTTGGTGCTATCAATCCAACTCGAAGTGTCACCCCATTAGGAGAGAAGATGGAAGAGAAGAAGGTGGTAGAAAGGAAACTCAAGGATAAGGTGGGGTCAGAGTTCTCATGACCGACTCCTATTTTTCCTCGATAGGCTCTACGAATTCAGTGTTAGTTGCTCCTCCTTGTTATGCTTTCCAAGGTGAGCTTCCAAAGGTGGATTCTACAGGTCCTGAGTGGCTTTCTGGTAGCCACTCTTTCTTTTCTGCTGGCTCGGGGTGGAGAAAGGTCGTCATTGTCAAAATTCGTTCAGGGTGCATTCCTCCTCCGGGCTTCTCCGAGATTTCTTGTTTCCCAAATAAATCCGGATTCGGGCATTACGTGAATGTGTGGATTTTAAGTTGTATATTTAGAGGGTATGACGTCAGTGTATTTTGTAATGATTTTTTATCTATTTATGAAGCGATCGTGTTTTCAATTCCATTTGTGGTTATTTAGTAAATTTTTAGTTTGGTTTACTTCGTAGCTTACTTTATTTATTTTGAGTGTGATGTATTATATATTTAAGTTTGGTTTGATTCGGTTTACTTATTATTTTGTTTTGGGGTGTGTTGGGAGCATTTTTGGTTTATTTTAGCTTGGTCTACATCCAAGTGTGTAATTGATGGGGGCATTCTTTTTAGCTTTCGGGTGTATATTTTCTAAGTTAGGAGTGATTTTAGATTGGTCTTAGCAAGGGCGTAGTTTGGGTTGGTAATTAGTGTCGAAAATCTCCTAATTTTAGGCCTGTAAATCTGTTGTTCTGGGCATACATGTGTTTTGCCTAGGGAATTGCGCGTTTCACTCTGGGCGCATAACCAGATTGCGTGCCGAAATGGGTGCTTGCGTTTGGGAGGTTTGGAAAGTCATTGCGTGTAAGCTCCCTACCATTTAACCGAATTAAATGCGTAGTATGGGACGCAGGATTAGGGCGGCGCCTGGTCATTGTGCGGGTGACCTTTGGCATTTACGCGCCGCGGTGTGGGTGCTCAGGATGATTACGCGTCTGGTATGCCTCACGCGATCGGGACGTCGAGTTAGTTTGAGAGGGCGATGATCTGTTCACACGTTCAAGGATGGGCGTGTAATCCGGATTAAGCGTGAATATTGAGGTGCGTAATTTTATTGAGCGCGTTAGTCCAAGCGCACGATTCGACTGTGCTCTATATATACTTCGAGATTCTTCATTCTTCCGTTCTTTCCTATTTTTTGAACTCTCACTTTTAGGATGGATTCCAGAGGCAGTGACCAATTTTACTCGTCTGTATCGGAGGTCAAGTGAATGCTAGCGGTAGAGATTGATGAGTCTTCTGAAGCTCAGACTGGTGCTATTGTCGTCGAGGAGGATGTCAGGGAGATAGTCAGAGAGGAGGTGTCAGAGGGTGACTAGGTGGTGGTCAGGGAGGAGGTACCCGAGATTGATCAGGGTGCAGTTGAGGGTGAGGGTGAGAGAGTTGAGGCAGAGAGAGCTGAGGGTGAGGCTGAGAGAGGTGAGGGTGAAGAGCGTCTAGAGGTGGCACGAGCACGTGCCACTCTTGAGGCGAGACGGATCCTTGGGGACATGCAGAGCCGCGAGGACCTGTTCGTCGAGATGATGGTAGCGCAGAGGACTCAGACTTAGGCGCTGGAGGCAGCGTGCTAGACGACGCGGGCAGAGATGCAGGTGACCCTAGATCGGCTGCAGTATCGTCTGACAAGGAGTGAGCGGGGAGTGCACGGGATGGTTAGTTAGCTTACTGGATCGGAGTCGAGAGCTACGGGTTCCTCGGCCGGGCAGCTTCATCCTATGACACGTGATCGTGTTAGGTATTAAGTTCGCGAGGATTCTGTCATTCATGAGTTTCTTACTGGGGATCCTCCTTGTTCTCGATCGACGCGGTCTGCTAGTCAGGCGAATGAGGGGGGTTCAGTAGCCGGGCCTCGTCGTCTAGAGGTTCCGCGGACTCCGGCTGCCGAGATTGTGTTTTCAGAGGATCAATCTACAAACCTCTGGGCTGATGATACTGGGGACTGTGGTGATCGACCATCCCAGTGGCAACGTAGGGAGTAGGGGTGCATGTGCATTTTTTTGTGTTTATTGTGCATGTTCATTGTATATACAGGGGATATGCCTCTTGTGACAGATGTAAAAAAAGAAAATTTTGATATATACAGAGATTTTTTGGGTTTAGATGTACCTGTGTTGGCTCATTTTCTTTCAGTTACCTCTTGCATTTTCCTTTCACTTTTAGTGTCGTCAGTTGTCATCGAGACTCGGATGCTTCCTGAGTTGGCCTGGTGGTGGTTGAAGGTTGCTTTGTATCTGCACATGTAAACGGCAAGGCTATCAATAATTTTTTTTCTCCCCCTTGCTAGTTGTCAAGGGGGGTAAGTATCTCAGACCCAGGTCTGGTAGTAAAAGATGAATATACGCTCTCTTTTTTTCTTTTTTCTTTTTTTTTCTTTTCTTTCTTTTTATCCTCTTTTTTTCTCTTTTTTCTAAAAAATAAAAATAATACAATAGGGAAAGCAAATAACTAAAATAAAATAAAAATAAAAATACCCCAGTGTAGGAGCGTGGTAGGATCGACAGTATAGTATCTTCAGTAGCATTCTCCGAGTGGTGACTTCGTTATTCCGCATCTTCATTATAGATGAGTCGGCACTTCTAAGGTGATTCTCCTTCCAAAAAATGTGCCCCAGTGTCTAGATGCAATGGAGCTTTATTCTGAGCTTTAGATGTGCACATTGGGTCTATAAAAAGCCATTGGTATTTGGTGAGTTAGTTTTGAAAAAAAGTTTCCCGTTACTGCCATCGAACTAGGGGAGGTCATTTTAATTATGTCAGTTGTATACCGAGGTCTACCTTTGGGTGGTGGTCATCCTATCCTATGGTCATTATCAGGGAGGGTGTGATAGATATAGTAAGTGATTGCATCAGTCGTCATTCATCAGTTTTTAGTTTCATTCTTAGGAGTATCCTAAAGGGTCTCAGATTTATCATCCAAAAAAGAAATAAAAGGTAGAAGAGGGGTAAGGCTTAGTGATGTGGGGAGTAGTTTGCAACTAACGCTTTGCAAAAGGGATGAGTAACAATCTTTTTCTCAGAGGGGATACGGGGTGCTATGATTGAGCTCTTCGTCATGTTTCGGTACCTTCAAAATCTCACATTCTATGGTTAGCAGGAGTTTATCCTCCTCCCGCCACCTTACGACGATATCTAGTAGTATGGGGACATCAGGGAGGCCCTTGCAGCTTGCTTATACATTTCTAGTAAAGTTACTAGAGACGTCCACACGGCCTGCTTATGCTTTCATGAGCTCATTGACTTGTTCATTCATCATATTGCTCTCGCTCGATTTTTTTGGATATATATATATATATATATATATATATATATATTTGAAAGCATCCTGCTAGCGCAAGAATAATGAGTTTTGATTGAACCTCGCATCTTTATTTTTTGTGCTCTAACGTCTCCTCCAATGGCGGGAGAAAGAAAATGAGGATAAGATGTTACTTATACTTTTGAAAGAGGTTAGGTATGTCATTGATTAGATTAACCGAATAAGAAAGTGGGCGATAAATTGGAGGTCTTAAGGATAATCTAAGAATTGATGACGTACGACCAATGAACGGGTCGTGACAACTATGGGGGTCATAAGTATAAGTATTTAACTACGGGATGTAATGATCACAGGGCTAAGGGTAGTATTTTCTAAGGTACATGACGTTCCAAGGGCTAGGGAGTTCTTCCCCGTCTTGGTTCGTCAGTTTGTATGCATTCTTAGGGTATGCGACTATTATAACATAATGGTCTTCCCAGTTCAATTTCAGTTTTCCTTTCGGATGGGTGTGCTTGGAAGGCATGATTTTTTTCAAGACTAATTCTCTAATATTAAAGGCTCGTTCGAGGACTTTCTTATCATAAGCCCTGGCCACTCTCCTTTGATATACCTGAGCGTGATCAGCTACCCTTAAACGTGTCTCATCGAGCTGCTCTAGCTGCGCGAGTAGGACAATTCTTCTCTCGTCTAAGGATAACTCATCATTGAGTTGAATCCGTAAGGATGGTACTTGTATCTCATATGGTAGGACTGCCTCCATCTCGTAGGTAAGGAGGTAGGGAGTTTGGCCAATGGCCGTACGAATAGAGGTCCTATAGGCCCAAAGTGCTTCTGGTAGTCGTTCAGGCCAGTCGACTCCATTGCTTTTCTCTACTGTTCACTTCAAAATTTGAATCAGCGTTTTATTTATAGCTTATGCTTGTCTATTTCCTTGAGGGTAGAATGGTGATGAGTCGCATAGATTGTTGCCGAACTTCTTGCATAACTTCTTAGTCTTCTCTGCGATGAACTGCAGTCCGTTGTCGGTGATAAACATCTTGGGTACTCCAAACCTGGTGATGATATTCTGAATGATAAACCTCACGAGTGTTGAAACAGTGATTCTGATATAAGATTCAACTTCTGCCCATTTGGTGTAGTATTCGGTTGTCGTAAGTATAAGCGCGTGCTTGTGAGTGTTCCCAATTGTGTATGTGAAAGGTTCGATAACATCGAAAGCCTACATAAAAAATGGCTATGACGAGGTCATAGTGTTCAATGCAACTGATGGAGCTTTGATGAGTGTGGCATGTTCTTGGTATTGTTTACAGAATTGGATGTAGAGGTGACAGTCTCTTATCATTGTCGGCCGGAAGTAGCCCTATCGTATGATTTGATCGGTGAGTCTCTGTCTACTGGCATGGGGGCCACAGGCACTGGCGTGTGCTTCTCGTATGATGTATTGTCCTTTTTCTACTGGCATGGGTGCCACAGGCACTGGTGTGTGCTTCTCGTATGATGTACTGCTATGACGCATCATAGCAGTACTCCTCTGGTGAAGGCTTCTTTGTACAATATTTTGCCAAGTATGCAGAATTGGGCGCATCAGTTCCTTAGTCTTTTGTTCGATCTTCGTGGCGTATGGAGGGACATGTTGATGCTTCAAGAAGTTTCAAATGTTAAATACCATGGTTGTCTGTCGTCAGTGGGTGATTTTTCAAATTTGAACATAGCGACTTCGGTTTCTGACTTGACGTGATTTTTCGGAGTGATTGCTTCATTTGTTCCCGTGCTCGTGGGGAGGACTGGTAATTCTCTCTTAATCGTCAATGATACCTCGTGGGCGGGTACTATCAGCTTTTCGACAAAGAAGGTCTTGGAACTTTGTCCGATGGGTATTTCAATGATCAAGGCTAATGTGGCATGGGAGTCTGTGAGCTAATTTTTGTATCTAGGGATGTGCGTAAAAGAGATTCTTTCAAATTCTTTACCAAATATTGAGCAGTTTCTAGATATGCCATCAATCTCCTTTCCTTGGTTTTTCATTTTCCTATAACTTGTGAGATTATGAGCTTAGAATCACCGATGGTTGTCAACTGTTTAAAGCCTAATTGTAGTGTTGCTCGTAGTCCAGCTATGAAAGCTTCTTATTTCGCGACATTATTAGTGATAGAGAAGTTTAATTGAAAAGCCTTAGGTATGACAACTCCTTCCGGGGTTAGCAGGACTATCCCGATGCCTTTTTCTTTATGATTTAGAGCACCGTCGAAATAAAGGGTCCATGACGTCTTATCAGGCTCTTCATTATGAATGGTGAGCAGAACTTCATCGAAAAATCTACGAGTATGGGCTCATTGCTTGGGAGTGGGAGATCTACGAGGTAATCGGTGATAGATTGTCCTTTGATCGACTTCTGTGTGACGTAAGTGATACCAAATTCTTGCAATAGCATACGCCAACGAGCGATCTTTCCTGATGTCACGGGCTTTTCGAATATGTATTTCAGAGGGTCCATTCGGGCTAGTACTAGTATCTTATGTACTCCGAAGTAGTGTCGTAATTTGGTTGAGGCCCACACCAATGTGAGGCAGGTCTTCTCCATTGAAGTGTATTTTCATTCGTACTCGACCATCATCCTACTAAGATAGTAGATAGCCTTCTCTCTCTTGTCGTCTTTTTCATATTGTACTAGAATTACTCTCATTGCTTTATCGTTTGCTGAGAGGTAGAGGGTTAGGGGTCTTTCGAGAACTAGTGGTAATAGTATTGGCAGGTTAAGGAGGTACTTCTTGATATTGTCGAAGGCTTGCTGACACTGGTCATCCCATTTATACTTAGTTCCTCCTTTAAGTAGTTTGTAGAAAGGATCGCATCTATTTGAATGTTGGGAGATGAATCTCCTGATGAATTATAATCTTCCTATCAGGCCTCGTAATTCTTGATATTATTGGGAGGTGGCATCTCAAGGATGGCTCTAACTTTTACAAGGTTGACTTCGATTCCTCGATTGCTGACTATGAAACCAAGTAATTTTTCGAAGGTGACTCCGAAGACACATTTTTTTGGGTTCATTTTTAGCTGATACTTAGCTCTTTATAGCATAAATCGGAGTGCTTCAATGTGTCCTGCCCGCATTTGAGACTTTACTAATATGTCATCAATATAGACTTTTATACATTTATGTATCATGTCATGAAAAATAGCCATTATGGCACGTTGATACGTGGCTCCTGTGTTCTTGAGCCCGAAAGGCATGATGACGTAGCTGTAAGTCTCCTATGGTGTGGTGAAAGAAGTCTTCTCTTGGTCAGATTCTGCTAATTTTATATGATTATACCCAAAGAAACCATCCATAAAGGATAGCATCTCATATCCAGCAGTATTGTCGATTAGAGTGTCAATGTGCGAAAGTGGGAAGTCATCTTTTGGGCATGCCTGGTTGAGGTTTCAGAAGTCAATGTAAACCCGTACTCTGCCGTCTTTCTTAGTGGCAGGTACTTGGTCAGTTTTAAAGTGTACCCTTGCAAGTGCACAAGATCTATTGCAGCACAGCAAGAACAAGGGTGTCGAACCCACAGGGAAATCGTGAATTTTAATTAATTCTTTCAGAGATTTAAGAACGTCCCCAAGGAAGTACCAAGGGGCAGATTCAATTTACCAAAAATTTATCACACTTTTCCTAAATGCAAGAGAAATAAATTAATTTAAACAACTAATTACTGATGAATCTAAGAACAATATTTAAAGATGATCAAGGAATATGCTACCCCAGATTAGTACCCCTTTTCTACCATTAAAACCCACAGTTTCATTAAAGCATCATTCACACCATCATTCGTCTAGAAAAATGATTCGTAATAAAATGTGATCATCAATCCGACATACCCTATCTAAAAACAATGACTCAGCCTATCATTGCAGTATGAGTCATATAAGAAGCATAGCGTTTCCCATGATGTTTAGAGCACAACAGTAAATACATAATCACTCTACAACCTAGATCAGCGTACAGGTCCAGATCTAGCGGTTACGACTGTTGATACGCGTAATTAACGGTCATAACAAGCATTCAACATATTTTCAATCGCACATACTTTAAGCAAAATGATTCCATGATGACATAAATTAATTGCAGTATTAATCATAAAAAATTGCCACTTATCTGGGGATCACATCTTCCCCGATCAACTGATTTAGCCGCTCATCTTTGGTGTATGATCTCCTTGTTCATTCAAAGCCTTTCTACTTTTCATTTCTTCTAAAAGATCTTTGTTTACAATACTTTTTTCCTAAATACAATCTATGAATATAAAAGAAAGACGGTGTAAATCCTAAGTACAATCTACCCAGATCAAACCCTCGAAGAAGGAGAGAAGAAGAACCCTTGAAGAATGAAAAGAGAAAAAAACTCAAAATTCCCCAAAAAGTGAAAACTCTAAACCAAAAATGAGTAAAAAATTATTCTAAAAAATTCCCTCTCTTTAAGCAAACTCGTAGCTTCCAATATATAGGGTCGAGCAAACCCTATACCTAATATCCTCAATCGATTAAGACTGAAGTCTCAATCGATTGACATTTGGTTCTGCATAAGTGAGGGCAAACTTGTCTTCTTTGTCAATCGATTGACATTCTTGTGTCAATCGATTGAGGCATAAAGGTAGAGTCTTCATTCCCTTGTTAGATGTTGATTTTCTTCACAGATTTTGATGCTTCATTTGACCTTTTTGTCCATAGCTCTTGTGTAGCCTTTAATTACGTTCTTTTATGCTCTTTAACGATCCAACGGTCAGAAATACCTGTAATCATTAAAACCTCACAGCAACCATCAGATGCTTTCATTAGATAGCTAAATGTAGGAATTAGGGTGCGAAATATAGTCACATTTCGGCACCGATCAGTACTATGTTGGCATTCCATTTGGGGTAGAGGACGACTCGGATGAATTTGGCTTTGTGTAACTTGTCAACTTCCTCTTTAACTTGAAGGGCTGTTTGTGGGTGCATCCTTCGGAGTTTCTACTTAACAGGCTTTGCATCGGATTCCAAGACGAGACGATATTTTACTAGACTTGGGTCTAAACCAGGCATATCTTCATAGGACCATGCAAAGGAGTCGAGGTGTTCTTGTAGGACTTTTACGATTTGTTGACGTTCCTTGGAATTAAGCGTTGCGCTAATTAGTAGCTTCTTGGGTTTCTCTTTAGTGCCAAAGTTGATTTCTTCTGTAGGTTTCGCAGCAGCTTGGGTTTGCTCATCAAAACGCTTGATGACCCGTTGGAAGTCCTATACCTCCTCGGTGACTGGTGTTCCTTCTTTATCCTTGGTAAGCTCATATACTGTAAAATTGCTACACTGAGATTTTGATTTTGCGAAAGGTAGCCCTTCATCGGTGTAATTTATTACTGAGAGATCTTTGGTAAAGTGAAGGCCAAGGCTATTGATCGCAAAATTGATTTGGGACGAAGGGTTCTCTTTCTTTTATGAGCTTTTCTAATTTTTTTGGATTTTGTATTTTTAAATTTTTAAGATTTTCTGCTTTCTGTATTTTTTTTATTTTTGATAGTAGATATGGTACAAGGTCGGTGACCTCAAGAGGCACCGGGAGGGTTGCTTTCTCTAACTGAGGGAGCGAGACGGCTGTCGTAACCGTTCGGGCGATTCTTCAAGAGATGTGGACTTGTTCTAAATTTGTTATTTTTTTTTGGAGTCCTTATCTGATGAGATCTTTTGAATAAGCGACGCTGGTGACAACGACACTAACGTTCGTATTTCCTCTATCACATTGATCGCCTCGTCTTCGAAGAGACTCTGGAGATCATAGTCGGTCGAACTATCATCCTCTGGGTTATGATGCAATTACTCTTCCTGTCGAGGGTGCCCTCCTAAGGGATCTTCAAGGGTAGTGAGCTCTTTCTCTTGAACTTCAGAGTATGTTATGATGAACACACATGTTCGGCAGCGAGATTGATAATGGTGAGAAATGTAGGGAGATCCCAAAGGGCATTCCCATCCTTCGAGCCAGAGTCAGAGCTGGTATCGAACTCATCTTCTTATTCTGACAATGCCTTGAGTCTTTAGTTGACCTGCTTTGCTAGCTCGAGTGCAGGGAGGTCTATCCAGTAGTCCTCATCATCACTCTGAGGGGGTGCCACTCTTCCTCGAGAAATTTTCAAAATATTTGGAGTTGTGGCGCGTTTGAGGATGGAGGAGTATCTAGTTCGAGTTCCTCTTTGAACTCTATGAAGGCGACGTGAGTATCTTCTTCGGGGTTGACCTGTTGGCTATTGGAATTTTCTTCTTCCAGTGCCGGTGGCGGAGTTGGTAGGCCATCACTTGTTTCTGTCATTACAAGGTCAAGATCGTTCGATCCTACTATTGCTGAATGTCGAATCCAGCTAGCGAAACATTCTAATATGTTGGTGCATGCCCTGCAGCGGGGTTGGTATGGGTGAGCGATACAAGGAGAGTCTCACAGGCATTCCCATCCTTTAAGGTTAAGGCCGAGGCGGACGCTATGCGAGCTAAAATTTTCTTATGGAGTGTCATCATCTTCCCATGTTGACTGTAGGTTCTCTTCACCATCTTGCAAGACAGCTATGTAAAAATCTTCGTCATCGATGGATTCCCAATCTCCTACTCGCGGCTCGAGTTCTAGAAGTTCTTCCTTTTTCTCTTCTGTAAACTCCTTTGTGTCAAACAAGGGTTTGATTCCCTCCAGTGGTTTGTCAATATCGTCATTTAGATTCGTTAAATCATTGAATGCTTTAGCCATTCGTTTGATCTCTACTTCTTGGGATTTAGTGAAGGACACTTCCTTCTGCCTTAGTACATTTGCTTTTTCAGTGCTCTCGTAGACGAAGTGGTCATATAAAGACCATTTTGGTGAGGTAGAGAACAAGTCGGCTTGTGGGTCGTCCGATTGATAACTTAACCCTATGTGTTTGCATATTTTTCTTAGGACGACAGGTCATACGACCTTGCTTATGTTTGCCGAGTCCGGTGTGGGGATGTACCCGAGCTAATACATAAGGCCTCAACCTTTTATCGTGGTTGGGTTGATGTCGTAGAGTTTGGCGAGGTCTGGACCAACCTCTCTTCTCATTAATTTTTGTTGACGCGTTGGGGGAGAACTAGGAGGGGTAGGGGGACGAACTTCTGTAATGGTTGTCTTGTCGGGGATTCGGGTCTTCTGGATATGGCTCGTGTTCAATACGGAATCATGGGCTATCAGAATACTTGTCGCGTAATCAGTGTCCATCTCTTGGAGGGGTGCATCAACATATATACGAACAATGGAGTCCTCGTACGAAAATTTGATGCATTGGTGGTATGTGGATGCGGCAGCCTTCATTAACTCTTACCATTTTCTTTCTAAGATAAGATTGTAAGTACTGGAGGAATCAAAAATATAGAAAGTGACGTCTTTTGCTACAGGTCCGAGGCAAACTTGGAGCTTAATAGTTCCATTGATGAAATGACGCGAGTCGTCATAAGCTATAAGAGATAGTGCTGAGGGCCTAACATCTTGCTCTGTGTACTCGAGCATCTTTAATATTGTGATAGGGCAGATATTGAGTCCTGCTCCTGTATCGATCAACGCATGGGGTACAGAGAATCCCCTAATTATGACCGTAAGGTATATGGGAGCTGAACTTTCCCAAAGTGACTCTTTAGGCATGTCTGCGTCCGTGAACGTGAGTGTCGGAGGTTGTGCCATGACCGAGGCAATTTGATGTAGCTCATCTAATGTTGTGTCTTCGTTCACTTGTGTGTCTTCAAGCATCCTTAATAGCAGTCGGTGATGGCCAGGCGATTTCTTGATGAGTTTTAGTATTGATATCTGGGCCGAGATCTTTTGGAGATGCCGAAGAAGGTCATATTCTTGTCCTAACTTGAGTGCAATTTCTTTGCCTGGCCGATGAGCCTTGGGTGCGGGTGGTTGGAGTGGTTGAGGTGTAAGAATTAGTGGAGGGATAATGTGAGGTGGGGGAGGCAAATTAACTTCTCTTTCTCTCACGCTCCCCTTTGGTGGTTGTGCGTTCTTGAAATCCTTATTTCAAGGAAAAGGCGAAAGAAGATAATTGGTTCCTAACTTAAGGATCGGGCAAGTTGGTTGTTGACCGAGCCCGGTATTGCTCGACATTGACGTATCTGTGAAATGAGTGAAATTCAAGGACAGAGCGCGTACTTGCACTGTGCCTCTCGAAGGTGGGAGGTACTCTGTGTAATCTTCCTCTTCTAGGAAAGTGGAGACCAGTGTCTCGCACGGGTCAGAATGTTTTTCTTGTTCACTCTCTTCTATGTTTAGTAAACACTCAGTCCTTATTTCGTCTTCTTAGCTTGGGGTCTTTTGAGTGACACTATCTACCCATGTGACGATTTGTGCTGTGGTTTGAAAAACATGATCTCCATACTCGGGCTCTGAATCGGATGAGGGGAGCGACAATGGTGTTGGTTCAGGATTTGGAGGGATTGAAGGTTCCGATGTGCGACTACGGAAGAATGGTGTTCGGGCCCTAAAGGAGTGGACTAGCATCTGAGTGAATTTTAGGTAAGGAGGTGGGCTCGGCGGGGCAATTCGGGTGATCAAGGCCGAAGGGTGCGGGGGTGGAGGAGCTCCCGCAGGGATGGAAAAAGTGTGTGAAGGTTGGATGCGAGTGATTAAGGTGGAGGACTGGAAAGGGGATTGATCAGGGAGATCCACGGTGGTGACTTGGGTTGGTGTTCCTTGGTTGTGGCTGGGCATAGGATTATTAATGATTCCTAAATTTTATTGGGGTTGACTATTGTTAGGGTTAGGATTCCTGAGCGCTTCCCAGTAAATTTGGTTCCGATCATTCATGTCATTGATTATATCTCGGAGGACCCAATAGTCTTCTAGATTGTGTCCCGCATACCGGTGAAACGTGCAGTACTTGTTATAGCCTAGATTTTTCAGCCATGGTCGGGGTCTTTCCTGTGGGAATTGGAAGAGATTCTAAGTGTTAAGGAAACATAAGATGTTAGGGATTGTATCGGGTAATGGGGGATAGTGCTCCCGCCTTGTCTGGTAGGGGCCTCTAGTTGGGTTGAAGTTTTGTGATGGGAGTACGTTATTGTAGCTTTGCGTGTGAGCCGGTCGATTCTGTGTGGTATTCTAGTTTTGGTAAGCGTTGAGATATTAGTTTATGTTCTGGTATTGTCCCTGATTCTAGTTCTGGCCTTGGTGCTGGTTGGCATATCTTTGTTGATTCACAGCTTGGTTTTGGTTCGTGTACCGTTGCTGATTTTGATGCTGCCCAAAATTTCTTGATTGAAAATTTTCGTTCCTGAGGTTTTGTGCTTGGTTGACAACGGTGTTAACCTGCTCGATTCCTAAGGCTTTCTTGTTATTTTTTAACTTTGGCTCACCGAAAGAGCCTACTCTCGACGTGACTATAGATAGGGCGAGGTCTCCGCCTTTGATGTGTCGCGCTAGTCGGGAGGCCCGGGAGGGGAGTGCAGTGAAGTCTAGTCAACCACTTATGACGAGCATGCTCTTTAATGGTTCTCTAGTGTTATCGATGATAATGTCAACCAAGTCTTTCTCTTTCATTGAAGTGTCGGTCCTGACAGCGAGTTTCCTCCATTTGGCGACGAAGTCGGCGAACTCTTCATCAGGTTCCTACTTTGTTAGCGTTAGATCACTAAGACTGACAGTCTCTTGGATCAAGTGTTTGTATTGGTCTAAGAATTGACCGACTAAATCATCAAACGTATCTATCTTATATAGCGGGAGTCCTGCAAACCAATCTAGAGCTTCTCCTTCTAATGAGCGTTGGTGTAGACACCCAATTTGGCTCAAGGCCTGATTGAAACACATCTCGAGAGAGGCACATTTTCGAGCTTTTGATGGCATGTACGGAACCTTTAGGAATCACCCCAGACCCTTAGGAATCACCCTAGATCCCTTTGGAACCTATCCCGAACCTTTGGAAACCAGTCCCAACTCTTAGAACCCATTCCAAACCCTAAACCTGACCTTCCCGAGCAATGGATAAATAATGGTGCACTAGGATTAGCTGAGGTCTTCTACTAATATCAAATCTCATAACATTGAAAAGTAGAGATTATCAGCTTTTCAACGGTCAGAGAATCGCCCCAATCAGAGGTATATATCAAAAGATATGGCAGTCTGAACCCAGAGGGTAGGGAGGTAATTTCAAGTGCCCCTAGGGATTTGGCGCAACTATTAGTCGCGCCAGGCTATTTCTCCCCAGAAATGGCCTGGCGTAATTAATAGTTGCACCAGTTATAACTTTGCCTGGCGCAACTATTAGTTGCGCCAGGCCAATTCTCCCAGACTTTAAGCCTGACACAACTAATAGTTGGGCCAAGGTTAAAGGTGGCCCCCACCCCCGCAAACTAACTTCCAGGCACTGTTCTGCACTATTTTACTGTGCATTTACCTAGCGCAACTAATAGTTGCACCAGACATATGAATAGTGACTGTTGGATTTTGACCTGAATTTCATGATTGGGGTTTGACTTGTTGACCACCTCGACCTTTGGGGTGTGTTTTGATAGTTCTATTACACCCATTCACTACCTAGTTGCAACCCCTTAAGTGGCTTAAGGCCTCGCCCCATCATCCACCATTGGAGAACCTTCTCACACATTTCAAGGCTCCAAAAACCCTAGGAACCCTTAGATGTGAGATTACCTAATTGCTAAACTCATTTAGCTCTTAAGTGGCCTCTTAATCCACCCTTTTCCTATAAATAGAGCCCCCCTCCCCTTGGTTTAAGGGTTGAGAACTTCTACCTAAGAGAGAAAGAGCTTAAAGTGAGAAGTTCTTCCTCCCTTTTGTGCACTATTTTCACTCAAATTCTAGAATCTCCCAACCTTATTTCAAGCTTGTTCTTGCATCCAAAACCCTTAGCCTAGGTGTGTGTGATCCCCTAGCCTCCCTTCCCTACCTCTTAGCTTTAAGTGTTAGGAGTTAGAACCCCGTTTTCCACCATACAAGGCCTTCAAGAGCTCATCAAAGTAAGTCACGCAAGGCTCCTCTACGGTGCTACAAGGGCCCGAGAGCTCCGGCTCTCCCCTTTCTTCTCCTATCTCTTTCTAGCTCCCTCCATCCCCCCATTTGTGCCGTTACGCCGCCAATTTTTCAATAGGAATGGAGGGGCACAAATAGGATTCTAAGCCCTTTTGGGCAAAAGGAAGCTATTTTTTTTCTTTTCCTTTATTTTATTTTTGGCCATTAGTAGAGACCGCGTTAAGCGGGTTGATCGAGTGCCTAACACCTTCCCGATCGATAACCGAAGCCCCTACCCAAGAGCCTTTGGTGTGGACCGGATTCAGTCATATTTTTAGCACTTCGGTGCTCATAAAAATGAACTAAGTATCCTAGGACACCAAAAGCTTCGGGTGGCGACTCTTTTTTTTTTTTCGTTAGAGAGCGCATCGTCGCGACGGGATCGTCTCGATTCTCACGGTTACACAGATGGCGACTCTGCTGGGGACTAGCTTGTAGAGCTTCCCCTTGAACTAGGCCTTTTTTTATTTTTTCCTAACATTTATTGCTATTTTTTTGTCTTATTTTTGCTGTTTTTTAACTCACCCCTCCGATTAAATCATTTTTCTCACCCCTACTTTTCCGTTATTTACATGCCTTAGCCGATTGGCGGGCCTACATGCGCATTGTCTCTTAATTTCCTTACTTTCCCGTCATTTTAGTGCCTTAGCCGATTGGCGGGCCTACTTGAGCACTCATATTCCGCCAGTGGACGCCGGCCCGTAGTGGCGGCACGAGATAATCACCCCCGGTCTTTGAACTAAAGAAAACTTCCAAAAAAATGAAAAAAACTTTGAAAAATAAAATAAAATTGAACCAAGTTAGGGAGCTTAATTAGTTTGTTTTGCGGGTTAGATTTTCAAAGGGGTTGGGATTAGGCAAACACATAAACACCCGGGTCTTAGTATGGCTGCAACCCCTAGTGGTGATGATCCAGAAAAGTCCCAACCCACCTAGTATCTAAGAAGGCATTTGCACCGGAGGTATATCGGGTGGGCTCCCATTTTGAAGCTTAAAACCCTTGGAGATCGCATTAGCGAGTTACACCGGACTCAAACCTTTTAGGTGCGGTGAAGAGCGAATCGATCACTAAAGAATAGCTCAATTCTCAGAAGCCTAGCTCCACAAAAACCAAAAAAAGACTTATTTCAGGTGTTGGGTGCTGCTGTCAAATACTCTGGAACATCAGTTTTTGGCTGGTGCATGTATTAGTTGCGCTAGTACAAAAAGCTAAAATTTATAACTGGCGCAACTAATAGTTGCGCCAGATTTAAAATCCAGGTTTTTACCTTGGCGCAACTAATAGTTGCGCCAGTGTAAAAACAGTGCCCTGCAACCTCGGTGCAAGTATTAGTTGTGCTAGGTCTGTTTACAGCACCCTAGCCCGAATCTATGGCCTTCTTCACCTCCCGAGTCCCCCGATCAGTGTGCTTAGTGCTTTGTTTGGCCCCTGCCATCTCCTGATCTATTACTTTCAGAGATCGCTAGAAGGAGAAGCTCTTGACTGCTTCGCTGCCTTACCTCTAGCCGAAATCAAGACATTTGAAGACTTAGCTGATAGATTCCTAAACCAATACCAACACTTATCTCACGAAGAGGTCAGTCTCGCTGAATTGATACACACAAGACAAGAGGACAACGAAGACTTCACGACATTCGCCAACCGCTGGAGAAGGCTCGCCGCCCGAACGGGAATCAAATAAAAGAAAGCGATGCGATAGAAATCGTGATTAGCAATACTCAAGAGCCTCTCCGGAGTGTTCTCATCCTAAGCAACTACTCCGATTTCTCTAGCCTCCGTGAACGCGCCTCACTCATAGAGCGTCGATTGAAGAATGGAGACCTCAATCTCTCTACCCTAACATCCAATGAACCCTCTTCCGACAACCCTGAGACAAGCACCCTAAATGAAATTCTGAGCCCCGAACAAATCAACACAAACCAAGAACAAAACCAAACAAACTCTCAACTATACCACTCTTATGACCAAGCTCAAGATTTATACACAAACCAAGATCAACACCCTTACCAACCTTTATACACCAACCAATACACAAACCTGCACTATGATCAAAACCAATACCCCAACGACATGCAAACTAACGTCACTATAGACACCCCCATTTTGCCCTCTCAGAATATATAAATCTATTCGGTCAACCTTTGATCTCATAACCCTAATTGGGACCATATACTGAAATAATAGTATACGGCTAGACATAAGTTGAAACAATAGCTCTGTGGCTCAAACCCCATGACCCCAACGCGGGAACCATGCACTGAAATAATAGTACATGGCTAGACACAGGCTGAAACAATAGCTTTGTAGCTTAGATCCCAACGTAGGAAGACTATATACTGAAATAATAGTATATAGTCGGAATGCAGACTAAAATAATAGTCTTACATTTCAGACCCCTTTGCCCTAATGTGGGACCATATACTGAAGCAATAGTATATGGCTGGACACAGGGTAAAATAATAGCTCTGTGGCTCAGGTCCCATGACTCCAATGCGGGAACCATGCACTGAAACAATCGTACATGGCTGGACACAAGCTGACACAATAGCTCTGTAGCTCAGATCCCCACGTAGGGAGACTATATGTTAAAATAATAGTATATAGTCAAAATACAGGCTGAAATAATAGTCTGGCATTTCAGACTCGACCCGAACCCGGACAAACCCGAATTACGCATCTAAAATCACACGTGCAATTTGATCGCACGCTAAACCACACACGTGCAATCAGTCCCCTCTCTAACCAGACTTCCTTACCTTAGGTAAAAATCTAATTTTTAGTTTCTGACCGTAGCATTTAGTATTTAGATTTAGGATTTTCCTTAGTCTTAATTATTAGTTCTGATTTTCAGTCTTAGACCGTAACACCCTTTTTTAGGCCGTAATTTTTAATATCTGGTTCCAGTTCTCAGAATTTGGGACCAGTCCTTAATCAGACTGCCTAATATCTGACTCTAAACCTTAATTTTGTTATAAAATCTCAATCTCCAGTCCTATTATTAATCTCTGGTTCTAGTTCTTAGTTTCTAGAACCAGTCCTTAATCGTATGGTCTGATTTTCTGATTTCGGTCCCGAATTCAGTCCTTTGATTTTTTTAGCTTTTAGTTTTAATCTCTATTTTCTTCTAATTCTAATCTTTAGATTCTAATTCTTAATTCTTAAGTTTTAGAATTCAGCCCTTAGGAAATCCCCACCCAAATCCTTAGTCTAGAGCCAATTAGGTCTCCCCAACCTTTTCTCAATTGTCAATCCCACTACTTTTACATTTGGCTTATTTTGAGATATCAAATGAAGTCAGATTGAGGCAAAATTGATCACATTGGAAAGCTTATCGAAGTAGCTTTCCAACGAGCTAAAAAGTGTTCCATTCTGACAAGTATCGAAGAAGTTATGGTCAATTTTCGGTAGCTGCACAAAAAGTGATGTTTTTCAAAACTCCTAGATGAATTCGGATTAGTATCTCTATTATATTATTTTATAAAATAGGATTTATGGTAAAAGCATATAAATAAGACCTTTACCCCTCTATACAATTTTCTTCTACATAATTTTCCTCTACACAATCCCCCCTACACAATTTTCCTCTATACAATTTTCCTCTTCATAATTTTCCTCTACATAATTCCCCTACACAATTTTCTTCTATATAATTTCCCTTTACACAATTTCCCTCTACACAATTTTCCTCTGCACGATGTAGACGATTCTTTAGGTAATTCCTTAGTCCTTAATTTTCTGGTTCTAATTCTTAGGTTCTAGAATCAGTTCCTTTTTTTTATATTCTAGTTCTAGATTTAGGTTCTAGCCATCTAGTTCTTAAATTCTAGATCTTAGGTTTTAATCTAAATTTTTAATTTTCTGATTCTAGTCCTTAGGTTCTAGAACTAGTCTTTTAATTTTTAGGCCCTAGTTCTTAAGTTCTAGAATTGGTCCTTAATCTCACAATCCAAATTTTCCTAATTTCAATCCTGATTTTGGTCCTTAGATTTTAGCTTTAGTCTTAATTTCTCATAATTCTAAATCATAAAATTTTCTTTATAGCTTCAGTTCTTAATTCCTTTTTTTGCCCTAAAATTTTAAGCTTTAAATACCAATCATCAATCTTTCACAAAAATACTATTTTATAATTCAAATCCAGTCTCTGTCAATTTTAGTCACCCAATTTGCCCAAGGGAGATTACGGAGGGTACCCAGGAACGGGGTCGATCCTCCTTAGCATAGCGGGCCCAAACCCTTTTTTTCGAATTAATTCAATTTCTAATTAAAATTAAGATATTTAAATTAATTAGACTTCTAGTAAGATAAGGAGGCTTAATTAATTAGATTTCTAATAGGATTAAGATATTTAAATTAAATTAGACACTTAGTAGAATTAGGAGACCTTTCTTAATCAGACTCCCAGTAGGATTAGGAGACCAAGTTAAATCACAATCCCAACAGGAATACGAAAACCAAACCAGTTACACTAAAGGCAACCCACAACTGCTGACGTTCGTCGGCAGACAATTCAGTAAAGGAGTTCAACCTTCAAGCCCCCGCTCTCCCTTAAAGCGTGGTCAATGACGTGTTACAGTAGCGATAAATATTTGCAGCTGGCGATCGTATCTTCTTAGGTATTCTTCATTTAGAATTCGCCTTTTTAATTTCAGCATTTAATATTTCCTAATTTATTACTCCATCATCGCCTTCACCAAAGTCCACTTGGACCGAATTGGGCCACTGATTCTGGGGACTGAAAGGAACCCAGAAAAAGCGCATACCAACAGTCACCTATTACAACCCATTGTTTGATCAAACTCAACGCGCGTACGATTTCGTACAATCATTCACTCTCATCTCATGCCACCCAGCTAGCCTGATCTGAAGGATTGAACCTCCCTCAAAGTATGTCCATACCATTCACTCACGACCAACTAACCCTATCCCAAATACCAATAAACGTGAAATTACCTTTCACCCAAAACCGTTCACTAAGATAACTAAAATTTAAACTATCACCGAATCCACCCCTAAATTAACTCAATCAATCACCAAACTCATCGCCAAGCTCAACGCACTTATCTCCAAACCGACTCAACCTACAACAAACGAATCAATCCCCACACCTCCTGAACAGGCGCCCAAACCAATAGCACAAACTACTCCTGAACAGGCTCACATGCCAATTCTAGAAGTAATTTTTAAACCAATCAATCAGTATTATACGACGCCATTCATACTTAAACCAATTACAAAACTAAACTCTGAACCCAAACCCGTAATCCAATGTACCCCCGAAATCGCTAGCCGTCTCACTTCCAAATCGACTACGAAACAAACCCCCAAAATTGAACACATTGTCGAACACATTGTACCACCAATCTCAAAACCAGTCCCTAAATCAATCCCCACACCTACTTTAAAACTTGAACTCAACAACAAACACATCACCCCACTAACCTCAGAATCAACTCTCGAATTAACTTCTACGCCCACTTTGAAACCTAAACTCGTTACCACCTCACCAACTTCAAAACAAAATCTTGAACCCAAATCTGTTACCAAACATACCTCCGAACCACCCACTCCAGAATCACTCGTTGGGCTAATTTCGGAAATAAACTCATGAATCAACCCCTACAGAACTCACCACCGAACTTATCATCCCCTCAACTCTAAAACAAGAACTTAAACCCACTATTGAACTTACCGTTCCACCAACCGCAAAACTGAACACCAAACTCAAACCTATTATAAAACCTAAACTTATCATCAAACTTAAACCTAAACTTATTATCAGATTTAATACTAAACCTATTATCGAATCTAAACCTATTATTGAATATAAACCTATCTTCGAACATGAACCTATCACCGAACCTAAACCCATCGAACTTGAACCTGTCATCGGACACGAAACCAAACCTATCACTGAACTTAAATCAATCGTCGAACCTAAACCCTAACCTATCATTGACAAATCCAAGCCGGCCATCAAACCCGAACCCATTGAACTCGAACCTGTCATCAAACGTGAACCCATTATCGAAACTAAACCTATCATCGAACCTATCCCTATAGCACCAAACCCACCTACCTTCGAGCCAATCATTGAACCTATCAATAAACTAATCAAAAACTCCATCACTCCTCCCACTCTCGAAACTAAACTAAGCTTAAATCCTACGACCCCGATCAACATCCAAATCAATATATCGCCAAATCCTCAAAACTCGCCACACCATGAAATCAACGTCACAACTAAGACCGATTCTAACCACCGGATCCAGATTTCCATAGACCTCACAATCAAAACCTTCACAGAATACCAACCGGTAACGAAACTACTACACCAAACTCTCAACACTAAACCTCCTCTAAAAATTATAAACGAAGCTTTAAAACAAGCTCACGATAAATCCAAAGTGTGAATCAAACGAGCCAAGCATAATCAAACAAAACTAAACCGCCCCACACAGAGGAAAGGTCAATCTTGGCCTACACCTTCATGTCTCCTCCTCTTGCTTTACCTTTGTCTTATCTTATCATTACCTTTACAACACCAACGAATTCCATTCCAAATTCACCGGCAAATAACTTCTCGACAACTCGAAAATCACTCTAACAACTCTATGCTCCAACTCTATGAGATGCCTCACTCCGTCGAAAAATAGGAGAAGGTCCCTCTCGACAAGGAGACCCCGACCATAAAAGACCTATCAAAGGAAGAAATCAAACGACGTCACACCTATTTTGGCAAACCCTATATCACCCAAAACATGATCCCAAAAATAACATCTCTCTCATCCCAAATCAATCAGATCGAGAGGGATCAAGGACCCTAAAACAAACTATCCAACTGTCACTTTGCCCATCTGACCTCCTGAGTCAGAGTCCGCTTAAGGAACTGATGTTGTACCATAACACAAAAATACAAAAAAATCAAAAATATAATATATATATATATATATATATATGTATATATATATATATACATATGTCGTCTGCCCAGCAATATCTCTGACTCATAATCCTTACCCGACCGAGAACATGAAATCGGGGAGCTAGTTCCAAAGAAATAATGCCTACACAATCGCCTCACCTGGAGGAAATCAAACCCATATAGGAAGTACTTATATTATCTCGGCAACATGCCCAGGAAACAGTCACAAGGGAAGAACTTTCTGACCCTTGGAATCATAACTCAATGATCATCATGTTTAATAGCCTAAACAAACATACTTATATACATATCATCCTCGCAGTCATCACAAGGCAATTATCAGTCGTAGGTTATTATTTTCAAAACCATTTTGGGTATCATCTGACTCATTGACCACCCTCCTATTCGGGCAAATTGATCAAAAGGACTAATGGATCATGAAACTCTCTTTCTGAAATATAAAAAACTCTAAGTTCTCATACACCATCTTCAGCTATTGGAGTCGATGTTAGAGCAGACAAAATGAAAATATAAGGTTCCATCAAACCTCATAATTCTTGCGTTAGCAGGTTGTTTAAAAAAATATATATACGGAAAAGAAGTACAACCGAGTGAGAGTAATAACGGCAAATGAATAGTCAATGAATTCAAAGAAGCATAAGCAAATTGTGAGGGTATTCCTAATATTTTCATTAGGAGAGCATAAACAAACCGCGAGGGCCTCCCTGACATTTTCACAATAGTAGATATCGTCGTACGGTGGAGGGAGGAGGACAAAATTCCTGCTAACCATAGAATCTAATGATTTGATGGTACTAGATTATGACGGAGAGCTCAATTATGGCTCCGTATTACCCACCCGAGAAGAAAGTAGTTGACTACTATTTCAAATTTTGGTTGAATAAGAAGCTACCCTCAGATCACTAAACCTTACATTCTCTTCACCCTTAATTTTATTTTTGGACAATGAGTTAAATGACTTTCAAAATCTCTTTTAGAATAAAACCGAAAACTCTCGAATGACAAGTGATGCAATCACCCATTGCCTACCGCTCACCTCAATCTTGTTAAAAGCTTACGAAATCGAGCCCGGCATGTGGCCAAAATAATCAAACTCCTCCCAACATGAGATCATCACAAATACACTCTAGGACATTTGTGAGGCAGATAAAAGTCCCACTGTCACTTGACATTGGGGCATTTATTTTTAAAAGAGCGTTAGCACCTTGGTAGCGATACTCAGGTCACAAGATCGATACCCCAAATCGGGACATTTTTTTTTTTCAGTTTAATTCTTACTTTTCCACCTCATATACCCCAAACTGGGGCATTTTTTTTTAATTTTCAGTTTAATTCTTGCTTTTCCACCTCAGATACCCCAAATTGGGGCATTTTTTTTAAAATTTTTAGTTTAGTTCTTACTTTTTGGCCGTGGGACCTCAAAATGAACACCTGAAATAGGACAATAGAGATACAACAAAATATAAACACCATACTCTAACACTACCCACTCTCCCTCCAACGTAACCCAAGAAACACACCACAGCCAAACATGAACAAGCATAAACTAAATGAACACAATGAACAAAACACCTCTTTATTCATAACGTAAAATTTTACAAGTGTCACCGGAGGCATACCTCCTGAATTACAACCCAAAACGAAAACCTAAATACCTAATCTACAACCCAAAATGAAAACTAAACCTAAGACGGAGACCTAGTGAGGAGCAACACCCGACTTGGAGCTTCCAATCGGAGGCTTCAGAGAGGATTAGTTGGAGAACACATCCCTCCACTTGTAACACCTCCTCTTCCGCCATCTTCACCTCCTCCATCGCCGCTGTCTGAACACTACCTTCACTGCTCCCTAAAAGGGACCGATGTGAAGGCTAACCTCCTCTTTCCCAACACTGCCTATCCTCAGAGTTATGCCATCACCGAGCACCACTTTCAGCCGAAGAATGCTCAAAACGGCGAACATCGGGAGAAATGACATCCCGAACAGATGATTGGATCACGCAATATCATAGAAACCCGAATACCCGAGTGCAAAGAAACCAAAGAAGGTAAAAATCGATACTAAATTGAAGGATACAAAGAAAATGAAAGACCCTTTACTTATATAGAGTACAGACTTAATCACGCGCTCGGATCCAAGCACGCAATTCGATCAATCGCCAAGAGATTAATGCATAAACCAAATCAAGCGCACTAACACGTGCGCATAATAAAACCATCGCCCGCGCAAAGTACGCGACGCTACAGTCACGCGCCCAAGACAGAACGCTTAATCACATTACCCGCTCCACTAGATACGTGAAATCCAAACTGTCACCCGTACATCGACCTGCTGACGCTCCGATTGCACGTCCTTATCTGACCTCATAATTGGATCACACGCTATTACCTCTGCACGGAATCTAGATCGACACCCAAACACTACAACCTTACCAACCCGAGAACCTTTTGATTATGAGCTATACACGAAGCACGTAAGTGTGTTAAACGTAGATATACAAACGCATAATTGACTTCTTTTGTGCCAAATCACACACTCCCGAATAGGTGGGCAACCCGATTCAATGCCCTAAATCAGGCGCGTAATTTACAACCATATCACTTGCCTCCAACAAAATGAACACACCCCGTCACAACACAGCACACCACTGGTCCCACCACAACCTGACTAGAGAGGGAAAATACTATCACCTCCGCCCTCGTGTCCCATCTCGATAGGATACATGTACACAGGCGTCGTCTCGACAGCTAAGCTCACTGGCCTAAATCAACCATCCCCTCACATCCCATCACAAAAGCCAAAAATTAGCCTCCCTAACACCCTACCATTACCAAAGGCAAGTCCCATCGCGATCTCAAAACTTCATCATTGTCCCATCACAACAATCAAGGAGTTATCAGACCAACTCCCCATTGCACAAGCACGTCCTATTGCGATACAACCACAACACTCGTATAACCCAAGATCTGCCAAAGAAATAAACACCATCATCATCTTATCACAAAATCAAAACAACGACATCGCACATGTCCCGTCGTAATGCCACGACGACTCGATTTTCTCATAAACTCGTGTCATCATGACACCATTACCTAAGACACTTGGATGCAACCCATCACGATGCACAATTAGGAAAGGAAGGCTCAGTTGATGTCCCATTACGAAAAGTAGAGAGCCGACCCTTCCAAATTTCATTTGCACTGTGAGTTTCTCAACAAGCGACCCGGGCATCCCATACCTAGGAACTACCAAATCCCACCGCATAACCTTACATAACCAAACTGAGGGAAGGCTTGACCATGTCCCGTCACGTAAGGAATATAACTCCCATGTCCCACCGCGCCTACAACTAGTGGACCTCACCTCACCACATGACCATAAGGGGAGAACCACCATGTCTCATCACAAATTTCATCTTCCCAAGGCTCTTCCTCACATTGACGACCCCAAGGTCCCGTCGCAGTAGAAGTAAGGAAAGAGAGGAAATCCTCATACGTCCCATCGCAACATCACTACAACAACCAATCAATCCCACCACTAGCAATACAGGTAAGTATCACCCCCTCAGGTAAGTATTATCACCCTTCTTTATAATCGATATTCTTTATAAAATATAGTTAGCTATGATTAAGTCAAATGTCTTCAAAACCTGTCTCTTTCAACTCATGAATCACTATAGTCCTCCCATAAGTGACCATCATCAGTATTCGTTGAGAAGGTTAGACGGAGCATTCGGCATACCAAGTGTCGTCTTGACAACCATGCAAATGATCGAATCCACAAGTCCCATACCGGTGGATCTACTCAACGACGTCTTACAAGCCACGTTTTCTGCAGTTTTAACACCTAATTGATCTTTTGTTAATTAATTAGACCTCTAATTGGATTAAGATATTTAAATTAATTAGACTTCTAATAGGATTAGGAGACCCTTTTCAAACCCCCAGTAGGATTAAGAGACCAAGTTAATTAAAATCCCAGCAGGAATAGGAAAACCAAACTAGTTATACTAAAGGCAACCCATAGCTACTAACGTTCGCTGGCTGACGATTCAGTAAAGGAGTTCAACCTGTAAGCCCCCACTCCCCTTAAAGTGTGATCAGTGATGTGTTGCAGCGTCGATAAATATCTGCAACTGGCGATCACATCTTCTCAAGTATTCTTAATTTAGAATTTGTCTCTTTAATTTCAGCATTTAATATTTACTAATTTAATACTCCATCATTGCCTCTGCCAGAGTCCACTTAGACCGATTTAGGCCACTCTTTCTGGGGACCGAAAGGAACCCAGAAAAAGTTCTTACCAATACTCTTGGGATACGTGCTCTGTCTCGCCACCATGGACAGAGATCACTTTCTTGAGCCAATCAATGCTGGATACGTACGACGATTCTACTCTTAGTCTCTGCAGCAAGGTAAGTATTGATAAGATGGATATGTGACTGCTTAAAGACCCCGTAAAAGAGGCCATCATTTCAAAGCCAAGTAGCCAAAAAGCGTTCCTGAATGATCATATCCTTTGCTACACCTGTTGAGCCATAGGCCTTTCTTTCATAAACCCCTCCCCAGAAAAGAAGACGGAAAAATTGTATATACCAAACAAAAAAATGAGAAAAAGAGTTACCATCAAAATCCTAAAAAATTAGAAAAGCGAAATCCCAAAAAGAGATTTTCTGAAAAGAAAAAGAATAAAAAATATAAATACATATATATAAATAAATAAGTGGGGCATGTACAGCCAAAATTCCCAAGGAAGAAGTGTATTACGACAACTGGAACCCAATCGAGGATACCTTTTGAGACCCGATAATACCTTCAAAATTTCTAACCTATCCCATGGCCAAGATACATCCCTAAAGAAAGCCCTCCTTAAGGTCTACAAGCAGTCACAGTATTCGTTGAATCAGCACAAGCCAAGCTAGGCGACAACATAAAGAATTATATCCAGCCAGCTATAACGGAATCGACGTCCATGTCATGGTCCTTGAAAGAAAAAAAAAAGAAGACAAGAAAATAAAAATAAAAATATACAAGCTCAAAGTAAAATGGACATAGTGAAAACCTGAAAGGGCGCTACGGGTAAAAAAGAGGACAACAACGGGTATGGCGAAAACCCATCTTGGGCGCTATGAGTAAAAACGTTCAAAAGAAAAGGACAAAGTCATCGGTTACTCTCTTGGTTATCGACCTATCTGATCCTCGGTTGGGCCGCTCATGTTTGCTCAAATTGGGTCTTGATCAGGTATATCTTCACAGCCGCACCATCAAACATATGACCCGAGGTGAGGATAAAGGGTTAATTCAGTTCAAAGGGATGGACGTTTCAACCTTAGTAAAAATTCTGAACCTCACTTAGGTCCGACCACATGTACGGGTTTGACTATACTCAAAATGGGACCCTTCACTTCGTCTCACTGTTAAGGCATCAAATAAAAAAGAAGAAAAAAAAAAAAAAAAAAAAAACCAAACAAAAATCAAGAAAAATCCAAATACAAAAAATGTATATATTTCTACTCTTTTCCATGTACATATTTACAGCATCGTACTTTCATCTCAAAATGAAGAAAAAGAACAAAAAATCTAAAAAATAAAAATCCAAAAATATATATAAATCTTTGAAAAAGTGTAGTTAAAAGTTTGCTTCTCCTTCTGTTATTTGGGATGGATATTAGTTACCTATATAAATAAAAAAAAATGAACTGACATTTTCTTGAGAATGTGCAGGAACATCAAATGGCCCAAAGCCTCGAAGCTGGCAACCTCTCGGTGATGGGCAAAGCAAAGGAAAAATCTCACCACTCATGTCGATCTATTTAAAAAATGGCAAAAGGAATCATTTGAAAAAGAAAAAAAAGATATCTATGTACACACAGATATGCACATGTGTGCTTCAATGCAATAAAATATTAATATTTTATCGGCAATGCAGCTGTGCTAAATTAATGTCCTAAGTCTAAGGTTTGCCTTAGATCTTTGGATCCTACTTTATAGTAGGAGCAACGGTGTCAATCTCGATCAAGCAGTTAATGTTTCGATCAAGTTGATTCCACTGCAAAATCCTTACGCTGAATGCTCCATTTTTGGATTCATGTGAACTTAAGTGTCTTAAGCTTCAGATTCCTCAAAAAAAGGTCAATCGTTGGTTAAAACCAACCTGTCAAAAAGGAAATTACCTATCGAATGACTATATTCAAATATGCATTCCAAATGGCTCATTCTAGGGTGCAGGCTTAAAACCTACATTTGTACGGTATCCCTGTAAAGTGTACACCTTGCGTCTGGGTATCCGTTGGATGGTCGCTTGTTCTCGTAAATTGTACTCGAACGGGTTCTGGGTCAAGACTTCCATTCTCTTTTATTTTTATCTACCCCTAATGGGTGCATATTTTTGCATAGTTAAATGATTTGTAAGATCATTGTTGGCAAAGACCAAGATTAGGTGTCTCTTTCTGTAGATACCCAATTCTGGGTGAATCTGTTCAGTATTATTTGAAGTTAGGTGCTCTAAGTCATGTTGATCCAGGGCACATTCGAAAATGCAGAGCACACTCCCAAAAAATGTTGCGACGTCAATTCACTCTGCTCGGGTGGTTGTGCTAAAATAACTTCAGGGTCAATGGGTTCACCCAATGACTTCAAACCTTGCTTCACACGGGGGGCACCCGTGATCGATCAAATGGGGCAATCAATGTCTCATATAATTGAGCACAAGCTGTGGACCCTAGTGCATTTGTCTCGCGCCTGTCTTTAAGAATGGGTCGATCACCCTCTTACTCATAGAGCTGCTTTATTTAGAATAAAACTTGAGCATCAAATATCTTTAATCATCTCGAGAAGCGAACATTTTTCCTAGCATATTAGGCTTTCGCAACTTGCTCCATCTCGGTTATACCCAGTAATGTCGCTAAGTGCTTGAGGACTGACGGCCTTGAGGAACAAACGCTTTTCTTGACATACAAAGCTTCCGTTTACTTACCATGTTACCCACCTGATATTTGAGGTTTGTTTGGAATACGACGGACCCGTCAATGTTGTCTTGGGCCTCTTCTGATGTCTCTTATCTTTGGCATTCGATTATTAGTGATCGAATACCAAAGAGGGGCATCTGTAGACACCCAAATTTGGCTCAAGGTCTGATCGAAACATACTTCGAGAGAGACACACCCCCGAGCTTCTGAGAGCATTTCCCATGTCCCTAGGAACCTTCCCATATCCCTAAGAACCTTTCCAAAACCCTAAGAACCTTCTCAAACCCTTAGGAATTATCCTCAAACCCATAGTTAACCCTCCCGAGCAATGATTAGAGAGAGATATACCAAGGCTGGCAGGGACCTCTACTAAGACTGAAGCTCACACCACTGAAAAATAGAGGGTCCCAGCTTTTCAATAAGCCAAAAATTACCTCAATCTGAGTTGCACATCAAAAGTTACAGCGATCCGAATATGACCCAAAACTGCACCTATTTTGGACAAATCGATAGGTTCCGAGCCCCTCGAGAGCTTCTCGATAGGATGAGCATGCTTAGTGTGTATAATACACACGCTAGGCCATTTCTGGAGAAATGTTTCCTAGCGTGTATATTATACATGTCAGGCCATCTTTTCCTAGAAATGGCTTAGCGTGGATAATACACACGCTAAGCATGGTTGGGTCCCACGGCGGGCTCTAGACTTCTCTGGCACTGTAGCTATGATTAGCGTGGATAATACACACGCCAAGCTTAGCTACAGTAAATCTTGAATTTTGCCTGAATTTTACTTTTGGGGTTTGACTTGTTGACCATCCTAATGTTTATGGTGGATTTCTTTAGGACTATTGCACCCTTATTTACCCTATTTGCAATCCTCTAGTCATTTGAAACCCTACCCTATCATCTACCATTGAAACCCATTGCCCACATTTCCAAGCTCTCAAAATCTTAGGAAACCTTAGATTAGAAGATTACCTAATTTCTAACCCTATTAGCACTTAAGTACCCTCCTAACCTCCATTTTTCCTATAAATAGAGAGGCACCCCTCCCTTTACAAAGGCTTGAAAAAAATTCAAAAGAGAGAAAATATTAGAGTGCCCTCCCATTTAGCATTACACCCACAAAATTCCATAAATGAGATTCATCCTTTACCATCCATTTTCTATCATAAATCCTTGAAATTTAGCTAGAACTACCCTTTAGCCTTATTATCTTACCTCTTAGCTACCAAGCTTTAGAGATTAGAACCCATCCCGTGACCATTAGAGATGTCAGAAGCTCATCAAACACAGCCACACGAAGGTCCACATCGATGCTACAAGGGTCCAAGAGCTCTAGCTTTCCCCTCTATTCCTCTACCTTCTTTGCTTTTCCTCTATCTTAAAATTGAGCCGCTATGCTGCCTAAATTTCAGCAAGCGGGAAGGGCTCAATAGGATCGGTGTGCCTTCGGACAAGGGAAAGTGCTGCTCATTTTCTTTTCTTTTTATATATATAATTATATATATATATATATATATATTATATTCACATCCAAATAGTCATAATAGAGATCACTTACGAGTGGGTTGGTCAGGTGCCTAACACCTTCCCGATCGATAACCAAAGCCCCTACCCAAGAGCCTTTGGCGTAGACCGGAATCAGAGTCATATTTTTGCTCTTCGATGCTTTCAATATTGATTTAGGTTTCTCAAGACACCAAAAGCTGCAGGTGGCGGCTCTTTATTTTTCATACGAGCGCATCGTCGCGACGAATTGTTACAAATTCACGGTTGCACAAATCCTAAGCATCTCACAACTACAATCATCAACCAACCTCGATACAATTTCTCCTCCTATTTTCTCTTTGAGACAACCGGAATTTCTTAGCTCTCCACTCTTAGCAGATTACTAAAATCATGTAAACCGCCACCGAAATAGGTAAGCCATCATCTTCTTTTTCTCCATGTTTTCTCTATAATTTATTTCAGACACCCCTAATTTTTCTTCTCATCCTAAAATACTTCAAGATCTCAACTACCTTGCACTTTATTTAATATTTATATGTTTTATTGACGAGATTAATCACGGGTTCGGTGTAGATTATCGTTGTGCATAAATGAAGGAGATCGACCGTCAATGTAGAATTCGGATCACTTGGTCAAACGATTTGAAACAATCCATTGCGACATTAGAACCCAAGGTAGGGGAAATTAATTATTTATTTCTTAATTGATTCATTTGACTAATTTGTAGTGTATAAATAAGAAGTTACTCTTTAATCCATTATGTCCTACTTTTATCCCACTTATTTAGCTAATCATGTGTGAATAAATTCCCTACATTGATTTTTATTTCATATTTTATGATTTATTTAAATAATTAATTAATTGTGTATTGGGACAGATATGTAAATTCCTATTTATGATATTTTATAATGACAGTTATGCCCTTAGCAATGTGATTTAGCATGTAAATTAGTGGTAGGTGCAGAAATTTTCCTCCTAACCAGTTTATGGGTTTTTCCCTTACTTCATTCAACTGTATAAAATATTATAGACCTCTATTGGGCGAACCGTCAAAAATGTAATATAGATGGCAGTGTCGTCTACCAATCTGTTCTTACATCTAAGGGTATATCATTCTCTAGTCATCTCAAAAATTGACCCCAAGATGCCCACTTTAAAATCTGCATAGTAAATTCTTGCGTCTAATTTTTGTCCAAGTGTGTTGTGATCGTACTTTTGACCTGTGATCAGACACCTATAGGAGTGAAATCAGGAAATTTTCATTATGGTCAACCCCTTACAACTTTTAGTGATCTTCATATCTAACGGTTGAATTCGTCTGACTCTTACTGGGATTATAAAACTTAATTTTTTTATTAATTACATCATGCAATTCGGTCGGATTGCTTTGTAATTTCATAATTATTATATGCACATGTCGGCCTTATTTTCCTGCGATGATGGGGTCATGACTGTTCCAACAAGTTGTGAATATTTATTTTATTCTTATTGCATTATGTGTTTTTTATTCGGATTCATTAATCGTTTAGTTAAATATATGGAACATATATTTTGATATATTTAATCCAATCAAATATTCATTTTGTATGGTCTATACTTGACATTTATAATGTAGTAATCAAAATTAGACTTAATATCGAATACTTATATCAAGGTGAGTGTGTATGTTTAATACTTATGTTTCATTGATTAAGACATTACATGATATGATTGTTGAATAATGTATAGAAAATTCAAGAAAAAATGATAACAAGACAAGATACGCCTTCGTCATAATTCGGTATTATTGCGAATCACATTGGACCCTTGTCATGGGCCCATCATGAGTTGTGAAAGCCATGGTGGCATGGGATGCCATTGGCAGCAGCTTCTTTGCGATGGTTTCATAGCACTAAGTTCGATATGAATTATAATACTATCGGATCATGGCTATCCACATATGATTATTAAGCAAGAAATGTAAGACATGAAATAACCAAGGGTTTAATAAGTCCAAAGAATTTCAAGACATGATTAAATGTACATGAAGGAATAAGAAAAGATATGGCAAGACAAGACAAGGACCATTATTCTTTTACGCTAAGACTTTGCATGAATTTATGGCAGGACAAGACAAGCACTATTATTATTTATACACTGAGAAGAAAAGTGACTCTATGCATGAATGATTTATGATATTTAAAGTATTCCATCATGACAAGATAAGACACAGACCATGCACAAGCCACCTCACTTAGCAGGGGCTACGACTAATCAAGAAAATTGCTCATGAGCTCTGACACCTAGTTATGTGCAGAGAATATTTTAAGTTAAATTTAAGCCACGTGAGAATTTCAAGACATGTGACGTCAAGATAAGATAATTGTTCATGTGCATGTTTCATTGAATATAATGAATAAAATAATAGGAGTATAATTTCTCATAAGTACCAATTTCATAATTATTAATCAACTGCTTTCACAAGAATGGGTATATTTCGTCGTAAATTTTCTATCTTAAGATCATTATTATGTTAGTTGACTAAAAATTACTATATGAATGCTTATTGGTTAAATGTTTCAAGGCATGAAGGATAATTAATGCCTCTCTAGGCACTGTGGATATTTTATGCTTAGCCCGACACTTTGTATCACAGATCAGATTGACCCTGAGCTTCCGGAGATTGGGGAAGCTGAGGAAGAGGATCCAGAGTATTTTCCTGAAGAAGCGAAAGCCCAACCGGAAGATACCCGTAGGATTCACGTTCTATTCCTTATGGGTATTAGGGGATACTATTTTGATGGCATCCATCATTGTCTTGTTTTTGTTATGGATGAATGAACTAGGGTTATGAGACACATGGCTAATATTTTGTTATAAATAGATAAGACAATATGTGTGGATGGTTAAATGGATAGTTAGATGTTTATTTTATGTGATAAATAGTATTACTCATATGAAAAGACACATCTTTTGGATATTCCTAATTTCGTATGAGTTATCAATCAAACAAAAAAATACTCATATTTTATGAAGAATGTTGCCATCAAACTTAGGATTAGATGCCTTGAAAGCACAAGTTACGAAATTAATTGTTCGATATTCTAAATTTTTCTGCAAGAAATTTTGGGTCGCTACAACTCAATTCTTACTTCAGGAAGGCCTCCGGCACTCGATGGAAGTTGACCTTTCTTTTTCCTAAGTTTTCCCCAAATTTTCATTAAAGCCATGCTTTTCACCCCCTTTTAGTTTTCCTGATGAGGCTCTTTGTGCTAAAAGTTCTAATGATGCCAGTGAAGCAGTTCAGAGGATCTGACAGACTGTGTAATGACCTGTAATTTTAAGATACTTTTTTTCTTTTCTACAACTTGATCAACAATTGTTGGAATTTTGAGACAGTTGGAGCCATTCGATAGTACTTTCGTCTCGTTATTCTATCATTTTTTAAGCTTGATTTGAGTTAAAAATGTCGCAGTCTTCATTGGTTCATGTCACCTGAGCCAAATTGCACAATTACTTTAGTCACAATAATCCAAAATAAGTCGAACCATCCATCTTATAGAACCTTGGCTATGATACCAACTGTCACAGCTTCAAACCAGCACCGTGGATTTTAGGTCGCAAGTTCTAAACCACATAAAGCTCTCAGAAAATATATTATCACATTATTGCATTAGATCAAAACATAAAGGAAACATATAACTAGAAATTTTATTATTAAAACATAATAATACATTTGATCATAAGGTAAAAAGTATCTTATCTCAATTGCTTATTTGCCTCATTGTCTTAAACATAAACTAATTTTCTATATACTTGTGCGAAAGCCTGGACTCTGATTTCCATAAGTATGAAGTTTCTTCATGAATCTGCCTGAGTTTATTGAGCAAATATTCTGTGGATTGTTCAGTTCGGATGAGTGGTCCACCCCTCAAAGACAAGGACTGAGCCAACTCCCTATCGAACTATCTTCATTGATCCCAGATTGTTTTTTTGTTGCCATGGATCCTCCAAACCCTATGATGGCGAACGACCTGCACTCCAAAGAGAGAGGGCAGTCGGATAGTCAAGCTATGTTGAATAAGGTTTCACCATGTACAATATTTATTCTGAAGTATTAAATCACATAATAAGCAATAAATAAAGATTGTCTGATAAAGATTTCTAATGTTTAACATAGATCAACAAATCATGCGAAAGAAATTGATTAATGCATCAGCAAGTAATTTTAAAATGTTAAAAAAATCATGAAAATGGATGATTCACGATAAGATTTTAATTAATTTAAAGCCTATGAGACAGACTATAACAACCCCAGATTTTCGGAACTGTACAAGCCATGTGCCACGCACGCGTATGTGTGGTTCACAAGGAAACCAGGGTCAACACATACACACGGTGTGTATATGTGTGTAACATACTATATTTTTTCCTTCCTTTCACTATATAAGTGAAAGTGGAGAGAAGTCTCTCCCTTACGTAACATAATTCTAACCTAAATAGAGAGGAGGAAAATAGAGAGAAAGAAAGGAGAGTCTTGTAGAAAAGAAAGGCTAAAGCCTTGTTGGAGTGTAAACCGGTGGAAGACCTGGAGAGAAGGTCGGACCAGAAACGTAGAGATCTCTTCGAAGTAACAGAAATTCGAACGTTAGATCGAACCGATTACGAGATCCGCCGATTTAGGTATGATATAATGTTTGATAAGTGCTTAGGTATGTTTTAATGATAACCTACAATGTATTGGGCAATGGCCGATTAATGATATTAAAGATTGAAAGAAATAGGATAGATTTCTTGAAGAATCACGAAGTGAAGGTTTCCGCTCCTCACTCGAGCGATCTAAATGTCTCGCTCGAGCGAGGACAGAATATATATATACCTGAGAACAAAGTACGTTCTGGGCTCGCTCGAGCGAGACCCATATTGAAGGAATAAGCTCGCTCGAGCGAGGTATCACTTTAGGCTTCAGACACCTCGTTTTAACCGCTCGAGCGAGGATAAGAGGCCGCTCGAGCGAGACTAGGCAACCGCTCGAGCGAGGTTAAGAGGTCGCTCGAGCGAGGCTAGGCAACCACTCGAGCGAGGCACCACAACTAAATTTAAAATACTTTTATGTATATAAATATACCTCATGTGAACTATGCGCTCCAGGAGTGCTAGTGACCACTGGTGACCATTCTAAGGCATGTCCTTTCGCATGAAATGTAGGTTGACGTGAGATCAGTACGTATCATCACTACGAGAAAGGACCACTAGGTTTTGCCTTGAGGTAGGGAACCTTATCGAAACATGTGCATTGTTAAAATTCTCATATGTGTAGTACAGATCTAATTGCTAAACTAAGTATCTCATCATTTCACATAAATAGAGCGTGCGTGTGTAGACTTCAGAAAATGAAGTAAGAGGTCCCAGGGGGATGCAAAAACTACAAGGTAAATACCTATATGATACGATATATCTGTAGCATCCCAGGGGTGCAGATGAGAATCAGTGGGGAAAAGAAAGTAAGGTGATAAGGCCTAATATGTTAAAAATTAGCACAATCACGGTGAATAACTATATGTAAAGCACACTTGATATTTTTGTTATTTAAGGTTTGTTTAGAATACCCCACCGACGTGGCGGGATACCCACGACTGACTCGGCAGGATATCCGTGACCGGTACGGCGGTTAATCCGTATACAGTAGCACATCCCAGGGATGTAGATTTAAGAGTAGACCCCGCCACCTATGAGAAAGGGGCTTGGGCAGTATTCCCAGGGAATACAAATTTAATAACTGTCTAGTTAGACGACGATGGTGGGTATTCCATCGGGGCTCGATGCTATATTGCTCGGGGACTATTTAAGTTAAAGAGTTAAGTTATTAGGCCGAATTCACAACTAAACGAGTAAGGTGAGAAAGAACAAAACCATGCAAAGTAAGTAGTTGTATTCATCATTTTCTTCATTTATTTCGATTGTCTTTCCAAATAGTAACATCAGATAAACTGTATTTTAAAACTGCATAACATATATGTAAGAATTAATCTATATGTTCTTTATGTTTCTCTACTGAGCTATGATGTAGCTCACCCCCCTTAGACTATACGTCGCAGGTCCAACACTAGCGGCAACACAGGCTTCGAGAGACGTTGATCCAGAAGGTTCGGATTACGTGGCCGGAGAAGAGTTAGAACCTCCTCCTGAGGAATTCTTTTAGAAGTTCCTTACGTTTTGAGTGGTGAGTAGAGTGTACTCGTGGCTTGGCATGTCAAGTCCTTTCTTTTAAATGTAATTAAATACTATACCTTCCTTTTGGCGAACCATCGAGGGTGATAAGATTGTCATCAATGGTTCGGGACAGTTCCTCTGCTCATGAATTGGCATGAGACCGGAACTGTCTGTTGGTTGCTAGACTTTATTGAAACATGGAGACTTAGTTAGTTTAAAGCTTTGGTATTTTAAATTGTTGGCTTTTACTTGTTACATGATGTTCTGCATAGATTTAAGGTGCATGACCTTGAGGGTCGTGCTGATGTCACGGATTTCAGAGTGATGAAATTTGGGCTGTCACACAGACTATTAGCAAGAAAAGCATGAAATGTAAGTTTATACGTACTCACATTAATAGAGAATATTTAGAGTTGTTTAGATATTTAGAGAGCTATATGCGTAACAGTGTAACCACCGTTTAAGATTAGGATTCTCAGCGATTATGCTTATCTTCATTATATGTTTAAACGGAAGGCTATTTAAAGACACAAAAAGATTAATGAGATAAACATCGAGATTTCCACAATATAGTCTCCTCATGAAGTCTCCCTTCTCTTTCTAATCCTCTTCTTTATTTTAGAATTTCTACATGGTATCTGTAGCGTCTCGAAATCTCACAATGGTTGATTGTCAGATCTTAGGCCGTACCTTCGTATATCAAGAACCACAAACACATAAAAAGGCACTAAAAGTGCCTTAAACAGTGGAAGGAAAATTTTCAAAAGTAGTAATGAATCAAAATAAACCTCATAACAATGTCTTATTACAATTATAGAGTCCGAAATAATTAAAAGCTTAAAATATTTTTTAATAAAACGGCTAGCCAATCATTGTCACATCCATTTAAAACCAATAATAATAAAAAGAAAATAAATAGCTAGGCTACGAAGCCTTCATTGCCATCCATTTCAAATTCCTGAGCACCACATGCAGTCTCATCACTATAGACCGATACGTTATCCTTAGCTACACCTGTCTCATCTGGCCACCCACATCAACAAGGGGTATAAGTTTATACTTGTATGGACCAGACATGCAATCCATTAGAACATAAAATATTAATCATTGCAATATGAATATTTCTATAATTCATGAGTGTATGCATGTGGCATGCATAATCCCAACAAGCTTAAATGAACAGAACATAACATGGATAATAGTGTTGCATGAGTTTATCCTTTCTTTTAAGTTCATCTTTCTTATCATTTAATGAATGTTAGATTCCATCCCACTCAAGAAGTTGGGTCTAATCATGCCTATCACTTGTTTAGTTAGACTTCGTCCCGCTTAAGGCGTTGGGTCTAATCATTCATATCATTTATTGCACGTTAGACTCTGTCATGCTCAAGACATTGGTTCTAATCATGCTCATCATTTAAAGCCCATTAGACTCCATCCCGCTCAAGACGTTGGGTCTAATCACGCTTATCATTTTTTTAGTTAGACTCTGTCCCGCTCAAGACGTTGGGTCAAATGCCTCCTGAGACTTCGTCCTGCTCAAGACATTGGGTCTAATGCTTTCTTATTCATTGTTTAGTTAGACTTCGTCCTACTCAAGAAGTTAGGTCTAATGCTTCTTAGTCATGTTTAGTTAGACTTCGTCCCTCTCAAAACGTTGGGTCTAATGCTTTCTTAATCATTTTTTAACATTTCATAATATTTTGTGTGTTTTAATCATGTTGTTCATGGATCATCATAAAGCATTGAAGTGCATATGAATATAATGATAGTACATAAACGTTAATATTTAATTAAACATCTAAAAAAAAGAATTGAAAAGGAAAGTTTTTCATTCATAATCGATCGATCGATTTCTCTGCTCGATCGATCGATTCCAATCCATGAGTTTTTAAAATATTTATTTGTCAGGTTCGATCGATCAATTTCCAAAATCAATCGATCAATTCCAATCTATGATTTTCAAAACATCTATGTTCCAAAAACTGATCGATCGATTCACCACACTCGATCGAACCATTTCGACCCGATAGCATTCCATGAAGTATCGTCCAAAAATCGATCGATCGATTAATCAAACTCGATCAATCAATTAAGACTAAAGATCATCTCAATATTAATCGACCAGAAATTGATCGATTTCTATCGAAGAGCCCTCCTCAAAGTGCCTCAAATCACACTGTGAGATTTAACCCGATCTTTTTTATCCACAAACATCAACGTGAAAAAGCAACTATCATAGCATGCATTTCTTCTAATCATACCATTCATTAGTCATGTAATAAAAAGCCCTATATATCATGAAAATTACATTTAATTCAATATCTAAGTTTTAAGGGAAAGTATGATTTCTCTATACCTAGATCGATCGTATTTCTGTAATTCGATCGAGATCTACACTACGATGATGGCTCTTGAAGGAGGCGAAGGCTGCTTGAGAATAGATGTAAATGCCTCGCCAATTTACCAAAACAAAAAGTTCTAGAAAAAAGGGATCTAGAATCTCTTCTCCAAGGTCTCTAAGGTTTTCTTACAGCTCTATTCTTAAGAAGAACTCTACCAAAATGAAAAGTTCCCCTAACACACTTTTTTATAACTTATTGGAAATCATTCAATCTTATGCTAGCACATCAAAGAAGGATGTAAAGGCTTTTACTTAAAGGTCTAAAATAAAGGTTTAAAACCCACATACTAAGGTTCGATCCTCTAACCACTTGTCTCAAACTCAAGCCTCTAATTAGTAGGCTACTACATAACTTGTGTCAAATAATGATAAAAATAAATATAAGAGTTTTAAAAATCAAAACATGTATTTTTAGTTAAAACATTTGAAAAATCAAAGTATGTGGTGTATACGCTATTAGGCACATATAAATAACTTAGGTGTATCAATGTGATAAAATTAGGATCACTATCATCTTCCCTACTTATAAAAATTATATCCTCGAAATTGAATCATACATTTATTCGAAGAGATGGGGAAGTCCCTCCTGAGAGTATCCTAGCGTTCCCAAGTGGCTTCTTCACCGGAGTGATATTGTCAAACAACAAGGACCAAAGGTATAACTTTATTCCTCAGGGCCTATTCTTTTCGATCAATAATCTGAATAGGCTGCTCGACAACGGACATATCCTTATTAACCTCCAAGGGCTCCGAGTCGATAACGTGAGCAGGGTCTGTCATATATTTCTTTAGCATGGATATGTGAAAAATATTGTTCACCTTGGCAAACTTTGGTGGTAGCTTGACTCGATATGATGTTTCCCCGATTCTCCTCAAGATCTCAAATAGTCCCACAAATCTCAAATTAAGCTTTCCCTTCAACCCGAATCTCATCATGCCTTTTACAAGGCAGATTTTCATGAAGACTTTATCTCCTTTGATAAGATCCCAATTCCTACGCTTCAAATCAGCATAGCTCTTCTGCTTGCTCTGCGCGGTCCGCGTTCATTCTCGGATCAACTGAACTTGCTTGAGCGTGTCTTCAAAAATCTGAGGTCCTAGCAAACTTCTCACACTGACTTCATCCCAACACAGAGGAGTTATGCAACTTCTCCCATACAAGGCTTCATATGGGGCCATCTGTATAGTAGACTGGTAGTTATTGTTATAGGCAAACTCTACGAGAGGTAGATGCTCCTCCCCAATTGCCTCCAAGTTCAGTACACAAGCACAAAACATGTCTTCCAATACTTGATTTAGTCTTTCGGTCTATCCATCTGTCTGAAGATGAAAAGCGGAGATAAATTTTTACTTACACCCCATCCCGTCTTAAATTTTTTGCCAAAATCTTGACGTTAAATGTGGGTCTCTGTCAAACACAATATCAGCAGGTACACCAAGTAATTTGAAAATCTCCCGAATGTAAATTCGGCCAACTGAGAAGCTAAATAGGTCATTGATCAGCCTTCAAAATGGCATAGTTTATGCCAAAATCTTGGCGTTCCTAGGCCTCATTTAATTACTAATATTTTTTTTAGTGCATGATAGAGTATAACAGGTTTTGAAGGCTTAAAAGCGCAAACGTGGTTAAAAGAGCAAGGTTAAGAGAGCCTCCAAGCTACAACAAGAATCAACAAAAATAGCAGAGATAAAGAAGAGTGCCATATTTTACCACATAAATCTGTAAGAACTAAGGCCTATAGCATTGGAAAGTAAAGGCTCCCAGCTTTCTAACGAGTCAAGAATCGCCTAATTCTGAGTTCTACATCCAAAGTTATGGCGAAATGAAGTTCGCAAAGAAGTGCAGGAAATTGCAGTCTCGACCAGTTGAGATTGCGAACTCGACCAGTCGAGTTGGACAAAATAGAACACCAAAATTGGACTGGTCGATCTGCTATTTGCTTCAGAATTGCAGATTTTGACTAGTCTAAATGAAAATCTGGACGGTCGAAACCCAACAATAGAATGACACTTTTATATAAATAATTTCGACCGGTCGAGCTCCATTCTCGACCGATCGAAGTCGGGATTCTCAGCTGATTTTCAAGCGCGACAGTTGGGACTCTTCAGAAAATCAAGACTCCAAGATCTTCTTCCTTCCTAGTTTAGTTTAGATTTGTTTCCTAGTTGAAATCAATGTTCTAGGGTCTTATACATCAATAAATAAGGACCCTAGGTTTAGGAATCGTTTAGCTTTTAGCCTAGGGCTTTTTGCTCATAGTTTTAGGTTTTCTTTCTAGGTTTAGTTTCTTTTCTAAATTTACAAGAGTTTGTGAGATTGATGGTTTTGTAATCATCATTCTACAATTGACTCAGCGATGATGAAGATCATAGCAACAATGTGCAGCTAAAACGGCTCGAAGCTTGAGATCTCTTGTACAATCAAAGATAAGTAAATAATTTAATTTCTATTTCTCTTTTATTTTGAATTCCGTTTATGGTATGATTGCATGTTTGATGTTCTGAATATATTGAGAACATGATGGAAATCCTGTATTTTTATTTAGTTTAATTCTAATGGCCTTGTAGGGATTAGGATTAGATTAGATAGGATATTCACTAACGGACACTAGGGCTTGTAGCGTAGTTTTAGTTGGTTACTGCAATGATGTCTTGATGGTTAGATTTATCTACTTCATATACGAAGTGATAGAGCTTATAGCCTAGAGCGAGAGTTCCTGGAATTCGGAATAGATTAGGAATAGGATGCGTAGACACCCAAATTTGGCCCAAGGCCCAATCAGAACACACTTTGAGAGAGGTGCATCTCCGAGCATTTGATGGCATGTATGGAACCCTTCCAAAACCTTAAGAACCCTTTCAAACTCTTAAGAATCACCCTAGATCCCTTAGGAACCTTTCCGAACCCTTAGAAACCAATCCCAACCCTTAGAACTCATTCCAAACCTAAATCTAGCTTACCCAAGCAATGAATGAAGAGAGGTGCATCGGGACTAGCTGTGACCTTTTACTATAATCGAATTCGATACCATCGAAAAGTAGAAGTCCTCAACTTTCCAATTGGCCAAGAATCACTCCAATCGGAGCTGTGTATGCAAAGATACGATGGTCCGAACCCAAAGGGAAAAATAGTAATTTCATGAAAGGCTCCCAGGGATTTAGCGCAACTAATAGTTGCGCTAGTTCAAAACATGGTGTCCCCCGCGGGTAGCCACTGTTCCAGCACTATATTACTCTACATATGGTTGGCACAACTAATAGTTGTGCCAGGCATATGAACAGTAACCCCTAGTTTTTGCCTCAAAAATTGAGATTGGGGTTTGACTTGTTGACCATCTTGACCTTTGGGGTGTGTTTTGCTAGTTCTGTTGCACCCATTTACTATCTATGTGCAACCCCTTAAGTGATTTAAAGCCTCATCCAATCATCTACCATTGGAGCACCTCTTCACATGTTTCAAGGGTCCAAAAACCCTAGGAAACCTTAGATGCTAGATTACCTAATTCCTAATCTTGCTTAGCCTCTAAGTAGCCTCCTAACCCACCCTTTTCTTATAAATAGAGCCCTCCTCCCCTTGGTTTAGAGGTTGAGAAAATTACCTACGAGAGAAAGAGCTTAAAGTGAGAAGATCTTTCTCCCTTTGGTGCACCATTGCTCATACAAATTCCAGAATTGATAAACCTCCTTCCAAGCCTTTCCTTTCAAAAAAGGCCTCTAGGTTAGGTATGTGCTATCCCTTTACCTTCCCTCTCTACCTCTTAGCTAGCAAGCCTTAGAGGTTAGAACCCCTTTTTCCACCATACAAGCCTTCAAAAACTGATCAAAATAAACCAACGCAAGGCTCTTCAACAATGCAATAAGGGCCCGAGAGCTCCGGCTCTCCCCTTTATTCCTCTACCTTCTCGGTCATTCTTCCATCCTCCCATTTGTGCCGTTACGCCGCTGAATTTTTGGTAGGAATGGAGGGGTACAAATAGGATTTAAGACCTATTTGGGTAAGAGGAAGCCGTTTTCTTTTCTTTTACATTTTTTTTTTTGGCCATTAGTAAAGATCACGTTAAGTAGATTGATTGGGTGCCTAACACCTTCCCAATCAATAACCGAAGCCCCTACCCAAGAACTTTTGGTGTGGACCGGATTCAGAGTCATATTTGTGGCACTTAGGTGCTTATCAAAATGATCTAGGTTTCTCGGGACACCAAAAGCTCTGGGTGGCGACCCTATATTTTTCGTTAGGGAGCGCATCGTCACGACGGGACCGTCAAAAATCCTACGATTGCACAGATGGCGACTCTGCTGGGGAGTAGCTAATAGAGCTTCCCCTTGAACTTGGCCCATTTATTTTTTATTTTACTAACCTTTTTATTACTATTTATTATTTATTTTTTTACTCACCCCTCCGAGTATGTCATTTTACTTACCCCTACTTTTACGTCGTTTACGTGCCTTAGCTGTTTGGCGGGCCTACTTGCGCACTGTCATTCAATTTCTTTACATTTCTGTTATTTCAAGCACTTTAGTTGATTGGCGGGTCTACTTGCGCTTTATATTTAAATTTTTTTATATTTTCATCATTTAAAGTGCCTTAGCCGTTTGGCGGGCCTACTTGCGCTTTTAAAATTCCGTAATCATATTCCAACGGTGAACATCAGTCGGTAGAGGCGGCATGGGGTCATCACCCCCGATCTTTGAACTAAAGAAAACTTTCATAAAAAAAAAGAAGCTTTAAAAAAAAAAATTAAATTGAACCAAGATAGGGAACTTAATCAATCTATTTTACAGGATAGATTTTTAAAGGATTAGGTTTAGGCACACATACAACCACTCAGGTCTTAGTATGACAGCAGCCCCTAGTGGTAATGATCCAGAAAAGTTTCAGCCCACCTAGTATCTCAGAAGGCGCTTGTGCTGGAGGTATATCGGGTGGGTCACCTATTCCTACAAGCTTAAAACCCGTTGGGGAGCCCGTTAGCGAGTTATACCGGACTCAAATCCCTAGGTTCGGTAAGGAGAGAATGATTCACTAAAAAATCAGTCAGTTCTCGGAAGCCCAGCTTCCATAAAAAAAAGCCAAAGAAGACTTATTTCGGGTGTTGTTTGCTGCTGTCATAAAATTCTGGAGCTCCATTTTAACCTGGCGCAAGTATTAGTTGCGCCAGTGTAAAAATCCTGGAATTATACCTGGTGCAACTATCAGTCGCTCCAACTTTAAATCCGACCAATTTTACCTTTGGTGCAACTAATAGTTGCACCAGTGTAAAGTAGGGGCATTCTTAGCCTGGCGCATGTATTAGTTGCGCCAAGACTATTCTGGATAACCCAGAATCTGTGGCCTTTTCCACATCCCTAGTCTCCCGATTAGTATCTTAGTGCCTCTGTTTGGGCCTCGCCATCTCCGACACCCAATACACCCCCGTCGGTCAAAAGAAAGAGACTTCTCTTTGACTTGTTTTGGGGGATCGGGTTGTTTGCATCGATTTTCATGCCTTCAATAGATCAAAGGTCTTCCTTTGATTCTTTCGAAGTGCTTTGGAATCGTTGTCGCGGGTCCTATTTAGGGCACGAAAGACACCCAAGAAGGGAACATTAAAGGCTTCGAAACCATTATTTTCACTCATAAAAAATAAAATCTAAAAATACTAAAATCAAAAATTAAAAATAGAGTCTTGATTAGTGCCGGTACAACGGCATCATCGTACCCTCCGTCATCTCGTAGGGAAAGAAGGAGGAAGCTTTACGGGCCCCATCCAAGACACCCGTACGCGACCCGATACTGAGAAATGTCGTGGGCCATGAACCCGACTTATGCCCATCCCAACTCATCCCCGCCACATTCTCCAACCCATTCCCATACCGAAGAGGCCTTTAATGTCACCCCCTCACCCGTTCAAACCTCACCATTATCGGGTCCTTTGGTGCCTGCATCTTCCCAACCACCACTTCCCAAGTTATCCAAATTCCCCCCCCCCCCCCCCCCAATTCCCCATCTTTTACCCAAACTATGCCCATTTTTCCTCCCATATCCATGCCAAACCCATCCCACCTTCCATCCACATCCATGACAAATCAACTTCCCGCATCTACATCTATGACCCATTTTCCATCTTCCCCATATAGGCCCAATCCGCCCTCATTCACCTATGTCACCTCCACCCTATCCAATCACCCACAAATTCCCCCATCTACCCGGGTCATGCCCATTTTTATCGGGGCCATGCCCAGTTTTTCCTCTTCCCACACCCTATCCACACCCCCCAACCATCGAATGGCCCATCTCCATCTGATCCTCCTTCCATGGCCATGATGGAGGAGATGTTCCACACCTACAATAGGTGGAAGCCCTCCCAACACCTCCCCTCTCATCCATACCACACACCCATGAACCCATCCGAGACTCTATCAAGTTTCCATGCCTCACTCCTCTATGACCCCCGTCATCCACACCATCCAAACCCCCATTTCCCCCATGCCTAAAGGCCCATTGGCCCAAAACCCCACCACCCACACATATCAAGGGCCCATGGCCCAAACCTACTCAGGGCCCATGGCCCAGACCCACCAAGGCCCAATGGGCCAGATTCACCAAGGGCCCATGGCCCAAACCCATCAATGGCCCATGACCCAAACCTATCATGACCAAGGCTTCATGGTTCAACCCTCCCAACGCTTCATGGCCCAAATCCAAGCCCAAAACCTTGGAACCTCACACCAATACCCTTCACATTTTCTCCAAAATTTCACCCACTCACAACCCCCATACCCAGCTCAAACCCATGCCCAATTCACCCATACCCCTACATCCCAAAGTCACTTTCAAGCCTTTCCCCATGCTCAATGGCCCCATCAGGCCCCACTCCAAAATCTAACTTCCACTCATCCCATCACCCAACCAACTTTCCCTCAACCCTAATGGACTCACCCAACCCCCACTCATGCTATTCCCATCCAGTCCATGCAGCACCAGCACAAGAATCCCACCCTCACTGCACATTATGCCGACCAACAGTATGAAGAGGATGAGATTAGGAACAGTAGAGCCTATGCTGGGGCATTAACCAACCTCAACCCTCCTCCTATCATTTCCCACCCTCTGATAGCCCATCGTGAAATCCAACCAACTACCGAGAAAGTGACCCCCGTATCCAAGGAGTTAGAGTAGCTGAAAGAACAATTAGACAAAATACAGAAGCAGTTGATGAAAATGGGTGGTGCTGAAATCCACGCCACGGACTTCACAGACTTTTGTCTATTTGCTAAGGTCCCCTTGCCTCCCAAATTAAAAATGCCGACTTTTGACAAGTACAACAGCACCGACAATCCTATTGCACACCTCAAGTCCTACTGTGAGGACATGTGCCAATATGGTGGGGACGAAAGATTACTGATAAAAGTCTTTCAAAAGAGTTTGACCAGTCCAGCTTTGAGATGGTTCACATCTTTGGAACCATCTAGGATGAAGGCATAGAAGGACTTGACGCACCTATTCCAAGAACAATATGTCTACAATATAGACATTGAACCGCATAAGTCAGACTTAGCCCGTCTGAGGCAGAACCCGAATGAGACCTTCAGCGACTATTTGGGGCGATGGAGAGCACTAGCGGCTCAGGTTAGAAACAGGATACCTAACGATGAGTAGATCAAAATGATTTAAAAAAATACTCTGCCAATGATCATAGACTTTTTGGTATACCAGCAGCAGTCTAGCTTTGCTGATCTAGTGAGGAACACCAATCGCTGTGAAGATGCCATCAGGGAAGATCGCCTGAATAAAAATGTACCGAGTGGAACCAGTGGGGTTAGAAGGTTTTTGGAATAAAGGAATGATAAGAGAACCAGGACCGATGTCCAAAACACTTCCAATACCAGGCCCAATAATAACCAACCCAGTTCCAATTTTAAGCAACACAGCCAGCACCAGTCAGAACTGAGCAGATGCAAAGAGCAGGGAACGATCAAGGAATGAAGATGACTCCAGAGCAAAGGAGAGCCCGTTACGACTGAATGTTCACGCCCTTGGGGGTAATCATTAAGTGTACTTTTACATTTATTAGTAGAAAAGGGATTAGTCACTATTCATCAACCGCAACCTCCTCCTCACTCGATCCCAAAGAACTATGACCAGAATACCCACTGTAATTTTCATCAGGGCCCGAGTCACCTAACTGACCACTGCTTCCCATTGAAGCATGAGATCTAAGATTTGATTGATGTCGGGAAAATTATTCCACCGGCACCTTCTCAAGTAAACCAGCAAGCCAACATCCATCAAGTACCGTTGCCCCCACATCCTATCGGAGGAGCAGGTCTCAGACCCACCATCGGGATGATAGAAGAGTGTGAATTTGGGTTTGACCTGTCCAATTATATCAATGATTAAGAGAGCTATGTGACACCATTACCAAGGAACTGTGAAGAAAGGAATGTTGGGGTGATCGAACTCCTGAATTTATCATACACTTTCCCAGCCCAACACCACAACCCGAACCTTAGATCTTAGGGTTTATTTTCCATCACCCACTCCTGTCAATTATGTACATATAAATGCATACCAACAATACACCACCACCCCCGTCAATTACCCGATAGCCCAGCATACCCCCAATCCTTCGTCGACACCTGTTAGCTACCAATGGCCCACTTTTATCCCTTTTCCCCCGGCGCCATCACTCACAAGATTCACCACCCCCATCTGGCCCAATTTTTCCACCCAACCACCTATCATCGAGGTAAACCAAGTATTACCCACTCTTCCGGAGCCCGCGGTACAAGAGCATCCGATACCAGCAGCCGTGCCATTTTAGATCTCAGGACTAACCTATGATCCTCATCAAATCCCGCTAAGTTATGAACAAACAAATATCAATGCTGACAGCTACAGAGAAGGGGTAGTGGACTTTATGACCCGATCTGAGAAGATTTCAAAGCAATCGGAGGCACCGATAGCAGCATAAGCTCAACCAAAGGGGAAGAAAGATAGCGCAGTAAATCCATTCGAGAAAATGAGTCGAGAGCATATACTGGAGACTCAGCTGAGAAGAATGCCTGCCCATATAACTGTATGGGATCTGTTAATGACGTCCCCACTCCATTTCCAAGCTTTAATGGGGGCATTAAAAAATGCGCATGTCTCACTGTAGACACCCAAATTTGGCCTAAGGCCTGATTGAAACACCTTTCGAGAGAGGTGCAATTATGAGCTTTTGATGGCATATATGGAACCCTTAGGAATCACCCCAAACCCTTAAGAATCACCCTAGATCCCTTAGGAACCTACCCCGAACCTTTAGAAACCAATCCCGACCCTAAGAACCCATTCTGAACCCTAAACCTAACCTTCCCGGGCAATGAGGAGGAGGGGTGAACCGAAACTGGCTACAGCCCTCTACCATGACTAACTCCCATACCATCGAGGAGTAGAGGTCGCTAGCTTTCCAACGGTCCAAGGATCACCCCAATCGGAGGTGTACATCGAAGGATATGGCAATCCGAACCCCAGGGGCATAACTGTAAATTCACTTGGGCCCCCTAGGGATTTGGTGCAACTATTAGTTGCGCCAGGCCAATTTCCCAGGATTTTAGCCTGGCGCAACTAATAGTTGCGCCAGGTTCAACAGTGGGCCCCACCCTCGCGAGCTCATTTTCAGGAACTGTGCTTCACTGTTTTACTGTACATTTGACTGGCGTAACTATTAGTTGCGCTAGGCATATGAATAGTGACTATTGGGTTTTGCCTCGAATTTCAAGATTGGGGTTTGACTTGTTGACCATCTTGATCTTTAGGGTGTGTTTTGATAGTTCTGTTGCACCCATTCCTTACCTATTTGCAACCCCCCAAGTGGCTTAAAGCCTCACCCCATCATCCACCATTAGAACCACCTTCACACCTTTCCAACCTCTCAAAATCCTAGGAAACCTTAGATTTGATATTACCTAATTGCTAACTCCAATTAGCATCTAAGTAGCCTCCTAATCCACTCCTTCCTATAAATAGAGCCCCCCCTCCCCTTGGTTTAAGGGTTGAGAATTTTGCTTAAGAGAGAAAGAGCTCTAAGTGAGAAGTTCTTCCTCCCTTTGGTGCACTATTTTCTCTCAAAATTCTAAAATTCCAAAACCTCTTCCAAGCTTGTTCTTACTTCAAAAACACATAGCCTAGGTGTGTGTGATCCCCTAGCCTCCCTTCTCCCTCCCTTAGCTAGTAAGCCTTAGTAGTTAAAACTCGTTTTTCTACCATCCAAGCCTTCAAAAGCTCCTCCAAGTAAGCCATGCAAGGCTCTCCTACGGTGCTACAAGGGCCCGAGGGCTCCGGCTCCGGCTCTCCCCTTTCCTCTCCTATCTCTTTTTGGCATTCTCCTACCCTCTCATTTGTGCCGTTACACCGCCGAATTTTCGGTAGGAACGGAGGGGCACAAATAGGATTGGAGTCCCATTTGGGCAAGAGGAAGCTATTTTTCTTGTCTTTTACATCATTTTATTTTTGGCCATTAGTAGAAACCGCGTTAAGCGGGTTGATCGGGTGCCTAACACCTTCCCGATCGATAACCGAAGCCCCTACCCAAGAGCCTTTGGTGTGGACCGGATTCAGAGTCATATTTTTAGCACTTAGGTGCTCATAAAAAATGAACTAGGTATCCCGGGACACCGAAAGCTCTGGGTGGCGACTCTATTTTTTTCGTTAGAGAGCGCATCGTCGTGACGAGATCGTCAAAAATCCCACAGTTGCACAGATGGTGACTCTGCTGGGGACTAGCTTGTAGAGCTTCCCCTTGAACTTGGCCTTATTTTTTTTTGTTTTATTTTTACTAACATGTTATTGCTGTTTTTTGAGTGTATTTTTGCTTTTTTTTTACTCACCCCTCCGATTAAGTCGTTTTACTTACCCCTACTTTTCCGTCATTTATGAGCCTTAGCCGATTGGCGGGCCTACATGCACATTGTCTTTTAAAATTCTTTACTTTTCCGTCATTTTCGTGCCTTAGCCAATTGGCGGGCTTACTTGAGCATTGTCTTTTAATTTTCTTACTTTTCCGCCATTTAAAGTGCCTTAGCTGATTGGCGGGCCTACTTGTGCACTCATATTCCATCAGTGGACGCCGGCCCGTAGTGGTGGCACGGGATAATCACCCCCGGTCTTTGAACTAAAGAAAACTTCCGAAAAAAAGAAGAAAAGCTTTGAAAAATTTAAAATTGAACCAAGTTAGGGAGCTTAATTAATTTATTTTTGCGGGTTAGATTTTCAAAAGGGTTGGATTAGGCAAACACATAACACCTGGGTCTTAGTATGGCGGCAGCCCCTAGTGGTGATGATCCAGAAAAGTCCCAGCCCACCTAGTATCTGAGAAAGCGCTTGCACCGAAGGTATATCGGGCGGGTTCCCATTCCGAAGCTTAAAACCCTTGGAGAGCGCGCTAGCGAGTTACACCGGACTCAAACCAGTTAGGTGCGGTAAGGAGCGGATCGAACACTAAAAAATAGCTCAGTTCCCGAAAGCCTAGCTTCCACAAAAATAAAAAAAAAGAGACTCATTTTGGGCTGCTGTTATACATCCTGGAACCCCATTTTTGTCTAGCGCAAGTATTAGTTGTGCCAGTACAAAAATTGGGAATTTATAACTATTAGTTGCGCCAGCTTTGAATCCCCAACTTTTACCTTGGCGTAATTAATAGTTGCGCCAGTGGTCCCTTGCAACATGGGCGCATGTATTAGTTGCGCCAGGTCTGTCTGCACAGCTCCAGCCCGAATCCTTGGCCTTCTTCACCTCCCGAGCTCCCTGATCAGTGTGCTTAGTGCTTTGTTTAGGCCTGCCATCTCTGACACCCAATACGCCCCCGCCGGTCTAAAGAAGGCAACTTCTTTTTGGCTCATTCCGAGGGATCCGGTTATTTGCCTCATTTTCCGTGCCTTCAATAGATTGAAGGTTCTCCTTCGATTCTTCCGAAGTGCATCGGGATCGTCACTGCGGGACTTGAATCAAGGTACGAGGGCCACCCGAAAAGGGAATTCCAAGGCCTCGGAACCTTTGCTTTTCATAAACTCTTTCAAAAAAATTCAATTCAAAAAATATATATAATCAAAAACCTAAAAAAGATATAGTTTGTGGTACCGGGGCAACGGCATCATCTTTCCCTCCGTCGTCCCGTAGGGGAAGGAGGAACGTTTTTGGGCCTTATCCAAGGCATCCTTACCCAACCCGCTCCCGTAGAATGTCGTGGGTAGTGGACCGGGCTTACGCCGATCCCGACTCATCCCCACCACACTCTCCAACCCACTCCCATTCGGGAGAAGTCTTCTCCACCATCCCCCTCACCCAATCTCCCTTCACTGTTACCGGCCCATTCGGCGCCCCCATCTTCCCAACCACTACCCCCCAAAATATCCAAAATCCAACCCCCCATTCTCCATCTTTTGCCCAAACCATGCCCATGCAAAACCCTAACCCATTCTCCCAATCCACATCCATGCCCCAATTCCCATCATCCCCCTATAGACCCAATCCGCCCTCATTCACCTATATCACCTCCGCCCTAACCAATCCCCCACAAATCCCCCCATCTACCCGAGTCATGCCCATTTTTATCGGGGCCATGCCCAGTTTTTTCCAAACATCCATACCCCACCAACCGTCATCCTTAAACATCCCTAATCCTTCCCCATCCTTTACCTCACATCAACTCTCCAATCCACCCCATTCCTTTAATCCATCATCCACCCGGACCATGCCTAATTTTCCCTCCACATCCACCCCATCCATACCCAATCATCCGTTAAATCCACCATCCACATTCGATCCCCCTTCCATGGCCATGATGGAAGAGATGTTCCAAGCCTATTCCTCATGGAGGGCTTCCCAAAATACCTCTCCCCCACTCCCCACATCCATGAGCCCATCCCATACCCTAGCTAATCTCCATGCCTCACTCCCCCATGACCCCCATCAACCTCCCATAGTTCACACCATCCAAACCCCCATCACCCACATGCCCCAAGGCCCCATGGTCCAACCTCTCACCACCCACACACCTCAAGGCCCATTGGCCCAAAACCCTTTTTCCCACTTGTCTCAGGACCCCCTGGCCCAATACCCCATCATCCATGATCTTCAGGGCCCCATGGCCCAATACCCCACTACCCATCATCCCCAAGGCCCATTGGCCCAAAACCCCATTACCCATATCCCCCAGGGCCCATTGGGCCAAACCCATCAAATCCAAACCCATCAGGGGTCCATGGCCCAAATCCACCAATGGCCCATGGCCCAGACCCAACAAGGACCATCGGGTCAGGCCCACTAAGGGCCCAAACCCCACACCCATACCTTCCACAATACCCCCAACTCTTAACCCAACCTCCACACCCGGGCCAAACCCAATTTTCCCATGGCCCCACACCCCAAGGCCATTTCCAAACCTTCCCCCATACCCAATGGCCCCATCAGGCCTCACCTCAAAACCAAATCCCCATCACCCAACAGACCTTTCCTCACCCCCAATGGGCTCACCCAACCCCCACTCATATGGTTCCCATCCAACCCATGCAACAACAACAGGAGAATCCCGCCCTCACTGCGCATTATGCCGACTAGCAGTATGAAGAGGACGAGATTAGAAATAGCGGGGCCTATGCAAGTGCATTGATCAGCCTTCACCCTCCTCCCATAATTGCCCATCCCCTGATAGCCCAGAGCGAAGTCCAACCTATGGCCGAGAAGGCAGCCCCTGTATCAAAGGAGTCAACAAATTTGAAAGAGCGTTAGACAAAAATACGAAATAATGAAAATGGGTGGTGCTGAGATCCATGCCACAGACTTCACAGGCCTATGCCTGTTTGCTGAGGTCCCCTTGCCCCCCAAATTTAAAATGCCCGCCTTCGACAAATATAATGGCACGGGCAATCCTATTGTGCACCTCAAGTCCTATTATGGGGACATGTGCCAGTACAGGGAGGATGAAAGACTACTAATAAAAGTCTTTCAGAAGAGTTTGACTGGGCCGGCTTTGAGATGGTTCACATCCTTAGAACCATCTATGATGAAAATATGGAGGGACTTAACGCACCTTTTCCAAGAACAGTATGTCTACAACATAGACATGGAGCCGCGTAAGTCCGACTTGGCCCGTTTAAAGTAGAATCAGAATGAGACCTTCAGCGACTACTTGGGGCGATGGAGAGCGCTGGCAGCTCAGATCAGGAATAGAATACCTGACGAACAACAGATAGAGATGATTTCAAAGAGCACTCTACCAGTGATTTCAGACTTCTTGGTATTCCAGCAGCAGTCCAGCTTTACTGATCTGATAAGAAATGCTAACCGATGCGAGGATGCCATCAAGGAGGGACGTCTAAATAAGAATATACCGAGCAGACCCAGTGGGGTTAGAAGATTTTCTGAGCAAAGGAACGAGAAGAGAACAGGGGGCGATGTCCAAAACGTCGCCAACACCAGGCCCAATAATAATACTGCTCCGTTTCAGTTTCGGGCAGCCCCACTAGCACCAGTTAGGCCTGAACAAACACAGAGAATGGGGAATGGGTCAGGAATGCAAATGACTCCGGAGCAGAGGAGAACCCGCTACGATCTAGTTTTTACGCCTTTGGGGCAATCATTGAGTGTACTGTTGCCCTTGTTGGTAGAAGAGGGATTAGTTGCTATCCGTCAACCACAACCTCCTCGCCCGATCCTGAAGAACTATGACTCGAATACCCACTATAATTTTCATCGGGGTCCGGGTCACCCTACTGATCGCTGCTTCCCCTTGAAGCACGCGATCCAAGATTTGATCGATGTAGGGAAAATCATTCCCTCTGCACCCTCTCAGCACGCAAATATCTATCAAATGCCATTACTCCCACATCCCACCAGAGGAGCAGGTCTCAGACCCACCATCGGAATGATAGAAGATGAGGAAGGCTTTGAATTTGACCCGTCCGATTATATCAGTGATCGGGAGAGTTATGTGGCACCACCGTTAAGGAGCATCGAAGAAAGGAATGTCGGGGTTGTTGAACCCTGAATTTGTCGGATTATTTCCCCAACTCGACTCCGTAAGTTGAACCATTGGATCTCAGGGCGTATTTTCCATCCACTACACCCGTCAATTATGTGAATATTAATGCATACCAACCATACACCACAAATTATCCAATGAATCAACAAGCCCCCACTCCTATACCCGCACCCACCAACTACCAATGGCCGACGCCCGCCCCATTCCAGCTACCGCCATATACCACAACCCCCATCGACTACCCTTCAAGCCACCAGGCCCCCAATCCAATACCCACACCCATCAGTTATCAATGGACAGCACCCGCCCCGTCACCCCAAGTTCCTCCTACGAACCCCATCGCCCCTGTCAATTACCTGACAGCCCTTCAGACCCCCATCTACCGCCAGTACCCACCAACTATCAATGGCCTACTTTTACCTCTTTTCCTCCGGTGCCACCACACTCAAGCTTCACAACCCCTATTTGGCCTAATCTTTCCACCCAACCCACTACCACCGAGGTGAACCAAGTATCGCCCCCACCTCCTGAGCCGACAGTACAAGTGCCTCAAGTACCAGCAGCCATACCTTTCCAGCTCTCGGGACCAGCCTATGATCCTCATCAGGTCCCACTGAGCTACGAACAAACAGATGCCAATGCTGGCAGTAGCAGCAGACAAGGGGCAGTAGATTTTATTACCAGGTCGGGGAGAATATCGAAGCAACCAGAAACACCAGCAGCAGTACAGGCCCAACCCGAAGGAAAGAAAGAGAGCACTGTGAATCCATTTGAGAAGATGAGTCGAGAACACATACTGGAGACTCAGTTGAGAAGAATGTCTGCCCATATCACTATATGGGATCTGTTAAAGACGTCCCACTCCATTTTCAAGCATTAATGGGGGCGTTAAAAAATGCGCATGTCTCACTCCAAGTTAGCCCAGATGAAGTTGGGCAGATAATTGGGCAAGTGATGGCTCCAGATGCCATTTCATTTTCTGATGCTGATTTGCCAAAAGAAGGGTGTAGCCATTCCAAGTCTTTGAATATAACTGTTGAATCCAGAAACATGGTCATTCCCTTAGTACTAATTGATAATGGGTCGGCATTAAATATTTGTTCGCTGAGAACTGCCACCAAGATAGGGGCCGATCCTTGCATGCTAAGGCCCACCAGAACCAGCGCTAGAGGGTTTGACAATACCAGGAGAGAAATAATGGGAGAAGTTGATCTTGAGCTGTTGATAGGGCCAATGATCTTCTCCATCTTATTTCAAGTCATGGATATCAAGTCTTCATTTAAGTTACTATTGGGCCGCCCGTGACTGCACGAGGTTGGAGCCATACCTTCCACCTTACACCAGAAACTCAAGTTTGTGTCTGGGCACAAAATTATTACAATCATCGGGGAGGGGCACAGGGAGAAAGAGAAAGCCACCAATAGTGTGGAGAAACCCAATATGCTGGATATACCCCACACCGCTGAGGACGTCGACCTCCATAGTTTCGAGTACGCGGTGTCAGCAATACTCCCAGAACCCATGGAGGGCATCATGTCTAAAATGGGAGGCGGTATGGTAGCCGCAGTAGCGATGCTCCAAAAGTGGGGCTATCAGAAAGGAAGGGGTCTAAGACCCAAATTACAAGGCAGAAGAGAGCCAGTTGTGGCTAAAGGACAAAAAGTAATATTCGGGCTAGGATATAAGCCCACAGAGCAAGAGGTGCGAGAGGCCAAAGAAAAAGCCAGGGTCGCAGCAGCAGCAAAAGCTCTAGGAATCAACATGGAGGAAAAACCCCGCCCTAGGCCACACATCAGGGATTCCTTTGTCAGCACAGGGGTCATAAAGATCGATCAAAATGGGGCAACCCATTTGACCCAACACAAACCCATAGCCCCAATCCATCCCACCAATCCCCAGATCTCCCTTCTCAGCTTGGAGATAGATTTTGCCGCGTTGTCCCTTTTCGAGGAACGACGATCGGTACCTGAACAAGCCCCCCTATGGTAAATCACCACAAAACTGAATTATCATTTGAAGACATGATCTCAGACGAAATGGGGATCAGCATGATGGAGGCTGACTCCAATGAGCCATATCAGTCAACACCCTCCATCCCAATAGGTAAAGAAGCGGCCCCTCAAGTATGCAACTGGGCATCTTTGCCCCAAACTCTGGAAGCAGGAGGTGGCCTAAAGTTTGGCGTCTGTTTCCCAAAAAAAAATAACCTATAAAAAATGAGATAAGCCCTTGGCAGGCAATACCTTGTATATACACAAACCCACCTGGCCAAGGGTCCATCTCCGAAGAAAGCAAAAATCTCAAAAACATGGAAAAAATACAAAAATTTAAAAACATGGAAAAAACACAAAATCCCAAAAACATTAAAAAAATCCAAAGTCTAAAAATATTGTCATTTAAAATTCCAGAAAATGCCCCACAAAAGGATGCCTTAATCAAAATACCCGTCCCACATGAAATCAATCCCTTCCCTGTAGAAATACAAGCAGAAGCTGAGACGTCTCCGACCCGAATGGATGCTGAAAGTCAAGGATGAGGTCATCAAGCAGTATGATGCGGGGTTTCTCATGGTATCCAAATACCCGCAATGGCTAGCCAATATCGTACTTGTGCCGAAGAAGGATGGAAAGGTTCGCATGTGCATCGATTTCCGTAATTTGAACAGAGCGAGCCCAAAGGATGATTTCCCACTGCCACACATCGACATCTTGGTTGATAACACAGCTAAGCATGGGATGCTTTCTTTTATGGATGGATTCTTAGGATACAATCAGATCAAAATGGCAGAGATTGATCATGAGAAGACAGCGTTCATTACCCCCTGGGGAACCTTTTGCTATCGAGTCATGTCATTCAGGCTGAAGAATGCTAGTGCAACGTACCAAAGAGCTATGACTGCACTATTTCATGACATGATGCACAGAGAGATTGAAGTGTATGTCGATGACATGATAGCTAAATCACTAGAGCGAAGTGACCATCTGGTAAACCTCCAGAAACTGTTTGAAAGGCTGAGGAAGTATCGACTACCATTGAATCCACAAAAGTGCGCATTTGACACCATGTCAGGGAAATTGTTAGGATTCATCGTCACCAGGAGAGGGATCGAGGTCGACCCCGTCAAAGCCAAAGCCATCACTGAAATGCCGCCACCAGCTACTAAGAAGGAAGTTAGAGGGTTCTTGGGTAGAATACAGTATATCAGTCAATTCATTGCACAGCTAACACCTATCTGCACGCCGATCTTCAAGATACTAAGGAAGAATTCTCCTGTTGAATGGAATGATGATTGTCAGGCAGCGTTTAATAAAATCAAAAGCTACCTCCTGAATCCACCTGTTTTGGTACCACCTAAGCCAGGGAGACCACTCTTGATGTATCTCTCTACGACGGAAGTTTCGATAGGATGTGTCTTGGGGCAGCACGATGAAACAGGAAGAAGAGAGCAGGCCATTTACTATATGAGCAAGAAGTTTACTGATTACGAGACGCGCTACTCTCATTCGGAGAAAGCTTGCCTAGCCCTTGTATGGGCTACCCAGAGGCTCTGCCACTACTTGCTGTCTCAAGCCGTTCTACTTTTAGCCCGAATGGATCCATTAAAATACTTGTTCGAAAAACCGGCTCTCACTGGGCGAACTGCACGATGGCAGTTGTTATTATCTGAGTTTGACATCACGTACATCACTTAAAAGTCGATCAAGGGGCAGGCACTTGCTGATAATCCTTTACCTGACTATGACCCATTAAGGACCAAGTTCCCAGATGAAGATATCTTGTTCATGATGGAGGACGATACTGAAGAAGCAAAAGAATCATGGGTAATGCACTTTGATGGGGCTGCCAATGCTGAGGGTCAAGGAGTTGGCGCCATTCTAATTTCACCGAAAGGATCCCATGTACCGATCTCTATCAAGTTCAACTTCCCTTGTACTAACAACATGGCTGAGTATGAAGCTTGCGCCGCTGGTCTGCAGGCAGCTCTCGATCTGAATGTAACTCACCTTCGAGTATTTGGCGATTCGCAGTTAATCATATGTCAGATGAATGGTGACTGGAAGACAAAAGACAAGAAACTGATCCCCTATCATAAGCACCTCGAAGATTTGATAGCTTGCTTCTAAGAGGTGACTTTCTCATACGTCCCTCGGATAAGGAATCGCTTTACCGACGCATTAGCAACTTTGGCATCAATGATTGAAATCCCTTATGGTGTTGAGATGAAGCCGATTGTGATCGAGCAAAGGAATGAGCTGGCCTTTTGCCTCCAGATTGAGGAACCTACAAAGCCTGATGATGAGCCACCTTGGTTCTCAGATCTCAAGAATTTCCTCGAGACCCTAACTTTCCTAGAGGGTACATCCAAGACAGAGCGACGAACCATTCAACGTTTAGCGACGGGTTACATCATTTGTGGAGAATGCCTCTACAAGCGATCATACAATAACATCTTACTCAGGTGCCTCACTGAAAGCGAAGCGGTCAATATTATGAAAGAAATCCATGAGAGAGTATGCAGAGCCCACGTCAGTGGTCACATGCTCGCTAAAAAAATCCTACGACAAGGATACTTTTGGACCACCATAGAATCGGATTGTTGCAAACATGTTCAAAAATGCTACAAGTGTTAAGAACACTCTAGCCTGATACACGCTCCTGCCATTGATCTTTACTGCATGACCACTCCTTGGCCATTTGCTACCTGGGGCCTTGACGTTGTCGAAATGATTAATCCAAAAGCATCAAACGGACATCAGTTCATCCTCGTTGCCATTGAATACTTCACCAAATGGGTAGAAGCAGCATCATATGCCAACATCACGGCCAGTCACGTTGAGAAGTTTCTCAAGAACAATATTGTGTGTCGATTTGGAGTACCCAAAGATATCATTATGGACAACGGCACAAACTTTACGAATAAACGCATCCGAGTCTTCTGTGAGCAATACAAGATCAAGCACCATCGCTCGTCGCCTTATCAGCCTCAAACTAATGGAGCCATAGAAGCCACGAACAAGACAGTCATCCACATCCTCGAGAAAATGGTCGTCACTTATCGAGATTAGAGCGAAATGCTGCCATTTGCTTTGTGGGCCTACCAAACGTCGATCTGTACCGCTACAGGGGCAACACCATTCTCCCTTGTGTATGGAACCAAGGTCATCCTCCCAGTAGAGGTTGAAGTACCCTCACTTCGAATCCTCATGGAATCAGGCTTACCCGAAGCAGAGAAAGAGAGATCACGCTTTGATCAGCTAAACTTATTGGACGAAAAGAGACTCCTAGCCTTGTGTCATATCCAAGTATACCAGGGGCAAATCGCACGTGCTTACAATAAATGTGTCTGCGGTCGAGATCTAAAGGTAGGAGACACTGTGCTGAAGAAGATCTTCCCATCCCTCCATGCCGATCCGAGGGGAAAATTCAAGCCAAACTGGGAAGGACCTTACGTTATTCGAGAAGTGCTGTCGGGATACGTCATCCGCCTCGCCACCATGGACGGGGATCATTTTTCTGAGCCCATCAATGCTGGATATGTCCAACGGTTCTACTCCTAGTCTATCACGATAAGGTAAGTATTGGTAAAACAGATACATGATTGCTTAAGAACCACCCAAAAGAGGCCATCATTCCAAACACAATAGCCAAAAAAGTGTCCCTAAAAATGAGGATATCCTTTGCTACCCCGTTTGAGCCTAAGCCTTTCTTTCAATAAACTCCTTCCCCACAAAAAAATGCGTGTGTACATATACCCCAAAAAAAAAAGAGAGAAAAAAAGACGAAGCAGAGTTGCTATCAAAAACCAAAAAAAATTAGAAAAGCAAAACCCCAAAAAGAGATTGCCTAAAATAAAACAAAATCAGGGGGCATGTACAGCAAAACCCCCAAGGAAGAAAGTATGTTGAGAAAGCTGAAGCCGCATAAAGAAAACCCCTTTTTAGCCCAGCATACCTTCAAATCCTAACCTAACCCATGGCCAAGCTACACCCTGAAGGAAGCCCTCCTTATAAGTTCGCAAGCAGTAATATTATCTGTTAAATTAACATGAGCCAAGTTGCGAGACGACACCAAAACCCCATCCAGCTAGCTATGACAGAATCAACGTCTGTGTCGTGGCTCTTAAAAAAAAAAAAGAAAAAAAAAAGAAGAAAAAAAAAAATTAATAATAATATATATATAATAAAATAAAAATACAAGCTCAAAGCAAGATGGACGTGGTGAAAACCCGAAAGGGCGCTACAGGTAAAAAGGGAGATAAATAAAAAAATAAAAAAAAGAGAAGAAGAAAAAAAAAGAGAAAGAAAAGAAAAGAAGAAAGGTTTGAAATGATTGATTGTTGTTTGAGGAACCCTTTTGTCACCCTCCCTGTTACTCATTAGCCGACTGGGCCGCTCGTGCTAAGTTTGAATCGAGTCCCGACCAGAATTGTCTTTGTGAGACCACACCGTCAAACGCATGACCCGAGGCAAGGAGAAAGGTTTGACTCAGCCCAAAGGGATCAATGTTCCAACCTGGGTAAAGTCCAGAAACTCACTCCGGTCCGATTGCATGACAGGGTCCGGCCATGCTCAAAATAGAACCCGTGGTTTCACTTCGCTGATTAAGGCACCAAAAAAAAAAATGCACAAAACCCAAAAAAAAAAAGAGGGGAGAGGACAATAAATCAAAAAACCAAAAGGCCTGTGTAGATGTATATACTAAACCACCTTGTGCACCACTTACACCACATCCCAAAAAATAGTCGGTGTGGTGACTAGCATGCTTTCCTTTTTACAAGTATAAACAAAAATAACAAAAATATAAAGAAAATATGTATACCAAAAAATGTGTGTATCTGTAAAGGGGCTTCTTATGCCCCTTTCTTGTGTATTTGATTTGTGTGAAAAGTTTCATGTGCAGGAAGGAGTCAGCGGCCCAGCTCACGCTTTAAGGCGCTAATCTCAGCATTAAGGTCATCCTCTCAAACGTTCCTCTCCGTCACCCAACGTCCGTGCAAGCTCTTGAACCTCTTCAGAGAAGAATCCGCAGCCCCAAAAGCAACGTTCAAAGATTCCTTCAAACGGAGAACCTCGTTCTCTACAGTATGTGCTCTAAACCGTTCACATGCCAAAAGCTCTTGCAGGGCTCTCTTCTCGTCCACCAGCAACTCTATTCGAGCTTGGAGTGCTGTCTCTTTCCTTGGCCAGGGGGGCCATGTCGATGATCTCGACAAGTCTGGGCCATCGTGGTCAGCTCGATCCAACCGAGCCTCGTACTCAGGAGAAGTCCTAACCGAGTCTCCCTGCTCAATATCACACATCAGGGTCAACTGACGCGTCTCCCAAAGGGCAACAATCCGATCTATGTCCCCAGAGGAACCCCTAGAAAAGATCACGTCGCATAAAGGAGGCCTGGCCTCACAAGGCACCTGCTGAGGGCAGCCAAACTGGCGCAAGACCCGAAATGGGAAGTAAAAGGTGCTGCCAGTCAGACCTAGGAGAGTGATGCCCTCATGATCTCTAGAACGAATCATTGGGAAGGTCCGGTCCAACCAAGGAAGCCCCCATGTCAGCTCAGCATCGACCAACCAAAGCTTCAGAGCGGACACTTCGCCCTGGGGAAGCAAATGGCATCTACCTAGAAAACATTGAGCCACCTCACCTCGGGCAATATAAAAGCGGGGCACGGACCCCAAAACAGCAAGATGCTCACCCAACCAGACCTGAAGCAATAAGGGGCATCCCCGAAGGCCCTCCACCTTACCCAGGGCAAAGAAATCAAGGCATCGGTACAACTCGGCCAGCACCAAATGCATCATAGACCGGCCCGCCTCCAGCTCCATCAAAATATCACTGACAGCCAATGAGAAGCTCTCTCCCCCAGTGTAGAAAAGGATTTCAGAGATGAGGCCGAGTACTAGAGCTTTCACGTTGAAGGCATTCCTAACCAGCAATTTTCGAAGACTTTCATCGCCGAAAAGTTCTTTGCGGAATTTCAGCGAACACCTTGTGGGCCCCCCGACGAGACTTTTCTCATACTCGAATTTCTTCAAGCCAAGAGTAAGGTGAACGGATCTAGAATATCCCGGCCGAGGCAAAACTCTTGCAAGGCCCTTGTGAAGCTTCAGGCCGGACAGACTGGATAGCTCTTCAAGGGTTGGGGTCAGCTCCCGCTTCCCAAAACGGAATACATGGGAGTTCACATCCCAAAATGAAGCAGCAGCATGAAGAAATTCCCATCGGAGAGGAACCTTTAAGAAAGAAGGAAGGCGAGATAGCCCAAGGCATTCCAAATCTGCGAGCTCGCTCTCATTCAGGCTCCCAAACCAGGCCACTAACAATTTGGGCCCCAGGCTTAATAAAGGGGATAAATTGGCTCCGGGACCTCCACGTAAGGGAGGGTTAGAAAGCGGGTCCATGAACATACAAGGATCTTTTTAGGAGATAAAAATCAGTGTATCATGATGGACCCGCCTTGAGAAAAAAAGGAGAGCAAAAAGGGTCGGTCAAAAGGGGGACAAGTCAAAACAAAAGAAATAATTTCTGAGCCAACTCGGACATATAAGGCCCCAATGCCCCCAGGTTAAACCCGGCGCAACTATTAGTTGCGCCAGTGCATTTTGTCCCTATTTTTGCCTGGCGTAACTATTAGTTGCGCCAGCACTTTCTGGCTCCCAATTTTGCTTGGCATAACTAATAGTTGCGCCAGCACACTTTTCAGGGGATTTTAGTTTGGCGCAACTAATAGTTGCGCCAGCACAAATCCCCCCTCCACAGCCATCTCCAGACCTATTTGAGGGGGGGACTCTCACCCTCTTTGTTGTTTATTGTGTACACCTGCCTTTCCGATCACTAACAGTTCAAGGATCACTTTGTCATGTGCAGGATCAATCCTACATTGACGCACGCGACCTAAATAGCCACTTTCTAAGAAGCATTGGACAAACACATCCTACAGAGAAATGAACATAGAGAGTAAGGAAACCATGGCACAAATTTAAAACCAAGGCACTAAGAACATTGTCAAAAATATATACCTTCAAAAAATTCATCACAACATCCATCCCATAAAATCTTTTACAAATCCAAATCCAATCCGCAAAAAAAAAAGAAGAAGAGTGCTGAATGTCAAAAGCAAAGGAACTGAAGCCTATTCCTGGCTCGCCCTATTAAGACCTGAAAAGTACCACTTTTCACCCCTTAACTTAACCTCTGATTAGACCCTTAGCCACCTAATAAGTTCTTGTTAAGTGTTTTATGTAGGTAATAATCAGCAGTGAAATAAGGCCAGGAATTCTGCTAAGGAGCCTATTTTGGCACCAGAAGTCCCTCAGAATGATGAACTCTAAATCCAGACCTGAAATGAGCCTCACGCAGCTGACCCAAGCTTTAGAGGATTCAGGAGAAATATGCCTCGCGCAGTCCAACTGAGCTTCCCAAGACTTTACAACAACTTCTCGTGCAGATGAGTGACTGAAGAGCTTCAGAAGCACAAACTTGCGCAACTCTCGCGAAGCTCAAGAGTAGAACACATCGCGCAGTCTCGCACAGTTCAAAGCAGACCTCTCTCAACCTCACGCAGTTCGCTAAGAACGGCTAAGGAGAGAGATTCATAAGACTCCTCGCGCAGCTGTTGCGCAGTGACCGCGGGATGCAAATATCAGAAGAGAACTCCTCGCGCAGTTCTCACGTTATTCAAGAAGAAAGTATCCTCGCAAAGGCAGAGCCATCCTCGCGAAGATCAATTAAGACATTGAACCTCGCATAGTTCATAACTCATTAAAGCCTCGCGAGGTAACTCGCGAAGTCCATTGAAGAGAAGTGATTGCGCAGTTCTCGCGCTATTCAAATCCATCCTCGCGAAGATCAACCCAGCAAATGCACAGCTACCTCGCGACTGCTTGAACTCCAACCCCGCGACATCTGAGGCTTTGATGTCTACTCAACCTCATGATGCCCAATCCAACGAGAGCGCAATTCTCTATCGCGCGACTGCCTGAAGAGTAAACCAAGGCAACCTCGCGACGGTTGAAGCTTCAATGTCAAACCATCCTCGCGAAGAGCAAGAGCTACCACGCGATAAGTCTGAGAAATAATAGCTACCTAGCGAAGCCCTAAACTCCAACTTCCATCACTTTAGTAGAGAACTTTCTGGGTATTTCCAGCGATTAGGGCACGCACTCTCACGCTTAAATCTCTGTGCACGTGCCCCGAGGCATCCAAGGATCACTATTAGGCCACGTGGCATCATTAAAATTAGGGTTTCCTAACCCTAATGTGCTGCCACACCACTGCTATATAAACCCATACTTAGCTTAGGTTTAGAGATCTTAGAATATCTTGGAATATCTTAGAACAAATTGGGGAACACATCTCATCTCTTGGAGATTTGATTTGAGATCATTTTTCTTTTCTTTTATAGCTGTAAGTAGTTTTCTTTTTCTTTTTCTTTCTCTCCATAGTCCAGCACTTGTTGGCTATGTCTTTGTATGCATTTTGAACTAGTTTAATGGAAGTTTGTAATAGGATTTTTACATTATGGGATTTGTGTTTGAATGTGAGATGCTCTGTGCAAGGCTGCTGCCTTGTGATCCGCCATTGCTTTGGCTGTGATTCAAAGCAATGGAGGACTGATTCTAAGGGCCACTCAGATCCAAGTGACCTATGTGTCTGGGCTATCATGGTCCTATACAGCCTTAGCCCCACCACAGGACCCACTAGATCTGAAATCCCCATGGGAGCTTGAGCTAGTAGCCTTGTGACCATGGTGGTAGCAGCGATATTCTTATTTTGTCTTGGGCTCCGTGAGGAGGATAGCCTCTGGGATAGTCTGTGACCATTCAAATGGACAGATTATAGCCTTAGGGTGATTCTAATCCACCGATCCAAGATGGATCCTTCTTCTCTATACCTGAGCTTGTATTAGCCTGGTGAGAGATTGTACAGAGGCATACTCCCCTATATTTGTATAAATTCGCTATCAGATGTTAGATCTGATCTGGTTATAGAGATTGTAGGCTTGTGACTGGTCCATTATAGCCTCACTCAAGCAATGGACAGCTAGATCGAAAGTTGTACTCAATCTCTTGCTGGTTCTATGTGTCTGGGCTATCATGGTCCTATACAGCGTTAGCCCCACACATAGAGCTTTAGAGGTTGAGGTTCCCTATGGATTCTTGAGCTGGTAGCCTGGATGAAATAGTGCCTACAATGATTAACTTGTTTTGACCCATCTCTGGATTGTGGTTCCCCTATGGGATAGTCTGTGACCATTTAAGTGGACAGGTTATAACCTTAAGGGATCGGATCATGGCACAGGGATGAGTTAGATTCTTTCTCCTCTTTGGTGATAATGTAGCCATTGGACAGGATTTCAATAACATCATATCTGAATCTGAGTTACAAAACTCCTCTGATCTAGACTTAATAACATACTTCTCACCCTTTTATATTTATTTTCCACACTCCATCCATCCTCTCAACCCTTTCTGTAGTTTAGACATTAGGCTACCTTAGGATCTGTAAACTTAGTGACCTTAAACTCCCCTCCTATTTAGAACTGCCAGATCTGTAGTCAGATCTGGAGGGACTACTAGAGATGGCTCCCTTGGAGCTGTAGATTATCTTTCCCTGTGGGACAAACTCTTACTTATCAAAACTTGTCACAATGGACCCTGTATCTTGCAGGTCTAGGACTTCTTAGTTGTGCTGATTTCATCCCCTATTTTATTTTGATTTTAAATTTCTTTTACCACAAACAAATAAAGAAGGCACAGCTGGGGGAGCAACACTCCCCCTTGGACTTCTTGCGACGACGAGAAGAGCTCTGGTAGGTCCTCATATCCCCCACTCTCAACCACGCCTGTGAAATCCTACTCAGCAGGGAGCGCGACTCCTTAGCCTGGGCACGCTGCAAAGAAGAATCAAGGTCAAGATCAGTTAAGGGGCCAATAACCTAGAAATGAATGAGAGGAGTCAAGCAGCCACGTACTCACCGTCTCCACCTCCCTAAGCTCTGCCAGATGACGATGGTAATTCGCATATTCCATGGCCAAGTTGAAGCCCTGCAATACAAACATTTAGTTATCAGGACAATCCTGGAATCACGTACAGATGGAAACCAAAGTAGAGGAGGATTGGCTCAGCAGAAGACTTACCCCTGGAACCACCTCAGGAGGGGGAACGCTGGCCGCCTCAGTAGAAAGTCATGCCTGTCGATCTACATCGGCATAATGGCCCGAGAGGAAGCTATCATCAAGGCACCGGAAGGTCCCATAAACTACAGATGATCCACCACCAGGGATACCGCTTGAGAGGTGCCCGATGGACCAGCACCCGAGGGACCTGCACCAAAAGGACCAGCACCAGAGGGATCTACTCCGGACATGTAAGCAGTATTAGGCCCCCCTTCACCATCCAAATCATCTCTCAGAGCAAACTGTGAACAGAAGAAAAGATCCACTTAGGTAAAGACCGAGTCAAAATGAGAAGGACACTAATCTAAGCTGAGAAGAGGTTACCTGACTGACCGGGCCGCCAAATGCCAGAAAATTAGCACTAGGGACAAAGCGCGGTAGGATGAATTGATGAGGCAGGCGCTCGTACCAAAAATGATAGTCCCCAGGCACATGAAGGGCATGGATCGGGAACCCATTGTTCAAGAAGGCCGCCGTCAGCTCCTCAATACTACCAGCAGGACTCCAAACATTTGCCAGAGGGTCTACAGGTATGGGGTAATAGCCCTGGAACTGGTGTACCACCCTCTCCCCCAGATAGTAGCACCTGGCCCAAGCTCCATAAAAGAAGATGACACGACGATTGTTAAATAGGCTGGAGGCGCCCACAGCTGTTCGGTCCCAGAAGGGAGATGTCAGGTACGGTTCAGGGAGGATCTGCAACCAAAGAAGAGAAACCAAGTAGGCAACACCTCAGTAAAAAGAAATGTCCAAGCTGAAAGTGAACAAAGGTTGAAAAGTCGTCACCTGCTCGGGGACCATCAAATCAAGCTGAGATCTTAGGCCCATTTCCAGGTGCTTTAGGCCCACGTCATGACGTCAAGACTGGCTACAGTTGCTAAGGAGGGGATAAGTGAGCACCTCCGAGAATAGCAGCGACTAACCAGGGTGGAAGTGATGATATCCCCACACCTGAAAAAGGGGCATGACGCAAGAGCAAGTCAGTAGCACATGTAAAATAAAAAATAAAAAAAAGAATGATGATGAAAATAAATGATGATAAAAGCAAAGGAATGAGGAATTACCTCCAGGACAGCCCAAAATCCCACGGTGGACTTCGAATCCCCAGTCGTAACCCGGGATAAGTTGTACATCAGCCAGGCATATCCCGCCCCTCCCCAGTCATACCTAGGAACGTCGCCCCAATTATCCATCACACTTAATAAGGCCGGGCTAACCCGTCCCCCGCTGGCATTTGTAAAGAGGGTCTTGCCCAGCAGGAGTAGGAGGGTGATGCGAGCCAAAACAATCGCCCTCTCCGGCGTGATATACAGCTCTCGATCCGGCTGGCCCAGGTCCACCATCTCATCAGCAGAGAAGAGGGAGGTCAGCTAGGACATCTTGACCTCTGTGCCATGGGTCTGCCCACGAGGAGGATAGGCCGCAATCAACCGAATAATGTCCTCCTGGCTCGGTACTGCTAAGGTGGAGATCGGCACTCCCCCAATCCTGATGCCAGTAATCATGGCCCAATCAATGGGCGTCAACGTCATCTCGGCATAGGGCATATGGAACGTCATGGTCTCTGGACGGAACCTCTCGATCAGGGTCTCAAATAGGTCGCGTCTGCCCTCATGGCAGGGCAGGACAAGAATTCCCCAAAGCCCACCTACTCCAACAGGACCTTCACCACTGAAGGGACATAGAGGTAAAACTCATGGAAGTCGAGCCACCCCCTGCAGAATACGATGGTAGGAAGCTCCTGCACCCAAAGAAATACACATCAGATTGCAGAAGTAAAGTAAAATTGCGCAAAAGAGGGAAATTAAACCTATCATTTACCTTGTCCGCTATTCTGAAGTTCGAGATATGGGTGTAAGAGGCCAACCCGGGCAGCCTCACCCTGCATCTCAAGCCACGGGCCTGCTCTCCGTTCCACCTAGAGAAACTGCTCTCCCCGTGGGCCATACACTATCTCAGGCCCCTGCTCCTGACCCTCCTCAGGGATGTGCTCTTCGCCGCCCGACATGCTGAGGCAACAAAAAATATATACAATCACATCAAAACAGATCAGTGATAAAGAACCATTCATGTGCTAACGCCAAGAGAAGGTAAGTATGCTCACCGCTTTTTCTATTTTTCAGGAATAAAGATACACACATACAAAAAAAATCTCTCCTTTAAATAGGATAAAAATGAAAAATGAAAAAAAATCCTTCCCTTTTAAAAAAAATATAATAATGAAAACAAAGCAAACTTTCCCTTTCTATATTTAAAAATAAAGCGACTTAAAACAAAAAAAAAATCATCATCATTTCTTTATGCTTCTAAAAATCAAAACCAAGGAAAAAGTCCTTTTGTGTTTAGAAAAACAAAAAAAATCATCATTTCTTTATGCTTCTAAAAATCAAAACCAAAGAAAAAGTCTTTCTTTTATCAAAAAAGCAAAAAAACAAAAACCAAAAAGAGAAGGCTCATCTTTTAAGGTCCTTTTATGTTTCGAAAAAAAAAAAAAGAAGGAATCACTTTCTTATGCTCCTAAAAATAAAACCCAAAAAAAAAATAAACAAACAAAAAAAAACAACAAAAAAAAATAACAAAAAAAAAATCCCTTCTATATACACAAATAAAAATATATATATATTAGGCACCAATAAATCCATAAAACAACAAAAATAGGGCATTGTTCATAAGAAATCATCCACACATCATCCATACCATAAAAATAAACCATTTATCATCTAAGAATGCAAGATCACGATCATATTTGCATAAAGAAGCAAGAAAAATCAAGAAAAATAAGTTCTAATGGTTACCTTGTGAAGAAGAATGGGGTCTTTGATCTAGCGTGGGCCCGCGATCAATCCACGAGTAAAACAACGGCAATGGGCAGGCAGAGAGGCAATGTAAAGGAACCCTAGATGTGGGGCAGTTTTCGATTTCAAAGAAGAGGAGGAGAGGGAGAAATTTTCGATTTAAAAGCCCCACAGCTCGCGTTCGGGCTATTTTAAAACCCCCAGTTAAACCTGGCGCAACTAATAGTTACGCTAGGTAAACTTTTGCCCCCATTTGCTTGGCGCAACTATTAGTTGCGCCAGTTATTTTGAGGTTCTATGGCTGGCGCTAATAGTTGCGCCACCATAAACCATCTTGGGTCAGATAAGAAGAACGGGTCCCCCGTTCCCCTTGGATAAATCTTTCCGCTGCTCCCGTTCGATGCACGCGCCCCCAAGACGGCATTTCAATTATCCTTCGACTTGCCATGGGAGCCGTGCTAAAATAAAAACGGACCAGGGTCAGCAGGCACCTCGGTCCTACAAAAACCCCAGCAGAGAAGCCAGAAGCATTCACAAAAGACTTCACAAAAAGGGGGGTAACACAATAAACTGTAAAATTCCAAAAAATAATAAACTGTAAAATTCCAAAAAATCCAAAAAATAATAAACTGTGAAATTCCAAAAAATCCAAAAAATAAACTTCAAAATTCTGAAAAAGTTCAGAAAAATAAACTTCAAAATTTCAAAAAATTCACATGAAATGATAGTCTTTAAATTCCAAAAAGTCACATGAAATAGTAGCTTCAAATTTTCAAAAAATTCACATAAAATAATAGCTTTTTAATTCCAAAAATTCACATAAAATAATAAACTTCAAAAATCTCAAAAAACATACAAAATAGCAATCGGAAAATTCAAAGAGAAATCACATAAATGATAGAAAACCAAAAAAAATGGATTTACATTCCCCAAAGAATGCACATGCGTGTTATGATGCGGTAAAATGTCAATATTTTATCGACAACGCAGATGTGAAAAATTAATGTCCTAGGTCAAAGGTTCGCCTTAGATCCATGGATCCTACTTCAAGGTAGGAGCAACGGTATCGGTCCCGGTCAAACAGTCGATGTTTTGATTGGGTCAACTCCACTGCTAGATCTTTTGAGTGATGAGCGCTCTGTTTTGGATTCGTATGAACTTAAGTGTCTTACGCTTCAAATTCTTCGTTGAAAAAGGTCAATCGTTGGTTGAAACCAACCTGTTAAGAATGAGATTACCCATCAATCAAACTATGTGCAACCATGCATTCGGAAGGGTTCATTTCCCTTTTACTTTCTACAGGCTTAAAACTTGTATGGGCAGCGGTATCCCTATAAAGTGTACGCCATGCATCTAGGTATCCGTATGATGGTCGTTTGTCCCCGTAAATTATACCCTGGCGGGTCCAGGTCGGGGCTTCCATCGCCTTTGTTGTTGCTTATCGTCCCCGACGAGTGCATGATTATGCATAGTTAATTGATGATTATGATCATTGTCAACAGAGGCCAGGATTGGATGCCCCCTTTTGGGAGGTGCCCAATGTTTGGCTGGATCTGTTCAAGGAAGCCGAAACTGGATACTCTGGTCATGTGGATCTGGGGCACATTTTGAAAAATGGCACATACTCCTAAAAAGCGTTGTGACATCTATTCACTTCGCTCAGGTGGTCATGCTAAATAAACTTTGGGATCGATGGGTTCGCTCAAAGATCTCGAACCCTGCTTTCTGCAGGGGCACCCGCGAATAATCTAATAAGGTCATCAAATGCCTTGTAGGATTGGACACAAACTGTGGAGCCTTGTGTATGTTTGCTTCGTGCTTATCTTTGAACGTGGGTCGATCACCCCTCTTACTCACGAGGTTGTTGCATTCAGAATGAATTTTATACATCAATCACCTTCAAATCATCTTGAGAGGCGAACATTTTTCCCAGCTATTGGGCTTTCATAACTCATTCCACCTCAGTTATGCCCAGTAATGTCGCTAAGCGCTTGGGAACCGATGACTTCGAGAAACGAATGATTAGCCTGGCACTCCAGGGCTTTCGTTTTCTCACCGTGTTACTCACTTGATGTTTGAAGTTCATTCTGAATACAGCGGACCCGTCAATATTGCCTTGGGCCTCTTCAGATGTCTCTTTTCTTTGGCATACGATCATTAGTGATCGGATACCAGAGAAGGGCATCTGTAGACACTCAAATTTGGCCCAAGGCCCGATCGAAACACCTTTTGAGAGAGGTGCAATTCTGAGCTTTTGATGGCATGTATGGAACCCTTAGGAATCACCCCAAACCCTTAAGAGTCACCCTAGATCCCTTAGGAACCTACCCCGAACCTTTAGAAACCAATCTCGACCCTTAGAACCCATTCCGAACCCTAAACCTAACCTTCCCGGACAATGAGGAGGAGGGGTGCACCGGAACTAGATACAGCCCTCTACCATGATTAACTCCTATACCATCGAGGAGTAGAGGTCGCCAGCTTTCCAACGGTCCAAGGATCACCCCAATCGGAGTTGTACATCGAAGGATATGGCAATCCGAACCCCAGGGGCATAACTGTAAATTCACTTGGGCTCCCTAGGGATTTGGCGCAACTAATAGTCGCGCCAGGCATAATTTTGCCTGGTGCAACTAATTTCCCAGGATTTTAGCCTGGCGCAACTAATAGTTGCGCCAGGTTCAACAGTGGGCCCCACCCTCGCGAGCTCATTTCCAGGAACTGTGCTTCACTGTTTTACTGTACATTTGCCTGGCGCAACTATTAGTTGTGCCAGGAATATAAACAGTGACTGTTGGGTTTTGCCTCAAATTTTGAGATTGGGGTTTGACTTATTAACCATCTTGATCTTTAGGGTGTGTTTTGATAGTTCTGTTGCACTCATTCCTTACCTATTTGCAACCCCCCAAGTGGCTTAAAGCCTCTCCCCATCATCCACCATTAGAACCACCTTCACACCTTTCCAAGATCTCAAAATCCTAGGAAACCTTAGATTTGAGATTACCTAATTGCTAACTCCAATTAGCATCTAAGTAGCCTCCTAATCCACTCCTTTCCTATATATAGAGCCCCCCTCCCCTTGGTTTAAGGGTTGAGAATTTTGCTTAAGAGAGAAAGAGCTCTAAGTGAGAAGTTCTTCCTCCCTTTGGTGCACTATTTTCCCTCAAAATTCCAAAATTCTAAAACCTCTTCCAAGCTTGTTCTTACTTCAAAAACACATAGCCTAGGTGTGTGTGATCCCCTAGCCTCCCTTCTCCCTGCCTTAGCTAGTAAGCCTTAGTAGTTAGAACCCATTTTTCTACCATCCAAGTGTAATAGCCCGAAAAAAATCACGCTAAACTATGACCTCAGGATTCGTGCCCGATCGGTCATAGGTTTGACCAAATGGAAGTCCAATAGTTAGCATGAGGTGTGATGAACGGATGAGATGTGACAAATTGAATGTCTATGTGGTGTGTGTTGTAAATGTGAAGTCGCATACACCTATCGTGGTGTATGTGCTCAACACACACACACGTGAGGAAAGGGATAAAAGGGTTTAATAACCCTAAATGTGTGTTTTTGGTGGTTGAGAGAGAAGTAAAGAAGAGAGAGAGAGAGGAAGTAAAGAGAGGAGTTATTGCAACTGATTTGGAGGAGGGATTCAAGCGATAAAAGCCGGATTCAACACGGGTTGGATCTGTTAGAGCCAAAGCTGGAACCCTAGCCTTCCAACCATTTGATTTGAAATCAATTTGAGATTGATTCAAGGTAAAATTTTTGTGAATAAAATGCATAGATCGTAGAGGCTAGGTTGTGGTTGAAAGTGGGTTAAATCATAGGATAATGGTTTAGAAAAATAGAGGAAAAAGTATGGAAGAAGATTGGGAAGAACAAATGAAGGGTTGAATCTGACAATTTTGATTAATCGAAATTGGGTTTCGATTAATCGAAATTGGCCAGGAAGTTGAAAGGTCAGAGGACCCCGATTTCGATTAATCGAATTGGAGTTCGATTAATCGACTTTGGATTTCGATTAATCGATTTGGGTATCGATTAATCGACTGGGAACCTCCAGTGGACCCCAGGGGTTGGAGGAAATGGCTTGAGGAAAATCGACTAATCGAAATGGAATTTCGATTAATCGATTTCAATTTTTGATTAATCGATTTGGGATCGATTAATCGATTTTAGGAACTCGACTACTCGAATTGAGAATCGACTTTGCGAAACAGAGAATTTCGATTAATCGAATGAAAATCTCGATTAATCGATTTGAAAATCGATTAATCGATATTAACTTTCGATTAATCGATTTTGGAAATTGATTAATCGAATCAGATTCGATTAATCGATTTTGGAATTCGATTAATCGACTGAGATAAAATATGTTGACTTTTGGGTTTGACTTTAAGATTCTTGGAGAGTCTTAGACCTTCTTTATTGCATCCTTTGTGATGTGTTTCACCTGTTATGTGGTACCATAGGTGGTACGTGTGGACTAGTGCACAAGGAGCCACGTGGGACCTTGATGCGTTGAGCAAACAAAGACTTGAGGTAGGGAACACCTTGAACATGTACTTTATTTTACAAGAGCATGTATGTAATGATATAGAGTTCAATTCAAATGTTTATTTGCTTAAAGATTGTGAAAAGTGTGTGTGCGTGTGACACCCATAAGAGTAATGACAATGAGCCATCCCCAGGGGATGAAGAAGTAAAGAGATAAGAGCATCAAGTGTGATGCAAGTAAATGGATGCATCCCAGGGATGTATCCAAGATTGAATCATGTTGATAGGGCCTAACTGATATAAGATAGCACACTTACACGGTGAATAACTATATGTAAGGCACCGATATTTTTGTTATTTGAGGTTTGATAGGTTACCCCACCGACGTGGCGGGATATCCACGACTGACACGGCAGGATATCCGTGACCGATACGGCGGCGAAACCGTAGGCCAGTGCGGAGGCTTATCCGTACATAGTAAGCACACCCCAGGGGTGTTGATTGAGACAAGTGAAACCCCGCCACCAATCCCCAGGGGAAAGGGGCTTGGGTACTATATTGGTATTCCCAGGGAATACATTAAAACTGTCTATATAGATGACGATGAAGGGTATCTCATCGGGGTTCGATGCTATATTGCTCGGGGACTACTTAAGTTGAAAGTTTAAGTTTTGCTTTAGGCCTTTTCAGCATCATTCATGAGTAAATGAAAATATAAGCAATCAACAGTAAAACTAAATGCTTTTCAACTGTTTTCATCAATAACTGCATAGATACATCATGCATGGCATATCATGGAATATATGTGAGTTATAATTTATATGTTCAACTGTGTTTGTTCCCTATTGAGCTAGGATGTAGCTCACCCTATAGACTATACGTCGCAGGTCCACTACTAGCAGCTGCCGCGGCTTCAGGAGACGCTGATCCCGGTGAGTCGGACCTTGCGGCCGGCGAAGAGTTGGAGCCACCTCCTGAGGACTTCTTCTAGAGGACTCCGTTGTGCCGCTTTGAGGGCTTTTAGAGAGATTTTGTACGGCTTGGTATGTCAAGCCTTGATTTTGTTTAAAACCATGTATATAAGGAGTTGGGATTATTCTTTTGGGACGAACCATCCGTGATGATTTCTATCATCGATGGTTCGGATCGGTTCTCCATTTATGCAGAGGCATGAGGGTAGAACTGTCTTTTGGGGAGTAAATTAATATAGATTTAAATTCCGCAAATTCGTTTATTATACTTTTGATGCTTGATATACCAGTGTTCCGTGCTTAGCTAAAGGGCACGGTCAAGATGATCGTGCTGATGGCACGGGTTTCGAGGTGCCGAAATCCGGGCTGTCACACCAAGCCTTCAAAAGCTCCTCCAAGCAAGCCATGCAAGGCTCTCCTACGGTGCTACAAGGGCCCGAGGGCTCCGGCTCTCCCCTTTCCTCTCTTATCTATTTTTGGCATTCCCCTATCCTCTCATTTGTGCCGTTACGCCGCCGAATTTTCGGTAGGAACGGAGGGGCACAAATAGAATTGGAGGCACATTTGGGCAAGAGGAAGCTATTTTTCTTGTCTTTTACATTATTTTATTTTTGGCCATTAGTAGAGACCGCGTTAAGCGGGTTGATCGGGTGCCTAACACCTTCCCGATCGATAACCGAAGCCCCTACCCAAGAGCCTTTGGTGTGGACCGAATTCAGAGTCATATTTTTAGCACTTAGGTGCTCATAAAAAATGAACTAGGTATCCCGGGACACCGAAAGCTCTAGGTGGCGACTCTATTTTTTTCGTTAGAGAGCGCATCGTCGCGACGGGATCGTCAAAAATCCCACGGTTGCACACTCACTTTAAGTAAGCCCAGATGAAGTCGGACAAATAATTGGCCAAGTGATGGCTCCAAATGTCATTTCATTTTCTGGCACTGACTTACCAGAGGAGGGAGGTAGCCACTAGAAATCCTTGAATATAACTGTTGAGTCCGAAAATATGGTAATCCCCTTGGTTCTAATTGATAATTGGTTCGCATTTAATATATGCCCATTAAAAACTGCCACAAAGATTGAGATAAACCCATGCATGATGAGGCCCACAAGAATCAGTGCTAGAGGTTTTGACAATACCAGGAGAGAAATAATGGGAGAAGTTGATCTTGAGTTGTTAATCGGGCCAATGACCTTCTCCATATTATTTCAGGTAATGGACATTAAATCCTCATTTAATATTTTATTGGGGTGCCCGTGGCTACATGAAGTCGGAGCCATACCCTCCACATTGCACCAAAAACTCAAATTTACGTCTGGGCTTAAGATCATCACAATCATCGGTGAGGGGCACAGTGAGAAAGAGAAGGCCACCAACAGCGTGCAGAAGCCCAATATGCTAGATGTACCACACACCACCGAGGACATCGACCTCCATAGTTTCGAATATGAGGTATCGGTAATACTCCTGAAGCCCATTGAGGGCATCATTCCTAAAACTGGAGGTGGAATGGTAGCAGTGGTGGCCATGCTCTAAAAATGGGGCTATCAAAAAGGAAGGGGTCTTGGGCCCATATTATAAGGAAGGAAGGAGCTCGTCACCACTAAGGGCGGTCAGAAAGTTAGGTTTGGGCTAGATTACAAGCCCACGGAAGAAGAGGTGCGGGAGGCTAAGGAGAAAGCCCATGCAATTACAGCTGCAAAAGCCAGGGGGATCCACATAGAAGAGAAACCATGTCCCAGGCCTCACATCAGGAATTCGTTCATAAGTGCCGGGGTGGTGATGATAGACTGAAATGGGGAAACCCGATTAACCCAACACAAGCCTACGGCGCCAGTTCACCCCACCAATCCTCACATTACCCTTCCCAGCCTGGAGATAGACTTGGCTTCATTGTCCCTCTTTGAGGAATGACGACCAGTACCTGAACAAACTCCCCCCATGGTGAATCACCATAAAACCGGTTTAACATTTGAGGATATCATCTCCGACGAAATGGGGATCCATATGATGGAGGCTGACTCCAAAGACCCATATCAGTCAGCACCCTCCATCCAAAAAGGTAAAGGAGCGGCCTCTTAGGTACACAACTGGGCATCTTTGCCCCAAACCCTGGAAGCGGGGAGTAGCCTAACATTTGGCACTCGTTTCTTTAAAAAAAAAAACCTATAAAAAGTGAGATAAGCCCTTGGTAGGCAATACCTTATATATACACAGACTCGTGCTGCCAAGGGTTCGTCTCCGAAGAAAATAAAAATCTAAAAAACATTAAAAAAATATAGAAACTCAAAAATATTGAAGAAAATGAAAATTCTAAAAACATCGAAAAATTACAAAGTCCAAAAATATTGTCATTTAAAATTCTAGATAAAGTCCCACAAAAGGATGCCTTAATTGAAATACCCGTCCCACGTAAAATCGACCCCTTTCCTTTAGAAATATAAGAAGTGGTAGGGGTTAAGCGTCTGGATGAGGATATCCCTTTAGAGGAGCTCCCCAATGAGCTCCTTGACCGGTTTACAGAATTTGAGCATGGCCCTACCTCCATTTTCGAAGAAACCAAGGATGTTAATCTAGGGAGTGAAGAGATTCTCCGAATTACTAAAATCAGAATGCCACTATCTCCCAAAGAAAGAAAAAACATGATTGACTTTCTACGATCATACCAAGACGTTTTTGCCTGGTCGTACGAGGACATGCCTAGTTTGGACACAGATTTGGTTGAGCATGAGTTGCCTCTCTACCCTGATATGAAGTCGATTAAGAAAAAGCTGAGACATCTCCAACCCAAGTGGATGTTGAAAGTCAAAGATGAGGTCATCAACCAGTATGATGCAGGGTTTCTCATGGTATCCAAATACCCGCAGTGGCTAGCCAATATTATACCTGTGCCGAAGAAAGATGGAAAGGTTCGCATGTGTATCGATTTCTGCAATTTGAACAAAGCGAGCCCAAAGGATAATTTCCCCTTACCTCACATCAACATCTTGGTCGATAACACTGCTAAGCACGAGATGCTGTCTTTTATGGATGAATTCTCAGGATATAATCAGATAAAGATGGCAGAGGTAAATTGAGAGAAGACTGTGTTCATCACTCCTTGGGAACCTTTTGCTACAGAGTCATGCCATTCGGACTGAAGAAGGCCGGTGCAACGTATCAGAGAGCTATGATCACACTGTTTCACTACATGATGCACCGAGAGATTGAAGTATATGTCGACGATATGATAGCCAAGTCACCAGAATGAAGCGATCACTTGGTAAACCTCCAGAAGCTATTTGAGAGGTTAAGAAAGTACATATTATATCTGAATCCATAGAAGTGCGCATTTGGAGCTATGTCCAGAAAGTTATTAGGATTCATCATCAGCAGGAGAGGGATCGAGGTCGACCCAGTCACAGTTAAAGCTATCACATAAATGTCGTCACCATCTATCGAGAAAAATTTAGAGGGTAGGCAGAATACAATATATCAGTTGGTTCATTGCACAACTAACTCCAATCTGCACGTCGATGTTTAAACTACTAAGAAAGTAAGAAAGAACTTGCCCGTTGAATGAAACGATGATTGTCAGGCAGCGTTCGACAGAATCAAAGGCTACCTCCTTAACCCACTTATTTTGGTATCACTTGAGCCGGGGAGACCACTCTAAATGTATATCTCCACGACGGAAGTCTCGATGGGATGTGTCTTAAGGCAGCATAATGAGACAGGAAGAAGAGAGCAAGCCATTTACTATCTGAGTACGAAGTTCACTGATTATGAGATGCGTTATTTTCATCTGGAGAAAGTATGCCTAGCTCTTGTGTGGGCTACTCAGAGGCTCGGCCATTACTTGGTCTCTCAACCCATTCTACTATTGGCCCGAATAGACCCATTGAAGTACATGTTCAACAAGCCGGCTCTCACTGGGAAGACTGCACGATGGCAGCTCCTGTTATCTGAGTTTGACATCACCTACGTCACTCAGAAGTCAATCAAGGGGCAGGCACTCGCCGATCATCTTACCGACAATCCTTTGCCAGATTATGAACCTTTGAGACCTGAGTTCCCCGATGAGGACATCCTGTTATGATGGGAGACGATACTAAGGAAGCAGAAGAATCATGGGTAATGCACTTTGACGGGGCAGCCAATGCCAAGGGTCAGGGAGTTGGCGCCATTCTGATTTCACAGAAAGGATTCCACATACCCGTCTCTATCAAACTCAACTTCCCTTGTACTAACAACATGGCTGAGTACGAAGCTTGTGCCGCTAGTTTGCAGGCTGCTCTCGATCTGAACGTAACTAACCTTTGAGTGTTTGGTGATTCACAGTTGATCATATGTCAGACAAATGGAAATTGGAAGACAAAAGACAAGAAACTGATCCCTTATCATGAACACCTCGAGGATCTGATAGTTTACTTCCAAGACATGACATTCTCATATGTCCCCTGGATAAGGAATCACTTTGTTGATGCACTAGCAACATTGGCATCAATGATAGAAATCCCTTATGGTACTGAGATGAAGCCAATCATGATCGAACAGAGGAATGAGCTGGCCTTCTGCCTCCAGATTGAGGAACCTACAAAGTCTAATGATGAGCCACCTTGGTTCTCAGATATCAAGAATTTTCTCGATACACTAACTTTCCTTGAGGGTACGTCCAAGACGGATCAACGAACCATTCAACGTCTAGCAGCAGGCTACGTCATTTGCGGGGAATGCCTTTACAAGTGATCCTATAATAACATCTTGCTTAGGTGCCTTACTGAAGGTGAAGCGATCAGTATTATGAAGGAGATCCATGAGAGAGTATGCGGAGCCCACGTCAGCAATCACATGCTCTCCAAGAAAATTTTGTGACAGGGACACTATTGGACCACTATGGAATCAGATTGTTGCAAATATGTTCAGAAATGCAACAAGTGTCAAGAACACTCCAGTCTGATACACGCTCCTGCCATCGATCTACACTGCATGACCACTCCTTGGACATATTCTACTGGGGCCTTGACATTGTCAGAATGATTAATCTGAAAGCATCAAACGAACATCGGTTCATCCTCGTCACCATTGAATACTTCACCAAGTGGGTAGAAGCGGCGTCATATGCCAACACCACAGCTAGTCACGTCGAGAAATTTTTCAAAAACAATATTGTGTGCTGATTTGGAGTACCCAAAGATATCATCACGAACAACGATACAAACTTTATGAATAAGCACCTCCGAGCCTTCTGCGAGCAATACAAAATCAAGCACCATCGCACGTCACCTTATCGGCCTCCAACTAATGGAGCCATGGAAGCTACAAACAAGGCGGTCGTCCGCATCCTAGAGAAGATGGTCGTCACTTACCGAGATTGGAGCGAAATGCTGTTGTTCGCTTTGTGGGCCTACAAAACGTCAATCCGTATCGCTATAAGGGCAACACCATTCTCCCTCGTGTATGGAACTGAAGTCGTCCTGTCGATAGAAATTGAAGTACCCTTGCTCCGAATCCTCATGGAATCAGGCTTATCCGAAGTAGAGAGAGAAAGATCCCGCTTTGAATAATTGAATCTACTGGATGAGAAAAGACTCCTAACCTTATGTCATAGCCAAGTTTACCAAGGGCGAATCGCATGCTCTTACAATAAACATGTCCGCGATCGAGATCTGAAGGTGGGAGACACTGTGCTGAAGAAGATCTTCCCATCCATCCATGCCGATCCAAGAGAGAAGTTCAAGCCAAACTGGGAAGGACCTTATGTCGTTCGAGAAGTGCTGTCGGGATACGCCATCTGCCTCACCACCATGGACGGAGATCATCTTCCTGAGCCCATCAATACTGGATATGTCCGACGGTTCTACTCTTAGTCTATTGCGATAAGGTAATTATGTTGTTTAAGAATCACTCAAAAGAGACCATCATTTCAAACACAGTAGCCAAAAAGCATCCCTAAAAATGATGATATCCTTTCCTATCCTATTTGAGCCTGGGTCTTTCTTTCAAACAAACCCCTTTCCCAAAAAAAATGTGTGTACATATACAAAAAAGGGGAAGTAAAGTTACCATCGAAATCCAAAAAAATCGGAAAAGCAAAACCTCAAAAAGAGATTGCTTGAAATAAAATAAAGGAAAAAGAAGAAAGAATCATGGGGGCTTGTACAGTAAAAATGTCCCAAGGACGAAGTGTGTTATGAAAAACTGAAACCGTGCCAAGGAAACCCCTTTTTAGCCTAGCACACCTTTAAATCCTAACCTAACCCAAGTTACACCCTGAAGAAAGCCCTCTTTTTAGGTTCACAAGCGGTCATAGTATCTGTTAAATCAACACGGGCCGAGTTAAGAGACGACACCAGAACCCCATCTGGCCGGCTATGATGGAATCAACGTCTGTGTCGTGGCTTTCAAAAAGAAATAAAAAGAATAAAATAAAATAAAAATACAAGCTCAAAGCAAGATGGACGTGGTGAAAACCCGAAAGGGCACTACGAGTAAAAACAGTGAGTTTGTACGGACCAGGTGAAAACCCGAAAGGGCGCTTGGGGTAAGAAAGCTAAACCTATGGACGTGGTGAAAATTCGAAAGGGCGCCACAGGTAAAAAGAGGGCAAAAATGGGCACGACGAACCCGCCTTGGGTGTTGTGAGTAAAAAAGGATTAAAAAAATAATTTAATAAAAAATTTAAAAAAAGAATTGAAGGAAAGGTTTGAATTGATTGATAAGATTAATATTTGAGGAGCCCTCTTGGTTACTCTCCCTAATACCCTTTTTCTGACTGGGCCACTCATGTTAGTTCAAATCAGGCCCCGACTAGAATTGTCTTTGTGAAATTGCTTTGTCAAACGTATGACCCAAGGTAAGGAGAAAGGTTTGACTCAATCCGAAGAGCTTGACGTTCCAGTCTTGGTAAAACTGTTGAAACTCACCCAAGATCTGACTACTTAAAGGGGGTTTGACCATGCTCAAAAGGGGACCCGAGATCTCACCCGGTGATTAAGGCACCACACCAAAAAAAAAGAAAGAAAGGCCAAAAAAAAGAACAAAAAAAAAAAATGAAGAAAAATTTAAATACAAAAAATTGTATATGTTTCTACTCTTTTCCATATGTATAGCATCGTACTTCCATTTCACAAAATGAAGAAAAAGAATAAAAAAAATCAATCAATCAAAAATCCAAAAAATACATATACATATATCCCCACTTTCTTTATGCCCACGTATATATATACAACATCATACTTCTATCTCAAAATAAAGAAAAAGAACAAAAAAAATCTCTGAATCCAAAATATATATAAATCTTAAAAATTGAAAATGTGTAGGTAAATGTTTGTTTCTCCTTCTGTTAATTAAGATTTATATTATTACCTACATAAACAAAAAAGGAACTGACATTTTCTCGAGATGTGCAGGAACATCAAATGGTCTGAAGCCGCGAAGCAGGCAACCTCTCAGTGATAGACAGATTAGATGAAGCATCTCACCACCAACGTCCAATCTATCCAAAAAAAAAAAATCATTTTGAAAAAGAAAAAAAGATAGCCATATTTTGTGGTACTTTTGCCACGCACATGCGTGCTCTAAATGCGATAAAATATCAATATTTTATCAGCAATGCAGCTACGCTATATTAATGTCCTAAGTCTAAGGTTCGCCTTGAATCTTTGGATCCTACTTTAAAGTAGGAGCAACGGTGTCAATCCCGGTCAAACGGTCAATATTTCGATCAGGTTGACTCCACTGCTAAATCTTCGAGCTAAGCGCTCTGTTTTTGGATTCATGTGAACTTAATGTCTTAAGCTTCAGATTCCTCAGAGGAAGGTCAATAGTTGGTTAAAACCAACCTGTCAAAAAGGAAATTACCTGTTGAATGACTATGTTCAAATATGCATTCTGAAGGGCTCATTTTAGGGTACAGGCTCAAAACCTACATTTGTACCATATCCCTGTAAAGTGTATGCCTTGCGTCTGGGTATCCGTTAGATGGTCGTTTGTTCTCGTAAATTATGCCCAGACGGGTTCTGAGTCGGGACTTCCATTCCCCTTTGTTTTATCTACCCCTGATGAGTGCATGTTTTTGCATAATTATTTGATAATACGATCATCGTTGATGGAGACTAAGATTGAGTGCCTCCTTCAGTAGACACCCAATTTTAGCCGAATCTGTTCAGTTTTATTTTAAGATGGATACTTGGGGTCTTTGATCTAGCGCGGTGCGAACAATCAATCGGCACAAGCAAATGCTGGCAATGAGGCACGCATAGAGGCGATGTAAAGGAACCCTAGGGAGGATCTGGTTTTCGATTTAGAGTGGGGGAAGAGGGCAATTTCGAAAAAACACGCTGGCTGCCCGAACTTGGGTTGCTTAAATTCGAAACCAAGCATGCCTGGCGCAACTATTAGTTGCGTCAGGCCATTTTAAGCCTCCTTTTGGCTTGGCGCAACTAATAGTTGTGCCAACCACTTATAAACGGGTCTTTGGGCCTGGTATGGGTAACCTACACGGCCCGGTACCCCCCTTCTCTTTATTTTGTTACTCCCGGAATATGCATGTACTCCTAAATGGCGTGTCGATCCTCATTCGACTCACCCGAGAAGCCGTGCTAGAATAAAATGGATCGAGATCAATAGGCATCCTAATCCTACACAGAAAAATATGAAAAAGTCCAAAAAATGATTAAAAAATCGCCACATAAAAAGTCAAAAATAATTCACATAAAATGATAGAATAATTCACATAAAATAATAAGAATAATTCACATAAAATGATAGTTTGAAAAGTCCAAAAAAAATCAGATAAAATGATAGCTCAAAATAAAAAAAATCACATAAAATGATAAACATAAAAAGTCAAAAAGATTCTCACATAAAATAAAATTTAAAAAAATGCGTGTGTACATACTCCCCAAAAGCATTGCGACATCTATTCGCTCCACTCGGGTAGTCGGGCTAGATAAACCTCGGGATCAATGGGTTCGCCCAAAGACCTCGAGCCCTACTTCAGGCTGGGACACCGGTGCCCAGTTAAATGAGGCGGTCTATACCCCATATGATTGGACGCACAGCTACGCACATGCATGTTTCGATGCGGTAAAATGTCAATATTTTATCGGCAATACAGCTGTTCTATATTAATGTCCTAAGTCTAAAGGTTCGCCTTGGATTTTGGATCCTACTTCGAAGTAGGAGCAATGACACCAATCCCTATCAAATGGTCAATGTTTCGATCAGGTTGATTCCACTGCTAAATCTTTGCGCTGAGCGCTCCATTTTTTGGATTCATGTGAACTCTAGTGTCTTGAGCTTCAGATTCCTCGAAAAAAGGTCAATTGTTGGTTGAAACCAACCTGTTGAAAATGAAACTACACATCAATCAAACTATGTGTAAACATGCATGCAGAAGGGCTCATTTTTCTTTATTTTCGCAGGCTTAAAACCTCTATCGGCACGGTATTCCTATAAAGAGTACGTCTTGCGTCTGGGTATCCGTAGAATGGTCGTTTGTTCTCATAAATTATACTTTGACCGGATCTGGGTCGAGACTTCCATCGCTTTCGTTGCTTATCGCCCCTAATGGGTGCATGTTTATGCATAACTAAATGAGTTATAAGATCATTGACGGCAAAGACCAGGATTAGGTATCCCCTTTGGGGGGCCCCCAATCTTGGTCAGATCTGTTCTGTGACATTTGAGGTTAGATGCTCTAGGTCATGATGATCCGGGGCATATTGGAAAAATGGCACACACTCCTAAAAAGCGTTGCGACATCTATTCGCTCCACTCGAAAAGTCATGTTAAATAAACTTTAGGGATCTTTAGGCTCGCCTAAACACCTTGAACCCTACTTCAAGCAGGGGCACCCGTGACTAGTCAGATAAGACAGTCAATGCCTCATATGATTGGACACAAATTGTGGAGCCTTGCGTACTTGCGTTGCACCTATCTTTGAATGTGGGTAATTCACCCTCCTTACTTACAAAGCTGTTGTATTTAGAATGAACCTAGAACATCAAACTCCTTATCATATCAAGAAGTGACCATTTTTTCCAGCTATTGGGCTTTCGCAACTCATTTTCTACTTTGGTTATGCCCAGTAATGTCGCCAAGTGCTTGAGAACCGATTACCTTGAGAAACGACCGTTTTTCCTGACATACAGGGCTTTCATTTTCTCACCATGTTACTCTTCTAATGTTTTAAGTTTGTTCTGAATACAGCAGACCCATCAGTAATGCTTTGGGCCTCTTCGAATGTCTCTTTTCTTTGGCATACGATCATTAGTGATCAAATACCAAAGAGGGGCATCTGTAGACACCCAAATTTGGCCCAAGGCCCGATCAGAACACACTTTGAGAGAGGCGCGTCTCCGAGCTTTTGATGGCATGTATGGAACCCTTAAGAACCCTTTCGAAACCTTAGGAACCCTTCCAAACCCTTAAGAATCACCCTAGATCCCTTAGGAACCTTCCTGAACCCTTAGAAACCAATACCGACCTTAGAACCCATTCCATACCTAAACCTAGCTTACCCGAGCAATGAATGAAGAGGGGTGTATCGGGACTAGTTGTGACCTTCTACTATAATCGAATCTAATACCATTGAAAAGTAGAAGTCCTCAGCTTTCCAACGAGCCCGATCAGAACACACTTTGAGAGAGGCGCGTCTCCGAGCTTTTGATGGCATGTATGGAACCCTTAAGAACCCTTTCGAAACCTTAGGAACCCTTCCAAACCCTTAAGAATCACCCTAGATCCCTTAGGAACCTTCCTGAACCCTTAGAAACCAATACCGACCTTAGAACCCATTCCATACCTAAACCTAGCTTACCCGAGCAATAAATGAAGAGGGGTGTATCAGGACTAGTTGTGACCTTCTACTATAATTGAATCTGATACCATTGAAAAATAGAAGTCCTCAGCTTTCCAACTGGCCAAGAATCACCCCAATCGAAGCTATGTATGTAAGATACGGCGGTCCAAACTCGAAAGGCAAAATAGTAATTTCATGAAAGCCCCCCAGGGATTTGGCACAACTAATAGTTGCGCCAGTTCAAAACATGGTCCATCCCGTGGGCAGCAAACTTCCCAAAGCCACTGTTCCAACACTGTACTACTATACATATGCTTGGCGTAACTAATAGTTGCGCTAGGCATATGAACAGTAACCCCTAGTTTTTGCCTCGAAAATCAAGATTAGGGTTTGACTTATTGACCATCTTGACCTTTGAGGTGTGTTTTGTTAATTCTATTGCACCCATTTACTATCTATGTGCAACCCCTTAAGTGGTTTAAAGCCTCATGCAATCATCCACCATTGGAACACATCTTCACATATTTCAAGGCTCCAAAAACCCTAGGAAACCTTAGATACTAGATTACCTAATTCCTAATCTTTCTCAACCTCTAAGTAGCCTCCTAACCTACCCTTTTCCTATAAATAGAGCCCCCCTCCCCTTGGTTTAGAGGTTGAGAAAATTACCTAAGAGAGAAAGAGCTTAAAGTGAGATCTTTCTCCCTTTGGTGCACCATTGCTCATACAAATTCCATAATTGATAAACTTCCTTCCAAGCCTTACCTTTCAAAAAAAAACCTCTAGGTTAGGTGTGTGCTATCCCTTTGCCTTCCCTCTCTGCCTCTTAGCTAGCAAGCATTAGAGGTTAGAACCCTATTTTTCACCATACAAGCCTTCAAAAGCTCATCAAAGCAAGCCAACGCAAGGCTCCTCAATGGTGCAATAAGGGCCCTTGAGCTCCGGCTCTCCCCTCTATTCCTCTACCTCCTCGGTCATTCCTCCATCCTCCCATTTATGCCGTTACGCCGTTGAATTTTTGGTTAGACCCATTTGGGCAAGAGGAAGCCATTTTCTTCTCTTTTACATTAATTTTATTTTGGCCATTAGTAGAGACCGCGTTAAGCGGGTTGATTGGGTGCCTAACACCTTCCCAATCGATAACCGAAGCCCCTACCCAAGAACCTTTGGTATGAACCGAATTCAGAGTCATATTTGTGGCACTTAGGTGCTTATAAAAATGATCTAGGTTTCTCGGGGCACCAAAAGCTCCAGGTGGCGACTCTATATTTTTCGTTAGGGAGCGCATCGTCACGACAGGATCGTCAAAAATCCCACGGTTGCACAGGATGCAAGTTATTTATGAATCTGCGATTAAAGGGATCCCAGGTTGTTTTCTCACTATTTTCCAAATCTATTTTATTTGCTTTCCTAGATAAATTAATTAGAATTTTACTTTTATAAAACTCTCTTTAAATAAGGCTTTAGTTTAGATAAATGACTAGTCCCTATGGTTCGACACCCTTGAACTTCAGACTTATACACTTGCAAGGTTTTATTTAAAGCGATCAAGTTTATGGTGCCGTTGCCGGGGACTACAGTTTTTTTGAATTATTGCCTTTTAGTTAGTTTGTATTAGTAATTTTCTAATTCTAGTTTATTTTTTATTTTATATTTTTTTTCCAGATTTTGAGATTGAACGCTCGAGTCTACCTAAGCTTATCATGGGATACTGTGAGAGGCTAAGGTACGTGCTTTTAAATTCCTGTAGGAGAGGTTAAAGTGTTTTTGTTTTTACTATTATTTTCTATTTTCACCATGCAGGAAGAGGAACAACCTCTAACTAAGACGCTTAGGGAATATTATACACCGTCTACTCCTACATCTCCCTCATGCATTTGCTTCCCTGCTACCACGGAAATGGGACCTTCACAATTAAACCCAACCTTGTTCAAATGCTCCCAAACTTTCATGGGTTTAATAACAAAGACCCCTATCAGCATTTGACGGACTTTCTAGAAGTATGCACCATCTTTATAATAAACACCTTGTCGAAGGAGGCAACTCGATTGAGGTTATTTCCCTTCTCTCTTAAGGACAAGGTAAAGCAATGGTTAAACTCCTTGCCTCGTGACTTGATTACAAATTGGGAAGGATTACAAAGTAAATTCCTTACCAAATACTTCTCAATCGGCAAGACGACTCCGATCCGGAAGGCTATAACCATGTTTCATCAAAATCTGGACGAGTCCTTCCATGATAGCTGGGAACGGCTTAATGAACTTCTATGCAAGTGTCCTCATCATGAAGTACCGAAATGGAAAATAGTGCAAAGTTTCTATGAAGGGCTAACAGAGTAAAACTGGTACATGACTGATGCTTCTTATGGGGGTATGTTCCCTACAAAAACTACAGAGGAAGTTTGGGTACTTTTTGAAAACATAAGTGATAACTCAATGAAACAAGATGCGTTGAAGGTGACTGATCCTAAGGTTCAACTCTATATACCTCTTAAGCAAGGAGGGATAGATGAGTCGAAATCAATGATGGTCATTTCTACCAAAGTTGACGCTTTGGAAAATAAATTAGAGTCCATGATGGGTATGTTATCACACCCAATATCTCATATAGGTGAGGCTTGTGGCATTTGTCAAAGCCTCACTCATGAAGTACCTCATTGGACTGTCCCACTATACCCCAATTTGGTGCAAGAGCATATCATGGCGGCAATCTCTTACCAACAACTAGACAGCAATTCTAGGAGCACATTTAATCCGAGTTTGAAAAGTCGCACTAAACTGACTTTGGGAATCAGCCAAGGGCCAGAAACAATACAGCCCCTCAGACCGACATTCTCATCACAATTAAATTATTCACAACCATCTATACAGCCCCACGAGCAATAGCAATTAAAACTTCAGCAGAGTAACCATGCCACAAGCTGTTAACAGTTGGCAGTAGCAGTTCCTGCAACAACAATAGCTATTAAACTCTCAAATGTCAGTGATGTCTACACTGGGAAACCAAATTAGTCAACTAGCTATCGCTTTGACTTAGAGAGAGGAGAACCGGTTACCACCCCCCTCTGATCAAGCGCAAGCTATCACTACTTTGAGGAGTGGAAGAGTAGTGGATAAAAAGGTTGTGATGCCATTGGTTATAAATAATGATGTATTCGGTACTCCTAAATTGTCAACACACACTGAATCTGAATATGTCATGGTTTATAGGGTGGATGAGTTGGTTGAAAGGCCACCCACAAAAAGCCTCAAGACCTTAACTGACAAAAAGGGTAGTCGAAACATGCTATATGAACAACCCTGTTTCTTGTCTCTCATGGCTTGAGGGGGTCTGGCTGAAGACTGTAAACTTAGCACTTCTTAGAAGGCAACCTAAGCCCCTTGTATAATATTAGTTTAGGATTTTTATTAGATTTAATGTGTTTGTTGATTGTGTAGGTTTTATAATGAATATATATATAAAGGTTGTATTTCAAGGGCGGACAGAAAGCCCATTGCTTTATGTTCATTCTCGAATTTTGACCGGTGGAGTTAATTATGTAGCCTCAGGAAGAGAAGAGATAGAGGGCATATTGCTCTCTGCCTCAACTCGACCGGTCGAGAATGGTTCTTGACTGGTCGAGATTATGTGTAAGAGAGATGATTACATCTATGTTCACTTTCGACCTGTCGAGTCTGAATCTCGACTAGTCGAGGTGCCATTTGTAAAAAAATAAATAAATAAATAAAAGAGAGAGAGAGAGAGAGAGATTTATTGTCTCGACCGGTCAAGTTTTGGGCACTGCTTCATAATGAAGTAGGGCAGAGAGGCTACATCTCTGCCCCGGTCAAGTTAGAGTTACCAAGTCTATTTAAAGGCCTGGAGGCCAGTCGAAACCCTCTTTCGACTGGTTCATGCCCCTTTTTCTATCTGTTTCTCTCTCCTTTGAGGTTACTGGTCCCGCTCCTCATACTTCACCAGAGGAGCCATGGGCCAGCCATTTTTCTGAGCCCATGGACAGTGAGGATACCAGTACCTCAATCTCTGGTATGTGTAGTTGGTGCTTGAGCATTTACTGCTATATTTTTTATTTTGTTGCCCTATTGTCGTGTTTTATTACTTATTTCTTTTGTAGAGTGAGGGCATTGCACCATTCAGGTTTAAGGGTGGTTGTGCTTATTTTCGTGGTTTGCATTTCTACATTCATATATCTTTTAGCGACCACTATTTTGACACCCTCAAAACCACATTTTTCTCTAGTTTTTGTAACCATCATGTGCTTTATCTTCACGTAGTTTTCAAACTGTAGTTGTTTATGCATGTGAGTTCTAATTTTAGAATACCATGATAGAACTATTGCTGTTTAGGATTATTAATTTCAATGTGAACATTTAAAAATCAGTCTGAATATCATGCTTAGAAAAAAAATTTGCACTTCTACCATGCTTAGGTATGGAAATCAAAGGATTAGTTTGAATTTTGAATTGTAGGATCCTAGGAAAGTCTAAACCTAGTGAGCTTTAGATCCATCCATCCGTTACTGATAAGTGCTTATACAAATTATCATAAAATCAAATTAGTTTCTTTTCTAATTTCTCAGAGAATTTGAGCCCAATTTTCCTTTCTTTCTTAACCCTTACTTGAGCCCCGTTACAACCTTGAAAAAGACCTTGAGCCAATCTTGATTGGTAAATGCCTTGTGGAGAGTGAGAGTGTAATGGCTATGGTGATTGGTATGACATGCTTAGGATATAAATATCTTTTCATTATGAGATTTATCTTTTCTTTATTCGATGCACCGTGTTTCTTATATCGTGCGAGACCTTTTTTATTCGTATTGTAATTCTCTCACATGTGTGTGAAAAATGAACCATTCATCGGAGCGATTCTGTTTTGAGAGTATACCTAAGGTGAAGATTGAGTCGAGACTTGGGATCCAATGATTCCTTATTTGGACTAATCGCAAGTGAAAGATTTTAGCATTGGTAACCACACACACATCACTCTAGGCATGAAGGAAAGATTTATCTAAGGATCGGAGTATTGGGTTAGTTTGAATAAACAACGGTAGAATTAATTTGTCATTGGTATTTGAGAATGAAAGTTTGCATGTTAAAGCAATTACTGGTTTTTTTCTAAAGTATATACATTATAAAAACTAATTTTGATAACTCAATTTACCGATGGTTTCAAAAATAGTTTTGGAAGTTTGTGGATAACTTCACTGTAAACCTCAGGAGACACAACTCCTCCACTAGGGATCACCTATGAGTTTAAAGGCTTGTTATATATGCTAAATGTAATCGTGCTCCCTACGAAAGCAGCATTTATTTTCATAGAATAGGTATTTTAATTTTTAGCTTTAATTTTTAATTTTGCCCTTGCTCGAGGACTAGCAAAGTTGAGGTGTGGGGGTGTGATCAGCCTTCAAAATGGCATACTTTATGCCCAAATCTCGGCGTTGCTAGACCTTATTTAATTATTAATGTTTTCTTTTAGTAAATGATAGAGTATAATAGGTTTTGAAGGCCTAAAAGTGTAAACATGGTTAAAAGAGAAAAGTTAAGGGAGTCTCAAAGCTATGGCAAGAACTGTGACAACTCGGATTTTCGAACCCGAAAATCCGTGCCGTCAGACCGCCGAAAAATCCAATCCCCAAACGGAACACTTTGTACATTCACATAAAGCATAAATCAAAGCAGATATTTCTAACAAGTAGATAGAGTCATCATAAGAAAATTTAAATCTCCAATTCTATATATGACCATATCAATGACCATGACAAAAGACGGTTCTGATTCCATGCAAAAACACATGGACAAAATAACCGAAACGAACCACCGGTGACGGCCTACTGTCACCTAAACAGTGGTTTACAAAACAATACAAAATATATGTACTGAAATCAATATACAATACAAAAGTGGCTGGACATGCCAAGCCCTAAAAACAAATCACAAAAACCTATATTCGTCTCAATCCTAATCCACACTAGAAGAACGCCTCAGGAGGGGGCTCAGTCTCCTCCTACGGAACATACTCTGAGTCCTCAAGCTCAAGGTCTTGTGAGCTCCTAAGCTCAATAAGGAATCATCAATAGCATGTATATCATCACATCACACATATATCTCATGACATAATTCGAACATGCTGTTCAAATAAAATCTCACAATTTAAAGGTGTTTGAATTTAAGCAAAACTAATCTTAAATGCAGATTTCAAAGTTTGATCACATTATTTCTAAATCTTTTCTCATAACACGAAGAAAACTTAAATTGATCACTTCAAGACAATCTCAAGCATATATAGCATTGAGAGTCACACATATTCCGATGGGAACCTCAACCATCGTCGTTCAATGAACCATTTTTATGATGCCCAAGCCCCTTCGTATAAGGGAGATTTATGCATAAACGAAAGTTACAGCAGATTAATAACAATGAACGGATATCCCGCCGTACCGGAGCACAAGAAGTTCATTTCACATGAACCTCAAATCATCGTGTAATTCTAACTTAGAGTTTATCACCATGAAATGTGATATTTCATAACTAGTTTTAAAGTCTTGAAGTTCACACACACACATGAACAAAGTCTTGGAGTCCACACACACACTCGCATATAACTTTCATATTTTGAATCCATGTACAAAGTTATTCACACACACATACACACATTTTCATGTTTGAATCCATTTACAAAGTTTGTGCTTATTAAATAATAAAATCGGTTATTTACACATCATATCATAATATTCATGCTAGTTATATCAAATGCACATGGTATGAAATTTTTCCTACCTCAACTCAAAGCCAAAATGAAGCTTTCCTTTTTCAAGGCAACCTTTACATCACTCCTCCTTGATCCCGACCTAGAACACAAAAATGTTTGTCTTATACGTTAAATGTGATGAAAAATGGGAAGTCCTAAACTCTCTCTGAGTCCCCTTAACAAAAACAGAAAGAGCTGAGAAACAGGCCAAATCGATCAGTCGAATTCCAACTCGATCGATTGGTTTTCAAAATCGAGCGATCAAACCCCAGTTCGATCGATCAGTTTCTTCAGAAAATTCACATTTCTCTATCGTCACAATCCGATCGATCAGTTTCCAAAATCGATCGATCGAATCTCATTTTGATCGATCGGTTTCTCTAGAAAACTCACTTTTCTCTATCTGATGATCTGATCGATCGGTTCACAAATCGATCGATCGATTTCCAAAATCGATCGATTGAAATCTTTTTGATCGATCGATTTCTCAAATCAATTAATCAAATTCCATTTTGATCAATCAGTTTCTCCAGAAACTTTACACATCTCTGCCTTATCAAAATCAATCGATCAGTTATTGATTTCGATCGATCGATTTTGACAGATTCTCAGCCATTTGGGTTTCTTCTTCCCTGACTCGTTTTTCTCCAAAATTTGATCCTATACCTCATGATTTTCAATCATACTTTTACTAACTCCTAACATAATCACAAATCAAAAAATTAGCATATCCTCGCTTACCTTTCCTTGATCGATCACAAGCTTTTCAAGAGTAGTTGCCACGTAGGGTTTCAGAGTGAATTTCATGGATTCCTCTTGAGATCAAATCGAAATGAAGTCTATGTTGAATCTCCACATAAGCACTCACCACTCTTCACTCTCCTTATCGCATATGGCGGGATCACGTGGTCTTCTCTTCTTCCTTTCTATTCTCACCAAATAAACCAAGCAAAAGAAAATGAAATATCTCATTCATTTACTTTTATACCTAATGATACCCTTTGGGTGCTAAGTCGATACACCATACGTCGGTGTACGGTCACGTATCTAATGATCAATATCACCCGAAATCGGACTTATTTGGGAGTCAAAAATTTTTGGGACATCACAAGAACCAACCAAAATAGCTAAGAAAAAGAAGAGTACTATAGTTTATACATAAATTTTCAAGAGCTAATTCCTATACCATTGGAAAGTAGAGGTTTCTAGCTTTCCAACGAGCCAAGAAACGCCTAATTTTGAGTTGTACATCAAAAGTTATGGCAAAATGAAGTTCGCAAAGAAGTATAGGAAATTGCTCTCTCGGCCGGTCGAGATTGGGAACTCGACCAGTTAAGTTGGGTGAAACAGAACAACAAAATTGAACCGATCGAGCTGCTATTTGCTTCAGAATTGCAGATTTCAATTGGTCCAAATGCAAATCTGGACTGGTCGAAACCCAACAGCAGAATGACATTTTCAACTGGTCGAGCTCCATTCTCGACCGGTTGGAGTCGGGAGTCTCTGCTAATTTTCAGGCATGGCAGTTGGGATTCTTCTGAAAATCAAGACTCCAAGATCTTCTTCCTTCCTAGTTTAGTTTAGATTTATTTTAGGATTTATTTCCTAATTGAAGTCAATGTTCTAGGTTTAGTTTCCTTTTTAGAATTACGAGAGTTTGTGAGATTGAGGGCTTCATAATCATCGCTCTACGATCGACTAAGCGATGATGAAGATCATAGCAACGATGTGCAGTTACAACATCTCGAAGCTTGGGATCTCTTGTACAATCAAAGATAAGTAAATAATTTAATTTATATTTCTCTTTTATTTTGAATTCCGTTTATGGTACGATTGCATGTTTGAGGTTTCGAATATATTGAGAACGCGATGATAAAGTTGTATTTCTATATAGTTTAATTTTAATGGCCTTGTAGGGATTAGGATTAGATTAGATAGGATATTCACCGACGGACTAAGGCTTGTAGCGTAGTTTTAGTTGATTAATGCAATGATGTCTTGATGTTTAGATTTATCTAATTCATATACAAAGCGATAGGACTTGTAGCCTAGAGCGGGAGTACTTGGAATTCAGAATAGATTAGAAATAGAATGCAAGTTATTTATGGATATGCGATTAAAGGGATCCTAGACTGTTTTTTCACTATTTTCCAAATCTATTTTATTTGCTTCCTAGATAAATTAATTAGAATTTTACTTTTATGAAACCCTCTTTAAATAAGGTTTTAGTTTAGATAAATGACTAGTCCCTGTGGTTCGACACCATTGTACTCGCCCTATTACTTCGGACTTGTGCACTTGCAAGGTTTTATTTAATACGACCAGTCATGCGGTACGAAATAAAATGAGCCGATTTGGCCAATCTGTCGACCACAACCCAAATAGCATCGTTCCTCTTCAAAGTCCTTAGCTAACCGGTGATGAAATCCATACCGATACTTTCCCATTTCCATCCTGGAATCAGTAGCGGATGAAGTAACCTAAGTGGTTTATGGTGTTCGGCTTTAACTTGCTAGCATGTGAGACATTTTACCATGTAGTCAGCAATTTCTCTCTTCATGTCATTCCATAAATAATTTTTCTTCAACCCTTTATACATATTATTGTTCCCAGAGTGAATAGAGAATTTAGACTTATGGGCTTCGTCCAGGATCTCTCTTTTCAATTCTAAATTATCGGGTATACAATTGCGTCTCTAAAATAAAATCATCTCATCATCTTTGACAGTTATTTCCAGCCTTCCACTATCCTTCAGTTTCAAAAGGTTAGGATCCTCAAGCTGTAATTCCCTTATTCGATCAAGTAATGAGGAGGTGATAATAATATGTGAAAGCAATGCCCTTGGTCGAATCACCTGTTCAGAAATAAATCTGCTGAGAGCATCAACAACTACATTAGCCTTTCCCAGATGATATTTGATCTTGCAATCGTAATCGATCAGGATTTCTAATGATTTCCTTTGTCTCATATTTAAATCTTTCTAAGTAATTAGATATTTAAGACTTGGATGACCCATGGAGATGATGAATTTCTCTCCATAGAGGTAGCTGTGTACACCCCATTTTCGCCCTCTCAGAGTATACAATCCTGTTCAGTCAACCCTTGACCTTGCCCATGACTCCCGAAAAGGGACCAACTCTCTCTGGAAGCCTTAAAACTCTAAATGTGGGGACTATACACTATTCACAAAGTGTGTGGTCGAGTTCTAGGCTGAAATCTCAGTTCACTGACTTGGACCTGACCGAGCTCAAGAGGTCCCTAAATTATGCGCATGGACACATGCGCATAATTTTATTGGACGCAGGACTCTCTGTGCACAATCAGTCCAAGTGGACTAGGGCACACCTACCTGCACTACCTGAAGTCCCGGATTATGCGCAAGGACCCTTGCACGTAATTCAATTATGCGTTGCCCTGCCTATGCATAATTGGTCCAAAGTTGGACCAAGATTAGTATTCCTTGAACCACCTAAAGTTCAGGATTATGCGCGTGGGTACATGCACATAATTCGATTATATGCAGGACCACATGCACGTAATTGGCTCCAAGCGAATTGGAACTAGGACGCCCGGCTGAGCCAGTCAGCTAGTCATTCTTGAATCGATGATCGACTTTTGAAGGATTATGCACATAGGACCATGTGCATAATTCAATTAAACGCAAGATTTCATGCCCACAATTCCATAATTATGCACATGGCCCCATGCGCGTAATTCCTCGAATACCTATAAACAGACCCCCTACCCCATAACTTTCAACACACAATTCTCATTCTCAAGCTTCTTCCTTTTGGAAAATTCGAAGTTCTCTCTGAGGTTTTCAAAGAAAGGAGCTGAGTTGCACTCTAGATTCCTAGAACTGCAAACTCTTCTCTAGAAATCTCAGTGTAGTCAAGCTAGTGATTATCGCCCACTAGCCTTGGCTCTCAAAGGAGTACTGATGGAATAATAGCATAGCCTTAGATCTGACCCTTAGGAAACCCCTGCCAAAATTCCTCCCCTATAGCCGATTAGATCCCTAACCTTCCTCGATATTTCCAAAATAGCCTCGCTGATTTGCCCAAGGGAACTTACGGAGGGTACCCAGGAACGGGGTCGATCCTCCCAACCATAGCGGGCCACCTTCCCCCTTTTTAGATAGGTCCCAGTAAGAATAGGAAGCCAAACTAGTTAGATCTTAGGCAACCGCAGCTGTTGAAGTTGGCAGGCCGACGTTCAGTAAAGGAGTAGCGTCGATAAATCTGTAGATGGCAATCGCATCAACCCAGGTACTCTTTATTTAGAATTCAGTTATTATAGCATATTTCTCGAGCTACATCTAAATATTCCTCTTTATTGTTCTATCACCTTTCGCCAACCCTCGTGAACAGAGTCCACTCAGACCGAATGGGGCCACTTATTCCGGGGCCCGAAAGGGCCTAAGAAAGAGCGCGTACCAACAGGCCTATGATCGCGATGAGACTCCTTTTGCTAGGGTTGCCCCAATTTAGTTAGTTTGGTTTTTGTTTATTTTCTGCTTTATTTTTCCACTTTTTTCACACACTTGCACGCATATAGGCATTCTAGCAACCATTCTCTATTATCCCCCTCCGAGTGCAAGGGCGGTGTGATCATCTCTTTAAGGATTCGATCCAGAGACGTTCCTACACTTCGGACCTTCTGGCAAGTCCTAATCGGACGCAAATTGTACCCACACACCTAACCTAGAGAAGAACACCGGCATATGCATGAGAAACCTAGGGTCACGAAGAGGAAGTAACTCCTCTCCCCTTAGTTCCTAAAACCCTGAGAGCTTTTGAGAGTGCTTGAACATCTTTCAAAGACTCGAAATGTCAGGAATATGTAGAATAAACTTTACTAATAATAATGACCCACCATTGTGGGGCTACCATGATAATCCCCTGTATGACGTTGGACTATCTTACGACTCAGCCCAACATCATCCCGAGATTAACATGGAGGGCGATGACCAGCAGATTTCTTTTACTCCCCCAAGTACCAGTAATAATAACAAAAGAGACAGCAATATCGAGCAGAATTACACTTTCGAGCAAATTGTAGATCTCAATGTCTAAGCACTTTCAAGAGGAGGAAAAGAGTTTGAAGACCTACTACATGCCTTAGCTGCCCTATACCAAACTATCATGGAATCGCAGAATATGGAAGAACAAGAACGTCTGAATCAGCAGCGTCAATAGGAAGAGAGGTTGCCCACCCCTCCACGTATTACTACACCTTCACGGGAATCGCAAAATATGGAAGAACAAGAACGTCTAAATCAGCAGCGTCAATAGGAAGAGAGGTTACCCACCCCTCCACGTATTACTACACCTTCACGGATAACCCAAACTTCCTTCAGTAATAACAACAGAGGTAGAATCCACCCTTAAACTATAAAAAAGAACACTACCATAAACATAAGTGACCTCCCTCAATTTCTCGACGATTACATGGCTAAGAGAGAACGCTCTAACCAATCTTACATATTCAACAAATTTTGCCGAGATATCGATTTCACTGTACCCACTGGCTTTAAAACTCTGAAGTTCAACAAAGATAACGGTACCGAAAATCCAAACCACCACTTGGCACTGTTCTATAATGACTGTCAACCAATCTGCATCAATCATGGGCCCCTAATCCATTACTTTCAGAGATCACTGGAAGGAGAAGCCCTCAATTAGTTTGCTGCCTTACCTTTAGCCAAAATCGAAACTTTTGGAGACTTAGCCGACAAATTTTTAAACCAATACAAACACATGACCAACGAGGAGATCTATCTTAGTGACTTGATGAACACAAAACAAGAGAACAAGGAAAACTTCTCGACCTTTGTTAGTGGTTGGAGAAGACTTATCACTCAAATAGGATACTGTAACAACCCCAAAATAAAAACTCGTGTAGACCATCTTGGTACATGTGTCGGTGCGGTGCATTGTGCCGTTCCGGCTTTAGTGATATCATTTAGTGTGCATGAGAATGAAAGGACACCTAAGTTAGGTGTATGGAATTCACAAGTGAACCAAGTCACGTGTGAAACACCCAAGTGTGGTGTTTATGTTTTACAAGGAGACCACCTAGGTTATAAGAAAAGGGAAAACCCTTTTGTTTTATTTTGTCCTTGAAGTTCCACGAGAGAGAGAGAGAGAGAAGAAGGAAGCTGTGTGAATCGGAAGCTTAAGTTCAAGATCATGGCCGATCTAGCGTGCAAATTTATACAAGGGTGATTAAGGAGTGTGTGTTAGGCATTTGTGAAGAGATTTGAGAAGAGGAACATCCCTCTTCGATGGATTGTTGATCTCGCTCTCAACCTTTTCATTTAAAGTTTAGAATACAGCAAGGAAATCTAGAAGAGGATCGCGAGAGCGTGGACTCTAAAAGTTTTTCGAATACGTCGATGAATGCACTCATTCAACCCAAATCCATGTGAAATAAATAAGGTAAGATCTTGTGATCTTAGGTAGTTTTTTTGTGAATTAATAGTCATAAATAGAGGCAATTAGTGCATTAGATAGGCATATTTATTATGTATGAGGGTTAGGTGAAGGGGAAAAGAGAGAGAATCCGATTTGAGGAAGAAACCATCTCGAAAGTCGCTCACGCGACTTTGAGCATTGCTCGCGCGACTTCCAGTTTCTCGTGTGAGAAAAGCTTCAGAATAAGTGTGAAAATGTACTTTGAACAGTCGCTCGCATGACTGAGTAGGAACATGTGAAGTCGCTCACGCGACGTTATATGTCGCTTGCGTGACTATCTTAAACTATCAGCGTAAGAAAAATAAGCAGCCATAGTCGCTCGAGCAAGCTCACGCGACTGTGAGGTGGCACAAGACTCGCTCGCGCGACCTTGGATATCACACGCGCACTGAGCAAGTTAAGGCAATTTTGAATTTTTCTTCGAGAACTCTCCGAATCTTTGGTGTGTTTGGTCTTTTAGGCATTAGTTAATGACCCTTGAATGCCTTAAAATGTAGGTTTGAATTGGACTATTGCCTAAGGATTTTCGCTCTATTTTTGCGTGCTTCGACGTGAACTTCGTAAGAGGTAGGAGAAATTTAATAACATGACTTTTGATATGAATTACGTAGATAATGTGATTAAGCATGTGTGTGCGTGTGTGTGTGATAAGAACGTGAACATGATAAGCGATGTGCGTGAATGAAATAAGAGCGATAAGCAAGCACGTGTGAATTTGGTAAATGTGTGTGAATGTGATAAGTAAGCATGTGTGAAGATAATGAACGTGAGTGAATGTGATGAACAAGTATGTGAAACTCAAAACCTAGCTATAATTAATCACACTGATCAACTACACGGTAAATAACTATAAGTTAGAATTGCACAATGATTTTTAAGGTTTCCGTGAAATGAATCCCCATTGTGTATTTGGTACGGCGAGATATCCGTACATGTGGACCGGCCAACGGTCAATGTGGCACAAGTGACCCTATTAACTTAGCTCAGGGACTTGGCATTGTGGCTCAAGTGACCCTGTTAACTTAGCTTAGGGGCTTGGCAATTGTGTAAATTGTTCATTGAATAATGGTGGTTCAAGGATTCCCATCGGTATTACTGTGGCTCCCAATACTACATATGTTTGGGAGATTAGTTAAGTTTTAAGTCATTTTGAAGCATGAGAAGCATATGAAAATGAATTAAGTGAGAACATGAGAACTAAGAAACCAACCGTGTGTGTGTACACTTCAAATTCAGTATTCCAAAATCAAGCATCTAAAAGTTCAGTTTCTTGATATGTGCTTTAAATTCAGTCATAAGATCTATGCTTTGAAATATGTAATGCATGCTAGTGATATTCCCCTATTGAAGTTAGATTGTTATCTCTCCCTTCGATTATATGTCACAGGAATAGAAGCAGATGTAGACATTAAGGATTCTGGTTGAGAAGAAGATCTCGATTACATACCAAAAGAGGAATTGGATCTTATGCCAGAGGATTGTTTCCCTTAGGGGACTTTGGAAGATACTTTTGAGATTTTGTGTAAGGCTTGGTACGTCCAGCCTTTTTATTTTGTTTAGAATGATATGTAAATAGTTATTTTGAACCACTATTTGGGTGATGATTATTCATCACGAGTGGTTCGTTTTGATTCTGTCAAGCTTATGGTTCATATAAGGACAGAACCATCATTTTATTGTTTGTCGAATTGAAATATCTCTTACCATGAATATATGATGACTCTATCTGCATAGTTAGAGATATCAGCTTTGTTTCTGCTTCGTGTGGATGTACCAAGTGTTAAGAAATAATTCATGGATCGCCTTAACCGGTGATCCAACGGCACGAGTTTTGAGTTGGCGAAATCCGGGCTATGGCAGATACCATATGAACAAAATCAAGGCCATAAACATAGTAACCAATAACACTCGGGAGCCCCTTAGGAGTGCTCTCATACTAGGCGACTACCCTGACAACGCTAGCCTCTACTTACGTGCTTCACGCATCTAGCACCACATGGAAAATGGAAACCTCAATCTCTCTATACTAACGTCCGAAAGACCCTCTTTCAACAATCCTAAAACAAATAATCCAAGCAAAACACTAAGCCCCAAACAAGTCAACACGCATCAAGAACAAAACCAAATCAACTTCCATCCACATAACCAAACTCAAGATCGATACACATACCTATTCCCTAAGTATAACCAAGCTCTATACTCTAATCATAATCAACAACCTCTATACCTTAATCATGGCTCAAATCCATACCCTATCTAGGATCAAAACCGACTCCCCAACGTTGCGCTGACCAACATCACCTTCTACAACCTGTTATTTGAACAAACTCAATCGAGCGCTCAACTTGCCTCAGATATTACACCTTCAACCATTCCTACCCTAGTCCACCCGGCTGGCCTAATCCGTAGGATCGAACCTTCCTCAAGTCACGTCCACACCATCCACTCACAATCAATCAAGCTCTCTCCTCACCTCATCAAACCTAAAATTACTCTTCACACTGAGCCAATCCCTGAAATCTTTAAAACACAGCCTATCACCAAACTCACTCTGAATCAAACCATCACTAAAATTAATGCACTCACCCCTAAACCAACCCAACATGTCAGCAAAATCGACACACCCATTCCTGAACTGACCTAACCAACCATCTAAATCACCAAACATGCTCCCAAAATGCCCCAACCTATCACTAAAATCACTTAATACAATCCCGAACTCACCCAATAGATCTGTAAAATCAACATACCTACCCCCAAACCAACTCAACCTACCTTTAATTCTAACAATTTACCCACAAATAAACCAATCCCCACACTCCATGAGCTAGCACCTAAACCAATGTCACAACCCACCCCTAAACAAACTTACATACTGGTTTCAGAAACAATCCCCGAGCCAACCCATCAACACATCATAGCGCCATCTATACCCAAATCAAAACTACACTCCAAACCTACACCCACAATCAAACCTACCCCTGAAATCACTAACTTTCACACTTTTGAATCAGCTCCAAAGTCAATCAGACTTGTACACATTATCAAACACATTGCTCTACAAATCTTAGAACCCACCCCTAAATTGATCCCTACACCTATTTTAAAACATGAACTTAATAATAAGCACATCGCCCCACCAACCTCAAAAATAACTTTCAAATCAACCTCTATGCCCATTTCAGAACCCAAACCCACTACCGAACTCATCACCTCACCAACTTCGAAACAAAATCTCGAACCTGAATCTATTATCAAACATACTTCTGAACCATCCATTTCACTCGCTCCAGAATCAACTGTTGAACCGATCTCAGAACCAAGTCACAAATCAATCTCTACACCCCCCTCAAAACCTAAACTCACCATCGAACTTATCACCTCACCAACCACAAAATTGAACCCTAAACTCAAATCTATTATAAAAACCAAACCTATCATCAAACATGAACCTGTTATCAAACCCGACATTGTCGCCAAACCTAAATCCACCATCGAACATAAACTTGTCATCAAGTCTAAGCCTATCGTTAAACTCGAACCTATCATCGAATCGAAACCTATCATTGAACCTGAAACTATCATCGAACCTAAATCGAGCATCAAACCTGAACTTACTATCAAACCTATCATCAAGCTCAAACCTAGCATCAAACCTGAACTTACTATCAAACCTATCATCAAGCTCGAACCTAGCATCAAACCCGAACATGAACCTATATCATCAAACTTAAACTTGAACCTATCGTCGAAGATGAACCTACTATCAAACCTAAACCTGAATTTATCACTAAATCGGAACTAATCATCAAACCCGAACCTATCATCAAATCTACCTCTACAACATCAATATTGGCCATCGAACCTATTGATGAACTAATCCATAGATCCATTATCCCTCCCACTCTCGAAACTAAACCAAACTTAAATCTTACAACCCTGATCAACATCCAAATCAATACATCGTCAAATCCTCAAAACACACCACAACATAAGATTGATATCATAGCCAAAATTGCATCTGACCACCAGATCCAAATCTTTGTAGATCTCATGATTAAGACTCGCCCAACTAATAAAACTACTTGTAGACACCCAAATTTGGCCCAAGGCCCGATCGACACATACTTTGAGAAGGGCGCACCCTCTAAGATTCTGAATGCATTTCCCAAACCCTTAGGAGTCATCTCAAAACCCTTAGGAATCAACCTTAGCCTTCCCAAGCCCATTAGAATCCTTCCCGGGCCAGTTTTGAAACCCTCCTGAGTAGTGGTTAAAGAGAGGAGTGCCAAAGTTTACACCGACCTATGTTGGAGCTGTGTTATATACCATTGGAAAGAGTACTTTCCCAGCTTTCTCACGAGCTAAGAATCGCCTCAATCGAAGTTATATATCAAACGTTATGGCGATTTAAAGATCAAGCAGTTTTATAGGATGTTGCCTGGTGTGGATAATATACACGCCAAGTCATTTTCTCCCAGAAATGGCTTGGCGTGTATAATATATATGCCAAGCATAGATGGGTCCCCATGCGCCAGGCTTAGCTACAGTAACTGTTAGTTTTCGCTCGAATTTCACTTTTAGGGTTTGACTTGTTGACCATCCCAATGTTTAGGGTGGGTTTCATTAGGGCTGCTGCACCCTCATTTACCCTATTTTCAACCCTCTAGTCATTTGAAGCCCCACCCTATCATCTACCATTGATGCCCATTGCGCACTTTTTCAAGCTCTCAAAATCCTAGGAAACCTTAGATTAGAAGATTACCTAATTGCTATACCTAATTAGCTCTTAAGTACCCCCTAACCCTCTCTTTTTCTATAAATAAAGAGGCACCCCTCACTTTACAAAGGCTTAAAAAAAATTCCAAAAGAGAGAAAAGATTAAGAGAGACCTTTTTCCCCCTTTGGTGCCCCAATCCCATACAAATTCCAAAATTGATCTTTACCCTTTAAACCTCATTTGCCACCATCAATCTTTGAGATTTAGCTAGAACTACCCCTAGCCTTCTTCCTCTACCTCTTAGCTACCATGCCTTAGAGATTAGAACCCGTCTCCTAACCCGTTTGCTATCAGAAGCTCACCGGTGATGCTCTCGCGTGAAGGACCACATCGATGCTATAAGGGCCTAAGAGCTCAGGCTTTCCCCTCTATTCCTCTACCTTCTTTGGCTTTTCCTCTATCCTAGAGTTTAGCCATTACGCTGCCCAAATTTTAGCAAGCGGAAAGGGCTCAATAGGATCGGTGTGCCTTCGGGCAAGGGGAAGTGCCGCTCATTTGACTTCTTTTTTATATATATTATATAAACCAGCCCCACATAGACCTGGCCATAGTAGAGACCGCTTTCGAGCAGTTTGATCGAGTACTTAACACCTTCCTGATCGATAATCGAAGCCCCTACCCAAGAGCCTTTTGGCGTAGACCAATGAATAAGAGTCATATTTTTGCACTTCGATGCTTTTAATATTGATTTAGGTTTCTCGAGGCACCAAAAGCTCCGGGTGGCGACTCTATATTTTTCACACGAGCGCATCGTCGCAACGGGTTTGATAAAAATCCGCGGTTGTACAGATGGCGACTCTGTTGGGGATGCTTTAGAGCTTCTACTTGAAGTTAGCCCTTTATTTTTTGTATGTGTCTTTCTTGTTTTTACTAACTTTTATTATTTCTCTTTCATTTTTGTACTCACCCCCACGATTCCGTCATTTTTTACTTACCCCTATTTTTTCGTCATTTACACGCCTTAGCCGATAGGCGAGCCTAATTGAACATTGCCTTTACTTTCATTTATTTTCCGTCATTTACATGTCTTAGCCGATTGGCAGGCTTACTTGCACATTTAAATTTCATCATTTACATGCCTTAGCCGATTGGTGGGCTTATTTGCACATTTAAATTCAGCATTTACACACCTTACCTGATTGGCGGGCCTACTTGTGCATTGTTTTACGTTTAATCATATCCCATCAGTGGACGTTGGCCCGTAGAGGCGGCACGGGACCATCACCTATTGTTTTTAAACATTAAGCAAACTCCCTTAAAATTGAAATTAAAATTTAACCAAGAGGGGGACTTAATTGAATTTTTACATTGGGTAGATTTTATAAAAGGGTGAGAATTTAGGCAAAGATACAAACACCTCGGTACTTATTACGACGGTGGCCCCTAGTGGTGATGATACCGAAAAGAACCACCCCATCCAATATCTAAGAAGGCGCTTGCGCTGGAGGTATATCGGATGGGTGACCGAGCCGATTACAAAGCTTAAAACCCTGGGAGAGTGAGCTTAGTTGCCCCGAATCAACCTTGTATCCCTAGGATCGGAGATGAGGGACCCGTTATAATAAGAAAGTCAGTCCCCGAAAGCATTGCTTCTAGAAAACTAGAAAAAGAGACCAATTTTGGGCTTGTTGTTCTGCTGTCAAGATAAATATACACTCTATTTGTGCCTACCGCATGTAAAATACACGCCAAGCCACCTTTTTCCAGAAATGTTCTGCCGTGTATATGACACACGCCAAGCTCTTTTTTTCCCATAACTACCCTAGCGTGTATAATATACACGCCAAGCCAAAATCTTCAGATTTTGGCCTAGTGCATATAATAAACACACCAAGCCTGTTCTTGTCTAGGCAGCCTGAATCTGAGGCCTATTATCACCTCCCCAAGTCCCCCCGCTTAGTGGTTTAGCATTGTTGATAGCTCCTGCACTCTTCGACACCAAATATGCCCTCGCCGATCAAAAGAGGTCACTCTCTTATTGACTCGCTCCGGGGATCGGGTTGTTTGCGTAGATTCCCATGCCTTCACATAGATCAAAGGATTTCCCTTTTTTATTATTTCGAAGCATGTTGGGAGCCCGTCACGGGAATTATTTAGGGTGCAAACGCCGCCCGAAACAGGAATTCCAAAGGCCCCGGAGTTCTTCATCATAAAGGTTCACTTATTTCAAAAATAAAGAACCCAAAAATAGATAGCTTGTGGTATCGACACAACGACATCACCCCACTCTCCATCATCCCGTAGGGGGAGGAGAAATTTTTTTTGGTCCTCACCCGAGGAACCCATACCCAACCCGCTAACAAACTATGTTGTGAGCGGTTGATCTGGCTTATGCCGATCTCGATTCATCCCCACCACGTTCCCCAACTCATTCCCACAAGGAAGAATCCTCATTTCTGATTCACCCACCCCATCCCATTTCAATGTCACCGGACCCTACGGTGCACCCGTATTTCCGTCCCCATCCTCCACATTCCCCCAAAATTCACCCTATTTTTCCACCACATCCACCCAACATATACCCTATTTTTCCCACACCTCTACTCAGGTCATGCCCAATTTTCCCTCCACCCAAACTATGTCCATATTTTCTTCCACTCCAAATGCACCACAATCTCCCCCCACAAATCCCAATACACCCCGCTTTCCTTCCACATCCAACATATCCGATTTTCCCCCATCCTCACAAACTATGCACAATTTTCCCACCTCTACCTGGGTCATGCCCAATTTTCCCCAGTCTACCCAAACAATGCCCAACTTTCTCTCATCAACCATGCACAATTTCCCTACCTCTACCCAGGTCATGCCCATTTTCTCCCATACATCCCCCTCATTAGGTGAACCATCCGCCTCCGCTCCCATACCCGATTCCATGGCCATCATGCAAGAAATGATGAGCACCTTCATGGCATGGAGGGCCTCCCAAAACCACCCTAATCCACCCCAAATGCCCAACCCTCAACTTACCCTCCAAAGTCTCCATACTTCCTTCCCACAAAACCCTAATCAACCCCCCATTATCCATACCATCCAAGGCTCCCATCAACCTTAGGACCATTTGAGTGGGCCTCAAGGCCCAATGACCCAGATCCAAGCTCACCAAGACCCAATGGCCAAAGCCTACCAAGGCCCAATGGCCTAGATCCACCAAGGCTCAATGGACCAGTCCCATCAAGGCCCAATGCCCCAAGCCCATCAAGGCCCATTGCCCTATAACCAACCCTATCAAGGCCCAACATCCCAAGCACATCAAGGCCTACACCCGGGAGCCCCATTTGCAAACCCTCCATCACTCTCCCAATATCCCATATTCACTTACACCCAACAAGTCCCAATTCCTCCTCAAATTACAAACCCATTATTCCCAATTCCTCAAACGGACATGAGTCCCATCCATCCATATCCATCATACCCATCCCAACACAGGAACCCATCTCCAACCATCCAAAATCCCTAATTTTCACATCCTATTACCCATTCACTCATTCTCCAAAATTTCTAAAATGTACAATGGCCTCTTCAAGCAACTGCCCAAAATCCACCATTCACTCATCCCGTCACCCCATAAGCCACTCATCAAAGTTTCCCTCAATCCCAATGGCCTCATCAAGTGCCCAACCCATTCAAAATCAGCAGGATAACCTCACCCTTCCTCCACCGTATGTTGATCAACAATACGAGGAAGATGAGGTCAGAAATAGTGGGGCCTATGTGGGGGCATTCGCCAGCTTTAATCCCCCACCACCTACACTTACCAATCCTCATGTCATCCAAAATGAAGGGAGGCAGCCTCTTGAGGGAACGACCCCAGCCCCACCATCTAAAGAATTCGAGCAATTGAAGGAACAATTGGACAAGATCCAAAGACAATTAATGAAGATGGGTGAAACTGAGATCCATGCCACAGACTTTTCTGGCCTATGCCTATATTCTAAAGTCCCTCTACCCCTGAAATTCAAAATATCGATCTTCTACAAATATAATGGCATGGGTAACCCCATTGCACATCTCAAGTCCTACTGTGGGGACATGTGCCAGTACGGAGGGGTTGAGCATTTACTCATAAAGGTCTGCTAAAAGAGCCTTACAGGCCCAGCCTTAAGGTGGTTTACTTCGCTGGAACCTTCCATGATTAAAACTTAGAAGGATCTGACCCACTTATTCTAAGAGCAATATGTCTACAACATAGACATTGAACCCAGAAAATTTGACCTGACTCGGCTAAAGAAAAATCCCGACAAAGCATTTAGTGATTATCTTGGGCGGTGGAGGGCACTGGCATCTCAAGTGAGGAACAGAATACCCGATGATTAGTAAATTGAGATGATCTCGAAAAATACTCTTCCAGTCATCTAGGATTTTTTAGTATGCCAACAGCAGTCCAGCTTTACTGACTTGGTAAGGAATGCCAATCGTTGCGAGGATGCAGTAAGAGAGAGACATTTGAGTAAGAATGTGTCTGGTGGAGCCAGTGGGGTCCGAAAGTTCACCGAACAGAGGACTGAGAGAGGGGCAGGGGTAGAGGTACAAAATATAATGAACACACAGCCCAACACCAGCATGGGCCCCTTTCAATTCGTGGCAGCACAACCAGCCCCAACAAATCAGGCTCCAAGGCAGAACAATGTCCCCTGGGGATAAATGACCACCCCTGAGCAAAGAAGGGCCCGATATGACCGAGTATTCACTCCCTTTGGACAATCCCTAAATGTCCTCTTATCGTTGTTGATCGACAACCAAGACCCCCACCGAACCCAATTAAAAAGAATTATGATCCCAACACACATTGTAATTTCCATCAAGAGTCGAGACATCTAACTGATCGGTGCTTTCCTTTGAAATATGCGATAGAGGATTTGATAGAGGCAGGAAAACTCATCCCCCCAGCACCCCCCAAGCAAACCTGCACACCAATATCATGTAGGCACCATTACCACCGCACCCGCAGGGAGGAATGGGCCCAAGGGCAACCATTAACATGTTAGAGGAAGGGATGAAAGAATTTGATCCCTCCGAATCCATCACTGAAAAAGGGAGTTTCATGTCACCTAGGCAATAGGGTCATAAGAATGAGATTGTAGGGGTGATCGAGCCATTAAATTTAGCCGATTATTTTTCAAACCCTACACCTCAAGTAGCAACCCTGGATTTGAGGATGTATTTCCCTACACTCGTGCCTGTCAACCATGTGGAGCCCAATTTTTACTCACCCCAGATATATCAGCCATTCCAAACACCAATAGCCGATCACTATGCGTCACCCAATCCATCGCCAGCACCAATCCAATGCAGTTGGCCTAATTTTGCTCCATCCCCAATCAATCTGCCTCTAGTACCACTCCATTACAATGGGACTAATTTTTTTGTACTCCCACTAGTTCATCCATCTCCAGCACCAGTCAACCAGATTTGGCCTTGTTCTATCGTGCCATCAATACAGGCATATCAGAAACCCTCACCCACCCTATTTCAGATCCTAGCGCCGACCTACGATCCCCATCAAGTCCCGCTCAGTTATGAACAAACGGACATCAATGCAGGTAGCGGCGGAGAAGGGACAGTTGATTTTGTTACCCGATCAAGAAGAATCTCTAAAAACCCTGAAGTATCAGTACCAGCTCAACCAGAAGAGAAGAAAGAACCAGCCGCAGTGAACCCCTTCAAAAAAATGAGCAGAGATCACATACTAGAAACTCAACTAAAGAAAATGTCAGTCCACATTATAGTCTGGGACCTATTAATGACATCTCCGCTCCATTTCCAGGCTCTGATGGGAGCACTAAAAGATGCACATGTGTCCATCCAAGTAACCCCTGATGAGGTAAGATAAATAATTGGGCAGGTTTTAGTCCCCCAATGCCATCTCATTTTCAAATGATGACCTGCCAAGTGAAGACAACAATCATTCCAAACCCCTCAACATCATGCATGGTGGAATCAAAGGACTTAATAATCCTTTTGTTGTTGATAGACAATGGTTCAGCATTGAATGTATGCCCCCTCAAAACTGCAACCAAAATAGGGGTTGAACTCTCCATGTTCAGGCCAGCCAGAACAAGTGCAAGAGGGTTTGATATCAGGAGGGAGTGTGCAACCGTGGGATTTGTGATGATCCCATCATGACGATGCACTCTCTATCATATGACTATCGATTTGGATTCGCCACCTGGAGCTTTTGGTGTCCCAAGATACCTAGTTCATTTTTATGAGCACCGAAGTGCTAAAAAATATGACTCCGATTCACCGGTCTATGCCAAAGGCTTTTGGGTAGGGGCTTTGATTATCGATCGGGAAGGTGTTAGGCACTCGATTAACCCGCTTGAAGTAGTCTCTACTTATGGCCAAAATAAAAAAGAAATGATAGGAGCAAAAGAAGCCTCTTCTTACCCAAAGGGCTCTAAGATCCTATTTGTGCCCCTCCTCTCTTACCGAAAAGTCGGTGGCGTAACGGCACAAATGCAAGGATGAGAAGTGCTAAAAAGAGATAGGAGAAGAAAAGGGAGAACCAGAGCCCTCGGGCCCTTGTAGCACCATAGGAGAGCCTTGCGTGGCTTGCTTTTGATGAACTCTTGATGATGGCTTGCAAAGCTTGAAAATGGGTTCTAACTCTTAAGGGAGATAGCTAAGAGATAGAGGGAGGGTGCTAGGATAGAACACACATCTAACCTAGAGGCTTTTCATGAAAGGCAAGGGTGGGAAAGAGGTTTTTGAATTCTGGTTTTTGTATGGGGATAGTACACCAAAGGGAGAAAGATCTTCTCACTTAAGCTCTTTCTCTCTTAGGCAAAAATTCTCAACCTTTAATCCAAGGGGAGTGGCGTTCTATTTATAAGCAAAGGGTGGGTTAGGAGAGTGTTTATATGCTAATTAGGTTTAGCCATTAGGTAATCTAACATCTAAAGATTCCTAGGGTTTTGAGAGCTTGGAGATGTGTAAAATGAAGCTCTAATGGTGGATGATAGGGTAGAGGGTTTAAGGCACTTAAGGGTTGCAAATCAGCTTTTAAGAGGGTGCAACAGTGCTGTCAAAACACACCCCAAAGACCCAAGTGGTCAACAAGTCAAACCCCAATCATGATTTTCGGGGCAAAACCAAAGGTTACTGTTCATATGCCTGGCACAACTATTAGTTATGTCAGGCATATGCACAGTGGCCTGGGGAAGTTAATTTCCCGCGGGGGGACCCACCTATAACTGGTGCAACTATTAGTTGCGCCAGACCATTTCTAAGGAAAAATGGCCTAGCACAACTATTAGTTGCGCCAAAACCCTAGGGGGGCTTTTGTGTGTTTTTACCTTTTTGCCCCTACACTTTGGATCGCGATATCCTCTCGCACACAGCTTCTATTGGGGTGATTCTTAGCCCGTTGGAAAGCTGAGAACCTTTACTTTTCAATGGTATATGATTTGATTATAGTAGAAGGCTGTAGCTGGTCTCGATGCACTATCCTTCATTCATGGCTCGGGAAGAGAATGTTCAGGTCCGAAATGGGTTCTAAGCATCGGGATTGGTTTCTAAGGGTTCGAGAGGGTTCCCAAGAGATCTAGGGTAATTCTCAGGGGTTTGGAAAGGTTCCTAATGGTTTAAGAAGGTTCCTAAGAGTTTGAAAGAGTTTCATACATGCCATCAAAAGCTCGGAGGTATGCCTCTCTTGAAATGTGTCTCGATCGGGCCCTGGACCAAATTTGGGTGTCTACAGATGCCCCTCTTTGGTATCCGATCACTAATGATCGAATGACAAAGACAAGAGACATCCGAAGAGGCCCAAGGAGTTACTAACAAGTCCGTTGTATTCAGAATGAACTTCAAACATCAGATGAGTAACATGGTGAGGAAACGAAAGCCCTGCATGACAAGCCAAACATTCGTTTCTCAAGGTAAACGGTCCCCAAGCGCTTAGCGACATTATTGGGCATAATCGAGGTGGAACGAATTATGAAAGCCCTATATGCCAGGCCAAACATTCGCTTCTCGAGATGATTTGAAGGTATTTAATGTTTAAGATTTATTCTAAATACAACAGCTTTGCAAGTAAGAGGGGTAATCGACCCACATTCAAAGATAGGTGTGAAGCAAACATACACAAGGATCCATAGTTTGCGTCTAATTTTATGAGGCATTTGATTGCCCCATCTGACTATTCGCGGGTGCCCCTGCCTTAAGCAGAGTTCTAGGTCTTTGGGTGAACCCATCGATCTCGAAGTTTATTTAGCATGACTACTCGAGCGGAGGAAATAGAGGTTGCAACACTTTTTGAGAGTACGTGCCATTTTCGAAAACGTGCTCTGGATCAACATGACCTAGAGCATCCAGCTTCAACTACCTTGGTTAGGTCCAACCAAATATTGGGCATCTCCCAAAAGGAACATCCAATCCTGGTCTTTGCCAATAATGATCATAAACATCATTTAACTATGCATAATCATGCGCCCATTAGGGGCGATTAGCAATAAAGGCAATGGAAGACCCGACTCGAACCTGCTCGGGTATAATTTTCGGGAATAAATAATCATCATACGGATACCCAAACGCATGGCATACACTTTACAAGGATATTGCTGCCGATACAGGTTTTAAGCCTACAGAAAATAAAGGGGAAATGAACCCTTCCAGATGCATGGTTGCACATAGTTTGATTGATACGTAATCTCATTTTCAACAGGTTGGTTTGAACCAACGATTGACCTTTCTCCGAGGAATCTGAAGCTTAAGACACTTAAGTTCATACGAACCCAAAAATAGAGTGTTTAGCTCAAAGATTTAGCAGTAGAGTCAACCTGATCAAAACATTGACCGTTTGATCGGGATTGACGCTGTTGGTCCTAGTTTGAAGTAGAATCCAGAGATCTAGGGCAAACCCTAGATTTAGGACCTTAATATGGCACAACTGCATTGCTGATAAAACATTGACATTTTACCGTGTTATGCATGTGCGTAGGTCTGTGGGAAAACACAAACAGGTTATTATTTTTTGTTATTTTTCTATCATTTTAATGTAATTTTTTGGATTTTCAAAGTTATTATTTTATGTGAATTTTTTAAAAATATTTTTCTGTATGGATTTTTGGGTTTTTCAAAGTTTTTGGTTTTTTAAAGTTATTGTTTCATGGATTTTTTGGTTTTTCAAGGTTTTTATTTTGTGCGAATTATCCTAACATTCTATGTAAGTTATCTTTTTGGCTTTTCCATTGGTTTTTTTTGTTTTTCTATGTAGAATCGGGATGCCTATTGCTCTCAACCCATTTTACTCTAGCACGGCTTTCTGGGCAAGTCGAATGAGGATCGACACACCGTTTGGGAATGCGTGCATCTGCCGGGAGTAACAAGCAACGAGAAGGGGGGGATCGGGCCGCAAGCGGCCCATACTAGGCTCAAGACCTGATCGTAAGTGGCTGGCGCAATAATTAGTTGCGCCAAACTAAAAGGGGCCCCAAAATTGCCTGCCGCAACTATTTCTAATAGTTATGCCAGGCCAAGAAAAGGCCCAAAATTGTCTGGCGCAACTAATAGTTGTGCCAAGCCTAGCTAGGGGTCGATTTAAGCAACCCGAGTTCGGGCAATCAGGGCAATTTTTTCAAAAATTTTCCTCCCCCCTCTCTTCAAATCCGAAAACCGGCCTCCCTGGGGTTCCTTTACATTGCATCCACGCGTGCCTCATTGCCATTTGCCGTCTTATGTTAGATTAGAGACCCCATCTTCTTCACAAGGTAACCATTAAAAACCCATATTCCTTTTTTTTCTTCTTGCTTTTTCCTTGCAAAGATGATCTTGTACATATATATTTTTTTATGATAGATGATTTTTCTCTTGTACGCATGCTTATTGATGATGAGTTTGATTTGTATGAATGAGACCTTATATGTATTTTTTTTTGGGGTTTTATGGATTTTATTAGGACATAAATGTGTGTTTTGCTTTTGCTTTGTTGCCCTTTTTTTTTTTTTTTGCCAAAATAGAGTAAAGGGCTTCTTATTTTTGTTTTTTTTTGTTTTTATATAAAGTAAAAGGAAAATTTTTTTGGTTTTGTTTCTATTTTTGCAAAATAAAGTAAAGGTTTGGTTTTGATTTTATTTTTGCAAATAAAGTAAAGGGTTTTTTTTTGGGTTTTTTGTTTTTCTAAAAAAAAAAAAAGAATTTTTTTGTTTTGATTTTTATAAAGTCAAGGGATTTTTGTTTTGTTTTTTTCGTGTTTCTTTTTTTTTTTTTTTTTTGTAAAGGGATTTTTGTAAAAATAAAGTAAAGAGATTTCTTTTTTTCGCTTTTCTCTTCTTTTTTTTTAAGATAAAGTAAAAAGGATTTTCTTCACTTTTTTTTTTTTATGTATCTTGGTTTCCAAAACTGATAAAAACAAGGTGAACACTACTTACCTTCCTTTGTAGATTAGCATAAAACGGTTCCTTATCATTGATCTGCTCTGATGTGATTATTTTCTTTTGCCTCAGAATGTCAGGTGGTGATGAGCATGTTCCCGAGGAGGGGCCCAAGATAGTCTACGGTTCGTGAGGAGAGAAGTTCTTTTGGGTAGAGCGAAAAGCGGGCCCTTGGCTTGAAATGCAGGGCGAGGCCGCCTGAGCCGGCCTCCTGCATCAACAGTACATCCACATTTCAAATTTTGGCATAGCGGGCATGGTAAAAGAAGGTTCAGTTCTTCCTTTCATACAGTTTTGGTTTATTTCCACAATCTGATGCATTTTCTTTTTGGTCCGCAGGACCTGTCGGCTATCGTATTCTGCGGGTGGTAGCTTGATTTCCATGATTTCTACCTCTATGTCCCCCTCGTGGTGAAGTTCTTACTGGCACAAGTGGGCTTCATGGAATTTCTATCCTACCCACCCATGAGAGCCGATGCGGTGTACCTGAAGGCGCTGATTGAGCGATTTTTCCCCGAGACCATGACCTTCCATATGCCGTACGCTGAGATGGCCTTAACGCCGGTTGATTGGGCAATGATTACGGGTATAAGGATCGGGGGCATTCTAATAGCTGGTCTCGCGGTACCGAGCAGAGAGGAAATTATTCGATTGATAGGGGCCTATCCCCCTCGAGGTCAGATACACGGTACTGAGGTCAAGATGACCTGGTTATCCGCACTCTATACGGCTAATGAGTTGGTGGATCTGGGGCAGCCAGACAGGGTGCTTTACATTATGCCCGGGCAGGCGATCATCTTGGCCCGCATCACTCTCCTGCTCCTGCTGGGTAAGACCCTTTTTACCAATAAGAGTGGCAGCCGAGTCAGCCTAGCATTGTTGAGCGTTATGGACAACTGGGGCGATGTCCATAGGTATGACTAGGGCGGAGCCGGATACGCATGGTTAATGTACGGCGTAGCCCGGGCCACCATCAGGGAAGCCAAATCCATTGTTGGCTTTTGGGTGGCCCTGGAGGTAATCCTTAACCTTTTGCTTTTATCAGTTCTATTTGGATGATCTTTGCATGTTACTGACTTGTTCTCCTACACCCTGCTTTTCTTAGGTATGGGGGTACCACCATTTTCATCCTAGATGCCCACTCCTCCACTTGGATGCATTCACCTACCCTCTTCTTAGTAACTGGAACAATGCCTGGCGCTGCGATGTGGGCCTGAAGCACCTAGGGATGGGCCTGAGGTCCCAAATTGACCTGATGGTCCCTAGCAGGTAAAGCCCTTTTTTAACTCTATTTACTTCGATTCATAAATTCTCCCTGATTTGCTATGTCGTGTGTCTGATTGATTGGTTACCTCTTGATTTGGATAGATCCTCCATGATTCGTACCTCAATTCAGTCTTCTGGGACTAGGCAGCCGTAGGTCCATAGCGCCTTCTCAATAACCGCCACGTTATTTTCTTTTATGGGGCATGGGCGAGGGTTTACTATTTGGGGGAGCGGGTGGTGCACCAGCTTCAAGGTTACCATGCCATACCCACGAACCCTCCAGCCGATGTTTTGGACCCTACTGGTAGCGCTGAGGAGCTCGCAGCGGCTTATCTCAATAATGGGCTCCCTATCCATGCCCTCTTTGTGCCCGGTGATTATCATATATGGTACTAGTGCCTACCGTATCGGTTCATCTTGTTGCGCTTCGTCCCTAGCGCTAACTTTCTTACATTTGGTAGCCCACTCGGGCAGGTAACTCTCCTTTCTTTTTTAGATTAGTCTCCTTCTATTTTAATTTGGCGTTTGTTCTTCCTGAGCAGATTTTTGTTGTGTTCACAGTTTGCTCAACGGGATGGCTCAGGTGATGAAGGCAGGGCAGTGACGGGTACTACGGATTCCTCAAGGGCAGGCCCTTCTAGTGAGGGCCTTTCAGGTGCGGGTCCCTCAGGCGAGGGCTCCTCCGGCATGGGTCCGTCGGGTACTTCTCAAGCTGGTGCCCCTGGTGGTGATCTGACTGTGGTCTATGAGACTTTCTGATGCCTTGATGATAGCTTTCCCTTGGGCCTATGTGCCGATGTGGATAGGCAAGCGCGTATCTCCACTGAAGCGGCCCGTGTCCCTCCTCCTGAGGTGATCCCAGGGGTAAGCCTTCTGACGACCAGTCTCTCTCTTGTTTCGGCCTCCTTTTTGCATATGTCTTATGATTGCCTTGGTAACTGGCGTTGTATCTCTCTAAATGTAGAACTTTGATTCGACTATGGAGTATGTGGCATATCATCGTAACCTTGCGGAGCTTCTGGATGTGGAGATAGTGAGTATTTTGCTGCTCTACCTTTTCCATTGGTTCCCCCACTTTTTGTTCTTATCCCCCAATTGACCCTAATTTCTGATTTATGGCCTTGACTTGCAATGTGCACACGCCAAGGAGTCGCGATCCTTGCTTAGAAGGATTTCCCAGGCCTAGTCCCGAGTGGGGGACATGCGGACTTACCAGGGCTCCTCTCGTCGTCGGAATAAGTTAAAGGGCGTGGACAAGGAATAGGCTTCAGTTTCTGCTTTTTAAACATTAGTACTTTTGGGGTTGATGATTTGAAACTTTAGATAGTTTAGGATGGATGATGTGGCACTTTGTGGATGATTTTTATTTTGGAAATATTTTAGTGCTTTGTCTTGATTGCATGCCATGGTTTCCTTGTACCGTATCTATTTTTCTGCAGGATGTGTTTGCCAAATGTTCACAGAAAGCGACCTTTTGGGTCGCATGCTTTGATGTAGGATCAAACCTGCACATGAAGAGACAAAGCAGTTTCAAAATGTTAGGGGCATTTAAAGATTTGTAAATGTTGCTTATGACTACCAACATTTTGATCGATTTTTAAAGGGCTGGCAAAAAGGCTTCGAAATTCCCCCAATCAGGCCCCAAAATAGCTTTGGCGAGGGGGATTTTAGTTGCGCCAGGCAAAGATTGGGATAAAATGCACCGGTGCAACTAATAGTTGCGCTAGTTTTGGCCTGGGGAGTTGTGTGTCCTTATATACCCGGGTCAGTCCAAAACCCGTCTCTTTTCTGTTTGACTTGGTCTTTTTGTTCTTATTTTCAGAGGGCAAGTTCATCACCATACATTAATTTTCATATTCTTGAAAGATCTTTGTACATCTATGGACCCGCTTTCCAACCCTCCTCCCTTACACGAGGGGCTCGGGACCGATTTACACATTTCTTTAGGCTTGGGGCCCAATTCTCTTAAAAGTTGGCTTGGGAGTTTGAATGAGGGTGAGCTTGTTGAGCTAGAGCAGCTCGGTTTATCACGCCTTCCCCTCTTCCTTGATGTTCTTCCACGGTGGGACCTTCTTAATGTTGCTACTTCGTTTTGGGATGCAAATATTCATGTATTTTGTTTTGGGAAGCGGGAGCTAACTCCAACCCTTGAGGAGCTATCCAATTTGTCCAGCCTGAAGCTTCATAGAGGCCTTGCAAGAGTCATGCCGAGGTCGGGTTACTCCAAATCCGTTCGTCTTACCCTTGGCTTGAAGAAATTTGAGTATGAGAAGTCTCGTTGGGGGCCCCACAAGGTGTTCGCTAAAATTCCTCAAAGAACTTTTTGGTGACGAAAGTCTTCGAAAATTGCCGATTAGGAACATTTTTAATGCAAAAGCCTTTACTCTCAGTCTCATTTCAAAAGCCCTTTTCTTCACTGGGGAGAGAGCTTCTCCCTGGCTCTTTGCGATGTCTTGACTGAGTTGGTGGAGGGCCGATCAATGATGCACCTGGTCCTTGCTGAACTATATCGATGTCTGAATGCATTTGCCCTGGGCAAGGTGGAGAACCTTCGGGGATGTCCCTTGCAAGTTCAGGTCTGATTAGGTGAGCATCTTGCTATCTTGGGGCCCGTGCCCCACTTTTATATTGCTCGAGGTGAGGTAGCTCGCTGCTTTTCGAGTAGGTGTCACTTGCTTCCGCAGGGAGATTCATCAGCTTTGAAGCTTTGGTTGGCTGATGCCAAGCTGATATGGAGGCTTCCCTGGTTGGACCGGACCCTTCCCATAGTTCGTTCTAAAGACCATGAGAGCATCACCCTCTTAGGATTGACTGGCAGCACCTTCTACTTCCCATTCTGGGTGTTGCGTCAGTTTGGCTGCTCTCAGTAGATGCCTTGCGAGGTAAAAACCCCTCTATGTGACTTGATCTTTTCTAGGAGGTCCTCTGGGGATATATATCAGATTGCTGCTCTTTGAGAGATGCGTCAGTCGATGCTGATGTGTGATATCGAGCAGGGAGATTTGGCTTAATCTTCTCCTGAGTATGAGGCCTGGCTATTGACTGAGTAGCCTGTTGCTAATCGTCTGGATCAGGCGGGGAGTATTGACACGGGAGGCCCTTGGCCAAAGAAAGAGACGGTACTCTGAGCCCGCATCGAGCTATTGGTGGATGAGAAGAGGGTCCTGCACAAGCTTTTAGCATAGGAAAAAGTTAGAGCAAAGATAGCAAAGAGCGAGGTCCTTCGTCTGAAAGGATCCTTGAGTGTTGCCCTTGGAGCTACTGATACTTCTTGGAAGAGGTACAAGAGTTTGCATGTCGTTGGTTGACCGAGCGGAATGTCTGGGAAGATAATTTTCGTGCTAAGATTAGCGCCTTGAAGCGCGAGCTGGGCCGTTAATTCCTTCCTGCACACATAACTTTTTGCACAGATCAGATACACAGAAAAGGGGCGTAAGAAACCCCTTTTACAGATACACACATCTTTTTTGTATACATATTTTCTTTATGTTTTTGCTTTTTTGTTGTTTGTAAAAAATGAAAGAAAGAAAGCTAGACATCACACCAACTAAATTTTGGGATGTGGTGCGAGCGGTGCATTTGTAAAAGAAGGGAAGTTATTATATATTTACACAGACTTTTTTGTTCTTTTTGTTTTATGTATTTTTTGGGTTTGGTGCCTTAATCACTTGATGAGATCTCGAGTTCTCTTTTGAGTATGGTTGAACCCCCCCCCGCCTCTTTTTCTAAAATGGTTAGGTCTGAGAGAGTTTTAATAGTTTTACCAACACTGGAACGTCAATCCCCTCCCCTGAGTCAAACCTTTCTCCTTACCTTGAGTCATACGTTTGACAAAGCAGTTCAAAAGACATACTTGGTCGGGACCTGATTTGATCTAACATGAGCGGCCCAAAAAACAAAGGGAATCAAGGAGAGTAACCAAGAGGGCTCCTTAAACATTAATCAATCATTTCAAACCCTTCTTCTTTTCTTTCTTTTCTTTTCTTTTTCTTTTTATTTATCTCCTTTTTTACCCGTGGTGCCCTTTCGGGTTTTCACCACATCCATGGGCTTAGCTCTCTTACCCCAAGCACCCTTTCGGGTTTTCACCTGGTCCGCATAAACTCGCTGTTTTTACCTATAGTGTCCTTTCGAGTTTTCACCACATCCATCTTACTTTAAGCTTGTATTTTTATTTTCTTTTTTTTTTTTTTTTTTTTAAAGGCCACGACATAGACGTCGATTCCATCATAGCCGGCCGGATGGGGCTCTGGTGTCGTCTCACAATTCGGCTCGTGTTGACTTAATAGATACTATGACTACTTGTGAACCCACAAATAGGGCTTTCTTCAGGGTGTAGCATGGCCATAGGTCAGGTTAGGATTTGAAGGTATGCTGGGCTATATAGGGTTTTCTTGATACGGCTTCAGTTTTCTCAACATACTTTCTTCCTTAGGGGTTTTATAGTACACGCCCCTATGATTCTTCTATTTTTTCTTTTTCCTTTATCTTTATTTTAGGCAATCTCTTTTTGAGGTTTTGCTTTTCTGATTTTTTTTATTTTCTGATAGTAATTCTACTTCCTCTCTTTTTTATATATGTACTCACTTTTTCTTTTTCGAGGAAGGGGTTTATTAAAAGAAAGGCCCAAGCTCAAATGGGGTAGCAAAGGATATCATTATTTTTAGGGATGCTTTTTGGCTACTGTCCTTAGAATGATGGCCTCTTTTGGGTGGTTCTTAAGCAGTCACGTATCTGTTTCACCAATACTTACCTTATCGCGATAAACTAAGCGTAGAACTGTCGGACATATCTAGCGTTGATGGGCTCAGAAAGATGATCTCCGTCCATGGTGGCGAGGCGGATGGCATATCTCGGTAGCACTTCTCGAACTATGTAAGGTCCTTCCCAGTTCAGCTTGAACTTCCCTCTTGGATCGGCGTGGAGGGATGGGAAGATCTTCTTCAACACAGTGTCTCCTATCTTTAGATCTCGACCATGGATACGTTTATTTTAAGCGCGTACGATTCGCCCCTGGTAGACTTGAGTGTGACACAGGGCTAGGAGTCTCTTCTCATCCAATAAGTTCAATTGTTTGAAGCGGGATCTCTCTCTCTCTCTCTCTGCTTTAGATAAGCCCGATTCCATAAGATTTTAGAGCGAGGGTACTTCAACCTCAACCGGTAGGACGACCTCGGTTCCATACACAAGGGAGAATGGTGTTGCCCCTGTAGCGGTACGGATCAATGTTATGTAAGCCCATAAAGCAAACGGCAACATTTCGCTCTAATCTCGATAAGTGACGACCATCTTCTCTAGAATGCGGACGACCGTCTTGTTCGCAGCTCCTACGGCTCCATTAGTTTGAGGCCGATAAGGGGACTAGCGATGGAGCTTGATTTTGTATTGCTCGCAGAAGGCTCGGATGCACTTATTTACAAAGTTTGTGTCATTGTCCATGATGATATCCTTGGATACTCCAAATCAACACATAATATTATTTTTGAGAAACTTCTCGACGTGACTGGCTGTGATGTTGGCATATGATGTCGCTTCTACCCACTTGGTGAAGTATTCAATGGCGACGAGGATGAACCAATATCCATTTGATACTTTTGGATTAATCATTCCTACAACGTCAAGGCCCTAGGTAGCAAATGGCTAAGGAGTGGCCATGCAGTGAAGATCGATGGCAGGAGCGTGTATCAGACTGGAGTGTTCCTGACACTTGTAACATTTCTGAATATATTTGCAGCAATCTGATTCTATAGTGGTCCAAAAGTATCCCTACCGTAGAATTTTCTTAGCAAGCATGTGTCCGCCGACATGGGCTCCGTATACTCCCTCGTGGATCTTCTTCATGATATTGATCGCTTCACTTTCAGTAAGGCACCTGAGTAAAATGTTATTGTACGATCGCTTGTAAAGGCATTCCCCACAAATGATGTAACCTGCTGCTAGACGTTGAATGGTTCGTCGGTCCATCTTGGACGTACCCTCAGGGAAAGTTAGTGTCTTAAGGAAATGCTTGATATCTGAGAACCAAGGTGGCTCATCATCAAGCTCTAGGGGTTCCTTAATCTGGAGGCAGAAGGCCGGCTCATTCCTTTGCTTAATCATGATCGGCTTCATCTCAGCACCATACGAGATTTCTATCATTGATGCTAGCGTTGCTAGTGCGTCGACAAAAGCGATTCCTTATCAGGGGAACATATGAGAATGTCACGTCTTGGAAGTAAGCTATCAGATCCTCGAAGTGCTCATGGTAGGGGATGATTTTCTCGTCTTTGGTCTTTCAGTCACCAGTTGTCTGGCATATAATTAACTGCAAATCGTCAAACACCCGGAGGTGAGTTACATTTAGATCGAGAGCCGCCTGCAGACCAACGGCACAAGCTTCATACTCAACCATGTTGTTAGTGTAAGGGAAGTTGAGCTTGATAGAGACGGGCATGTGAGATCATTTCGGCAAAATCAGAATGGCGTCAACTCCTTGACCCTCGGCATTAGCTGCCCCATCAAAGTGCATTACTCAAGATTCCTCTGCTTCCTCAGTATTGTCTTCCATCATGAACAGGATGTCATCATCAGGGAACTCAGTTCTTAAAGGTTCATAATCTGGTAAAGGATTATCGGCAAGATGATCGGCGAGTGCCTGTCCCTTGATACGGGCTTCTCAAACAGGTATTTTAACGAGTCCATTCAGGCCAAGAGTAGAACGGCTTGGGATAACAAGTAATGACAGAGTCTCTGAGTAGCCCATACAAGAGCCATGCATGCTTTCTCCAGATGAGAATAGCGCATTTCATAATCAGTAAACTTCTTACTGAGATAGTAGATGGCCTATTCACTTCTTCCCGTCTCGTCATGTTGACCTAAGACGCATCCCATTGAAACTTCTGTCGTGGAGAGGTACATTAAGAGTAGTCTTCCTAGCTCGAGAGGTACTAACACAAGTGGGTTAAGGAGGTAGCTTTTGATTTTATCGAATGCTGCCTGACAATCATCGTTCCATTCAATGGGTGAGTTCTTCCTTAGTAGCTTGAAGATCGACGTGCAGATTGGACTTAGTTGTGTAATGAACCGACTGATATATTATATTCTGACCAAAAACCCTCTGACCTCCTTCTCAGTAGATGGCGGTGGCATTTATGTGATGGCTTTGACTTTGACTAGGTTGACCTCAATCCCTCTCCTGCTGACGATGAATCCTAACAGTTTACCTGAAATGGAGCCAAATGCACACTTCTGTAGATTCAGACGTAACTTGTACTTTCTCAATCTTTTAAATAGCTTCTAGAGGTTTACCAAGTGATAGCTTAACTCTGGTGACTTGGCGATCATATCATCGACATACACTTCAATCTCTCAGTGTATCATGTCATGTAACAGCGCAGTCATAGCTCTCTGGTATGTTGCACCGGCATTCTTTAGCCCAAATGGCATGACTCTGTAGCAAAAGGTTCCCCACGGAGTGATAAACACAATCTTCTCTCGATCTGCCTCTGCCATCTTTATCTGATTATATCCAGAGAATCTGTTCATAAAAGAAAGCATCCTGTGCTTAGCAGTGTTATCGACCAAGATGAAGATGTGCGGCAATGGAAAATCGTCCTTCGGGCTCGCCCTGTTCAAATTGCAGGCGATACACATGCGGACCTTTCCATCCTTCTTCAGCACAGGCACAATGTTGGCTAGCCACTGCAGGTATTTGGATACCATGAGAAATCCTGCGTCGTACTGCTTGATGACCTCATATTTGAATTTCAACATCCACTAGGGTTGGAATCGTCTCAACTTCTGTTTAATCGGCTTCATATCAAGGTAGAGAGGCAACTCATGCTCAACCAAATTGGTGTCCAGACCAGGCATGTCCTCGTATGATCAGGTAAAAATGTCTTGGTATGACTGAAGGAAATTGATCATGCTTTTTCTTTCTTCGGGAGATAGCGACATTCCGATATTGGTAATGCGGGGAATCTCCTTAGTCCCTAGATTAACGTCCTCGATCTCTTCAACAATGGGGGTAGGGCCATGCTCAAATTCGGAAAATCGATCAAGGAGCTCATCGGGGAGCTCCTCAAAGGGGACATCCTCATCCAGACTCGTGATTCCTACCTCTTCTTGTATTTCTACAGAAAAGGGGTCGGTTTCACGTGAGACGGGTATTTCGATTAAGGCATCTTTTTATGTGATTTAATCTGGAATCTTAAAAGATAATATTTTTGGATTTTGTATTTCTTCTATGTTTTGGGGATTTTGTATTTTTTCAATTTTTGTGAGATTTTGTATCTTTTCCATGTTTTTGAGATTCTGTATTTTTTTAATGTTTTTGATATTTTTGTTTTCTTCAAAGACGGACCCTTGGCAGCACGAGTCAGTGTAAATACAAGGTATTACCTGCCAAGGGCTTATCTTACTTTTTATAGGTTATTTTTTGTTAGGAAATAGGTGTCAAATTGTAGGCTACTCCCTGCTTCCAGAGTTTGGGGCAAAGATGTCCAATTGCATACCTGACTTGTTACCCTTTTACCTTTTTAGATATAAGAGGCTGGCAAATGTGACTCTTCTGGATTTGCCTCCATCATATAGACCATAGGTTTGTCTGAGATTTCATCCTCAAACGTCACAATCCTGTAGTGGTTTACCACAGGAGGAGTTTGTTCAGGTATGGAATGCTACTCCTCAAATAGGAATAGGGCAGCCAGATCTATATCAAGATTGGGAAGGGAGATGTGGGGATTTGTGGGATGGACAGGGGCTATGGGTTTGTGTGGGATCAAATGGGTTACTCCATTTCGATCGATCTTTATGACCCCAGCACTGATAAAAGATTCCTTGATGTGCGGCCTAGGGTGAGGTTTCTCTTCTATGTTGATTCCTTGAGCTCTTACAGCTGCAGCGACCCTGACTTTCTCTTTGGCCTCTCGGACCTCTTTCTCTGTGGGCTTATAACCTAATCCGAATCAGACTTTCTGCCCCTTGGCAATAACTGTCTCTCTTCTGCCTTGCAGTCTAGGCTCGAGCCCTCTGCCTTTCTGATAGCCCCATTTCTGGAGCGTGGCCACCGCTACTCCCATTCCGCCGTCGGTTGAGGGAGTGATATTTCTTGGGGGTTCCAGGCCTACTGCCGACACCTCATATTCGAAACTGTGGAGGTCGGTGTCTTTCTCAGTATGTGGTACATCTACTACCTTAGGATTTTCAATGTTGTGGGTGGCCTTATCTTTCTTATCGTGCCCTTCACCAATGATGGTGATCACCTTTTACCCGGATATGAATTTTAGTTTTTGATGGAGGGTAGAAGGTATCGCCCCAACCTCGTGTAACCACGAGCATCCTATCAGCAAATTAAAAGAAGATTTAATATCCATCACTTGAGAAGGTATAGAGAAGGTCATGGTCCCAATTACTAATTCCAGATTGACCTCTCCCATTATTTCTCTTCTTGTATTATCAAATCCCCAAGCGCTAGTCCTTGTCGGCCTTAGCATATAATGGTCCACGCCGATCTTAGTGGCAGTCCTCAATGGGCACACATTTAGAGTCGACCCATTATTAATTAGAACTAAGGAAATGATCATATTCCTGGATTCAACAGTAATATTGAGGGATTTGGCATGACTATTTCCCTCCTCAGGTAGATCCGCATCTGAAAATGAAATGGCATTGGGTGCCGTCACTTGCCTGATTATTTGCCCAACTTCGTCTGGGCTCACCTGTTGAGACACATGGACATTCTTTAACGCCCCCATTAGAGCTTGGAAATGGAGTGGAGACATCATCAAGAGATCTCAGACAATGACATGGGCTGGTATCCTTCTTAATTAAGTCTCGAGAATGTGCTCCCAGCTCATCTTCTCAAATGGGTGAACTGCACTGTCCTTCTTCCCCTTTGGCCGTACTGCTGTTGTTGTTGTTTTCGTTGTTGTTGTTGCCTCAAACTGTTTTAAGATTCTTCTCGATCTGGTAACGAAGTCCACTGCCCCCTCTCTACTGATGTTGTCGGCGTTAACATTGGTTTGCTCATAGCTTAGCGGGACATGATGTGGATCATAGGTTAGTCCTAAGAGCTGGAGTGGTATGACTGCCGGCACCTGAAGTGCATGTACTGATGGCTCAGGAGGTGTGGGTAATACTTAATTTATTTCGGTGGTAGCTGGTTGGGTGGCAAAATTGGGCCAAATGGGGGTGGTGAAGCTTGAGGGTGGTGGTACTCGGGGAAAGGGGGTAAAAGTAGGCCATTGGTAGCTTATAGGCGTGGGCGGGGGATCGGGGGTTTGATGGGCCATTAGGTAATTGACAGATGTGGTGGAGTTTATAGGTGGTTGAACCGTGGGTAATGGGGTGGGTGCAGGCCATTAGCAGTTCATTGGTGGTGGAGGATTGGGGGCCTGTTGGTTTATTGGGTAATTGATGGGGGTGGTGGAATATGGTTGATACGTATTTATTTGTACGTAGTTAATGGGGGTGGATGGTGGGAAATAGGCCCTAAGGTCTAGGGGCTCAACTGCTAGTGTAGGAAAATAATCTGCCAGATTCAGGGGCTCAATCACCCCAATAGTTTTGTCTTCTCGGTCTCGCTGCCTTGGGACCACAAAATTTTCTCTATTACTAATGTAATCAGAGGGGTCAAATTCATACTCTTCCTTAATTTCCTCTACCATTCCTATGGTGGGTCTGGGACTTGCTATTCCAGTAGGGTGTGGTGGCAATGGCACTGGTAGATATTCGCATGCTGGTTTGCTTGGGTGGGTGCAGGGCGAATGATTTTCCTAATATCGATTAAGTCTTGAATCGCGTGCTTTAATGGAAAGTAGTGATCAGTCGAGTGACCCGAACCTTGGTAGAAATTACAATGGGTATTTAGGTCAAAATTATATGGGATTGAATTGGGAGAAGGTCGTGGTTGGAGCGTACTTATTAATCCCTTTTTAATTAATAAAGATAAGAGTACACTTAAAGATTTTCCCAAGGGCGTAAAAACACGATCATAACGGGCTCTCCTTTCCAGGGTCATTTGTACCCCATGTCCGTTCCCTGCTCTCTGCACTGGCCCTGGTCTGACGAGAGCAGGTTGCACCCCCTTAAACTGAAAGGGGACTACATTGTTATTGGGCCTGGTATTGGTCATATTCTACACCTCTGTCCTTGCCCTCCTGTCATTTTTTTATTCGACGAACCTTCTAACTCCGCTAGGTCCCCCCGAAATGTTCTTGTTGAGCCATCCTTTCCTGCTGGCATCCTTACAACGGTTGGCGTTCCTAACCAAATCAGTAAAATTAGACTACTGTTGGTAGACAAGAAAATCAGAAATCACTGGCAGAGTGTGTTGGTGTGCGCTTTTTCTGGGTTCCTCTCAGTCCCCAAAATAAGTGGCCCAATTCTGTCCTAAGCGGACTCTGGCAATGGTGATGATGGAGTAATAAATTAGGAAATATTAAATGCTGAAATTAAAGAGGCAAATTCTAAATGAAGAATACCTGAGAAGATGCGATCGTCAGCTGCAGATATTTATTGACGCTGCAACACGTCATTGATCACGCTTTAAAGGGAAGCGGGGGCTTGTAGGTTGAACTCCTTTACTAAATCGTCCGCCGGCGAACGTCAACAGCTGTGGGTTGCCTTTAGTGTAACTAGTTTGATTTTCCTATTCCTGTTGGGATTTTATTTAATTTGGTCTCCTAATCCTACTAGGAGTCTAATTGATTTAGTTTCATAATCCTATTGGGAGTCTAATTAAGAAAAGGTCTCATAATTCTACTAGGAGTCTAATTTAATTAAGTCTCCTAATCCCACTAAGAGTCTAATTAATTTAAATGTTTTAATCTTATTAGAGCTCTAATTAATTTAGTTTCCTAATCCTATTAAAAGTCTAATTAATATTAGTCTCCTAATTGTACTAGGAATACAACCGTTCTTAATTATGTTATATATGACAGATTAGAATTGTACTGATTTGAATAAAACTCTAACTAAATTAAATATGTCAATTCTATGAAAATTTTGATTTTAAATAAGCATGCTAGTTTTACTGAAATAAAATTAAACGAAATAAATAGACGAAAAAAGGGGGGGTGTGGCCTGTTATGCTAAGGAGGATTGGCCTTGTTCCCGAGTACCCTCTGTAAGCTCCCTTGGGCAAATCAGATGGCTGAAAATTGAGAAGACTGAATTTAAATTATAAAATAATATTTTTTTTATAGATTGAGAGATTGATGATTGGTATTTAAGGGCTAAGATTTTAGGGCTAACAGAAAAAAAGAATTAAGAACCGTAACTATAAAGCAAATTTTAGAATTATGAGAAATTAAGACTAGAGCTAAAATCTAAGGACCACAATCGAGGTCGAAATTAGGAGAATTTGGACCGTGAGATTAAGGACCGATTCTAGAACCTAAGGACTAGAATTAGAAAATTAGAAATTTAAATTAAGACCTAAGATCTAGAATTTAGGAACTAGAGGGCTAGAACCTAAATCTAGAACTAGAATAAAACAGGGGAAACTGGTTCTATAACCTAAGAACTAGAACTAGAAAATTAAGGATTAAGGAATTACCTATAGAAATCGTCTAATTGTGCAGAGGGAAATTGTATAGAGGGAAATTGTATAAGGAAAAATCGTATAGAGGAAAATTGGATAGGAGGTAAAGGTCTTATTTATAGGCTTTTACCATAAATCCTATTTTATAAAATAATATAATAAAGATATTAATCCTAATTCAACTAGGAGTTTTGAAAAATGTCACTTTTTGCGCAGCGGCCGAAAATTGACCATAACTCTTCGATATATGTCAGAATTGTGCATTTTTTGGCTCGTTGGAAAACTACTTCGATAAGCCTTTCAACATGACTAATTTTTCCCCAATCCAACTCTGTTTGATACCTCAAAATAAGTCAAATATAAAAGTGACGGGATTGACAATTAAGAAAAGGTGAGGGAGACCTAGTTGGCTCTAAAGTAAGGATTTGGGCAGAGATTTCCTAAGGGCTGAATTCTAAAAATTAAGAATTAAGAATTAGAATCTAAAGATTAAAACTAAAGGCTAAAAAAATCCAAGGACTGAAATCAGAGTCGAAATCAAAAAAACTAGACCGTAGGATTAAAGACTGGTTCTGAACTCTAAGAGTTTGAACCAGAGATTAATGATAGGACTGTAAATTAAGATTTTAAAATAGAATTAGGCCTTAAGAGTCTGTGAATTAGACCGTCAGAATAAGGACTGGTTCCAGGCTCTAAGGACTGGAACCAGATATAGAGATTACGGTCTAAAAAAAAAAAGGGTGCTACGGTCTAAGACTGAAAATTAAGACTGATAATTAAAATTAAGAAAAATCCTAAATCTAAAGACTAGAAGCTACGGTCAAAAACTAAAAATTAAATTCTTACCTAGGGTCGGGGCTGCGGAGAGAAATCATCAAAGATCGAATCTCAAAATCATGGCTAATTTCCTCTAAGGGTTGCTTCGAAACTCTCTGATTTTTGAATTTACAGTCTCTCCTTTCTAAATTTCGCAGCCTCCTCTCTATCTTCAAGAAAAAAGTTTTTATAGCTTTTCCTTCAATTACCGCCTATTTTTGGGCGTTTAATTGAATTGCGTGCCAATTTTTTAGAGCTTAATCGCTTTGAGTCGATCACCGACTCAATGAGCGATCGGCTAAATTACTCAGTGGGTTTCCTAGTCCTAACGAAATTAGGACTAATTATGCGCCTGTTAGGATGTGCGTAATCCGATTAAGCGTGTTACCTGAAGCGCTTAATCGAGGAAACGTAGGGGTCAACGGTAGGAGACTAGGTCGGGTGTAGGCCAATTGCGCGCTGGTGGTGTAGCGCTCAATTCGATCGCGCGTCTGGATCCAGGCGCGTAATCGAGTCTCGAAACGATTTGTGAAAGAAAGTTTGGTCTGAAAGGGGACTGATCGCGCACTTGTGGTTCTACGCGTGATCGAATTACACATGGGTTTTCAGGTGCTTAATTCAGGGTTGTCCAGGTATGGTCTCAAGAATAGAATGCAGGACTATTGTTTTAGTCTAGGTCCTGACTATATACTATTGGTTAGTATATAGCCTCCCTACGTTGGGCTCTGAGCCACAAAGCTATTATTTCAGCTTGTGTTCAACCATGTACTATTGCATGGTCCCATGTCGAGGGTTAAAAGGTCAAGGGCTGACCGAACGAATTCGTGTACTCCGAGAGGGCGAAATGGGGGTGTCTACAGAGTGTTCTTTGAAATCATCTCTATCTTCTTATCATCTGGTATTCTATTTCTGACTTGAGCTGTCAGTGCTCTCCAATACCCTAAATAGTCACTAAAGGTCTTGTTGGGATTCTATTTTAATCGGGCTAAATCAGACTTGCGCGATTCGATATTAGTACTGTAGACATGTTGTTCTTGGAATAAATGTGTCAAGTCCTTCCATGTTTTTATCATGGATAGTTTCAAGAGACGTAAACCATCTCAGAGCTGGGCCAGTTAAGCTTTTCTGAAAGACTTTTATTAACAGTCTCTCGTCCCCCCCGTACTGGCACATGTCCTCACAATAGGACTTGAGGTGTGTAATCGGGTTGCCCGTGCCATTGTACTTGTCGAATACTGGCATTTTAAATTTAGGGGGCAGGGGGACCTCGGCAAACAGATAAAAATCCATAAAGTCAGTGGCATAGATTTCAGCACCACCCATCTTTAACAACTGTTTCTGGATCTTGTCCAGTTGCTCCCTTAACTGTTCTGATTCTTTGGACATGGGGGCTACTTTTTCAATAGCCTGTCTGGACTCGCTCTGCGCTATCAACGGTGGGGTAACTATAAGTGGAGAATTAACAGTGGTCGCTGCCCCGACATAGGCACCACTGTTTATGATCTCGTCCTCCTCATACTGCTGATCTATACAAGGTATAGTGAGGACGGGATTCTCAAACTGTTGTTGCATGGACTGGATGGGATTAGATTAGATATGGGTTGGATGAGCCCCTTGAATGTAAGGGAAGTGTTGTGGGGTGATGGGATGAGTGATAGTTTGGTTTTGGGGTGGGACCTGATGAGGCCATTGGACATGGGGGGAGGTTTGGGGATGGTGTTGGGGTATGGGGCCATGAGAAAATTGGGTTTGGGGTATGGCATGGGTTTGACCCGAGTGTGAAGGTTGGGGGTGGGTGAAATTTTAGGGATATTGTGGAGGGTATGAGTATGGGGCTTAGGCCATGGGCCCTGGGTAGGTTTGGGCCATAAGGCCTTGATCAGGTTGGGTTTGGGCAAAGGGCATGGGGTTTGGAGGATCTTGACCCATTAGGCTTTGATGGGTAGGGCCCATTGGGCTTTGGAGGGCTTGGGGCATGGGCCATTGGTGGGTATGGGCTTGGGCCAGATGGGTCTGGGTTGTGGGCCCTTGGGGTATGTGGGTCTGGCCCATTAGGTTTTGAGGGTATGGGCCATGGGTCCTTGGAGGGTATGGGTCATGGGCCCTTGGAAGGTTTGGGCCTAGGCCAAATGGGCTTGGGCCATGGGCCCTTGTTGTATGTGGGTTGGGCCCATTGGGTTTTGAAGGGTATGGGCCATGGGCCATTGGTGGGTTTGGGCAATGGGCCCTTGATGGGTTTGGGCCATGGGCCCTAAATGGGTTTTGGCCATGGGCCCTTGGATATGGGTTTGGGCAATGGGCCCCTGGTAAATTTGGGCCGTGAGCCCTTGGGTATGGGTGATGGGGTGTGGGGCCATTGGGCCTTAGAGATCATGGGTAGTGGGGTTTTGGGCCAATGGGCCTTGGGGTATTTGGGAAATAGGGGTTTGGATAGTGTGGATTATGGGGGGTTGATGGGGGTCATGGGGGAGTGAGGCATGGAGGTTGGCTAAGGTATGGGATGGGTTCATGGATGTGGGGTGTTGATGATGGGAGGTGTTTTGGGAAGCCTTCTATAAGGAGTAGGCTTGGAACATCTCCTCCATCATGGTTATAGAAGGAGGATCGGATGTGGATAGTGGATTTAAGGGATGATTGGGTATAGATGGGATGGATGTGGAGGGAAAATTGAGCATGGCCATGGTAAGTGATGAGGTATGGGATGGATTAAAGGAATGGGGTGGAGCATTGGCAAAGGGGGATGGGTTGGGGATGTTTAAGGATGATGAAGGGTAAAGTGTGGGTGTTTGGAAAAAATTGAGCATGGCCCCGGTAAAAATGGGCATGACCTAGGTAGATGGGGGGACTTGTAGGGGGTCGGATAGGGTGGAGGTGACATAGGTAAAGGATGGTGGATTGGGTCTATATAGAAAAGATGGAAAATGGGGCATGGGTGTGGATGTGGAAATTTGGGTTGGGATTATCATGGATGGGGGTGTGAAATGTGTTGGGTTTTAAGGGGATGTGGGTGGAATGGGTGGTTGGTTTGGCATGGATATGGGGGCTTGGGAAAAAGATGGGGAATGAGGGGGTTGATTTTGGATATTTTGGGAAGTGGTGGTTGGGAAAATGGGGGCGCCAAATAGGTCGGTAACGGTAAAAGGGGATAGGGTGATGGGGATGGATATGAAGGCTTCTCCCGAATGGGAGTAGGTTGGAGAATGTGGCGGGGATGAGTCGGGATCGATGTAAGCCGGGTCCACTACCCACGACATCCTTTGGGAACGGATTGGGTAAGGGTGCCTTGGATAAGGCCCAAAAGTCTTCTTCCTTCTTCCCCTACGGGACAATGGAGGGCAAGATGATGTCCTTGTGCCGGCACCACAAAGATTCTATTTTTAGGTTTTTGATTAATTAATTTTTTTAGAAAGAATTTTTTATAGAAAACAAAGGTTCCGAGGCCTTGGAATTCCCTTCTCGGGTGGATTTTGTACCCTAACTCGAGACCTGCGGTGGCGATTCTGATGCGCTTCGAAAGAATCAAAGGAAGACCTTTGATCTATTGAAGGCATAGAAACTGAGGCAAACAACCCGATCTCAAGGAATGAGCCAAAAAGAAGTCACCTTCTTTTGATCGGTGAGGGCGTATTGGGTGTCGGAGATGGTGGGGCCCAAACGAAGGCACTGAGCACACTAATCGAGGCACTCAGATTAGTGTGCTCAGATTTTGGGCTGTTGTTGTCCAGGCAGGCTTGGCGCAACTAATACATGCGCCAAGTCAGACAAGCTTCCTTTTTACATTGGCGCAGCTATTAGTTGTGCCAAGGTAAAAGTTGTCGGATTTAAAGCTAGTGTAACTAATAGTTGCGCCAGTTATAATTCTGAGATTTTTGCACTGGCACAACTAATACTTGCACCAGACAAAAATGAAGCTCCAGAATTCTATGACAGCAGAGAACAGCAGCCTGAAATGGGTCTGTTTTTGGTTTTTTGTGGAAGTTGGGTTTTCGGAAACTAACTGTTTATATGATCAGTTCTCTCCTCACCGAAGCCTAAAGGTTTGAGTCTGGTATAACTCACTAGTGCGCTCCCCAAGGGTTTTAAGCTTTGTAGGAATGGGAACCCACCAGATATACCTCCGGTGTAAGCGCCTTCTGAGATACTAGGTGGGCTAAGACTTTTTTGGATCATCACCACTAGGGGCTACCGCCATACTAAAACCCGGGTGATTGTATGTGTGCCTAAACCCAACCCTTTGAAAATCTACCCCGTAAAATAAGTTAATTAAGCTCCCTATTCTTGATTCAATTTTAACTCTTTTTTCAAAACATTTTTTTTTATGAAAGTTTTCTTTAGTCCAAAAGTCGGGGGTGATGACCCCGTGCCGCCACTACGGGTCGGCGTCCACTGTCGAAATATTTTTGCTCAAGTAAGCCCACCAATCGGCTAAGGCACTTTAAATGACGAAAAATTAAAGAAATTGAAAGACGATGCTCAAGTAGGCCTGCCAATCGACTAAGGCACCTAAAATGACGAAAATATAAGGAAAAATAAAAACAATGCGCAAGTAAGCCCGCCGATCGGCTAAGGCATGTAAATGACGGAAAGGTAGGGGTGAGAAAATAACAAAAACAATAAAAAAAAATAGCAAAAATGGTTTGTAAAAAAAAAAGAAATAGCCAAATTTCAAGGAGAAGCTCTAAAAGCTATCCCCAGCAGAGTCGCCATCTATTAAACCGTAGGATTTGTGATGATCCCGTCGCGACGATGCGCTCTCTATCATATGACTATCGATTTGGAGTCGCCACCTGGAGCTTTTGGTATCTAAGGATACCTAGTTCATTTTTATGAGCACCGAAGTGCTAAAAAATATGACTCTGGATCACCGGTCTATGCCAAAGGCTTTTGGGTAGGGGCTTCGGTTATCGATCGGGAAGGTGTTAGGCACCCGATCAACCCACTTGAAGCGGTCTCTACTTATGGCCAAAACAAAAAAGAAATGATAAAAGCAAAAGAAGCCTCTTTTTACCCAAAGGGCTCTAAGATCCTATTTGTGCCCCTCCGCTCTTACCGAAAAGTTGGCAGCGTAATGGCACAAATGTAAGGATGAGAAGTGCTAAAAAGATATAAGAGAAGAAAGGGGAGAGCTGGAGCCCTCGGGCCGTTGTAGCACCGTAGGAGAGCCTTGCATGGCTTGCTTTTGATGAACTCTTGATGGCAAAGCTTGAAAATGGGTTCTAACTCTTAAGGGAGATAGCTAAGAGATAGAGGGAGGGTGCTAGGATAGAACACACATCTAACCTAGAGGCTTTTCATGAAAGGCAAGGGTGGGAAAGAGGTTTTTGAATTCTGGTTTTTGTATGGGGATAGTGCACCAAAGGGAGAAAGATCTTCTCACTTAAGCTCTTTCTCTCTTAGGCAAAAATTCACAACGTTTAATCCAAGGGGAGGGGGGTTCTATTTATAGGCAAAGGGTGGGTTAGGAGAGTGTTTAGATGCTAATTAGGTTTAGCCATTAGATAATCTAACATCTAAAGATTCCTAGGGTTTTGAGAGCTTGGAGATGTGTGAAATGAAGCTCTAATGGTGGATGATAGGGTAGAGGGTTTAAGGCACTTAAGGGTTGCAATTCAGCTTTTAAAAGGGTGCAACAGTGCTATCAAAACACACCTCAAAGACCCAAGTGGTCAACAAGTCAAACCTCAGTCATGATTTTTGAGGCAAAACTAGAGGTTACTGTTCATATGCATATGCACAGTAAAACAGTGATGCACAGTGGCCTAGGGAAGTTGATTGCCCGCAAGGGGACCCACCTATAACTGGCACAACTAATTGTGCCAGGCCATTTCTGAGGAAAAATGGCCTGGCGCAACTATTAGTTGCACTAAAACCCTAGGGGTTAATGTGTTTTTACCTTTTTGCCCCTACACTTTTGATCGCGATATCCTTTCGCACACAGCTCCGATTGGGGTGATTCTTAGCCAGTTAGAAACCTGAGGACCTCTACTTTTCAATGGCATATGATTCAATTATAGTAGAAGGTCGTACATGGTCCTGGTTCACCGTCCTTCATCCATGGTTCGAGAAGACTATGTTCAGGTCCAAAACGGGTTTTAAGGGTCAGGATTGATTTCTAAGGGTTCGAGAGGGTTCCCAAGAGATCTAAGGTAATTCTCAGGGGTTTGGAAAGGTTCCTAATGGTTCAGGAAGGTTCCTAAGAGTTTGGAAGGGTTCCATACATGCCATCAAAAGCTCAGAGGTACGCCTCTCTCAAAATGTGTCTCAATTAGGCCTTGGGCCAAATTTGGGTGTCTACAGGGAGGTGATAGGAGAAGTCGATCTTGAGCTCACCATTGGGCCAATGACCTTCTCAATCCTATTCCAAGTCATGGACATCAAGTCCTCCTACAACCTGCTACTAGGACGTCGTGGCTACATGAAATCGGGGCGATGCTCTCCACTCTACACCAACAGCTCAAATTCATATCATAGCAGAAGGTCATAAAGATCATGGGAGAAGGGTGAGAAGGAAGAGAGAAAATGGCCCACAGCATCAAAAATCTTAAGGTGCTGGATGTAACCCATACAGCTGAAGACACAGATCTTCACCACTTCTAGTATGATGTGTCAACATTAAGGCCAAAACCCATCAGAGAGGTGACCACAAAAATTAGAGGTGGAATGACTGCAGCAAAAGCCATGCTCCAAAAATGGGGCTATCAGAAAGGAAAAGGTTTGGGTCCCCGTTTGCAAGGCAGAGAGACCCGATCAGAGCGAAAGGCTGCCAACATGTCAGATTTGGGTTAGGTTACAAGCCCACTGAGGAGGAGGTTCAGGAAGCCAAGGAGAAGGCCCGAACCATAGCCGCTACCAAATCCAGGGGGATAGACCTGGAAGACGAACCCTGCCTGAGACCTCACATCCAAAATACATTCATGAGTGTGAGGGTCGTAAAAATTGATCGGAATGGGGCAACGTAGTTGATCCCATATAACCAGGTGGCCATCCATCAAACTAATCCCCAAAACATCCCTCCATAAGTTGAAATAGACCTCGCCTCATTATCACTTTTTGAGGAGGAGATACCCATGCCTGTACAACCACCCATCCTGAACCATTTCAAACCAGTGTTAACTTTTGAGGATCAGGTTCAAGATGAGCCAATGATAAACATGATAGAGGCTAACTTTCAAAAGCCATCTCAATCAGCCTCCTCCAAAAGCCTAGGTAAAAGGACGGCACCTCGGGTGAGGAATTGGGTGTCAATGCCCCTAACTTTGGAAGCATCAAATGGCCTCAAATACGGTACTGGCTTCCCAAAAAGAAACAACCTTTAAAAAAGTGAGGTTAGCCCTTGGCAGGCAATACCGTGTGTATATAGAGGCCTGCCTTACCAAGGGCCCACTTCCGAATAAAAAGAAAATTCCAAAAAAAAATAGAAAAAATACAAAATTTTAAAATTGTCTTTTAAAATTCCCGATAAAATCAAGAAAAAAGATGTCTTAATTGAAAAACTCGTCTCACATGAAATCGACCCCTTTCCTGTAGAAATACAAGAAGAGGTAGGAGTCACGAGTCTGGACCAGAAAATCCCTACTGAGGATCTTCCCAATGATCTCCTTGAACGATACACCGATTTTGAGCATGGCCCTACCCCGATCATTGAAGAAATAAAGGATGTTAACCTGGGTACAAATGAAGTCCCCAGAATCACAAAGATCGGAACGTCGCTATCTCCTGAGGGAAGAAGCAGCATGATTGATTTCATATCATACCAAGACATCTTCGCATGGTCATATGAGGATATGTCTGGTTTGGACACCGATTTGGTCGAGCATGAGCTGCCGCTATATCCAGATTTTTAAGTCGGTCAAGCAGAAGTTGAGACTCCTCGGTTTAGAATGGAGGCTGAAAATGAAGGACGAAATCATCAAATAGTATGACAGAGGGTTTCTCATAGTCTCCAAGTACCCTTAATGGTTAGCCAACATTGTCTCGGTACCGAAGAAAGATAGAAAGGTTCACATATGCATTGACTTCAAAAATCTGAACAAGGCGAACCTAAAGGATTACTTCCCATTGCCACACATCGACATCGTGGTCGATAACACTGCTAGGCATGGGATGCTATCGTTCATGAATGGATTTCTTGGATACAATAAAATCAAGATGGCCGAAGCAAACCGAGAGAAGACAGCGTTCATTACTTCATGATAAACTTTTTGTTATCAAGTCATGCCATTTGAGTTGAAGAATGTTGGGACGACATACCAAAAGGCGATGACGGCATGCTGATCTGAGAGGAAAATTCAAGCTCAACTGGGAGGGACCTTACGTCATCCAAGAGGTGCTACCTGGATACGCGCTCTGCCTTGCCACGATGGACGGAGATCATTTTCCTGAGCCAATCAACGTTGGGTATGTTCGACCATTCTACTCTTAGTCTTAGCGGCAAGGTAAGTATTGATGATACTGATATGTGACTGCTTAAGGACCCCATATAAGAGGCCATCATTTTAAAGCCAAGTAGCCAAAAAGTATTCTTGAACACTTATACCCTTTGCTACCCCATCTTATGCCAATGACCTTTTCTTTCATTACCCCCTTCCCAGAAAAAGAGGAAGTGTATATATCAAACAAAAAAAGAGAAAAAGAGTTACCATCAAAATCTTTAAAAAAAAATAAGAAAGCAAAATCCCAAAAGAGGATAAGCAAAAAGAACAAAAAAAATAGAAAAGAAAAAGTAGGGCATGTACAGTAGAAATCCCCTAAGGAAGAAGTGTATTACGGCAACTAAAACCCTATCAAGAAAATCTTCTTAAACCCGAGAATACCTTCAAAGAATTCCTAATCTATCCCATGACCAAGATACATCCCTGAAGAAAGCCCTCTATAAGGTCTACAAGCAGTCATAGTATTCGTTGAATCAGTATGAGCCAAGCTGGGAAACAACATAAAGAATTTCATTCAGCCGGCTATGACAGAATCGGCGTCCATGTCGTGGTCCTTGAAAGAAAAAAAAAAAGAATATACAAGCTCAAAGCAAAATAGACGTGGTGAAAACTTGAAAGGGCTCCATGGGTAAAAACAGCGAGCTTGTGCGAACTAGGTGAAAACCTGAAAAGGCACTTGGAGTAAAAATAAATACCCACGGAAGTAGTGAAAACCTAAAAGGGTGCTACGGGTAAAAAAGAGGGAAATAACGGGCACTGCAAAAACCCATCTTGGGCGCTGTGAGTAAAAATGTTGTAAAAGAGAAGAAAAGAAGAAAGTCATTCAGTTACTCCCTTGGTTACAATTCTGAATTATCTGGTCGCCAATCGGGTCGCTCATGTTAGCTCAAATCAGGTCCTGATCAGGTATATTTTTAGACCGCACAGTTAAACGTATGACCGGAGGTAAGGATAAAAGATTGATTCGATCCAAAGGGATGGATGTTCTAACCTCGATAAAATTTCGGAACCTCATTCATGTCCGACCATATGAAAGGGTTCAACTATGCTCCAAATGGGTCCCGTTACTGAGCCTCATTGTTAAGGCATAAAAAAATAATAATAATAATAATAAGAATAAGAATAAGAAATCCAAAAAAATCAAAAAAATAAATACTCCTTTCATGTACATATTTACAGCATCGTACTTCCATCTCAAAAATGAACAAAAAGAATAAAAAACCTCGAAAAATAAAAATCTAAAAAATATATAAATCTTGAAAATTAAAAATATGTAGGTAAAGGTTTGCTTCTCCTTATGTTACTTAGGATGCATATTGTTACCTATATAAATAAAAAAGGAACTAACATTTTCTTGAGAAATATACAAGAACATCAAAATGGTCTAAAGCCTCGAAGTCGACGACCTCTCGGCGATGGACAGATTAAATGAAGTATCTCTCCACAGACGTCGGTCTATTTAAGAAAAAAAATAGAAAAAATGAATCATTTGAAAAAAGAAAAAGATAGCTGAGTTTTCATGGTACTTTTTTTCACGCACAGCTATGCACATACATTTTTCAATGCGCTAAAATGACAATATTTTATCGGTAACGCAGCTGTGCTAAATTAATGTCCTAAAGTCTGAGGTTCGCCTTGGATCTTTAGATCCTACTTTAAAGTAGGAGCAATGGTGTGAATCCCAGTCAAACAGTCAATGTTTCGATCGGGTTGACTCCAATACTAAATCTTTGTACTGAGCGCTCTATTTTTGGATACTTAAGATACTTAAGTATCTTAAGCTTCAGATTCCTCAGAAAAAGGTCAATTATTGGTTGTGACCAACCTGTCAAAAAAGAAATTACCTATTGAACGACTATGTTCAAATATGCATTTCGAAGAGCTCATTCTAGGGTGCAGGCTTAAAACCTGCATTTGTACGGTATCCCTGTAAAGTGTACTCCATGCGTCTGAGTATCCGTTGGATGGTCGTTGATTTCTGTAAATAGTACTCGGATGGGTTTTGGTCGGGACTTTCATTCCCCTTTATTTTTATTTGCCCCTAATGTATGCATGTTTTTACATGATTGTTTGTTTGTGAGATCATTATTGACGGAGACAAAAATTGAGTGCCTCCTTCGGTAGGCACCTAATTTCGGCCAGATCTGTTCAGTATTATTTGAAGTTGGGTACTCTAAGTCATATTGATCCAGGGCATATTATCAAAAAATGGCACACACTACCTAAAAGCGTTGCAACATCAATATTCACTCCTCTCGGGTAGTTGTGCTAAATTATCCTCGAGATTATTGGGTTCACCCAAAAGTCTCGAACCCTACCTCGTGTAGGGGCACCCGTGGCTAATCAAATGGGACATTCAATGCCTCATTGGATTGGACACAAACTGTGGATCTTCGCATATTTGCTTCACGCCTATCTTTATGTATGGGTCGATCACCCTCGCACTTACGGAGCTGTTTTATTCAAAATGAAACTTAACTTAAACATCAAATATCTTCAATCATCTCAAGAAGTGAACGTTTTTTCTAACATATTGGGCTTTCACAATTCGCCCCATCTCGGTTATGCCCAGTAATGTTATTAAGCGCTTGGGAACCAATAACCTTGAGGAACGGACGTTTTTTCCGACATACAGGACTTCCGTTTACTCACCATGTTACCCACCTGATGTTTGAGGTTCATTTTGAATACGGCAGACTCGTCAGTGATGCCTTGGGCCTCTTCGAATGTCTCTTGTCTTTAGCATTCGATTATTAGTGATCAGATACCAAAGAGGGGCATCTGTAGACACTCAAATTTGGCCCAAGGCCCGATCAACACATACTTCGAGAAGGTCGCACCCCCCGAGCTTTCAAAAGCATTTCCTAAACCCTTAAGAGTCATTCCAAAACCCTTAGGAATTACCTCAGCCTTCCCAGACCCATTAGAACCCTTCTCGGACCAGTTTCAAACCCTCCTAAGCAGTGGTTAAAGAGAGGAGTGACAAAGTTTATACAGACCTATGCTAGATCTTTATTATATACCATTAGAAAGAGCACTTCCCCATCTTTCCAATAAGCTAAGAATTGCCTCGATCGGAGTTATATATTAAAAGTTATGGCAATTTGAAGATCAGAAAGTTTTGTAGGATGTTGCCTGGCGTGGATAATATATACGCCAAGCCATTTTCTCTCAGAAATGGCTTGGCGTGTATAATATGCACGCCAAGCATAGATGGGTCCCCCAGTGGGCTCTGGACTTCTCTGTTACTGTACATATGTTTGGCATAGATAATACATGTGTCAGGCTTAGCTACAGTAACTGTTGGTTTTTGCTCGAATTTTACTTTTGGGGTTTGACTTGTTGACCATCCCAATATTTAGGGTGGGTTTCATTAGGCCTGTTACACCCTTATTTACCCTATTTGCAACCCTCTAGTCATTTTAAGCTCCACCCTATCATCGACCATTGATGCCCATTGCCCACTTTTTCAAGCTCTCAAAATCCTAGGAAACCTTAGATTAGAAGATTACCTAATTAGCTCTTAAATACCCTCCTAACCCTCTCTTTTTCTATAAATAGAGAGGCACCCCTCCCTTTACAAATGCTTGAAAAAAATTCCAAAAGAGAGAAAATATTAAGAGAGACCTTTTCCCCCCTTTGGTGCCCCAATCCCATACAAATTCCAGAATCGATCTTTGCCCTTTAAACCTCATTTTCTACCCCCTGGCTTTCTTCCTCTACCTCTTAGCTATCAAGCCTTAGAGATTAGAACCCGTCTCCTAACCCATTTGCTATCGAAAGCTCATTGGCGATGCTCTCACGTGAAGGACCACATCGGTGCTACAAGGGCCCTAGAGCTCCGACTCTCCCCTCTATTCCTCTACCTTCTTTGACTTTTTCTCTATCCTAGAATTGAGCCGTTACGCTACCCAAATTTTGACAAGCGAAAAGGGCTCAATAGGATCGGTATGCCTTTGGGCAAGGGGAAGTGCCGCTCATTTTTTTTTTTTTTATATATATAATTATATATATATTATATAAACTAGCCCCACATAGACCCGACCATAGTAGAGACCGCTTATGAGCGGGTTGATCGAGTGCCTAACACCTTCCCGATCGATAACCGAAGCCCCTACCCAAGAGCCTTTAGCGTAGACCAATGAATCAAGGTCATATTTTTACACTTCAGTGTTTTTAATATTGATTTAGGTTTTTCGGCACACCAAAAGCTCCGGGTGGCGACTCTATATTTTTCACATGAGCGCATCGTCACGACGGGTTTGATAAAAATTTGCAATTGCACACTACTACATCAAACTCTCAATACCAAACCTCCCCGAAAAATTACAAATAAAACTTTAAAACAACCTCACGATAAACTCAAAGTGCGAATCAAACAAAACTAAACTTTCCAATGCCAAGGAAGGGTCCACCATAGTCCACACTTCCCCTTTTGTTAGGCCTTTGTCTCACCCTGTCACTTTCTTTACGAAATCAACATCACACTCTCCTTCAACTGACCCCTTTCGTCAAATCAAAACAACATAACCCAAAAATAATCCCCAAGTAAAATCCAAAATAATAATACACAAAACCTCATGGGAAGGACCCCTCTCCTATGCTCCAACTTTACGAGATGCTTAACTCCATTGAGAGACTAAAGAAGGTCCCTCCCGACAAGGAGGCCCCAACCATAAAAGATTTACCGAAATAAGAAATCAAACGATTCTACACCTTATTCAATAAATCTTATGCCACTCAAATCAAGAACCTAAACATAATTTCTCTCTCATCCCAGATCAATCAAATCGAGGGTGATCAAGGACCCCAAAACTAGATCATCTAATCAATACGTCCCACTAAGCGGACTTCCTAAGTCAGTCCATGCTTAAGGAATTGATATTGTATCCTAAAAAATAACAAAAAATAAATATGCAAACTAAAAAAAATATAAAAAAAATATAAACACCTAAAAATCAAAAAAATATATATATATATATATATTTAAATACCAATATATATATATATATATATATATATATTACCCAGCAGCATCTCTGACCCCCATATTCTGTGCCCAATCATGTCTCATAGCTACCCATAACTAAATGGCCATCATGTCTCATAGCCTAAACAAGCGTAACTATATATATATCATCTTCGTAGTCATCACAAGGCATTTACCAATCGTAGGTCATTATTTTTTAAATCTTTTGGAGCATCATCTGACTTATTGACCCCCTTCCTATTAGGGCAAGTTGATCGAAAGGACTAGTGGATCATAAAACTCTTTTTTTTAAATATAGAAAACTCTGAATTCTCATACACCTCTTCCAGTCATTGGAGTCGATGTTAGAGCATAAAAAATGAAAATGCAAAGGCCCATCAAATCTCATAATTATTGCATTAGCAAGTTGTTTCAAAAATATATATATACATATACACTTCAAAAAAAACAAAAAAAAAAGGAAAGAAGCACAATCAAGCGAGAGCATGCGATGAATGAATATGTCAATAAATCTAGGGAAGCATTAGCAAAACCGCGAGGGCATCTTCACACTACTAGATGTCGTCGTACAGTGGTGGGAGGAGGACAAAACTCCTGCTAACCATAGAATTTGATTATTTGATGGTACTAGACCATGACGAAGAGCTCAGTTATGCCACCACACTGAGAAGAAAGTAATTGACTACTATTTCAACAATTGGTTGAATAAAAAGCTATCCCCAGATCAATAAACCTTACCTCTTTTTCATCCATTATTGTCTTTTCGGGCAATGAGTCAAATGATTTTTAAAATCTCTTTCAGAATAAAACCGAAAGCTTTCAAATGACAAGCAATGCAATCACTCATTATTTACCATTCACCTCAACCTTGTTAAAAGTTACGATCCATGATGACCATTCAGAGCATACAAAATCAAGTCTAGCACATGGCCAAAATAATCTAATTTCTTCCCAACAAGGGATCATTACAAGAACACTCCAGGGTATCTACAAGGCCGAGAAAAGTCTCACCGTCACTTGATACTCGAACAATTTTTTTTTGCACTAACACCTTGGCAACGATAATCAAGTCACAACACCAACATCTCAAACCGGGGGATTTTTTTAATTAAAAAAAAAAGTTACTTTATCTCCCTCTAATATCCCACCGAGAAATCGAAAGCAAAAAAACAAAAAAACAAAAACAAATGACTAATCTCCGAGAATCCCCAACACAAATGTGGAGATACACAACACGAAACACCACCAACGGAATACACATAACAAAGCAAAAGGAACGATAATTAAGTCACACCGCATCTTAACACTGTCCCTCCACCCTCCAACATGAACAAAAATAATCATAAGCAACACAAACAAAAAAATAAAACGAAAAGAACACGATAAACAAAAAAAAACTTCTCTCTCTATTTATAATAATGACAAAAAACCCAGGATAATGAAAATAATAATGACAAAACCTAAACCCCAAAAATAAATAAACAATCATAATAATAAAATAAAGCGAATAATAAAAATGGAAATAATATATATATATATATAATAATAAATAGCGAAAATAAATCAAAGCTAAAAAAAGGGGGAAAAATAATAACAGACACAAATAATAATGCCCCATCGCAACAAACACAATAACACAAAAATGACAAAAATAATAAACAAAACCAAACTCACCAATAAAAGCCTCCACACAACCTTCGGATAAGAAAGAAATAGCAACAAAAAAAAAAGAAAAAAAAACAAATAATATACACAAGCAACAACAACATGACAAAATATAAAATAAATAATACGCATCCCAGAAAGGGGAAGTCATTCCTCCCCTGTCCCATCGCGACTAATAAACAAGGATGACCCATCAAGAAGGAAGAGGCTGGCTTGACCAATCAGGGACTCAATTTTACGCACATCGCCTGGAGTCAGGAGATGACAATGACGAGGATGATGATGAATACACTACTTCTGCTTCTGACGAAGCGCAATGAAAACACCACATCAGCATTGTTCAATACCCAAGAAGAAGTGCATAACTACTAGTCATCCAACAAACCCGGATGCCTCAACCGACACATATGATGACACCGATGATGGAGATGGAGATAACAATAGCAGCACCGAAAGCAAGTTTGCAACTCCACCCAAAGTCCAAATGCCTTCCAAAGAAGACGTGACCGAAGCCAATGATGAATTGAATGATCTATAGACTGAGTTCAATTTCGCTTTGAAATCCAACGACCAAAATACAAAGCTCGTCGACCCACCAGGCAAAGCCCCCCAAAAATAAACACAATCTCAAAAGTCCCATCACGACATTAAAGCGGCAAAATAAAATCTAAAAAGTCCCATCGCGACACCAAAATAATAAACAAGAATAAACTGTCCCATCACAACATCAGTAATAATAAGTCCCATCATGACAAAAATGCGCATACAATCACTACCATCCCATCATTAACACCAGGAACAAAACAAGCTGCAACAGCATGCAACCAAAAAGGGAGGTTTATCAATGTCCCATCGTGAAAAGACAAATAGTAAACCTGAACCTCCCAAATGTTCTATCGCGACAATCATCATGTCCCATCACATATGGTATAAAGACCCCCCGTTGGTAATAAAGCAGGTAAGTATTATTCCCTTCTACTCAATATTTTTGTATAAACATAGTTAGCTAATATTAAGTCAAGCATTTTCAAAACCCGACTCTCTGGATTTGCTAACTACTATAGTCCTCCCATAAAAGATGATCATCAGTATCATCAATTATCCAATCACTTGACCTTTTATCTTGACATTCGTCGATGCCACCCATACTTCGTTTGCGTTCATTCCCCCCCCCCTCCCCGTTGGACTGCAATATGCAGCAAGTCACGATATTCACCCGCGAATGTGGAAACACCTCTCGGTTGCTACCAAAGCCCTTCAAATACTCCCTTTATTTAGTTTGTGCTGACAGATAAGAAACAGAAGCATTTCATATCAAAGAAGCGCGAAGGCACCTTGAAAGGGGGTATCAACTTCTTTAACACATTCTTGCTCTACAAGAATGCACCAAAGAGGGGCATTTGTAGACACCCAATTTTCTTCCTCTCAGAGTATATAAGTCTGTTCGGTCAACCCTTGACATTTCCCTTGACTCTCGGAAAGGAACCAACCCTCTCCAAAAGCGTTAAAACCTAAATGTGGGGAGTACACACTATTCACAAAGTGTATGGTCGAGTTCTGGGCTAAAATCTCATTTCACAAACTCAGACCCGACCTAGCTCGGGAGGTCCCCAAATTATGCGCATGCACACATGCGCATAATTCGATTAGATGCATGACTCTCTGCACACAATTAGTCCTAGTGGACTAGGGCACACCTCTCGTGCACCGCCTGAAGTCCCGACACCACCCAACCTACACATAATTGGTCCAAAGTTAGACTAGGATTAGTATTCCTTGAGCCACCGAAAGTTCAGGATTATGTGTGTGGGTACATGCACATATTTCGATTATGTGCATGACCACATGCACGTAATTGGTTCCAAGCGAATTGGAACTAGGGCGCCCGGTTGAGCCAATCAACCAATCATTCTTGAGTCGGTTACCAACTTTCAGAGGATTATGTGCATAGGACCATGCGCAAAATTCAATTACACACAAGATTCCATGCGCACAATACCCGAATTGTGCATAGGGCCCCATGCGCATAATTTCACAAATACCTATAAATAGACCCCCAACCCCATAACTTTCAACACACAATTATCATTCTCAAACTTCTTCTATTTGGAAAATTTGAGGTTCTCTCTGAGGTTTTCAAAGAAAGGAATTGAGTTGTACTCAAGATTCCTAGAACTACAAACTCTTCTCTAGATGTAGACACCCAAATTAGGCCCAAGGCCCGATCGAGACATACTTCAAGAGAGGTGCACCCTCAAGATTTCGATAGCATTCCCCATACCTTTAGGAATCAATCTCGATCCTTTAGAACCCTCCCCGAACCTTTAGGAACCAATCCCAAATCTTAGAAACCCCTCCGAACCCATAGTTAACCCTCCCGAGCAATGGTTGGAGAGAGATGAATCAGGGCTGGTAGGGACCTCTACGGAGACTAAATCTTATACCATTGAAAAGTAAAGGTTCCAAACTTTCCAACGAGCCAAGAATTACCTCAATCCGAGTTACGCATCAAAAGTTACGGCAACCCGAAGTTTCGGACCCGAGGTGGCCCCATTTCTCAAAGAAGGGTTGAACCTCGTGACAGGTTCAGAGCCTCACGAGATCCTCGCGAGGGTAATGAACCTCACAACAGGTTTAGAACCTCACAAGGAAATAGGTGCATGGCTAATGTATTACATGCGCTAAGCCATTTTTTCCCAAAAATGGCGTGGCGCATCTAATACTTGCACCAAGTATAGGTAGGCCCCCCTGCGGGCTTGAACTTCCAGGTACTGTAGCAATTATTGGCACCTATAATACATGCGCTAGGCTTAGCTATATTAACTGTGAGTTTTTTGCTCGAATTTTACTTTTGGGGTTTGACTTGTTGACCATTTCAAAGTGTAGGATGAGTTTCATTAGGACTATTGCATCCATGCTTACCCTATTTACAACCCTTTAGTCATTTGAAACATCAACCTATCATCTACCATTGATGCCGATTGCCCACTTTTCCAAGCTCTCAAAACCCTAGGAAACCTTAGATGATAGGATTACCTAATTGTTAACCCTAATTAGCCTCTAAGCAGCCCCCTAACCCTCTCTTTTTCTATAAATAGAGAGGCACCCCCCCTACAAATGGCTTGAAAATTTTCCTAAGAGAGAAGCCTTTCTCCCTTTGGTGCCCCATTGCTCATACAAATTCTAGAATTCAAAAAGTCCCCTTAGCCCCCTCTTCCATCAAAAACCTTTGAGTTTAGAAGAGAGTGACCCCCTAGCCTTCTTCCTCTATCCCTTAGCCATCAAGCTTTAGAGGTTAGAACCCACCATTCCACCACCTAAGCTATCGGAAGCTTATCAAGTGCACCTACGCGGAGGTCCACAGTGGTGCAACAAGGGCCCAAGAGCTCCGGCTCTCCCCTATATTCCTCTACCATCTTAGCTTTTACTCTATCCTCGAATTTGTACCGTTATGCCACCGAAATCTCGATAGGAACGCAGGGGCACAAATAGGATCCAAGTGCCTTCGGGCAAGAGGAAGTGCTCTTTTATTTTTGTTTCTTTCTTTATTTTAGCCATAAGTAGAGACCACTTTCGAGCGGGTTGATCGAGTACCTAACACCTTCTCGATCGATAATCAAAGCCCCTACCTAAGAGCCTTTAGCGTGAATTGGTAAATCAGAGTCATATTTGGCACTTCGGTGTATTTAATATTGATTTGAGGTTTCTCAGAACACCAAAAGCTCCGAGTGGCGACTCTATATTTTTCGCAAGAGCGCTTCATCGCGATGGGTTCGATGAGAATCCACGGTTGCACACTAGAAATCTAAGGGTAGTCAAGCTAGTGGTACTAGCCCACTAGCCTTGGCTCTCGAAGGAGTACTGAAGGAATAATAGCATAGCCTTAGATCCAACCTTAAGAAACCCTTGCTAAAATTCCTCCCCTATAGTCGATTAGGTCTCTAACCTTCCTTGATATTTTCAAAATAGCCTTGCCGATTTGCCCAAGGGAGTTTGCAGAGGGTACTCGTGAACGGCGTCGATCCTCCCAAGCATAGCAGCCACCCTCCCCCTTTTTAGATAGGTCCCAATAGGAATAGGAAATCAAACTAGTTAGATCTTAGGCAACCCGTAGCTGCTGAAGTTGGCCGGCCAACGTTCAGTAAAGGAGTCTGATCCACACACGCGTTCATCTCCGCCTGTGATCAGTGACGTTCTACAACATCGATAAATCTGTAGATGGCGATCACATCAACCCAAGTGCTCTTTATTTAGAATTCAGTATTATAGCATATTTCTGTAGTTGCATCTAAATATTCCCCTATTTATTATTCTATCACATTTCGCCAACCCTTGTGAGCAGAGTCCACTCGGACCGAATTGGGCCACTTATTGCTGCTTGGATCCGTAACCCCTAACTCTCTCATTCTGCATAAGGAAACTGTCTACTCCTTTGTATGAAGCATCAGTATTAACGGTAAAATCACCACTACTAGAAGATATCACTAGAATAGAAGCAGTAGTCAACATTTTCTTCAATTTGGAAAAGCTCTTCTCACACTCTACAGTCCAATTGAATTTTGCATTCTTCTTGGTCAACCCGATAAAAGGTCCTGAGATTTTTGAGAAACCCTCCATGAAACCTTCTATAGTAACCTGCTAAGCCCAGGAAACTCCGTACTTCAGTAACAATCTTTGGACTCACCCAATTTACAATGGTTTCAATTTAACAGGATCAACAGTAATCCCCACCTCAGAAATCCCGTGGCCCAGGAATGTCACCTCACACATCCAAAATTCGCATTTACTTGTCTTAGCGTACAACTGGTGGTCTAAGAGGTTTTGCAAGGCTATCCTCAAGTGTTTGGCATGTTCTTCTTCAAACTTAGAGTAGATCAGGATGTCATCAACGAAAGCCACAACAAACAGATCCAAGTATGGCTTCAAAATACGGTTCTTCAAGTCCATGAAGATTGCAGGGGCATTAGTCAATCCAAAGGGCATTACTAAAAATTCAAACTGTCCATACCTCATATTGAATGTCGTCTTAGCCACATCGGACTCTCTCATCCTCAACTGGTGATATCCCGATCTCAGATCGATCTTAGAAAAATATTGTGCACCTTGCAGTTGATCAAATTGAACATCTATTTGTAGCAATGGATACTTGTTCTTAATCATCACCTGGTTCAACAGTCAGTAATCTATGTACAACCTCTGGGTACTATCCCTCTTCTTCACAAATAAAATAGGAGCGCCCCATAGTGACTGACTTCTGCTAATAAAGCCCTTATTAGATTAAAAATGTAATTAGGAAGTAAACAACAAGTCTCTGTGGTTTGACACCCTTGTATTCTCCTCAGTACATTCTATGATAGCCCAGATTTCGGCACCCCGAAACCCATGCCATTGTCACGACCCTCGAGGCCATGCCCCAAATAATAAGCGAAACACTTGGTACAATTCCACATCCATAGTCAAAACATAAACCAAACTAAGGTAGAACAAATCTCCAATTCTACTATTTAACACCAAAACAAGTACTCAAAAGATCATTCTAATCTCATGCTCCCTAATGGGCAAAAGAACCAACCCGAACCATCAGTGCCATAACTACGGTCAGCCTAGATGGTTCGGCAAAAGAATATTACATGAACCATTATCCTTACAAAATATGGCTAGACGTACCAAGCCAAAAATATCTCTCTCAAAATAATCGTCAAAGCACGCAGAGGGCCTTCTAGAAGAACCTCTCAGGAGGGGGCTCAAACTCCTCCCCTGGAATATAGTCTGAGTCTTCAAGATCAAACTCTCCAGAAGCAGCTCCTAGTACAACACCTGTGAAGTATTGTCAAAGGGTGAGCTACATCCTAGTTCAATAAGGACAATATCCAAATGAGTGCATCTTTCTTACTCACATATATATCATGACAGAATATTAAAAATGAATTCATCAATGTAATTTATTTAAAATAGTTTGAGATGCAAGAAAATAATTAAACTGCTTTTATTACTCTACTCATGACATCAGATGTAAAGTGTTCTTGTGATTGTAACCAGGCTAGTCTCATGACTTAATTGCTTAACTTAAATAATCCCCGAGCAATATAACATCGAGCCCTGATGGAATACCCTCCATCATCGTCTAATCAGACTATTTTTCAAGTATCCTGACCAACGCCTCTTTCTTATAGGTGACGGGCACATTACTATACATCCCTGGGATGTCTTCTGGTGTACGGATTGGTTGCCGTACCAGTCATGGATATTTTGTCGAGTCAGTCACGGGTATACCGTCATGTCGGTTGGGTATTCTACAAACCTTAAATCGATTGTGCATTACATATAGTTATTCACCGTGTAATTGTGCTAATAATATAATAATTTCTGGCCTGCTAAAATCTCTTTCATGGACCTTCCACAATGTGGATGTTTACATCCACATTACATCCCTGGGATGTCTCATGGTCTGATGCATCACTCAGATGCCCAATATACATATGCATCTCTGGGATGACTCAACTCTTTTACTCGTAAATTTCCTCATTTATCTGTGTATTCACATACTGTTTCTTACTACATTTACTTTAACATTTTACATTTCAACTATACTTTAAAAGAAAACGTATTTGTATTTCAACTCGGCTTTAAAGAACAAGCATTCATATACTATCATCACATACATGTTCTCGTAATTGAGAGTACAAGTTCAGATATTCCCCTACCTCTCACTTGATTTCTATTCACGGATCCTTTAATCCGAGCCATACTCGAACATCATTATGTTTGGTATAACTAAGCCTGGCCAAACTGTGCAACCGTGGGAATCGAGACGATCCCATCGCGATGATGCGCTCTCTAACGAAAATATAGAGTCGCCACCCGGAGCTTTCAGTGTCCCGGGATACCTAGTTCATTTTTATGAGCACCGAAGTGCTAAAAATATGACTCTGAATCCGGTCCACACCAAAGGCTCTTGGGTAGGGGCTTCGGTTATCGATCGGGAAGGTGTTAGGCACCCGATCAACCCGCTTAATGCAGTCTCTACTTATGGCCAAAAATAAAATGAAATAAAAGAAAAGAAAATGGCTTCCTCTTGCCCACATGGGCCTCCAATCCTATTTGCGCCCCTCCATTCCTACCAAACATTCGGCGACGTAACGGCACAAATAAGAGGGTAGGGAATGCCGAAAAGAGATAGGAGAGGAAAGGAGAAAGCCGGAGCCCTCGGGCCCTTGTAGCACCGTAGAGGAGCCTTGCGTGACTTGCTTTGATGAGCTTTTGAAGGCTTGAATGGTGGAAAAAGGGGTTCTAACCACTAAGGCTTACTAGCTAAGAGATGGAGAAGAGAGGCTAAGGGATCACACACACCTAGGCTAAAGGTTTTGGATGTAAAAGCAAGCTTGGGGAGGATTTTTTGGGTTCTGGAATTTAGGTGAAAATAGTGCACAAAAGGGAGGAAGAACTTCTCACTTGGAGCTCTTTCTCTTAAGCAAAATTCTCAACCCCTAAATCAAGGGGTGGGGGGCTCTATTTATAAGAGATGGGTGGATTAGGAGGGTGTTTAAAGGCTAAACAAGGTTAAGAATTAGGTAACTCAATATCTAAGGTTTCTTAGGGTTTTTAGAGCCTTGAAGAGTGTGAAAAGGTCCTCTAATGGTAGATGATGGGGTGAGGCCTTAAGCCACTTAAAGGGGTGCAAATAGGTTTCAAAAGGGTGCAACAGAGCTAGCAAAATACACTCCAAAGGTTAAGATGGTCAACAAGTCAAACCCCAAACACAAAATTTGAGGCAAAATCCAATAATCACTGTTCATATGTCTGGCGCAACTATTAGTTGTGCCAGGTAAATCCATAGTAAAATAGTGCAGACCAGTGCTGGAAGTTGGCTCGCGAGGGTGGGGCCCACATTTGAATCTGGCGCAACCAATAGTTGCGCCAGGCTTATAAATAGGGGGGATTGGCCTGGCACAACTATTAGTTGTGCCAGGTAAAGTTTATTACTGGTGCAACTATTAATTGCACCAAATCCCTAGGGGGGCCCACTTGACTTTATCTTCCTACCCTCCGGACCCAGTTTGCCTTATCTTTTGATGTATACCTCTGATCGGGGTGATTTTTGGACCGTCGGAAAGCTGACGACCTCTACTCTTTAATGGTATGAGACTCAATCACCATAGAGGGCCATAGCTAGTTTCAGTGCACCCCTCCTCATCCATTATTCGGGAAGGTTAGGCTTGGGGTTTGGAAGGGGTTCTAAGGGTCGGGATTGGTTTCTAAAGGTTCAAGGTAGGTTCCTAAGGGATCTAGGGTGATTCCTAAAGGTTTGGAGTGATTCTCAAGCGTTCCATACATGCCATCAAAAGCTCAGAATTGCACCTCTCTCGAAAGGTGTTTCGATCGAGCCTTGGGCCAAATTTGGGTGTCTACAGATGCCCCTCTTTGGTATCCGATCACTAATGATCGTATGCCAAAGAAAAGACACATTCGAAGAGGCCCAAGGCATTACTGACGGGTCCGTTGCATTCAGAACAAACTTCAAACATCAGGTGAGTAATATGGTGAGAAAACGAAAGCCTTAGGGTTCCAGGCTAAACATTTGTTTCTCGAGGTAATCGGTTCCCAAGCGCTTAGCGACATTACTGGGCATAACCGAGGTGAAACGAGTTGCGAAAGCCCAATAGCTGGGAAAAGCGTCGGCCTCTCGAGTTGTGAAAGCCTGTTAGTCGGGAAAAAATGTCCACTTCTCGAGATGATTCGAAGGTGATTGATGTTCGAGATTCATTCTGAATGCAATAGCTTTGTAAGTAAGAGGGGTGATCGGCCCACATTCAAAGATAGGTGCAAAGTAAACATACGCAAGGCTCCACATTTTGCGTCCAATCCCACGAGGCATTTGACGGCCTCATCAGACAGTTCGCGGGTGCCCCTGCTAAACGCAGGGTTTGAGGTCTTTGGGCGAACCCATCGATCCCGAAGTTTATTTAGCATGACTGCCCGAGAGAAGTGGATAGATGTCACAACACTTTTTGGGAGTACATGTCATTTTTGAACACGTGCCCCAGATCCACATGACCCAGAGCATCCAGCTTCAAATACCACTACACAGGTCCAACCAGTTATTGGGGTGTCTCCATGAAGGGACATCTAAACCTGGTCTCTGCTGACAATGATCATAAACATCAATTAACTATGCATAATCATGCACCCATCAAGGGCAATAAACAATAATAAAGGCGATGGAAGTCCTGACCCAGACCCGCCCGGGTATAATTTACGGGGACAAACAACCATCATACGGATACCCAGACGCATGGCGTACACTTTACAAGGATACCGCTGCCCATACAGGTTTTAAGCCTGCAAAAAATAAAAGGGAAATGAACCCTTCCGAATACACGATTGCACATAGTTTGATTAATATGTAATCTCATTCTTAACAGGTTGGTTTCAGCCAACGATTGACCGTTTCCAACGGAGAATTTGAAGCTTAAGACACTTAAGTTCATATGAATCCACAACAGAGCGCTCATCGCAAAGATTTAGTAGTGGAGTCGACTCAAACGAAACATTGACTGTTTCACCGGGACCGACACTGTTGCTCCTTCCTTAAAGTAAGATTCAAATATCTGAGACGAACCTCCGACTCAGGACTTTAGTACGGCACAACTACATTGCGGATAAAATATTGACATTTTACCGCCTTGTGCTTATGCGTTTCTGTGGGGATTCTCTATTTCCGATCTCCAATTATTATTTTGTAATAACTTTTTGGTAATTTTCAAACTAATTTATGTGATTTTTTTGGAATTTTGAAGTTATGTGAATTTTTGGGATTTTTCAAACTAGTTTAAGTTATTATTTTATGTGAAATTCTTTGGGATTTTTTTAAACTAGTTTATGTGATTTTTTTGGAATTTTGAAGTTATGTGAATTTCTGGCATTTTTCAAACTAGTTTAAGTTATTATTTTATGTTAAATTCTTTGGAATTTTTTCAAACTAGTTTATGTGATTTTTTTGGAATTTTGAAGTTATGTGAATTTTTGGGATTTTTCAAACTAGTTTAAGTGAATTATTTTATGTGAAATTCTTTGGGATTTTTTCAAACTAGTTTATGTGATTTTTTTGGAATTTTGAAGTCATGTGAATTTTTGGGATTTTTCAAACTAGTTTAAGTGAATTATTTTATGTGAAATTCTTTGGGATTTTTTCAAACTAGTTTATGTGATTTTTTTGGAATTTTGAAGTTATTTGAATTTTTGGGATTTTTCAAACTAGTTTAAGTGAATTATTTTATGTGAAATTCTTTGGGATTTTTTCAAATTAGTTTATATGATTTTTTTTGGAATTTTGAAGTTATGTGAATTTTTGAGATTTTTCAAACTAGTTTAAGTGAATTATTTTTGGGACTTTTCAAACTAGTTTATGTGATTTTTTATATTTTTGAAGTTATGTGAATTTTTGGGATTTTTCAAACTAGTTTAAGTGAATTTTTGGGACTTTTCAAACTAGTTTATGTGATTCTTTGGATTATTTTTTTTGGCTTCTCTGTGGGGATTTTGGATTTTTTTTTTTTTGTCTAGGACCGAGGTGCTTATTGACCTCGGTCCGTCTTTATTTTAGCACGGCTTCCTCGGCGAGTTGATGGATGATTGAAATGCTGTCTTGGGAGTGTGTGCATCGGTCGTGGGTGATAAAACAAATAAGGAAGAAGTGGGGAACCGGCCTGCCTATCTGGCCCGTATCAAGCCCAAAACCCGGCCTAAGTGCCTGGCGAAACTAATAGTTGCGCCAGGTCACTAGGGGCCTCAAAATAGCCTGGCGCTACTATTAGTTGCGCTAAGCAAGTGAAGGGAAAAAATTTGCCTAGCACAACCACTAGTTGCGCCAGGCAAAATGATGGCCGAAAATGCACTGGCGCAACTATAAGTTGCGCCAGGTTTAACCTGTGGGTCCTTATATACCCGAGTTGGTCCAAAAAATCAATTCTTTTTTACTTGGCCTCTTTGACTAGTTCTTTTTACTCTCTCTTTTTTTTTCAAGGCGGGTCCATCATCATACATTGATTTTTATCCTCCCAAAAGATCCCTATACGTTCATGGACCCGCCTTCTAGCCCTCCCTTACGTGGAGAGCCCGGAGCCAATTTACCCCCTTTTTGGGGCTTGGGGCCTAAATTTTTAGCAGCCTGGTTTGGGAGCTTGAATGAGAGTGAGCTCGCCGACTTTGAGCGCCTTGGGCTATCTCGCCTTCCTTCCTTCCTAGAGGTTCCTCTTCGGTGGGAACTTCTTCATGCCACCGTTTCATTTTGGGATGTGAACTTCCACGTATTTCGTTTTGGGAAGCGGGAGCTAACCCCAACCCTTGAGGAGCTATCCAATTTGTCTGGCCTGAAGCTTCACAGGGGCCTTGCAAGAGTTACGCCTCGGCCGGGCTATTCCAAATCCGTTCACCTTACTCTTGGTTTGAAGAAATCTGAGTACGAGAAAAGCCTCATCGGGGGGGCCCACAAGGTGTTCGCTAAAATTCCTCAAAGAACTTTTCGGTGACGAAAGCCTCCGGAAATTGCCAGTTAGGAATGTTTTTAACGTGAAAGCTCTAGCACTTGGTCTCATCTCTGAAATCCTCTTCTTCACCGGTGGAGAGAGCTTCTCATCGGTAGTTTGTGATATTTTGACGGAGCTGGAGGCGGGCCGGTCCATGATGCATTTGGTGCTTGCCGAGCTGTACCAATGCCTTGATTCCTTTGCTTTGGGTAAGGTGGAGGGCCTTCAGGGATGCCCCTTGTTACTTCAGGTGTGGTTGGGTGAGCATTTTATTATTTTGGGGCCCGTGCCCCGCTTTTATATTGCCTGAGGTGAGGTGGCCCAATGTTTTCTGGGTAGATGCCACTTGCATCCCCAGGGCAATGTGTCAGCTTTGAAACTTTGGTTGGTCGATGTTGAGCTAACATGGAGGCTTCCTTGGTTGGACCGGACCTTCCCGATAATTTGTAGTAGAGATCACGAGGGCATCACCCTCCTAAGATTGATGGGTAGCACCTTTTACTTCCCATTCCGAGTGTTGCGTCAATTCGATAGTCCTTAGCAGGTGCCTTGTGAGGCCAGGCCCCCTTTATGTGATTTGATCTTTTCTAGGGGGTCCTCTGGGGACATAGATCGGATTGCTGCTCTTTGAGAGACGCGTCAGTCGACCCTGATGTGTGATATTGAGCAGGGAGACTCGGTTAGGACTTCTCCTGAGTATGAGGCCTGGCTGTTGACTGAGCGGCCGGCTGCCGATGGTTCAGATTTGTCAGAGATTATTGACACTGGAGGCCCCTGGCCAAAGAAAGAGACGACACTCCGAGCCCACATCGAGTTACTGGTGGATGAGAAGAGACTCTTGCAAGAACTTTTGGCATATGAAAAGGTTAGAGCAGAAACAGCAGAGAGTGAGGTCCTCCGTTTGAAGGGATCACTGAGCGTCGCTTTTGGAGCCGCTCATTCTTCTCGGAAGAGGTTCAAGAGACTGCATGGTCGTTGGCTGACTGAACAGAATGTCCGGGAAGATTACCTTTATGCTGAAATTAGCGCTTTGAAGCACGAGCTGGGTCGCTAACTCCTTCCTGCACACAAAACTTTTTGTACAAATCAGATATACAGAAAAGGGGCATAAAAAACCACCCCTTTCCAGATACACACACGTTTTTTTGGTATACATATTTTCTTTATGTTTTGATTATTTTTGTTTATACTTGTAAAAAGGAAAACACGTTAGTCATCACACCGACTGTTTTTTTTTTTTTTGGGACGTGGTGTAAGTGGTGCAAAAGGCAGTTTATTATATACATCTATACAGATCTATTGGCCTTTTGGTTTTATTTTGTGCATTTTTTATTTTATTTTTTTGGTGCCTTAATCACTGGGTGAAACTTTGGGAATCCCTGGGTCCACCTTTGAGCATGGTCGAACCCTTTCTTTGAAGTCGGACCTGGGTGGGTTTCCGGTTTTTGTCGAGGCCGGAACATTGATCTGTTTGGATTGAGTCAAACCTTTCTCCTTGCCTCAGGTCATACGTTTGGTTGTACAGTTTTATAAAGACAATTATGGTCGGGACCCGATTCGAATTAGCATGAGCGGCCCCTAAAAAGGGATTAGGGAGAGTAACCAAGAGGGCTCCTTAAACATTTAATCAATCATTCCAACCCTTCTTTTCTTTTCTTTCTCCTTCTCTCTTTTTTTTCTTTTCATTTATCTCCTTTTTTACCCATAGCGCCCTTTCAGGTTTTCACCATGTCCATGAGTGTAGCTCTCTTACCCCAAGCGCCCCTTCGGGTTTTCACCCGGTCCACACAAACTCGTTGTTTTTACCCGTAGTGCCCTTTCGGGTTTTCACCACATCCATCTTACTTTGAGCTTGTATTTTTATTTTTTTTATTTTTTTATTTTTTTTCATTTCCTTTTTTCAACAACCATGACATAGACGTTGATTCCATCATAGCCGACTAGATGGGGTTCAAGTGCGTCTCACAACTCGGCTTGTGTTGACTTTAACAAATGCTATGATTGCTTGTGAACCTAAAAAGAGGGCTTTCTTCAAGGTGTAGCTTGGCCATGGGTTAGGTTAGGATTTGAAGGTATGCTGGGCTAAAAAATATTTCCTTGATACGACTTCAGTTTTCTCAACATACTTTCTTCCTTGGGGATCTTACTGTACATGCCCCATGATTTTTGTTCTTTTTATTTTATTTCAGGCAATCCCTTTTTTTTTTCTTCTTTTTTTGGGGGGGGTTTTGCTTTTTGGATTTTGATGGTAATTTCACTTCTCTTTTTTGAATGTAAATACACATTTTTTGGGAAAGGAGTTATTGAAAGAAAAAAGGCTCAGGCTCAAATGGGGTAGCAAAGGATATCATCATTTTTTAGGGAATGCTTTTTTTTGGCTACTGTGCTTGGAATGATGGCCTCTTTTGGGTGGTTCTTAAGCAGTCACGTATCTATTTCATCAACACTTACCTTATCGCGATAGACTAAGAGTAGAATCGTCGGACGTATCCAGCGTTGATGGGCTCAAGAAGATGATCTTTGTCCATGGTGGCGAGGCAGATGGCGTAACTCGATAGTACTTCTCAGATGACGTAAGGTCCTTCCCAGTTTGGCTTGAACTTTCCTCTCAGATCGGCATGGAGGGATGGAAAGATCTTCTTCAGCACAGTGTCTCCTACCTTTAGATCTCGACCGTAGACACGTTTATTATAAGCGCGTGTGATTCGCCCCTGGTAAACTTGAGTGTGACACAAGGCTAGGAGTCCCTTCTCGTTCAATAAGTTTAATTGTTCAAGTGGGATCTCTCTCTCTGCTTCGGGTAAGCCTGATTCCATGAGGATTCGGAGCGAGGGTACTTCAACCTCTACTGGGAGGACAGCCTCGGTTCCATACACAAGGGAGAATGGTGTTGCCCCTGTAGTGGTATAGATCGACGTTCGGTAGGCCCATAAAGCAAATGGCAGCATTTCGCTCCAATCTCGATAAGTGGCAACAAGTTTCTCAAGGATGCGGATGATTGTCTTATTCGCGGCTTCCACGGCTCCATTAGTTTGAAGCCGATAAGGGGATGAGCAATGGTGCTTGATCTTGTATTGCTCGCAGAAGTCTCGGATGCGCTTATTCGCAAAGTTTACGCCTTTCTCCATGATGATATCTTTGGGTACTCCAAATCGGCACACAATATTGTTCTTAAGAAACTTCTCGACGTGACTGGCCATGATGTTGGTATATGATGCCGCTTCTACCCACTTGGTGAAATATTCAATGGCGACGAGGATGAATCGATGTCCATTTGATGCTTTCGGATTAATCATTCCGATAATGTCAAGGCCCCAAGTAGCAAATGGACAAGGAGTGGTCATGCAGTGAAGATCAATGGTAAGAGCGTGTATCAGACTGGAGTGTTCTTGACACTTGTTGCATTTTCCAACATGTTTGCAACAATCCGATTCCATGGTGGTCCAAAAGTACCCCTGTCGTAGGATTTTCTTAGCGAGCATGTGACTGCTGACGTAGGCTCCGCATACTCCCTCATGGATTTCTTTCATAATATTGACCGCTTCACTTTCAGTGAGGCACCTAAGTAAGATGTTATTGTATGATCGCTTGTAGAGGCATTCCCCGCAAATGACGTAACCTGCCACTAAACATTGGATGGCTCGTCGGTCTATCTTGGATGTGCCCTCTGGGAAAGTTAGGGTCTCGAGGAAATTCTTGATATCTGAGAACCAAGGTGGCTCATCATCAGGCTTTGTAGGTTCCTCAATCTGGAGGCAGAAGGTCGGCTCATTCCTCTGCTCGATCATGATCAGCTTCATCTCAACACCATAGGGGATTTCAATCATTGACGCCAAAGTTGCTAATGCGTCGACAAAGCGATTCCTTATCCGGGGGACGTATGAGAAAGTCACATCTTGGAAGCAAGCTATCAGATCCTTGAGGTGTTCATGATAGGGGATCAGTCTCTCGTCTTTCGTCTTTCAGTCACCATTCGTCAGGCATATGATTAACTGTGAATCGCCAAATACTCGAAGGTGAGTTACATTCAGATCGAGAGCCGCCTGCAGACCAATGACACAAACTTCGTACTCAGCCATATTTTTAGTGCAAGAGAAGTTGAGCTTGATAGAGATCGGTACATGGGATCCTTTCGGTAAAATCAAGATGGCGCCAACTCCTTAGCCCTCGACATTTGCTGCCCCGTCAAAGTGCACTACCCATTATTCTTCTGTATCGTCTTCTGTCATGAACAGGATGTCCTCATCGGGGAACTCAGTTCTCAAAGGCTCATAATCAGGTAAAGGATTGTCGGCAAGATGATCAGCAAGTGTCTGCCCCTTGATCGACTTTTGAGTGACGTACGTGATGTCGAATTCAGATAATAAAAGTTGCCATCGTGCGGTTCATCCAGTAAAAGCTGGCTTTTCAAATAGGTATTTCAATGGTTCCATTCGGGCCAAGAGCAGAACCGCCTGAGATAACAAGTAGTGGCGAAGCCTTTGAGTAGCCCATACAAGAGCCAGGCATGCTTTCTCCAGATGAGAGTAGCACGCTTCATAATCAGTAAACTTCTTGCTCATATAGTAAATGGCATGCTCTCTTCTTCTCATTTCATCGTGCTGCCCCAAGGCACATCCCATCGAAACTTCCATCGTTGAGAGATACATCAAGAGTGGTCTCCCTAGATCAGGTGGTACCAAAATAGGTGGATTAAGGAGGTAGCTTTTGATTTTTTTTTAACGCTGCCTGACAATCGCCATTCCATTCAACAGGCGAATTCTTCCTTAGTAACTTAAAGATCGGCGTGCAGATTAGAGTTGGTTGTGCAATGAACCAACTGATATACTGTATTCTGCCCAAAAACCCTCTAACCTCTTTCTCGGTAGACGGCGGTGGCATTTCAGTGATGGCTTTGACTTTGATTTGGTAGACCTTGATCCCCCTCCTGCTGACGATGAACCCTAGAAGTTTCCCTGACATAGCACTAAATGCACACTTCTGTGGATTCAGTCGTAGTTGATACTTCATCAGCCTTTCAAACAGCTTCTGAAGGTTTACCAAATGGTCGCTTTGCTCCGGTGATTTGGCTATCATGTCATCGACATACACTTCAATCTCTCGGTGCATTATGTCATGAAATAGTGCAGTCATAGCTCTCTGGTACGTTGCACCGGCATTCTTCAGCCCGAATGGCATGACTCGATAGCAAAAGGTTCCCCAGGGGGTAATGAGCGATGTCTTCTCGCGATCAACCTCTGCCATCTTTATCTGATTGTGTCCCGAAAATCCATCCATAAAAGAAAGCATCCCATGTTTGGCAATATTATCAACCAAGATGTCGATGTGTGGCAATGGGAAATCGTCCTTTATGCTTGATCTATTCAAATTGCAGAAATCGATGCACATGCGGACCTTTCCGTCCTTCTTTGGTACGGGTACGATATTGGCTAGCCACTGTGGGTACTTGGATACCATGAGAAACCCCGCATCGTATTGCTTGATGACCTCATCTTTGACTTTCAGCATCCATTCGGTTCGGAGACGTCTCATCTTCTATTTGACTGGCTTCAAATCAGGGTAGAGAGGCAACTCATGCTCGACCAAATCGATATCCAGACCAGGCATGTTCTCGTACGACCAGGCAAAATTTTCTTGGTATGACCGAAGGAAGTCGATCATATTTTTTCTTTCCTCAGGAGACAGCGACATTCCGATCTTGGTTATTCTAGGAATCTCCTCAGTCCCTAAATTGACGTCCTTAGTTTCTTTGACAATGGGGCTAGGGCCATACTCAAAGTCGGCAAACCGGTCAAGGAGCTCATTGGGGAGCTCCTCCAAGGTGAAATCCTCGTCTAGACTCGTAACACCTACCTCTTCTTGTATTTCTACAGGAAAGGGGTCGATTTTACGTGAGACGAGTATTTTGATTAAGGCATCCTTTTGTGAGGCTTTTTCTGAAATTTTAAAAGATAATATTTTTAGGTTTTGTATTTTTTTTTATGTTTTTGAGATTTTGTATTTCTTCGGAGATGGACGCTTGGGAAAGCGGGTTGCTGTATATACAAGGTATTGCCTGCCAAGGGCTTATCTCACTTTTTATAGGTTATTTTTTTTTGGGAAACAGGTGCCAAACTTTTGGCCACTTCCTGCTTCCAAAGTTTGGGGCAAAGATGCTAGCTTGCATACCGAGGGCCGCTTTTACTGCTGGTGGATGGATGGTCGATCGATATGGCTCATTGGAGTCAGCATCCATCATATTGATCCCCATTTCGTCTGAGATCATGCCCTCAAATGATAACTTGGATTTGTGGTGATTCACCACAGGGGGGTTTGTTCAGGTACCGACCGTCGTTCCTCAAAAATGGATAATACGGCCAAATCTATCTCCAAGCTGGGAAGGGAGATCTAGGGATTGCTGGGATGGATTGGGGCTATGGGTTTGTGTGGGGTCAAATGGGTTACCCCATTTCGATCGATCTTTACGACCCCTACGCTGACAAAGGAATCCCTGATGTGCGGCCTAAGGTGAGGTTTCTCTTTTATGTTGATTCCTTGAGCTCTTGCAACCGCGGTGACCCTGGCTTTCTCTTTGGCCTCTCGGACCTCTTCTTCTGTGGGCTTGTATCCTAACCCGAATCGGACCTTCTGCTCCTTGGCGACAACTGGCTCTTTTCTTCCTTGTAATCTGGGTCCCAGACCCCTTCCTTTCTGATAACCCCACTTTTGGAGCATTGCCACTGCCGCTACCATACTGCCTCCTGTTTTAAGCATGATGCCCTCAATGGGTTCTGGGAGTATCGCTGATACCTCATATTCAAAACTGTGAAGGTCGACATCCTTAGTGATGTACGATATATCTAACATATTGGGTCTTTCGATGCTATTGGCGGCATTTTCTTTCTCACTGTGCCCCTCCCCGATGATTGTAACGATCTTGTGCCCAGACACAAACTTGAGTTTCTGGTGCAAGGTGGAAGGTATAGCTCCGACCTCGTGCAGCCATGGGCGCCCCAATAATAGATTAAATGAGGATTTGATATCCATGACTTGAAACAAGATGTAAAAGGTCATTGGCCCTATCAACAGCTCAAGATCAACTTCTCCCATTATTTCTCTCCTGGTATTGTCAAACCTCTAGCACTGGTTCTGGTGGGCCTTAACATGCACGGATCAACCCTGATCTTGTTGGTGGTTCTTAACAGGCATATATTCAATGCAGACCCATTATCAATTAGTACTAAGGGGATTACCATATTTCCATACTCGACTGTTATATTTAAAGACTTCGAGTGGCTATCCCCTTCTTCCAGCAAGTCAGCATCAGAAAATGAAATGGCATTCAGAGCCATCACTTACCCAATTATCTGCCCGACTTCATCTGGGCTAACTTAGAGTGATACATGCGTATTTTTTAATGCCCCTATTAATGTTTGAAAATGGAGTAGGGACGTCATCAACAGATCCCAGACGGTGATATGGGCGGGCATTCTTCTTAGTTGAGTCTCTAATATATATTCCCGACTCATTTTTTTGAAAGGGTTCACAGCACTGTCTTTCTTCCCCTCTTGTTGGGCCTGTGGTGCTGCCAACGCCTCTGACTGCTTCGATATCCTTCCTGACCTGGTGACAAAGTCCACTGCCCCTTCTCCACTGCTGTTGCCGGTGTTGACATCTGTTTGTTTGTAGCTTAACGGGACCTGATGAGGATCATAGGTTGGTCCCGAGAGCTGAAAAGGTATGGCTGCCGATTATTGAGGTACTTGTACTGTCGGCTTAGGAGGTGTGGGTAATACTTGATTCACCTCGGTGGTAGCGGGTTGGGTGGAAAGATTGGGCCAAATGGGGGTGGTGAAGCTTGAGGGTGGTGGCATTGGAGGGAAGGAGGTAAAAGTAGGTCATTGATAGCTGGTGGATGCTGGCGGCAGATGGGGGGTCTGATGGGCCGTTGGGTGATTGACAGGGGGGATTTTGCAGATGGAACTTGGGGTGATGGGATGGGCATAGGCCATTGGTAATTGTCGGGTGCGGGTGTGGGATTGGGGGCCTGGTGGCTTAAAGGGTAATCGATGGGGGTTCTGGTGTATGGTGGTAGTTGAAATGGGGCAGACGCAGGCCATTGATAACTAGCGGGTGCGGGTGCAGGATTGGGGGCCCGGGGGCTTATAGGGTAATTGATGGAGGTTGTGGTGTATGGTTGGTATGCATTAATATTTATATAATTGACGGGTGTGGTGGACGGAAAGTATGCCCAGAGATCCAAGGGTTCAAATTGCGGGGTTGGGTTGGGAAAATATTCTGACAGATTTAGGGGTTCAATTACCCCTACGTTCCCCTCTTCTATGTTTCTTGACAAAGGTACTACATAACTCTCTCGATCACTGATATAATCGGATGGATCAAATTCAAACTCCTCCTCATCTTCTATCATTCCGACAGTGGGTCTGGGACCTGCTCCTCCGGTGGGATGTGGGGGTAGTGGCACTTGGTGAATATTAGCATGCTAAAAGGGTGCAGGGGGAATGATTTTCTAGGCATCGATCAAATCCTGGATGGCGTGCTTCAATGGGAAGCAGCGATCAGTAGGGTGACTCGGACCCTGATGAAAATTGCAGTGGGTATTTGGGTCATAGTTCCTTGGGATCGGGTGAGGAGGAGGTTGTGGTTGGCGGATAGTCACTAATCCCTTTTCTACTAACAGTGGCAAAAGTGCACTCAATGATTGCCCTAGAGGTGTGAAGACTCGGTCGTAGCAGGCTCTCCTCTGTTTCAGGGTCATTTGAATTCCTTCCCCATTCCCCATTCTTTGCGTCTACTCAGGCCTAATAGATGCTGGTGGGGCAGTCTGAAATTGAAACGGGGTTGTATTGTTATTGGGTCGAGTATTGACTATGTTCTGGACATCGCCCCCTGTTCTCTTCTCGTTCCTTTGCTCTGAAAATCTTCTAACCCCACTGGGTCCACTCAGCATATTCTTATTCAGACGTCCCTCCCTGATGACGTGCTCGCATTGGTTAGCATTTCTCACCATATCAACAAAGCTAGTTAGCTGCTGATATACCAAAAAGTCCAAAATCACTGGCAGAGTGTTCTTTGAAATCATCTCTATCTGTTCATCATCGTATTCTCATTTGACGACTTGCGCAATGCTCTATCACCCCAAGTAGTCGCTGAAGGTCTCGTTCTGGTTCTGCTTTAAACGGGCCAAGTCGGACTTACGCGGCTCGATGTCTATATTGTAGACATACTGTTCTTGAAATAGATGCGTCAAGTCCCTTCACGTTTTCATCATAGACGGTTCTACAGATGTGAATCATACTCTTTTTAAAAGACTTTTATTAGCGCTCTTCGTCTCCTCCTCAGCACATACATGTCCCCACAGTAGGATTTCAGGTGCGTAATAGGATTCCCAGTGCCATTATATTTATCGAAGGCTGGCATTTTAAATTTGGGGGGCAGTGGGACCTCAACGAACAGATATAAGTTTGTGAAATCTTTGACATGGATTTCAGCACCACCCATTTTCATCAGTAGCTTTTGTATTTTATCTAACTGTTCTTTCAGCTGTTCTGACTCTTTTGATATAGGGGTCACTTTCTCGGCCGTCAGTTGGACTTCACTCTAGGCCACCAGGGGTGAGCAATTATGGGAGGAGGGTTGAGGCTGGTCAAAGCCCCAGCATAGGCTCTGCTATTCCTAATCTCGTCCTCTTCATATTGCTGGTCGGCATAGTGTGCAGCGAGGGCTGGATTCTCTTGTTGTTGTTGCATGGGTTGGATGGCAATGACATGAGTGGGGGTTGGGTGAGCCCATTGGGGGTGAGGAAAGATTTGTTGGGTGATGGAAATTTGGTTTTGAGGTGGGGCCTGATAGGGCCATTGGGTATGGGGGAAGGTTTGGCCTTGGGGTGTGGGGCCATGGGAGAATTGGGTTTGAGGTATGGCATGGGTTTGACTCGGCTGTGAAGGTTGGGTTAAATGTTGGGGGTATTGTGGAAGGTATGAGTGTGGGGTTTGGGTTTGGGTCATGAACCCTTGGTCATTTTGGGCCACAGGCCATTGATAGGTTTGGGCCATAGACCCTTGGTAGGTTTGGGTCACAAGCCCTTGGTGGGTGTGGGCCAGTGGGCCTGGGTAGGTATGGGCCAAGGGCCCTTGAGGGATTTGGCCCAATGGGCCTTTATGGGTCTGGGCCATGGGCCCTTGATGGGTCTGGACCATGTGCCCTTGATGGGTCTGGCAGAGTGTGCCTTGATGGGTCTAGGCCATGGGCCCTTGATCGGTCTGGGCTATGAGCCCTTGGTGGGTCTGGCCCAATGGGCCTTGATGGGTCTGGCCATGGGCTCTTGGTGGGTCTAGGCCATGGGCCCTTGATGGGTCTGGCCATGGGCCCTGGGTAGGTTTAGGTGGTGGGGTATTGGGCCATGGGCCCCTGGGATATGTGAGAAAAGGGAGTTTGGGCCAATGGGCCTTGGGGTAAGTGAGTAATGGGGGTTTGGGTGATGTGAATTATGGGGGGTTGATGGGGGTCATGGGGGAGTGAGGCATGAAGATTGGCTAGGGTGTGAGACGGGTTTAGGGACATAGGGTGTGAAGGAGGAGGGGGGGTGTTTTGAGAAGCCTTCCACATGAAATAGGCTTGGAACATCTCCTCCATCACGGTCGTGGGGGGAGGGTTGGATTGAGATGGGGGATTTAAGGGATGATGGGGTATAGATGGGATGGAGGTGGCGAAAAAATTGGGCATGGCCCCGGTATAATCGGGCATGACCATGGTAGGTGGGGGGGTATGGGGTGGATGAGGGGATGTATTGAGTATATTTTGGGGTGATGGGGGGCATGATGAGGAGGGATGAGGCATGGCCCCGGTAAAAATGGGCATGACCCGTATGGATGGGGGATTTTGCGGGGGGGCGGATAGGGCGGAAGTGGTGTATGTGAATGTGGGTGGATCGGGTCTATAGGGGGATGATGGGAATTGGGGCATGGATGTGGATTGGGAAAATGGATTTGAGTTTTGTGTGGATGGGAAATGGGTCGGATTTGGCATAGGCATGGTTTGGGCAAAAGATGGAGAACGGGGGGTAGGACTTTGGATATTTTGGGGGGTAATGATTGGGAATATGGGGGCGCCAAATGGGCCGATGATGGTAAAGGGGGGTTGGGTGAAGGGGATGGTTGAAAGAACTTCTCCCGAATGGGAGTGAGTTGGAGAATGTGGCGGGGATGAGTCAGGATCGGCGTAAGTCGGGTCCACTACCCACGACATTCTACGGGAATGGGTTGGGTAAGGCCCAAAAGTCCTCCTCCTTCTTCCCCTGTGGGACGGCGGAGGGCAAGATGATGTCGTTGTGCCGACACCACAAACCCCTTTTTTTTTCTTTTTTGGTTTTTAATTTATTATATTTTTTTTTTTGAATTTTTCGAAAGAGTTTTTTGGAAAATAAAGGTTCCGAGGCCTTGGAACTCCCTTTTTGGGTGGCCCTTGTACCTTAATTGAAGACCCACAGCGACGATTTCGACACACTTCGAAAGAACTGAAGGAGAACCTCCGATCTATTGAAGGCACGAAAATTGAGGCAAACAACCCAATCCCCCGAGATGAGCCAAAAAGAAGTTGCCTTCTTTTGACCGGCGGGGGCGTATTGGGTGTCTGAGATGGCGGGGCCCAAACAAGGCACTAAACACACTAATCGGGGAACTCGGGATGTGAAAAGGGCCAAGGATTCAGGCTGGTGGGCTGATAAACAGGCCTGGCGCAACTAATACATGCGCCCAGGTTGCAAGGGACCCCTTTTACACTGGCGCAACTATTAGTTGCGCCAAGGTAAAAGTTGGGATTTTAAAGCTGACGCAACTATTAGTTGCGCCAGTTATAAATTCTCAATTTTTATACTGGCGCAACTAATACTTGCACCAAGCAAAAATGGGATTCCAGAATGTTATGACAGTAGCAACAGCAGCCCAAAATGAGTCTCTTTTTTGGGTTTTGTGAAAGCTGGGCTTCCAGGAACTGAGCAATTTTTTTATGATCGATCTGCTCCTCACCGCACCTGAAGGGTTTGAGTCCAGTTTTAAGCTTCGGAATGGGAACCCACTCGATATACCTCCGGCGCAAGCGCCTTCTTAGTTACTAGGTGGGCTGGGACTTTTCTGGATCATCACCACTAAGGGTTGCTGCCATACTAAGACCCAGGTGTTTGTGTGTTTGCCTAATCTAAACCCTTTTTAAAATCAACCTCGTAAAAACAAATTAATTAAGCTCCCTAACTTGGTTCAATTTTAATTTTTTCAAAGCTTTTCTCTTTTTTTTTTGGAAGTTTTCTTTAGTTCAAACACCGGGGGTGATTATCCCATGCCGCCACTACGGGCCGGCGTCCAATGATGGAATATGAGTGCACAAGTAAGCCCGCCAATTGGCTAAGGCACTTTAAATGATAAAAATTTAAAGGAATTGAAAGACAAAGCTCAAGTAGGCCTGCCAATCGGCTAAGGCACTAAAAAGATGAAAAAGTAAAGAAAATAAAGTATAAATGCGCAAGTAAGCCCGCCGATCGGCTAAGGCATGTAAATGACGTAAAAGTAGGGGTAAGTAAAATGACTTAATCGGAGGGGCGAGTAAAAATAAAATAAAAAATAGTAATAAAAGGTTAGTAAAAATCAAAAATAAAAAGGTCAAGTTCAAGGGGAAGCTCTACAAGCTAGTCCCCAGCAGAGTCGTCATCTGTGCAACCATGGGAATCGAGATGATCCCGTCGCGACGATGCGCTCTCTAACGAAAATATAGAGTCGCCACCTGGGGCTTTCGGTGTCCCGAGATACCTAGTTCATTTTTATGAGTACCGAAGTGCTAAAAATATGACTCTGAATCCAGTCCACACTAAAGGCTCTTGGGTAGGGGCTTCGGTCATCGATCGGGAAGGTGTTAGGCACCCGATCAATCCGCTTAACGTGATCTCTACTTATGGCCAAAAATAAAATAAAACAAAAGGAAAGAAAATGGCTTCCTCTTGCCCAAATGGGCCTCCAATCCTATTTGAGCCCCTCCATTCCTACCAAACATTCAGCAGCGTAACGGCACAAATAAGAGGGTAGGGAATGCCAAAAAGAGATAGGAGAGAAAAGGGGAGAGTCGGAGCCCTCAGGCCCTTGTAGCACCATAGAGGAGCCTTACGTGGCTTGCTTTGATGAGCTTTTGAAGGCTTGAATGGTGAAAAAAGGGGTACTAAGGCTTACCAGCTAAGAGATGGAGAAGAGAGGCTAAGGGATCACACACACCTAGGCTAAAGGTTTTGGATGTAAAAGCAAGCTTGGGGAGGGTTTTTTGGGTTCTAGAATTTAGGTGAAAATAGTGCACCAAAGGGAGGAAGAACTTCTCACTTGGAACTCTTTTTCTCTTAAGTAAAATTCTAAACCGCTAAACCAATGGTGAGGGGCTCTATTTATAGGAGATGGGTGGATTAGGAGGGTGTTTAGAGGCTAAACAAGGTTAAGAATTAGGTAACTCAATATCTAAGGTTTCCTAGGATTTTTGGAGCCTTGAAGAGTGTGAAAAGGTCCTCCAATGGTGGATGATGGGGTGAGGCCTTAAGCCACTTAAAAGGATGCAAATAGGTTTCAAAAGGGTACAACAGAGCTAGCAAAACGCACCCCAAAGGTCAAGGTCGTCAACAAGTCAAACCCTAAATATGAAATTCGGGACAAAATCCAATAGTCACTGTTCATATGCCTGGCGCAACTATTAGTTGCGCCAGGCAAATGCACAGTAAAACAGTGCAGACCAGTGCTGAAAGTTAGCTCACGAGGGTGGGGCTCACATTTGAATATGGCACAACTAATAGTTGCGCCAGCAAAGTTTATTACTGGCGCAACTATTAGTTGCGCCAAATCCCTAGGGGGGCCCACTTGACTTTATCTTCCTAACCTCCGGACCCGATTTGCCATATCTTTTGATGTATACCTCCGATCGGGGCCATTCTTGGACCGTCAGAAAGATAACAACCTCTACTCTTCAATGGTATGGGACTCGATCGTCGTAGAGCACTATAGCTAATTCTGATGCACCCCTCTTCATCCATTATTCGAGAAGGCTAGGCTTGGGGTTTTGAAGGGGTTCTAAGGGTCGGGATTGGTTTATAAAGGTTCGAGGTAGGTTCCTAAGGGATCTAGGGTGATTCCTAATGGTTAGGGGTGATTTCTAAGGGTTCCATACATGCCATCAAAAGCTCAGAATTGCAAAAACACTGGGTTAGAACCCTAACCCCAACAAAAGACAGTTCATATGAAAAAACCCACAAAACCTGAATTTGTCCAAATCGACCAAATGATTTTTAATTGATCGAACGATTTAAAATCGATCGAACGAATTTATTTCGTTCGATCGACATCCTCATAAATCCAATTATCTCATTTCTGTCCCCTGGTAAACCGATTGAACGAATTTTAAATCGTTCACACGGTTCTCAATTCGATCGACCGATTTCTAAAATCGTTCGAACGATTTCTGTAGAACTTACTCTTCACCCTATTTTCTCATTGGTCAAAATCGATGGAACGAAATCTGATTTCCTTCAATCGATTTACCCATTCTCAGATCTGAAATGTGTTCTATCCTCTAGAACCCATTTCATCATTATTCATCCATTTATCATTTCTCCCCATAGCTAATCTCTTAGATTTTACCATTTAACAACTAAAATTAGCTTAAAATAGTAGGGCATACCATTTCTACCAGTTGGATCCCTTGATCCAAAGCTTTAGCTACACTTGGGTTTCTCAAACCCCAAATCTCGAATCGTCCGTCGATACCAAGCTTGATTTGCTAGATTTTCGTTTCTAATCACTCATATTGAATGCCTGCTCCTAGATTTCACAATCAGATCTCCCTCTCATTTACTCTCTTTCAATTTCCCTCAACTACTCAATCTAAGAGAAATAAATTCTTTTTATAACCTAACTTTTTATATTAGGTGTTAAGATCATACATTTAACTAACGTGTGTGTGTATATATCTATGTATACATAGTCCAACTACGTGGTTTCTATGATACACCTCATCTCACCTATGATCTACTAGGTCAACCAAGTCAATGTTGACCTGATCAAAGATATTACTAGTCAGTCCGCTTCCCGAAGTGTGCTATTTAAGTACGAAATTTCCAAGACGTTACATTCACCCCTCCTTGGGAATTTTCTTCCGCGAAAATTATACACAAGGGCCCACCCCCACACCCTGGCATGGGAGCCCACACACAGCGCATAGTGCATCCATAACAACAGATTTGTGCATAACAAAACTACAGAGTTGGAAGAAGAAATAGATAGCACATAATTGACCTATGCAAACACCCATCCTGCAAGAAACACACGCATTCAACAACAGCTTCACATCTCTACTATAGTGTACACCCCACACAGTAAACGACCTCAAATGGCCCATATCAAAATAGAACTATATGTATATATATATATATGAAACCATCCAAAAAGTTATGCACATAGTTTAGAGTGGCAAACATGCCATGATTGTTCAAGAGAACTCATATCCTAGGGTACCTGTTTTAAATACTTACAATTTCCCAAAACAAAATGGTATAAACTTACCCAAAAATTACACCTCACACCTCACTCAACATAACCAGCACTCAAGACCCCTCATCGCCAGGCGGATCACCGCCATCACCATGTTGCCCCGCACCCAAAGTTGACACCCCTGGGACCCAAGCCTGCGCGGCTTCCATACACTGGAGATAATCAGTGGGATACATAAAGCGCATCTCCTCAGCATGCAATGCGTCGTAGTCGTCTAGGCATCGATTTAGAAGGCGGTTATTTTCTGCCATTTGTCATGTGTTGGCCTCCAACAAGGCATAAAGATCTGCAATAGTCGGTGCCTAAATGCCTTCATGCGGTGGTGGTACGGGCGTCTGAGCACGTCGTCTAGCAAGCTGCTCAATGGAAAAGTAGCAGCTGTCTCCTCATGAATAGGAGTGTCATGTGCTAGCTGGTCTGGAGCTTGGGGTTCCGGCTGAGGTGGTTCTTCGACGAGTGGTTTCTTAATCAATTTTACGTAGGTTCGATTCCAGTCAACCATGGTGAACGGTTGAACATTACTCGTGAGTCGTGGTTCATTGGGAGAGAGGGTGTACATCTCACCTCCTGCGTAATCCTCGACCATCAGGAAAATCAGACGGGCATATGGCATGTCATCTACGGATTTCTTAACTTCTTCGAGCATCTTTTTACAGACATACTTCATCCCTTCAAGTACCACCTGGGGCGCATTAAACCACTGGCCACTGTCAGCCGAAAAAAGTGCCATTTGGACTTCACCCACCCTTTCAGTTCTATGGCGTAACGGGTACAAGTTGCAGTGAATGATGGAATCGAGCATCCAAAGCTCGCATGGTAAGTCGACACGCATAATCAAGCGACCCGAACCCGTTCTTCCATGAGTCATCTCAGCCGCAACAAATTTGTAATCGAGAGTGGCTGGAAAAGGCTCAGCGAGGGAAATATCCTCGTGATTATAAGTGTGGAAACACTCCAAGGCATCGGCCACATCATCCAAAGTGAACATGTAGGGGTGATTATCAATTTTGGTTCGGAGATTGGTCGGGTCCTTGATTCGTTCCATGTTCTGATAAAATAGTCGGACGATTCTAGGGTAATAATTGTCCTTGCATGGGCGAAGGATTCCCATCAAACCCGCGGTGGAAATATAATCGAAAGCCCACTTGGAGAAAGTTTTAGGCTCAATTATCCACTCGAGTTCAAAGTCTTTGTCATACCACCATTCATTCAGTCGTTCACGTGGTAGTGGTGGAGGTGGTGCTTATGTAGGTGGTGCCGATGAAGAACCAGTAGGTGGTTTCTTCGGTGGCTATTGCGAAGAGGAACCCAGAGCGGGTTTCTTTCGTGTCGTACTTGCCGTGGCTTGGCAAGTCTTGGGCGGCATTGTAAACTAACCAAAAAAATTAGGGTTTATGGCTAAGGGTTTAGCCCTAATCCCACAAAATTCCTAGGATATAAAGAAAATGTAGGGTTGAAAAATTAAAAGAGGTGAATGATTACCTCTTAATGTTCCGAGTAGTGGTTGCGTGCTGCTCTTAGCATGAGATGGCTAGAAACAACACAAAACCAGCAACCCCCATAAACCCTAGAACTCACTCAGGGAGAAAGAAAAGAAGAAAAATGGGTGGAGTTTGAATGAATGGCAAAAAAATCGAACTCAACATATATAGTGTGTAAAATCGACCGAACGATTTGGAAAATCTTTCGATCAGTTTGCAGTCATTAATGCAAGCCCCAAAAATTCGTTCGAACGAATTGCATTAGTTAATGTGGTCTCAAATTTTTCGTTCGATCGAAATTAAAAATTGATCGGACAATTTTTTAGAAGTGAGGCCTATGCGATTTTGCACTCCACTGGCCCAAGCATTCCGTTCGAATGATTTGAAAAATCGATCAAACGGTTTCTGGCAATTGCCTAAAGTTCTTACTAGTCGAGGTATTTCATTCGAACGATTTGAGAATCGATCGAACGATTCTCTAGCAACTCTTGAAGCCTTAATCCTATAGAAATGCGATCGAATGAAATTCGATTACGATCGAACGAAATTCTCAGAAATTGTGGGAAGGTTGTGAGTACATGTCCCTTAACTCGTTTAATAATTGTCCTCTGGTTACAAAATAAAAATGACCGTCCACAGCGTGTTTGATCACGTTATGCCTAGATCATTCGCATGGTTTGCCAATCCATGAACTAAGTGGTAGCTCCACCGTTTTGGTAGTAGCTCTCTAATTATACGTCGTCGAGTCTGACCAACAAGTACAAACAAATAAATTTTCAAGACACTTACAAATATAAAACAAATCTCAATACATTAGTACCCATTTTCTTTCATACATGTAAATTCCAACTTATAATTACAAAACAAGGTTCGGACTTGTGCTCATCTACTGTTACTCAAACAAATGGGGATACAGTTCCCTAATTTCAACCTCTCTTTCCCATGTCGCTTCCTCGACCAGATGATTTCCCCATTTGACAAGTACTAAAGGGATGATTTTAGTGCGTAAAGTCCATTATTTTTTATCCAAAATTTGGGTTGCTTCTTCAATCATAATCATATCCTCGTGCAGCTCAACAGGTTGATTCCCTAAAACGTGCGTAGGGTCCTTTACGTACTTTCTGAGCATAAGACATGAAAGACATTGTGCACGCGATCAGATAACAGAGGCAACCCGATACGATAACCCACTTCACCGACTCAACCCAAGACTTCAAAGGGTCCTATGTAACGGGGACTCAACTTTCCCTTCCTTTCGAACCTCATCACACCCCTCATGGGTGATATTTTCACAAAAACATGATCGCCAACGGTAAAGTCTAGGCTTGTCCGTTTGACATTGGCATAGCTCTTCTGTCTACTCTAAGCTGATTTAAGCCTCTCCCAAATCATACGTACGACCATGGCATTATCTTTAAGAACTTTCGGTCCTAACACAAATTTCTCCCCGGTTTCTTTCCAGTTGATAGGCGATTTGCATCGCCTTCCATAGAGAGCTTCATACGCTGCCATCCCAATGCTCGCTTGAAATTTGTTGTTGTATGCGAACTTGATCAATGGTAGATGTTGATCCCACGATCCTTGTAACTCTATAATTCACGCCCTAAGCATATCTTCGATCACTTGATTTACTCACTCCGTTTGCCCATCGGTCTGTGGATGGAACACCGAACTAAAATCTAAACGAGTGCCCAGACCTTCCTGAAATTTCTGCCAAAACTTTGAAGTATATAATGGGTCACGATCAGATACAATACTATTGGGAATGCCATGCAACCGCACAATCTCCTTCATATAAAGTTCCGCGAAGTATATAACGAGTCTTCTTGCCGTATACATAGTGTTGTAGGGCAAGAAGTGAGCTGACTTCATCAGTCTATTTACGACAACCCATATAGCGTAGTTCCTTTTCGCTGTTCACGGCAACCCCACAATGAAATCCATTGAGATTGACTCCCATTTCTATTCCGGGATAGGTAGAGGTTGCAATAATCCAGCAGGGTGTCTATGATCGACCTTCACCTGCTGACATATCAAACATCGTGACACGTACTCAGTGATATCGCGTTTCAGACCTCTCCACCAATAGTTCTTCCTCATATCTTGATACATCTTGGTGCTACTAGGATGAATCGTGTATTAAGATTTATGAGCTTCATCTAAAATAGTTTGTCTCAGATCGGCATCAACTGGAATACAGAGGTGGCCCTTGAATAACAAGGAACCGTCCTCCCTTATAGAGAAATCTGGTCTGGTTCCTTCAATCACCTCTTGTCAAATCTTGGCCAACTTGGAGTCTTTCATTTGTAACTCGTGAATGTGTTCAAAAATTGTTGGCCTCACTGAAATATTGGCCAAAAGAGCACCTGAAGCCTGTACCTCAATGTTTGCATCATACAATGACAGGTCTTCAAACAATTTCCACCTGTACATTCCCATCACAAGGCTAGCTAACTGAGCCAAACCCTTACGACTCAAAGCATCTGCTACCACATTAGCCTTGCCTGGGTGATATTGAATAGAGCAATCGTAATCTTTGAGGAACTCCATCCATCGTCGCTGCCTCATATTTAGTTCTTTCTGCGTGAATAAGTATCGAAGGCTCTTATGGTCAGTGAAGATCTCAAAGGTCTTCCCATATAAAAGTGTCTCCAGATATTTAATGTGAATATAATCGTTGCTTGCTCGAGGTCATGGGTCAGGTAATTCTTCTCGTGATCTTTCAACTGCCTCGACCCATAAGCAATGACCTTCTTATATTGGTTGAGCACACAGCCTAACCCGTTATGAGAAGCATCGCTATAAACCACAAAACCCCCACTACCTAAAGGAATGGCAAGTATTGGAGCTGAAGTAAGCCACTTCTTAAGTTCTTGGAAGCTTGCTTCGCACGCGTCATTCCACTCGAACCTCACATCCTTCCGTGTGAATCTCGTTAGCGGCCCCGATATCTTTGAAAATCCCTCTACAAAACGCCTATAATACCCAGCCAAACCAAGGAAACTGCAAATGTCGGTCACCATCTTGGGCTGTTCCCACTGCACTACGGCCTCGATCTTAGCTAGATCCATCGTGACACCCTCTTTTTAGACGACATGTCCCAAAAAGCTAACTTTCTCTAACTAAAACTCCCACTTACTGAGCTTGGCATACAGTTGATGTTCACACAAAGTTTGCAAAGCTGTTCTCAAGTATTCTTCATGATTTTTCTTTGATTTGGAGTAGATCAGGATATTGTCAACGAATACTACAACGCAAGAATCTAAGTGTGGTTTAAACACCCAATTCATCAAATCCATAAATGATGCTGGCGCATTCGTCAATCCAAATGACATCACTAAAAACTCGTAGTGTCCGTATCTCGTCCTAAAAGCAGTCATTTGGACGTCCTCTGCCTTGAATCTCAATTGATGATATCCATAACATAGATTAATCTTAGAAAAATATCTTGCCCCTTATAACTGGTCAAACAAATCATCTATTCTAGGTAACGGATATTTGTTCTTTATAGTGAGTTTGTTTAACTGGCGATAGTCAATGCACAACCTCATTGACCCGTCCTTTTTCTTTACAAACAAGATCGGTACTCCCCAAGGAGACACACTCGGTCTTACAAACCCTTTGTCTAAGAGTTCTTGCAACTACTCTTTCAATTCCTTCGACTCGGTCGAAGCCATCCTATATGGTGCTTTCAAAACCGGCTCCGTTTCAAGTGCCAAGTCGATGGCAAACTTCACCTCTCTATCCGGAGGTAGTCCTGATAGTTCTTGTGGAAAGACGTCATCGAATTCGCATATCACTGCGATCTCAGAAACAATGTTCTTCCCTTCTTTGTCCTCTTTCAAGAATGCTAAGTACCCCCTGCATCCACTTCTGATCAGACGCTCAGCCTTGATGGCGGACACAAGTGGCAGAAACTTGGTTCTCACCCCTATGAATTGGAATGATCTTCTTATATTTGGCCTAAATATGACAACCTTATTCTTACAATTGACTGTTGCACAGTATTGTGACAACCAGTCCATGCCAAGGATCACGTCGAATCCTTGCATGTCTAATAGAATCAAATTTGTGGGTAACTCAAAGACATCCCATCTCTAATGGCTACGATCATCGACTTGCAGACTAAGTCTGTATCAATCGATCTTCTCGTCGGAATAGACACTGCCAAGACAAAATCCAAAGTCTCTAGCTTAACTTTCATCTTTCTTGCAAATCGAGGAGTGACAAAGGAATGAGTAGACCCTGGGTCTATCAACACTCTGACCACGTATGCTACAGCACTCTCTTTCTCATATACATCTAAGGTACCTATAAGGTATACACATTTCAGCATTTGTTTCATGCAGCATAGCAGGATATGGTAAGTAAGATCAATTATTCTAACAATACTATCTAGATAAAAGTACTTTCGCTATCTAAAACAAAAAATTCCAACACCCGTAAGACAATAAAGAATTTAATCCAAGTAAAGCTCACCTTGTATAACATCATTGGAATTCTGGGCGTCCTAAGTCGTAACTGCATAGGCTCTTCCTTGTATGACCGGCTTCTTTGCTTGGATCGATCTTGGTGCAGAAACAGAAGTCGTTCTTCCCTTAACCATCTCGGGACAATCTCGAATAATGTGGCCTATTTTTCCACATTTGTAGCATCCCCGCATTCCCCATCTATAATCAACTATCTTGTGAGACTTGCCACACTTGACACAAGTCTCCTTTGGTGTAGAAGAGGCTGCTCGTGAGACGCCTTGAGTAGCAGACACTCCGGTGGCAGCAGTAGGGCTCTCATATCGGATCGGTCTTACAAATGTAGATACAGGGGGTCTCGAAAAGTTCATATATGTAATCTATCTAGGGAATGGAGCTGGTGCTGTAAACCTCAGCTTTTTATTCCCTGAGTCATAGTCACCCACTCTCCCTTGGAAGGTTCTTCCTCCATCGTGCTGATCCCTTTGTTTGTATATGTCGTATATGTCCCTTTCGGCCACTATAGCTTTCCCCATCACATCTGCATAGCTTTCAAGTTCAAAAATTGACACTCGCTCATGGACGTTCGGCCTTAAACCTTCCTCAAATTTGGCTGCCTTCATATATTTTGTGGATACTAACTCTAGTGTGAATCGTGACAAGCGTGTAAACTCCACACCATATTCTCGCACAGACATGCTTTCTTGCTGCAGATTTGCAAAGTCTCTTCTCATCGGCACTCTTACCTGTTTGGGGAAATACTCCCGGTTGAACTCCCTATCAAAGTCCGCCCAAGTCCATAGGAGGTGAGGGTGCTCAACTTCTCTTCTCCTCAATACCGATTTCCACCAGGGATCAGCATCTCCCTCGAGCTGGAAGGAAGCCCAGCCTACCTTCTCGTTCTTTGTACTCTGTAACCTATCCAGAAGTTTCTCTATCTGGTTCAACCATTTTTCAGCTTCCAATGGATCTGTTTTCCCGTAGAAGCTAGGAGGTCTCAATCTCCTAAAATCTACAAATAAAGAGGGCAACAATGTCGGAGGAGGTGGTGGCGGTGGCTGATGACTAGCAAAATTATTAGCCACCATCAATGCCATTTGATCAGCCAGTAACGCAGTCTGCTGCGTCTGTTGGGCCATCGCAGCAACCATAGCCTCCATGGCTAATGCAATACGATCCGTCGCATCACTTCTCCGATCCTCCCTCTCATGAGGATTTTCTTGGTCTCTACTAGACCCTGCTTGAAATTCCTCTCCACCTCTCTGACTTGTATTCTGACGACCTCTAGGTCGACCCCTCCTCCTAGAAGACATCATGGTCTGCACATGAAACTAGAGTTTCATTAGCAGTAGGTCCCTTCACTCTGACCACATCTATAACTTGTCAGAAAATTCTAAAGAAAAGGCTTTGATACTAACTGTGACAGCCCAGATTTCGGCACCCTGAAACCCGTGCCATCGTCACGACTCTCGAGGTCGTGCCCCAAATAGTAAGCGGAACACTTGGTACAATCTCACATCCATAGTCAAAACATAAACCAAACTAAGGTAGAACAAATCTCCAATTCTACTATTTAACACCAAAACAAGTACTCAAAAGATCGTTCTAATTCCATACTCCCGAATGGGCAAAAGAACCAACCCGAACCATCAGTGCCGTAACTACGGTCACCCTAGATGGTTTGGCAAAAGAATATTACATGAACCATTATCCTTACAAAATATAGCTAGACGTACCAAGCGAAAAATATCTCTCTCAAAATAATTGTCAAAGCGTGCAGAGGGTCTTCTAGAAGAACCTCTCAGGAGAGGGCTCAGACTCCTCTGGAATATAGTCTGAGTCTTCAAGATCGACCTCTCTAGAAGCAGCTCCTAATATAGCACTTGTGACGTATTGTCAAAGGGTGAACTACATCCTAGCTCAATAGGGACAATATCCGAACGAGTGCATCTTTCTTACTCATATATATATCATGACAGAATATAAAAAATGAATTCATCAATGTAATTTATTTAAAACAGTTTGAGATGCATGAAAATAATTAAACTGCTTTTATTACTCTACTCATGGCATCATATGTAAATTATTCTTGTGATTGTAACCAGGCTGGTCTCATGACTTAATTGCTTAACTTAAATAATTCTCGAGCAATATAGCATTGAGTCCGGATGGAATACCCTCCATCGTCGTCTAATCAGACTATTTTTCAAGTATTCTGGCCCACATCCCTTTCTTATAGGCGACGGGCACATTACTATACATCCCTGGGATGTCTTCTGGTGTACGGATTGGTCGTCATACCGGTCACGGATATCCTGCCGAGTCAGTTATGGGTATACCGCCGTGTCGATTGGGTATTCTACAAACCTTAAATCGATTGTGCATTACATATCGTTATTCACCGTGTAATTGTGTTAATAATATAATAATTGCCAGCCTACTAAATCTCTTTCATGGACCTTCCACAATGTGGATCTTTACATCCACATTACATCCATGGGATGTCTCATGGTCTGATGCATCACTTAGATGCCCATTATACATATGCATCTCTAGGATGACTTAACTCTTATACTCGTAAATTTTCTCATTTATCTGTGTATTCACATACTGTTTCTTACTACATTTACTTTAACATTTTACATTTCAACTATACTTTAAAAGAAAACACATTTGTATTTCAACTCGGCTTTAAAGAACAACTATTCATATACTATCGTCACATACATGTTCTCGTAATTGAGGGTACAAGTTCAGATATTCCCCTACCTCTCACTTGATTTCTATCCACGGATCCTTCAATCTGAGCCGTACTCGAACATCATTATGTTTGGTATAACTAAACCTGGCCAAACATATATAACCCATCACTAAAATTGTAAAAACACTGGGTTAGAACCCTAACCCCAACAAAAGATAGTTCATATGGAAAAACCCACAAAACCTGAATTTGTCCAAATCGATCGAATGATTTTTAAATTGATCGAACGATTTAAAATCGATTGTACAAAATTTAAAATCGATCGAATGAAATTCAAAATCGATCGAACGAATTTATTTCGTTCGATCGATTTCTGCAGAAATTCAATTATCTCATTTTTGCCCCCTGGCAAACTGATTGAACGAATTTTAAATCGTTCACACGGTTCTCAAATCAATCGAACGATTTCTAAAATCGTTCGAACGATTTCTTCAAAACTTACTCCTATTTTCTCATTGGTCAAAATCGATGGAATGAAATCTGATTTCGTTCAATCGATTTACCCATTCTCAGATCTGAAATGTGTTCTATCCTCTAGAATCCATTTCATCATCATTCATCCATTTATCATTTCTCCCCATAGCTAATCTATTAGATTTTATCATTTAACCACTAAAATTAGCTTAAAATAGTAGGGCTTACCATTTCTACCGGTTGGATCCCTTAATCCAAAGCTTTAGCTACACTTGGGTTTCTCAAACCCCAAATCTCAAATCGTCCGTCGATACCGAGCTCGATTTGCTAGATTTTTTATTCTAATCACTCGTATTGAATGCCCACTCCTAGATTTCACAATCAGATCTCCCTCTCATTTACTCTCTTTCAATTTCTCTCAACTACTCAATCTAAGAGAAATAAATTCTTTTTATAACCTAACTTTTTATATTAGGTGTTAAGCTCATGCATTTAACTAACGTGTGTGTGTGTGTATATATCTATGGATATATAGTCCAACTACGTGGTTTCTATGATACACCTCATCTCACCTATGATCTACTAAGTCAACCAAGTCAATGTTGACCCGGTCAAAGATGTTACTAGTCGGTCTGCTTCCCGAGGTGTGCTACTTAAGTACGAAATTTTCAGGACGTTACACATTTGGACTTGTGCACTTACAAGGTTTTGATTTTAAATGATCACGCATCACGAATTCAAATGAGTTTTGAAATATCAGTTGAGGATTGGTGATGTGCTTAATGCGTGGCTCATATTCTTTAACTTTTATATAAAAAAATCATGGTATTGAAGGTGCATTTTAAACAATGGATCAGTACGCGATATAAAAGTAAAGAATATGAGCCACGCATTAAGCACAACACCCCCAAACCTAAGTTGTGTTATGCCCTCATTGCACGAAACCGTGCGCATTAAAACAGCAATAGGAGAGTAAAAAAAATATGACAATAAATCGGCACAAGCACCAATGATGCTCACTCAACGACCCTTTTGAAGGAGGAGGGGAAAGAGATAAGGTCACTCCCCATTTTTTTATTTTTTTTTAACTAAAAACAAACAAGACTGGTCACAGTTCAGAATTGATCAATTGCTTTAAATAAATCAATCGATCGATTTGTCACAAAGTTGGCAAGTTTCTGCTTCTCAGTCAATCGATTGATTTTCACAAATCGATCGATTGACTTGGCACAGTGCCCAGAATATTACCCTTGATTTTGTGGGCCAGTCGATCTATTGAATTTCACAAATCAATCGATTGACTGACAAAACAGTGAACAAAATCCACAGTCCAAGCAAATTTTTATTTTTTATTTATTTTCACACTGAATACTTACACAAAAATCAAACTAATTAAATCTAATAAAAACGAGGTAAAATCCTTAAATTAATAATGTACAAGGGGCTTTGGTTGCCTCCCAAGAAGCGCTAAGTTTATTTAGTCTTCAGCCGGACCCCTCAAACCACGATAGGCACGTGAAAGGGTCGTTCACCTGGCATGAATTGATTGTCTTTTCTATTAATTGGGGTCTTGAGGCTTTTTATGGGTGGACTTTCAACAAACTCTTCCACCTCGTAAACCATGAAATATTCGGATTTAGTGTGTAGTGGCAATTTAAACGCACCGAATAAATCATTTTTTAAAACCAATCGACTTGAGGGCTCGTCAAAGCATTGTAAATATGGATCGCTAGGCAAACATGGTACCTCAAATGTAATGCTCGGATGCTCAGTCGATGTAAAACAAGGAATTGTTTCCTCCTCATGCGAATGATCTTTTGATATTATAGGAGTAACACAAATTGGTTGGCTATCTTCCACTACTTCTATCATATATGGGCCACCACAATCTTCCTTGTAATCTACCTCATGCTCGTACCTAAGGGTCATGGTCTCAACCTCAGGCTCATGGGCGGGGGTAGTTTCTCCTTCCAACTCCTGGTCTTGCAGGAAACTTATAGGTTGGCTAGGAAAGGTATCTGCTTTCCTAGCCATGGCAACGGTCAACTGCTCTACTTGATGTTCAAGTCTCGCAAGATGGGATTGGAGTTCTTCTGACATAGTTAACATCCGGTCTTCGAAACCAGAACTCTATGGGGATTGTAAATATTATGGGTCAAACTGAGGTTGGTCTGAAAAATTTTACATATAAAATTGATTTAATTCACAACAATGATTTGGTTCCCACCAATTAGGATCATTCTCCCCATATTCATCCCAATTTTGGTATGGAGTCTCATAGTTAAACCCATAAAAGATAGGGCATCAAATTTGTGGGGAACTCCATATCTCAAAGACATAAACTAAAAAAATGATAAAATGCATATAAAAACCTAACTAAATCTAGAAACAAAGGTGTATACCTTGGCCTCTCGCGGGCGTCCCCTTCGAAGCTTTGGTAGACTCAGACCTCGATCTCCAAATCTAGCAACAAATAAACTATAATTAGAAAGTTACTAATACAAATAAACTAAAAGAAAATAAACTTTCATAAACTTACAAATCCTAAAAAAATCTTCCAAAAGGCAACAAATCCTACAAATCCTAGAACAAAAATCCTAAACTAGAAATCCTACAAAAGGCAGTAAACTAGAATTAGAAAATCACTAATACAAATAAACTAAAAGGAAATAAACTAAAAGGCAATAAAATAAAAGAAGCCTACAAAATCCTTCGAATCCTAAAAATCCTACAAGTCCTACAAATAAACTAAAAAATAATAAACTAAAAGAAAATAAATTAAAAGAAACCACCAAATCCTAAAAATCCTACAAGTCCTAAGAAAAAATTCTAAATTAGAAATCCTATACAAGAAAGGAAAGAAAAGAAAATCCTACAAATCCTACAAAAGAAAAGAAGGAAAGGAAATAAAATCCTACCAATCCTACAAATCGTACAAATCCGGAAAAAAATCAAAAATTCAAAATAAAAATTCAAATTTCAAAATCAAAACCAAAATTTCAAAGTCAAAATCAAATTTTAAAATTCAAAATTCAAATTGAAATTCAAAATTAAAATTCAAATTTCAAATTTCAAATTTTCAAATTTTCAAAATTCAAATTCAAATTCAAATTTCAAATTTCAAAATTCAAACCACCAAATTTTTTATTTTTATTTTTATTTTTTTTTTAAAAATTTAAAACTAAACTAGACTGCTAAACAGTCACTTTTCAAAATCGATCAATTGATTTTTACAATTCAATCGATTGATGTGAAATAATGAAACAAATGTAACATAATTCTTTACACCTCAGTCGATCGATTGAACTTACCAATCGATCGATTGAGACAGTATACACTGTTTGGACAAATAATTAACACAGACTGGAATGGTAACAGTTCTGTCTCTATCAATCGATTGAGATAGATCAATCGATTGACTCCAATCTCTGCTCTTTAGTCAATCGATTAAATTTTGACAATCAATTGAAAAATGGACTAGAGGGAAGAATTTAACAGTTTGGGTTAATTTAGAATCAATCGATTGATTTTGAAAAATCGATCGATTGACTGAAAAAATAGTGAGTAAGATCCACAGTTCACTACAAAAAATAAGACTATTAGCGGTAATTTTTTGTAGCCAAAAACTGTCACTATTAACCAAAAAACTATTAAGACTATTAGCGACAAGAGTATTAGCGGCTATTTTCTATTAATAGCGGCAGTTTTTGGCTGCCGCTAATGGTCTTATTTTTTTTAGTGGTTCAAGCAGAAAGAAAATTTCAGCAATCACAATTTTTTTTATCATAAAAACTCTCAAAAATTAATGAAATTTTGTTGCTTCGCTGACAGCGGTGCCAAAAACTTGATCGGTTTTAAAGTGAACACTTGCAAGTGCACAAGTGTGATTGTAGCAAGGCAAAAATACGAGTATCGTACCCACAGGGAAGCGTGTAATTCAACCTAAGGAAGTACCAAAGGCGAGATATGTTTGCTATGATTTACCACTACACAATGCAATAATAATAAAAATTAAAATAAAGCTATGCAAGGACGAACTATGACAAATAAAACAACGATGATGAAATTATCAAGGATTCCGTTAACCCTAGATATGTACCTTTACTATCAACAATCTATTTAATCCTATGTTAACTTATTTACCATCATTTTACTACAAGCAAAAAGAATAGAGAAAAGATGCAATTATTGATTCGGTATACAATATCCTAACACTATGACGCATTCAATCACGACATGAATCATGCGAAAGGCATAGCATATCTCAAATACGAAATTATAATAATAAGATTCAATCATACGACATCCTACATCAGTCTACAAGATCAATCTAGGTGGAATAACTCTTTTATTATCGCCGATAATCAAGATCGATGGCTATAAACGAAAGATTGACGGCTATAAACAAGCATTCGATGATAAAATAATAAGTACACACTTAAAGTCATACGATTCAATAATGATAACAAGAAATTGTCGGATTGCAAATAAATTAGTTACTCATCTAGGTGTCGCTTCCTCCATGAACGAGGAGTTTAGCCACTCATCTTCGATCCACACGAACGATGCAAATTCGAAGCCACCATAAAAATGCTCTTTTATTTATCAATTGTTTAATCTTTTTGGCAACGATCAGAGCCTTACAAAGCTTTTATCCTAATTACAAACTACAACTAAAATTACTAAAGAAAACTTGGAAAAAGCCTCAGAAATTTTGCCAAGAGGAAGGCCCCCAAAACCCTAAACACAATGTTGTTTATGTAGGGCGCGGGCTAAAAATTTTACATATCCGGATCAATCAATTGAATTCCAAAATTCAATCAATTTAATTCAAATTTTGAATTTTGAGGGGCTCATTTGAAGTTGAAATCAACCGATTGATTTTAGGAAATCAATCGATTGAATTTGAATTCTAATTTGAGAAGGAAACAGTTGTCATAAGAATTAATCGATTGAGAAAAATTCAATCGATTAAATTTAAATTCAGATTTGAGTGGCAAAAATGGGCGTCATAAACTCAATCGATTGAATTTCAAATCTCAATCGATTGAGCTGGACATGTGACATATTGAGTTTTCAGGACCGATCAGTTCTTTTCACGGATTTTAGTGCTTCTGTTGCTTCTTGATTCAATGCTCCCATGTTCTCCTTAATTACGCTCATTTAGGCTTATGCAAAATTCAACGGTCAAGAACACCTAAAACCACTAAAACTAAATAATAGTCATTAGTTTGCTTTCATCGGATAACCAAATGTTGGTATTATTAGGGTGTGAAATATAGTCATATTTCGACACCGATCAATTGGGTTTCGTTAGACCAACAGGGTCATTGATCCTTGTCTTGGTTGACTAAATGGAGAAGAGTGTCAACTTATGTTTGCACGACATTGGCAATCGAACATTGATATAGAACCATGGTTGGAGTTTAGTATCGCACTGAATTATTTAAAAGACCCTTAATAAGTCATTTTAATGATAAACAAATAAACTGATAAATCATTGAATGGATAAGTACTTAATGAATCAGTAAACTGTTAACCATTGAACCAGAAAATTAATTAATAAACCTTGTAAATCTCTTAAATTTGTTAATCTTATAATCTTTGTTGAAAAAAAAAAAAATTATAGTATGTTGTTTTCTTGTCATAGTAATAGTACTTGTGTTTGAATTTTTATATTTCATTTTTAGATCGCATCCTGTTTACTGTGATTTGTATTTCATGGTTAGAATCTTTCATTCTTATGATTTGTTCTGCGAATTACCTTCATTATCCTATGGATATCACAACTTGCTGTAAACCTCACTTTGCACATTTCACTATGTGAACCATATTGTATATGAACTGTAAGCTTAGTTACATTAAATTGTACTGGAAATCATAACTTAAAATAACTAAGACTTTATTAAACTTCACCGCTTACGGTCGTTTCATGACCCAAAAATTTCAGAGGCCAACCAGTTAAAGCTAAGGGAAAAGGACGAGGAGAGATCCAGGATCGACCATTAGGCTGATAGTTTGAGCTCGTTTTGTCTATAGAGCTACCAGCACTTGCACACATGTGATTTGTTCACGTGTTTATTTGGATCTTTCTCCTTTCTTTTGAGTTTTTCTTAAGTCCAGTACTTTTGAAATCACTGATGTATCTTTTGTAATTGGACTTATTGTAAATATTGGTTTTAAAAAGTTTGAACTTTTGACTACATTTCAATTGTCTTACTTATAATTTCGCAATAAGTAGGATTTTTATACTTGAATTTTGAAAATCCAAATAGCTCGATCAGGTTAACGAAAATGGGAAAAGAAAAGCAAAGCTTCCACAAAACACTTCCTCAATGATTGTAAATCCTTGATGAAAGGAAAAAAGAATGATTTGAATGAAATTTGAAATAAATGATGGCATGTGCCATGCCGACCTCGCCCGTGGATCAGAAATGTGTAGGGCGCGAGAGCCACCCGACGTACGAGGTCAAGGGTTGGGCGCGTGACATAGGGTCAATCTTAACCCATCCCTAGGCCACCTGAGATGCCATATACTAAGCCTTAGTCTATCCCCAAGCCCAAGCTGCGGGCTAAAAATTTTATTTATATATAATTTTTAAAATAAGTACATATTAAAAATAAATTTTAAGAGCACATGCACCAATTAATGGTTGATTATGGGAATAGTATTAATGGTGCTAACTACCATCTAATAACAACTCTTTGTTCATCATTTGCTCTTGGTATTTTATTATAAAATTATATGAAGCAAGAGGAAATCAAACAAATACAATATGTATATATATATATATAAGAAAATTATGATACAACAAATGTTAGTATTATCAGGCATTCAAATAGATAAAAAAGTTTAAACAAATCTATACTAGATTACTATTATTAAAAGTGTAAAAAAAATAGTAAATATTTCAATTAAGTTACCACTTTAAGAACGAAATCACACTAATTCACCTAAAGTATTCTAAGTGCCCCTATATTTTATATTTAGAGTTGTATAATTCTATTATACTTTTCTTTTTTTTTAAAAGCTATATATAAAATTTTCACAAATATGTAGGAAGACTCCTTATTACTTATATTTTTTAATTTTGTAAGTTCCACAACTTCCATTATAAACTTTTTAACTATACGGATCATATGAACTACGTGTCAACCGTTATCATATGGCATATGTCCGACCCGTGCATCATAACCCATACCAAGCGTCCATGCACATGCAGAGTTCCCAAAAGCAACAATGTTTTTTAAAGATCGTTTAGTTTTACATGAAGAAAAAATAGGAATGTCTCATATTTTTTTAAACATAAAAAATTCTTATTTTATTTATGAGGTTGTTGTATCATGCATGTCTTTGTAGTTTGTATAGACAACAGCATTGTATAGTACTACTTATTTTCAATTTGCACCATATAATTTATAATCAACCATTTTTTTTTTAGATGTCATACCACATAGACAGTCCAGATGTAGTGTCTGTGCAAACTTGCACGCAAAGAGGATCCACTTTTGGTGCAGCACACTGGGAAGAACCCCACACAAAAGGTGAGAGCAGGAGTGGGGATTAGAACCCACGACCTGTGCTTCAATAAGGGAAGAGGATACCAATTGAGTTATTCTTCAACCGATTTTATAATCAACGTTCTTATTAATAGACCATCACTCCAACATTTGTTCATGGCCTTTGGCCCCTCACCTAAGTTCCGGTAAGACCTACCTTTGCCATTTAGTTCGGATTGAAGGAGTATTGGGAGGAGAAAATTTATATTCATAATTTGGATAAATGGGCTCCAAAGAGCAGATACACATATCATGTCGTGCACCAATTGCGTTGCTAGAGTTATTATGTTTTCGAATTTTGCATGAAAGATTTTGCAACATATAAACAACTTAAGGCATCTTATTACTATCATAATACATTCGATATGCTTTTGAAGTGATCAAACTTACTTTTATTAAGATTATATTAGATAACTAGAATTCAAACTTAGGAGGTGAATTTATAATTCCATGCTAATTTTCTGAGAATTATTTTCCGTTGAAAATAGTACTCTTGTTTAATAAAGTTGTGAGAAAGGACTTCCCTGAAATTACAATTTTACTGTTTAATTAGTTTGCCTAAGAAATAACTTCCTATAAAATTGGAAAAGGTATTTTTGGCCAAAATTCACAATAGGTTTCATTGATTTCAATTCACTATTTAGGATACGCGATGACAACATTATCTCATGGATTTGCTATTTCAATGGTCTCATGGGTGGATTTACAAATGGCTGCAATGAAACAAAGAAATTAAAATTTGGCAAATCAATTCCACCTTCAATTTTGAACTTTCTCGTTATCAGGAAAGTGGCATCCCTTTAGATGTTCTCTAAGACGGACCTCCATATAAGCATAGTCACCAAGTCTGAGTTCGGGAATAGATCGGCAAAAGGGAAAATTCAGTAAAAAAATTAAAAAATTTAGGAAAATGTTAGGAAAAGATTAAAAATTGTTTCAAAAAATAATTAAAATAAGATTACAAATTTTTAAATTTTTCCTAAAAAGGTCACGATTTTTCGAAAAAATTGCATATTAATTGCGATTTAATTACTAAATTGACTTTCTCAATAAGTTGCTAAACTTGATGATTATGCTTAGAAGGCCAACTATTTATTGAACTACTATGAAGCACATGGCACCAGTGTGGATTGAAATACTTGGATTGATCAAAGATGCATGCCAAGTGACACCACATGAAATAATAGTGGCTTGTAATGCTAGAAGGCTTCGACGGGAGTCAATCCCATACCCTAAACTACCTTAATTATCTACATCCCAATGTCCATATAATTTTATTTATTTTTTATTCCATCTATAATTAGATATAGGAAGATAGAAAGTGATAAATGTGAGAGCCCGGATTTCCTTACCAAAAATCTGCGTTGTCAAATCAAGCATGATCTGAATTACAGTGTTATTATGATAGCAAAATACGAACATCACTTCACAACAACTCGATCATTCCACTCCAATAAATCGGAATGATCGGGCCATCCATTTAAGGTAAGCACATGATACAGAAACAAAGTGCGCAATTGAAGCAATAGAGCTATAACAGTGAATGCAATAGTGACATAAACCCACAACTAACCTATCCAAAAACTATATTGCAAGAGTTATCCATCCACCGATGAAGGCCGACCTTCATCTAAACAGTGGATCACATAGTCCGGTATATTCAAGTACATATCACGTGGTAGAATTGATCAAAATCCCAAAATGAACCCCCAAAAATAACTCAAAATATCCCATCCATATACCAACTCAAAATGTTTCTACGACTGTGAAAAATGCTTCTCGGGTTGATCCTCCTCCTCTCCAGGAGTATAGTCCAAATCCTCTTCTTCACCAGAGTCACGCCCTACATCAAATCCTACAGCTGTGACGTATAGTCGAGGGGTGAGCCTCATCCAAGCTCAATAGGGAATAACAGTTGCAAATCGCTCATTTATCATATTCAAATTCATAAATTCTTGATGCAATTAAGTATAAAAGAAATCTTTTAAATAATTAACATAAATAAGCAAAGATCGTGACTTTGGTTATAATACAAAGATACATCTTTTTAGATATGCAGGTAAGCGTGCTCACAATAATGCATGTCAAGTAAACAAAACATATATAGTGGGCTTGGAAGCACGTAAATCAAACACATTTCAACAATGCATAACAAGAGTTCTTTCAAAAAGGTGACGTGTCACATACCAAGCCCCTGATCTACGTTAACAGGGTCGCTTGGGCCAAGAATCTAAGCCCTTGAGCTACGTTAACAAGGTCTCTTGGGACAAGAGTTCAAGCCTTTGAGCTTCGTTAATAAGGTCGCTTGAAATGAAACGTCAAGCCCCTGAGCTAAGTTAACAGGGTCACTTGCACTGAGACCATCAAGCCCTTGAACTATGTTAACAGGGTCGCTCGATCAGAGACATGGCAAAGGTACAAGGGATGAACACATAAACAAAACAGATGAGAGTGATATCCAATTGAAACATAAAGGTCATATGTTCATGAAGCCAATGAAATCATATATCAAGATGCCACATGCTAAAACATGCAAACATGTACAATTTCACATTTTAAGCGTTCAAATCATATCAAGATTTTCGTATATACATGTATATTTGGAAAAATTAGACATTTAGTAGGTACATCAATCACAAGAATTCGTAGCAAAATGAGAAATCTGGCATGAAATTATTCCCTACATTAATCGTTGCTTATACCCGTTGAAACAGAATTCCTTACTCCGCCTAATTAAAAATAACCTCATAAGTTCCTATATATAATCAAGCCATTAAAGCCCAAATTGGGTCGTTCTCTATATGGTCGGATCGTGATCTAGCTAGCTTCGATGAAGAACAAGGTTGTCCTGTTGCCTTCACAAATCTCAAGTGGCACCCAAGGTTGCCTCTTTCAAATGGCACATGAGTTTGCACGTTCAAGGCCTAAAGTCGTCCCCTTTTTAGCATACACCCGAAGTCGCCCGAGCTAATAACGAAAGTTGTCCGGCGGCTTCACTTAACTCCCAAAATGCCACTTAAAAGTCGCCTTGGCGAGTTTCGCCTGAAACTTTTGTCTTGCGAAAGTCGCCTGGGCAAGCTCGTTAAGGAGCTTAAGTAGCACGCACTAAAAGTTACTGGCCCGGCCAGTTCACACGTCGCCCGCGCTGACCTTTTTGGCTATTTAAGTCGCCTGGGCAGGTTTTGCCCAAACATTTTGGTCTAAAGAACTCGCCCGGGCGGTTTTCATCGCCCAGATCACTTCTTCTGCACATTCTCACGCTAAATTCTTGGACACTTTTCCCCTTGATTCTCATACATGTGATCATGGTGCAGACCATGATCATCACACACAAAACTTAGATTTATATGAACTTTTAGCCTTCGATTTTAGCCCCATGCGACGCTTTCAACCATCGTTTTCTTCCGCGTATGATCGTCGAAAACCGTTGCATGAAATCAAGCTATCGTCGCTCCTCGATCCTAGATACTATAGAATAAGATTTATGTGATTGAGACGCCATATATACCTTTTACATGCAGTTCGTACGGTCGGCGTGGTCGAATTTTAGGTGAAGCTTGGGATATATCCGGTGCCTTGGGATATATACCTTTCACACGTTGCCCGCGCTGACCTTTTTGGCTGTCTAAGTCGCCTGGGCAGGTTTTGCCCAAACATTTTGGTCTAAAGAACTCGCCCGGGCGAGTTCTTTATTTCTTTTGCTTTCTACTTCCAGCAGTGGGATTACCCGACTATTTCTTGCTTAGCCCGAGCGGTTTTCATCGCCCAGATCACTTCTTCTGCACATTCTCACGCCAAATTCTTGGACTCTTTTCCCCTTGATTCTCATACATGTGATCATGGTGCACACCATGATCATCACACACAAAACTTAGATTTAGATGAACTTTTAGCCTTCGATTTTAGCCCCATGCGACGCTTTCGACCATCGTTTTCTTCCGCGTACGATCGTCGAAAACCGTTGCATGAAATCAAGCTATCGTCGCTCCTCGATCCTAGATACTATAGAATAAGATTTATGTGATTGAGACGCCATATATACCTTTTACATGCAGTTCATACGGTCGGCATGGTCGAATTTTAGGCGAAGCTTGGGATATATCCGGTGCCTTGGGATATAAACCTTTCACACGTCGCCCGCGCTGACTTTTTTGGGTGTCTAAGTCGCCTGGGCAGGTTTTGCCCAAACATTTTGGTCTAAAGAACTCGCCCGTGCGAGTTCTTTATTTCTTTTGCTTTCTACTTCCAGCAGTGGGATCACCCGACTATTTCTTGCTTAGCCCGAGCGGTTTTCATCGCCCAGATCACTTCTTCTGCACATTCTCATGCTAAATTCTTGGACTCTTTTCCCCTTGATTCTCATACATGTGATCATGGTGCACACCATGATCATCACACACAAAACTTAGATTTAGATGAACTTTTAGCCTTCAATTTTAGCCCCATGCGACGCTTTCGACCATCGTTTTCTTCTGCGTACGATCGTCGAAAACCGTTGCATGAAATCAAGCTATCGTCGCTCCTCGATCCTAGATACTATAGAATAAGATTTATGTGATTGAGACGCCATATATACCTTTTACATGCAGTTCGTACGGTCGGCATGGTCGAATTTTAGGCGAAGCTTGGGATATATCCGGTGCCTTTGATCTACGGTTCGAACTACCACTACAGATTGGTGGTTAGTGCCAGATTCGAAGGTTGGGTTCCAGAGGAAAACCGTTGCATGAAATCAAGCTATCGTCGCTCCTCGATCCTAGATACTATAGAATAAGATTTATGTGATTGAGACGCCATATATACCTTTTACATGCAGTTCGTACGGTCGGCATGGTCGAATTTTAGGTGAAGCTTGGGATATATCCGGTGCCTTTGATCTACGGTTCGAACTACCACTACAGATTGGTGGTTAGTGCCAGATTCGAAGGTTGGGTTCCAGAGGAAAAAGAGAGCTAATTGGGTCTTGAGTAGTTTAGCCCTAACAGCATCACATGGTGAGGCCCAATACCAAAAGGCTTAATAATCTTCAAGATGCTTGTTTCTAGTGTGAGACTTGTACATTCAGCCAAATATGTGTGGGTTCGCATATCCTCTATGCCTTGGCCGATCTGAGATCGGATCCGATACGTAGCTTTATCCTTAACATCCAAATGGGTACAGAAGCAAAGTGTGTGATTCAGCTACCTGCGGTCATGTTGTCGCTCAAGTGGTCGACATTAACCAATACTGACTACATATATGGGGCGAGATATCGTGTGCCAACATCCGTTACCGAATATATTAACACGATATACCTTTTTCGGGTTTATTGGGGTATTACAATAAACGATTTGATTAGTCCTCCAATTCAAGACCTACCTCAAAGTATAGGAGCCTCCTATAATTTATGTTTAATTTTTATTGTATTTACAATTATAGATCGAGAGATCAAAAGAGATACAATATTATTAGTTTTCAAAAATGAGAACTATCTCAAAATATAGAAATATGTAAGTTTTGTGCTTTAACGTTAAGTAGTTATTAAATATTTTCATTGTTGGTAAAGTAACTGCATGTGCTACCACTAAGACATTGGATGAATAAAAATTAAATCATGACCATAATATATAAGAAGAAATCTTAGACTCCTCAAAATTTACCAGATATCTAAATATATATGATTGCCCAATAAGTGAATGGTTAAAAACTACTTTCAAAATGTTTGATCTGTTTGGGTGAAAGGATACCAAACCACACTGCCTTTCCCATTGCTAAAATTTTGGAAAGAAATGTGATAGGCCTATTATGCATCATCAAACACTATAATAAGTTATTTAGTCGAAGGTAATTGCGCCTTTTAAACCTACTTCTTGGTACTGTAGTTATTTTTTGGGATGTGCTTGTAGAACCATTATGTGTTGCATGTGATCCGACACATATGTTCAAATTTATTTTGTAAAAGATTAGAATGAAAAAATCTACATCGTTTAAATTAATGCAATTAGACGCCATCTAAAGTTATTTGTTGAATTTATATGGAAAATATTAATTTAGACGATTTCGAATTAAACGATAGAGATTGTTTTTCGTCCCAATCTCTTACACCATAGATCTTTACATCTTAAGATTGCGTAAAAAGATCATTTCCATCATGATAGCCAACCATCCTTTTTTGGGCACTTTGAGGTTCTTAATCATCTAGTATAGATAGTTTCCCGATACAATCTTAAGATGAATCCAATCTATATATTGGCATTGTCAACCACCTGTTGGCACTTATATGATATTAAAAAAGGTGTCACGTGCATAAATCAATAACTCGGTCAATCTCCAACTTTATTGAGTAGGCACTATAAAAAATAAGACTGTTGGCTGAATACATAGTGGGGCTCAAGCACTGTAGCCAATTACATCATACCACATAAGTTGTCTGTAAATTTGTCTAAAATAATTGTCCATCATTTATAATTTTCCATTTCTAAATAGCTAGATATTGGGTATTTTAGTATATATGATCTTGTGCTTTGACCATTATCCTTTCACTCATAGTAGAGTTCCTTATTAGATGGTTTGAATCTTCTGAAGAGCATCAACTTGACATGAGTACCATTTTGATGACCCCTCTGACCAATATGATTCCTATCTATACAATGGTCTGGTACTTGGATATTCTTTATGAAGGTGAGGCATTACATGTGCATATTGCATAAGTGATAATGGCTCGTGGCCGACGTTTAAGCACCAAAATGGTGTTTAAATGATCTTTCATTATTAAAATTGAACTTTTTATCTCACGCCATTGAAGTGTGATTAATTATTTTCCCATGTGGCGCACATATGTGATCAATCTAAATTGTCCAAGTGGCATCTATTATTGGAGATGTAACAAGCCAAAGAAACATGCCTATAAGTGGATGTGGACCATCCGATTGACGAACATTCATATCAGCCATTAAAAACTAAAAACAACGGCTGCTATTAGAGTGCACAGATCGAATGATTCCAATGTCCATAAAGGACCATTTTGGGGCATACTACCCGTCTATATATGATCTATCACGTAAACCATATAGATTACCCGCATCCTAAACCATTTACGGTCACTACGAAAAACAAGACTATTAGCGGCAACTAAAAACTGCCTCTATTAACAAAATAACTACTGCTAATAGTCTTAATAGTCTTTAATAGTTTTTTTGTTAAAAAGGCAATTTTTTGCTCCAAAAAACTGCCGTTAATAATTTTATTTTTTGTAGTGGGTATGATCATTTAAACACCATTTTGATATTTAAATGACACTCAGGCGAGTTGGACCCATTTCATAATAAGCGCACCATAAATAGTGCTCGACCTAAAATGAATACTTAAGCAAATATACAAAAAGATATAACATAATAAATAAAAGATAAAATAGCATATCATAAATGCACTTAGTTATTATATTGAACACTCACTGGTTGAGCAATAGCTCAACTGGTATCTTCTTCCCTTATGGAAGCACATGTCGTGGGTTCTAATCCCCACGCCTACTTCTGCCCTTTGTGCGGGTCTCCTCTCAATGTGTTGTACCAAAAGTAGGTCGTCTCCTCATACAAGTTTGCACATGCACTATAATTGGAGTGTCTATGCCGTATGGCATCCTAAAAAAATAAGTTATTGAACACTCAAAAATGTTGAATGACTTTCACGAGAGCTTTTTACTATTTTCTCGCAATAGTGTTGGAGAGAGAGAGAGTGTGTGTCTGATGATGATGACAAAGAGGAGTATGAGAGGGAGAAAATAGAACAAGGAACTTTAGAGTAAATAGAAGGGAAAGAGAAGTTAAGTTCCTTAAACAGTGGGGTATTTTAAGTTACTTAAAAGCCCATATTATTGATTATTTGAGAAGTAGTGTAACAACCCCAGATTTTCGGAACCTACAAGCCATATGCCACGCACGTGTATGTGTGGTTCACAAGAAAACCTGGGTCAACATATACACACGGTGTGTATATGTGTGTAACATATTATATTTTTCCCTTCCTTTCACTATATAAGTGAAAGTGGAGAGAAGTCTCTCCCCTACGTAACATAATTTTAACCTAAATAGAGAGGAGGAAAATAGAGAAAGAGAAAGGAGAGTCTTATAGAGAAGACAGGCTAAGGCCTCCGGTGGAAGACCTGGAGAGAAGGTCGGACCAGAAACGTAGAGATCTCTTCGAAGTAACAGGGATTCGAACGTTAGGTCGAACCGATTACGAGATCCGCCGATTTAGGTAAGAGATAATGCTTGATAAGTGCTTAGGTATGTCTTAATAATAACCTACAATGTATTGGGCAATGACCGATTAATTATATTTAAGATTTAAGGAAATAGGATAGATTTCTTGAAGAATCACGGAGTGAAGGTTTCCGCTCCTCGCTTGAGCGATCTAAACGTCTCGCTCGAGCGAGGACAGAATATATATACCTGAGAATAAGTACGTTACTCGCCGAGCGAGACCCATATAGAAGAATAAGCTCGCCGGCGAGGTATCACTTTAGGCTTCAGACACCTCGCTTTAACCGCCGGCGAGGATAAGAGGCCGGGCGGCGCGGCAACCGCTTTCGGCGAGGTTAGAAAGAGGCTTTCGGCGAGGCTTGGCAACCGCTCGAGCGAGGTTAAGAGGCCACTCGAGCGAAGCTAAGCAACCGCTCGAGCGAGGTACCAAAACTAAATTAAATTTCTGTTATGTATACTAATATACCTCATGTGAACTATGCGCTCCAGGAGTGCTAGTGACCACTGGTGACCATTCTAAGGCATGTCCTTTCGCATGAAATGTAGGTTGACGTGAGATCAGTACGTGTCATCACTACGAGAAATGACCACTGGGTTTTGCCTTGAGGTAGGGAACCTTATCGAAACATGTACATTGTTCAATTTCGCATGTATAGTATAGATCTAATTGCTAAACTAAGTATCTCATCATGTCACATAAATAGAGCGTGCGTGTGTAGACTTCAGAAAATGAAGCCAGGGGTCCCAAGGGGACGCAAGAACTACAAGATGAATACCTATATGATACGATATACCAGTAGCATCCCAGGGGTGCAGATGAGAATCAGTGGGGAAAAGAAAGTAAGGTGATAAGGCCTAATATATTAAAAATTAGCACAATCACGGTGAATAACTATATGTAAAGCACACTTGATATTTTTGTTATTTAAGGTTTGTTTAGAATACCCCACCGACGTAGCGAGATACCCACGACTGACTCAGCAGGATATCTATGACCGATACGACGGTTAATCCGTATACAGTAGCACATCCCAGGGATGTAGATTTAACAGTAGACCCCACCACCTAGGAGAAAGGGGCTTGGGGCAATATTCCCAGGAAATACAAAATTGATAACTGTCTAGTTAGACGACGATGGTGGGTATTCCATCGGGGCTCGATGCTATATTGGTCGGGGACTATTTAAGTTAAAGAGTTAAGTTATTAGGCCGAATTCACAACTAAACAAGTAAGATGAGAAAGAACAAAACCATGCAAAGTAAGTAGTTGTATTCATCTTTTCCTTAAGTTATTTCGATTGTCCTTCGGATAGTAATGAGATAAAGCGTGTATTTTCTTTTCTTTGACGACATATGTCATAATTAATCTATATGTTCTTTACGTTTCTCTACTGGGCTAGGATGTAGCTCACCCCTTAGACTATACGTCGCAGGTGCAACACTCGCGGCAACACAAGCTTCGAGAGACGTTGATCCAAAAGGTTCGGATTTCACGGCCGGAGAAGAGTTAGAACCTCCTCCTGAGGAATTCTTTTAGAAGTTCTTTACGTTTAGGAGTGGTGAGTAGAGAGTACTCGTGGCTTGGCATGTCAAGTCATTTCTTTTAAATGAAATTAAGTACTATACTTTCCTTTTGACGAACCATCGGGGGTGATATGAATGTCACCAATGGTTCGAGACAGTTCCTTTGCTCATGAATTGGCATGAGACCGGAACTGTCTGTTGGTTGCTAGACTTTGTTGAAACACGGAGACTTAGTTAGTTCAAAGCTTTGGTATTTTGAATTGTTGGCTTTTACTTGTTACTTGATGTTTCGCGTAGATTTAAGGCTGATGGCCTTGATTTGGGCGACAAAATTTAATCACGCAGTTGGTATCAAAGCCGTTTCTTCTAGAAATTCTGACAATCATTCTTTTGTCAAAGCATAGAGACTTCTGCTGACGAAAGTTAATTTCATATGCAGATCGTGATGTCTTCGGGAAGGAGAGGTCGACCAAGGGGTGGTCATGATAGGAACTTACGCAGTAGAGGTGAGTTCATCTCGCCAACGAACAGAGTACCATTGGGAGAAAGAGAAATTCCCGAGAGTAGTAGTCAAGGGAACAAAGACCAGGCCGAAAATCACGATCAAGACCGTCAGGGTCAAGATCAGAGAGAACAAGATAGGATCAGGGAGAGAAATGAAGAGAGAGAGGAGCGTCAGAGGATGATGCACACTATGGAAACCATGGCGGCTGCCATGGCAGCATCCTTGTCGGCTCAAAATACTGGTAATCATCATCAGCCACCTACATCTCCAGTAGTACCAACACCACCAGCAGTTTCAGCATTTACGGAATTCCGGAGGATGAGACCTCCTAACTTTTCAGGGCAAGCAGACACTATGGCTGCTGAAAATTGGCTAAGTGAGATGGAAAAGCTTTTCAACGTACTCACTTGCACGGAAGATGAGAGCGTCCGTTGGGCAGCGTACATGTTAGATGGGGAGGCTGGACCTTAGTGGAAGTCTGTGTCGCGAACTAGGGCTCAGGAGACCCCAAATGTACCATGGACGTGGAATGAATTTGTGGAAGAATTCAATAAACAGTATTTCCCCGAAGTTGTGAGAAATCAGATGGAAGTACAGTTTTTACAACTCCAACAGAGAAACATGTGATGAGAGTACGCAGGTGGAGTTCATGAGACTTGCTCGTTCGCTTCCGACTACGTGGTTCTGAAGCAATGAAAACAAAGAGGTTTCAACGAGGTTTGAGGCGGATATTCGAGGAGGAGTTGCTCCATTTCAGACTAAGAACATACGGAGAGGTTATGAGTAAGGCACTAGTGGTGGAAGAAGAGAACAACAACCGCTTCCAGTCAAAGGGAATATGAGGAAGAACAAACATGGATCGAGCAGGCTGGAACTACGAGCCAATAAACAAAAGCCGAGTTTCATAGTACAAAATCGAGACAACCGTTTCAAGCGGGATATGGAGACCACACTGTGAGCACATATCAAAGGTTTCCCTTTCTGGCATCAGGGAGACCGATGAGATATGAGAGTCCTGCCATTTCTACTGGAGCTATGATAACACAAGGCTTCTCACGAGCTGCATCTTCAACACCAAGGGATACTTGTGCCAAGTGTGTCAAGTCCCACAAAACGGCTGATTGCAGACAAGGGATGCGAGGTTGTTTTAATTGTGGCAAGATGGGCCACGTGATTAAGGACTGTCCTGAGGCAAACAAGGAGAAGACAGCTTCAGCTTCGATGTCATGACCAATTCAAGCAAGGAAAACGGTCGTGCAAGGGATAGCCTATGCAGTCACTGCTCAGGAAGCAGGGAACGTGCATGACGTCATCCAAGGTGAGAATCTTTTTAAATTTAAGAAATTTCATTTCTTTAGATAGAGAAGGTGCATTCAGTAGAAATAGTATAGTTTCTTTTACTAAACACTAAATTTATACGTGAACTAGGGGTGTGAATGGATGTGTAATTTATTGTGTGTATGTATGTATACTATAGGTACTTTAATCGTGTATGAGAAAGGATGTTTCGTTGGATATGACGCTAGAGTATTGATAGACCCAGGGTCTACCCACTCATTCGTCACTCCACGATTTGCCAAGAGGATGAAGATTGTTCCAGAGGTGTTGGACTTCGTCCTATCTGTGTCTATTCCGACTCGAGAATTAATAGACACGGAGTTAGCTTGCAAATCCATCATTGTAGCAGTTCGAGACCTAGAGGTGCATGAATTGGAAGCAAAATTGATACTGCTGGACATGCAGGGGTTTGACGTGATCCTTGGCATGGACTGGTTGGCGCAACACAGTGCAACAGTCGACTGCAAGAACAAGGTCGTCATTTTCAGACCCAACACAAGAAGATCATTTCGGTTTCAAGGAATCAGGTCGTCATCTATGCCATTGATCTCAGCAGTAAGGGCCGAGAAAATGATCAGAAAAGGCTGCGGCGATTACTTGGCATTCTTGAAGGCTGATAAGGAAGAGAAGGATGTCATTTCGGAAATCGCAGTGGTGCGAGAGTTTGAAGATGTGTTCCCAGACGAATTGCCAGGGTTACCTCCAGAGAGGGAAGTGGAATTCGCTATCGACTTAGCGCCAGGAACGGAACCTGTCTCAAAGGCACCATATCGAATGGCTCCTACTGAGTTGAAGGAATTGAAGGAACAGTTACAAGAACTTATGGATAAAGGGTTTGTAAGACCAAGTGTGTCTCCTTGGGGAGCACCTGTCTTATTTGTAAAGAAGAAAGATGGGTCAATGCGTTTATGCATTGACTATCGACAGTTAAACAAACTAACTGTGAAGAACCGATACCCGTTGCCGAGAATTGATGATTTGTTCGATCAACTGCAAGGAGCAAGGTATTTCTCTAAGATCGACCTCAGGTCGGGATACCATCAGTTGAGAGTTAAGGCCGAAGATATTCAGAAAACTGCATTCAGAACACGGTATGGACACTACGAATTTTTAGTGATGCCGTTTGGGTTGACAAACGCACCGGCGTCGTTTATGGACTTAATGAACCGGGTGTTTAAACCACATCTGGATTCTTGCGTCGTAGTGTTTGTCGACGACATTTTGATATATTCCAAGTCAGAAGAGGAGCATGAGAAGCATCTAAGACTCGCTCTACAAACTTTGCGTGAACACCAACTTTACGCCAAACTCAGCAAATGCGAATTTTGGTTAGAAGAGGTTAGCTTTTTGGGACATGTCGTCTCCAAGCATGGTGTCACAGTGGACCCGTCCAAAATCGAAGCAGTAGTGAATTGGGAACAGCCTAAGACAGTGACCGATATCCGTAGTTTCCTTGGACTGGCAGGTTACTATCGACGTTTTGTTGAGGGGTTTTCAAAAATATCGGGACCTCTCACAAGACTTACAAGGAAGGATGCGAGATTCGAATGGAGTGAGGCGCAGAAGAGTTTTCAAGAACTCAAACGAGACTCACTTCAGCTCGATATAGCGATTCCTTCAAAGTGGGGGGATTCGCAGGTACGGATGCTTCAGACAATGGTTTGGGTTGCGTGCTCAACCAACACAAGAAAGTGATAGCTTACGGGTCCGCATAGCTTGAAAGAACATGAGAAGAACTATCCGACACATGACCTAGAGCTAGCAGCAGTCATATTTGCGTTGAAGATTTGGCGACACTATTTATACGGTGAGACCTTCGAGATTTTCACCGATCATAAAAGCCTCAGATACTTGTTCACACAGAAGGAACTAAATATGAGACAATGCAGATGGATGGAGTTTCTTAAGGACTATGGTATTCATATAGTATCATCCAGTAAGGTTAACGTGTAGCCGATGCCCTAAGTCGGAAGGGTCCAAATTGCTGGGCTTTGGTTACGGGTATGCATAGATGGAAGTTGTTTGAAGATCTTCGATGTATGATGCAAATATTGAGCCACGCAGCTTCTGAGGGCCTTTTGGCTAACATATCAGTGAGACCAGTAATATTCGAGCACATCCACGAGCTACAGATGAGGGACCCGGCGTTAATGAAGAGTCATCAAGATGTAACTGAGGGCATCAGATCAGATTTCTCAATCAAGGAGGATGGTTCCTTGTTGTTCAAGGGTCGACTCTGTATTCTGGACAATGTTGAGCTAAAGCGAACTATCCTTGACGAGTCACACAAATCAAGTTACGTGATACACTCAGGCAGCACGAAAATGTACCAAGATCTGAAAAGGAATTACTGGTGGAGAGGTTTAAAACAAGATGTAGCTGAATACGTTTCACGATGTTTGACGTGTCAACAAGTGAAGATTGATCATAGACACCCTGCAGGATTGTTGCAACCTCTACCAATACCAGAATGGAAATGGGAATCAATATCTATGGATTTCATCGTTGGACTACCGCGTACGGCAAAGAGATATAATGCCATCTGGGTAATCGTGGACCGACTGACCAAGTCAGCACACTTCCTACCTTACAACACGATGTATACAGCAGGAAAGCTAGTGGAACTCTATATGAAGGAAATAGTACGCCTACACGAAATCCCAAGTAGCATTGTCTCCGATCGAGATCCGTTATATACATCAAAATTCTGGAAGAAGTTTCAGGAAGGGATGGGGACACAATTAGATTTCAGTTCAGCTTTCCATCTGCAATCAGACGGACAAACAGAATGGGTAAATCAAGTAATAGAAGACATGCTCAGAGCTTGTATGTTGGAAATGCAAGAATCGTGGGATCAATGTTTACCGTTAATCGAATTTGCATATAATAACAGTTTCCAAACAAGCATCGCAATGGCACCATATGAAGCATTATACGAAAGAAGGTGTAAATCGCCCATCAATTGGGAGGAAACCGGTGAAAAATTTGTTTTAGGGCCCGAGTTGCTGAAAGAAAATGCCACAGTCGTCCGAATCATTAGGGAGAAACTTAGTCGGCTCAAAGCAGACAGAAAAGATACGCTGATATCAAGCGGACCAGCGTCGATTATAAGGTGGGTGAACACGTGTTTGTCAAGGTGTCACCTATGAAGGGCGTGATGAGATTTGGAAAGAGGGGGAAATTGAGTCCACGATATCTTGGACCATTCGAAGTTTTGGGCCGAGTTGGCGAAGTTGCATATCGCATCGGCTTACCTCCGGTGTTCGATCGAGTACATAGCGTTTTCCACGTTTCTATGCTCAAGAAATATGTGAATGACCCTTCCCACATTTTGAAAGGTCAATCACTAGAGATGTGTGAAGACATGAGCATGATAGAAGAGCCGGCAGAGGTACTGGATAGAAAGGAGCAAGTACTACGCACCAAAATCATTCCCTTAGTACTTGTTCGATGGAATAATCATCCGACCGAAGAAGCAACATGGGAACGGGAGGCTAATGTCAAAGAACAATACCCCAAGCTGTTTGAGAGGGTCAATTAGAATTGTTTGTAAATAGTGACGTCACATAACACTTTGATTTCAAGTATAAATTTCTATATTTTTTTAGCTTAAACTGTTTGTTACGGCGGACTCCTCATGCGTTTCCGATCACCGTGTCCTTAAGTAATGTTAGGGGTGATTTGGATCACAATGTTTCCGAATGAAAGAACGGAGGAAGACAGGATACGAGCTTATGGATGACTAAATCATGTGATGGGCTCGCTCGAGCGAGACTTCACACTCGCTCGAGCGCGAGCTACATAAAATAACAAACATGACGTATTTTGGGCTCGCTCGAGCGAAGAATAGTGACCGCTCGAGCGAGGTGTATTTGTCGCTCGAGCGAGGATTCCAAGCCGCTCGAGCGAGGCCAAATTTTTATGCCAGTTACCGTTCTGTGATCGCTCGAGCGATAACTAACGACCGCTCGAGCGAGGACAGACTATATATATAGTGGATAGATTGCTAAACACCCATTTCTTCTTCACGCGAGGAGTTTGGTGCCGAGCGAGGGTCTAGGGTTTTCACTTTCAAGCATTTTCCGTCCGATTCAAGCAGGATTCGAAAAATCCGAACCGTCCAAACCATTTTCCTAGGTAAAATCTACCTTCTCCACACTCCTTTACATTTTTTTTTTAAACTCTATCACTCTAATGGCTTCTTCAAGCCCTAATCCCCAACCGAGGAAGCGAATGGAGACCCGATCGCCATCATCGCGAAACAAGGCACCACAACAACAACCACCACCACCACCGGCACCCATCCCGATCCAACTTGATGATTGGTGGGGCACGAAAGAAATGGAGCCCGAGTGGGAAATTCATCCCTAGTGCTTTATTGATCCGACATCCACGAAATGGACATCGTATTTCCTGACAAACCACCAACTCTGACCCTTACTTACACCATTTGGACCTTGGTACTATCCGAGATTAGTCCGATTATTTTATCAGACCCTCACGACCAATGTAAATGAAGACACCATCCTCGTCACAATTGACGGGAAGGATCTGTCTTTGGGAGGCGGCGATGTATCCGCCGTCATGAACTGCCCTCTCACCTACACCCCGACCCCAAACACACAACCTCCACTTGTTGGGAACATCGGGTTTCCGACGATCATTGATGATATTACTGGCGGCGCGTCCGCATCGGGTCAATCCATCACCCGATCCCAGTTACCACCAGACATGTGGTTTTTAGACATCATTTTCAAGAAATATTTACACCCTACCGGTCATGACCAAGAGCGTCGTGACACCTTTTTACGAGCCTTGCACTCTGCCTTCCACAATGGTCGAGACTCAAACCCACTTGTTTCAGATCCAGATTGTGCCATCAATTCTTTGCTAAAAATAAAACAAAAAGATCTATTCATTGGTTGCTTGCTTCAACAGAACACGTACATTCATTGTCTTCACAATAAATATTTCAGAAAAATTACAATTATTCTTTTTAATATTGAATAAACAATTATATTGAACGTAAATTAATGATATAAATTAATGATACAAATTTCAAAAAATAGAAACTTAAGAAAATACTGCCTAAGAATTGAACGTACACATCAAACTGTAAATCATTTATAATGAAAGATATTTAAACAACTGATCCCCCCTTGAAATTTTGGATACACTAGATAGATGCCAACCCCAAATTGAGCAAACTAAAGGCTAGGTTTAAACCATATAATCATAATACCCTTAAGGCTATCCAACATGCCAAAAGCATGACTCAACCTAATTGTTCCGACCTGACCCTGCAGGCCAAGTCTATGTGCTCGACCTGGTTTAAAAGTAAATGGGTTGGGCAGGTTTGCTAGCAGGCTGACTCGATCCATTAACATCCCTAGAAGGTGTGCTTGTTAATGGCCTACTTTCCATTCAAACAGCTTTAAGCATCCATTTCACAACATTAAACATGTGAAATGCGGGTTGAGAGGGAAGTATCTTGGGTTGTAAATGAAGGTACCCTATCAGTAAACGTTATTATTATCATGGAATTGCAAATTCACTTTCCATAATGAACACGAAATCAGGTTGAACCAGTTGGACCTGATCATTTCCCTTACCAGTTGGACCTGATCATTTCCCTTTCAACTTGCATGAGATCAACTATGTAGACTTGTAGACTGACATTGTACAAATAGGAGCCATGGCAGCCTAAATTTGCACCACATGACATATATGTTTGATCAATCCAAGCTGTCCAACTTGGAGCCAGTTATTGGCACATTTCCCGAGCAAAGAATTATTCCCTAGAGAGGATTGTCTTACGATTTCTGCACTTTAATATCGATAAAACCATCCATTTTAGAGTGCATAAGCATGACTGTTTAAATCCTCCAATGAATGAGATTTTTGGGCTGGAGGTAGACCCTAATTGGAGCTACTACTTTGACAAGTTGGACCTTCAAAAAATGTGCCAAGTGGCCTAGAAGTGTGTTCAATACCCCACAATATGTAAAGTGTCTGTTAAGACCCATTTATCCATTTTTTTTATATGTTTTTATTTTTCTGTCTAAGTGTTCTGTTTTATGTGTTCATGATTATGAATCAATCTATCAAAATAGATTTCTCAACCTACTCACATAATAAATGTGTTGTCATGCCTCGTTTTCTTTGTCGAAGTTGTATTTTTCGGCTAAGCAGAGAGAACAATATTAAATAAACAAGCCAAAGATGCAAAGGTGTAAGGGTCTTACTCCTTTATATTGCAAAGAATGGTTTTGGTAATTCCCATTAAAACAGTTTGTAAATGGATATAGGTAATCATACATGTGTCTATATATATATATATATATATATATATATATATATATATATATATATATATATATATATTGAAACTTACAACTCATATTGACCTTATTCCAAAAACAGAGATGCCTATTTCCATTTCACAATTTAGGATCATTAGCCTATACAATTTCTTTTATAAGATAATTGAAAATGTAATCTTCAATCACATCAATAAAATCATTCCTTCATTCATATCCTAAGAACAAGGAGCCTTTGTCAAAGGTTGGAATATCTAAGAACAAGGAGCCTGCTTTCATATCCTAAGAACAAGGAGCCTTCATTCATATCATTATGGCTCATGAGCTAATAACATCCTTGACAAGAAAATTATATGAGTTTCCTGTTGGTCTTTTGTTGATAAAGTAAAAAATAGAATATCAGGCTTGAATTCTAAACTCTTTATATGAAGGCAGAAGATTAACCTTACTGAAGCACGTATTGGGGAGTATTCCAAACTATCTTTTACAAATTTTACCTATCCTGAAGTATGTAATTCAAGAACTGGAAAGAAGCTTTGAAAATTTCTTTGGGGTCAATCAGAGGGGAAAAATAAAGCGCACTTGGTCAATTGGAACACTATAACAAGGCCTAAAAATGAAGCAGGTCTAGGAGTTTGAAGCGTAGAAGATACCTAAACAGCCCAATGCTGGAAATTAATATCTGAGAGCAACATTTGGTCAAGATTTCAACAAGAATTATGGGGACTATACTGTTGCAAACAACACTTCCAAAATCTGGAAAGGATATCAAAGAATCTCGCGCTTATCATATAAAACTCATTATGGCTAGTTAACTCAGGTCAAGGTTTCAACAAGAATTATGGGGAATATATAATCATAATACAATATAAAAATGATAACAATGAAACTCATTACTTTCGGGGCAGACATTTTGCCAGCCCCATTACTTTTTATTGCAAAACTATGCCCGTATTCAGCCAAATAAAAATTCGAGCTTAACTCGGCTCAATTCCTTTCGGGCTTGGGTTTTAATCTAAGCCCCAACATAGCCCGAATTGGATTCGAGCCAACTCTGACCTTTCTGACTAACATTAGGCCCTAAACTATTATCCTTGGCTCGACCCGACTCCTTTTGAGATTGGGCCTTTTATTTAAGCCCAAATCCAACCTAAGCCGAGCTGGTTTGCTTTAATATATTGCATGCCTTTACCAATCAAAAAAAAAAAAGTTACACTACTGATGGATCAGTCTCACTTTGAGGGGCTGATTATGGTGGCCTATTCAGGGATCATAGCGACACCGTTTGTGTAGGTTTTTTGGGTCATATCTTTGCTCTGCTAATTTGGCTGTTGAATTAGAGACTACTAGAGGACTACGTATGATTGCTGATGCACTAAAAGGCTTGAATATTATTGTAGAAGTTGACTCTCTTATTGTTGTGAACATTGTTAGTGGTATCAAAATAACTCCTTGGAGGTATATTGTTGTTAGCTGAAGAGATCAAGGTGCTGGCCAAGAAATTCTGAAACTGTTTCTACATATGCCCACCAGGAATTAAACAGAGGTGCTGCATTTCTTGCTAAGAAGGGACTGAAGTAAGCAATGTCGTCAAATGTATCACCACTGAGCAATTTCCTTCTAAATTCTCCCCAATCTTACATCATGATTTTTTATGTATATACTCCCACATGTAAATTATTTGCGCTTTAATGAAAGGGTGAGGACCCCCCAAAAAAAAACCTTAAGCACATCTTAATTAATAGGGCAAAAATAGTAGATTAAAGTGGGAATGTAACTATGGTACTGATTGTCATGCTTCCTCTGCAAGAACTCTCTTTACACCAATGATTCAATACTTCTAACCAATATAATGGCTAAGGCTCCAATTTTCTCCTCTTCTCATTCTGATAACAAGACAGTAAGACTTATGGATGGTTCCTCTATTTCCATTTAAAGACGAAAGAATAGTCTAAGTTCTCACTCTAACTATTTGATTGCTTCTTCATGTTTCAACTTTGTCTCCCAATTATGTATGTTAGTAATCTCTCCAGAAACTTCAATGTAATGTCACCATTTTTCCTTCTCAATGTCTCTTCCAAAGACTTAATAACAAGGAATCTGATTTGCCGAGGGTGTGAATCTGGTGCATTGAATGTCTTCAATTTCTAAGCAATAATCATTAAAATATCATGTTTCCAATGGTATACGCCAAATGAGTAAATAAAGTCCCACAAAGATATTTTTTGTCAGACAAAACAAAACAAGCCAAAAGGCTAATATCCAATAAAAAAAATGACAAATAAAACTACTTATCAGCACAACAAAAATACAATGCAAATAGGTGATTTTATTTCGGGGAAAAAAAAAAAAAAAAAAAGCAAACCTGAAGCTCTTTGATTTGACCCTTCATCACATAAGAGCAGAAAAAACAACTATCCAGTGGCTCATCACAAGGAATTTGAACTGAAGTAACAGGCACCATATCCCTGTTTCCGTCCATTGAGCTCGTATATTTATCCAGCGGTGGTGGTAATAATGAGGTAGCATGCCTTCTGGAATAATAGGCTTGTGAGTTTTTTGATGTCCGAGAACTAGAGCAAAGTGGTTTTCTAACTAAAATAACATTGTTGACGGGACCTGAACAATAAAAGGGAGCAGCAATATATAAAACAGATAACACATTCCTGCTGAATCTAGACTCATAATTCAAAATAAAAGAACAATGAGTTTGTTTAGTTTGGGCAAATACTTTCAATGTAAACACCACAGCCACATGGAAGCATCATATAGAGTGAGAAAAATATTTAAAATAGCATGAGACTATTTAATGCAAAGGAGAATATACACCCACACACATCCATCTTGTTTTGATTACAAGTTTCATAATCAATAGCTTCAACCATCTGCATGAGAAGGTACCCTCGAAATAATAATCTGAGGTCCTCGCTCCAAAAAGATGAAAGCCTGGATTCATTTTATGCACAGTTGAAACACATTTCATGTTTGAATTAAAATATAGATGCGAGGTGATTGTGCTTGTTGTTAAGCTATTTATTATTTACAGCTTGCAAAAATTGCGAGGCTTTCTATTTTTTATCAATAACAATTATTATTTAGTTACCACTTGGTAACTTAAGAGCTGCATAGTCTTGACCTTTGAAGAAATTGCATGTAATGGAGTCATCGTATTACACTGTTGGGCATGGATGGTTTATTATGAGCTAAACCAGTATTTCAAAGAAGATAATATGAATTTCTTTATTAAAATTAGATAAATAAATTCATATTATCTTCTTGTTAAAAACTAGATCAGCTAGTAATATGAGAATTATCCAGTGATGGAACAACAATTTTGTGTAACATATATTTCATTAGTCAAACACAGATTTCAAAATGCAGGCCCACATGGTTGCCAGAGAATTACATCATTTATCTAATTTCCTGTAATTTTATATTATTGTTTATAAGTACTTTCTACATGTGTGTGGACATTTCAATGTAACTTTCTTTAGAGATGCACCCTACAGTAGGTTGTGTTCAGGTGGCATAGCATTAGTTGATTTAGCTAATGGCTTTCCACAAGTTACCCATTACATGGATTCTATATAAATAAAGTACCCAATAGTTGGATTTTGCATAAGGCTGATCGAGAAGGTAAATTAACAGGCATCAGAATAATTTTACTTGGAAAATAGCCATTTCATAGTTTAAATTAATTACTTTGTGGTTCTTCATATCTCCTCTTACAGGTTTTGTAATTCTTAGAAGAATTGATCATTCATTCTTATCCTTCGGAACATTGTCCACCATCATTAGGACGGACTTTTTAGCAGACATGTTATGATTATATGCTTTGTGTTGTCAATCCGAAAGGTGCTGAAATGGAGGAATAGTTTTGTTTCTTTTTTCAGCTGAAGTTTGCAGGAGAAGCAACAAAAATTTTGTCATATTACAGTGTAAAAACTGAATAACCTGTGGACCTGATTTTTTATAGAGTGGTAAATTTTTTCATATTACAGTATAAAAACATTGTGTTCTTGTAGTGCAGGTGGTGGACCCAATTACAGGCTTGCAAGGTTATCAGCCACACACATCAGTTTTTGTGGCTGTCAATTTAGTCAAACTTTTTTTCATAAATACAACAAGATGAAAGTAATTGAAAGAAAAATAATTACTTTTTTTTCAGAGCAGGTATAGTCCTGCAGCTGCTGACATCAGCCCTATTTTCACTGACGCCATTATTCCACTAATTCAATGATGGTCGATTCCTCCTATTTTGCAACCTTTTGTTCGAATTTACATAGTTGTTTGTGCTACTCCATATAGTTGCTGAAAGTGTTGATCTTTGTAGTTCATAGTTACCTGATGATATCTTTTGTATCCACTATTTTCTTTAATTCATCTATCACATTAAGGCATTATTGCTTTTGGGCAAGTCTCGTGAAATAGTAATTTCAGCTGACTTTGTGGTAGAACTGCGAGTGAAGGGTCTGAATATATGTGTTGGGTCTAGACAACTTGGTGAATCTTTCTTAGTGATTTTGTTGCTCTCTTTGAGATTGGTGGATTATGACTGATATGAATTTCCCCCAAGTTTTGTCTGTTTGATTTGTGAACCCAAGTACATCTGCTCTTTGATCGCCATCATAATCATCCTCAGCTGCCTCCTGGATTATTGAATCTAGATCAGATAACCTGTGTCACCTCCTTCTCCACATTATAGTCTCTTCCAAAAGCTCCTAAATTCGTCTTGCTGATGGTTCTATAACACCTTCAGTAGTGTTGGTAATGTTCTCGTTACATTCCTTCAATCTTTCCAAGGTCCTTTATGTGCCCAATCTTGCTACCAATCTACTTTCAGTCAATAGTTTAAACTAAAAATTGAATTGCTCCATAGCATTCAGGACTGACTACGAGGAAAATTATTATTACTAAATATATTAATCTACATATAAGACACTAAAATGTCATGAGATCCAAAGAAGCCCTAAGGAATTGCTCCTCCACATGCATGATAAGGGTTGCAGTTGCCACGCCTATGAAGAACCTAGGACTACCATTAACCTAGATCTTGTCAAAATGCTATTTTTCAATGATTATATGGCTCTTGAAGCTTGTAACAACATAAGATTACTATAGTTTATACCAAAGATGCTTAGAACTGGCGCAATTCGCAGATGGTCAAAACTTTTTAAGAAAATAAATTAACGTCCAACATTTACAAATAATATCAAACGTTGATATCAAGATGTTTAGAACTAGGTACATTCATATACATTCAATATTGGAGCCAAACAATATAAGTCATATCAGATTTGGATGATACAAACCAATATGAGTTCTTTTTCCTAAGCATTTCACCAATACAAGTTTAAATCAAACAAAACTTCTTAGTATTCTAGTTGAATGATACAAGGTCTAATATCGAGATCTTATATCTTCGCCTGGGTAGCGGCCCGGTCAAGATTGAATAGTGGAAAAGGTGGGTAATGCCAAACTGTTTTGACCCCGACTTCCTTGACCCTACCAATTGAGAGCCCCAAATGAGTTAAAAGATTAATGGGTTTGGAACAGGTCAGCGCCCCGAACAGTCATAAAAAATTATTTGAACCAAACAATAAGCATAAAGGAAATAAAATAGTACCACATTCTCTTTTAGGCATTTAAACAAACATGTGATATGCTTACCCTATTATTGCATAGCAAAGGGTAGTTGGATAATAGATAAGCATTTTTTTTTTTTTTTTTTAAAAATCGAAAGAAGAAAGAGAACAAAATAAAGGGTACCTGGATGAGAGCCCATAAGGCCCAATACATGTGCGATGCTGGCATAAAGGAATTTGTCTCGATGTAAAGAGCTCTGAGATCTTCATCGGATACCTGGTGAAAAGAAAGAAACAAACTCAGTTCTAAAGTTGAGCTATTTACTTCTGGGCTACCATGCATCTCACTGACATACTGACTAGTTTTGTGTAATTAGTTAATTACAGTGGCAATCAGGCTCACGAAAAAAGTAAATATACAAAATAAAATTGGTCAGTTTCGCTTTAATATCTTTCAAAATTTTGTGTAATGTTGTTGTCATGTTAATATCAATTCCATCTCTCCTTGTGGTGTGTTTGATTCACATAATATAAAATTGCGATAGATAACATCAAACCACTCTTCTCCAACAATCTTTCCGGGAATTATTTGCTCATTTTGTGGAAGCCATGTGATTAAACAGAGGTAATAATGTACAAACAATATGTTGTGGCAAAACAAGTAGGAAGATGGAGTTTTTGGTAGGTTTGATTATGGCAAGATGATTATTGGTACAGGTTTATGAGTATTTCTTGAACGATCGAGATAGATTTAGGAACTATAGGCTCCAACTCTCAAGAGATAAAAAAATTGTAGTGTGAATATGGTGTAACTAATTAAAAAAATATATCTTAAGAGAAAAATAAAACAAACCTGATAAAGCAGATGGTGAATGGTTGTGCAAAAAATACAACAAATACCCCAAAAAAATTTCGTGCAAATGTTGGTGAGAGCTGCATTCTAAACTCAGAAACGGAGACGGCGACGGGATCGAGAACCCAGGGCCTACCTAAATGGTCTGCGCGTTGCCTTCGTGAAGGGAAGCCATCGGGGGATTGGGTGCCAACATTAAATGAGAGAGTGTGGCGTGAGGGATGAAGTTTTTGATGCATTGAGAAAATCTCATGCCATCGTCTTTTTCTTCTGTGCAACAAGATCATCAGAAGGGAGTAGCTAGGGTTTGGTAATAGAGGAAGAAATAAGGAAGATAAGGACCTAGGTTTTGAATTAGGTTTCAAGTTTTCCTTTTTTGTGTTTGAAGACTAGTATTTATATGATATATTTATTAAAAGGACAAGTTTTCCCTTTAAAAAATATATTAATTACCCGCCTATCCTATTGTTAAAAACCACGGTTATGAGGTACTAAACGACTACTTTAAGCAGTCGAAATGTTTACCACAGCTTTTGACAGCAATACTTTTCGTACCACTACTGTTGTTGTTTTCTCATTTTCACGTAGTGTGTGACAAGTCAAGGTCACTGATCTCCTTGTCCAACAAGGCATTAATGATGCCCTACTTAGAAAAGAGATGGGAAAGAAGACAGAGATGTCTGATGAAGAATGAAACTCTATTGATAAGAGGGCCGTAAGCACTATCCGATTGTGTTTGTCCGATGAATTTCTATATAATGTTCTTCACGAGAAGACGACTGTGGATCTGTGGAAGAAGATGGAATCTCTCTATATGAAAAAATCGTTGTCTAACAGACTCTTCATGAAGAAGCAACTCTACACCCTTCGTATGAAGGCTGGTACGCGTATTCATGACCATTTAAATTCATTTAATAAAATAGTTAGTGAACTATTGAGCATTGAGGTGAAACTTGAAGAAGAAGATCTTGCACTTCTCTTGCTCACCTCATTGCCACCATCTTATAAGCACCTTGTTACCATATTAATTTATAGTAAAGATACTATTACAGTCGAAGAAGTGACTGCTGCACTTCTTTCGACGAATTGAGAAAATAGCCCGAATCTAACTCTGAAGGAATTACTCTCTTAAGCGAAATGGGTCAAAACCATGATCGCAAAAGAGACAAATCCAGAGGGGATAATAAATCAACGAGAGGAAACAACATGTCTAAATCTAGGAGTGACGGAAAGGATATTATCTGTTACTTCTATAAGCAATCTGGACATATTCGCAAATATTGCAAGCAGAGATTGAATAATAATAAGGGTGATGAAGGGACTTCACAACAGACTAGTGTTGCTAAGTCAGATTCTGGTGAAGACCTATTGTATGCATTGTTATGCTCCAGTCAGTTTGATGATAGATGGATCTTAGATTCAGGGGCATCGTACCACATGTGTCCGTACAGGGATTGGTTTGACCAGTATAAGGTAACCAATGGTGGGACGATTTTGATGGGGAATGACAGTGTATGTGAAGCAGTGGGTATCGGTTCGATCAGAATCAAGATGTTTGATGGCTGTGTCCACACTCTTACTGAGGTTAGGCATGTGCCTGATTTGAAGAAAAATCTGATCTCGTTGGGGGCATTAGATGAGATAGGATGTCGAGTCCTTCTAGAATCCGATAAACTAAAGGTTGTACGCGGTCCTATGACCTTGATGAAAGGTGAAAAGATGGAGAATCTGTATACTTTAGTAGACAACATAATCAACGACAGTAGTGTTGCGACTACAAAAGATTCCAAGGACCTCTCAGATTTGTGGCACAAAAGGCTTGGTCATATGAGTGAACGTGGACTGACAAAGCTCATAAAGAATAAGACGATTTCTGAAGTTCAAACTTGTAAACTGAATTTTTGTGAAGATTTTATCTTTGGGAAACAGAAGAAAGTTAGTTTTCTACTGGAAAACATACTTCGAAGGGGCTGATTGATTAGATACATTCAGATGTATGGGGGCCGGCTAAAGTCACTTCAGTAGGTGGAGCCAACTACTTTGTGTCATTTATAGATGACTACTCTAGGAAAGTTTGGGTGTATTCGATTAAAAATAAATCGGATGTGTTTCAGAAATTCAGGCAGTGGTAGAGTATGGTTGAAAAGCAGACTGACAAAAAGGTAAAGATTCTCAGATCAGATAATGGTGGAGAATACTTATCATCAGAGTTCAAGGCTTACTGTGAAAATCAATGAATTGTTATGCACTTAACAGTTCTTGGAAATCCTCAGCAAAATGGTGTAGCAGAGAGGATGAACAGGACACTATTAGAAAAAGCACAGTGTATATTGAACCATTCCGGCTTGAGTCATGGGTTCTGGGCAGAGGCAGTGAACACGGCATGTTACTTGGTCAACCGGTCGCCTTCAGCGGCATTGAACTCGAAAACTGCAGATGAGGTTTGGTATGGAAGACACGGAAGATACTCTCACTTGAGGGTGTTTGGATATGCGGCTTATGCATTACTTCAGGGAAGTGAACGATCCAAGTTGGATCCACAATCTCACAAAGTGATAGTTGAAAGAGATGTTACTTTCAACGAAGATGAGTTTCCAATGAAAAAGGCGGAAGACAAACCTTAGTCATCTAGTGAACCTCAGGTACAAGTTGATATTGAAAGGCATGAGCAAGATGAGAAAGATAATGAAGATGACACAATTTCTCAAGACTTACAGTCCCAGGTACCAGTTCAGACTACCTTGAGAAGATCAGAGAGGATGAAGAAACATCCTGAAAAGTTTAAGGACATGGTTCCTTTAACACTTGCACTTATCACAGAGAATAGAGAATCAAACACAGTTTCAAAAGCTCAGGTGGATACAGATGCAATAAAGTGGCAGTTAGCTATGAAAGAGGAATGGCAGTCACTTTTGAAGAATGAGACTTGGGATCTCATGAAACTTCCTAAAGGGAAGAGAGTCATCGGTTGTAAATGGGTCTTTCGAAAGAAAGAAGGTGACAAGAGTGAAACTCTAAAGTTTAAGGCAAGGCTAGTTGCAAAGGGATTTTCTCAGAAAGAGGGTATCGATTATAATGAGATATTTTCTCCGGTTGTGAAACACACATCGATTCGCACATTATTGGCAGTAGTTACTCAGAAAGATCTTGAACTAGAACAGATGGATGTGAAAACAGCTTTTCTCTATGGAGATCTTCAGGAAGAAATTTATATGAGACAGCCAGAAGGATTTGAAGCAGAAGGGTCAGAATCACTCATCTACAGATTAAAGAAATCCTTGTAATGTCTCAAGCAGACACGCAGGCAGTGGTACAAAAAGTTGGATTCATATATGCTTGGCATAGGGTATCACAGAGGACAGTATGATTGTTGTGTCTACTGGAAAGAGTATGATAAAGGGGAGAGAATCTTCCTAATTTTCTATGTAGATGATATGCTGATAGCAGTAAGAAGCAAGGTTTAAATCAACAAGCTGAAACAATCATTGAGCCAGAAGTTTGAGATGAAGGATCTTGGTTTCGCAAATAAGATCCTAGGTATGGAAATCACGAGGGATCGTGAGAAGAAGAGGCTTTGCCTAACTCAAAGGACCTTTATCTAAATGCTCCTTAAGAAATACAATATGAGTGACGCCAAGCCTGTATCAACTCCTCCAGCAGAGCATTTTAAACTCACAAAGAAGATGAGTCTGTCCATACATGAAGAAAGGGAATATATGAAAAATATTTCGTATGCAAATGCCATTGGGAGTTTGATGTATACCATGGTGAGTACACGTCCAGATTTAGTACAGGCCTTGAGTGTGGTTTGCAAGTATATGTCGAATATGGGTAAGAAACATTGGCTTACAGTGAAATGGATATTGAGATATCTGAAAGGTACAGCTGAATATGATTTGATGTTTGAAGGTGGAGATATAAGCAAGTTGGATCTCTACGGGTATGTCGATTTCGACTATGCTGGTGATCTTGATAGAAGAAGGTCTACCACGGGGTACGTGTTTGTTTTGGCAGGTGGAGCGATTAGGTGGAAGTCTATGATTCAAGGGATAGTTGCATTGCCAACTACAGAGGCCGAGTATATAGCGGCTACAAAGGCAACTAAGGAAGCCTCATGGCTTAAAGGTTTAGTCAGTGAATTTGGTGAGGTTGATGAGAGCACCGATATCTTCTGTGATAGTCAAAGTGTCATTGTAACAACCCCAGATTTTCAGAACCATACAAGCCATATGCCACGCACGTGTGTGTGTGGTTCACAAGGAAACCTGGGTCAACATATACACACGGTGTGTATATGTGTGTAACATACTATATTTTTCCCTTCCTTTCACTATATAAGTGAAAGTGGAGAGAAGTCTCTCCCCTACGTAACATAATTTTAACCTAAATAGAGAGGAGGAAAATAGAGAGAGAGAAAGGAGAGTCTTGTAGAGAAGAAAGGCTAAGGCCTTGTTGGAGTGTAAACCGGTGGAAGACCTACAGAGAAGGTCGGACCAGAAACGTAGAGATCTCTTTGAAGTAACATAAATTCGAACGTTAGATTGAACCGATTACGAGATCCGCCGATTTAGGTATGAAATAATGCTTGATAAGTGCTTAGGTATGTTTTAATGATAACCTACAATGTATTGGGCAATGGCCGATTAATTATATTTAAGATTTAAAGAAATAGGATAGATTTCTTGAAGAATCACGGAGTGAAGGTTTCCGCTCCTCGCTCGAGCGATCTAAACGTCTCGCTCGAGCGAGGACAGAATATATATATACCTGAGAACAAGTACGTTATGGGCTCGCTCGAGCGAAACCCATATTGAAGGAATAAGCTCGCTCGAGCGAGGTATCACTTTAGGCTTCAGACACCTCGTTTTAACCGCTCGAGCGAGGATAAGAGGCCGCTCGAGCGAGGCTAGGCAACCGCTCGAGCGAGGTTAAGAGGTCGCTTGAGCGAGGCTAAGCAACCGCTCGAGCGAGGCACCAAAACTAAATTAAAATACGTTTATGTATACAAATATACCTCATGTGAACTATCGCTCGGGGTATAGTGACCTTGGTGACGGTGACCACTCTAAGGCATGTCCTTTCGCATGAAATGTAGGTTGACGTGAGATCAGTACGTGTCATCACTACGAGAAAGGACCACTGGGTTTTGCCTTGAGGTAGGGAACCTTATCGAAACATGTACATTGTTCAATTTCTCATATGTGTAGTACAGATCTAATTGCTAAACTAAGTATCTCATCATGTCACATAAATAGAGCGTGCGTGTATAGACTTCAGAAAATGAAGCCAGAGGTCCCAAGGGGACGCAAAAACCACAAGGTAAATACCTATATGATACGATATATCAGTAGCATCCCAGGGGTGCAGATGAGAATCAGTGGGGAAAAGAAAGTAAGGTGATAAGGCCTAATATATTAAAAATTAGCACAATCACGGTGAATAACTATATGTAAAGCACACTTGATATTTTTGTTATTTAAGGTTTATTTAGAATACCCCACCGACGTGGCGGGATACCCACGACTGACTCGGCAGGATATTCGTGACCGGTACGGCGGTTAATCCGTATACAGTAGCACATCCCAGGGATGTAGATTTAAGAGTAGACCCCGCTACCTATGAGAAAGGGGATTGCGCAGTATTCTCAGGGAATACAAATTTAATAACTGTCTAGTTAGACGACGATGGTGGGTATTCCATCGGGGCTCGATGCTATATTGCTTGGGGACTATTTAAGTTAAAGAGTTAAGTTATTAGGCCGAATTCACAACTAAACGAGTAAGATGAGAAAGAACAAAACCATGCAAAGTAAGTAGTTGTATTCATCATTTTCTTCAGTTATTTCAATTGTCTTTCCAAATAGTAACATCAGATAAACTGTATTTTTAAACTGCACAACATATATGTAAGAATTAATCTATTTGTTCTTTACGCTTTCTCTCGAAAGCTAGGATGTAGCTCACCCCTTAGACTATACGTCGCAGGTCCAACACTAGCGGCAACACAGGCTTCGAGAGACGTTAATCCAGAAGGTTCAGATTACGTGGCCGGAGAAGAGTTAGAACCTCCTCCTGAGGAATTCTTTTAGAAGTTCCTTACGTTTTGAGTGGTGAGTAGAGAGTACTCGTGGCTTGGCATGTCAAGTCCTTTCTTTTAAATGTAATTAAATACTATACCTTCCTTTTGGCGAACCATCGAGGGTGATAAGATTGTCATCAATGGTTCGGGACAGTTCCTCTGCTCATGAATTGGCATGAGACCAGAGCTGTCTGTTGGTTGCTAGACTTTATTGAAATATGGAGACTTAGTTAGTTTAAAGCTTTGGTATTTTAAATTGTTGGCTTTTATTTGTTACATGATGTTTCGCATAGATTTAAGGTGCATGACCTCGAGGGTCGTGCTGATGGCACGGATTTCGGAGTGATGAAATTTGGGCTATCACAGTTGGTATCAGAGCAGTTTCTTCTAGAAATTCTGACAATCATTCTTTTGTCAGAGCATAGGGACTTCTGTTGACGAAAGTTAATTTCATATGCAGATCGTGATGTCTTCGGGAAGGAGAGGTCGACCAAGGGGTGGTCATGATAGGAACTTACGCAATAGAGGTGAGTTCATCTCTATGTGAGCAATCTGATTGGAGAAAGAGAAATTCCTGAGAGTAGTAGTCAAGGGAACAAAGACCAGGCCGAAAATCATGATCAAGACCGTCAGGGTCAAGATCAGAGAGAACAAGATAGGATCAGGGAGAGAAATGAAGAGAGAGAGGAGCGTCAGAGGATGATGCACACTATGGAAACCATGGCGGCTGCCATGGCAGCATCCTTGTCGGCTCAAAATACTGGCAATCAGCATCAGACACCTACATCTCCGGTAGTACCAACACCCCCAGCAGCTTCAGCATTTACGGAATTTCGGAGGATGAGACCTCCTAACTTTTCAGGGCAAGCAGACACTATGGCTGCTGAAAATTGGCTAAGTGAGATGGAAAAGCTTTTCAACGTACTCACTTGCACGGAAGATGAGAGCGTCCGTTGGGCAGCGTACATGTTAGATGGGGAGGCTGGACCTTGGTGGAAGTCTGTGTTGCGAACTAGGGCTCAGGAGACCCCAAATGTACCATGGACATGAAATGAATTCGTGGAAGAATTCAATAAACAGTATTTCCCCGAAGTGGTGAGAAATCGGATGGAAGTTCAGTTTTTACAACTCCAACAGAGAAATATGACAGTAAGGGAGTACGGAGTGGAGTTCATGAGACTTGCTCATTTCGCTTCTGACTACGTGGTTACAGAAGCAATGAAAACAAAGAGGTTTCAACAGGTTTTGAGGCCAGATATTCGAGGAGGAGTTGCTCCATTTCAGCTAAGAACCTACGGAGAGGTTATGAGTAAGGCACTAGTGGTGGAAGAAGAGAACAACAATCGCTACCGTCAAAGGGAACAACAGGGAAGAACAAATGTGGATTAGAACAGAACTGGGAACTACGAGCCAATAAACAAAAAGCCGAGGTTCGTAGTACAAAATCAGAGACAACCGTTTCAAGCAGGATATGGGAGACTGACACAACAGAGCACATATCAAAGGTTTCCATTTCTGGCATTAGGGAGACCGATGAGATATGAGAGTCCTGCCATTTCTACTGGAGCTACGGTAACACAAGATTTCTCACGAGCTGCATCTTCAACACCAAGGGATACTTGTGCCAAGTGTGGAAAGTCCCACAAAACGGCTGATTGCAGACAAGGGATGCGAGGTTGTTTTAAATGTGGCAAGATGGGCCACGTGATTAAGGACTGTCCTAAGGCAAACAAGGAGAAGACAGCTTCAGCTTCGATGTCACGACCAATTCAAGCAAGGAAAATTGTCGTGCAAGGGAGAGCCTATGCGATCCGCCAGAAGCAGGGAACGTGCATGACGTCATCCAAGGTGAGACTCTTTTAAATTTAAGAAATTCTATTTCATTAAAATTATAGATAGAGAAGGTGCATTCACTAGAAATAGTGTAGTTTCTTTTGCTAAACACTAAATTTATATGTGAACTAGGGGTGTGAATGGATGTGTAATTTATTGGATGTATGTATGTATACTATAGGTACTTTAACCATGTATGAGAAAGGATGCTTCGTTGGATATGACGCTAGAGTGTTGATAGACCCAGGGTCTACCCACTCATTTGTCACTCCACGTTTTGCCAAGAGGATGAAGATTGTTCCAGAGGTGTTGGACTTCATCCTATCTTTGTCTATTCCGACTGGAGAATTAATGGACACGGAGTTAGCTTGCAAATCCGTCATTGTAGCAGTTCGAGACCTAGAAGTGCATGAATTGGAAGCAAAATTGATACTGCTAGACATGCAAGAGTTTGATGTGATCCTTGGCATGGATCGTTGATGAAGACAAAGGCAACAAATGATCGCAAGAACAAGGTCGCTAACACAAGAAGATCATTTCGGTTTCAAAGAGTGAGGTCGTCATCTATGCCACTGATCTCAGCAGTAAGGGCCGAGAAAATGATCAGAAAAGGCTGTGGCGGTTACTTGGCATTCTTAAAGACGGATAAGGAAGAGAAGAATGTCATTTCAGAAATTGCAGTGGTACGAGAGTTTGAAGATGTGTTCCCAGACGAATTTCCAGGGTTACCTCCAGAGAGGGAAGTGGAATTCGCTATCGACTTAGCGCCAGGAATGGAGCCTGTCTCAAAGGCACCATATCGAATGGCTCCTACTGAGTTGAAGGAATTGAAAGAACAGTTACAAGAACTCATGGATAAAGGGTTTGTGAGACCGAGTGTGTCTCCTTGGGGAGCACCTGTCTTATTTGTAAAGAAGAAAGATGGGTCAATGCGTTTATGCATTGACTATCGACAGTTAAACAAACTAGCTGTGAAGAACCGATACCCGTTGCCGAGAATTGATGATTTGTTCGATCAACTGCAAGGAGCAAGGTATTTCTCTAAGATCGACCTCAGGTCGGGATACCATCAGTTGAGAGTTAAGGCCGAAAATATTCAAAAAACTGCATTCAGAACATGGTATGGACACTACGAATTTTTAGTGATGCCGTTTGGGTTGACAAATGCACTGACGTCGTTTATGGACTTAATGAACCGGGTGTTTAAACCACATCTGGATTCTTGTGTCGTAGTGTTTGTCGACGACATTCTGATATATTCCAAGTCAGAAGAGGAGCATGAGAAGCATCTAAGACTCGCTCTACAAACTTTGCGTGAACACTAACTTTACGCCAAACTCAGCAAATGCAAATTTTTGTTAGAAGAGGTTAGCTTTTTGGGACATGTCGTCTCCAAGCATGGTGTCACAGTGGACCCGTACAAAATCGAAGCAGTAGTGAATTGGGAACAGCCTAAGACAGTGACCGATATCCATAGTTTCCTTGGACTGGCAGGTTACTATCGACGTTTTGTTGAGGGGTTTTCAAAAATATCGGGACCTCTCACAAGACTTACAAGGAAGGATGCGAGATTCCAATGGAGTGAGGCGTGCGAGAAGAGTTTTCAAGAACTCAAAACGATACTCACTTTAGCTCCAGTATTAGCAATTCCTTCAGGCAGTGGGGGATTCGCAGTGTGCAGTGATGCTTCGTACAATGGGTTGGGTTGCGTGCTCAACCAACACAAGAAGGTGATAGCTTATGAGTCAAGACAGTTGAAAGAACATGAGAAGAACTATCCGACACATGACCTAGAGCTAGCAGCAGTCACATTTGCGTTGAAGATTTGGCGACACTATTTATACGGTGAGACCTTCAAGATTTTCACCGATCATAAAAGCCTCAGATACTTGTTCACACAGAAGGAACTAAATATGAGACAATGCAGATGGATGGAGTTTCTTAAGGACTATGACTGTTCCATACAGTATCATCCAGGTAAGGCTAACGTAGTAGCCGATGCCCTAAGTTGGAAGGGTCCACTGTATGGCGCTTTGGTTTTGGGTATGCATAGATGGAAGTTGTTTGAAGATCTTTCGATGTATGATGCAAATTTTGAGCCACACGCTACAGGGGCCTTTTTGGCTAACATATCAGTGAGACCAGTAATATTCGAGCATATCCATGAGCTACAGATGAGGGACCCAGCATTAATGAAGAGTCGTCAAGATGTAACTGAGGGCATCAGATCAAATTTCTCAATCAAGGAGGATGGTTCCTTGTTGTTCAAGGGTCGACTCTGTATTCCGGACAGTGTTGAGCTAAAGCGAACTATCCTTGACGAGTCGCACAAATCAAGTTACGCGATACACCCAGGCAGCACGAAAATGTACCAAGATCTGAAAAGGAATTACTGGTGGAGAGGTTTAAAACAAGATGTAGCAGAATACGTTTCATGATGTTTGATGTGTCAACAAGTGAAGATTGATCATAGCAACCTCTACCAATACCAGAATGGAAATGGGAATCAATATCTATGGATTTCATCGTTGGACTACCGCGTACGGCAAAGAGATATAATGCCATCTGGGTAATCGTGGACCGACTGACCAAGTCAGCACACTTCCTACCTTACAACACGATGTATATAGCAGGAAAGCTAGCGAAACTCTATATGAAGGAAATAGTACGCCTACACGGGATCCCAAGTAGCATCGTCTCCGATCGAGATCCGTTATATACATCAAAATTCTGGAAGAAGTTTCAGGAAGGAATGGGGACACGATTAGATTTCAGTTCAGCTTTCCATCCGCAATCAGACGGACAAACAGAACGGGTAAATCAAGTAATAGAAGACATGCTCAGAGCTTGAATGTTGGAAATGCAAGAATCATGGGATCAATATTTACCGTTAATCGAATTTGCATATAATAACAGCTTCCAGACGAGCATCGGAATGGCACCATATGAAGCTTTGTACGAAAGACAGTGTAAATCGCCCATCAATTGGGAGGAAACTGGTGAGAAATTTGTTTTAGGGCCCGAGTTGCTGGAAGAAAATGCCACAGTCGTCTAAATCATTAGGGAGAAACTTAAGTCGGCTCAAAGCGATGTAAAAGCTACGATATCAAGCGGAGGTGAACACGTGTTTGTCAAGGTGTCACCTATGAAGGCGTGATGAGATTTGGAAGAGGGGAAATTGAGACCACGATATCTTGGACCATTCAAAGTTTTGGGCGAGTTACGGGTTGCATATCGCATTGGCTTACCCCCGGTGTTCGATCGAGTACATAACGTTTTCCACGTTTCTATGCTCAGGAAGTATGTGAATGACCCTTCCCACATTTTGGAAGGTCAACCACTAGAGATGTGTGAAGACATGAGCATGATAGAAGAGCCGACAGAGGTACTGGATAGAAAAGAACAAGTACTACGCACCAAAATCATTCCCTTAGTACTTGTTCGATGGAAGAATCATCCGACCGAAGAAGCAACATGGGAACGGGAGGCTGATGTCAAAGAACAATATCCCAAGTTGTTTGACAGGGTCAATTAGCTATGTTTGTAAATAGTGACGTCACATAACACTTTGATTTCAAGTATAAATTTCTATTTTTTTTTCTAGCTTAAACAGTTTGTTACGGCGGACTCCTCATGCGTTTCCGATCACCGTGTCCATAAGAAATGTTAGGGGGTGAATTGGATCACAATGTTCCCGAACGTAAGAACGGAGGAAGGCATGATACGAGCGTATGGATGACAGAAATATGTTGATGGGATCGCTAGCGCGAGACTTCACACTCGCTCGCGCGAGAGCTACATAAAATAACAAATCTGACGGATTCTGGGATCGCTCGAGCGAAGAAAAGTGACCGCTCGAGCGAGGTGTATTACTCGCTCGCGCGAGGTTTCCAAGCCGCTCGAGCGAGGCCAAATTATTATGCCAGTTACCATTCTGTGCTCGCTCGAGCGATAACTAACGACCGCTCGAGCGAGTACATACTATATATAGTGGACAGAATGCTAAACACCCATTTCTTCTTCACGCGAGGAGTTTGGTGCCGAGCGAGGGTCTAGGGTTTTCACTTTCAAGCATTTTCCGTCTGATTCAAACCGGATTCAAAAATTCCGAACCGTCCAAACCATTTCGCTAGGTACAATCTACCTTCTCCACACTCCTTTACGTTTTCTTTTTTTAAACTCTATAAATCTAATGGCTTCTTCAAGCCCTAATCCCCAACCGAGGAAGCAAATGGCGACTCGATCGCCATCATCGTGAAACAAGGCACCACAACAACAACCCCCACCACCACCTGCACCCATCCCGATCCAACTAGATGATTGGTGGGGCACGAAAGAAATGGAAGCCGAGTGGGAAATTCATCCCTCATGCTTTATAGATCCGACATCCATGAAATGGACATCGAATTTCCTGACAAACCACCAACTCCGACCCTTACACCATTTGGACCTCGGTACTATCCGAGATTAGTCCGATTATTTTATCAGACCCTCAAAACCAATGTAAATGAGGACACCATCCTCGTCACAATTGACAGGAAGGATTTGTCTTTTGGAGGCGGCGATGTATCCGTCGTCATGAACTGCCCTCTCACCTACACCCCGTGCCCAAACACTCAACCTCCACTTGTTGGGAACGTCGGGTTCCCGACGATCATTGATGATATTACTGGTGGCGCGTCCGCATCGGGTCAATCCATCACCCGATCCCAGTTACCACCACACATGTGGTTTTTAGACATCATTTTCAAGAAAAATTTACACCCTACCGGTCATGACCAAGAGCGTCGTGACACCATTTTACGAGCCTTACACTCTGCCTTCCACAATAGGTGGTTTAGCGCTCCAATGGTCGTCATTAAAGGCATGGTGCATGCCTATAAAAGAAATGTTAGGGGCGTTATCCCTCCACCGATCAACCGCCTCCCATACGCACGTCTTATATCCCGACTCCTCGATGCGCGTAATGGGAAGGATGGATTCAAGATCAACACCAACGAGTTATCATTTACCGATAACGTTGTACCCTACATAGCCCAAGACCTAAGCCGAAACCTAAAGGGGCTTCAAAACAGTGTAAACAAGAAAAGAGATCGTCAAGCTGCAAGGCAAGCACCACAGCCACCATCGACGGGATCAGCTACTCCCTCCACTGTGCCTCCACCAAATCTACATACCACCTACACCAGTATGTTAGGGGAGATCCTCCAACAGGTACGGGAGTCCCGACTACATCAGCGGTTCCAGGAGGCGCTTCTCATCGACCTCATGGGCCAGGCATATCCGCAAACATACCGACAGCGGGTTGCAACGATGAGAGATGCCATTTTTGGGACATCGAGTTTGGGCCAGGCTACTAGGACCACTACAGATGGTGCCACCCACGTCGGAGAGACCGTTGGTGATGGCGAGGGAGGCGATTTGGAGAGTGATGATGATGGGGACACAGGCGATGACGACGATGAGTACGAGGAGGGTGACAACTAGGTCCCTATGGATATATTTTTTTTTTTAATATTGTGAAGCTAAAAATTTTGTTGGTATGGTGAATGGTTGATACTGCTGTGACATGATTGTCACAAATTATAATTAGTGGGCACTAAATATTTGTTATATATATATATATATGTTTTGATTAGATGAGTCTGATAGAATGACTGTAGAACATGACAAAAGTTTTCATGCGTGGTGTGGTATGAACATCTTTTCAATTCTAATAATGATCGTTTATCAGGTTCTAAACTCTTCAGGCCGTTTCAGGTGATTGTATTATTGTTGGTACAAACACTTGTAATCTTTAGATAGATCTTTTCGGGTCACTGGACCATACAACTAACTAATAAATGAGTAATGAGTTAATCAAGGACACAGCCGTAAAATATGTAGTCACATTACCTTAGGTCATGATCGATTTTCGAGGACGAAAATCTTATAAGGTGGGGAGAATGTAACAACCCCAGATTTTCGGAACCTACAAGCCATATGCCACGCACGTGTATGTGTGGTTCACAAGGAAACCTGGGTCAACATATACACATGGTGTGTATATGTGTGTAACATATTATATTTTTCCCTTCCTTTCACTATATAAGTGAAAGTGGAGAGAGGTCTCTCCCCTACGTAACATAATTTTAACCTAAATAGAGAGGAGGAAAATAGAGAAAGAGAAAGGAGAGACTTGTAGAGAAGAAAGGCTAAGGCCTTGTTGGAGTGTAAACCGGTGGAAGACCTGGAGAGAAGGTCGGACCAGAAACGTAGAGATCTCTTCGAAGTAACAGGGATTCGAACGTTAGGTCGAACCAATTACGAGATCCGCCGATTTAGGTAAGAGATAATGCTTGATAAGTGCTTAGGTATGTCTTAATGATAACCTACAATGTATTGGGCAATGGCCGATTAATTATATTTAAAATTTAAGGAAATGAGATAGATTTCTTTAAGAATCACGGAGTGAAGGTTTCCGCTCCTCGCTTGAGCGATCTAAACGTCTCGCTCGAGCGAGGACAGAATATATATACCTGAGAATAAGTACGTTCTGGGCTCGCTCGAGCGAGACCCATATAGAAGGAATAAGCTCGCTCGAGCGAGGTATCACTTTAGGCTTCAGACACCTCGCTTTAACCGCTCGAGCGAGGATAAGAGGCCGCTCGAGCGAGGTTAAGAGGCCGCTCGAGCGAGGCTTGGTGTGACAGCCCGGATTTTGGCACTCCGAAACCCATGCCATCAGCACGATCATCTTGACCGTGCCCCTTAGCTAAGCACGGAACATTGGCATATCAAGCATAAAATGAAATAATAATGACACTGCGGAATTCAAACCTATGTTAAAGCAATTCTCCAAAAGACAGTTCTACCCTCATGCCTCTGCATGAATGGAGAACCGATCCGAACCATCGATGATAGCAATCATCACGGATGGTTCGCCCCAAAAGAATAATCTCAAACTCAATATATACATGATTTAACCAAAATAAGGCTTGACATACCAAGTCGTACCAATCTCTCTCAAAAAGCCCTCAAAGTGGCACAACGGAGTCCTCTAGAAGAAGTCCTCAGGAGGTGGCTCCAACTCTTCGCCGGCCGCAAGGTCCGACTCACCGAGGGTCAGCGTCTCCTGAAGCCTCGGCAGCTGCTAGTAGTGGACCTGCGACGTATAGTCTATAGGGTGAGCTACATCCTAGCTCAATAGGGAACAAAACACTGTTGAACATATAAATTATTACTCACATATATTCCATGATATGCCATGCATGATGTGTCTATGCAGTTATTGATGAAAACAGTTAAAAAGCATTGCATTTTACTGGTAATTACTTATGTTTTCATTTATTCATGAATGATGCTGAAAAGGCCTAAAGCAAAACTTAAACTTTCAACTTAAGTAATCCCCGAGCAATATAGCATCGAGCCCCGATGAGATACCCATCATCGTCATCTATATAGACACTTTTAACGTATTCCCTGGGAATACAATATAGTACCCAAGCCCCTTTCCCCTGGGGATTGGTGGCGGGGTTTCACTTGTCTCAAATCAACACCCCTGGGGTGTGCTTACTGTGTACGGATAAGCCTCCGCACCGGCCTACGGTTTCGCCGCCGTATCGGTCACGAATATCCTGCCGTGTCAGTCGTGGATATCCCGCCACGTCGGTGGGGTACTCTATCAAACCTCAAATAACAAAAATATCGGTGCCTTACATATAGTTATTCACCGTGTAAGGGTGCTATCTTATTTCAGTTAGGCCCTATCAAACATCATTCACTCCTGGATACCTCCCTGGGATGTATCCATTTACTTGCATCACACATGATGCTCTTTTCTCTTTACTTCTTCATCCCCTGGGGATGGCTCATTATAATTTCTCTTATGGATGTCACACACACACACTTTTCACAATTCTTACGCAATAAAATATTTTGAATTTAAATTCTATATCACTACATACATGCTCTTGTAAAATAAAGCACATGTTCAAGGTGTTCCCTACCTCAAGTCTTTGTTTGCTCAATGCATCAAGGTCCCACGTGGCTCCTTGTGCACTAGCTCACACGTACCACCTATGGTACCACATAACAAGTGAAACACATCACTAAAGATGCAATAAAGGAGGTCCAAGACCCTCCATGAAGCTTAAAGTCAAACTCAAAGGTCAACAAAATTTAGCACAGTCGATTAATCGAACTAATTCGATTAATCGATTTCCAAAATTGATTAATCAAAAGTCAATATCGATTAATCGATTCTCAAATCGATTAATAGAGATTCCCATTCGATTAATCGAAACCCAATTCGATTAATCGAAATTCTCCACTCTATCTGTCGATTCTCAATTCGAGTAATCGAATTTTCAAAATCGATTAATCGATCCCAAATCGATTAATCGAATTTCTAAATCGATTAATCGAATTCCCATTTCACTGTAGGCTCCCAGTCGATCAATCGAATTCCCATTTCACTGTAGGCTCCCAATCGATCAATCGATTAATCGATCCCAAATCGATAAATCGAATTTCTAAATCGATTAATCGAGATTCCCATTTCTTTCCTCCACTGGAGTTCACTGTAGGCTCCCAGTCGATCAATCGATTTCCAATTCGATTAATCGAAATCTAAAGTCGATTAATCAAAATTCAATTCGATTAATCGAGATCGGGGTCCTCTGACTTTTCAACTTCTTGGCCAATTTCGATTAATCGAAACCCAATTTCGATTAATCGAAATTGCCAGATTCAGCCCCTTTCGAGCTGTTCTTCCCAACCTTTTTTCACTCTTTTCCCTCTATTTTTCTAAACCATTATCCTACCATCTAAACCATTTTTCAACTATAATTAACCTCTACAATCTATGCATTTTATTCACAAAAATTTACCTTTAATCAATCTTAAATTGATATCAAATCAAGTGGTTGGAAGGCTAGGGTTCCAGCTTTGGCTTGAACGGATTCTTTACGCAGAATCGGCCTCTTTAATACTTGAATCCCCCTTCCAATCACCCACAATAACTCCTTGCTTAATCACCCTCTTTACTCCTCTCTCTCTCTTCTTTATTTCTCTCTCAACAACCAAACTATTGATTTTAGGGTTATTAAACCCTTTTATCTCCCCCCTTAGCTTGTGTGTTGAGCACATGCACCTCGATAGGTGTATGTGACCTTAGATTTACAACACACACCACATAGCCATAATTTTTATCACATCCCGTCCATTCTTCACACCCCATGCTAACTATTGGACTTCTATTTGGTCAAACCTATGACCGATCGGGCACGGATCCTGAGGTCACAGTTTAGCGTGATTTTTTGGCTATTACATCCTCCCCACCTTGGGAATTTTCGTCCTCGAAAATAACCCAAGGTTCGTCGGTCTGGGTCTCTCCCCCCCCCCCCCACACTCTCAGGTGAGGTGGTCTAGTAGGCTCAGACGCATACAGATAGTTACAATATACAAGCATCTAATTTAAATGTTGACGAATTGAAACAATTTACACAAAAAATTTGGATTTCTATTAATATCATAAAATTTTTACAAGGCGCCACATGAGTTGGCGTACAAAATATACATGTAGACAATCATGATTCATACAAAAGAAAGATAAGAGTCATGGGTCCCTCATGGGCGGGGTTGAATCTTTGGAGCAGTGTGGCTCGATGGTGGAGACTGTCTTTGGCCGGGTAGTCGGAGCGTGGTGAGGCTGCGGTGTCTCAGTCGGCGGAGCGGAGGTAGATGTGGAAGGAGCCGCGTCTGTAGTGGTAGTGGTGGGATGGAAGACGGGTCCTCGGTGGAAGGCTGTGCGTCCAGCTGTCCACTCCTCCTCCTGAGCGAGGTAGCGGCGATAGTCAGTAGGGTAGATGTGGAGGAGGGTATGGAATAGAAGGAAATCCATCCTCCGGTTCATCTTTTCATTGTTGGCCTCCATACGGGCCAACACCTCCTCGATGGTCGGCCCTGCTGAAACGGCGCGCTGGCGGTAGGATGAGGTGGGTGTAGTGGGCGCGGAGTGGGCTGGCGGTGTCAGTGAGGCTGCTGTGTGAGAGGTGGCCCTCTCCACTGAAGGCTCGGCTCAGGGTGGGTGTGCCCCCACCCACGGTGGGTCTGGCCGGGTGGTGGTGGGGTGGCGGTGGTGCTCTACTGCCGCCGCGCGATCGAGCGGGCCCGAGAGACATGGAGAATGTCTTCACGTAGTCCGTAGCCCTCACCTCGTGAGGAGAGACGGCATAGGATGGGTCGTTGGAGTAGCACTCCAACATGCTCGATATAAGGCGAGCGTAAGGCATTTTTTCCTTGGGCCGGAGGTTGCCCTTCATGAGCTTGCCCTTGATATACCTCATCCCCTCTAGGATGAGCATGGTGGCATCAAACCACCGGCCACAGAAGGCCGAGTAAAGTGCTTGTTGCACCTTTTCCACGCACTCAGTGTCGTGGCGCATTGGGTAAAGGTTACACTTGATCACCGAATCAAGCATCCACATGTAGTGGGGAAGGTCAACCCTCTTTATGGAGGAGCCCGACCCCTTTTTACCATTGGTCATGCGGGTCATGACCTCCTCAAAGCGGGGGTCCTCCTCGAAGGGTGGGAATAGGGTGTTCTCAGGGGTAAAATCGAGGTAGCACTCAAGCACCTCGTGTATGTGACGACGAGTGATCGTGTATGTGATGACGAGTGATCGTGTAGTCTCAAGCATCTATTCGCGGGAAGACTCGCGCATAGATGCGCTCGTCGAACCGGAGGTGGTCTCCGATGCCGACGGTGATGGAGTCCTCACCGGCGATGGGGTAGGTGGTGGTGGCGCGGTGTTCTTATGTCGAACCGGTAGCTTAGAGGTTGCCTTCTTCGAAGACAACCGAGTCTTTGGCGGCATTTTTGGTGAAATAGGGAGAATCTAGGGCTTTAACTAACTCAAATTGAAAGAAGATTTCGATTTTAGGTTTTGAAGGCGATGCGATGTGAATGCGAGCCGAAAAACCAACGGAGAAGGGAACCCTAGGGCGCCGGATGGTCGGAGAAGAAGAAGAAGTTTAAGCGCCCAAAACTCAAGTGCAAATGATTTCGAATGGGGAAGAAAATCCCCAAATATATATATAGGCTCCGGCTCGATTAATCGAAATTAAAACTCGATTAATCAAGATTCAAAACTAGGTTAAGCCGCGCAAAATCGATTAATCGATTTCCCAAATCGATCAATCGAAAGTAAAAATCGATTAATCGAAAACATTTTGATTAATCGAAATTGTATCCGTTTAAAATTTTATGTTTTAGAGCTCACTGGCGCGAGCCAGTCGATTAATCGAAATTTCAAAATCGATTAATCAAAATTCACTTCGATTAATCGAAATCATGCAGTAAGTTCCAAAAATTTCAAGATTCTTTAAGTTATTCGATTAATCGAATTCCACTTCGATTAATCGAATTTTACTTCGATCAATCGAAATCGATCCTTTGACTTCATATTTCTTCCAAGTCCCTTTAGTAATTCGATCAATCGAACTTCCAGTTCGATTAATCGAAATCCCAAATCGATTAATCGAATTTCCAAAATCGATTAATCGATCTGGGATCGATTAATCGAAATTATAACTCGATCAATCGAAATTGCATTCTATGTCTGTTCTAACTCTTTTTCAAATTTCCAGTCACTGGCAGGTGCCAGTCGACCAATCGAACAAAATCGATTAATCGAAATTCCAAATCGATTAATCGATTTGAAATTCGATTAATCGGTTTTGCCCAATTTCTGCAGATTTTCAATTTCTTTGGTTCTTTGATTTCTTTTGGTAGTTTATGACATCAAGTGGTTCATAGTTCCATAGAAATACATACACTTGGTCATGTACATACTAAATTTGTTCCTTTAATCATACTTTGATCAAAACTTCCATTGAATTACAAGTATCGTGGAGATTCCACAAACATGGTTGTGGTTTACATTGGATTCTCACGTCGTTGGAAATAAGGCTGAATATTGTTCCTTCACATCGGCCTCTCGTTCCCAAGTAGCCTCTTCTTTTGGATGATTGTTCCACCGAACAAGTACTAAGGGAATCGCTTTAGTGCGCAGTACTTGTTCCTTTCGATCCAAGATTTCCACAGGTTCCTCTATCGTGCTCATGTCCTCACACATCTCCATAGGTTGTTTTCCTAACATATGAGACGGATCATTTACATACTTTCTGAGCATCGATATATGGAAAATGTTATGTACTCGATCAAACAGCGGTGGTAAACTAATGCGATACGCAACTTCACCTACGCGTCCCAAAATTTCAAATGGTCCAACATAACGTGGGCTTAACTTCCCTCTCTTGCCAAATCTCATTACGCCTTTCATAGGTGACACTTTCACAAATACTTGCTCACCCACTTTATAGTCGACACTAGTTCGCTTCATGTCGGTGTAACTTTTCTGTCTACTCTGTGCTGACTTCAGCCTTTCTCTGATAATTCGAACAACGGTGGCGTTGTCTTCAAGTAGTTTTGGCCCTAACACAAATTTCTCACCTGTTTTCTCCCAATTGAGGGGTGATTTGCATCGTCGTCCATACAGAGCTTCATACGGTGCCATGCCAATGCTCGTTTGAAAACTGTTGTTGTATGCGAATTCGAGCAACGGTAGATACTCATCCCAGTACCCCTGCATATCTAGCATGCACGCTCTGAGCATGTCTTCTATTACTTGGTTAACTCGCCTCTCATCCATCGGTTTGAGGATGGAAAAAGTCTAGTCGTGTTCCCATTCCTTCTTAAAATTTCTTCCAAAACTTGGATGTATATAGTGGATCACAATCTGAAACTATGCTGCTTAGAATCCCATTTAATCTTACAATCTCCTTCATGTATAAGTCTGCCAGTTTTCCTGCTGTATACGTAGTATTGTATGGCAAAAAGTGCGCTGATTTGGGCAATCCAACAATGAAATTCATTGAGATCGATTCCCACTTTCATTCTGGGATTGGTAAAGGTTGCAATAGTCCAGCAGGATGTCTATGATCAACCTTCACTTGCTGACAAGTCAAACACCGTGACACGTACTCGGCCACGTCTTGCTTCAGTCCTCTCCACCAGTAGTTCTTTTTCAAATCTTGGTACATTTTGGTGCTACCAGGGTGGATAGCATAATTTGACTTATGGGCTTCATCAAGAATCGTTCGTCTTAGATCGGCATTGTCCGGAATGCATAGACGGCCCTTAAACAATAAAGAACCATCTTCTTTAATCGAGAAGTCCGACCTGATGCCTTCACTCACGTCTTGATGAATCTTTGTCAATGCCGGATCTTTCATCTGTAGATCGTGGATATGTTCAAATATCACTAGCTTTACTGATATGCTAGCCAAAAAGGATCCGGTGGCTTTTGACTCAATGTTTGCATCGTAGAATGCCAGGTCTTCCAATAATTTCCATCGGCGCATACCCAAAACCAAACAAGCTAACTGAGCTGAACCTTTCCGACTCAATGCGTCGGCTACTACATTCGCCTTGCCTGGATGGTATTGTATGGAGTAATCGTAATCCTTGAGGAATTCCATCCACCTGCGCTGTCTCATGTTGAGCTCTTTCTGTGTAAACAGGTATCGGAGGCTCTTATGATCGGTGAAAATTTCAAAAGTCTCACCATAAAAGTAATGTCTCCAAATCTTCAGCGCAAAAATGACTGCTGCTAGTTCCAAGTCATGAGTCGGGTAATTTTTCTCGTGTTCTTTCAGCTGTCTTGATCCGTAAGCTATCACCTTCTTGTGTTGGTTGAGTACACAACCAAGGCCATTGTATGACGCGTCGCTATACACGGCGTATCCTCCACTGCCTGAAGGAATCGCTAACACTGGAGCCGAAGTGAGTCTCGTTTTGAGTTCTTAAAAACTCTTCTCGCATGCCCCACTCCACTCAAACCTTGAATCTTTTCGTGTCAGCTTTGTGAGAGGTCCCGATATCTTTGAAAACCCTTCGACGAAACGTCGATAATAGCCTGCTAAGCCCAGAAAACTTCGGACATCAGTCACTGTCTTTGGTTGCTCCCATTTAACCACTGCTTCTATCTTTGCTAGATCTACAGTGACACCATGCTTTGAGACGACATGTCCCAAAAAGCTAACCTCTTTCAACCAAAACTCACATTTGTTGAGTTTGGCGTATAATTAGTGTTCACGTAGCGTCTATAGAGCAATCCTCAAATGTTCTTCGTGTTCCGTCTTGGATTTGGAGTATATCAATATATCATCAACGAACACTACGATGCAGGAGTCCAAGTGTGGTTTAAACACTCGGTTCATCAGATCCATAAAAGACGCCGGAGCATTCATCAATCCAAACGGCATCACAAAGAATTCATAGTGTCCATACCGTGTCTGGAAAGCTGTCTTCTGGATGTCCTCTGCCTTAACTCACAACTGATGATATCCCGATCTCAAGTCGATCTTGGAAAAATACGTTGCTCCTTGCAGTTGGTCGAATAGATCATCAATTCTAGGCAAAGGGTAGCGGTTCTTCACAGTGAGTTTGTTCAATTGTCGGTAGTCAATGCATAGTCGCATTGACCCATCCTTCTTCTTGACAAACAAGACCGGTGCTCCCCATGGAGACACGCTCGGTCTAACAAACCCCTTGTCCATAAGCTCTTATAGTTGTTCCTTCAACTCCTTTAACTCAGCAGGAGCCATTCTATAAGACGCTTTCGAAATAGGCTCCGTTCCTGGTGCTAAGTCAATGGCAAATTCTACTTCTCTCTCTGGAGGTAATCCAGGCAATTCTTCTGGAAACACGTCGACGAAGTCTCGCACAACTGCTATCTCAGAAATGACATTCTTTTCTTCCTTGTCCTCCTTTAAGAAAGCCAAGTATCCACTGCAATCTTTCTCGATCATTTCTCGGCCCTTCACTGAGATCGGGGTAGATGACGACCTCACTCCTTGAAACCGAAATGATCTTCTTGTGTTGGGTCTAAAAATAACTACCTTGTCCTTGCAAGCGACGGTTGCACAATGTCAATGCATGCAAGGATCACATCAAACCCCATGTCTAATATCAACTTTGCTTCCAATTCATGCACCTCTAAGTCTCGAATCGCTACAATGATGGATTTGCAAGCTAACTCCGTGTCCACTAACTCTCCAAATGAATAGACACGAGAATCGAAATCCAACGCCTCTGGAACAATCTTCATCTTCTTGGCGAAACGTGGAGTGACGAATGAGTGGGTAGACCCTGGGTCTATCAACACTCTAGCGTCATATCCAACAAAGCATCCTTTTTCATATAGAGTTAAAGTACCTATAGTATACATACATACATACAATAATTTACACATTAAAATACACCCTTAATTCACATATAGATTTAATATTGAGAAAAAGAATCTATACAATTTCTAATGCATGCTCCTTCTCTATCTAAAATTTTTAATAAAATGAAGATTTTCTTTAATTTAAAAGGGTCTCACCTTGGATGACGTCATGCACGTTCCCTGCTTCCTGAGCAGTGACTGCATAAGCTCTCCCCTGAACGATCGGCTTCCTTGCTTGAATAGGTCGTGGTGCTGCAATTGAAACCGTCTTTCTTTTATCCGTCTCGGGGCAATCCTTGATCAGGTGGCCCACCTTGCCACATCGGAAACAACCCCTAGTTCCCGATCTACAATCCACCGTCCTATGAGGCTTGCCACACTTGGCACAAGTCTCTCGAGGCGCGGAAGAAACAGTACGAGAACCCTGTGTGATAGTGGCGCCAGTAGACATGGCAGGGCTCTCATAGCGTAAAGGTCTCCCCGACGCAAGTAATGGAAACCTCTGTTGGTATTGTTGCTGCGCCCGCCTTCCGAAACCTCCCTGAAACTGTGGTCTCTGATTTTGGGCCATGAACCTTGGCTTTTTGTTCACCGGTTCATAGGTCCCCGTCCTTCCTTGTTCATTTCCTCCTCGCTGCTGCTCTCTCTGTCTATATCTATTTGTATTTTCCTCTTCCACAACTAGTGCCTTACTCATGACCTCTTCATAGGTCCTCAGCTGAAATGGAGCTACGCCTCCCCTAACCTCAGGCTTCAAACCTTGCTGAAACCTCTTGAATTTCATCACGTCGGTAGCGACGTAATCCGGAGAAAAACGGGCAAGTCGTAGAAACTCCACCCCATACTCTCTCACTGTCATCCTCCCTTGTACTAACTGTAGGAATTGTATCTCAAGTTGGTTCCTCACCACTTCTGGAAAATATTGTTTGTTGAACTCCTCAACAAACTCCTCCCAAGTCCAAGGCAACTCTGGGGTCTCTTGAGCCCGAGTCCGTATCACGGATTTCCACCAAGGCCCAGCCTCCCCATCCAACATATAAGCTGCCCATCTCACACTCTCATCTTCCGTGCATGTCAGCACGCTAAAGACTTTCTCCATCTCCATCAGCCAGTTCTCGGCGGCCATTGTGTCTGCCTGCCCAGAAAATGAAGGAGGTCTTATCCTCCTAAACTTTGTAAAAGATGAGGGCACAGGCAGCGCAGGTCTTACAGGTGGTGTAGGTGGCTGCTGTTCTCTTGACGCTTGAGCTGCAAAGGATGCGGCTTGTTGTGCCATGGCAGCTGCCATTGTCTCCATAGTGTACATCATCCTTTGTCGCTCCTCTCTATCTTCTTGTCTTTCTCTCACTCTCTCTTGTTCTCTTAGATCTTGATCCTGATGATCTCGATCCTCTTCATCCATGACTCTACTCTACTACTCGCCTCTAAAGACCTCAGTACCTCCTAAAGGCACTCTATTAGTAGGAGAGATGTAATCATCTCCACTACGTAAACTCCTCTGTTGGCCTCCCTTTGGTCGGCCTCTTCCTCTAGATGACATTTGCGGCTGCATTTGAAACTAAAGTTTCGTTAGCAGAAGCCCCTATGTTCTGACCAAAAGGACGATTGTCAGAATTGCTAAAAGAAAATTGCTCTGATACCAACTGTGACAACCCGGATTTTGGCACTCCGAAACCTGTGCCATCAGCACGATCATCTTGACCGTGCCCCTTAGCTAAGCACAGAACATTGGCATATCAAGCATAAAATAAAATAATAATGACACTGCAGAATTTAAACCTATGTTAAAGCGGAATTTAAACCTATGTTAAAGCAATTCTCCAAAAGACAGTTCTACCCTCATGCCTCTGCATGAATGGAGAACCGATCCGAATCATCAATGATAGCAATCATCATGGATGGTTCGCCCCAAAAGAATAATCCCAAACTCAATATATACATGGTTTAACCAAAACAAGGCTTGACATACCAAGCCGTACCAATCTCTCTCAAAAAGCCCTCAAAGCGGCACAACGGAGTCCTCTAGAAGAAGTCCTCAGGAGGTGGCTCCAACTCTTCGCCGGCCGCAAGGTCCGACTCACCGGGGTCAGCGTCTCCTGAAGCCTCGGCAGCTGCTAGTAGTGGACCTGCGACGTATAGTCTATAGGGTGAGCTACATCCTAGCTCAATAGGGAACAAAACACAGTTGAACATATAAATTATTACTCACATATATTCCATGATATGCCATGCATGATGTGTCTATGCAGTTATTGATGAAAAGCAGTTAAAAGCATTGCATTTTACTGGTAATTACTTATGTTTTTATTTATTCATGAATGATGTTGAAAAGGCCTAAAGCAAAACTTAAACTTTCAACTTAAGTAATCCCCGAGCAATATAGCATCGAGCCCCGATGAGATACCCATCATCGCCATCTATATAGACACTTTTAACGTATTCCCTGGGAATACAATATAGTACCCAAGCCCCTTTCCCCTGGGGATTGGTGGCGGGGCTTCACTTGTCTCAAATCAACACCCACAGGATGCTTATCGTATGCGGATAAGCCTCACTTGCCACTCGGTTTTAATATCCGTGTCGGTCCGCGGATATCCTGCCACGTGTCGATCGTGGATATAAACCTCAAATAATAAAAATATCGGTGCCTTACATATAGTTATTCACCGTGTAAGGGTGCTATCTTATATCAGTTAGGCCCTATCAAACATCATTCACTCCTGGATACCTCCCTGGGATGTATCCATTTACTTGCATCACACATGATGCTCTTTTCTCTTTACTTCTTCATCCCCTGGGGATGGCTCATTATAATTTCTCTTATGGATGTCACACACACACACACTTTTCACAATTCTCACGCAATAAAACATTTTGAATTTGAATTCTATATCACTACATACATGCTCTTGTAAAATAAAGTATATGTTCAAGGTGTTCCCTACCTCAAGTTTTTGTTTGCTCAACGCATCAAGGTCCCACGTGGCTCCTTGTGCACTAGCTCACACGTACCACCTATGGTACCACATAACAGGTGAAACACATCACTAAAGATGCAATAAAGGAGGTCCAAGACCCTCTATGAAGCTTAAAGTCAAACTCAAAAGTCAACAAAATTTAGCACAGTCGATTAATCGAACTCCAAAATCGATTAATCGAATCTGATTCGATTAATCGATTTCCAAAATCGATTAATCGAAAGTCAATATCGATTAATCGATTCTCAAATCAATTAATCGAGATTCCCATTCGATTAATCGAAACCCAATTCGATTAATCGAAATTCTCCACTCTATCTGTCGATTCTCAATTCGAGTAATCGAATTTCCAAAATCAATTAATCGATCCCAAATCGATTAATCGAATTTCTAAATCGATTAATCGAATTCCCATTTCACTGTAGGCTCCCAGTCGATCAATCGAATTCCCATTTCACTGTAGGCTCCCAGTCGATCAATCGATTAATCGATCCCAAATTGATTAATCGAATTTCTAAATCGATTAATCGAGATTCTCATTTCTTTCCTCCACTGGAGTTCACTGTAGGCTCCCAGTCGATCAATCGATTTCCAATTCGATTAATCGAAATCTAAAGTCGATTAATCGAAATTCAATTCGATTAATCGAGATCGGGGTCCTCTGACTTTTCAACTTCTTGGCCAATTTTGATTAATCGAAACCCAATTTAGATTAATCGAAATTGCCAGATTCAGCCCCTTTCGAGCTGTTCTTCCCAACCTTTTTCCACTCTTTTCCCTCTATTTTTCTAAACCATTATCCTACCATCTAAACCATTTTTCAACTACAATTAACCTCTACAATCTATGCATTTTATTCACAAAAATTTACCTTTAATCAATCTTAAATTGATTTCAAATCAAGTGGTTGGAAGGCTAGGGTTCCAGCTTTGGCTTGAACGGATTCTTTGCTCAGAATCGACCTCTTTAATACTTGAATCCCCCTTCCAATCACCCACAATAACTCCTTGCTTAATCACCCTCTTTACTCCTCTCTCTCTCTTCTTTATTTCTCTCTCAACAACCAAACTATTGATTTTAGGTTTATTAAACCCTTTTATCTCCCCCCTTAGCTTGTGTGTTGAGCACATGCACCTCGATAGGTGTATGTGACCTTAGATTTACAACACACACCACATAGCCATAATTTTTATCACATCCCGTCTATTCTTCACACCCCATGCTAACTATTGGACTTCTATTTGGTCAAACCTATGACCGATCGGGCACGGATCCCGAGGTCACAGTTTAGCGTGATTTTTCGGCTATTACACTTGGCAACCGCTCGAGCGAGGTTAAGAGGCCGCTCGAGCGAGGCTTGGCAACCGCTCGAGCGAGGTTAAGAGGTCGCTCGAGCGAGGCTAAGCAACCACTCGAGCGAGGTACCAAAACTAAATTAAATTTCTGTTATGTATACTAATATACCTCATGTGAACTATGCGCTCCAGGAGTGCTAGTGACCACTGGTGACCCTTCTAAGGCATGTCCTTTCACATGAAATGTAGGTTGACGTGAGATCAGTACGTGTCATCACTACGAGAAAGGACCACTGGGTTTTGCCTTGAGGTAGGGAACCTTATCGAAACATGTACATTGTTCAATTTCGCATATGTGTAGTACAGATCTAATTGTTAAACTAAGTATCTCATCATGTCACATAAATAAAGCGTGCGTGTGTAGACTTCAGAAAATGAAGCCAGGGGTCCCAAGGGGACGCAAGAACTACAAGATGAATACCTATATGATACGATATACCAGTAGCATCCCAGGGGTGCAGATAAGAATCAGTGGGGAAAAGAAAGTAAGGTGATAAGGCCTAATATATTAAAAATTAGCACAATCACAGTGAATAACTATATGTAAAGCACACTTGATATTTTTGTTATTTAAGGTTTGTTTAGAATACCCCACCGACGTGGCGGGATACCCACGACTGACTCGGCAGAATATCCGTGACCGCACGGCGTGTTAATCCAGATACGTGAGCACATCCTGTGGATGTAGATTTAACGATGACCACCTCCACCTAGGAGAAAGGGGCTTGGGCGATTCGTGGAATACAAAATTGATAACTGTCTAGTTAGACGACGATGGTGGGTATTCCATCGGGGCTCGATGCTATATTGCTCGGGGACTATTTAAGTTAAAGAGTTAAGTTATTAGGCCGAATTCACAACTAAACGAGTAAGATGAGAAAGAGCAAAACCATGCAAAGTAAGTAGTTGTATTCATCTTTTCCTTCAGTTATTTCGATTGTCCTTCCAGATAGTAACAGCAGATAAACTGTATTTTTCTTTTACTGCACAACATATATGTCATAATTAATCTATATGTTCTTTACATTTCTCTACTGAGCTAGGATGTAGCTCACCCCTTAGACTATACGTCGCAGGTGCAACACTCGCGGCAACACAGGCTTCGAGAGACATTGATCCAAAAGGTTCGGATTTCGCGGCCGGAGAAGAGTTAGAACCTCCTCCTGAGGAATTCTTTTAGAAGTTCTTTACGTTTAGAAGTGGTGAGTAGAGAGTACTCGTGGCTTGGCATGTCAAGTCCTTTCTTTTAAATGAAATTAAGTATTATACTTTCCTTTTGACGAACCATCGGGGGTGATATGATTGTCGCCAATGGTTCGGGACAGTTCCTTTGCTCATGAATTGGCATGAGACCGGAACTGTCTGTTGGTTGCTAGACTTTGTTGAAACACGGAGACTTAGTTAGTTCAAAGCTTTGGTATTTTGAATTGTTGGCTTTTACTTGTTACTTGATGTTCCGCGTAGATTTAAGGTGCATGACCTCGAGGGTCGTGCTGATGGCACGGATTTCGGAGTGACAAAATTTGGGCTGTCACAAGTAGTTATGGGTTGTTTGTCATCCTCATTATAATAACTAGTAGAATGCATGTGCAAGGCGATGCATGTAAGCATTCTAGCAAGAGAAAACGAAGCGGTAAAGGAAGTAGGAGTGATTTTTTAAATTTTGAGAGATACTTTCTGAGGGGGCTTATAAATATAAGGGCATTCTTGCCATATTTAGAAACTTAATCTTTTTCATCCCACCAAACAGGGGCGTAGCGAGCTAGGAATTTTGTCGGTGGCGGCTACAAATGATAAAGAACAATACTTAATAGACACTCTAGAATTAAATGGGGGCTTAAACCGATTTGGGGGCTTCTACATCATAGATTTGAGGGCTCATATACAAACGAAGATTGTATAAAAATCATACTTAATATAAACTTTAGATTTAAATGGGCGCTTCAACCCCCAGACCCTTCTGTGTGGCTACGCCAGTGCCACCAACTGCAACTCCCCCTTCACCCATTATAATGGTAAAAGATAAAGAAAAATCCCTACTAATTGTTTGTATGATGAATATGCTATAGGCAATTTCATCGTTAATAAGAAAAAATTAGGCCTTTTATTTTTATACAATCTATCCTCATTGTAGTAATAGATATAATAGAGAAAGAACTAGTAAGTAGTTACCAACCCCTTTGCAATCTAAATTAGACTTTGATCATTAATGGTATTGCGGTACTTCTTTTCATCAAGTACCGACCCGATGTAAAGACCTGAACGACCCGATGTAAAGATTTGGTGGGTCTATTATCCATCGAAAATATCTATATTGTGTTGTTCAAAGAAGTCTTTAACATAACGGATAAAGCAAGTTTGAGTACACTCTTTGACCCGATCTATCTTTATGTTGGGCCCTTACATCCAGTTGCACACAACAATGAAAAATAGTGCATGTACCCTACCAATGACTTAATCCAATTTAAACTTGGAACGGGTCGATCATTATGTATGTTTTTGTTCGATAACATTAGTCCAGTGGTACCCTCCCTCCATTGAAAGGGAGGAGATCGTGGGTTCGATACTCGTCTTCCACATTGTTTCTCACCCTTGTCTTTACAAGGTGTGGGTTGGGTTCTGTTAGTTAACCCTCACCACTGTAGTTGATGCTCCCTCATGCTGCTCCCCAACTGTCACTACAAAAAACTGTCGTTATTATTTTTGTAACGGCAGTTTTTTGTAGCGAATGAACTAATAGCGGCAGTTTTTTATTAAAAAAAAACTGCCGCTAATAGTCTTATTTTTTGTAGTGTGTCATATGTGTATACGTGTCTGCTCCTTAGTTCTCGAGGTTTTCTCATCCTAAATGGCCGTATCAAAAAAAATAAAAATTGTAAGGAGATGGAAAAGAAATTATAGGCCCCACATAGAAACTCAATTTTCATACACCAAATCATTTTAGAAGGAAATCATTTCAACCTCCAAAGTAGCTAAAATTGAGTTTCTCAAAGATAATAATAATTTTTTATTATTGAAACATTAAATTTAATAAGAAAGGTCATTTTGTAATTAATAAGGACTATTAATCAATTCTTTGGCAAACAAAATCCTTTTTCAAAAAAAAATTCAAACATACTAATCAAATAAAAGAAATCAATTTTTAATAAAAATTATTTATCTAACAGCAAACAACAAAATTTTCATTTTCATATGAAATCATTTGGCAGGAAATTGATATCATTTCCTGTTTAAAGTTTCTCTGCTATCAAATAGGCCCTTAGGATTAAAGTTGTACGTAGTGAAAAAGTCCATGTTTGGATTAAAGGCTCTTAACAATTTTATACTAAAACCCTTAAGTCTAGTGATTACAAACTCAATCAAATACCATAAAATGAATTTGAAGGCATTTGGCTAGTATAAGCACACTATTTCATCAAGTTGTTCCACCTTATGCAAAATAGGTCGACATCTAGATCAAAGGTACCCAAATATTTCATCCAGAAAACAGCTCTACAATCAAATGAATGGTTACCTTGTAACTCGTTTTAGTTGTTCATTTTTAAGGCATTTGAGCGACTTAAGCACAATATAATTTTTAAAATTATTAGAAAATATTATGATTAGAAATCTGAAAATGATAAAATGGGCAAGAGAAATTGGACTCGAGGCACGTAGTCACTATCTTTGAAACGTTATTCGCTCCCTACTCGAGTAAATCCTCAAATTTGCAAAAGGGTTCCAGCAAGACGTTTCCAGGATACAACAAGTCCAATCTCTTAGATGTGATCCGTTACTTTACAACAGTAGATGATCGCCCCAAAAAACTTGATCTAATGAAGTACCAAATAAAAGCAAAAAGTACGAAATTTCTCAAATCTGTCTGCAAAGAAATTCGATGGATTTCAGAGTCCAGAGATTGCATTTTATAGATCTCAAGTGTCTTTTCAATATGATTGTTGGACCAACAATCATATTTTGGACAACCCAGATCTTTCAGAGATTTCAACTGCTTCATCCAGCGGCTATATGAAACGTTGCACATTTTCGAATTTAAATTCGAAAAGTTGCACACATTTATAAGTGATTATGAAATGGTAAGGTCCAATGGTCAATATTTGACCAATCTGTTTGACCCAATATAATCGAATTAACTCACTGATTAGTGACCCATTAGACCCGACTCGGCCCATGAATAATTAGACCGTTGGATCTACCCGATCAAAAAGTCAAACTTATGGTGGACTCCTAAGGGCTCCTTGAAACGATACGCACGTTCAAAGTGCAAAGTGTGTGCATAAAGTGCAAATTGGCCTAAAACAAGGATCAAAATTTTGGCCGAAATGACCAAAATTTCGGTTTCGGTCTCCACCGAAACGATAATTCAAAATTTTGAGTACTTTATATGTAAATCAAAATTTCGATCAAAATTTTGGTTGAAATTTTAGATTTCAGTCCCCACCGAAACCGAAACGAAATCTGAAATTTTGATCCTTGGCCTAAAGCGCCAATGCGCTTAAACGTCAATCATCACACACACGTGTGCACGAACGAGGTGGCCCGCCGCTAGGCACACTCTTCTCTTCTTATTGTCAAGCAATAATAGAAAGTGAAAAGTTTTATATATAGCATGAACCACTTTTGACATTTACCGATGTAGAACTATATATTTACATACAAAAAATGAGAACTACTATTGCCTAAAAATCAACCCACAAAATTAAGAAATCGAAAAGGAAGTTTTATTTTTTATTTAAATAATTACAATATTTATTATGTTCTAAAGTAATAAATAAATATAACAATCCCCCACAAATTTTAAATAAAATAAAGATACCGCTACTGAAAATATGTGCGTATCATAAAAGGTACATTTTGGGTTTGAACTTTCACTTAGTACAAACATATCAAAGTCTTGTCTGGCTGCACAGAGATCATGATCTTGAAGTCTTGAACTGAGGACCCTATGTGACACACATTTTCTTAAGATCGAGTTTTTATAACGCTAGCATTATTATGGCCTTGTGCTTATATCCTGATTTTATAAATATTTTTTTGAGAAAAAATCATAATCTCATAGGAAGCGGCCGCACCTCCACATTCACATAGGTAAGTGATCTGTCGAATGTGTTTTTGTAATCAAACACATTAACAAAAAATGTTACAGACTTATTAAGAGTAAATACTCATTCTTCTTTTTTTTATTACAAATTTCAAGTACTTTACACATATCTTGGGATGGACATTTTAACTAAATTAAAGTGCTTCTAATCATCACTTTTATGTTATACTCTTTTATTAAACTTAAGGATTTAATGTACAAATATTAAGTTAGATTTCTGACATATGTGATCAATTATATGATTTAGTCATATTCCAATGGATGTTTTCTTTACCAATTCTCTAAAAAGTCCTTTGGGAAACGGATTAGCCAAAATATTATTGGCCTGAATTGAGTCTATACTAATTACTTCATTCTTGAATAATTCTCTAATATAACGACATCATAGACCTATATGTCTATTATAAACTTTATTTTAGGCTTTTGCTCTTGTAACCTCATTGCCACAATTTATTATAATAGGTGACATAGGCTTTGGCCAAATAGAAATTTCAAAGAGTAAATTTTGAAGTCGTTCTGTCTCTTTGTCATATATTGTTAAGGCAATAAACTCAGATTTCATTGTGGAATACGTAATACATGTTTGCTTTTTAGATCTCCATGAGATCGTAGCACCACCGAGAGTGAATATTCATTCACTCGTTACATCGGATTTATCTGAATCTGAATTTCAACTTGTATCATTGTATCCTTCTAAAATATTAGAAAAATCAGAATAATTTAATCCATAATTTATAGTTCCTTTTAAATATCTAAATACATGAGATGTAGCATTCCAATGATCATAACATGGATTATTGGTATATCTACTCAAATTTTCAACTGCATATGCTAAGTCAGGTCTAATACAGTGCATTGTATATATCAAACTATCGATTACTCTAGCATACTTTAACTGGTTTACAAATCTACCTTTATCATAAGAGTTCAATGCTAGGATCATATGGTGTAGATGCATATTTACCATCTAAATAATTATATTTCTTGAAAATTTTATCTATGTAATGAGACTGGGTCAAAGTAAACTCATTATTATTTCTAATTATTTTGATTCCTAAGATGATATCGGCATTACCCATATCTTTTATATCAAAATTGAAAGAGAGAAAAGATTTAACATCCATTATACTATTTAAATCAATACCAAATATAAGCATGTCATTTACATATAAACATATGATAACTCCCTTATTTGTAGAAAATTTACTATAAACACATTTATGAGATTCATTAATTTTGAAACCGTTAGAAACAATAACACTTTCAAAATTTTTAAGTCCTTGTTTAGGAGCTTGTTTTAAATTATAAAGAGATTTAATTAATTTATAAACTTTATGGTTCTATCCGATCATTACAAAACCTTCAGGTTGTTTCATATAAATTTTTTCTTTTAATTCACCATTTAAGAATATGATTTTTACATTCATTTGATGAATTTATAAATGATAAATAGAAGCAAGTGTTATTAAGATCCTAATAGTCGAAATTCTAGCTATCGGTGCATAAGTATAAAAAAAGTTAATACCTTCCTTTTGTCTAAATCTTTTTACCACTAATCAGACCTTAAACTCATTTATAGTTCCATCAGCTTTTAGTTTTCGTTTGAAATCCATTTACAACCTATAGGTTTAGATCCTTTAGGAAGATCAACTAGTTTTCATATTTTATTACCCATTATAGATTATATTTTATCATTTATTGCTTTCTTCCCAAAAGAAGTATCTTATGATTTCAAAGCCTCATCAAATGTTAAATAATCATTTTCGATATGCAAAGAAAACATAGTTTCCTTTACTTGTTTTGATCTTGGTCCTTCTACTTCAAATATATAAAAATCTGAATCAAAAGATTTTTCTTTTCGCATTCTTTTACTTCTTATGAGATTCATGTTTTCTATACTTTCAAAATTTATGATTAGTTTTTCTTTATCAGGATTTTCACTAATTCTAGGAATAGAAGAAAAATAGTGTTAAAAAAATTCAGCATCTCTAGATTCAATTATATTAGTTTGATCAATTACATCTTTAGATTCAGTTACCAAAAATTTGTAGTCTTTACTGGTTAATGAGTATCCAATAAATACACATTTAATGGCTCTATTACCTAATTTGAGTCTTTTAAAATTTGGTAATCTAACTAGTCTACGACACTCTCACACTTTGAAGTATTTAAGATTTAATTTTCTTTTCTTTCATAACTCATAGGGAGCTATACTAGAATTCTTTTGTGACACTATTTAGTAGTGCTTCACCCCATAAATTTAAATTTAAATCAAAATTTAAAGCATGACATTTATCATTTTTATTAAAGTTTGATATTCTCTTTATGTTGTACCATTTTATTGAGGAGTGTAAGCTGTAGTTGTAAGATATACGACCCCTATATTTTCACAAAATTCACTAAAATTATTTGAAGTGTATTCTCCTCTTCTATCAGATTTTAAAGTTTTAATTCTAAAATTTAATTAATTTTCAACTTATTTATAAACTTTAAATTTTTCTAAAGTTTCATCTTTATGTTTTAACAAACAAACATAAGTATATTTAGAATAGTCATCAATAAATATTATAAAATATATTTTTCTTCCTCTAGTCAAAATACTATTTAAATCACAAATATCAATATATATGAGTTCGAAAATATGAGATTTTCTTTCTACTTTATTAATAGGTTTTTTAGTGATTTTAGTTTGAACAAAAATTTTATATTTTTCATGAATATTTTCCTCGCACCTAGGAATTATTTCTAATTCTATTATAGAATTTAAACTATTAATATTCACATGTCCTAATCTATTATGCCAAAATGAAAGAAAATCAACAATATAAACGAAAGAAGACATTCCATTGATTACATTCAACTTAAATATCTCAGTATAGACATATCCTTTCTCTAAAAATACTCCACCCTTAAAGATTACAACTTTATCTGATTCAAACACTAACTTGAAATCATATTTACAGAGTAAACTGGTCGAAATTAGATTCTTACGAATCTCATAAATATACAGTACACCGATCAAAGTAAGAGTTTTATCAGAAGTTAATTTGAGATTGATTTTCCCTGATCCCTTGACGTTTGCAGTCGAAGTATTCTCCATGAAGAGCTCTTGTCCGTTCGTGTCCTCCACATAGTGCCGAATAAAGATATGCAATTAGAAACATGCCTAGTGACACTAGAATCGATCCACCAGTCTTTTTCTCTTTCAACCATATTTATTTCTGAAATCATGGTTGCGAACTTTTCTTCAGTCACATTTTTTTGGGATTCTTTTTTCCTTTTCAAAAGTCTGTAATCTTGTTTTGACGTGATCGGGTTTGTCACAGTGATAACAACTACCCTTTTTCTTCTGACCCTGATAACCTTGACTCTTGTTTTTCTTGTTTGCATTATCAGAATTGAAGTCACCTTTCCACTTTCCATATGATTTGGATGTGATAACTTCTACCATATGAGTCTTTAAAGTTAATTGTGATTGCTTGTCTTTCTTGTCGCAAATACAAAGTCCGTCTTCGACTCGAAGATGGTGACATAACTCTTCAAACGATAGTTCTTTCTTTTTACGTTTAAGAGTCTTCTTGCAGTCCTTCAATGAGGGAGAAAATTTATGGGTAATTATATAATTGTGAAAGATGAGATCCAATTTTATACCCTCTTAATTAATTTGGTTGATAATATACTAAATCTCATAAATTTGATCAAGAATCAATTTATTATCAGGCATTTTGTAATCTAAATACTGACTTACAATGAAGCTTTTTGTAATAACGTCTTCAGTTTTGTACTTTGTCTCCAGCGCCTCCCAAAGTTCCATTGTAGAGGTCATGCTTTGGTATACATCGAAGAGTGAATTTGTCAGCATATTGAGAATGTTCCTTTTGCAGATATAATCATTTTGCTCTCATTTTTGACGATTACAAGCATTGGCAAAAGATTCTCTATCAGAATCTTCAAGCTTTGTGAGTTTTTGGAGTGGTTAGGATATAAGCTACTCTCAAAGTCGTCAATAAGAAATGTAGCTTTTGTTGTCATTTTCTGAAGTTGTTGTCATCGAATCGCTCTAATTTGACGAAGTCGTAAGTCATCACTTTCAGATTTAACACTATGATAATGCAGAATAACGTTTTAAAATTGTTAGAAAATATTACAATCAGAAATCCGAAAATGATAAGATGGGTAAGAGAAATTGGACTTGAGGCACGTAATTGCTATATTTAAAATGCTATTTGCTCCCTACTTGAGTAAATCCTCAAGTTTGTAAAAGGGTTCTAGAAAGACATTTCCAAGACATAACGAGCCCAATCTCTTGGATGCGATCCGTTACTTTATAACAATAGAGGATCGCCCTAGAAAACTCGATCTGATGAAATACCAAATAAAAGAAGAAAACAAGAGAAATCTCAAATTTTTATGCAAGAAAATTCGATGGATTTCAGAGTTTATGAATCTGTGTCCAAAGATCTAAGTGCCTTTTCAATATAACTATTGGACCGACAGTCATATTTTGGTTGGCTCAGATCTTTTAGAGAACTGATACGTACGTTCGAAGTGTAAAGTGCATGAGCTTAAATGCCAATCGCCATGCGCGCGAATTTGGTGGTTAGCCGCTAGACACACTCTTATCTTTTTATTGTCAAACAATAATAGAAAATAAAAGGTTCTATATATACTATGAACTACTTTTGATATTTACTAATGTGGGATGAATTGTTTGCACAACATTGATCTAAGGGTGCTTTTAATAGCAAGGGAATTTCAAAATGAAAATGAAATCAATTTCCTAATTGATTTCATGCGTAATGGTTTCCATTGGAATTGAATTTCTGTTGTTTGATTATTGTGTATGGAAAATGAGGTTTATATTTAAGCATTAAAATAATAACTTATTATTATTGTTATTATTAGTATTTTTAATTAAAATTAAATTAATTCAGAATGCAGAAAAATCAATAGTACTAGTGAGAAATTGATTTTCGGCCATAGGAGAGATTGAAGTTTGATTTCCTCCTAAAACGGTTTGGAAATTGAGTTTATATTTCCCAAGTCACAATCCCATAGTGCCAAACATGAGAAAATCAAATTTCGTTTCCACTCCTGACTAACATTTCTAATTTATCAAACATGCTCTAAATGTGGACTTACTTTTTTTTTTTAATCAAGATGTGCCACATCATTTAGGCACATTTTGATTAAAAAAAAAAGTGCCACATCATGGACAGGTTGCTTACCTGCACAAGCTCATGGGAAAAACCCTAACCATCGAATAAAATCACAAGCGTGATCTACCATGTAAATTGGACTTAACATGTGGTAAAAGATGAATCCGCACCATCCTTCGTACTCAGCCATAACCAATTAACAACTCCTCTTGTCAGGGGCAATTTTGGCATTTAAAAAACCTCAAAATGGAAAGGGTAACTTTATTTTCACCACATATTTCATACTTCACAATCCGGACTTTACATGCTTAAACCATTGACCGATTTCAATCTGATGATTGAGATGTTTTTCATCTTAATATTTTATACAGTAGATATTGAGTTCATAGTCCTACCATCAGACGGCAGAGTTCATAATCTCGAAAATTGATCAGAGAACCAATACAAGATGATGTTCATAATCTCGAAAATTGATCCGAGAACCAATACAAGATGATGTTCATTGCTTGGGATGTATGTCAAGTAAAATCAAATTGGGACAGTCTGATTGTAGATTCGTGATATCAAGATCTACTACTATGGAGAAGTTTGGGACAAACCGATCTCCATCATATGGTTCAAAGTAGGAAACGGTTGAAAGCAGGTGAAACGTTGGTTGAGAAGGGAGTATCTTGGTTTGCAAATAAAGAAACCAGGTGAAAAAAACAGCTTACAAGTTTCCTTCAAAACTTGAAAGATAAAACCCATCAGCTTCGCCGTATACTCCTTCGCGTGACCGTCTGTGGTTCGATATCGTCGTGTTGATACACCGGTACGTATCTTATATCACCAGCCACACTGAAACTCAGAATTTTCTAGGGTTTCTCCATGGAAGAAGAAGCAGAAGAGATTTCTCCAGACGTTTATAAAACTCAACAAACCGAAACCGAATCAATAATGGAAGACGAAACCGTCTCGAACCCTACGCAATGCCTAGAAGCAGCAGCGGCTGTTGAAATCGACGATTCGCAGCTCGTCGGATCCCCGATAGACGCCGCTGCGGCTGTCGGAGTCGATGAAGAAGCCGAGCCAGCACTGGCCGCAGAGGTAGAAGCGGCAGAGGCAGAGGCCGCCACGGAGATGGCAACAGAGGGGGCAGAGGCCGAGGCCGCCACGGAGATGACAACGGAGGCGGCGGAGACTGAGGCCACCACGGAGACGACAACAGAGGCGGCAGAGGCTGAGGCTGCCATGGAGACAACAACAGAGGCGGAGATGGAGGTTGTGGAGTCAAGTAGAGGGAGAGGTGGGAAGCGGAAGCGCGGCCGACCAGCACGCATTCAATCGAAGCCACCGGCGAGGAATTCGAAGAAGAGGGAGGAAGAGGAAGTCTGTTTTATTTGTTTTGATGGTGGAAATCTTGTTCTTTGTGATCGCCGGTGAGTTGGTATCCCTTTTTTAGGGTTTTATTTAGTAGTTAATTTAGTGATAAAACGTAGGAGAAAAAAAATCAGTCTTACTAGCCGAAATTTCTGAATTAAGGCTTATGAAATCTAAGCAAAACGTGTTCATTTTTACACACATAAAATAATGTTTAAAATATCTTTTAGTTCGGTTGGTTTCGTGTAGGTTCTGCCCGAAAGCTTATCATCCTGGGTGTGTTAATCGGGATGAGGCGTTCTTCCAATCTCGGGGTCGATGGAATTGTGGTAAGTTGGCGTCTTGATTCTAATTTCGTTGCATTTCTTGTTTTGGTGTTTGTGTTATTATGTGTTCTTGTTTTGTTTAGTAGTGTCGATTGATTATTTATTAAATAATTGGTGGGGAATGAACTTGACCGGTGAAAGGGACTTTTGATTCGTGTCTAAGTCAACATTTCGTGATCTTGGTGAAATCCTATTCAATCTTAGTCGAATGCACACTTACACCAGTTGAAATCTTCCCTTAGTTTGTAGGCATAATCACAAAAAAACTTATATAAATTTAAATTCAAAATGGTTTAGATAGATTGCAAATGTTTGTAAAATGTCACTTATTTTTCTAAAAAATATTAAATTAGTGGAGTTAATCAGACACACTATAAATTACACTAAATATCTTTGTAAACTTTTTTAATTTTGTGGACTTTTTATAGTTAAATTAAGCATCATTTGCTTAAAAAGAAACAGATTCTTTATTTATTGGTGAAACTTATTTTATTTTATTTTATTTTCTTCCTTTTTTTTAATGTAAAAGGTTGGGAGATGCTTTGATGAGGGAAAAAATCACCAAAAGGAATGAGAGAGAGGCAAATGTGGCCAGCAGTGAGGAACAAGAAGTTTAATGAGTGACTCATGCTAAATGCTACATGAAACTGACAAACAGTCAAGGTGCCATTTTGTTTCCCTATTATATGGGTATGATTACCTCAGAGGTGCCCAAGTGGCAGAGAATATAAAAAATCATTGGGGACCCCAAATCAAGGTAGCAAGGGTAGCTTATGCGATGGCGCATCAAAAAGATCAAATCCAGGGTAACACACATTATTCTATGACTGAACTGTAAAAGCATAGCTGGGATGCACTGACCATGCTACATACCTTTTGAAATTGGAAGGAAGCTAGTGTATCATTTTACTTCCTTAATCCCTACACATTTGTTATTACATCAGGGAATGTCCAACTGTTTGAGGATATAAAAAAAATGATGGGGATCACAAATGGAGGTGCTAAAGTTAGCTGATATGATGGTGCAAGGCTCACAACAAACAAATACATCTAGGGATCACTCCCAGTCTGTTGTGGGAACTTGGAAAAGCGTGAATGTGGAAAGCATGCAACAGCTGTTGGCATGTTAGCCTTTGCTAGCAATTTAAAGTTATGCCACCCATGGTGGTCAAGGCGAGGCTATAACCTTGTTATGGCCTCGCAATGGCAAATGGCAATGAGAAACGTTATATACAACCAAATAGTCATGATAGCTAAATAGCGACTCCATAACGTCGCCATGGCAGAATACCACTATGGCGTTACTATGCACGTTATTTGATTTTTTTGGATAATAACATATAATACTTATAACGTAGATAAGTTATAAGTATGACATTGTTATAACTTATAATATTTTTATAATATATAAGTTACAAAAGCGCAACTTATAAGTTACAAAATCCTCGACTCTTTCTTTCTCTCTCGTCACGAAAACTCAGTGTGTCACCGGTCGACGGAACTTCAGCGTTGGCAACACTACAGTATGTTTATTTGATATTTAAATATTTTTTAACATTCTATATTTGTTTATATATTATATTTATTTATTTACACTTACCATATTGCAAATTTGTTGATGTTTCATATTTGATTTATAACTATTGATATTTGTTTATGCCTAGAACATGAAATCCTCAATATCAGAATCAAAGTATGATGCTTTAGTAGTTGAATTTTTTACTTCCTATATTTTGTTGTCTTTTCTTCCTATATAAAAAATATAGACAAATTAAAATAAAATACTACCAATTAATAGATATAACAAAAATTTAAAATATAAAAATTAATAAATAGCCTCGCGATGGCTTCGCCATGGCCACGCCATGGCATAGCGTGTCTCTTCGCCATAACCTCGCTTCGCCGCCTTAACTACCTTGATGCCACCCTAGTTAGGTCAAAGCTATTTTACCATAGCGCGACATGTTTATGGGCATGACTTTGGTTCTTGATGCTTGAATTTGATATTAGGCCTTTGTCACCTAGGCACAACATTTATTTTGTGGTTATGATGTTGGCATATAAGAGCTCAAATTGTTGGATATGGGCATTACATTGAATTTTTTACTCTGTGAAAACTAAGGAACATGGGTACATCCAATGCTTGAATAATAACATACATGCGAGAAAGGTTGATGCAGGGGAGGTGTATCACTTTTGGAATGCATGAGCGCTATTCATTTTTCTTGATTAAGGTCCTATCAATTGAGGGGAAGCATAGGAAATTAAGGAACATGGGTAGATCCAATGCATCGTTTAATAACCTATATGCAAATGGCTGGCATGAATGAGAAATTTGTACCCCTTTAATCGTGTACTATGAACACTATCAAATCCGTCGGTGGGAAAAGGGATGCCTAGCTATTGATGCAATTGGTTTCTCAATAAGGGACTAGAAAATTGAGAGGAAGCATAGATGCTAGATGAAATGCTACTGAAGGTGTCATAAGGGGACCAAAAATTCATAATTAAATTTTTTTGTTACTAATCTAGCCGTTGGGTATGAAGGTAGAAGCTTAACATTCAAGCGGATATAGTCTATGAGAAAATTTTAGTTCCAAGAAATATTCTCCATGATATGATTTGCTTCACTCCACTGGTCCTTCATCCAAACTTCAATTTTTTACCCTGTGTAAAATTTTAATTTTTTTTTATCAATATACTATCATAATTTCATTAATGAAAATGAAAGGCAATGGATCAAAAGTGAGTAAGCTAGGTGGTAAGACGAGGGAAAAAACAAAAACAAAAATGGCAACTAGTAAAAATGAAAACAACAGAGAGTGTGGAATCCTGAACTAGAATAGCATAAATGATGGTGACCTCAACTGTTCCCATTCGCTTATGATCTCTGTTGAGAGGGCCGTGCAGCTCAGAGAAATCAGACACCGCTCAAGTAGTTCCTCCAGGATGAAGTTCTCAGTGCCATACAAGTATCAAACTTCTTTTCAAAGATCCTCCTATTCCTCTCTTTCCAAATACCCTAGAAAATCACTATTGGTAGTGTCTTCCAAAGGATTTTCACATTATTATATACAAGGAATGATTTATCAATCCACCAAGATCTTTGTGCAAGATTCATCCAAGCAACCACTAACCACAATCTAACAAGAAATGTCGTCTAAAGTTTGCATGTAAATTGATAACTAAGAAAATGATGTTCCATGATTTCCTCAAACTCTTCACAAAAGATGCATGTTTTTCATACCGACATAATTGACTCGACTTTAATGGATGAGATAAGGGTTAGGGTTTGGTAGGAGGAAAGAAGAAGAAGAGAGAGAAGGATAATTGGGGAAGAATGACTTAGTTAGGGTTAGACTAACCCTATGAACTTTTATATTAATAGAGCAATTACAACTTACACACCCAACATTACATAGCACACACCATAAGTCACACACACTAACACTAAGTATGCTACACACACACACACACACCAAGACCTGTAACAAAACATATAACCCATAAGAACTCGGACGTACCATGTGCCATGGCTCTATATTCTGACTCAACACTAGAGTTGAGACCACATCTTGTTTCTTACTCTTCGATAAAACCAAATTACCTCCAAGAAAAGCATAATATTCAGATGTGGAACGATGATATTGGGCAGCTCATGATGTTCATATAAGTATGGCCCTGACATAATCAATATCACTACAGAAACTGAGAACTGATGTGTCCGAATAGAATAATCCTCTTCCCAGGGAGGACTTTATATACTGTAATATGTGATGCATTGCATCCATGTGAGGCACCCTTTAGCATCATGAATTAAGCAACAACAGAGACAGTGAAAGTAAGATTTGGCCCAGTAAGTCGAAAGAGGCTCCCCAATATCTGCATGAAGATGTCGTTTAGGATCCATGGGAGACTTGGCTGATCTACATCCCGACATTCCAGTTACACACAGTAAATCAATGACATACTTTTTCTATGAGAGGGATATCCCTCTTGGAGATCTAGCAATCTCCATACAAGTGAAAAATCTGAGTCGACCCAGATCCTTCACCTCAAAAGCTCGGCTCAATTCTGATTTAATATGGGTAATAAAGGCAAAGCGATCACCAATGATCATAATATCATCCACATATACCAATAGGATAGTTCTCCGACTCTTGGCCCAGTATGAATGAGACATGTGCGATCGGAGTGGCACCGAATGAATTCCATAATAAGAACAACCATGGTTTAAAAACTCGGGGAGTCGACTCGAAACTCGACTGGGTTTTGAGTCGACTTGGCTAAGGGATCGAATAGGGCTGTGACTCAAGCGACTCGCCGATTTGACTCAAAAACTCGACCGAGTTTGCAGACTTGGCGAGTCGACTTTAGTGACCCTGAATGAGGAGAGGAAAGAAAGAAGAAGGAAGAAGAAGGCGAAAGAAGAACGAAGAAAAACGAAGGAAGGAAAGAAATAAAGAAGGAAGAAAGAAGGAAAGGAAGAAAGAAGGAAAGAAAGAAGGAAGAAAGAAGAACAAAAAAAGAAGGAAGGAAGGAAGGAGGGAAGGAAGGAGGGAAGAAAGAAGGAAGGAAAGAAGGAAAGAAAGAAAGAAAGAAAGAAAAAAGAAGAAAGCAAAGCAAAGCAAAGAAACAAAGAGAGAAGAAGAAGAATATATATATATATATATATATATATATATATATATATATATATATATATATATATATATATATATATATATATATATAATAACCAGAGTCGGAGAGAGTCGAGTCGGACCGATTTTCCACGTTGACTCTACTCAGATGATTTCCGAGTCGAGTCGAGTTTCCGTGTTGAAAACCATGAGAACAACACTAGTGAATCTCTGAAACCACACCTTGGGAGACTGCTTCATCCCATAAATACATTTTGGAAGGCGACATACTTTCTCAAAATACTCTCTCTGAAGTCGAAACCCAGGTTCTTCATTCAAATGTCCATGTGGAAAGGCAATTTTTACATCCAGCTAATATAGCGTCCAATGATGATGAGCCGCCAAATAAATCACAACTTGTATAAAAGTGAGATTATCTATTGGAGCAAATGTGGCGGTGAAATCCAAGCCAGGCATCTAAGTGAAACCTTTGGCAAGAAGTCACGTCTTATAGTGCTTAACTGTACCATCCTCACAATATTTAATAATAAAGACCCATCTACAACCAACTGGATGTTTGTCAAGAGGAAGATCAACTAGCTTACATGTCTGTTTTTTCGCAAGAACTTCCATTTCTTCATGCATAACAGTGGACTAGGGGATTGCTGAGGAGTCTCATCAATGGAGCGAGGAATGGAAACTGTGGAAGCTCGAGCCAATGATGCAAGATATGAAGGTTGTTGAAATTAGACCGACATCGGGTAAATTGTACCCTTGTCTCTCCACTTATAATATACTGGGCATGGTTTTAATTTTTAAAACACGGAAACTCGACTCGACTCGGAAATCATTTAAGTAAAGTCAATGGGGAAAATCGGTCTGACTCGACTCGCTCCGACTCGGGTTATTTAAAATATATTTAAATAAATGTATATATATATATATATATATATATATATATATATATATATATATACATATTTTCTTCTTCCTTCTTTGTTTCTTTGTTTCTTTGCTTCTTTCTTTCTTTGCTTCTTTGCTTTGCTTTGCTTGCTTTCTTTCGTTGCTTCTTTGCTTTGCTTTGCTTTCTTTCTTTCTTTATTTCCTTCTTTCCTTCCTTCCTTATCTCCTCCCTCCTCCCTCCTCTCCTCTTCCTCCTCCTCCTCCTCTTCCCTCTTCTTCTCCCTTCTCCCTTCTCCCTTCTCCCTTCTCCCTTTTGCTTCTTCTTCTTTTTCTTTCTTCTTCTTTCTTTCCTCTCCTCATTTAGGGTCACTAAAGTCGACTCGCCGAGTCTGCAAACTCGGTCGAGTTTCTGAGTCGGATCAGCGAGTTGCTTGAGTCACGATCCTATTCGATCCCTTACCCGAGTAGACTCAGAACCCAGTTGAGTCGACTCACTCGAGTTTCGAGTCGACTCGCCGAGTTTTTAAACCATGATCCTGGGCCCTTTCACTCATTGCCAATTGGTTTTGGGTGGATGCACATATTTATCATGGTATCAGAGCAGGCCCTTCTTGATTCCACGTCACCCAGTTCAATTGTCCGTGTGATTTGACTCAACCCCGTCAACACGTGCGGGGGCGTGCTGAAGTTTAGTCCACGCCACCCAGTTCAATTGTCCACGTGATTTGACTCAATCCCGTCAACACGTGCGGGGCCGTGTTGAAGTTTAGTCCACATTTGGTAAATTGTAGCTTTGTCTCTTCCCTTATACTATCTTGGGCCCCTCCACTCACTGCCAATTGGTTTTGAGATGGATTCATAGATCTATCAAAGGTGAAAGAACTTGTTATGAAACATAGTGGGCAATAGGGTGGCAGTCACACAACTCTGTTGGCCTTTACGAATGGCAATGGGTAAAGAGAGGTCATCCACAATAAGGGCATGAGTGGCTGATGGCATAATAATTGGAAAAGCCAAAGGTGTGGTAGAGGCCGATGGAACAAAAAATGGAGGTAGCCAAGGGTGTAGAAGATGTTGATATCTCTGGTACCTAAGTCCAAGTGGTTAGGTGGCTTAGGAGTATGAGTGGGAGGCAACAACTTGCTTTTTCGACAATAAGTATTTTGAAGTGGAAAACGACTACACATAGGTGGTGGAGAAATATCTCCAGATGGGAATAACACTGGACAAGGACAAACAACAGATAATTCTTGAGGAGAAGAGGATGAAGAAGGGGACTCCATATGAGGTCTGCTAAAGAAATAAGAAACATCTTCAAAGAAGGTTACACATATAGAAACAACCATATACCTAGTCTTAGGATCATAACACCGATATCCTTTAAACAAGGAGGAATAACCAAGAAAGAAACACACATCGAGTGGCTTTGTTATCAAGTTTAAGTCTTTGGGGATGAACATCTTGAACAAAACAGGTGCATCCAAAGATTTTGGCTCTATCTCTAATAAAATGACACGAGGCTTAAGAACAAGTAAAGGAGTTTGGCCCTTCAAGATTCGACTTGGTGTACGGTTAATTAGATAAGTAGCAATAAGAAGAGCAACATACCAATAAGATTTTGGAACATGGATCCTACAAAGAAGAGACCTGGTGAGTGGTGACATCCATAAGATGCCCAATTCATATGCTCTGCAATTCCATTTTGTTGAGGAATGTAAGCACAAGAAAGTTGATGCATGATTCCCATATTCTCAAGATAAGACTTATAGACAATAGAAGTGTACTTTCCACCATTATCAGAACGAAGTGCTTTAACAGACTTGCCAAACTAAGTTTGGGACATGTTAGTAAAATTGATAAAAGTGGAAAGCACTTCATCTTGAGTTTTAAGCAAATATACCCAAGTACAACGGGAGGGATCATCAATGAATGTGGCATAATATCGAAAGCCATCAAAGGAAGTGATAGGAGGTGGTCTCCAAACATCACTACATACAGATCAAACAGACAATGACTATGATGCATATGAGGCGAAAAGAAGCTCGAGCATCCTTTGAGTGTTCACAAGTTTGACATTGAAATTTATTAGTACTACATGCACTTTGAAATTGAGAAAACAACCAACACATATGCTAAAGATTAGCATGTCTAGGACGAGCATGCAACAAACTTAAAGTGTCTGGTAAAGGAACTGCGAGTAGATGGGTACAAAACATGAACATTGGAAGCAAAGGCAGAACTCCTATCAACGTCAAACTAGTAGAGGTCATCCCTTTCGTGTCCTTTGCGAATAATCTTCTTAGTCTTTAGGTCTTGAAGAATGGAGTGGGGAAAGAAAGAGGGTAGCATAACAATTTAGGGCTTTGGTTAGACTGTTCACAGATAACAGATTAACATGATGTGGCACATGAAGAACATTTGTAAGGAAAATGTCAGAGGATAAGGAAACATCACCCATACTGGAAACCGGCATGCAGGAGCCATCGGCCAAGTGTTCTTGCCGAGGTAAAGTGCAAGGAGTAGACGATGATAATAAGTATGGTTGTCCCGTCATATGATCTGTTGCACCGGAATCAATAATCCATGTAGAAGCATGAGAACACACTCCAGGATATGCAGAAAAAACTGATGCACCGGCGCCCCTGTAGGAGGTGCAACTGGGGCAAAGAAGATTGCTTCTGAGCTCGCAAGCTCAGCCCATAGAGAACATATTTCCTTTTTCAAATTGCGACTCATATTCTCAACAAATTCCGAGAATACCAAATTCACTGGATATAGTGGGAAACTCCACCAATTAACCAAACAATGTGGGAAAGAACATCCACAAGAATCAATCATCACTCATACTGTTGATACGAAAACAATTGATAAATATGCACAATACCATGAGGGCAGTCATGGAGAAAAGCTCATAAAACTCCCAAAACTGATCCAAATCAAACAGGAATACTTTTGTTGAATTCCTAGATCAAAACCAAAGTAGATCCATACCATAGCCGCAATAACAAAGTTCTAAAGATCCAAAAATCCGAAATTAGTGGATCAGGCCGGAAAAAGGTAAAACATGAGAATCCATGAAAAAGTTATTAAATCTTCATCAAATGGCTGAAATCTTATGTCAAAAAGCTTGGAATTGAAAAACAAAGGTAAACCATACCAAGAACCTGAAGATTGGTGAAGAAATGATGGAGATCTGCCTAGAAAAAACCGTGTGGAGCCTTCACCCAAAACTCTGCACGAAAACAGTGTTCCAATGATCAAATCACATTGAACCTTTATAAACAAGGTTCCCCACAAAATAATCGATCAAAATTTGACCTGCTGACGTCAATGCGACAGAATGACTTCAGCAGCGAGAGGATGATGTCAGCAGTCGATTTATCTGCAAGAACTTAGCTCTGATACCAACTTGACTTTAATGGAAGATTTAAGGGTTAGGGTTTGGTAGGAGGAAAGAAGAAAAAGAACCTAGAGAAAGAATTTGGAAAGAATGACTAAGTTAGGTTTAGAGTAGCCCTACTAGCCTTTATTTTAATCGAACAATTACAACTCACACACCCAACATTACATTACACACACCACAAGTCGCACACACTAGCACTAAGTTTACTATGCATACTAAGACCTGTAGCATACAACTCAATAGTTTGCACTCATGAGGACCCTTCCCCAAGCGACTTCCTAAGGAAAAAAACATAATCCTTAACGGGAGCCCACTTTCCACATAGATGTACGATGTGACGGGGACGCCGCCGACAAAGACTTAGGGTTCAGGCCGTACAAGGTGTATCAGCGGCAGAAGGGCTAAGGAACATCAAGAACCACCGAGGAAAGGGCACTAGAGATCAACCCATGAAGCACAAGTGGTCATCAGGCGACGGACGTCCGCAAAGTCAGGACGAACGTCCGGAAATAAGGGTGCTCATTGTTTTTTGAGCACGTACGTCCATGGAAATCCCCGCCCTAGCGGCTTAAGTGACGTATTTGTCTTTGTTGTCCTTAAATTTTATTCTTTTGTGTCCAAGTGTAAGTTACCACTTAGGGTAACATAGTATTTTTTTATTTTAGGGTATTCTCTCTGTAAATGCTATAAAGCACAATTTTGTAAGTCATTTTGGCACTTGATAATTGATTAATGAGAATGCATTGCATTTTGGCTTGTGAGAAGCTTGAAGAGTGAGTCTTCTTCCCCGCGAGGGGTTTGGTGTGAGGCCAAGGGTGAGATGCCCATGTTACTTTGATTTTCTCCTTCACATTTTGTTCTTATTTGATCTCCTACTTTCTCCTTGAATTCTTTGGCATCATCTTTTCCCCCTTTTAATTGATTCTCCCATTTCCCAACCTTAGATCTAGAGTAACCTTGATGTCCATCCTTATGGATCGATTCCAACCCTAGCCGTCGATCCATAACCGTTGTTGGACTCAAGCTTGCTCGATTTAAGCCGTTAGCCGTTTCGAGTCTAAAGCCCTAACGAGGATCTATCGATTCCACCGCGAGCCACAATCTAACACCCCGACCTAGATGAAGTGAGAATTCTATCTCTCGGATCGCCTCTTCCGCCATCCTAATGGATCTCGCGCTTCGAATTGGACCCTACATGAACCAAAGCATGGACACCTATGCAAAATCCCGAGAAAACCGAAGGTATCACTTTAATTTTTGGTTGATTGCTTAATTAATTAGTTTTAATTTCTGCAAATCATCATATCATGGACATTCACGGATCCCAGGGTCATTGTCCCGCGTCAGTTTTGGTATTAAAACTTAGGTTTTAGGTTAGGGCATATGTGTCATTTCACTTTCATTTGATTTTATTTTCATTTGTATTCATTTGCATGCACGCTTTGTGTTTGTTGAAATTCCTCACGTGTGTTTCATAGTTGGTTGTCATTTCATAGTTGTGTGCCATTATAGAACCCGCATAGTGAGTCGTGGTCACCATGGATATGAATGTGCTTGCCGATGCTCTTAAAGGTATCCAAGCCTTGATGATCACCATGAATGAGAGATTGAATGCTATGGAGGGGACCTAAACCGCTATGGCCGCCACTAATGAGTTGCTCCTCGATCGCTTGGGTCGATTGGAAGAGAATGAGGGGCACCGCAACCGACGCAATGGGTCATGGTATGCGTCTTGAACATGGTGATCGACCTGAGGGTCGAAACCAGAACCAAAGAGAACTGGGTCATCGTGGAGATGATTACGATTCGGATGAGAAACTCCTCAAGAATGTTCGAGTTGAGTTTCCGACCTTCGATGGAAGAATGGACCCTAAAGTCTTCCTCGATTGGGTCTCCGACATGGAATACCACTTTGAGTGGTATGGCATGGACAATGAGCAGTGTGTTAGACTTGCCAAAATGAAGCTCATTGGTCAAGCTCGACTCTTTTGGGTCAACGTCGAGCGTATGCTAGCGAACATGGGTCGTGCTCCCATTTACCCGTTGGGAGTACATGAGGGAGTGACTTACAAAATTTGCGTCAAGGTAGTACGCCAGTAGCCGAGTACATCGGCAAGTTTGAGGAGTTCATGATGAGAGTCAATGTGTCGGACAATCCTCAAGTCACTCTTTCAAGATTCCGCACCGGGTTGCTATTGGACCTCCAAAAAGAGTTTATCTCCCACCCCGTCAATACTCTTGAGGAGTGTTACGCCGTTGTGCAAGACCTTGAGAGGTACTTGAAGACGACGGTCGTGAGACGATTTGAGCCACATGCCGGTAGCAATAGAGTCGGAGAAGGAAGGCCTAGTGCTGGAAATCCACGTCCCAAATCGACACAACCCACTCCTACAAATGTTCGATTTGACAAAGGAAAAGGTGCGGTGAGTCCTCAAAGGGTGTCACTCAAACCAAGTGCTATAAATGTCATGGGTTTGACCACTTTGCCGCCCAATGCCCTACAAGAGACCCTCAAAGGACTCTCTTGGTTGAAGAAGTCGATGAGGGAGAAGGTGAAGAAGAGGAAATGTATGAACCGGAAATCACACCTAGTGATGAGGAGGGTGATGACGGCAGTAGGGCACTAGCTTACATTCACGAGTGTTTGGTTGTGAGGTGTGCCCTAGCACAACCTAAACGTGATGAGAAGGATGATTGGCGTAGAGATAACATTTTCTACACTTACGCCAAGTGTGGTGAGAAGAGTTGTAAGGTCATCGTGGATAGTGGGAGTTGCACGAGCGTCATGTCAACACACACCATTACCCGTTTAGGGCTCACACCAGAGCCCCACCCGAGACCGTACAAGGTCGCATGGGTCGACTCCTCTTCCATTCCCGTGTCCCAAAGGTGTCGTGTGCCGATACAATTAGCTTCGTATTCGGACACCTTATGGTGCGATGTGGTGCTGATGGATGTGGACCATATCATCTTGGGAAGGCCGTTGCTCTATGATATGGATATGACCCTCCTTGGGCGGTCAAATGTGTGCACGTTCATGCATGAGAGCAAGAAGATAAAATTAAATCCCTTGCCTCCCAAGACACCATCGGACAAGTAGGTTGAGAAGAAGGGCGGTCAATCTAAGGCCATCAATATCGTGAGCCCTTTGGAGTTTGAGAGAGCATCGTTAGATGAGAGCGTGGTCTATGTTGTCATCACCGTTGAGCGTGCTCTCGAGTCTATGGGCAACTACCCCAAGGAGGTTGAGCAAGTTTTGAAAGAGTTTGTGGATGTCTTCCCGGAAGACTTTCCCAATGAGCTCCCTCTCATGCGTAACATTCAATACGCAATAGACTTGGTTCCCGGATCTACCCTACCGAACCTAGCTCATTATAGGTTGAATTCAGTTGAACATGCCGAGTTAGCGCGACAAGTTGATGAGATCCTTCGGAAGGGGTTCATCTAAGAGAGCTTGAGCCCATGTGCCGTACCCGCACTACTCACACCTAAGAAAGATGGCACGTGGAGGATGTGTGTGGATAGTCGGGCCATCAATAAGATTACGGTCAAATATCGGTTCCCTATACTGAGGCTCAATGATATGTTGGATATGATGGTTGGCGCCACTATGTTCTCTGAGATAGATCTTAAGAGTGGCTACCATCAAGTCCGAATTCGCCCCGGTGATGAATGGAAAACTGCCTTCAAGACCAAAGATGGTCTTTATGAGTAGATGGTCATGCCTTTTGGGCTTTCAAATGCCCTGAGTACCTTCATGAGGCTCATGACCCAAGTGTTGCGACCATTTATCGGGAAGTTCCTAGTGGTGCATTTTGATGACATTTTGATCTATAGTCACAACAAGGAGCAACACTTGATCCACCTTCGGTTGGTTTGTGAAACATTGAGGGGAGAGAAACTGTATGTGAACTTCAAGAAGTATACGTTCATGCAACGATCCGTTGTCTTCTTGGGGTTAATTGTCTCGGCCAATGGTATGGTTGCGGACCCAGAAAAGGTAAAGGCTATTGTAGAGTGGCCCGAGCCTAGAAACATACATGATGTCCGTAGCTTCCATGGGTTGGCCACCTTCTATCGTCGCTTTATTCGAAGCTTCAACACCATTATGGCTCCCATCACTGATTGTATGAAGAAATGGGAGTTTCAATGGAGCAAAGCCGCGACGAGGGCCTTTGCCAAGATCAAAGAGAGAATGACGAGTGCACCTGTCATGCGCCTATCGAACTTTTCTAAAGTCTTTGAGGTTGCTTGCGACGCTTCGGGTGTAGGCATAGGAGGAATGCTTAGCCAAGAAGGCCATCCTGTGGCCTACTTTAGTGAAAAACCCAACGAGGCAAAACAGAAATACTCCACCTATGATAAAGAGTTCTATGCGGTCGTCCGATCTCTTTGGTATTGGAAACATTATCTTAGAGAGCAGGAATTTGTGCTATTTTCCGACTATGAAGCCTTACGCTTCCTTGCTTCCCAAAAGAAGTTGAACCCAAGGCATGCGACGTGAGTCGAGTACCTTCAAAGGTTCACATTCGTATTGAAGCGCAAGGCCGGTGCTGAGAACAAAGCGGCTGATGCACTTAATCGTCGGGTTGCGACTTTGCAGGCCATGAGCACCGAGGTCATGGGATTTGAGCAATTGATCCAAGACTCTCCCGAGTGCCCAGAATTTGGGGCGGAATACATTGCTCTACGGGACAATCCGCCCAACGCTAACTCCAAGTATACCCTGCAAGACGGGTATTTGTTTATGGGTCATTGCCTATGCATCTCTCGCACTTCATTGTGCGATTTCCTCATTAGGGAGTTGCATGCCGGAGGGGTTGCCGGTCATTTTTGGCACAACAAGACCATTGCTCTCGTTGAAGATAGATGATTTGGCCTGGTCTTATGCGAAATGTCGCCCGAATCGTGCGACAATGTCGTACTCATTGATGTCATATGCGATCGCATATGCCATCTTGGATGGCTGTATCGCATATGCCATGATGGCATATGCGATACAGGTAAGTATGCCATCGCATACAGTATATGCCATGGCATACTTCTCCACTGAAAGTTTTTTTTTTTTTCTTATTTTTATTTATTTATTTTTATTTTTTATCTTTGCTTTTCAAGCTTCCCCAAGCCCTATAAATAGGGGGTTTCTTTTCCTAATGCTCCTCATTCTACACTAATTTTTCTCTTTAGTCTTTTCCTTCTCTTTTGTATGGTCCACTATATTTTTGTACTATTGTAACTTATTTTTTAATGAAATTTATATTTTCCTTTCAACCTTATGGAGATGTACCATTGTGGGTTAGAACTTAGAATATACTCTTCCTTTTTTTTGTATGTTCTTATGCTCATTTTTGTACTATTTTGTTTAATATTAATGAAATTTATATTTTCCCTTCTAACTTATGGGTTATATACTTATATTATATACTTTTATTTCGCATTCTATACACTACAAAATTAATAGAGCCCAAACTTAACACAACATATTATTGATCAATATGGGGAACTTTGAGGATTTTTTGGGAATTTTTTGAAAAAAAAAAAAAAGTTATGCCATGGCATAATGGTATATGCGATGGCCCTATGCCATCGCATAGGGTCGCATCTGCCATTTGACTACAATGGTCGTACTTGCCAAGTTTCCAAGCAAAGAAGGCGAAATACCAGCCTATACACTCCTTTGCCGGTACCACATACGCCTTGGCAAGATGTCTCAATGGACTTCATGTTGGATCTCCCCAAGACCTTGAGAAAGCACGACTCCGTTTTTGTTGTTGTGGACCATTTTTTCAAGATGGACCACTTCATACAGTGCAATTAGACCTTCGACGCGACCCATATCACGAAGTTGTTTTTCCAAGAGGTGGTACGCCTCCATGGATTACCCAAGACCATTGTGTCGGATAGGAATGTCAAGTTTACAAGTTACTTTTGGAAAACCCTATGGCACATGATGGGTAAGATGCTCCAGTTTTCATTGGCGTATCATCCTCAAACCGATGGTCAAATGGAAGCTACCAATAGGAGTTTAGACAATCTCTTTCGTTGTCTTGTCGGTGATCGCATTAGGACCTGGGACTCCAGTCTACCACTAGCTGAATTTGCATATAACAACTCCGTCAATAGGTCCACATGTAAGAGTCCATTTGAGGTGGTACATGGTCACAAGCCAAGAACACCCCTAGATTTGACTCCTATATCCGCATCTCACCACACATCCGAGTCCGCGGAGACATTTGCACAACATATTCACAATTTGTATGCCAAAATTAGACATAAAGTTAATTCGAGCAATGATAATTATAAATTGTCGGCGGATTCCCATAGGCGTTTCAAAGAGTTCCAAATAGGTGAGCATGTAATGATTCGGGTTAGGCCTGAACGATTCCCATCTGGAATCGCGAAGAAGCTCCAATCCCGCAGTGCCGAACCTTTTAGGATTGTGGCAAGGAGTGGTCCGAATGCATATGTTCTTGAGCTTCCTCAAGATGTGGGGGTTAGTTCAACGTTCAGCATGGAGGACCTAGTTCCTTATCTAGGCTCAACCCCACCCCCTTGCAATCCTTTCCAAACGTCCTCTACTCATGAGCCAACCCAACCTTGCAGCGTATACCACTCCTCCTCCGAAAGAACCTAAAAGAGATGTGATTGAGGAGATCTTAGATGATCATGTGGTCTCCACCCATGATGGGGGTTTTCAAAGGTACTTGGTGAAGTCGATCCATAAGCCAGAATCCGAAAATACGTAGATCACTGAAGATGAAGTCCATCGCCTAGACCCCGACATGTTTGATTACTACCATGACCGTTCTTCATCGGTGATGAAGCCCTTTCAGTTTGGGGGAATTGATGGGAATGCCGCCGACAAAGACCTAGGATTCAAGCCGTACAAGGTGTATCAACGCCGGAAGAAGTGACGGAAGGGCCAAGGAACATCAAGAATCACTGAGGAAGAGCCCTAGAGATCAACCCATGAAGCACAAGTGGTCATCAGGCGACGAACATCCGCAAGGTCAGGACAAACGTCCGGAAATAAGGGTGTTCACTGTTTTTTGAGCACAGACGTCCCTGAGGCATTACGGACATCCGTGAGTAGGCTACGAACGTCCGTGGCCTTCAGGACGGATGTCCGTGAAAATTTCCGCCCTAACGGCTTAAGTGACGTATTTGTCCTTTTTGTCCTTAAATTTTATTCTTTTGAGTCCAAGTGTAAGTTATCACTTAGGGTAACATTGTATTTTTCTATTTTAGAGTATTCTCCTTTTAAATGCTATAAAGCACAATTTTGTAAGCCATTTTGGTACTTGTGAGAAGCTTGAAGAGTGAGTCTTCTTCCCCGAGAGGGGTTTGGTGTGAGGCCAAGGGTGAGATGCCCATGTTACTTTGATTTTCTCCTTTACATTTTGTTCTTATTTGATCTCCTACTTTCTCCTTGAATCTTTGGCATCCTCTTTTCCCCCTTTTAATTGATTCTCCCAATTCCCAACCCTAAATCTAGAGTAACCTTGATGTTCATCCTTATGGATCGATTCCAACCCTAGCCGTCGATCCATAACTGTTGTTAGACTCGAGCTTGCTCGATATGATCCGTTAGCCGTTTCGAGTCCAAAGCCCTAGCGAGGAGCTATCGATTCCACCGCGTGCCACGATCTAACGCCCCGACCTAGACAAAGCGAGAGTTCTATCTCTCAGATCGCCTCTTCCGCCATCCTACTGGATCTCGCGTGTCGGATTGGACCCTACGCGAACCAAAGCATGGACACCTATGCGGAATCCCGAGAAAACCGAAGGTATGCTTTAATTTGTGGTTGATTGCTTAATTAATTAGTTTTAATTTTGGCAAATCATCATATCATGGACATTCACGGATCTCAGGGTCATTGTCCCGCTTCACGATGTACCTTGTTTATGCGAAAGGAAAAGGACATTACCGTGAATATCCTTTTCCTCTCCCATAACCAAATCGTTATTTCTTGCTGATTTCTATCTTACTTTACCTTTCCCAATTCCTTAAGTAACTTCATAAACTCCATCTCTTCCTCCTCTCTTAAGTTCCTTTTTTTTTTTTTTTTTTTTTTTTTGATCGGTAATTGAGCTTGTATTAAAAACAGCAAGGCGCTGAAAGACCAATACAGTCCCGGTACACAGTAAAAACTTAAGTTTCTCTTAATTGGGTATCCCATGAATATTCACTGCGGTCCCTCCCAAACCTACCTTCGCATTTTTATGCATTGCCAAACTAAAACTCTTACAAAACACTTTTCAAACGATTCATCCCCACACTATCTGCCCCTCCAAAACCTAACTATATTACCTTGCTCCACTCTTCACTCTCAACTCATCGTTCTCCTCAAAACTGATCGCTACTTTACTCACATCTCTCCACCATCCAAACCCATTTCTCGACCTCTAAAATCTCTCTCTCTCTCTCTCATACTTTTCCACTATCCCCTGCACCCACAGTGCGTCCTCCTCCTCACAACACCTCTATAACCATTTTCCTAATAATGTATGGTTCATTCTAACTATGGAATCAGTTCCCAATCGTCCCATATGCATCGGCAATGTCACCACATCCCAATTGATAACATCAGTTTTTTCTTTGGATTTCCCTCCATTCCAAAGGAATCTCCTTTGGATCTTGTCCAATCATTTCACAACTGTTATGGGACATAGAAAATGGACAAAAAAATATATCGGTAGATTCCCCAATGTTGCCCTCATCAATTCTGAATTGTAATTTTTGATAATTCAGGATTTAAATTTTTTTTGTTTCTATAGTTACACTACATTAGATAGTTTTTATATTTCATTTAATGGACATCAATGTTTAAAAAAATTGTAGGGCTCACAAAGTTATTCCATGGAAACTGAATTATTCCAATTGCTCTCAGTTTCTGATTAAAATAGTAAAATAATTCATATGATCTAAATAGGAATTTTATGATTCAACGCCTATGATTCATAGGAATTGTACAAGTTCAATTGAAGAATGAGTGGCCATTTTAAAGGTGATTGTGATTACTCATTCTCATAGGTTTGTTGTAAAACTATTTTGTAATTTCTATGTTAGAACCTTGCAACTATTGTAACGACATACTAATATAAAAGTTAATACATCCAGGATGTTTTGTAGGGTTTTATGATAATATGATCTAATATAAAGCTTAGTCTCTCTCTCTCTCTCTCTCTCTCTCTCTTTTAATAGCATTTTCTGTTTTTTCAGTATATTACTACATGTTCAATTTTTTTCTTCTTTTATTATATTTCACTTTAAAAGAGATATTGGCCTTTTGTCCACTTCAACTTTAAGCCTTAGATCTTATCTTTTATATATCTTCGCGACCTAGAGACCAAATAGACTAGCGCTTGTTTCAAAATATTGAATTATTTAGTATCATCTTCAAGGATGACTATGATGATTGGTTTATTTGGTTTATACTCTTTATATGGATGACTCCAATGATTGATGGAGATGCCAAAAATCATGAAATGAAGCGCTTAACAAATGGAATTCAATATATTATACAACCAAACGCTAGGTTTGAAGACATCTCGAACTGGATCAGTGCAAGGAAGTGGAGACATGTGGACAACCTAGGAAGATATGGATAGTATAATGGGATGACTGAATGGTGGGGGCACGTCTGAAATTTTGTAATGGTTAATGTCGGCAATATGTGCATATTAAATATTGTAACAGTCTTGTTTTCTTCCTTTCATATTGCCATTGTAATTAAAGCTTTTCATTTTATTGTGGTGTCCTTCAATTGTTTTAATTTCGTTTTCTTAGTTCAATCCAGTTCTTTTATTACCAATAAATTACAACCTATCTGTATTTTGTTCATAACTTGATTCTTCTTATAGTTGCTTGATCCTAAGCTCATTGGAAAGATAACTTGAGAAACTTCCAAAGTGTGCCTGAACCTTGTGGATGCCTAAAACAATAAACATTCACTAGTTTTGAATCTGAAACTATTGAAAACTGTCATCTCCATCACCACCTTAATTGCATTGTTAAGTGCCCGAGACTCAGCCGTGATTGATTGCATTGACAGTATGTTGATTCTTTGGTTTGCATAGAGTTCTATCTTAACTTTGAATTTAAAATGCAACTAAGTGTCAGAGTGTCGATTCCTAATAGTTTCTAGCAAGGATCAAAATTTCGGTCGAAATGACCGAAATTTCAGCTGAAATTATCGGTTTCGGTCCCCACCGAAACGATAATTTGGACCGAAATTTCAGTCCAAATTTGTATGAGACCCAAAATTTCGGCCAAATTTTCCGTTTTTGGCTGAAGTTTCGGTTCAAATTTTTAGTTTCGGTCAAGCCCGAAACCGAAATTTTACCCGATATTTTGATCTGTGGTTTCTAGTGTTTCGTTTTTGCAAACAACTCTTTACATGAGATTGGTTAAATATCAACCCATACATAGATGCATGGTTTAAAAGCTTGAAAAAACTCAGCTCGGCCAGATTTCTAGCTGACTCAGTGATAAAGTCTGTACTTCTCACTACTGGCGAGAACTCGTTTCACCTGACTTAGCTTGGTTGAGATTTGGAGTTTTTTTTCAATTGGATGCCAAGTGCACATGCACAAGAGTAATAAACAATCATCAAAAAAGAACAAAAATTCTGATCATACATCATTGATTTTGTTATCAATGGTGAAATTGTTGGATGGAAAACCCATATCTTTGACCCATGAAATGAAGGCCATATATGTTAATTTGTTTTTTATAAACCCTAGAGGGACTGGTGACTGCTTAGAGGATGTGTGCTAACTCTAGGGCAAGTGATCTAGCTCAGGCGCTGCATTCGAGTGAATTGTCTCATCTCTCTCTCTCTCTCTCTCTCTCTCTCTCTCTCTCTCAATCTCTCTATCTATCTATATATATATAACATTGATCACATGGCATCCGTTCTAGTATTCAAAACACTGGTCTCGAGTTCTTATTTGGAGCCACATAGCACTCAAATTGCTCACATACACCTGTTCCTCTCTAAGGTTCATCCCTCCCTAGGTGTTATAAGGAAAAAAAAAATCACCGTAATCAATGATGACAAAATTAACAATGATCACCATTAATTTTTTCTGTAATCTTATAACTGTTGATCTGATGGTGAAATTTAGTTTTATTTTTTCTTTTATTTGTTTATTTTATTTTATGAATCTTATTGGATCAACCTCGTGCAAGTCCATGTGGCACTGAAACAGACTCTATCCTGGGGTTCAACCCCTAGGGGAGGTGGCCGTGCTTACTGGATGTTGACGTTCCTTTGACCTTACAGACAATTCCTCTGATAACTAAAATCAAATTGTAGGCTCGTTTAAAGACAATATTATGCTTTATCCAACCGTAAGTGTAATTTTGTGTATGTGTGTAATTGGGTGAGACAGTCTTGAATTAATTCTTGTCTTCACTCATGCCAATCATCTGAGATATTGAAAGGGAAAAGAATGCCTAGGCAGGTGGCTTACAAACGCTGAGGTTTAAGGTGCATTGGTGTTCTTCCCAAAATAAGAGCCCAAATCGTAGGTGCGAGAGTGTAGGATTCTATGTAGAAATACAAGAAACAAATCCACTCAAAACTAACTTCACTAGAAAAATTTGGGGAATGGGAGACCTCTCCAATTGGAAACTCTCTCATGTCAAAAGGGAGAGAAGTCTCTCAAAATAAGTCTGCCTTGATAAAAGAAAACCTGTCTTTGAGAAGCAACACCATTCTAATCTACCAAAACATCTAGATTTAGAGGTCCAATCTTGCAATGCTTGACAATTGTATGTGTTAATTAAGAAACAAATTTTGATGAAAATGATATAATGATGCCAAATTGTTTGGAATCGGATATGATGGAAGTTCCTTTGCAGGATAATTGGTTCTCACAAAAAGATACTTGCATCGATGCCTCTGATTGTGGCATAAGTCGTGGATCTCAAAGCTGAAAAGAGTTGGTTTGGTAGTTTTGATGTCCTATAACTCAGTGTTTGCATCCTATAAGTTTTGACACAATACTACAGAAAGGCTGAAATTAGTTTTCCAAGGTGGACTTAAGGAACATCCCACCAAAGTGACTCTGCAAGTGAACTCGCAGGAACACCAAATACTAACTGCAGCTAGTAGGGCTTCAAAGGCTGCAAAAATAAATTTTATCATTCAACTTTAATTACTTTACAATACTAGTAGCTTTTAAGTAGGCTTTACAAATGTTTAAAAATGGAAATCCTAGTCCAAATCTTCATAACAAGTCTTTCTAAAAATAAACAAATACTAGCCTAACGATACTTTCTAAATTACTTAAGCAGCCCTACGCCTATCTTTGATTACTTTTTAAAAATAAATTAGTAGCCTAAATCCTAATTTCCCTCCAAAAATAAGAGTAAATATTTCTTTTATGAGCACAATGATTTCAAGTCTATTATGGGCCTTAATATTGCTCCTCTCTTCTTGATCTGGCCCATTAATTCGGTGTCTTCCTTTTCTTCCAATTCTTGTTCTTGTTCTTCTCATTTTCTGTGTTCTTCTTTCTTCAACTTTGAGTAGATTAAAATTTTAGAATGCATCAAAATAGAGTTTTGTTTCTACTATAAGGGTTAGATGTTTATTGCAATGTTGTCCTCTTCTTCTTCTTTTAGGAAAAAACAATGGGACTCTTTTGTTTATCTTTAACTGAGAAAAGGGTCACTTATTGTTTTATTTGCTTTTTTCTATTTTGAAGAAAATTGAAGACTAAAATATAAAATATTTTCTGGTGTGGAAGTTAAGTGATAAATTGCTAGTTTTGTTTACTTCCTTATTATATTGGCAACCTAACTTAGTCCTGATAGAAGAATGAAGTGTAGACTAGAGGGTGACGCGGAATCAAAACCTACGTGCTGGGATCGTCTCATGGTCAAGAGGAGAAAGCAATAGAGAAAGTGAACCCTGCCAATGAGTTTTTAAAAGAGCTTTTAAAGAAAGGTTGAAGACCCATGTGCCCATGTGTGTCACACAAGAAGATCACCCCTTTTGGGAAAACGTGCACATGGGAAGGTGAAGAAAAGAGAGAAAACTCATAGAACCTAATGTTCTGTGTCAATCTCGCACGCGAGATTGACCAATCACAAGGAGTTTCAGAACCCGGCTTTCACGCGAGACATCAAGTCTCGCCTGGGAAATCGGTCCGAGTTCAATCAATTGGGCGTTTTGTTTAGGTTTTAATTTCCTTTTTCACCAGTTGTCTTTTATATTGCGATTAGCTTAAGGTTTAGTTTCTTTTTTCGTTAAGGAGTCTTTATTTTTAGTAGGATTAAACCTAGTTTGAGCTTCTTTGCTTTATAAATACACATTGTATCTCTTATGAGAAAAAAGAATGAATGAGTTAATGAATGAAAATTTTATTTTGTACAATCTTAGAGAGAGTGATTCTTTCAACCTTGAAGACTTGAGATAAGTTTTCGTTTGGAGCAAGAATGATTCTTGTCCAATGGTGTGAAGCCAATAACTTCTTTGGTGTGATTCCAAAGATCTCCCTATCTTCTTCCTTATTCTTGATTTTATTTTATTTTCTTTTGAGAATAATCAAACCCTAAACCTATCGTGCGGGATTTACGCTATTTTAGGGTTAGAGTCGTTCTGTCCTGCATCAATTTGGTATCAGAGCAAGTTCAATTCTTGACATGTGGACAGGTTCTATTATAGTTGACGAGGATTTGCGCGCTCCTTTACAAACTTCAAGATCAGTGCGATCGATTGGAGGAAACTTTCTACAAGAAGTTTGCTAAGTCGATAGAGCCTAAATCATACAAATCAAAAGGCGTTAATCTCGATCCGATAATCCCAAACCCATCATCACCTTCTCCTTTTAATCTCATATCCATTGTTAACCCCCAACCTGTTGAAGATCCACTACCTGTTGAAGATCTGCTACCCGTTGTCACCCCCGACGATCCCAAACCCATGGTGACTCTATGTCAACCAATGATATGTCTAACGACATGTCTCGTTTAAGTCCCCAATCAGATTCTAATTGAAGTGCTCCAGCCGAGTCTGATCGTGGACCAAATCTCATTGATCTTCCCAAGCCATGTCCCGTCGCGGTGCCCCGAGAATTATTAGTGACCTTCGAGCAGAAAGATAGCTTCGGTAAAAGTTCGAGATCTAACTTTTTTAAAGAATGGGGGATTGATGTAGAATCAAAGCCTACACGCTGAGATAATGTCATAGTCAAGAGAAGGCGAAAGAGGAAGTGGAACCGCCAATGGGGCGGGTTTTTAAAAGACCTCTTAAAGAAGGGTTGAAGATCCATGTGTACATTGGTCACACAAGAAGATCCCATCCTGGGAAGACTCACACATGGGAAGATGGAGAAAAGAGAGAAAACTCACAGAACCCAACGTCCTATGTCAATCTCTCATGCAGGTGTTCCAGTCTCGAGCACGCAATATTCGACCAATCGCGAGGAGTTTTAGAACCATGTTTTCGCGCACGCGACGTCAATTCTCACCCGCATGAGCCGTCCGCAGAATTGGGCCGGGTTCAATCAATTGGCCGTTTTGTTTAGAGTTTAGTTTCCTTTTTTGTCAAGTGTCTTTTGTATTGTGATTTGCTTTAGGATTCGTTTTTCGTTAAGGAGTTTTTATTTTTAGTAGGATTAGACCTAGTTAGAGTTCTTTGCTTTATAAATACATATTGTATCTCTTATGAGAAAAGAATGAATGAGTTAATGAATGGAAATTTTGCTTTGTACAATCTTAGAGAGAATGATTCTTTCAAGATGGGTTTCCGTTTGGAGCAAGTGATTCTTGTCCTTTGGTGTGAGGCCAATAACTTCTTTGGTGTGATTCCAAAGATCTCCCTATCTTCTTCCTTATTCTTTATTTTATTTTATTTTCTTTTGAGAATAATCAAATCATAAACCTATTGGTGATGATCTCATGCTTCACCTTTTCTCTCCGTCCAGTTTTGCCACAAAAAGATTTACAAAGGTTTTTAGTTCTTTTGATTGAGAGCTATGAAATGTTCTACAAGTTTCTGAGGGTTGCTGCTGCTCATCAAAACATTGGACGTATGAGGATATATCTTCAAATCCGAGTATATATCAATTTGGAAAGTATGGACCCTTGAACTGAACTACTTTGATTTATATTTATTTATATTTATGGGTAAAATGCATTACTCTTACTTTGTACTCAGCAACTACTATTTTTATACATAGAAGGTACTTTTCTGTACACTCATGGAAATAGTCTTCTAATTACATATTTAAAGACGAGCCCCCAACTTAAATCAAATTTTAGCGAGTCCGAAGAGCCAATATGACACAGAAAAAATCCTAAACCAAGTGAAGAAGTGGAAAGACCAAGAGACTGGTTAGCCGATCAATTTACTCATGCATCCAAATGCACCCTTAGGAAATGAGTTCGAAGAGTTCATATCAATAAAATTACTAAATAATCTTTTCTTATCTAGTAAAAAGACTTCTTATTCTCTGCAACAGAAGTATTTAAAGGATCTTTACTATAAAGGTCATTCCTGTTTTTTCCAAGGAAACTGAATGTGCAAACAGTATTCTTTTATTTTCTCACTAATAAATCAAATATGGCACCATTTGTTCAGTCGATCACCTCAGCGGATCTTGCCTTTCCAATCTGTTTTATCTTGCGTTGATTTTATTAATATCAGTAGTATTGTAAGTGGATTGGGTTGAATTTGGGTCAGGGTGACCCGGACTCATCCCATTAAGGGACCAATATCGATTTTGGATTGAGACCACCGATTTTGGAATCAGGTCAGGTTAGGTCCGGGTCAGATTTAAGCAAGGTGTTGGTATTTGAGTATTGGGTATCGACCGATACGGATAGGGTATCACCGACACCGTATCGGTTGATATACACCTTTTGTGATAAATAGAAGAAAAAGTTGTATTGGTCAGTATTGGCAGATTCCGAGACAGTATTGGCCGATACTGATCTGTATCAGTCCGATACCGATGCCACCCCGATACCTGTATCGGGGTGGTATCAGTATCGGTTCTTGAAGAAACTAATACGTATTGGTATCGTCCAAGTTTTGATACCATCGATCCAAGTGTTTCCAATACGGGTTCAAGCTCAGACCCGGTTTCGGGTATGGCTGAATCCAGACTGGACCCATTAATCATGGGTTTGGGTCCAAGTCGGGTATGGGCTGGGTCAGGGTTTAGGTCCTTATTTTCTTGAATTTTCTTTCTGAACTCTAAAGTATGTGTTTTTCCTCTATTTTTAGGCTATGAAATGTGTTTATTATCCCAATGCACCATAAATCAATTTTCTAGCTCATTTAGCTAGACAATTGTCTCTCCCATCAACAAGCCAAAATCAATTGTCTAGCTCATTTATCTCATATTTTTTGTCAGACATTATTCCAAAACGAGTAATGCTTATTGGCATCTTCGATCTAACATTTTTCCTTAAACCATCTTCACATGCTACATAAATTTAAAGGGGTACTAAGTAACAAGCATATTTCAAAGTCAAATCCTCCTCCTAGTGAGACTATAGGATGGTCCAGACTCCAGACCGAGGAGCATGTAACCCGACGGGGCCCATTGATTGAACAAAGCATTAATGATATGCTGCATTAAGCTATCATTCCTCTGAAGAAGAATACCATCCTATATTTTTGCTTAGGGGCAATATTTGACTATAACATAATGAGATCATATAGCAAGCAAAAGTAAAACAAGCACTAAAGTGGACCACCAAAAAGTTATATACGAAAGGATTTTAAGTTTGTCTTGTCTCTTGCTTAGAATTGGGGCAGAGTGAAAGCACACATATGATTATATATATGTAGCCAAACAGTTTGCTGGGAAACTGTCCCAGCCAAGATGGCTGGGACAGCATCCCATTTGGGTCCCACATGTCAATCAAATGTCCATGTGGCAACCATTCCCCCCGAAGGTTCACCCCTCCCTAGGGTGTTTTATATATATAAAAAAAATTGTTATCGGCTGTGATCCTATAGTGAAAGAAATGAACGATGAAACAATCTTTCGTTTCACCGTTCGTTTTTTACATCATTCGGTGGTCAATGTTATTTTCATTTTTTTGTAAATCTATGTGGAATCCTGTGCTCATCCAGGTGGCACCCAATCATATGATCAGGTGCCATATGTCACCGAAATGACACTCTACGAGCTATCTTGGCTGGGGGACAGCATCCCAGGCTATCACTGTCCATACATGTAACTATATATGGGTTGAGTCCAGTTTGACTTAGGTTGCGGTCGGATTGGGTCCAAATTTGAGTGATCCAAACATGGAGCTGATTTTCAATCAGGTCTAGGATTTGGACCCAACCTGACGCATTGGGTCCAACTTGATTGTGTCAAATTCGGCCAGGTCCTGCTTGACCGAACTCATTTACACTACTAAATATCAGGTATTATGCATATTTGGCCTTCCAAAAAGATCAATTTTTGTCTATATTTGAGATGATGGCTAAACTGTACTTTTTAATGTTTGGATTGTGGGCAATAAGGTTTACTGGACTCACAAACCTACCAGAGTCCTGTGTGCACATCTGTTATAACAAAGATGCTTTCTCTTCTTTGAGTGGGGGCATTGAATTATTTCTTGCTTGAGATAGTCCTGCAAATCCTGCACTAATACATGCATAGGATTCATTCCATTCAGTTTTCCCTGTGCTTTGTAACCAGGGACAGTATAGTTTGCTGTCCATGTGATTATCTTGTGTGTTCTTTATTGATTGTTTCTCTCTCCCTCTCTCTTCCTCCCTCCCCCTCTCTCTCGGTCCCTCTCTCTCTCTCTCTCTCTCTCTCTCTCTCTCTCTCTCCCTCTCTCTTTCTCTCTTCTTTGTGTGTGTGTGTGTGCTTTCTCTTTTATCTTTGAATCTTCAATATTTTTTTAGAATGCAGAACCGTTCCTGCTCCTCAAAAGAGGAGGTTTACATACTTTTGATCAACGATCTTCAATTCTATTTTCTTATAGAAGTGATAAAAAGTCAGGAGTTCAGTGGTCTTCTCCCTTTCTTAAACTACATCTACAACAGCATTTGGGCTATTTTTGAGGTTTCTTTTTTGCTTTTATTTATGTTCCTGTTGAAGTCCTTTCACTTGAAGGATGTTCCACCTTTCTCAAGTGTGCAAATGCATGGGGAGGAAAATATGAAGATTGGGAAGCTGCATGGAGGAGGAAAATATGAGGATTTAGTTGGCCTCCATATTGTTGTTGTTCTCAAGTTGAATATTAAGAGTCTAGCAAAGGTCATACGGCTTGCAGGTTTGCAAGCTTGTTCATGATTGATGTAATGTTTCACCCAACAAGTTTATGTGGGTTAGTCGGAGTAAGGAGCTTCTCTGGAACCTCAAAAACATGGGTCAAAATCTTGGCCGATACTGGTATGTACCGGTATCGGCTAGCTCCGGTACGATATATTGGCTGGGATCCGCGCAGGCAATGCATCGTTCAATATATCGCCCGGTAGGGCCAATGTACCGGTCGTACCGGACAATACATTGAAATTTTCAATTTATCAGACGATATATTGAATGTATTGTCCGATACATTCAATTTTTTTTAAGTCTCCTTTTTTTACTAGAAAGGGACTCCCGTGAGCCATTTCTTGTCTTCTTTAGTGCTTCTCGCTCCTTATTGTATCTTCTCTCTTCTTGTCTTCTCTTATTTTTTTTCCCCTGCGGTAGCTAAGAATGTTTTCGTAAAGATACAAAAAATAAAAAAATTAGGTACAAAGCTCAAAAATATAGAAAATATAGGTACATACCTTAAAAAAACTTGAAAATATTTTAAATAAATAATTTACATTTTTTTAGATTTTTTTAAAAAAATTTTTAGACAATAAAAATAAAAAAAATACTGGCCAATCCATTGAGTCAAATGTATCAGCCGGTACGGACGGTAGGTATCGTTAAGGGCACTGAACGATACGTACCATTAATCTGGGATTTTGACCCATGCTTGAGAACAGTTGCTCTGATAGCATTGCTTAGTTTGAGCTGATGCTGCTAAAGAATTTTAGCATTTTCTCATTGACTGCCTCGGATAGCAGATTGGAAAAGTATGCCGTTGCACACAATAAATTCTCTCATTTTATATTTGTGTGACACAAACACCAAAGCGAAGTGAGTTAGAAGAGTTGCACATCGATGGATATATTAAATATCTCTCTTGAGAAGCCCCTTCATGTCTTTTTCATGAAAATTGAATGAGGCAGTGACAAAAAGTAGGATCTTACACCTTCATTGCAAAAGCAAGCAAAATCGGGAAATTTTATTGCATTTTCCAGTTGATCTCTCAAGATAATGTTGTCTTTCCGTTCAGTTTTATCTTGCATTGATTTATTAACAGGTTGGTGGTGTTGTGCACACCTTGCCATCCAAAAAGAGTAGGGATATTTTTTCCTTAATATCATGAGTGAACTGGGTTGATTTCTTAGTGTTTGGATAGTGGACAAAAAGTTGGTTGGAATTACAATCCTATCGAGAGTTCCCTTTTACATTCTCGTTCGAACAAAGAAGTTTCTTAGTTATTGAGGTGGGCTGGTGAGTTACTTCTTGTGAAATGCTCTCGCTGAAGATATCAGTGCTATATTATAGTGAGGTGCATTGGAGGTATACTATGCGCTTTTCCATGTTTGGTGAGCAGAACATTACTGTCTGCCAGTCACTTATTGTCCCTTATGTCCGTCAGCCTTTTATTTTTATCCTCTTGGGTATTTTTTAACTCTATGGTGAAGCTTTCCATATCCTCTTCAAGAGGAGCTTTACACAGGTTGCTTTTATGTGAGCTGATTCAATTGTTCAACTCTTATGAAGTAAATGCAGAAATTCAGGAGTTTAGAGGTGTTCTCCCTTTCCGTACTACTTCCACAACGGTGCATGAGTGATTCATGATATTTCTTGGTTCTTGCCTTTCTACTCAATTCTGCTGTCCTGTATCTGTAGGAGGCTATCTTTTCTGGATCATGCTAGTGCTAGGGTCTGAAATGAAAAAATGAGGATGTAAGTTAAAAACTTGTCATGATAAGTTCACCTCCTTTTTGTGGTTTTCCAAGTTGATTCTTGGAAGTTGTAGCAATGGTCATATGGCTTGTATGTTTTTAGTTGGGAGCAAGGATTTTGCTATGTAGAGCACTATTTTCAAGAACATTTTTTTTTTTATGTAGGTCCTATTGTGAACATTAGAAAGCAATATATTGACAAGGTTAACCTGGCCTTGACTTCCCTGGATTTTCATATTACATATATACCACAGTCAATGCCAGTGCTTGACAAGGGAGCTACAATATTAAACCTACAAACTAATCAAAACAGGAAAGAACCCTGCAGAAGAGGTTGGGCGAGAGAGACTTCTCATAATTTGACTTAGGATATCATATTTTGATTGCTATTGGTATCACGTGCATTGGAATTTTGATGTGATTTCAGCTTACACTCGTGTGATAGAATCCCATGTGATAGAAGGACTTCTCATAATTTGACTAACCGTGGGGGTATTTTCTATTTGGATTAGTTACCTTCCTGGCATTTTTTGTATATGCTTAGTGACTTTATTATAGTCCTTATTTTTAAAAAAAATCACAACTGTATAGATGCATAAGTTACACTCTGGTCACCAATTGATACAACACTTAGCAGTACAAGCTCTTCTATGATAAAGCCAGCCCTGCACATGTGGTGCAAATTATTATACATTTGGCTAGGAATCATTGGTATACCACCTAGGTTTGTAAATCAAATTCTACAGAGATAGTTCTAAGAGAAATCCTTGAAACACGCTCAAACCTTTACTTTAAAAGGAACACCATATAAAGAATGATCATAACATATCCGTCCCCATGCTTAACTCATCAATTGAAGTGGTCTACAATATCCTGGAGTAATTACATTTAAATTGTCTTTAGAACTATTCCACAGGAAAAGTGTGTTACCAAATCATCAATAAGAAATTTCCAAATCTTTCTACTTGCCTCACAAATTAAAAGATGTATATGAGCATCATAGTTTGGCCTGCAATAACAAGTTTGAGATTTGGGTATGATAATCAGTGCAAGAACGGGCTGCTTCATTTAAAGTTCCACACATATAAGTTTCAATTCTTCATTCATTCTCGATGCATAATGCAACATAAGAAAAGTTTTTTTTCTATATTATGATATATCCGTTACTTACAAGGTAATCAATATGCTACAGTTTCGAATGGAAATAATTACAAACTCAATACTGTATTATCTGTTCTCAATTGGTCCATAGCAGCAAGGTTGGTGGAAGGCCATCATGAGTCAAATCAGGGAGACGAGAGGCATAAAGCGATTTCGAATGACTATAGGCTGGAAGCAAGCATAATAATGTAAAACAAATTGTTGAAGAACCTTAGCATTTCCCATTACATATAGACAGACACGAACAAATAACAAAATTATAATTAGTAATTACTCAAAGCTGCTGCAATGATTCAAGTATGCCATCATGAGTCAAATCAGGGAGACGAGAGGCATAAAGCGATTTCGAATGACTATAGGCTGGAAGCAAGCATAATAATGTAAAACAAATTGTTGAAGAACCTTAGCATTTCCCATTACATATAGACAGACACGAACAAATAACAAAATTATAATTAGTAATTACTCAAAGCTGCTGCAATGATTCAAGTATGACATCTCTCAATATATAAACAAATTTACAGTATGGTGATAGCGTAAAAGGCCCAACTAAAAAGGCCCAACCAATTCGTTTGGCAGACTATCCCAACTGCAATACGAGAATGAAAGGTTACTGCTGCAGGTAGGGTGCAAAACTGCTTCTGACACTTGAATTTCAAATGTTTTTGAAGAAAGACATTTGCATTTTTTGACCTGATACTTTTCCTTCTTTGTAAGTAACATAAGGCACATCCTCTATAGCTGTCTCTTCGTCTCATGCCTTGCTGGAATGGAATGATGCACTACCTGTTATTTTATGGAGAACCTCAAAGATCAACCAATAAAGTTGTATGTTACTTAAATGCAGGATAAGTATTCATACCACTGTTATTAATCGAATCAACATAACAATGATATGCAATTATGCAGACATGTTGCCTTATGAAGGGTAATGCATGGTTACAAGAATATGATCAGAACCAAAAGAATACAAAGGCAAAGGCAAAATCTTGAATAATTGAATGATTGTTCAGCTCGTATTAGGATAACATACTAAAATAAATAAATAAGGTAAATTAGAGGCACAGTATGAGTTACAGATAAATCAAACTACCATATCTTTCTGTATCAAGTGAAATAAGAGCCTTTACTTCGGACAAGTTTCAATTATTTTAATAAGCTCTAATATAGATCTTTATTAAAGTAGGCAACGGTATGCACTAAGAAGTTCCAACCCTTTCAAAGGCAATACCCATTTAGTGAAACTGGTTCTAATTAAGGTGAGGAGTTGAAACTAAATATGCAATTTGTCAAGTTCAATGGTTGGTCAAAGAAAAGGAGAGAATGCTTGCAAGTAGCTGTACGGAATTCATTCAAGAAGAAAAATATTTGAAGGAAGTTAACCACTTATAATCAGTGTTGTCATAAGCGATTGCTTAAGCTATTAAGCGGTCGCTTACGCCATTATGAACCTTCAAATCGCACAAGGCATCTTGGCTTAAGCGATGCAGTCAATTAAGCGATCGCATGCTGATGTATGCGATGACATAATGCTCCAACGGTAAAAAAATATGACCATTGGAGCACTTTGTTAATTTTTTTTAATTTTTTTTTCTTTTTTGGGGTCCCATTACCTCTATAAAAGGGTGGGTTGGGTCCTATACTTTTCACAAACTATTTTGGCTTATTCTTCCTCTCTAATCTCCGTTCTAGACTCTCAATCTCCTCCCATTAGTATGTATGACATTTAAAATATATATATAAGAATGTATATTTTCCCTATTTTTGTCATTGACTCATTTTTGTTAGTGTTACTTTAGCTGTTAGACTTAGATACTTCTTATTATATATATATATATATATAGAAATTAAAAAAAAATAAATCATTAAGCCATGGCTTAAGCAATGAAGCGATTTCGCTTAAGCGAAATGCAGTCAAATTGCTTAGCATGGCTTAAGTGATTTGACAACATTGCTTATAATAGACTTATAATTCATCAAATCCCTTATTTCAACAGAGAATCTTATGCCAAATCAGTCTCTAGAGTTAATGAAGAAATGGATGCCATTATAAAAGATGATACAATTAGTTTTTTTAAATAACTATACAAGACGTACAAATGTATCTTGAATTTCTGGAATGATTGCCTAAAATAAAATGAAATCAAGCTCTAACCATGGCGTCCAGCCTAAAGTGCAGTATTCTTTTATTCTTGGAGCCATGCCCAAAGTATGTATTGGAAAATCAGTGTATAGATTGAAATCAAAACCTCAAATATTTTAACGACTTAATAAATCCTCCGAGGCATGTAAACCCTTCGATTAAACACCTAACAGACCAAACCTTACACAAAACACCAAGCATCACCATTTATTTGCAGTGCATATGTCAAGCAACACATATAAGTATTAAATGGATGATTTTGATATTTGGCAAAGCACCTCTCTGCGCCATCATTTGTTTGGCTGTAATTTTCGTTATCTCTAATTAAATTATAACATTAAATTTGTCAAACTAAATATTCAAATATCCAGAAGTCAAAATATCTTATAGAGAAACAGTATAAACTAAAGATTCTTGCTGAAGTGTGATCACCGCAATCTATTGTTGCTCTCTGCAATGCTTGTGATGTCCATAACGACACTCATGGTACATCATGCATAACGACATTCGTCGTATATTTGTGTTCTCCGTAACGTACATGGATGATGTGTTGAGTGGATGAAAAAAAAAACTTCCAAGAAGAGCCCAACTGAAAACACTTAGGTTAAGAAGAGAAAATGACCATCCATTGGTACATGAAAGCTCAAAAGATTCACCTTCCAGTGGTCCTTATGAATCTAATCTGATGCTATTTGTGTACCAGCAAAAGGGAGATTTTTTTCCTTGTGTATAAAAGGTTTTTTGTCTGTACAGCTGAATTGAAGGACAAAATCCGAATTGTAAAATCATAAATTCTGTGCACCTCCTGGGAAGGGGGTGGGGAGGGGGCAGGCGTGGTGACAGGTTGACTAATCCAATGCTGGTATTTAATTTTAAAGTCATCCTCAATGCATAATCCAGTCGGAGAGAGGTTCTTGATAAAACTAAGGCCTGTACACGAAACACGAAACTTAATCCATGACATCAGAAGCACTCTCAAAACCCAATGGTCCTGGGAAAGAGAGTATCTTTTCCCTGTGATCATTAGAGTACATCTGAGTAATCAGTGCAGTTCCCAGTTCCCCTACTGCATCCACCAACGTTTAGTTTGATCAAACATTTCTCTAAGTCAGCCAAGTATCGGTTGTTTGATCCACATTGGTAGGGGTACCTGCACACCCCTTTCTGTACCTCCTATGGAACCCAAAGAGACTATCCAATCCAGATAAATTGCCATGTAAAAATACATGCTCCTCCCATTTCACACAATCCAGAGACCTGTAAAAAAGACTGATGCAAAAAATGCATTTTGTTCTTGTTTTTCATTTTATCTAAATGAATTCGTACTGTGCTTCTTGCATCCATCCAACGTGATTAAGATGCATGGCTCTTTTGGCGTAAAACATGCAATTTCTCCATTTCCTGTTGTTTCAAATGGACTTCTGCAAGTATTGATAAAGAAATATCTGTAAGTGCATGTTAGTTACGAGGCCATCAAAAGTGAAATGAAGAAGAGTATGACTATTGATGCAGAAGTAGTTCTTGCAGCAATCAATACTGGCTTTACCTGGAAGTCAATATCTGCAGATTCAGTTTGAATTATGCACTCCCAAAAGCTTTTAGAACTTTTAAAATTTATTTATTGCTCAAGTATTCTCATGGACATTAGGAGGCCAATGAGGGAGGATTGGCTAACAAACATTACCTTGTTGGATTTTGTGGTAACTTTTTTTGGCCATTCGTAAATTCAGCACAAGCACCACACAACTTCCAGACAATGGAACCACTAATATTAGGATTTCATAATTTTATATTCTGTTCTTGTTAACTTAAATGTAGTTTACCAGCATTTACTGGTTGCACTAATTGGAAAGTTGGATTGTTTTCATTGGAGTTCCAATTATGAACAGTTCATTTAGGAATGGATCACAGTCCTCCCCCACTTTCATTTTCCTAGAACATATTTTATGAATGTTGTGTACTATGAGATGTTTGAGTGTACTCAACTCAGATATGTTTAGATTTTCCCCATATGAACTAGTGAGGATAGTATTTCTGCTAGGCATTTATCCTACGGGTACTGCATGACGTCCCCATGAAGCTATGCTGAACAAAATTAATTTTCATGTATTTCTTTTTTGATTGTACTCTGCATTGGTGTATAATTACTGTTGCTTGTTAGTTTTACCACTTCCTATTTTGTACCTGTCTATCTTGAACCTCTTTCACAGTGGGTAGTTATAGCAAGTAGATTATAATTAATTTATATATGGTTGTTTTGTTTGTGCTTGTGATGTTTGCTTTCATAATGCTACTCATTTGTATTAGTATCATATCTGATACCTTGTTCTGCATTTCTTCTTGTGTTCATTTTATGGTCAACTGGATGGGCAAATGATGGCTTATTATGTATTTTTTCCTTACACTCCAGGTGTTTCATATTTCATTCATTGGTGTGTGTGGGTATATATATGGTTTCTTGGGATTACACTTTCTGAACAAAGGTTCATCTTTGGGTTGTTTATTCTGTTAACTCCTGTATATACTGATATGTTATGCCTTCCAGGTTGGCATATATGTAGTGGCTGTGAAAAGGCTGCAAACTACATGTGTTATACTTGTACTTATTCCTTGTGCAAGGGGTGCATCAAAGAAGCTGAATTTTTATGTGTTAGAGGAAACAAGGGGTTCTGCGAAACTTGCATGAGAACTGTCATGATGATAGAAAAAGCTGAGAATGGAAACAAGGAAATGGTAAGCCTTTCTCGAATTCTGAGGTATTGTGTTGTCGCTGGTTTCTGTGTAAGGTTGCCTGCATTATTGTCATATAATAGAAACAAATTGTTTGGCAGAGTTTTCATATATGTGGTGTATTGAAGCTGCAAGAGGTTTAATCTGCCCATGTTTTAGTAGTCAGTATTATATTTTGAGTTTGATATTCTTTTATTTACTGGAGGTTTTCATCATGTTGAACACTCTTTATTGTACTTGTTTGGCTCCATCTCATATTTAAAGTGCATAGGCAGTAAGTTTTGGGCCTTTTGGATGGTCAGCTACTTTCATATTTCTGTAATTTTATAGTAGTATTGATATATTCTTCAATTGTAAACACTCAGTGAATGTTGTCACATGCTTTATTATTGTAAATTCAATGAAGCCTTTCCCGGATAGCCTTCATTTACATTCTTTGACCCATAGTCACAGCGTCGGGAGTCGGCAATAAATCGGCATAATCGGAAAAAATTTGCAAAAATCGGTCAAAGTAGGAAAAATCAAGGAAAATAAGAAAAATATAAAAAATATAAAAACATATAATATTTCAAATGAGGAGCCGAATTTTTCCGATTTTTTAAAAAAGTCAGTTTGTGTCTATGCTTTGATCACTATTGCATGAAAGCAAACATCAACTCAGATAATGACGTTGACAGCACCAATAAACAAACAAGAATGGTGCGTTTTATCTCAAATACTTAAGTCAGTCTTATGAAATTTTCTGATTTTTTGAAAAAATCAGAGACTTTTGTGGCTATGCTTTGATCACTATGCATGAAAGCAGACATCAACTCTGATAATGACGTTGACAACACCAATAAACAAGCAAGAATGGTGCGTTTCATCTCAGATACTTAAGTCAATCTTATGTATTCCGATTATTCTAGAATATTTGTTGTACTTAATGCAGTTCATTTAGTTGAATGATGAATCAGGGAGTACGCACATTTTGTAGTTTGTGGGTGAAGGCAACATTATTGAGCTGTTGCCTGTTGGAGACTGATGCTATAAGTGACTAAGTGATGTGATAAGACAAGCGACAAGAACCAGTTCAGAAACCTGTTTAAACTACTGAATATACGCTTTTAAGAGGGATTTAAAGAATCCCAGAGGAATGACTTAAAATACAGCACAGGTTATTAAATAGTATAATATTTGTAATGTTAAGAAAAATAAAAAAAAGTAAGAAAGGTATTAGAAGGAGAATAAAAGATAGCCAAATCATCCACGACTAATTTAGTTTATTACTCACATTATATGGCATTTCTGTGTGGTTATGAACCATATGGAACATTTAGACTAAACGTAAATTAGAACAAAGGCAATTGAATAGAACTGTGATTATTCACTTTGTTGTAACATTTAACTATCAGATTCCTTAATTAATTATACCCTCAGATGCGCCCTAGTAATTTTAATGTGAAGCGCTATTCAATATTTTATCCTTAATACCTGGTAGTATGTAATGTTTTGCATATGTTTGTATTTTCGTATCTTATCATACTGCATATATAATGTCTTTCTTTTTTTTGCTTCTTTTGATGTACTTTTGCAGGCCCAAGTTGATTTTGATGACAGAAACAGCTGGGAATATCTATTCAAGGATTATTGGTTAGATTTGAAGGGAAAGCTATCATTAACTTTAGATGAGCTTACTGGAGCTAGAAATCCATGGAAGGGATCTGGTGTTTTGGCTCTTAATGAGGGATCTTCTGATGAATTATATGATGCTAATGATGATCCAGGTTCTGGTTCAGACAGCTCTTCTGGGCATCATGAAGGAAGTAATTCTAAAAGAAAAAAACCTAAGAGACGGCCAAAGTCCGTTGCAATCGAAGAAGAGTCTATGAGTTCTGTAAAAGCAGTTGGCAGTGAAGGGGCATCTGTACCAGATGACACTGATTGGGCTTCAAAAGAGCTCTTGGAGTTTGTTGAACACATGAAAGATGGTGATAAATCAGTCTTATCTCAATTTGATGTTCAGGCACTCTTGCTTGAATACATTAAACGAAACAACCTTCGTGATCCTCGCCGAAAAAGTCAAATCATTTGTGATTCAAGGCTGCAGAATCTGTTTGGGAAAGCACGCGTGGGACATTTTGAAATGTTGAAACTTCTTGAATCACATTTTCTTATAAAGGAGTCTTCTTCACAGGTCTTCACTGATGATGTTCAACAGGGAGCCACTGATACTGATGCTATTCACTTTGATACTGAAGGGAACGTTGACACACCAGCAAGGATAGGATCTGATAAGAAACGAAAAACACGTAAAAAGAATGAGGAGAGAGTGCCACAGCTTAATCTTGATGATTATGCAGCAATTGATGTCCACAATATTAATCTGATATATCTGCGCCGTAATTTGATGGAGGATTTGCTTCAAGATATTGACAAGTTCCAAGACAAGGTTGTTGGCTCTTTTGTAAGAATAAGGATTTCTGGCACAGGCCAGAAGCAAGATATGTATAGGCTTGTCCAAGTTGTAGGTAAATTTTTGTAGTTTACTAACCTTCTTTAAGTCATGTTTTTTCACCACTTTGTAGTGGGTGCAAACATATGAAATCTATAATGGGGAGCGCTTTTGCTTACAGGAACCGCCAAGGCAGCAGAAGCATATAAAACTGGTAAAACAACGACAGATACAATGGTGGAGATTTTAAATTTAAACAAGACGGAGATTATATCTATTGATGCCATCTCAAATCAGGAGTTCTCTGAGGTGAATAAATACAAACTTCATATGAAATGTCAAAGTATTTGAAGTTTTTCTGATGACTCTGAAAATTTGTTTAAAGTATGAACATTGGAATAAAGAAAATGGTTCCTACATATTTTTAAATCCCCTAGAGAGCTGTGGACCTGTCCAACTCTCCAAATATAACTCTCTCTAGTCTCTGTTTATGTGTAACTGTTCATATTTGACAGCATAATATTGTGCTTTTATTATGCAATTTTTTCTAGGATTCACTCTATATAGGGAGATCCATTCATGCTTCTGAATTACTTGATGTACCACTCACCTCAACTGTTGTATTTATTCCTTTATGTTGCACTTCATTTATTATTTGATGCGAACTGTCTAATTTTGGTTATATTATTGCAGTTGACTTTGTTTTTTTATTTTTGTCACTGGTTCACATTCTTGTGTCAAATTTTTTGTTTGGACATATCTAGAGACTAGAAAGAATATTTTCATGAAATACAAAGTGTTTGAATGTGTGAACAATGAGGAATCAATGGAGTATGTCATGGAAATTGCATTTCTTTTACACTGATCTCAAGGACAATAGCGAGGAAAAACTTGCCACCAACTGAATAGAGACAACTTCCTAGCTTTCTAGGTGGTCGTTTTGGCTGCCAACTAGGTACATGACGAGGTACATGACGGTCCCCAGGACCCCAAGGACTGCCTTTGAATTGGGTCATAAATTGTTGCCCCAATATAAAAAAACCACATTCCACTAAAAGGAATTATTTCCCCTTTTGATCAAATGTCCCCAATTTATGAGGGATGTTTGATCATGTCTGTCTAGGGGTGTCAATGGGCTGGGCCAGGCTTAATGGCCCATTTTAAGTCAGGCAAAAAGACCTGACCTGGACAACAATCAGGTCGGCTGGGCCTGATTGAATATATCAGGCCTGGCATGGCCTGATGTAAGCTCAGTTCAGTGCCTCTAAGCTGGGCAGAAGTTTAAACTTTAATCATTAATTTTTTTCCTTTAATTTTGAACTCTATAAATATTATTATATGCAGTGATGTGCCATGGAACATCATAATTCCTTGCAAATTGTCACTTCGATATGAATTTAATGCTGTGACATGAAAATGAATTCTTTTTTACTTAAATGGCTCTATTAAAATTACAACAATGCCCTCAAATAAGGGTATTATTGTCTACGGACATTGCTAATCTCACAATGAAGTGCGTGAGGTTAGCATTGCCCTATATATATATATATATATATATATATATATATATATATATATATATATATATATATATAGGGCAATGCTAACCAAGTGGCACCTAATCCAAAGATCAGCTGCCAAGGCAACATGACCAAGACCAATAGATCAGGTCCATCCCCCTGCCCCAAAAGAAATTAAAAAATCATCTTATCCATCGTTCAAATGGTGGTCAAAGTTGGAAAAAATTCAATGCACCTGGTATGTCGGCATGCCCAATATTTGACCATTTTTTAAGGCCAAAAAAGTTTTTGGTTTTAATGTTTTTAGATAGCGCGCCACGTGGCCCACCCTGTCCACAACAAAAATTTAACCTTTATTGTTTGAAAAATTACCTTCACAAAGATGGTGCTCAAAATTAATCCCAATCACCTAATACCAGCTCATTTGAGCAGGGTAAGGGACCCACTATTTAATTTCATTGTGAGAACTGTGATCTGAGGGCCATGTGATCAAATATTCCAGTTACATGATTTGTGATTTATGTTGGGCGAGAGCATGAAATATTGTGATCAACTCATTTATTCTATATGTGGGATTGAAGTCAATCTGAAATTCATGTTGCCTTTCCATTGGGACATTTTGGATTGATTCAGAATCTGCCAGATGTACAATTAAGATGTCCTAAGTGTTAAAAAACGGCATTCCTGTCCGAGCTCTTGATAACAGCTCTAATTTAAATGCTAAGTTCACATACCATCCAGTGCAAAATAAGAACAACCATATATGCAGCAGTATTGGAATTTAAAACTAATTCAGACAGTTTATCAACTCTCTATGGTTCTTTCATAGAGTTGAATTTTTGAACCATCAAGGTATTGTAAGAAAAGAAATTGGAAAGGGAGGGGCCCCAAGTTTGGTTTTCCCAATCTTTTACCCAATTGTATCAACATCTTCTCCTTCCTCAGGAGGGAGATGTAAAACCATCGCAGCTGCAAAAGCATTAAAGCCCAGATCTTGTATGGTATGACCTGTAATACATCCCCGGTCGCGTGTTCGACCATACATGGCTGCGAACTGACTGCTCAAAACCATGAAATAAGTTTTATAAAAAATTTAAAAGCAATAAATAAAAATAGTAAATAAAAAAGTAAAATTCTTAAATCATTAACATCAAGAAAATACTTTAAAATATATTATTTTCCTAAATTAAATAAGATGATAAAAGTAGCAGTTAAAGAAAGAAGATGAGAGGGAGAGGGAGAGGGAGAGGGAGAGCGAGAGAGAGATGCTCTTTTGTTTTGAATAGTGTTATTTTTATTTTACTAACCAAATAAAGGGTATTTGTCATTTTATAAAAATAAATACTTGGTGATATCTGGCCTTCTCTCCTTATAATGGTGAAGATAAATTGTATATTATTTGTTACATATTAGAATATGTAATATTAAGCATGGCAGCTAAGGCAATCCTCGGCTGTTGTGTGGCATATTGTCTTAAATAAACTATGTATACAGTACACATATATCAAGTATGTACAAGTATATATTGTCAATACGTATTATTTAGGTACCAATTGGATGCATAGTGCCAATTTTCTTTATAGTGTAAGGGCCCGATGGGCTTCTGGGTACTGGACCTGTGGAATTAGCCCAGCCCATTTGTTTAATCACGCTGGCCAAGCCTGTGCCAATTAATAAATGGGCCTGAAAGATTGGCTAGAATCCAACCCGAATCAGGTTTGGCCCGGCCACCCCATTGACACCATTTCCTCTAGGACTCGAAAATTCCCTCCTGTTTTCCTTATGAACAGATCCCGGTGCTTGAATCCGTTCTTAGATGAGTAAAAAACACTGACGTATTATTGTTTAATATTTTTTTATGTGGTACTTGGTGAAGGCTTTTATGGAAGTTATGTTCCAACCTTGGTTTAAATTAAAGTATTGGCCAAGCATCCCCTGCGTACGAAAACAATTTTTGTGCCTGGCCGATACTGACACACGTGTATCAGTGTCCACCCAACTTACATGTATTGATCAATACTTACAGGTATCACTGATGTGTATCAGTATAGTTGTTATATATATATATAATAAAATAGTAAGGGTTGATTTAAAATTATGATTTTGGAAATTTTGGGCTCATCAAATAAACTTTCAGCATTTTCAAAGTTTTCTAGCATATATGAGTATATTGTCATGCTCCTTTTGTTGTCTTCCATATGGTTTCACAGGGTTTGTGTTTTTTAAGTCAAAAGGGATAATTGCGAGGAAATCACAAGGTGGAAAAGGATAAGTTGTTGTAATTGTGGAAAAAGTTGTGGTTTTATAGCATTCAATGTTGTTTTATAAATGTAGACCATATCGTTTGCCATTTCCGGCATTTTCAATGCCTATAATCCCATCATTCTGGGCTTGGTTTAGTATATATCATTCATGAGTCATTACTGGCGACACGTCCGTTCATCATCATGCTCAATCACACACAGTTCATAATTTATTTTCATAATGGTGAATATTTATATGTACTCAATATACTAAATTATTCACTTATTTATGAGTAATTAACTAAACTTTGTTGTAATGATTATTTATATATAATAGTACCTAATTTATTTATTTTTTGATCGGTAATAGTACCTAATTATATGTATGTATAATTATATACGTAAAAATATCATATTTTGTTTATATGTACTCAATATACTATTTTACCTAATTATGTCATCATCATCATCCTCACAACCTTATGCCATCTATTTGGGGTCGGCTTTGTGAGTCCTATTTCTCCACTCTTTTCTGATCAACGCTAAGCTCTCTATAACTTTACAATCTTTTGTGCCACTTTTTCTTATTTTTAGAAATTTTCAAAGAAAATTCATTTTGGTTTGTCGACATGTATGTACCATTCCCTGAGAGCATAGTCACAAAATTGGCATTTGTTTGAAAAAAAAAATGCAAAAAGTTAGATCGTGTAAACATAAAACTATCATATTTTGAAAAAAAAAATGTTTAGTATCATATTTATGTGTTGGACTATTTTTTCTTCCATCTTTAGAGTTTCTTCAGAAAAAAATCATATTATGTTGTCGACAAGTATGTACCATTCCCTGAGCATAGTCACAAAATCGGGATTTTTTTGGAAAAAAATGCAAAAAGCCCGAATTAAGGGTGTGCTCAATAAATCGTTGAATAATTGGCTGATTCGGCAAGTTGCCGATTAATATGCAATTTCTTGTTATTTTTCTCAAAATTCTCTCCAATTTTACTTAATTTAACTTAGATAAATCATGCATTTTATAACATGATTTTATGGAATTATAGATGTGCTTTTATAGCTTATAGCTTATAGATTATGGAATCAAGGGCTAGGAGCTTTAATATGAGTACACATCTGTTGATGTGGTTTTTAGCAGCTTTCAAGTTATGGAAGTAATAAAGCACATTACCCTTTATATCTGTCAGAAACCATTAAGATGTTTTCCTACTGCAACTAATAGATTTATCCTTTCCAGGAGGAATGCAAGCGTTTACGTCAAAGCATTAAATGTGGATTAATCAGTCGATTGACAGTGGTGAGACTATATTTTCCTTCCATTCCTATTTTGGTATATGTGCACACCATGTCGTTATCTTATGAGCAACTCCTGCTTTCTGGCTTATAGGGAGAGGTTCAGGAGAAGGCCAGAGCCCTTCAGGCAGTAAGAGTGAATGATGTAAGCATCTTGCCTTAAAACTGTATTTTGTTCTTTCTTTGTCAGGGGGTCTTCTAATTTGAGTACCCATTTTAAGGATTTTTTTCCTTTTCAATTAAAAAAAAAAATCTCACTATGATTAATTTGTACATGCTTCGTTTACTTCTGCTCATGATGCTTGTGCTTCTAATGCAGTGGTTGGAAACAGAGATTATGCGGCTTAGTCACCTTCGTGACCGAGCCAGCGAAAAAGGCCATCGAAAGGAATATCCTTTGATTATGAACCATGTGGATGATTTATTGATATAATATATGACTGTGGTATGAGTAACAATTTTTCTAAAAAATTTAATAGTACTTTAACTATGCTTATCTTACCTTTTTGTCATAACCTGTCCTGATAGCTTGATATTAATATGACTTTGTTCTCAAGATTGCCTCACACGATTCATGTGCATTTACAATTTTATATCGAAATATTATTACTGAAAATTCATTGAATCATACGGCTCAATTAGGGTCATACTACTTTAACGACACTGGTTAAAAACGATGGAGAAATCGGTGTTGTTGGGAAGGCTAATCTAATGAGGCGGAGATGATATGGTTCTTACATCTTTTGCGGTAATTATAGCCAAACAATGAATAAGCTTCCAAACTGTGGCGAATTTCAAGTTAGGGATAATGGCTCTTGACCGACATTTAAACACCAAAAAGGTGTTTAAATGATCCAACACCATTAAATTGGCCTTTTTATCTTACACCATTGAATTGTGGTTTTTTACTATGCCATGTGAGACACATTTGTGATCAATCTAAATTGTCCAAGTGGCAGTCCATCATTGGAACATGTTCTAGCCAAAGAATCATGCCCATAAGTGGATGTGAACCATCCGATTGGCGAAGTTTAACATCAGTGATTAAAACTAAGAACAACAATTGCTATTAGACTGCAAAGATCAGATGGTTCAAGTCTCTCAAAAATGTATTTTTGGGCCCATTGTCTTTCACTTCATTATTTATCACTTGGACGGTGTGGATTACCCACATCTTAAACCATTAATGGTGCAAGATCATTTAAACACCAAAATAGTGTTTAAATGACGGTCAGGAGAGTTGGGTCCACTTAGTTATTGTACTTAGGCTATCACGGTGACTAGGGCTGCGTATGGTATAGCTCTCTGCTAGCCCCTGCCATAGCAGAGTTCACCTGCTTTTGCACGTTCCCATCCCCTTTGCTAACATCCTGCTACCTGCTTTATCAGGTACCCCTTCTCCTTGATAACTCCTTGCATAACAAGATTTTATGCAAGATTTACCTGTTCAACAATTCTACCCTCCTCTCTACGCACTCCTTGCCAGAGCAGATTTTATTTGCTCTAGTAGGGAGTTAGTAGCGAGCAGGAAGGTTGCTGCTAGAGCAGGTAAATCCTCATTTGCAAGGGGTTAGAAAAGAGAATGGAAACCAACTAAAGCAGGTGAACTCTGTTGTGGCAGGGGCTAGCAGAGAGCTATGCCATACGCAGCCTAGATCTTTGAGGACCCTTACCATATTGTAGACCAGTAGCTCACAGTTTAGAACATGTTCAAACCTATTTAACTAACTGACTTGTTTTAATCCATGTTCTATCTCTGAATTCATGAGATGTTGTAGGGCTCTTTTCTTTATTTCAAATAAAAATTAAAATATCTTTGTAATTTTGCTCATGTTTGAATGAGATATATATATTTTTTGGTTCACATTGTAAGAGCTCGAAAACGATGATGGTTTGAATAGAAATACCAGAAGGGCCTAAGCGTTTTCATTTTCTATTCTATGGATGGTATGCAAATTTTGTTACATCAAGTTCAGCGAGGACACCGTGACTTTTTATTTTTAACTTAAATCATTTTTCGTAGTGGTGACTGTATTTGCATGAAGAGGCACATTCCCTGTCTTTATCCTCTATGTATTTTGTGGGGGCATATATTGATTTCAGGTATCTGATGTGTTGTATATAGTTATGTGTACTTGTGATGCACTTGTTGTTCATCTTACCCTTTTGGAGGAAGTGCTACAACTGCAAGTGTGGGGCTACCTTTGTTTAATGTCTCTTTTCCATGAATATTGTATATATGGAATTTGGCCCTAAGGATGGATTGGTACCAATTACCAAATCCAGCACACTACCTTCATTTCAGGTTACCGTGGACATGCACAAGCGCTTTTCTAGTAAATAGAATGGCACTAGTGAATCCCTCCTTGGATGTCTTGGTGTGAGATCACGTAAGTTGTATTCTTTCATATTGACAGTTTGTGACTTGGTGAGTGGGATATTGTTTGTATGTGCTTCTTGCAAGAATATTGGGGTTTCGATCAAGGATGGGATGGGAAACAAGCTGTTGCATTGATTCTGTGCACTACATACAAGTCATTTGTTTTGGTGATGGAAGTTTCACACTAATAAAGTTTGGATCTGGAGGGATTCAAGTAATGTGGTAGCCCATCTAGCTCATCACTCTCCTCCTCCTTGGACCGTAATCACGGAGTTCAAAGTACTTGATCTTATTTTTGCAATCCTTGGATAAATACAATACTCTCACATCCATAGATGGAGGACTTTGAGAGCTGGTCAACTAGCCAATGAAGGTACCATGGGTAGCAACTTGGTAGTAAGGACTCCTTGCTGCAATGTGAACAGTGCCACCCTTGAGGATGTGGACCAATGGCCATTGTATTGTATATATTTTATTTTAGTGTATTTTTCCTGTAATTTCTCATAGATAGTTTTACCCCTTGACAAATATTTAATATATAGCATTCATATGTTCTAACATAATAATATAGTACTAGTAATTTATGCACCCTCACTTTCTACATTTTGACTGGCATAAATCATGCTTACGCTTAATTCGGTGAAATTTGAGAGCGGATGACAGTACCACTAGTGAGTATCAAAGTATCCGCAGTTAAATGGAAAACGTGAATAGTGATCGGAGAATGCCTCTCGCCCGACAGCCGGTTGTGGTACCTGTGGGAGATAGGGTATGTAGATTGTGTGGAAATATCCACTTCGGTAAGCGCAAGGTTTTTTATCGGCTTCGATGTGAGGTGGTCAAAGGTGAGGGAGGATTATCCAGAGTGAAAGAGATCGTTTAGAGGGCACTAAATGATGGGACAAGGCGGTGTTATTGAGCAGCAAGTTAATGATGTATGAAATGAATGGCAGCTCACTAGTAGAAGTTTTAGTGGGGTTTCGTCTTCAATGTATGTGTGTGACGTGAATGCTGGTGGGACCTACGGCAGAAATTCCCTCCATGGTGGTGGGCCACCACTGTGGGTGTTTTCCGTCATCATTTTCTCAGAGTGGCGCTCGGGTTTCTTCTGTGGAGGCGTTTCCCAGAGACCCGGCCACCGCTTCAGGAATGCAAGTGGTTTTGTAGCAGCCCTTGGGTGATGCTGGACCTAATGTGGGAATTAATGCAGGCATCTGTAGGACAAACCAGTGTGAGGTCTAATGTTTCTTTCGATGCTTGGGACAGTATATATATATATATATATATAGAGAGAGAGAGAGAGAGAGAGAGAGAGAGAGAGAGAGAGATGTTTCAAAAAAACATGGATTGTATCGATTTTTACTTAATTCATCCCAAACTTTGATTACACTCAAAAGTGGTTACATGCTGAGTGGGGAGAAAAGAGATTCCCTAGCGAATCTATTCTAAACAATAAAATGATTCTTCTTTGCTTCCAGATCAAGGAGCTGGCTTTGGAGGTGTCTAAAAACAACGAGTTATGATGTGTTCAGAAGAGTTTGGAATGTAACCTTTGGAAGGTCACAGATGGTGTTTGCCATGTGTAAAAAAGGAGAGCAGTGTTTTGCTCTAGGTCTTTGGTCTTCCACTCCATGCTTAGATAGTTGAGGTCCTCAGTGGCCTCGACAGCAGATGTGACATTTTCCTTGTTGTGGATCAGAGAACGACCAGTCTGGAAGAGACTCGTTTCACTATGATCTTGGTTTCGTGGATAACTGGGGGGAACATCTCGAGATGGGGTGACATCGGCGTCAAGGAGACCAGGTACAGGTCTATTATTGAAGTGGAGAGGCTCAAAGGGATTCCGATCACGAATAATGCTTGTGATGAGTTCATTGGAGCCTGGGTGTGTGCACGATTTTTCGAGTAGAGGTAAGGAACCGCTGTCGGACCTCATACCAGTTTGCAAGATAGGGTAGGATGGAGACGAGGAGGCATTGTTAGCCGATGGATATACCGGGAGTGAGAGTTTCAAAATGTGGGTGGTAGAAGATTGGGTTGATGGTGACTCGTAAGAGTTGGGTGAGAAGGTGGAGAAGATGCCTAGCGGAGGAGCAAGTGGGATATGGGAATGGACAAGTGGACGAGAGGAACATATCACAGCAAGAGGGGAGAGGGATATGGAGATCTCGAAAGCTCGAATACCAATGGTTTGCTTTTTTCCTATGCATGTGGTTTCTGAAAAAGATTGTGATAATTATAATGAAGGGGCAACCTTGTGGAGGGGAGTGAGCTACGTGGAAGGGATGGCGTCAACTTTTTCATGACACATGCATGATATTAAGTCAAATCTAGACCCATTAACCCTGCGAGAAAGATTGGGTCGGACAACAAATTGAGCCATTCCACTGATGGACCTAGACTGGATTTTTGACCGGTTGATAATGTTGGGTCTGATATTGGGTGGGTCCGCTGCCTAAGTACTGTAAATGTTTCAGAATGGGACTCTGTTGTCAGGGCCCTGACATCTTGGGCGAACGGGGATGTGGGTTGGCAGTACAGGGTGCACTTTTTTTTGCAGTGATGGGTTTGCTTCTGAAGATGATGTTATGGTATGTTGCAGAATTGGCCAAGATGTCATTGACAATCATGGAGTTTGGAAGGGAGCATGGGATGACTTTTCATGGCACAAATGCAGCTGTGAGAGCTTTATTTGAATCTATTAAAAGAAATAGAAAAGGGAGAACTCCAGGCAGAGAGGCTAGAGGAAAACAAAAATTGGCCAATTTAAATTGGGGTCTGTCATATGATAATGCAAAACAGGCCAGTCGAAGGGGAGAGGCTTCATAGGAGGTGCTCTAGTATATTCTGGTCTTGGGATTTATGATTTTTTTAAGCATTTACTGTCGTGGAATTTGAGAGGTTTACATGATCTTATTAAAAGGGTCTCTATCAAGTATGTTATTTTAACTTAGAATCCGATTGTTGTTAATTTTAAAGAAACTAAGTGGAGCGGTACAAGTAGGAAACGATTAATTCCGTGATGGGGGAAACAAATGGGAATGAGAATGCCTTTAATCGATTTGGGCTTCGAACGGATTGTGGTGGCTTGGAATGGCCTTCTTGCTGAGAGGTTAGAAGTTGAAATAGGGGAATTTTTTGTGCCTATATTATTTCAACATAAGGAAAACTACGGTTGTCAATCTCTTCCGATACACTATATTATAGAAAACGATACGTATCTATGATGTGCATCTCTTTTTTACCGTATCTTACAATACACGTTACGATACATTACGATGCGTTGCGATACACAATACAAACTATACATGTGATTTTAATTATAGCTAGTTTTTTATTTAAAAAAATTTATCACTTATCCCAACTCTAATCTCAAAAAATTATATATAAAAGAAAAGAACGATAAGAGTAAAGAAAGGAGGAGAAATAAGTAGCTTCTAATGAAGATGGTGGTGATATTGGAGGATAGAGATGGAGAATGAAGACTTGAGATTTATTTATTTTTTTTAAATGGAATTACAAAACAGTAATGTCAAGAAACAAGTATATCATTTTTTTTTAAGTAGTTGAGAGTTGAAAGACACGTATCATATAAATATATAAATAATTATACAATACACATTTACACCACACTTATAATTGTGCAGCTATAGGGTTTCTTTTTATGCAGTGGAAAATTTAAAAGTTTATGATTTTATGTGACTGGATTTTAATCTCCACTTTATAAATCAATCCAATGAAGGTTTTGTTTTCTTCAATCTATTTGATTTAAATTCTAATTTTTAATGTGAAATATAAAGGAATGTCTTTGACACTTAATCTTACGATACGATACGCGATACAAAATTTTTTGATTACGATACACAAAACGTAACACGATTTGACAACCTCAAGGAAAGCAATTTTAGATTGTGTTGGTGTGTATATAGATTTCATATTAAGTTGGTGTGTGCATGGATCCATATATGTACATGGGTGTTGTAGTGTAAGTGGATGTGTTTTTGGACTGTAAGATTTCTTATTAAGTTGGTGTGTATGGGTCCATATATGTAAATCGGTGTCTTAGTTTTAGTGGATGTGTCATTATCATATGGAAAATAGTATAAGTATTAATGAAAAAGGGAATGAGCTCTTTCTTAGCACCCTAATTTCTTCTCCTCTGTCTCCCCTTCCTTCTCTCAATCCCTTACCCTGCATATCAACTATAAAGCTCAACTTGGTACCAGAGCAGACACGTCTAGGCGTCTCTTGGGTGCTAACATCCCCATAACGCTGACATCAGCATGACTTCATGTGGATGCTCTAAGTGGGGAAATGGCTTAATGAGGGCAGATAATCGTAGGTGGCTTGCTGAAGGAGAGAGAGAGAGAGAGAGAGAGAGAGAGAGAGAGAGAGAAATGAGGGAAAATGACTTAATGAGGAAATGTTTCGTAGCCTTTATATTAAGTCACATCATTACATTCACGCCCAATAATACCAACCCGACTAAACGAATAAATATAACAGCACACTAAACTCCTCATGTATATCATGCATGCCTAGCTTGACAACAATAGCCTGCAAAATAGTAGATCCCAAGGGCTTGATGAAAATGTCGACTAACTGTTGAGAAGAGGAGACATCATTAAGTTCAACAGTTTTATCCCACACTTTCTATCTTACAAAATGAATATCAATCTTTATATGCTTTGTCCTATCATGTAGCACTGAATCTGAGACTAACTTCTCTTCCGCTTCATTGTCGCAATGAAGTGGCATGGAACCTGAAATAGGAAATCCTAGTTCAGTTATAAGGGATTTGATCCACAACATCTCACAAACCCCATGAGCTATAGCTGATACTCTGCTTCTGCACTAGAGTGTGATACAACATTTTGCTTTTTACTTTCCATGCAACCCCATGAGCTATAGTCGATACTCTGCTTCTGCACTAGAGTGTGATACAACATTTTGCTTTTTACTTTTCCATGTATCCAATTTGCCCTCAAGGAAAGCACAACATCCAAATGTTGACCTCCTATCAGTAATGGCACCTGGGAGTCTCTATATTCGGAAATGCTCTAGTATGAAAACAGAACCTATGTGATTTTTGAGTCAAACACAGGTCAAAAGGGTGACCTGGCTATGTAGTCATGCTTACAACAGCAATGTTGATGTGTGCTGATGACGTGTACAGGTGGCCTTGATACCAAGAAGATGACTTGATGCTTTTAGGGTTAGGGTGAGAGAGTTACGTACAATTTTAGAGAAGCATATATATATATATATATATATATATATATATATTGAGAGAGAGAGAGAGAGAGAGAGAGAGAGAGAGAGAGAGAGAGAGAGAAGTCTCACTAGCCTTCATATTAAGTCGCATATCTTGTTATACACATCCAATAACACTAACCACACCCATAGACACTAAAAGAACTAAGATACTAACACAGTTAACAAATATTGGCACCAAATTGATTATAAACTAAAGCATCAAACTCTTGAAACTTGGTGAATACTTCACTGTATTTTTTCTTCAAATATATCCAGGTAGCATGAGTGCAATCATCAATAAACGTAACAAGATAATGAAAGCCATCAAGATAAGTAATTTGGGAAGGTTCCCACACATGAATTACATCTATGCATTTGTGAGGAATTAAGTGCTTCTAACATGTTTAGAGACTTATCAAGTTTGGCATGCCATAAAGGCAAAATATAACAATTAACATCCATATAAAAATAAAAATAGAAAGTAATTGGTGATCAGATCTGTCTTCAAAAACAATTGTATGTGTGCTAAAGTTTGCATCAAGATAGTAGAGTCCTCTCTCGAAAACACCCCCACCAACAATCTTCTTTGTAGTAAGCTCTTGAAAGATCCAATAAGTGGGATAACATATGACAACAATTTAATTTCTTTGCGCTACTACTAACTGAAAGAAATTTATAGAGAATTTAGACACATGTAAAACATGGTGATAATGGGAGAGAAGAAGATACATGAATGGCTCCTACCCCCAAAACTGAAATAAAGGGATCATTAGCAAGTCGAAGCTGGCTGATGGAGATAGAGGAGAATATAAGGAATTACCCTGAGACTTATCTGTCATGTGATTAGTCGTTCTTGAGTCAATAACCTAACGAGGAGCAGAAGATGAAGTGGTGGTAGCAAATGCGGATGAGACGGGGATACTTGATGGCTCAGAAGATGATGAGGCCCCTGAATGATCAGTAAGAGGTGCCCGAGTAGCATGTAGTTTGTGCCTGAGAAGCACGCAGGTTGACACGAATCAGCTGTCATAGGAAGCTCATAATATCAACTACACCACCAGAAGCAGTAGTATGCTCAGAGGATGAATCAGTCGCAGCTGTGTGAGCTGATGAAGATGATGATTTGGGCTGATACCAATGTGTAAGTGATAGCAATGATCATGGTTGTGTCTCATGAGTCCACAATGTGTATAGGTAATCATGGACGTACCATGTCCATACCACCTCAACCTTGACAACCTCCACGATCATTCCCCCTGACTCTACCACTAGTAGGACGAGTATCACTAGCAAAAGCAAGACGCTCTGAAGGAGTATAAGATGGTGTCTGGTCAGAAGACATAATAGATCTTTGCTGCTCCTTGGAAAAGAGTACCATGAACAATGCTGAGGGAAGGAAGAAACCTGGTAATAAGGATCTAGATACGGGTCTGCTCATGGTCGTAGACCTTCAAGAAATTTATATATTTGATCTCTCTCAAGGCACTTTGATAGTTGGGTTCTAACCTCTTTGCCAAACTCATATAGGGGCTCATAATTACTGAGCTCTTCCCACGTACTCTGTAAAGTACTCAGTACTCCCCAATCATTTTCTTGAGTTGGTAAATGCAGGTTTCATGCTCTGCTAGAGTGAAGGTATCAATCAGCCAACTTGCTCCATATCTTAACTGTAGGTAGAAAATAAATGTTCTTTAAATAGAGGGATCCTTAGCTGATGATAATACCATTTTTCAACATCGATAGATCCAACTTTAGGTCGTGGGGTAGTGCCTCTAAGTATAACCATCCACCTTGAATGTATAGTGTGATGGCCCTTTTCCATTTTAAATCGTTTGTTAAATTTACTTTGATTGTAGTAATTCTTGAGGGAAGGTTATCGGAATTACTGAGAATGTATCATTCACTCATCTTCGACTAGGGATGGAGAAACAACACACAACTGAGGGAAATAGGGGGTAGCAAAGGGTAAAACAGTGTCACTATGGATACGTATAACTGCTAAACACAGGCTAGAAAAGTTAGTTCCAACCATCCCAGTTGTTGATACTCCATGATAGCCATATTCCTCAAAAAACTTCAATTATAGCTTTCACCAGCATCCAAAAGTTCAGACATATGGTATTTGATTCAATTTCAGCAACTTCCTGTATAGAAAACAGAATACTCCCAAGAAAATCACAAACTTCACTTCAGATTTCTTGGAGCAGAGAAATATGCTGGAAATTTGAGGAAAAAGGGAAAATATCTCATAATCAATGCATATTGCATCAAATATGACCATGCAAATGATGATCTGTCACGGTGGAAAGGTTTCCCAAGAAAACCCGACCAACTCTGCATGGTCTCTCTCAAATTCAAATTCAATAATGGTATGCCCAAGAAAAACGTGAAAAGCGGTATTTATGGCTGAAACAGCATCTGAAACCACTTAATACTTGAAATCAAGATGCTGTCAAATTCAGAAGAACAAGCATCTGAAACCAACCCTTATTTTGTTTTCTTGCAGGCAGATTTGATCCAGATATGCTAATTAGACCAGAAAACCATGGATAGTTGAGGCACTTTAGAAAAAGTATCAAGATCCAACAAAGGTTCAAAACCCAGCCCAAAAATCTTCAAAAAATAATAGAAAAGTTTCCAAAATAAAACACTCAAAATTTTGCATCATTGGGGTGGATTTGAGTTCAAACTTTGGCCCATACTGAGGTCAGCAATGATCAGGTCCAGTTATCCTTGCTCTGTTACTAAGGATACTTTTAGGGTTTGTATGTGATGAGTTAGTTGTATGGTAAGTGTTTGGATGGTGATATTAGGGTTAGGGTTGGAGAAGAAGAGATAAGATAGGGAGAATGAGATGAGAAAATTTTGGGAAAGCTTGGTGAGTAATGTTGTCCTCGCTAGCTTTTGTATTATGTAAAGAAATTGATACATATACCCATTATTATGGGTTACACCACATACATTAATTGCTATTAGAGTTTTCACAATCCATGTAGTGAGCAAAAAAAAAAATATTCCCGAAAATCACAAGGATCAATCCACGTGTTTTAGTAATCAATTTTCAATGTAAATAAAATTAAAGATTTATATTCACATCGCTCTTTGGTGGTTGATTTAATTGGTGGAGGCTTTCGATCCTCGATCTCCTTCAGCTCTCATTACCAATATCTATCGTATAGAAAACCTAGCAAAAAAGACTGAGTCCCTCTTCTGACTACCTCTAAACTCGTGCAAAGAGAAGGGAATCACAATTAGGTGAGTGGGACCTTAAGCATGTAGGCTAAAAAAGCTCTAGGGTTTAAGCATGCCCCATAACATCTCTTACCCCTCATTACTTACATGAATTATTAACTCAAAACCTTTTTTATATCAACTTTAATGTCATTTAAGTCCCTCCCTCAACCATGTATCCCTCAAGCACTGTAGACTGTGTTTGCTATCTATTAGGAGGCTCTAGGTGCACAGCTCCCTCCATCGAATCAAAACCCCATGACTTATAAGCATCTTGTAAGATATATTCAAGTTTAAGCATCAGATTAATTCAGTGCCTTTAATGAGCCCTGCATATAAATAATATCATATGGATTCCTTATTGTTTCCTTTAGGCATCTTCAACATTGAATGAATAAGCCCAACACAACGATATGTTAGCTAGCGTAGCAACAATCAGTGGTGAATCAAAGCTCACCACCCCATCCTCAGATGTTCTATCAAGAAGTCCAAGGACTAACAAAGTAATTCACTCCCACTTACAATGATAGTGAATTCTCAAGGCAGTGAGTACGTCGACCCGTCCAATGGGTACTAAAGTACCCACTCCCATGATGGCAAGGACAATCAAATCCAAATGAAGTTGGAGAACTCCATGCCATATGAAGATGGTGCACTCCTCATAAGATAACCATGAGCATGGATGAGTTGTTCCAACTCCTCATGAAGCAATAGACAGTTCTAGGTCTACATAGAACTGACAACTTAGGTTTACCTGAGGAAAATGATTCAATTTCTCCACAGAGAAACCATTTAAACCTCAGAATTGCCTACTAATGTTCCCTGGGGATGCAATGCTCTAAAGAGAGACTCGAATCAACCCATGAAATCAAATAAACGTTTGACGAACATGCACAAAAATCAGTGATTGATAAAAGAAATGAATAATAATGTCAATATGTCATGTCCATATCAATTGAAAAAAAGGGACTGGTTTCAGCCACAAAGCCTAACACTAATATCAAGCGAGTATCACGTACTCCAATAGCTTAGGGCGTCTCAATGGGCAAGTCAGTGTGTAATGTGCTATTCGTAGGTTAAAACAACCGACCACCTTCTCATACATTACCATGATGTGTCTCGGATTTTGTACTCTTTGAAGTTGTTTGGAGTTTCTTACGTGAGTCGGTGGGGAGCCTCTTCTCGGGATGGAGTATAGCCCCTTTCGCGACTAGTGGGCATGTCCTATGCTGTGTTGTTCCCCTTGTGATTATATGGGGAATTTGGCGTGTTTTGCTTGAGCTCAATAGGAGGATTTTTATTAATATCATAGCTTAGATTAACGACTATAGATTATTGAATAGGCATTGATCCAAAAGGAGTTTGGGGGACTCCGTGGTGATTTATTAAGACCCAAGTGGAAACAATGCTTTTCACTGCATAGTATGGTATTGAAGTTTAGAGTTGTTTGGAAACCCTGCTGGTGGAGTGGCTGAAACTCAAGTTTTTTGGCTGTTCTCTTGGTAATCATGAGCCAGGTGGTTTTGCAGGATGGCAAGAAATTATGTTGGACAGGTTCTTACTGATTTTGATGGCGAGGGGGTTGATACTTAGTGGTTGGCATTAAGATAATATGATGAGGACATCCAAGCCAAGCCGCCTTTTATCGTGTACCGGAGGTGCAAAAAGAAAATCCAAAATGCTTTGTACGGTGCGAAAGGCGCAAGGAAAGATGAAAGAGAGCAAGGAGTAGCTGAAAGTAGACTTTCTGTCAAACTTCGATCGATCGAGTTTGATCCAAGAGTTGGATCGATTGAGACTTAAACTCGATCGATTGAGCTTGCGCGAGAATCTTTGTTAGAGTCCAACTTGTGGGCGGATTTTGACCTTTTTGCTTTGTTTAGTTTCTAGGATTTTCTATTTTGTTTAATTAGGGATTTAAGCCTATATATAGTGGCGTGTAAACAATTTTATGATTATGGATGGTTTTAATTAATTGCTTATGCAAACTTGAGAGCTTGTGAGAAGTTTTCTTCGAGGGTGCGATTCTCAACTTAGAAGAGTGATTCTTCTACCCGCGGGCGGTTTGGTGCAAGACCAATTTCCTCTATCCTTATCTATTTTTACGTCCGAATGTGTGGTTGTTTTAAATTTCTTGATGCAGGAACTTACTAAATGCAATGCTTGGGCTGAGATTAAAATCAAAATTAATTCAAGCAATTAGAATAACAATTTCTCATAACAAATAATCACGGAAAATTCTATAAATTCAATTAAATGATTTAATGTCGGCCCACAATAGCGTTACTTTTCGTGTATGTTCCCTATCGGATCTAGAAGACTAAGGTTCTTATGAACGGCTAGATCTTCGATAGTTTTAAGGCATCTAACGAACTCGCAAGCGGATTCTCTCGATACCGAATGAAAGAAAAAATGGCTAATAATGAATTAACGAAGAACAAGTAGGTTGATTTTGGATATATTTTTTTGGATAAATAGGCTAGATATGGGATTTAATTGAGAAATAAATAATTAGGGCTATGCTACTAACGCAATCGTAGAAATAAAGAAGATAGATGGAAGAAGAGTTAGTCTCGCACCAAACCGCACGTGGGAATCGAAGAATTGCTCTCCGTTTTGAGATAATCATATCCTCACGAAAGTTTAGAACTCTCAAGCTTGCAAAAACAATTTTTAATAAACCAAAAAACGAATAATAAAGTTGTTTACAAGCCTTTAAATACGCTAACCAAAACCCTAATACGAAATTAGAATAATCCTAATGCTAATAAAACTTTGAAAGGAAATTTTGACTAAAATAAACACAATTCCATCAAAATCCGCGCTATAGCTAGATCGATCGAACCCAAAGTCGATCGATCAACTAGGAAATTAATTAATTGTATGACGCCACAACTTTAAATCAATCGATCGAAATTTGTTGCTCGATCAATCGATTGAGTAATAACTTTTAGCCTCAGAATTTGTGCTCGTTGTCCATTCTCGATCGATCGAAGCAGGAAGTCAATCAATCGAATGAGCAATATTCAGTCTACTGACTTTGAGTTGTTTTTCTTTCTTTCGCCTCTGATTCTCTTCTTCCGCCTTCGATACGTTACTGGTAGCTGTTTGAATATGATGTCTCCATCAACTTTCCCCGGGTTAGACGAACTCATCCTTAATGAATATTGGTTGTGATAGAGGTCCAAGAGATCCGGGTCAATCTGCTAAAACTCTTCCTTAGTAATCCACGTATTCTCTGAATCGGTTTTGTTCTTTCATTTGACCAAGTACTTCTGTAGTCCCCCTTGGTGGACACAATCTGATCTTCCAGCACATCTTCGATGATCTCACGAATTTTCCGAGTAGGTAGAGGTAATTGTGTGGGTAGGGGAATAATTGGGGTATCAGATGTAGAATGTTCAAAGAGGTTTAGGTGGGATGGTTGAAGGGCCATGGAACGGAACGAGATCCTCCACATTGAAGGTCGTGCTAATCCCTAATTCCGGCGGAAGATCTAAGGTGTAAGCATTAGAATCGGCACGCTTCAAGATCTAATAGAGTCTAACACCATGGGCTTGTAACTTCTTTGCAACTCCTTGCGGGAATCGCTTAGGTCTATTCCGAACCATCACAAAATCACTCTTTTGAAATTCTTTGAACCGTCTATGAGAATCTATAGAAAACTTGTATTTTTCATTGTTCGTATTAATTCTTTTCTTAATCTCAACATGCAACTCATGAATGCGATGCACAAATGTGGATGCAAACTCTGATGACCTTTGATGAATAGACATTGGAATGAGATTTACAAGTGTCCTAGGCTTATACCCATGCACAATTTGGAACGGACTCATGCATATGGCTCTATTAACTGAATTGTTATATGCAAACTTAGTGACAGGTAAGATGGAATCCCAATTCCTAATGTGTTCACCAACTAGACACCGTAACAAATTTCCTAGACTCCTATTGACAACCTCGGTTTGCCCATCAGTTTGGGGATATGCAGATGAAAATTGAAGCCTAGTCCCCATTTTCTGTGCCATAGTGTTTTCCAAAAATAACTGAAAAATTTAGCATTGCGGTCAGACACTATAGTCTTAGGCAAACCGTGTAAATGAACGGCGTCGTTAAAGAAAAGGGTAGCAATTTTACTTGCATCGGAGGTCTTCAAACACGCAATAAAGTGGGTCATTTTTGAGAAACAGTCCACAACCACTAACATTGAGTCATGCTTTCGGAGGGTTTTGGGGAGGCCTAACACATAATCCATAGACAGGTGTTTCCATAGGGTATGTGGCACCAGTAAAGGTGTGTACAATCCGGTGTTTTACCTCTTTTGTTTTACTAGTTGGCAAACACGACACTGGCTAATAACTTTGGCAACAACTCGGGTGAGATTGGGCCAATAGAAGTGGTCTTCAACCAATGCAACAATTTTGTTGCGACCAAAATGGCTGGCAGCCCCTCCCGCATGTAATTTCCAAACGAGAAAGTCCCGTAAAGATATGTGGGGGATACACAATTGGTGTTTTAGAAACAAGTACCCCTCCTGTAGGGTAAGCAAGGTATACTCTTCACCATAATCTGGACATGTGGGATAATCCTCCACGAGGCGATCGAATCCGGTTACCTCTATGCTTAATGAGTGCAACGCTGCCACTCTACGGCTAAGTGCGTCAGCGGCTCGAACAGCCCTATGTTTCAGCACAAAGGTGAACCCTTGAAGTTGCTCAACCCATTTCGCATGTCGCGGGTTCAACTTCTTTTGGGAATTCAAAAATCATCGAAGGGCTTCGTGATCCGAGAACAAGACGAATTCATGTGGTAGTAAATAATGTTTCCAATATTTCAGAGATTGTACTACCGCATAGAACTCTTTATCGTAGGTCGAGTATTTCTGCCTAGCCTCATTTAGCTTTTCACTGAAATAAGCTATCAAGTGGCCTTCTTGGCTCAACATTCCTCCAATACCTACACCTGATGCGTCACACGCAACCTCGAAGACTTTAGAAAAGTCAGGAAGGCACATGAAAGGTGCTTCCGTCATTCGAGACTTAATATCCTTGAAAGCCTTTGCCACAGCAGGTGTCCATTTAAACTCTCCCTTTTTTATGCAATCACTAATAGGGGATGTTACCATATTAAAGTTACGGATGAACTGCCTGTAGAATGTGATTAACCCATGGAAGCTACGAACCTCATGAATATTCTAAGGTTCAAGCCAATCCATGATAGCTTTGACCTTTTTGGGGTTCGCAGTCATCCCTTCAGAAGTCACGACAAACCCTAAGTAGACAACGCTATTTGACATGAATGTACACTTCAGGTTCGCATATAATTTCTCTCCTTTGAGAGTCAAACAAAGTTGCCTTAGGTGGTCCAAGTGTTGGTCCTTGTTTTGGCTATAGATAAGGATGTTGTTGAAATACACCACAAGGAACTTGCCTATAAAAGGCCTTAACACTTGCGTCATGATACGCATGAAAGTACTCAGGGCATTTGAAAGCCCAATCGGCATGACAAACCACTCATACAAACCATCTTTGGTTTTGAAGGCAATTTTCCATTCGTCTCCGGGACGAACTCGGATCTGATGGTACCAACTTTTCAAATCGATCTTCGAAAATATCGTGGCACTGACCATCATATCCAACATATCGTCCAATCTTGGTATTGAAAACCAATACTTGACCTTGATCTTGTTAATAGTGCGGCTTTCCACACACCTTCCAGGTTCCATCTTTCTTGGGTGTGAACAATGCTGGCACGACACATGGACTCAAGCTTTCCTTTATGAACTTCTTTTGGAGAAGTTCATCAACTTGCCTCGTTAACTCCAAGTGCTCGGATGGATTCATACGATAGTGGGGGAAGTTGGGTAAGGTAGCTCCAGGGACCACATCAATGGCGTATTGGATGTCCCGTAGAGGTGGTAATTCACTTGGAATGTCTTTCGGAAAGACATCCCGAAACTCATGCATTATCGGTTCGACCTCTTTTGCAACCTCAACGCCTGATTCTTTGGACTTTTCAACTGTGACAAGGACATAGATGATGTCCTCTATCTTAGCGCTTCGTTCAAACTCAAGACGGCTAACGATGTGAACGGCCTTAGATGACTTTTCTCTCTAATAGGCCTTTATCACTTGATTTTGTCGACTTCACTGCGGGTGCTTTGGCAGGTAGCGGATTGAGTTGAATTTTCTTACCTTTGTCAGTGAAGGAGCACACATTCAATCAACCGAACAGTGTAGCATCCATGTCATACAACCAAGGCCTCTCGAGAATGATATGTCCCGCATCCATGGGCACAACATCGCACCACAAGGTGTCCTTATACGATCCGAATTGTGTAGGAACCTGATACCTTTGTGAAACAGGGATGGATGATGAATTAACCAAAGCAATCTTATAGGGTCGTGCGTGAGTTACGAGCGTAAGCCCCAAGCGAGAAACATTCTTTCATAAACGACATTGGTACAACTTCCACCGTCAACAAGGATTCGACAGGCTTCATCCCACACGTGGCTATGGTATGAAAGATATTATCCATTCGCCAGTCATCACTCTCCTTCGATTGGGCTGGAGCACATCTAACCACAAGAGCCCACGAGATACTATTCTCCTCAACGAGATAGGAGATATCCCTTAGACAAGCCACTATTCGTTCCCCCACACAATCTTCTTTGTCACTAAGGAACGGCTCAGGCTTGCAGACTTCAACCGTACCCTCGTCATGCTCATTTTCAGTTTCCTCGGCTATAAACAGGTTTCGGGATGGGCATTGTGCTGCAAAATGCTCGATGTCGTGACACTTATAACATTTATTTTGACCACCACTCTTGGGGCCTTCGAGCATTGGGCCTTTACCTTTATCGACCCTAGTTACTGGTGTGGTAACTAGGTTGGGCCTAGCTGGTGGGGCACTAGTGTTGGGCTTTGACTCGGAAAGGTTAGACCTATAGCTGGACCTATAACTAGACGGAGTACTAGTCTTGAGGTATCGCTCTAACTCTTCGACCCTAGAGAAATATTCCTCTAGGTCGGCAATAGGGTATAGAATAAATTCCCTTTGTAGTTCTGGGCAAAGGCCCATTCGAAATGAAGATAGGGTAACTTTTTCCGGCTCGTCCACATCGGCCTTGAATTTCAACTCTTCAAATCTATCAATCTATTCTGTGACCTGTGAATTTCCTTGGCGCAATGAATGCCACCGATCAAGAATACTTCATCGTAGGACATCGAAACATATGTCTCGTTCAATTGGATCTTCATCGCTCCCCAAGTAGAAATGGGAGGACGACCTTGGCACTGTCTTTGACGCTCTAAACTGATCAAATAGAGCCTAGCTCGACCCATTAGTTTGACTTAGCGAATCAGACTTTTCGCTCCTCGAACATGGCGTACCACTCAAAGTAGTTTTCCATGTTGGTGACCTACTTGAGAAAAACCTTAGGTTGTCTTTTCCCGTCGAAAGTTGGGGCGTTCATTTTTACAGATTTCATGATTTTATCGTCCTGATCTGTTTGAACGTCACGACATGGTTGACCTACCCTCTTATGGTCATTTGTGTTGACTCTATTGTAATTTTCAGTGTTAAAATTGTGGAGTTCTTCAACACGGGTTTCCAAAGCCTCATGCCGGTCTTGTTGGTCATGCAATTATTGTTGTAATTGATTGTTATTTTCAGCCATCTAGGTTTGAAGGGCGGACATCTTAGACCTAATGTCTCTAATTAGGGCTTCCATCTTAAGGGGATCCATGATAATGCAGGACAAAACTATATGATACAAGACAAATATGGGATGATGAGAGCAAGGATCAAAATTTCGGCCAAAATGACCGAAATTTCGGTCCAAATTATCGGTTTTGGTCCTCACCGAAACGATAATTTGGACCGAAATTTCGGTCATATTTTGTATGGTGTTGAAATTATCGGCCGAAATTTCGGCCAGATTATCAGTTTTCGGCCGAAATTTTGGTTCAAATTTTCGTTTTCAGTCATGCCTGAAACTGAAATTTTGGCCAATATTTTGATCCTTGGATGAGAGACAAAATCTGAAATGATGCAAAATAAACAATAAAAGAAATAATCCTAAAACCTATATGAACATTGAAACCCTAAAACTAAACTGATGCTTTGATACCGATTTGATGCGGGAACTTACTAAATGCAATACTAGGGCTGAGATTAAAATCAAAATTAATTCAAACAATTAGAATAACAATTTCTCATAACAAATAATCACAGAAAATTCTAGAAATTCAATTAAATGATTTAATGTCGGCCCACAATAGCGTTACTTTTCGTGAATGTTCTCTATCGGATCTAGAAGACTAGGGTTCTTATGAATGTCTAGATCTCCGATAGTTTTGGGGCATCGAACGAACTCGCAAGCGGGTTCTCTTGATATCAAATGAAAGAAAAAAGGGCTAATAATGAATTAACGAAGAACAAGTAGGTTGATTTTGGATTTTTTTTTTTGGGAGGGGGATAAAATAGGCTAGATCTGGGATTTAATTGAGAAATAAATAATTATGGCTATGCTACTTACGCAATCGTAGATCTAAAGAAGATAGAGATAGAAGAAGAGTTGGCCTCGCACCAAACCGCGTGCGGGAATCGAAAAATCACTCTCTGTTTTGAGAGAATCACACCCTCACGAAAGTTTAGAACTTTCAAGCTTGCAAGCAATTTTTAATTAACCAAAAAACTAATAATAAAGTTGTTTACAAGCCTTTAAATAGGCTAACCAAAGCCCTAATACGAAATTAGAATAATCCTAATGCTAATAAAAATTTAAAAATAAATTTTGACTAAAATAAATACAATTCCGTCAAAATCTGCACTATAGCTCGATCGATCAAACCCAAAGTCGATCGATCGACTGGGAAATTAATCAATTGTATGATGCCACAGCTTGAAATCGATCGATCGAAATTTGCTGCTCGACGATCGACTGCGTAATAACTTTTCGCCTCAAAATTTGTGCTCGTTGTCCATTGTCGATCGATCGAAGTAGGAAGTCGATCGATCGACTAAACAATATTCAGTCTTCTGACTTTGAGTTGTTTTTCTTTCTCTCGCCTCTGATTCTCTTCTTCCGCCTTCGGTACGTTACTGGCGGCTATTTGAATTTGATGCCCCCATCATTTTTATTTCCATCTTCGAATTAATCTTGTGTTTTTGTGTGTTCGATCTTTCTGGAACCAAAACCCTAGATCGATCTATCGTCTTAAGCACGTGATTTCTACGCCTTGAACCCTAAATAATTTATACGTTGCATCTCTATTTATTGTTTCATATGGAATCGAAAGAATCCAATTGTGAGTTCGTTCGATGCGCTAAACTATCGGAGATCTAGTTCGTTCTCAAGAACCCTAGACTTCTAGATCCTATAGGGAATGTACCACCAAAGTAACACTAGTTTGGGCTATTTTAAATTACTTAATTAGAATTCTTTTATTCTCTTTGATCATTTGTTAGAAAATTATTGTTTATATACTGACATTAATTCAAGATTAATCCCAGCCAATTCATCTCAGGTTTCATGTTGCTTCCTGCATCATAATATGTTCCAATTTTATGATGCCATTTACCTTTGAATGAGATTCTAGTAACATTATCCATTGTATTCTGAAGGGGAAAGACTATCCTTGGCGGCTTGCTGAAGGTTTTGAACAAGCGTTCTCTTGTGTCTTAACTAGATGAGCCAATGAATACCCAGATTGATTGGTCAAGATAAGTAGATTTGGATAATTTATTGTCGAGGGTCTTATTTGTTTCAGTAATATGTAACTTGTTTATGTTACTGTATTGAACTTTATCTTCTTGGTGGGGTCTTATTACTTTCTCCAACTATCGGTTGGAGATTTGTGTCCCCTTAGGACGGTGATTTTTGAGTTTGTTGCTGTTGTACTTTTTGTTCTTTGTACATTTTTCTTTTAATAAAATTCTCTAATACTAATAAAGGGAAAAAAATATGCAACACAATTAAGTTATGAATTGAATGATTGAGCATGATGATGAATTTTTGAGCCACTATTAAGTGTTAAACACATTTAATGGCATTTAACTATGACTCTATGACTACAACTTTTCATATTCCAACATGTGTTTCGGGAACAACTCCTTATTTAATCAACTTTTCATATTCCAACATGTGTTTCGGGAGCAACTCCTTATTTAATCAACCTGAAAAATCTCTAATTTTATGAAAATAAAGGGGAAAATAACAGAAGGAGCATTAACATCCGAAGATGTAATTATATTTGCCTAAAAACTTAGAAAATTCTAAAAGTTTTTTCAAAGAGCCCAAGATTTCCAAAATATTCATTTAAATTAAAATCAGCATGAAACTCCTTGCCAAACGTCTTGGATATATTAACTTTAATGTTAAAATTTCAAGGTATTATTTATTTGAGAATTTTAAGATTTTAATGAAAATAAAAAAATTTAAAAATAATTAAGAACAAAAAAACTTATACTTTATGTCGACGCCCCAGTGTCCAATGGCGGTCTCGAAGAGCTTCGAGCAAATTGAAAGTAATTTCCTTTAGGAAGGTAGAGGTGGTAGTCACAAGTTCCACTTGGTTAATTGGAGGGAGGGTGCCAGCTACCAAGAACAAGGTGGGAATAGACATAAGAAATATTAAAGCCATGAACCACGCCTTATTGGGTAAGTGGCTATGGAGGATGGAGAGAGGGATGTGATTTGGGTAAGGGCTAGAAGTGCAAAATATGGGGGAGCTGTGAAGGTTGGGAGATTAATAAAGGGAGGATAAGAAGGGCTTTGACTTGGTGGAGAGGAGTGGGTTCGGTTAGTGAGCACTTTATGAAATGTGTTTTTGAATGGGGCGATGGAGGCAGAATCCGATTTTAGCAGGATCTGTGGTTGGGGAATTAACCTTTGAATGTCAGTTTCAACAAAATTTACGAAATTGCAATTGATAAAGGTATTATGTGAATCCAAGCTGTGGTCTCTGGTCATGGTGGGGAGAGAGTCTGGGATATAAGACTTAGAAGGAATCTCATGGAGAAGAAGTTAAAACAGTATGACAGATTTATTGGCTGAGATCTTCCGCTTACTTGAGTGAGATGACCAGGATATGGCTGCCAAATAGCAAGGGTGCTTTCACGGTTAAGTCTTTCTATAGCCTGTTGAGAGAGAGTCTGTGGGATATAAGACTTAGAAGAAATCTTATGGAGAAGAAGTTAGATAGTATGACAGATTTATTGGCTGAGGTCTTCCTCTTACTTGAGTGAGATGACCAGGATATGAATGCCATATAGCAGGGTGCTTTCACGGTTAAATTTTTCTATAACCTGTTGAGGCTTAGGGTCAGTGACAATAGGGACTGGATTAGGCTATGGAGAGCATGGTTGTCAAGGCGAGGCCATGGCGAATGGCGAGGCAAATCTCTATATGAACTTATATGGCGAGAATGCATATATGGTGGCAGAGTGGCTTAATAGCGCCGTCATGTGACGGGGAACGCCAAGATCAAGAGCCTTGGAGTTGGGTCGCAACAGATTTCTAGCGCAAGAAGAAACGAAAAGGGAATCAGAACCTGGCTTAAAGGAGCAAAATCAGCGTGTTGGAGCAATGCCAGTCAATCAATCAACTCTAGAAATTCGATCGATTGACTGTGGCCTATGAGGAAATAATTATGGTGACAGATATATAAGTCAATCAATCGAATACCAGAATTCAATCGATTGACTGCGTCAGAATTCGAATTTGAATTTTAAATGGCATACTTGTCTTTTTTTTTATATTTGTTTTAGAGTTTTATTTTTCTTTTGTGAGGCCTCTTATATAAGGTCTCTAAATAAACATTGTAATTAGTTTTTGATTATTGACTGAATGAGCTTTTGCTTTTGGAACTTGAGATGAGTTTCTTCCCGAGAAGGGTTTGGTGTGAAGCCCACAATCTATCATTTTATAATTTTGTCTCTTTTTATTTTCTTTCTCTGCTTGTTTTGATCCCATAAACTTCAAATCCAGCCATTATCTTTTCTCAAAATTCCTAAATCTGCACTATTGATTCGAACCAATCTCAAAATCCTAAAATCAGCCATCCAACCGTTAAATATCCCGAAATTTATAAATCCTAGATCCCATCTAAGTCCCCGAATCGATCCAATTCAAGCCCAGACTTCATTCGAGCCATCAAACCAACCCGAATCAGAACCCTTAGAGGACTTGTGATTCCATCATTGACCCACGAGCGACGCCCTAATCTGGAAAAGCTAGACTTGTGATTACATCTAGACCGATCTACACCGCGAATCTAACTGATCTAGCACATGGACCGAACCCTACTCGAATCTAGCGCGATTTTCCAATGAAAAACTACGAAACCTGAAGGTATCCGCATTATTTTCAGATTTATTGTTTAATTAATTTAGTTTAATTTCGGCAATTAATTAAATCATAGCATTCACGTAGTTTAGGGTCCCTGTCCCGCATCACCATGGCTGCTATTTTGAATTTTTTTTTGTAACTTATAACCTATAAGTTATAACTTATAAACTTATAAATTATTAAACTTTACAAGTTATAAGTTATATTTATAACTTATGTTTGATAAGTTATATCCATCATATTTAGGGGTTTAAGTGAAACCCTCTAGTCTCTCGCAACTCTTCTATCTCGTCTCTCTCGCAGCCCCTCTCTCTCTCTCGTCTCTCTCAATGCAAGTTTGTATATTTTTTTAATCTCTCTTTCATCTCTCTCCTCTCTTTTTTTTTATCAATGCTTTCTCTTATCTCTATCTTTTTTTTTAATCTGATTTTTTTAATCAAATTTGCACCTTCGCAATCAATCAACGCTCAAGTTCTTCGTAGATCCTGGCGCATGTATGATTTTTTTTCTTCTGTTTTTAACTATTTTTCTATCTTTTTTTCTGGTTGACTTTAATACCAACAATTGTTTTTTTACTGTTTTGTTTTTGCTTCTACTAGCCCCCACCATATGCTGAATATTCCTCATTAGGTACAACTAACTGTTGACGCTTTGAATCAGACTAACAGAGATCGTTTTACATTCCAATCTTCCCCACAATTGTTCTTTAGATTATGAAAATATCATCAGATGATTGTTTCAATCTTTCCCCACAACTAATCTACCTAATTAATTAGTTGAATTGTTTTGGTACTCTAAAAAAATAAAAATAGTAGAAAATTATATATATATATATATATATATATATATATATAATTTAGGTCCAATGGAGGACTATGACCGTCCTCCAAGATCCACGTGGAGCACAGGTGGGCAGTTTAGATCAATATTTAAAAAAAAAAATTTGAAATTTTTTTTTTTTAACCCACAAGTCAAAGTTTAATGGTTTTCATTGGTCCACATTTCACAGTTCAAAATATACACGGTGGAGATGAGTTTTTAATTTTATTTTTTTTCAAAGATGGTCTAAGCAATGCACCCAAGGTCCACGTGGCACCCAAAATGTGTTTTGGGTGCCACGTGGAGCTCCATGTGGAAGGTTGGAGGACGGAGGCCTTTTCCTATATATATATATATATTAGTGATTAATAATAAAAATAAAAAATATTAAAAAAAAAAATTATATATGGCCTCGGGCCCCGCCATGGCGTGGTGAGCCTCTTCGCCATGACCTCGCCACACTGCCTTAACTACCTTGATGGAGAGCTCTGGCCCCGTTGAGAGTCCTATCTTCATATGGACGGCTGCTTCGGAAAGAATTCTGGCTATAGGTCAGCTAATTAAAAGGGGAAGGGGGTTGAAGAATCAATTTGTGATATGTAGAGGCTTCAAACCACTTATTGTTACATTGCAACTTTGCGTTAGAAGTCTGGCAGTGGGTTTGGAGGGTGTTTGGGTGAATGCTGGGTCATGTAGAATGAATGAGTGCTTGGAGAGTGGTCGAGTTCAGAGTTTTGCAGTCAAAATTCTGGAATGCTTTGTTTCTAGCTGTGATGCGAACTGCATTGGTTGGAGAATAACGACAAAATATTTTGAGGCTCTCACAGATCCAAGGTTGTGGTTATGAATGTGGTTAAGTGAAGCATTGTGGATTGGATAGGGGCCATCTGTACTGAGAGGCAGACTCCATTGCAAAAGACTTACAAGACCAAGAGGACATACCTTCCAGTGAGGGACTGAAGAAGATAGTCAAAAGAGTGAAAATAAGAAGGAAACCCCACTCCCAACTCACTACCAGCGCCAAAACCATCCGAACCATATCTGGATAGGACCACATAGCGAGAGGAAAAAGGTTAGTTGTGCAGGTTATCCCATTCCCCAGAATAATCAATACCCTCTTATCTATGCTCCCCTGGAACCAGAAGAATCCCAGATAAAGAGGGATCTTTGACTGAGGGATTCATGGAAGGACCTGGTGTCAGGCTGAGGAATTTCCAGTGAGCTTTTCCTCCAACTCTTTTGGCTGCAAGGTTTTTGGGGTGCGGCCGGGCACAGTTTTTCTTTCTTTTTTATGTTTTTGCTTCTGTGGTGTCAGGCTGAGGCATTCTTTTTTATGTTTTGGCTCGCTCTATCCCAGATATGTACTCTTTTTCCTCTTAACGACCTTTTGTTTATTACCTATTAAAAAAAAAAAACTTCTATGATACCTATAATTATCAATGATACCAATTGATGCCAATTAGTATCAGGCAATAATTGGGAGATATTGATGGATGATTACTGGTATTGGCCATGCCAAAAACTGATGTGTTTCCTAAAGAAATACTTGTAGTAGGTTATTGTTGGCTATAGTTTGTCTTATATCTAGGTTAATAATTTTCTTATTCTTCTTTTACTTGGGATTTAAGTGATTAAAAAGAGATTTTTGTTCTCTTTGATAGTCTATTTTGGGGTGGAATAAGTTTTAGAAAGTATTAGTTTTTAGAAACTTGAATTGGTATTGTTTTAGAATTAGAAAAATAGTTTTTGAGATTGTTTGGTGGTCACAAATATGTGGTTTTAGGGACTGATTTATGTATATATATATAAGCATGGGATCTGAATCCCTGGCCTCAATGCTACACGGTTGAGGGCATCACCACTGGGGTAAAGATCCAATCCCATGCGAAGAGTTCTTACATGTGCCCAATTAGCCCAATTAGAGAAAAAGGAATCGGGTGTGTCTAGTGAATGTAAATTTTGTCACAGGAAGAAACAGTGGAGCATCTATTTGTACGAGTATATTTACAAAATAATCTGGCATTTTTTCTAGCATGGTTTGGGGTTAGCGGATGTCTAGGTGAATCTTATGCTTTGGTCATGACTGGGTGGCCTGTGGCACCTTTTGATGGGGATATTGGCATCATCTGGAAGGTTCTTCCAGTACCCGGCTTTTGGGAGCTCTAGAAGGGTCAGTAACGTCAAATTTGTGATGGATGCCATGATTTGTGCTGGTGGTGTTTGACAACATCTTCATGTACAGATGGGCCCTCTTATGATCACTTCTTGCTTGTCGGCAGCAGATTTGTATAGTTTTGTCTTTTATATGTTGTTTTTGTTTTTTTACTTTTCCTTTTGTTTTGGCAAAGCATCTTGTTGCGCCTACTTTTGATATGCTGTATCTTCGTTTTATGAATGAAAATATGACTATAATTTGATTTATTTTTCTTAAGAAAAGAGGGTTTGGATTTGTATTCCTCTTTTATCTTTCATTGGTTGTTGGGTGCTCCTTCATTTTGTTGAAGATTGTGTGAGTCAACGTCTATTTTTTCAGGTTTTCTACAATTCAAACTCTAGGTTTTTAGTTCTATCTATCAAGCAAGCAAGCCCACATGGCTTAGGTCTATCTTACAGCCTTTGGTAGGATTTTTGTTTAGGATCGTTCACCCGGACCCTCCATCGAGTGTATGCACATACTGAAGTCTTTTTGGGGTGTTTAAAACCCTGTTTATTTTTACCCATATCTGTGCTATACATAACCTTTACAATTGGAGGTTGGTTGTTGCAGATGTAGACTTTCTATTCCAGCAACAATAAAACTCATTCATTGGATATTTGGAGTGTCTACTTTATTTGTTACTTGTGGAGTAAGGTTGTTTTTTTGTAGGACATGCATGGGGCAGGCAGATCGTTAATAATGGATTGGATCTTTGTTATCTATAATTTGTTGGAGATGTGAACCATTATATGAGGCTTTTGAACTTTCGAAAAGGGTAGCTTTATTAACATGGAATCTTGGAGGGCACCTATGCCAAAAACCATCAACTTTTTTAAATCAGACGATGGAAATCGTTTGTCGCTCCAATCTTCCGTACAAGGGGATCTTGAGACAATGAGCGTGTCATCAAACGGTCAGTTTGTGATTTCGCATGGCATTGATCTAAAAACACTGGCCCTAAAATCACGTTTGAGCGTGAAATTTGTCTTACGACTTTAGGGCCACGTTTTTTAGACCTGTGCCTCGTGCATTAAAAATTGACCATTTGATGCTACGCCCATGATCACAAGATCCCTTGTGTGGAAGATTGGGGAGAAAAATGATCTCCATCGTCTGATTCAAACCATTCAATGGCGTTTGGCCTAGGTGCCCTCGAAGATTCCGTGGGTGTTAATAAAGCTACCCTTTCGAAAACCCATCATGCATGCTAACAAGTTTGGCAAAAACATCATGTTATTATATTTGCAAGAAAACCTCATGTGTTTTTCTTGCATTTATAGCATGATGTTTTTGGCTAAGTTTTTAGCATGCATGATAGATTTTTTTAAATCTCTTTTATAATCTTCTGCATAGGTTTTTCAAGTTACACTTGTATCAGAGTAAGGCACTGGGTAAAAAAATTATAGGGCCTTCTTGTTAGGAGTAAAGTTGAATACCTTTAATAGAAGATCTCACAACACTTCCAAATAGCTTGTTCATGCCCACAAAGTTGTTTTAATTCCTCAGCAGCTCTGTACACTATCACAGCATTATTATTGAACTAGAGGATCTTATAGATTAGCTTAGTTTTCTTACTGTAAAATTTTGTAGATACTTGATTAGTAATCCTTGACCTTGTTCCACGCTTAGAGAATGTGTAGAAAAACTGGAGCTTCTGAGGACACCCGAGGAGCGTTCTCGAAGGCTACATGAACTTCCAGAAGTACATGCTGATCCGAACATGGATCCAAGTTATGAATCTGATGAGGATGAAGGTGAATTAGATGAAAACAAAAAAGGTGTGCCTGCCTGTTGAATGTTGAAACATTCCTGTCTCTATTATTTTGTTGTTTATTACTTCTTTTACTAGTTTATCACTTGCATTTGATGTGCTTGCTTTACAAACAGATAATCACATGAGACCAAGAGATGCTGGGTTTTCTAGGAAAGGGAGGGATCCGATGTCTCCTGGGAGAGGGAGTTTGGGTTTAATTAGTGGCTGGGATGGCACGCGAAAAAATTCAAGCATTAGCTGGGAAGCAGGCACAAATATGCCAACAAAAGGAAGTGGATTGGACAAAGGAGATGCTTCTATTAGTCCTGGTAGCAGAACAAATGAAACCTTGCGGGGTCAAGGAAAAGATGCGCATTTGGATAATGGTTCTTGGAGTAGCCAGCCAGTGTCTACGGGGGCAGCAACGTCATCTAAAATCAATGAGAATGAGAAGATATGGCACTACCAGGATCCATCTGGGAAAATCCAAGGCCCCTTCTCTATGATACAGTTGCGCAAGTGGAGTACCACCGGATACTTCCCAGCAGATCTAAGAATATGGAAGACATCTGAGAAGCAAGAAGACTCTATGTTGTTGGCGGACGCACTGCTTGGCAAGTTTCACAATGAGCAATCACATTCGAAGCCTCAGCTGACCAGTTTTTCGCAGCCTCAGTTAGGTACTTCTAATAAAGAAAATAGCTTGGATTTCACACGGACAGAGAGGAAACAAAATGATGGGAGCTGGCATACAAGTCGCCATGCTAATGATAATGGAACACCTACTGCAGAAGTGGTGAATCCCAAGGAGGGATGGGTTGGAAGTTCCTCCCAAGTCTGGGACTCATCAAAGGGTGCCAGCACTACTTGGTCTGGCCAATCCCAAGGTCATAGCCATGAAACTAATTTGAACCAACATCGAGCTCCCTCTCATCAAGGAAGAGACGGTCGAAGTGGAGGTAACTCTAGTAGATGGAACGCTGGTCAGAACCGTGAAAATAATTGGAGTGCAAACAGGCCCACCGGGTTTCAGTCTAGTGGTCATGGTTATGAAAGACGATCCAGTAATGTGAGTTCTTCAGGCCAATCTTCTGGGTGGGGTGCCAATCAGGGTATCCGAAACGAGTTTCTGAACTCGCCTACTCCTACTACCACTCCACAGCCAAGCAGTGGCTGTTGGTCAGGTGGTCCTACTACCACTCCCACTCCACAGCCAAGCAGTGGAGGTTGGTCGGGTGGTCCGATTACTACTCCCACTCCACAGGCTGGCAGCGGAGGTTGGACAGGTGGTCCTCCTCCTACTCCCACTCCACAGCCAAGCAGTGGGAGTTGGCCAGGCGGTCAGGGTACTGAAGAATGGTCTCCTACTGCAACTGTTTCTGTTCAGCCATCTTCTGGGTGGGGCACCAATCCAGATTCTGGTGGCAATGACAAACAACAATCTTTCGCCATGGGAACTCAATCTGTCAGACATGCTGGTTGGAGTGATCAGCCTCCTTCCTCGCCCACACCTTCAGCTGGGGGATTGAATTCGAACCTTCCATCTGCTTCTATGCTTAAACCTACTGAGGGGTTGTGTGCAGATCAGGGCGGCGCTAGTGATTTATCAAATCTTCCCTCTCCTACTCCAAAGCCAAAGAGCGGAGGTTGGACAGTGACTCAGGGTGCTGAAAACAAATGGGCTGCTGCTTCAAGTGTCTTTGTTCCACCAACAATCTCTGGCTCGGTCACTGCTTCAACACCAGGAGGCAACGGGGCACAGCTATCTTCTGCTGTGGTGAATGAACCTAATAAAATAGCTGCCGAGTCAAACAACCAACCTCCTACTCTAGTGTTACCTTCAGTTGGGGGGTGGAACTCGGGCTCTGTGTCTAGTTCCATTCCAAATGAAACAGAAATGGCGGATGGTCAAAATGCAGCTCAGATTCTACCACATACCCAGTCAACACATTCTTCAGCTTCACTTCCTGCTCCAGTTGGGCCAATAGCGCGGGAAGATGGGTGGGGTTCTCATGCGTCAGACGCTCCAAAATCTACACTTTTGGAACCTAAAGCATCCAGCTTTTTGCCCAATCAATCAGTTCCTGAACTGTCCGGCAATAGGGTCGCAGGTAATACGGAGATGCAGTTATGTGCTGTGGGTCCCACCACACCAGAGCCAAATATTGGTTGTCATACAAACCAGATTTCACATATGGTCGATTCGACTCCGAAAGCCGGCGCGTTAACAAGTGATGGTCTAAGCTCTCAAAGCAATTGGAATATTCCTTCTCAGTCGAATGTGGCTGGTGTGGAACCTCTTGTTCTGCACAATAATGCTTTTGACTCGGAAAGGAAGATGTCTGAAGCACATGCTCCTACAGCTGTTGAAAGTGCAGTGGCAGTAGATGCTAGGGCATCGAATCCTAGCCATGGCCCTGAAGTGGATAGGCATGCATCAACCGATATTTCAGCTAAGCCTCCAGTGGACTCTCATGGATGGGGCCCCGCTGCTACCTCCCAGAATCTGGAAGTGACCGGTTCAAATCTAAGACCTGTGTTTGAATCCCATGGATGGGGGGAACCTGCTTCAGGTCCAAAACAAGAACTAGCTAATTCAACTCCTAAGCCTGAACTTGTTGGCGGGTGGGGACCAAGTCATCCCGTGACTAATAACACGGCTAGCCAGACTGGTAACTTGATGGTCCCACCAAATCCAAACAGAAACAACTGGCCAATGCCACCAACTGCTCAGATCCCACAGCCACCAAGTTGGGATGTAGGTAACAACCAGAACAGTACACTAGCTCCACCCAGTAATCAGACCCCAACTCCTGGTAATAATCCATGGCCGGCAGGTGCAGCCCCTGTAGCCCGTTCAACAAAAACACGTTGGGGTCCAGAAAATCCAAGCACCAGTTGGGGCATGGTGGGGCCTGGAAATACAAACACGGGTTGGGGAGCACCTCCACAAGGAATTACAAACAATGGTTCGGGAACGGCACCACAGGGTTACCCAAACACGGGTTGGGATGCATCGGGTGGAAACCCAAACGCATGGGGGACTCTCCAGAAGCAAAATGAAGAGAGGTTTTCTGGTCAAGGTGGTCGTGGTTTTCAAGGCAGTGATTCTGGAGGCCATGGTGGTGGGAGGCCATCATGGAACAGGGGTTCATCATTTGCTGGTGGTGAAAGTGGTGGTTCTTCTAGGCCACCTTCGAGAGGGCAAAGAGGAGTGTGCAGATTTCATGAGAACGGACACTGCAAAAAGGGAGCTTCTTGTCCATATCTTCATACTTAAATGGGATATGGGGGATCAGATAACAGCAGAACTTAACAGTTTAATTTTGTGTACAGCCATTTGTGTCTTAGGGCTTTGGCATTTAGTTATGTTTTTTATTTTATCATGTAGAACTTGTGCAGTTTAGTATTAGACAAAATCTTCCTCCTTTCTTTTTTGCGTGTTGTTGTGTTTTGATCTCCATCATTCCTCTTGTTTGTTTTCACCCGTTACTATGGCATTCAACTTAGGAAGAGAGAAGCAATAACCAAATGAGACCGCCTGTGCTTACCGTGCGTTTACAGCTTAGTGCCATGGAAGCTCACTTTTATGCCATGTGGTGCACATCTGTAGTCAATCCAACTACTCCAACTAGCAACCCATCATTGGCATGTTTCAAAGAACCAGGGTTATAAGAGCTTTGAAACCATCAAATCATTTACTAACGACGATTGAAAAAGTATACATTATTATCAGAGCCTTATCTCATCTATTTAGGGTTGGCTTGATCTTTACTAGTCTTCTCATACTTTTTTGTGCATGTACCATTTCAACCCTGCATATAGCTCTTGGCCAACATTTAGGGTTTGCTTCAACATTCCATAATTTTTTGGGAGGATAATAGCTCTTGGCCAACATTTAAATAAATGTTTAAATGATCTTCAACCACTAAAATGTTACTTTTTATCTCACACCATTAATGTGTGATTCATCATTTTATCATGTGACACATGTTTATGATCAATCTAAATTGTCCAAGTGGCAATCTATCATTGGAACATGTCCCGACCAAAGGATCATGCTTCTAAGTGGATGTAAATCATCCAAATGGTGAACTTTAATATCGGTCATCAAAATTAAGAACAACCGTCGCTATTAGAGTGCATAGATCGGATGGTTTTAATTTCTCAAAAGTGATTTTTTGACCTATAGCCCTTCAATTGATGATATATCACTTTGACATTATGGATTTCCAAGATCGTAACCCAATAAATAGTGTAAGATTGTTTAAACACCATTTGGTATTTAAATGGCGGTCATGAGATTCCCTTTTTCTTCTTCTATAGGTGTTGCTCTCAAATTTCCTCCTATGTACTTGGATTAACATTTTATCCTTCCTTATTATTCCACACGTATCTTTTCTCTTTGTCGCTTTCCTTAGCTTGTTCTCTTATAAAAACATCACTTCAATTCAAGTGGCATTCTGGGTCGCACAATACTTCGCTTGCTTGCTTCCATTTCAAATCCATCATATGATTGTGAAGGAGAGTCCTAATGGTAAAAACTATAGCTTTGTGACACTAAGATGATTTTCTATTTTAACTCAATCATCGTCTAAGATATTAAATTCAATAAATTTGCACTCTGTATTCTCTATTTATTTTGCTAATTTTCAAACCTCTAGACTCCAAGGCTTTTCTGCATAATTGAAGCTTATCGTTTATTTATTTTCTTACGTAAGCAATTAAAGACCACGTCATCCACAAATAATATATATCATAGGATCTCTTCTTATATGTCTATGATTAACACATCTATAATCAGATCAAATAAATAAAGGGTACGGGCATATCCCTTGATGCAACCTAACTTTGACAATGAACTCACTCGTCTTTCTATACATCGTTCTTATATTAATTATCATTGTTTTATACATGTCTTAGATAATCTTAATATAAGTTATGAATGCATTCCTTCCTTGGCGTCCATCAGATTATTTGCAACTCCAATCATCTATATTAGAATACATATATGAGATGGTCCAAATCATGAATGGATCTGATCTTTGGGCTTATGGAATCGGATTAGAGTGGCCACACCCTAATATGTAAAAGGGCGGTCATTTCTCATTTGAAAGATCATGCAAGTAACTCGATCTGAGGGCCTTGTGGACTGGGATGTTGACTAATGATGAGTCAACACCCAATATAGACTAACTCTTCCCATTTATCCTAACCAAATTTGTGGCACGGGTGGCAAAAAAGAGTTCATATAATTGATTCTATATTGTTCATGTGGTACATGTGGCCATTGTTAGGATTAGATTCAGCGTAAAGGTTGTGTCGTGGAACGATTTCCATTATCTGATCAGAGGGCCAATCGGAGCATGCATGCAAATGGATGGCTATATAGCACGTAAGGCTGTCAACCATCGTGTCGGGTCTGAACTTTTGCTGCCCGATCAGTTGGGTATATGTCAGACCTGGCCTGAAAACTCGGCCCGACCCAATTTAAAACCCTTTTTCCCTTGCTTCTATATAGACAATATCTGTCACGACCTAACCTGAAAACTCGACCCGACTCAATTTAAAACCCTTTTTCCCGACCTGGCCTAAAAACTCGACCCGACCCAAGTTAAAACCTTTTTTCCCTTACTTCTATATAGACAATATCGGTCACAATTTGAAATTCGACCCTATCTCAAGGGCCTAAAATTTCTTGTTATAACCCACACGCATTTTAGATACACTAAGCAGACATATACATAATCAGAGTTCTCATGCTAATATAATTTCATAAAATTCGTAAATCCAATAAGATAAAGCTGAAAATCAAGATAGTAATAAATAATGAATAATGTGATATGAATCTATAAAATGACTATTAATCAAAAGAAAATAAAGGTCAAACATAAATCAAAAGTATGAAACTAACAATAAATGCCCAAAAGTAACGACGATTGTATGAAGTGAAAGAATAAGTTATCTAAACTAGTGATCTTAATCTTAGTACCAAAACTATGCTATTAATAATCGACACTAGAATCGTAATCAACACCGAGGTCCTCCTGGTATCTTATATCGTCACCCTTTCAAAGTTCCTGGTACTCAACATTCACGGGATCAACGAAGTCAGCGTCAGCAGGATAGGGATAATCGGAGCTCACTCTGTCGATAAAATCACCTGAAAAGAATAAATGTCACAAATGCTGAGTTGCTAAACAACACGTAACTCAGTGAATACACTACCAATCCACCGTGCACTACTCAGGTGCATTGTGGGTGCGTCTCGTGAGTGATAATAATAATACGGCAATATAAATGAAAGAAGAAATTGATAAAGTTATGTGTATCATAAAATCATAATATATTATACATGCAAGATCATGATCTAGATAGTACTCCAATCCTAACGTACATCACCATATCACATAAACGTAACATATCATATTACAACGTCATATGCGTTTGTACATCGCATGGGCGTACATTCTTACTTTTATTCCTAATACAACCTGTGTCAGAATCGTTGCTCGAGCCTACTATGTGAGGATCACCATAGTAACATACCACCATAAAATAATATAACATAACCTCATCCAGTCTCTGGGGTGACCGATCATAATACAACCTGTGTCAAAGTTGTTGCTCTAGTCTACCATATGAGAGTCACCATAGTAGCATACCACCATAGAATAATATAACATAATCTCATCCAATCTATGGGGTTACCGATCATAAGCATACGCATCTCTAAAAGCGAGAACAATGTACTTCATAACATAACTCATACTGTCTTCTGAGAGACTCGTATCGACTGTAAACGTTCTAATCCTTACGGTGATTACGTAAGGTGCAGCACATACATACTTAAATTTTTAATCTTATGTTGGCCTACATAGCGATGTTTTATTATATTCGTATCTTATTTTATCTTACATATTATTTCTTATTATTTTCTTATAACTTGAATCTAGAGTAAACCATCATGCGATAAGCTTCACTAAATCACGCTTTTCAAGGAACGGATTTCGTAGTAGCCTGGATGTACTTTGAATGACAACTTATACTCCATAGAGGTGTCGCATCCGTACATGAATGCCTATATTCCGAGTTTCACGTGATCGTGAAAGGAGTCCCACTGTGACCAAGGCCTAAAGGTTGAGTGTCGTATCTTATTCTTTAACTTAATCTATCATATTTAAAACTCAGGGTGATAGGGGTATTTAACACTGTATACGAGGTTACACTAGATTTAAACTCATCTTACTCATCATGATGTTTTATACCATCATGAGTTGTAAGGCATGTAAATACAGTATAGTCTCTGCTTCGATATTATCTCAGCAAATCATCACTCCCAAGCGTAGGCATGATCTCACACACTCGCGTGCATGTCCTAGTCTATCCATAAAACGTACAATATACTAATGATGAGAACATAGTTTGATCTTACTTGGTATATAGAATTAAATATGCAAGTTATGTTAAATATATATATATATATATATATATATATATATATATATAGGCGCTACATCAATACAAGTATAAAATAGGTGCAATCCTTAATGTACCTGTGATTAAAAATATGGAATGTTCAAATTTGACTTCACATATGACATTAAAATTTTAAAGTTTTCATGTCATCGTGAAGATCGCTTCGAGGTGATAAAAATAAATATATAATATGTTATAATCGAATAAATACACACAAAGATATTAGCTTTAAATTTAGATTTATCATAACCATCGATTGAAAACCTAATGTTAAGATTATAATGTAATAGGAATTTTTTAGACATAATACATCAGAGATAGAGTACTTAATACTCCACCAAAAGATACCGATGTTTCGAAACCCTAGACTTTGAATTGGGTATGAAATCCTAGTCCAAAACATCGCGGGTCGTTCAAGCGATAACCAACGTCGCTCGAGCGACGTAGATCAGAGAATTCGACCTAATAATGGTGCACTGGTCCCTCGAGTAATAACCAAAGTCGCTCGAGCAACTTATACCCAAGAAACTACCCTCGGAATAGTGCACTGGTCGCTCGAGGGACTTACACCAGAAATTATATCTCTTCGTGTAATCTAACTCGCTCAAGAGATAACTAAAGTCCGCTCAAATGAGCCAAAATTTGGATGTCTGAGGCTTACGGACGCTCGATCTGAAGCTTACAGACGTCCGTCTTATACTGATCCCAACCAGTTAAGGCCATACCCAACCGATTTGGGGTCAGTTTCTCTAAGGAAATTAGGGCTTGAATAATTGAACCTCCCTGCCAATTTTCGTCACCGACCGGCCGGGGGTTCGCTGGTGGCGATCATACAAAGGGATAGATTCAAAAGAAAAATACAAAAGTATATACATAAATTTCAGATTTATAAAATATGTAAATTTAATAGAAAAACAAAATACTAAATATGCAGATCTATAAGATTACAAGATATTCAGGTTTAATTAATTTAAACTCGTCGATGCGCGATCAAAAGCATCCTTCGCAACGGGATCTGAGAAGAATAGAGGAGATTAATGGGTACCCACTTGTTGAAGCGTGAACGATTGATCTTGTAACGATTCGAGTTAAAGAGATCGATGCCCAAAGCATCGGTTCGTCCAAGCTTTCTTCTCCTTCTTCCCCCTTCGATCTTGTCAATGGTTGAGCGAAAAATTTGAGGGAAGATACTAGAGCATTTTGAGAGAGGAGTTAAAAGAGCTATGGTTTCTTAGAAGAAGAAGATGAGAGAGACTAGAGTTTGTTAAAAAGAAAAGAGTTAGAAAACGGTTAGATTTTCTTCAAAAGAAAAAGGTGAAAAAGTGAGTTACGTGAATTAAATAGAAATTTATAAAAAGAGGTGGCTTCCGGTGTAGAATGCTAATACTATGCACAGTGTGGTACATTATCTAACACCATTAAAAAAAATCAAAATAGGTTAGGTTGTTATAATATCAGGTTTGGTTGAGTTGATCCAACCTGGCCCAACCCGAAGTTCTGATGCCCTACCCGACCAAATGGGTCAAGTTTTTGTGCCGCCCAACTATAGGTGGGGTAGCATGCCAACCTGACCCGTTGACAGCCCTAGCAACAGTGTCCCGAAAAAGAGATTACCTGTCCACCTAATACTAGCTTCGGCACAAGAAATGTATGCAAAACAACGGGCTTCGACCATAATTTTTTCTTTCTTTTTTGAAGGAGCAGCTCTATTTGCATCTATTGAATCTTTTAGGATGTGTTTTGCATAGCTCTCTTCTAGTTCCTTGCCAGAGCAGGGTTTACCTGCTTTTGCAGGTTCCCTTTCTCTTTGTTAAATCCTTATTACTTATTTTAATAGGTCCCCTTCTCTATGCTAATTCTCTGCAGAGCAAGATTAACCTGTTCTAACAGTTCACTCCTGCTCTCTGCTCACTCTCTATAAGAGCAGATTTTATATACTCTGACAGGGAGTTAGCATAGAGTGGGGAGGTGCCTACTAGAGCAGGTAAATCCTACATTCCAGGGAGTTAAAAAGGAAAGGGGGGGGGGGGGGGGGGCTGCTAAAGAAATTATATCCGACTCTGGCAAGGAAGGGAGTTAACAAAGAGGTATGCTAAAGCATCCTACTGGCACCAATCCTAAAAACCATTCACTGCTTTAAGGCAGACGATGGAGACCATTTTTTGGATTTGGTGGATGGGCCATGTACCAAGAGCAGTGCATGAGTCAGCTGACCTTTTTGACCATTGATCACAGGAACACATTCCACTCTTAAGTGCAATTTGGATGAATGTTTGTAAGAATTAAAATTTTAAATTACAGTTTTTGACTTTAGGACCTATTTTGGATAAAAATATGGGAAACATAGAGAAAGTAAAATAATATTTTAATAATTTCTCATGGATTTCTAAGTTGTAGGAAATCATAGAATTCCTTTCATTTCTATATTTTGGATAAACCATATTACTAGTTGGGAAAATACAAGATTAACCAAATCCTATGTTGGGATATATGTGCAGTAAATTATAGGAAAGTAATATATCTTAAATAAAAAAAAATAGTCATAATACTATAAAAGATCATCCAAATTAAAAAAATAATTGCAACATCATAAAAATGATCCACAAAAATGATCATTCATATAAATTATTCAAAAAAAATATGGAAAAAGGCATCCACATGAAATATAAAATATCATTGAAGACCAAAGTGAAAAATACACATCTACTAAGCAAATCAATGTTAAAAATGCATCCACATAAATAAAAAGGCATCTCTTACTAAATATAAAAGAGATGAAGAGAAAAAAATAAAAATTACATGAATCAATTTCATATAGAAAAGATAAAAGAAAAATAAAAAATTTATGAATCAAGAAACTTCAAAAAAATATAATAGCGATAGCAATGTCAAGACCATGACCAGCTTAAACGCACGGAGCCGATCCTGTCTCTGATATCATATTAAAATTATAAAATAAAGAAGAAAAATAAGAAAAAATTAAGCCAAAGAAGAAAATAGAAAAATAGAATAGAAAAATTTTCACAATCGATTACATTGTTTACAATATTTTTTAATAATCTGATAAGAAAGTGTATAAATAAGATTACAAATATAACCGTCATCAGTTACAATTGGTTTAGAAAAAGTATATATTTAAACTAATTTTCACATGAGTACCTTTAAATCCACCCACCAAATCTTTGAGTTCACCCACGCTGAAATATATTGACTGCGTTGAATCCGAGAGCACCCAACTAATCCTAGGTGCATCATGTGGAGCATGGGGCTATCATCTAGATTGGATACATCCTAAGATCATATTGAGAAACTATTTTTGAGCCTAAAACTCCCAAGTAATTGTCTAACCCTTTTCTCATTGATTTTGTGACACTTTCAGGCGTCATCTTGGGATTGAATCTGATGGTAGCCCCTGCACCACATGGCACCAAAATTAGAGTCATAATACAAGACTAATGGCCCGATCACTAATGTTGGTGACTAGGTTAACCTCTTGATACTGGCTCAAAGCTATACTATTTCCTCTATCACAAAATTCTTGGAACAAATCAAAATTTTAGCAATTTTTTTTAATAGGTGGTTTGTTCACCTATTGGCTAAAAATTGGTTTAATAGATGTTTTTTTGTATGATTGTATATGGTTATTGCATGTTGCTAAGAAATACTAATCAAACGACCTTTGAGTTGGATTTAGTCAAAGGTCGGGTCTGGTCGGGCATAACTCGGAACGACCCAATATCAAGGAAATAAGGAGTTTTGGAACCGGGTCAGGTTAGGTTGGATTTCAGGTCAAGCTGGGTCGGGTTATGGTGAACTATCGGGGCGGGGGCATTATATCCTTTGGCTATCAAGTTGGGTCGGGTTAGGGTGAACTATAAGGGTGAGTAGGGCTCTCAATGGATTGGGCCGGCCCAGATTTTGGCCCGTACTTAATCGAAAAAAAGTGGTACTTTCTATCAAGCAAATCCAAGCTGGTATCCAGACCCAACTAAACATGTTGCAACTTGCAATCCGGATCAATCCAGGCCGGGTTTGGGTCGAGTGTTCCAACTCCCGGCCTAGATATATATATATATATATCCTTTAAAGTTTTTTAAAAAAAAGTCATTTTAATTCAATATAATTTATGTAAATATCCTGAGATTAATCGTTATCCGTTATAACCATCGTCCATTAAAACCATTATACAATCGTTGTCCGTTATAACTATATGTAGCTATTGTGCAACCATTGTCCGTTATAATCATTGTGCAACAAACTAGAATAAAATATTTGAATAAAAGCATATACTTTAAGCCTTTATAATGCTAATATAATTTTTTAATTATATCTTTAACCTTCTTCAAACTTTTATTAGAAAAAAACAGCTCAAGTCCAACTAAATTTTATTAGAAAAAATAGCCCAAAAAAAAACAGCTCCTAAAAAATAGTCTAACCAAATTTTATTAGAAAAAAATCTCAGAAAAACGCCCAAGTCCGGCCCGTTAGGGACCGGGCCGGACTTGAGTTGAGTACATCGCAGCCCGAGTTAGGACCAGACTGAAAATTTTAAAAATCTGTCCCAGATAGGTTAGGACGAAGTTAAACCCCAGCCCGGCTTTAATCCAACTCATTGAAAGGCCTAACGGTGAGACGAGCATATACTCTTCGACTCATCGGGCAGCCAAAAATTTTGGCTGACACGGCCAGATCCATTGATAGCCTTATTCACGCCTAAAGATAGGGGACTTTAGAAAGAGGGGATTCATTTGAAAAGGTACAGCGCGACCCATTGATAGCCTTAATCACGCCTAAAGATAGAAGAGTTTGGACAGCGCGACCCATTGATAGCCTTAATCACGCCTAAAGATAGGAGAGTTTGGAAAGAGGGGATTCATTTGAAAAGGTTTTAGGCTATTATAATGGGAAAAAAAAAAAAAAATTAGGTAAAAAAGATTTTACGAAAATTAAGAGTTCTAAGATATGTGAGATCCCAATATGTGACACATCTTGTTCTTAGCAAATTACATTACTACCCTCTTAAAAAAAGGAGAGTTTTTTCTTTTAGCGATGGCTTGGCACGGAAGATTACCGAAACAAGCATAACAGCCCCCTCAATTCCAAGATCTCTAGTGGTCAACGGCAAAATAGAATCCAATGCTCATTGTCGGTGAGCAAGATCTCCAGCAATCAGCAGCAAAATAGAACTCATCTCCAGCGATCAGCAGCAAAATAGAACCCATCGCCATCAAAAAACTCATCGGGATATGAAAATTTGTCGGAATCTTGACAGCCTCATAATTGAAAATGATGGTAGTGATATCATTTGCTAAGAACAAGACTAACCTCACACGTGTCACATAATGGGATCTCACATATCTTAGAACTCCTATTTTTCGTGAAACCCCTTTTACTTCAAACTTTTTTTTTCCATTATAATACCTTAAAACCTTTTCAAATGGAGCCCCTAAAGATACTTATAGCTTACACATCTATGATAGTATATAATTGAACAGTAAGTATTAAAAGGGTTTCTCACAAATAAATAAAAAGTATTAAAAGGGTATTGGTATTTGCAATTGAATGTTTGGTAAGGGCAGCCAAGGCTATTTCCACCATGAGAGCCGTTGAATGCCTTTAAGCATATGTAATAAATCTTGAGATCATTGCCCATGCCCATGCCTTGAATCAGATGTAATAGATCTTGAAATCATTGACACACATCCCAAAAAGTGACCCGGGTCACTTTTGGGAATGTGTGCCACATGGAATCATCATCTGACTCTCTGATAGGTGAACCATGATCTCAAGATCTATTATGTGGAAGATTAGTACTAAAAGCGATCTCCACCATCTGATTCAGGGCAGTCAACGGCTCTCGCCGTAGAAAACTCCTAGTTGCCCTAACCAAATATTTGGCTGCAAATACCCGTACCCCTTACAAAAACAAGACAGCATGAACGTAAAAAACTAAAAATTATACAACACTCTTTTACTACTTATCCCATCCCTCAAAGCATCAATGGTTTCAAAAGCCGAACCACAATTTTGGGTCCTCCGGAAAGAGCTTAATCATCATCGTTAATCCATTCATGAGCGTCACTAATTAGATCGCAAAGCATTTAGCTACCTCAAGAGAACAAAAAGAGGAAAATTTGAGAACTCGTAAAATTTATATAGGCTGAAATCCAATTATCATACCGAATCAGTGAGTAAATCTTCAACGACCAACTACACCTAACAGATTACTGTTCAAATTACACTAACTGTACATAACTTTGAATACAGAGATGCATAACTATGACCAAAACTAGAACAAAGAGCTAAGAAAATCCGATACCACAAAATTTCATCACCAGAGAGCAGTGTGGAGCTGAGATTTACTTGAGAAGTTGATGGCAGTTAACTCGGGGACAACCACTGCATCAGGCAGAGCTGGTTTATTTGCTTTCCAGCTGCCCAGAGTCTCTGATCCCCTATGTCGTCCAAAGTGCATAGGACCAAGTTAGTATCATACCCGATTTCACCCTTACTGATAAGATTTCCCTTCTCAACACTGTAAATAGAAATGCTCTTTGATCCTTTCCCAGGAGTAGCTATAGCCATTCCATTGTCAATAAACGCCGGCTTATAGATTTCGCTGCAGGTTATAGCTTTTGGCTCCACATGGCCCCAAAGCTTGTGGACTGGTTCATTAGAGTTTCTAATATCGTAGAGAAGCAATGTGGGATCTTTACTCGCTGAGAGAAGCAAAAACTCATTTGATGGGCACCATTCAACTGTGTTGACACCGGTGGAGTGTTGGGAATCAATGGTGAGAGTACAAGGTTGTGGAATTCTTGTATCAAGGACACCAATACGACCATCTGCTCCACAATCTGCAAGGATATCTTTCTTATCTCTGCAAAAAGTCAATTACAATAAGAAAAGGAAACAGAAGCTTACAAGTTGATGCTAGTAAGAAAAATATACCTGATTTCCAAGAAATATGTTTGGTAAACATCATATACAATAATTGTAGAGAGAGAGAGAGGAGAGACGGTAGGACCTGCTTTTGTTACATCGCACTATTTAAACAAAGATTATTTGTAAAAAGTTTTAGCATATTATACTACTTCAGGAAGTTTTAGAAAAAGGGATTACCATGACTTTTTGGACCTGAAGACATTCGATCAACCTGTGCAAAACATCTATAGTTGAAATTACCAGATCACCCCAACTACCTTCAACTACCGAATCACCCTTCTAACCTTCTTCCCAATTAAACACACGATATCATTTGTGTTATCTGGCATTTTGTAGAAGGCTATTTTCGTAATTTCAACTAACAATGTTTCTCACACTTGACCGAATGACTTATTAGGGACCTTTTTCATAATTTTAAATTATCCTTTCCCTCACATATTGACCGAATGACTTTTTGGGGACCTTGGAAATTGTGACAATCCTTTTTTTCTAGAACTTTCTGAAGTAGTATACCATGCTAAATCTTTTTTCAAGTAGTCCTGATTTTTTAATTTTCTCTATTTTTTTTCCGATCAAGGTTGCAACATTGTCAACCTTTCAGTTGAGCTACGGGCCCTGTTGGAGATGATATTTCCATTGTATGGGTGTGTAGTAAGTAACTTTGGGTGTATAGTTAAGTGAATTTTAAGTTGTACAATTTACTTAACTCGGGAACCATGTAATACGTGAATATGCTAAGATGATATATATATATATAGTATTTTGCATTGGGATTTGAGTCACTTTTGACTCAACCCTAATATCTCTCTTCTTCTTCCTCCTCCTCTCTAAACCCCAACTCTAAATTATAGTTTTGACTTGGTATCAAAGCCTTGAACCGATCATCTCTGCCTATTTTTTTTCTCTCATGTTGTTGCTGGCATCACCAGAAATCTACTGATGTCAGCAATGACGTCATGCTAACATCAGCTGCCGCCTGAACCCTACCGGAATCCATCGAAATTGCCGGGAACTTGCTCGGTCTTTTGTTCTGAACAAATTTCCCTTCTGCATCATCTTCATTCGAGCACTGGAAGAGGGAGAACCTACTTCGTCTTCAACCTTGGTTCACTTGCGTCACAGTAACTACACAGAGCTAGGTTCCTCCCAAATCTGATGTGAGGCATCGAAATCTTCCCAAAACCTCATTTCGATGCCTCTTCTGAAGTGATGCAGTATTTTTTGGAGGTTACAGAGCTGTCGGGATGTGAAGAGCTGCCGGAAACTGAACTCCACGTCGCCGGAGATGTTATTGCTCGCCGGAAATCTTCGAATCAATTTCAGATTGATCCTCTGTAACTCCCGATTGTTGGTAACAGTCTTCTAAACGTTTTTTGTGATATTTTCCATGGTCAACTGCTGTATAGACAGCTGCAACTTAGATTGGTGCTTTCCGATAAAATTGTTGGTTCTCCATGGCTATGAACATGGTAGCCACGTTGACTATAGCCATTAGAGCTTATTTTGTGAGGTGTATAATGGTGTACAGCTGTGAAGAGTAGAGTATTCTTCTCCGGTGAAGTTAATTAATTTGTATTGTTGGTGCATTGTAAGCATCTTTCAGTTGTCAAAATTGTTGCCTGAACAACCATTAGACAGGTTTGATTTAATGTCTAAACCAACCCGTGGTGCTGATTTGGTTAGGACACAAATTATGTTTGTTGAAAAGCCTGTGTAGGCGTTTGGAAGTTGTGGGTCTTCTACCAGTTTGTTGACAAGCCTGTGTAGGCATTTGGAAGTTGTGGGTCTTCTACTTTTTATTGAATTATTTTGACCTCGGTATCTTTTGATCATGGAGGAGAATAAATTCGGGATAGTTGGCGGGGGAGATGTCTCTCATAACTTACAAATTACTACCAAGAAACTGAATGGGGCCAATTATCTCTCGTGGTCACGGTCTGCTGTTATGTACTTAGGGATGAAGAAAAAATTGGGTTACATTTACGGGACTATCCAAAAACCCAAAGAAGATGACCCTAAGTATATTAATTGGGAAAGTGACAATCTAACTGTCATGACATGGCTGTTGCACTCTATGCAACCAGACATTAGTGTTTCCTTTATGTATGCCAGTGATGCTAAACAATTATGGGAGGCTGTGAGGGATGCGTTCTCGCAGAAACAAAACCTCACAAAAATGTTTCAGGTTAGTGACAAAATTAACACTATGAAGCAAAGCGACAAGACTATTGGAGAGTATTACACTCAAATGAGAAGTTTGTGGGATGAATTAGCCCAATATCAAGAAGAAGAATTGTGCAACTCGTGTGCCAGCAAGGTTTGTAAAAATACTGAGAGAAGGAGAGTGTTCGACTTCCTAAAGGGGTTAGACCTGAATATGAGAATGTTAAATCTAACATTCTCCGCAGAGAGGAGTGTCCCCCATTAGGTACAGTGTATGCCCTCCTTCAGCATGAGGAGAGCAGGCAACAGTTTATGCAGATCCCTGGTGGTGATATATCTGAGAGATCTGCTATACCATCCTTTACTTCTTTTGGTCGTGGTGGAGGCAAGTTTGGTGGTAGAGGTGGTGGTCGTGGAGGTTGTGGGGGCCTCTCCCGTGAAGAAAGAGAGAAATTGATGTGTTCTCATTGTGGCAAGAAGGATCATACCAGAGAACGATGTTGGGACTTGCATGGGAAACCTAAATTTCTTCCAGGTCGCGCATTTCATCCAGTTGTTGGTTAGAGCATCCCTCCTTCCGTTCCACCTCCAGCTGATTTTCAGAGCTTACAGAGAGAGCTTCACGATCTCCAGGGGCGCCTTCAGCGCATGACGGTGATACAAGGACAGACATCTTCCTCCCACATAGCTGAGTCAGGTACCTATGCATCTGCCCATGTGACCTCAACCTCTCAATCCCCATGGATCATCGATTCTGAGGCTACGGATCACATGTCTGATATGACAGATTTATTTTCATCCGTGTCTAGTCTTTCTTATTCTACTCATATTCGCATTGTTGATGGATCCCTTGTTCCTGTAAAGGGTAAAGGGAATGTTCCATTAGGCACCTTGTCCCTTGACTCTACTCTTTTAGTTCCCAACATGCCTATGAATCTATTATCTGTCAGTAAAATTACCAATTCCTTACATTATAGTGTGGCATTCTTTCCATCACATTGTATTTTCCAGGACCTGAAATCAGGAAAGATCCTTGGTCATGGTACTGAAGAGAAGGGACTCTACCTCTTTCAAGATTTGCGTGGTGCATCTCCTCCTGCAGCTATGGTGGTTTCTGTTGATGAAGCTAGATTGTAGCACTCCCGCTGTAGCCACCCTCATATTAGTCGTTTGAAACTTTTATTTCTGAAAAAATTTCATGGATTTGATAGTAGTTTGTTTAATTGTGAGACTTGTCAGTTCTTTAAACATGTTCGCACTTCTTATCCCTTCAATGGTAGTAAATATGTTATTCCTTTTGAAATTATTCACTCTCACGTGTGGGGCCTTCCCCTGTTACTGCTTTGCATGGTCATCGTTATTTTGTTAGCTTTATTGATAATTGTACTAGACTCACTATGCTCTTTCTCATACGCACCAAAGATGAAGTTGCCTCTATTTTTCCTCTGTTTCACAGACTAGTTCGCACACAATTTCATGGGCATGTTAAGGTCCTTAGATCGGATAATGGTGGGGAATATTCCTCTCACATTCTTCAATCTTATCTTAACTCTCATGGAATTGTGTGGCAAACAACTTGTCCTTATACCCCCCAACAGAATGGAGTTGCTGAGAGGAAAAATAAGCATCTTCTCGAGGTTGGGCGATCTCTATTGTTTAATATGAAGATTCCCAAATATCTCTGGGGTGAAGTTGTTCTCACTGCTGCCTACCTCATCAATCGAATACCTACACCTATTCTGGAAGAGCATTCTTCCTTAAACCTTATGTTTCATAGTGCCACCCTGTATCTTTGGGTCCTTATGTTTTACTCATATCCCCAAGATTCAGAGAAGTAAACTTGATCCTAAGGCTACCAAGTGTATCTTTATTGGACATCCCTCTTCTCAGAAAGGATACAAGTGCTTTGATCCTCTCACTCGTCGTGTGATAGTCACCATAGATGTCAACATTCTTTGAGGACACTCCTTTTTCCTGTCCTCCAAGTCCTCTTCAGGGGGAGAACCATCGTAACAATGAAGAGCACTCTGAGATGTTTAGAACCTTACCTATGGGAGAGGGTGAAATTTGTGAAGAAGTGGATGACGAAACTGTTGAACCACAGAAAAGCGAATAACCCATCTTTGATAAATATGGAAAGGGAAAGATGTATGTGCGAAGGAACAACAAAAGTATTGTTTAAGCCACTACGCATGAGAATGTGGGTGAGTCACCTTCTTAGACTACCGACCAGGATCCCTTACCCGAAGAGGGTCCTCTTGGTTCTGATCTTCATCTACCCATTGCTCATAGAAAATTTCCTACATCGTGCACTCGTCATCCTATCAGTAAGTATGTGTCATATCACAATCTCTCATCATCCCATTATAGTTTTATTTGTTCTTTTGATTCTGTCACCCTTCCCTCTACTATTTATGATGCCTTGTTCCAGCCAAAAATGGAAGAATGCTATGATTCAGGAGATGAATGCTCTGGAACATAATCAAACATAGAAAATTGTTGAACTCCCAGAAGGAAAGAGAGTTGTTGGTTGCAAATGGGTGTATACAGTTAAGTATAGACCTGATGGTACTATCGAAAGATACAAAGCAAGGCTTGTAGCAAAGGGGTACACTCAAACAGAAGGAGTAGATTATCAGGACACTTTTACACCTGTAGCCAAGTCCAACACAATCAAGGTATTGTTATCTCTGGCTGCCCACAAAGACTGGCCACTATCTCAGCTTGACGTGAAGAATGCATTTCTTCATGGTGATCTCAAGGAAGAAGTTTACATGGACCTTCCTCCTGGGTTTGTAAAAGGAGAGAAGGGAAAAGTGTGTAGATTGAAGAAATCTATCTATGGATTAAAGAAATCCCCAAGGGACTGGTTTCAAAAATTTAGTGATGATATTATGAGAATTAGGTACCGAAGAAGTTACTATGATCATACTCTATTTGTAAAAAGGGGATCAAGATGGCGGTCATATTAGTCTATGTTGATGATATCATCATTACTGGTGATGATGGTCATGAGATTTATGAAGCTGAAGGAGTATTTGAGCAGAGTGCTTGAAATTAAAGACTTGGGAAGTTTGAAATATTTCCTTGGCATTGAAGTGGCGAGATCTAAGAAGGGCATCTCGTTATCCCAGCGGAAGTATACTATAGACCTCCTTCATGATACTGGGTTTTTGGGGTGTAGGCCTGCTGTGACTCCTATTGAACAAAATCACCGATTAAATGGTGAAGAAGGTGACCTGCTCAAGGATCCACGTACCTATCAGAGATTAGTTGGAAAATTGATTTATCTAACCATGACTCGTCCAGACATTGCTTATGCAGTAAGCGTAGTGAGTCAATATATGCACTCACCAAGGACCGTACATTTGGAGGTTGTTACAGGATTCTGAGGTATCTGAAAGGAAGTCCTGGCAAAGGGCTTCTCTATAAAAATCGTGATCATTTGGATGTAGAGATATTTACTGATGTCGATTGGGCTGGATCTCTGGATGATAGGAGATCAACGACCGGATATTGCACCTTCTTAGGAGGTAATTTGGTCACATGAAAATCTAAAAAGCAACATGTAGTATCAAACTCCAGTGCTGAGGGGGAGTACCGCGCCATGTCTCAGGGTGTGAGAGAAGGCATGTGGCTTAAATTTATCTTGTCAAATTTGGGAATCGCTCTATCCTCTCCAATTACTTTGTATGGTGACAATGAGGCCACCCATCATATTGCAAAGAATCCTGTCTTTCATGAAAGAACAAACACATTGAAGTGAACTGTCACTATATTCGCGAGAAGGTCGAGTCCAAAGAAATCAGTATTCCTCAAGTTAGAACTGAGGATCAACTTACCGACATCTTGACTAAAGGTGTTGGTGGCAAGAAACTTTATGACATCTCCTTCAAGTTGGGTATGATCGACATCTATAATCCAACTTGAGGGGGAGTGTTGGAGATGATATTTCCATTGTATGAGTGTGTAGTAAGTAACTTTAGGTGCGTGTGTAGTTAAGTGAATTTTAAGTTGTACAATTCACTTAACTCGGGAACCATGTAATACGTGAATATGCTAAGATGATATATATAGTATTTTGCATTGGGATTTGAGTCACTTTTGACTCAAACCTAATATCTCTCTTCTTCTTCCTCCTCTTCTCTAAACCCTAACTCTAAATTACAGTTTTGACTGGCCCAACCCGTATTATTCACTAGTAAATGGCACCAACTCTTTTGGCCACCTCTTGACACAGATGTTGATCGATCCAGACAACCCAGTCTTTTTCCACTGCTTGGATGGGGATAACTCAAAAATCACACTGGCTAGAGATTAGCAACCATCTAATCAGCGAACCCTTATGTGGAACTTTGCCAATAACTTGAAAGTTCATACAAGTTTAGGTGATGGATCAACTGCTAGGAATCTTCTATCGAGGCGGCTTTGGGTATTTGCCCATCCAAGAGGTGGCCAATATAATGGACTTTTCAGATCAATTGGCATGTTTTCTATCCTATGCTCTAGAGGTTGTTACTTCCTAAAGGGGACCTTGTGAGCATTCAAATAAGTACATAAATAGTTCATCCAATTAAATAAGGAACAGCATATTAGCAACCTTTCTTTATAGAAAAGCAATACCTCAGAGCTATGTAAGAAAAAAAGACCATATTTTAAAAACCCACCATGTCAGAAACCTCATATCCACATCCAACATTGTGAGTCCAAGTTTTTGGTAACGATATATTTCGAAAGAAGCCATCTTAGACACCACGTATCTGTCTGACCGACACAAATTTCTGTGTCCAAGTTGCATTATCTTGCTGAGGTTTATCCCCTTTCTTTCAAAATTAACCTTTACTGCCACATTTTCTCGGTATGGTCATGAGATGACATTGATCAAATTTGAAAAGTGTGCTTGGGAAGGAAGGCTCGAAATCGATATGAAGCAAAGAGGAATATATAGTGATAAAAGGCCATCTAGGACTTAAGAAATCCTAATACCTCCTATTTATTGCATCTCTTGGGTGATAAGCTAAACTTTTTAGAAGACCCAGTCAAAACATGATTAAGAGAGCATTTTCTAAAATATTGGTAGTGAGGATTAAACTAAGATTGTTTTAGTTATAAGAAACTTTATTTTATATTGTAGCATGGAACTCTTTTCTGTATGCATTGTAAGATTGGAACAACTAAAATTCTCAAAAGTAAGAATACATTGTATAAAATTGAGCAAATTCCTTAGGCACATGAAATTGAAGTAAGCAATTTCGAAATTTGGTACAATTGGTTCATGTGTAGTATGCAGTCGATGAGTGAAATGGCATATATGGATTTCAAATATATATATATACATACATATATAATGAAACAAGAATTTACCAAGAGATATAAAGGGACTATGCTTTTTTGCTGTCACCTGGTTCAGAATATGTTTAGCAAAAAGAAACCGCAAGGGAAAGAAAAAGTGCATGTTTAGTGTTTATTGAACCATTGGGTTTTGTGAAAAACTAATATAAAGAAGAAAATGATAGAGAAAATATACTTTTAAGATCCCTGGATGTAGATAATGTTGCATTAAAGTCATATACTGTTTTACAAATGGAGAACATCTCTTAGTCAGAGTTACAAGAAAAAAATTCTTTCATGGAATTTGATGCTCAACAAATAAGTTTTTCAGCATTGAGAACCCTGAAAGTCAATTTTTATGACACCCTATGACATAGGGGCATGCATTCCATTTTTAAAATTGTAGATAAGACAAATTTGAGGCAAAGAGAACTTCCAAAGATTCCTTTTTAGAACAAATTTGGTACTGGTGTGCACTATTAGTATAAATGTTTCTAATGTTATAATGCTATCCTTGAATACTCTGTAGTTGTACATTATGAAAATCAATCCCAAAATTTTGGTGGGAAATCTTAAATTCAAATATTATGAAGCTTATTTTTTAGACCAAAATGTTTTTTTACACATTAACTAATGCAAATTTATTTTATTCCAAATACATCATGAGTTGGATCAAAGTTTAGTGGTCTTTCAAGGGGAATTTAAATCACATACGTATCCAAAATCACATACGAATGCATATGCAAGCAAGAAGTGCGGGCTTGCACGAGGACAAGGGCATGTCATGTTATGTTGTGCTGAAGCACCTTTGGGCTGAATAAAACATACTAATTTTAGTGCAGTCCGCAGCCACAATACTGTAAAGTAAGACTTAAGTAGAAGAAAACCTACTTTAAAGTAAACTTCTGTGTAAAAACACATTTCAAAGTAATTAATTGATTATGACAGGCCTAAAGAGAGCTATCCAGCACCAAGAAAAACCAGCACTTTAGATCACTAATTTGTGTACATTTCAGAAATTAGACCTTCAAAACAGCATGTATGAATTAAAGTATCTCCAAAACAGCATACATATTTCATAAAATTAGATGGATGTAATACTGTTTTATAGATCACAATAGCAATTCCAAGGATCCCCATCACAAAATATATAAAAACAGATTTACAGTAGTAACAGAGACTTAAAAGTCTCAAGTTCAACGACATAAATCAGCAGCAGTAAATAAAACTGAAAAGTCTTCAAATACAGCAACGTATAAACTAAAAAATCTCGAAAAATAGCAACTGAAACTCAGCAGTTTTGGCTCCCTCCTTTTCTCCAAATCATGAAGATACAGTGCATGTTGGGCTACCAAAAAGCGACAAGAAAATAGAGTACCTGTCACGGAAATGCGTATGTTGAGCTGGCTGTGTGGAGTAACAAGAAAAGATAAAATACGAAATGAGTACATAAGAGAAAATTTGAGACTGGGAGGAGCTATAAAGGAAAAAATTATTGAGTGTCTGCGAGGAGCTATAAAGGAAAAAATTATTGAGTGTCGCTTGAGGTGGTTTAGCCAGTTCATCGAAGCCCAGAGGCGGACTCTATACAAAGGGTTGAGACTCTACAAGCACAAGGACGTAGGAGAAGAGGAAGACCAGTGATGGAAGCCATAAGAAGGGATATGAAGGATTGTGAAGTTACTGAGAGCTTAGCGCTAATAAGAAACGAGTGGAGAAATAGGAGTTTTGAAAGCCGACCCCACATACATGGGATACAGTTATGATCATGATGATGGTGATCTCTTCATTAAAATAAATCTCAGCACTTTGTTCTGTAACCATGTTACAATATATAAAAGAAATAACTCTCTTAACTTTTATTTTAGACTCCTAAACTATGCTTAAAACAGAAATGTATGTAACACTATATGATAGTATATCTTGTGTAGTTGGAGAAAATATGCATCACAGTGATGTGTATCCTACGTTTTAGGAAAGGTTGATTTTGTTAGGATTATTTAAATCTGATTATGATTAAATTGAAATTTTTATTTCAATTATAAATTATCTTTAAAGATTATGATTAGATTTGATTGAAAGGTGTTAGCCTCTCTTTTCAAGGCGATCTCTTTGAATGAATGTATCTGTATGTCTCTCTCTCTCTCTCTCTCTCTCTCTCTCTCTCTCTCTCTCTCTCTCTCTCTCTCTCTTCAAAGTTTTCACATCGCACTAAAGCAACTTCGACCTGCGCTTCAACACCACGTTTCTGTATATCGACCACACCCTAGACTTTTCTATTCCATCTCTGCACACTATCCACCTCTGCCTTTGATCAAATTCATTTCTGTGGTCAAAATGATCACCACTCAACACCATCATCAACCCATCTCTAGGATCATCACCATCTGCTAATATAATACCTCTTTCCAGACACACATTTATGACATCTATTACCATGAATCATCTCCACCACATTTGTTGTTACAAGAAGCAATCACACTCGTCATCAATTCCATAAGTACATTGACAATTTCATATGTTTTTGTCTCGTCACCCTCCGCATATCCTTAGCCATCTGTTTGACCCATTAAATCAAATGAGAAAAACCCACATTCGGCCATCTGTTTTCATACTTTGCCATTTATTTTTTCATTTCCTTCTTTGCCATCTAAGCAACTAATATTAAAACTTTCAAGGTTTTATTAATGGCTTCATCAACACTATTATTATTCCCAAGACTCCTTGTCCAAACCTAACCCCACATCACCCACTCGTCTAACACCCAATATTATAGCTCACACATTAACATCCCTTACAATTTCAAACTCTCCAGAGTCTTTGGGCATCGTCCAATACAACCTCAACCACCATCCAATTACCCACAACCTATATCACCCACCATCCCTTCACTCATTATTTTTGTAATGACCCTGATTTCAATTTCGTTGACTTATTGACTATTAGATTGTGTAGAATAAAATATTATTAGTACCGTTAATTTTATCAAGACTGTTAAAGGTTCTAATTTAATTAGTATGAATCATTTATACCTATTTATGTATATACTAGAGACGCATAGAATATATACTTGAAGTTTTTGTCTTATTAATAGTACTTAATTCTTAATTAATAGTCTCCAATTTGCCCAATATAGAAATTTTATTTGGTCACACTTGAGTGTTGGGATCTAGACTATGCATGGTCACGTGCCACCAATTATGTTTATTATATTAATGTGTTATATGAATTTATGATAGTTATATATAAAATTTACGGTTACATACATATTACTATTCGTGTGTTTAATACATTAACCTATCTATTTCTTTTAGTTTCCTTGTTCTAGTCTCCTAATTACTTGTATAACTAGGAGTCATTAACCTATCACGTGATAAGAAGTCCTAAGATATTAGGACTCTCAATTCCCCCATCTTCGACTATTTGTTGAGATCCCAATAACTTAACGCCTCTCGCAACCTCAAAATCATCTTTTTCTATAGAACCCTACAACAACACGTCTTTCGTTCTACGAAGTTCTCTCACCCTAATCCACGTGGCACACAATTCACTATCACAGCCAGTGTCTTCTTGATTTTCTCGTAGCACAATAATTTCACTAAAATTATGCATCTCTCGAGATTTCTTTAAGCCCGATATCCATGCCTAAGATTTTAACACTTCAAGCTTGGGTGACTTGTATCTTGAGCAGAAAATCAAAACCGTCCATTTCAAACTAATAGAGCCCTCACCCTCCACTTTTATTTTCCTATTGTGAAACCCTAAAACAAAAACGCACAACTTTCTTTTAATCCTACCTTCTATCTCTTATTACAGCTATAGAAAGAGGAGACCCATATTGTGCCTCTCACCCTTGCTCTCTTTTGTGTAACCCAACGAAGAAAAAAATAGCATGATGCAGAACATGAAGCTTCTCCAAAATTAATATACGCATATTCAACATCCTCTCTAATCAAATTTCAATTCTCTCGAGATTCGCTTAATTGTGATCAAGAAGACCATTGAACAAGGGGAATTAAACCATAAATCTCGTGTTCATCAGCATCATTCAATCAATTGCTAAAAATTGTGATCAACCTCCAATCCATTGTGATTTTAGTATCCAAGGTAGGGGATTTTAACGACCAATTTGTGTTTTATGCTTCTAATTCGTAAGTATTTAATGATTTTAATAAATTTGGGTACTATATTCTTTATCGCCAACAATCGAGGGTCTCGTGATGCCTTGGTTTGTGGTTGATTCATGTTAAACAATTTGCGGCCATCGATCTTATCGATCTTTAAAGTCACGTTTTTCAAGGTTTGACGGCGTGCCACTACTTGTGTGTGTGGGAAAGTTAAGGTTAACTATTTAAATTTTGTGTTTTGACTTTCCCACAGCATAGCCTCCTAGGCTTCAATAAATATATACCAAATCCACTCATTTGGGAATCAAATGGCACCAGTTTGTGTAACATACCATCTTTGATAGACCGCAAAAATTAGTGCATCTATTCAAACACTGTAACATCAATTGGTATTGATTAAGGTTATGTTGCTCTTTATTTTTTTTTGTTGAGCCGAGATTAAATCAGCCACTAACCCTTTCGAATCTAGTCACAAAGTTGGGCCAAATTCGTTTATGTCAAGGTTGCACTTGCAACCTGAATTCGGAGAAGTTTCTAAGTGTTGGGTCTTTTGGATTGTTAACCCCTCTGATCGTTAAGATTCTGTACGATTTACGAAATTATCAGTATGGACTACCCCACTTGAAATTTCATGAGCATTCCATCTGACGGATCAGATTTTCTATAATCTACCTTCAAAAATTATTGAGCAATAAATCATATATTTGGCCTTTTATGAACTTTGACTATACATAAAGTGATCGGTACATGTCGGTTGCAAGCATGTAAGCACATCATTTCAATCGTCTCGATGAGACCGATATTTTTCCTAATTAACTCTGTACATTGTTAAGGCACATGGTCACTTTGCTATTATAATTTGTTTGAACATTTGAATATGAGATTAGAAAAATTAGATCCTTGTATCATTTATGAATGAAAAATATTTATTCACGGCCCTCTTAAAGAGAAAACAAGATGAAGAGAACATATGATATAAAAATTTCATCGAGCCTTGAAAACTGATTTGGAATTCTAAATTAATTATAAAAAGTACGAATACAACATTATACTTTAGAAATACGCATGAGATTTTAATTTTGAATTTGAATGAATCCTGTGCTATAGCACGCTTTGATCCATTACAACGGTATTTTGAACCGCACAAGCTACCTCACTTAGCAGGAGCTACGACACTTGAAAAAATTATTCTAGAACAACACTAGTCAGGATCCCCATCGGTGCTTTGACTTTGACTTTAGCGCTATATTTGCAATAGAGATTACTTTAAGTTATATGTTTAAGTAATGCGTGAACATAAACTAAATATATTTGAAATAAAATGTAAAAGAAAAATATTATAATTGGGCACTTCTATGAAATTCACCTTTTAGATTTCCTAAATATGACATCAAGGCCCCACTGTAAGTTATCGAACTCAAATTTGTACTTGGAGTTATTTATCATAGAGTATAAATATGTGATGATTTCTCATATTTTATTGTATTTTTAGTCATTAATAATTGAATAATCATTGAAACTATGTGTTGGACAGCTTAAGACTCGAATGACCTTAGAATCGTACTACTGAGCATGTGGATTTTTAGCTCACCACGACACTGTGTCGCAGGTACAAGCGTTGACAAGGATTCTGAGTTGGAAGAGGATCCTAATTTCGTGCCTGAAGACTGAGGAAGATCCTTGTTATGACCCGGGTTTTTAAAACCTGATTAAATGGCCTTAGATAAGGAGGAGCACCAAACTGTGTATGGGTGCTTCACACACTATCACATCTTGCAATTACATAAATATATTTAGATATTTTGAATTCAAATGGCTGGCACCCAAATCCCAGATTTCATGCCATTTTGGCAACTAAAATTCTAGAGAAAGAATCCTTTTGGACTCTTTCTCTCAATAGATCTCTCTCTCTCTCTACAAAGACTACTCTCAATAGATCTCTCCCTCTTTCTCTCTCTCTCTCTCTCTCTCTCTCTCTCTCTCTCTCTCTCACACAGAGACCCAAACCCTCTCTTTCTTCTCCCTCTCTCAATTCAATAGCCCATCCTCTCTCCTCTCTTTAGAACAGCAGTTCTCTCTATCTCATAAATACCCAAACTGCCAACCTTTTTGCGAGACCCAATTAATCACTCTCTCTCTCCCCCCGTTAACCCAGCGCCTGTAGCCCCCACAGCCACTGCCAAAGATCATTTGAAGAGTGGTAAAATCTGACAGTGTCCCAAGCAGTTTTAGAAGAGAGGTTCCCATTTGAGCTAGCTTCCCAAACAATTTTATATTTGGTGATGACCCGACTTTCCCCGTATCCGAAATACCGGGAAGGCCGACTAGCCAACCTATCGATAAATCGATAAGCCGGATAGAACTCAAGAAAATATCAAAGTATAACAAAAGGAAGCTCCATTTCTACACAAAATGCAAGACAAAATAACGGTTCTAATTCTATATGAAAACACGTAGACAAAAGAACCAAAACGAACCACCGGTGATGACCAACCATCACCGAAACATGGTTCACAAAAAGGATAAGGTATAATAATTACATGATTCTAAACACAAAATAAACAGGTCGGACGTACCAAGCCCAAGTATCTAGTCTTAGAAAAAGCAAGCCAAGACAAGACAAAATCCTAATCAGGAAAGAGCTCCTCAGGAGGAATCTCAAACTCGTCTTCCGGAACGTAGTCAGGGTCACTCTCGTATCCCCGAGCCACAGTGTCTAAATCAGTACCTGTGACGTATAGTCGGAGTGAGCTAACAGTCTAAGCTCAATAGAAGAAACTCATCTCAATCACATCATATCTTAATTAACATGATTTTCAAAACATAATTCGTAACATATTGTTTTTAAAGTAGGTATTCAAAACAGATTAAATGACTAAATTTCAAATACAAGGATCATATGCAGTTTCATATCCGAAGTTTCAAAACAGATTCTTAAATCGGATTCAAAACAAGTAAGAACTTTCAAATTGTTCAGATGCTCATTGTTTCATAGTTCATATATGCAAAGCTTGTCTAATTCATGACTTAAATCTTAACTTAAATTTCTTTCCAAGTTACTATATCATGAGAGCAGGAATATACCAATGGGAACCCCTACCTAACCATCGTCATTCAACAAATAGATTTTCAGGAGTGCAACAAGCCCCTACGTTATGAGGGTAACTTGCGCCAGGATAACTCACATTGTTCAGGAATTGAGGGGTTCATTCGAGTGAACCATAAATCAAATGCAGATTCTAATACATATTTTAAATGCAAATTCTAACATATAATTCAAATGCAGAGTTCAGGATTCAGGATTCAGGATTCAAGTTTCATATTCAAAGTAGATTCAAGTAGTCAGAGTTCTTATTTCAGATGCAAGGTTCAAATTTCATATTTAAAAGTAAAACTCAGATTTACAGTATTCAAATTGATTGCAAAATTTCCATATGAATTCAAACAGAATGTAAGTAATTATGAGATTCTCCTACCAAAATTCCAGATTCGCTTTAAGTGATTCAGATGTCCTTATCCATGGTCTCCCATACTTTCACCTAGATCGCATTAACACCATACAACGTGTTAATAGCGTCGAAAAACAGAATACTCAAAGTTCCCCAAAGTTTTTCCAAAGAAAACAAACGTAGCCAGAAACAAGGGAAATCGATCGATCGATTTCCCAAATTCGAACGACCGATTTCCATAATCGATCGTTCGATTCCTTCATAAACTGACGCCTCTGTTGTGTCAAAATCAATCGATCAATTCTCAAAATTGATCATTCGATGTCAAATTCGAACGTTCGATTTTAAATTCGAATGTTCGATTTCTTCAGAAACAGAACTTGAATATCAGTTGTGTCAAAATCGATCGTTCAATTTTGACAGATTCAGCAGCCCTTCGGCTTTTCTTCCCTTGGCTTGTGTTTCTCCAAACCTAATCCGATTTGATTCTACTTTTACCCACACAATCATCTAAGCCTATTGAACAGTAGGTCGAGAAGATCTCTGTGTAGAAGCCGAAGTGGTCCTTCCCTTGTCCTCTTCAGGACAATCCTTGACCATGTGTCCTATCCTTCCACACTGGAAGCACGCTCCAGTGTTCCTCCTGCAGTCCTCAATCTTGTGTGGTTTCCCACACCTTGTACAAGAAGGGACCGGGGCAAAAGATGGAGCACGTGAGGATCCTTATGCCACTGAGGCCCCACTCGCAGTAGTACCTGATGGTCGGAAGGACCGTACAGGCGAAGACACTGATAGTCTCTGATAGGATATCGGCCTAGAAAAAGCTGCAAGTCTCAAGTACGTCGGTTGCATAGGATATCTCGGCGGTCTCGTAAACTTGGGTCTCTTATTTGCCTGATCATAGGCACTTTTCTGACCCTGTCCAACTCTCTCCTTACTCTGCTGATCTCTCCTCTTGAACATCCTATCGATGTCCTCTGCTATAAGGGCTTTAATCATAACCCCCGCATAGGTCTCAAGCTCAAGGACTGAGATCCTCTCCAGAATATTTGGCCTTAGACCAAGCTGAAATTTCCTGCTTCAGTTTTATGAACTGGACCTCCCATTGATGTCGTATGATCTTAGGAAAGTATTGATCATTAAATGTCTCTACAAATTCCGCCCAAGTCCATGGCGTATTGGGAATTTCCAGCTCCCTAGTTTTGGACACTAACTTCCACCATGGGTCAGCCTCTCCATTCAATCTGAAGGTTGCCCATCGCACCTTCTCAACTTCGGTGCATTGTAACACCTCGAAGATCTTTTCCATCTCATTCAACCAACCCTCTGCTTCCATCGGATCAATCTGACCCGAAAACGTAGGAGGACGCATCCTCCTAAACTATGCAAACCCGAAGGGTTGATGTCTGGCTGCAAGCAACTCTGCTTGTTGAGCTATAACAGCAGTCTGTTGAGCCATGGAAGCTGTCTATTGAGCCATATTGGTGGCCAAAGCCTCCAATACTTGGTCAAAATTCCCTTGGTTACTTCTCCTAACTACAAGAATGACATTAGGAACTGTAGTGATCCCTGCACCCCTAGATGTACCGACACCTTCGGGAACATCCTCCAACGGAATCGTCCTTGGTCCGTCTCTACCGCTTCCTCGGCCTCTTCCTCAGAACCTTGGATCTATCATTGTTAAACAACAATAACATTTGATCAGTATCAATTGTAAAGACAATCATGCCCACTGTCCTATGGAATCCAGATCCAGAGCCATACCTCTAATACCAACTGTGACGACCAGACTTTCCCGTATTCGAAATACCAGGAAGGCCAGCTTGCCAACCTATCGACAAATCGATAAGCCGGACAAAACTCAAGCAAATATCGAGTATAACAAAAGGAAGCTCAATTTCTACACAAAATGCAAGAAAAAAAAAACGGTTATAATTCTATGTGAAAACACGTGGACAAAAGAACTGAAACGAACCACTGGTGATAACCAACCATCACCGGAACATGGTTCACAAAAAGGATAAGGTATAATAATTACATGATTCTAAACACAAAATAAACAGGCCGAGCATACCAAGCCCAAGTATCTAGTCTTACAAAAAGCATGCCAAGACAAGACAGAATCCTAATCAGGAAAGAACTCCTCAAGAGGAATCGTCCTTCGGAATGTAGTCAGGGTCACTCTCGTAGCCCCAAGCCGCAGTGTCTAAATCAGTACCTGTGACGTATAGTCGCCGTGAGCTAACAGTTTAAGCTCAATAGAAGAAACTCATCTCAATCATATCATATCTTAATTAACATGATTTTCAAAACATAATTCGTAACATATTGTTTTTAAAGCAGGTATTCAAAACAGATTATGAAATTCCGCCAATCCACTAAATTAGATCGAGCTATTCGGTTAATTCTAATTAATCTAGAGATTACACAATAATATCAACAATCACCACAACACAAGATATACGTGGGAACCCAATCACTGGGAAAAACCACGGGACCGAAGTCCGCATACCAAATCCACTATGAAAAAATGATTGCAAAGAGTTTCGAATGATATACCGACAAATGCACATGCCCTATCAAACCCCCTTGCAATCCAACTTCCCATCCTTGGTAGTCTCCATAGCTATCCGATTTGAATGCACTCCTCCACTGTTGATGAACGCACAACGATCCATCTTGAGATCCACAAGGCTATCAATCACACACCCTAATCTCTAGGGCAAAATACACTCAACTCACTTGAGTAACACTCAACTCACTTAAGCAAATAGTAAAAAAGGATGAAGAAGAAAAGAACCCTTTTGAATCAAACTATTTTTGCAAATCCAAAATATCAAAAGATTGAAGGAGATGGAGTTTAGGGTTTTTACTCAAGGAGGAAGAAGCTCTGTCTAGCTTTCTTACCTTCCCTCCTCTTTTCAAAACCTTTTAAACCAAACCCTAAAAGCCCCAAAAGACCAAAACATCGGAAAAGTCCAAAAAGCCCTTCTTTACAAAAGACACCAAAGGTTCGAGTTTACTATCGTGTGGAACAATAGCGCGATGTTATACTGTTGACAGCACACAGACAGCAGCCCTTTTTGTCAGTGCACAGACAGCAGCCCTTCATTTTGGTAGATTAAACTACCTTTTAAGGGTACAAATTAAAGTCAACAAAAAGGATGTGACTGATAACCTTGAATAATCAAGGTAGACCCTATCCATCTTGGCACAAACATTTCCTAAAAGAGATCTACACGGATTTTGGAGTAGAGTGTGACAAACAGGTCCTAACAATCTCTCCCTTTGTCACATTCTACGACAAAAATCATGTTTACATTAAATCAAACATATTACATCAAAGTAGCCCCTCTAATCCTATACATTGATCTATATGAGCAAACAAATTGGAAAAGTACATGGACTCATAGATCTCCCCTGAAATTTATGCCTAACCTAAGCCAAGATAGATCTTGATCAATCACCTGCAAAACAAACAAACCGACAAACATACATACAACAAATTTGAAACCCCCATCAGCTGTAAACATTTCTCCCCCTTTTTGTCAGAATTGACAAAGGTAGACATCATCATCAACTCAAAGGCCCTACATTGCCATCACAATTATCCATAGCCATCCATAGTAAAAATAGCCACCATAAAATTTCCAAAAATAGCCACAATTTAAACATGAACAATATAAAAATACGTAACAAAAGAGGTAATCTGCCAAAAATCTAGCCCAAAGCGACCGCAGAATCACCTTCTAAACATTAAAGGAAATATTACCATAAATGGAAAGAAAGGACTAAAAATGGGGATTCGGAAGGGAAAACAGTGGATTTTGACCTTAAAAAACAAACTACTAAGGGTAGCCACGACGTGCGCGTTGCAAAGAGCTTTCTGGAATGAGGTTATTTGTGCGATTCCGATACCCGTAGCCAAAGTTATGGTCAAAATACACAAACAGGAAACCAAACAAGGGGCGATCGAAAATCCCGGCTAACAGCGCGCTGTTGAATCTCCAACAGCGTGATGTTGCCCTCACAACCAGCAGAAAGAATTTTTTTTTATTTTTTTTTAAAGACTCAATAACAGTGCGCTATTGAATATGAACAGCGTGTTGTTAAATTGCCACAGCATGCTGTTAATAATCAACAGTGCACTGTGGCCCTCACAAACAGGGCACAAGCAAAACCAAAAAAAATTCCAGCTCCAGCAATAGCGTGCTGTTAAAAAAAAAAAATTCTTTTTTTAAAATGCTGACAAGCACACACAAATTTGAAGATCAGTGGCGATTAAAAAAAACGAGATGATGCAAAACTAAACACCCATCATGAACCAAATACATCCAACCCGACATGCAGAATAGGGTTATTTTAGCGATTGGCCGAACGAGTTAATCATGATTTCAACAACAACCATAAACATTTCACATGAAAGAAATGAAACCTCATCCTCAAATTGTAAACTCAAACAAAATACTCAAACACTAAGGAGTGACACAACTATCCGAAGCATTGCCCAGAGGTGGTTTAAAAATGACACATTTCAACCAAGCCATACATGTTTCCATTGCCTCTCCTGCGGTTTTAACACTCTTGTAGGCACAGTGCGTACGTGGGTAAGACGCTCGGCAAGGCCATCCAAGCGGCTTGCAATGGGTAGCTCTCACAATGTGATGACCAAACGCTCATTGACTTTACCCCACATTTTATCTTTTCCACATGACTTTCTTTTTCCTAATTTTTAAATTTTTAAACATAGAAGAAAGACACACACTTTAGGCAGATTATATGAAACACAAGACACAACACACCATATTTTTTGAATCGTCCAAATCAATGGAAGCTATCTTACATATCCTACAAAATGATATGCCAACTTATACTAATTAGGTGCGTATTGTGACCACGACGTAGTAATGAGAGTTTCACATAACCATAGTAATGAGAGTTTCACATAACCACATGAGATACTATAGGATCAAGTAGTCACTCTTAGTATACATCCAAAGATGAACAATACACAATGAGGGGAAGAGTAATCATGTCATGTGACAAAGTAAAGAGTAGAGTCGAAAAGCATGAATAACAAGGAAATCAAGCACATGAATAGCCACCAAAGACAATGGGAGGGAATACTCAATTCATGATAGATGAGTTAGTAAATGCATCAAGCCAATCAACTATATCACCAATGAAATTCAAGCACAAATGAAAGACTTGAAAGAGCAACCACAAAAAATAAAACAAGTATAGAAAATTAGAAAATAAATACAAGGAAAAGAAAAGGATCTACAAATAAAATAAACACAACACACCACACCGACCCTATTCATCGATGTACATGACCAACAATATTTTTCCTCACCCATTTCCACTCCATTAAGTTTCCAAGATCCCTCAATCGATAGTTAACTATCTTGTCATGCTTTTGGCTAAAAAGGTCCACTTTCCTAACAGGACAAATGAGATTTATGTGACTTTTTCTACCACAGTAGAAGCAACTAGAGGCCTTATATGAGGGGTAGGCAAGAGAGGAGGTAAAACAGATGAAGATCCACTGTTCCTATTTCCTGAGGGTTTGGGAACATATTTCATTTTTTCTTTTCCTTTGTTCCCAAAAGCAGAGTGCATAACCTCCTTAAAACCCAACCCGGTTCTATCATGCCAACCTTTGCAGGCATGCCAAGCTCTTTGGGTGTCCACCCTAGCATTTTGCAATTTTTCTAGGGTGATTTTTTCATTTGAAAGCTCCTTTTTGAGCCTTTCATTCTCAGTGCAAAGGCTGTTGTATTTGGAGAAATACTCAGCTCCTTCAAATTCCAAAAATTTCACTTTGTCACTTGAATTTTTCACATCATTTTCCAAAGAGACAACATTTTCAACTAACAAATTATACTCAACAATTTTTGAAACACACAAGGATGTGAGAGATGACACATCTTTGATTAACTTCATCTTTTCTTTGTTCAATTGAACACTTGCAAGATAAAGTTCATCGTAGACTTCAAATATGTCCACCTCATCCTCTTCATCATCCAAAACAACAGGGATAGCAGGAGGAAAAACTTGTGTTTCCTCATGAATGGACGCTACAAAAGCTCGAAACCCATGATGGGACTCATCCGACTCATTGGAGGAACTCTCCTCACTAGTGCCATCTTCTTTGACTGCGGCCATGGCTTTAGATTTACCAACACTTTGCTTCTTGTTGGGACATTCAAAGGCAAAATGCTTATAGCCGCGACACTTAAAGCATTGAATTTTCTCCAATGGTTCCTTATGAGGTTTCATGGTGAGACTTCCCGACACTCTTTATTTTTGAAATTTTTCTTAAAATTCTTTGCAAACAGGGCAAAGTCCTCATCATCATCACATTCACGATCCTCATCATAATCCTTTTTCTTAGAGGACCGAAAAGCAATACTTTCTTCTTTTGGCTGCCCTGAATCTCAGAATCATAGGTTTGAAGCGATCCCACAAGCTCATCAATATTGATCTGATCAATGTCCTTACTCGCCGTCACCTTAGGTCTAAACCTTTCAAGCAAGGATCTTGGAACCTTCCTGACAATTTTATTAGGTGGAATCTCCTCTCCAAGGTAGGAGCCATTGACTATATCATTAAGCTTAGTATAGAAATCTGTAAAATTCTCATCATCTTCCATCCGAAGATTTTCAAATTGCGTTGTTAGCATTTGCAATTTGTTAATCTTTACTTGTGGAGTCCCTTCAAACGTGGTCTTTAATATCTTCCAGCCTTCTCTAGCCACCTCACAAGTACAAATCCTCTTAAACTCAGAAACCGTTACAACTCCAAAAATGGCATACAATGCTCTAGAGTTATCATTGGCAGCCTGCTTTTCTTCACTACTGTAATGGTTAGCGGGTTTAATAGTGATTTTCTCAAATCCATCTAACTGGACCATTTCTTGAGGTGGAGACCAGCCAATCTCAACCGCAGACCAAACCATGATATCCATATATCTAAGAAAGACCCTCATCCTAGCCTTCCAATAAGGATAATTGTGACCATCAAACAGAGGAGGTCGTGTTGTGGAAATGCCCTCTCTAGGTAAATCAGTAATACCTGAATAGGCCATAGACGCTCGATTTAAAAAGAATCAAATCCGAGCAAACCGAGCTCTAAAACCAATTGAAATTTTGCCAATCCACGGAATTAGATCGACCTATTCGGTTAATTCTAATTAATCTAGAGATTACACAATAATATCAACAATCACCACAACACAGGATATACGTGGAAACCCAATCACTGGGAAAAACCACGGGACTGAAGTCCGCACGCCAAATCCACTGAAAAAATGATATACCGACAAATGCACAAACCCTATCAAACCCCCTTGCAATCCAACTTCCCATCCCGGGTTGCCTCCATAGCTTTCCGATTTAAATGCACTCCTCCACCATTGATGAGCGCACAACGATCCACCTTGAGATCCACAAGGCTATCAATCACACACCCTAATCTCTAGGGCAAAATACACTCAACTCGCTTGAGCAAATAGTAGAAAAGGATGAAGAAGAAAAGAACCCTTTTGAATCAAACTATTTTTGCAAATCAAAAATATCAAAAGATTGAAAGAGATGGAGTTTAGGGTTTTTACTCAAGGAGGAAGAAGCTCTCTCTAGCTTTCTTACCTTCCCTCCTCTTTTCAAAACCTTTTAAACCAAACCCTAAAAGCCCCAAAAGACCAAAACATCAGAAAAGTCCAAAAAGCCCTTCTTTACAGAAGACACCAAAAGTTCGAGTTTAGTGTCGTGTGGAACAACAGCGTGCTGTTAAAATTCAACAGCGCGTTGTTAACATCATAACAGCGCGCTGTTAGTGCACAGACAGCAGCCCTTCATTCTGGTATATTGAACTACCTTTTAAGGGATAAATTAAAGTCAACAAAAAGGATGTGAGTAATAACCTTGAATAATCAAGGTAGACCCTATCCATCTTGGCACAAACATTTCCTAAGAGAGATCTGCACGGACTTTGGAGTAGAGTGTGACAAACAGGTTCTAACAAATTAAATGATTGAATTTCAAATACAACGATCAGATAGAGATTCATATCCGAAGTTTCAAAACAGATTCTTAAATCGGATTCAAAACAAGTAAGAACTTTCAGATTGTTCAGATGTTCATTGTTTCATAGTTCATATATGCAAAGCTTGTCTAATTCATGACTTAAATCTTAACTTAAATTTTCTCCCAAGTTACTATATCATGAGAGCAGGAATATACCGATGGGAACCCCTACCTAACCATGGGAACCCCTACCTAACCATCGTCGTTCAATGAACAGATTTTCAAAAGTGCAACAAGCCCCTACGTTATAAGGGTAACTTGCGTCAAGATAACTCACATTGTTCAGGAATTGAGGGGTTCGTTCGAGTGAACCATAAATCAAATGCAGATTCTAATACATACCTCAAATGCAGATTCTAGTATATAATTCAAATGCAGAGTTCAGGATTCAAGATTCAGGAGTTCAGGATTCAGGATTCAAGATTTAAGATTCATATTCAAGGTAGATTCAAGTAGTCACCAAGGTAGATTCAAATAGTCAGAGTTCTTATTTCAGATGCAAGGTTCAAATTTCATTCTTAAAAGTAAGACTTAGATTTATAGTGTTCAAATTGATTGCAAAATATCCATATGAATTAAAACAGAATGTAAGTGATTATGAGATTCTCCCACCAAAATTTCGAATTCGCTTCAAGTGATTCAGATGTCCTTATCCATGGTCACCTAGATTGCATTAACACCGTACAACGTGTCAATAGCGTCGAAAAACAGAAGACTCTAAGTTCTCCAAAGTTTTTCCAAAGAAAACAAACATAGCCAGAAACAAGGGAAATCGAACGTTCGATTTCAAATTCGAACGATCGATTATGGAAATCGATCGTTCGATTCCTTCAGAAATTGACACCTCTGTTGTGTCAAAATCGATCGTTCGATTTCAAATTCAATCAATCGATTCTCAAAATCGATCGTTCGATGTCAAATTCGAACGTTTGATTTCTTCATAAACATAACTTGAATATCAACTATGTCAAAATCGGTCGATTTTCAAATCGATCGTTCGATTTTGACAGATTCAGCAGCCCTTCAGCTTTTCTTTCCTTGGCTTGCTTTTTCTCCAAACCTAATCCGATTTGATTCTACTTTTACCCACACAATCATCTAAGCCTATAATAATTAATTTAAGAAATACTTCTACAATTTAGATCATTGAAATCAACTCGATCGTACCTTTCACCAATCGATTTCGCGGTTTATGAGAAGTGTTGCCGAGCGAGGGTTTCGAAGCGAAACCTTCGTATTTCTATGGCGATTCCACAACAATCGATCAAAGCAAGGCACAAGGTGAAGTCGTCTACAATCACGGATCGATTTCAACCATCTCAAAGTGCTGAAGACGCGTCCAAGGTGATCGGCTCATGTGCTTTGCTAAGTGTGCGGAGCTTGCGGTGCGATCGCGATCAAAATCTTACGAAGGTTTAACAGGGAAAGTGACGGACTTCAAATGGTTGGGTCAGCTCTCCTCTCCGCTCTCTTCAAATTTCATGCAAGCTTACCTGCTAAGCTTTCTCGGGTCTCTCTCTTATAACCCACAAAAACCAACTAAATATCCGTGATATTTAGTTCCAAAATTCTATCCACCTATCTTTAGGGTTAGGTTTCGGTGCTGAGCGGCACACCGCGAGTCGATGCACGACTTCTCCACTAAAGGTGCAATCAAGCTCTATACCTCTCTCTTTGCACGTCATTTATTCCAATATTATTTAATTATTCATTTAAACGCCTAAGGCGACATCGATCGCCATGCCAAACACGCATACGGGGTCGATCGAGTTCGGGTACAAAATTTGCAGGCCATTACATATTTGCCATGGGATCAAGGTTCGTTGTTGAGGATGATTTGGCTAATAAGCTACCAGCCACAGAAGTAACTTTCTCAACAGCCTAAGAAAAATTGATCATACATTCAGCTATAAGACGGTCTTGGTGAATCTTATTAGGAATTTGCTCAATAAAGAGCCTTGAAGTACACCATAGAGGAGGGTGTCCCTTCCATCACCAACAATCCAGGTCATGTTCTCCATGGCTGGTTGGATTTGATGTCTCATGGACTTGCAGATCTTCGAATCGTTGCGTCAGGCCGGACAATTCCATAAGCCGGATTTATAGCAATATTTGGATTGCACAAAATCAGTTCACATAGCTTTTTTGTTTATCAAGCAACAACAACACCATATCCTACTTATTCTTGATGAAATAAAAAGGAAGTGGTGTAGTTCCTTTCCTAAAAGTATGCTATCCATCTACCTCCACACTTCCTTGGAATCAAGGCATATCAGCAAGGTAACTTATCGATTTGTTTTCGTTTGTCTCCCTATTTTTTTTATATTATTGGGAAGTTGGGTGGAAATAATAAGTGTTTTGGCTTCAGTTTTAAGGCCTTACAGTATATGGGATCATTGTATAGAATACCAATGTCTTTTTTCTTTTCTGAACCATTTGGGTTGCTTTAAGAGAAATTAATTGACGAGAATTGTTGCGAGGGGGATGGCTGCAGCCAATAAACTCTAAAAGCTGGAACTCGTGCCAATCCTATTAATCAAAAGCTTCAATTAGGTGGGTGCCCTTCTATCTATCTAAATTTACGCTTTTATACTTTTATGTGTAATGAATTGTTTTGCGTTGATTCGCAAAACTGTTATGGTCAAAGGGTTGACCCTATGGTTGAACCCATTGGCTGAGAACAAGAGGGTATTATACATTTCCATATGACACAAAAGTGTGTCGGCAAAACAGACCCTAAGGACTACAAATCGGGTACAATAAAAAGCCCAGGCAATGTGTGGGTTGATGCCCTATTTTTGTTTTGTGCGCACTAGGCCTAATGGTCCCTATTTGAGATACATATCAGTGGGTGAGCTCCACACATTTCTTGACGGTCTATCCACCTAGACGACTCATACTGCTCATGATGTTATTATTTTAATTCTTTTCTATACCTTAAAAATCCGTGAAAATGGTGTATTAACACTTAGATTAATTATGTTGTTTCGTGCATTTGTAAAGAGGTGTACATTGGCTAAAGGGTGCACTTTGACTCCTTTTCTTAAGCAAACCATGGGCCGAAACCCATGGACCTAACTATAGATCCTCTAACCATCTGCCAAATCGATGGTCAAAGTTTTATCTTAGATAATGAACCTCGACTTTTGTGCCATTTGACATAGTACACATGCTCACTTGAAAACACACTTTATAGCTAAATTCTCAAATTGAGATGTAAGGACCCTAAACCTTAAAATAGGTCCATATCCTTAACTATATGGATCCTACAAGGCCCACAAATCATTAATTGAGTCCACAGATCCCACCATGTGGACCTATTTAACCTTTAGACCCTAGATGCCTAAGTACCCAAGAAGCCTAAATACGTAATTTAAGCCAAAGATTCCTGAGAAGTCGAAGCCCAAACTTTTGGAATAGGCCCAACTCACCTTCTAAACTTAGGATAACTGTTTAAATACATCTTCTAGCCACGTTATGAAGATGTACATGTCCCGAAAATCGTTTAATAAGGACCCGACAGTCGAAACTTGTGAGTCACACAAGGGTCAATCCTTAGCCAAATTTCACAAATGACCAATCGGTTTTCATCAGATCGATAAGAACTATCTGATGAGATCAATCTAACATTACCCTGTGATACGTTTTTTAGTACACACGTACCTTCATTATAGGTCACCATCTTCTTTCTCTTAAAGATGAGCGAGGTGCCTGAAATCAATCTTAAACCACAATCTAACCTTATAAGGCCTTAGAGTTTAATTTAATATCTGGGAGTTAAAGTCTAACTTACCCTTTTATAGATACCGATTTGATATTAGTATTTCTAACATCTCCCTATGATTGATTTGTGTGTTTGAATTATCGTTTGAAATATTACAAGTAACATTAGCTCCCTTATGGATAGTTGCTTTCTTATTATATGCTTCATCTGTATTGTGACATCCATCACTTAAAAGTACGTTAGGGCATATGTATGATAAGAAAAAAGAATAAGATACGACACACGAGTTATAAGTCTTCGTCATGGTAGGGTTCCTTTCACGGTCACGTGAAACTTGGAATGTAGGCATCCATGTATAAATGCAACACCTCTATGGGAGTATGAACTGCCACACGAAGTACATCCAGACTACTACGGAACCCGTCCCTTAGAAAGCATGGTTTAGTGAAGTTTATCGCACCTTGGCTCACTCTAATTTAAGTTGTATGAAAATGATATGATAAAAAAGTGTAAGAATAAGATAAGATACAGATACAATAAGATACGCTATGAAGGTCAGCTGAATATAAAATTAAGTTCTATACGTGTCATACCTTACGTGCCACCGTAAGGGTACAACGTCTGCAGCCAAGACGGTTCTTAAGGACAATATGATATGACAGTGTCTCGACATAAGGGGACACTGATTTTTATGCGTGCAATCTCATTGAGTTGGATGTTGGTTTACGATATGATATGGAGGTTAGGTGGTTATCTACAAGTGGACCTCGCGTGGTAGGCTCGAGCAACAGCCCTTGCACAGGTCGTTTACGTAAAATAAGTATGATGCGAAGTACGTTGTGTAGGTGTATGAAGCTACAATAAGATTTAAGATATGCCACGTAAGTTAAGTTGACAAAACAAATAAGAAAATGATAAGCATCATATGCATTAAAATCTGTTACGTCCTTTCAGCTTTATAGTTTGAAATGTTTATGAGAACTTTTATTATGTTGTTCATATGTATAATTGTGAAAATTATAAAAGATTCACTTCAACTCACTAGGTTGTACCCACGTTCACCTGGGTAGATTATGGTGGATCAGTTGTGCACTCCACTGAGTTTACGTGACTGAGTAAACTCATCCCACCAAAAACTAACAGCTGCAGGTAAAGATATGGACTACACTGCCTCGGTGGACTTTGATGCACCAGTAGATGATACGGTTTATGAGGGTGACGACGTGGTTGACCAACTAGACGATGTCAAGTATGTATAAAATATTTAGAAAGACTTTCCTGTAGTTGACCATACCTATTTTTTGACATACCTATATTTCTGATCATTTAGTATAATGGACACAAAATTTAATGTAAGCTTACTAAAGAGAATTTTTAATATGAGAAGAAATTTTGGTTCACGGTTTTTGAGAGCTCAGTTTTATGTAAGATATGTATGTCTGCTTATCACCTTAACAAGCTTGCAGTGTCATAACACGGAATTCTATGCCCTTGAGATCGGCTAGGATTCGGGGTCGTGACAATCTCCCACCTGAAGAATATTATTTTTAGTGAGAATTCTTTGATTAAGACTTGGTACGACTTAATAAATTTTCTTTAGAATATTTATTTATTGCTTTTCGGGTACATTGATGTAAGTACATTGTATGACGAACGACCGTCACCGGTGGTATTTTTGGGTTAGCATTTTCATTTATGGCTATTGAAATTATTTATATCAGTTTTATAAATAATTCCATTAACATTATTATAAGGGTTAAGAAAAAAAAAGGATTGAGTTTTTTTTTCATGTCCTATCAATGAAATTTCTGCTTATAAGCTTATAAACTAAGTTAAGTGACCAGTATTCCATATCTTCTTGTGTGAAAATTTCAGGTTGTTACAGTTTTAGCACCCAAAAAAAATAAGATAACATAATAATAATAATAATTTTCTTCAACTCAACCCCTTCTCCACTCATCCACATTTTCAACCCCTCTCTTATTCTCACCTTCATAGGCCCAAGATCTCATCATCTTCTTCATTAAATCTATCTCTCTAATGTGAGTTTGCACTGCAAAGTCTGTATTTCATTGCTTATGAAAGAGATCACGACAGACTTGATCTAGTGGGCCACCAGCTCCAATAAACTCCAAGATGAGTAGAATGCGATAGTGATGACTTCACACACTGGCGGTGACCACCATCAAGCACAATTGGACGATTTTAGCTGTTTATCAGCAATATTTTTATGAGGATGAAGAACTCATCTTCTTTATAACTAATCGCATGATCCTTCTTCAAAGGGACATGCAATACAGGAGGATATTAGAGTATATCTCCTGTATCTTTTGTTGCAGAAAATACACATTACTTGATGTGTATCCTAGTTTTAGGAAAGGTTGTATTTTAGGATTATTTATATCAGCAATATTTTCATGAGGATGAAGAAGTCATCTTCTTTATAACTAATCGCATGTTCCTTCTTCAAACGGACAAGCAATACAGGAGGATATTAGAGTATATCTCATGTATCTTGCATTGTTGCAGAAAATACACATTACTTGATGTGTAGTCTAGTTTTAGGAAAAGTTGTATTTTAGGATTATTTAGATATGATCAGATTAGGGCGTTTATTTAAATTATAATTATCTTTAAAGATTATGATTAGGTTTGATTGAATTGTATTAGCCTCTACTTAAAGGGGCGATCTCTTTTTTAATACCACAAAATAATAAAATAAATTAAAAAGACTGATTTTCACATGCCACCAATATTAACAAGAGTCCCAGTCTTTTATGACTAGAGACCCCCATATTTTCTAGAACCCAATACCCCAATTTTTTATTACCGATAACCCCCTACATTTTAGGTTTCGGAATCTAAGATTTTAAGCTCTGTGAACCTCTATGTTATAGGACTAGAATTCTAGATATCTGAAGCCCATTGACCCCCTTGTTTCACCACAGATTTGACCCTCGTTCGGGCGTCAAACAGCCTATCGACAACTCTGATTCTCCCTCATAAACTCATTGCATCAAATTTTATTAATTGTTTTCAAAAAAAATTATTTTATTTGCAGAGATTAAAATAATGTTTAAACTATTCAATGGGCTTGACTTTATCCTAGAAACAGAGCCATTAATCCTTTGGTCGATTATCACGTTAAGTGCATTGGCTTAAAACTTCAAAATCACACATTGCAAATTCTGCCCCTGAATATATCACACACCACATCACCATATAGACCATCCATTAATTGGGTCTCGTATGCTCAATCCATATATATCCATATTTAAATTGCTGCATATTTTACATAAAAAATCAGAGTCATACACATGTTAAAATGAAAACTTTTCATAGAGCATGTTGCTTCGAGTTGTTTTTTTGGCCTTTGAAAGGATTGGCTCACCATGTGAACTGCATAATAGAAATTCTCTCTAGCTATGATCAAACAAATTATTCTAGGCTTCTAGCATAGACCTTATCCACACAGAACTTCTGGTTTTGTTACATTGGGGTCAAGACCCCTTTCGTCATTCAAAACTTATTCAAGAATTTTGTCCAGCAACAATGGTTTTATGTTACCACCGATCCAGCACTGCATTCATTTACTTTTGATGAAATGGTCCAGCTCAACAACACCTTTCATCTCAAATCAAATGAAAATTTGATCAACAAGCCATGCTTCGTTTATCATCATACCACTATGGAGTCCCCCATCCGCTACATAATTTCTACCAGCCACATAATTACTACAAACTAAAAGGCTTTTAGTAATTTAAATCATGTCATACCTCCGGCGATATTTATTAGTCCACAGTTCTCAAGTTGAACTCACTAAATTTGGATGCTTGATTGATCAAATTTGAATGGTTGATCCATGTATGGTCCACCTCACGGCAGAGGAGCATTTTCATGTCATTTGTCAAAAAATCCCACCAGTTGCACAAGGCTTCACACCAAGGATTCCGAGGCTTCACACCAAGGATGTACGTCGGCTTCACACCAAGTGCGCGATAAAACGAAAATTCACTTCTCAAGTTTTGAAAGATTCACTCTTTCGGTTGAGAACTCTTCACAAGTTCTCTAGGATTTCCACAAAAGCAAGCTCTCAATTTCATTAATCAATCAACTATCTTAAATTGTGTTTACAATGCCTTTATATAGACTAAGAAAACTCTAACTAAACATAAAGTTCGAAATAAGAAAGTCCTAAAACTATTAAACTCTAAATGACAAGTTTTTGCCTAAAATTTATGTAGCCGCCAATTCACGGACTACTTTCACAGACTTCTGTCATATGACCACGTGTGTCCATCCTCGACGATGTGCACAAAACGGAACGGTGTATAAATCACGGATGTCCTTGATCACGGACGTCCTTGGTCACGAATGTCTTGCCTTAATTTTCAGAAACACAATTTTATTTTTATTTTTTTTTCGTCCGCTCTGGAACCCACGGACATCCTTCGCATAACGAAGAATCTTTTAATGGGTCGTTTGAAAGCCCATTCATGGGTCCACTTTCTCTTTGATCTCCTCTTCTTCTCGACTTTGCCACGATTCCAACACGCGGATCTAAAAATTCCACATCACCTAGATACTTTTATATGGCTAGCTTACCAGTACAGGCAAAATATGATACCCATACCAGTAAAGGATACTTGAAATATTCTTTATGGCATTATTAAACTATGCCGGTCTTATTAGTTTCAAATTTTCTGAAGTGTCAAAAGTTTTTTATATATTTTTCTTACAGAAACAAAGCATAAATGATTTGCAGTAACATTTAACATGTATTTTGTCCCCAAAGCAAATAGGATTCTTTTAAGCATGATCTACAATGCTCTTAATATTGGTTGATTGATCACGAAGATCAGTCAAGGATTATCTGAATTCTATGACCAATTTAAAGCTTTCATAAATAGAATTATAAATACCTTTTATAGTTGTATGAATACTTTGTATGTACTGTAATCCTTGATTTTCGGAGTCCATGTCTCCAAGAGATACGACCTCGATTTTTCCTATCTTTTGCTTCACGTGAAAGCTATGAGTACTCTCCTTTTCAAGAGTTGTGTTTTTTAGGGAACCATTTGACCTCTTATTTATTGAACTAATTCAAGAGGTTTAGAGAAAAACAGCCCTCTTGAATCCTAATCTAATATTACCTTTGTCACGCCCCCAACCCTTGACTCTTACACCGGGTCATTTGTCATGTCTCAGGGTACTGACTCACGGGCAGATGTGCATGACAAGGAAACTCATGATCTTTCTTTAACTTTTCTTTTAAATCCATAAAATCGTATAATACGAAAGCATAATTCTTCTTCAAAACTGTTTCTTTTATTGCTCTTTAACCCTTTTCGGACTTCATCATGGAGTCCATTCCCGATTCAAAACTAATGAATTAAGTTGATGTCCTTTATAAGAGGAACAAAATGTTTGAAGTTAAATGCATAACTTGCCCTTAGGCCAAATAAGATAATCAAAACCAGTTGTCTGCATTACGAATACCGTAACAAGCTAGACTGAAGCAGAAGGCCGCTCTGAAGTACCTGAAATATCTGGTCATAAAATAACCTATGAGTTATGATGCCCCATAAATTTCATCTAACCTTCTACAAGCATAGACTCATGCTAGATTCTGAAACGTAGAATAATATGAAAGAGAACATTCATGCAAACCTTTACCATTCAAGGAAGCCATGAATTAGGAAGAATATAATTACGAAGGAAACAAGGTCGAGGCTATAACTATTCATGTTTTTCTATTAATTAGCAAATTATTCAAATATATACAAGTAGTCAAGATTGACATGCGTTCACTATTTATTCAATAACGTTTACCAGAACAAAAGCATTCAAGGAAAATATCGAATACGATCACATCAGAATATACAAGGATGAAAAGTTCAAGTGGATTGTGAAGTTGATCCTAAGGTGTAGTGTAGGAATTGTGGCAGTTCAAATCGTTTCCCTAGAAGATCCATGCAGAGTCCTATAGAGTTTTAATTGATATCTTTTAATTTCGGTGCGATACCAAACACCACCATGGTTCAAGATTCAGCCATTCAAATGCCAGTGCGACGCAAGCAAAGGCAAGGCATTTCCCAGCCCAATTCTATCAATCAAGACAAGGATTTCAAAGACCCCATTGATCATCCTGTGATTAGTTTACCTACCACCATTTTAAGAACCTATTTGAATATCGGGTCGCTCATCTCGAGCCTGTCTATAAAGACAGTCGGCAGTGCATCATCAGTCTCAAGTGCAAAAGGTGTCATCTTCACTTTCATTTAAGTTTGGCTTACTATGGTCTCTAGATTAGAGATATCATAGGACCCTAACTAGTCTCCTCAGCTTCTAGAATGCATTCAAAGTTCAAGTGTCATGATCATGCAAACTTGCCCATACAAGTCCCATGTATAAGTTTAAGAGTTCATATATTCCAGAATTCAAGGGTCTAAGAGTTCATTCATTCGAGAGTTCAAGAATTCATTCATTCCAGAGTTTAAGAATTCATGCATTCCAGAGTTTGAGATTCAAATGACATATTGAAAGTCCAAATTTCATAAACTTATTCAATCTCCAGTATCATCAGTGGCACGCATATCATATTCTAGGTTCACTGAACCTATCTCCAGTTCACTTAACTCATCAAGGGTTCATATAACCTATCCAAGGTTCATATAACTCATCAAGGGTTAATATAACTTATCCAAAGTTCATCTAACTCATCAAGGGTTCATACAACCTATCCAAGGTTCATCTAACTCATCAAGGGTTCATATAACGTATCCAAGGTTCATCTAACTCATCAAGGGTTCATATAAGCGCTGATATGGATCCATGTGCTCCGATTAGATCTCAGATCGTCACTAGATTCTAGGTAGGTGCCATTAAGGCTACGAAAAACATACCATATACCATGCTAATCCATGTGAAGCCATACTGATCTATACAAAATCAATGATTATTTATGCTAATCAGTTACTAATTAATGTTAATCAGTGCTAATCAATGCTTAATCAAACGCTAATCATGCTTAATCAATTACTAATCATACTTAATTATTGCAGATCATGATTAATTTATAATAATCATAATTAACTATACTAATTGGGATTAATTATCCTAATCATATTTAATCAGTGCTAAGCAGGATTAATCGATCAGATAAGCATGATTAGATGATCATGCTCAATCAACGTTGATCACGTTTAATTAAAACTAATCATTTCCAATCCAGGTTCATCCACATAAACAGTGCTAGTTCCTATTCCTCCATACTAATCAATGCTTACATCTTGTTCATCAATACCAATCAGTACTAACATCATATTCACTTATGCAATCCAACACTAATTTATGTTAGTCATCACTAATCCATGTCTATTCATCTCTAATCCTACATCAAATCTCATCAAAAATCCTAATCCATACATCAAATCGCATCAAAAGTCCTAATTCCTACATCAATTCTCATCAAAAATCAAAATTTCTACCATGATTCTAATACATGAAAAAGGGTTAGAAAACTTACCGTAAAGCTACAGCTCCATGCAATCCAAGGTGCTCTAAAGATCTTCATCTTTAACTATGTTAATCTCGAAGAAGAAAGAGGAAGTTTGGTACCAATTTCACTTGAAATGGACTAAAAGAAGTAGGGTTTTGACCCAAGATCCATTAATGGAGTTCTTCCATAGCTCAAGAGGAAGAGGAAGAGGAGAGAAGAGAGAAGAGAGAAGAGAGAAGGGAGAGGTTATAAACGAGAGGAGAGAGAAGAGGTTTATTTTATATAGCCCATGGTGACGTGTGGCACCCATGTGTCAACACTCAAGACACACTCACACTCTCATAATTCCATGCCTACCTTTTAGGTGGCACCCTCACATACCATCACTTAAAAGTGGTTTCCCACTTAAAAATTAAGGGAGTTATCCATGTATGGAAACCTCCTCCTTGTTGGAGCCCTAGATCAAGGTCAAAGTTTGACTTTTGTCCACATAGAGACCCCCGAGATTTGGAAAGGTCAAATGGTCAACTGATATAATGGTGCATGAGCCATCCAAAATTGATTTTTAGAAATTTAAAATTTATCAAATAGCTATCAAAATATTTTTATTTTTCTATGTATTTACAAGTGTGGCATTGATAACAGCAAGCAATGTGTGAAAGAGGAGACATGCTATTCAGTTGAAATCAGTGAAATAACTGAGGATAATAATTAATAAGGTGGTGAACAAATCAAAATTACGATTTTTCGATACCTATCAGTCAGCTCCAAAATTGATACGTATGGATTGTGAAAGATACATTGGTATGTATGGGCCGATACACACGAATATAAATGGGCTGATACATTCAATGTATCGACCCGATGAGCTCTGTCCGGAATTTTGAGCCATGGATAATTGAACTAAGAAACAATGAAAACTTGGAGATTGATAAGCAGATAATTAGATATGCAATAACAAGAGAGAACCAGAAAATGGAAGCCGGAGAGGGCCAAGCAAATCCGACCTAAAACAAACCCCTCTTATTGCTCCTGAATGGTGACCTGAAAAGGTCCCTTCACTGACCAACTTGCCGTCAACAGTTAGGCTGCAAATACCCACTGAAGAATCCTTCGAGGCCGTGGCAATCGAGCCATTGAGCTGATCCATGGAGAAGATGCCACTGGAATGCAGGTCCCTCAATTCGGCGACAACGGGGGGACAGAAAGTAAAATGTTTCTGCTTTCCCACATCCCAAACAACGATCGCTCCATCATTAGAGCTCGAAACAAGCAACATTGGATTCTCTTTCAAAAACAACACTCCAGAAACCCAGCTCCTACTGCTCTTCCATGACATTAGGGGCTCCCTGACTTCTTCCATCAATTCCTCGTCTCCCTCTACTCTTCCCCCTCCGTAAATCGAAATAAACCCGGCATGGCCACCGGCAGCAACCAACACCTTACCTTCCTCTTCGGATTTCAAATAACACACATCGACGGCGTAGATCTTTGAAAGTGAATGATCTCGAAATGGTTTACCGATGATCTGAAGGGGCGAAATCGGAGAAGAGGAGGGTATAAACGGGTCAACGAAGGGGCGAGAAGTGTCGCAAGTGTACTTAAAGACTGAAGAGGGCGCCGCGAATTCGGGGGTAGAGTCTAGAGGTGTGTCTGATAGAGCTTCTAGGGGTGGAAATGGTGGGGCGAGTTTTCTGGTGCTGCGGCGGAGAGGGGTGGGGGAAGGGGGAGATGGTTTTGGTTTCGGCTTTGGCTTTGGCTTTGGCTTGTGAGGAAGATGGGATTTGAGGGGAGGGGTGATGCCGAGTTTTTTTAAGAAATCTTGGTTTCTGCGGATATTGTTTTGGCGAAGAAGCTCGTAATCTGGAGTGGAGGTGGTGAAGATTTTGGATGGGTTGATGACGAAAGAGTCGAGTGAGGATTGCCTTAGCTTCGTCATGGATGCAAGGGACTAAGAATGTAGAGGAGAGAGAGAGAAGATGGCTGTTTGGTTAGAGAAAAATGGCGGGAACGAGCAACTATTCTTTTTTAACTTCTGGGGTGAGGAGTTTTGTTAACAGGAAAGTGAGGTTTTAAAAGTGATACATATCCGCCGTATCCGCTATTACCGTCAAAGGAACGGGTCGGGTCGGACCAAAATTTAGCTACCCACTAGAAAGTGGCATATGCCCGATCATATGGTGCACCCAACCGGACCCTATAAAAGCCCCTATTTTTCATATTTTATATATATATATAGAAAAGGTCACCGTCCTCCAAGCTTCTATGCGGCACCCAAAATATTGTTTCGATGTCACATGGAGTTCGGGTGTATTGTTTAGATCATATTTGACAAAAAATATAATTGAAACTCATCTCCACCATGTGTTTTTTGAATCGTGAAATGTGAACCAATGAAATCCGTCAACCTTTGACTTGTGGGTTTAAAAAAAAAATATTGGAATTTCTTTTTTTAATATTGATCTAAACCATTCACCTGTACTCCACGTGACACCCAAACAGTGTTTTGGGTGCCACGTGAAGCTCCACGTGTATCTTGGAGGATGATCACCGTCCTCCATTAGAGGACCTAACCGGCTCCCTATATATATATATATATATATATATATATATATATATATATATATATATATATATATAAAAGAAGTCAGTTCCTTAGGACTTAGTTGTAGGGTTCAGTTGAACCCTACGACATTACTAGTTTGGCATCATGTGGCATTCAATCTAACGATCAGGTGCCACAGCAACTTGTTCAATGTCAATCACGGATCATCTAAAAATTAATTTTTTTTAAAAGATATTTTTCGTCATTAAATATTGAGTCAAAATTGGAAAAAATTCAACACACCATGTTTGATAGGCAAACAGCAATATTTGATCTATAATTTGAGGGGCAAAAAAGTCCTTTTTACATTTTTTCTAAAATTCTAATGAACGAGTGAACCCTAAGAGAAATGGGTGTATTTTTTTATTTGGGCGCTACGTGACAGCCTAAATAAATCACATCGATAGAGTTCAAACCCTAAAATCACATCCTAGGGATCCATTTTTCATATATATATATATATATAGCTTAGAAAAAAATTCCAAAAGAAATGTTTAACATAGTCCAGTGTTTATACTCATATAAAGTCAGGTGCTATGGCACCTCAGATTAGGCATAACCCAATAGAAATCCTCGACATGTATTAGATATAGCCAATAGTTAAAACTATACGTAAGTCAACCTTAGATCCGATGACTTGATTCACTGGTCACTCTTTTGGACGCTTACCAGAGAGATGCATTGTTTAAAAGATTGATAGTATCCTTTAGTATCATTCCAAGGTCTCATTGGCTTTTAAAATTAGCATCAACTATCTAAATCTCTTAGAAGGTTAAAATCAATATACGTAATGGCTACCAGTACCACATGGCACCAGAAATTAAGAGTACAAAATTATCACTATTTCACTGTTGACAAAGTTGGTGACTTTATGCTAGCTCTCTCTTAATAATTAAGCATATCCTTTAAAAACAAAATAATCATAATAATAATTAAGCATATAAAATGCAATTTACATACAAATTTTGTGCCGCTGATTAACCTTTTGAATGGTTAACTACTTAGTGCTCAAGTTTGATGGAAATGATTATGGAACTTAGTTCTTCTTCTTCTTTTTTTAAATCAATAAGAAAATTTCGTTAAAAAAAACATGGGTCAAACTGTGTGTGTAGGGAGACCCTACCGATCCTCACTAACTGAGCGAACCCAACCCGAGAAAAAATGTTATCCTATGGGGCTACAAGATACGAGTTGCGCCCCAAATCAATCTCATGCATCCAAAAGGGACAGACCCGAGCCAAAGACCTGAAATGTATTAATCGAAGTTGACGGTCGATCACAACATCAAGAGGGTGATGTTGCGAAACTGGTGATCGCCGATCGAATAGACGTTATTTCTCAATGAACGATTTCTCTTTGCTTTTCAGTGTTTTGCTCACAGCAAAAAGCCCTCCTTTTATAGTCAAAACTCCAACGTTTGGATCTGTATGCATTCGAGCAGAGAAATGACCCATCTTAATATTGTGATCAATTTGCAATAAATCCAGTTACCGTTTTACAAAGATTTTTTTTCAAAAATATATTTAAAATAAATATCAGTTAATATAATACAATATAAAATCAATTTGTATATAAATATGGTAACAAAGATTTATTACCGGTATTATGGAGATTTACTCAAGATAGTCTCCATAATATCGGTTGTGCCTAACGGCACCATGGTTATATACCAATATCTCTCACTTGGCCATGTGGGTCGTGATATGTCTAAGGCTTTTGCCGTTTTAGGATTTGCCCATTAGAGCATATTCCAGTTGTGAGGTTTTGCACGCCAAATATGGATTTGCCCATCACAACAAATCTTGTCTAAGTCATAAGGTTTTACACGCTAAAGTAGATTTGTCCATCATGACCATTTATCCCAATCGTGGGTTTTACTCGCCAAAGTGGGGTCGCCCATCACAGTCCTTCTTTTATAATAGAGATAAATTATTAAGTACCTTGGAATCAATTTGACTTGGGCATCCCTAAGTCCCATCAACATACTTTAAAAATAATTTCACACTTAGACCCTTTGTTAAAGGGTCGGCAACCATATCAAAAGAAGGTAAATGACTTACAGTCACTTTACCTTTCTCTACTACATCTTGAATGTAGTGATATTGAACTTTAATGTGTTTGTCTTTAGAGCTATTAGCTCCACTTTCAATCAATTTAATTGTAGCTTTATTGTCACAAAATAAATGCACAGGCCCATCAGTTATATTAAGTTTCATATCTTTGATGAAACGTTTTATCCAGATGACATATATACAAGCTATACTACAAGCTACATACTCGGCTTTTTAAGTATGTAAAGCAACACATCCATGTTTCTTACTAGACTAAGAAACAGTAGCACCTCCAAAGAGGAAAACATAACTAGAGATGGATATTTCATCATCTTGTCCCCAGCATGATCAGAATCAGAATATCCTTGAACCTCAAGCTTATCGGATTGAAAACACAATTTAAGGTGTTTCATACCCTTTAGATACCTCAAAATTTATTTCACTGCTTGTCAGTGTTTTATACCAGGGTTATTTTGGTATCTACTAACAAAACCTACTACAAAGGTGATATATGGTCTCGTACACATCATAGCATACATCAAGCTCTCTACAACTTGAGCATAGGGAATGTTTAATCTTTCTTGTCTGTCATATGGACAATCTTTTTTATTGAGTTTTAATCCTTTTTTCACTAGAGACAAAAGATTACAACCATTTATTTTAAATCTTTTTATAATTATGTCAATATATCTTTCTTGACTTAAACAGATAATTCGAGATTTTCTATCTCTATTTATTTTTATTCCAAGAATATATGATGTCTCTCCCATGTCACTCATCTCAAATTAAGAGTTAAGTCATGATTTGGTGTTATCAATCATTTCCAGCTAGAAGAATATCATCTACATATAAGGATAAAATAGTAAATATACTCCCACTCTTTAAGACATATACACAATGATCTAATTTGTTAATGACATATCCCAGTTTAAGTATTGCACTATGAAATGTCAAATACCATTGACGTGAAGAATAGTTTAGCCCGTATAAAGATTTTTTTAATTTATATGCTTTATCTTCATGTTCTTTAATCTCGAAATCTTCTACATGTTTCATATAAATGATTTTTTTTAATTCTCCACTTAGAAAAGGAGTTTTAACATCCATTTGAAATAGTTTTAAATCAAAATGGGTAATAATAGCTAAATTGATTCTAATTGACATAAATTTAGCTACGGGAGAATATGTATGTAACATCCTAAAAATTTTGACTTTAAAGAGTATACCTCGGGATGCGTGCTCGCCTGATCACTTATGCAATCAAGTGAAAGTCAACTTGATGGCCTAGATTAGATTAGGTTTAAGGTGAAAATACACTTAGGTGTGTGGTGTGGATCTTTTGATAAGGTCGCATACACCTGTTATGGTGCATGTGTTTTACACCAAAGCATGAATTGGGTTAAATAGGTTAAAGGCTAAGAGAAACTTACTTCTCTTTGATTTTGGTTGGTGATTAGAAATTTAAGAAGGGAGAGAGAGAGGGGTTAGAGAGAAAGAAGAGAAATACTTGGGAGTAAATGCAAAAGATTTATGCATGGGATTGCGGATTGAAGAACATACACGAGCTTTAAACTCCGTTGAAATCGCACGTGGGATCTCGTGGAGTTGAAGCTAGGAACCCTAGCTCTAGATCCAAGCCCTTGAATCACTCATACGTTAGAATTGAGGTAAGGTTTTGTTAATTGATGATATGTGTAAAGTTTGAGCTTTAATTTAAGGTATAAATGTTATTTAACAGAAATAAAAGAAGAAAATTTTGAGAGAAAACCAAGCTATATGAACTACCTGAAAAGGGCTGATTTTATGTCAAAATCGATTAATCGATTTGGAAATCGATTAATCAATTTTTGACAGAAAAAAAAATCTGAGAACTGCAACACGAAGCCGATTAATCGAATTAAATTTTGATTAATCGATTTTTGGGTTCGATTAATCGATTTGAAATCGATTAATCGACTGGGCACTGCCAGTGGCTGAAAAAGCTTATTTTTTTGAAAAATCGATTAATCGATTTTGGAATTTCGATTAATCGATTTTGGGGTCGATTAATCGATTTTGACTATGCTTGTCGACACTGCTTCAATATTTCGGTCATAACTTTTTACTCCGATCTTCGATTGATGCAATTCTTATGGCATTGAAAAGAGAACAACGACCTCTACAACTTTTGTGATTTAACCATTTTGTGAATCTAAAGATTTAAAGGTTAAAATTTAAGAGAAATTTGTGTCAAACTCTATATTAGCATGAACTTACCCATTTATGTCTCGTTTTTTGATAAATACTTAAATAAGTCTAGGTTTTTAGTGAGTAGAGTTAATTCTTGATACATCATGGTGTGTTTGTGATATAAATTGAGGGTGAAAAGCCGTCGATAAGGACTGTGGTGTCGCTTTGAACGGCTCTGTGCATGAGGTACGGAACGCCTTGAACATATATTTTAATAGCAATAGTACGTATGTAGTGATATAGAAATAAATACTTATGTATCAAAAATATGAATCTTAAGTGTATATGTGTGTGAGCACAAAGTAAAGTAAGTATGTGATGTCCCCAGAGGATATAAATGTGATAAGAGCATCTGTGTGATGCATTGAGTTGGATATCCCAGGGATGTATGTAAAAATATAAAGTAAAGTGAATAAGATTGATAAGGTCTAATCTACTCTAATTAACACAATCACATGATGAATAACTATATGTAGTACACTTTTGATATTTAAGATTTGAAGAATACCCCACCCACGTGGCGGGATACCTACGACTGACTCGGCAGAATATCCATGACTGGTACGGCGGCCAATCCGTACACCAGTTACACATTTCAAGGATATATGTATGAAACTTAAACCCTGTCACCTATGAGAAAGGGACCTGGGTGGTATTAAATGAATGAAAAATGATATAAAAATGGTCTAATTAGACGACGATGGAGGGTATTCCATCGGGCGCCCGATGCTATAGTAAATCGGAGAATATTTAAGTTATGATTTAATTCTCTAGGCCAAATCATTGTTTTATATGAGCAAGTTGAGAACAAATGAATACATGTAAAGTAACAGTAACATCCAGTGCATCTTTTCAGTCATTTAAATTATTTTTCAGTTAATTCATTGATACATCATGTTGTTAAATATCATGAAATATATGTAAGAGATTAACTTATATGTTCATTTAGTTGTTTCCCTATTAAGCTAGGATGTAGCTCATCCCTCAACTATACGTCACAGGTACAAGTGTAGATCGGGATCCGACTGTGGAGAAAGGCTTGGGATCTCCCGTCTGGGAAATTTTACCTTAGGTAAGGTTTGGACGTGGGTATGTTTTGGGTTTATTTAATGGAGGTTTTGAGGTCTTTTAAATTATGGACTGGGTATGTCCGGGGATTTATTACTGTATTAAGATTTATTTTGTAAGTATGTTTATAGGCCACTGTTTAGGTGATGGTCGACCATCACCGGTGGTTTTATTGTGGGCCTGTTTTTATTCAATCTTTATGCATAGAAGAACCTTTATTATTGTTATATTTTACTTTGACTTTACCTTTGTTGGCATACCAAGTAATTTCTGTATTCGGATCGTGAGTTTATGATCTAAGGAAGAAAAAAAAAATATTGTGTAGGTTTTATAGAATCGGGGAAAATTGGGCTGTCACAATGTATCAAGATAATTTATCCTTTCTCTTTGGCTACAAGTCTAGCTTTAAATTCATTAATTCAAGTATTTGATTTTAGTTTCTTTTTCAGTACTCATTTACATCCTATAGCATTTCTATCACTAGGCAAATCACTGAGTTCCCCTACTTTATTATTTTCTCTAGGATCAAGTTCTCCATTCATTACTTTTAGTCATTCATTGGATTCACGTGAATTAATAGCTTTATTATAATCACTAGGATCATCTCCCTGATCCAAGTCGATGTCTCCTATATCTTTATTTAAGTGAACATAAAAATTATTAAAGTAGGATGGAGGAGTCCTAGTTCTTTTCTAACCACTAGTAGTAGTATGAGATACAAATGTTTTTATATTCACAGGTTGTATAGATTCATTATTTGTAATAGAGTGATCATCATCTATCACAAAAGATCTATATTTTCAGTTTTTGCAACATTATTATTGGTTAGATCTTCTAAAAATTTAGCATCTCTACTTTCTATTAATCCCTTATCTTTATGATAGAATCGATAACATTTTGATCATTCAGAATATCCTATAAAATGACATCTAATGATTTTATTATCTAACTTATCTCTAAATTGATATAGTCCTAACATATGACCAATTGAACCCTATTTTTTTAACACTACCAAAATAAGGTGTTTTAGCAGCACTTGCTATTAAGGCAGTTTTTGGTAGCGACAAGACTAATAGTGGCAGTTTTTGGTAGTGACGGGACTAATAGGTGCAGTTTTTTGTCAAAAAATCTGTCGCTAATAGTCTTATTTTTTATAGTGTAAGTTACTAAAGTCTGGTTTCCTTCCTGTCCACAACTCATAAGGAGTTGTATCTACGATCTTTGGTTGGAATCCTATTAAGAATATACATAGCGATACTTAAGGCTTCTCCCCAAAAAAATTTAGATAAATTAGAATGAGATCATATGGACCTAGACATTTCCATTAGCGTCCTATTTCGTCTTTCAGCTACACCATTTTCTTGTAGTGTGTAAGTCATTGTTAAGTGACGTTTAATTCCAAATTTGCTATAAATTTTTTTTAATTTATTATAAGAAAATTCTCCTCCTCTATATGTTCTTAAAATTTTGATAGTTCTTCATAATTGATTTTTCACCTCACTTTTATATTCTTTGAACATATTTAAAGCTTCTGATTTATTACAAATTAGAGACACGTGACCAAACCTAGAATAGTCATCTATAAAAGTAATAAAATAATATTTTTGGTTATGATTTTTACACTAAAAGGTTCACATATATCAGAGTGAATTATTTCAAGTAATTGTTTACATCTTTAAGCTCTGGGGAAAGGTTTACGAGTTAATATTTTAGATAAACATGATTCACAAGTGAGGAAATTAAAACTTTTAAGTTTTGAAATTAATTCTTTATCTGACATATTTTTCATTTTAATCTTATTTATATGTCCTAGTCTTAAGTGTCATAGATATAGGTCATCATCACATATATTCATAGACACATCAAAGTAAATGAAAGTAGAAGTTTCATTAATCGCATTCAGACGATACAAGTTGTTTATCCTACTTTCCCAAGCAATGATACGACGATGCTTCCCAATTTTCATTTTTCTAGATACAAACCTAACCTTAAAACCTTTTTCATCTAGTTTAGGAACAGAAATCAGATTGCGCCTCATGTTTGGTGCATACAATGTTTTAGACAAGCAAAGGTTAATATCCCTAGATAGCTACAGCTTGATAGTGTTAATTCCTAACACGCCACAGTACTCTCATTTCTCATATAAATACGCTACTCGCATACTCTGACCTCTTTGGAGTCCACAAAACCATCCCTAGATCTATAGACGTGCCGTATAGAGGCAGAATCCACCTACCAATCATTCAGATCATGGTATGCAACCAATGATTCAGAACAAACACAAACAACATCACGCTTATTACCATTATTATTGCTATTCTTAGATTTTTCTGGACAGATTGATTGGTAATAACCTGATTTTCCATAAGAGTAACATTTTTCTTTGGGACGCTTGTGAAAAGTCTTTTTTTTATTCTTAAAATTTAAAAAAAATTTCTTCTTTCCCTTAAATTTTTTATTTTTCTTATTCATTTCAAATTTAGATCCAGAAGGTTGAGACTCACTAAGAAGGAGTTCAATATTTTTCTTTTTATTCTTTCTTTCTTTCTTCTTCAATTTCCAAATGCATTGGGAGTTTCAACATGATCACATTTTACGTCGAGTGATTCAATGCAATAATAACGGGTTCCTATGACTCAGGAAGACTACTCAAAGTAAAAATTGACTTGTATACGGTTAGAAATTTCGCTACCGGCCGCAGCAACGTCCTTAGTCAATACAGTCATCCTGTTCACATGATCAATAATTGAGTCTGTTTCTTTCATTTTACATGAATGATATTTTTATAAAATAAGTTGAATATAGATTTCGGAAGTGGTTCCATATTTCTGATATATAGCATGCATCTTTTCTTTAACAGTTTTATTATCTTCAAACATTCGAACCAATTCGATATTCATAAAAGTAAGAATAAGAGTTCTAGCAAGTTTATCATCGTCGACCCATTTATCATATTTTTTCATAATATCATTTGAAACATCGAATGGTGGTTTTCTAGGAACTTCATTTTCTAAAACATAATCAATCTTATCCAAGCTTAAAATTTGATTCATTCTACGTCTCTAATTTGGATAGTTTAAATCAGATAGTTTTCAGCATTAGATAGTTCATGCATCACTACTTTAGAAGTCATTTTCTAAATATATGTAAGAAAAATATATTTAAATGAGAATGTTTTAGGCACAACTGACCGATTCAACTAAAATCAATCGATAGAATACCAATACCGAGCGATTGCAAGTGGACGATCCGTAGGAGCTTGATCAATGATGCTGCTCCAAAATGTGCTAATGCTAAATTTAAGGTTTTCAAAATGTGTCCACGTTCTCAAGAATCTGCTGGCAAAAATGACACCTCAATTAGGGTTTTATCGACTTCTATATCTTGAAAATACCGAATTATAAGCACTGAGTTTAGTGTTAATATTAGCGCTGAATTCAAACTTCGTAAAGGAGAATAGCAATAAATGACTATAGTGTTTATGGTATGGTTAAAGCTAGGCTAGGCTCGGCTTTTCCTTGCTAGGCTTGGATTAAAAAACAACTTCATAAGATAAATCTAGATACTTGTACAAAAAGTTATCTAAATTTGATGTGTCTTGTCTCTCTTTAAAGCCTATAAATCTATTAAAAAAAAACTTCTCTATTCTTCTCCGAGAGATAGAGAAATAAAAATTGAGATAAGCTTTGTAGGGAGGGTGGTGCAGAGGAATGAATTTGATCTTGATGGTGATGCAGGTTGCGGATCTGATATGAGGCTATGACCAAATTTGTTGTTGCTGATCGATCGACGATGATGGTTATGCTTGCTCGTTGCCGACAAAGATGACAAATTACGAAATTACGCTTTGATACTAGTGAAAGGTATTCATCGAAGTCGAAAATTGATGGCAAGATCAAGAGGGCGATGATGCGAAGCTAGTGATCACCAATCAAATAGACGTTATTTCTCAATGAACAATTTCTCTTTGATTTTCAGTGTTTTGCTCATGGCACAAAAGCCTACTTTTATAGTCAAAACTCAACGTTCGGATCTGTGTGCATTCAATCGAAGAAACGACCCATCTTAATATTGTGATCAATTTGTAATAAATCCAGTGATCATTTTACAAAGATTTATTTTTAAAAATATATTTTAAATAAATATCAGTTAATATAATATACTATAAAATTAATTTGTGTATAAATATGGTAACAAGGATTTATTACTGATATTATGAAAATTTACTCAAGATGGTCTCCATAATATCGGTTGTGCCTAAAGGCACCATGGCCATATATCAACATGACCCTCGGCCTCGCTCCCCCCCCCCCCCCCCCCGCCTACTGAAAACAGAAGATTGCCAGGATCCCAAGTGAGGGATATACCCCTGAAAGCTCTTTCATTCGGGAGGCACACCCTTTGGCACCCCCAACTATCCAACATAGATCTAAATCTCCAAAATTCTCAATTAGTCACTTGGAAGGTGACAACATCCGGCCTCAGGTCTTCGATCTTGACCATGGCAATCACCCTCAAAACGGCTTCATTGTACTACATTAGTTAACATTCAAAGAGCTAATTAATGTTGAATGATTGAAATGTGTAAAGCATTTTGTAGACTTATATATACAATTTCTTGCTTCATAAGTACATATATTTTTCATTGTTTTCAACTTTACAAAGATAATTTGCGTTTCTCTTTTAACATCATATATTTTGTTAAAAGACATTGTCTTTGCATCCAATTTTTCTCTTGAAACCTTATAAATCAATCGCAATGAAATAAAATTGACCAACTAAACCAGGCTCATCCTTTGATTTTTGAGGTTAGTGCAAGTCTGTCTATGATTAAGAGTCTAATTGGTGTTGAAGCTGGCTCATTCATGCTAGTCATCTCAGAGGTGTGAAGTCAGAACAATGTTCACCAACTCTTCTATAGTTATTTTGTTCATATATCGATAAAGCTTTTGAATCTGAGCTAACTCTAATACCATGCAATGAATTTGGTCTCATCCCAAAAGTAGCATTGCCAAGTGATCTTTTCTTGTTTATCCAGCTAGCTTTTTCCATGGTACCCAAATTGATGCAAGAAAAAATGTTAAAATCTTAATATGCGAATTTGAGATTAACTTTAGAATGAATTGAATAGTAGAAATATTCAAAATCATGCAACACATAAAATTAATTCGATAAATTCAATAAAACAGTTAGATTAATCCATTTTAGCGTTCGCATGCACGAAGATCTCTCGATCTAGAAAAACGACTCCGAGGAGGGAACTCGAGTTTCGCTCTAGTTTAGGGCATCAACCAATAATTACAATATCGTCTCTTGACTCATCGGGGATTTTGGAATGAAATAAAACTTGAATAAATAGTTCAAAAGGGGGAAAATCAAAGATATCAAGGAATAAAGGATTTGGGATCTTTTATCTTTTTATCAATGGAATTAAGGAAGATATTACCTGACAATAATTTGAAAAGAGGATAAAATAAAAGGATAGATTTCAAGGCTTCACACCAAAAATTTTCTGAAGCTTCACACCATGGTTGTACGTCAGCTTCGCACTAAGTCGCACGAGAAACAATTGCTCACTCCTTAAGGTTTGAAGGATTCACTCCCTCGGTTGAAAACTCTTCTCAAGCTTTCTAGGGTTTTCACAAAAGCAACTTTCTTTTCATTCAATAATCAATTAACTAATTGCATTATTTATTAAAAGACCTTATATAGGAGGCCTCTAAAATAAAATGAAACCCTAAAAGAACTACAGAAAAAATACAAGTATGCCCTCAAAACTCAACTTCGAATTCTGACAGAACTCATTTTCGTGAAAAAATCGATCGATCGATGTGAAGCTTTGATCGATCGAGCATATATATAAAATATAGCTCTCTTGTCACTAAACAATCGATCGATCGACAAGAGTGCTCGATCGATCGAAGCAAATATATATATTCACCAAAATAAGTTTTCCTGGCCACAGTCGATTGATCGAAGCCTATGGTTGATCGATCGATTGCGCATTGCTCCAATACACAAATTCCTTATGTCTGGTAATGGTTTTCGTTTCTATTTCATTTCTTCCAACCCCGCTACGCGCGATATAGCTCGCAACCGATGTCCCCATCAATACTCCCCGAGTGAGAAAAACTCATCTCCGATGAATTAGAGAACTCATGGATGGCACACTTCGAAAGCTCAACTCTTCGCTTACCTTTCCACGTTGTGAGATACTCTTGATTATTATCTTCAATGACATGGAAGTTCAGAAATCCTATAACCTTCTCATTCGATCCTTTCTCAGATTACACAGGTAAGGTATGGGCTAGAAACTGGGTAAATGAATGTGGCTCGATTAGATGCTCAATAATGAATGGATCAAAGTGCGGGGTTGTAGGATCTAGAACAGGCGTAAGATCCGTTACGACAACTATCGGATGGTTGCCCTTCTTGAGAGAAAAATCTAGACCTCCATCCTTATCCTTTTATGAGATTAGAAAAGATTTCACATGCTCGAGACTATCAAGAATTAACATAAAACCGTTAGTATCAAATTCATTAAACATATTCAACGTGTTAGTGTGATCAGGCATATTTTGCAATGTTCAATAAATTCTGATTATTAATCCCATACAATTTAGAATAAGTATATGCTTCTACCAATTCTAATGACTCACTTGGTATGGACACTCTATCAACACTGTCTTCGGTAATAGGAGTTGTCCTAATGCAACCTATGATTTTGATCGAAACTTTACCTTCTTCATCACTTAGTGTGTCACATGGTTCATACACTTCTTTAAGCAACTCATTAATTTCTTTCTCAGCATGCTCCTGGATAATCAAGGTTTGACCCTTACTGAGACATTGGGATGCAAAGTGATCAAAACCTTGACACTTATAATATTGTTACGAAGCACGCATAGAACTCTCGATTATTGGTCCATTTCCTTTGTAAACTTGAGAAATTACGGATTTTAAAGATTGACTAAAGGCATTATTTTCCTTTTCTATAGGATTAGATTGATACTCAAGTTTAGAAGACTTAGATCGGCCATTATTTGGGGTGTCGAGATACCGTTCTAATTTTTCAACTCTAGCAAAACATTCCTCGAGATCCGCAACGGGAAAAGAGATGAGTTCCCTCTCTAACTGGTCAAAGACTCATTCGAAATCAAGAGATGGTAACTTTTGTTGGCTCATCTATATAGGCTTGGGGTCATCAGGTCCTCAAACTGATCAATGTACTCTGTGAGTGGAGAATCTCCTTGATGTAATGACTGTCACTGATCAAGAATACGTTCATCATATAATATGGGAACGTATTTTTTGTACAGTTGGACTTTCATTTCAGTCCACGTGAAAATAGCACGAAGACTCTAGATTTGCCTATGACGCTCTACTCCAAACCAATAAAGTCTAGCTTCACCCATAAGCTTGACTTTGCCAAATCTGACCTTGCATTCTTCAGACATGACATACCACTCGAAGTAGTTTTTCATGCTAGCGACCCATTCAAGAAAGACCTTGGGTTGTCTTTTCCCGTCAAAAGTAGCGGCATCCATTTTCACCGATTTCATGACTTTATCGTTCAGATTGGTTTAGACCTCACGCCGGAGAGGAACATCTCTCACGCGGTCATGGTTGTTGACTCTATTGTGATTCTCAGCGATGAGCTCAATGGTCTCTTCGAAACGGGTCTCTAAAGCCTCATGTCAGGCTTGTTGATCAGCGCTGTGCTCATCCATCAAAGTTTGATTAACGATTACTTTAGATGTGAATTCTCTAATTAAGGCTTCTAAGCTACTGGTAACCATGACGGAATTATGTGAGACTAGATGGTGGAAGACAAAGAATATTAAAATCAAGTGAACCCTAAAATCTATATGACACGGAGAATCTTAAACTAAGATTGTGCTTTGATACCAAATTGATGCAAGACAAAACACTAAAACCTTAATATGCAAATTTGGGATTAACTTTAGAATGAATTGAATAGCGAAAATATTCAACATCATGCAACACATAAATTAATTCGATGAATTTAATAAAATGGTTAGATTAATCCATTGTAGCGTTCGCATACATGAAGGTCTCCCGATCTAGAAAGACGGCCCCGATGAAGGAACTCGAGTTTCGCTTTAGTTCAAGGCATCAAGCGATAATTACAATATCGTCTCTTGACTCCTAGGGGATTTTGGAATGAAATAAAACTTGAATAAATAGTTCAAAAGGGGGAAAATCAAAGATATCAAGGAATAAAGGATTTGAGATTTTTGATCTTTTTATAAATGAAATTAAGGAAGATATTACATGACAATAATTTAAAAAAATGATAAAATAAAGGGATGGATTTTAAGGCTTCACACTAAGGATTTTCCGAAGCTTCACATCACGACTGTACGTCGGCTTCACACCAAGTCGCACAAGAAATAATTGCTCACTCCTCAAGGTTTGAAGGATTCACTCCCTTAGTTAAAAACTCTTCTCAAACTTTCTAGGGTTTACACAAAAGTAACTCTCTTTTCAATCAATAATCAATCAACTAATTACATTATTTATTAAAAGACCTTATATAGGAGGCCTCTAAAACAAAAGAAAACCCTAAAACAATTACAAAAAAAACAAGTATGCCCTGAAGCTCAACTTTGAATTCTGGCGAAACTCATTTTCATGAAAAATCGATCGATTGATCTGAAGCATCGATCGATTGAGAATATATATAAAATATAGCTCTTTGGTCACTAAACAATCGATCGACAAGAGTGCTCGATCGATCGAAGCATATATATATATATATATATTCGCCAAAATAAGTTTTCCTGGCCACAGTCGATTGATTGAAGCCTGGGGTCGATCGATTGTGCCTTGCTCCAATACGCAGATTCCTTAAGTCTGGTTCTGGTTTTGGTTTCTATTTCCGTTCCGCTTCTTTCAATGCCGGTTCACGCGATATAGTTTGCAACCAATGTCCCCATCACAAATTCTATTGTGAGAGCTCATGGCAACCTTTTTCATGTAAAAAAAAAAAGGTAAGGTGGGACCTTTAACCCAAAAAGCATGCTAAATCAAAATCAATTCTAATAACTAAAGGACTGAAAGAAGATGGAACAAGTCCCACAAAGAGATTGGAATGAGGGAAAGAGTGAAATGACAATCCCTTATGAAATGGAAGACCTCTCATCCGTTGACTATGAATTTTCAGCTTAATGGCCAAGTTAGCTCGACGATCAGCTAAAGGAGCCGCTTCCTTCTTCACATGATATGAACTTGAACTAAACTAATGAAGAGAAATGTTTTCTCGGGATAAAGAATAAGTGCCAAGGTTAGCTGGCTTTTACTTCACTTAACTTCAAAATATTGAACTTGTTAACAGTCAATGTGAACTTCATTTCACTTTACTTGCTGTCAGCTTACCTTTACTTCACTTGCTTCCAATAGATGTAATTTTTTTGGGGTTTTGTGCAGTCAATAGGGCTTTATTGAGCGTGATTTTCTGTGACAGCCCGATTTTCGGCACCCCGAAACCCGTGTCATCAACACGATCCTCCAGACCGTGCCCCAAAGCTTAGCACGAAATATTGGTATAACAAGCACCACATAATAAATAAAGCAAATAACCTCATTAAAGCTGAACACATTAATATGCCCAACTGGCATATTCAAAAGATAGTTCTTGTCACAACCCAGATTTTTGAGATCTGTGCACGGCACACTCTTTTTCTTTCTTGCACATAGGTATATGTGTTTTACAAGGAGACCAAAACACCCTAATACTTAAAGTGCGTATATGGGAAACACACTAGTATATTCCAATTCTGATAAATATAAAAGTGAAGAAGAGAGAGAGGAGTCCTTACGTAAAACTATTCTAACCTAAATAGAGAGGAGGAGATTATAGAGAAAAAGAAGAGAGGAGCCTGGGAGAACTAGGGTTTGCATAGACTTAGATCGGCAAGGAGGATCAGAGGTAATGACGGGAGGACGAACCAGGGAGGCCGGATAGCCTAGTTGGTTTACAAATCTTAAATCGAACCTGTGCGTGATTCATCGTCAGAGGTACGTTAAAAACATGATAGATAACTAGGAATGTTTTAAATAGTAGGAAGGATGTTGGCTGTATGTTGCCTTATAGAAGATTAAGGTAAAATGAGGGATGGAAGCATGAACTCGATCGGACCAGGGACAAAAAGAATTGTTTCTCGCTCGAGCGGTCTAAAGAGGCTCGCTCGAGCGAGGAAGAACAAGGAAAAGAAAGACTCTGGGCTCGCGCGAGCGGTCCCTTAAACTAAAGGAAGGCTCGCTCGAGCGAGGGTCCACATCAAAAATTTGAAAGCTCGATTTAACCGCTCGAGCGATCTCGATTTGACCGCTCGAGCGAGGTCAAGAGACCGCTCGAGCGAGGTCAAGTGACCGCTCGAGCGAGGGCTAATGACCACGCGAGCGAGGTCTGGTGACCATTCAGATATTGGTTCTCTAATGTGAGGAACTCGGGTGTCCTACACCCCAAAGACCTTAGAGCATTCTAAAGTAAAATTCTTTAAATGTAGGTCGATGCATTATAACCCTCTGAGGACAAGCGTGATTGAGATTCGTCAAGGTAGGGAAGATTCTCGAAATATGTGCATTATTCTGTGAATTCATATGCGTAGTATAGTCTTTTTAAATAATTGCATATACCATAAACTCTCATGATAAGTGTGGGTGAAGTTAATCCAAGGGCATCGGTGTCCGTACCCACAGAAGAGGCAGAACCTCCTCCTGAGGAATTTTTCTAGGAAACCCGCTGCATACCTTGTTAGTGAGTTGAGAGAGTACTGTGTATGGCTTGGTATATCAAGCCTCTTTATTTTGAATGTTTTAAATACTGTCTCTTGGTAAACCATCTAGGAGGAATAAGTATCATTAAACTTTCGGGTTGTCCTTATGTCCATGAATTGGCATGGGACAAGGACAGCTTTGCAAGGCCAAATATATTGTTTTTGAGAGGTTGATTTAGAGTAACTACATGTGTTTAAATCACAATTATGGCTTGTATATGTAAATGTTTTGTAAAGAACCCAGGGCACGGCCTTGAAGGTCGTGCTGATGGCACGAATTTCGGGATGCCGAAAATCGGGCTGTCACAGTTGGTATCAGAGCAATTTCTTTCCAGCGTTCTGACCGTCATATCGTCAGAATATAGGGACTTCTGCTAACGAGATTTTAAATTCTCATGCAGACCGTTATGTTTCCTAGAGGGAGAGGCCGACCCAGGGGTGGTCATGATAGGAATTTGCGCAGTAGAGATGGGTTCGTCTCGACTACAAACAGAGTGCCATTGGGAAACAGGGAGATTCCCGAGGGCAGTGGCCAGGGAGGAAACCAAAATCAAGCTGAGAATCAAGATCTAGGTAGACAGGATCGAGATCAGAGGGAACAAGATAGGGTGAGAGAAAGAAATGAAGAAAGAGAAGAACGTCAGAGAATGATGCACACAATGGAGACCATGGCAACTGCCATGGCACAACAAGCAGCGTCCTTGGCAGCGCATACAGTACCAGAACCACAACGAACACCTACCCCTCCAGTAGGACTTACACCTTCAGTGACATCAGCATTCACCGAGTTCAGAAGAATGAGACCTCCCAGCTTTTCAGGACAGGCAGACACAATGGCCGCCGAAAACTGGTTGGGAGAAATGGAGAAGGTGTTCAGCGTACTGACATGCACAGAGGATGAGAGCGTCCGCTAAAGATATATGTTAGATGGAGAAGCCGGACCTTGGTGGAAATCAGCGTCGCAACTCCAAACGTCGTGGACTTGGGACGAATTTGTAGAAGAATTCAATAAACAATATTTTCCTGAAGTTGTGAGAAATCAAATGGAGACCCAATTTTTACAACTAGCACAGGGAAGAATGACCGTGAGAGAGTATGGAGTGGAATTCATGAGATCGGCGCTTCGCCGCCCTGACTACGTAATCTCGACGTGATGAAAGCGAAGAGGTTCCAATAGGCTTACTACGGACATCCGAGGGGGTGTTGCCCTTCCACCAAGACTTATGGAGAAGTAATGAGTAAGGCATTGGTGGTTGAGGAAGAAAATAATAACCGATACCGCCGAGGGAACATCAAGGCGTAGAATGCACCGATCTGAATAGGACGGGGTTATGAATCGTCATATAAGAAATGTAGGTTTATAACACCAAATCGAAACGTCGTGCTCCAAATGGGTTATGGGAGAGCTGCTCCACAATCGACTCATCCAAATTATCCGTTGCTCGCATCAGGGAGATCGATGAGGTATCAAGGTCCTACTTATTCCAACAGGACTACAACTCCACAAGTTTTTCCGAGTCTAATTCATTTCAAGGAAACTTGTGCTAAATGTGGCAAGTCCCATAAAACAACAGATCAGAGGCAAGGAATGCGAGGTCGTTTCAAGTGTGGCAAGATAGGTCACATGATGAGAGATTGCCCCGAGGATACCAAAGAAAAGACGGCTCCAACCTCCATGCCACAACCAATTCAAGCTCGAAAGCCTGTTATTCGAGGAAGAGCCTACGCAGTTACTGCCCAAGAGGCAGGAAGTGCACATGACGTTATCCAAGGTGAGATCTCCTTTAAAATAGAGAATTTCGGTTACAATATAATTCTAGATAAAGAATGGATTTACATTAGGATAAATATATAACCGTTATTGAACTTAGGGAGTGAAAAATTTTTGTTTTATATATGTGTTATGTACGTGTATGCATGCATTATAGGTACGTTACAGATCTATGAAAAAGGGTGCTACGTAGCACATGACGCGCGAGTGCTGATAGACCCAGGGTCTACCCACTCCTTCATTACCCCTAGATTTGCGAAAAGGATGAAGATTGTTCCGAAACACCGGACTTTGTGCTATCGTCCATCCCAACAGGAGAAATTGTGGACACAGAGTTAGTCTGCAAATCGGTAGTGGTGAGCATTCGGGATCACGTTGTCTACGAACTAGACGCAAATTTAATATTGTTGGACATGCAAGGATTCGACGTAATCCTTGGCATGGATTGGCTGTCCCAACATTGCGCAACAGTGGACTGCAAGGATAAAGTTGTTGTTTTCCGTCCTAACACGAGGAGATCGTTTCGATTTCAAGGGGAGAGGTCGACTCAGGTACCACTCATATCTGCAGTGAGGGCAGAACGTTTAATCAGAAAGGGGTGTAGTGGTTATTTGGCATTCTTGAAAGAAGATAAGGAAGAAAAGAATATTATCTCTGACATTGCAGTGGTGCGAGAATTCCCAGAGGTATTCCCAAAAGAATTGCCAGGAATACCTCCAGAAAGGGAAGTAGAATTTGCGATCGACCTAGCACTAGGAACGGAACCTGTCTCAAAAGCACCTTATAGAATGGCCCCTGCAGAGTTGAAAGAATTGAAAGAACAACTGCAAGAGCTCATGGACAAGGGGTTTATACGACCAAGCGTGTCCCCGTGGGGAGCACCAGTGTTGTTTGTGAAAAAGAAAGATGGGTCAATGCGGTTGTGCATCGACTACCGCCAATTGAACAAAGTCACGGTGAAGAATCGATATCCGTTGCCAAGAATAGATGACTTATTCGACCAATTGCAGGGTGCAAAACATTTTTCCAAGATCGACCTAAGATCGGGTTACCATCAGTTAAGAGTCAGGACCGAGGACATTCAGAAAACGGCTTTTAGAACACGGTATGGACACTATGAATTTTTAGTGATGCCATTTGGACTGACGAATGCACCAGCGTCGTTTATGGATTTGATGAACCGAGTGTTTAAACCACACTTAGACTCTTGGGTTGTAGTATTTGTTGATGACATCCTAATCTACTCAAAATCAAAAGCGGAGCATGAAGAACACTTACGTGTCGCTTTACGAACTTTACGTGAACACCAACTGTACGCCAAGCTCAGCAAATGTGAGTTTTGGCTAGAAGAAGTCAGCTTTCTGGGACATGTCGTCTCCAAGCATGGTGTCACTGTAGATCCCGCTAAGATCGAGGCAGTAGTGAACTGGGAACAACCAAAAACCGTGACAGACATCCGAAGTTTCCTAGGACTGGCAGGATATTATCGACGTTTCGTTGAGGGGTTTTCGAAAATATCAGGACCTCTCACAAGGCTTACAAGAAAGGACTCAAGATTTGAGTGGAGTGAGGCGTGTGAAAAGAGTTTTCAAGAACTCAAGAGAAGACTCACCTCAGCTCCAGTGTTAGCCATTCCGTCAGCGGAGAGGATTCGCGGTTATAGCGATGCTTCGTATAACGGGTTAGGTTGTGTACTAAATCAAAATAAAAAGGTAATAGCTTACGGCTCCAGACAATTGAAAGAGCACGAAAGGAACTACCCAACACACGATCTGGAACTAGCAGCAGTCATATTCGCATTAAAGATATGGCGACATTACCTATACGGAGAAACATTTGAAATTTTCACTGACCATAAAAGCCTCAGATACCTGTTTACACAGAAGGAACTGAATATGAGGCAGCGTAGGTGGATGGAATTCCTAAAAGATTACGACTGTTCTATACAGTACCATCCAGGCAAAGCTAACGTAGTGGCCGACGCCTTGAGTCGGAAGAGTTCCGCCCAGCTGGCTAGTCAAATTTCAGGTATACATCGATGGAAACTGTTGGAGGATTTAGCGTTATGTGGAGCAGACATCCAACCAAAAGCCACGGGAGCCTTCTTAGCCAACATATCAGTGAAGCCAGTGATATTTGAACACATACGAGAACTACAGATGAAAGACCCGATTCTTACAAGGATACATCAAAATATAACTGAAGGTACTACCTCGGAATTTTCAATCAAGGAAGACGGTTCCTTAATGTTCAAGGGGCGACTTTGCATTCCGGACAATGCCGAATTACGGCGAACGATTCTTGATGAATCTCATAGGTCAAGCTATGTGATCCACCCGGGAAGCACGAAGATGTATCAGGATCTGAAAAGGAATTATTGGTGGAGAGGTTTGAAACAAGATGTGGCAGAGTATGTATCACGATGTTTGACGTGTTAACAAGTGAAAATCGATCATAGACACCCCGCAGGCCTATTACAACCCTTACCCATACCGGAATGGAAGTGGGAATCTATCTCAATGGATTTCGTAGTCGGGTTACCACGAACTGCAAGGAGGCATAACGCCATTTGGGTAGTGGTTGATCGATTAACTAAATCGGCACATTTCTTGCCGTACAATACAATGTACATCAATGGGAAGATTAGCGGAACTTTACATGAAAAGAGATCGTTGCCACATGGGATTCCAATTAGCATTGTTTCAGACCGAGACCCATTATACACCTCAAAGTTTTGGAGGAAATTCCAAGAAGGAATGGGAACTAGGTTGGATTTCAGTACGGCATTTCACCCACAAACAGACGGACAAACTGAGAGGGTCAACCAAGTCATTGAAGATATGCTTAGGGCATGTATGTTAGAATTGCAAGGATCATGGGATCAACACCTACCATTGATTGAGTTTGCGTATAATAATAGTTTTTGACGAGCATTGGGATGGCACCGTATGAAGCCTTGTACGGAAGACGGTGTAAGTCACCAATCAATTGGGAGGAAACTGGGGAGAAATTCGTTTTGGGACCCGAGCTACTTGAAGATAACGCTACCATTGTCCGCATGATCAGGGAAAGACTAAAAGCGGCTCAGAGCAGACAGAAAAGTTATGCTGACATCAAGCGGACTAGTGTAGACTTTAAGGTGGGTGAACATGTGTTCGTGAAAGTATCACCGATGAAGGGAGTGATGAGATTTGGGAAGAGGGGGAAACTAAGTCCCCGCTATCTTGGACCGTTTGAAGTTTTGGGTCGAGTGGGAGAAGTAGCCTACCGCATTGGTTTACCACCATTGTTTGATCAAGTACACAACGTGTTCCACGTATCTATGCTTAGAAAATATCTCAATGACCCTGATCACGTGCTGAGCGGCCAATCATTCGAAATGCATGAAGATATGACCATGATTGAAGAACCCGTAGAAATTTTAGATCAAAAGGAACAGGTGTTGCGAACAAAAGTGATTCCCTTAGTGCTTGTCCGATGGAAGAACCATCCGGTCGAAGAGGCAACATGGGAACGTGAGGCGGATGTTAAAGAACAATATCCTAAATTGTTCGAAATTGAAAACTGAAGGGTTCATTCGTTTGAGAATATGTCATTTAGGGTACTATGAAGACTAAGTATGTTTGCTTTTGATATGTTGATTTCAAACAATGTTTGAGAAAAAAAATTTCGTTGAACTCTAAATTGATGAATCTAGTGATAGATTGAAATTTAATGAGCAAAAAGGTCCCAGATAAATGTTTCTGGTCTCGCTCGAGCGACCACTTACGACCGCTCGAGCGAGGCCACATAAAATCATACTTCCTCTCGCTCGAGCGATAACAAAACCTCGCCGGCGAGGTATGACCGCCGGCGATGGTTTATAACCGCCGGCGAGGTAACGATATAATAATAACGAGTTCGGCTTCGCCGGCGAGACTAATGACCGCCGGCGGAACTATAAATATGGAAGAGGCCTTGGCGCCTGTTCATCTTCAAGCGAAAGAAGAGGAGAGACGAGAGAGGGGGTTAGGGCAAGCGATTTTTCAATCCTTTCGGTCCGTTTCCAGCCGGATTTCAACCATCCGATCCATTAAAACTACTCTTCTAGGTAAAATCTAACCATCCCTAAAAAATTTCTTGTCTTTTAAATCCTCTAAATACCTAATGGCTTCAAGCCCAAACCCACAACCTAAGAAAAGGATGGCAATTCGATCGCCGTCGGCGCGCAATAAAGCGCCACAAACCTCGCAACCATCATCAAACCCACCCTCTACTCCAATCACACTGGATGATTGGTGGGGGGCGAAAATTTTTGAAGCCGAATGGGAAATACATCCCTCTTGTTTCGGGGATCCGGAGTCCACCAAGTGGACATCGGACTTCATAACCAACAATCAGCTCAAGTCCTTGCTTACGCCATTCGGGGATCGATACTACCCGAGGCTAGTGAAGCTTTTCTACCAAACCTTAAACATGAGCATCGATGAGGACGCCATACTTGTTACCATCGATGGTAACGAATTAATTTTTAGATGTGCCGACATTTCCTCCATCATGAAATGCCCCCACATCTACACTTCCAGCCCTCTCATCCTACCACCTTTTCGTGGATTTCCCAACGATCATCTCCGATATCATGGCGGTAGGTCCGCCGACAATCCATCACCCGATCACAACTACCGCCGCGCATGTGGCTTTTAGACATAATCTTCAAAAAGAATTTGCACCCCACCGGCCATGACCAAGAACGCCGAGATGCGTTTTTGCGAGCACTACACACCGCATTTCACAATAGGTGGATCAATGCACCTATGGTCATTATAAAAGGCATGGCGCATGCCTACAGAAGAAATGTGAGGGGTGCTGTCCCTCCACCTATCAACCGACTACCGTATGCACGACTGATTTCCCGACTTTTGGATTCGCGAAATGGGAAGGGAGGATTTAGGATTCGGGAGGACGAGTTGTTCCTCACCGACAACGTCGTCCCATACCTTGCCCAAGATTGGAGCCGAAACCTTAAGAGCCTCCAAACCAGCGTCGACAAGAAAAGAGACCGACAGGTCTCCAGATCAGCCACCCATCAAACATCGGCAGGACTGACTACTTCCTCCACCTCAGTTTCGCAGCCCATACCCACTACTGACACGGGCATGATGCGAGAGATCCTTCAGCAAGGAAGGGACATTAGGTTGCATCAGAGGTTCCAGGAGGCGCTACTTATCGACCTCATGGGCCATGCGTACCCGCAGACCTACATGCAGCGCGTTGGTGCCATGAGGGATTCTATATTTGGAGCATCTAGCTCCGGCCCGGCTACGAGGAGCGCCACAGTGGGTACCACTGGCAATTATGAGAGGAAGAGGATTAGAAAATAGCAAATAATTCAACACCGGCATGTAATATTTTGAAAAAATTGAGATGGATGTTAAAATTTTGTTGGGTAAATGATAAATATGTGTGGATTGTGTATAGATAATATCTGGTTAAATTGTTTGATTTTGTCGTATGGACATTGTGGGCATGACCAACACTGATTGCTGCAAATGCGGCTAAATAGATAAATTCCTGATTGTTATGCAAGTCAGATGACAAAAGTGGTACCGAGTTAAGAAAATAATGTCGATTTTCGAGGGCGAAAATCTTATAAGTTGGGGTGATTGTCACAACCCAGATTTTGAGAGCTGTGCACGGCACACTTTTTTTCTTTCTTGCACATAGGTATATGTGTTTCACAAGGAGACCAAAACACCCTAATACTTAAAGTGATATGGGAAACACACTAGTATATTCCAATTCTGATAAATATAAAAGTGAAGAAGAGAGAGGAGCCCTTACGTAAAACTATTCTAACCTAAATAGAGAGGAGGAGATTATAGAGAAAAAGAAGAGAGGAGCCTGGGAGAACTAGGTTTTGCATAGACTTAGATCGGCAAGGAGGATCAGAGGTAATGACTGGAGGATGAACCAGGGAGGCCGGATAGCCTAGTTGGTTTACAAATCTTAAATCGAACCTGTGCGTGATTCATCGTCGAGGTAGTGCGTTAAAACATGATAGATGACTAGGAATGTTTTAAATAGTAGGAAGGATGTTGGGTATGTTGCCTTATAGAAGATTAAGGTAAAATGAGGGATGGAAGCATGACCTCGATCGGACCAGGACAAAGAATTGTTTCGCTCGGCGGTCTAAAGAGGCTCGCTCGAGCGAGGAAGAACAAGGAAAAGAAAGACTCTGGGCTCGCGCGAGCGGTCCCTTAAATTAAAGGAAGGCTCGCTCGAGCGAGGGTCCACATCAAAAATTTGAAAGCTTGATTTAACTGCTCGAGCGATCTCGATTTGACCGCTCGAGCGAGGTCAAGAGACCGGTCGAGCGAGGTCAAGTGACCGCTCGAGCGAGGAGCTAATGACATGGCAGATATTGGTTCTCTAATGTGAGGAACTCGGGTGTCCTACACCCCAAAGATCTTAGAGCATTCTAAAGTAAAATTCTTTAAATGTAGGTCGATGCATTATAACCCTCTGAGGACAAGCGTGATTGAGATTCGTCGAGGTAGGGAAGATTCTCGAAACATGTGCATTATTCTGTGAATTCATATGCGTAGTATAGTCTTTTTAAATAATTGCATATACCATAAACTCTCATGATAAGTGTGTGTGTGAGTTACAATGAGAAAAATCCTGAGGTCCCCAGGGGACGAAAGATAATGTGGTTCAATCAAAGAAAGGTGAAATAGAAGTATGGGGCATCCCAGGGATGCGTAAGAAAACAATTAGGGAAACAAAAATAATGTGATAAGGCCTAATGTAATATATCTAGCACAATCACGGTGAATAACTATATGTAAAGCACATTGATATTTTTATTATTTAAGGTTGATCAGAATACCCCACCGACGTGGCGGGATACCCACGACTGACTCGGCAGGATATCCGTGACCGGTACGGCGGCCAATCCGTATAGTTGAAACACATCCCAGGGATGTAGATTGAGAATAGACCCCGCCGCCTATGAGAAAGGGGCTTGGGCAGTATTCCCAGGGAATACACATAATAACTGTCTAGTTAGACGACGATGGTGGGTATTCCATCGGGGCTCGATGCTATATCGCTCGAGGATTACTTAAGTTAAGATTTTAAGTGATTAGGCCAAGTTCACAACAAATTCATAAAGAGGTTAAACAGGAACTATGCTAAGAGGTGATTGGAACTCATTGAATTATTTTTATCCTCCAAATTGTTATATATAGAATGTTATCTTGGGAATCTATGATGTTGCTTTACTAACATATGTGTGGAAATAATCTATATGTTCTTTTGTTTTCCCTCGACTAGGATGTAGCTCACCCCCTTAGACTCTCGTCGCAGGTCAAGGACTAGCGGCGGAGGACTTTGGTGAAGTTAATCCAAGGGCATCGGTGTCCGTACCCGCAGGAACCTCCTCCTGAGGAATTTTTCTAGGAAACCCGCTGCATACCTTGTTAGTGAGTTGAGAGAGTACTGTGTATGGCTTGGTATATCAAGCCTCTTTATTTTGAATGTTTTAAATACTGTCTCTTGGTAAACCATCTAGGAGGAATAAGTATCATTAAACTTTCGGGTTGTTCTTATGTCCATGAATTGGCATGGGACAAGGACAGCTTTGCAAGGCCAAATATATTGTTTTTGAGAGGTTGGTTTAGAGTAACTACATGTGTTTAAATCACAATTATGGCTTGTATATGTAAATGTTTTGTAAAGAACCCAGGGCACGGCCTTGAAGGTCGTGCTGATGGCACGATTTTCGGGATGCCGAAAATCGGGCTGTCACAGTTCTACTCTCATGCCACTACATGAATAGGGAACCGACCTGAACCATCGATGATACACAGATCACCCCAGATGGTTCGCCAAAAGAATATCTAGTTTAATTACATTGTTTCAAAAATAAAGGTTTGACATACCAAGTAGCACTAAACTGCTCACAAAACTGACTTTCTATCACAGTGCTCAGCAGAGTCACCTAGAAGAAGTCCTCGGGAGGAGGCTCCAACTCGTCTCCAGGTACGTAATCCAAATCACCCGGATCCACGTCCCCGAAAGCCTCCGCTACTGCTATCAATGGACCTGCGACGTATAGTCAAAAGGGTGAGCTACATCCTAGCTCAATAGGGAACAACGCAATGAACATATAAATCAAAACTCACATATATTCCATGATATTCAAAGCATGATGAATCTATGCATTTGCTAGAAAACTATTAAAAACAGATGATTATGCTCAATTTACTGGTAAGTTGTAAGTATTACTTTACTGTTGATTTAACCATGAATGACACTGAACAGGCCTAAAGCAAAAACTTAAATCTTCAAGTTAAGTAATCCCCGAGCAATATAACATCGAGCCCTGATGAGATACCCTTCATCATCATCTAATTAGACAGTTGTAAAAACATGTATTCCCTGGAAATACGACCCAAGCCCCTTTCTCACTAGGCGGCGAGGTTAAAAATCACACAACATCCCTAGGATGTACTTACGGTCATGAATAAACCTCCGTGCTGGTGTACGGATTCGCCGCCGTACCGGTCACGGATATCCTGTCGCATCAGTCGTGGGTATCCCGCCACGTCGGTGGGGTATCCTCCAAACCTCAAATAACAAAAATATCATGTGCATTACATATAGTTGTTCACCGTGTAAGTGTGCAATCTTATATCAGTTAGGCCTCAACAGTAATTATTCAATCCTATGTATACATCCTTGGGATGTGTACATACCCGCATCACACCTGATGCCTTTATTACTTTCTCATCCCCTGGGGATGTCTCAATCTCATTAGATTACTTGTTCTTATTCACTTGCATCTCACTGATGCCTTTATCACATTCTTGGTGTCACACACGCACCCATTTTCACAAAGCTTTTCACTATTTAAAACAACTTCGAAATTGATAATTATATTACTACATACATGCTCTTGAAATTAAAGTACATGTTCAAGGTGTTCCCTACCTCAAGTCTTTGAATTTTCAAGCATCAAGGTCCCACGCGGCTCCTTGTGCTCATGATCACGCGTACCACCTATGGTACAACATAACACATATAACTCATCACTAAAGATGTAAAAAAAAAGGTCCAAGACCCTCCCTGAATCTCAAAGTCAACTATAAAGTTTAAGCAAAATTGTCAAAGTCGATTAATCGATATGCAATTCGATTAATCGATTCCCCAAATCGATTAATCGAAACCAAAATCGATTAATCGATTCTCAAATTGATTAATCAAGGTCTCCAACATAAAGCAGTCGATTCTTAAATCGAGTAGTCGAGATCTCAAAATCGATTAATTGATCCCAAATCGATTAATCGAAATCCCAATTCGATTAGTCGATTTCCCCAGGTTTCATTTCTCCAGTGGCTGGAGCTTCCCAGTCGATTAGTCGATTTTCAAATCGACTAATCGAAATCCAAATTGATTAATCGAAATCGGGCCTCCATGACTTTTGAACTTCTGGGCCAAAATCGATTAATCGAACTCCCATTTCGATTAATCGATTTGGCCAGATTCAGCCCCCTTTCGGGCTAATCTTCCAAATCTCTATCCTTTCTTTCTTATGCCAATAATCTATCCTTCTAAGCATATTTGACAAAATTTAATCATCCTACATCTATGCATTAACTTCAATTTAAAACTTACCTCAAAAATCCCCTCAAGGGATAGATTTGTTGGGTTTGATGGCTAGGGTTCCACCACTCGTTTCACGATCTCAAACACTTTGAATCCGTCAATGAATGCTCTTATTTACCCTTTGATTTGCATTCACTCTTCTCCTCAATAACTCCTCTTTACTTCTCTCTCTCCTCTTAACTCTTTCTTCAATAGTTCAAACAAAAAGAGAAATAGGGTTATTAAACCCTTATAATCCTCTTGTCTTGGTGCTAAGCACATACACCAAGACAGGTGTATGTGACTCCAGATCTTTACTGCACTCCACCCACTTACATCATATTCACATCACATTCGTTCATCACTTCTCAAGTCTACTAGTGAACTCCTATTTAGTCAAACCTATGACCAATCGAGCACGGATCCCAAAGTCACCGTTTAACGCAATTTTTCGAGTTATTACATTTTCCTTCTACGATTAATCATTCGATAGGCTGGAGTTTCCCTTCAAATAAGACAAAGTGTGACATTGTGTTAGTTGATTTGGGATTGAAGCAATGATCTCCAAGGTCTTTTACTGTCAATATTTAAAAATCTTGTTTCGTGCTTGTTTGTGCTTCTCAGTACATATTAGCACTAGACCACCTTGAGGCATACCCTTCTATGTTTAATATTGTTTGTATCAACTAGTACAAGCAGTATGTATCAATTCTTGTCTGTGGTTACTAGTAATAAGATTCTTTTACCTTAATCCCCATGTGCCTTTTGAAAATCTTATAATAGGATCTACCTAGAGTGCATGAAATGTTGAGAAAATATGATGGATAAGTAAAAACTAAATAATAAAAAACACAATAATTCAAATCCGAGGCACGAGAGCTATCACTCTTTAAATTGTTATCTGCCCCTGCCATAATCTATGGTCAACACCAAATTATTGGCAAACCAATTCTATGATACAACGGATCAGTTATGTGTTCTTGTGAAATGGTACGTGGAGAATATGCCATTTGAATGCTGATCCTTTGATTCAACAACACCAAGGTGACTCAAAGAGAAGTGTTTTTGCTTTGCAACATCCTCAACGATGATAGTGTTGGATATTTAATAAAATAAATATTTATTATTAATTTAATACTATTTATTTATTAGTTTGCTTATCTTTAAATGGTTCCTTAAATTTTTTGGTTCCGTGTGGAAAAGATGATTTTGTTAATACTTAACCTTCAACCTTCAAGTTAAAGTAATTTGAATTTTGAATTAATATTGGAGGGAAACATATCCCACCATAAGCTTAAAAGTGTTGCAAAATTTTTGCCCCACCTTACTATTTTACAAGAAAGATTCATGTCATATATATGGAAATTTACCTTTCATATTGTTTAGCTTGAAAAGAGAAAGATAACTCATAGCAGTGGTTCGTCACCGTGACGCGCACGTGTGCAATGTGCATATGGTGCAATTGGTACTTTTAAGGCGCACTTTGCACTTCGCACGACCGCATTGAAAAGATGCCCCAAAAGTTATAAATAGAGGCTAGAGGAGGGATTTGATTCACTTGCAATTTCGAATTTTACATCTGCCAACCAGAGCATTCTGTGTTTTTCGTTTCGTTGGGTCGCACACTACAGTGCAACATAATGTGTGATGGATCGGTGATTAACCGAGGCTTCATTGTATCCTAGAGGCAAATTTGTCGTTATCCCCTTGCATATATGGGGTAAACATTGTCTTAAAGATAATAATCTAATCGTGCCTTGAAGCTATTTTTCAGTCTATTTTCTATCACTTATTGTGCAACCTGCCAACAATTTTAAGATAATATTTTTCATGACACAAAAGGTGATGGATCTCTCCAACACAAAGATCACGAAACTCGAGTGCTTTAATGGCGCAAATTTCAAACAATGACAATTAAAAGTTCACTTCTTACTCACAACCTTGAAAGTCGCATATGTTCTCACTATGGACGTACCACTATCGGAGCATAAAGATGAAACACTTGAGGAGGGTAGAATCCGTTCGAAATGAGAAAACGATAATTACACATGCAAAGACTATATTCTTAACGCTCTCGTCGATTCTCTTTTTTATGTCTATCAATCTTACAAAACAGTAAAAGAGATATGAGAGGCTCTGGAACAAAAGTATCAAGTCGAGGAAGCCGACGTGCGCACCTATTTAGTAAGTTATTTAATTTCAAGATGTATGATTCTAAACCTATTTTAGAGCAAGTGCACCAGATGTAGACTATCTTCAATAATCTTATGGCGGAAGGAAGCACGATAGATGAAGGTTTTCACGTCTCTACGATTATTACAAACTTACCGTTCGGATGGAAAGATTACCGAAAGAATTTAAAACATACTAAACAAGATCGTACTACGGAGGAACTCTTAACTCATCTTTGCATCGAAGAAGAGGCTCGTCTATGTAACAAGGAGGAGGAGAATACTGAACTCGTCTTCGAGGCTCACATTGTTGAAGATGCATCCACATCGAAGAAGAAGTCCTAAGGGAAGAACTTCAAACTAATGCCAAATAAGAAGGGTTTAAGAGAGAAAAAGATAAGGAAAGGGTAAAGAAGCGTACTTATTTTTATTGTAAGAAATATGGTCATTTCAAACGTGATTATCGAAAAATCTTGAAAAAACAAATCAGACAAACGTTGTGAGTGAAGAAGATTTCGTTGCGGTGATCTCAGAAGTTAATATAGTAGATGGTGGAAATAAATGGTGGCTCGATTTTGGGGCTACTAGGCATGTGACCTCTGATAGAAATAATTCATGAGAAATTCCACTACTGTCAAAGTTGTAGGACAAGGTAAAGTTGTTCTAAACTTTACTTCTGGAAAACTTGTCACCCTTAATAATGTACTCCATGTTCCTGGATTCTGGAAGAATCTTGCATCGGCTTGTATTCTTAACAAACATAAATTCAAAATTATGATCGAATTTGATTCCATTGTACTTTCCAAAAAAGGGATGTTTGTAGGTAAGAGGTATGCCTCTTGCGGAAAGTTTAAGTTCAATATCATGACAAATTTGCTTCTTCGATTTATATGTGTGATTCAATTTTTTTATGACATAATAGATTAGGGTATTTAAATTTTCGTTTTATGAAAAGTATGGTTAAATTAGAATTTATTTCAAAAATACATATAGATTTTAGTAAAGACAGATGTAGTATATATGTACAATCTAAAATGACTAAGAAGTCATTTAAAAGTGTTGAAAGACTATTTAAACTATTAGATTTAATTCATACTGATTTGTGTAGTTTAAATAACATTACTACTAGAGATGGAAAAAGATATTTCATCACTTTTATTAATGATTGTTATAAATTTACATATGTTTTCCTTATTCAATTAAAAGATGAAGCATTTAGTAAATTTATTTCTTATAAGGCCTTAGTCGAAAATCAATTAGATTTAAAAATTAAGGTATTACGATCGAATAAGAGAGGTGAATACATGTCACATAAATTTTTAAATTTTTGTGACAAGTATGAAATTATTCATGAAGTGACTGCTCCATATTCTCCTCAATCCAATAGAATTGTCGAAAGGAAAAATCGGACTCTAGTAGAAATAGTAAATTCTATATATAACAAATTATGGTCTGAATTTAAATTTATGGGGTGAAGCTTTACTAACTGCTTGTTACATTTTAAATCAGATACCTCATAAAAAGTCCTCTAAAACTCTATATGAAGTTTGGAAGAACAAACCTCCCAAATTGCATTATTTAAAAGTATGGGGTTATAGAGTGCTAGTCAGGGTACCCGATTATAAACGTACAAAATTGGGTCCTAAAGCTATAAAATACATTTTTGTGGGATATTCTATCAATAGTCCTACATACAGATTTTTGGTATGTGAGCATAATAATATTTTTGAAAATGATTCAATTTTTGAATCAAGAAATACAATATTTTATGAGAATAAATTTTCTACTATTCCTAAACTTCTTGCATCCTCTGACTTAGAAGAATCTTCTAATTCTCCCCATCTCTCTAATAGTGAAGATGAAGAGATGGAACCTAAAAGAAGTAAGAGACCTAGAAAAGTCACTAATTTTGATTCAGATTTCTCTATTTATCTTGTAGAAGGAACCAGATATGAGAAAATTAAGAAAATGAAATTTATTTTGAGTATCGATGAAGATCCTAGAATGTTTGATGAAGCTATCAAATCTATTGACTCCGCATTTTGGAAAGAAACCATAAATGATGAAATAGATTCTATTATGTCCAATAATATATGAGAGTTAGTAGATTTACCACAAGGATCTAAACCTATCGGTTGCATGTGGATATTTAAAAGAAAATTTAATCCTTATGGAACTATAAATAAGTTTAAGACTAGATTTATTGCCAAAGGTTTTAGACAAAAATATGATATTGATTATTTTGATACCTATGCTCTAGTGGCTAGCATTTCTTTAATCATAATATTATTTGCTATTGCTTCCATATATAAACTTAAGGTTCATCAAATGGGTGTTTAACAACCTTTTTGAATGATGAACTTGAAGAGGAAGTATATATGAAACAACCATAAGATTTTATAATACAAGGACATAAAAATAAAGTTTGTAGACTCATTAGGTCCCTATATGGTCTAAAATAGGCTTCTAAATAATGACATAAAAAATTTGATAATATTATTTTATCATATGGATTCAAGATTAATGAATCAGATAAATGTATCTATAGTAAGATATCAAACGATAAGGGTGTGATAGTTTGCCTATATGTGGACGATCTCTTAATTTTTGGAACTGATTTAGAAAGAATTAATAATACAAAATATTTTTTGACTTCAAAATTTGATATGAAAGATATGGGTGAAGCCGATATAATTCTTGAAATAAAATTATTTAAATAAGATAATAATATTCTTTTATCTCAGTCACACTATATAGAAAAATTGTTAAAAAAGTTTAAACATAATGAAAAATTAGCACCAACACATTTTGATTCAAGTATAAAATTAAAACCCAATGATAACAGAAGTGTATCACAATTAGAATATTCTAGAGTAATTAAAAGCTTGATGTATGTTACTCACTGCACTAGACCCGATATTGCTTATGCAGTAGGAAAATTAAGTAGATATACTAATAATCTTAGTCATGCACATTGGAAAGTAATTGGTAGAGTATTAAGTTATGTTAATAAAACTATGGATTATGCACTACATTATGCTGGTTATCCTATAATACTTAAACGATATATAGACGTTAGTTGAAATAATGATACAGATGAATCAAGGTCTACTAGTGGATGAATATTTACTCTTGGAGGTATCGCAGTTTCTTGGGGATCAAAGATACAAACATGCATTACACATGTAACTATGGAATCGAAATTTAATACTCTTGCAGCAGGGAGCAAAGAAGCAGAGTAGTTAAGAAATTTATTATTAAAAATTCCTATTTGGCCTAAGTCTATGCCACCAATCTTTTTATTCTGTGATAATGAAGTGATAGTGAAGATGTACTATCTAAAGCTTATAGCAAAATTTATAATAAAAAGTCTAAACATATAAGTCTAAGATACAACTATGTTGGTCAATTATTTCGTGAAAGAGTCATTACTATAAATTTAATAAAGTCCTTTGAAAATTTAGCGGATCCATTTATAAAAGGTTTTACAAGAGATGTGTAAATTAAAATATCGGAAGAGATGAGTTTAAAGCCTAATAGATTACATCACCTATAGTGGTAACCCGACCTATTTTTTGTAGTTCAAAAACTAAAGGTTCAATGAGAAAAATAAATCATAAGAAGTGATTGGACATTATTAAAAAGTGTGAGTATACAACTCAAACCATCTCAAACAATAATGTGGTACTTATAACATAAGGAAGAGGTTGAGATCATTCTCTTAATCAGTCTATAACATATAATATTGAAATGTCTAAGTTACAATGATATTTTTGATAGAACTAACCTATATGAATTAAGAAGTGTGACCGCTTCAAAGATAGATAAAGGCTTTTCTTGAATAAAACTCATGAATACCGGAGTATAAGCACAAGGTCATAAAACGTGTTGGTTATAAAAACGAAATAAAACCTAGATTACTTATATGTGTGATATATCCGATTGATTATACAAGAAAATTAGTTCATGAATTTAGATCACTAAAAAATTTTATCAACTTTGATGTATTATCACTAAGTGAAGGCTCAATTTCTTAGGACACCTTCATTTATGTATACCGTAGTCAAGAAGTGCTCAAAATATTTGGTACATATATTTAATATCTTTGGTTATCAGATTTCAGATTGACGCTAAGGACCTATTTAACAAAATAGGGGAAAAATGTTGATATTTATTTTATAAATAGGGCAGGAATGTTGGATATTTAATAAAATAAATATTTATTATTAATTTAATAATATTTATTTATTAGTTTGCTTATCTTTAAATGGTTCCTTAAGTTTTTTGGTTCTATGTGGAAAAGATGATTTAGCTAATACTTGAATCTTCAACCTTCAAGTCAAAGTGATTTAAATTTTGAATTAATATTTGAGGAAAATATTTCCCACCATAAGTTTAAAAGTGTTACAAAAGTTTTATCCCACCTTATTATTTTACAAGAAAGATTTATGTCATATATATGGAAACTTACCTTCCATATTGTTTAGCTTGAAAAGAGAAAGATAGCTCATAGCGACGGTTTGCCGTCGCGTACGTGTGCGATGAGCGAATGGCGCAACTGACGCTTTTAAGGCGCACTTTGCAATTCACATGACAACATCGTCGCGAAGAGCCTTTCCTATTTGATATGAGATGGTCCGATCAGTTGACTCGTTGACCAGCCACAGATTGCCTTCACACATGTGCATTGCATGTGTGCACTAGGTAGTTCCCGACCGGACAAGTCAGTTAATGATTGTTGAACATCAAAAGTTGTAATTGTTCGAGCGTGACCATTGGATCCTTGCAACCGTTGATTGAATTGGTCAGGGTTCTCGATTGTAAGTGTAATAGCCCGAAAAATCACACTAAACTATAACCTCGGGATCCGTGCCCGATCGGTCACAGGTTTGACCAATTAGGAGTTCGATAGTTAGCGTAGAGTGTGATGAGTGAATGAGATGAGATGGTTGCGAAGCTATGTGGTGTGTGTTGTGAATCTGAAGTCACATACACCTATTGAGGTGCATGTGCTCAACACACAAGCTAGGGGGGATAAAAGGGTTTAATAACCCTAAAACCAATAGTTTTGGTTGTTGAGAGAGAAGTAAAGAAGAGAGAGAGAAGGAGAGCATAGTTGATGCAAGGAGTAAATGCTAGTTGAGGAAGGGGGATTCGAGCAATAAACGTTGGATTCGATGCGAGGGATCCGCTAGAAGCAAAGCTGGAACCCTAGCCTTCCAACCACTTGATTTGAAATCAATTTGAGATTGATTCAAGGTAAAAATTTTGTGAATAAAATGCATAGATTGTAGAAGTTAAATTGCAGTTGAAAATGGTTTAAATCATAGGATCATGGCTTAGAAAAATAGAGGAAAAAGTGTAGAGAAAGATTGGGAAGAACAGCTCGAAAGGGGCCGAATCTGGCAATTTCGATTAATCGAAATTGGGTTTCGATTAATCGAAATTGGGTTTCGATTAATCGAAATTGGCCAAGAAGTTGAAAAGTCAGAGGACCCCGATCTCGATTAATCGAATTGAATTTCGATTAATCGACTTTGGATTTCGATTAATCGATTTGGGTATCGATTAATCGACTGGGAACCTCCAGTGGACCCCAAGGGCTGGAGGAAAAGACTTGGGAAAATCGACTAATCGAAATGGGATTTCGATTAATCGATTTCAATTTTCGATTAATCGATTTGGGATCGATTAATCGATTTTAGGAACTCGATTACTCGAATTGATAATCGACTTGGCTGAACAGAGAATTTCGATTAATCGAATTAGGATTCGATTAATCGAATGAAAATCTCGATTAATCGATTTGAGAATCGATTAATCGATATTGACTTTCGATTAATCGATTTTGGAAATCGATTAATCGAATCAGATTCGATTAATCGATTTTGGAGTTCGATTAATCGACTGAGATAAATTATGTTAACTTTTGAGTTTGACTTTAAGATTCTTGGAGGGTCTTGGACCTTCTTTATTGCATCCTTAGTGATGTGTTTCACATGTTATGTGGTACCATAGGTGGTACGTGTGAACTAATGCACAAGGAGCCACGTGTGACATTGATGCATTGATCAAATGAAGACTTGAGGTAGGGAACACCTTGAACATGTACTTTATTTTTACAAGAGCATGTATGTAGTGATATAGAATTCAAATTCAAAATGTTTTATTGCTTAAGAATTGTGAAAAGTGTGTGTGTGTGACATCCATAAGAGTAATTATAATGAGCCATCCCCAGGGGATGAAGAAGTCAAGAGATAAGAGCATCAGGTGTGATATAAGTGAATGGATACATCCCAGGGATGTATCCAAGATTGAATCATGTTTGATAGGGCCTAACTGATATAAGATAGCACACTTACACGGTGAATAACTATATGTAAGGCACCGATATTTTTGTTATTTGAGGTTTGATAGGGTACCCCACCGACGTGGCGGGATATCCACGACTGACACGGCAGGATATCCGTGACCAATACGGGCATTTAAAACCGTGAGGGCCAAAGGAGACTTATCCAGACAGTAGCACACCTGTGGGTGTTGATTTGAGACAAGTGAAACCACGCCACCAATCTCCAGGGGAAAGGGGCTTGGGTACTATATGGTATTCCCAGGGAATACGTTAAAAATGTCTATATAGATGACGATGAAGGGTATCTCATCGGGGCTCGATGCTATATTGCTCGGGGACTACTTAAGTTGAAAGTTTAAGTTTTGCTTTAGGCCTTTTCAGCATCATTCATGAATAAGTGAAAACATAAGTAATTAACAGTAAAATGAAATGCTTTTAACTATTTTCATCAATAACTGCATAGACACATCATGCATGGCATATCATGGAATATATGTGAGTAATAATTTATATGTTCAACTGTGTTTTATTCTCTATTGAGCTAGGATGTAGCTCACCCTATAGACTATACGTCGCAGGTCCACTACTAGCAGCTGCCGAGGCTTCAGGAGATGCTGACCCCGGTGAGTCGGACCTTGCGGCCAGAGACGAGTTGGAGCCACCTCCTGAGGACTTCTTCTAGAGGACTCCGTTGTGCCACTTTGAGGGCTTTTTTGAGAGAGATTTGTACGGCTTGGTATGTCAAGCCTTGTTTTGTTTAACCGTATATATATTGAGTTGGGATTATTCTTTTGGGACGAACCATCTGTGATGATTGCTATCATCGATGGTTCGGATCGGTTCTCCATTCATGCAGAGGCATGGGGGTAGAACTGTCTTTTGGAGAACTGCTTTAATATAGATTTAAATTCTGCAATTTCATTTATTATTTTATTTTATGCTTGATATACCAATGTTCCGTGCATAGCTAAGGGGCACGGTCAAGATGATCGTGCTGATGGCACGGGTTTCGGGGTGCCGAAATTCGGGCTGTCACAGTAAGCAATTGACAGGCACAACCATCCCTAAAAGATGCCTCAAAAGTTATAAATAGAGGCTAGATGAAGGATTTGATTCACTTGCAATTCTGAATCCTACATATGAGTCCTTAGAATTCGTGTTCGACCAGAGCATTCCGTGTTTTTCGTTTCGTTGGGTCGCACACTACAGTACAACGTAGTGTGTGACGGATCGGTGATTAACTGAAGCTTCATTGTATCCTGGAATCAAATTTGTCGTTATCCCGTTGCATATAGGGGACAGATATTGTCTTAAAGACATCAAAGCCATTTTTTCGGTCTATTTTCTGTCACTTATTGTGCAACATGCCAACAGATAGTCCACGAGCTCGAAACCAACAACATTAGATTCTCTTCTACAAACGACACTCAAAACCCAACTCCTATTGCTCTTCCAAGGCATTAGAGACTCCTTGACTTCTTTTATCACCTCCTTGATTTAATTTATTACTCCTATGTAAACATAAACGAATTAAGCTCTCATGGCCTAAAGCCATAACTATAACAGTTTTTTTTTTTCAACTTTCATATAATACACATTAATAGCATATATCTTAGTGAGTGAAGGACTTAATATGATTTAACAAGGAAGAAGAGATAAATGGTTCAATGAAGTGGTGATAAGCATCACAAATATATTTGAAAGCCAGAAAAAATCACGTACTCTGGGTTAAGAGTCTAGAGCTCTATCTACTTTGCCTTCTTCGGGTTATTATGTTAGAGTTTGTATCCTAAAAAAATAGTCAATGATTTAATTGACTTAATCTTTATAATATGTTCATCCTTGATAGGATATTTTATGCATACTTTTGACTATGTATCACTTTAGGGCTTGATTTGCTTATCTCTTTAGAGAGACTGTCTTTCGAGATCATTTATAGGAGATTTATATAGGCTGCGTATGACATAGCTCTTTGATAACCCCTGCAATAGTAGAGTTCACCTGCTTTAGCAGGTTCCCATCCTCTTTGCTAACTTCCTGATTCCTGCTTTAGCAGGTAACCCTTATCTTTTAAACTCCTTGCATAGCAAAATTTAAATCCTCCTTTGCACGAAGTTAGAAAAGAGAATGGGAACCAACTAAAGCATGTGAACTCTCCTATCGCAAGGGCTAGCAGGGAGCTATGCCATACTCAGCCATAGTTTCTTTGATAGAGAAGTTTTAACTATATTCTTCTAATAGACTTAATTATCAATTCTATGTAAACCTGAAGTGTCCATAGTTTGAGGATGAGTATGGATAGTTCATCTTTGCTCATGGAGTTCCTACGGGGTTGCATTGTCTTTGAATGACATGGAGTTGTCTAGCTCTATGAGAAACTGATTGTCCTTGCGATCATAGGAGGAGAGACCACTGTGCTCTTCACTTTAAGAACTCTCTATTTTGATAAGCAAACATAGTTAGCTTTATTTCATTAGTTATATACTTGTGATTCCCAAAGGAGCAAGTTACAATATGGTGATGTGCTTTAATTTTGCCAACGATTGATGTGGTTCCGCTAGCTAATATATCGACCCTACTTGAAGCCTCTCCATCTAGTTGGTTTCAAGAAAAGCAGTAGGAATGTGTATTTGAGGAGATTGACAAATCTGAGAGCTTTCTATTGATTCATCACCAAAAAAACAAAGATATAAGAACCTTCTAATAACTTATTAGAAACGTTTTCAAATTTCTTCGTTGAATTTATTTAAACTAATCGAAGAAAAATTGCATGTTTTGACTTTCTTAGGTTCGCCCTCGATGAAACCCTAACTTGTACTTGCTCTGAGAATTGGGGTGGTGTGGCCTTTTATGGCATTGCGATGTAGAGGGTAATGAAGCTGGTGGAAGAAGAAGCGAGTTTTGGTTTTGGTTTGTGGGAAGGTTTTTGAATGGATGGATTATGTCGAGCCTTTTGAAGAAATTCTAATCTACGTGGATGTTGTTTTAGCATAAAAGCTCATAATTGGGGATGGTGGTAGAAATGGAGTTAGTGAGCAGCTTATGGTGTATGAGGCCATCATCTAAATTGGATTCCCTCCTCACATTGTATTGAAAATTGATCTGCTCAATATCATTGTGATTCACAGCAGTAAACACCTTAAAATGGACATCATAATCGAATTCTATAGATTTACATGCAAGCCATTTATTTTAAAAATATTTGATCGCTTTGAATCACACTATGAAGATTTTTTTTTAATATCATCTCCGACCTTCCAAATCTTTTGTATCATGCCATTTGAATCACACAAAACAATTAGTAAAACAACATGCCATGTGTACACAATCAGTGACCCAAAAACCCATTCCAATTCTTCATTTGCAATGTGGCCAGTTATATTATATACTCATATTTTAATTACAAAAAATGAGACAGGATTTGTTAATATCAAAATGTTCTAATATTATATTAGGTTATGTGTGCACTTTTGGCATTGAAAAAGCTGGTTCGGATGACATATATTAAAATACCCTTAGATAATGACTTAGGTTTACCCATTTAATGCACGAGTCCAACATGTATGTTTGGGCCGGGTCATCTCTATTAAAAGAATTAAAGGGTGGATTACCTAGTCGGGTCTCAACTCTTTGTAATCTATCCATCGGTGTCCCAACTTCGTGAAATGACCTAGCAGGGTCTTGACCCTAAACCTTTTTTTATTATTTACTTGCAAGGGTCTGAAAAATCTGCACATGTATTTTTTTCAGTTTAAGTTAAACTATAGAGGACCAAAATACCTTAACATGAATTTAATAAAACACCCATCCTTCCATAACTAGAAGGTTGGTATTTTCTCTGCTATTCATCTTCTTCCTACTGACGATTTTGGGTTTCCTCTTCTCTTCATCTTCTTCTTGTAAAGATAGCATATTCCCTTCATTTTGCAGTACGGAAAAACTCGACGCTACTTGTTGCTCCAATATTTGAACTAGGTATGCCTGGGTAGCTCTTATTTTGAAGATATGAATTTTTATTAAAGCAATGAGCAGAGATCTGCAAACCCTCCTTTCTTGTCGCTGATTTTTATGAACATTGAAAGCATTAGGATCCCATATAGCCCCAACCCCCTCTTCCCTTCATCTTCTTCTCTACTGACGAAGCAAGAGGAAGAAGTGTGTTGCTGTCGTCTCTGCAAAACTTCAACATTGGCCGACATTGTATCTTCTTCCGATCACGTACGTCTAAGATTTTCTGCGTGCACATCTCCAGCCGTCCGGTAAACTCATAAGAGCAACTTATAAAATACTGTGGTAGTAATGTTGCCCTAAATATCTAACTTTTCTTTTAATGAATGGCTTGTTTGAGCTATATACAAATGTAGTAATGTTACCCTAGATGCTGAATCTTTATTTTAATGAATGACTAATTTAATGTAGATAGAAATATAATAATACTGTCTTAAATGCTTAACCTTTCTATCAAATGCTTGTTTGGGGTAGATAGAAATGTAGTAATGCTGCCCTAAACTCATAAAGAGATAATTATTGATCGGGATAATTATCTCATATCAGTACATTATTATTTGATATCAGTCCTTTGATGTTCTGACATTAGTACTTGACAGTATTTTGTAACTCATGGAGGACAAAATGTAGTTTAATTCTGAGAATGAGCCTGATATCAGTCTTGCAATGTCCTACATCAATACATTATTGTCTGATATCAGTTCGTTAATGTCCTCGCATCAGTATATTATTGTTTGATATTAGTCCTTTGATGTTCTCACATCAGTACTTGACAGTATTTTGTAATTCATCTCAGTCAGTATAGTTTAATTCTGAGAATGAGCTTGATATCAGTTTTACACTGTCTCACATGAAAACATTATTGTCTGATATCAATCCTTTAATGTCCTCGCATCACTACATTATTGTCTGATATTAGTCCTTTGATGTTCTCACGTCAATTCTTGACAGTATTTTGTAACTCATGCAGGTCAAAATGTAGTTTAATCCTGAGAATGAGTTTGATATTAGTCCTGCACTGTCTCACATCAATACATTATTGTCTGATATCAATCCCTTAATTTCCTCGTATTAGTACTTGATAGTATTTTATAATCCATGCAGGTTAGAATGTTGTTTAATGCTGACAATGAATCTAATATCAGTCCTGCATTGTCTCATATCAATACATTATTGTCTGATACCAGTCCCTTAATGTTCTCACATCAGTACTTAATGGTATTTTGTAACCCATGCAGGTCAGAATGTTATTTAATACTAACAATGAGTCTAATATCAATCTTGCACTGTTTTACATCAATACATTATTATCTGATGTCAGTCCCTTAATGTTCTCACATTAGTACTTGACAGTATTTTGTAACTCATGCAGATCAGAATATTGTTTAATGCTGACAATAAGTCTAATATCAGTCATGCACTGTCTCACATCAATACATTATTGTTTGATATCAGTCCCTTAATATTCTCACATCAGTACTTGACAGTATTGAATGACTTGGTCTCATATGAGTCACTTACGACAAACTGTTAATGTCATTAATTTTCGGAGAAATGACAGTTGATATTAGGGAAATCTGTTTATTGTTATAAGTATATTTATTAATTTTTTGTATGAATTATGTTAGATCTATTATGAGACTGTCGTAGTTTTCAAAGAGGCCATATTTTTCTAAGACCGGTCTTGTGGCTGAATTCGCTCATGATAAACTGTAAGTGCATTTGTTTTTTTGAAAACTTTCTAAAACATGTTCATAAATGAATTATAACGTAATATTATAAATTATACATAGGAGGATAAATTTTCATGTTCTACCCTTAGGTTCTCAACTCTAATAGCTGCTTTATCGCCTATGAAGCTTGAAGCTCTTAGTTTAACTGCAGTGAAGCAACTTCTTCATCTAATAGATATTCCTACAATCAACGAGCTGATATACATATTAATAGAAAATTTTGATTATGAGTCTAAGAGGTTCTCCATTGGCGGCCGTACTGTTGGTTTTCCCTTGCTAGAAATGTCCGCTTTACTCGGTCTTAAGCATGTTGGAATTATCCCTAGAACTTTGGGAGAAGGTTCAAATATAAAAAATGAAGTCATTAATTTCTTTTGTATGAAATATTTTGGTCGAGTAGATAGTATTAGTGTCAGTGAAATAGAAAAGGCAGTGACTGTTGCTAGTATAGAGAAAGAGAGAGTCGATTTTACTTATCTCACCTTATTGTATATTCTTGCGACATTCATGATACCGAATAGCTTTAAGACAATTAAAGAAACGTACATGAGATTAGTTTATAATATCGAGTACTTCAACAGAATTTCATGGAGACGTGTTACTCATACATGTTTGTTAAACTCCCTTTGATCTGTTGCTTTAAATTTTAAGATGAGCGGTGTGTATATCAATCTTAATGGTTGTACCTTTGCATTACAGGTTAGCCATTGCCTTTGTAAATGTTATCCATTTGCACACCGTTTATCGCATAATAGACATATTCTCTAACAAATCTTTAGTTTGTTTGTTTTAGATTTGGGCATACGAGCACTTTCAACCATAGCACCGACTTTAATTATCGATGATTTTTCAAGATATACGAAGTATACCTCAGTAAAAAGTCATCTCGAAAGTATTATAGTACAAACCTTAATAATCCTAAGGTATTATTGGTGTCAACTCATACAAATCATAACTTCAAATCTTAAAGATTAGAGTTTAACGAAAAGGAAAAGAAAAAACTCCACCTGCAAAATGGAGAAGACGAAGAGTGGAAGGGAGACTGAAAGTCCACCTCTGCAATGGTCGACGATAATCTTTTCTCCTCAACGGCGATAAGAACCGGTGGGGTTTGCAAATGCCTTAGCTTAGCAGGCCGGTGGGTTTGAAATGAAGAGGAAAAAAACAAATGCCAGCCGCTTCATCTTCTTTCTTTTTAAATGAAGGGCATTTTCATTATTTTCATTGTCTTTAAGTAATGACATTTTTGGCATTTCCTCTTTTTCAAATATTGGCAATTTTCTCCTTTTATTACACACGTGTTCATTCCGTTTGAAGTTAAAACCCACAAACTAAAAAGTTTGAGGATCTTAAATCATGCTGGGTCGTTTCATGAAGTTGGGACCCCGGTGGGTAAATAGGGGGATAGTTGGGACCCCGGTGGGTATTTAACTCTTGAAATAACTGAGCTTAAGCCTTGTCCAGACGCCCAATTAGGGGTCTCAATGGTCAGGGCCAGGCTTTAAATGATCCGAGTTTTAAATGGGCTAAAATGGTCGGCCCATGTGCAACCTGTTTATTATTCAAACTGGGCTGACTAAAAAATAACCTAGCCTAGACCCTGCCTGAGTACTACATGGCCCACACATATTCAAGCTTTTTTCGGGCCGGACCCGACAAAGCCCATTCAAGCCACATTTTTAATCTTTTTAGGGTGAATTCGGGCCGCACATACGACCCTTTAGAGCAAATGTACTTGAGGTAATTACCAAATATACCCTCATTTTAAAACACTAATGGATTAAAACAAAGATAATATAATAATTTCACTAATATTGACTAATATATATATAATGAAACAGTTGTATACTAATATATACATACATATTTTTATGGGTGGATTACCCAGTCGAGTCCCAACTCTTTGTAATCTACCCACCGATGTCCCAACTTCATGAAATGACCCAGCAGGGTCTTGACCCTAAACTTTCTTTTACTATTTACCTGTAAGGGTCTGAAAAATCTGCACATGTATTTTTTTCAGTTTAAGTTAAACTATAGAGGACCAAAATACCCTAACATGAATTTACTAAAACACCCATCCTTCCATAAGTAGAAGGTTGGTATTTTCTCTGCTATTCATCTTCTTCCTGTTGACGATTTTGGGTTTCCTCTTCTCTTCATCTTCTTCTTGTAAAGATAGCATATTCCCTTCATTTGGCAGTACGGAAAAACTCGACGCTGTTTGCTGCTCCATTATTTGAACCAGGTATGTCTGAGTAGCTCTTATTTTGAATATATGAATCTTCATTAAAGCAATGAGTAGAGATTTGTAAACCCTCCTCTCTTGCCGCTGATTTTTATGAACATTGAAAGCATTAGGATCCCATATAGCCCCAACCCCCTCTTTCCTTCATCTTCTTCTCTGCTGATAAAGCAAGAGGGAGAAGTGTGTTACTGCCGTCTTTGTAAACCTTCAACATTGGCCGAGATTGCATCTTCTTTCGATCACGTATGTTTAAGATTTTCTGCGTGCACATCTCCAGCCATCCGATAAACTCATAAGAGCAACTTATAAACTACTGTGGTAGTAATGTTGCCCTAAATGTTCAACCTTTCTTTTAATGAATAGTTTGTTTGAGCTATATACAAATGTAGTAATGTTGCCCTAAATGCTGAATCTTTGTTTTAATAAATAACTTATTTGATGTAGATAGAAATATAATAATACTGTCATAAATGCTTGTTTTTAGAGATAATTACTGATCGGGGTAATTATCTCACATCAGTATATTATTATTTGATGTCAGTCCTTTAATGTTCTGACATCAGTACTTAACAGTATTTTATAACTCATGTAGGTCAGAATTAGTTTAATTCTAAGAATGAGCCTGATATCAGCCCTGCAATATCTTGCATCCGTATATTATTGTCTGATATCAGTCCGTTAATGTCCTCACATCAGTACATTATTGTCTGATATTAGTCCTTTGATGTTCTCACATCAGTACTTGACAATATTTTGTAACTGATGTCGGTTAGTATAGTTTAATTATGAGAATGAGATTGATATCAGTCCTGCACTGTCTCACATGAATATATTATTGTCTGATATCAATCCTTTAATGTCTTCGCATTAATATATTATTGTCTGATATCAATCTTTTAATGTCTTCGCATTAGTACTTGACAGTATTTTGTAACCCATACAGGTCAGAATGTTGTTTAATGCTGACAACGAGTCTAATATCAGTCTTGCACTGTCTCACACCAATATATTATTGTCTGATATCAGTCCCTTAATGTTCTCACATCAGCACTTGACAGCATTTTGTAACCCATGCAGGTCAGAATATTATTTAATGCTGACAATGAGTCTAATATCAGTCTTGCATTGTCTCACATCAATACATTATTGTCTGATATCAGTCCCTTAATGTTCTTACATCAGCACTTGACAGTATTTTATAACCCATGCTGGTCAAAATATTGTTTAATGCTGACAATGAGTCTAATATCAGTCTTGCACTGTCTCACATAAATACATTATTGTTTGATATCAGTTCCTTAATGTTCTCACATCAGCACTTGACAGTATTTTATAACCCATGCTAGTCAGAATGTTGTTTAATGCTGACAATGAGTCTAATATCAGTCCTACACTATCTCACATTAATACATTATTGTTTGATATCAGTCCCTTAATATTCTCACATCAGTACTTGATAGTATTGAATTACTTGGTTTCATATGAGTCACTCACAACAAACTGTTAATGTCATTAATTTTTGAAAAAATGACAGTTAATATTTGGGAAATATGTTTATTGTTATAAGTATATTTATTGATTTTTTGTATGAATTATGTTAGGTCTTTTATGAGACTGTCGTAATCTTTAAAGAGGCTATATTTGTCTAAGACTGCTCTTGTGGCTGAATTCGCTCATGATAAATTGTAAATGCATTTATTTTTTTGAAAATTTTCTGGCACATGTTCACAAATGAATTATAATGTAATATTATAAATTATACACAGGATGATAAAATTTTATGTTCTACCCTTACTCAGATAGCTGCTTTATCGCCTGTGGAGATTGAAGCTCTTAGTTTAACTGTAGTGAAGCCTCTTCTTCGGCTAATAGATATTTCTATAATCAACTAGTTGATATACATATTAATAGAAAATTTTGATTATAAGTTTGAGAGATTCTCCATTGGCGGCCGTACTGTTAGTTTTTCCTTGCTAGAAATGTCTGCTTTACTTGGTCTTAAGCATGTTGGAATTTCCCTGGAACTCTAGGAGAAGGTTCGAATGTCAAAAATGAAGACATTAATTTCTTTTGTATGAAATATTTTGGTCGAGTAGGTAGTATTAGTGTGGCAGCCCAAATTTTGGCACCCCGAAACTCGTGCCATCAGCACGATCCTCCAGACCGTGCCCCAAAACTATGCACGGAACATTGGTATAATAATCAAAGATAAATAAATAAAGTAATAATTGCATAAAGCGAAAAAATAACATGTCCATCTGGCACCACAAAAGACAGTTCTACTTTCATGTCACTGCATGAACAGAGAACCGATCTGAACCATCGATGATAAACAGATCACCCCAAATGGTTCGCCAAAAGAAATAATCAATTTAATTATATTATCCGTAAAAAATAAAGGCTTGACATATCAAGCCATACAATCTTCTCTCAAAAACTACTCTCTGTCAAAGTACACAGCAAAATCTCCTAGAAGAAGTCCTCGGGAGGAGGCTCCAACTCGTCTCCAGGCACATATTTCGAATCACCCGGATCTACGTCTCCCGAAGCCTCAGCTGCCACTAACAAAGGACCTGTGACGTATAGTCTAAAGGGGTGAGCTACATCCTAGCTCAATAGGGAACAATACAATGAACATATAAATCAAAATCTCACATATATTTCATGATATTCTAAGCATGATGTGTCTATGAAATTGCTAGAAAACGGTTTAAAAGGTCATGATTTGCATTCAAGTTTATTGGTAATTTGCATGTCTTACTTTACTGTTAATTTATCATGAATGACACTGAACATGCCTAAAGCAAAACTTAAATCTTCAACTTAAGTAATTCCCGAGCAATAGTGCATCGAACCCCGATGGAATACCCACCATCATCGCCTAAATAGACAGTTGTAAAAATATATTCCCTGGGAATACTATCCAAGCCCCTTTCTCAATATGCGGCGGGGTTAAATCTCAACTCAACATCCCTGGGATGTGCTTACTGTGTACGGATAAACCTCCGCACTGGTGTACAGATTAGCCGCCATACCGGTCACGGATATCCTGCCACGTCAGTCGTGGGTATCCCGCCACGTCAGTGAGGTATTCTAAACAAACCTCAAATAACAAAAATAACATGTGCTTTACATATAGTTATTCATCGTGTAAAGTGCTATCTTATATTAGTTAGGCCTCAACAGTAATTATTCAATCATATATATATCCCTGAGATGTCTAATTTACTTGTATCACACTAATGCCTTTATTTCTTTCTCATCCCCTGGGGATGTCTCATTTTCATTTGCTCTCTTAGTCTCAATTACTCGCATCACACAGATGCCTTTATCACATTCTTAGTGTCACACACACACACACCCATTTTCACAAAGCTTTTCATAGTTAAAACATTTTCAATTTTGATAAATATATCACTACATACATGCTCTTGCAATTAAAGTATATGTTCAAGGTGTTCCCTACCTCAGGTCTTTGAAGGTCCAAGCATCAAGGTCCCATGCGGCTCCTTGTGCTAGCTTTCACATATACCACCTATGGTACATTACAACACGTGTAACTCATCACTAAATATGCAATAGAGAAGGTCCTAGACCCTCCATGAATCTCAAAGTAAAACTAGAAAGTTAAGTAAAACTGTCAAAGTCGATTAATCGATTCCCAAAATCGATTAATCGAAACCCAGATTGATTAATCGATTTTTAAAATCGATTAATTGAAACTCAAATCGATTAATCGATTCCCAAAATCGATTAATCGAGTTTCAAATTCGATTAATCGATCTCAAATCGATTAATCGAAATCTCTAACATAGTGAGGTCGATTCTAAAATCGAGTGGTCGAAAATTCGAAATCGATTAGTCGATCCCAAATTGATTAATCGAAATCCAAAAATCGATTAATCGATTTCCCAACTCGATTAGTCGATTTTTCCAGGTCTTGTCTCTCCAGCCACTGGAGGTACCCAGTCGATTAGTCGATTCCTAAATCGATTAATCGACCTTCAACTTCGATTAATCGATTTCCAAATCGATTAATCGAAATTGGGCATCCCTGACTTTTCAACTTTCGGACCAAAATCGATTAATCGAATCCCCATTTCGATTAATCGATTTGGCCAGATTCAGCCCCCTTTCGGGCTGTTCTTTCAAATCTTTTCCCTTCTTTTTTAAGCCTTTAATCTATCCTTTTAACCCTACTTGACTGAATTTAATCATCTACAATCTATACATTAACTTCAATTAAAACTCACCTCAATAAATCCCTTAAAGGATTGATTTGTTGGGTTTGGTGGTTAGGGTTTCAGCTTTTGCTTCAACGATCCTAATGCGTTGAATCCGGCAATCAATGCTAACTCCTCCTCTTGATATGCATTAACATCTAGCCTCCATAACTCCTCTTTACTCCCTCTCTCTCTTTCTCTTCTTAATTCCTTCACCAACCAAGACAAAAGGGTTTCTAGGGTTATTAAAACCCTTATATCCTTTCTCTTGCTTGTGTGTTAAACACATACACCAGAGATAAGTGTATGTGACCACTAACTCACACTATACATCACGCTTAGGTCACATTTGTACTATGTCAGCTCATCACTCCATGTTCATTGTTTGACCATCACTTGGTCAACCCTACGACCAATCAGGCACAGATCCCGAGGTCAAAGTTAAACGCTCAATTTTTTAGGATATTACAATTAGTATCAGTGAAATAGAAAAGGCAGTGACTGTTGCTAGTATAGAGAAAGAGAGTTGATTTTACTCGTCTCACCTTATTACATATTCTTGCGATATTCATGATACTAAATAGCTTTAAGACAATTGAAGAAACATACGTGAGATTAGTTTATAATATCGAGTACTTCAACAAAATTGCATGGGGACTGATTACTCATACATGTTCCTTAAACTCTCTTCGATCTGCCGCTTTAAATTTTAAGAGGAACGGTGTGCATACTAATCTTGATAGATGTACCTTTGCATTACAGGTTAGCCATTATCTTTGTGAATATTATCCATTTGCACACCGTTTACTGTATAATAGACATATTTCCTAACAAATCTTTAGTTTGTGATTTGTTTTAGATTTGGGCATACGAGCACTTCCCGACCATAGCACCGACTTTAATTATCGATGATTTTCTAAGATATACGAAATATACCTCAGTAAAAAGTCACCATCGAAAGTATTACATTACGGAGCTTAATAATCCTAAGGTATTATTGGTGTAAACCTCAATCAATTCCATTTTATAGCTTTGAATAAATGAAGAAGTCGCTTCTTCTGATAACTTAGTCTCATCCTCCTGGTAACATATCCACAGATAATTTCAAATTTTGAATTAATTGATCGTGAATTACTAAAGGAGGTGATCCAGGATAGGATTAATGATTATGTTGGTTGTGAATTCAATCGTCTTCAACTCTTAGAAATATCTTTTAAAGAACAAGGTAGTCGCATCACAATGTTGGAGAAGTCCAATAGCTAACTTGTTCAACAAGTTCGAAGACAAAAGAAGTTGAACAGTGATCTAAGGAAGGGCCTAAAATTATTAGAGTTGGAGATTACAATTTTAAAGGTAAGCTACTTACTAAAAATTATTGTTATTTTTTATAATATTTTTAAAATCTAACTAATAGATTAATATTACAAAACAGGGCCAACGTAAAGAGTACGATTTAAACTCCTTTCCCAATCACAATAAAGATGTGGGAAGGAGTAGTTTTACTGAAAAGAATGACACCCAAAATATAAGTCCTCCCACTAACCCACCGAGGGATAGGGAAGTAAAAGGCAAAAAAAAAGTGCAAATCCATCGAGAGAGCAACGTGAAAGTCAAGGAAGAAGTGCAAGTCTCTCGGGATAGTGACGTCAAGGGCAAGGAAAAAGTGCAAGTCCTTCGAAATAGTGACGTGAAAGGCAAGGAAAAAGTACAAGTCCCTCGAGATACTTATAACCAAAATAAGGCTAGTCAAAATATATGTATGCTTATGAAATTAGAGTCGATCACTATGGACCCTCGGACTGATGGAACGAGTCTCTAAGACAATAGATGATGGGAAGAAGAATTGTGAAGAAACATTTATAGAAGATGAGTATAAATTGTCTCGTGTATCATTCGAAGGCAATAAGGATGATCATCTGATACATGTGTCCTCAAAAGAAGATAAGAGGGGAATTGCTAATATAGATAATGAAAAATATATGCCTTTCATTGTTGTTATCGATAAAATGATACGAATTTCAGAGAGGCTAGCAAATCAAACGTCTATGAAAGAAGACAATGATAGAGAATTTTTCGGAGAGATGAGAGAAGAATCTATAAAGGAAACCAGAGTTACATCAACACCCGATAACAATAAAAAGAAACCACTTGGCATTAGTGAAACCAAGTCAGTAGGCGTAATGGATACTTACAAGCGAGTGTGGGCTAGTTTAAGAGGCCGAGCTACTCTGCAAACAACATCAGTAAATAATTTTGAGGGATCTTTACAAATCCCATTACCACCGGCCACTTCATCTTGCCGATCAACCCCACAAGGTCAATTTTCCAAATGTCCACTCCCATACACACGTACCTTCACAGTGGGTAATAAACGAACCCTCAAAAATAACTTCGGAGAAGATGGAAAGGTGATCTCTACAAATGCTGAAATTAAAAAATTTTATGTTTTTAAGAGTGTAAGTTTCCAACGTATTTAATCATAGGGTATACATGCAGGAAAGGGCAAAGAGAAGAAAGTTTGGTATTAAATCTACAACCAAGAGACCACCTCCAAAGGGTGTGCTGAAGGTGAATGGTCAATTAGCTAACATAAATGTTCAAACATATATGTTAAATTTAATTAAACGTTTGTTAATATATGTGTGCTCTATCCACAGAAGGACTATGACGGTTTCTACTGGCCTATGAAACCACTAACACAGAATGATAAATATGAGATAGATAATGCTCTCAATGATGGCCTCGTGGAGTAGGGTTTCACCCTTTTGAAAGTTATTGAGTTATAGTTAATGTAATTCAATTCTTCTCTTGACTAAGCCTATGTGGCTTTGTAGACGTGAGATTCACGTGACTGATAGACTGTCTATCACGGCGAAGAATTTGTTCTCAGTTTACGGTACTAATTGGCTTGATAGTGAGGTAAGGCCAATATTCTAAAAGGCACACATGCTTATATTCATAGATTCGTCCGTCTGATATACATAGGTCGTTTGATGTCAGTCAATCCGATCATCCTATTCTTTTAGAAAGTACATATCTTTATTGGTATCCATTAGAGTGATATGTGACTTTATTTTATAGGTAATTGATGCATAGTTTATCTTGATGAAGAAATGAGAGAACGATCATAAAAAGAAATTTATAAAGAGTCATTTCTTCTCAACATATTTTATCATAAGAGTCAAATTTTCTATTTTCACTTCCTATAATTTATAATTATCTCCTAAACCTATTTCATATTTTGTTTAGACGAAAGTGAAAGAATCGTTGGTCAAAGACGAAGTCGATACAAATAAAAACCTTATCGCTTGAACTTCACCTCAGGCATTAGGATATAAAATAAGCGAATGTGAGAAAATAATTGGATAAATTTTAGAGGCTTCCTTCGTACTTGTACTATTACTAGAGTCTGCCACTCATCTTAACTAAAATGTGGCTCTACTTAACAAGTTTACCTTTCCGCCAATAGAGACTATCACTGGTCTTTATTCATATTATACATGAAGGAGAGAAAAGTTGAGTATTTAGACTCGTTTAGTGGACAAAGTGACAGTGTCTATTGTCTGGACATTATAAACATATTGGTACGTATATATTTCAACTCTAGATCCTTATTGTTATATGTCAAATTAATAAAATTTGAGTGTTTCTTAAATATAGAAAAACTTTCTTTTTAAGATCCTAGCTCAACAAGGCGACGACAATATCGACATCAGAGATTGACCGGTTACTAGACCGATTGCTATCCCGCACCAAACAAATTACTTTAATTGCAGAGTCTTTATGATAAAGTACATAGATTACGCAAACCGTGGGCTTAGTTTCCATTTTGATCAATGTCATATACCTTACTTTAGAGATGGGATTATACTATAGTTACTTAGAGGAGAAGCTAAACCTTGACAAATTTTGATATAAAATGATCCAGTCTTTTATATCGTATGCTACTTTTCTCTTACCACATCAAACACACACTAGTTTATCAATATGTTCATCAACAATGAAATATATTTTTTAAAATTGAACTATGAGTTCTTAAGACTTTATTTGACTTGCACTATCATGTAGCAATTCTAAGTTTATTCTTTTCTGTAAAGTATTTTTCAATTAAATTACATTTGTACTGTCATTTATCATTGTCGCATTTATTTTCTATTATATGGTCAATTTAGTTGTAATTATATCTCAAATCTTTATACAGAGAAGCTGAAATAGACGTGTATTTTGGTTGTAAAATGCGTGGACATTGAATAAAAGATTGTCCGCAAAAAAAGATCGTTGACAAAAAAGGTGCACCCCTGTGTTACTGTAAAAAAACAACAATGCTTCTAATTTCAAACTCTAACAGGAATCTCAACCGTAAATATTATAAGTGTTACCATTATGAGTTCTTCAGATGGGAGGACGAATGTTCGAAATTTATAAATCGGACCTCGGGTACGATGAAACGGTTCACTTAGACAATGCACGTCCTCTTTGGTACTGCCAGAAGCAATCAACGCTGCGAGTTTCAAACTCTCTCAAGAATCCCGGGCGTAAGTACTTTACATGTTATCAATGTGGGTACTTTAGCTGGTTGGACGAAAGTTTCCGACCCTCGATGCCGGCGTCAAGGCTGGAGAATATTGAAAGGGACGATTTAAAAGTAAAAGTGACGGTGGAGATTAAAGAACTCTCCAAAAAATTTGAAGTGATTACGTCAAGAAGCAGTAAAAAAAAAGGGAGCCTTCCTTGATTTAGGATTATCTATATATTTTGGTTAGCTTTATTTGGGATTGTTTAATAATTTGGCAACGAAGGCATATATAATTTCTTGAAAGTCATTTATAGAAGTAAATGTAGTTTAATACCATATTGTTGTAAAGGTGCGTACTACTACAAACTTTTTCAGATTTTGTTTGACTGTTTTGGATATACATGCAACTAATGTGATAGATGAGATGACTAAAATTATGTAAAATTATTGATGGGTCTCAATAGTTTTAAGGAAAAAGAAAAGTGTATTTCAGGTCTCTAATAGAAGCCGAGGTATATTCTCATGCATATATATATATATGTCAATGTGTGAACTAAGGTGTCTTCTTTCAATTTGGTGATATTCAATCAATTCCTCAACGGCATAGTGGACTCACATGAGTCTGTGGGACTTATAAGCGCCCGTTAAAGACTCATGTGAGACCCAACACAGGTAAATTGCTTATTGGTATGTCACTGTATTAGACTATAACGGGACTATTGGTACGTCACTATTATCGGACTATATCATGACTAATCTCATTGTTTATTATGTTTGGATCCTACATGTCTCACGTCAGTCTAATATGGACTTATAAGGGTCAGTAAATGACTCATAACAAACCCACTCATAAAAATTGGTAATTGGTACATTACTGCTATCAGACTATACCCAATCTGATGTCATTGACCATCAGATTGGGAGCCTACATGTCTCACATGAGTCCCGCTTTGACTTATAAGAGTCAATAAGTTACTCATATGTGACCCAGTAATACCAAATTCCCGTTTATACATCACTGATAGACGACTAACTTGACTGATCGAAATTCATATCATATTTAGATTACAGTCTCACATTAGGCTAACTTGAACTACAGGTCTCAGTAAATGACTCATACCAGACCCACTCTCGAAATATGGTTATTGGTATATTACCGTTATCAGACTATAACTATTGATGTCATTGACTATCAGATTGAGAGCGGACATGTCTCACATAAGTCTTTCTTCGACTTGCATGAGTGAGTAAATGACTCATATATGACCAAGTCATACAAAATCATAAGCTAATACCTCAAAGTTGACTATCAGATTTAAAGCATACAGGTCTAACATGAGACTCTCTTGGACTTATATGAGTCAGTAAATGACTCATACCAGACTAAGTCATGCAATATCCCTATTGGTACTTCAATGCTCGTAGTGTTCAACATGATTATTACCATCGAAATTCATATTTGGATCCGACATGTCTCACGTAAGTCTAACCTGGACTTATAAGAGTCAGTAAATGACTCATATCTAACCCAGTCATGGGAAGTCCCTATTGATACATCACCGTTATCATATTATAACATTGGGTGATGTTATTGATAATCAGATTTGAAGCATACAGGTCTAACATGAGACTCACTTATACTTATATGAGTTAGTAAATGACTTATACCAGACCAAGTCATGCAATATCCCTATTGGTACTTCAATGCTCGCAGTATTCAACATGACTATTACCATTGTCTATCATACTATAACTTGACTTATAAGAGTCAGTAAATGACTCATATCTCATTGTCTATCACATTTGGAGCGTACAAGACTGACATAAGTCATGCTTGGACATGTAGGAGATAGTAAATGACTCTTATGAGACCCAGTCATGCAAAAACCATTATCCAAGTCACCGTTATTAGTGTTTAACTTGACTGATGTAAGCAGCATCAATATCCAAGTCACTATTATGATTGTCTATTTCTGACAAGACTACTCATAACAATATTCTAAACTCACAATTTCACAACTTCACAACTTCAGCACATGATATCACATATTCACAAATTCACATTATCGAAACCACTGACTTCCACAAATTCACAACTTCAGCATATCAATTTGTTGGCAATAGCATAACATCACTGACTGATATCAGGCTTATACGTCAGAATATCTGACACACATTGCTCTCTAAAAGCAACTATCTCTTTTACTTGAAATTGGAACTTATCTTCTCTCCCGGCCATTATATTTTCGACGTATTTTAGGACGAATAGTGCACAGTCCGCCAACCGCTGAGGATGTTTTGAGAGGCCCTTAGTGAATAATAGGGGCCACGGAAGAGCTTTGTCGAGCGCGTTATCCATTCCATTCAAGTATAAAAGTCACGAGAGATGGGTAGCCTGAAATAAATCGAATACATAAACACTAAGTACATGACCTATAGCTGAAAAATTAATTAATAGATTAAATGACCCACTTATTTTCTTACCAAGGCATGCGAGTGCTGTTTCCACATACCGAAATCTGGCTTGGCCGATGGGTCTAGTATAAAAATTGCCTTCTCTTTGAGGTCGACATTCGCTAGCGCATAATGAGAGCCAGAATCACTATGCAACGGAATTAAAACCTATAGATATAATGTCTAAATTATCATTAGTGAAGGGTTAATCATATTACATGAGTAGTGAATAATAAGTTTATTCGAAAGAACGAATTACAGTTACCGTTACACAACGGGCAGCCACATATTTGAAGTAAGATTTGCTGAGAAATGGAAGGCAAGAATGATGAAATCTTTCATCGCCCTCCCAGACCGCTATTTTTGGCCCTTGTCCTCAATTGCATGGTATAACTCATCATTTTTTTGGGTCTCCTTAAATTTCACCACCTCCTCCTTCAGTAGTTCCTGCATGAAGATGCACTCAATAAACGATTACCGGTTATATCTTGTAGGACCCAAGGAAATGAGTGTGCGAGAGAAGTGCTCACCGCAAACACAACTGGCAGAATATACACGATATGCGATCCACATTTGCGGTATGTGCCCATCAACATTGCGTTTAGCACATCGTCCTCCACCTGAGTTTCTGGCGTAAGACTCTTAATGAGCTTGACAATAATCTGGAGCTCTTCGACCTTAGACACCATAAATCTGAAATTGACACTAAGTATAAGATTTGTGAGTGATTCATCAACATGTAATTGCCAAAATAAAATTTAACTTGATTAAGTATTCGATAATTACATATCACATGAGTCCGACAAGCCCCAAAAAAAAGCGGCCAACTCATTTATATCTTCCACCGTCATAACCCTCTTTTTCTTTGCGTCATCAATTTTTCACCACATATGTGCAGCCAGATGGGCCTCATCCACCGAGGCATAGTCTTTCGATAATCCTCCCGTCGTTTCCTCGGCAACTACAGACTCTTTGCCTACTGTCTCCTGCACTTCCCCTTTCCTTTTCAGCTTACTCTTTAGCCTTTTCTCGATTGACCAGGTAGTTATGTCAAGTTGTCTTTTAGGCTTTTTATGTCGTACTAGACGCTGCTCAATAAGGCCAACCTTAGCTGGGTGTGTCCTTTTTGTTGCAACCTATATTTAGACAAATCCCAAGTTATTGAAGGGATAATAGGCGAAATTAATATATGAGAATGTTGAGTAAATTAGAGGACTGAATGAACAACTATATTTAATTCAAAATAAATATATGCTCCCCTTCAACCTATATTGCAGTTGTTTCTTCTCTCTCTTCTTCTACGGCTCTCACATTCTCAATTCCCTCGACAACTACAGACTCTTTGCATACTGTCTCCTGCACGTCTCCTTTCCTTTTCAGCTTACTCTTTAGCCTTTTCTCGGTTGACCAGATAGTCATGTCAAGCTGTCTTTTAGGCTTTTTATGCCGCACTGGACGCTGCTCAACAAGGTCAACCTCAGCTGGGCGTGCCCTTTTCATTGCAACCTATATTTATACAAATCCCAAGTTATTGAAGGGACAATAGGCGAAATTAATACATGAGAATGTTGAGCAAATTAGAGGACTGAATGGGTAACTATATTTAATTCAAAATAAATACCTGCTCTCCTTCAACCTGTATCGCAGTTGTTTCTTCTCTCTCTTCTTCTACGACCGTCACATTCTCAACTCCCTCTTCAACTCTATCTTCTTGACCCTCTCCCTTTGATTGTAATGCGGCCTCAAGTCTACTCACACGTTCATAGAATAATCTCTTCTGCTATTTCAAAACTCTGATCGACTGCCCTTGCTTCTCAACAGCCATGCGAAGGGGCCCGATCGACCTTGCCACAGCCTCTAATGCATCAACTTTTGCAAGAAGCTCGGTAATAACAACAGATTCTCCAACACCAATGCCTGTTGCTGGCAATCTCGGCCTCACTGTATACTCATCAATATCAGTGTCATCTTCTTCTTTTTCACCTTCCTCATTTCCTTCCTCCTCTCTAGGCATGTCATCTCCTTCTTCTACTTGCTTTTTTTTTTTCCTTTCCATCTCTTTTAGATTGCTCGATGTAGGAACTCTAAGTCCTTTAGGTAGCTCTAGGTTTTTCGCCATAATCTATGATATTATACATGTGTATATCAGTCAAATAAGGCATAATTGACATACATAGTATGTCCATTATAAAGTCACTTATTCTATATCCAATTAATTGATTAAGAAATATAGAACAGTACCTCAAACTTCTGAAACTTTCGCCGGTAGAAGTTCGCGTCCGAATGCGAAATCTTTAGAGGTAAATATTTTAACAGCAACGACTACTCGCTATTAACATTCTTTACGAATCCCGACGAAATTTAAGGAACATGCTCAAATGCCCATACATGTAAGAGAATTGTGTAGCCTAGCACACAATATATCACCCCGCCAACGGAACGTGTGGCTGCATATACGGAATCGAACAAGTAGGCGTAAACCACATCCCCCCAATTGTGGTCATCGAAAGTGCAAAGATCATTCGTGAGATCAATATACTCCCAATCGATCGTGTGGCGAATGTCAGGGAGGAGGAAGTTGGCTAACATATACAAGTTCCTAAGCCGGATGAAGTTGCCATCGGATAGGAGAGGTGAAGCGAGGGCTGACTCAATCAGAGCCCTTGTGACCAACTGCCCTGCTGCCACTCGACCAAATAAGCGCTCTCTAAAAGTGGGTGCACCTTCAGGAGCTGTCGGCATTGAATGCCTGGCCGATGCAGAAGGGGAACCAACTTTCAATCCTAAAATCTTTCTCACGTCGTTCCGGACGAACAGAACAATATACTCTCCTATCGTGAAAGTCTCATTCTCCGAATCGAATCCTCGGACAATAGCGTGTACAAGCTGCCTGGATTGCATGACGGATTCGCTAATCAACCACAAATGTCGAAAACAACTTGATGAGAGGAGGAGCTCTTTCTTGGCACTGCTTAATTGACGGTACCATCGAGCCAGTTTCCGATAGTTAATTGCACCTTTTATGGATTGCTTGTCATTCTCGTTGACTTTCTATTTCCCTTTCCTAAGTCTTTTTGTCATTTTCTTTTTAGCTTTAAATCCGGACTGAAAAATAGAAATAAGAAGATTTTCAGATGTTAGATGACTAATACAAGATCGATATAAGTCACTATAATACATTAAAGGACTTATGTGAGAATATTAAATGACTGATATCATGCAATAATATACTGATGTCAGACAGTATATGACTGATATCAGACTCATTGTCAGCATTGAACTATATTACGAGCAATTACAAAATACTATAAATTACTGATGTGAGCACAATAGATGACTGATATCAGATAATAATGTGCTCATGTGAGACAATACAGGACTGATATCAGACTCATTTTCAGCATTGAACTAAGTGCTATTATGAGCACAATAGAGGACTGATATCATACAATAATATACTGATGTCATATAATACATGATAGATATCAGACTCATTGTCAGCATTGAACTACATTATGAGCAATTACAAAATACTATAAATTACTATGTGAGCACAATAGAGGACTAATATCAAACAATAATGTGCTCATGTGAGACAATACAGGATTGATATCAGACTCCTTGTTAGCATTAAACTAAGTATTGATGTGAGCACAATAAAGGACTGATATCATATAATAATATACTGATGTCAGACAGTACATGACAGATATCAGACTCATTGTCAGCATTGAACTATATTACAAGCAATTACAAAATACTATAAATTACTGTGTGAGCATAATAGAGGACTGATATCAGACAATAATGTGCTCATGTAAGACAATACAAGATTGATATCAGACAACAATGTACTGATATCAGACAACACATGACAGATATCAGACTCATTGTCATTATTAAACTACATTATGAGTAATTACAAAATACTATAAAGTACTGATGTGAGTACAATAGAGGGCTGATATCAGACAATAATATACTAATGTCAGACAGTATATGACTGATATCAAACTCATTGTCAGCATTGAACTACATTATGAGCAATTACAAAATAATATAAAGTACTGATGTGAGCATAATAGAGGGCTGATATCAGACAATAATGTACTAATATCAAACAGTATATGACTGATATCAGACTCATTGTCAACATGAAACTACATTATGAGCAATTATAAAATAATATAAAGTACTGATGTGAGCACAATAGAGGGCTGATATCAGACAATAATGTACTGATGTCAGACAGTACATGACTTATATTAAACAATAATATACTAATGTCAGACAGTACATGACAGATATCAGACTCATTGTCAGCATTGAACTATATTATGCGCAATCACAAAATACTATAAAGTACTAATGTGAAAACATTAGAGGACTGAAATAAGACAATAAGGTACTCATGTGAGACAGTACATGACTCATATCAGACTCATTGTCAGCATTGAATTGCGTTCGGACCTATATAGGTAATCTTAATCTACAAAGTTCTAATATGAGGACATTAAGGGACTGATATCAAACAATAAAGTCGTTATGTGAGAAGTACATGACTGCTATCAGACTCATTTTAAGCTTTAAATTATATTCTGAACTGCATGAGTAAAGTTATCCGATTCACACATGTCACACATCATAGATCCACTTATATTACACATCAGAGAAGAAGAATAGTAGATTATCCAATAACATAACAAAGTACGATGGTCGTACAGTGATAAGCTGTACATTTTCCAATGATATATGTGTTATAATATTTTAAACATTCCTCGTCACATTTCTCATTCAGTACCCTACTTAGTACAACAAATTTGCCACTTATCAAAATTCATAATCTTTTTCTGCATTTTTTTGCCCTTAGTCCTCGACAATACCAACGATTGTGTCCCTCGTCAACTTTCCAACCATTCTTAATTTACTTTTAAAGAGCCCTAAATATCTGAAAGCAAATCCACCTTAAGCCATATGAGTGAGTAAGAATAGGAAGAGCTGATCACATTGTAAGAACTGGTATGAGAGAATAGAGTGCCTCTACCAGACAATAAAGGACTTATATCAGACTTAAAATTAAAATTTAAACTTCATTTATCCGCTGCATGAGTAAACTTCAAGAATTAAATATACATTAAAGGACCGATACGAGACATATTAAGCAATTTAAATGAGACATAAGAGAACTGCTTACAAAGCTAGTTGGACTGATATAAGCTGTAAGTATTCTAACGAACGACACATTTATTAGACATCGGAGATAAAGGAAAAATAATGGATCATCCATACAAATAACAAGATACATTAGCTACCGTCCAATGACTGATACAAGACTCATAGAAGTTGTACATTACAATCCGATGTACTTATTACAATGTTTTATACATTCCTCGCCATTTTTAAGATTGAACACTCTACCTATTAGAAGAATTATCTCACTCGAAAAAATTAATTATTTTGTTTTGCATTTTTTTTACTGTGGTCCTTCACAAGTTGACTGATTGTGTCCCTCTTGCTTATAAGTTGTATAATGCATTCTTCGTTTCTTTTCAAGTGCGAATTTTAACCTTTTTTTTTTCGTGGTCGATTGAGGGGTTCTTGCAGTGAGGCGGGTGAACAACAGGACGAACATGCTTGATGTGCCATTGAGATTCGTCTAGAGTCAGTTCGATTACCTTACTATACGTCTCACAATACCGTGCAAATGTATACCGTACCTCACAATATATCGACGGATTTGTATTAGTCAAACTAATGGCAGCCATAACATGGATACAAGAGAGGCCTAGAACATCAAAACAACGACAAGAACATGACTTCTTATCTAACTGTACATTGTACTTAAATGTCGACGTTGATACCTTAACAATATTAGGTGATGATGGTAGAACTTGACAAAACCTCGCTGCTTCGTCAGCCTCATCCAAGATATCGAATGTGTATGGGGTTAAACCCTTCGACATCTTCTGACCTTTTATAGCTCTATCATGAAAAAGTTGGGCAACTTTCTTCCTCGTTGCTTCAATAAGGGCTATTATTGGTAGACCTCTAATATGAACTAGGATTTTGTTCAAACACTCAGACATGTTTGTAGTCAGAAGATCGTATCTACGACCAGGGAAGAGCGCTCTAGACCACCTCCATGATTCACTCTTCCAAAGATATTTTGTACCAATAGGGCTCACACCCTCAAGTTTCGTCATTAGCTCATCATGTTCTTTTACAGTATATGCCCGAGAAATAGGCCAGAGTTGACTCCACAAAGTCGGATTCCTAAACTTCTCCCTGAAATTCTTAACAATGTGAAAAAAGCAAAAGCTATGAGTGGCATTGGAAAATACTTTTGCAACCGTCGATCTAATTGCATCTGCACGATTTGAAATTATGACAATTGCTTTATCATCATCTATGATCGCTTCTCGAAGAGATCGAAGAAACTATTCCCAAGCATCTTCTGTTTCACTATCAACGACAGTAAAAGCAATGGGGAACAAATCGTTGTTGCTGTCGACAGCTATCACAATTAACCTCGGGTAGGAAAATTTATCTTTTGAGTGTGTTTCGTCAATCGAAATTATGGGCCTCAATGTTCTTCTATATGCATCGATAGAAGGACTGAATGCTCAAAAAAATCTAAGGAATGAGCCATCATACAAATATTATAATTTCGTGAAGGCATCGGGATCAGATCTACAGAATTCTAAAATATATGAAGGGAGATTAGCATAAGATGACTCTCAACCACCCCTAATGTTAGCTAGCGCTATCTCTTTCGCCTTTCACGCTTTACGATAACTTATTATAACCCCCTAATTTGTTTAAATTTTAGAGATAATCTTGGCAGGTGCATAATCAGTAACGTCCTTCAACATATTCATTATTTTAGAAGCTACCCAATCACTTGAGGCTTGTCAATGACCTCCCTTTTTTTACATAGCTACACTAAGTGGACCGTGCTTGTGCTTGAGATTCATTATTTTAATTACAAAAGAATCGCCACCGACGTTGCCCCTACTCGCAAATATGCCATGGACAAATATTGTCTGCACATCTAGCAGCAATAATCTTCTTAGTTGTCTTTATTGGTTTTAATTGAAAGTTTCCCAGCACAACATTATTCTTCAAGGCAGTGATAAATTCTTCTGGAGAAGAAAAAGTTTTTTCGACAGTCAAAAATATATTTCCAATCCTATCAAATCTCGGCTTCCTTGCGAAACTCTCTCCTTCTAAGTTATCATCTTCAATTTCGAAGTCTGAATCTTTTGATTTATTCCCAATAATTTGTCCCTGGAATCCCACTCCAACTGAATAACTCGAGTCGCTATCTAAGCCCGTATATTCAATAATCTCATCGTCTCCTGATAGTTCCTCGATACTGTAATTCTAGGTACTAATTGAACCGAAAACCCATGTCTTTGATGGCGGAGTACTCTCGTTCCTTCAAGTAAAATAGATATACAAGGTGTCACTCATATGTGAAATATGACTATAATATTACACATGATTATACACAAACTCAATTCATAGTCACCTCTGAATTGAAGGAGAATTTTTACCGAATTTGAGTTTTCATATACTTTCCCCTCTTTAATTACTTTCTCCTCTACACGAGTATCAGGGAAGGAATGCGAAAATAGACGTGAATGCTCGAAACTGCAAAATTACTCATTAGTATCAATCAAAGGATGTGAGTCCTCATTAATAAAATTCGTCCTTTTACGAAGGAAATGGGAGACCAACCCACCTAAAATTGGTACTTCGTTCACGCTTTTCTTCGACAACAGGGGGCGAAAAACTAAATCATAAGCATTGCGAGAGGTTGAGTACTATGTATATAAGAAAATAATTGCAAATCATATAAAAAATTATATAAAATACTCACTGTCGTGGGTCGGATTGATAGCACGATCAGTGAGTTTGATAGGCTCTTGAATTATGAAACATGCGATCATGAGCAATTCTACGATCGAAAGCATACCAGTATATATCAGTCAACTTATTGATAATTTCTCAATTAATATTAAATAAAAGCCCAAACATATCACTTCATCGACTTACCCAAATGTCTTTGTTTCCTCCCATTTCTTCACTGTTTCTAAGTAGAGGTTGTGTTGTTCATTACATCCAACACCTTTACTCCGCGAGCCGTCGGATTTCTCACTACCAAATAAGCAACATATAGCATGGAATGTTTGACTACTAAATAAATTTAATTACATTTACTTTTAATCTACTAGCACATACCTCCCTAGCATTCATGTCTCTAGACTTTCCTTTTTTTTATGCTCGTTGAGCTTTTTTGTAACAGCTGCCACATTTTGATCCTGACAATATCGGGTACGGACTCGAGTAGGGTCAGGCTTGTACTAAAAATGTGAGGCAAAAAACTAGTTTAGAATTTTAATGATGACTGCTAAATAGTAGAACTTTAGTGGGCTAATATTAATAATTGAAACAACGGTTGATCATAGATTTGGTAGGAATTAAAATATTCGGAGCCCTCCTAAGGATGAAAATTTGTATAAAATAATTTTAAATAATACATAGGACTGCTAGGCACTAAGGGGTGCCAATGCTTTGATCCAAAACCTAGTAGTGCATGGAAAAAAAAAAATACCAACCAAGGCCTGATGGCCTTGCCTCGGCCACCCGAAGCAAGCATGTGTCGTTACCTCTATAATGTGAGGCAAGCACCTGGCCTCGGCAACTTGAGGCAAGCAACTTGGTTGCCTTGGCAATTTGAGACAACTAATTTATTATAATAATACACTTAAGATGTGTATATATATATATATATATATATATATATATATATATATATATATATATATAAAGACCTACAATATAAATGCTATTGGTGTACTTGGGTTACACCAAAACCAAACCAAATCTGACTTATACACTAGAAAAGTGTATGAGCTTTGTAATGGGATTAACCTTATTTTTTTGGCTTATCTGCTTAGACATTGAAGTTGTATATCAGGCTTATACAACAACTCTGCCTACCTTGTCGTTTAGGTGGATACATAGCAAATGCAAATACGGGCTTTGTATACCAACCCAGCTTTCATTGTTGATAAGCTCCTTGACGCTTCACTTGACGACACGACCTTGTGAGTCATCGGGCGCTTTCATGCACGCAAGGTGTAGCTTACCAACTATGAAAAGAAAACAACAACTGCAGCTTCTCCTTTCTCAAGTAAACTCTGCATAAGTTGGGAACTGACAGAGAAAAGAAACGAGTGCAATGGATACTCACCTCTAGTAGACCCTTGTACCTCATCGTAGAACCGTAAAGCTGAACCGATGATACGATCACGTGAGTTGAATTCTTTGTTGTCGAGCTCGATGAACGACTTTGGCATCGTTGTCATCGCAAGGCGACAAAAAGGTAAACAAAGCAGCATGCATTAACTCCGCAATTTGTGGTGTGGTGTCGATGTACTTAAGATCACATCAATACATCGGCAACACATTCACTCGTGCACACTCTGGATTTTTTTTCCTAACGAACTGAATATACATAACATATTTACTATGTATATAATATATATATATATATATATATATATATATATATATATATATATATATATATATATATATATATATGTATCTATCTCTTATATATCTATCTCATATATAGATATATATGAGTAAAGACACAGAAGTAGAGGCACAGAAGAAGAGCACCATGGCAAGCAAGGCTTGCCGTGGCAACCCTTCATGCTTGCCGCGGCAAGGTGTAAGCTGAAGGGCTTGCGTTGGCAAGCAATGTCCTTGCCGCGGCAACAGTATGCTCAGACCACTAGTTGGTATTTTAATCATAACTTTTGATCCCAAACTCCGATTGATACGATTCTTGATGCGTTGGAAAGGGGACAACGAGCCCTACAACTTTCATAATGAATAAATTTCTGAATCCAACATTTAAGGGGTCAAAAGTTGGTGACAAGTTGCGGCAATATGCTCAGCTGCAATGCTTGCTGCAGCAACCTTGCATCTGACGCACTTGGTGACACCTCTATCAGGGGTTTGTGCTGGGATGACTTGCCGAGTTTGACCATGAGACTTGAGACCATAAATGGTCCATATTTGGGGTCTATGTTGACCAAATAAACTATTAAAATTATTAAAACTATGATCATAAATCCTAGGTATTTGGTGGACATGACGAGTTTGCTTGAAGACATGTACGCACGAGTAACCAGTTACACGTAAGCCTGGTATAACGGAGAGAGATTACCTTGCTGACTTATATTTTAGTATTTCATTGCACTTCTGAGTAGCATGATAATGGTGTTGTATAGTCAGTGTAAATTGATCATGCTCATAATGCCTCCATATATTTATCAGTATTTCTGTTTAATACATGATCAAGGATTGTATGCATCTGAGAATAACTAATAGATAAAGGATGTCCATGATTAGATAAAGGATGTCCATGATTGCACAGTGATGCCAAAGTGAAAGTGATGTATATGAATATTATTAGTACACTAGATACCTACATAGGTGCATGTCGGATTGAACGATGATGATTGATATATCTATCGGCCTGGTATAAAACGAAGATTGTCAGTTAATTTGGTATAGTAGTTATTGTCTATAAGTTTCAAGTGCATGATGATTTGCAGACCTGATCTATCTTAGTCTCCGTCATGACTTATTTTCTTCTAATTAGCAGGATAATATAAAAGATGTAGAGATATCTCATAACTCGTGTTAACTAGTATGATGAATGGTTCCATATATGCTAGTGTAGTTTATGTAAAGATAAAAAAATCCAATAACTAGTGCAAATTCGATATTTAGATCTGATATATGAGAGCATGTCAAAAGATTGTGCTAAGTACAACTCAGTGATGAACCAGTTTTGATAAAGTTAGTTAACATAAATACTTTTACCTCACTAAGCTATGTTAGCTAGATGAAACACCCATTTAGTTAGTTTTGATGGATGATCTCATATGCTTATTAAAGTTCAGTTCAATGAATGGTTAGGCATGAAAAAGCTAAATTCAGTTGGATATATAGTAGTGCATGATGACGAGAAAATTGGTTTAGACGTACGCTTTTGCATAATTATTCATGATGCTCGATGTATAGTATACTGATGATATGATACTTAGGATTATTTAACTATGCTCATGTCAGTATTGATAATGATGATAGAGTAAGTTGAAATGATTGTTTTTGCATGACTCGACTCATGATGGTTTTAATAAATAAATATGCTAGTTTCGCATGATGGTAATAAGATCAGTATTACATATGGTCATGCTATGAAATTCAGTTCGATATATGATTATGCAACGATAAAATAATTCAGTTCTATATATGGGTTATGAAATATTGTTACTAGATCAGTTTTAATGAATATTGATGAATAATGATGTACGTTAAAATATGACGTATGATTAATGTATGCACATGCTAGTTTTCAAAGTATGAATATGACTGATGGTGTTAGATCAGTTTCGAGAGCTACAGACTTGATGTATGCTTTGCATAATTATGATGCTAGTTCAGCTTGGATACATGAATATCAATGATTATGATAATTGCAGTTATATATGATTATGTGAGTTCAGTTATTCAAATCAGTTTTACTATATGATATCTGTTCACGATATGCTCGCATATATGCTACCATGTATTGTTCATGTCCTGTTATCCTTGATGTCATGTACACATCTTTGTTTCATCTTGAATCAAGTGATCCCGCTAACTCAGGAGCTTGATATCTCGTCCAAGTGATCCCGCTAACTCGGGAGCTTGATTTTCTCGTCTAAGTGATCCCACTAACTCGGGAGCCTGATATCTCATCCAAGTGATCCCGCTAACTCGGGAGCTTAATTTTCTCGGTCCAAGTAATCCCGCTAACTCGAGAGCTTGACAAGTGATCTCGCTAACTCGGGAGCTTAATTTTCTTGTTTCTTGAATATGTCTTGTTTCAGTATGATTTCTGTAATTGTCTAGCATGATTCCTTGTCAGTATGATTCCTCGTATTTATTCAACATGAATCTGTCAGCATGATACAATATTTGCATGATTTATTATTTGTTATACTATATGCTGTTAAAATAAATGTTAAATGTTGCTAGAATAGATACAAGATAAGATTTAATGTATGTAGTTTTGTAATTTATGCATTTAGAAGTGAATTGAAAATCTAACATATAACTTAGCACTTTAAATTTTCCTGCTGAGCTTTGATGATAGCTCATTCTACGACTTCATGTCTTAATTGCAGATATTGCTCGTGACCCTGAGCACGAAGCTGATCCTACGTACCAGTCTGAGGAGGAGGACGAGAAGGAAGGTTCTGCTGAGGACTTTTTTCCTTGAGAGTTTTGAGAGAGAGAGATTTGTTTTTAAGTATTAAACATGTATAAACAACAGTGTGATTTAAGGTAGTTTATTACTTCATGTATAGGTCTCTGTTTATATTCCTGTTCAGTTTGCTGCTTTAGATAAATGAATGAATATAAGTTATTGTCATATTTCTACGTATCAGAGTTAATTCAATTCGCTTTCGCATATGTAACACTTTGTACACGATGCTCTTATATGACAGGATCATGTTAGGTGATCCGACGGCGCGACATTTCCCATTTACGAGAAGGAGAAAAGTCAGGCTGCCACATTTTTTGACTCCACGGTCTTTTTAGAAATATATAAGACAATGAGAGGACAGTCAATAGGGCATAGGGTCATCATGTCATGAAAGTTGCTCTCATTGTCTATATCAAAAATGAAACTCCCTTTGGTAGTCGGGTATCTATATCTAAACCTTAGCTCCATCTGCTCTGATATTGAATTACACAGATCATACATCTTTCCCATAAATTCGTTATATGTTGCATCCCGACTTATCGATTTCTGTTTATATTTTCCGCTACTATACATCATATTATTTCCTTGGACTTTCAATAGCCCATTATAGTGACATATTAGTATAACTTTGTCAGTACTCATAATGCACATGCATGCGAAACTTATATATATTAATATATAAGGTATTATGCAACTCTATAAAGATTAAATAGCTCATTATAGTAACAGTACCCATAATGTAACTATATGTAAACACTACATATATAAAGATTATCCAATCTGGATTGGTACGGAGAATACAAGCACGAAGAATCAATCCGTGATCCTTATATTTTGTTTCATACTTCTACGATGCGTCTTAATAAAAGCCAAATAAGAAAATAAATAAATTCTTAAACCCTAATGTCTTAAAGAAGATGTTGATTGGTACATCACTGTCATTAGTGTATAACATGGCTGATCTCATTGAGTATCATGAGCCTTCCTTGGACTTATAAGCGCCACTTATGAGACTAAATCATTTAAAATGTATATTAGTACGTCACTGTTATCAGACTATAACATGATTGATCTCATTTGCTATCAGATTTGAATCCTATCGACTCACATGAGTCAACATTAGACTTATAAAAGTCAGCAAATGACTCATAAGAGACTCAATCATCAAAAATATTTATTAGTACATTATTGTTATCAGATTATAACTTGACTGCTGTCATTGACTATCAGATATGGAGCCTAGATGACTCACATAAGTCGCCATTTGACTTATAAGAGTCAGAAAATGACTCTTATGTGACCCAATAATATGAGATCCACATTGGTACATCACTATTATCAGTGTATAATATGACTGATCTCATTGAGTATCAGATTTGAATCCTACATGACTCACATGAGTCATCCTTGGACTTATAAGAGTCATTAAATGACTCATATCAGACCCAATCATGCAAAATGCATATTAATACGTCATTGTTATCAGTCTATAACATGACTAATCTCATTGACTTTCATATTTGGATCCTACCGGACTCACATGAGTCATCCTTAGACTTATAAGAGTCAGTAAATGACTCATAAGATACCCAGCCATACAATAATAAATAAATCTTTTAACTGTTTTTCTAACGATCAAGAAGAAAGAAAATTAATGAAAATACAAAAAAATATTCTTGCTATTTATAAACATCTATTTTACCTAATTAAAATAACAATTTTCTCGTTTAAACTGAAAAAAATGATAAAAATAATAATCGTATTTGTACCGATATTTAGGGTAAAACTCTACTTCAATTCCAACTTACAAAAATCATAACTTTAAACCATAAAGATTAGAGTTTAACGAAAAGGGAAAAAAAAATCAACTCTACCTGCAAAATGGAGAAGACGAAGAGTAATAAACTTAACAAAATGACAAAATAATGTCCGTATTTGTACCGATTTAGGGTAAAACTCTACTTCAATTCCAACTCACACAGATCATAACTTCAAATCCTAAAGATTAGAGTTTAACGAAAAGGGAAAAAAAATAAATTTCACCTACAAAATAAAGAAGACGAAGAGTGAAAGGGAGACTGAGAGTCCACCTCTGCAATGGCTGACGACAATCTTTTCTCTGAAATGGCGAGGAGAACCGATGGGGTTTGTGAATGCCTTAGCTTAATAGGCTAGTGGGTTTGAAATGAAGAAAAAAACTGAATGCCCGCTTCATCTTCTTTCTTTTTAAACGAAGGAGATTTTCGTTATTTTCACTGTCTTTAAGTAATGACATTTTTAACATTTCATTTTTTTTCAACTATTGACAATTTTCTCCTTTTATTACGGAGGTATTCATTCCGTTTGAAGTTAAAACCATCAAACTGAAAAGTTTGAGGGTCTTAGACCCTGTTGGGTTGTTTTATGAAGTTGGGACCCCAGTGAGTAAATGGGGGGGATAGTTGGGGCCCCAGTGGGTATTTAACTCTATTTTTATTCGGGTCGGGCGGGCCAACGAGCTTAACTCTAAATGCTCAAGCCCTGCCCATTTATATATTCAGCCTAACCCAGATCGTCCCGGCTTGTTTATTAAAAGGGCATAAAAGTACAACAAATACCCGGTCCATAGCGGGCCAGTCCGATCTCAAGCCCGGCCCATTGAGATTTTGGGTTTCAAGTTACATGGCTCAGCCCACCAAGCCTTAAGCTCGTCCATTCTAAAGACATGGGCCTGGGCCCATTAAATCCTATAATCATGCAGAGAGGAGAGAGAGAGAGAGAGAGAGAGAGCAGAGCATAGCAGAGCGCAATGGAATCGGAAAGGGGCGGCAAAGAAGAGGAAGGAGTTGCACAGCAAAACCCTGTAAAGGGAACCCCAGTCAAATTATGCAAGGGTTGTCTCTACTATTCATCCATTCTCAAATCTAATGGCCGAAACCCTGTTTGCGTCGGCGTCGGTAGTACTCCTAAACAACAAGGTCCACTCCTTTCTACAAAATTCATCTTCTTCTCCTATTTCCATCGATCGTTAGGGTTTTAAATCCAGATCTCTATTTTTTTCTTCATAATTGATTTGCTTTTTATACTTGATGGGCCACTCTGATCTCCAAATTTGGTAAAATGCTTGGATCGACGGCTGAATTTGCATTTGATTGCGGTAGGTTTAGCTTTTTCGTTCTTGTTTTGCTTTTGGGTTTATGTTTGGGGTAGTGTAGAGCTGCTGATGTGTTTTCTGTAGAAGGATTTGGGAGTTTAGGTCACAGGGATTGGGTATTACCAAATTCACACATACCCACATGAACTATGAATTTATATAAGATAACTGATTGGTGAATTATTGTGGATTCAACCTATTTTGGTTTTATTTCGCTTGATGAATAGCAAAAGGTAAACTGTTTTATTCGAGCTGAACTGTGATTCAATCCCTTTTATTGTTTATTATTTATATAAATGGTGATTTGGCTTTCAATTCTTGGTGGGCTGCACTTGGGTTCTAAATGGTACCGTGAACAGAATGCACATGAAATCTTAAAGTTCTAATATAAAGGGTTGCGGACTATCTTGTGAGATAAGCGATGTAGTTAATGGTGCTGTGTGCATTTGAGGTAAATCACTTGTTTGTTACCTTTCCTTTTCCAAAGAGGAACTCTTGAATCATGGCAGCTCAAAGCTTTCGTCTTTTTCAACTTTTTGTCACTCTGAAATCCTTCATGTCGGTTCTCACCTTCCCTCCAAGTCTTTATTGGTTTCACTCTTCTGCTTTCTTGCACTTATGTCATGCAATCCTTGGACTATATTAGCTCTTTCATTTCTATGATGTACATGTTCATTCATTCAAGGCATTCATCCTTGGACTATATTAGCTCTTTCATTTCTATGATGTACATGTTCCTTCATTCAAGGCATTCATCCTTGGACTATATTAGCTGTTAGCTATGATCATCTGAGTGACTGTTTTATAAGTGGGCCATGTGAAAATTTAGTATTTTCTAATAAAGGCATCTTGCATCGCGCAAGATCGGCCCGACGGTCGCCGCCAAGCCTAAATTTTGAGGCAAAACTTGACGTTTTGAGTTTTAGTTAGATTAGGGCTTTCTTATTTCGATTGCTTTAGTTTGATTAGGCCTTGTAAAGGCAAGTTTAGTTACTTGATGATGAATAAAATTTATGAGTTTTACTTTTTTGTGAATTCTAAAGAACTTGCGATGAGTTTTCATTGAGAGAGCGATTATTTTAAACCGGAAGAGCGATCTTCTTTTCCCGCGGGGTTTGGTGTGAAGCCAATATCTTCCTTGGAGCGATTCCATGGATTTTTTTATAATTTCTTATTGTCAGGTAATTTATTTAGTTTTTTTTTTCGTCTCTTGAAAACCCATAAAATCAAGACATCTTTTCTTGTAGTTATTGTTGCTGAGATTTTGATTTCTAATTCCCAATCTTAGTGATACTCACCCGTTAATTTTTTTGAACGATTTAAGCCTTTTCGGCGTTAAATTATTCAAACCATAGAATGGAGTCAAGAGACATCATTGAGACTGTCGCTTGGTTCCCTAGACTAGATAAAAAATTAGAGTCTATCCAAGGTAGCAAATCGGGTATCAGTTCTTGGAGGACCGATATGTATCACCGATATGCCGATACAGCGATTTTTTTATTTTTATTTTTTTGAAAAAAATTTGAAAAATGTTATAGACTTATTGTCTTAAAAGTATTATAAAAGATCTATATTTAAACTATTAGATAGTTTTTTTTAATAGAAAGGAATTAAAAAATAATAATAATAATTAAATTTGGTAGTTATTGGCTGATACTCGAGCTGGATCGACCGAGACCCGATACATATCGACTGATATTTAATTATTATTATTATTTTAAAATAATAATTAAATACCGATATGTATTGCCAATACGTATTCGTATCGGCAGATACTTGATACCTTGGGTCTATCATTGGACCTTATTTTCTAGATTGGGAAGGATTATATGCTACTAGTTGCTAAATCGGATTAATCGAATTGCCCTAGTGAGTTTGTTAAATATTTTATGTGTTTTAGAGCGATTTAAATATTTCTGCTGCTCAATTAAATCTGAAAAGTAATTTTCAATTGCATAATTAGGGGTTTTAGCATTTATCCTGCATCAAAGTATAGTTTGAAGCTGTCTTGTTTCTTTTCAGTTCATTATAGAATTCTCAATGTTGTTGAATTATTTTATTTCTAAGCACTATTGCTCAAATTCCAATTTTTTTACAGAAATCTTGCACTCATTATTATTTGTTTTTAATTGCAAATTGATGGTGCATTCATTACAGTAACCACTAAATATGCTTTCTTTCAAACTTTGTGAACAGTACCTGGGTCCCTTGTTGGAAAAATTGAGATGGAAGCTTCTAAAGCAGGTCGTGGCCTGTCAGATTTTAGGTATGCTTGCGTCGGTTATTCAGTCTACTTGGATAAGAAAGATAATCCAACTGAGCAGCGAGAGAAGCAAGCAGAATTACCATTCTGTTTTGGTATTGAGGTTACTATCTTTATGATTCTTTGCACTGTATATAAATCACATTTATAGATTGAAATTTTGAGACAAATATAGAGCATTTTCTGTTTTATATTGTCTTTCTTTTCTAAGTCAAAATTTATTGTTCTTCACACCAGAAGAGTTGCATATTTATTATTATTCTATGTAACTGTCAATTCCTTGGACCTATATGTATGAACTATGGACGGTTTTAATTCTGCAATTGACGTCTCACTGGTTGGTAGAGTGGACATTTACAAGTTTATTTTTACTTTGCTTCATTTTGAACTTTCTAATTTGTGATTCCTTTTCCTCATTTTGATCCTTATCTACAAGGATGACTGACTTACTTTTCCTTGATTAATTTGTGCTTTCTTCAATTGACTGAAATACTATATTAATGGTAAAAAACAAACAAGGTTAGAATTTAAACTTACCCTCCACTCTCCTTAGGTCTCGCTCCCGAATGAACTGGAAATATCCATAGAGATTTGGTCTTGCACTCAGAATCTTACTACCTTTCACCTAAAATTTCAGCAATTTTTTCTGGCTTCTGTCAGAAAAAGAGTTGTGATTAATCTGAGGAAAACTACTGCAACAAATTGATACTCTTAACATCAAATCCCTAAAGAACCGAGTCTTTGATTGCAAGCTCTTTTTGTAGATCCTATCATTATTCATTGAAGACCCGAGAAGATTGTAGGAGCTTTTTAAGAACTTGTCTCTCACGGGGCATTAAATAGATCATGAATGGATGCTCTGGGTGATTTGGGAGATGCCATTTTTTGTATTTTCATAGATCTATTTGGTGTTTTCTTAATGTGCCAGGCTGGCACACCAGGATTTTAGCCACTGCTTGTTAGAATAAAATATAACAGCACACCCTCACAATTCAAGCTCAAGCACTTCATATTTGTATGATGGGCCCAAAAATCGAGTTCTATCATTAGAACCCTATTTTCTAGATTGGGAACAGACGGAATGCAGACGGAGCGCTAAATCGAATTAACCTAATTGCTGAGTTGAATTCAGTAAATTCTTTATGTTTTGGGATGATTTTAATATTTCCGCAGCTCAATAAATCCTAAATTTGATTTCCAATCGCATAATTAGGGTTAAGTGTTTTGTCCTGCATCAAATCTAGGTTAAGGTAAAGCTGGGAATTCGTTTCTGTGTTAAAATGATGCACAATAGCCTTTTCTCAAGATGGTTAAAATTTCATCTTCCCAGACAAACCTAAATTTATTTGCAAAATGCTGACATCATCAGGGATCTAAAAAGAACAGATTCCTAGAAAGTTCTTGCTCAATATATGTATAAACTGATTTTTTGTTCTAACATGCATAATCCTTGTTGCAGCTTGTGGTGGATAAAAGAGCTGCAACTTCTGACCATGTTCCGGCTCATGCTCACAACAGGGAAGGTAGAGTAAAACACAAACCATTTCATATAGGGAGCCATTACTTGCACACGCTTTTTCAGTGATTGCACCGAGGTTAAAGAAAGACTTTGTATTTTAGGGACATGTGAAATCGCAATCTAGGCCGTCTGATTTAAAGTTCATGATCTATAGATCCTTAATGTATAAGATTGGAGCAAAAAATGATATTTATCATATGATCTATCGTTGTCAACAGTAAATCAAATAATAGCCTTTGACTATATTTAATCACACGATGAAGATCATATTTCATGCCAAATTTATCCACTAAGGATCTATAGATCATGAGCTTTAAATCAGACGGCCCAGATTGCATTTTCACATGTCACATGTCCCTAAAATACAAAATCTTTTTTTAACCTCGGTGCACTCACTTAAAAAGCAAGTGCAAGTACCTTTCATATATAACTTTTGACATTTGACACTTAATTGTGTTTATTCACAGCAAAGAGGATTCTAGGTAGAATTTCCCTTTCATATATAACTTTTGGCATTTGACACTTATTGTGTTATTCACAGCAAAGAAGATTCTAGGTAGAATTTGGTCAGTTGACAAATTTGCATACATCATTGCTTAATGAGTTTTTTCTTCTAGGGCTGTTGTTGCATTTTACGGAATAAATGGCTACTGGTTTTCTTCTGATTTTTGCCCAACAATGTGAAATAATTTTGATACTTCAATTATAAGTTAGAAGGAAATTAGGGTTTCATGTTATTCAAGGAAGAAGAAGATATTAGAAATAGAAGAGAAAAAAGGGAAAGAGAGAGAGAGAGAGAGAGAGAGAGAGAGAGAGAGGATGTGCGCAGTATCAAACGTCTTCAATCTCACCCTCTTGTGCGCACTATCAAATGTCCTCAATGTCACCCTCCTTTGTTTCACTAAATTTTGTGGTATAATATGTGTCGTTAATGGAAAACCAATATTGAAACTACCCTCCATTAAATAATACACTTAATCTATGTATGTGCTCAACGATGAAAGTTGTAAAACTTAAAGATTATAAATTCATCTAAATGTAAGTTGAACACTTCCGTTCAAGCTGGAGCATATATGTCATATATGCCTCTAGTGAAGTACGGATGTCAATAAATCGGGTAGAGTTGGTCCAAAAACTTTTGGTTGTCCGACAGGTAAAGGGCCTATGCCCGACCCGAGCCGACAGATGGGGCCAAGGTTAGATACCGATCCGACCCACCGAACCAACCCGACACGGTTAAAAGCCCCTACATTCTTGATTATATATAAAATGTCAGGTCGTGTCGACCGAACCTGACACGATTTTTGTCTGACCCGACCTTTGAGTCCACCCGACCCAAAGGTTGGATCTTATTCTTCATGCCCGATCCAATCCGTGAGGTCAAGTTTATGTGCCCGACCCAGTAAAAAAACCGGGTCAGTTATGGGGCTACCTGAACCGCTAACAGCCCTAGACTGAAGTCTTTCCAAATGATTGCAACAATGGCTTTGTGAACATGTTGGTGAGTTGGTTCTCAAAACTCATTTCAAGAGTTATAATCTCGTTGTTCTCCACCTTTTCTTTCATAAAAATGGCAGTTAACCTCTATATCTTGGGTTCTTTCATGGTAGACTGTATTGTTTACAATTTGTTGTGTAGCCTTGTCATCACCATACAGCTCCATAGTCCTTCAACTTGAAATCAGATTTCACTTATTAGTGTCCTCTATCACATGAGTACACGTGGCGAGAGCCATGATTTTGTAGTCATGGCTCTATCACATGACTTTGATACTTCACTCTGTTTCTTCCTCCAGTCCAGTGACATGGTTACGCCCAATAAGTAGTTGAGCGTCTATTTGACAATAAGCTTGCGTATTTTGAATTCAGCCAAGTATTGTAAGTACATATAGCCAAATTTTCTATAGGGTAGTTATATATTCTTCTCATTTTTCGGTGAATAAAAGATAACCATTACAATGACAGCTCGGATTTCACTAACCCGAAATCCGTGCCGTCAGATCACCGCTTAAGGTAATCCACGAGTTACCGAACACTTGGTACATCCACACGAAGCAGAGCACAAAGTATATATTTCTAACTAAGCAGATAGAGTCATCATATACAACAAAAGAAAGTTCCATTTCTATATTCAAAACAGATCAAAATAACGGTTCTAATTCCATGCCAAAATACATGGACAAAATAACCGCATACATGGACAAAATAACCGAAACGAACCATTGGTGATGGACAACCATCACCTAAACAATGGTTCACAAAATAATTACGTGATTCACATTTCTAATCCAAAATGACTAGACGTAGCAAGCCTTACGCACAGAACACATACTCAAAACTGACACAAAATCCCTATCTAGGGAAGAACTCCTCAGGCAGGGGCTCAACCACCTCCTCAAAAACGTATTCTGGATCACTTTCTTGATTCAAATCCTTCTCTAAATCTTCACCTGTGACGTATAGTCAAAGGGTGACTAACAGTCTAAGCTCAATAGGGGCAACATTAGTAGCATTTTATCTCATATTTCAAAGCATAAATTTTCATAACGGATTTCATATGCACATTTCACAAAATTTCAAGATGCTAAACTTTAATCACAAATGCTCCAATCATATATTTGTTTGAAAACTTGAACTTAACTTAAAACAATAACTTAAATACTATTCCAAGCACATATAGCATCAGAAGCCACACATATACCAATGAGAATCCCTAACCATCATCGTTCATGAACCATTTTCACAAATGCCCAAGCCCCTGCGTTGTGAAGGATGCTTGTGCCGAAAGGAAAATTTACCGTTGGCCGGTAGAAATGTACGGATGTCCCATCGTACCGGAGCACAAGGGATTCATTTCATATGAACCTTAAATTATAGTGCATTTCTAACTTATAGTTTTCACATCGTGTAAAGTGATTACCTTACAACTATTTTTGGAAAACTAATATTCATACACGAATCCAGAGCTCACACAAACACACTTATCACATCACATTTCGAATCACGTTTACAAAGCTTGTTTTGAAAGATTCAAAAATCAAGTATTTAAATGCATATCAACTTATCATGGCTTATCTTATCACCGCATTTAATTTATACAGAGCACATCAAATTCAATATTCGTAAGTGTCCCCTACCTCAGTCACGTTCCAAGCACAATCGCACTAAGTTAATAGAGACTCCACGCGGATATTCACCACTTTTAACCTACATCCCAAATCATCCAAAGACCATTTAGATAAATCTAAGGAAGCCTAACGGTCGAAGTTTTCGAAGAAAACTCACAAAAACAATCCAAAATGTAGGGTCAGGTTGCGAGCGAGTGCCGAGTACGGTGTCCAAAGTGAAACCACACAGAACTCTTTATCTTTCATATATATTGGATCTCGCGCGCGCGAGAAAAAGGGTCGCTCGAGCGAGTCCAATGGCACCTCATAGCTTGCGCGAGCGAGAATCAGAGACTTACTGGAGCCTCTATTCTCGTTCGAGCGAGGCATGATTGAGCCTTTCTGAAGGATCCTCGCGCGCGCGAGAAGCAAAACTGGCACGAGCGAGTTTCAGAAACTCTTTAGATCCGAGTTTTTCAAACTCGATCTTCTCGCGATTTCTTCTCCATTCATACCCACACTTTTCACACAACTTTTAAAGCATTTAATTATACAAAATTAACCTCTTTAGGAGTCGATTTCTTACCTTCTAAACTAGCGAAATCACGCGAGAATCAGAGCGTTTCCTCTCTTCACAAGCAAATGGGTTTCAAAACCCCATTCGGCCACAATCTATTCCCCGCAATCTCCTCAACGTCGAAATCAACGGCTACTTCTCTCTCAAACAAGCTCGCTTAAATTTCGTGAAGGCTCAAAGCTTCGAAGCACACAGATTTAGCAAGCCCTTCTTCTTCCTCACACCCTTTTCCACTCTCTCTCTCTCTCTCTCTCTCTCTCTCTCTAAACAGGGCAAGCAAAACTCAATGCAATTGAGTTGTGCACGTGAGGTCACCCCTCACCTATCCAAAAGTGTTTGCTTCCTTGTGAAGCACACAGACCCACACACATATGTTTGGACTTATCCTAAATATGTTTGTTTCCATGTGAAACACCACACACCCACCTTGTGTATTTGTTCTTATTTCAAAAGCCTTCCTTTGTGTGAAGCCTAAACATCCTACATAGGTATACGCTTCCACCGACACAACGAATCGGTATGGTGCTATTCCATCTAACACTTCCATCTAACACACAAACTCTGTTCCAAAAATTTGGGGATATTACAATTACATATATTTTTTACGAACAATCGTAACAGAATTTTGGTGAAAAGGAGAGAGAAGAGAGAGGAAGAGAAGAAAACAAGGAGAAAAGGAGGGATAAGAAAAGTTAAAAAAAAAAAACCTTTATGTTAACTGGTTGAGACTGAGCCGTTTCACATGTTCTTCTCTCTTGTTCTTTCTTCTCCTTTATTCTCTTTGTTCTTCTCTTTCGTTTCTCTCAACTTTCGCTTTTTTCTATTCCTTTTTTTTGTTTTGAACTTCTGAAATGAGGTTATATAGGTCTCTGGGGTTAACAATTGAATAAAAAAAAACTAAATATGAAAATTAGCTTATAATAAATATATCACACAAGGTTGTCAAATCCTATATCGTAACCAAGAATTTTTGTATCGTGTATCGTATTGTATCAAGTATCGTAAGATACACTTATATATATATATATATATATATATATATATATATATATATATATATATATATATATACTTGATACAATACGATACTTGATACAATAATTTATGATCATTTTTGAAATACTAAGTGTTAAAGACTATCATTCGATCATCTATCACATTAGAGATTAGAATTTAAATCAAATAAATTGAACAAAACATTTCATTGGATGGATTTATAAAGTGGAGATAAAAATCCAGCCATATAAAATCATAAACTTTCAAAAAGAAACTGTATAGCTGCGCAAGTATAAGTGTGGTGTGAGTTTGTATTATATATTTATATGATTTGTCTTTCAAATTCCAACTTTTACTTAAAAAAATTTGATACTTGTTTCATGGCATTACCATTTTGCAATCCCAAATTTATAAAAAAAAAAAAAAATCTCAAGTCTCCATTCTTCATCTCTATCCCCAATATCAACACCAGCATATTCGTTAGCAGTTAAATTATGATTTTTTTTTTCTTATTTCTCTTCCTTCGCGTAGACATCTTCCTCTTCTTTCTTTATTCTTGTCGTTCTTTTTTTTAATGATTAAAAAAAAAAAAAAGTTAGGTTAAATAAGTGATAATTATTTTTTAAATGAAAATTAGTTATAATCGAAATCACATGTATCGTACATATCGCAACATATCGTAATGTATCTTAAGATACAGTTAAAAAAGATAAACATCCTAGATACGTATCGTTTTTCAATATCGTGTATCGTAAGAGATTGACAACCATGATATTGCATGATACACTATATCGTATGATACTAGTAAAATGCAATACGTTTACATAATATGTATCTTTTAAGATACGATAAGACACTCTAAATTTTTGTAAAAAGTATGAGCTGTGAAGAAGAGGAAAGAGAAAGTGAGAGAGGGGAGAGAGAGATTATCGACTAAATTGCGACAATTCTCGCTTAGTTTCATTAATAGATGTGCATCTATTTATAGCCGAGATTTCATGAATTATAATAAAAAACAAAATCAAACTCTTATATCAACTTGCCTAATCTAATCTTACTTCAGACTCCCTCTAACAAGATGAGACCATTCCCTGATCAGTATGAAGATCAACTATAAATGGTCTTAGGGCACACACACCTCTAGACCAATGAATATCAATCATCACATAGTCGAACACATTAACATGTATCATGTACGGTTAATAAAATATCATTGTAAATTGACGGCAATTGCGCTCCATGACACCCAATTCCTTCCGGACAGTCTCGAAAGGGAGCTTCTAAGGGAGTGATGACCATTCCTGTTTGCTCCACAATGTCGCAAAGTGGATCTTCCTTGGAAATTGTTATATATCTCTGCTGGGAATACATAGAAGATCAACAGGTTGACTTTTGTTGATTTGGTTGTGATTGCCACTTGAAGATTGTCGGACCATTATTCATCCCATTTTTTTCTCTCTTCAACAACCCAGCCACCCCCCAAAAATCCAACCTTTTATTCTCCTATTTTCTTCTCAGGCACTCTCTTCATCCATTCCATTCTTGAGCTACTACTTCTCTTGTTTTTACTACTGGTTCTTCTGAAACAATGGTATAGGGGTTACCCTTCTTTGAAGAGCTCATGATAGCAAGGAAACGGAAAATAAATGAAGAGAGTAAAAACAAGGGACTACATCAATGAGGTCAATGATATTTCACCAAAAATCAAAGGGAAAAAAACTGAGTAGATGAAATTGAAGGTTGAGATACTGAAAACATCATGTCCATGGACATGTAGGAGTGACACAATCATGAAGCAAAAATTGTAAGTCTACAGAGTTTCCTTTATGAAATAGAAGGGAGCAAAAAATCCAAATGATAGGTAACAACCCAAAAGGAAGATACTGGGCTCTATCAAATTATCTCTTAATGAGGTTCTAGCATGTGTTTCAATGTTCTCCCAAGGTTTAGGTTTCTAAGGTTTAAAAAATGTTGCATATTTGGATTCTTTCAAGTTAATCAATTATCCTATTTACAGATTTAGATTTCAACATCTTACTCACTCCTAATCTCTACATCATTTAAAAGTTTTATAATCTTTTACACAAGTTCCTGCTAATACTGCATGGCAGGACTATGAGTTAGGTCTTGTGACATTTCCTCAAGGAAGAGTATGCGTTAATAGAATAGAGCTTCGCAAGGATAAAGGAAAGCCTAAAAGTTCCTAAAATCAATCTGTGGTTACACTTCTGCGCTAGATGGTTGTTTCGTATCAACTTCTAAATGTTGACAATGTCCGTCATGAGTGTCTAAATTTGTCATCTTGATATCATGTAAATACAACTATGAACATACATATATACATCATGTGATTGAATGCTATGTCTGGGGAATAAATTTTTAGAGAATAGGGGTTCATTCTGAATTATAATGACCCTTGCATGTATATATAATAGGGTTTTATGTGAACATAAGATCCCAGTCTCCCATGCTTGATAAATCTTATTTGGAATCAATACCATGCATGCCAGCCAAGTGGATAGTAGCTATCGATCACTATCCTCCCATGCCAACGAATGGTATAAACCAGTGTTTTAAATAGCGTTTGAGGCATAATCCTCGAGCGTGCCTCGAGGCGTAAAGGAACGTGAAGCGTAATTGAGGCGTAGTAGGGTGCATGTAAGGCGCTGCAAGGCTTAAGCCTCGCTTAAATTTTTATTTTTATTTTTTTATAATATTCTCCTCTTTATTCTTATGAGTTTACATTTTTTTCACAAGTTTACCCTTTTAAAGGATTATTCGGGGATGAAATAGAGGAGGATGACCTTATTTAATCCTTATCCTTCCTACTATTAAAAGCATGAAAGCAAGTTTTGTTTTCACACTTGTTCAATACCAACAATACCCCTATGAATTTCCTAATTAAAACTATCGCCCAACTCATCTTCATGAGTCCAATTTCTAACCCAACAACTTAGAATACTAAAAAATCTCTCTCAGGATATCCTTATTTTACTAAAATTCTAATTAGTAACACTCTCATGAGTTCTATCCCAGTTAATCATAGTAAATATGATAATAGTTTATCACACAGATTTTAGCTGAAAATCTCATAACGTTACGGAGGATTAAAACTAATTTTGAAAGAATAGGATATCTCATATATAATAAGGAGCTATTATTTAGCACATACAAGCAGATAAAAGGGGTACTTCTATTTCCACCTGCGTAATGTTTAAGTGCACCTTAGCCAAACTTAATTGACCGTCTCGAATTAAACGAAAGAGATCATTTTATCTTTTATATTCCCGGATTTTGAGATTATGAGTATATCATGTTTAGATAGTGATTTTTGCAACCAAAGATTCTTGCGGCAACTAATGGCTCCACCGTTCAAACTGTTGATTGCCTTGAATCAGATGATAGAAGTTATTTTCGTTTCAATCTTTCATACAGTAGATCTTGATATCATGACCCACAAAAAGTTATCAGAAATTGTGGTTTAGCATATGTTTGCCACATGATTCGATTACTTTTTTCTGATGTCTGCCACGTGAAATCAATTCTTTTCTTTTTTATAGGCAAGGTGGGCTCTAAACCTATGACCTTGTGGCTACGATATTATACATTATACAGTTCACCATCTGTATAAAAGTTACTACACAAATGGTGAGCTGCATGTGATAACTGGTAATGTTTCGTGCCAAGCTTCGGCAGCAAAGATCTTTACATCATGACCTTTAAATCAGATGGCCATATTATGTTCTACATGACACAAATCCCAAAATTATCTCGTCTTTGTTTTTAAGCAATGTGCAAAGTGTGCCACTTGCGATGCATATATAGGCATCTATATACTTTGAATCAGATGATGGAGCACCTTTTTTTGCTTCTAATCTTTCACACAGTTTATTTCGAGATCATGAGCTTACCATGAGACAACCAGATATTGATTTGAGGTGGCACAAATCCCAAAAGTAACCTTAAAATCAAATTTGAACGTGATGAATGAAACATAATTTTTTGATGATTAGTGTCAATAGTGTTAACCTTATGAAAATGAATGCTGGAATCAAATGTAATTTTACCTTTAAATACGCCCACGAAATCTTTGAGAGTACCCATGTTCCATTGACTGCTTTGAATCAGATGATGGAGAACACTTTTCATTCCACTCTTTTACACACTTGATCTCGAGATCATGGGCGTACCATCAGACATTGATTTGACGTGACACAAATCCCAAAAGGCGATCTTAAATTCAAATTTGAATGCGATGAATGGTTACATGCTTTTTTGTCTTTAGTGTCAATAATATCAACTGTATGAAAAATGAAAGGTGAAATCAAATTTGATTTTACAGTTCATTTTATCTGCCCCTTAGTAGCAAGATACTTTTCCCACGTATAAAGAAACTAACTACCAATGTTGTCAAATCGCTTAAGCCATGCTAAGCTATTTGACTGCATTTCGCTTAATCGCTTAAGCCATGGCTTAATGATTTTTTTTTTTAATAAATTAAAAAAAAATTATATAATTAAAAGTATCTAAGTCTAACAGCTAAAGTGACACTAACAAAAATAAGTCAATGACAAAAAAGAGAAAAAATATCCATTCTTATATTTTTTTAAAAATGTCATACAATGTAGGAGATTGAGTCTAGAATGGAGATTAGAGAGGAAGAATGAGCCAAAATAGTTTTGTGAAGAGTATTAGAAGTATATGACCCAACCCACCCTTGTCAAAAAAGAAATTTTTTTTTAACAAAGTGCTCCAATGGTCATATTTATGACCGTTGGAGCATTATGCCGTCTCATACTGAGTTTGCGATCACATAAGCCATAAAACATGGCTTAAGTGATCGCATACATCAGTATGTGATCGCTTAGTCTCTTGCATCGCATAAGCCAAGATGGCTTATGCGATTTGGCTGCTTAGGATCGCTTATGACAACACTGCTAACTACTTTGAAAACCAGTCCACAAATGCAGATTGACACACATGATTGCATATGTAAATAAACTAACCAAATGATGAATGCTTATTGATAGGGTTCATAATATTAGGGAGCTACAACTTGCAAAAGGATGTTTGAACCATTACATAGAGGTTAAACAAATATACAATAATTTTTACCTGTGCCACGTGGAACACTATCTAAGTAGTTTGATTTGAAGTTCCTTACGTAAAGATCTTTGGTGTCAAAGATGGACACAAAATAATATGGTCAACCATTGAATCAGATGATGAGCTTTATTTCTAATTTTGTCTCTTATAATATTTTATTTGAGAATATAGAAGTTCTAGCCTACCTCACAACCAATTGATTGAATGGTATAAGCTCATTATTGACATCCAATCAATTGGATGATATAATCATTATTTTTTAAAATGTTATGTGGGTGAGCACGTGCGATGCATGTGCCTTTTTACTAGTAACTTAAAATTGCTATTTGTTAATGAGAATGGAAAATAAGTGGTGAAAGTTTAATTTTCACTGTAACCATTATTTTTTGGTCATGAGTTGAGTCGTGACTTGAGACTTATATATTTTAAACATTTGCAATTTTACGTATGTTTTGATTTTGAGCCCTTCTTGTGTAATGGTAAATGGTTCACATTTATAGCTCCCATTGTCCTTTATGCCTTGAATATTCAATGGTTTATGATTAGACAATTATTCATTACTTTTCTTATACGTTTTCTAATATATTTATAATTTTTTATAATTTTAAAATTAAAAATTAAAAAAATTGTGAGGCTTACACCTTGCCTCGCGAGAGGGCTGAGTGCTACACCTTGTGCCTTTCACCTTTTGCCTTTAAACACATTGGTATAAACTAAACAACACAATCAAACTGGTGATTCTGACCTGTCGTGATCCCAAAATATCCTGCCTAACACCGTTGGACTGCTATGTTAATTGGTTTAAGTCCTAACCCACCATTCGAAATTTTACTTATTTCCATGCCCTCATTTCTTTGGGCATATGAAGCACATGAGAATGTTCAGATTTCCTGTATAAGATGGAACGGCCATTCTTTATGCGTGAGATCGCATCCAACGCGAGACTTTTTCCCATTGTATACTAATTGGTTGTCTGCATGTATGCCTCCTGGTTGTCAATGTTGGGGACAGCTTTAACTCTTCCTTTTGAGAAAAGATCTAAATATTAATGCACTCATTTATATAGATATAACATTTATTCAATAACAATATGCTTCATAGAACATGGGGTTTCAATTTTCTGTGTAGCTCAGTTTAATCTAATGAAATTACTTCCGAGATTTAAAAGCATGCATGTGCACTAAATGCAACTGTACTAAAATCTTTAGAATGAATGGCGGCATAGAGTAAACTCACGGTCAACCATCTGTAAAAGTGAGGCTTCTCTCCTGCAGATAGGTGTTTCTATGTCAAAAGGATGAGGAGACCAAAAAACAACCTTTTTATACATTTTCCAATGGTCTGAATTTTTTTAATTTTGTTTCGATCCCTCTTCTGAGTTGTTCGGAGCTTCTGGGGAACATGCATCGAACTCAATGTAAGTTGAGCATTTGGACAGTTCAAGAAAAAGGTATTTTGGAAATTAGTGCGATTCCAGTCATGTTAGATGCTTGGACCAGAAAGACTAATAAAAATCTTTACGAATAAATGTTGAAGCAGTCAAACACCAACCAACTACACACAATTTAAGGTGATTTGATGGGCGGTGACATACTAAGATTTTCATTCCGTCAAACAAATTGGATGCTCCATAGGAAATTCAGGACCTAGCAGTTTCGGGGCCTCTCATAAGGAACCATATTAAGAGGATACTCCTGAACGATAGAATGGAGGGATTACATGGAAGCGAAGACATGGACATTATTGGAAGGGTAAAAAATTCAATAGTGACAGTGGTGCAGCAATAATTGAAGGAGTACCTTTAAATTCACCCACCGATTCATTGAGTTCACCCACTTGAAACACATTGACTGCTTTGAATCAGAGAATGGAAATCGTTTTTCTTCTCAATCTTTCACACGATGGACCTTGGGATTATGGGCGCACCATCAAACGGTCGCTTTTTCTATTTCGTGTGGCATACATTCCAAAAAAGTGACCTGAAAATCAGGTTTAAGCGTGATGAGTTCCACGTGATGTTAAGGTCATTTTTCGGGGATGTGTGCCAGGTGAAATAAGAAAATTGACCTCTAATGGTACCCCCATGATCTCAAGATCCATCATGTGCAAGATTGTGACGAAAAATGATCTCCTTCGTCTGATTCAAAGCAGTCATTGGGTTTCAACGTGGGTGAACTCAAAGATTTTGAGCATCTTGGGAGTTGGGAGCCCACACAATGTAACCTTGAGTTTTTTCCTCCAGCATCCTTGGCACCTAACCTTTGATTTCAAAAATGGACAAAAAATATTTCCCTAGATCAATGTTTAGTTAGGAGATTGTCTCTACTAGGTACAAGGTGCCTTCGAGGGGAGTCCCAGATGCCCATGTAGTAATTGATGGGGACATTTGGTTCAAGCAGCCGTCCGTAACTTATCGAGGGTGAAAGAAGAACTTGAAAGTAGTCCGAAAGACGAACTGCACTAGTTCGAAAGACTAAAGACTGTTTTGGTCGATCGATCGATCCCAGCTAGTCGATCGATCGATTGAGGACAGAGGACATAATATTTTGGGCGCACTTATTCTTCTCAATTGATCGATTAATTCCGAATTGTCGATCGATCGTGGTTAGAGCCTTTGGGCGATTGACTTATTTCTTAGTCGATCGATCGACTCTAGAATCAATCGTTCGATCATGCGGGATATGACGGGATTTTAGTTTTTTATGGCAAAACTTGCCATTTTAGTGTTTTAAATTTTTAGGACTCCTTTATGTCGAATTAGGGTTTGCTTAGCCTATTTAAAGGCTTGTAAAAACAAATTTTGAATTAATTGATGGTTTATGAAATTTGCTTTTGCAACTTGAGAACTTTGTTTGAGTTTTCTATAAGGGTGTGATTCTCTCAACGGAAGAACGATTTTTCGTCCCGTGTGCGGTTTGGTGCGAGGCTCTTTTTTTTTTTTGGAGACGGTAACAAAGGGAAATATATTAAAAAGCAAAGAAAACGAAAACAAAGACGTACCTTGTTGGTAGTAAGAGACTACCCAAACAAAGATAAGCAAGAAAAAACCCAATCATTTTGCAAGCCGGAAAAGTAGGTCCGAACGAGCCGAGGCACCACCATCGCCCACAGACTGATCTAGAAACTCTACAAACAGCTGTCCTCCCTTAGCCTAAGGAAGTGCTAGAGCCCCTCATTAAAAGCCATCATTTTGCAAGCGTTCCAACTAACAACCAGATCTCTGATGTCCCGAATAATCAGCAAGAACGGCTTCGCCTTGCGTGAAAAAATCCTTCTATTTCTTTCCACCAAGATCGCCCAAAAAATCGCATACACTGTTAGCGGCCATAGGTATTTCCTTGAGTCATCAAGCTTAATCTCTTTCCACACTTCCATCATGTGAGCCGGCCAAAACGGAAGAACTCACTCCATCTTAAAGACTTTAAAAATCTTACTCCATATTGATCTAGCAAAAGAACAGTAGGAATATATGGTCCACCGACTCTCTCCCCCTCATGCAGAGCATGCTTTTATTTATTACCGGAATATTTCTTCTGATTAGTTGATCCCTTGTAAGGATTTTCCTTTTGGAAACCAGCCTAGCGAAGACCTTAATCTTTGGTGGCATTCTAATCCTTCAAAAGCCATACCGCATTCTGTTCTCCATACTCCCTCTGTCCCGTGATTTGAGCATGTTATAAAAAGATTTAACCATGAACCTCACTTTAGCCGAGCATTTCCACACCCTCCTGTTATAATTTGCTATGTTGGGAGTCATTCCCCTCAAAACACTCCTTAGATTAAAAAACTCCTTTTCCCATTCCCATAGGCGACGCCTAAGGGGGATATTCCAGTCCGCATTGCCTTCGATAATTTGTACAAAGTTTCTGACCACCGCATCCTTAGAGTCCGAGAGTTTGAAAATCGTTAGGAAACCCCAAAAACTCCTCCAATTTTTCCTCATTCTCTATCTTCTTTTGATCTACGAGTTGTGTAAGTATCGTAACCCTAATCTATCCCTTCTCCATTAAAATTCATTATTTGCCTTGTTTTCGCCCGGTATCGAAAGAACCCACTTGTGAGTTCGTTCGAACCCTAAAACTGTAAGAGATTTAGCCGTTCGTTAAGAACCCTAATCTTATAGATCCGATAGGCAACGCACGCGAAAGTAATACTATTTTGGGCCAGAATTAAATCGTTTAATTGAATCTCTTGGTATTTTCCGTGATAATTTGTTAAGGAACATTGTCTTTTAATTGTTTAAATTAATTCTCTATGTAATCTCAGCCCTAGCATTGCATCATGTTAGTTTCCATATCAGTAATTAGGTTTGGTTTTTAGACCTAAATCCAAGTAAAATGGATACAAGGTTCCCTCCGGCTGACCTGACCCATTTTCCACATAATGAAAACACTCTTTTCGTGTGTACGATGACTCTCCATTGAGTCATGCATGAAGACTTTCTATTTTGTTATCTTCCTATATGAAGCTCATGAAACATGTAATTTGGCGAGGAAAAGTGTAAAGTCGTTGCAAAAGTAAAAATATCATTGGAAAGATGACAAACATGAAATCGTTAGGATCAGATGGTAAACCTATAGAGCTATGAATTTTGATGGTCAAAGGGGTCTTGTTGGGTAACTAAACTGTTTAACAAGATATTGACAAGAAAACAAAAATATTTGAAAAATGGGAAGAGAGCATTGTGGTCTCTTTTTATTAAAAAAAAAGGGAATGTCTAGAATTGTAGCAACTATCGAAGCACTAAACTTATGAGTCATATTTGAAGCACTAAACTTATGAGTCATATTTTGAAGCTCCCAGGGAGAGAGTAATTGAGCAATGCTTACGACAAGAATCAAATTATTTTGATAACTAGTTTCGGTTTATGCCATGGAGATCTATAACTGAGGTTATTTTCTTGTTGAGCAACCTATTTCAAAACAATGATGAAGGATGAGGAAGGAGAGGATTTCACTAGAATCATCCATTTGGTTTTTCAGGTCATATTTTCCCTTGATTGATCATAGGGATAAAAAAAAATTATTTATTTTTCTATCATCTATTTTCTGTCTAGAATTGATTCCTTAGTTAATTTCCGGTATAACCTCTTTTATAAACTTGCTGATTTTGGTTTTTTTGCCATTGACATTTGGATATTTTTATGCAGCACATATACCATCATTATCATCATCAGTTTCTCGGGTTGTCCCATCTATTTAGGGTTGCCTTTGCATGTCCTATTTCTTGACTTTTGATTAAGGCTAAGTTTTGTCACACTGGAATCCTTGATGTCACTGTAGAATTCAATGAGTCTAACTCAACCTCACAAAATCGGCTTGTTTGGTGAGGATTGCGCAAGTTATATATAGCCAATGTTGTCAAATCGCTTAAGCCATGCTAAGCAATTTGACTGCATTTCGCTTAAGCCATGGCGTACCTTTTTTTTTTTTTTTTTTTGTCAAAAAAAAAGAAAAAAGAAAATTAACAATAACTATTCAAGTCTCTAGACGGGAAAGATAGACATTCTTGCATTTAAAAAAGTTTTACATACTAATATTCAAAATTGTAACTTTAGTTTTGATATTGAGTACCAGCAATGTACTCTATATATTCATTTCTAACCCATTGTGGTACATCTCCTCCATCATCATCACTAGCATTGCCGTTGTTATCGGAATCATCTCCTTCTTCTGCATACTCTTCTTCCTCTATTTCGTCTTCATCCGTTCTCACTAGTATGAAATTTATATAATTTGATTAGCCATATTTCTAACTCGGATAATTCGATTTAGGTCTTTAGAGGATCCGGGGTTGAAGATGTAGACATAATTAATTGGCCAATGATGCTAGAAAGTAGGAACTAAGAAAAGAAAATTAGAGATTTAAAATTTTGGAAACAAAAATAATAAAACTCAAACCTCCCAAAAGGCTTGCTTGCTTGATCCGGGTCACTTGATTGATAGAAGACTAGAACTATAAGCTTGCTTCATTCTTGAATCTGGATCCTTGATCTTTCCTTTTGAGGCTTTGTAACACACTAACACTAATATTACTATGTTCACAACAATTTAATTCACTAAAAAAAAAATTACAAAACATAAAATAAAATAAAAACTAAATAGGAAAGATGGGAGGAGATTGGGAGTAAAAAATGGAGATTAGAGAGGAAGTTATATGCCAAAATAGTTGTGTAAGGAGTAGAGGACCCAACCCACCCTTTTATAGAGGCAATGGGACCTCAATAAGCAAAAAAAATAATAAAATTTAAGTGCTTGGAGCATTATGCCATCGCATACTGAGTATGCGATCGCATAAACCATAAAACATGGCTTATGTTATCGCATACTTTTGTATGCCATGGCATAATGCCAAAATTGCATAAGCCATGATGGTTTATGCAATTTTATGGCTTAAGATGGCATAAACGATCGCTTAATCGATTAAACGATCGCTTATGACAACAGTGTATATAGCTCAAAGGCTTCCAGCCTACAGGCGATGTGGGACTATCATTCATTCCACCTCACGTGTAATGCTTTTAAGGTGAGAATTGCCCAGGTTATATATAGCCCAAAGGCTTCCAGCCCACAGGCAATGTGGGACTATCATTCAATAACTTCGCACTACCCTTAGTCAGTCTCATCCGTTCCTACTTCCTTTGTGAATTATCACTTTGAAAAAAATCTCTTGAACAGTTTCAATAATAATGGATGTGGGCCTGTGGCTAGTTTTGTTAAAAAAAAATTTTCTATTGTTTTTACTAATGTTAAATTTGGATTTATGTGTATGGCAGTAGAATTATAGTTTCAAATTCAGTAATTGCATAAAACCTATTTCGGAGAAGCCATAAATCTGCAACTGTTGCTTTGGGTTTCCTTTGCAGAAGGTCAGGTTAGTTCCCAGCCACGGACGTACAAACCACCTCATTCCGTAGGGGAGGAATTCTTGAGCAGGTAATACTGCTATATATATATATATATATATATATATATATATAAGTAAGCTAGGATTGAACTTGGGACCTAAAGTTTGCATCACCAAGCACCTTCCATTGAGCTACTGGCCCAATCTCTGAAATACCATTTCTTCTTTTGTTTTATTTTTCTTCACTTAGTGTTTTATTCTCGGAAGTCAAATGAGTGAAAATCTGAAGCTTATTTATGATGCAGGTTTACAAGGAACGCCAGTTTGGTGGCTTCAGGTGTGGCCCGAAACATGCAAAGAGTGGGAAATTATATCAAAGACAATGTCGATGACATATTGTACCCTTATCGGAGACGACCTAAGTAGATAATCAATCCAGGGGTTGCCATAATCGTGTTTGTTTACTGTGATGATATTTTCTTCTATTCTGCTTCTTTAAAGAGATCACAATACTGCTGGAAGGAAGAAAAGTTCTCTTGGAATATTTTTACTCTTATGCATTTTGGTTGTATTTGCTCTTATCTTGACCTAGAAACGTATTGGAAATCAGCTCTGTATCGGCTGAAGCGATTTTTATATAATTTATATAATATTATATATCAAATCTTTTGTTGTGAATGATGTGTTTTCACCTAAATTTTAATTTGTCGAATTTGTAAACTGGGGCTACAGCTACTAAGACATGATTCATGCAGTTGTTGGGATGAATTCTTTCAGGCATGCTATGTGTGTTCAAGAAAACAGCAGCTGACCATGCTATGCAAGCAAGGAGGAAGGCTGAAGTTGAGTTGCAGTGTGAGGGGGCAATCAAGACCGTCAATTCAAGTAACTGATTGATTATTCAGATCTAGACCCGTCGTTATCTTACCCTTCAAAAGGTTGCATACTTGCATATAAGGATAAGGTAGCTTTATTCGCACCTACTGAATTATTCAGGTACGCTGAAAAATCATTGACTGCTTTGAATCAGATGATGGAGATCGGTTTTCATCTGAATCTTCCACACGATGGATCTTGAGACCATGGTTTACCATCAAATGGTCAGTTTTTTATTCCATGTGGCGGTCGGTCGCGCTCAAATGTGAATTTAAAGTCACTTTTTGGGATATGTATCACCAGAAAACAAAAACAACATGGTACCCCCGGATCCATTGTGGGGAAGATTGGGTTGAAAACTGATATCAGAATAGAGGTACTTTCAAGTATAATTCTTGAAGGATATGAGATAGGTGTATTAGGGCTGTCAACCGGTTGGGTCGGGCACGAGATATCCGACCCGACCCGATATCTTATATGGACTAAAATTTTAAAAAATTGGGTGTTTTATTGGGTTGGGTCGGGTATCAGGTTGTCTTAGATGTACCATCAGTTCAGGTAGGGCATTTGCTATTATTTTGTCAGGTAGCCAAAATTTCGATCCGACCTGATCCATTGACAGTCTACCATGCATATTAAGCATCATTATTCGAGGATATGAGATTGGGACCAAATATGATCTCCATCGTCCAGTTCAAAGTAGTCAATGGTTTTCGGTGTTGGTGCCCTTAGAGGTTTGGTGGGTGCAATAGAGGTACCTATAGAAAAATAACCTCTGTTCGCACGTAAAAGATTATGGGTGGATAATCTTTGACTGCATTGAATCAGAAGATGGTGGTCGTTTTCAGGAATCCTGAGGCTATGGGTGTGCCATTAGATGGTTAATTTTTTATTCCACATGGCCCAGATCTAAAATAAAATACCCGTATGACACGTTACAGACCAACCTAATTTTAGGGCCACTTTTAGGGATTTGTGCCACTTGGAATAAAAAATTTGACCGTTTGATGACATGTCCATGGTCTCAAGATCCATTGTATAATATACTGGCGCAAAAAATGATCACTATCATATGAGTCAACGCAGTCAACGGTTTTCAGTGTAGACGTCCACTAGTAATATGGTAGGCTGGAATAGAGATCCCCAAAGCAGAAGGCCAAGAATTTCATTCCGTAAAAGTCAAGTGAGGAAGATCTTCAATATATTCGATCAAAGTTACGTATCTTTCAATCGTATTCTGTAAAGGCCACAAAATAGATGGTGCTAGATTCATCGACTGCCAGTTCAATATATTCTTATTTTTAAGAGGGTTTGTGAGACGGATTTGGTTTCGGACCTGGTTATAAAAGTTCCTTGATTCATCCAAGGGTGTTTAATACTTGGATCAAAGTTACATAGTTTGGTGGCTCGCATTCGAGTTCGAATATGATTAGTTTTAAAGTTTTTATTTATTTTCTAATATATTTGTACTTTCTATTGACAAAAGCGGAAATAACCATTCAGTTAACTATAAAACTTAATCATCTCAAAAAAAAAAAAAAAAAAACTATAAAACTTAAAACCACCATAGTGACAAATTTCGTTCTCGGTAATTTTTCGGTGGGGAGTCCTTTCGGTACATTTCGGATTAATTTCGATACATTTCGGAAAAATTTTGAGAAAGTTTCGGGAATTAAAAATATATTTAATATTTAAAAAAAAAATTTAGCAATTGATCCAAGTGGCCAAGCACTACACGGAGCTCAAGCATAGAACTATAGAAGACAAATTGACAAAGGGTACAGTTATACTCACCCAAAGGCTGCTTTTTCACACCACCTCCTCCACTAGGCATGCATTGACCACCTTTGATCAGATGGTGGTGGTCATTTTTCGTCCCCATCTTTTACATAGAGGATATATGGATCATGAGCGTACCATCAGATGGTCGCTTTTTTATTACACGTGGTACACATCTCAAAAAGTGACGCTAAAATCATGCTTGGCCGTGATGGGAGTCATGATTTTAGGGTCACTTTTGAAATGTGTGTCGTGTATAGTAAAAAAATGACCGTCTGATGGTATCCCCACGATCCATAGATCCATTGTGAAGAAGATGGGGACGAAAAACGACCTCCACCATTAGATTCAAGGCAGTCAATGATTATCAGCTGAAGAAGTTGAGATGAGAAAGCAACTAAGGTAAAGGGAGTTGCTGTTTTTTACAAACTATTTTAGTCCCACATCGTTTAGGAGAAAAAACCTCCACACTCTACCCGCCTATATAAGAGGTTTCATTCCAAGTTAAGCATCTCACATAGCTGTGTGCGTTAAATTATCAATTTATTCGAAATATATTAAAAAAAAAAGGGGGAAAAAATGTTGAAATTTTCGAAAATTACCAAAATTTCAGAAATTTTATCGAAATTGTTGAAATTACCGAAAAATGTCGAAATTTTTGGTTGACCCTCAATTCGGCTATTTTCGCCGAATTTCGGTGAAATTTGTCACTACGAAAACCACCTCTCTACCGAAATTCGTCAATACGAAAACCACCTCTAATCTCTATATTGGTAAAATTTTGTTATAAAGTAAGATAATAGCATTACCCGATAAATTGGCTTATCATGCTAAACTAGACCAAACTGAACCGTCAATTGGTTCGTTTAGATGAATGAGTGAATTAAGTAACATAGCTTTGGCTGAAGGAATGAATTACTACAATTTTGGACATCCTATTTCTCCTCTTGTTGTTTTCGAATCAGCGCCAAGCTCTCCATGACTCTGCAATCCCTCTTCCACTTCCTCTTCTTCATCTTCCTCCTATTTCTCCTCTTGTTGTTTTCGCATCAGTGCCAACCTCTTCGTGACTCTGCAATCTCTCTTTCGCTTCCTCTTTTTCATTTTCCTTGTGCTTGTACTGTCTCAACCCCAATTCACGTATTGCTTTATCTTTTCATTTAAATTCAAACTTAGAAGTTTGAATCGCAAATTTAATTCGGACTGATAAAAAATAATCGGGGTTAAGCATGAGCACCAAGTAGATGTTAACGAATCATGTAAACGGACTTGGGCTCTAAAACCATTCGTCCACAATCAAGGAAACGAATAGTCTCAATAGGCTGGGTTCAGGGACTTCAGGCTGATTATATTCAGGCCTATTGGACCCAACCGATTACTAATCGGGCCAGTCAATTTATGAATTCGGTCTACTTACCTTAGTCCATACCTGGCCCATGGCAGGTTAGGGCAGGGCGTGCTACGGGTCGGGCAATGAGTCGGCCCAGCAATTTTTATATTAAAATTTTATTTGATTGGTTTTGTCCGGGTTCAAGCAGGATTAAAAGGGCAAACTTTTAATCAGGCTTTTGGAACTAGCCCAGACCTGGCCCGGCTCACTAATTGGGTCAGGCTGGACCACTCATTTACATATCAGGCTTACCAACCTTTATAGCCCATACATGGCCCATTGCAAGCCGGGTTGGGCCGGGCCCTGTAGAAACGATAGTGCGTTGACTGCATTCTTTGGATTCCCCAATGAGAGTGAATTTTGGATGAAATACATCCCTATGATTGTATGCTACATTGCTACCTGGACATCTCTCATGGATGATCATATAAGTCGCATGTACCATATAGATGACCTGATCACCCTACCACCAAGGTTCGTGCTAGGGCTCAACACTCACTGCACACTAAGAAAATTAAGAAAATAAAGTAGTGTCCAGATTGCAAAAGTTAGTGATGTGATTAGAGAGTAGTATGATGTGCCATGTGATTTTAGAGCCACGTTTAGGGATCTGTGCCGTGTGGAATAAAAAACTGACCTTCTGATGGTATGCTCACGATCCCAAGATCCCAAGCGTGGAAGATTAGGACAAAAACGATCTCCATTGCTCGATTCAAAGCAATCAATTGTTTTTGGCATAGGTACCCTCCTAGACTCTGGGTGTTAATAGAGCAACCCTAAAAAAAATAATAATAATAATAACAACAATCGTAATTGATTAATTTTTCCTCTACTTTTTAACATGCCTAAAATTTATCATATCGCCATAATCTAATGGGTATGTTTACGAAACTTGACCCGGTCACCGTCCCTAAAAAAAACTGGGCCAAAGTGCCGGAGTCAGAGTTCGGGTTCCAAAAAATGGAAGATTATAAATTTAAATATTATTATATTAAAAAAAAAAAAATTGCAACAAAAAACCAGAATAAAACACCTAACCTCCTCTCACATTAGTTGAAAGGGTTGACAAAGCAGATTGAACCAAAGCTCCCAATTTACCTCTCAAGCTGGAAACAGTATTAACTAAGGATTCACAAGGACCCATCTCTTCAAGAACAGGTTCTGCATTTTGCTGTATATGAATCTGCCCATCCAAATACCTTCTCAGGCTAGCCTCTGCAACATCAATTAGACCAAAAGAAGCATGAGTGTGCATGAACTGAGAAACGATAAATCCTGCTAAAAGAGGTTGCTTTGCCTTAACGAGCTCTGATACAAAACATGGGAATAGAAGCCGGCCAAATACGAAGAACTCATTTTTACATCTTTTACTGCCATCTTTTGGTCTATGTTTGACCATGGTCAACTGACTTTCCTGAAAAAGATGAGAGATATTCCCCACCAAATTGCACAGATAAGAAACAACAGTACGGTACGTAGAATCATTGGCAATAGTAGACATAATTCCTGACGATAAGATAAGAGTCAAAAGCTCATGGTCTCGGCTTGCCTCGCCCGAGATGCTCCCATCTTTCAATTTAGCCTCAACAGCACCCAAGCACTCAAACCAGATGGATTCATACGGCAACAACAGCGATATTTTCAAAGACGAGAACCAATCGGTTCCAAGCAGAAGTTCACACAAGGTCTTGGCTTCATCTTCCGATAGCAAGATACCTTTGGCCCTCGATATAGAACCGTCAATCAATTTCAACACACCCACAAACTGGGACGCCTCAACAAGTTTTCTGATAATCTCCATCCAACGTAAATGGAGGGGATGAACCGTAACAGACCCATCTCCCTTTCTTTCTTTCTCACCCGGTTCTTCCTGAAAGCTTTCCCATTCATTATCCCAATCAACACTACTCCAATTGTTTTCAGCATCGGACGCTTCACGAGATTCCTCCTCATCTTTCCCACAAGTAAAAAGCCCTTCCCACTCTCCTAAAACAGCTTGCAGAACATCGATATGTGATTTGGTTGTACTGGATTCAGATAAACGCAAGAAGCAAGATACTGCAGAGTCGATGGTCATAAGATCTTCTGGAGTAATTTCTGTGGAAGGTGAAATAGCTGAAACCAGTTGAGTTGATTTAAGGGCAACTAAGGTACTTGTAAGCCTGCTGGAACCATCAGATTGCTTTGGCACACCATGGTCCGAAGCTTCACTGTTTGTAACACATTGAGGCTCATCCCATCCTTCCCATGGTTGAACCTCAGACAGAATTTCAACAGGTAGGCCTGTAAGATATTTTCCTGTAACGGATTGCATAAGCTCCATAGGATATGATTCTGTACTTGCATATTATCAGAAAATGCACTCAATCTTTCCCAAACTGCATATCTGACACTCTTAAGATCCTCTAAATTACCCTCTAACTTACTAAGAGAGGCAAATTTGCCTGGTTGTCACTGGACCCACTACCCATTTCTAACAAAACTGAGTCCGTTACACTAGCATAAAGAAAGGGAAGACTCTGAATTCTATCTGGGTTTACAGTGCTGTTTGGAGTTGGTGCTATTACTTCGGAAAAAACTTCAGCAACGGCTATAAACTGACAACCAGAAAAACCCATGGCTCTGCAGAAAATCGGAATGTTGGTAGTAAAAGTACCTGTAATCACAAGTTTGGCATAATTAGAGACAGTGCCCCAACCTTGTTTTGCTGAGACTTTATCTTCCATTACCAATCTTCTGAAAACCTTCAGACATTTTGACAGATTTTCTGGATTAAACATGATGGGAGCTTTTTCTTCAGATTGTCCATGAGATAAGATCTCATTTATATCATCAGCCAGTCTGACCCACAAATCCAACAGTAATATCAGACAATGCAACCATTCTGATTCACCTTGCATACTCCCCACACAATTATAAGGAATACTCAGTGCAAAAAACCTTCCCAGGATATCAAATATATCTGTTTCTGACATGACTGAAATATATCTACTACAACGGTCATAGTTATTCTCAAGTTCAATTATTAAGGCCTGAACATTGTCAGAGTTTACCTGAAGCTTTGTTTTAGTTTCAGTCTCAATGGTTGCCTACAAACATGAAACATGATGTTTATAAATCGCTTGCCATGACATCAGACCCTCGGCCCCTGAATCCTTATAAATGCTGACAAGGGTCTGAACCATTTCTGCCAAAGATTCCACTGTTGAGTCACTTACGTGCTTGTAAACTTCTTCATTGAAATATTCAAAGTTCAAATCACCTAATTTAGCAATATTTTTGAAGTCCAAGTTTTTTATAAAGGAAACCCGTCTGCATTCGTGCTCAAAGACCTCGTAAAATTGAGATAAATTGAGAGTACGTGAATGCCCTGGACCGTTATGTACCCCTAACATTGAATCTTCAGCTCCTTTTGACTGCATGTAGCAGTCAGACAGAATGCTGTATATGTAGGCAAGACGTTTCTTGTTACACCCGTCAATCACAGGGTAGACAGTTAACGATATCATGTTAATGACCCTCTTGGCATAAGTAAGAATTTCCTCTTTATAATGCAAAATTTCAGATTCAATATCCTCATTTTCCCAATGCTCTGAAACAAGGACTGATCCAAGGTACCTTAGCAGCACCTATAGAAAGGAACAAGGAGCATATAGTAAGATATATATATATATATATATAAAAGGAGCATATAGTAAGATATATATATATATATATATATATATATATATATATATATATATATATATATATATATATATATATATATGTATGTATGTGTCTCCGTTGGTTCTCACCATTTAGGTAATGGAGACTAAAAAGACTCAGGCAAAAAATGGATAACAATCCATGTCCACTGCAAAAAGGATGAATGCAATGACCTTCCCTGCCTGTGGTCGTTATGAAATCTGGAATTATTTCTTGGTTTTCAAAACAGCCACCAAATATATTAACTGACTAGTCAAACCATGAGGCAGGGAATTTTTAAGAAATTGGTACCCACTGGACAGTACCAAACTAATGGGGGTATAGACAGGATGGAAGTAACACACCTTTTTAAAGGAGAGCTGCTACTTCCACACCAACATTTTCTTATCCCACATCAATTAATGAAACACATCGCACACCAATTAATCAATAAACTTACACCACCGCCAATTAAGGAAATTACCAGTGACACATGACACCAACTAACATAGCACCTATTATAGATGGTGTGCAACAAATAAATGATTGTGTGGAAGTAGCCCACTCTTTTAAAAAAAAGCATTTGAATGTTGAAGCGAATAGCCAAATGGAAGGTTAAAAATATAGCAACCTCTAGGTCACAGGTTCAATCCCAGCTTTCCTGTCAAAGAAGGAAAAAAAACAAAAGCAATAGTTACCCATGCATCTTAAAATCCCAAGATTTTGTCTTTCCATGCATCTAAAAATCCCAAGATTCACCTTTTGTTACTGAGTGTATGTGTAGGGTACATACACATGCGAGCACCACAAGGAAGGAGAGAGAGAGAGAGAGAGAGAGAGAGAGAGAGAGAGAGAGAGAGAGAGAGACCTCAGTGCGAGACAAGCCATAGATGTCGGCTAACTTCAATGCTTCCTTTAAAATGAGCTTTTTCTCAAGCTTAACCGAATCGATGAATGAGTAAATAGCACTCTCCATGTACTTAAAATCCCCAGATAAAAAACGACAAGTTTCTACCCCAGGAATAATTTGCTCCAGCACCCTAGCCTCATCAGTTAATCGTTTCTGCTCTTGTAACTTTAACTTCCATTCCCTCCAGAATGTGGATTGTGCTGTGTCAATATTTTCCATTGTATCTGACCATTATGTTACAAAAATAGAGAAACAATTAGCTTTGAAAAAGAAATATTGATTTATCAATTTTCAAAAGGATGAGAAAAAAACTAGATTCCAAGAAAACAGAATTAACTAAATTATCTAGACCTAAAAAAATAAAATAAAAATCAAGTTAAACAAAGAAAAACCTAAGCTGAATGATGCATGCTTCTCTTGAAACTTCTGCAGCAACAGCTTTCTTCTCTGAGCAGGATTCATGCATTCAATACCAGAATTGTGCAATGACTATAAGTCATCCCTATGATCATGATGCTGCAGATATCTTGGTATCTTTCCCTTGTTTTAAGCTGTTCCTCTATTATTTCCACTCCATGGAAAGCATCCACAAGATTTAACAGAAACAAGCATCCAAGAATGTCTTCCTCTTCAGTAACAGGAGCTTCCATTATTGACTTGGCAAGAGATGCAATGAGATCGTCACTGGGAGCAATATCATTCCTAGCCAACCAAGCCAGGGAACTCAACAGTGCTCTTGTTCTTATGCTCACATATGGTTTTCCTGTAGGGGGCATCTTTTTACCATTTTCTGCTTTCCCACTCAATTCAAGCAGCCAAGGAAGCTGTAAAGCAGCAAATGACAAAACTCCATTTCTTTCAAAAGAGAATCCCAAGTAGCACCGTTTTCAAGAGGAAAGTCTTTTCCGGCAGTAGATAGTATATTTTTTATCTTCTTTAAATGGACTTCTTGATCATCATTTCCTTCGACCATTTTGGAGCTTTCTCTTAGGGTCACTATATCTTCAATATGGTGGGCAGGATGTGAGATAATTGAAGAACCTTGAACAGAGAATTTCGGCAGATCTGACCCCGTCAAACTCATCAACTTTTCACAGCGTGATTGCATATCTAGATCTTTCCATGCGTGCAGTAGCTCACCAATGGATTCTTCATCACAATGGCTCAGAGCAAAACCAAGTAGCTGCTTTCGAGAACTTGTATTCATATTCTCAAGGGCAGGGCCCCTAGCTATTGCAGTGCATAAGTCCCAAATGGGCCCATGTCCCTTTTTAGCAGATCAAAAGCCAGCTGCAGATCGCCATTAACTGCTGCTTCTCTTGCCACGGCCTCTTGAACAGTGGCTATGTCATCCTGAGACCTCAATCCAAGAATTTTGGCAATTTCGATGAGTTCGTCTACATCGAGATAGGCCCCGGTTTGACTTGTGATGACCATATGTATAATTTCCATTGGATTTCTTATTTGCCTAAACTGCATAGGAAGAAGAGTTACTCCGAGGTTTGGAAGTTTGATAGTGAGGGCATCAATGATATCAGCCTCTGCTTTAACATTTTTGCTATTTGAAAAGAGCTTTAGACATTCCTTACCCTTCCAGATCTGTCACAAGTAATAGCATTGGTGTGTCAGTAATAATTAATAAGTGCCAGGGATCTAACATCCAGAATAAAATCTTAACAGTTTATTAGAGAAAACTTTATACAAGTATTTTAAACACGAAATCTTCCATCAATAGCCATTCAGAACAAATGTTATGATACATTGAAGATATGAACATCACATTATGAGTGTAATATATATATATAAATTTGAATGTAGAGTGGAAACACTATATTCAAGTGCTAGATCGCATGCCACATGACACGTGATCACGAATTGGCCCATATCCTTTGAGATCACCAGTTCTAGGGTTTTAGAACAGATTTTGTTTTGTCTTTTAAACAATCGTTGATAGACGCATGTGTGGAACCCTTCCCCCACCCTCTTCTATATACATATACGCACACAAATTGTAAAGTCAACAAAAATCTGTAACATAGTCAGAAACCTGCATCAAGTGGGGCATGCTGGAGAATGATCTGGAAAAACTGCACTGACCACCAAGCTATATTTTAAAAAAAAGCCTGCTAGTATTTTTAGAGGTGTTAGGTCCACTCTGATTTACCTGAATCAGATCAATTCAACAAGTTTTTTTTGGGCTTTCTTCAATGCTACTCTGCCTTCTGATATTAGAAAAAAATAAAAATCATTACGTCAGCGTATTATGGGTAATGATCCTCTGACTCGGGTCACACCTTTTGACTCGAGTTCTGAGACCATACACGTCGTGGGTCAACGTTGATTCCAGCAATGTGAATTGCCTCACGGCTTCAGTTACGCGTGACTTGAGTCAGGAGATCATTTTCCTTGTTATATATATATATATATATATATATATATATATATATATATATATATATATATCAAACTGCTTCACTTTTGGTACAGTAAAACCCTCCTGTAAGTTTTTTTTGCATTAGTCGTAATTACCAATACCCATTGCATTCTTCCGAAACACTGATGCAGTCCAAGAAGTGGCAGCGTCCATATTTAGGTATTTAATGGGAGACAGAACGGAGGCTAAAATGGTGGTTCAGATCAAGGGATATCCAATGGCTGAACAGCCATGAAAACTAGGCCGTTTAGATGAAGTCGGAAGTTCAGAAACAGAGCAGATCTGGGGATTAAGAGTTAAAACAGGTGTATAAATAGATTTAATTAAAGACCCAGAGAGGCTTGGAAAGATTATTATATGGGCCTTAAGAATGGCCTGGGATTGAGGCCACGTGACCACTTTAAGTGGCCATGGGAACCCATGACTAGATTCATGAGCTGATGAGCATCTCATTCTCGTGAATCTCAAATCTGGAAAAAATTTAAATTTTTGAGAAGTTAGGGTCCTAGAAAATAGGAGGATAAGAATAAGATAGAGTGAAAAAAATGTTACCTTGAATACTTTTGGTAACTGAGTCCAAGTTAACCAGGACCTACTTAAAATAGAGTTTCACTCTTTTTTTTTTTCTCTTATATATGCAAACAAAACTGCTACAGAAATTATTAATGGAGCTACAACTTTCACATGAGATTCAAACTGTGGCACATGGTTAAAAAGAGACTTTGTTATTTTTGGGATCTGTGTCACGTGGAGCACCATCTAAACCGTATGATTAGAAGATCATGATGTAAAGATCTTTGACGCTAAAAACTGGCACAAAACATGATCTCTATCATTCGATTTGTTAGAGTCAACCATTGAATCAGATGCTGGCCTTTGACTGCATTCAATCAGATGATAGAGATCGCCTTTCTTTCTAATGTTTGGACTCAACGATCTTTCCATCATGTTCTTCACATCATATGGATTAGATGGTGTTCCATGTGACACAAATCCCAAAAATAATGAAGTATTTCTCTTCAACCATGTGCCACAGTACAATTCTCGTGTGCAAGTTGTAGCTCCCAATTATTAATGTGGATAGAATTTTGGGTACCTCTCTTTGCACCCAAGTATTCTCTGAAAGAGCCCACGTCCCAGCCCCCTTGAAAACCATTAATTGCTTTGGATTAGATGATAGAGATCGTGTTTCAGCCGGATCTTCCACACAATAAATCTTGCGATCATGAACCACCTATCCGACGGGCAGTTTTTTATTCTATGTGTCACAGATCCCCCCAAAATGGCCCTAAATTCATGTTTCAAGGGCCATTTTTTTAGTGTGACGCATGAAGCGTCTTTTGAGAAAAGAAATGGAAATTTTGAAAATTTATTAACTCTGTGATGCAAAAACTAATACGATGCAAATATGATGGGCTGAGATTAATCGAAAATTAACATAAATCATTGAAATATAAATTATCTAACAAATTAACACAAAATAAAGAGAATTCGAATTAAAAGGTTTTATTTAGCCCAAAATAGTATACGTTCCCTTTAAGATCTAAAAGACTAAGGTTCTTAACGAATAATTAGATCTTCAACAGTTTAAGGTCTCGAACAAACTCACAAGTGGGTTCGAAAAGGTTTGGATCAATCTGTTGGAACTCTTCTTTTGTGATCCATGTATTTTTCGAATTTGGTTTGTCCTGCCACTTGATAAGGTACTTTTGAAATGCCCCTTGTTTTGTAGACACAATATGATCTTCCAAAATATTCTCAATTATTTCACGAGATGGATGGGTGGGTAGAGGTAATGGAATAGGGAGGGAAACAGAGATAGTATCGGATGTGGAAGGTTCAAAAGGGTTAGGTGGTATAATTGTAGGGCCATAGGACGGCACGAGATTGTCTACATTGAAAGTTGTACCAATACCCAATTATGGTGGTATATCTAGTATATAAGCATTATGACCGGCACGCTTCAAAATCTTATAGGGGCCAACACTATGAGCTTGTAACTTCTTAGCAATTCCTTGAGGGAAACACTCAAATCTAGTTTGAACCATCACAAAATCACCCTTTTGAAATTCTTTGAACCTTCGATGAGAATCTGCAGAAAATTTATATTTTTAATTACTCAATACTCACATTAATTCTTCTTTTAATCTTAGCATGAAGTTCATAAATGTGATGTGCAAAGGTAGATGTGGACTCTGACGACCTCTGATGAACTGACATCGGAAGGTCTATGGGTGCCCTAGGTTTATAACCGTGTACAACTTGAAAAGGACTCATCCCTGTGGTTCTATTAACCGAATTGTTATAGGCAAACTCTGTGATAGGTTAGATGGAATCCCAACTTCTAACATGTTCACCTACAAGACACCACAAGAGATTTCCTAGACTCCGATTAACAACCTCGGTTTGTCCATTGGTTTGGAGATGATACGCCGATGAGAATTAAATTCTCTTCCCATTTTATGCCACAATGTCTTATAAAAGTAATTGACAAATTGACGGGGATGCCGACATCGTAGACATCGGATATGGACATTTTCGCGTGTACCGACGTTGGAAGAAGTGGAATGGAAATCATCGGAACTAGGCGAAAGACGAAAATCTGGAGAAATTGGAGGAACACAGCAAATTCGATCGATCGAAGTCCTATTTCGATCAATCGAACAATGTAATTAATTATTGATTATTGAATGAATGAGCGTTTTGCTCTGTGACTTGATATGAGTTTCTCCGAAGAGTGATTCTTCTTTCCGAGAAGGGTTTGGTGTGAAGCCAAGGGTGTGAAGCCTGCAATCTATCTTCTATCTATCTATTTCTTATTATCTCTGCTTGTGTGATCCTACAACCCTAAATCGACCATCATCCTTTGAGATCCTAAATCATTGAATCGATCTGATTCACAACCGTAGCCTCCATTAGATTGCTAAGTCTAGCCATATCAAATAACCCGAGAATCAGAGATCCCATCATTGCATTGTTAGCGCCTTAATCTGGAGGTCTAAAAGTTCTATCTCTAGGAACGATCCACTCTGCAACCTAACGGATCTAACGCCCGGACTGAACCCTACTTGAATTATGCGTGATTCTCCCATGGAAAACTACGAAAGCCTGAGGTATTCGTTATATTTTATAAGTTTTATTGTTTAATTTAATTCAATTTAATTTCAACAAAATCAATCATCGCATTCACGTAGTTTAGGGTACCGTCCTGCGTCAGTTTTGGTATCAGAGCCTAGGTTCTAGGTTAGGGCATACTGTGTGACATTGCATTCATTGCACTTTAATTTCCATCGCATATTATTTCTGTTTTGGTCAAAGTGTTCATCTTGCATTCCATTCTAGAACCCGTCAGTAGTGACCCGTATCACCATGGACATGAGTGGGATTGCCGATGCTCTTAACGGCATGAGGGCTGATCTAAAATCGATCAATGATCGAATAATGACTGCCTTGGAGACAGCCCAAAGGACTCTCGAAACATTCAATGAGAGGTTGTTAGACCGAGTCAATCGGTTAGACGAGGGTGATGACTACTTTGAACCACACCGTGAACGTAATGGTCCTCAATTCGAACGAAATGGCTACCAACATAATCGGAACCGGAACCATAGGTTTGATCATCATGGAGATGACTACGACCCGGAAGGGAGACTCCTCAAAAATGTCCGGGTTGAGTTCTCAACTTTCGATGGAAGACTAGACCATCAGGTCTTCCTCGATTGGTTATCCGATATGGACCAACACTTCGAGTGGTTTGGCATGAGCGATGAAAGATGTGTTCGACTTGCTAAAATGAAGCTCATGGGCCGAGCTCGACTCTTTTGGGTCAACGTTGAACGCATCAGAACGAATGCGGGTTGTACTCCCATTACCCATTGGGAGGACATGAAGGAATGACTTACAGAGAAGTATGTTCCTTCTTCAGACTATCATCATCTCCTTGACCAATGGCAAAATCTACGCCAAGGTAGTATGCCCGTTTCAGATTACATTGGCAAATTTGAGGAATTCATGATGAGAGCCAAGGTATCTGAAGATCCTCAAGTCACACTATCTAGAGTTTGCACCGGATTGAAACTTGACTTGCAAAAAGAGTTAGCTTCCCACCCTGTGGAGACTCTCGCCGAGTGTTACACCGTCGGCCAAGACCTTGAACGATATTTAAAAATGACGGTAACTAGGCGATTTGATTTTCACCCCGATCAATTCCGTACCGGTGAAGTGAAATCTAGTGCTGGGAATCCGCCTGCCAAACCCACGCAACCTACATCTACCAATGTGAGGTTTGACAAAGGTAAGGGTGTAGCCGGAGAATCCTCGAAGAGTGGGTCTCATGTCAAATGCTATAAGTGTTAGGGATTGGGTCACTTTGCCGCCCAATGCCCCACAAGGGACCCACAAAGGAATCTCTTCGTCAATGGAGAAGGAGAAGAAAGTGGAGTTTATGAGGTGTGCCTTTGCACAGCCTCAACAGGATGAAAAGGGGGATTGGCGGAAGGAGAATATCTTCCACACCTTTGCCACATGTGGGACGAAGAGTTGTAGGGTAAATGTGGATAGCTGCACCAATGTGGTGTTAGAACATACCGTCACCCGCTTATGGCTTACACCTGAAGCCCACCTAAGACCTTACAAAGTCGCATGGGTTGACTCCTCATCCATTCCTGTATCTCAGAGGTGTCGTGTACCCATACAGTTGGGTTCATACTCCGACACCTTATGGTGCGATGTGGTGCCGGTGGATGTGGGCCACATTATCTTAGGGAGGCCATGGCTCTATGATTTGAACGTGACTATTTTTGGGCGATCTAACGTTTGTACATTCAATTACAAGGGCAAGAAAATCATTCTTAACCCTTTGGCTCCCAAAGTACCATCGGTCAATAGAGTCAAGAAGGGTGGCCAATCCAAGGTCATCAATATTGTGAGCCCTTCAGAGTTCGAGAGGGCATCGTTAGATGAGAGTGACGTGTATGTCGTTGTCACCGTTGAGAGTACTTCTGAGTCGGTCTGTGAGTACCCCAAGGAGGTAGAGTCCATCCTGAATGAATTTGCAGATGTCTTCCCCGAAGACTTACCTAATGAGCTTCCTCCCATGCGTGACATTCAACACGCAATTGACTTAGTTCCGAGATCTACATTACCGAACCTGCCCCACTAAAGGTTGAATCCGGTTGAGCACGCCGAGTTGACTCGGCAAGTCAATGAGCTCCTTCAAAAGGGGTTCATACAAGAGAGTCTGAGGCCGTGTGCTGTACCAACATTACTCACGCTTAAGAAAGATGGTACATGGCGCATGTGAGTGGATAGCCGTGCGATTAATAAGATCACTGTTAAATATCGGTTTCCCACACCGCGGCTTGATGACATGTTAGACATGATGGTTGGAGCCACTATCTTTTCTAAGATAGACCTTAAAAGTGGCTAGCATCAGGTTCGAATTCGTCCTGGCGATGAATGGAAAACTGCCTTCAAGACCAAAGACGGTCTTTATGAGTGGATGGTCATGCCTTTTGGGCTTTCCAATGCCCCGAACACATTCATGAGGCTCATGACCCAAGTGTTGAAGCCATTACTTGGTAAATTCCTTGTTGTATACTTTGATGACATCTTAATTTATAACCCAAACAAGGATCAACACATTGTCCACTTAAGGTTGGTTTGCGAAACCTTGAGGGGAGAAAGGTTATACGCGAATCTCAAGAAGTGCACCTTCATGCAGCACTCTATAGTATTCTTGGGATTCATTGTTTCGGTAGACGGGATGGTTGCGGACCCTGCGAAGGTTAAGGCCATTGTGGAGTGGCCTGAACCTCGGAATATTCATGAAGTCCGTAGCTTCCACGGTTTGGCCACGTTTTATCGTCGCTTCATCCGGAACTTTAGCACCATCATGACTCCCATTACCGATTGTATGAGAAAAGGGAAGTTCCTGTGGAGCAAAGCCGCGACTAGGGCCATTGCCGAGATAAAAGAGAAAATGATTACTGCACCCGTCATGCGCCTAACGGACTTTTCTAAAGTCTTCGAAGTAGCATGTGACACATCGGGTGTAGGCATAGGCGGAGTGCTGAGCCAAAACCTATTTTAGTGAGAAACTCAATGAGGCAAAACAGAAATACTCCACCTATGACAAGGAGTTCTATGCGGTCGTCCGATCTCTGTGGTATTGGAAACATTACCTGAGACCGCAAGAATTTGTGTTATTTTCCGACCACGAGGCCTTACGTTTCCTTGCTTCCCAGAAAAAGTTGAACCCGAGGCACGCGAAGTGGGTTGAGTACCTTCAAGGGTTCACATTTGTCTTGAAGCATAAGGCTAGTGTCGAGAACAAGGCTGCTGATGCGCTTAGTCGTCGAGTGGCGACTTTGTAGTCTATGAGCACTGAGGTCGTCGGATTTGAGTAGTTGAAGCAAGATTATCCTAATTGCCTATATTTCGGGGCAGAATATACTGCTTTCCTTGAAAATCCGAACAACATTAACTCCGGGTATACCATGCTGGATAGGTATTTGTTCAAAGGGAATCGTTTGTGCATCCCTCGTACTTCATTGCGGGACTTCTTCATCTGGGACTTACATGCCAGAGGGATTGTCGGACATTTTAGGCGCGATAAAATCAGTGCGCTCGTTGAGGATAGGTTCTATTGGCCTAGCCTTGTGAGAGGTGTCTCTAAGGTCGTAAAACAATGTCGTACATGCCAAGTTGCGAAACATATCAAACAGAATACCGGCTTGTACACTCCTTTACCCGTGCCGCACACCTCGTGGCAAGACGTCTCTATGGATTTCGTGCTTGGACTTCCAAAGACCCAATGGAAGCACGATTCCATTTTTGTGGTAGTGGACCGCTTTTCCAAGATGACCCACTTCATATCCTGCTCTAAAACCTCCGATGTCACTCACATAGCCAAATTATTTTTCGAAGAGGTTGTGCGTCTACATGGTTTACCCTAGATGATTGTGTCGGATCGAGATATGAAATTTATCAGTTATTTCTGGAAAACTTTATGGCACATGATGGGTACCATGCTCCAATTTTCATCAGCCTATCATCCTCAAACAGATGGCCAAACGGAGTCCACCAATAGGAGCTTAGGTAATCTTCTCCGTTGTCTTGTTGGTGATCACCCTAGGACTTGGGATTCTATTTTGTCTTTAGCCGAGTTTGTATACAACAATTCAGTCAATAGGTCCCTAGGTATGATTCCTTTTGAAGTCGTCCTTGGTCATAGGCCTAGAACACCCATTGATCTAATTCCCATGTGTGCATCCCATCGAGTCTCCGAGTCAGCCGATTCATTTGCACAACATATACATGAATTGCATGCCGAAATTAGAAAAAGAATTAATGCAAGCAATAGCAATACAAAATATGCTCTGCGGATCGCATAGAGCTTCAAAATTCGAGTTGGAGATTACGTCATGGTTGGGTTAGGCTGGCGGTTCCCATTGGGAGCTGCAAAGAAAGTTCAAGCCCGTGGCAATGGGCCTTTTAGAATTGTGGCAAGGAGTGACCCTAATGCATATGATCTCGAGCTTCCACGGATATAGTTGACTCTACATTCAATGTGGAGGACACTGGTTCCTTCTTTGGCCCCCACCCCTCACAACCCCTTCAAGCAACCCTTGGCCAGAATCTACACCTACAACCCCTACCCTTCCCTTCCCCACGCAAGTAACGCAGAGATGAGATCGAAGGGATCCTAGATGATTTGGCGATATCCACCCATGGGGGTGGAATTCAAAAGTACTTGGTCAAGTTGTTGGAAAAGCCGGACTCCAAGAACTCATGGTTAGCTGAAGACGAGGTGCGACGCCTAGACCCCAATATGCTCGAGTGCTATCATGACTCCGCTTCATCTGTGATGAAGCCTTTTCGGCCCGGGAGAATTGACGGGGACGTCGACATCGGATATGAACCTTTTCGCGTGTACCGACGTCGGAAGAAGCAGAATGGAAATCATCAGAACTAGGCGAAAGACGAAATTCTGGAGAAATTGGAGGAACACAGCAAATTCGATCGATCGAAGTCCTATTTCGATCGATCGAACATCAACGAGTGGAAAAACACATGTTCTGGAGTATATAATTCGATCGATCGAGTTTTAGCGACGAACTTTTGAAATATGTTTTTCGATCGATGGAGTTTCACTTTCGATCGATCGAATTTCAATTTCGATTGATCGAACTTCAATTTCGATTGATCAAAATCACGTAGTTCTTTTATTTTAGCAAAATTTTTAATTTCAAACTTAATTTTTAGGGGCATACTTGTCCTTTTGGTAATTGTTTTAGGGTTTTATTTTCGTTTGAAAGGACTCCTATATAAGGTCCTTAAGTTGAACAATTAATTAATTATTGATTATTGAATGAATGAGCGTTTTGCTTTAGGACTTGAGATGAGTTTCTTCGAAGAGTAATTCTTCTTCCCGAGAAGGGTTTGGTGCGAAGCCAAGGGTGTGAAGCCTGCAATCTATCTTCTATCTATCTATCAATTTCTTATTATATCTGCTTGTGTGATCCTACAACCCTAAATCGACCATCATTCTTTGAGATCCTAAACCCTAATTTTTCCCTAAACCATTGAATCGATCTGATTCACAACCGTAGCCTCCATCAGATTGCTAAGCCCAGCCATATCAAATAACCCGAGAATCAGAGATCCCATCATTGTATTGTGAGTGCCTTAATCTGGAGGTCTAGAGTTCTATCTTTAGGAACGATCCACGCTACAACCTAACGGATCTAATGCCCGGACTGAACCTTGCCCGAATTATGCGTGATTCTCCCATGGAATACTACGAAAGCCTGAGGTATTCGTTATATTTTGCAAGTTTTATTGTTTAATTTAATTCAATTTAATTTCGGTAAAATCAATCATCGCATTCACGTAGTTTAGGATACCGTCCTGCGTCACAAATTTAACATCTCATTCCGACACAATGGTGTTGGGCAAACCGTTCAAACGAATAACCTCACTAAAGAAAAGTGTAGCAATTTTACTTGCATCTGAAGTTTTTGAACAAGCTATGAAATGAGCAATTTTCGAGAAACGGTCCATAACAACAAATACCAAATCATGCTTGCAGAGGGTTTTAGGAAGCCCTAACACAATGTAATATCCCGAAAATTTGAGCGTTATACAGTGACCTCGAGATCTGTGCCCGACTGGTTGTAGGTTTGATCACGTGATGGTCAAACAGTGGACTCATGAAGTGATGAACTAATGTGATGTAAATTTGACCTAAGTGTAGTGTATGGTGTGAGTTTAGGGCCACATACACTTATCTCTGGTGTATGTGCTTAACACCGAAGCTTGAGAGAAGTTATAAGGGTTTTAATAACCTAGATTTCTTTTGTTCGGTTGGTGAAAGAGAGTTAAGAAGAGAGAGAGAGAACCAAGGTGTGTAATGGTTAGGAGTTATTGTAGTTTCGTTGAAGGAAGAGTTTCAAGCATTTAATGTCGGATTCAACGCGTGGAGGATCGTTGAAGCAAGAGCCGGAACCGTAGCCATTAAACCAACCTATCAATCCTTTAGGAGATTGATTTGAGGTGAGTTTTATTAAAATTAAATGCATAGTTTTGATGATTAAATTCAGTCAAGGGTAGTTAAAAATCATAGAATTAGATGGATAGAAAAAAAAAGAAAAATAAGGAGAAAAAGATTTGGAAGAACAACCCGAAAAGGGGCCGAGTTTTGGCCAAATCGATTAATCGATTTTGGTCTGAAAGTTGAAAAAGCAAGGATGCCTGAGTTCGATTAATCGATCTGAAAATCGATTAATTAATTTTGAAAGTCGATTAATTGATTTAGAAATCGACTAATTGACTGAGTACCTCCAGTGGCTGGAGAAATAAGACTTGGGGATATCGACTAATCGATTAATCGATTTTGGATTTCGATTAATCGATTTGGGATCATTAATCGATTTTAGATTTTCGACTGCTCGATTTGAGAATCGATTTAACCATTTTGGGGATTTCGATTAATCGATTTGGGATCGATTAATCAATTTTGGATTTCGATTAATCGATTTAGGGTTCGATTAATCAATTTTGGGAATCGATTAATCAATTTTGACAGTTTCACTTGACTTCTTAATTAGACCTTGGGGTACATGGAGGGTCTTGGACCTTTTCTATAGCATCCTTATTGATGTATTGCATATGTTATGGTGTACTATAGGTGGTACGTGTGAACACAAGCATAAGAAGCCGTGTGGGACCTTAATGCTTGGACCTTCAGAGACTTGAGGTAGGGAACACCTTGAACATGTACTTTAATTGCAAGAGCATGTATGTAGTGATATAGAAATCAAATTGAAAATGTTTTAACTGTGTAAATCTTTGTAAAAAGGGTGTGTATGTGACACCAAGCAAGTAAATGAAAATGAGACATCCCCAAGGGATGAGAAAGTAATAAAGGCATCAGTGTGATGCGAGCAATTTAGACATCCTAGGGATGTAAGTAAGATTGGATAACTACTGATAAGGCCTAACTGATATAAAGTAGCACTTTTACACGGTGAATAACTATATGTAAAGCATATGATATTTTTGTTATTTAAGGTTTGAATAGAATACGCCAAGCGTGGCGGATACCCAATGACTCGACAGATATCCGTGGCGATGCGTGACCAATAATCTGCAATGCGGAGGTTTATCCGTACACAGTAAGCACATCCTAGGGATGTTGAAATGAGATTTAACCCCGCCGCCTATGAGAAAGAGGCTTGGGTAGTATTTCCAGAGAAAACATATAACAACTGCCTATTTAGACGACGATGGTGGGTATTCAATCGAGGCTTGATGCTATATTGCTCGAGGACTACTTAAGTTGAAGATTTAAGCTTTCTTTAAGCCTAATCAGTGTAATTCATGAACAGTTTGAGAATAAATGAAACATGCAAACCACCAGTAAACTTCAAGGCATAATTGTCATCTTTTAAACTGTTTTTCCAGCAAGTGCATAGATACATCATGCTTAAAATATCATGGAATATATGTGAGATTTTGACTTATATGTTCATTGTGTTGTTCCCTATTGAGCTAGGATGTAGCTCACTCTTTAGACTATACGTCGCAAGTTCAGTGCTAGCAGCGGCCGAGGCTTCGAGAGACGTGGATCCGGATGATTCGGATTACGTGCCTGGGGAAGAGTTGGAGCCCCCTCCTGAGGACTTCTTTTAGGAGACTCCGCTGAGTACTTTGAGAGAGTAGTTTTGAGAGCTCATTGGCACGGCTTGGTATGTCAAGCCGTTATTTGATAAACAACGTAATTAATTGATATATTCGTTTGACGAACCATCTGGGGTGATCTGTTGATCACTGATGGTTCGGATCGGTTCTCTGTTCATGCAGTGGCATGAAAGTAAAACTGTCTTTTGAGTTTATACTTAGAATAGTATTTTACTTCCGCATCATGTAGTTGTTGCTCCATTGTCTTAATACTGCTTGTTATACCAATGTTCTGTACATAGCCATGGGGCACGGTCTAGAGGATCGTGCTAATAGCACGGGTTTCGGGGTGCCGAAGTCCGAGTTGTCGCAGTTGGCATCAAAGCATTTCTTTTAGAAATTCTAACAATCGTTCTTTTTGCCAGAGCATAGGGACTTCTGCTAATAAAATCAAAGTTTTCATGTGCAGACCATTATGTCTTCTAGAGAAAGGGGCCGACCCAAGGGCGGTCATAGTAGAAGTTTGCGTAGTCGAGATGATTTTATCTTGGATACCAATAGAGTGCCTATGGGAGATAGAGGGGCTTCAGGCAGTGGTGGCCAAGGGAGCCAAGATCAGGCAGAGACTCAGGATCGCGATCGTCAGGATCGAGATCAAAGAGAATAAGAGAGTCAGAGAAAGAAACGAAGATAGAGAGGAGCGTCAGAGGATGATGCACACTATGGAAACCATGGCGGCTGCCATGGCCCAACAGGCAGCATCCTTGGCAGCTCATACTGCCCACGAGCAGCATCAGCCACCGACACCTCCAGTGGCTCCGACACCGCCAGTGTCTTCTGCGTTTACTGAGTTTAGGAGGATGAGACCTCCTAGCTTTTAAGGGCAGGCAGAGCCCATAACAGCTGAGAACTGGCTGAGTGAGATGGAGAAAGTATTTAGTGTGCTCACATGTACAGAGGACGAGAGCGTCCGTTGGGCAGCCTACATGGTGGATGGAGAGGCTGGGCCTTGGTGGAAGTTGTTTCACGGACTAGGGCTCAAGAGACTCCGGATTTGCCCTGGACATGGGAGGAATTCGTCGAGGACTTTAATAAGTAGTATTTCCCAGAAGTTGTGAGGAATCAGATGGAGATCCAGTTTTTGCAACTCGTGCAGGGGAAGATGACTGTTAGAGAGTATGGAGTGGAGTTCATGCGACTCGCTCGCTTCACGCCTGATTACGTCATCACGGAGATGATGAGAGCGAAGAGGTTTCAGCAAGGGTTGAGACTAGACATGAGGGGAGGAGTGACACCATTCTAGATGAGGACCTATGGAGAGGTCATGAGCAAGGCCTTGGTGGTAGAAGAAGAAAACAATAATAAATACCGCAGAGGGAACAAGGAAGGTGGAGTGTGGACCAGAGTAGAACGGGGAACTACGATCAGCGGAACAAAAAGCCAGATTCAGAGCAAACAATCAGACCACTGCCCATCTCCAAGGAGGGTATCAAAGACCGTATGCAGAGCACCAACCAAAGAAAGATTTCCATTGCTTGCGTCTGGGAGACCGATACGATATGAGAGCCCTGCTATCACTACCGGAGCTATAGTTACACAGGGTTTCTCGCGAGCAGCTTCTTCCACACCTCGGGAGACTTGTGCCAAGTGTGGCAAGTCTCACAGGACAGCGGACTGTAGGCAGGGAACTCGGGGCTGTTTCAGATGTGACAAGGTGGGCCACTTGATCAAAGATTGCCCTGAGGTGAACAAAGGGAAGACGACTTCAGCTTTTATGCCACGACTGATACAGGCAAGGAAACCGATCGTTCAAGGGAGAGCCTACGCAGTCACAGCTCAAGAGGCTCAAAATACAAACGATGTGATCCAAGGTGAAATTTCTTTTAAATAAAGAATTTCAATTCTTGAAAATTTCTAGATAGAGAAGGTGCATCCATATAAAAAATAGAAAAGAACCTACATGTAATCATTTTTGGTATGATGGTATATATATATATATGTATGACTGACTAAGTATGTTACAAATCTATGAGAAAGGAAGCGATGCGACATATGAAGCTCGAGTGTTGATAGACCCGAGGTCTACCCACTCATTTGTTACCCCTCGCTTCACAAAGAAGATGAAAGTCAACCCAGAGGAGTTAGACTTGGTGTTAACCGTGACTATTCCGACTGGGAAATCGATTGATACCGAAAAGGGTTGCAACTCCGTGATCGTGAGAATCATGGATGGAGACGTCTTTGAACTACTGGCGAACCTAATTCTGTTAGACATGCAAGGATTCGACGTGATCCTTGACATGGATTGGTTGTCGACTCACTGTGCGACGGTAGATTGCAAGAACAAGGTTGTCATCTCTAGACCCAACACGAGGAGATCGTTTCGATTTCGAGGAGAGAGATCGACGCATATGCCACTTATTTCGGCAGTCAGGGCCGAGTGCTTGATCAGAAAAGGGTGCAGTGGTTACTTGGCATTCTTGAAGGAGGATAAAGAAGAGATAAATATTGTCTCCGAGATAGCCGTGGTGCGAGAGTTTGAAGATGTATTTCCGAAAGAATTACCAGGAATATCTCCAGAGAGAGAAGTGGAGTTCGCCATCGACTTAGCACCAGGAACGAAGCCTGTTTCTAAAGCACTATATAGAATGGCTCCTGCTGAGTTGAAGGAGTTGAAAGAGCAGTTACAAGAGCTCATGGACAAGGGGTTTGTTAGACCGAGCGTGTCTCCATGGGGAGCACCAGTTTTGTTTGTAAAGAAGAAAGATGGGTCAATGCGTTTGTGCATTGACTATCGGCAATTAAACAAACTCACTATAAAGAATAGGTACCCTTTGCCTAGGATAGATGACTTATTCGACCAGCTGCAAGGAGCAAGGTATTTTTCCAAGATCGATCTGAGATCTGGATACCATCAGTTGAGAGTCGAGGCAGAGGATATTCAGAAGACTGCTTTCAGGACACGGTACGGACACTATGAATTCTTAGTGATGCCTTTTGGGTTGACGAACGCACCGGCGTCGTTTATGGATTTAATGAATCGGGTGTTTAAACCACACATGGACTCTTGCGTCGTGGTGTTCGTTGACGATATCTTGATATACTCCAAGTCAAAAGCGGAACACGAAGAACACTTGAGGATTGCTCTACAAACTTTGCGTGAACACCAACTGTACGCCAAGCTCAGCAAGTGCGAGTTTTGGTTAGAAGAGGTTAGCTTTTTGGGATATATCGTCTCAAAGCATGGTGTCACTATAGATCCAGCAAAAATAGAAGCAGTGGTCAATTGGGAGCAACCAAAGACCGTGACCGACGTCCGTAGTTTTCTTGGATTAGCGGGTTATTACCGGCGCTTTGTAGAGGGGTTTTCAAAACTATGGGGACCTCTTACGAGGCTTATACGGAAGGATTCAAAATTCGAGTGGAGTGAGGCATGTGAGAAGAGTTTTCAAAAACTCAAGAAGAGACTCACTTCAGCTCCAGTACTAGCGATTCCTTTAGGCAGTGGCGGGTTCACGGTATATAGCGATGCTTCGTACAATGGTTTGGGTTGCGTGCTCAACCAACACAGAAAGGTGATAGCTTACAGGTCGAGACAGCTAAAAGAACATGAGAAAAATTATCCGACACATGATCTGGAACTAGCAGCGGTCATATTTGCGTTAAAGATTTGACGACATTACTTGTATGGTGAGACCTTTGAGATTTTCACCGACCACAACTCAGATATCTGTTTACACAGAAAGAGTTGAATATGAGGCAGCGCAGATGGATGGAGTTCCTCAAGGACTATATGACTGTTCCATACAGTACCATCCAGGCAAGGCTAATGTAGTAGCCGATGCCTTGAGTCGGAAGGGTTCAACTCAGTTGGCTAGTTTGAGTTTGAGTATGCATAGATGGAAGTTATTTAAAGATCTGGTACTGTATGATGCGAATATTGAGTCTCAAGCCACAGGAGCCTTCTTGGCAAACATTTCAGTGAGACCAGTGATATTTGAGCATATCCACGAGCTACAGATGAAAGACCCGGCTTTAACCAAGATTCGTCAAGATGTGATAGAAGGCATCAAACCGGATTTCTCAGTGAAAGAAGATGGTTTCTTATTGTCCAAGGGCCGCCTCTGCATTCCGGACAATGCCGATCTACGGCAAACTATTCTTGATGAATCTCACAAGTCCAACTATGCGATTCACCCAGGTAGCACGAAAATGTACCAAGATTTGAAAAAGAATTACTGGTGGAGAGGTTTGAAACAAGAGGTGATAGAGTACGTGTCACGGTGTTTGACGTGCCAGCAAGTCAAGATCGATCATAGACACCCTGCGGGATTATTGCAGCCTCTACCTATACCGGAATGGAAGTGGGAATCGATCTCTATGGACTTCATTGTTGGGCTACCGCGCACTTCAAAGAGGTACAATGCCATTTGGGTAGTGGTCGATCGATTGACCAAGTCAGCGCACTTCTTGCCTTACAACACGATGTATACAGCAGGAAGACTCGTAGAGCTATATATGAAAGAGATCGTCCGTTTGCATGGGATTCCGAGTAGCATTGTTTCTGACCGTGACCCATTATATACATCGAAGTTTTGGAATAAATTTCAAGAAGGAATGAGAGCGTGACTAGATTTCAATTCAGCATTCCATTCGCAAACTGATGGGCAAACAGAGCGGGTCAATCAGATCATCGAGGACATGCTTAGGGCGTGTATGTTAGAATTGCAAGGATCATGGGATCAACACCTACCGTTGATTGAGTTTGCATATAACAACAGTTTTCAGACGAGTATTGGCATGACACCGTAGGAAGCTCTTTATGGACGGCGATGTAGATCGCCCATCAATTGGGAGGAAGCCGGTGAGAAATTTGTTTTGGGACCCGAGATACTTGAAGATAATGCCACCTATGCTCGGATGATAAGGGCCAAACTCAAAGCGGCTCAGAGCAAGCAGAAAAGCTACGTTGATATCAAGCAGACCAGTGCAGACTTTAAGGTGGGTGAACATGGGTTCGTGAAAGTGTCACCGCTGAAAGGCGTGATGAGATTTGGAAAGAGAGGGAAGTTAAGTCCCTGCTATCTTGGACCATTTGAGGTTCTGGGTTGAGTAGGGGAAGTTGCTTATCGCATTGGATTGCCACCGTTAGTTGATCGGGTACACAATGTGTTCCACGTATCTATGCTCAGGAAGTATCTTAATGGCCCTGATCACGTGTTGAGGGGGCACCCTCTCATACCACCACCTCCCCTACGCCACCATCGCAGTCAGGGACTGCCACACTTATCTTATCCTACCGCCGATGAGCAGCTCGCCTTGCGCCCACGATCGAGGATGTGTTGGCCCAGATGGACGCCAACAATCAACAAATGAATCGGCGCATGGACTTTTTGATGTACCACACCATGCAGTACATCTATCCCCTCGACTATCGTGACACCTCGCAGAGCGAGCTTGGGCTGCGGTGCGACCACGTTCCATACGGTGCGGCAGATGTCGGCTTCGACGCCCAGCAGACAGAGCCAGGCGGAGACGGTAGTCAGCCAACACCAGACCAGCTTGGAGAGGGGACAACATGAGCTGGAGTAGATGTTTTCTTTTTGAGTTTCGTTGTGTATTGAAATCATATGTATGAAATTGTAATTACAGTGACATGACACAATTGTAACTTTTGAGAAAAAAAAATGAATAGCTGAAATGAATTTTTTTTTTTTGTTTGATAATATTTCTGCAATTGCATATGTGTTTCCCTTCTTGCATAGTGTCTTATTAATTTAACTAACGGTCGTCAGCGGGTGCGCACAATTCACCTGTGTGGCGGGTACCCACGTTGAGACACCTTCAGGTTTATTTTCGAGGAAGAAAATTCCCAAGGTAGGGAGAATGTAATATCCCGAAAATTTGAGCGTTAAATAGTGACCTCGGGATCCGTGCCCGACTGGTCGTAGGTTTGACCACGTGATGGTCAAACAGTGGACTCATGAAGTGATGAACTAATGTGATGTAAATTTGACCTAAGTGTAGTGTATGGTGTGAGTTTAGGGCCACATACACCTATCTCTGGTGTATGTGCTTAACACCGAAGCTTAAGAGAAGTAATAAGGGTTTTAATAACCTAGATTTCTTTTGTTTGGTTGGTGAAAGAGAGTTAAGAAGAGAGAGAGAACCAAGGTGTGTAATGGTTAGGAGTTATTGTGGTTTGGTTGAAGGAAGAGTTTCAAGCATTTAATGTCGGATTCAACGCGTGGAGGATCGTTGAAGCAAGAGCCGGAACCCTAGCCATTAAACCAACCTATCAATCCTTTAGGAGATTGATTTGAGGTGAGTTTTATTAAAATTAAATGCATAGTTTTGATGATTAAATTCAGTCAAGGGTAGTTAAAAATCATAGAATTAAATGGCTAGAAAAGAAAGAAAAATAAGGAGAAAAAGATTTGGAAGAACATCTCGAAAAGGGGCTGAGTTATGGCCAAATCAATTAATCGATTTTGGTCTAGAAGTTGAAAAAGCAAGAATGCCCGAGTTCGATTAATCGATTTAGAAATCGACTAATCGACTGTGTACCTCCAGTGGCTAGAGAAATAAAACTTGGGGATATCGACTAATCGATTTGGGGAATCGATTAATCGATTTTGGATCGATTAATCGATTTTGGATTTTCGACTGCTCGATTTGAGAATCAATTTAACCATTTTGGGGATTTCGATTAATCGATTTGGGATCGATTAATCGATTTTGGATTTCGATTAATTGATTTAGGGTTCGATTAATCGATTTATTGATTTTGGCAGTTTCACTTGACTTCTTAATTGGACCTTGGGGTTCATGGAGGGTCTTGGACCTTCTCTATAGCATCCTTATTGATGTATTACATATGTTATGGTGTTCCATAGGTGGTACGTGTGAACACAAGCATAAGGAGCCGTGTGGGACCTTGATGCTTGGACCTTCAAAAACTTGAGGTAGGGAACACCTTGAACATGTACTTTAATTGCAAGAGCATGTATGTAGTGATATAGAAATCAAATTGAAAATGTTTTAACTGTGTAAATCTTTCTAAAAAGGGTGTGTGTGTGACACCAAGAAAGTATATGAGAATGAGACATCCCCAGGGGATGAGAATGAGAATGAGAATGAGAATGAGCATGAATGTAGTGATATAGATATCAAATTGAAAGTGATAAAGGCATCAATGTGATGCGAGCAATTTAGACATCCCAGGGATGTAAGTAAGATTGGATAACTACTGATAAGGTCTAACTGATATAAAGTAGCACTTTGACACGGTGAATAACTATATGTAAAGTACATGATATTTTTGTTATTTAAGGTTTGAATAGAATACCCCACCGACGTGGCGGGATACCCACGATTGACTCGGCAGGATATCCGTGATCGGTACGGCGGCCAATCCGTACACCGATACGGAGGTTTATCCGTACACAGTAAGCACATCCTAGGGATGTTGAGATGAGATTTAACTCCGCCACCTATGACAAAGGGGTTTGGGTAATATTCTCATGGAATACATATAACAACTGTCTATTTAGACGACGATGGTGGGTATTCCATCGGGGCTCGATGTTATATTGCTCGGGGACTACTTAAGTTGAAGATTTAAATTTTCTTTAGGCCTAATCAGTGTAATTCATGAACAGTTTGAGAATAAATGAAACATGCAAACCACCAGTAAACTTTAAGGCATAATTGCCATCTTTTAAATTGTTTTTCCAGCAAGTGCATAGATACATCATGCTTAGAATATCATGGAATATATGTGAGATTTTGACTTATATGTTCATTATGTTGTTCCCTATTGAGCTAGGATGTAGCTCACCCTTTAGACTATACGTCGCAGGTCTAGTGCTAGCAGCGGCCGAGGCTTCGGGAGACGTGGATCCGGGTGATTCGGATTACATGCCTGGGGAAGAGTTGGAGCCCCCTCCTGAGGACTTCTTCTAGGAGACTCCGCTGAGTACTTTGAGAGAGTAGTTTTGAGAGCTCATTGGTACGGCTTGGTATGTCAAGCCTTTATTTTGATAAACAATGTAATTAATTGATATATTCGTTTGGCGAACCATCTGGGGTGATCTGTTGATCACCGATGGTTCGGATCGGTTCTCTGTTCATGCAGTGGCATGAAAGTAAAACTGTCTTTTGAGTTTATACTTAGAATAGTATTTTACTTTTGCATTGTGTAGTTGTTGTTCCATTTTGTCTTAATACTGCTTGTTATACCAATGTTCCGTACATAGCCATGAGGTACGGTCTAGAGGATCGTGCTGATAGTACGGGTTTCGGAGTGCCGAAATTCGAGTTGTCACACACAAAGTCCATAGAAAGATCTTGCCACAGAGTATGTAGCACAGCTAAAGGTGTATACAACACTATGTTTTGCTTCCTTTGTTTTGCCAATTGGCAAACTCGACAGTGATTGATGATTTTGACATCATCTCGTGTGAAATTTAGCCAATAAAACCTATCTTCAACCAATGCAACAGTCTTGTCGCGACTGAAATGCCCGATGACACGTCCGGCGTGTAATTCCCAAACGAGAAAATCTCCTAGAGAAGTGCGGGGAATACACAAGCAGTGCTTCAAAAATAAATACCCATCGTGTATGATATACTTACTCTCTCTTTCAGATTGGTCATTCACGAGTGATGTGTACCCTTCTCCAAAATCTGGACACGTAGGATAATCATCCAATAAATGATCGAATCCAATATCTCAACATACATGGAATGCAACGTCGCCACTCTACTATTAAGTGCATCGACCCTATTCTCTACTCCAGCCCTATGTTTCAGCACAAAGGTGAACCATGAAGTTGCTCAACCCATTTCACATGCCGCGGGTTTAGTTCCTTTTGAGAGTTCAAAAATTTCAGCGCTTCATGATCTGAGAACTTCGTGCGGTAATAAGTAGTGTTTCCAATACTTGAGAGATTGAACTACACATAAAATTCCTTATCGTATGTAAAATATTTTTGCCATTTAACTTTTCACTGAAATAAGCTATAGGGTGACCCTCTTAGCTCAACACTCCACTAATACCTACTCTTGACGCATCGCACGCCACTTCAAAGACTTTAGAAAAGTCCAGAAGGCACATAACGAGAGCCTCAGTCATACGGGACTTAATCTCCCTAAATGATTTTGTCGCAGCAATTGTTCAATTAAACTCCCTTTTTTAATGCAATCGATGATAGGGGCCTTTATTGTACTAAAATTACGGATGAACCGTCTGTAAAACATGGCTAACTCATGGAAGCTACGTACTTCGTGAATACTCTTAGGCTCAGGCCACTCCACAATAGCCTTGACCTTTTCCGCGTTCGCAGTCATTCTTTCTGAGGTTACAACAAATCCTAAGAAGATAACACTAGTTGTCATGAAAGTAAACTTCTTTAGGTTTGCGTATAATTTCTCTCCTTTGAGAGTCAAACAGACTTGCTTTAAATGGTTTAAGTGTTGTTCCTTGTTGTGGCTATAGATAAGGATATCATTAAAGTAAACCACAAGGAACTTACCCATGAAAGACCTCAACACCCGCTTCATGATCCACATAAAGGTGCTTGGGGCATTCAAAAACCCGAAAGGCATGACAAACCATTCATATAAACCATCTTTGGTTTTAAAAGCAGTTTCCATTCGTCTCCGGAATGAACTCGACTTGATGGTATCTACTTTTCAAGTCAATCTTTGAAAATATGGTGGCACCAACCATCATGTCTAACATGTCGTCTAACCTCGGTATAGGAAACTCTTACTTGACCGTGATTTTATTAATGGCGCAGTTATTGATGCACATCCTCCAAGATCCATCTTTCTTGGGTGTGAGCAGTGCAGGCACGACACATGGACTCATACTTTCCTTGATGAATCCCTACTAAAGAAGTTCATCAATTTGCCTCTTCAACTCCGAGTGTTCGGAAGGATTCATACGATAATGGAGCAAATTAGGTAAAGTAGAATCAGGAACCAAATCAATAGCATGTTGAATGTCCCTTAAAGGTGGTAACTCATTCGGGAGGTCTATGGGAAAGACATCATGAAACTCCCTCATCATGGATTCAACCTATTTTGAAAACTTAACACTTAACTCATCAGTTGATTCCAAAGTAACGAGAACATAAGCAATGTTCTCTTCTATAGCACCTTGTTCAAACTCTAAAGGGCTAACAATATTGATGGCCTTAGTTGGCTTCTCTCTCTCAACTAAGCCTTCATCCTTTGATTTGATTATTTTCATTGTAGGTGCTCTAGGAGGTAGAGGATTTATTCTAATCTTATTACCTTTGTGCACGAAAGAACACACGTTCGATCTGCCGAACAATGTAACGTCTTTGTCATACAACCAAGGATGATATGCCCTACATCCATAGGCACAACATCGAACCATAAGGTGTCCTTATACAACCCAAACTGTATAGGAACCTGACACCTGTGTGACACTGGGATGGATGATGAATCGACCCAAGCTACTTTATAAGGTTGCAGGTGTAAGTCCCAAGCGAGAAATTGTGCTTTCGGAACAGCATTAGTATAGTTTCAACTATTGACTATGACTCAACAAGCTTTCTCACCACACTTGAGTATGGCATAAAAGATGCTATCCCTTCCCTAGTCATCACTCTCCTTTGATTGGGTTAGAGCACATCTAACCACAAGAGCCTGTGAGGTATTATTCTCCTCAGCAGGGTAGGAAATTTCCCTAAGACAAGTTACAATCTGTTCCCCTATATGATCTACATCACTAGAGAATGATTTGGGTTTATAAACTTCTACTTCCCCGTCTTGTTATTTATCGTCGATTTCCTCGGTTATGAACAAATTCCAGGAAGGACATTGTGCTACAAAATGTCCAAAGTCATGACACCTGTAGCACTTGCTTTGACCACCAATCTTGGGGCCCTCTAACATTGGACTCTTACCCTTATCATATTTAATCACTGGAGTAGCAAGTGAATTGGACCTAGCCGACTGGGCGTTGACAATAGACTTAGATTCAAAATAGTTAGGGTCTTAAGATATCGTTCTAACTCTTCGATTCTAGATAAACACTCTTTTAGATTGGTAACAGGAAATGGAATAAATTTCTGTTGCAATTCTGGGCGGAGGCCCATTCGAAATCGAGATAGGACAACTTTGTCTTGTCCTTCTACATTAGCTTCGAACATCAAGTTTTTGAACTTATTGATCGATGTACTCAGTGACCGACATAGTCCCTTGGCGAAGTGATTGCCACTGATCAAGAAGACGTTCATCATAGATAGGGGAACATACTTCTCACTTAGTTGGATTTTCATGTCTGCTCACGTGGAGATGGGAAGAAGGGTCTGGGATTGTCTATGACACTCAATACCCATCCAGTAAAGCCTAGCTTGACCGATAAGCTTAACTTTGACAAACCGGATTTTGCACTCCTCAGACATGAGATACCAATCAAAATAGGCTTCCATGTCAGTCACCCATTGTAGATAGACTTTAGGTTGTCTCTTTCCATAAAAAATAGGAGCATCCATCTTGACGGATTTCATGATTTTGTCATCCTGATTGGGTGAAAGATAGCGACGGTGAGGACCGTCTCTTCTACGATCATTGATGTAGACACGAAAATGGTCATCAGTGATAACCCCATTCATGTCTTCGACACAGGTTACCAGATTCTCATGTCGAGTTTGTTGATCACGCAATTGATTTTGTAACTGTGTATGGTGATCAAGCATCTGGGCTTGGAGATCTGCCTGACTTGTAGCCAATTTAGTTGTAAGTTTTTTAATAAGGGCTTCGGTCCTAAAAGAATCCATAATGATGTAAGACAAATGAAAATGAAGCCTAGAACCTATATGAACACTGACAAATCCTAACTGACAAAGCTTTGATACCAAATATGATGCAGAAACTAACACGATGCAAATATGATGAACTGAGATTAATTGAAAATTAACAAAAATAATTGAAATATAAATCATCTAACAAATTAGCACAGAAAATAAAGAGAATCCCAATTAAAATATTTGATTTAGCCCAAAATAATGTTACTTTCGATGTACGTTTCCTTTAAGATCTAGAAGACCAGGGTTCTTAGTAAACTAGATCTTCAACAGTTTAGGGTCTTGAACAAACTCACAAGTAGGCTCTTTCGAAATCAAGCGGAATTAACAATACGAAAAGGGGTTCTAGGAATGTAGAAATCAAAATGGTTAAGAATAGAATAAGGTAACATACTAACTAAATACTTACGCATACAATTGAGATAATAGTGAATATAATGGAGGGAAAAGTTGACCTCGCACCAAACCACACACCGATGGAAGACTCACTCTTCTAAGTTTTGAGAGAATCACTCTCGAAGAAAACCTTAATAAAGTTCTCAATTTGCATAGCAATAATCCATAATCAATAAATCAAAATAGTCTTTACAACGCCTTTTATAGGCAACTAATCAAACATTCGAATTAAGCAAATAACTGATTCATAGATGTTCGTCCTATCATCACGGATGTTCGTCATGTCATCATGGATGTCCGTCATGTCCGAAGCAGTTTCAAAATTTTGAAATAAAAACTAGCTAAAACTGCTTAACTAAACATCACAGATGTCCGTCAAGTATTTACGAACGTCCGTCCTAAAGTCACGGACGTCCGTGCTTCACTTCTTCAGAACGCCCTTATTCTTCAATTAGGAGTCTTCGTGACGCTTCTTTCGCCTTCAATAAATCACAGGCGGTTCTTTGAATCGGATGCCCTCATCACTCTGATATTTGTGTGGCTGTTGAGTCTCTGACATGGTACTTCGAGGGTTTTTATCCTCTTATACTGTTAAAATAAATACAGTATCTAAGACTGATTCGTTGGATGCTGATCTGTGGTTTTGAGACTGCTGTGTTCCTTGGTCTAATTTCTGCTCCAATCCCTTGCTGTTTACATTACATATTCAGCAAGATTGCTGCAGTAGTTCATATCTGAAATCTCTGACGAGGTGTGTTATTGTTATATTTTATTTATTGAATACAGCAATTGGTTTATAGCAGCCTAACAGTAATCCTGTGAGTCAGTAAACAGTATATTTCTGGTATTTCTGGGCAGTATTTTTTCAGTGTTCTCAGAAGACTATAGAGAGGTTGATCTGTGTTTTCACGCAAATTTGTGAAGGGTTTTTACCATGGTTCAAAAACCCGAAAACTCGACTCGACTCGAAATTCAGCTGGGTCAAGTTACCTCGAAGACTCAAAACAACTCGACTCGTCCAACACAACATAAATGCCTTCTCCTCTTAAAACTCTTAAAACTCAAATGAAACTTGAAATCCCCAATTCGAAATGGCCTAACTCGAAATGCCCAACATTACCTCCAACATCTTCAGGGAGTTTAATGTTGTTGCAGAAAACTGAAGTGCAGGCTACCACTTATCATCTTCATTGCTATCTACCGCCATTAAGCCAACATCAGTGGGGGTTTTCTGTAGCAAATTTTAAAGGTCTATCGGTGCACAAGATTTAACAATTTCTCATGTCTGGATAAAAAGATGTGAAATTGAACTTATTCTCCTTTCCTCCTCTTTCTTCTTCTTCTTCTTCTTCTTCATCAGAGTTTCAATGGCTGCCAGGTTTCAGTTTTCAAACCCACGAACCCATATAATTTGGGTTTTATATCTTCTAGTTTTAAAAAGGGCAAGTTTATCTTTCAAAGAACATAGAAATGCCCTGCGTGACCCTCAGATTTTCAAAAGAAATATTCTGTGGAAAACGAGCTTTTTGAGTAAACTCGGTCGAGTCAACTCGAAACTCGGCCGAGTTACTTGCAAAACTCGATCTTTCGAGTTTTCATACGAGTTTACTTGATTTTCAATCGAGTCGAGTCAACTCGGCCGAGTTTTAAAACCATGGTTTTTATACTAGTTTGTAAGTAGAAACCTGCACTGTTAGTATTATAGGATCAGGGACTTTAGTAGCGTTTTGACAAGCTAAAGTTGTTAATTTAGGTTTTTATCTGCTTAACCTTATCTATACAATTGAGGGCTGCGGTTCCCATCAAACACACTCCATTATAACCCTAACCTTTTTTCAATAAAACATTGTAAAGGGTCTCCAGATTTACTTTGATTTGACACCCTGGCACTATAAACACTTATCAGAGATCACCAGCATCCTCGTCGTGGATCGTAGACCTGGAGCTCAAACCCTTTCTCCATCGCTGGATCTCAGTCAAAATCCGTGGGACGATTTATTTCATCATCCATTGGGAATGTGAAAGCTTTTGAGAAGTGCTGAATATTACTGTCATGTGGGCCATCCAGAACTCTAGAAGGCCTGTTCAGATGATTGCCAAGTTTGCTAAAGATAGCATTGTGTCATAGGTAGTGGCTAGTTTGATACTAGTAGGGAACCCGAGCAATGCACAGGAATGGTCAGAGGAACTTGTGTGATGAACGGAAGTGATAAAGGAAGAATCCGTGCAATGCCCGAATATTTTTGAACACCAATCAGTGTGATTGACTCGTAATACTCTAGTGCAATGCACTAGAGACTGGAGTTAAGAAATAAAAAATCATGCAATTCATGAATATTTTTTAGCTCCAAATCAGTGAGATTGACCTAAATGGCTCCATGAATCGCACAGGAGTGATCAAAGGAAGAAACCCTGCGATGCACATATATTTGTGAGTGCGAAATCAATGAAGTTAACTTGACCATCATCTAAGATTTGACCATTTAGATAGATAAGATTCACCCGTGCAACCATTAACAACGCTTTTGATGACTATATAGCAACTTAAAGAGTACCTTTAAATTCACACGACGAATTTTGTAGAGCACCCACTGACCATGGCGCACCAACTTATGTGGGTGAATTTAAGATTTGGTGGGTGAATTTAAAGGTACCCCAACTTAAAAGTTGGAGAGAGAGAGAGAGAGAGGTGGGAATCGAGCTGTCAACGGGTTGGTCGAGTCACGCCAAAATTTTAGCTACCCAATGGAAAAATGGAATATGCCCACCCGCCCTGATGGTGCACCTGATCTGATCCGAGCTCGACCTGAAAACCACACCAGAGCAGGTAAAAACCCCATATTTTCCTTTGAGTTTCTATAAAATAAAAGGTCGAATCGGGTTGATCTAACCCGATTTTTGCCTGGCCTGACATTTTAGTTAATCTTGTTGGAGATGTTATTTCTATTGTATGGGTGTGTAATAAGTAACTTTGGATGTGTGTGTGTAGTTAAGTAGATTTTAAGTTGTACAATTCATATAACTCGGGAACCATGTAGTACGTGAACATGCTAAGATGATACAAATAGTATTTTGCATTGGGATTTGAGTCACATTGACTCAACTCTAATATCTCTACTTTTCTCTGCCTCTCTTCTTCTTCTTCCTCCTTCCTATTACTAAATCCTAACCCTAAATAATAGTTTTGTCTTGGTATCAAAGCCAACAAAAACCTAACATTAGAATTTTTTTACAGCCTATTGAAGCCATCCACGTCATCATGCTGACATCAGCAGGGTCAACCCAATGACCTTTTTTCTCAAAGATTTTTGGGGGGTTTTGATTGGTTTTTTCCCCTCTCCATTTTCTTCTTCTTGGTCGAAATGATTTGAGGTTGGGAACATGGAGTTTCAAAGGTGTTTCTAAAGAAAAGTGTGCTTTTCGGTTTTTGGATCCCGGAGATCTGTGGAGGCTTAAAGGAGCTTGGGATTGGACTAGGTTGGACCGGAATCACCATACAAGATTGCTGGTGTACTCTTTTTTTTTGTTTTTAGATCTATTTTGGTACTGTTTAATCGATTCTCGAGAATCCTTCTTTTACCGCCCAACCACATAAATCTCCACCGTTCGATTGCTGATCGCTTTTTCGTTTGGCAAGATATGGGTTGTTTGAAAGCTCGTTTCATTTGCAGACTAGTGGTTCAAGTTTTGTTGAATTCAGAGTTCATTTGAAGGAGTTATGGATGTTTTAGTGGCTGATATAAGCTATGTTCGTCTGTTTTGTTGATATTTTTTTATGATTATTAAGAAAACTGTTGCCCAACGTATTTGAATATTGTTTTGGGATTAATCAGTGGACTGTGTAGACATTCTCCCTTTTCGGAAGCTGTGGGCCTTCTATTTTTTCAATTCTTTTGATCGCGGTTTTCTTAATTATGGACGAGAATAAATCCGGAATCGTTGGTGGGAGAGATATTTCTCATAACTTATAAATTACTACGAAGAAATTGAATGGGGCCAATTCTCTTTGGTCACGGTCTGCTGCTATGTACTTAGGGATAAAGAAAAAATTGGGTTACATTTACTGGACTATCCCAAACATGGATCAAAATATCGTCCGATACCGATACGTATCGGTTTTAGACCTGAATGATAAGGTAAATAGGGTATTTCTCGATGCCCCTTAAAAACAATCAAATCATTGTTCAATTTATCGTTTGTATAGTCTATATCGTCCGATAATTTCAAATTATCGTCCAGTGAGGATACAAGCTTGTCGAGTGAGGATACAAGTTCTTCAAATTATCGGTATGTATCGGTTTTGGAGTTGGACGATATGTATCAGAAAACCGGGATTTTGATCCATGATCCCAAAACCCAAAGAATATGACCCTAAGTGTGTTGACTGGGAAAGTGACAATCTAACTGTCATAACATAACTGCTACACTCAAAGCAACCAGACATTAGTGATTCTTTTATGTATGCCAGTGATGCTAAACAATTATGGGAGGCTGTGAGAGATGCGTTCTCGCAGAAACAAAACCTCGCAAATTTTTTTTAAGTTAGTGACAAAATTAACACTATGAAGTAAGGCGATAAGACTATTGGAGAGTATTACACTCAAATGAGGAGTTTATGGGATGAACTAGCCCAGTATCAAGAAGAAGAACTGTATACCTCGTGTGCCAGCAAGGCTAGTAAAAATACTGAAAGGAGGAGTGTTTAACTTCGTAAAAGGGGTTAGACCTGAATATGAGAATGCTAAATCAAACATTCTAGGCAGAGAGGAGTGTCCTCCACTTGGTACCGTGTATGCCCTCCTTCAGCATGAGGAGAGCAGGCAACAGTTTATGCAAATTCCTGGTGGTGATGTCTCTGAGAGATTTGCTCTACCATCCTTCATTTCTTTTCGTTGTGGTGGAGACAAATCTGTTGGTAGGGGTGGTGGTCGTAGGGGCCTCTCATGTGAAGAGAAAAATTATTGTGTTCTCATTGTGGCAAGAAGGGCCATACCAGAGAAAGATGTTGGGAATTACATGGGAAACTAAAATTCCTTTCAGGTCGTGCATTCTAGTCGTCCAATGAGGAAACTTCTAATCCAGTTGGTGGTTAGAGTATCCCTACTGCTTCAGCTCCGTCTGATTTCTAGAGCTTATAGAGGGAGCTTCAGGATCTCTAGGGCCGCCTTCAGCACATGGCGGTAACACAGGGACAGACATCTTCCTCCCATATAGCTGAGTCAGGTACCTATGGGTCTGCACATGTGACCTCCTCTCAGTTCCCATGGATCATCAATTCTGGGGCAACGGATCACATCTAGTATGATAGATTTATTTTCATCCGTGTCTAGTCTTTTTTATTCTATTCATATTCGCATTGTTGATGGATCCCTTGCTCCTGTAAAGGGCAAAGGGAGTGTTCAATTAGGCACCTTGTCTCTTGACTCTACTCTTTTGATTTCTAACATGCTTATGAATCTATTATCTGTCAATAAAATTATCAATTCCTTATATTGTAGTGTGATGTTCTTTTCGTCATATTGTGTTTTTCATGAACTGAAATCGGGGAAGATCATTGGTCATGGTACTGAAGAAAAGAGACTATCTCTTTCAAGATTTACGTGGTGCATCTCCTCTTGCAGCTATGGTGGTTTCTATTGGTGAAGCAAGATTGTGGCACTTCTGCTGTTACCAACCTCATATTAGTCGTTTGAAACTTTTATTTCTAGAAAAATTTTATGGATTTGATAGTAGTTTGTTTAATTGTGAGACTAGTAAGTTCTCTAAACATGTTCACAATTCTTATTCCTTGAGTGGTAGTAAATGTGCTATTCCTTTTAAAGTTATTTACTCTGATGTGTGAGGGCCTTCCTCTGTTACTGCTTTGAATGATTATCGTTATTTTGTTACTTTTATTAATGACTGTTCTAGACTCATTATGCTCTTTATGCGCACCAAAGATGAAGTTGCCTCTATTTTTCATATGTTTCATAGACTAGTTGCACACAATTTCATGGGCATGTTAAGGTTCTTCGATCGGATAATAGTGGGGAATATTCTTCTCACGTTCTCTAGTTTTATCTTCATTCTCATAGAATTGTATGGCAAACTACTTATCCTTATACCCCGCAACAGAATGGGGTTGTTGAGAGGAAAAATAGGCATCTTCTTAAGGTTGCTCGATCTCTGTTGTTTGATATGAAGGTTCCTAAACATCTCTAGGGTGAAGTTGTCCTCACCGCTACCTACCTTATCAATCGAATGCCTACACCTATTCTGGAAGGACATTCTCCCTTCCAACTTGTGTCTCCTCATCAACCTATATTCTTGGTGCCACCATGTATCTTTGGTTCCTTGTGTTTTACACATATCCCCAATATTCAACGAAGTAAACTTGGTCCCAAGGCTACCAAGTGTATTTTTAATGGGTATCCCTCTTCACATATCCCTAATATTCAGCGAAGTAAACTTGGTCCCAAGGCTACCAAGTGTATTTTTAATGGGTATCCCTCTTCTCATAAAGGATACAATTGCTTTGACCCTCTCACTCATTGTGTGATAAGTCATCATGGATGTCACATTCTTTGAGGGAACTCCTTTTTCCAATCCTTCGAATTTTCTTCAGAGGGAGAAACTACTTAAAAATGAAGAGTACTCTGAGATGTTTAGAGCTTTAACCATGGGAGATGATGAAGATTGTGAAGAAGTGGATGATGAAATTGTTGAGCCACAGAAAAACGAACCCACCTTTGATAAAATATGGAAAGGGAAAGATGTATGTGCGAAGGAATAAGAAAAGCATCGGTTAAGCCATTGCGCATGAGAATGTAGATAAGTCCCCTTCTCAGAATACCGACCAGGATCCCTTACCAGAAGAGGGTCCTCTTGTTTCTGATCTTCATCTATCCATTGCTCATAGAAAACTTCCCCTAGATCGTGTACTCACCATCCCATCAGTAAGTATGTGTCATATCATAATCTCTCATCATCTCATTATGGTTTTATTTGTTATCTTGATTCTATAACCCTTCCTTTTACTGTTTCTGATGCCTTATCACAGCCAAAATGGAATGATGCTACGATTCAGGAGATAAAAGCTCTGGAACATAATCAAACTTGGGAAATTGTTGAACTCCCAGAAGGAAAGAGAGTTGTTGGTTGCAAATGGGTGTATACAGTTAAGTATAGATCTGATGGTACTGTTGAAAGATATAAAACAAGGCTTGTAGCAAAGTGGTACACTCAAACACAAGGAGTTAATTATCAGGACACCTTTGCACCTGTAGCCAAGTCCAACACAATCAGGGTATTGTTATCTCTGGCTGCCCACAAAGACTGTCCACTCTTTCAACTTGATGTGAAAAATGCATTTCTTCATGGTGATCTCAAGGAAGAAGTCTACATGGACCTTCCTCGTAGATATGTAAAAGAAGGGGAGAAGGAAAAAGTGTGTAGATTGAAGAAATCTATCTATGGATTAAAACAATCCCCAAAGGCCTGGTTTCAAAATTTTAGTGATTCTATTATGAAATTCGGGTACTAAAGAAGTCACTATGATCATACTCTATTTGTAAAAAGGGGAATCAATATGACTGCCATACTAGTCTATGTTGATGATATCATCATTACTGGTGATGACGGTCATGAGATTCTTAAACTGAAGGAGTATTTGAGTAGAGTGTTTGAAATTACAGACTTGAGAAGCTTGAAATATTTTCGTGGCATTGAAGTGGCGAGATCTAAGAGGGGCATCTCATTATCCCAACGGAAGTATACCATAGACCTCCTTCATGATACAAGGTTTTTGGGGTGTGGGCCGGTTGTGACCTCCATTGAACAAAATCACCGATTAAATGGTGAAGGCGATCTTCTCAAGGATCTACGTACCTATCAGAGATTAGTTGATAAACTGATTTATCTAATCATGACCAGTTCGGACATTGCCTATGCAGGAAGTGTGGTGAGTCAATATATGCACTCACCAAGGACAATACATTTGGAGGTTGTTCACAGGATCCTGAGGTATTTGAAAGGAAGTCCTGACAAAGGGATTCTATATAAAAATCGTGGTCGTTTGGATGAAGAGATATTTACTGATACCGATTGGGCTGGGTCTCTGGATGATAGGAGATCAACTACCGGATATTGCACATTCTTAGGGGGTAATTTGGTCACATGAAAATCTAAGAAGCAACATATAGTATCAAACTCCAGTGCCGAGGGGGAGTATCGTTCCATGTTTCAAGGTGCGAGAGAAGACATGTGGCTTAAATTCATCTTGTCAGACTTGGGAATTGTTGTATCCTCTCTAATTATTTTGTATGGTGACAATGAAGCAGTCCATCATATTGCAGAGAATCTTGTCTTTCATGAAAGAGCAAAACACATTGAGGTGGTCACTATATTCGTGAGAAAGTCGAGTCCAAAGAAATCAGTATTCCTCAAGTTAGAACTTAGGATCAACTTGCCGACATCTTGACTAAAGGTGTTGGTGGCAAGAGACTTTATGACATCTCCTTTAAGTTGGGGTATGATCGACATGTATACTCCAACTTGAGGGGGAGTGTTGGAGATGTTATTTCTATTGTATGGGTGTGTAGAAACTTTGAGTGTGTGTGTAGTTAGGTGAATTTTAAGTTTTACAATTAACTTCGGGAACAATGTGATACGTGAACATGCTAAGATGATATAAATAGTATTTTGTATTGGGATTTAAGTCAATTGACTCAACCAAGGATAAAAATCTCAGTTTTTCGAAACGTATCGTCCAGCACCAAAATCGATACGTATCGGTTCTGGACTATACTTTCCGATTTTTTTCCAAAAAAATAAAAAATAAAAAAAATCAAAACCAATAATTTGAAATTATCGGACGATACGAACGATACATTGAACGATACGGACGATACATTGAACGATAATTTGACTATTTTTTAAAGGGGGCGATAAAAACCCATTTTACCGTATCGTTATGGTCCAAAACCGATACGTATCGGTATCGGATGATATTTTGATCCATGGACTCAACCTTAATATCTCTATTTTTCTCTTCCTCTCTCTTCTTCTTCCTCTTGCCTATTACTAAACCCTAACCCTAAATTATAGTTTTGTCTAACCTGACCCAACAGGTCAAGTTTCTGTGACTGGCCCGGTAAAAGATCCACTCGACCAGACCTGGCGGCTCAACAGTATATGCCCGACACGATGCACGACCCAAAAACCCCACCCGTCTCGGTAAAACCTATTTTCCTTCAATTTTCTATATAAAATATAGGGTTGAATCAAGTTGATCCGACCTCATTTTTTCCTTACCCAACAATCTGACATGACATTTTAGTCAATCCTACCCAACAGATCAATTTATGTGCCTCGACCGGTGGCCCAACCCGGTATAAACCCCAAATTTTCCTTTAATTTTCTATATAAAATACAAGGTCGACCAACCTGACCTGACACTTTAGTCAACTTGACCAATAGGCCAAGTTTATGTGACCGACTCGGTAAAAGATCCACTCGACTCGACACGGGGTCAAGGGTATATGGTCCCGACTCCCGACGCATGACCCCAAAACCCCACCCGACTCAGTAAACCCCCCTACTTTCCTTTGATTTTCTATATAAAATATAGGGTAGAATCGGGTTGATCCCACCAGACTTTTGCTTTACCCAACCAACCTGACATGACATTTTAGTCAACCAGACCCAATAGGTCAATTTATGTGCCCACTGTCTGGCCCGGTAAAAAGTTCAGATCCGGCAAGTTCATTGATGTCATATGCAATCGCATATGCCATTTTATATGGCTCTGTCGCATATGCTATGATGGCGTATGCAACAGAAACATGTATGCCATCGCATACATGTGTATGCGATGGCATACATCCCCAACGGTCATATTTATGACTGTTGGGGATTTTTTTTTTTTACTTCTAAGGCCTCCCCCAAGCCTATAAATGGGGGGTTTCTCTTTCTAATCCATACCACATCCATCCAAGGTATGATTTGCGTCTCTTTGGGCTATTTTTTGAGTTTTTTGTTCTCTTTCTCTCTCTCTTAAATTTTTAATCATAATTTCTTTTGCTCTATTTTGTAGATAACTCAAAGAGTTAAGAGGTTCAAACTTTAATCTTCATTCTTCAAGCAAAGAGGGAGGAATCACTTCAACAATCAAGAAACAAGAGTTAAAAACTTAGAATTAATTTCTAATTCCTATTAAATTTTGTTTGATTGTTTTCCTTCCTTATTGCACCTCATTTCTTTCATTTTTGTTAGTGTGGTTAATATCTACCCACTCACTTCTTTAAATTACGTTATCATTATGTCTACATCCTCGAACGATGCTCTTAAGCAGACAAATTCTGTCGATCCAGGTTGGAAATATGGACATTACAAGAGTGTAACTGAAAAAAATAAGGTCCAATGTACCCTATGCCCCCATGTAAGCATCGGGGGAATAGGGAGACACAAGCAACATCTTGCTTGGCAACCCGGATCGAATGCGAAGGTATGTCCAAATGTCACACCGGAGATTCGAAAAGAGATCATGGAATGGATGGATAAGACTTTGAGAACGAAACATAATGACGAAGTGATTTTACAACAATACTATGACGTTGATGTAGATAATGAGGAAGAGCATGATAGATCTACTCCCTCGACGGCTCGTAGTGGTGCAAGACCACCACCCTCTAAAAGAGCACGTGGTAGAAAGGGGAAGGGAATAAACAAATTCTTCTCTTGTAGATCACATCCCGAGCATGTGGTAGATGCTAGGGGTAAAGGTCTGACCCAAACAACTATAGAAAATAAGTTTAAAGCTAAAGACCAATCCACCACTATTCAATATGTGGCTAAGTGGATGTACCAAGCTGGTATTGCATTCAATACCGTAAACTTAAAGAGCTTCAAAGTAATGGTTGAAGCACTTGGATAATTTGGACCTGGCCTAAAACCTCCATCATATCATGAGATAAGACAAACATGCCTTAAAAAGGAGGTAGACTTCACAAAAGTCTTTCTTGAGGAGTATCGAGAGGATTGGAAGACATATGAGTGCTCACTAATGACCGACGGTTGGACCGATAGGGCCGGTAGGTCAATCATCAATTTTTTGGTAACTTGTCCTACTGGAACTATGTTCATTAAATCTATAGATGCTTCGGCCCATTCTCACACGGCCGAATATCTATTTTCCCTTCTAGATGAGGTGATAGAAAATGACATTGGTGCACAATATGTTGTCCAAAGTGTCACGGACAACGCGACAAACTTGGTGGCCACGGGTAAACTAATAATGGAACGGAGACCACACATATATTGGACCCCATGTGCGGCCCATTACTTAGACTTGATTTTAAAAGACATAGGAAAAGTGCATATTAAAAGCGTAGCTAAGGCTAGGAAGGTAGCATTGTATATGTATAAACATACACTTCTACTCTACCACATGCGTAAAGTAATTGGGGGTAATTTGCAACGCCCCGCTATCACCCGTTTTGCTATGGCCTTCTTGACATTACAAAGTATGTATGCTAAAAGAGAAGAGCTTAGAAGCTTTGTAACTTCCACCAATTGGAGGAATGGAACTTGGTCAAAGAAGGCCGAAGGGAAGTGGGTGGCACAAACCATCTTAACCAACTCTTTTTGGAATAATGTTTGCCCAATCACTTAGAGACTCGCAACCAATTGTAGAAGTACTACGATTGGTTGATGGTGATGAGAAGCCTGCTATGGGCTATATCTATAGTTTTATGGAGAAAGCTATAGAAAAAATTAAATCTAATAATATGTACAAATCTTGCCTCTTTCAACCCATTATTGACATAGTTGAGAAAAGATGGGGTGCCCAAATGTCTAGCCCCTTGTATTTCGCCGCATTCCTCTTAAATCCTGCGGTTTATTTCTCTTATCCGAACCGGGAGGCGGCGGATGCAACACATATTAGTGGTTTCCTTGACATTTTAGAGAAGATGTTTCCGGACAAAGAAGAGCAAGATTGGATTAACAACTCTTTTGACCGATACAAGAATTCTCAAGGGATGTTCGGAAGAGAAATTGTGGTTCGACAAAGAGAATTCAAAATTCAAAATACCTAGTAAGCATGTTTATGATATATTTTTTTATTACATTTCATTTCTTCTAAATTAATAGTTTAATATTATAAATATCTCTAATTAATACTAATGTTTGTAGCCGATTGGTGGTTGTCCTATGGAGTGGATTCGGTGACAAAATGTGGATTATTGAAGAAGATGGCCGTTAAGATTCTTGGCCTTACATGTGCCTCCTCGGCATGTGAACGGAATTGGAGCACATTTGAAATAGTAACTAGTTTATTTTTATTTCATTTTTAATCTTATAATTTTAATTTAATTGTTGTTTAGATTTTAATAGATATTAATATTTATTAAATGTTTCTTTCAAATAGATATACACGAAGAAGCAAAACAAGCTTGAGCAAAAAAAACTCAATGATTTGGTCTTTGTGCAATACAACAAAAAGCTACGAGATCGCTTTTTGAAAAATTGGGAACATCCAGGACACTACGAAACCATATCTCCTGAAGACTTGCCATCCTATTCTCTTTGGATAACGGATACTTCCGATGAGCGAGTCTTTGCGGATGAGGATCTTATGTGGAAGCAAGTGGAAGAAGCCGCTTTTGGAGGTGAGCTTCCTATCGGGCGGAGGAGAAGATTGATAGCGGGGGAAGGTAGCTCACGCTCATGATTGCGTCAAGAAGAAGAAGACGAGATATATGAAGAAACACTCATAGACAATATAAATACCATCTTAGTGAGATCGGATGATGAAGAAACTGAGGAGGAAGTACAATATGTTGAAGAAGGAGACGATTCGGATGATGACGGCAATGCAAGTAACGACGATGATGGAGGTGGAGATGTACCATTGTAGATTAGAAATCAATGTGTAGAATTTTTGCCTGGTACACAATACTGTTAGGACGTGAGTCACGTGATGACAATGAAAATGTACCATTGTGGGTTGCACTTAGAACTTAGAATTTACTCTTTTCCTTCTTTTTTATATGTTCCTATGTTCATTTTTGTACTATTTTATTTAACATTAATAAAATTTATATTTTCCCTTCTAACTTATGGGTTATATACTTATATATATTACATACTTTTATTTCGCATTCTAGACACTATAAATTAATAGAGCCCAAAATCAACACAAAACATATTATTAATCAATTTGGGAAACTTTGAGAATTTTTTGAGATTTTTTTGGAATTTTTTGAAAAAAAATAAAAATAAATAAATTTATGCCATCGCATAATGGCATATGCGAACCGCATATGCGATGATCCTATGCCATCGCCTAGGGTCGCATATACCATATGACTACATTGGGTAGGTTGGGTATTGTTCGGCTTCAACTCGTTGACAACACTAGTAGGGAAAGTATAGTGGTGCAAATAATTGAGGAGAAAGAGAGGGAAGCCGAAGCCTCGTGAAAAGAGAGACCTCGTCAAGAGAGAGAGAGATAGAGGACAAGTGAAAAAAGATCAGGTGTCTTTTATTTTTGAGAAAATTTGTGGTAAAAGCTTTGGCTCCCAAATTTTCTCCTTTTTCTCATTTAAAAAAAAAAACTTGAAATTGACACATACGCAAGTGTCGTACTGCTTATATATATATATACATACAAAGAGAGAGAGAGAGAGAGAGAGATAGATAGATAGGATCGTTAGAACTCCATGGCAGAAAATTATAGCATTTCCAATTAGTTTGTGACGCAGGACAAACGCAAAAATCCTAATATGCGATGTGGGATTAACTTTAGAATGAATTGAATAGCGGAAATATTCAAAATCAAGTAACACATAAAATTAATTCAATGAAATTAATAAAACAATTAGATTAATCCATTTTAGCGTCGCATGCGTAAAAATTTCCTGATCTAGAAAAACGGCTCCGATGAGGGAACTCAAGATTCGTTCTAGTTTAGGGCATCATTCGACAATCGCAATATCGTCTCTTGACTCCTCGGGGATTTTAAATGAAATAGGGCTTCATAAAAGGGAAAAAACTTGGGATTTTGGGTTTTTATCAACGAAATTAAAGAAGGATAAAACTAGAGAAAAGATACAATAAAAGGATAGATTCCAAGGCTTCACACCAAGGATTTTCCGAAGCTTCACACCACGGCTGTACGTCGGCTTCGCACCAAGTCGCACGAGAAACGATTGCTCACTCCTCAAGGTTTGAAGGATTCACTCCCTCGGTTGAAAACTCTTCACAAGCTCTCTAGGGTTTGCACAAAAGCAACTCTCTTTTCATTCAATAATAAAAAACTAACTAAAAAGTCTTTACAAGCCTTTATATATAGGCCACCAATAGTTAAAATTCGAAATAAAGAGTCCTAATACTAATAAAACACTAAAATAGACAATTTCTGTAGTATTTAGAAAACCCCGTCACGACGCCCACGGACGTCCGTAGTGCCTCACGGACGTCCGTGACCTACGGACAGTGAGGGGGCAAAATCACGGCAGTTCGTCACTATTCATCGTGAACAATAAAAAAAAATAAAATAAATAAATTTTGTTGTTCCCCGTCATTCTCCTCCACTCAAAATGTTTCATCACCGATGAAACAAGTACGTGGTACTGATCCAGTGTATTGAAACTCGTACGGTGGAACTCCTTGCAAGTCATCCGCTGACGTTTTCTCCCTCCTTTCACTTTATTCTTTCATCTGCCTTCCTCTATGTGATGTCCCCATCAGTTTGTCTCTCCAAAGTTTCAGGATAGTCGTGTTTTTTGGGCCTGTGTCAATGTCTTAGCCTCCTAGGTTTTGTGCTGTCCTTTTCTTGGGGATGCTAGTTTGTTTGGGCTGTTTTTGTTGTTTTTGTTTTGTTTGTCGGTGCCCAATTACCTCACTTAGCACAGGATGTATCTTCTCATTTTCTCTTTAATTTGCTTAGTAGCATAGCCAGAACTTTGGGATAAAGCAATTCGGTAGGGGGTCAATCTGGGGAAATTAGGTAAATTCAGAAAAAAAAAATAAAAATAATAAAAAGTATATCTTAACATATTTCAAGTTACAGAGAATATTTTTAATAAACAAAATAAGCTTTATCTTGTTTCATGAAAGCACATCTATAATTACATAATCCATGAAACCATATAAAGGTATATGCATGATTCATCTCTGTTGAATTTAGTAAATTTTGGTAGGGTATTGCAAAGGTATTGATGGTGCTGACCGACATCAATGCAATGACTTTCGGGTAACCTCGTCAAAATTATTTTGTATTCTTACGACAATCCAGCAGGGGCAGCCAATAACAAAAGCATCCTTGTAGAACACTCACTAGTTTCAAAGGGATTGCCTACCATCCGGTAGACACTTAACATATCTAGTCATAGATTGAAGCGCAGGCCGCAAAATAGGGAGATGCATTACAGAGCTTTCAGTACGAACCTTACTACAAAAATTAAAATTATAATTTTTTCTACTAAATACCAGCACAAGGGTATTGATCAGGTCAACCTCCCTCCACATGAATAGTCAAACCATGAGAAGTTCACAGATATTTACAATTATGCAAATCAGTGAAAAACACGTTTGACTACTAAAAAAATTAGACTAAAAGAAAATTTATTTGAAATATGGTACCCGACCCTAGCATTAGCCGGAGCGCTCAAGTAGCAAATCTGAAGTATCCAGTTCTTTCCCAGGAATTGGACATAAAAAAGAATCACAAATAATTATTGTGATTGAAAAAGTTACAATTTGTAAGATTGATTTGTAATAGTTAATGCCACCCAAGTGAAACCAACTCCAAATTTGGCAAAACAAATTTGCAAATTTCTTCAATTCTCTGGTTAACATTCTGAAACAGAAAGCTAAATCTGATGATATAGCATGAATTTTGACCAAGATTTTGCTCCCATAGCATGAATTTGTTACTCGACTCATGAATGATTATTGTGATTAACAAAGATAAGATTTGTTAAGATCGATTTGTGATAGTCAATGTCACTTAGTGATTACCAAGTGAGACCAACTGCAAGTTTGGTAAAATGCCTTCGCAAATTTCTTCGAGACTTTGGTTAACATGTTGAGACAGAAAGGCAAATCTGATGAAATAACATGGCAGTTGTCCAAGATTTTGCTCCTTAAGCATGGATTTCTGACTTGCCAAGACTTCTAACATATTGAGTCAGGAAGGAAAATGTGATGATATAGGATGAATTTTGACCAAGATTTTGCTCCTAAAAAATGGATGCGTGAATTGGCCGTCTGAGCAAACATAAGGGATAACATAAGAATACAACTTCGAAGATCATGCATACATTCTAAGCTACTGACATTAACTTAACCCTGTATATACGCACATTTATGCAATTCATGGATAAATGTACCTAGGTACGCAAGATGTATTAATTATTTTGAAAGTACATAATCATATGAGTATGCATGTAATATATCTCTATATAGATACATGCATTCACATAATTCTAATTACACCATGCACAACTTACCAAAAAAATAATGGCTAACCATCAAATATTTGTATTCTGAATGCAATGGAGAACGATCATCAATGACATGCTGATGCATTCTTAGAAACCTTCCAAAGATCATATGCCATATCACCTTCTCAACCATCTTCAGATAAATGACATATATAAAACATAAATTGGTCGCAAAATATGAGTACTTACTTCTGTGCAAGCAAGACTCGAAGCTGAGAAGAAATATTCCCTTGCAGCTGGAATAACAAGATTCTCCGTTATCTCTGTTGCCAAAGAGATGTTACTTGTACCCTTTAAATAGTTCCTTGCAAGAGAGAATTTCCCAGCTTTTAGCAGTCCTCTGCAGAATTCCATTAGCATAAACTCAGCGTCCAGAAAAGGAAATGATTTTTCCTGTAAGCATTGTATATCACGCCACATGTTTGCCCAATCATTATCTAATCTGCCAGGCTGCCGACGCCCAAATTTTGACAGAATAAGACGCAGAAGCTGTTTTACTCCCTTTTCATCTAAATGAGCTATTAGAAAGAAGCTCATAGGTTTTGGGACCTGCCAATAAACAAGTAAATTAAATAATTGAATTTCAAACTTTAATGCAACAGAAATTTGAATCACACAAAACATGAGGCCGACAATATTCAGAATGGGACATTTAAGCTGGTCAAACAGCAATAGCAATGCAGCTTTGCAGCATCAAACACCATGGCCAAGATGAGACCTTTAAGCTGGTCAAACAGCAATAGCAATGCAGCTTTGCAGCATCAAACACCATGGCCGAGATGACTCGGTTTCGGCCTCCACCGAAACGAGAAATTGGAAATCTTCGGGTGGGGGCCGAAAAATTCAAAATCTCGGTCGATAATTTGATTCAAATTATCGACCGAGATTTTGGATTTTGGATTTTTTTAGGTCTTTTGCTTTGAATTTTTTTTTGTTCCCATACATTTACCCGAGTTTCATTCCTTTACACTTGGTTTATTTTTCATATTTCTCCTTCTCCCATAGCTTGACAAAATTTCACCAGATATTGTCAGAATTTGACGAAATCTGGTCGTATCGTACCGTAACTTACCGAATCTCATTGGATTTAGCCAAAAGTTGCCGGATTTTGACGGACTCCCGCCGGACTTTGATGGATTCTCTCCCAAAGCTACCGTTACTTACCGAATATCGTCGAATTTCTCTATATCTAGTTGTATCTCGCCAAATCTTCCCAGATTTAGCCGGATCTTGTCGAATCTTGCCGGATTTCGTCAAATATTGTCGATATCTTGCCGGATTTAGTCTCAATTGTTCAAATACGTCGTCAAATAATGTGAACGAGTTAAAAAAATAAAGTTCGGCAAAGTTCGGAGCGAACTTCCGAAAATTTGACCGAAATTTGATCAATTTACGATTCGGGTGGTGAACGAAACTGAAACCGAAACCGAGTTTTTGATCCATGTTCTAGAGAACTATATTATTCTTGTCACTGATTACAATGAGCCAGTAATCAGTGATGGTTCTACAGAGTGCTCTGAGGCCTTCCCAAGGGACATGATAGGTGGTATCTATCCATTGATTGATAGAGTCATCAACCTACTAAGTAGTGGTGCAAACAATCCGGCCTGGCCTGGGCCAAGTCCACTTCAAGCAAGGCTGGGAAGTTAAGAGGGTGGACCCAAGGCCAGGCCCAGCATGATTCGGGAAAAAAACATATGAGCCTAAATCTACTGCAATTTTATTTTATTTTTGTTTTCTGGTTGATTGGTTGGTTGGGGTCGCCAAGATTTGAGCCTCATATCATGACCTGCACTCAGGCCTATAGCTGCTTCCAAAGACTGGACTGAAATGGACCAAGCCTTCAAACCCGTCTGCCAGCCAGTTTGCACCCTACTACTAGATGTTTTGGAAGATACCCCTTCCATATATTTTTAGCCTTCACAGGACAAACCATCGTGCACACGTAGGGGTGAAAATGGGTCAGGTCGATCTAGACCAAACCCAAGAACCGACCCGATTATACCCGAACTGGACCTGATCAAATGGCCCCGGTTGAAAATTGGGTCCAGGTTTGGTATATGTTGGAGACCCGACCAGACCCGAACCCGCACCATGTTGTACTTGAGTTGGGTCCGGTCCTTTAGATTTCAGACCCGAACCCGACCAGCTTCAGACTTGATTGAGACCCGAACGTGTATACATTTGTGTTATGGATTTAATTAGGTTACATTATATTTGTATATTGATTCTTTTCTTTAAAAGAGTTAAAATTCTATAGACGTATACAGAGTGAATATAGGACAAGATAATAATAAGGTAATATGAGTAGCATCCCTCTTAAATTGGTCATTGGCTTAGCCTATATGTTTAATATTTTAGCTATTCATCTAGTTAGTAAACTAATTAGTTAATGCTTGTATTAATTTCTATAAGAACGTATCTGCACATTAGTTCTTGCATTTGCGAGTACCACAAACTAATAGATTATACCTGGGCCCACATCCAAACCTGACCTACACCCAGCTTGGACCCGACCTGATCTTCAACGAGCCGGATCCAGGTCTACCTCGACCCAGGCCCAAACCCGAAAAGGAGATATGATTTTGTTTTTGGACCCTGCCCGAAACCATTTGCACCCATATGCACATGGACTTACCACAAACAAATATATATATATATATATATATATATATATATATATATATATGATGCCAGGGGATATGGGTTGGAATGCATGGTGGATCCATGCATTCCAGTCAGGTGGGGTCCATGTGGAAACTGTCAAGGGGATCAGGTGAGACAAAAACTTGTCCATGCATGATCAGAGGTCACTCAAAAAATTTGGGTATGATCTGATGCATATCCACGGTCCAAAATGTGGTCATGGAGGGGACAATTCAATGCACCAAAATATGTGGGCCAGTATCCAAACTTTGGCCACGGTTTTGACCACTAAAAAACTTTTTTTTTTTTTTTTTTTCTAGATCACACGTCAGATGGCACCTGATCAGAAAATGGGTGTTGTTTAGGGATCACCTGGCACGTGGCACATGATTCGGGATTGGAATGCACGGATTCATTCATGCATTCCAACCCTATATATATATATATATATATATATTCATCATTTTGACAATTCTTTTGCAAAATACAAGTGGACGCACAAGCATCAACCATCCATTGTGATGTCCCACAGATTAACACTTGAATTTCATGGTGTGTTAGTGTTAGGGATAAGTTAGGTTGTAACTTGTAAGAACAATGGAAGGTTGACAATATTGCAAACTCAAGGTCACAGGTTCGAGCCCAGCTTACCTATAAAAAAAATAGGTTAGATTGTAAGAAATGAGGAAGAGAGAGAGAGAGAGAGAAAGAGAGAGAATCAATTAGCATAGTTAGGGTTGGAGACCCCACAAGCCTTTATTGAATCAGAAAGACAAGTATACCCCTAACATTATGCATACACCCAGTATTATATCATACACACCACTATATTCACATAAATACATGTATACCAATATGTCCCAATACCCCCCCCCCTCAAGTTGGTGTGTTGATATCTATCATGCCCAACTTAACAAGAATACTTTGAAGTTGTGGTCCAAGGGTGATCCAGTAAAGTGCTAAAACTCTAATTATGCAATTTTAAAATCAATTTGAGATTTAATTGAGCAACGGAGATATAGAAATTAATCTCAAAACACATAAAATATTTAATAACTTTATTAGGGAAATTTAATTGATTTGATTTAACGTCTGTTAACATATAAAATTTCCAATCTAGAAAATAGGTCTAAAGATAGACTCTAGTTTCGATTTAGCTTAGGGCACCAAGCGACAATTTCGAATCCTTGCGGAACTAATCAATAAGAAGATTATAGGTCTCTAAAATTCAAAGCTCAAATAGAAACAAGCTAAATAAATTACCTAATAATAATCAAAAGACAAAACAGAAAAGGGATAGAAGATCCAAGGAATCACTCCAAGGAAGATAGTTGACCTCACACCAAACCGCACGCAGGAGAAGAACGACTCTTCTAATGAAAACTCATCTCAAGTTCTCTAGAATTCGAACAAAGCAAAACTCATAAATTTTATTAATCATCCATTCAATATTCATAAGAGATTACAATGTGTATTTATAAAGAAAAGAAGCCCTAAGAATACTACTAAAAATAAAACTCCTAATCAATTTTATAACTTTAATTTTGATACTGAGTACTAGCAATGTACTCTACACATTCATTTCTAACCCATTGTGGTACATCTCCTCCATCATCATCACTAGCATTGCCGTCGTCATCGGAATCATCTCCTTCTTCTACATGCTCTTCTTCTTCCTTTGTTTCGACTTCGTCCGATCTCACTAGTATGGAATCTATATCATCTGACTGTCTATCCTCTTCTTCTATTATTTCATCTTCTTCATCAATATGCATGCCTTGGCTGCTGCTACCTCTACCAACAGTTTGCCTCCTCCTATCAGTGGGTATCAGACCAAGAACCGCTGCTTCAACTTGGGCTCATGTCAAATCTTCCCCATAAAAGACAGGCTCATCTGGAGAATCAACCATCCATGGATGGTCAGCAGGCACATCATCCACACAGATGGAATCATAGAACCACAGTTTCTCTCGCCTTGCAAGAAATCGGTCACACAATTTTTGATTATACTGCACGAACACCAAGTCATTGAGCTTCTTTTGCTCAAGGCGGTTCCTTTTCTTTGTGTGGATTTGTTAAACACGAGGAGTAGGAGTGTAAGACCATTAAAAACCTTGCAATTTAATTAAAATATTTGTGGATTGAGTTTAATTGTTTAAGACTTCAATTACCATCTCAAAAGAACTCCAATTCCGCTCACATCCGGAAGCGACACAAGTAAGGCTAAGTATCCTAATGGCCAGTTTTTTCAAAATGAGATCCTTTGTTATTGGATCTACCCCATAAGCTGCCCACTAGTCGGCTGTAGATTAAAGAGAATTATTAGAAGTTAGAACTACTAGTGTAGAAATAAAATACATTAATTCGTTTGAACTTTAGAGACTTTTAAAGTTTATACTTTGAATTTTTGCACTTCTATGTCGAATAACTATGTCCCTTCCAAAAAATCCTTCCCGCCTTCTTGTAACGGTCCAACTTATGACTTATTCTATTTTGTTCACCTCTTTCAGGGACCATCATTTCTAAGCAGTCAAGAAAGTCAACCATGTGAGTGGCATCCGCTTCATCTCGATCCGGGTGTGCAAAGTACATCGCCGGATTAAGAATGAAGGCGACTGAATATAGTGGAGATGTCATTTGACTTCCCCACCTCTTGTTGATTATATCCAACACGGGTTGATATAATCTTGACTTGAATTGATTATTAGATTTTATTTTTTCTTGGGCACCCTCCATAAAACTATATATATATATATAGTTATATATATATATATCCCATTGGTGGTTTCTCATCACCATCCACCAATCGTAACACCTCTAAGATTGGTTGGGAGTCACGTAGGGTTTGTGCAATACTAGTCCAAAATTGGTATTGAAACAATGTTTGTGCAACTTGTTTATCATCGGCTTTCTTTGACCAAGGTCCATTATTACAATTGGCCGATGTTACAAAACTTCTAAGCTCCTTTTTTTTCGCATACAAGCTTTGTAAAGTTAAAATTGCGATTGCAAATCGGGTCACGGCGGAACGTAATAAATTACCTCCTATTGCTTTGCGCATTCTTTGAAGTAGAAGCGCATGTTTGTACATAAAAACAACTATCCTCCTAGTTTTAACAATTGTTTTAATATGTAGTTTGCCTATATCCTCTAAGATTAGGTCTAAACAATGGGATGCACATGACTTCCAATATAGTTGTGATCGTTTCTCCATAAGGAGGCGACCGGCGGCTACGTAGGATGCCGCATTGTCCGTTACAACTTGGACAACGTATTTAGGTCCTATTTCCTCGATGGTCTTATCCAAAAATGTAAATAAATATTCGGCCATGTGAGAATGGGTCGATGCATCTACCGATTTTAGGAACATAGTTCTGGTAGGACAATTTGCCAAGAAGTTGATCAATGTCCGACTAGTTCTATTGGTCCATCCATCGGCCATCAATGTACAACCGTAAATTTTCCATGCATCCTTGTATTGGGCTAATATATTGTTGGTCACTCTCACTTCTTCTTTGAGACAAGTTTCCCAGATTTCATGGTAGGAAGGGGGTTTAAGTCCGGGCCCAAATTGCCCAAGAGCTTCAGTCATCACTTTGAAGCTCTTTCGCTTAACGGTATTGAAAGTAATGCCGGCTTCGTAGAACCACTTACCCACATATTGGATTGTGGTGAATCTATCCTTACCCTTAAATCAGTTCTCTAATGTTGTTTGGGAGGGTCCTTTACCCTCCCTTTGATTAACCATATCCGGAGGATGTGGTCGACACCACCCTTCTAATATACCACGACCACGTGCTTTTTTCGATGGTGATTGTGGAGGTCGTCTACTTTGGGCCATTGATGGTGTAGATCTATCTTCTTCATAATCATCATGATCACCTTCAATATAGCCTTCTAAAACAACATCTTGATCATATTTTTTCCTAGAACGCTTGCCCATATACTCCATTATTTCCTTTCGGATTTTCGGAGTAGTTTTTCTATAAGCCCTAGCATTTGCTCCGGCTCCATGAGGAAGATGTTGTTTATGACGGCTTATGCCACCCGTGCTCTCATAATCACACAAGGTACAAACTATGGTTGCTTTCTCTGTAGGACTCTTATACCGTCCATATTTCCAACCCGGATCGTTCGATTTAGGTCTTAGATGATCCGGGGTTGAAGAGGTAGTCATAATTACTTGGTGAATGATGATAGAAAGTAAGAACTAGGAAAAGAAAATTAGAGATTTAAAATTTTTGAAACAAAAATAATAAAACTCAAACCTCCCAAAAGGCTTGCTTGCTTGATCTGGGTCACTTGATTGATAGAAGATTAGAACTATAAGCTTTCTTCACTTTTGAATCTTGATCTTTCCCTTTGAGGCTTTGTAACACACTAACACTAATATTACTAAGATTACAAAGCATAAATTAAAATAAAAAAATTAGATAGGACAGATGGGAGGAGATTGGGAGTAAAAAATGGAGATTAGAGAGGAAGTTTAAGCTAAAATAGTTGTGTGAAGAGTAGAGGACCCAACCCACCCTTTTATAGAGGCAATGGGACCTCAAAAAACAAAACAACAAAATTATTAAAGTGTTCCAACGGTCATAAATATGACCGTTGGGGCATTATGCGATCGCATACTTTTGTATGTGATCGCATACTTTTGTATGCGATCGCATAGTGTGAAAATCGCATAAGCCATCATAGCTTATGCGATTTTGTAGCTTTGGATCGCTTAAGCGATCGCTTATGACAACACTGGCGACTTGCTTTAAGGGTCAAATGATGTCTGATTGACGTGAAATTGGTCTTGTTTGAAAGCTTATCGAAGTAGCTTTCCAACTAGACAAGAATTACACAATTCCGACATATATTGATAAATTTACCACCACTTTTCCAATGGTTGCGCTGAAAGTAATGAAATTAACAGTCACATATCACATAGATGTGCCTCCTAAGTAATTCAAATAAGGAAATTAATCCTAAAACAACCCACTTATTAATAGAATCCTAATTAAAAAAGGAAACTAGCCTAAAATAACGTGCACGCAGGTCTTTAACGGGCCTTTTAAAAACCCATTCGCATGTTCACTTTCTTTTTCGATGTCTCCTCTTTATCCGGCCACAATCTCGGCGTATAGGCTTCAATGCTTCAATTCTGCATCATTCCCCCCCTACTTTGAAAAAGCTCGACCTCGAACTTTGGCTGACATAGATTTTCACCGCGGGGTCACAAACAACATATAGGTCCGATGAGTTAGGTGGTCTATTCATCGCAATCGATGTACTCTCAATCTTAGGCTTGCCTTTCCACTTGATAAGGTATTGTTGATGTTTTTCGGTACGCATACTTCTTATTATCCATGTAGGTAAGTTTGTCGTTTCTCAGATTGCATTCTCCTTGCAGTCCAAGTGTTGTAAATTTTCAGTTTACCATTACACCTAAGAAAATACTCTCGATATGTTTCGTGCGTCCTTACCTTGGTAACAAAACATGGATCTCCTAAAACTTTTCCATCTAACCTCTTCACATAATGTTCAGGCAGGTATTTGGAAATCAATGGGTAGATAAGATTGGGCTCAGGTTGATGGGCATCAAGGAATGGGTCTTAAGGTTTTTTTGTTGGACCTAAAAAAGGTATAAGATCCTTCAACGTAATCATTGCATTAGTACCCATGTCTAGAGGAAAATCTAGACAATCATAATGACCCATTTTAAAAATCGAAATATTTATAATATAGCCTCTGAACAAACCCTCTAAATTTCTTGTGGGATTTGTTCAGGTCTAAATTGAACCAAAACAAAATTATCATCCTTAAATTCATTAAACAAATTGTGAGTTAGAAAAGTTTTCGATACTTCCATTGCTCAATACAAAATATCATTAATTTCATGCAACTCAGAATGAAAATCAGACAATAACTCACAATGCAATGCAGAATGTGACTCAAGACTTGATTCACAACATGACTCCGAACATGAATTGGTATGTAACTCATGAGATGATTCAAAATGCAACTCGAGAATATGAGGTGCACGTGCATCTACGGACTCTATATGCTCATGTGTAGGTGACACTAACGACTCATGTGTAATTGACTTAACTGATACTAACGGCTTATGTATGAGTGACTCGAGTGACTCATATGGGACAAACACGGAACTATCATTCATAACGGAAATAGAGGTTTCTTCAACACAAATTAAGTTTAGGGTCATACACTCTTCTATCTCCTCACTCATCACGGTATTAGGGTCATACACTTCCTTTTCTATTGTAAATTTTTTCTGCGCCTTATTTTCTTCATCTTTAATGAATAAACTTTAAAAGGAAAATTTCGTGGGACATTGAGAGGCAAAATGTCCAAACCTTTGACACTTGGAGCAATCAGAACACTTATCCGTCTTGGTTTTCAAACTCCATAGAAGGTGACAACGTGTTAAAGGAATATAATTTTCAATAAGTCTCACCTTCATGTCTTCCCATGTGGAGATGGATTTACTCCGAAGAAATTCAATACAACGTTCTATTCAAGACTAAAAGCTTTTGGCGTTGCCCTCCAACTTTGTTTTAACTAATCTAATTTTGTATTTATTTAGTACGTCATACCAATCAAAATACTCCTCTACATTAGACAACCACTCTACGAAGGTTTTAGGGTTCATCCATCCCTCAAAATTTGGAACCTCATCCCGAATAGATTTTAGAAACTTCTCAGTAGGGTCATACTCAGGTTCACGATGATGAGAGTGTCCCCTAACTTTATTTACATAACATGCAAACAAAATAAAATTCCTAAAGCAAATACCCTAAACTAGGAATCGTATACGATACCAATTTGATGCGAAGAAACCTAAACGTTATACAATTTTAAAATCAATTTGAGATTTAATTAAGCAACAAAGATATAAAAATTAATCTCAAACACATAAAATATTTAATAACTTTATTAGAGAAATTTAATTGATTCGATTTAGCATCTGTTAACATATAAACTTTCCAATCTAGAAAATAGGTCTAAAGATGGACTCTAGTTTCGATCTAGCTTAGGATACCAAGCGACAATTTCGAATCCATACGGAATTAATTAATAAGAAGATTATAGGTCTCTAAATTTCAAGGCTTAAATAAAAACAAGCTAGATAAATTATCTGACAATAATCAAAAGACAAAATAGAAAAGGGATAGAAGATCCAAAGAATCGCTCCAAAAAAGATAGTTGGCCTCATGCCAAACCGCATGTAGGAGAAGAATCACTCTTCTAACGAAAACTCATTTTAAGTTCTCTAGAATTCGGACAAAGCAAAACCCATCAATTTTATTAATCATCCATTCAATATCCTCATAAGAGATTATAATTTATATTTATAAAGAAAAGAAACCTTAAAAATACTACTAAAAATAAAACTCCTAATCAACCATTAAAACTTTCAAATCTAACGGTCATACTTAATTTCACCACTAATCCCTTTTTTTATTACGCAACCACTTTTAAAGGGTTAAACGATGTCTGATTGACGTAAAATTGGTCATGTTTGAAAGCTTATCGAAATAGTTTTCCAACAAAACAAGAATCACACAATTCCAACATATATATATATTTTATATCCGTAGGTGTCCGGGCAAGCTTTCGCGCACCTCGACTAATCCCACGGGGCCCTGGAGCTAACGACCAGGTAATACTCCAGTGGCCTTGAGGGGACTCGAACCAGTGACCATTGGAGAGCAAACCCAAGGCCTAACCAACTGAGCTACCCCTCCTGGTTAATTCCGACATATATTGATAGACTTACGACCACTTTTCCAATGGTTGCGCTGAAAGTGATAAAATTAACAGTCACATATGACATGTGTCTGACCCCTAAGTAATTCAAATAAAGAAACTAATCCTAAAACAATCCACTTATTAAAAGAATCCTAATATAAAAAAGAAACTAAACCTAGATAAAAAAAACCTAAAATAACGTGCACACGGGGTCTTTAATGGACCTTTTAAAACCCATTCGCGCATTCACTTTCTTTTTCAATGTCTCCTCTTTGTCCGACCACGATCTCAATGTGTAAGCTTCAATTCTGCATCATTAAAGTTATTAAATTGAATCAATTAAATTGCCTTAATAACGTTATTATCTTCTTATTGATTAATTCTGCAAGGATTCGAAATTGTCGCTTGGTGCCCTAAGCTAGATCGAAACTAGAGTCTATCTTTAGACCTATTTTCTGGATCGAAAATTTTATATGCTAACAGACGTTAAATCGAATCAATTAAATCACCCTAATAAAGTTATTAAATATTTTATGTGTTTTGAGATTAATTTCTATATCTCCGTTGCTCAATTGTCTTGAGTAGCGGAATATAATATAAAACAATCTAAAATAAAAGATAGATTTCGATCTAGCTTAGGCATCCCTTAGTGAGAATATCCGCCAATTGATTGGAAGAGGATACTCTAGGAGTGGCAGTGAGAGCAGCTTGAATCTTTCCCCCGAATGAAGTGAATGTCAACTTCAATGTGCCTCGTCCTCTCATGAAGAACGGAATCCACGGCAATATAAATGGCGGCCTGGTTGTCACAGTGCAAGGGCATGGGAATGGGCGATGGAGATCCAAACTAAGTGAGCAGAGAGCAAAGCCATAGAAAGCTCACATGTACCATGTTCCATAGCTCGAATTGGGGACCAGCTCTTACTTCTTACTCTTTCACGTTACCCCAAGAAAAGCACAATAGACGAAGGTAGAACGACAATCAGTGGGAGCTCCAACATAGTCTGCATCACTATAGCAATTAAGGAAGGAGTGTCCAACGTCATAATAAAAAAAAACTACATCCAAGAGATGCCTTGATATAGCTGAGTATGTGATGAATAACATCAAGCTGCTGTGCCTGTGGAGAGTGCATAAATTGGGCAAAAATGGATACAACATATGTAAGGTTTGGCCGAGTATTTGTAAGATATATAAGTCGGTCAAGCAGTCTTTGGTACTCAGAAGGATTAGGAAGACTCCCCGATATGAGCATGCAAGTGCGTTTAGAATCCATGGGAGACTCAGCAGGTCTACACCCTGAGCATACCAATGTCTCGTAGCAAATCAAGAGCACATTTCCTTTGGCATAGAAATACCCCACTAAGAGAACAAGCAATCTCAATATCAAAAAATTATTTGAGATGTCCAAGATCTTTCATATCAAATGCACTCCCTAACTCTGCTTTCACATGTGCAGTGAAAGCAGTGTCATCTCCAGTAATGATAATGTCATCGACATAGACCAATAATATCGTCCTCAGTCCTCTCACACCAATATGTATGACACATGTATGATCTGAATGACATCAAATGAAGCCCATACGAAGAACAACAATACTGAATCTTATGACCCCAGGCTCTAGGGGACCGCTTTAATCCCTAAATCGACGTTAAAAGACGCAGACCTTCCCAAAATACTCCCCCTAAAGACAATAGCCAAGAGAAGGGTCCATGTACACCTCTTCCTCCAACTTTCCATGTAGTAAAGCATTTTTCACATCTAGTTGATATAGGGGGGCAACGATGGTGGGCAGCTAAAAAAATTACTAGTCTAACATAAGCAAGTTTAGCTACAAGAGAAAACGTAGTTCTGAAATTCAAACCTGAAAATTGAGTGAATCCCTTCGCAATGGGACAGGCTATATACCTTTCAACTGTTCCATCCTCTTTATGTTTTAAGAGCAACGCCCAATGGTTCTCTTATCAGGGGGAAGATCAATAAGTTCCCAGATTTGATTCCTCTCAAGGGATACCATTTCTTTAACCATTAAGTAGACCAGGAAGGATGTTTAAGAGCTTCCCAACCGAGGAAGGAATAGAAACAGAGGAACCCTGGCAAAAGCAGCGCAACAAGAATGAGAGCCTGGTAATAGACAAACTGAGAAATGAGATGAACAGTGGCACAAGTTCGCTTACCGTTGCAAAGAGCAATACGAAGAGAGAGGTCATTAATAATAGTAGAAGGAAGTGGAAGAGGAGAAATCAAAGGTGAAGGTGGTGTAGGTATACTTGACGGGTCTAAATCTTACTGGCTTGATGGCATTGAGGCTTGAGGAGGAGGCACTAATTTGCTCCGATGTTTATAGGTCTGCCAAGGGGAAAACGCCCAAGTGTAGGTGGTGGAGAATCCTGAATAACTGAGGTAGGGCATGCAAGAATGTGAGAAATAAGACGTGGAAGCACAGTAGAGGAGAGGACTCTAAATGAGATGAATGAGAAGATCTCGCAGAGAAATACAGTGTATCCTCGAAAAAGGAGACATTCATGGAAATAAATAATCTACAAGTTTTAGGTTTGTAACAACAATACCCTTTAGACATACCCGAGTAGTCCCTAAAGAGAACTTATAGGTTTGTCATCCAATTTGTGTCTTCATGAAAAGAGGTTCTAAACAAAACAAGAATACGCACAAAAATTTTGGGTGCAATCTCAAACAAAGCTATGCCGGGTTTAAAAACTTGCATAGGAGTTTGACCATCCAATATACGAGTAGGGTGTATGATTAATGAGATAAGTGGCAGTGAGAAGACCCATGGACCAGTAACATTGAGGTACTGACCACCATTATCATATCACAGGGCCTTAATGGTATGGCCAAATTGAGTTTGAACCATAGTAGAGAAACTAAAATAGGTGGAGAGAACTTCACCTTTAGACTTCCGTAAATTCACCCATGTACATCGAGAATGATTATCATTAAAAGTGACGTAATATTTAAAGATCAAAGGAAAGACAAACGGAGTAGGCCCCAAACATCACTATGTATAAAATCAAACAAAGCACTATTGTGAGTCATATGAGACAAGTAAGAAGAGCTAGTACATAACTCACAAGTTGGACATTGAAATTTATAATCAATAAGAATTTTTTTAAAAGACGGCAGTAACAAGCAAGTCCTTTTTGGGTTTAATGGGTCAATCGAAACTGAGATGGAACGATTGGAGAAAGATGTTTAAATTTAATGCTTAATCACATATTGGGGTTACTTGAGAATCTGAGATGTAGTGCTTGTTGCCTGTGGCTGTGAATAAAGAATGAAGATGATGGTGACTAGCGATTAAGTTGTCTAGTCGTGTAGGTGTATCAATGTCGTGTAGTCGAGTGTGTGTTAATCGTAGGTGCTGATTGGTTGGGTAATTGTCCTGCTAGTGGTTTTTGGTTGGTGGTGGTTGCTCACTCAGACGATTGAAAGGGAGAGCAAGAGCTTTAATGGTTGCAGTATGCAGAGTCAGAAAAATAGAGAGAGCTTTAATGGAGAATGAAAGTGAGAGCGAAAGCTTTAATATATGATCATATGTGTTATATATTTATTACATATTTATCCATTATAAAGTAACCATTAGATGAATCTAACAGTTACTTATAAGTAGGAAAAGTAAAAAAATTATAAAACTTATATATATAATATATTTTATTATATATGAATAATATTATATAATATTAATCAAGCCAAGTTGGGCCAAGCCGAGCTTTATAAGGCTCAGCTCTGGCTCGGCTCTACTTCAAGCGAGCTTTAGATGAAAACCTTGGCTCTGGTTCTCGAGCCAAGCTTAAGAGAACAAGAGCTCTCATTTTTGAGCTGAGCCAAGCCAAGTCAAGCTGTCGAGCGGGCTTGGCTCTGTTGCAGCCCTAGCAGCAGACAAAGCCAAAAAACGAGAAACAATTAGAGAAGTCTGAACTGATACATAAAAAAAACCCATTGCAGTCAACCAAAATCATCAAGGAAGCTATAAGCATATAGAAAACTGTATGAGTGGGATAATACTGGTCCTTGTTTGTCATTTGTAATCCACCAAAATTCATCAAGGAAGCAATAAGCATATAGAAACTATATGAGTGGGATAATACTGGTCCTTGTTCACCATTTAGGAGTGAAAAACAGGTGGAAAAAACTCAGAAAACAATATCAGAAGGGGTTTCAACTGAATTACACCATAAAAAGTGAAAAAAGGAAAATCAACACAACTATCTGTAAACTTTACCAGTCGATATGCCACTTTACAAGAACATCAGGATGCCAAAATGAAAGAAAATCTCATATATTACCTTTGTTCATCAGCTAACGAAGGCTGGAACACTAAAAATCAGTGAAGGGAGGATTTGAAGATCTTGTCGAATCTCAAAAACAGGTCGGATCTCACAAACAGGTGCTCATATCCTGAAACATCCGTTACACAGGTTGGAGAGGAGAAAAGAGTCACGAAATGTATATTTCGAGGTCATCCATGGTCAAATGGTTGGCCTGGCTGATGTCAGCTGACGTCAGCATAATTCGTAGGTGACGTCTGCATGGTTGATGGAGGAGCTTGGCTCTAATATCAACTTGAATTTCATGGTGTGTTAGGGTTAAGTATTTAGGGCTAGGGTTAGGGTAGGTTAGGTTGTAAGAGATGGGGAAGAAGAAGACAAGTAAACCCCTTACATTATGTACACACCCTCTATTATATCAGACAAAACACTATATTCCCATTTATACACGTAAACCAATAGGTCCCAATATTGACAACACTTGCATGACCGCTTGCAAGACTTGTGTCGGATCACTCTACCAGAAGGAAAAATCCTAGCTGAATAGTTACTTTCTTGGAAACAAGGGGACATTATTATCAGTTTATATTCCTTTATCCCATATCATCTTTTGTGATGGCCATCCAAAATTAGAAGTCGGATTAGACTCAAATCCCTGGGAAAAACAAATCAACCCATCATCCGAGAATTAAGTTTGTATCCACAGGAAGCTCAAGAGCGAAGAGCCTAATATGGTTCCTTAAATATAGAGGTTAATATAAGTATAAAATACAGATCCTTTTTCCTATCACAGGAGGCATTGAGTTTGAAGCAGTAACAACATAGTAGGCAATGGTACAGTCGCCTAAAAATGGTGGGCCCATAATATATTTATATCTTTATAAGAGAAATGAAATGAGCATCATCAGAACTCATCATGGATTTTGGGGCACCACAAAATCTTAAAAAGTATATCCAAGAGCTATTCCAGTAAAAGTCATCAGATAAAAATTCACAATATTGATAAAAAAAAGGCAAGGTACACACCCTCTATTGTATCAGACAAAACACTATATTCCCATTTATACACGTATACCAATAGGTCCCAATATTGACAACACTTACATGACCGCTTGCAAGACTCTTGTTGGATCACTCTACCAGAAGGAAAATTCCTTGCTGAATAGTTACTTTCTTGGAAACAAGGGGACATTATTATTGGTTTATATTCCTTTATCCCATATCATCTTTTGTGATGGCCATCCAAAATTAGAAGTCGGATTAGACTAAAATCCCTAGGAAAAACAAATCAACCCATCATCCGAGAATTAAGTTTGTATCCACAGGAAGCTCAAGAGCGAAGAGCCTAATATGGTTCCTTAAATATAGAGGTTAATATAAGTATAAAATACAGATCCTTTTTCCTATAACAGGAGACATTGAGTTTGGAGCAGTAACAACATAGTAGACAATGGTACAGTCGTCTAAAAATGGTGGGCCCATAATATATTTATATCTTTATAAGAGAAATGAAATGAGCATCATCAGAACTCATCATGGATTTTGGGGCACCAAAAAATCTTAAAAAGTATATCCAAGAGCTATTCCAACAAAAAGTCATCAGATAAAAATTCACAATATTGATTAAAAAAAAAGGCAAGGTACAAGCCTGGTAATATGCCAAAAGCCTTCCTGCTTCTACATGACCTTTTGCAAGTTTAAATCTTTTCTCTAGGCTCTCCACAGATGTGACAGTATTTGTGAGATCCACAAATCCACCAGCATTCCCTGGTGTGGAGATTCCCTTATTTGGATTAACCAGTCTATCTGAACTTGCAAGTTGCTCATTTCTGTCAGGAAATCTAGGAGACCCAGAACCTTGTGTCGCATGCCCTGTACTTAAATCTCTATCAATTACGGATGATTTACCTCTTAAAACTAATCGTGGAAGCTTTGACAATATGGAAGCCATTGTATTCCACCGATCAGTAAGAGTGCATAAATATAAACACTGCAAGGCTAATTCTATAGCTTCAACTTCATCCTCAAAAATACCATTACTCTTGAAGTCCTTGCATCCTTCCTCAATGACCATCAAGCATATGTCCAATTTGTTCTCAGAAGCAATCTCCTTCAGCCATCTAACAAGATTTGGCTCAGTCTTAACATGATCTTCAGAAGCAGAGGACTCAGTAGTATAACACCAATTACACATAAATGGTATAGCTTTTTTGTATAACCTTCCAACTACTGTATCCTCTTTGACTCCTTTAAGTATCATTTTGAACTTTTCATAGTTGGTCAGTCTTTCCCACTCAACAAGACACATACTAAAACTTATATCTTCATCACATTCATCAGAATAAATAAGTTGATACAAGTATGAGATGTCCTCTTTGAACCGTTCCAATTCCACAATACCCTTGCGACAAGCAAATTCTACCATCGAGAGACAGTGCTGCCCAGTTAAGATGTCAATATCTCTAACCCTATTCTGGTACCAGACAGAAAGGTCAGCAATTGACGGCCAAACAAACCCCACACATTGCTTCAAAATGAGCTCAGTTTTCACCTGGATACCGCCCTTGTAATTCTTTAATGATCTGTTAATATAAGCTAAGGTAGTTTCACATTCAACCCAATCTCTGTCCCTCAGAGCAATGGTGTTAGGAGGAGACCTCCCAGGAAGAAGCTGACCATAAGTTTGAACAGGCACCGTTTCAGCAAGACTTACAGCAGCTTCATTGAGAGGCACAATCCGGAACTTGCTATATTCCTGCTCAGAAAACCTGCAACAAATAATATGAGAAACTCAATATTCAGAAGTGATTCTTATACGAGAAGCGAGAAAGCAACAGGCCTATTAGAGACCATTTCAGAAGTGATTCTTATACAAGAAGTTGCAATTCACAAACCAACAGCTTACTTATTTAATCTCCAAAATAAAAGAAATTGCAGTAATAAATCTTAAGGAAATCAAAGTTATGTACAGCATCAGTGTTATATATAAAAAATTGGACAATGTAACTCAAAACCATTGACATTGTCAAAAATAAATATCGTCAAAAAATCTATTTAGAGCATAAATTTTTTAAAGATACATGATGACCATGATTGGGTTCTCCATGCATCAAGTACTAATTTTCTCCTGACAATGAATCTTGACAGGATCTCTAGAGGTAATCCGGTTTCGAAATTGAGGGCTAGTATGAAATAATAGTTGTGGGACTTTTTTAATTTGTATACTATCAACAAGAGTTTTGAAAAATACGTCAGTTCGATATGTCAGCGAACGCCTTGCAGTTTTTCAAGAAGATCCATGTTCTTGGCCAAAAAGGCCAAATTCTTTTCCATATTTAAGGACAGTTCAGCATGCAGATTCACACTAAACTCACTAAACCCTAGTGATTAAGATTGGGAAGGCCAAAATTGTCCCCTGGCCAGAGACTGGTTGCCGAACCGTATACCCCTAAGCCTTTCTTTGAACTCCTACGTAGAGCTGTTGATGAGCCAGATTGGGTTGGGTTGGGTCAGGTCCAATCAGGAAAAAATTGTGGCTGCCCGACGGGTCAAGGGTATATGCCCAACCCGACCTGACCTGACCAGACGATGCACCCCCAAGCTGACCCGACTTGATCGGTGAAAGGTATATGCCTGACTAGACCCTGTTCAAAATCCCCTAAACGCCCTAATCCCTTCATATTTTATGTATAATCGAGTCAACCTGACCCAAACCAACATAAAGGCAGTAGTAAGACCTCATTACTGTTGCACAGAATATGAAGCTATGCAGAAGCAATGAGAAGACATAGTACATGTGGCACAGATGTGCATCTTAAAGTGGATGTATGGAGTTACAAGAAAATGATGGAATTCGGAATAAATATATTAGAATCAGTTTTGGAGTAAGCCCAATAAGAGAGAAAATCAAGGAATGTCGCTTAAGATGATTTGAGCATGTCCACCGAATACCAAAAAGGCTCAAACAGCCCCTGTACAAAGGATTGTCATGAAATAAGAACACAGAAGTAGGGAAAGGGGGAGAACAAATAAAGAATCGGAGGGACTTAGTGATAAGAAACATAAGCGGTTGCAGATTGGCTGAGAGTTTAGCCCTAAACTAAAATGAGTGGAGAAAAGGGACTAGCAAAGCTGACCACAAACAAATGGGAAAAGTGATGATGATGTGCACAGGGCATCCCTCCTATATTCAATTTTATTTTATTTACTAAATTACTTTTTGTACCATGCAATATAAGGGCATAATGCTACAAGGCCCACAACTCCTTGAGAGGTAGCAAATCTCCTAATTACAAAATGAATTCATAATTGCACATGCACCGTATAATCATCATCATCATCATCAAATGAAGCATGGGGATATCCAGACTGCACAAAGCTCAAAGTTTCTAAAAAGTAAGTTTAAGTGGAATATTCATCTAAAAATGTGCTATATATGAGACATGTAATCATGTACGCATAATTAAATAACTCTTGCAGGCCCAAATAGACTTAGCAACTTTCAACAATCTCACGCCTGACCCCAAAAGCTTTATACGTGATAGAAACAAACAATTTGGCACTTGGCCTAAAGAACTTTTTAAGTTATAGAAATAAACTCATGCATCAGAAAAATATGACCGTTAAGATCCTCAGAAAAACATTCTGCAGCATTTAATATGTTGGTGAACATTGAACTAAGATTTGTCCATCTTGGTTGTTGCTACCGACTAAGCATAAGAGTGATATTTTATGCTTATGTGTTTGCTCGATTCTGCACCATACAAAAAAATTCACGACTTTGTGACTACTGAATTTTAAGGTTAGTCAATGAAAACAAAGGAGAAAACGCAACTATATGTTACTAATTGAGATTACTGAGACAATAGTCAAGGACATGTTATATATCCTACAAAAAATTTTGAACTATATATTCCTCTTTGTTATCTCTGCCAATATTAACTTTGAGAGAGGTTACAGTACACACCTGCCCATGTTTATCCCAACAGATGTCTCCAGCCTGTCTCTGCATTGCAATAACTGAAGCCTAATCATCCGAAAATTTGAAACTGGGCTGGAATGCTCATCTTCTGATTCTGAAAATCTGTATTGATCGGTTATATGAAGCTCACAAGAGAGTAAAGCCTTCACAGCATCCTCAGATGGCCCTACCCTATCTACACATTCTGAAAGTACAAAATTCTGATCCTTGATATTTGACAGATACATTTTTATATCATCAGTTTCCTTATCAGAATGCAACCACTGTGATTTGAAGATGCCATCTCTGTCCAACCCATGACGATTAGCCAAGTTCAGAGCGTCCCTGTATTGATGGTTGCTGATCAAAATGGCATACATTTCAAGGACAGACCTCTCCAAAAATGACATCAAGTGCCATCTGCCACTGTGTAGTTGATTGCAATTCCCATGAGTTATATTTTCTCCATCCACAGAAGAAACAATTGAATGTCTTCCCTCCTCATATGACATATTATTCTCTAAAAGAAATATGCACCCTTCGCACTGCTGACATCTTTCTAGAATAGGCATAGAAAACACTGGATCATTCTGAAGAAGTTTTGTACCACTATGAATGTCAAGCATGGTGACAACGCCAGTCCCATTTGCAAGAACAAGAGTATGGTCGGACCACCACGTGAAATCTATAATATCTTTTAAATTTTTCTTTCTTTCATGTAGCAAATTATCTGACATTTGTGAGAAGCTCCCCTCACCCAAAGCAATACTAGAAAGAGAACATCGTTCATCATCCAGCTTGAAAATATCCAAGGTTCCTGTCAAATCTAGAGCAGCAACATACTTGCCTTGTGGTGAAAAAGCTAATTTTGTACTTATGCAGGGTCCTACATAATTTTTCGGGGGTGTAAAATAAGCCCTCAAAATTAGGACTGTAGAACAATAATTCTAGGTTTGAATTTCCCTTTATACGCCACAAAGAAAGACAATAGAATCCTGATTGGTAAAAAGAACAAACAGTTATTAGTAACATTTTAACAGCACATCCCCCAAACAATTGGCTGAATCTGATAATTTCACATGTTCATGGTAAAATATTTAAGAAAAAGAAATTCAGAAGAAAATTACCGAGAAGAAATACTTAAAGAGCATAAAGATAGCAGAGAATACAAACTTGTACCAAAATTATCAGTTGTGTTCTCTGAGGCACCACCAGCACTACCAACCAGGACTAGCAAGGAAAGTTTTGGATAGAAATCCAGGCACACCACATTCTGATGGAACTGTTGCTTGAGGGCCAAGCGAGTACTTGAAATGGGCAAGGTCGAAATTAATGGACTCAATGCCTGACCAAACTCAATGTGATAAAGCAAACCATCTGATGTAAGAATGCTGAAGCTGCACCAATAGAAAACTCAGCTCTCTTAAACAAGCACCAAAGTCTTAATAACCTCCAAGACCACTTAAACAGTGGTAAATGAGAAATTTATATACTTGCAAACACAAAGATATTTCTATGCTCGAGATGTCTCACCTTCAATGCTTGAAATTGATGGGAAAATGAATACTTACAAGCAAGATTTTTCTGCATTGGGATCATCCTGCATTATCAAGCCAATAATGGGTGCAGACGTTTTTAACTGCCTCTTTGTGACTCTTGTTATTTCCTCCCCATTAGATTTGATGAAATATAGAGTATTCATGTCATCAAAAACTCCAAGAATATCGTAAGTATCTGACCAAGCTCCATGTGTGAAAATAGTTAGCCTGTCACTACCTGATTACAGAGAATGCGTGTTACGACATTGTTTAAACAAAATGAAAAGGTTGTTGATCAATTATAAATTTGTCCCCACGCGATGATAAATCCACCCCTATCCACTTCGTAAATTAACTATAGGACGAAATCCCTGATACAAGAGAAGTGAGGATTCATTTATTTATTTATTATTTTATTATTTTTGTAAGAGAAGTGAGACTTTCTTTTAAGGATTAATGGAGCGTTGGAAACATCAGCACTTTCTAAGCTCCTTCTAGCAACCAAACCGTGAAAAAAGTTAGATGTTACGGATCTAAGGTCCTTATATCATGTTTACATCTTACGACAAGATATATTCCCAAATGATGCTTCATAACTGTAATAACCTTAAAATATTACAGATTTCAAGGGGTTTGAAATTTCTGTAAATTAGATTTTGATGGGAACTGTGGCTAATAACAATTCATAACTGTAATAAAGAGTTTATGAGCCTTGAAATCAGTTAAATCAGCTTTTCTCAGGGCCTAGGGATATAGGTGGTTCATATCTATAAATCCTAAACCACCAGGGGGTTGGCGCAGAGGCCAGGACAACGCCTCAAAAATGGAGGTTCTGAGTTTGAATCCCACCTCCTGTTGGCCACCCGCAGGGATCTATCCCGACTGCCTAGTATGTGTGATGTGCGGGTGTTGCATGTACCGGGGGACGTAGCCGGGTGCTCTAAGAGGCCAGATACCCTGTTAGCAAAAAAAAAAATACTATAAATCCTGTCAAAAGTCGACTGCTGCAGACATCATGGGCCTTGAAATTTGCAGAAAGCATATTTTGAAAGGATCTATGGAAAAATGTGCCTCATAACTTTAATAACCTTATCGTTGCATATTTTTATGGAAACTTGAAATTCGTGTGTATCATTTTTTATGGATCTATGACTAAAAGGTGCTTCATGTCCTTATGATTTTACAATTTTATGGAGCCATAAAATTCATGTGAATCAGCTTTTGAGACGATTTATGGCTAAAGGCACTTCATAAATCCTGTCAAAAGTAGTGCTGCAGATTTCACGGTCCTTGAAATTTGTGCAAATCAGCTTTAGAGGGGAAATCCCTTATTTTAATCATGGAGGCAAAAAATTAACAAAGGAGCAAGTGAACTGGATTTATCAAAAGCTAATAATATTTTCTGAGACAATAGATCAAAGATGTGAAAATTGTTTCGAGTGCAAAGCTAACTAGTTAATAGTGTAATTTAGGTATATCTATCCAATAAAGCATAGAATTATACAATCAAATCCCCCACAAACTGATCTGCATATTGATTATTAGTTACGGATATTATTAAAAGAAAAGAGCAAAAAACATTCCTTGAGACGCTTAGAGAAGCTATCTCCCGTACAGCATTAAGAAGGCATGGAGAACAAAGCTCGAAAGTCAAAACTAAGTACAAATCATAGAACTTCAGAAAAGGAAAAGAGGATCTAAAGACCCCTTTAGGAACTCAATTCACAAGAGAATTAGCCACACGATGCACATAAGAGAAGCCAAAAGAGAAAATCCAACGCTTCATAATAGCTAAACAAGAGATAGAGGATTCCACTCCAAATCCACAGCAATCTAAGAGCACAAATTCCCCTCCACTAATAATATGCAAGAGGAAAAAAAGCCAAAGAAGATGGCAATTTACCTTCCCCTTCCCCCTCAAAGCTCTATAAAGTAGGAAGCTAACCAATCTAAGATTCTCCCCACTCATCCCAGACCACCCAAGTAGTCCCAAATTTTCCAAGAAAGCGGACCATGCAAAAGAAGATGACCTACCGATGCGAGCTTGGTTTGGAAAATGAGGCATTGATTTGGGATGTACTTAACATGATTTTGGAGCTATTCAATAATTAAGGTAATTTTGAGAGTCATCAACCACATAAACGTAGGGGGAATCGACCTTTCAAATTCTGAACTCTGGCATTGAAGGAGAAATTGTTTTCAGATGATAGTATAACAATATATATATATGAGAAGAACCAATATGGTATAATGATTAAACCAAGAAAAATTTAGTGCAATCTTCAAGAAACTTCAATCAAGATCAGTTTTTGGAATGTAGACAGATTCCAATGATCTCACTAACTCCACAAAGAGAATAATCTTATCATCATTCAAATGCTTACAAAGCGGGATATTCCATACCACTGAACAATCGCCCTTCCTCATAAAAGTCAACCATAATATTTCTTCCACATCAAGTTTGTACAAAGAGTGATCTAAAAAAGGATTTCACCATACCAGATGTCCTAACACAAAAAAACGCGATTTGAAAAAATAATATTAACAAATAATAAATCCCCAAATTCAATATGCCAAGTGGCTGCACAATCAATGTGGATCAAGCTTTCACCTATAAGGTAGCTAATATCCTTAACTATGTTATAGGCTCCCTTCGATTAATTACCTAGGATTGCCACTGAATGGTTAGATCCCTTAGGGCCTGTTTGGTTTCAAGGGAAATAAGGGGAAACTCATATGCGGCAAATAAATTACCGAGATTCCCATTGTTTGGATGACATACGAAGGTTTGGAAACTATCTTCGCATTTTCTGTCAAAATCCGAGAACAAATGCTGAGAGGGGGGGGGGGGGGGGGGGTCCCTTGGTTTTCTATCTTTCGAGTCTTCGAACTCTTCCTTCCATGGGTCAAAAAATCATCCGATACTGATACATATCGGTTTTGGACTTGGGTGGTACGATACAAAGGCATTGTATCGTACCCCCTTAAAAACAATGTACTTATCATCCGATACGGGCAATGTATCGCCCGTATCGGACGATACAGACGATACATTTATCGGACGATAATTTCAATGTATTGTCCGATAATATGTATATATATATTTTTTCCGATTGTCTACACAATCGATGGTGACTGTGTAGACAATCGCCATCGATTGTGTAGACAATCGAAAAAAAAATAAAAATAAAATTCAATGTATCAAACCGATACCCGATACGTATCGTCCTGGAGGTCAGGACGATACGTATCGGTTTACCGATATTTTGATCCTTGCTTCCTTCTCTCCAACACAGCTAGTAGTGTATCTCATTTGATAACTACCACACATCAGTTATCTCAACCAATTGTAACCGCTGACGATTATATTTGTAATCTTATTTATACACTGTCTTATCAGATCATTGAAAAGCACTGTAAACAATGTAATCGATTGTGGAAATTTGTCTATTTGATCTTTCTATCTTCTTCTTATTTTTCTTCTTTATTTTATAATTTTAACATGGTATCAAAGACAGGATCAGCTCCGTGCGTTCAAGCCGGTCATGGTCCTGACATTGCCTCCGCTATCATATTTTCTTGAAGTTTCTTGATTCATAAACTTTTCATTTTTCTTTCATCTCTTCTATATGAAATTGATTCATGTAATTTTCATTTTTTTCTCTTCATCTCTTTTATATTTAGTAAGAGATGTCTTCTTATTCATGTGGATATATTTTCCACATTGATTTGCTTAGTGGATATGTATCTTCCACTTTGGTCTTTAATGGCCTTTTATATTCCATATGGATGTCTTTTCCCACATTTTCTTTGGATAATTTATGTGGATGGTCATTTTTATGGATCATTTTGTTGATATTGCAACTGTTTTTTAAATTTGGATGATCTTTTTTGGTATTATGGCTTTTTTTTTTGTTAGGATATGTTATTTTATGCATATGTATCCAAACACAGGATTTGGTTAATCCTATGTTTTCCTAGCTAGCAATGTGGTTATCCAAACGGAAAACAAAGGAATCCCATGGTTTCCTACAACTTAGGTATACAAGGGAAACTATAGGAATATTATTTTACTTTCCCACGTTTCCCGTGTTTTTATCAAAACAGGCCCTTAGTGTGGTTGGTTGGTATCTGGTCAACAAAAAGCTTGAATCACGATTGGACACTTGGAAAGGAACATATCTTGCTTCTTTTTGAAAAAAATGACTTATAATACCACCCTGAAAAGTATGATAATCTTCTCTATGATGATTTACTCAATTCCAAACATTGTAGCAAATAAAATTGAAAAAATTAAACAAAACATTGTTTAGAGTGGGTGAACCCTACGAGGAGAGTCTTCCTCGTTGATTGGGATACAATGACAAAGCCAGGGGAGGATAGTGGGTTAGGAATAAGACACATACCATCTTTCAACTGAAGAGAACGGTGATAGAGAATCGTAGCGGCTAGTTTGGAGTCCCAACGGGATATGTGATTTATGAATTCTGATAATTAAAAACAAATATGAAGTGGGATCATTCTATGATTAATGATGGCTCATCAATCTAGAAGGATGGACTATAGTGTTTGAGAATACTAGTAGTTTTATAAGATTGATAGTAGGAAAAGGTGCTCGAAGCGTATTTAAGAAGTACGTAAGGCGTGGGGAGACACCTGTAGGTGAAAAAAATTGAACTTTTACTGGAAGGTGGATCATAATGCATTGGCAAGGAACAATTTTACCTTTGCAGCAAGTGACCTGATCATAAGTTATACAAAAGTTCTTGATCTATAGAGCCTTTTCCAAAATATTGTGGTGTCTAGTTTCCCTTCTTTGGATCAAGCTATTTGGATCCTTAACCCCTTACGAACTTTTACCATGATAGCGTTATTTAGCTGCTTCCATTCATAGACTCAGAGAGAAGTATGGATAGGATCTAATACCTAAGATCATCTCCTCAAGCACAATGCTTTCTATGGATTGCTTTATGGGAAAATAAGTTAATCATGTCATTTTTGTAAAATCATCATCACCATCGATCATCTCTTTGATTGCAATCCTTCCAATGGACTGCTTTATGGGAAAATAAGCTCTATGAACCATGTCATTTTTGTAAAATCCTCATCATCACCACCACCACCACCACCACCATCATCATCATTACCTTGTCTCAATTATTTGGGGTCCATACTGATTAGACATAATTTTTACAGTTGGCTGTCATCCTGGCGCTCTTATCCATTTGGGCTTGGTGCAGAGATCTTTAAAGGGGGCTGCCAACTAGATGCCAATCCTCCTGCTTTTTCATCCGGGCTTGGGACCGGCATCAGCGGAGTTTTATCGAATGCTCTTGGTTTATGAGAATATCGGCCTTTTTTCTTTATTTAATGTTGCACTAAATTTACACTCTTTCTTCACTAATGGAACTGTGGGAAGCTTTGAATAAGACGAGCAAAAATGCTCGAGCAGGTTGTTTTGAAAAAAAAAAGTCTTTTTTTGCATGTATCCATTATTGTCATATGCGAGATTGCATATGCGATCCTGGAAACCTGTCGCATATGCCATGATGGCATATGTGACCCTGACATGTATGCGATTGTATACATCTCCAACGGCCATATTTATGACCGTTGGAGCTTTTTTTATTTTACTTTTTTGCTTTTCAGGGCTCCCCAAAGTCTATAAATGGAACGTTCTTCTTCCTAATCCAAACCACATCCATCCAAGGTATGATCTGTGTCTTTTGTTCTCTTTCTTGAGTTTTTAGTGCTCACTTTCTCTCTTTTTTTTTTTTTCTTTCTCAAACCTTTGTTGATAATTTCTTTTGCCCTATTTTGTAGTTAACTAAGCAAAAAGCTTCAATCTTCATTGACATTCCATCATTTTTCAAGCAAAGAAGGAAAAAATCACTTCGAGAATCAAGAGACAAGACTACAAGAGTTAGAATTAATTTATAATTCCTATTAAATTTTGTTTGATTGTTTTTCCTCATTAATAGACATCATTTCTTTCATTTTTTCCTTTTTTAAGTGGTTGCTACTTTTTAATCTCTCCACCCAATTCTTTAAATTACGTTATCATTATGTCTATGTCCTCGAACGACGCTCTTACGCCGACAAATTCCGCAGAACCTGGTTGAAAATATGGACGTTACAAGAGTGTAACCAAAAAAATAAGGTCCAATGTACCCTATGCACCTATGTAAGCATGTGAGAATAGGGAGACACAAGCAACATCTTGCTTGGCAACTCGGATCGAATGCAAAGGCATGTCCAAATATAAGGCCGGAGATTCGAAAAGAGATCATGGAATGGAAGAATAAGACTTCAAGGTCGAAACATACTGACGAAGTAATTTTACAACAATATTATGATATTGATGAAGATGAGGAAGAACATGATAGATCTGCTCCCTCCACGGCTCGTAGTGTAAGACCACCACCCCCTAAAAGAGCAAGTGATGAAAAGGGGAAGGGAATATTCAAATTCTTCTCTTGTAGACCACATCCTGAGGATGTGGTAGACGTAGGGGTAAGAGCCCGACCCAAGCCAATATAGAAAATAGGTTTAAAGTTAAGAACCGACCTGATACAATTCAACACGTGACTAAGTGGATGTACCAAACCGATATTTCATTCAATACCAAACAGTTAAAGAGCTTCAAAGCAATGGTTGAAGCTCTTGGGCAATTTGGACCAGCCTAAAAGCTCCCTCATATAATGAGATAACACAGACATGTCTTAAAAAGGAGGTAGCCTTCACAAAAGCCTTTCTCGATGAGTGTCGAGAGGATTGGAAGACTCACTAATGACCGACGGTTGGACTGATAGGGCCGGTAGGTCAATCATCAACATTTTGGCAAATTGTCCTACCTGAACTATGTTCGTTAAGTCTATAGATGCTTTGGCCCATTCTCACTGGGCCGAATATATATTTTCCCTCATAGATGAGGTGATGGAAAAGGACATTGATGCACAATATGTTGTCCAAGTTGTCACAGACAACGCGGCAAACTTAGTGGCCGTGGGTAGACTAATAATGAAACGACGACCACACATATATTGAACCCCATGTGCGGCCCATTTCTTAGACTTAATCTTAGATGACATAGGAAAAGTATACATTAAAACCGTAGTTAAGGCTAGGAAGGTAGTATTGTATATATAAGCATACACTTTTACTCCACGACATGCGTAATGCAATTGGGGGTAATTTGCAACACTCCGCTATCACCCGTTTTGCTATGGCCTTCTTGACATTACAAAGCATATATGCTAAAAGAGAAGAGCATAGAAGTTTCATAACTTCCACCAATTAGGGGAATGGAGCTTGGTCAAAAAAGGTCGAACGGGAAGTGGGTGGCACAAACCATCTTAACCAACTCTTTTTGGAATAATGTTGCCCAATCACTTACTCGCAACCAATCATACAAGTACTACGATTGGTTGATGGTGATGAGAAGTCGAGTATGGGCTATATCTATAGCTTTATGGAGAAAACTATAAAATAATTAAATCTAATAATATGTACAAATTCTGTCTCTATTAACCCATTATTGACATAGTTGAAAAGAAATGGGGTGTCCAAATGACTAGCCCATTGTATTTTGTCGCATTCCTCCTAAATCCTGCGGTCTATTTCTTTTATCCGAACAGGAAAGTGGCAGAAACAACACATATTAGTGGTCTCTTTGATGTTTCAGAAAAGATGGTTCTAGACAAAGGCAAGCAAGATCGGATTAGCAACTCTTTCGACTAATACAAGAATGCTCAAGGGATGTTCGAAAGATAAATTGTGGTTCGACAAAGAGAATCCAAAATACCTAGTAAGCAATTTTATGATTTATTTTTTATTACATTTCGTTATTGTAATTAAATAATCCGTCTCTTTATATATATATATATATATATATATATATATATATATATATATATATATATATATATATAAAATCTAATTAATACTATTGTTTATAGTCGATTGGTGGTTATCCTATGGAGTGGATTCGGTGATAAAATGTAGATTATTGAAGAAGATGGTCGTTAGGTTCTTGGCCTCACCTGTGTCGCTTCGACATGTGAACGAAATTGGAGCACGTTTGAGATGGTAACTAGTTAATTTTTATTTTATATTTAGTCTCATAATATCAATTTAATTGTTGTTTAAACTTTAATAGATATTAAATTTATTAAATGTTTCTCTTAAATAGATAAACATAAAGAAGTAAAACAAGCTTAAGCAAAAAAGCTCAATGATTTAGTCTTTGTGCAATACAACCAAAAGCTATATGATCGTTTTCTCAAAAATCGGGAACATCCGGGAGACAATGATCCCATCTCTCTCAAAGATTTATTATCTGATTCTCCTTGGATGGCGGATACCTCCGACGAGCGAGTCTTTGCGGATGAGGATCTTAGGTGGAAGCAAGTGGAAGAGGCCGCTTTTGGAGATGAGCTTCTCACCGAGCGGAAGAGAAGATCGACGATGGGAGAAGGTAGCTCACGCTCGGGTCAACAAGAAGAAGAAGACGAGATACATGAAGAAGCACCCGTAGACGATATAGATACTGTCTTAGTGAGATCGGATGATGAAGAAACCGAGGAGGAAGAACAATATGTTGAAGGAGACGATTCGAAAGATGACCACAATGCAAGTGATGACGATGGTGGAGGTGGAGATGTACCATTGTGGGTTAGAGACTAATGTATAGAATTTTTGGCCGTTACACAATATCATTAGGAAGTAGGAACAAATGTTTAGGTACTTTTACGTAGATAATAATTTTTTTCTTTATGTTTTTCCTTCTTTTTTGTATGTTCCTATGTTCATTTTTATACTTTTTTAGTCATTCTACAAAATTAATAGAGCACAAAATTAATAAAAATATATTAGATTTCAATATTGGCAATTTTGAGAATTTTATGGGAATTTTTTGGATTTTTTTGGAATATTTTACCAAAAAAAAATGTGTCATGGCAGCATATGCGATTTAACTACACTGCATGTATCCAAACAATATGGAAAGAATGGAACAAACTTCAGTGACAAGGTACTTGAGAAAGATAAAATAATCGAAGGAGGTTTCTCAACAACAATACCAAACTGTTTCCAATAAATCTTTGTTAATTATCTTATTCTTGATTGGAAGGAAACTCGCAAAAGAATGATTCCAACATCAAGACCAAGGAACGTGTGGGCAGAATCACCCGAAGGCTTGATCAAGCTCAATTTTGACGGTTACAGCAGAGACAATCCTGGACAGTTGAGATTGGTAGAACTTTCAGGAACTGCAGAGGACATTTTATACTATGCTGGCTCATTCAATACAGCTGGTGCAATAAAGGCTGAAGTATAGGCCGTATGGCTTGGTCTTTTCCTTCTTCCTAGAATCTATGCTTCAAGGTTATAGCCTGAGGGCAACTCTAGCACCATATGGTGGCTTCACTGGCTTGAACACTCATTATTGTAAGGGTTTTTTGTAGTGGATTGTGTCATTGGGGCTAATAAGCCCCTTTTATTTTGGTTTTCATATTTGTGTTTTTTTTAAATTTCAATATTGTAATCAACAGGGTAAATGTTAAAAAAAATACATATCACAAGTTTAGATTTAGAGGTAAAAGGAAAAAAACACAAAGGCCAAAGTGATTATTGAACAAGTAAGCAGCGACACAGGAATAGAGAATGTAAACCACAATTACATCATAGACAAGATCCTAAAAGCAAAGGCCACGTTATAAAAGCTAATGAGCCCCAGTGAATTATAAGAATCCAAAAGAATATAATGAATAAAGTGCCCAAAAAGAGAGATTTCAATTTAAAAGTGCTTTGAGTATAAACTCAACAGTCTCTTCATTAGTTGAATCTGTGGGTTATACAGATGATTCGTGTGCAAAGTAAGTGTTTTATATGTTTTAGTTTGTAGGGGCCAAATATGTCTGAAGCATCCTTATAAAGCCAAATAATTTTTTGTTGCGTATTCTTATATGAGATCTCACGAAAGAGAACATAAAAGTAGGGTAATCACGCGAAGGTGTTATAAATGAACACCAAGAACCTGGATCAGGGTCCAGCCAAGAACCTAGTCCAGCACTAGATCACTGCCACATGGACATGTGCAGGATAGATTCATGAAATCGAAATCAAAAAAATAAACATTGACACCCATCGGATCAATGGCGGTCAATGGTTTAAAAATGAACAGTGAAACGGAAGATTGTTTCACCATTCATTTCTCTCACTGCCGATCGCAGTGATAATATTTATATAAAAAAACTAGGGAGGGGTGAACCCTAGAGGAGCACGTTGGCATTGAGTGCCATGTGGCAACCAATAAGGGACAATGGACTAGGTTCATGGCTGACCCTGGTTCATTTATACATGACCATTAAAAGACCCTCATTTGCTATTGAATCTCTCTCAATCCAAAGGTTTCATCTGGAGAAGAAAGTTGATTATGGCTCAAAGCAACCTCAGCATTTGAGGCTGACATAGATCTAATAGGGCTGGCAAAGGGAAGGATCTCCTCTCCAAACTCGGTAAATACCCTGCCCACAACTGTTTGACTATGGTTTTCTTTACCACTGCAATCTATGAACTTTAGCCAAGCACATAGGGCACCAACCATATCAGTTCCAACCAAGAATCAAGAGGCCTCACTAATGAAAAATTGAGAGTTTGAATCCTTCCACTAACATTGACAATGGTACACCATGAAAACAATTAGGCGATGGATTAACGTGCTGTTTCCTCAATCATCCAACGGTATCATGTTTGAGCCATCGAATCCTATGACAGTTGACTATAATGTATTGTAGGGATCTCCAAATCTGAAAATCAGCATTTTACAAGATTTGGTGGTTTTGAATAATGCAGGAAAGGAGAATCAATCTTCTTAGTGATCTAGCTCATTATGCATTTCCATCAAATTTTCCTATTAAGGACATTCACATTTGAGGCCTTTCCTTGAGCAACTGTTTTATTTCTCTTCTTCCATATCAATCATAACACTGCAAACAATAAAACTAGACACGAGTAATCAGCAGCACTCATTCAACAATTAGTGAGTGAAAAAGAAAATCCAGGTTTGTATGAAAATCGAAAACATTGAAAAAGACATACTTCCTTAGTCCATAAGCATAGAACAAAAAAATGTAAAAAAAAATTCATACGTAGTATACACAAAGGGGAATGTTTCTTTTTTCAAGCTGCTTGCAAGTTAGAATTTTCCTTTGAAAGCCATTCATGCAAGGGTCTATCGATTGGTCATGCCATATAGGCCCGAGTCGGACATCCAATTACTTCGTATGGGTTCTAGGATATGAAAAGGTTATTAAGGATAGCTAGCAATCCTAGAAGATCAAAGTAGACTTGGTAAAATCACCCACTCTACAAATAGTGGTCCAACCAAAGTGTTCCCTTGAGAAGATGGATATTGACTCATTTTGAACAAGTGGAATATAAAATCTTTAGCCGTACTGATTTAGAACTCCCATTCACACTCAATCGACCAGATTGCAGGCATTCTACCTAAGATACAAGTTTTTGGGTGGAAAAATGTTACCTTTCCTCAACTTGAGGGACCATGAGTAATGGCATTATTGCGATTTCCTTCAAGTGGTATTATTGTAATTCTGATTTACTATGTTGTAGCTCTGTAATTTCGTGAAGGCGAGCATGTGTATCATCAAGAGTTGTAATAAAACTTACAATATTACCAACTAGGACGCTGGCAGCCTGGGACTGCCCCAGGTTTGAACTCAGGAACTGCACAGTTGGGTGCCATGTGGATGTGCGCAAGGTCTATCAAAGACCATTTTTTATAAAAATAACAACATTTTAAGCACCATATTCAAAGGTGGTCAATGCCTTAAAAAATGAACGGTGAATTGGAAAATCAAGTTATTGTTCATTTTCACGTTAGATTGAGGCCGTACATTTATTTTTATACTATTTTCTAAAACCCCTTATGGAGGAGTGAACCCTGGGGGGAGTGGAGTCACAGGGCCATTGCAGTGCCACGTGGCACTGCAATAGGACGCTGCCCCAGCATTCAAACCTGGGACAGCATCCCAGGGGCCTTTATCCAACCAACTAATACCTTTTCATAACATAAATTCTTATTATTTAACTTACTTTAAGCAGCTCAAATATTACTAAATTCTTAAGAAAAAGAAATTTTGATGTCCCAGTAGGTGCCCTGATCCTTTGGAGACCTAAACAGACAAACTAATCCCTTCTCGGGAGACCTGCAGCCCCCTTAGCCACGCGAGACTCAGGATAATGGGCAGGGGAACGAATTGATCACACGGGCTTGGGAAGCATAGCCAAGTCGTGTAACCAACCCGCTACTCACCTCGTGGGTCTAAAGATATGACATTAGGGCTCTAAACCCAAAAGGTAGAACAAATTCCAGGAAAAAACTTCTATATTCCTCTGAGTAGAAAGAATATCTTGTGTGTTAGCTGCCACATGAATTAAAGCAATACTATCACCATGGAAATTTATGGCTGATCCAGTAGCCTGGAGATGCAAGATTGCCAAATCAATTTAGTCCGGTCTCAAACACTAGGTTGTGGGATCTATGGCAATTGATCTATGTGTCATTCATATGACGTTCTCCAATTTCGAGTGGCAATGTCACCTTGGCTTAGAAACCATGGTTCCAGCTATCCATGGCAATTGCACCAGCGGAAGACGACCTTAGTTTTCCCCTATGTAATTTTTCCAAGAGACAAGGGAGCAGGACTTACTGGTAAAAATGCCACATGGCTCCATGTAGCAATCATCCTTCTGCAAGATCGTTATCTGATTTCCCGAAGTTACAGCAACACGTTCGCCACTAGGAGAGATGAAAAGCGATATGAACCTCTTCAACATTCTTGGCCGCCTATACTTGTCCCATTTCTCTTTAATCTGATATATACCTTCATGTCACAGGAGACGTATTAGTTGTAAAGTTTCTACATAAAACAGAACAGATTCCATTGGAAAAAGATAATTGAACTAGTAATGACCATCTACAAGGTAATCATGGGGTTAAACAACACACTGCCCAAATATTTTACGAGAAGATGAGTTAAGAAATTACAATTTATTTTTGCATTATATTTTCTATGCTACAAGTAACTTGAAAATGTTAGACGGGTCCACTACCGCTTGAATGTTTATAATGATAAGGTTCACTTCCATCAAAATTAACGAAGGGGATACGGTTAAAACACGCAAACAAAATATTATAAAGCTTATAGCTCAGACATTCTAAGTTTGTTAACAATTATAAATTATAACATCCATTGCCAAAAAGGTGACCGATTGCTCAAGAGACCATACATGCCATATTTACACGATCTTCTGAAGTGAATAGAAATGGTACACAAAAGAACAACTAGACCGCGTTTAAATTGCTCAATGAACAGAATCAATAACAAAGAATTCGACATAATGTTTGTATGGGGCACACGCTTATAGTAAATTTGGCTTGAAACAATTTTTTTTCTATCCTGGTTGTGTTTAATATTGGATAGAAACTACATGCCCAACCTGCGAACCTCCCACACATAATATCAGAAACCTCATATATAGCTTACATAAAATCTGCATATATACACTATCAAAGCAATATGCAACTTTTTTATTTTACTTTTTAAAGTATTCAGTTTTTCATTTCTTTTTAAAGAGATTCCTAAAGTCTTAAACCACATGCATTCCTCCTGGTTAAGTGTCTCAAAGACAAGAATAATACCCACCAACAAACAGCCCTCTGATTATGGTGGGACTTTATTTTGCCAAAATTATAGGATAGAGTGGGACTTTAGTTTGCCTCAAAATAAAAGTTAATACATTATGAACCTCTGATCATTGTCAATGAATGACAATTGTTGTTGGGCTTTAAGCTTGAGAGGTAATCACCTCAAATTTGATCAATTAGGAGGTCTGACTACCTTGAATTGGCTATCTTCTCTCATTTTCTTCTCTTTTTGTGTGTTTATGGCATGATTACAAAAGGAAAAGACTGAAGCACAATAAACAACTCTGAACTGCCACCCACTAAATAAATAAGAACATATAAAGTTCAAACTTTAAGCTGCAATGAATATCAAAAACCATTGCTGAAGCGGTCTCGGGTCAACGAATTAATTTATCTAAATCTGTGATAACGGGTATTGGCACCGATGCTGCTATCTTAGATGAGTTGGCACTTACTGTGAATTGTGTTGGTGGCAATCTCCATATTCGTTACCTGGGTTTGCCCCTTAGTCTGAGATCTCCCACAGCTAGGAAGTGGGATCCGGTTGTGCAGAGATTATCGACTTGGAAAGGAAAGTTGCTGAGCAGTGGGAGGCGTCTTGTCTTGCTCAAATCAGTTTTGTCGTCGATGCCTATTTTTTACATGTCTATGTTTAAATGCCCGATGAAAGTAATCAAACGCCTTGAACAAATCCAAGACTCTTCCTTTGAGAGGGCGCTGGAACTTCTAGACGGTATCATTTGGTCAATTGGGATACCGTGGTTTTGCCAGTCTATAATAGAGGTCTAGGTATCCGCTGTTTGAAGTGGACTAATATAGTGTTGCTCGGTAAGTGGTTTTGGCGGGCTGGGAGGGTTGAGGAAGTAAATAGTCTATGGCGTGTGGTGCTGAGTGAGAAGTACGCCAACTTAAGTGGTAACTGGGGCATCTCGGTGTGCTGTCATAGGGGTACTTCGGCTTGGTGGAAGGTTATGTGCAGCATGTGGGGTTGTTTTTCCAGAGGCTTGTGTTACAGTTGAGGATGCGGCACTAGGATACGTTTTTGGGAGGATATCTGGGTGGACCGCGACCCCCTCAAATTTTCCTTTCTGGATATCTATGCTATTTCGGTGAATCCTCATGGCATGATTGACGAGTTTGTCTCCGAGCCTGAGGGGGGGAGATTGTGGACCGTTATTACTAGAAGGTTGCTGAGGGATGACGAGATGACGTCGTTTTCTAATCTGCAACAGCTGATTTATAGGTCTAAGCGCAATCTCGGCGGGTGTGATTAGCTTAGGTGGAGCCCAAGTCGAGAGGGTTGTTTCTCTGTTAAGTCCTATTACAAGCTGCTGTCCTCTCGGCCTTTGATCAGATTTGATGGTGCCAGGTTGTGGAAGATGGTCATTCCTGCTAAAATCAAATTCTTTATGTGAACCTTGTTCAAAGAAAGGATTTTAATGATGGATCAACTCCTTCGACGGGGGAAAGAGGTTCTGAATTGCTGTGTTATGTGTAATGAGGAGGAGTCCGCTGCCCATCTACTGCTGCATTGCAAGGTGGCCCATGCGATCTGGTGTATTGTCATTCAATCCTTTGGCATGTGTTGGGTGCAGCCGGCGATGCCTTTTGCCCAATTCCCGATGTGGGATTCTGTTCGCTTCGAAGGTCCTATGTCTGATTATTGGAGGGTTGCCCCTTTCGCTGTGTTTTGGACTTTATGGGGCGAAAGAAACCGACGAATTTTTGAGAATAAAACTCGCCCGGTGGGGATGATAATGGGGCAGGTCCACGACCTGATGTGGTTCTGGGTTGCTAAGGGGGGAGTGAGGTCTGGGGGAGATGTTTTCGCCTGGGACCCGGGTTAAGTTTCGTGGGGTTGGAGTGTGGAGTTAGTTGCTTATAGTCTTGTCTTTTCTGATTTTTTGGTCCTGTCTTTTTGTATTTATCTTTCGTTAGCGTCTTGCTGTTTATCAATATAAAATCTTTATTACCGATAAAAAAAAATGAATATAAAAAACCATAAACCTGAGATTATGGTAACAAAGTTTGGTGCCTGTAATACTTTGGCTGGGGGGTTCGTTTCACTTCAACTCAGATAAATTTGAAAAAGATTGGGAACATTTTGGCAGTGCATTACCTAGACACTTCCATTTTCGAAATTTTTATTGTGCCACCACTTGGTGGCACTTGGACACTCCCCAACAAAGCACGATACTTCTAGACATGTATGAAAATACCACATAATACCATCAATGTTCCTCCTGTAACGTTGATAAATAGTCATCTTATAAAAGACTGTGTAAAGAACTAATATAATAAAAAGCTTAGGTCCTTAAAAACGATTTCTCTAATATATAGTACAATTTTAGTTAGGTTCATGACATACATTATGTATCTTTTCATTACATATCTAAATTCGCTCTCTAAGATTTCTCTTCAATTTTTTTTTCTATATACATTCTTTTTTTATTATGTAATAGGAAACGCGTTTTATGTACCAACACGTAATGGATACATGTTTGGCCTGTACTGGTACTACACATAACTGATGCTTGTTTGATTGCGTAGACTACAAAACACGTATTGCCCTAATACGCTTCACAGTTGTTTGATTGCACATGCTTGTAATACCAACTTATGTATCATTAAACACCACAAAACCTCCACCGTCAACTTGTTTACACTTGATCATGTATCAACCAAAGATCGGAATTCACCCAAATTTAGTGAGCCTTTAATCCGTATCGCTTTGGATGTTTCGTAAAACGCGATCCACCTATCAGAAGGTCAAATATTGATTCCACAAGAAACACATACCGACGTGAGAACTCCTCATAGTATGTCATAATCCCCTTCACTTTGGGATGTGTGCCACGTGGAGTCAACATATGACCGATTTAAGGGGTTCATGGTCTCAAGATCTATTGTGTGAATGATTCGGACAAAACGATCTTCATCGTTTGATTCAAGTCAGTCAACAATTTTAACGGTGGAATCATTGGTTGCAAAGAACTAATCTTCATTGCAAAAACTTTACTTATGTGAGAGTTTAACAAGCAAACATTCCACCCAAATACACTATTGATGGAGGCCTGCATCCAAGATAGGTCACCCCCTCCCCACCACCATCCCTCTCCCCACCACCATTCCTCAAAGACACCACAAACCAAATCGTGGAGCCCTTTTAACATGCAATTAAACTGATCTCACATAGCAAATCAGATCCATCTCCTCTCAAGTAGAAATTGGCAGGGATGATTTAGTTACTAAACTATTAAATTGCATTCAAACAACTTTTATCAAGGTAATTAGTTCCTCCACATTCCGGTTACTGTGAGTAGACGATGACCTGAACTACCAAATCAACCCCAATTGTTGTTATTATCCATAAAAAAAACAAACCCCTAATTGTTAGAAATCAAAACCTTATAAGTAAGAAGAGAAACTTGAAATTTTGATGACCATTAGCGATCACAAAATAAACCTACAGTTTCTGCAGTATGATTTCTTCAAAGGCACCTTTGATGCTCATAAATCACATCTTGATGGTCTCTCGCCACTGCAAAGAGAGAGAGAGAGAGAGAGAGAGAGAGATGCCTGTAGTGTTGGATATGTTTTAGGGTCTTTATTTTAGAGAAGTTAACGCCCCGATGCTTGACTAAACGCGTAGCCTTGGGAGTATATGAACGTCTGCCCTTGTATCCAGTTTTGGCGACACATAGTGTTGTTCGTACAAAACGCGTAGGGTCAAACGTGCAACCAAACAACAAAAAAGTGTTTGACTCGCGTAAAAGACACTTGAAACATGTCTTCAAGTCCCTTTACAAGCAATCAAACGTTCCCATAGTGTTACCATATCAACTTACAGAGAGGCTTTGCATTAGAAGATATTCCACATTTTCAGTAGAAAGATGTGGAATATCTTTCTATTGATGTAAAAATAATGTAACTTATAAAAATGATGTAAATTATATAAAAATATAAAAAAGTATATATATTAACATATTTAAAGTAGAAAATGAAGTTTTAAGCAATAAAAAGGTGCATTATATAATACAACCATGGTACATCATATATATGTAACATTACAGAGAGACGATAAAGGTATAATTAAATAGGTAAAATTTCAGAAAATTTCATTGATTCTACAAAATAGACAAAATTTCGAAGGAATTTGGTAAATTTGTGACTGCCTAAGAAGAATGTAAGGTACCTCGAAGCGAAAGCAATGAGAAAAAAGCCCCTTTAACACCTTCATCAACCTAAAAAGTAGAAACCAAAAGAATAAGAAAAAACCATCAAAATGAGCTTCAAATTCGAAACCCTATAAAGGAGAACAGCTGAGAAGACGCGTGAATTCGAAGATTTGGTACCTGTTCTTTAGAGAAATCTAAAGGAAAAGCCCTAGTGGCATGTTGCCGACTCTCATACAAAACCTCTGCAACTGTATCTTCCATTACAGAGATCCTCGATTGAAGGGATTTCGAAACCCTATAAAGGAGAATTAGGGAAGAAAGTGATGTCTGAGAGTGATAAGAATTTGGTTATGGTCAGGTCCAACTGGTTTCGCTTAGCTCCCGGCCCTGATGTAGGGCTCTTAAGCTACCAGAGCGCGTTTGGTAACACAGGGCTTGAGCTTTGACGGGGAGCAAAAAGAGCCATTTCCACTCCCTTTAAAAGAGCTTGAAAACTGCTCTTTCAATTGGCTCTTGCGAGGGAGTTTGAGAGTTGAGTTTTAGGCCTCCTTCGGGAGTTGCAGGAAACAGGGATTCAGAGTTATAACTCAGAAAGTAGCAAGAATGAGCGATTGTAACAGCCCGAATTTCTGCACCCAGAAATCCGTGCCATTAGGATCATACTCTGGATGATCCCCGGGACGAGTCATATGTGTCTGCTTGTAAAGCGGAAGCCAAGCAGACACCACCCAGCAGTGGTAGATCGAGTCAGTCATTTATCCACACTTTTAGTCATAAAGAATAATAATTATAAAATAATAAACCCTATTTTAATCAAGGAAAATGCATTCTCAAAAAGGAACCAAGAAGAACCATTGGTAATGGACATCCATCACCCAAACGATGGTTCCCAATAGTGGTTCCGAATAGAATGCGTAAATAATACAGTAAATAATCCTACTAAATTGTACACAAAAGTGGCCACTAGGCACACAATATTCCAAAAGAACCAAAATACAGTATAACAGACACTAGTACCCAGGCTACGGATAGAACTCATCGCTTTGAACGTCATCTCCTCGTCTTGACCTCGGCCTCGGATCGGTAGGTAGTCCGGATCACTCTACCCGGGAACTACCTCGAACCTAAAAAATTAATTTAGAACACAGGGTGAGCTACATCCTAGCTCAATAGAAGAATTTCCAACAAAACGAATTGAATATGCAAATCATGCTATCTCATAACAGAAATCAAATCAGGAACGTATAATCATGACGAATCAAATCAAAAGCTGAGATTTTATACAAGAATCAGATGTTATACGAATATATTATCAGAGAGCTTAAATTGTGTATATTTAACTTAAGAAACTCCCGTGACTATATAGCACGGAGTAAACAGGAATGTCCGATAGGAAACCCCAACTAATCGTCGTTCACATGAACAATTTTGAAAGTGCAACAATGCCTCATCTATGGAGTGCAATTGCGCCGAGGATTACAAGCGCAGTGCACAAGTGTGCGGACATCGGATATACCTGGGTGGTGGGGATCATCTGGTTTAAATCATCAAATCACATACTTATATACCTCACAGATCAGATAACAGAATCAAAAGCAAGTTTTCAGAATGCGAATCAGGAGACAGAAATCAAAATAGCAGGAATTATGATATGCATACATGTTTGGTAAAAACAGAAATCAGGGCATAGATATGAGATAAACATGGAATCATACTCAAAAACAGTTTAAGTTGATTTTCTCCTACCTCAGGTCAATCTATCTTCTAAGCAAATCCAAAGTCTTTTCAAGGTGCCAGAGTTTGATTCCTAGACCATAAACATAGTACTTTAAATGTTAGGGATGTCAGAAAGTTAACCGGCACAACGTCTGGTGGTGTTTAATCCAAAAAATCAAAACAGGACCAAAACAGGGGTTATTGATCGATCACCACTCCTGTTGATCGATCAATGCTCCTTGTTGATCGATCAATACCTCTCATTGATCGATCACCACTCTTTTAGTTCTCACTCTGCAACAACCTAATTGATCGATCAATACACCTTATTGATCGATCACCTATCATCATTGATCGATCAATACACTCATTGATCGATCAATAACCTCTCATCTACTCATTTTTTTAACATAGCTTAAATTGATCGATCACCACTTGGGTTGATCGATCAATGCCTCCTGTTGATCGATCAATGCCTCTCATTGATCGATCACCAACCCTTTTTCAAAAATTCACCCTTCTGTTCACATTCACTTTTTATACAGATTGATCGATCAATGCCCTCATTGATCGATCAACACCCTACAGTGATCGATCAATACTTCTGTTGATCGATCACCAACTATCATTGATCGATCACTCTCTTGTTGATCGATCAATGCCTAAATTGATCGATCAATGCCCTTCGGGCATTGAACTTCTAACATTTTGGGGCCTCTCGCTCTCCCATTCCCCTTTTCTCCTTAATGGTTCTCAACAACCATTAACATGACATCAATGCCCATACCTGGGCATCTCATTTGCCCCTATTTAAACACACAAACTCACCTTTGTTCGGGTCCTTATGGGTTTCGGCAAATCGACTCGAATGAGGGTTTCGGATCTAGCTTTCGGAGTTCATCGTCGCTACGGCTCGGATAAGTCGATGCCCAGTTCCCCTTCAATCCTCAAGACCGTACACACTCTTAAACTAGTGTGGAGTGTCCTAGTTCATCTCTCCATCCTCTATCTCGGACAATGTAGGATCCTCGGGTACCGCTAACCCCGTTTTCTCAAAGAACACTCTGATAGACCAACCTAACTACAGATTTCTCAGCTTCTAGAGCAAGGGGAAGAAGGAGAAGAAGAAGAACTCTCTCTAGGTCTCTCTTTCCTTCTCTTATAAGCTAATAAACAGATATTTCTGTTTTCCCTTAGTTTACGTTCCGGTGTGGAGCACGAGCACGGTCGCTCCGACGCAACGTGCTACCTTGACCCTTTACCCAACTCAGACTTAAACGAAAATGCACATGCGAACTCATCTGACCATGGTGCAACCTTATCTTAACTAATATAAATTCTTAATTTTTAAATCGGTCTCGATTTCCGTGCCGGGCACGTAGATCGAAACAGTTAGGTTCGTGTTCTAGATTTCAGGGTTGTTACAGCAATAATATGAGTGATTCCTGCGTTGGAGAGTTTTGGTTGGGAACTGGGATTCTGATGTCTTTCCAAGTGAAAACCACGTTTGAACGTCCAAGCAAATTGCTCGGATTAGCTCAGATTCTGAGCTCAAATTTTCGGTTGTTGAGTATACTTCACTTTAGCATGTACATGAGATCATGGATCAAAATCTGCAATATCGAATGTCTTCTCTTTCATCATCTTCTCTACATCCGCCTTCTTCAGCACCGTCCGAGTGATTGGAGGGCGACGTCGGTACACATGCCTGAGCGTGGGGAGTCGCCGGGCAGAATCGACGTTACTCGCGCGCGGTGGGGACCGCGCCCTTGTACTCGGGATTTGCAGAAGGGCCTGATTTGAAAGATAGATTTGGCTGCCGAAGATGCCATTGGAGACGAAAACGAGAGCCGAAGATTGGGTTTTTTCTATTTGTAGGGGTGGGGGGTAAGTATTGGCAGAATGAGTGGGGTGAGTATGGAGGATGGTCTTTGGCCTTATCTTCACCGTTGAAGATTTGGGTGGCTTTATTTGCACCCGTTCTTCCTGTGAACAGCAAGTACCACACAACTTTTCTTGAGTAAGTACCACACAACTATTTACACCCGTTTTGTAATAAGCATCACAAAGCTTTCTCTAGGACGAGAACTGATTTGATTTAGTCGACTGAAATGTTTTTATTTTTTTTTCGTTTCAATCATCCTCAGCATAGATCTTAAAATGATGGATTTCTAATTAGACGGTTAGATGTTGATTACATATAACATAGATCTTCAAAAAAATTTGGTCAATTCATATTTCGATAATCTAAGTCACTTTTTAGGGATGTGTTATGTTAAATCAACTTCTGGCTGTCTGATAAGAGTTTCATGATCTTAAGATCCATTACGAGGAAGATTGGAACAACAAATAATCTCCATCGTCTGATTCAGATCAGTCAATGATTATTGTCCAATAAAATTTGTGTGGTACATTACTCTAAAAATATGTGCAAATAGATGTTCCCATCAACTATAAAGAAAATAAAAACAGTTTCAAAACGAAATTTTTATAACACACGCCTACCCATCAAATCAAATCATCTCAAAGTGTTGCTATTTGGTAGGTGAGTATTTTAGAATTTTGGTTGGTGTAAATAGAGGTACTCAATATCTAATTTCATTTATTCTTATAAAAAAAAAACTTTTTAATATTTTTTTGCTATTAAATTAGGTTTGAAAAAAGACTCCGTCAAATATATTTAGCCCTATCTCGCTTAATTGCCCATAAGAAATCCAAATACCATATATAAACTAATGATTATAACATAAATACTGATTAAATCGATTTTAAAAATTTTCTGAAAAGAATTTAAAAACAAAAAATTTTAAGTTTTATTAAAATCTGAATAACTTAAAAATTCATATAAGAAAAATCATGAATTTGAGTTTACTAAAGGGCCCTATTAAAATTTGGTCATTTAAGCACGACTTGAACTCAGACGATTCCATCACATGGCACGTATAGAAGGGTCCGACTAGATTGTTCACGGGCTGAGCGTTGGCTAAGGCAGGTAGGCCTAATATATAAATGTACTCGCCCGAGTCGACCGATTAGTAAGCTGGGTTAAGCATGGGCTAGCACCAAAAGTTCGATCAACTAATGAAGCCGATTAAGCTTGACCCAATCATAAATGAAGTGGCCTAGCGTGACCCGTTTAGTAAGTCTGGCGAGGGTCAAAGAATGACCCGATCCGAATCCGAACGAGACCGACTCATTGTGACCCTAATTGAAATCACTGGCCTTCGCCTTCTTAATTCTTATTACCAACGTGTAGAATGGGAACCGTGTACAAAAAAAGCAAAAACAAACGTGAAGAAAGGGATTTCGGAGACGGTCTTTTTCTTTCTCCTCTTTGACCCATCTTTGTTCTTCTTCTTATAACTTCGATTTCTCTTATCACTCTGCAATCAAATGAGTTGATTTGAAGATCAGATAAAGAGACCTTCATTTATCCAACTCCTGAAAAATCAAGAAATCTCCATTATTTTTGTGAAATTAAGGTCGAATAGGTATTGAAATTGTTCAAATTTGCTGCGAAATTTTTGACGGTGAATGGCCGCTACTGCCGCCGCTGGTAGACGAGCGATTCAATTGGGGAAGAATCCGTTGACTTCGAGTTGGACCAAATTCAGGGCTAATGGTGTGCCGCCGACGGGGTCCCTTGACGGAACCCTTCGCGATGCATCATTCGGGTTTTCGTCGTCAAGATCTTCGAGTTTTCGATACAACAGTTTCGATTTCCGACCCATTTCGCAGCTTGTGAAGTCTAATGGAAGGAGAGCGTTTCTTGTAGATACATTAGCTCTGGTAATTGATGCAAAGTTTTTAGGGTTTCGGATTGATATTTGCTTGTGTGAAAAGTTGATTTTTGATTACGGCCATTTAGATTTTTTGGTTATATTTGGTTTAGTAATTGTGCAAGAAATGAAGTTTTGATGTTGGGTTTTAGGTTAGAAGATTAGAAGGGCAAGGCGTGCCTTCGAAACATGCTGAGGCGATAACCGCGGCCATCACCGAGGTTTTAAACGACAGCTTGGAAAATGTAGCTCAGTCATTTGTATCCAAAGCTGAGATGCAGAAAGTAAGCATTTTCTATTATATTTTAATCTTTTTTAAAAATAAACATAAAAATAAAAATAAAGATTATATATTAATCTTTTTGTGAGCCTCTGGTGGCCCTTTCCCCAAGTCAAGGATCAAAATTTCGGCCGAAATGACCGAAATTTCAGTCTCGGTCCCGTTTCGGTCATTTCGGCACTGTATGAAGATTTTGGCTGAAATTCAAATTTTCGGTCCAAAATTTCGGTTTCGGACCCCACCGAAACCGAAACGAAATCCGGAATTTTGATCCTTGCCCCAAGTCACCCCTTTTTGAACTGGTGGTCCACTAATGTGGCGGCTTTCACTCTAGTACCTTTTTGTCCATGTTGCCCCGTCTGCAACTTTGGCGGAGACATGGTGCTGGCTTTGATTCCATTTGTTAATGACTGAAACAATACTCTTAAAAGCACCTAGGCATTAATTTGGGCGGAAAGTTAGGCCCTTATTTCTTCGGAGTCATAACAATGGCTTTGGATGACAAAGACATTATATAAAAGTTTACCACGATGCTTAAATGAAGCACATTCTTTATAATTGTATCATATGGATGTAACCCACCCTGTTCCCTATTAATTAATCTAACCTTTTATTGATGTAGGTTGAAATGATTCAAGATTCCAACCTTTCCAAATTCAAATCTGAAGTACAAAGCTCTCAGGTGCCACACTTTACTTCTATAATTTAGCATCATTAGGAGTGTAATATGTTGATCAATCTGTGATGCATCGAGATATATTGCGTCTCTAGAATCTAGTATGTTTCTGATGAATTGAGATACTTGCCCCCCCTTTTTTAATAGGGGCTTTCATCAACCCCCGAATTAGTTAGGAGGTCCCGTTTAACCCTGGATCAAGGATCAAAACTTCAGCCGAAATGACTGAAATTTCGGTCCAAAATTTCGGTTTCGGTCCCCACCAAAACCAAAATGATAACTGAAGTTTTCGGTCATTTCAGCACTGTATGAAGATTTCGGCTGAAATTTCGGTTTCGGTCCCCCACTGAAACTAAAACGAAATCCGGAATTTTGATAGTTGCCCTGGATAGTAAAATTTCTTTCCACTAACAACACTTAGCACCTTTTTACTATTTGCCCTTTTGCCTCAAACATTTTTCTGCAGCTACCTGAAAGCCTCTAAATCACACCCACAGAAAAAATAGGGGGCCTGTGATCTAGGGGCTGGTTTTTCATCGCTACCACCAAAAAAATAATTAGTGCAGCTGTGACACAAATGTGGCTTTCTCAAAAGAGATGGGAAAAAAGAATTTAAAAATAGATGCTGGAAGGTGTTAGTTGAAAGAAAATTTAACCCTCTGGGGGTAAACGAAACCGGGGCTTGATATAAACCTCTTTTTAGTTAGGGTTTTTTATGAGATTTGCCCTTTCTTTGTTACACTATCTGTTTCCTCGTTAGATTGGGAGACATTATTCATTTCCTGAATCTGTTTTATATTGAGTGGGGAATGCCTTTGTGGACCTATGATACCTCAACTGTTCAAATGTCATTCTTATGAGTCAGGTAAGGATATGTAGTAGGACTAGGATAATTCCAAGCCATTCTTTCTTTTAAATTTGTCTGCTTGGGCCAACTTTGTTCATGCATAAAGTAAATTTGTAACTCATATGAACCCTTACGCTGTGTTTGCTCTCTTGGGCCAAAGAGCGTTTCTTTGGCTTTGGGGAAGCTATAATCACGTTTGATATCACAGCTGTCCGTCAGAGCAGATAACTCAGTCGGAGAGCTAGCCGCCCACGAAGGATAGTGGACCCAGCCATACCCTTAAGCAATTTGGAACATGTTCTTTGTGGGTCTGCCCTATGCCTCTTCACATTGACTTCTACAGATATCACGGCCTCTGATAATCTGTGAAGGTCAAAGTTTGACGGATTTGGAGGCTAAATTGGTATTGATAAAGCTCATGGTATGGGTAGGGAGAGCAATCCCAATACAGTATACAAAATTGTTCAAACCATACCTTGAGTGACACTTTCGGCTGAGGGGGCTTTGTTACTAGAAAGAAGACCAACAACGCAACTCGCAAGCTCACCATCAACCTACAAACAAGAAGAAGAATTAAAATAGAAAAACCTCGACCACCCATCTCTCTCTTCACCATCGCCACCGTAAAAAACACCATCTTCTTCTGCTTCTTTGTCATTGCTTCGTAGATCGTATACAATCTTCTTCTCGTGTATAAATGAGTTGTTGGATCCGCTAGAGGAGCAGCAGGAGAGAGTGAATCGGGAGGCTTCTTGGATGGTGGTAATGGTGGTGGGGTTGATGAAGTCGTCGTGGGTAAATGGAGAGAGGTCGTGGTTTCAACAGTCGCTATTGTTGGCGTGGGAAATGGAGGGGCTTTGAACATAGTATAGCGCTGCACATGGGTATGATAGGAATAGAGCTTCTTGTTCTTCTCGATGGATTCTCGTTTGGTTTTCCATATATATATATATATATATATATATAGAGAGAGAGAGAGAGAGAGAGAGAGAGAGAGAGAGAGAGAGAGAGAGAGAACCGTTTCCCTCACCTTTCAAGGAATTATTCACACAACTTCTTATTATATTGCACGAACACCAAGTCATTGAGCTTCTTTTGCTCAAGTCGGTTCCTCTTCTTTTTGTGAATCTATTAGACACGAGAACCGCTAGAAATGGAAGTATGGAACTATTAAAAACCTTGTAATTTAATTAAAATATTCATGAATTGAGTTTTAGACTTCAATTACCATCTCATAAGAACTCCAATTCCACTCACATCTGAAAGCGACACAAGTAAGGCCAAGTATCCTAATGGCCAGTTTTTTCAAAATAGGATCTTTTGTTATCGGATTTACCCCTTAAGCTTCTCACCAATCGGCTGTAGATTAAAGAGAATTATTAGAACTGCTAGAGTAAAAATACATTAATTAATTTGAACTTTAGAGACTTTGAAAGTTTATACTTGGAGTTTTTATTGTTCTATGTTGGATAACTATGTCCCTTACAAAAAATTCTTCCGCCTTCTTATAACGATTCAATTGATGGCTTATTCTATCTTGTTCACATCTATTAGGGACCATCCTTTTTAAGCAATCAAGAAAGTCAATCATGTGAATGACATTCGCTTCATCTCGATCCGGGTGTGCAAAGTACACCGCCAGATTAAGAATGAAGGCGGCCGAATATAGTGGAGATGCTATTTGACTTCCCTACCTCTTGTTGATTACATCCAACACGGGTTGATATAATCTTGACTTGAATTGATTATTAGATTTTATTTTTTCTTGGGGTCCCTCCATAAAACTATATATATATATATATATATATATATATATATATATATATATATCTCATTGGTGGTTTCTCATCACCATCCACCAATTTTAATACCTCTACGATTGGTTGAGAGTCATGAAGGGTTTGTGCAACACTAGTCCAAAATTGGTTTTGGAGCAATGCTTGTACAACTTGTTTACCGTCGGCTTTCTTTGACCAAGGTCCATTGTTCTAATGGGCCGATGTTACAAAACTTCTAAATTCCTTTTTTTTCACATACAAGCTTTGTAAAGTTAAAAACGCGATTGCAAATCGGCTCACTGCGGGACGTAATAAATTACCTCCTATTGCTTTGCTCATTCTTTGAAGTAGAAGTGTATGCTTGTACATAAATACAACTATCCTCCTAGCCTTAACAATTGTTTTAATATGTAGTATACCTATATCCTCTAGGATTAGGTTTAAAGAATGGGCTGCACATGGCGTCCAATATAGTTGCGATCTCTTCTCTATAAGGAGGAGACCGACGGCTACGTAGGATGCCGCATTGTTCGTTACGACTTGGACAACGTTTTCGGGTTATATTTCCTTGGTGGTCTTATCCAAAAGTGTAAATAAATATTCAACCGTGTGAGAATGGGCCGATGCATCTACCGATTTAGGAACATAGTTCCGGTAGAACAATTTGCCTAGAAGTTGATCAATGTCCGACCGGTTCTATCCGTCCATCCATCGGCCATCAATGTGGAACTGTATATTTTTTATGCATCTTTGTATTCAGCTAATATATTGTTGGTCACTCTCACCTCTTCTTTGAGGCATATTTCTCGAATTTCATGGTAGGAAGGGGTTCGGGCCCAAATTGTCCAAGAGCTTCAATCATCACTTTGAAGCTCTTTAGCTTAATGGTATTGAAAGCAATGCCGACTTGGTAGAACCACTTAGCCGCATATTGGATTGTGGTAGGTCTATCCTTACCCTTAAATCGGTTGTCTAGTGTTGTTTGAGCGGCTCCTTTACCTTCCCTTTGATTAACCACATCCTCAGGATGTGGTCGACACCACCCTTCTTGTGTACCACGATTATGTGTTTTTTTCGATGGTGGTTGTGGAGGTTGTCTACTATGGGCCATTGATGGCGTAGATCTATCAACTTCTTCATTATCATCATGACCATGTTCCATATAGTCTTCTAAAACAACTTTTTGATCATGTATTTTCCTAGAATGCTTGTCCATATACTCCATTATTTCCTTCGGATTTCTGGAGTAGCTTTTCTACAAGCCCCTAAGCATTGGATCCGGCTCCATGAGCAAGATGTTATTTATGGCGGCCTATGCCACCCGTGCTCTCATAATCACATACGGTACAAACTATGGTTGCTTTCGCGGTAGGACTTTTATACCGTCCATATTTCCAACCTTGATCACTCGATTTAGGTCTTAGAGGATCTGGGGTTGAAGATGTAGACATAATTAATTGGTAAATGATGATAGAAAGTAAGAACTACCAAACTAGGAAAATAAAATTAGAGATTTAAAAATTTTGAAACAAAAATAATAAAACTCAAACCTCCCAAAATGCTTGCTTGCTTGATCCGGGTCATTTGATTGATAGAAGACTAGAACTAGAAGCTTGCTTTACTCTTCAATCTTGAATCTTGAATCTTGATCCTTAATTTTTCCCTTTGAGGCTTTGTAACACTACCAGTACTAATAATAAAATTATAAGTTTACAACAATTTAATACACTAAGAAGGAGGATTACAAAGCATAAAAAAAAAACTAGTTAGGAAAGATGATGGGAGATTGGGAGTATAGAATGGAGATTAGAGAGGAAGTTTAAGCCAAAATAGTAGTGTGAGGAGTAGAGGACCCAACCCACCATTTTATAAAGGCAATGAGACCATAAAAAGGGAAAATATAAATAAAGTGCCCCAATGGTCATAAATATGACTGTTGCAGCCTTATGCGATCGCATACTTCAGTATATGATCACATAATGGCCAGAATCGCATATAAGCCAGGATGGCTTATGCGATTTGGTGGCTTAATATGGTATAAGCAATCGCTTATGACATCACTGGATAGGGCTATATCTAGAATTCTTTTTTCCTTAAGGGCACTTTGGGCATTTCACGAAGAGAGGTTGAACATCTTGGGAAGAGTGTAGCTACCCCAAACTCTCTACAGATCCTCAAGAAAACCTAACCTTTATATCATTGTTCTGTTAATTGTTAAATCTATGTTGCAGATAAATGTGGTGTATAGAGAGAGCAAGATTCAAAATTCCGGTCGGAACGTTCCGGTTCCAACGTGGACTGGAACGGTATTAACCTTAATACGCCCTAATTTCTATCTGTTTACAGCCCGAAGTTTTCAAAATTTCGGAAATTTCGGGCGATATTTTCAAAATTCCGGAATTCTGGACTGCATTTTGAAATTCAAAATTCCGTCCGGTAATTTCCTAATTTTTGATAAAACGGTGCCACTTAAACTGACACCATATAAATGTCCGAAAATCTCATTCCCTCTCTATGCATAGCTGCCCGGGTAAATAAAGTCTCGATGAACGAGTCAAGCTAAGCAAGGGGGTGGGAGGTACCTATATTGACGGAGCCAGGTGAGTTTCGGTCAGTTCATTCAGTCCAATGGCTTTGTTTAAAAGAATCTGTCATGCTTAGCGAGTAGCTGCTTCTGTAGGCTACTCCCATTGATCGAGCTAGTTCCTGCTGTGTTTGTCGTGGGCCAACTAGGAGTGGATGCCAACTCAATCTGATTTGCCTCGCATTGACTTCCCCTTCTGTTTATCATAGATCAGCCCTGCAACGGAAACTTTTCTCTTCTCTCTTCTTGTCTCCTCTGTACTACTTGGGATCTTACCTCCTTAAATCTAGCCTCATTCAATGAGATATTGTCGGATAATTAACATAAATCCATGGATAATCAATGAGATATGTCAATGTATGAAAGTAATTCATAAAATACATATGTATCTATCATATAAAAGCCTAGAACTAAGCTAAAAAAGAGATCACCATCGTTAAAAAATTAAGGTTCTTTTAAATTTTTTTTTTTTTTTTTTAAATTAGGCTTTTATGGAATTTCTGTGATTCTTTTTAGATTTTTTAATATTTTTTTTTTGTACTGACTGGAACATTAGTCAATGTTCTGCCAAAATTTTGACAATTTCACCTGGAATTTTGGAATTTTCCGTTTTGGGGGCTGATTGGATCATTGCCGGAATCCGGGATTTTGAACCATGATAGAGAGAGAATCAGAATTCCTTGAACTGTTTGTGACTTTTCACATGGTTAGTTCATGCGATATGTGAAGCGGGACGATAACCCTAAAATGCGTGATTATGATTTTATGCGTTTTTGTCGAAATTAAATAAAATTAAATCAAGCTTAATCTCAAAACAATCTTAAATACCTTAAGGTTCAGAGAATTCAGGTTGGTAGATCACGCAAGATCCAATTAAGGTTCAGTCCGATGCGCAAGTACTATTAGAATTGAGGCAAGATCGGCCTAAAGATAGAACTCTAGCTTTTTCCAAGCTTGGGCGTTCGTCTTCGATCCAACGTAGATTCGTAGGCTCTAACTAGGGCTTTGGAAATAGGTGTATGGTTTTGTAATGGACTTATGGTTTGATTTATGGCTTAGAAAAGTGTTTTGGGCTCTGTTTGATTTAAGGTTCAAAAGGGGTTTAGGATTTTGGGATCGAAATCAATAGATTGAGATTTAGAAATTTAAATCAACACAGAGAAAGGTTAAGAAAATAGAGATAGATAATAGAGAAGATAACAAAGATTGCTTTTGGGAATCACTCCCTTAGCCTCACACCAAACCCATCTCAGCTAAAGAATATTCAAGCATAAAAGCATTCAAAATATTCAATAATTAATTAAAAAGTCTTTACATGTCTCAATATATAGGCCACCAATAATTAAATTCGCAATAAAGAGTCATAATACTAATAAAATACTAAAAAAGAAAGTTTTTGCAACAAAAAATTCAAAATTAGAATTCCCGTCACGACGTCCATGGACGTTTGTAGTGCCCCACGGACGTCCATGACCTACGGACAGTGAGGGGGCAAAATCACGGACGTTCGTCATTGTTCATCACGGATGTCCGTCATTGTTCATTGTGAACAGTAATTATTATTATTGTTATTATTATTTTCTGAAGTTGAAATTCTGTTGTAGTTCAACTTCAATGCTCTCGATCTTGACGTTCCCCGTCATTCTCCTCCACTCAAAATATTTATCACCGATGAAACACGCATGATGTACTCAGGTTCGCTCTCCTCTTCTTTCGACGCCGGTAGAAACGATGTAGCCCGAATCCAATGTCCATATATGTGGCGTCCCTGTCAATTCCCCTGGACCAAAAATGTTTCATCACTGATGAAACACGCTCGTGGTAGATGTCTATCAAGTCGGGGTTCAAGCAGCGAACTTCATTCTCGTGGATCCAAGTGTTTTCGTATTGCCGACCCAATTAACCAAGTACTTCTGGAATCCTCCGTCATGTGTAGAGATGGCATGATAATTGATTATATCCTCTATTTCATCTGTTCTCTGTCTGCTTGGGGAAGGAAGATGTACAAGCTGCAAGGTTGGGTTGGGGTTGGGGCTGGGACTAGGAGGTGGCTGAAATGGATTTTCAGGAGGTGTGGTGAAACCCAAGTAAGGAGCCAAGTCCTCCACATTGAACGTTGAACTAACCCCCGTACCTGAAGGAAGCTCGAGCACGTATGCATTAAGACCACTCTTAGCCAAAATTTTAAAAGGCCCAGCGCCTCGAGATTGGAGTTTCTTTGCGGATCCTGATGGGAATCGCTTAGGCCTAATTCAGACTATCATATAATCACCCACGTGATATTCTTTGAAACGCCTGTGAGCATCTGCAGATAATTTATATTGACTATTGCTTGAAATAATCTTTTGTCTAATTTCAGCATGCAAGCTATGTATGTGTTGTGCAAATGCATCGGCAGACTCTGACACTCTATGGGATGCAGACATGGGGATCAAATCTAGTGGGGTCCTAGGCCTATGACCATGTACTACCTCAAAAGGACTCATGCCTATGGACTTATTGACAGAATTATTTTAGGCAAACTTAGTTGTGGGTAAGATGGTATCCCGGGTCCTAACATGATCACCGACAAGACTACGAAGGAGATTCCCAAGGCTTCTATTGGTGCTTTCGGTTTGGTCATCCGTTTGAGGGTGGTAAGCTATTAAGAATTGGAGCAATGTGCCCATCATGTGCCAAAGGGTCTTCCAAAAATAGCTAGTAAATTTAACATCCCTATCAGACACAATGGTTTTGGGCAACCCATGAAGACGCACTATCTCCGCGAAAAATAGTTTAGCAATATGAGATGCATCGGAGGTTTTGGAACAAAGAATGAAGTGGGCCATTTTGGAAAATCGGTCCACTACGACATAGATGGAGTCGTGCTTCCTAGGGGTCTTAGGAAGTCCAAGCACGAAATCCATTGAGAGGTCTTGCCACGATGTGTGCGGCACGGGTAATGGGGTGTACAAGCCGGTATTTTGTTTAGTTTGTTTTGACACTTAGCAAGTACGACAATTCTTGACAACCCGAGCGACATCTCTCAATAGGCTAGGCCAAAAGAACCTATCCTCTACGAGTGCAACAGTTTTATTACGTCCGAAATGTCCGGCCATCCCTCCAGCATGTAACTCCCAAATGAGAAAGTCACGTAATGAAGTGCGAGGGATGCAAAGGCGATTGCCTTTAAACAAGTACCCATCCTGGATGGTGTACACGGAGTGTGCCGATCGGCTTACTAAGGAGAGCAGTGTACTCAACTCCAAAATCTGGGCACTCGGGGTACTCATCTTTTAACCTTTCGAACCCGACGACCTCGGTGCTCATTGTGCGCAAAGTCACCACTCGCCGACTAAGTGTATCAGCGGCCCTATTTTCAGCACCGGCCTTATGCTTTAATACGAATGTGAACCCTTGAAGGTACTCGACCCACTTTGCGTGTCTTGGGTTTAACTTTTTCTGTGAAGCAAGAAAGCGTAAGGCTTCATGGTCAGAGAACAACACAAATTCCTGTAGTCTAAGGTAATGTTTTCAGTACCAAAGGGATCGTACGACCGCATAGAACTCCTTGTCATAGGTGGAATATTTTTGCTTCTCCTCATTTAGTTTTTCACTAAAATAGGCCATAGGGTGACCCTCTTGGCTAAGCACTCCTCTATGCCTACTCCCGATGCGTCGCATGCGACTTTGAAGACTTTGGAAAAGTCCGGTAAGCGCATGACGGGTGCACTACTCATTTGTTGTTTGATCTCAGCAAAGGCTTTCATCGCCGCTTTGCCCCATTTAAAGTCCCCCTTTTCATGCAATCAGTGATTGGGGCTATGATGGTGATAAAACTTCTGATGAAGCGACGATAAAAAGCAGTCAAACCATGGAAGCTACGGACATTGTGTATGTTCTTAGGCTCGAGCCACTTCACAATGGCTCTAACCTTTTCGAGGTCTGCGACTATTCCATCGGCCGAGATAATAAATCTCAAGAAAACAACAAAACGTTGTATGAAGGTGCATTTTTTGAGATTTGCAAACAACTTCTCGCCCTTGAGGGTTTCACAAACCAACCTAAGGTGGGTCAAGTGTTGTTCCTTGTCATGACTGTAGATCAGGATGTCATCGAAATAAACAACAAGGAATTTTCCTAGAAACGACCTCAACGCTTGGGTCATGAGTCGCATGAAAGTACTCGGGGCATTAGAAAGCCCAAAATGCATGACCATCCACTCATAAAGACCATCTTTAGTCTTAAAGGCGATTTTCCACTCATCACCAGGGCGAATTTGGACTTGATGGTAGCCACTCTTAAGGTCTATCTTTGAAAAGATAGTGGCACCAACCATCATGTCAAGGATGTCATCGACCCTTGGTATGGGAAACCGATACTTAACGGTAATCTTGTTGATTGCACGGCTATCCACACATACGCCATGTACCATCTTTCTTAGGAGTGAGTAGAGGAGGTACGGCACACGGCCCAGACTCTCTTGGATGAACCCCTTCTGAAGGAGCTCATTGACTTGCTGAGTTAACTCGGTGTGCTCAACCGGATTCAACCTGTAGTGGGGCAGGTTCGGTAAGGTAGATTCGGAAACCAAGTCTATTGTGTGTTGGATATCACGCAGAGTAGGGAGTTCGTTTGGTAAGTCTTCAGGGAAGACATCCGTAAACGCTTTTAAAATCGGCTCAACCTCCTTGGGACACTCACTCGCCGACTTGGGAGCACTCTCTACGGTGACAACTACGTACACCACTCTCATCTATCGATGCTTTCTCGAACTTAGAAGGGCTCACAATATTTATGGATTTAGAAGATTCGCCCTTCTTTTCGACTGTGTGGGTCGATGGTGTTTTAAGAGGCAAAGGGTGTAAAGTGATTTTTTTACCCTTATGCATGAACGTGCATATGTTTGATCGACCAGAAAGAGTCACGTCCATGTCATAGAGCCACGGCCTTCCCAAAATGATATGGCCCACATCCATCGGCACTACATTACACCATAAGGTGTTCGAATAATAACCTAACTGAATTGGTATACGACACCTTTTCGACAAGGGAATGGATGAAGAATTGACCCATGTGACCTTATAAGGTCTTGGGTGGGCTTCAGGTGTAAGCCCCAAGCGGCGTACGGCTTGAGTTGATATTACATTAGTGCTACTACCTCTATCCACGATGACCCTACAATTCTTTTCACCAAATCTGGCAAATGTGTAGAAGATGTTCTCCCTTCGCCAGTCATCCTTTTCATCCCGTTGAGACTGTGCAAGGGCACACCTCACAACTAAAGCATGACCAATAGCATCACTCTCCTCATCACTGGGTGTACTAACCGGTTCAAATACTTCCTCTTCAACCACTACCTCATCATCATCCTCCTCTCCCTCAATGAAGAGAGTCCTTTGGGGTTCTTTCGTAGGGCATTGGGCGGCAAAGTGTCCCATCCCATGACATTTATAGCACTTTACTTGAGAATTAACCTTTGAGGATTCTCCGACTACACCTTTTCCCTTTTCAAACCTAGAATTGGTAGGGGCGGGTTGTGTTGGCTTGGGAGGAGGATTAAATCGTCCCTCACCAGATCGTTGACCACTATATTGTGATTCGGTCCTCTTTACCACCGTAGTTTTCAAATACCGTTCAAGATCTTGCACAACGGCATAACATCTTTCAAGAGTTTCTACGGAGTGAGAAATCAACTCTTTTTGCAAATCAAGTCGCAATCCGGTGCGGAACCTAGAGAGAGTGATTTCAGGGTCTTCCGATACTTTTGCCCTCATCATGAACTCTTCGAATTTGGCAATGTAATCGGTCACGGGCATACCACCTTGACGTAAATTTTGCCACTGGTTAAGGAGGCGTTGGTGATATGATAAAGGAACATACTTCTCAATAAGTCGTTCCTTCATATCGTCCCAACGGGTAATAGGAGGACAACCCGCATTCACCCTAATGCGCTCGACATTGAGCCAGAAAAGTCAAGCTTGACCGATCAACTTTATTTTAGTGAGTTTAACGCAACGGTCGTCATTCATGGCATACCAATCAAAGTGTTGGTTCATGTCTGAAAGCCAATCGAGGAAGACGGTAGGGTCCATTCTTCCATCGAAAGTCGGAATTTCAAATCGGACGGTGAAATTCCTATTTGAACTTCGGGGCCATAGTCATCTCTACGGTGATCCCTGCGGTTCTAGTTGTCTTGGCGACCATTACGTTCAAAGTGAGGACACTCACGCTCTTGGTGTTGATTTTTCAGTCCACCCATCGCTTCCAGTTGGTTGATTCGATCACGTAATCTATCATTACCAACTCCTAGGGATGTTTGGGCTTGCTCTATGGTACTCATACGTGCATTAATCGCACCCAATTCTTCTCGCATAGCTCTAAGAGTATTAAGAATCTCATTCGAAGCCATGGTGATCACAAGGTCTATTAGGATTCTAATATGGAATGCAATATGGACTCACAAAAGAAAACAATGTAATAAAATAAATATGACAAGTAAAGATGCCCTAACCTAGAAAACCTAGGGCTTTGATACCAAAACTGACGCGGGATGATAACTCTAAAATGCGTGATTATGATTTTATGCGATTTTGTCGAAATTAAATAAAATTAAATCAAGCTTAATCTCAAAACTATCTTAAATATCTTAGGGTTCAGAGAATTCAGGTTGGTAGATCACGCAAGATCCAGTTAGGGTCCAGTCTGATGCGCAAGTACTATTAGAATTGAGGCGAGATTGGCCTAGAGATAAAACTCTAGCTTTTTCTAGGCTTGGGCGTTCGTCTTCGATCCGACGTAGATTCGCAGGCTCTAATTATGGCTTTAGAAATAGGTGTATGATTTTGTAATGGGCTTATGATTTGATTTATGGCTTAGAAAAGGGTTTTGGGCTCTGTTTGATTTAGGGTTCAAAAGGGATTTAGGATTTTGGGATTGAAATCAATAGATTGAGATTTAGAAATTTAAATCAACACAGAGAAATGTTAAGAAAATAGAGATAAATAATAGAGAAGATAATAAAGATTACTTTTGGGAATCACTTCCTTGGCCTCACACCAAACCCATCTCAGGCAAAGAATATTTAAGCATAAAAGCATTCAAAATATTCAATAACTAATTAAAAAGTCTTTACAAGCCTTAATATATAGGCTACCAATAATTAAATTCGAAATAAAGAGTCCTAATACTAATAAAACACTAAAAATGAAAGTTTTCGTAACAAAAAATTCAAAATTAGAAGTCCCGTCACGACGTCCACGGACGTGCCCCACGGATGTCCGTGACCTACGGACATTGAGGGGGCAAAATCACGGATGTCCGTCATTGTTTCATGGACGTCCGTCACTATTCACGGACGCCCATCACTGTTCATCGTGAATAGTTTTTTTTTTTTTTTTTGAAGTTGAAATTCTGTTGCAGTTCAACTTCAATGCTCTCGATCTTGATGTTCCCCGTCGATATGTGTCGTGATATTTTTCTTCATTGAAGCATTCATCTGGCAAACTTTTCAGTCGAAACTCCAAATCCCACCTTTGTTCTGTTCATGAGGTTAGACATCCAAGCCAAACGATCATTTATCTTCTTTGTAGTAGTCATCAAGGTTTCTTTGACAAGTGATTAAAATGCTCTGTTCGAGAAATCATTTTGAAGGTCAATCCTGAAGAATATACGGCACAACTTGTAGGCCTGTACTCCATTTCACCTGCCTTAAACCTTGTGCATGTTTGCAACTTAATATAAAAACAGCTCATTAACATAGTGACCAAGTATAGGTACGAGAATAAAACGGCTCTGGAAATATACGGAAAAAGGTAAATTTCGGCAAAAGAATGGGAAAGTTTCAGAAATTAAAACACAGGCTTTAAATGGGAAAGACGGATTTAAAACCAGTTTTTTTCGGAATAAACGAAAATTTTTCGAATTTTTTTTTTTTGGTCTTTTGTTATAGAAAAAATACATTCTAAAATTGTTTTTTTCGAGAAAAATGCATTTTTGGTCACTATGCTCACTGACCTCGAAACACTGATGTTTCACCACTTTGTATGCTTCATCAACAACTTAGGATTTAACTGACATTGATCACAATTAACACTTTCTGGGTTGCATCAAAGTACACTACTTTAGCTCGCATCTTTTTCTATCAGCTATCTACCTATGGAATCCTATAGGTGCATAATAGACATACAACTAACATATGACTTGGATATCCAGAGAAATGTCATCCATACATCTAAAAATGCAGCTATTCCTTATAGTTAATGCATTTCACAAAATCATTTGCTAGTGTGTGGCCCAAGAGATCTATATAATCACATAATTCCATGCTTATATTTGCAAACTTTCCAAAATCAAACCAATCACAAAATAAACTCGTTTAATTTCATCGAAAAGTATTCTTTTTTGGTTATAAATATATTTCTATCCTTTGCAATGTAGCATGAGAAAATATGTTGTATTAAGTGTATCTGTAATTGTTTCTATGCTTTTCCTTGATTCAGGAGCACCATTTCTCTTTGTTGCAACGTGAGACTGAAAAGCTACGAAATGACATAGAGAAGATGCGCAATGAATTAAGGTATGGGTTTAAATAGCTATAAGTTAAAATATATTAGATACTACACTGAATATATGTGACCTCTCTTGACCTTTACAATTTGAAGCTTCATTTCTGATCCAGGTATGAGATTGACAAAGTTACTGCTGGACAGCGTCTGGATCTAAACCTAGAAAGAGGGTAGGGAAAATAGGACTCCATAAATTTCTTATTTTTCTTAGCTATAACTTTTATAGCTAAGCTGGTAATCTGTTTCAAGCCCATGACTAGTCTCTGTTACTCTATCACCATGTGGCGTGCTTTTGAGTGATACAAATGCCCATAATGCCTGAATTCAATAAATTGAATCACGTGTTTTGAGCGAGCATCGTGTACCATCGTTTTTGTGAATACAATCTCTCTCCTGCCATTAAGTTAGTTATTATTAATTTCTGAGTGCAGGCGCATACGTGATGAACTAGCTAATCAAAGTGCTGAAACTACCAGTCTTACTAACAAGCTTGACCGGGTTAGCTTTTTAAACACATAACATGTAAAAATTCATGTGATTTTAAACTGGAGCTATATAGTATTGAATTGGATTTTCTTGACTGTTATGTTCAGGAAATTCATTCTTTGAGGGCCCAGCTGGAAGCAGCGAAATATGATGTGATTAAGTACTGCATTGGTACCCTTGTTTCCATCTCTGCTGTTGGTCTCGCTGTTATCCGCATTCTGATGTAAACACATTGTTACTTTGGAAATTAAAGATGATATACCGAAAAAAAACAGGTGATTTTTCTTGAGGATATTATATTGGTTGCGAAAGCCACAATCATTTGTAACAATGTCCCCATGGTTTGATATTTCAAAATATTTGGTAGCAATGACACTACAGTTGAACATTGTGCCTCAACAGTTATCTTTCTTTTACCCTGCATAATCTTATTTGCTTGTGCATTGATTGATTTCCTCATTATTCTCTTGCCATCATTTTTATGTTTGTTGTCATGTAGTTGAAGCAAACTGTCTACATTTTGCGTGCTTATGGGGAAGGTATTTTCATGTTAGTAATTCTGGTGGGATTAAATCCGTGGGTATTAGACTTGCATTTGTAATGAGTTCTTGTTGGGTTCGACTCCATATAGCAATTGAGAGCGGCATTGGTGGGATATATAGATAGCAGTGTGGGTTCATAGTGAAACCTCTAAGGCCTCATTCGAGAGTGCTCAGAATCTGAATTTTTGACTCAGAAAGTGGTGTTTCCGAGCACTTTCCGGGCTTTTCTTATGCTTGAGAGTTTTTCTCGGATTTCATGTTTTTTGAGCTTTTCCAAGTGAAAGCGACAGAATTATTTCAGTGCAAAACACTCAGAAACACTCAAATTCTGAGCTCAGAAAGCTGAAGGCAATATACACCTCTGATACCAGGAAAAGTGAAACTCGAGAACACAGGAATCTGAGTTTTTCTGGGAAAAGCTCAGAAAAAACCAAGAATCTGAGTAACTGAAGAGCACATCCCAGAAAAGCCAGGAATGTGAGATTTTCACTCTGAATCACCTAAACAAGGCCTAAATGATGTAGGATGATTTATTGTCTATGTCTCCCTTATCAGGTTCTCTTACAGCAAAATCCTAATCCTAAAGCTCGAGGAGAATCCCAAAGGTTTTGTATCATTTAATTTTGATAACAACAAATGACATGACGGTTGAATCTGATATGATTAATGGGAAAACCTCGTTGATGGGTTGGATATACTCTCGTCATGATAATGGTGCAATGGCGAGTACAGATCTAAAAGAAAGTTGCAAAGACAATTAAATCTTCTTTGACAACAAATTTGATTCTGGGATCTCAATCTCTTCCACCAGTTAGAGGGGGCAGCCCGAACCTCTTGCAAGGTTTTCTCAAGAATTACCCAAGACACATTAAATCTTCAGTTTCAACGAAAGGACCAACTTCTATTAAACAATAATTACTTTTTGTAAATGATTTCTGAATATAAAATTGTACCTAAATTAGGAACCTACTAATTACAAAGGAAAGTACCCACAAGTAACAAAGAACACCCACCAAAAAAAAAATCTAAAAACAAAACTACCCAGGAATCTCCATGCTTCAGACACCACAATTACTAGTGGGAAAAAACAAAATTAGAATCACATAATTTGGACTATATCAGAATCACATAATTAGAGAGTCAGATGTTATTGTTAGTGAAGATTAGGGTTATGTGGAAGGAGGAGGATGAAGAAGAAGAGATGAGAGAAATTAGGGTTGTATGTTAATTTCCTTTACACCCATCATTATTATACTTCACTAGGAAACATCATGCACACCATATAGTTCTATAGGCACACCAGTACTTATACACACCAACACTAACACTCCCCCTCAAGTTGGTGTATAGATATCTATACGCACACCAGTACTTATACACACCAACACTAACACTCCCCCTCAAGTTGGTGTATAGATATCTATCATGCCCCCAACTAGGATATAAGTTCATGTAGTCTTGATCTTCCAAGAGCTTTAGTGAGAGCATCAGCTATTCGTTCCTAAGAACTGACTTGAGGAATACAAAGCTTTATTGTCTTTAACCTATTCCTGAATAAAGTGGCAGTCCTCTTCGATTCGCTTAGTTTGTTCATAATATATAAGGTTTTCCGCTATGTGTTTATCCGCTTTGTTGGACGACTTATCTATCTTACCCTGACACAATGATACATCACTTTTGTAGTCACCCTAGTCAGCCAGTTCTTGCATGCTCGTCGCATTCCAAATTTTGCTATTGTCTCTCGCATTCTCAGATATCTTAAGGTCAACCCTAGTCATGGACTTGTAGTTGATTATCATGGCCATCTTCTTATCTCAAGATATATTAATGCTGGTTCACATACTGATCGCTGTTCCACGTCAGGGTATTGTGTCATCATTGGGGCAATCTTGGTTTGTAGAAGAGTACAAAATAGTCTGTTGTCTCAAACTCTACTGAATATCAGGCCATTGCACATGTAGCATGTAAACTTCTATGAGTTCCTCTTATCTCTGAACTTGGATTTGTGATTTCTGGTCCCATGCCTATTCACTGTAATAATGAAGCAACTAAAAGGATTTCATATAATTTCGTATTACATGGGCCTACTATGGACATTGAAGTGGATACTCTTTCATAGAGAGAAGGTTTGGGACTGTACTTTGGAGATTATCAATGTATCCACCTCACAACAACTAGCAAATATACCTACTAAGGTCGTTGGCCTGCAACTCTTCAAGATATTTCTGTCAAGCTGGACATGAATGATATTTATGCTCCAGCTTGAGGGAGTGTTGCTGTGTTTGGTGATATGGGTGTAGTGTGTATATAGCCTATATTGTACTATTGTAGTAGCTTGATATTTTTGTAATTCTGTCCCATGTTATTAATATAAAGGCTTGTGGATCTCTCTCTCTCTCTCTCTCTCTCTCTCTCGTTATCTTCTTCATCTCAGCCCTAAACCTGGACACTTAAGCCCTAGACCAAAACCCCAATTCCTTGAACCCATTGTAGTTAATTTAAACTACCTCCCCTAACTTTTAATGCCTCAAGCTTTCTAAACTCATAAACCACTAAGATACCACTGACCACTCCAATGGTTATCCTCCACCACTTTTTCCTTTTGACACTACACGAGTCCCATTTTGTTTCTTGAAGTACAATCACACACAAATACTTATCCCGTGGAAAAGCTTTCACCACATTACATTTATCCAAGTCCCCAAGACACTTATGTTCCAAGATAGCATTCTCATTGATACATAACAAGCATACCTTTACCGCACCCGTAGTTCATCCTCCTATTCCCTTTTCACCAATCTTTCTCCAGATTTAGTGATGATTTTAGATTTTTATCTCTATTTTCCCCTTCCGTTTGGGAGCATTTTCTCCCCCTCTATCTCTTCCATTATGCTTTTCGAGATTCACAAACAACTTTAGTAATTCTTCCTTCTTTCCTTTGTATGACATTCCCGCCTTTAACCCTATTTTCATGTGTACCTTTGCCAATTTGACTTCTGATGGATCCACCTAATTTTCTTTATGTTGGTACCTCCTTGTTGAATCCTAAAGTCAGCTTGTATACCTCACTATTGCATCAACCGTTCCCCATACCCCACCCCATCACCACTTAACATACATCTAAAACCTTCTCCACCTCAACGTCGTTATCAAGACTGGCATTGTCCCCCAAAATTCCCATACGACAATTTGCATTCAATCTTTCTCAAACCAAGTGATTTCCCTTGTCCCCCATCATTATATTGTCAATTTCATTTCTTTCCCCTCCTGACGGCTGCAACAACTACAGTTTTTTTATTTAATACTTTCAGGTATAGCAAAATTCTAGCATAATTACACCAAGGTAACTGAATTGGATGGCCTAGAGTCCTATAAGAAACAAGGCACACCAGACAATAGGGGCCTAGAGCGGATAGGTAGACGACATTCTTGATGGTTTGCTTGTCAGAAGTATCGAGACTTGCACAATGAGTTTGCAAACGTGTTTCATTGATGACATTACATCAATGTTCCCAATGACCACAATATTCTAGTTTCCAATTCTATGTTGGGAATGAAGGAAAAAGAAACAAAAATTTACAAACTTGCCAAGCTTAGAGAAAAAAATTAAAGATGTCAACTAGGTAAGTTGCATTAAAGATGGAGATCAAAGGTTCTTAGTAAAGGGGGATAAGATGAAGAATAGATGAACAAGAAATACTTTAAAAATCTATTGAACACAGTTGTGGGGGAAGTAGATCAACAAGAGGAACCAAATCAAGGGATGATAAACGAAATATTGGAAGCTGAAGTAAAAGCAGCCCTAGCAAAGATGAAGACAAGAAATGCATTATGACCGGTAAAAGCAGCCCTATGTAAGTTTGGATTGTGATGGGAGAGAATGGACTAAATGGATTGACTAAATTGTGAAAACGAAGAAAATGCCTGAAGAATGGAGGAAGAACATTGTGTTCCCTTTTTATAAGAACAAATGGGACATCCAAAACTGTGCCAACTATCGGGGCATCAAACTTTTGAGCCGAACTATGAAACTGTGGGAAAGAATAGTAGAGTAAGACATGAATCAAGTGTATCAAATATTCCGTTTGGATTTATGCCGGCAACATCAACAACTAAAGTTATTTTCCTATTGAGGCACGAGATGTTCAGAGAGAGAAGGAAAAACTTACAGATGACTTTTAGGTTGTGTTTGACATTGCTCTTTGGAAGTAGTAGAAAAAAGCAGTTGCTTCTCTTTGTTGTTGCAAATGAATATGGGGAGAGAGAGAAGGATTGTTGGAAGAAAAAGGGGGAGGCTGCTCTTTGAAAAATGAAAAACATACCTCTTTAAAAGAGCATGAAAAATCATGCTCTTTTAAAGAGGGTTATTTTTCCTATTTCAAAAAGCAGCCTCCCTTTTTATGTTCTTCCAGTTCTCTCTCCGCACATTTCTTTGCAATAACAAAGAGCAGTTGTTGCTCTTTTCTACTCTCCCAAAGAGCAATGCTAAGCGCAACCTTAGTAATTTGGACAAGGATTATGATAGAGTGCCGAGACAGATTATCTGATGAATATTGAGGAAGCAATGAATCCTGAACTTATATATTGAGATTATCTAGGATATATATATGAAAGTGGGGTAACTAGTATAAGAATAATTCGTGGAGAGAAGTGAGTTCCCTTTCAGAGTTGGAATCCATCAAGGATCTGCCTTGCGCTCTTATTTGTTTGCCTTGATCATGAAGGCCTGAGCCATAGACATACCTGAAGAGATTCCATGCTGCAAGTTATTTGTTAATGATGTAGTACTAATTGCCCAAACAAAGAAACAAATAAATGATAAGCTGGAATTATGGAGCAAGGCCCTAGAGTCGAGGTATGAAAATTAGCAGAACAAAGACGAAATACATAGAGTGCAAATTTAGTGAAGATGATAGCCTGGAGGAGGATTTAGTTAAAAAAATAGAAAACCATCTATTTCGCTATTTAGGCTCTACATTGTAATTAGATGGCAGATTTGACGATGACGTCTCAATTAGGATTAATGAAAGTTGGATGAAATGGAGTCAAGCAAGCAGAGTATTATGCGACCCAAGAGTTCCACTTGGATTAAGGGGAAGCTTTTATAATATGGTGGTTAGACTTGCCATATATAATATATAAAATGTTGGGCTATAAAAAAGCAACAAAAAGACATAGTACATGTGGCTAAGGTGCGTATGTTAAGATGGATATCTGAAGTAACAACAAAGGATAAAAGAGGGAATTTGAGAGGGGCACCTATAAAGGAAAAAAACATGGAATGACTGTTGGTACGCGTTTTCAGGAACCCTCTCAGATTCGGGAAAATGACCCAATGTGGTCACTTGGAACTCTGTTTGAAAGAGGTGAAGGTGTACTAACAACAGCTAAGGTTATTTATGAAATTTGTTAGTAGCAAGGAAATTTGTTAGTAGCAAACAATTTAATAAATGTACCTGAGGCTGATATGATTGTCATCTACAAATGTTTATGGACGCTGTAGAACGTTATTGATTGCGAGGATAGGGGGATGGTTTATGAGTTGAACTCCAATACTAAATACCGGCGTGCCAGCTTTAGCAACTAGGGTTGTCTAAGGGTTTAACTAATATAGAATTCTAACCTAGAGATACTAACTAAAAGGGGTGTGGTGGCTCGTTATGCGCGGGAGGATTGAACCCGTTCCCGAGTACTCTCCGTTGGCTCCCTTGGGAAAATAGGTTTGAAGGCTATGATGATTTTTGAAAACATATGCAAGAGTGTGTCGGTCCTAATTGGCACTAGGGTTGAGAATTTGGAAGTGGTGTCCCAAGGGTTAGCTCTAAGGTTAGCCTTATCTCTCTTTGGAAAGCTCAAGAATCGAAGTAGAAGGGCCAGCCCCAACTAGAACGACTACTCAGTGAGATTCTTAGAAGAAAGTTGAAGTTATAATCCCAAATGTTTAGAGTTCAACTTAGTTCTAATTTGGAACCTCAGTGCCAACCTCGAACGTTGCAAAGAGAATAAGCAGAAGAATGATGTGTGAAGAATGAGTGGGGTAGGGTGTATTTATAGTATCAGTCAATTATACACTGGGAGTCCAACGTATAATTCAGAATTATACGTTGGAAATCCGGTGTATATTTTAGATTATACGCTGAATATCATGCGTATATTGAATTATACGCTGGGATTTCAGAGTATAATTCAAGCGGCTTCAAGGGAAGTCGGCTATGGCAACCGGCTGGTCTTGGATTTAGAGTCCTGGCGGGATTCTAATGGATTATACGATGTGGATACACATATAATTGAGAGTTTGGATAGGGAGCGGCTTATTGAGCCAGCTTGAGAGTTATCGGGTCCTGTCGGGTATCCTAGTCCGAGGAGGACTAATTATACATTGAAAGTCCAGCGTATAATCAATTATACGCTCGAATTCCAGCGTATAATTAGGAAGCAGGCCGAAACCAGGTTGGGTCCAATTATACGTTGAGAGTTCAGCGTATAATCTATTATACATTGAGTTCTCAGCGTATAATTCTCAAAGTAGGGGTTTTTGGGATTTCTATTAAAGGGTGGCTTCTCTAGAAATCAGGGCAAGGGGAGGTGGTGACCTAACACTGTTGTATACTCCGACACCTCTCCCACATAAATGGTCCAAACACTATCTATGGGTAAATAACCAACGGACCTCAAACGTATTGGTTTGACATACCCCCATGGCACACGCCTCCTGCCCGTGGCACACAGTGTCAAGTCCCAATCAACACGCCCATGACTCCTCGCATCGTCCTCCCATGCGACCGTGTCGCGTCCTCGTAGCGTGACCACGTCGCAAGGCCTTCATGGCCCCATGTGGCGTGCCCTGTTGGCACCACATGTCGTGCCGCCCCGGCACCAAGATGTCGTGTGCTCATCTGTTATCACATTGCGTGTCCCAGGTACCATGCTGCAAGCTCGAGTATTGACCCCGTCACACGGGGCCCAAACACTGCAGCCTATCACGTTGCGCCACATAAGCTGCCTGCAAAATTGCCCTCGCCCCCACCATTTATTGAAATTCTCGCTTGAATCATCACCTATCTGTAACACTTATCTTTGCATGCGTGTGTGCATGAAGATCTACTAGTAGTATAGTTACTAAGTCGGAATTCAGGAAAAAATCGGTAAGACGAAAAAAAAAGTGAAAAAATTGGTAAATTTTGAAAAAATGGGGAGGAATTTGGGAAAAAGTACGGCTGTGTTTGGGATTGCTCTTTGGAGCCAAAGTGCAACCCACTTAAAAGAACATGTTTAAATTGTTCTTTTAAATAGATCCAAATTCAGTTTTTTCACTCTCTGAAAGAGCTAAAATGACTTACAACCAAACATAGTCTTATACTAAAAAACTCTGCACCTAAGCTCCAAAGAGCAATCCCAAACACAGTCTAGTGGAAATATTAAAATTTTTTAAAAATAAATAGTTTTTTGACAAAAATGAAGAAATTCAGCTACTTCACTCTCCGAAAGAGCTAAGAGCACTTACAACCAAACATAATACCATACTAAAGTGTTGTGCACTAGAACAGAGAGCTGCTCTTTTCCTCCAAAGAGCAATCCCAAACACAACTTAATGGAAATATTTAATTTAAAAAAAAATAAATACCTTTTTAATAAAAATAAAGAAAAATTCATAAAAATATGCTGTCACGACTCGAAATTCTACCCCATCCCGAGAGCCTATAATTTCGAGTTATAACCTGCACATATCCCGGAGATACTAAGCGGACATACACCTAATCAGAGTTCTCGTGCAATAATGGTTCCACGAAATCCGTGAAAGCCAACACATAAAGGAGAATATAACAACAGTCATAAATAGATAATAAATGCGATAAACCCCATAAATCCACAAATAACAATGATGAAGATCGGAGACAAATCCGATAAAAGAAAACGTAGAGTCAATAATACTAATGTCAAATAACTCAGTACCGAGAATATCAATAACCAGCACTCGGGGCAATGCCAGCACTAAAGTCCTCTTGATATACGACAATGCCACTCTCAAAAGGCTCTTGGTACTCAAGGTCTGCGGGATCAATGATATCAACACCAATCGGGTCAGATAAGCCAACGTCTACTCTGTCACTATAATCACCTGCAATTATTAAATTATCGTGAGATGAGTTTACTCTCAGTGGATATACCACCAATCCACCCCATACTACTCAGGTGCATTGTGGGTGCATCAAGTGAGTGATAACATAGTATATCAAAGAAATCAGAACTAAATAATAAAATTAAGTGCATATCGTAAGCTCATATCCTAATCATTATTGCAAGACTATGATCTAGACACTTATACTTAATGTATCTTACCATATCTCATATCATACCATACCTCATAATATATCATATTTTATTATTCTCGCACATTCGTCTGTATATCGTATCAGCGTAACTAATATACTCATAAAATCCTAAATGACCTGTGCCAGAGTTGCAGGTCGAGCTACCATGTGAGGGTCACTATTGTATTATACTACCATATCATAACGCCATCTATATCATATCATATCATATATCCCATCCAGTCACAGGGGCGGCCTGCGACTCATAACTCATAATGTCTCCTAGAGACATCTGTCTTGACTGAAAGACGTTGTTACCCTTACGGTGGCTACGCAAGGAACGATACGTACAAAGACTTAAGTTCTTAATCTTTTGCTGGCTTACATAGCGGTGTCTTATTATCGTAATATATCTTATCATATGGACTCATATCATATCATACTGACTCACACCTTAGCTTCCCGACTCATATCTTATCCTATCATATTAGAACTCGGGGTGATCGGGTCACCGTATATGCCACCGTATATGAGGTTATACTGAATTCACACTTACTTTACTTGTCATGGTGTCCCATACCACCATGAGTTTTAAGGCATGTGAATAAGATATATTCCTCGCTTCGATACCATCTCAGTGAATCACCACGCCTATGTATAGACATGATCTCATACACTCTCGCGTCATTTGACCTAATATGACCTTAACTCATATCATGATCAAAGTTGAGGTACAAAATCATCACACGTACAAAAAGGTTTTCATTTAGATTATTATTATATTTATACATATATTTACTTACATAACACACCAATAAATATAGAGTAGGGAAGTAATTATTTATTTTCGATAATTTGAAGTTCAGAGTTTGATTTTCACAAGGTATCAAAGGTCTAACACTGTGTTATCGCAGTGGTCGCGTTGGAGCAATAAAGTGATATAAATATAGTGTACTATAATTAAATGCTCATATTAAAAAGGTGTAATAATTATTAAATTAGGTGGATTACGATTGTCATATCGATCGAAAAGTGTAAGTGATTAGTGTGCACTAAATTTTTGGCCGTGGAATAGTAGAATTTTAGTGTAAATCAGGTCGTCTGTTCGGACGAGAATCAATTAATTGGTCTTCGAATCAATCAATCAGTTTTAATTATATTATATAAACTATTAAATTTGGGTACAGATCGATCGATCGGTTATATGTATATATATATATATATATATTATATAAATTTTTTAAATTCGGGTCATAGTCGATCAATCGATTTTTGGATTCGATTGATCAAATTTACAATAATTTATATTAAACAATTATTGGGTTCTGTTCAAAGTCGATCACTCGGTCATAAAGTCGATCGATTGATAATAAGAAAAAATAAAATAAAATAAACATCCCACATAACTGTCCAATATAATAATATTAAATCAGTATATAAGTAAGTTATATTAATATAAAAATAAGTAAGTTATATTAATATAATAATAAAACACTTGAGTGATGTTAACCTATATAGCATATGATGATTACTTGTTATATATATAACTAATATAATATAATATAACTCATTGATTTTATACTTAAACAATTTTCATTGTTATCATTAACTTTAATGAAATATAATCTTTTTAGAACCTATTATCAAATCTACATTGAAACGATGGAATACCTAGTTGGGATCTCTTCCAACCACTAGGGTCTCACAATAATATTGATATAGTGCATTTCACTTACAATAGTTTGTTTTTAAGTGAAACAATAATAGTATTCTGAAACTAGGCGTGATTACCATGCAACTCATTTCAACAAAACCAATCACTTACTATACAAGCACTAAATAATGAATTAAATCAACTGCCCTAATATCTCCTCTCCATCATTATGCTAGACACCAGGTGACCAGGGGCCATCATCTACAGCCACCCATCACACAGTATGTGACAGCCCAGATTTCAGCACCCCAAAACCCGTGCCATCAGCACGATCATCTTGACCGTGCCCCTTAGCTAAGCATGGAACATTGGTATATAAAGCACAGAATTGAAATAGTAAATGAAACTGCGGAATTTAAATCGCTATATAAGCATTTCTCAAAAGACAGTTCTACCCTCATGCCTCTGCATGAATGGAGAACCGATCCGAACCATCGATGATAACTAATCATCACAGATGGTTCGCCCAAAAGAAAGATCATGAATTTATACACATACATTGTTCAATCAAATAAGGCTTGGCATACCAAGCCGTACAAATCTCTCCAAAAACTCTCAAAGCGGCACAACGGAGTCCTCTAGAAGAAATCCTCAGGAGGTGGCTCTAACTCGACTTCAGCCGCAAGGTCCAACTCACCGGGGTCAGCGTCCCCTGAAGCCTCGGCAGCTGGTAGTAGTGGACCTGCGACGTATAGTCTATAGGGTGAGCTACATCCTAGCTCAATAGGGAACAAAACACAGTTGAACATATAAATTATTACTCACATATATTCCATGATGTGCCTATGCAGTTACTGATGAAAATAGTTAAAAAGCATTACATTTTACTGGTAGTTTACTCATATCTTTTATTTATTCATGAATGATGCTAAAAAGGCCTAAAGCAAAACTTAAACTTTCAACTTAAGTAATCCCCGAGCAATATAGCATCGAGCCCCGATGAGATACCCATCATCGTCATCTATATAGACAATTTTAACGTATTCCCTGGGAATACAAATAGTACCCAAGCCCCTTTCCCCTGGGGATTGGTGGCTGGGTTTCACTAGTCTCAATCAACACCCCTGGGGTGTGCTTACTGTGTACGGATAAGCATCCGCACTGGCCTACGGTTTCGCCGCCGTATCGGTCACGGATATCCTGCCGTGTCAGTCATGGATATCCCGCCACGTCGGTGGGGTACCCTATCAAACCTCAAATAACAAAAATATCGGTGCCTTACATATAGTTATTCACCGTGTCAGTGTGCTATCTTATATCAGTTAGGTCCTATCAAACATGATTCAATCTTGGAAACATCCCTAGGATGTATCCATTCACTTGCATCACACCTGATGCTCTTATCTCTTTACTTCCTCATCCCTTGGGGATGGCTCATCATGATTACTTTTATTGATGTCACACACACACACTTTTTCACAAACTCTTTAAGTAATAAAACATTTGAATTTAAATCTATATCACTACATACATGCTCTTGCAAATTAAAGTACATGTTCAAGGAGTTCCCTACCTCAAGTCTTCGTTTGATCACGCATCAAGGTCCCACGTGGCTCCTTGTGCACTAGCTCACACGTACCACCTATGGTACCACATAACATGGAAACACATCACTAAGGATGCAATAAAGGAGGTCCAAGACCCCCCAAAAATCTTAAAGTCAAACTCAGAAGTCAACATCAATTGGCCCAGTCGATTAATCGATTAATCGAAAGTCAATATCGATTAATCGATTCTCAAATCGATTAATCGAGATTCCCATTCGATTAATCGAAATCCAATTCGATTAATCGAAATTCTCTGCTCTATCAAGTCGATTCTCAATTCGAGTAATCGAATTTCCAAAATCGATTAATCGAAATTACAAATCGATTAATCGAATTTTCATTTCGATTAGTCGATTTCATCAAGCCCATTTCTTTTCTCCACTGGAGTCCACTGTAGGCTCCCAGTCGATTAATCGATTCTCAATTTGATTAATCGAAATCCAAAGTCGATTAATCGAAACCCAATCCGATTAATTGAGATCGGGGTCCTCTGACTTTTCAACTTCATGGCCAATTTCGATTAATCGAAACCCAATTTCGATTAATCAAAATTGCCAGATTCAGCCCTCTCCTGGCTGCACTTCTCAATCTCTTTCCTTACTTCTTCCTCCATTTTTCTAAGCTTTTTACCCTACATTTTACACCATTTCTAACTATAATTTAACCCTTTAATTCATGCATTTAAACTAGAGCAATCTTACCTTCAATCAATCTCAAATTGATTTCAAATCGAGTGGTTGGAAAGGCTAGGGTTCCAGCTTTAGCTTGAACGGATTCTCCGCGTCGATTCGGTCTCTTTAATGCTAGAATCTCCCTTCCAATCACTCACAATAACTCTTGTTCAATCTCTTTACTCCTCTCTCTCTTCTTTACTCTCTCAACAACCAAGATACAGATTTTAGGGTTATTAAACCCTTTTATCTCTCCCCTTCCTTGTGTGTTGAGCACATACACCGCTGTAGGTGTATGCGACTTCACATTCACATCACACATCACACAATCACTCAAACCATCACATCTCATCCGTTCATCACACTCTATGTCAACCATTGAACTCTTAATTGGTCAAACCTGTGACCAATCGGGCACGGATCCCGAGGTCACTGTTTAAAGTGATTTTTCGGGATATTACATCCTCCCTACCTTGGGAATTTTCGTCCTCGAAAATAACCCAAAGTGCGTCGGTCTGGGTCTCTCCCCTCCCCCCACACTCTCAGGTGAGGTGGTCCAGTTGACTCAGACGCATTCAGGTATTTACAAATACCAGCATAGAATTTAATTTGACGAAATGGAACAATTTACACAAAAATTTTGATTTGTATTTATAATTGTGACAGCCCGGATTTCGGCACCCCGAAACCCGTGCCATCAGCACGATCATCTTGACCGTGCCCCTTTGCTAAGCACGGAACACTGGTATATCAAGCATGCAATAGACTAATAAACGAAATTTCAGAATTTAAATCTATACTAAGCAACTCCCCAAAAGACAGTTCTACCCTCATGCCTCTGCATGAATGGAGAACCGATCCGAACCATCGATGGTAGCAATCATCACGGATGGTTCGTCCCAAAAGAATAATTCCAACTCCTTATATACATGGTTTAAACAAAGCTTGACATACCAAGCCGTACAAAACTCTCTCAAAAAGCCCTCAAAGTGGCACAACGGAGTCCTCTAGAAGAAGTCCTCAGGAGGTGGCTCCAACTCTTCGCCGGCCGCAAGGTCCGACTCACCGGGGTCAGCGTCTCCTGAAGCCTCGGCAGCTGCTAGTAGTGGACCTGCGACGTATAGTCTATAGGGTGAGCTACATCCTAGCTCAATAGGGAACAAACACAGTTGAACATATAAATTATGACTCACATATATTCCATGATATGCCATGCATGATGTGTCTATGCAATTATTGATGAAACAGTTAAAAAGCATTTCGTTTTACTGTTGATTACATATGTTTTCATTTACTCATGAATGATGCTGAAAAGGCCTAAAGCAAAACTTAAACTTTCAACTTAAGTAATCCCCGAGCAATATAGCATCGAGCCCGATGAGATACCCATCATCGTCATCTATATAGACAGCTTTTAACCGTATTCCCCGGAATACAAATAGTACCAAGCCCTTTCCACAGGGATTGGTGGCGAGTTCACTTGTCTCAATCAACACCCACGGGTGTGCTTACTATGTCGGATAAGCCTCGCATTGGCCCTACGGTTTCGCGCCGATCGGTCACGGATATCCCGCCGTGTGTCGTGGATATCTCGCCACGACCCTATCAAACCTCAAATAACAAAAGTATTTGCCTTACATATAGTTATTCACCGTGTAAATGTGCTATCTTATATCAGTTAGGCCCTATCAAACATGATTCAATCCTTGGATACATCCCTGGGATGTATCCATTTACTTGCATCACACCTGATGCTCTTATCTCTTTACTTCTTCATCCCCTGGGGATGGCTCATTATGATTACTCTTATGAATGTCATACACACACACTTTTCACAAATTCTTAAGGAATAACAATTGAATTGAATTCTATATCACTACATACATGCTCTTGTAAAATAAGGTACATGTTCAAAGTGTTCCCTACCTCAAGTCTTCATTTGATCAATGCATCAAGGTCCCACGTGGCTCCTTGTGCACTAGTCCACACGTACCACCTATGGTACCACATAACAGGTGAAACACATCACAAAGGATGCAATAAATAAGGTATAAGACCCTCTAAGAATCTTAAAGTCAAACCCAAAAGTCAACATAATTTATCTCAGTCGATTAATCAAATTCCAAAATCGATTAATCGAATCTGATTCGATTAATCGATTTCCAAAATCGATTAATCGAAGGTCAATATCGATTAATCGAAGTAATTTTGATTAATCGAAATTCTCTGTTTCGCAAGGTCGATCCTCAGTTCGAACAGTCGAGCTTTCATTCGATTAATCGAATCCAATTTCGATTAATCGAAATTCTCCTTTTCGCAAAGTCGATCCTCAGTTCGAACAGTCGAGTTTTCATTCGATTAATCGAATCCAATTTCGATTAATCGAAATTCTTCTTTTCGCAAAGTCGACCCTCAGTTCGAACAGTCGAGTTTCACAAGTTGATTAATCGATCCCAAATCGATTAATCGAAAACTAAAATCGATTAATCGAAATCCCATTTCGATTAGTCGATTTTTCCTCAAGTCATTTCCTCCAACCCCTGGGGTCCACTGGAGGTTCCCAGTCGATTAATCGATCCCCAAATCGATTAATCGAAATCCAAAGTCGATTAATCGAAATCAAATTCGATTAATCGAAATCGGGGTCCTCTGACCTTTCAACTTCCTGGCCAATTTCGATTAATCGAAACCCAATTTCGATTAATCGAAATTGTCAGATTCAGCCCCTTTCGAGCTGTTCTTCCCAATCTTCTTCCATACTTTTTCCTCTATTTTTCTAAGCCATTATCCTATGATTTTAACCCACATCCAACCACAACTTAACCCCTATACTCTATGCATTTTATTTACAAGAATTTTACCTTGAATAGATCTCAAGTTGATTTCAATCCAGTGGTTGGAAGGCTAGGGTTTCAGCTTTGCTTTTAGCGGATCCCTCGCGTCGAATCCGGCGTTTATTGCTCGAATCTCCCTTCCTCAACTAGCATTCACTCCTTGCATTAATCACTCTCTTTACTCTCTCTCTCTTCTTTACTCCTCTCCTTCAACAACCAAACTCTTGATTTTAGGGCTATTAAACCCTTTTATCTATCTCCCTCTTTGTGTGTTGAGCACATACACCGTTGTAGGTGTAAGTGACTTCTCATTTACGTCACACATCACATAATCACTCAAACCATCACATCTCGTCCGTTCATCACATTGTATGCTAACTATTTGACTCTCATTTGGTCAAACCTATGACCGATCGGGCACGGATCCCGAGGTCATAGTTTAGTGTGATTTTTCGGGCTATTACAATAATTGAAATTTTTTTCAATGCCAGATAAGTTGGCGTACAAAAACAAATCTACAAGTATATAATCAAAACGTAAAAATAAATACAAGACTCAGTCCCTCGCCAAAGTTAGTGCATCGGAGCAGTGCTCCATCCGTGACAGTGCACTAGGGGCTGGTGGGTCTTGGAGCCGATCGGATCATGTGGTGGAGAATGTGCTGGCTGGGTAGTCGGAGGTAGCGGCGGCTGTGGCTGGAGCGTCTCTGTCGGCGGAGCGGATGTAGATGTGGAAGGAGTCGCGTCAGTAGTGGCGGTGGTGGGATGGAAAACGGGACCTCTGTGGAAGGCGGTCCGTCCCGCAGCCCACTCCTCCTCCTGAGCGAGATAGCGGTGGTAGTCCGTCGGGTAGATGTAACGGAGGATGTGGAACATCAAGAAGTCCATCCTCCGGTTCATCCGCTCGTTGTTGGCCTCCATGCGAGCCAACACGTCCTTGATGGTAGGACCCGATGGAGCGGCGCGCCGGCAGTAGGATGAGGTGGGTGTAGCAGGCGCGGAGTGAGCGGGCTGTGTCGGTGACGCTGTGGTATGAGAGGTAGCCCTCTCCACAGATGGCTCGGCCGGGTGTGCCCCACCCACGGGTGGGTCTTGCTGTGGTGGTGGGGGTGGTGGTGCTACTGCTGCTGCTGCTGGAGCGAGACCCGGAGCCGGTAGTGTCCGCTTGAGCAGGTTGTAGCTACGGGTCCATGAAGACTTGGAGAATGTCTTCACGCAATTCGTAGCCCTCACCTCGTGAGGTGAGATAGTGTAGGAGGGATCGTTGGAGTAGCACTCCAACATGCTCGAGATGAGGCGAGCGTAGGGCATCTTCTCCTTGGGCCGGAGGTTGCCCTTCATCAATTTGCCCTTGATGTACCTCATCCCCTCAAGGATGACCATGGTGGCGTCGAACCACCGGCCACAGAAGGCCGCGTAGAGTGCGTGTTGCACTCGGTCTACACGCTCGGTGTCGTGGCGCATTGGGTAAAGGTTGCACTTGATTACCGAATCAAGCATCCACATGTAGTGGGGAAGGTCAACCCTCTTTATGGAGGATCCCGACCCCTTTTTGCCGTTGGTCATGGGGGTCATGACCTCCTCGAATCGAGGGTCCTCCTCAAAGTGTGGGAATAGGGTGGTCTCAGGGGTGAAGTCGAGGTAGCACTCAAGCACCTCGTGGACGTGGCGACGTGTGATCGTGTAGTCTCGACCCTCGATGGTGGTCTTGATCACATCGCCCGTCGGGGCGTTCCCAAGCCCTTGGTAAAACAAGCTCACCAATCTAGTGTAATAGGAACCCCGGATTGGTTTGAGAAGGTTGCCGAGACCGGCATTATTAAGGTAAGTTTGAGCCCATTGGGTCTCGCCCGACACATCGGGATTGGTGAAAAGGGTAGGGTCGATGAGGTACTCGACCTCAAAAGTCTTCGCGGCCCACCATTCATTAGGTTGCACCATGTTAGTGGGTGGTGGCGGCATGGGTGTGGACTCGCGGGAAGACTAGCGCGAAAATGCGCTCGTCGAACCGGAGGTGGTCTCCGATGCCGACGGTGATGGAGTCCTCACCGGCGATGGGGTAGGTGGTGGTGGTGCGGCATTCTTACGCCGGACCTGTAGCTTGGAGGTTGTCTTCTTCAAAGACAATCGGGTTTTAGGCAGCATTTTGGCGAAATTACAAAAATCTAGGTTTCCTCTAGTTCAAATTGAAAGGAAAACACAAATTTTAGGGTTTACCGTGGGTTTTCGATCCAAAATAGGCGATCGCGGTCCGAAGTCGATTCGAAATGCCCCAAACCCTAGCTCGGATGGATGGCCGGAGAAGAAGAAGAACAGGTGCTCAAAAACGCAAAGTCCAAATGATTTCCGATGGGGAGAAAAATCCCCAATTTTATATATATAGGCTCCGGCTCGATTAATCGAAATCCAGAATCGATTAATCGAGATTCAAAACTAGGTTAAGCCGCGCAAAATCGATTAATCGATTTCCCAAATCGATCAATCGAAAGTCAAAATCGATTTCCCAAATCGATCAATCGAAAGTCAAAATCGATTAATCGAAAACATTTCAATTAATCGAAATCGTATCCGTTTAAAAATTTAAGTTTTAGAGCTCACTGGCGCGAGCCAGTAGATTAATCAAAATCCATTTCGATTAATCAAATTTTCAAAATCAATTAATGGAAATTCACTTCGATTAATCGAAATCGTGCAGTCCCTTCCAAAAATATCAGGATTCTTTAAGTTATTTGATTAGTCGAACTATGGTTCGATTAATCGAAATTTCAAATTGATTAATCGAATTCTACTTCGATTAATCGAAATCGTTTCTCTGACTTAGAATTTTCATAGTTCCTTTAAGTCATTCGATTAATCGAATTTCCAGTTCGATTAATCGAAATTGCAAATCGATTAATCGAAAACTGCTCGATTAATCGAAAACTTAAATCGATTAATCGAAACCAAAATCGATTAATCGAAACCAAAATCGATTAATCGAATTCCCAATTCGAGTAATCGAATTCCCAAAATCGATTTATCGATCCCAAATCGATTAATCGAAATTATAAATCGATCAATCGAAATTGCATTCTGTGTCTGTTCTAACTCTCATCCCAATTTTCAGTCACTGGCACATGCCAGTCGGCTAATCGAACAAAATCGATTAGTCGAAATTCCAAATCGATTAATCGATTTGAAATTCGATTAATCAATTTTGCCCAATTTCTGCAGATTTTCAAGTTCTTTGGTTCTTTGATTTCTCTTGGTAGTTTATGACATGAAGTAGCTCATAGTTCCATAAAAACACATACACTTGGTCATGTGCATACAAAATCTGTTCCTTAAATCATACTTTGATCAAGACTTCCATTGATTTACAAGTATTGTGAAAATCTACAAACATGCTTGTGGTTTATATTGGATTCTCACGTCGTTGGAAACAAGGCTGGATATTGTTCTTTCACATCGGCCTCTTGTTCCCAAGTAGCCTCTTCCTTTGGAAGATTGTTCCACCGGACTAGCACTAAGGGAATCACTTTAGTGCGCAGTACCTGTTCCTTTCGATCTAAGATTTCCACTGGTTCCTCTATCATGCTCATGTCCTCACACATCTCCATAGGTTGACTTCCTAACACATGAGATGGATCGTTCACATACTTTCTGAGCATCGATATGTGGAAAATGTTATATGTAATCAAGCAATGTGGTAAGCCAATGCGATACGCAACTTCACCTACGCGTCCCAAAATTTCAAATGGTCCAACATAACGTGGGCTTAACTTCCCTCTCTTGCCAAATCTCATTACGCCCTTCATAGGTGACACTTTCACAAACACGTGCTCACCCACTTTATAGTCGACATTAGTCCGCTTCATGTCGGCGTAACTTTTCTGTCTACTCTGTGCTGACTTCAGCCTTTCTCTGATTATTCGAATGACGGTGGCATTGTCTTCAAGTAGTTTTGGCCCTAAAATAAATTTCTCACCTGTTTCTTCCTAATTGAGGGGTGATTTGCATCGTCGTCCATACAGAGCTTCATACGGTGCCATGCCAATGCTACTGTTGTTGTATGTGAATTCGGGCAACGGTAGATACTCATCCCAGTATCCTTGCATATCTAGCATGCACGCTCTGAGCATGTCTTCTATCACTTGGTTCACTCGCTCTGTCTGCCCATCAGTTTGAGGATGGAAAGCTGAACTAAAGTCTAGTCGTGTTCCCATTCCTTCTTGAAATTTCTTCCAAAACTTGGACGTATATAGTGGATCACGATCTGAAACTATGCTGCTTGGAATCCCGTGTAGTCTTACAATCTCTCTCATATATAAGTCTTCCACTTCCCCGCCAGTATACATCATTATGCGGCAAAAAGTGTGCTGATTTGGTCAATCGGTCCACGACGACCCAAATGGCATTGTGTCGCTTGGCAGTACGGGGCAATCCAACAATGAAATCCATCGAGATCGATTCCCACTTCCATTCTAGGATTGGTAGAGGCTGCAATAGTCCAGCAGGATGTCTATGATCAATCTTCACTTGCTGACAAGTCAAACACCGTGACACGTATTCGGCCATGTCTTGCTTCAGACCTCTCCACCAGTAGTTCTTTTTCAAGTCTTGATACATTTTGGTGCTTCCAGGGTGGATAGCATAATTTGACTTATGGGCTTCATCAAGAATGGTTCGTCTTAGATTGGCATTGTCCGAAATGCATAGACGGCCCTTAAACAATAAAGAACCATCTTCTTTAACTGAGAAGTCCGACCTGATGCCTTCACTCACGTCTTGATGAATCTTTGTTAATGCCGGATCTTTCATCTGTAGATCGTGGATATGCTCAAATATCACTGGCTTTACCGATATGTTAGCCAAAAAGGATCCGATAGCTTTTGACTCAATGTTCGCATCGTAGAGTGCCAGGTCTTCCAATAATTTCCATCGGTGCATACCCAAAATCAAACAAGCTAACTGAGCTGAACCCTTCCGACTCAAGGCGTCTGCTACTACGTTCGCCTTTCCTGGATGGTACTGTATAGAACAATCATAATCCTTGAGAAACTACATCCATCTGCGCTGTCTCATGTTGAGCTCTTTCTGTGTAAACAGGTATCGGAGGCTCTTATGATCGGTGAAAATTTCAAAAGTCTCACCATACAAGTAATGTCTCCAGATCTTGATGAAAGATGATCTTTGCTAGCTCCAAGTCATGAGTCGGGTAATTTTTCTCGTGTTCTTTCAACTGTCTTGATCCGTAAGCTATCACCTTCTTGTGTTGGTTGAGCACACAACCAAGGCCATTGTATGATGCGTCGCTGTACACGGCGTATCCTCCACTGCCTGAAGGAATCGCTAGCACTAGAGCTGAAGTGAGTCTCATCTTGAGCTCTTGAAAACTCTTCTCGCACGCCTCACTCCACTCAAATCTTGAATCTTTTCGTGTCAGCTTTGTGAGAGGTCCCGATATCTTTGAAAACCCCTCGACGAAACGTCGATAATAGCCTGCTAAGCCCAGAAAACTTCGGATATCGGTCACTGTCTTTGGTTGCTCCCATTTAACCACTGCTTCTATCTTTGCTGGATCTATAGTGACACCATGCTTTGAGACGACATGTTCCAAAAAGCTAACCTCTTCCAACCAAAACTCACATTTACTGAGTTTGGCGTACAATTGGTGTTCACGTAGCGTCTGTAGGGCAATCCTCAAGTGTTCTTCGTGTTCCGTCTTGGATTTGGAGTATATCAATATATCATCAACGAACACTACGACGCAGGAGTCCAAGTGTGGTTTAAACACTCGGTTCATCAGATCCATAAACGATGCTCGAAATTCAACCCAAACGACATCACAAGGAATTCATAGTGTCCATACCGTGTCCTGAAAGCTATCTTCTGGATGTCCTCTGCCTTGACTCGCAACTGATGGGTATCCAGATCTCAGGTCGATCTTGGAAAAATACCTTACTCCTTACAGTTGATCCAACAAATCATCAATTCTAGGCAAAGGATAGCGGTTCTTCACAGTGAGTTTGTTTAATTGTCGATAATCAATGCAAAGCTACATTGACCCATCTTTCTTCTTGACAAACAAGATCGGTGCTCTCCATGGAGACACACTCGGTCTAACAAACCCCTTGTCCATAAGCTCTTGTAGTTGTTCCTTCAACTCCTTTAACTCAGCAGGAGCCATTCGATATGGCGCTTTTGAAATAGGCTCCGTTCCTGGTGCTAAGTCGATGGCGAATTCTACTTCTCTCTCTGGAGGTAATCCAGGCAATTCTTCCGGAAATACGTCGGTGAAGTCTCGCACAACTGCTATCTCAGAAATGACATTCTTTTCTTCCTTGTCCTCCTTTAAGAAAGCCAAGTATCCACTGCAACCCTTTCTGATCATTTTCTCGGCCCTTACTGCTGAGATCGATGTAGCCTACCCTTGAAATCGAAATGATCTTCTTGTGTTGGGTCTGAAAATGACTACCTTGTTTTTGCAATCGACGGTTGTACAGTGCTGCGCCAACCAATCCATGCCAAGGATCACGTCAAACCCTTGCATGTCTAACAGTATAAACTTTGCTTCCAATTCATCCACCTCTAGGTCTTGAACTGCTGCAATGATGGATTTGCAAGCTAACTCTGTGTCCACTAACTCTCCAGTCGGAATAGACACAGATAGGACGAAGTCCAACGCCTCTAGAACAATCTTCATCCTCTTGGCGAAACGTGGAGTGACGAATGAGTGGGTAGACCCTGGGTCTATCAACACTCGAGCGTCATAACCAACGAAGCATCCTTTTTCATATATAGTTAAAGTACCTAGAGTATACATACATACACACAATAATTTACACATCAATTTACACCCCTAATTCACATATAAATTTAGTATTGAGAAAAAGAATCTATATAAATCCTAATGCACGCACCTTCTCTATCTAAAATTTTAATGAAATGGAAATTTCTTTAATTTAAAAGAGTCTCACCTTGGATGACGTCATGCACGTTCCCTGCTTCCTGAGCAGTGACTGCATAGGCTCTCCCCTGAACGACCGGCTTCCTTGCTTGAATGGGTCGTGGTGCTGCAACTGAAACCGTCTTTCTTTTATCCGTCTCGGGACAATCCTTGATCATGTGGGCCACCTTGCCACATCGGAAACAACCCTTAGTCCCCGCTCTGCAATCCACTGTTCTATGAGGCTGCCACACTTTGTGCAAGTCTCTCGAGGTGCGGAAGAAACAGTACGAGAACCCTGTGTGATAGTGGCGCCAGTAGACATGGCAGGGCTCTCATATCGTAAAGGTCTCCCCGACGCAAGTAATGGAAACCTCTGTTGGTTTTGTTGCTGCGCCGGCGTTCCAAAACCTCCTTAGAACTGTGGTCTCTGAGGTTGGGCCACGAACCTCGGCTTTTTGTTCACCGGTTCGTAGGTCCCCATCCTTCCTTGTTCATTTCCTCCTCTCTGCTGCTCCCTCTGTCTATATCTGTTATTGTTCTCCTCCTCTACAACCAACGCCTTGCTCATGACCTCTTCATAGGTCCTCAACTGAAATGGAGCTACGCCTCCCCTAACCTCAGGCTTCAAGCCTTGCTGAAACCTCTTCGACTTCATCACGTCGGTAGCGACGTAATCCGGAGCAAAATGGGCAAGTCGTAGAAACTCCACCCCATATTCTCTCACTGTCATTCTCCCTTGCACTAATTGTAGAAATTGTATCTCAAGTTGATTTCTTACTACTTCCGAAAAATATTGTTTGTTGCACTCCTCAACAAACTCCTCCCACGTCCAGGGCAACTCCGGGGTCTCCTGAGCCCTAGTCCGTATTACGGACTTTCACCAAGGCCCAGCCTCCCCATCCAACATATAAGCTGCCCATCTCACACTCTCATCTTCCGTGCATGTCAGCACGCTAAAGACTTTCTCCATCTCCATAAGCCAATTCTCAGCGGCCATTGTGTCTGCCTGCCCAGAAAATGAAGGAGGTCTCATCCTCCTAAACTCTGTAAAGGATGAGGGCACAGGCAGCGCAGGTCCTACAGGTGGTGTAGGTGGCTGCTGTTCTCTTGATGCATGAGCTGCAAAGGATGCGGCTTGTTGTGCCATGGCAGCTGCCATAGTCTCCATAGTGTGCATCATCCTTTGTCGCTCCTCTCTATCTTCCTGTCTTTCTCTCACTCTCTCCTGTTCTCTTAGATCTTGATCCTGACGATCTCGATCCTCTTCATCATGCTGTCTACTACTACTGCCCCCTGGGGCCTCAGTACCTCCTAAAGGCACTCTATTAGTAAGAGAGATATAATCATCTCCACTACGTAGACTCCTTTGTTGGCCTCCCCTTGGTCGGCCTCTTCCTCTAGATGACATTTGCGGCTGTATTTGAAACTAAAATTTCGTTAGCAGAAGCCCCTATGTTCTGACCAAAAGAACAATTGTCAGAATTGCTAAAAGAAATGGCTTTGATACCAACTGTGACAGCCCGGATTTCGGCACCCCGAAACCCGTGCCATCAGCACGATCATCTTGACCGTGCCCCTTAGCTAAGCATGGAACATTGGTATATCAAGCACAGAATTGAAATAGTAAATGAAACTGCAAAATTTAAATCGCTATATAAGCATTTCTCAAAAGACAGTTCTACCCTCATGCCTCTGCATGAATGGAGAACCGATCCGAACCATCGATGATAGCTAATCATCACAGATGGTTCGCCCAAAAGAAAGATCATGAATTTATACACATACATTGTTCAATCAAACAAGGCTTGGCATACCAAGCCATACAAATCTCTCCAAAAACTCTCAAAGCGGCACAACGGAGTCCTCTAAAAGAAATCCTCAGGAGGTGGCTCCAACTCGTCTCCAGCCGCAAGGTCTGACTCACCGGGGTCAGCGTCCCCTGAAGCCTCGGCAGCTGCTAGTAGTGGACCTGCGACGTATAGCCTATAGGGTGAGCTACATCCTAGCTCAATAGGGAACAAAATATAGTTGAACATATAAATTATTGCTCACATATATTCCATGATATGCCATGCATGATGTGTCTATGCAGTTACTGATGAAACCAGTTAAAAAGTATTATATTTTACTGGTAGTTTACTCATGTCTTTTATTTATTCATGAATGATGCTGAAAAGGCCTAAAGCAAAACTTAAACTTTCAACTTAAGTAATCCCCGAGCAATATAGCATCGAGCCCCGATGAGATACCCATCATCGTCATCTATATAGACAGTTTTAACGTATTCCCTGGAAATACAAATAGTACCCAAGCCCCTTTCCCCTGGGGATTGGTGGCTGGGTTTCACTAGTCTCAATCAACACCCCTGAGGTGTGCTTACTGTGTACGGATAAGCCTCCGTATTGGCCTACAGTTTCGCCGCCGTATCGGTCACGGATATCCTGTCGTGTCAGTCGTGGATATCCCGCCACGTCGGTGGGGTACCCTATCAAACCTCAAATAACAAAAATATCGGTGCCTTACATATAGTTATTCACGGTGTCAGTGTGCTATCTTATATCAGTTAGGCCCTATTAAACATGATTCAATCTTGGATACATCCCTGGGATGTATCAATTCACTTGCATCACACCTGATGCTCTTATCTCTTTACTTCCTCATCCCCTGGGGATGGCTCATCATGATTACTTTTATTGATGTCACACACACACACTTTTTCACAAACTCTTTAAGGAATAAAACATTTGAATTTAAATTTATATCACTACATACATGCTCTTGCAAATTAAAGTACATGTTCAAGGAGTTCCTTACCTCAAGTCTTCGTTTGATCACGCATCAAGGTCCCACGTGGCTCCTTGTGCACTAGCTCATACGTACCACCTATGGTACCACATAACATGTGAAACACATCACTAAGGATGCAATAAAGGAGGTCCAAGACCCCCCAAAAATCTTAAAGTCAAACTCAGAAGTCAACATCAATTGGCCCAATCGATTAATCGATTAATCAAAAGTCAATATCGATTAATCGATTCTCAAATCGATTAATCGAGATTCCCATTCGATTAATCGAAACCCAATTCGATTAATCAAAATTCTCTGCTCTATCAAGTCGATTCTCAATTCGAGTAATCGAATTTCCAAAATCGATTAATCGATCCCAAATCGATTAATCGAAATTACAAATCGATTAATCGAATTTTCATTTCGATTAGTCGATTTCATCAAGCCCATTTCTTTTCTCCACTGGAGTCCACTGTAGGCTCCCAGTCGATTAATCGATTCTCAATTCGATTAATCGAAATCCAAAGTCGATTAATCGAAACCCAATTCGATTAATCGAGATCGGGGTCCTCTGACTTTTCAACTTCTTTACCAATTTCGATTAATCGAAACCCAATTTCGATTAATCGAAATTGCCAGATTCAGCCCCCTTCTGGCTGCACTTCTCAATCTCTTTCCTTACTTCTTCCTCCATTTTTCTAAGCTTTTTACCCTACATTTTACACCATTTCTAACTACAATTTAACCCTTTAATTCATGCATTTAAACTAGAACAATCTTACCTTCAATCAATCTCAAATTGATTTCAAATCGAGTGATTGGAAAGGCTAGGGTTCCAGCTTTAGCTTGAACGGATTCTCCGCGTCGATTCGGTCTCTTTAATGCTAGAATCCCCCTTCCAATCACTCACAATAACTCTTGTTCAATCTCGTTACTCCTCTCTCTCTCTTCTTTACTCCTCTCTCAACAACCAAGATACAGATTTTAGGGTTATTAAACCCTTTTATATCTCCCCTTCCTTGTGTGTTGAGCACATACACCGCTGTAGGTGTATCCGACTTCACATTCACATCACACACCACACAATCACTCAAACCATCACATCTCATCTGTTCATCACACTCTATGTCAACCATTAAACTCCTAATTGGTCAAACCTGCGACCAATCGGGCACAGATCCCGAGGTCACTGTTTAACGTGATTTTTTGGGATATTACACAGTATCTATAATCTCTCTCTCTCTCTCTCTCTATATATATATATATAATAGTAAAAACCCATTTTTCTTAAGGGCAAAAGAGTCTAACCATAAGAACTAGCATTTATTGGAAGAAAAGAGACCCCATGCCTCACAACTGGTGAGAAGGTACCATATATATATATATATATATATATATATATGTGAGCCGGTTAGGTCCTCCAATGGAGGACGGTGACCGTCCTCCAAGATCCATGTGGCGCTCCACGTGGCACCCAAAACACTTTTTGGGTGCCACGTGGAATGTTGGAGGACGGATCCCTTTTCCTATATATATATATATATATATATATATAATATACAATCCTAATAGGTAAGGTGTACATGCTTCACTGTCAACTAAATCCCATGAGTTTATTTTGGCATGTATCACTTGTTGGGCACATATAATTTAACTATATACAGAATAGTTAAATCCCCATCTATTAATATTAATATACTACAAAAATCAAGACCATCGATTTATCACAAAATGTTACTTATTTTATTTATTTACAACATACTAGAAGAATTTATTTTTAAAAAGATTTGTTGAAGAACAATCCTACATATACGTGTTCTATATCAGATATTTATCACATTTGTTATTTTCTAAATATAAATAATATACACGACGACTGCCATATTATGCTAGAGGTGCTGATTTTCTTCTTTGTATTTTGCAGAGAAAAAAAGAAAAAGAATAAATAAAATAAAACTAATAAGAAAAGAGGTTATACATAGAAGTGGAGATTCTCGTGCGTTTTTATTCAACAATTAAAATACCTAGTGTGAAGCAATTACTGTATAACGCAAAAAGAAAAATAATAAAAGTAAAAATAAAATAAGGATTAATTATATTTTCAATTATAAAAGAATATTATCTAAAAATAAATCTAGATTCTTTTTATTAGTCCGTCGATATGCGATCGAACGTATCCTATGCGACGGGATCTGAGAAGGACGAGGTGGATGGATGGGTACCCACCTCTTAAAGCGTGTTCGACAGATTGACGGTGATTAGGGCAATAGAAATCAGCGTCCACGTCAGTGGCGTATGCACGTGTAAGGGAATGGGGGCCCGGGCCCCCATAAGCAAATTTAAAATCTCTTTAAGCCTTCTTAGAAATTTTTAAATGCCACCTTAATTTGTTTCTAGGGCCCCCATAAAAAAAACTTTAAAAATACTTTTATAAGTTACAATTAGGTTGGAAATAATTAAACCCCATTCTCAAAAGCAAACACCTTTTTGGCTTTTTAGACAGCGACTCTCCTCTCATTGTTTTTTATTCTTTTATTTCTTCTTTACCTGTGCAAACCCTTTTGTTATTTTTTCTTTCCCTGCGCAAACCCTTATGAGAGAGTAGAGATGCAGACGCTCCATGGCCCATCAGCCCATTCCAATGATGCCATCACTCTCTCTCTCTCTCTCTTGCGTCTAGGGATTAGATATCTAGCTTTCTCTGAGTTTTGTGTGCTCCAGCCTCCACGCCTCCACTCCACGGTGTCATCGCCGAGTTGCTCAATGCCTCAACCCGCGTCGCATCGCTACCTCGCCGGTATTGGGATTGGGGCCATCGAGCCATCTGCAAATTCAAGTATTGCCGTATTGGACCCTCCATCCTACATGTATTATCTCTCTCTCTCTCTCTCTCTCTCTCCCCCTAAATCCCTAAATTTCTAAACCCTAAATCTCTAAATTTATCTTAGTTTACAATCGATCTTTCTGTTTCGCTTATTTTGCAAGACCTCTTCTAGCCTCCCGATTTAGATAATAGATTAGGCTAATAGTTTTGTTTTTATTATCCCTTTTTAGGCATTTAGATCACAGTGGTAAATGATGAGTAGTGAAATGTGATGATATTTCACCCCTAAATACCTACATTTAGCTATCCGATGAAGGCTATCTGATGAGAATTATTAGATTTAAAGTGTTTCAGGTAAATACAAGCCAAGTGTGGAAAACAGCCCAAGAATTTTGAAAATAATGTCAAAACACTGCAATGTTGGGTCATCGAGAACTTGGTGCTACTTGCGTCTCAATTTGGACCTTCAAGACGGCCGAATTATGAAATTGTTAAAATACAAAAGTTGTAGATCTTTTTGTCAGCTTTCCAACAGCGTAAGAATCACCTCAATCCGAGTTCGGGACAAAACGTTATGGCTAACATACCGAAGCAGTATTTGATGCAAAAGTGGGCTGGAATTCACGGATTTCTGGGAGCTCGATGCATCGACCCTTTTGGTCGATTAATCGAGGAGAAAATAGTGTTAGACACGGAACTGACACTTTAAAGCTGATTTTGAGCCTCTTTTGTGGGGTCGATGCATTGACCCTATTGGGTCGATTAATCGACCCTAAATTGTCGAGTTGGAGACTTCTGCGACCGGGAATCTATTTAAAGCGACTGAAACACTTCGAGAATCAATGAGGAATTAGAGAGATAGAGATTAGAGTTTTTAGTTTTAGTCTTTATTTTTAGACATAGAAATAGAGAGTTTTTATTTATTCCTTTTTGAGAGCTTTGTTTCTTTAATTTCCAGTACTCATTCCTTCAATTTATTATTATTTTTGTTCAAGTGATTCCTGCATTAATTTCGTTTCTGAAGATCATCGTACTTTTAGATCAAAGTAATTTCTGTTAAAGTTTGAGGTATTTTTAATTCATTAAATTTATGTTATTTTTCCTTCCTTATTTATTTATGTCATTTAATTACAATATGTGTGGCTAAATTCATAGGGATGGGGATCTAATGATTCCCATTCGAGGGATGTACTTTTAATAATATAAATTTAGGATTAAAATATGAGATCTTATTTTATGGTTGTTGTTCTATCATGAACGGATGAAATTCCCGCCATTAACCGGGATCGCGTGTGCCGAGCCATGCTCGGGATCTCAGATCTGTGACGGTAATTTTACCCAATCATTGTTATATGGTCTTTTTGCTTTCATCGTGTGGATATAATTACGATTATGACCCGGGATTGAGTGTGCCGAGCCATGCCTTGGATCTTATGTAATAGCCCGAAAAATCATGCTAAACTATGACCTCGGGATCCGTGCCCGATCGGTCACAGGTTTGACCAATTAGGAGTTCGATAGTTAGTGTAGAGTGTAATGAGTGAATGGGATGTGATGGGTTGAATGTCTATGTGGTGTGTGTTGTAAATGTGAAGTCGCATACACCTATCGCGGTGTATGTGCTCAACACACAAGTGAGAAAAGAGATAAAAGGGTTTAATAGCCCTAAAATCAAGGGTTTGGTTGTTGAGAGAGAAGTAAAGAAGAGAGAGAGAGAAGAGTAAAGAGAGTGATTAATACAAGGAGAAAATGCTAGTTGAAGAAGGGAGATTCGAGCAATAAGCGTCGGATTCGACGCGAGGATTCCGCTTGAAGCAAAGCTGGAACCCTAGCCTTCCAACCACTTGATTTGAAATCAATTTGAGATTGATTCAAGGTAAATTTTTGTGAATAAAATGCATAGATCGTAGAGGCTAAATTGTAGTTGAAAATGGTTTAAATCATAGGATAATGGTTTAGAAAAATAGAGGAAAAAGTGTGGAAAAGGATTAGGAAGAACAGCTCGAAATGGGCTGAATCTGACAATTTCGATTAATCGAAATTGGGTTTCAATTAATCAAAATTGGCCAGGAAGTTGAAAAGTCAGGGGACCCCGATTTCGATTACTCGAATTGGAGTTCGATTAATCGACCTTGGATTTCGATTAATCGATTTGGGTATCGATTAATCGACTGGGAACCTCCAGTGGACCCCAGGGGACTGGAGGAAAAGACTTGGGAAAATCGACTAATCGAAATGGGATTTCGATTAATCGATTTCAATTTTCGATTAATCGATTTGAGATCGATTAATCGACCTTGGAAACTCGATTACTCGAATTGAGAATCGACTTGGAGGAACAGAGAATTTCGATTAATCGAATTAGGATTCGATTAATCGAATGAAAATCTCGATTAATCGATTTGAGAATCGATTAATCGATATTGACTTTCGATTAATCGATTTTGGAAATCGATTAATCGAATCAGATTCGATTAATCGATTTTGGAATTCGATTAATCGAATCAGATAATTTATGTTGACCTTTGAGTTTGACTTTAAGATTCTTGGAGGGTCTTAGACCTTCTTTATTGCATCCTTTGTGATGTGTTTCACCTGTTATGTGGTACCATAGGTGATACATGTGAACTAGTGCACAAGGAGCCATGCGGGACCTTGATGCATTGAGCAAACAAAGACTTGAGGTAGGGAACACCTTGAACATGTACTTTATTTTACAAGAGCATGTATGTAGTGATATAGAATTCAATTCAAACGTTTATTTGCTTAAGAATTGTGAAAAGTGTGTGTGCGTGTGACATCAATAAGAGTAATTATAATAAGCCATCCCCAGGGGATGAAGAAGTAAAGAGATGAGAGCATCAGGTGTGATGCAAGTAAATGGATACATCCCAGGGATGTATCCAAGATTGAATCATGTTTGATAGGGCCTAACTGATATAAGATAGCACACTTACACGGTGAATAACTATATGTAAGGCACCAATATTTTTGTTATTTGAGGTTTGATAGGTTACCCCACCGACGTGACGGGATATCCACGACTGACACGACAGGATATCCGTGACCGATACGGCGGCGAAACCGTAGGCCAGTGCGGAGGCTTATCCGTACATAGTAAGCACACCCCAGGGGTGTTGATTTGAGACAAGTGAAACCCCGCCACCAATCCCCAGGGGAAAGGGGCTTGGGTACTATATGGTATTCCCAGGGAATACGTTAAAACTGTCTATATAGATGACGATGAAGGGTATCTCATCGGGGCTCGATGCTATATTGCTCGGGGATTACTTAAGTTGAAAGTTTAAGTTTTGCTTTAGGCCTTTTCAGCATCATTCATGAATAAATGAAAACATAAGTGATTAACAGTAAAAATGAAATGCTTTTAACTGTTTTCATCAATAACTGCATAGACACATCATGCATGGCATATCATGGAATATATGTGAGTTATAATTTATATGTTCAACTGTGTTTGTTCCCTATTGAGCTAGGATGTAGCTCACCCTATAGACTATACGTCGCAGGTCCACTACTAGCAGCTGCCGAGGCTTCAGGAGACGCCGACTGAGTCGGACCTTGCGGCCGGCGAAGAGTTGGAGCCACCTCCTGAGGACTTCTTCTAGAGGACTCCGTTGTGCCACTTTGAGGGCTTTTTGAGAGAGAATTGTACGACTTGGTATGTCAAGCCTTGATTTTGTTTAAACCATGTATATATGGAGTTGGGATTATTCTTTTGGGGATGAACCATCCGTGATGATTGCTATCATCGATGGTTCGGATCGGTTCTCCATTCATGCAGAGGCATGAGGGTAGAACTGCCTTTTAGGGAATTGTTTACTATAGATTTAAATTCCGTAATTTCGTTTATTATTCTATTTCATGCTTGATATACCAATGTTCCGTGCATAGCTAAGGGGCACGGTCAAGATGATCGTGCTGATGGCACGGGTTTCGGGGTGTCGAAATTCGGGCTGTCACAGTTGGTATCAGAGCTATTTTCTTTTAGTAATTCTGACAATGATTCTTTCGTCAGAACATAGGGGCTTCTGCTAACGAAACTTTAGTTTCAAATGCAGCCGCAAATGTCATCTAGAGGAAGAGGCCGACTAAGGGGAGGCCAACAGAGGAGTCTACGTAGTGGAGATAATTACATCTCTCCTACTAATAGAGTGCCTTTAGGGGGTACTGAGGCCCCAGGGGGCAGTAGTAGTAGACAGCATAATGAAGAGGATCGAGATCATCAGGATTAAGATCTAAGAGAACAAGAGAGAGAGAGAAAGACAAGAGAAAAGGATGATGCACACTATGGAGACTATCCATGGACAAGAGAACAAAGAGCCACCTACACCACCAGAGGACTCAGCGTGTCTGTGCCCTCATCTTTTACAGTAATTTAGGAGGATGAGACCTCCTTGATTTTCTCGGTGCACATACAATGGCCACCGAGAACCGGGCTTATGGAGATGGAGAAGTCTTTAGCGGCCGACATGCACGGAAGATGAGAGTGTGAGATGGGCACATGTTGGATGGGGAGGTGGCCTTGGTGGAAGTCCGTGATACACTGGCCTGTGGAGACCCCAGAGTTGCTTTGACTTGGGAGGAGTTTGTTGAGGAGTTCAACAAACAATATTTTCCGTAAGTGGTGAGGAACCAATTAGAGATACAATTCCTACAGCTTAGTACAAGGAGGATGAGAGAGAATATGGGTGGAGTTTCTACGACTTGCCCGCTTTGCTTTCGGATTACGCTGCCATCAAGTGATGAAGTCCAAGAGGTTTCAAAGAAGGTTTGAAGCTCAAGTTAGGGGAGGCGAGTCTATTTCAGCTAAGGACCTATGAAGAGGTCATGAGTAAGGCATTGGTTGTGGAAGAAGAAAATACAAATAGATATAGACAGAGAGAGCAACAGAGAGGAGGAAATGAACAAGGAAGATCGGGGCACTACGAACCGGTGAACAAAAAGCCGAGGTTCGAAGCCCAAAATCAGAGACCACAGCCCAAGGGGTTTCAAGACCGCCAAAGAACAACAACACCAACAGAGAGGTTTCCATTACTCGCCGGGAGACCTTTACGCTATGAGAGCCCCGCCATGTTCATCGCGCCACTATCACACAGGGTTCTCGTATTGTTTCTTCCGCACCTCGGGAGACTTGCGCAAAGTGTGGCAAGCCTCATAGGACGGTGGATTGTAGATTGGGAACTAGGGGTTGTTTCCGATGTGGCAAGGTGGGCCACTTGACGAGATGGATAAGAGAAAAACGGTTTCAGTTGCAGCACCACGACCCATTCAAGCAAGGAAGCCGATCGTTCAGGGGAGAGCCTATGCAGTCACTGCTCAGGAAGCAAGGAACGTGCATGACGTCATACAAGGTGAGACCCTTTTAAAATTAAAGAAAATTTTCATTTCATTAAAATATTAGATAGAGAAGGAACATGCATCAGAAATTGAATAGATATATTTTTATAAATATACAAAAGCTGTATGTGAATTAAGAGTGTAAATTGATGTGTAAATTATTGTATGTATGTATGTATACTATAGGTACTTTAAACATATATGAAAAAGGATGCTTCGGTGGATATGACGCTCGAGTGTTGATAGACCCAGGGTCTACCCACTCATTCGTCACTCCATGTTTCGCCAAGAAGATGAAGATTGTTCCAGAGACGTTGGATTTCGTCCTATCTGTGTCTATTCTGACTGGAGAGTTAGTTGACACGGAGTTAGCTTGCAAATCCATCATTGTAGCAGTTCGAGACTTAGAGGTGCATGAATTGGAGGCAAAGTTGATACTGTTAGACATGCAGGGGTTTGATGTGATCCTTGGCATGGATGTTGGCGCAAAGACAGTAAACCGCCGATTGCAAGAATAAGGTAGTCATTTTCGCACTCCAACACAAGAAGATCATTTCGGTTTCAAGGAGTGAGGTCGCTTATCAAGCATCGATCTCAAAGAAGAAGGGCCGAGAAAATGATAAGAAAAAGTTGCAGTGGATACTTGGCTTTCTTAAAGGAGGACAAGGAAGAAAAGAACGTCATTTCTGAGATAGCAGTTGTGCGAGACTTCGCCGACGTGTTTCCAGAGGAATTGCCTGGATTACCTCCAGAGAGAGAAGTAGAATTCGCCATTGACTTAGCACCAGGAACGGAGCCTATTTCGAAAGCGCCTTATAGAATGGCTCCTGCTGAGTTAAAGGAGTTGAAGGAATAACTACAAGAACTTATGGACAAGGGGTTTGTTAGACCGAGCGTGTCTCCATGGGGAGCACCGGTCTTGTTTGTCAAGAAGAAGGATGGGTCAATGTGGCTATGCATTGACTATCGACAATTGAACAAACTCACTGTGAAGAACCGCTACCCTTTGCCTAGAATTGACGATCTATTCGACCAACTGCAAGGAGCAAGGTATTTTTCCAAGATCGACCTGAGATCTGGGTATCATCACTGATAAAGGTCGAGGACATCCAGAAGACAGCTTTCCGGACACGGTATGGACACTATGAATTCCTTGTGATGCCGTTTGGATTGACGAATGCTCCGGCGTCGTTTATGGATCTGATGAACCGAGTGTTTAAACTACACTTGGACTCCTGCGTCGTAGTGTTTGTTGATGATATACTAATATACTCCAAATCCAAGATGGAACACGAAGAACACTTGAGGATTGCTCTACAGACACTACGTGAACACCAATTGTACGCCAAACTCAGCAAGTGTGAGTTTTGGTTGGAAGAAGTTAGCTTTTTGGGACATGTCTCAAAACATGGTGTCACTGTAGATCCAGCAAAGATAGAAGCAGTGGTTAAATGGGAGCAACCAAGGACAGTGACCGATGTCCGAAGTTTTCTGGGCTTAGCAGGCTATTATCGACGTTTCATCGAGGGGTTTTCAAAGATATCGGGACCTCTCACAAAGCTGACACGAAAAGATTCAAGGTTTGAGTGGAATGAGGCATGCGAGAAGAGTTTTCAAGAACTCAAAACGAGACTCACTTCAGCTCCAGTGCTAGCGATTACTTCGGGTAGTGGAGGATACACCGTGTACAGCGACGCGTCATACAATGGCCTTGGATGTGTACTCAACCAACACAAGAAGGTGATAGCTTACGGATCAAGACAGCTGAAGGAACACGAGAAAAATTACCCGACTCATGACTTGGAACTAGCAGCAGTCATTTTTGCGCTGAAGATTTGGAGACATTACTTGTATGGTGAGACTTTTGAAAATTTCACCGATCATAAGAGCCTCCGATACCTGTTTACACAGAAAGAGCTCAACATGAGACAGCGCAGGTGGATGGAATTCCTCAAGGATTATGATTGCTCCATACAATACCATCCAGGCAAGGCGAATGTAGTAGCCGATGCTTTGAGTCGGAAAGGTTCAGCTCAGTTAGCTTGTTTGATTTTGGGTATGCACCGATGGAAATTATTGGAAGACCTGGCATTCTATGATGCGAACGTTGAGTCAAAGGACATCAGATCCTTTTTGGCTAACATATCAGTAAAGCCAGTGATATTTGAACATATCCACGATCTAGAGATGAAAGATCCGGTATTAATAAAGATTCATCAAGACGTGAGTGAAGGCATCAGGTCGGACTTCTCAGTAAAAGAAGATGGTTCTTTGTTGTTTAAAGGCCGTCTCTGCATTCCGGACAATGCCGATCTAAGGCGAACGATTCTTGATGAGGCCCATAAGTCAAATTATGCTATCCACCCTGATAGCAGCAAAATGTACCAAGATTTGAAAAAGAACTACTGGTGGAGAGGACTGAAGCAAGACGTGGCCGAGTACGTGTCACGGTGCTTGACTTGTCAGCAAGTGAAGGTTGATCATAGACATCCTGCTGGACTATTGCAACCTTTACCAATCCCAGAATGGAAGTGGGAATCGATCTCAATTGACTTCATTGTTGGATTGCCCCGTACTGCTAAGAGACACAATGCCATTTGGGTCGTCGTAGACCGATTGACCAAATCAGCGCACTTTTTGCCGTACAATACTACGTATACGGCAGGAAGACTGGCAGACTTATACATGAAGGAGATTGTAAGATTACATGGGATTCCAAGCAACATAGTTTCAGATCGTGATCCACTATATACATCCAAGTTTTGGAAGAAATTTCAAGAAGGAATGGGAACACGATTAGACTTTAGTTCAACTTTCCATCCTCAAACTGATGGGTAGACAGAGCGAGTGAACCAAGTAATAGAAGACATGCTCAGAGCATGCATGCTTGATATGTAAGGATACTGGGATGAGTATCTACCGATGCTCGAGTTCGCATACAACAACAGTTTCCAAACGAGCATTGGCATGGCACCGTATGAAGCTCAGATGGACGCATTTATGCAAATCACCCTCAATTGGGAGGAAACAGTGAAAAATTTGTGTTAGGGACCAAAACTACTTGAAGATAATGCTACCGCTTGCTCAATTATCGAGAAAGGTTGAAGACACAGAGAGAGTAGTAGTAGAAAAGTTACGCCGACATGAAGCGGACTAGTGTCGACTATAAAGTGGGCGAGCATGTGTTTGTGAAGGTGTCACCTATGAAAGGTGTAATGAGATTTGGCAAGGGAGGGAAGTTAAGTCCACGTTATGTTGGACCATTCGAAATTTTGGGACGCGTAGGTGAAGTTGCATATCGCATTGGTTTACCACCGCTGTTTGATCGAGTGCATTATATTTTCCACATATCGATGCTCAGGAAGTACGTGAATGATCCGTCTCATGTATTAGGAAAGCAACCTATAGAGATGTGCGAGGACATGAGCATGATAGAGGAACCAGTGGAAATCTTGGATCAAAAAGAACAAGTACTGCGCACTAAAGTGATTCCCTTAGTGCTTGTTCGGTGGAACAATCATCCAAAAGAAGAGGCTACTTGGGAACGAGAGGCCGATGTGAAAACAATATTCAGCCTTGTTTCCAACGACGTGAGAATTCAATGTAAACCACAAACATGTTTGTGAAATCTCCACTATACTTGTAATTCAATGGAAATTTTGATCCAATCTGATTTAAGGAACAAATTTATATGTACATGATCAAGTGTATGCAACTCTATGGAACTATGAACCACTTGATGTCATAAACTACCAAAAGAAATCAAAGAACCAAAGAACTTGAAAAATCTGGAGAAATTGGGCAAAACCGATTAATCGAATTTCAAATCGATTAATCGATTTGGAATTTCGATTAATCGATTTTGTTCGATTAGTCGACTGGCATGTGCCAGTGACTGGAAATGGAAATGAGAGTTAGAATGTAAATAGAAAGCAATTTCGATTGATCGAGTTATAATTTTGATGAATCTATTTGGGATCGATTAATCGATTTTGGGAATTCGATTAATCGAATTGGGAATTCGATTAATCGAACTGCAAGTTCGATTAATCGAGCAAACTGGGAATGTTAGAACAATTGGGAGTAAACTAATGAAATTTCGATTAATCGAAGCAGTTTCGATTAATCGATTTTGGATTTCGATTAATCGAAATGGTTTTCGATTAATCGATTTACTAAAGGGACTTGGAAGAAATTGAAGGCAGATAGACGATTTCGATTAATCGAAGTGAATTTCGATTAATCGATTTTGAAATTTCGATTAATCGAAATGGATTTCGATTAATCGAATATTTAATGAATTCTGGAAGTTTAGAAGTTACTGCACGATTTCGATTAATCGAAGAGAATGTCGATTAATCGATTTTGAAATTTTGATTAATCGAAATGGATTTCGATTAATCGACTGGCTCGCGCCAGTGAGCTCGAAAACTTGAATTTTAAACGGATACGATTTCGATTAATCGAATTTAACTTTCGATTGATCGATTTGGGAAATCGATTAATCGATTTTGCGCTCCTTAACCTAATTTTGAAATTCGATTAATCGAATCTGAAATTCGATTAATCGAATCTGAAATTCGATTAATCGAAGCCAGTCTATATATATTGGAGTTAGGGTTTTGGTACCCATTCGAAATTCTCAAACTTGGGCGCCATTCCTCTTTCTCCTTCCTCTTCTCCAACCGGTCAAGACGAGCTAGGGTTTTGGGGTTTCTTTCGTCTATTCCGGATCAAGATCGCCAACTTTGGATCGAAACTCTCCGGTAAACCCTAGATTTATACTTTCCTTTTCAATTGAACTAGATAAACCCTAGTTTAGTGATTTTCCAAAAATGCCGCCAAAGACTCGGATGTCTTCGAAGAAGGCAACCACTAAGCTCCCGGTTCGGCGTAAGAACGCCGCGCCACCACCACCTACCCCATCGCCGGTGAGGACTCCATCACCGTCGGCATCGGAGACCACCCCCATGCCACCACCACCCACCAATGTCGAGCAACCAAATGAATGGTGGGCAGCCAAGACCTTCGAGGTCGAATATATTATAGACCCTACCCTATTCACAAATCCCGAATTACCGGGCGAGACCCAATGGGCTCGGAATTACCTCAACAACGCCGGTCTCGGCAACCTTCTCAAACCAATCCGGGGTTCCTACTACCCTAGGTTGGTTAGCTTATTTTACCAAGGGCTCGTAGATGGCCCTACCGACGACGTGGTTAAGACCACCATAGAGGGTCGGGAGTACATAATCACCCATCACCACATACACAGGGTACTCGAATGTTACCTCGATTTCACCCCAGAGACCACCCTATTCCCACCCTTCGAGGAGGACCCTCGATTTGAGGAGGTCATGACCCGCATGACCAATGGCAAGAAGGGGTCGGGATCCTCCATAAAGAGGGTTGACCTTCCACACTACATGTGGATGCTTGATTCAATAATCAAGTGCAACCTCTACCCTATGCGCCACGATACGGAGCGCGTGGACAAAGTGCAACAGGCACTTTATGCGGCCTTCAGGGTCGAGGTGGTTTGATGCTACCATGGTCATCCTAGAAGGATGAGGTACATCAAAGGAAAGTCGATGAAGGGCAACATGCGGCCCAAGGAGAAGATCATCTCGAGCATGTTGGAGTGTTACCCAATGATTCCTCCTACAAAGATCTCGCCACGAGGTGAGGGCTACGGATCGGTGAAGACCCAAGTCTTCATGGACCCGTAGCTATGCGGACCCTACTGACTCGGGTCCCGCTCCCGCCCAAAGAAGAAAGAAGAGAGTGAGGCAGCCACCACCGCCACCACCCCACCACCTCAAGAGACTCCACCCGTGGGTGGAGCACACCCTATCCCCGCCGAGCCATCCGTGGAGAGGGTTCCCTCCCACACCGCAGCCTCACCGACGCCACCTACCCACTCCGCGCCCGCGACACCCACCTCATCATACCGCCGGCGCGCCGCTCCATTCGGCCCTACCATCGAGGACGTGTTGGCTCGCATGGAGGCCAACAACGAGCGGATGAACCGGAGGATGGACTTCTTGATGTTCCACACCCTCCGCTACATCTACCCGACGGACTACCACCGCTACCTCGCCCAGGAGGAGGAGTGGATCGCTGGACGCACCGCCTTCCACAGAGGACCTGTCTTCCATCCCACCACTGCAGACGCGGCTCCTTCCACGTCCACATCCGCTCCGCCGACCGAGACGCCGCAGCCACTGACCACTACCAAAGACAGCCACCACCATCAGCCACCAAGCAGACACCACCTCAGAGCACCCGACCACCAGAGGGGACTGCTTGAGTCGTATTGTTATTTTGTATCAGTCATGAGTTTATACATGTATATTTTGTATGCCAACTTATTGGCGCTTTGTAAAATTTTCTGATATTCATAGAAAAAAAAAAAAAAAAAATTTGAGTACATTGTTTCAATTCCTTAAATTTACTTCTATGATTGTGTTGTGCATACTTAAATACGTCTGAGTCAACTGGACCACCTCCCCTGAGAGTGTGGGGGGGGAGAGAGAGAGACCCAGCCAGACAAACCTTGGGTTATTTTCGGGGATGAAAATTCCCAAGGTGGGGAGGATGTAATAGCCCGAAAAATCACGCTAAACTATGACCTCGGGATCCGTGCCCGATCGGTCACAGGTTTGACCAATTAGGAGTTCGATAGTTAGTGTAGAGTGTAATGAGTGAATGGGATGTGATGAGTTGAATGTCTATGTGGTGTGTGTTGTAAATGTGAAGTCGCATACACCTATCGCGGTGTATGTGCTCAACACACAAGTGAGAAAAGAGATAAAAGGGTTTAATAGCCCTAAAATCAAGGGTTTGGTTGTTGAGAGAGAAGTAAAGAAGAGAGAGAGAGAAGAGTAAAGAGAGTGATTAATACAAGGAGAAAATGCTAGTTGAAGAAGGGAGATTCGAGCAATAAGCGTCGGATTCGACGCGAGGATTCCGCTTGAAGCAAAGCTAGAACCCTAGCCTTCCAACCACTTGATTTGAAATCAATTTGAGATTGATTCAAGGTAAATTTTTGTGAATAAAATGCATAGATCGTAGAGGCTAAATTGTAGTTGAAAATGGTTTAAATCATAGGATAATGGTTTAGAAAAATAGAGGAAAAAGTGTGGAAAAGGATTAGGAAGAACAGCTCGAAATGGGCTGAATCTGACAATTTCAATTAATCGAAATTGAGTTTCGATTAATCGAAATTGGCCAGGAAGTTGAAAAGTCAGGGGACCCCGATTTCGATTAATCAAATTGGAGTTCGATTAATCGACCTTGGATTTCGATTAATTGATTTGGGTATCGATTAATCGACTGGGAACCTCCAGTGGACCCCAGGGGGCTGGAGGAAAAGACTTGGGAAAATCGACTAATCGAAATGGGATTTCGATTAATCGATTTCAATTTTTGATTAATCGATTTGAGATCGATTAATCGACCTTGGAAACTCGATTACTCGAATTGAGAATCGACTTGGAGGAACAGAGAATTTCGAATAATCGAATTAGGATTCGATTAATCGAATGAAAATCTCGATTAATCGATTTGAGAATCGATTAATCGATATTGACTTTCGATTAATCGATTTTGGAAATCGATTAATCGAATCAGATTCGATTAATCGATTTTGGAATTCGATTAATCGACTGAGATAATTTATGTTGACCTTTGAGTTTGACTTTAAGATTCTTGGAGGGTCTTAGACCTTCTTTATTGCATCCTTTGTGATGTGTTTCACCTGTTACGTGGTACCATAGGTGGTACGTGTGAACTAGTGCACAAGGAGCCACGCGGGACCTTGATGCATTGAGCAAACAAAGACTTGAGGTAGGGAACACCTTGAACATGTACTTTATTTTACAAGAGCATGTATGTAGTGATATAGAATTCAATTCAAACGTTTATTTGCTTAAGAATTGTGAAAAGTGTGTGTGCGTGTGACATCAATAAGAGTAATTATAATGAGCCATCCCCAGGGGATGAAGAAGTAAAGAGATGAGAGCATCAGGTGTGATGCAAGTAAATGGATACATCCCAGGGATGTATCCAAGATTGAATCATGTTTGATAGGGCCTAACTGATATAAGATAGCACACTTACACGGTGAATAACTATATGTAAGGCATCGATATTTTTGTTATTTGAGGTTTGATAGGTTACCCCACCGACGTGGCGGGATATCCACGACTGACACGGCATGATATCCGTGACCGATACGGCGGCGAAACCGTAGGCCAGTGCGGAGGCTTATCCGTACATAGTAAGCACACCCCAGGGGTGTTGATTTGAGACAAGTGAAACCCCGCCACCAATCCCCAGGGGAAAGGGGCTTGGGTACTATATGGTATTCCTGTGGAATACGTTAAACCGCTATATAGATGACGATGAAGGGTATCTCATCGGGGCTCGATGCTATATTGCTCGGGGATTACTTAAGTTGAAAGTTTAAGTTTTGCTTTAGGCCTTTTCAGCATCATTCATGAATAAATGAAAACATAAGTGATTAACAGTAAAAATGAAATGCTTTTAACTGTTTTCATCAATAACTGCATAGACACATCATGCATGGCATATCATGGAATATATGTGAGTTATAATTTATATGTTCAACTGTGTTTGTTCCCTATTGAGCTAGGATGTAGCTCACCCTATAGACTATACGTCGCAGGTCCACTACTAGCAGCTGTCGAGGCTTCAGAAGACGCTGACCCCGGTAGTCGGACCTTGCGGCCGGCGAAGAGTTGGAGCCACCTCCTGAGGACTTCTTCTAGAGGACTCCGTTGTGCCACTTTGAGGGCTTTTTGAGAGAGAATTGTACGGCTTGGTATGTCAAGCCTTGATTTTGTTTAAACCATGTATATATGGAGTTGGGATTATTCTTTTGGGGACGAACCATCCGTGATGATTGCTATCATCGATAGTTCGGATCGGTTCTCCATTCATGCAGAGGCATGAGGGTAGAACTGCCTTTTGGGGAATTGTTTACTATAGATTTAAATTCCATAATTTCGTTTATTATTCTATTTCATGCTTGATATACCAATGTTCCGTGCATAGCTAAGGGGCACGGTCAAGATGATCGTGCTGATGGCACGGGTTTTGGGGTGCCGAAATCCGGGCTGTCACATCTTAGATCTGTAATGGTAATTTTATCTTAATTACTACCTAATCTGAAATCAAGTGTGCGAAGCCATGCCCTTGATTTCCGACCTATGGTGGTATTCTTGTTAAAATTTTCACCCACTTTGGGGATAATTTTAATTTGAACCTGAGATCAAGTGTGTCGAGCCATGCCCTTGATCCCAGATCTATATATGAAAATCATCTAAGTCCTGATTGCAGGGATGCAACGTGGAACCTATCAGGGTTTTGACCATTTATCTTCCATAAAAGATATGTTTCAATGTTATATCTCATAGTTTAATCCGTAGATTTATATTATGAGAAGAACGGACCAAAGATTGGAGGATTTAGTATCTTCATCTTTACCTCTAATTTTGAATTATCAATTAAGTTTTAGTTTGTAGTCAGTAATGGTCATCTCACAAAATCAAATCATAAGACTGGTAGAATATTGTTAAATCTTAGTGGATTTCTTGAATTACTGTCGTATCTTTTTAGATCTTTCAAAATTAGTCCTCGTGGGAACGATCTCGTACTCTGTACCCACTATATACAATCTGATTCGTACGCTTGCGAGTAAAACATTACAATTAAAATTCACATCAAGTTTTTGGCGCCGTTACCGGGGAATTAAATTAAGAAAATCTGAATTTTTGGTAGACAGTAAATTTTAGAAATTTTTGGGGATTAAAATAGTATTTCTGCATAAAAAAAATAAATAAATAATTTTTTTTTTTGCAGAGAGTCGATGCATCGACCCCCAGTGTCGATTCATCGACCCCCTCTCGATTGATCGAGATTCACACTCGATCAATCGAGCCTTATTTAAAAAAAAATAATAATAATAAATAAATTTTTTGCAGAGAGAATCGATGCATCAACCCCCAGTGTCGATTCATCGACCCCCTCTCGATTGATCGAGATTCACACTCGATCAATCGAGCTTTAAAAAAAAAAAAAAAGTTTTTTTTTAAATTTTCTTGAGGTTTTCCTGCTCGAAACCTCCGCTCTGTGCGTCATTTACATACACACTAGGTCTTCTAAAAAAAGAACCTTTAGAGCCTTTAAATTCCGAGATCAAACGTGCTTGTCGGTCAAATAGTAAGGACGCTAGATCAAGGTAGAAATTTTCAAGTGAATCATCCACTGAAGTCAGTATGACTGACAACATGAATGGGCAACTTGAACAAGAGGAAGAACCAACATTGAGAGAATTGTTTTCTCCGATCACTATAAATACCCCATCATGTATTGTATACCCCGCCACACCTGGTGGCCGGTTTGAAATTCGTACAAATGTCATCCAAATCCTTCCAATCTTTCATGGCATGGAGAGAGAAGATCCATACCAGCACGTCAAAGACTTTGTCGAAGTTTGCTCATCTGTTTACCAAAACTTCAGCGAAGAATCTGTTAGGCTACGTTTGTTTCCTTTCTCTATAAAGGATAAAGCAAAAGCATGGTTAAATTCTCTACCATCAGGATCCATAACCACCTGGGATCAGATGGTCAAAAAGTTTCTGTCAATGTTCTTCCCTATGGCGAAGATGAATGTCCTTAGACGTGAAATCACGGATTTCACGCAAGAGGAAGATGAGAGATTATATGAAGCTTGGGATAGATTCATGGATCTCTTACTCAAATGTCCGCACCATGGATACTCAAAGTGGAGACTGGTTCAGTATTTCTACAATGGACTCAGTCAACCTAATAGACATCTGGTGGAGTCAATGAATGGCGGAGGATTCCTGAGTCTTAAGGAAACTGAATCTTATGCTTTCTTAGAAAAGCTGGCTGAGGATTCTCAGCACTGGAATTTCACAAAGACTCGGGAACAACCAGTCAAAGCTCGTGATCAAGCCGGGAGTTCAACCAAGAAAGGAGGACTATACGTAGTAAAGGATTCCCCGGATTTGATGGCTAAAATTGATTTCCTCACTCAACAAGTGGAGGAATTGAAATTAAAGAAGAATGTGCATATGGTAAATACACAACCTGAGCCATGTTCAATTTGTGTAAGTCCAATGCATATGGCAGATGATTGTCCTTCAATGCAGAACTATCATGAAGATACATCTGAACAGCTAAATGTTGTGAATAATTATGGGCGGAATCAAGGAAATATTTTCAATGAGAACAACCCAAATAGCTGGAGAAACCACCCAAATTTCTTATGGAAAAAAGATAATCAAAGAATACAACCTAGGAAACAGGGGACGAACTTTTATCCCCAACAAAATTTCAATCAAGGACCGCAGCAGAACTACGGTCAAGGGCAATTTCAGCAGCAAGGGTTCAATAATCCGAATCAATTTCAATACAATCAAAATTAGGTTGGGCAGTCACGGTAAATGAACCAGAACTTTCAGTTTGCACAACCAATGGGAGGTTATCAAAACCAACCACAGCAAAATTTTGTGCCAACATTTCCACCACCTGGATTTAACAATCCACAGGGGAATGCTGCCCAACGTCCTCATACACAAACTCCTTCTACTGAGGACCTGATGAAACTCATTCATTCTCATACATCCTCAATCTCCAAAATTGAGACCCAAATTGGGCAATTGGCAATTTTTCTCTGTGAAAGAGAAAAAAGATCGTTTCCTAGCCAACCAGTTCCTAATCCAAGAGGCCAAATGGTTGTTGAACAAACATCAACTTCAACACAAGAAGATGATCAATAACAAATTCGGGCGATTACAACATTGAGATCTGGAAAGCAGGTCGATAACAAAGTAGTGTTGCCAGATGAAGAGGAAAAGTCTGATGGAGAGAGGAAATCTAAAGAGAAAGAAGAAATTGATGATAAAATATAAGCAAAAGAAACATCAGAAGAAAAGAGTGAACAGAAGAGAAGTTTTGTTCCTAAAGTACCGTACCCGCAAAGATTGATGGCACCACTGAAAAATCGCGATGTGGAAGGAATGAATGAGATTTTCAAGCAATTAAAAATTAATATTCCTTTCCTCGATGCCATCCGCCAAGTGCCTGCTTATGCTAAATTTTTGAAGGAATTGGTCACAATTAAAAGAACGACAAATATTCCGAAAAAGGCTTTCTTAGCCGAGCAAGTTAGTTCAGTGTTACAAGCAAAGCTCCCGATCAAATACAAGGACCCAGGTTGTCCTACAATCTCGATCATCATCGGCGATAACTGTAATGATTAGGCCCTTTTAGATTTAGGAGCAAGTGTCAACTTGTTGCCTTATTCTGTGTACAAGGAGCTCAAGTTGGGAGAACTTAAGGCCACTGCGATGACCCTTCAGTTAGCTGATCGGTCCGTAAAGATCCCTCATGGAATTATGAAAGATGTCCTCATCAAGGTGGATTCTTTCTACTTTCTTGTTAATTTTGTTATTCTAGATACTGAATCGGCATCAAATTTGAAGAATAACATTCTAGTGATTCTAGGAAGGCCTTTTCTAGCAACCTCCAATGCGCTGATAAATTGTCGAAATGGGATCATGAATCTGTCATTTGGAAATATGATAGTGGAACTCAATATTTTTAATATTGCCAAGCAGCCCATAGAGGATGATGAACATGCACAAGCATGCATACTCGATGAAATCATTGAAGACATATTTCGTGCATCCGAAGCTGAAGATCCTTTAGCAGCTTGTCTTGCACATTTTGGAGAGAATTTTGATGTGGATCAACTGATCCAAGAAGTGAATCACATGTTGGACTCCACCCCACGTCTGGGAGAAGAAAAGGAAATAGAGTGTGGAACTCAAATTGAATTAATCAAGGAAAAGCCGAAAGAGGAGGAGAAAGTGTCCTTGAAACTTAAACCTCTTCCGGAAAATCTCAAGTATGTCTACCTGGGGGAGAATGAAACTCAACCTGTTATAATATCATCAACATTGGATGCGCGTCAAGAAGGCCAACTCATGAATGTACTCAAAGAGCACAAAAGTGCCTTCGGTTGGTCGATAAAAGATATCAAAGGCATTAGTCCCACGGTGTGTATGCATCGAATCCATTTGGAAGACAATGCTAAGCCTTCTAGGGAACCACAGAGGAGACTGAACCCTATAATGCAAGACGTGGTCCGAAATGAGGTAATCAAACTTCTAGATGCTGAAATTATATACCCCATCTCTGACAGTAAATGGGTCAGCCCCACACAAGTGGTCCCTAAGAAATAGAGAGTCACAATGGTGAAGAATGAGGAAAACATACTAGTCCCTACAAAAATTCAAACAGGGTGGAGAGTGTGCATTGATTATAGAAAGTTAAATTTGATGGCGAGGAAAGATCACTTTCCTCTTCCGTTTATCGATCAGATGTTGGAAAGATTGGTCGGGCATTAGTACTATTGCTTCCTCGATGGCTATTCCGGGTATAACCAAATAGTCATTGCACCTGAGGATAAGGAGAAGACCACTTTCACATGTCCTTTTGGTACTTTCTCCTACCGACGAATGCTGTTTGGGCTTTATAATGCACCAGCTACATTCCAAAGATGTATGCTGAGTATTTTTTTGGATATGGTCGAGCGATTCCTCGAAGTCTTCATGGACGACTTCTCGATCCATGGAAACAGTTTTGCTGACTGTTTGAATCATTTGTCACACTAGTGCTTGAACGATGCCAAGAGAAGAACCTTGTTCTTAACTGGGAAAAATGTCACTTCATGGTTAAAGATGGCATTGTTTTGAGACATATCATATCGTCCCAGGGTATCGAGGTCGACAAGGCCAAAGTTGATTTAATTGCTAATCTACCACCACCTAGGACAGTGAAGGAAATCATATCTTTTCTAGGCCACGCCGATTTTTATCGGCATTTTATTAAAGATTTCAGCAAGATAGCGCGACCGCTATGCAGTTTACTTTCAAAGGATGCCCCGTTCGTTTTTGATGATGAATGTTTGCGAGCCTTTGAAACCATTAAGGCCGAATTGATAAAAGCTCCAATAATTCAATCTCCGAACTGGGACATCCCGTTTGAAATCATGTGCGACGCCTCTGATTATGTAATTGGAGCTGTTCTGGGGCAACGAATAGAAAAATTACCGCATGTCATCTACTATGCGAGTCATACTCTCAACGATGCCTAGTTGAACTACTCGACCACCGAAAAGGAACTTTTGGCAGTAGTTTTCGCGTTGGATAAATTTCGATCCTATTTATTAGGATCTAAAGTCGTGGTATTCACAGATCACGCTGTTCTGCGCTATCTGTTCGCTAAGAAAGACGCTAAGGCACGTTTAATTATATGGATCTTGTTGTTGCAAGAGTTTGATTTTGAGATCAAGGATAAAAAAGGCTCAGAAAATGTGGTGGCAGATCACTTGTCATGAATAATTATTGAGAGATCTGATGAGCCTGCTCCAAGAGCCTGTTCTGATCTTGGAGCACTTCCCGGATGAACAGTTGTTCAGGATTGATTGCCCACCTTGGGATGCAGATCTTGTCAATTATCTAGTCACCGAGAAATTACCTCACCATTGGTCGAAGAATGAGAAATCCATTTTCTTAGCTCAGGTGAAACATTATTTTTTCGAAGATCCGTACTTATTCAAATACTATCCTGATCAAATCATACGAAGATGTATTCCTGAATCTGAGCAATCACGAATCATCTCGTTCTGTCATGAGTTAGCTTGTGGAGGTCACTTTAGTTTCAAAAAGACTGCAACAAAGATCCTCCAAAGTGGTTTTTACTGGCCGTCGATCTTTAAGGATTGTCATCAGCATTGCAAATCTTGTCACAACTGTCAAATGCTAGGCCGAATCTCAAAGCGCAACATGATGTCGCTCAATCCAATTTTAGAAGTTGAATTATTTGATGTTTGGGAGATCGATTTTATGGGTCCTTTCTCGAATTTGTTTGGAAATACGTTCATTCTTGTCGGTGTTGATTATGTCTCGAAATGGGTATTGGCTGTGGCGTGTAAATCGAATGATCACAGAGTGGTGATCAAATTTCTCAAGGACAAGTGTTTTCTTGTTTTGGCATTCCAAAGGCGATAATCAGCGATGGTGGAAAGCACTTTTGCAATAAAGTGTTCACTCAATTAATGAAGAAATATGGTGTCACGCACAAAGTCGCTACACCATACCATCCTCAGACAAGTGGGCAAGTTGAAGTCTCTAATCGCGAACTCAAGCGGATTTTAGAAAAGTCAATCCATCCGAACTGTAAAGACTGGTCGCTAAAGTTGAATGACGCTCTATGGGCGTATCGAACGGCATTTAAAACTCCGATTGGCATGTCGCCGTATCGGTTGGTCTTTGGTAAAGGATGTCACCTCCCGGTTGAGCCAAAACATCGAGCATTTTGGGCCATTAAGTCATTAAACTTCGATCTCTTGAAATCTGACGCCCAAAGGGATTTCCAAATAAATGAATTAGAAGAAATCCGTGCTGATGCCTATGACTGTGCTAAATCGTACAAGGACCGTATGAAACGGGTTCATGATCAACCTATTCTACGAAAATCTTTCGTTGTGGGTCAGCTGGTTCTACTTTACAATTCCCGACTTCATCTATTTCCGGGGAAACTAAAAACCCGTTGGAGTGGCCCTTTCAAAATCTCTCGAATACTCCCCAATGGGACAGTTGATATTATCAACCCGAAACACGAAAATGTTTTTCGAGTTAACGGTCAACGATTGAAACCGTTCCTTGAGAATGCAATTGCATTCTCTGACACTCTTTCTTTGAGTGATCCAATTGCTCACCCTGATTGAGCAATTCACAAGGTCGAGCTATCGACTTTAAACTAGCGCTCATTGGGAGGCAACCCAATTGTGTAGTTTCCGTTTGGTTTTGTTTTGTTTTTAAAATAAAAAAAATAATAATAAAAATTAAAAAAAAATTAAAAATTAAAAATAAAAAAAAATAAAAAAATATTTTTTGGAGTCGATGCATCGACCCCCTGAGTCGATGCATCGACCCCCCCCTGGCTCGATTAATCGACCATTAATTTTGATTAATCGACAACAATTCTGGTGTCTCCTTCTTCTAGGAGACTGCATTTATGACAGGCGTTGATTTTTTTTAGTCGATTAATCGACTCAAGTCGACTCCTTGAGTCGATGAATCGACTATTTAACTTTGAAACTTGTGCTGCTTTTCGAATTCTATCCATTTTTGTCTTATTTGGAGTTGATTAATCAACTCTTTATGAGTCGATTAATCGACTTTTATTTTGGGGCATGCGTTTTTTGGTTTTTCTTTGCCTCAATTTAAGTCGATTCATCGATTGTTAGAGTCGATTAATCGACTTTTCCACTTCCGACCGTTGCGTCTTTTCACTTAAAGACGTTGCGTGTTTCGATACGACGGGATTTATGACGCGCCTGTTTTCAATGGAGTCGATTAATTAACTCTTTTGGTTGATTAATCGATTATTTTGAGGTGTGTCCGTCCCGAGAGGGCGCCTTTGCGCCTATTTAAATGGAGCACTCTCGCTCCGATTTTCATTCACTTTGTATCCTCTTTGTAATCATGGCTTCGACCTCTACCGCGCCGCAAAGACTTGCCCAACGTCCTGCAGGTCATCCACGTGATCAGCCAAGTGGTCGCTTCGCGACTCGGGACCTGTGTTCTGAATATGTTTTCGATCTCGCGACATTTCAAGCACTGCCTGTCTGCACCGTTTCCCTCGCCTATGCGATGGCTCTCAACATCCATTTTCTCCTCACTCCGCTTGTGACCAAAGTGTCCGAACGTGTTGTTCGATTATTCTATCAGAATATGGCATGGGTGCCCGCCTCCGTCGACAATCAAGTCGCCGCCCACTTCACTGTTTCAATCGATGGATGGTCGTGCCCAATTTATCTGCACACCATTGTGGAGGTTTTTAACGTTTCGTGCGAGCGCCCTCACAATCACACTTTGGGTGAAGAACTCAACGAGTCTCAGGAGGATATAATCAACGAGATGTGCCGCGGCGTATTTTCTTCTGGGATCGCCACTAGGCGATCGACATTGTCGCGCCCGCTTTTGTTTTGGGATAGTGTGGTCTGCAGCAATCTCTGCCCCAGTGGCCACGTTTCTGAGCGCACCGGTGATCAGGTTCAGGTGCTTTATGGTGCCCATCGAAATTCGTGGATCAACGTGCCCAAGATTCTTCATGATGGCATGTGGCGATGCCATGAAGAACTCACCAACCCTGCCACTAGTGAAGCCCCGTTGATCTACTTCCCCCATTATGTTATGAAATTGCTTAATTTCCTTCGTTTCCCGTTCTACCGGGATGATGATATCGGGGACCTCGCATTCTATCGTTATGGTGCAACCCAGTGGAACCGCAGTATGCGTCTCTTGGGAAATGTTCCGGATGCCCCGCTGATGCACCGGCCCAACATGCTCCAACACGCCAGCGCCGCTGTGTACGCCAGGATGACCAACATGCACCTGATCAAGGACCCGAGGAGGGTGTGTCGCTTGGTTCGCTCCAAGCCCAAATTAACTCTTTACAAGAGGAGCAGCAGCGACAACATGGTGCACTCATGCGCCGTAGCTACTATGATCTTTCCTTCCTCCATCAGATCGGGCAGCGCATGTGGCCTGATAGTTATGAGGAGATGCGCGTCAGGGCCCGCCAGGCCGAAGAGGATGGAGATGATTAGTTTGTTTAGTCTAGGATTAGGTTTTTTTTGTTTTGTGTTATTTTTCTTTCTTTAAGTTTAGGTTGTTTATTTTAGGAGTCCAATCAGAAGTGTCCTTGTAATCATTGTGCTTATCAATGAAATAGTGTGTTCTCTAATCTGTTTGGGATTGCCATTGCACATTACCTATTGCATTTAGAAGAGTGAAAACTAATATTAAAATAACAAAATATGCAAATTTTCACCTCTCTGCTACATGGTGTCGATTAATCGAGGGTTATACTCGTTTAATCGACCCATAGTTTTCGAAAAAAAAAATGATTTGGGTGTCGATGAATCGACCCCATAGTCGATTCATCGACCCCCCAGGGTCGATGCATCGACTTCCCAGGGTTGATTAATCGACCCACAATTTTCTAAAAAAAAAAAAAAAAAATGATGATTTTGGGTGTCGATGTATCGACCCCATAGTCGATTAATCGACCCCCCAGGGTCGATGCATCGACTTCCCAGGGTCGATTAATCGACCCTGCTTTTCGGAACTAAATCCTATTTGGATTCTTCTTTGTTTTTATTTTTATTTTTATTATTGTTTTACTTTTTCGTCCTTGGATCCCTTGAGCGTAAACCCCACTTTTCATTGTTTCTTTTTTGCGAGACACCTCTTTCCATTCCTACTCCAACTCTATAATTTTTCCCTTTATATTCACCTTTGGCTCACTTTTCGTTAAAACTTGCACATCCTTCTCATGGCCCGCCGATTCTATCTTACCAGAGCTCGGTTATCAAAGATGGAGGAGACTGCTAAAAAGCGGGAGCGCCGCTCTCATCGGACGGTCCCTTTTGCGCCTAGCAATGTTGAAATCATCGACCTCGATCCGATGATCCTTCATTCCTAGGGAGAACCATCTAGAAAGAAGGTAAATCGTTCTAAATCTCCTACACCGTGCATCAATACTGATATCGAGATAATTGATGTGGTTCCGTCACCATCTCCCCTATCTCCATCTCCTACTTTCACCTCACCGCCTCCATCCATACCATCGGCGGTGTCTCATCAATTTCCCCTTGATCTTTGGGAGAAATTGTTCCCTGTGCCTAAGGACATAAATTTAAGTGAACCTAGGTGGATGGGTCCGCCTAACAATGATTAACAGAGTTGGATTCATGTTTAGTTTAGGATTTAGGTTTTATTTTATTTTTTGTTTTTTTTTTCTTATGTTTATTTCTAGCGTATTAGTTTTTTTTAGTTTCGGTTGTTTTTAATTTCCTAAAATAGTGTAATCATATTCCCTTCAATAAATTTTTGGTCATATTCCAATTTGATGCACACATTCTCTGCACCTGATCTTTGTGTTGAGGTACTTTTTCAAACAGGTTTGGGGGTGCGCTACTTCTTTCAGTCAATGCGGACATTGTCATCTTTAGGTTTGGGGGTATGATTATCTATTTTGCATCACTTATTTTTCTATTAAAATAAAAATAATAATATATATATATATATATATATATATAAATAAAAATAAAAATTTAGCTTTTTCTCGATCAATCGACTCAAAGGAGTCGATTGATCGACCTACCACTCTCGATCGATCGACTCCTTTGAGTCGATTAATCGACAGTAGAAAAAAAAATTTTGAAAAAAAAAAAAAAAAAATTATTTTTTCTTTTTCTTTTTTTTATTATTTTGAAGTCATCATGCACATTATTTTACGATTGTTTTCAAACTTTAGTTGATGATGCATGTGAATTTAATTTTGAGAATACTGATGTCATATTCTGATTACTTGTATCTAAGATGATGAAGTTTAATGTGATATTTTGCGGATAATTTTGATATTCATGCTTAGAATTTTTACACTTATACCAAGCTAAGACTTAGAAATCGATGAAGTGTTTTGAACGTTGCATCTTAGGTTCTTAGTGGAGACTAAACCCAGTAAGCTTTAGAGCTAATTTCCCGTCATTGATGAGTGAATACATAAACTCGGAGTTTTCTTTGAATACGAATTACTTTGTATAATCTCATATATTTTACTTTGGCATGTGACTTTGTATGAAATCAAATTCATATCATTATGTTAGAATGTACTGTATATCTACTCAAGACAAATAGGCAAGGTTACCATCTTTTAAGGATATGATTGAAGGCCATCTTTGGCTCGTTTGTGCTTAAAATAACCCACCTTATATAAATTTATCCTTCTAGTACCCCTTTGAGCCTATTGAAAAATTTACCTTTATACATTCTTTGATAAGCCACGTTAACCTTTAACCAGTCACCATTTTTGAAAATTCAGCTTTACCCTTCTTATTTATGATAAATTAGGAATGAAGGATGAGAGTGAACGAAAATAGAGTAAGTGGAGAGATATTGAGTTGTGGTGTTTACTGAGAGTGTATGGAAAAAATATAAAAGAAAAATGGGAGAGCAAAAGAAAAAGAAAATTGTGAAAAATATGAGGTGCTTCAAGAAAAGGAAATTCAAAAGAAAAAGAAAGTTGAGAAAAATATTGAGAAAAATAGTGAGAGATTAGAAAAGAAAAAGAAGAGAAATAGAAAAATCAAAAAGTTATTTCCTTTTCGATTTCTCAGAAACTTTGAATCCCAACTTCCAATTCTTTCATACCCTTACCTGAGCCCCAGTACAACCCTACAAAAAGACCTTCATGATCTGATCTTGCATTGGTAACTGCCTGGTGGAGAGTGAATATGTGATACTTATGACACTTGATATGACATGCTTAGGATATACAAGTATCTTCTTATGAGATTTAGTTTTGTTTATTGATTGCATCGTGTTTCATTTATCATGTGAGAACTTTTTATTTGCTTTGTATTGATCTCTCACATGTGTGCAAAAACTTACCCATCATCGGGATGATTTTATTTCAAGAGTATACCTAAAGTAAGGATTGAGTTAAAACAACAGATCCGACGGTTTCCCGTTTGAACTAGTTCTGAGATGGATGAATTTTGGTTTGGGTATGCACACACTTCACGTTTAAGCATGAATGGATGAGTTATCTAACGATTGAAGCATTAGACTAATTTGAATGGATGCTAGTATGATTAGTATAACATTGTTATTTAAAATTGAGAATTCGCATGTTGAATCGAGTAATGATTTTTGTTCTTGAATGGTATATATGTTATCAAAATCATATTTTGAAAACTCAATTTTATCGATGATTTTAAAAATGCATTGAAGTTTGTGGGTAACTTCACTGCAAACTCTCAGGAGACACAACTCCTCCACTAGGGATCACCTACGTGTTTAAAGGCTTGTTGCACATGCTAAGTGCAATCGTGTTCCCTACGAAAGTGGCATTTATTTTCTTTAGTTTGCTTTGTTCGAGGACTAGCAAAGTGTAGGTTTGGGAGTGTGATGAGTAGTGAAATGTGATGATATTTCACTCCTAAATACCTACATTTAGCTATCCGATGAAGGCTATCTGATGAGAATTATTAGATTTGAAGTGTTTCAGGTAAATACAAGCCAAGTGTGGAAAACAGCCCAAGAATTCTGAAAATAATGTCAAAACACTGCAATGTTGGGTCATCGAGAACTTGGTGCTACTTGCAGCTCAATTTGAACCTTCAAGACGGCCGAATTATGAAATTTTCAAAACACAAAAGTTGTAGATCTTTTCGTCAGCTTTCCAACAGCGCAAGAATCACCTCAATCCGAGTTTGGGACAGAACGTTATGGCTAACATACCGAAGCAGTATTTGATGCAAAAGTAGGCTAGAATTCACGGATTTCTGGGAGCTCGATGCATCGACCCTTTTGGTCGATTAATCGAGGAGAAAATAGTGTCAGACATGGAACTGACACTTTAAAGCTGATTTTGAGCCTCTTTTATAGGGTCGATGCATCGACCCAATTGGGTCGATTAATCGACCCTAAATTGTCGAGTTGGAGACTTCTGCGACTGGGAATCTATTTAAAGCGACTGAAACACTTCGAGAATCAATGAGGAATTAGAGAGATAGGAGATTAGAGTTTTTAGTTTTAGTCTTTATTTTTAGACATAGAAATAGAGAGTTTTTATTTATTCCTTTTTGAAAGCTTTGTTTCTTTAATTTTCAGTACTCATTCCTTCAGTTTATTATTATTTTTGTTCAAGTGATTCCTACATTAATTTCATTTCTGAAGATCATCGTACTTTTGGATCAAAATAATTTCTGTTGAAGTTTGAGGTATTTTTAATTCATTAAATTTATGTTATTTTTCCTTCCTTATTTATTTATGTCATTTAATTACAATATGTGTGGCTAAATTCATAGGGATGGGGATCTAATGATTCCCATCCGAGGGATGTACTTTTAATAATATAAATTTAGGATTAAAATATGAGATCTTATTTTATGGTTGTTGTGCTATATGAACGAATGAAATTCCCGCCATTAACCGGGATCGCGTGTGTCGAGCCATGCTCGGGATCTCAGATCTGTGACAGTAATTTTACCCAATCATTGTTATATGATCTTTTTGCTTTCATCGTGTGGATATAATTACGATTATGATCCGCGATCGAGTGTGCCAAGCCATGCCCTGGATCTTAGATCTGTAATGGTAATTTTATCTTAATTACTACCTAATCTGAAATCAAGTGTGCCGAGTCATGCCCTTGATTTTCGATCTATGGTGGTATTCTTGTTGGAATTTTCACCCACTTTGGGGATGATTTTTATTTGAACCTGAGATCAAGTGTGCCGAGCCATGCCCTTGATCCCAGATATATATATGAAAATCATCTAAGTCCTGATTGCAGGGATGTAACGTGGAACCTATCAGGGTTTTGACCATTTATCTTCCATAAAAGATATGTTTCAATGTTATATCTCATAGTTTAATCCGTAGATTTATATTATGGGAAGAACGGACCAAAGATGGGAGGATTTAATATCTTCATCTTTACCTCTATTTTTGAATTATCAATTAAGTTTTAGTTTGTAGTCAGTAATTGTCATCTCATAAAATCAAATCATAAGACTGATAGAATACTGTTAAATCTTAGTGGATTTCTTGAATTATTGTCTTGTCTTTTTAGATCTTTCAAAATTAGTCCTCGTGGGAACGATCATGTACTTTGCACCCACTATATACAATCTGATTCGTGCGCTTGCGAGTAAAACATTACAATTAAAATTCACATCAGTAAATTGTTCTTAGCTTTGCGCCAATTGCGTTTAGTATGGTATTTAATATCAGCCATTAAAATTGAAAACAATTGCGTTTAAACCTCCCTAAAACACCATTTTCGGGCCTTTAATTTATGATCTATTAGACTATCACTTTGAGGGTATGGATCACTCAAATCTTAATCCATTGATGATTGATGGTATATGATCATTTAAATATTTAATTGACGGTCATGAGAGTCAAACACATTTTTTAACATTGTATGTGGATGCACCGGCTCCAAAAGTTGATCACACAACCAAGTAATTTTGTATTAGGTGTTTTAGATGTTAGGCCCGCCTCTCAAATCGGACGGCTCTAGAGCTCGTTCTTCAGTAGTTTGGACATAATGAAATACACTAAATTGTAACCACACACACTCTTTCTTCATTCAAAACCCAAAATCTATCACCAAAAGATGTTGCCTTTAAATTAAACTAAAAATCACTGGTCTAGTAAGGATTACTAATTTGGTTTGAGAATTGAGATATTTTAATAATTGTGCCTTTATTTCATCCATTCTATGTGATTTTGTTCATTTATGTCTTGGGATATTAATTATGATTTTTTATTCATGGATAGTTGAAATGTTCTGATGTATGTGGTTAAGTGGTTGTAGTTTAATTACTACTTAATCCTGATTTATTTTTTACCCCAGCTTACCCATCATTAATATTGGTTTAAGTACATATATGGTTTGTCTCTCTTTGCTATTCATCTTGTTCCACAAGGTTCTTAGATTTGGAGATATATTTACACTTTTTTCTTAATTTCAGGTTGCACACATTTCTTTGCTTATGATAATATTTATAACTACAATAGTTTCTAATACGCGCATGATATTATTTTTGCTAGGTTTTATCTCCTTTCTTGATTGTCGAAGTTGTCATCATGCATAAGTACTATAGAAGAAAGTTTGACCTCTCGCTTGTCTTAGAAAATGATTTACATCCTTCTCCCATATTCGCAAATGATAAGATGGTTCATCCCTTAGAAAATGATCAACCTGATCAAGTCCAACCTAACTTAAAGCGTGCTCACGTAGATGTTGATTTGGAAAATCTTCCAGGAGATCCTGGATTACGTCCTCCAATTTCAGAGTATCATCCTAATGTCCAAGAACTGGTCCGAAGAGTGTATTTACAAAAGGGTCCTTGTCAGCGTCGTTATCACGTGTTTCCAAAAGAAGAAAATCGGAGAAAAAACAAGAAGGGTCCAACCCAAGTGATTTAAAGAGTATAAAAGTTGGTTAGAATATAGTATATCAAAGGAAAAGACATTTTGCCTATGTTGTTATCTTTTTAAATTACCTAGAGCCACAGGAGTGTAAGGAGGTACTAACTCTTTTATGGTAGAAGGACTTGATAATTGGAAGAAGCCTGATAGATTTGACACTCATGTTGGAAGGCCCAATAGTGCTCATAATTTAGCTCAGAAGAAGTGTCAGGATTTGATGAATCAAAATCAATACATCGAGGCTCTTTTTTCTAAGAAAGATGATAAAGACAATAAGGAATACAAAATTTGTTTGACGACATTAGTTGATTGCATTCGATTTCTTCTTCGGCAAGGATTAACTTTTCGTGGGCATGATGAATCAGATGATTTGCCCAATCTAGGAAATTTTAAAGAACTTTTACATTTTCTGGCTGATCATAATGAAGAAATTAAATCTGTTACATTAAAGAATGCTCCTAAAAATCTCCAAATGATTGCACCTCATATTCAAAAAGAGATTGTAAATGCATTTGCAAGTGAAATCACACAAGCTATTATTCAAGATCTTGGAAAAAGCTTATATGCTATTTTGATTGATGAATCTCATGATATATCTATCAAAGAGCAAATGGCTGTGATTTTACGCTACGTGGATAAAAGGGGGTGTGTAATTGAACGTTTTTTTAGAATTGTGCATGTTAGTGACACTACCGCTATTTCACTTAAGGGAGAGATTGAAGCACTATTTGTTAAACATAATTTGAGTATAAGCAGATTGCGTGAGCAAGGTTATGATAATGTTAGTAACATGAAATGTGAATATATTGGCCTAAAGACGCTCATAATGAAGGAGAACAAATACGCATATTATATTCATTGTTTTGCACATCAACTCCAATTGGTACTTGTTGGAGGTACAAAACGTAATATTGAGGTCGGAACACTCTTCACGGTAGTTTCTAATGTGGTTAATATTGTTGGAGCATCTAGCAAGCGGCAAGATATTCTTCGAGATAATAGAACTGCTGCAGTTCTTAATGCAATTGAGAGTGGAGAACTTTCAACTGGGCAAGGTCTGAATCAAGAAACTACACTTAAACGAGCTGGTTATACGCGTTGGGGCACACACTATGATTCATTGGTAAGCTTCATTGCCCTGTTTTCTTCTGTGATTGACGTATTGGGAATTGTACGTGAAGAAAGTTCAAATTATGATCAAAGAGCTGTTGCAAGGGGCTTAATAATCACGATAGAGTCTTTTGAGTTTTTATTTATGTTACTTTTAATGTTCACTATATTAGGGATCACTAATACACTATCAGATGCATTACAACGACAAGACCAAGATATTATAAACGCTATGAATTTGGTTAAAATAGTGAAGAAAAGATTGCAAGATATGAGGGATAGGGAGTGGGATTCCATCATTAACAAAGTATCATTATTCTGCAACGTACATAAAATCAGTGTTCCTAACATGAATGATAAATTTGTTGAGCCAGGGCGACCACGACGCAGAGTAGAAGAAATTACATATCTGCATCATTATCGTGTTGAATTGTTCTATGTTGTCATTGATCAACAACTTCAGGAGCTTAACAATCGTTTCAATGAAGTGAATACCGAGTTGCTTCTTTGTATGACATGCCTAAATCCAAGTAATTCATTCTCATCTTTTGACAAGAACAAGATAGCTCGACTTGCTGAATTTTATCCAGTTGAATTTTCTAGGAGGGTTGTGGTTCTTGAACATCAACTTGAAACTTATATTCTTGATGTACGCTCAAATGACATGTTTTCGAAGGTGAAAGGGATCAGTGAGCTTGCTCAGAAGATGGTTGAAATAAAAAAAAATATTTTGTATCCGTATGTTTACTCTCTCATAACACTGGCACTAATCCTACCAGTTGCCACAGCCACTATTGAGAGGACATTTTCTGCTATGCACATTATAAAGAATAGGCTGAGAAATTGAATGAGTGATGAGTGGTTGAATGATTGCTTGATCAAATATATTGAAAAAGACTTATTTGATAGCATTGATACAGAGAAAATTCTCTTACGCTTCCAGGGTATGAAACCTCGTCGAGGAAAATTGTAAACAAATTTCTTGATAGTAATAGAAAGATTTTTTGGAGAGAGACGTTCGTCATCTTTATCATATATTAGAATTATTTGATTTTTTAAAGTATTTTGTGATTCTTAATTTTTTTTATTTTTTTCTATTCTAAGGGCGTAAGAATTTTTTTTTAGCATATATATCGACTATAGATTACACGGTGCCCCCGCCACATTAAAATCCTGCGTTCGCCATTGGTCCACGCGATGACCTGTTCACGATTTCTCTTTCTTTCACCACGATCTTAACGATCTTAACGGCGGAAAGCGAAGATGGCTAGGGTTTTCTACAACTCAAGTCTTTTACTAACAAGTCATCCCATAACTTGTGTAAAATAAATACAACTTTAAATATAACAAGCCATCTCATAACTTGTGTTAAATAAATACAACTGTACTTTCTCAATTAAAGTAAATTCTGGTGTGGAGTGTTACAACCAAAGATTGTGCAAAACACATTTGACACCACAAGATTAAGTGCGCTAATAATCGAGTCATTACACACGCCCTTAAAACATACAAAATTGTAATTTTTTTTTTTTTTAAATGAGTATCTTGACACAAAAAAACATGTTTTAAACGTATATCCCACGTTTCATGAATGAAATGCGTTTTAAACGAGTTTTACCAGTATGGCCTAATCCCTGGCCCCACAACCCTTAAGAATCATGCATGATTTGGTAGATCCCCAATAGAAAAGTTAAAAAAAAGGGTTTCAATCTTAGATTTCGGCCTAAAACACATTTAGCAACTACATTCTATGAATCTTTTCAGCCGAAAATGTGGGATAAAATTAATGTGACCCTAGTTTCCTTCTAAGATATCGGTCCTACTCGTTTACGACCTTATTTGTTGACCACATTTTACGTAGATAAGGGCAATGATAGGTAGGACTGTCAACAGGTCGGGTCGACCTGAAATCTGACCCATCCGACGTGGGGGTTTTATCAGGTTGGTAACATAAATTTGACCCATTGTGTCAGGTTGAGTATGGAGGATCCGACCCGGCCTTTGGGTTGGAAAAAAAATCTAGTTGACCCAACCCCATATGATATTTCATATATAAAATCAAGCGAAAGGGAGTCTTTTTAATTGGGATCGGGTACGAATATGTCCTTCACGCATTGGGTAACTAAAATTTTAGCTCGACCCGTTTAATGAACCCCCACTTTAATGCCACGTGGTGCCTAATTTTATATTTTTAGGCCAAGGGCCATCATTAGGGGTCTCAATGGCAAGGCTGGGTCAAGTTTGGGACGGGCCCTAAATGGGTCAACTTATAATTGGGCCTAGCCTCTTAGAGCTAGTTCATATTCACTCCGATTACTAATCGGGTTGGCTGGGCCAGCCCATTTATGAATAGGCCTTACTTACCGTAGCCCATACCCAGCCCATGGCATGCCAGGTCGGCCGGACCATGGATTGGCTTGGCCTCACTTGATCGATTCGGGCTACGTTCAAGCTATGCTTAGATGGGCCAATTTTTAAATGGACTTTTGAAACTAAAACATACCTTGCCCGGCTTACTAATCAGGTCGGGCGGATTCAGGTGAGGGCATTTATATACCGGGCTTATCTAAACCTACCTTTGCCATATTTGGCCCATGGTAACTGGGTCTGGCTGGGCCAGACTCATGCTCGGTCCGTTGAGACCCCCTAGTTATCATTTTAGCAGTCCATTTCATCAATGTTGTAGCTCATATTGAAAGCTATGATATGTCCAAAGATTAATCTCATTGGGGGATTTTTCTTGTCCGATTATGCAGTCTACTATGCACATACTTTATTTTTTTATAATGCCTAATGTTATATCCTAGACATTAAACTTTAGACATATCTCACATACAGGCACATGGGTAAAATGGTAATTTCACCCTCTAAGCTTGTCTGGGATTTATTTGGGGTTTAACATCTGATCTTTATAATTTTTCTTTTATATTGTTGATATTAAAGTGTATTTTTTTAGCATCAATCATGGGGTGCTAATTCAACTACTTAGATTGACCAAATATCAAAGCCACCATAGGTAAAAAGGAATCTTATTTAATATCTACGGTAGTGTATGTATGTTAGAATTTTAATTATATATCGTTAGATAAAAAATGAAATCTTAATATTGGGACTATAAAAGAGAGTTTTCTTTGGTGTCCATCCCATAATTCTAAGTTAGGAAGACCTGATTTTGGTTCCTTTTGAAAGGTGTCGGGTTTTGGATCGGTTTGGTTTTAAAGAGGTTGACCCAAGCTATTTTAGTTTGACCTTTTTTATTTTGGATTTAGATAAAAATAAAATCCTATTAAATAAGATCTAAAAGATATTATTGGTAGATTACACAAATATATATTGACGGAAAATATAGCGAAAAATGCTTCAAGGCGCGATTAGATCGCTGTCTTGAAGACAATATTTGCCCTTATATGTAACGGAATAACGACAAATTCGCCTCCAGGATACAATGAAGCCTCGGTGAAGCGCCGATCTGTCACACACTACGTTGCACTGTAGGTGCACACATGCGTTGCACATGTGTGAAGTCAATTCGTGCCCGAGCGACGATGCGGTCGTGCGAAGTACAAAGTGTATCCTGAAAGCGCCAATTGCGTCATTCGCACATCGTGCGCGTGACGGCGAACCGCCGCTATGAGATCATTACCTCTTTTCAAATCAAACAATTTTAAGGAACCATTTAAAGATTTAGCAAAACTAATAAATAAAAAATATTAAATTAATTATAAATAAATATTATTAAAGTAATAAATAAATATTTTTTTAGTAAATATCTAACAGATAGAGAATAAGAGTCCAAACTAAAATTGGACGGTGGGACAGTTTTTGGAACGTGGGTTCTCTTTGGGTTGTTTAGTGTAAGAGAAAAACTTATTACTATAAAAGAAGAGTCCTGATCTAAGTAGGAAATTAGGTATGAATAATAGGCAAATTATAACTACGTGAGTGATATTTTTGGATGTTTGGGGGTTTTTATAATTGAGATCTCCCTTGTGCGTGAAAATTAGAGAGAACTTGAGGATTTATTTTGCATGTGAGTCTTTGTTTTTTGGGGCAGGGGTATCTGTGATTCTTTTGTTTTAAGTAAGATTAGAGAATACGATTTTCATGGTTTGTAGCCTTTACGAATCTTCTTTTTGATAGTGGAAACACTTTGTTTCACTGTCCCGTGGATATAAGCTTAGTCCGAATCACGTAAATTTCATTCTTATTTGTGGGGTGATCACTTTCTACCTTCTTATGATATTTATTATTTGGTTATTGATTGTTTTCTGTGCACGTAAAAGTCATTAACGAGATTAGAAGTGAAAATTAAGAATTTATAGGAGTTTGTGCACAACAAAAGGACCTAATCTGCAGGTCATAACCTTCATCCTAAATGAAGTTAGAAGATGAATCCCATTCCCCCAAAAACTAAAATCAAAAGAAGCCACTGATAAATGTGTTCTTGAACTTAGGCCGACACCATAAGAGAGAGATATGATAAATGTGTTCTTTGATTTCAAACTTAGGCCGAGGCGATAAGAGAGAGAGAGAGTGTTCCATAGTGCTAATTCCTGACCTATTTTCATTAAGTGGTACCCTCCTCTCATAATGAGCTTACAAGAAGAATCCTAATCATACTTAACTTTAAAATATAATCCTAACCAATCTAAGGTCCATTTGGCATGGCTTTGGAATCACCGCCGGCCGAGAAGCAATTTAGGTCCTGTTTGGCAACACTTTTTCAAAAGATACTTTTCAAGTGCTATGAAGAGGTGTCACAAGTAGCTTCTAAAAAAAGCCTATCAAATGTCAAAAATGGTGTTGTGCGAGAAAGAGCCAGCTTCTCAATACATAACTATTTTCATCTAATGGTGAATTGTGTTTTTCATGCAACATTTTTCTCTTAAAAAGCGCTTTCTGTGAAAGAGTTGTCAAATATGGCCTTAGAGTTTAGAAAACAGTTTGTCTTAAAAAATAGATTATAACTTATTTGCTTTTAAAAGAGGTAAAAATAATCCATTTTTCAAAAGCAGAGGAAACCCGCTTCCACAAGTGGGAATCTGAAATAGGACCTGAGCACACCGAGCACACCGAGCACATTGTCCTCGATCACACACTTTGCCCCTGTTTCTCTCTCCAGCGTGAATATATTGTTTCTCTCTCCAACAATATCTCTCTAGCGTGAACATATTGTTTCTCTCTCCAACAATATCTCTCTAGAGTGACAAATAACAAATTTAACTACCAAAAAAAGTATAGTGAGAAATTTAGGCAAAAAATTCAACAAATTTTAGCTCTTCTCAGAATGTTCGAAATTTCATTTATTTGGTGAAATTAAAAAAAAAATTAATTTTAATAATTTTTTGAATAATATATATATATATATATATATATATATATATATATATATATATATATATATATATATATATATTTGAACTCCCCCAAAAAATTTCTCCGTATAAACTGGCAATTTTGGAAGAAAATCTTCACAACATTGAGCTATGTTATAATTATCCATTAAGATTTGTTTAATCTTAACCTCTTGATCTTCAATTTGTGCTATCAGGGGTTTACTGATGTCACATGGCAGAGTATGTTTTATTTTTTCAAACAAACAAATTCTTTTTAGTTTGTGAAAAATGGGGTCTGGATAATTTGAATCCATAAGATCTGCTAATTCTAAAAAGTGATTGATTTTTTCATGAGAGAAGTTCTCTACGAACGTTTCAGAATCCCATGCTATGGATTTAACAAGGGCATTCGTACTATCTTGTAGCTTTTCTAGCTTTTGTTCTTTTTCATGGATTTTATGAGAGAGATTGTTCATGTGACGCCTGAACTGTTTCTTCTCATTTAGAAGTTGGCATTTCCAGGCTCCATTAATCTCGTTATAAAGTTCTGAACTTATTCCAGGATTATAGAAATCAGGAACGTTATTCATCGAAATGCTAGTTTGTTCTAGCAAATATTATGATTGTTGTACTTGATACAAAGTAAAAGCTGATTTGGCTTCATTGAAATCGTCGTGAACTTGGTAAAGAGAGTTTGAGAAGTTTATAATTTGTTTTTGGCAAGTTAAAAAAGAGGTATATAGTCCTGGTTGGTGGCCTCTTAACACAACATAGGTTTTTTCAACAAAGGTTTTTCCAACATAAGGTTTTCTTATGGTTGGAGGTGGTTGAGAAGAGGAGTTTCCTTCTTCTGTCATCTTCTGTCGTTTACAGAGTTCAATCTACTGGTTTAGTGGTAACATAAATCTTCTTCCTACAATAAATATGGCTATTTTGGTTAGTGGTTTAAACTTGGGTCACTGCTTAAGAAATCAGCCAAAACGTTAGTACTTCCTTTAACATGTTCAACTTCAAAGGTATAAAGTGCTATTTGATTATACCATTTCAATCGTCTTCCATATAAAATATCTCGTTTATTAATTAAAAAGTCTCGAACTGCCTTGTTATCAGTTCTGACAATAAAAACTTTCAAGTAGATATATGAAATCTTTTGAGGGCAAGTTTTATTGCTAATAATTCTTTTTCAAAGATGATATAATTCTGTTCACTTGGTTTGAATTTTCCAGAATTATAACCACATAATTTTTCTTTATTTTGTACCTTTTTTTGTTAAAGGTGATTTTCTTGATTTTATCCCATTAGATTGACAAGAATGTTTTTCTTCCCAATCTTCAGCAGGAATTGCTTTTAAAACACATCCCCAACAGTTATTTGAAGCATCTGTTTTGAGAATTAATTTATCTCCGATTGTGGGAAAATAAACAGTAGGACAATCTTCAATATCTTGTTTTATTTGTTTCAATATCTCTTTATCTTTATCTGTCCATGTAAATTCTATTTCTTTTTTCAATTTGTTTATGAAAGATTTTTCTTTTTCTGCTAAAATTTTCAAATAATTTCTTCTATAATTTAATAAGCCTAAGAGACTTTGTAACTGTTTCTTATCAGTTACCTCTTCAGGAATTTTTTTTATTTTTATAATAATATGATCTTAAAGTTTTAGACCATCATGTGTTAAAATAAGACTTAAAAATTCTATTGATTCTTTTTCAACTTCTATTTTAGAAGGTGAAAGGATAATTCCATGTTTTTGAGAAATATCGCACATTTTTTAAAAATGTTTTTTTGTGTTCTTCTTTTGTTTTAGAAAATACTAAGATATCATCGATATATACCACACAAAATTCTTTATAAGGGGCAAAAATCGAATCCATCCATCTTTGATAGATTTGTGGAGCAGTATTTAAGCAAAATGGCATGACATTCCATTGATAATGTCCACATGGAGTGCTAAAAGCAGTTAAAGGTTTAGATTTATCATCTAACTTTAATTGCTAGTATCCTGATTTACAATCAAATTTACTGAAGAATTTTGATCTTTTGATTTGGTTTATCAACACATCTTTTCTTGGAATAAAGTATCCGTCAAATTCTAAATTTTCATTTAGTCTTTTATAATTTAAAATCATTCTAGCTTTTCCGCGTTTTATTTCAGCATGATTTCTTACTAAAAATGCAGGGCTAGAATGAGGACTTTTTGTAGTTTCAATGAGTTTTTTCTCTAATAAATCTTTAATTTGTATTTCAAATTCATCTATGTCTATTTTTGTATAGACTATAGGTTTCACCCTAATTTTGATATTAGGATCTTTTAAAGTTATGATACAGTACCGTGGACTTTTATGCCATAATTTTAGTGGGTTGTCACTAAAATTGTCTTTAAGGATGGTGAAAAGCCAATGAGTGTGAGAAAGTTGTGTAATAACCTGTGTAATAACCTCACCACGCTTGCTGGGGGCAAAGCCTTTATGATATTTAGAGTTATGAACTTGAAGAAGTGGAATGTGGACCAGTTCTTCTTTGAGGGAGAGACCAATAGAACCTATGGTTAGGGTCATTGGTAAATAGGCAGCAATGAAATTGTTACCTAACAAGAAATCTCCATGCATGTTGGGAAAGCATAAAATTTTAGGAATAATGAATTTTTTATCATTAAGCCAAATAGAAATATTTTTTGCTTTTAACTCAATAACAGTTTTTCTTCCTTCAATGCCTTTGACTTTGATGGGATGCTTAATGTTAACCCATTTTTCAGAAGGCAAAGCATTATACCGACAAGCACTTATTGTGACTCCGGTATCCATTAAGACACATAAATTATATGCTTTATAGTTTTGAAACATAAAATTTCCTAAGACATATGTATATCGTCTTTTTCCATAACTAGGAGAAAATAAAATTTCAGCATTTTTTGATTGAAAATGATAAAATTGAACTGTGTTTAGTTCATGAGTTTGTATTCCGGGTAGGATAGGAACTTGTATATTTTTTACTGCTATATGTGATTGGTCTTGAGTGGGTTCAAGAGCATTGGATGTTGATGCTCTAGACTCAATATGTTTTACAGGAAGTCATTCATCTTTTATAGTATTAAAAGAGGCAGTCCTTGTATCTCTAAAATATAAATTGTTTCTAGAAGCTTGTATTTCAATCATCTAGGTTTGCAATTTTGGTTTTTGTTCTAAAAGATCTTCAAATAATCATTGTTTAGGTATCTGTAAATCTTTCTAGTTTATTAATCTTGGTTGGATTTTTGAATCATATGGTTTGGGTTCAAATATTTCAATCAAAATTTTGTCTGATTTTTGCATTTTTGTTATTGGTTTAGAGGTTAATTCATGTTCTGTTTGCCAAGTTATGGCTAGGTTGTGTGAATCTTCTTTCATTTCTAATCCCTTTGTTTGAATTTTAATTTTTATTGTGTCTTCAATATTTGGGTCGTCAAGTGAAATAAAATAATTTGGTTTTAGTTTAACCCAAACCATTCCATAAGCTAAATTTGATTGAATCCCTCAAATCAAGGATTGTAAAGGATTAAGTAATATTTTATCCATTACTACAACTAGTATAGGTGTGCCTATAGCATTTCTGAATAATCCTGTTATGCATATTTGAAGTATACCAATATGAATATATTTTAATTTTGGATTCTCTTTTTTCCATCGTAATATTTTCGTCTTATCAAACAGTGTTATTTCAGCTATAAGATTAGATGTGCTTTTTGCAGTAGTGTTTCCTGAAAAAGCTTCAAATATTCTTTTAGACAAGAGTTTGTCTAAAGAAGAAATTATATATATATATCTTCTTTATTAAGTTTTTGTTGTAACTCAAATTTTTGAAGTTGTTCTTCAAAGAAAGATATTTCTTTACCTATTACGTCTTTTAACGTAATCATTTGATGTTCTTCTTCTGATGCTTCGACTATATTTAACATAAATATTAGATCATCTATGTCAGAGACGGAGTCTGTTTCGGATTCTAATTCATAAATGATACTATTATCATCACTTGAAATTTCTTCACCAAAATAAACATCTAGATTTGCTTCATCTAAATATTTAATCATTTTAGTTATATTTTTTCTCCGTTTTGGGTATTGAGGAGCATAATGTCCTTCTTCATTACAAATAAAACAACGACATTTCTTTTTAGCTATGGTCGTTTTTTTTCCTTTTAATATATTTTTTATTTTTAACAAACCGTTTTCTTTCGTTCCAAGGTTTCCATTAAAAGTTTTCTTCTTAAAACCTTTCTTATATCCCTTTCTTTTAGGGATATTGCATCCGATTTTCTAATTTTCTTGGAGAATTTTATTGCAGCATTTATGACCAAAGTTAGAATTTGTGATTTGATTCTTAACTTGTTTTTTAACTTTAATTTCTAAACATCTATCTGCTATTAATCTTAGGACAAAGGATGTTCTAAGTCCTAAAGTGTCTTGTTTAGCTAATTTACTAATAAAATCTGGATAGCCTTTAATGGCTAACTCATCCCACGGTGCTGGGAGTTTATGATAAAATTGTTCTAACCACGATATATTAATTGGGGGTTCCAATTGATAAATTTTTTAAAAGTATTGCAATATTCTTGAAATTGGCAAATATTGCATAATTCTAATTTTGATAAAATATATATCGCATCATCTTGTAGGTTTTGTTCACCTGTATATCCACAAAGATGTTCTTTAATGATTATTGTAAAGTGTTTTAAGATATCATCAAGATTATTGAAATTTCCTAATAAGGATGCTTTTTGTATTTTTCTATCATTGGATTTTTTCCATTGTTTTAACCATTGTAAAACATCACCTTGAAGTGTTGCTGCAATATAGTCAAGAAATCTTTCTTTGGACCAAACTGCTTTCTGATTTGTAATTACTATGGACATGGATTGTGCCCAATCGTCAATTACCTTTTCTTGATCTTTAAAAGGAACATTTGTTAAATCCATATATGTATCACCTTGAGTTATGTTTTGTTTGTTCAAATCATCTCTTCTATTATTTGTAGGAATTGGGATTTCCTCATCTTTTACTCCGAATGACGAACTGCCATCATTTATATGAATATGATGTTTTAGATATTCCTCTTGTTCTTCAAGAGTTAATATTTTTAAATATGTTTCTAAATTTTCAAATTTCTCTAATGGTTCTTCAGCTTTTCTCTTTCACGGAGTCAAAGGAGTTTGTGACTCATTAAGATCTGAAGAAGTATCTGAGTGATCAGAAGTGATATTCATTGTATCAGTTTCTGATTCTTCATTTAATTCCTGGTTTTGGAAGTATGTTAAAAGAGGTTCATGTTTTAAAGAAACTTCTTTTATTTGAGAGATGATATTATTTCTATCTTCAACTGGAAGAGTTTCATCCATAAATAAATGTTGCCAATAGTCGATGATTTCTTTTACATTCAAGTATTCTTGATAATTATATTCAATATTTTCTTGTAAGACACAGATGTCATCGGTATTGATTTCATCAGTTCCGTAGAATAATCGGGTATTCGAATATTCATCTTTTTGTTTTTCTAAATTTAACTGCTCTAATTTGGTTATTAGATTTTCTATTTTTGATTTGGTTTCTTCTTTTAAATCCAAATCGATTAATTTGCCTAAGGCCAAAATATTTTCTTTATTTATCATTACTTTATTGTGAATAGCATATAGTTGTATTTCCATATCGTCTTGTTTCTTATATATTTTCTTTAATCAAGTACCAGTTATATCTAATAGACTATTTATACAACCACTTATTATATGGATATTACTTTTAGAATTTTAATCTATATGGAATATATGCCTATAATCTTCTTGGTTTTTATTTGACCAAGAACTTATACAATCAATAGGTATTTCTAGATTTTTACTAGATGTTTCTGCCATGTTATTTGATATAGGTACCTAAAACCGCTTAATCGTATGGTTGGTGCCTAAACCGTTCCCAAATAGACAAGAAACTTTTACAGCTACCAAAGTCTTTGAAGGGATATGGGCTTTACCAAATAATAAGTATATGAGTTTTATATTAAATAAGTAGACGGAAAGATTTAGTAAAAAGAGTTTTTTTTTTGTTTAACCTTGACTGATATGATCCCAAAGTAGATAGATAACCAACAATATGATACAAATTAGAAAACACATAACAATAAATATATTAAAGATAATAACATCTATCGGTTCCGTTATACTATATACTTATAATGGCTAGTAAAAACCACTGCAGATGCCAATGCTAACACCAAACTCTAACACTTGAACAAGGCTCTGATACCATTTATAAACTGCGGATTATTTTCTCAACTCGATGCCTTAATCAAGGGTGAGCTATGCCCTTAAATAGACTTTACACACACATATAGACAAACTACTTAATAGTCAAGATGCTTTAATAGTAAAGATGCTTTCTCCTTTTTCAAAGCCTTTACTCACATCTGGACAAACTACTTTATTTACACCAGTAAGATGCTTTCTCTTTTTTCAACGCATGCCATACTTTTTTCTTAAAGTAAGATAATGGGTGACGTCATGGCTGACGCTTCTGGTTTGTAACGTCAGGGCTAACGATTCTGAGTAGCAACATGTCCTGGGTGAGCTGGAGTCGTTCTTGCTACTGGTGGTAGTGGTGTGGTCCACTATGCTTTCATACGATTTTTCAGATTGTGGTAGAAAACCGAATCTTCTGAGGTAGGACTATGATGATTATAGCTGTTTTGCATCTCATCTTCTTTGAGTATCGTCATTTCGATCTCGAGATTTTCTGGGAGGTCAAGATCTTTTCGAGAATCGAACTTTAATAATAATGAAGTTGCTTCAACTTTTTTCTCTTGAGTCCTCATGTATTCAATTGGTAAATTTGTAGTGAAAATTCTCCTACCATCCGATATGTTAAATTGATTATCGGTAGTACGGATTTGTCTTGCAATTGCAGAGAATGTTTTAAGAGAACGAATCCAATAGGATTTTGGATTAATGGCCATGATGCTTGCTTTAGCCATGGGGTCTTCGACTTCATCAAACTTTTAGTCTTTAGTTTTATCTAAAAACTAAATTTGATAGGGCTGATAAAATTTTTCTTTTGATCTCCATCCAATTGTACTTGTGATCCAAAATATATAGTAGACGGTGCAATTAAGATTTTTGGTGAGATGATAGACCATTGTTTTGATCATCATCGGAAATTTATTGATAGGATAATCAGGAAAGATTAATTGTTTTACTAATTTCCAATCAAGGCTTTCTTCCAGATTATACATGGGATTTTCCGTATAAACTGACAATTTTGGAAGAAAATCTTCATAACACTGAGCTATGTTATAATTATCCATTAAGATTTGTTTAATCTTAACCTTTTGATCTTCAATTTGTGCTATCAGGGGTTTACTGATGCCACATGGCAGAGTATGTTTTATTTTTTCAAACAAACAAATTCTTTTTAATTTGTGAAAAATGGAGTCTGAATAATTTGAATCCATAAGATCTGCTAATTCTAAAAAGTGATTGATTTTTTCAAGAGAGAAGTTTTCTGCGAACTCAATTATCTTATTCAATGCAGTCAATGCGTTTTAGCGTGGGTGAACTCAAAGATTTGGTGGGTGAACTTAAAAGTAGTCTAATTAACATCATAGAGATCATGCTTTGTATGCTGTTTGTTTGTTTTTTTTTTTTTACTGTAGTGCTTTGTGGGAATAAGTTTTAAAAAAAACTGAGCGTCTCCAAATAAAAAACTTGCAAACGAGATTTATATCGTGGCACATGATTAAAAAGAAGGGCAAATTTCTAAAAGGGAGCCACTACTTGCACTAGGAAATCTTTTGTACTTAATATCTTTAATTGTTGGGCTTCAAATTAAACGGTTTAGATGATGTTTTCATGTAGCAGAGGTGGCCAAACTTGTAAATCTTTGTTTTAAATAGGGAGAAAATTCAAAGTTTTTGAGTGTAAGTAATGGATCCCTTTCTGAAATGTCTTTCCATTAATTATTATTTTTTTGAGCTAAATTCCACCTAAAATTTTCTTACTATCTCACAAACCCAATACTTTGTTAAAAACCTTTTTTATCTAAATACCCCCTTAATTAAAATGTACTTATCTTTTTTTATTTCCGTTCTAACCAAATCTGCAATGTGTTTTTTTTCCACTAGGTTTGGGAAGCAATTTTGGCAACTAAATATTCATGCACCGCAATTGATGGTTCCATTGCTCACACCATTGATTGCTTTAACTATGATGATAGAGGTCTATTTTTGTCCCAATCTTGTACAAATTAGATCTTAAGATAATTTTCCACATATCGGACAGTCAAATGTTGATTACATGTGACACACATCCCAAAGTGATCATAATCATGGTATACCATGGTGCACTCTGATCACAGATATGTGCCACGTAGAATCAATATTTGACCGTCTGATATATGAGCCATTATCTTAAGATCTAATGTGTGCATGGATAAGACGGAAAAACGTACCATCTCTAGCATTTGATTCAAGGAAGTCAACTGTGTGGGTGGTGTAATCATTAGCTGTACTCTAAATATATTTGGCTGCCGAAATCGCTACTCTTTTCCCATAAAGTTTCAAATAGGTTATGGGTTCCTTTATTTACCAGAGAGAAGATTCGTCCCTTCCAACGTGTTTCACTTGCTTAAGCCTTTGACTGCTTTGAACCAAAAGATAAGGCATACGTGCTAGGTATAGTTTTACTGTAGAAAACATGTCTTAAAATCCGCTTTGAACCTTAAATATAATATACTATATATATATATATATATATTTTTATTTTTTATTTTTAAAATTTGAAAATATTAATTATTATTCAATCAGTGTAGAAGCCCATCAATCTTGATGATGACATTGATGGACCAATACTCGTCAAAATATTAATAATTGTACAAGATTTGTGCGACATTGACATACAAGGAATTGTTTCAACCTTTTCAATGTTATTCGGACAAAAAGTCTTGTATTCAGATTACTCATCTTATGTGCCTACCTACCTATCAAATATTTATTTATAAACATTTGACTAATGGTGTCTAAGAGGCGGCCGGCCGGCCGGCTCGGCTCCGGCCCGAAAATTCTCTTATAAACCGGCAGGAAGAGAGGACAAATTGCGTAGGTCCAAGACCGACTCATTGTTACCCCTAGATTTGATTATTCTGGGAGAAATCATCATTTAGGAAGTGTCATTGTGTCACTTAATCTCATCAAAAGTTGACTTCCACATATTACAAGGCTCCAAAATTTGTGACTCTTGTATGTATCTCCGAGCTCCAATACCGATATATATCAATTGATCATATGTATTGGTTTTCGACGAATCGGTCGATAAATTCAATTTATTAACTTGGTCTTCTCCCAACTTGATACGTATCGGTTGTTTTGCCCCTTGATGTTGCCTCTCACCTACTTAGCGGTTTCACCATTCTTATCCTTTAAATGACACACACACATATATTACCAAACAAAGGAATGATGCAAAACGAAAGCACATTCCCAAAGAGATTCCAAATTACAGTACTGATGTTGCCTCTCACCTACTTAAGAAGAAGCTGAAGGTGAGAAGAGACAACTCATAATGTGGCATATATAATTCATGGATGCATGGCTGAATAGGCCTCAATCTCTCTACTGTCTCTATCTCAAAAGAGAGGGCAGTGGAGCCGCGGCGTCGGGACCCCAATGAGCCTCACGGCCTTGGGTGCAGTCAGGCCGTACATATCATTCATATCGAGCTCGCTCGGCTTCATACCGTCGGGCAAAGTCCAATTAAAGCAGTGGAGGAGTTGGGCGACGCATAATTCTAGGGCATAGAGGCCTAATTGCATAGCGGGACACGATCGCCGCCCCGATCCAAATGGTATATATTCGAAGTGAGCCCCTTTGAAATCTCGGGCTCCCTCTTCGGTGAACCTACTAGGCTTAAAAGTATCGGCATCTTCCCACTCCGTCTTGTCCCTTCCAATCGCCCATGCATTCACCATTACCCTTGTTCCGGCCGGAATTGAGTACCCACCGACGACACAGTCCTCGGTGGGCTCGTGGAGGAGGAGAGGGATTGGAGGGTGGAGACGTAGAGTTTCCTTCATCGCACATTTTAAGTAGGTGAGCTTGTCGAGGTCAGTTTCATGGACTTTGTGGTCTAAGCCCACCACCTCCACTAGCTCCGCTTGTACCTTTTTCAATTCTTCAGGGCATTTCATCAATTCTGCCATGACCCATTCGACTGCCGATGCCACCGTCTCGGTACCCCCGAACATAATATCCTGTGAATCGAGCAAATGGAATAAAAGAATCCGATGTAATCACTAAGAATTAACATACATACATATATGAATCAATCTTATGAATATAGTGGTAGAGTGCCCGGCCAAGACAGATTATATATTGAGCATCACATTAGGTGGTACTCGATCACTGAGCCCTTGGTGCGGGCAAGGTGACTGGGAAGTATATATATAAATTTATGTATAGGGCGAATGGGCAAGGGCAAATTTGATTATATATTTCTTAGGCTGCGTATGGCATAACTCTTTGCTAACTCCTGCCTCGACAGAGTTCGCCTGCTTTAGTTGGTTCCCATTCTTTTTTCTAACTCCCTATAAAGGAAGATTTAACTGCTGTAACAGTAACCTTCCTGCTCTCTACTAACTCCCTAATCTCCCTGCTCTCTACTAACTCCCTACCAAGAGTAAATAAAATCTGCTCGGGCAACGAGTGAGTAGAGAGGAGGGATGTAGCATAGAGCAATGTCATACGCAGCCTTAGAGTTTCAACTTCCATACCATGATTATGGCCTTGATATTATCTCTTGTGAGTTTGATGTCATCTGATTCTCCTTCACTGCCCTTGGCGTTTGGGGGTGCTTCACTGAGGTAAGTGAGGAGATCGTCGACTATATCGGTATCTTCATCTTCGCTCCTCTTCTCCTTCTTGCTCATGTGATCGTCAATGATGATGTCGATGAATCGATCAAGTCTTTCGCGGGCCTTGACAAGTCTCTTGTTAAGGCCCTGTGGATCAAACCACTGAAGCTGAGGGTAGAAATCACCTATATTGAATGCACCAAACAGCTTCGAAAACTCCTGCATAATCGAAATGAACTCGTCCTGGCCCTCGTGCGAATTCGACCCGAAAGCCGCACGGAAGATGATGTTCTTAGTGAGATTAAACAAAAGCTCACCAAAATTTAATGGCGTGCCGGCCTTACCTGCAACGATGCGCAGAGTAGACTCGACCTCATCGCGAACTGAGGCCCACGACTCGGCCCTCTTGCGGCTGAAGAGCTTCATGACAAAAAGCTTCCTCATTTTACGCCAGAAGGGGCCGTAGACCGCAAAGACCATGTCCGCTCGGTCGTAAGTGAGGTACTGGATGGCGTTATTCGCAGGGCGGCTCGCAAACTTGTTGTCTTGTACTTGTAAAATCTCTTTGGCCATTTTGGGAGTGGAAACGGCGACCGTGTGGAGGCGGCCGAGCCGAAGATAGACTAGGCCACCGTAGCAGTCAGCGAGCTTGGCTAGGCCACAGTGGGTTAGTTGGTCCATCATCAACATGTTGCCTATTATGGGCAAGGGTCGAGGCCCAGGCGGGAACCCCAGCTTTCGCGACCGCCCCTTGGTTACCACCGCAATCCAGAGAAATACAAGAGAGAGAAGGAAGATGAGTAGAGTTGGGAGTTGTTGAAGGAGAGAGTCCATGGCTACCATTTTTCTTGTTTGCTCTCTCTCTCTCTTGGCCTTTTGGTTACAAGTAGAAGTAGGCCCTGGCTCATTATATACACATTTGGGTGGGGTGTTTGAAATTTGTTTTCTTCTTTGGCATGAGATAGAAGGCCCGTTATTAATGTTATCTTTAAGTTTATATACAGGGGAGGCAATGGACAGGTCCTATTATGTAGAACCGGATTTTCAGTCTTATCCCATCCGCTGTCCTTGGAAATAGGAGAATTTTGACTGCATGTTTTGCTATTAAAAATGAAAATAAAAAAAAATCAAGATTCTCCAATTTCCATCGGCACCGGATGGGGTAGGACTGGAAATCCGATTCTGCATGCTAGGACCTGACCATTCCCCTTATATACAGTAGAAAAGTCATACACGTGTCATCTAGAGAAAGGATCAAAACATCGGACATAATTTTGGTTTGGGGCATGACCGAAACCGAAAATTTGGACCGAAATTTCGGCCGAAAGTCGATAATTTGGCTGAAATTTCGGCTGATAATTTCAATCCCATACAAATTATGACCGAAATTTCAGTCATTTTGGCCGAAATTTTGATCCTTGATCTAGAGGCACCAATCAACACTCTCTGCTGCAACATAAAATGAGTTTGATTAGATAGTCGATTATGACAGTTAGACTTAACCATGGTGTTCTGCTGATGCAGACCACACACGTGGCCTCTAGAATTAAGCATTGATAAGATGGTTAGAATTACTTGATTGATGCAATTCTTTGGCTGGATTGCGATGCAGACTCCATGGCTGTTTTTTTTTTTATCGGTAAGGAAAAAAAAATCATTAAAGGATAAAGAGGAGAGTACAAAACTACAAGACAATGACTTCGAATGGATCGACTCTCAAGGTCAATAGAGCTTCGGCATTGTCATCACCCTAAAAACTAAGAACCGATCACACGAAAATAAAGAAAGAAAAAGGATTACAATGATCTACTATCTATCAAAAGTAAATTTTGTATGCCATCAGGTAGATTGCTTAAATTATTCCATCTGACAATCGATCCAGCATTGAAACCCTTCGAGGCAAGAAGGTAGGCGCACATGTTCGAATCCTTGTGAAAAGACTCACCCTCCAGTTGCAATGAACATACATCTTGTGTTGATGAGGCTATAATCCCGCCATCGTCATGGCACACAATTATTGATCCAATCTACGGCAAAGCTACTAATGGATACAAAACAAATATTATTGGGGTTCATGTCTTCAGCTAGGGACACCCCTTCCTTGATAGCAATAAGAGCCGCTTCCTCCTTATCGTATGTATTAACTTTCAAGCTCAATGCTAGAATCAAATTTCTATTAGAGTTTCTTATAACTACTCCAATACCTGCAATGCATTTATCAAATGTGCTACTTACATTTACTTTATGCCTCCCAATAGGTGGAGTACATTAGGATATTGAATGAGTTTTAGATTCCAAACAACATTCAGAATGTCATCTCCACCTTCAATATCAGACTATCCACCCTAATGGCCGTGTCATGGATGATAACCTTAAGAAAATCCTTCTTATGATTTTGAATCTCTTTAAAAATTCTAGAGTTCCTTTCATCCCACGAGTGCCAGAGAGTTGCTGCAAAGACAATTCGGATTAAGACTCATTTTCTATTCTTCCTCATCCCCTCCGTCATGCATAGAAAAAATTCATCCAACAAACCGTCATGATTTACATTGGAAAGCCCCAACCTATACTTGATAGATTTCCAAATCCATATAGAGAAGCCACACTTGAAGAAAAGGTGGTTTGTGTCCTCAGAATGATCCCAACAAAGAATACACCTTGATGACATCATCATACCTCTTTAAGTAAGATTTCCCATAGTAAGAAGCTTATCTTGTATTGCAAGCCAAACACAAAAGGCATGCTTAGGAATATTCTTGCTATTCCAAATAAACTTCTCCCATTACACTAAAGAAGTTGAAGGCTTAATAACCTCCCAAGCCGATTTGATGGAAAAAGTTCCTCTCTTGTTCGGTTCTCAAATCCAACGATCACTAGTCTCCAATAGGACGAGGAATCTCATGAACAAGATTCCAAGTCTCCTCCATTCTGATTGTAGTCGTGTTCGGCAAATTTCAAACCGCTTCAAGCACATTATCTTTGACTTTTACATTGATATCAATGTTAGCTTGCATGGCTAATCTTCTGCTAACTTAGGAAAAACACCATCAACCCCCTGTATCAAACCAAAAAGAAGTTGTCTTCTCATCCCCCAAAATAACTCTACTATTGTTTGTCACAATAGTTTTAGTTTGCATTATACCTCTCCAGGACCATGATGAGTCACGTGGAATATAGCAATTCCAAAGACTATCATAATCAAAGTACTTCGAAAGCATACCTTGGACCCATAGAGAATTCTCATTTCTGATCAAAGTCCAAAAGAGTTTAGCCATACCAGCTAAATTCCAGTCTTTCAAACTTTTAATTCCCAAACCTCCTTCATTCTTTGGTCTACATATTCTCTTCCAACTGATAGGATGTATCGATTGAGAAAGAGATGACCCTCTCAGTAGAAATCCTCAGAAAATATTTTCAATTTCCTTCATGATTTGTTTTGGAAGGTTAAAGGCACCCATCCAATAAACTTGGAAGCTACTAAGAACGGAGGTGATGAGTTCGAGCCTACCCGCATAAGAAATTAAATGTCCTTTCCAACTCTCCAGTAGGTCCTTAATTTTTTGAATAAGCGGACTACATAAAGCATGAGTCATTCTTAAAGAGAACAAAGGCAGACCCAAATACCGAAGAGGAAGTTTATCTTTCCTAAATCTTATATTAACTTTTATTTCATCCTCCAATGTGCAAGATTTGCTACAAATAAAGGCACTCTTAGAATCATTTGCCATAAAACCTGAAAACTTGTGAAATTCTAAAAGCATCCCTCTCAGTTCTTTAACGGAGTTAATATTTCTTTTAAGAAAAATAAGAACATCGTCAGCAAAGAGGAAGTAAGAAATAATAGTCTCATTCATGAGATTGGGCACTTTAATCATATCCTCATCAACGTTGGAATTCATCAAAGAAGTGAAAGCCTCCATAACTAAAGTAAATAGAAGGGGTGACAAAGGATCACCTTGTCTAAGGCCACACTTCCCTTAAAAGAAACCAAATAACATATCATTAACTAAAATAGAGAATGAAGCCGTAGTAATAAACTCTTTGGTCCAATAAATCCGCACATCTTCAGACCCCAATTGTTTAAGGATTTCAATGATAAAATCCTAACGGACCCTGTCGTAAGCCTTTTTTATGTCAATTTTAGCACAAAGAGCCCTAGGCGCACTTTCCAAGTGAAATTTTTGCACCATCTCATGGGCGTAGAGAATATTTTCACTTATCCTCCTTCCCTTAATAAAAGCAGATTGATTAGCACTCACCAACTTAGGGAGAACCAAGGCTAGACCATTAGCTATAATCTTCGTTATCACCTTGTATATGAAATTATACAAGGCAATCCATGTACATTTTTTGAAAGAGTATGCGCTTTTTTTTTTGATAGGCCATTCAGCCGAGACATCCTCGAAAACTGAGGAGCAGGCACGCATATACATGTGACATTTGCGGAGCAGTATGAGGGAACACCAACTATCGTTGTGAGCATGGTATAAAGATTTGACCGATACCAATACGTATCGGTTTCTCGGCAAACCGATACTTATCGGCCCCAATACGTATCGGTATCTCAACTCAGTATCAGTATCGGCTAATATGGTATCGGTTTCGACTGCTATTTTAAAAAATAAAAAATAAAATACAAAGGTTGTCCTCTATAAACCGATACCCGAGTCCAATACCGATTTTGATACCTTGGTTGTGAGGGTAACTAACAGTACCCAACCCACACCTTGTAAAGACAAGGGTGAGAAAGAGCGTGGAGAACGAGAATCGAATCCACGACCTACTCCCTCACATTGGAAGGAGTGTACCAACTGGGCTAATGCCTCATTGGTGGCCGAAATGTCTTAGATATGACCAATGTTTTTAAAACTATGTTGACAATCCTACACCATTTTTTTTGCATGGAGGCTACTTATATTCCCTACGATTAAGGCGTGGCTATCGACTTTGATGCCCAGTCGGATGAATAGTTGATTAATTCAAATAGTTCAATTGGCAGCTCATCATTAACACATTTCTAAAAAAAAATTATGGCCCTCAAAAGGAGTGAAACCGATGGAGCGGTGCACTTTAATATCGACAGTTAAAAATAAGCACAACTGCTCATATTACAGTTGCACCAATTACATAGTTCAGATTATGGCTCCATGGATTTTGCCCACGCTCGCTTGGAAAAGCGGTATAGAAGCCAACTTTGGCACGATAGCAGTTCAAAGCTAAGCATGCATGTGATGACCCAGAATGAATATATATATATATATATATAAAATTAAGAGCATTTTAATTAAATGCACTGAGATTAAACCATTGAGCTGTTTAAAATCAAATGCATTTAAGTAGCTTCCTAAATAGAAACTCTACGATAGGGATTTTATTTTATCATGATGTATATATATATTAAATTAAGAGCATTTTAATTAAATGCCCTGAGATTAAACCATTGAATTATTTAAAATCAACTGCATTTAAGTAGCTTCGTAAATAGAAACTCTAAGATAGGGATTTTATTTTATCATAATGTCTATGTCTCATGTCCCACGTCCCAACTCTAAGCAAGCAAGTCTCAAACTCTTTATTGTTGAAAATTAATATAGAATTTTTTTTACCAAATTTTATTTTAAAAAAATATTTCCAAAAAAAATCCCTAGAAAAAGCCCAAGCCCAGCTCGTCCACTATGGGCCTGGCTTGGTCTGAATACATATCCCAGCTTGAATTAGGGCCGAGCTAAAATATTGGGATTGGGTTGAACTCCAGCCCGGCCTTAACCCGTCCCATTGAGAGCCCTAGTTCAGATCTCTCACCGTGGGGGTAACTTGGGTACTTCCAAATATAAATAATTTTTAAAGCGATATTTTAGGAAATTTGCATTTTCGTTAATCCTTGATCTCTGCCATGAAAATATGTCAGTCTTCCTTAAAATCTATGATTAGATCCTCAAGTGCTCTTGTTACAATTGGGAGGGAAAATGCCATTAATGCTTATATGCATGACCTATTTCATGCGTAATTGTAAATACTTTTTTTTATATAATAACTATTATAAATACTTTTGATATTGCGAATTCCAACCTTTGGAAATTGGCGAATCTTGACTGCGCATCATACTAAACAAAAATGAAAATTATAAAAGTCAAGATTCACTCATATCCAAGGGCTGTAAATGTGATTGAATTAAAGAAATCGGATTCAACCTGGTTGGACTTAACCATTGGCCTATTATGTACCATGATGGCCCACTTTTTAGCCATGGGATGCACCTGTTTGACTGATTAACTAGTCCAACTAGCCATGGGACACATTTGTTGGAAGATTTGAAACATCCCATTAGTGCAGTTTAATTTCAACCAAGGATCAAAATTTCAGGTTGAATTTCTGTTTCGGTCATGTCTGAAACCGAAACCAAAATCTGAAATTTTGGCCAAAATCCCCCCATACATTTATTACCGATAATTTGGATTTTGGTTTGGGTTTCGGGCATGCCCGAAATAGAAACTTGCCGAAATTTAGAGTACTGTTATTTACAACCATATATTCTGTATAAGTAACTAGGGTTTTCTCATGTGACAACCATTTATTGCTTCAAACCAAGTGTTGTAAATTGCTTTTCAGCCTAATCTTTCACACAAAGTATCTTGAGATAATGGGGCACCTATAAGACGGTTAAATATTGATTCCACGTGGCATACATCTCTAAAAGTGATGTTAGAACTCCTTCTCATGGTACGTCCATGATCACAATAATTTTTGGGGGTGTGCGATATGGAAACAATATCTGACCGTCTAATTGGTGCACTGGGATCCAAAGATCTGTTTTGTCAAATATTGAGATGAAAAATAATCCCCATCCTTTGATCAATGATATCATGTGAAAACCTCAATTGTTGATACAAAATATTTGGTTGCAAATAACGGTACTCTTAAAAATGCATAAACTACAAACTATTTTTGTCTAGATGGAACAATTCAAATCCCTAGTAAGTGCAATTTTTGGGTCTGATTTAGTTTAGCATTTGAATTATCATCTTCATGACTTGAATTGCTAAAAAAACACATGTACCAAGTCGGTAGGGCAACAAGTGAATAAGCCATGACAAGCTTTAGTTAAGATAAATTGGTTGAACTTTAAATGTGGTTCAACAAATTTTTGGGACCGTTGGATGTACGGATTCTAAAAGTAAATGTAAACCAATAAAGATAAAAGTAAAGATTCCCTTACAGTCAATGGTCTCAAAATTGATTGAATCGGACCTCAAGTGGTGGGTGCCCTTACGCCATTGTTTCAGTTTTATTTCATTAGAGAGAGAGAGAGAGAGAGAGAGAGAGAGAGAGAGAGAGAGAGAGAGCCCTCGTAGCCTGCATCCCTTCTTCAGCCACCTCCTACAAGGACCTCTGTGCATTAATTGCATCTCCTACTACAAGGACCAGCTGTAGATGCAACTAAATTGCATCTCATACGACGACAAGGAGCTGTGCATGCAAATAGCATCAAACGATGTCTTCCACCACATCAGAACTAACGTAGTTGTCTTTCCTATTTCGTGATTTGGAGCTTCCCCTCTTTGAAAGTTGAAACGAAGAACCTATCTCTTTATCTTCCCCTTTATTATTTTTTCCTACAAGAAATGAATACAGAAGCTAAGAAGACAAGGATCAAAAGAAGTCTATGGGTGAACTCAGTGAACTCCCTCATGATATCATCTCCAATATCCTCTCAAAACTACCCATTAGATGCCTATTGCAGTATAGGTGCATATGCAAATGCCTATTGCAGTATAGGTGCATATGCAAATCATGGCTCGCAATAGTACGAGACCCGCAATTCGCTTATGCTCACCTTGCCTCTGCTCAGTCTACCGGCACTCACTCCCATATTGTCCAAGTTGCTACATTGTTTTAGCGGCAGTTTTTACAACTACCGCTGAGGGTATTAGCGGCAGCTTTTACTAAAAATTGCCGCTAAGTTTTTAATAGTAGTGGCAACTACTAAAAAACTGCCGCTACCATATTTTTTAATGCTATTTTTTTTGTTCCAAACATTATATTGCCCTACAGTAGTGTCAATCCTACTGTCATGACCATCAGCGCGCATCAGATGGCCATGATTTACAACTCAATATTATCCAAGTTGCATACCTAATAAAACATGCAATACAAGTAGAGCCAAATTCCATGAAATCGCATAGAAAACTTCATTAGAAAATTAATAAAATTCAACTCAAAAATAGACTCATAACATTATAAAACATTATGGTCAAATTTTTTAATGAAATTGAATTACATAACCAAACCAACCCAATAAGTTCAACTTCCAAAATCTCAAACATCCAAAAACTCCAAACCAATTGCAGAGGGTGTCCAGCCACAGGTACTGAGGATCATAAAACTTTCTAAGATGCCTCATCCCTTTGTCGCATAGGATTGTGACAATTGTGTGATCAGGCCCTACTGACTTCGCCAATCTTGTAGCGCCTACACAGTTCATGGCCGAAGAACTCCTAACAAATAGCCCATCATTCCTCAAAGATACCTGATAAGAAAACCAAATCATCATCGTCACCTTATACCATCTATTTCAGATTCGGCTCTGATAAGAATACCAAATGAATAACAATAAACACTAATATAATTGTCAAAATTTACATGAGTACGAGTATATAAGGGATGGAGAGTACTAACCTAGACATCTCAATTGCCTCCATTTCTGTACCAAAGAAACAATAACGATCAAACCGAGATTAGACGTGCAAAGGTCATCTAGAGGGGTTTTTGCACAACAAATACATAGTAATCATAAAAAATTGGGTCAAGCCACACACATCACTAGTTAAGTTAGGATTTAACGGTTGCAAGTAGCAATTTTGAGTTTTCTAATTCCATCCTAGCTATCCCACAAAGTTGAAATTTTTTTTCTAGTTGGTCATAGCCTTATAAAGAATCTTGGCCTAATAATTAGTGGAATAAGGAAAAAAAAAATGGAGATCTGATGGTAAAATATCTGCATGAATTGTGCTGTGTGGTAGCTTTGCTACTTGGAGGGGTGACAACAGAGTTAACTATACAAGAAAACTACGTCAAATGTAACTAAGAAAGCTAGAGAAAAGTCAAATTTGTTTCCAAATAAAAGACGAACTGGTAAGGACGAAACTGCTACCTGTAGTAGCTTTGCTAACTGGAAGAGCAGTAACAGAGTTATGAATTTTCTTCTCTCCACTGCGCCTTAGTGTGCGGGGTTTGTAAATTTTGATTACAAGTAACATTGTGGAGGCTGCTACAAAAATTCCTCCACCAACTATTAGAACTATTGCTCCAAGTCCCAACCTTTTCTCATCCTGTTTCGGCACTTTGAAACAAGGGTAGCTCGCGATAGCACTCGAATCAGCTGCTGTCGCATGAGGGATATCCTCATTGGTAGCCATATTATCGGGAGGAACATTTGATAGAGGATGATTTCCAGTGTCAAACAGATTCCCCTCAATCCTGGAAGGTATGATATAATAAATAACACAGAACAAAATACGAGAATATCCGAATGATCAAGATCACATAAAGCTGGTCATAACGTCACCAGAGATTTGGGATCACTTGGAACTGTTTCGGAATATCACCGCTGAAGTGGTTATTTTGTATGTTACTGGAATTCATCGGAGTTAAATCAAAACTGTAATTACAACTATGTGAAGTAAAAACTAAAAACACCGAAGAAGAGACAAGTGCATTAAGTAACCCAGAGTGACGAAACGTACAGGTCATAGAGCAGTAGATTATCAAGGAAGTTCACCAAGCCAATGAATTGGTTGTTTTGCAAAAAACTGCCAGAATTACCCAAATGAGTATGATAAAGGCATAAAAAGGGAGCTACAACTTGCACATGAATTTTGTTCCGTGGCACATGGTTAAAAAGAAAGACTTCATTATTTTTGAATCTGTCTCACGTGGCACACCATCTAAGCCGTATGATTTGAAGACCATGATGGAAAGATCTTTGAGGCCAAAGATTGGAAAGAAAGCGATCTCTATCATTTGACTGAATACACTCAAAGGTCATCATCTGATTCGATGGTTGACTCTGACAAATCAAATGACAGAGATCATGTTTCATGCGAATTTTTGGATATGATATAATTTTTAGATGGTCAAGTTTGACCTTCATTAAATCCTGGCTACCCATCCCCAGAGATATGGGTTTAGGTTTCTACAGAAACAGGGCACTTTCTAAGGACAAAATAAGGATATCCTGGGCTGATAATGATTGCCCAAATGGAAACAATTGACCAAATCATGACCTCAAGCCATAAAAATTACCTTAAACAACTTGATATTCATGTAAGACCTGATCTGGTACCTTATTCACAAGGATTTTCACCTCTTAGCCATTAGACCATTACATCCACATAAATCACCTCTTCCAATGCATTACTCTTTTTTAGCTTTTCTTTATTGCTCATCTATGCTTTTATGAGCTGCTACTCAGTGTCATATACCCATCCCTTAATCTAAAATATTAGGCTTCTACTAATTCTGTGCTCAGGGTGTCTCATCATTTATGTAATTGATTTGTGTTTGATGCAATTTTTTTTTCACTGACTCCTATGCACATAGCTATAGTAGAAAATAATCTTGGCAGTTGGACTAACTTTTGGTCTTAAAGAAGTAAACTAGGAAGTAATACCTCGCAGAAAATAGATCCATCAATTAAGCTTCTGATCATTCGGTGTGTACCTCTCTCCAGAATGATAGTCATATACGCATAGTTGCTGATTTGATATCATCTCCTTCAGCTCCTTAATCTTTTGATAGGTTGTCTACAGAAAATAAACAAATAAATAAATCCAAAAACCCAAATAAAAAGCCCATTAAAGGGAATGAAAAACGATAAAAGTGCAAGAACAAAAAATCCTAACTTACATGCAAAATAACCTAATTCCAGTGATCGCACTGCTTTTTGGAAGGATTCTGGAATGTGCGACCAAGAGCCATAGCTTCACCAACTGATTTCATCTGAGTTGTCAATATCGGTTGAGAACTAGGGAATTCTCAAAAGCAAATCGAGGAATCTACAAAAACCACAAAAGAAAGTAGATGGTATCATTATTCATAACTGCAAAATATAAAATTTCAGGCTGATTTGATCACAATACAAGATCACAACACTGAACAGGTGTCTGGACTTTCTATAGCAGTTTAAACTTTATAAGTATTAAAAGACTCCCAGAATTCTCAATAGTACACAACTACAGCTGCCTATTTTTTTTTTCTTGACACCTTTTCCCAATAGGAAAGTTTTACAACGAAAGAAACAAGAAAAACTTATAGACCTAGTTACATTCCCTGCATAAAAGAATGTTGGGCTCTCAGGAAAGATGGGATTAGATAGTTTTTCATTAGAAATAGGTTCCTTTATCCCTTCTAAAAAACATTCTTTAGTTTCAATGTTGATTTCACATCTTCTTTTTGCCCCAGAAAATTCTCAAAAAGAGCATTCATTATCCAATTTCCCTATTGGGGCTCTCAATGTGTTTGGTAATTTCCTAATTTTTCTCTCTTTCTCTAATCTCCCAAAAAACTTAATACACTCTAGAGCCAGTTCACATCTAATGATCAGACAAATTGAACTGATCTTATAATCAGATTCTGTGAAGTAATTATTAATGGAAATAACAAGAAGATACTCAAACCAAATAGCAAAAAATTAATGTTCAATGAAAGGAGAATTACATGAGCAATAGCTTAAAGATGAAAGCAGACATACATGACATGAAATTGAAAGAAATATCAGATGGACAAGAGGGGAAAGGACATCCAAAATCATAAAATAACTTTGAGCTTGCTGTCAGATCAGAGGTAAGAACATGTTCCTCTATTTCAGGACTTGAAACCTTAAACCTAGGACCAGGAAAGCTGGTACTGATTTTTGTGGAAGTTTTAAAATTTTCCATCAATTCCCTGGAGCCAGGATCAATTACCCACCATCCATGAAAGAAGATAGAAGAGCAGCAAATGCCACATCAGAAAATTTACCTTCTCTTTGTAGTATTCACACTCATATGCATAAATTCCCAAAACTCCTATATACTCTGCAATGAATGAAACAAATAAGCTCTGATTAGCTAAATTTCTAAGCAATATAGATTAGGAATGATAAGCAATATAAATTTAAATTTAATGATAAATACTGACCTTTTGTTTGGTATATAGTAGCCATCATTCTTAAAAAAATTCCAAAACCTTATACAACAAAGTGACCAATAACAAAGCTAAACATTGAAAGATGAAAAAATTGTGAAACATAGTTAGTGACAAATTTGATCAATGAGTCATATTCAAAACAAAGTTAAAGTACTAGCTCTAGATACATCTACCCATAATCTTCTATTACAAAACACAAATCTGAAAAAACAAGATTTAACTTTCTGATGCCATCTCAATTCTCAACCATTAGTGGAATAAAAAAGACACCTAAACAACAACTAAAACTGATATGAAGTGGACAAATTATCACTATCTAGCCATTTTAAGGTGGGTATAAGGAGAATCAGGCGGAGCTTGGACTGTTATGTTCTCCACTTATACATTGCTGCATTACATCAAAATTAATTATGAATAAAGTTAGTTGTGTTGCTAATTTGAACAAACAAGTTAACAAAACAGAAATACAGATGACAGTAAGCAATAGCTATTTATCAGGGCAATTTATCCAACATACCTGTAATAGACTGGATGAATGATAGTAGGCAATAACTATTTAGAATTGCCACCAACCTGCACAATAAAAATGAGAAAGAAATCATTTATAAGTTTATTAAACATCTTAAAAAACTTACAATCTATAAACAAATAGTTATATATACCTGCCGCGAGAGAGTCAAGAACATGCTCTTAAGTTCTGTTATTTGGGCATTACTCTCCTTCAATTGCTCTGCCATCTGAGCCTCTCTCTGCCGCTGTTACTCAACTATCAACCTTTGTTGCTCATCTCTTTGCTTTTGTTGCTCTACCATCTTGACATCTCTCTTATTCAAGAGCTTTTCTAGTAAGTGTATTTTATCTTTCATTGCTATGAACTCACCAGAAGATGACCCACCACGGCTAGATGATGATCCCCAAAGACTGGTGGGAGTTGGCCCCAATCCTAGGCCACGAACACGCCCCGATTTCTCAAGTCCCATAACCTTCCAATACACATCATTTTGAGAGGTCTTATCTACCAAACCATCTTCCGATAGTAATTCCTTCATCTTACACTGCAATTGATCACATTTCATTTATCTTCTTAATTATATAAAGTCTATGGATAATGAATAATATAATATGAACTTACAATCTTCTCTGCAGCCACTTCATTGACTGGCGTGCCATCTTTATGTGAATGTGTAAGCAAAAAAATCCCCGCTCGGCTAGGCAGATTTTGCCCTCCTCTCTTGACGTGCTATGTCAAAAATTTGTTTTTTAGTAAATAATGAATATTGACATAGATGAGATACACGATAAATAGATTGACCTTAAACTTAAATATATACCTCCTCATGACGCACTCTCGCGAAGCTTTTCGTACCGGTGGTATGGGCAAGTTTCTGGCACGACCTATTTCGTTTATTTCTTTTGCTTCTTTTCTATACCACATAAATTAATTGATGTTGACAAGTTTGTTATGCAAAGTAAATTATTTTAAATTCTTTTATGAAAAACATATACCTTGCCTTCCTCAGAATCCCAGAAATGGATAAGAGTTTTTCATTGATCCGACAATACATTTATAGGGTGATGCTCGTACAGATCTTCATTAGGTGGGCAATTGACATACCACTTTCTCTTTAGCTCGCACTTGTAGTCCCTCCATTTTTTGGCAAGTGAGAGCATTACATAGTGTTTCATCTCATCGCCAATATCAACTTTCACCTAAACCAAAGTTCAAGTAGAAAACATAATCATTTAAATATGCTACATAAAAAAAAAAAATGTAAAGGAAAACTCGAAGCATGCATATTTACCTGAATGCGTTTTCATGCCCTGCCCTTCGCTTCATCTTCAACTTCTTTCCACGATGGACGGTCAATTGGCAATACTTGGCCATCTTTTGCTAAAGTACCCAACCAAATTGAAAATTCCAATGCACGTTTTTCTACAAGTTGCAATCCGACGAGGACACGAAATTTCTCCCCATCTCAATCGTTGCATATAGGCACACTTGAACGACCTCGTGTCCTCTTCCCGAGATCACGAGCTTCAACACTATCCATCTGACTAGAACTGGACAAAGTAAATATCATAATTAGGCAAGAACGAATTAAGAACTCAGGAGGCAACGGCTCACTTGAAACAAATGTTACCTGAAGTAAAAATAATCAAGTTATGCAGAACATTAGTCAATTTTTGTCTTGCATCCTAATTCCAAACTTCATATTACAAGGAGAGAGAATAACCATAACAAGTCTGAAGCTAGTCCTATAATGCACAAAAAAGTTTTTCACTTGAATTGGGACTAGAGTTATTGATGAAATCTCTACTATTTGAATGATTAATGAGATATATAAGCATATAATTCTGACTTATCTACACGTGATTTGTAATATCAACAATGAAGGCTGGATAGTGTTATCCTGAAGTGAGATTTAATAGCCTTGTAGGTAACAAGATAACCAGATAATCAAAAAAATTGTTCTCTCTCTAATCTCTATGAGCATCATGTATGTTTGGATATAGAGCCCAACCTTTATCCACAAAGGGAAATCATTTTAAATAAATAGAAGAAAATATCAGAATTAGGCAAGACCTAGTAAATATGCATATAGAGCCCAACCTTATGAAAAAGTAAACATGTCAAATTGCACGTACCTTGTCTTGGGGGACCGGAGCTTATTGTGCATGATGGGAAATAGTTAATCACTTCCATCCACTTGAGAATCAGAATTTGATCCAAGATCATTGTCAATGAAATCAGTTGAAGGAGCTTGTTGTGGAACACGCATTTGGAGAGGTGCATCTATAGTTTGTCCAAGCATATCTTCCCTTACCCAATTGTCATCAACACCATCCTCGATAGTGTCATTTGGCTCTTGGATGGCATAATTACTACTATCCAATAAAGCATTATCATTCCATCTCATATCAAATAGGTCCCTAGGCTTAGTCTTTACGACAACATGCCAATTCGGATCAACTAGATCTTAGACATAGAAAACCTGAGTAGCCTGAGATGCCAAAATGTATGGTTCATCTGACACTTGTTGAGTGGGGAACAACAATCGGGTAAAATTCACAAGTGTGAATCCTAAATCATCAATCTTAATTCATTTGCCCTGTGTTCTCACATCAACCCAATCACACTTAAACAGTACAAACTTGAGTTGTTCTGAATATGTTAACTCGATTATATCGGTTAAACGGCCGTAGTATGTTATCTCTCCAACAATGGGTCTTTTGTCCTTAGTACTTGAGTAGCTTGTAATAGTTGCAGTGACCGCAACACCACTATTTTGAGTTTTAGCTCTCTTCTCTTTTTCAATTGTTCGAAATTTATATCCGTTAATAGTGTAACTGGTGAATCTTCTTGCTTTTGAATAAGGACCTTTAGCGATCAAAGCGATTTCTTTCGGCAATGAACTATTTGAATTTTTTCTTAACTTTTGTACCTATTTGAAGTGCACAGGAAGGTCAAAACACAATCTAAAATTCGTATAAAATAACTGTTGATATATAAACAATCCTAACTTACATGCTCCTTAAACCAATCAACAAATTATTCATTCTTCAATTTTTGTCTTTCATGAGGATTGGCTTTTGGGTACATCATATGCAAGACTCGATCATGATGCCTGTGTTGAATGAACGTTGTGTGAGCATCAAATATTGCATAAGTATAAAAAATAATCTACAAATGTGTGAGGCCGTACTTTAAATAAGTTGTGACCTTCTCATGGTTGAACACCAAATAGCGATGTGCTTGTGCCCATTCTAACTCGCTCAATAGGAATAATGTTGCGCTGCCATTTGCAACAAAGTCAAGATTCCTCCAGGGTCGATTTAACCTCGTTTCAATATTATTAAAGTATCAAGAGCAAAATGTTAGACATTCTTCTGCGAGGTACCCTTCGGCAATGAACCCCTCGGGTTGAGCTCTATTATGCACATATGACTTCAATGTCAATAAGTACCTACATGTAAATATAGTTGACTTACATGAGTGACGTCATAAGTAATTACACAATAAATAACTAAAATTTATAAACTACAAGACAATACCTCTCAATAGGATACATCCAACGATAATGGACAGGTCCACCTAGTAGTACCTCTGAGGCTAAATGTATGGGTAAGTGCACCATAATGTCAAAGAATGCGGGTGGGAAAATGCGATCTAATTGTCAAAGGACCAATGCAATGCGCTCCTCGAGATGTTTCATATCCTCGGGCCGACAAACTTTGGAGCATAATTCACGAAAGAATGAATGTACTCAACTTTAATATTGTAGAAGTTACTTTCTTTGGTAACGTCTTTCGAATAGCTAAGGGCAAAAACTGTTGCATTATGACATGTGAATCATGACTTTTTAGTCTAGATATTTTGCACTCTTTAATATTGATGCACCTTGCACTATTAGATGAGTAACCATCTGGGATTTTCAAACTCTTCAAAAAATTGCAGAACCTCTCTTTTTCATTTTTGTTCATGGAGTAGCAGGCAGCAGGTAATTATGCTCGATTTTTGTCTGCCTCTATTCGCGGATGGAGACCATGTCTCACATTCATTTCTCTCAAGTCGAGATGTGACTTAATATTATCCTTCGTTTTTCCGTCTACATCTAAGAGAGTCATGAGCAAATTATCACATATATTTTTTTCAATGTGCATTACATCCAAATTGTGTCTAAGTAGATTATGCTCCCAATATGACAACTCAAAGAATATACTCTTCTTCTTCTAGTTATAAGGCATGTTTTCAGACTCTATGGTTCTGGATCTTTTCCTCACATGACGCTTCCCAAAAGTATGTATGGCATTCTCCAGTTCAATCAATATGCTCGAGCCAGACATTGAAATTGGAGTCGGTCTATCCTCTACAGTACCATCAAAAAATTATTTTTGTTTTCGAAATCTATGATTTGAAGGTAAAAATCGACGATGTCCAAGGTAACATTGCTTCCTACTATTCAACAAGTATAAGCTACACGTGTCCTTATTGCATGAAGGACATGCCAGCTTCACTTTCGTGCTCCAACCTGACAAAATAGCATACCCTGGGAAATCACTAATGGTCCATAACAAGCCCGCATGCAAATGAAATACTTCTCTCCTTGAAGCATCATAGGTCTCCACCCCAAATTCCCATAATTCTTTTAACTCCTCTATCAACGGCCTCAAGTATACATCGATGTCATTTCCAAGTCCAAATGGACCTGGTATAAGCATCGATAGGATCATGTTTGGTTGCTTCATGCACAACCATGGCGGCAAATTGTATGGAATAAGTATCACAGGCCACGTGCTATGTGTGTTACTCATTGTCTTGAAAGGGTTGAAACCGTTACTCGCTAATCCAAGTCTAACATTTCGAGAGTCTGCTGCGAATGCTGGGTTGATGATTTCAAAATGTTTCCAAGCTAGAGAATCTGTGGGATGTCGTAACATCTCATCTTTAGTGCGACCCTCATCATGCCATCTCATGTCGGACGTAGTTTTTGATGACATGTATAACCTTTGTAATCTTGGTTTTAGAGGGAAGTAACGCAATATCTTTGCCGGACTCTTCCTCTTACTCTCTTCTAAATGATCGTCTGGAGATTTCCATCGTGAAGTGCGACAAAGATCGCACAATTGTTTATCGATAGACTCTTTCCAATACAGCATATAATCATTCGGGAAAACATCAATTTTATTATAAGTCAGCCCAAAGTCTGAAATAATGTTCTTGCCTTGTGAAAATTTTTTAGGTAAACTTGAACCCTCAGGGAGTACTTCTCTTAATAAATCAAGCAACATTGTAAATGACTTATTGCTCCATCCTCCGAGGCATTTGATATGCCATAGCCTAACAAGGAAAGATAAACTTGTGTGTGATTTACATCCCGGATAGAGATCTTGCTCGGCATCGTGTATCATTTTGTAGAATTTAGAGACACTAGGATTAGGTAGATCCTCAGTTTCGTCTGTCAAACCATCTGAAGCTATTTCCGGCATATGAACGCCAAATGCATCATGCAACATTTGACTTATATCATCACCTATATCATTCTCATCGACTCCACTATCATGATGTTCTTCTCGTAAGAGACTTTCTTGAGATATTTCCTCTCCATGATAATACCACTTGGTGTAGTCTTGAACTATGCCATTACATATCAAATGATCATATATTATCTCCTTATCGTGAAACTCTATATTGTTGCATTTGATGCATGGGCAATTTAATCTTCCATTAACAGATGATCCACGGGATATGGCTAGGTTGATGAATTCTTTCATGCCTTCATTGTACTTTTTAGTATTCCTACATCATCCATATAAAATATAATTTGCTTTACTAATCAACATTTTAAACTATTTAAACTGAAATTATTTGACATAGAAAGAATGATGTAGTGATATACCTAAGATCTTTCATCCAACTCTTATCCATCATGAATCTATCAAGAACATGAAGTTGCCTCCTTTATTGAGATGAGGGCTTCCTCCTTTACTGTAAAATATGAATCTGTCAAGAACATGAAGCTACTAAGGTGCAAATTATATGTAGTCAAACTACCATGGCGCAAATATCATCAAACTTTTTACCAATCGAAATCTACCTGGGGTGCACTGGGAGAGGAAACCCTAGCTTTCGTCTGCGATGGCTGGAAGAAATGATAGCTTTCATCGACCCTCCTTCTGCGAGAGAGAAGAGCTGGAGAGAAATAAAACTTGTTTCGTTGCTGGCTATTTATATGGGGTGTTGAGGAAACTACGCCCGTCGAAGATGACGGTGGTGATTACAAATCTCTGCTTTTGGCGGTCCTTAGTAATAGCTGCCATAATAAAAGATAAAAAATTAATAGCCGATTAGCCACCAGTAATGCCCATTTATTTTGAACGTTAACACCATTAACTACCATTTGAAAGAATTGAGTAATGGACTAAACCATCAAAATTAATTTTGGCTACAACTAAACTTTGCTATATAAGTACGTCAAATGGCGGTCAATGGTGTAAAACTTGTGTAGCAGCTGTAGTTCACATTGCTTCTTTCGAGACATGTAACATTGTAGAAAATTAGTTACTTGTCCAACTACATAGGGAAAAAGCCGAATACATTCTAGCTGATTTCTCTCTGTAAAGGACTGCTCGCTCGACCTCCACAACTGGATGGACAGATGCACTATTTATTACCCCCATGAATTGAACAGCAGCATACATAGAACCCATTGCATTAGTCAGATCCTGCTATTTTTCCCTCTGAATTGTGAACCATAATATATTTTAAATTTTATAAACAGAGTAAGGTATCTATGAAGAAGGAGCATAAAGTTTGGACTTACATATCGTCCCGAACAGGAAACCAATGACAGTTGTGAAGAAAATTCTCACTACATTATACAGTGGGGTTCGCCAGCATGACTAGTACTATTTCCATAGGCAAGCAATGCGTTGCTTAAAGAAGGGCTGGGTATATATAGTGGGGAAGTGAAGATCTAATTTATCAGGAGGTGTACTCAGTTCTCTAATCAGAGCTTTGTTTCTCCTGCTAAAAATCACAATGGACAGACTATATGAGCCAAAGATTCAGATAGTTGTCACTTTATATCTGAAAAAGTAGCAGTTATGGGTCGGTCAACCCACCGATAGAGTTCTGAATTCCGGTATAGTTCAGCAAAGTCAATCCCATGCATTGAACCAAGGTATAAAAATCACACCATAAATAACACTGGAATAGCGTGCCAAACCCTTACGCAAACTTTTGCAGCATGAGTTATGCTCACAATACTTGCATTGATTCGCATGAAAATATGAGCCACAAAATTTTGATTAATTATGTTCTTATTTAAGGGTATAAATTTCATTTCGATACTTGGCATCCATCCACATGCATTGAACCAAGGTATAAAAAATCGGACGATACCGATACGTATCGGTCTTTTGGCAAACCGATACGTATCGGTCTTTCAGCAAATCGATATGTATCAGTATTCCCAACTCGGGTATCCGATACATCTCGGTTTCGGCCGACGTAAACTTTTCTTTTTTTATAAAATAGGCCAACATGTATCAATATTGACCGAATTGTATTGGTCTTGGGCAAACCGATACCCGAGACTGATACCGATTTTGATACCTTGCATTGAACATTAAGTATAAAGTAACGACGAAATAAATACAATAGTAAAATCTAAATAAACACCATCCATAAAATAAAGTAAACTAATTCACATGAAATGAAAAATGAATGTCTAACAAGTTATAGATATGAATCTATTTTTTTTTTTTGGTCCCCAAGCGAGCTCTGCTTGACAGGCAGTAGAGCTCATGGTCCCTAGTTGAGTGCCTTTGACAACACTATATAGTTTATAATTTTGCCTAACAAAAATTGATGATTTTTGTTGACGTTGGTGGGTCCAGGTAGTCATTTTTATGAGCCTCAGATTCTACCAATCAAGCAATTTATTTATATAATCGGGACCCCCTATTGATGTTGGTGGGTCCAGGTAGTCATTTCTTTTATATGAAGTTTTGATTTCAGCAGGCTTATCAAGGATAGTCGAAGCTTTGCCGTGGTTGAGTCCGATTCCTGAAGGCTTTTGGCGAGTATGCAGGGCTTGGTAGCAGCATTCCTCTGCTCCATGTGCTGCTCCTATTTAGGAATCTTGTTCTTTCTACTATTATCTGGTCATAAATGGTTCAATTTCAACTTTTTGATGCTAAAAGGGAACTCTTAACTAAATTTATTTTTTAGTCGAGATTCTAAATCATGGTTTGGGCAGTTGATTGGTTATTTTGGCTTGATTATCAATGACATCCTGTTTTTGGGTTTCTGAAGTGATATAGAATGCATTATCATTACTAAGGGTATGGAGATTTCCCATTACTAATAGTTGGCATGAGTTTATACATCATATCATGGGTTGGGCAGTTGTGATTAACTACTCTCTTAGAGGAACTAACATATCACCTCAAGACTGCTAGGATGTAAGCTTTGCATGGTTTACCTATCATGTCGACCAGTGCTTTTAATGATCTGAGGTGACTCAGATGTGTCCCTCACCATGAATCCCATATAGGTTTTCTATGTGACATGTAGTTATGACTTGGCTAAATGCTTTTCGCGAGACTACTAGGTACGCATAGACTGTAACGGTATGCCGAATGTTATTTATAACAACATTACAACTATAGGGCTCTAGGTACAGAAAACAGAAAAAAAGAGTTGTCACTTTCAACAAATCATGGGATTGATGATTATAAGGACAATATTTATTAGATTTGGGTGACAAAAAATTAGAAACACTACATTTGCTCGATTATGGTGAATTGGTGAACATTGCACCGTTTTCAATGGTTTGATTGTTGCTTTCTTGTGAACCATATACATGAGCCTCATCATGGCCGCTCCCGCTGGCGATGGATAAATAAGTTTTGAATCTGATGGTTTCAATGGAAATAAACCATTTCGGCATGGGACTACTATTAAACAGATGACTGGGTGTGCTTGAGGTGTGATAATAACTTTGGCTTTTGGAAAATATGTAATCAATTTGGCTGTCGGCCAGAAGGAGTGAAAAGGAAGGTTGGAAAAGTCAAATTGTGACTCGATGTAATTACAATGACACAGGAAAAACTACTGTTGATAAACAAGCAAGGGATCATTTGTCGAAGGGTTGACAGATTTGGGACCTCAGGTGTTATAATCACCAGGCCCTTTGCTGATGGTAATGGATTGCAACGATTTTCATGGAGGGGGACCCAGAACGTGGACGCCAAGCCTGAACCATAGGAACTCCTCGTGATGCTTCCTGCCCAGTTGTGAACCCCGTCTAAGAGGAATGCAAAGATGATTTTGAAAAACAGTGTGTTATTGGTATCTTCAACAAAGGCATCCCCGGAAGGGTGAGCTTTGAGTGTAGAGTTAACAAACAAGCAGCAGATGATTTGCCAAAGGTTGGCAGATTTGGGGTAGGAGATTCAAGAACTATAATCAGCAGTCCCTTGTGGATGATGATGGTTTGCAAGGATCGTCATGGAGGGGGACTCAGAAGGTGGACGCCAAGCCTGAATCGTAGAAACCCCCTCATGATGCTTAATGCACAGTTATGAACTCCATCTAAGAGGAATGCAAATTTATTTTTTGAAATCTGAACTAGTGTCACACTTGTGGTAATCTAGATGATATTTAGAACGTTGTCTTAAGAAATAAAATACCTAACCTTAGGTATAGAGAAACTTCTAGTTTGTTAAGTTTTGTCGGGTATTGCTTTGTTCTATTTTTTTTTTCCAGTATTGCTTTGTTATGTATATAACCTGTACAACTTAGTAAAAATAAAATAAAATTTATGACATGTACATTGAGTGCTCAGGAGTAAAATATTTTATGCCGTAAATTACACATCATGTGTGTATTATTATTCCACTAACAACTCTTCTCTTACAAAAATCTTCCAGCTAGTACTAGAAAGATATCTTAATATGCTTTCTATATAGTAACCAAGGCAAGTAAAAAGCTTCTTAGCACCATAAGACAAAAAATAAACTTCACAAGATTCAATGTTATATTTATTTCACACATGCAACAATACATGAAAATTAGGGCCATGATGATGATGATTCAGCAAGATGTGCAAATTAGTAGCTACAAGTTGCAAGATTGGTTCCAAATTATCTAGTCAACTAATGTTTCTAGCTACATGAAGCTTTAAAGCAACCTGAAGCCCATCTTCATGACTGAGAGCGGAGTTGGAGGCTCTGAATCTTGAAGCTTTCGATCCACACTTCTTTCTTGTTATCATTAAAAGAATTGAAATGGTGTTAGATAGCAAAGCAGCTGAAATTAATGGCAATAAGAAGCAGTTTACACACTCTATGATGGATAGTTATCAAAACTAGATATATCATCAAAAAACAGGTGTAACGATCTAGAAAGCATGGGATTAAATCTCTATATCGGCCACATTGTCGGTCGATGCAGAGACTGATACAATACGTTGAACTCCAAATAAGCTAAGGCAGTTAACGACCCAACAGATCCACACGTGTGAGCATTTTATCAGGCTTTCAATATTTGTCCGGCCAATATTACTTATGTGCGCACAATCCAGATCTAGCTTAGGATAACACAACCACAATTCTAAATTCCAAATATATTGTACGTTAATTTGATTGCAAGTAAGGACGCGTTTTATACCCAAAAATTTAAATTTGGATCAATTTTAAATATTCAAAAAAATAAAGCAAAATTGAAGATCGACTCTCAAATATATGAATTACTCTAAAATATATTGACAAAATTCCCCAAAAAAGTCAGAAAAATACAGATCGAGATTTGAAAAATTCAGAAATTTTTTTGGAATATATATAGGAAAATGATTTGAAAGAAATCAGATCAAGATCTGAAAAAAAAAATATACCTTATAGAGGTAGCAGAGTTAATATTCCGTGGTACGAATGTCGGATTCGATCACTGGCGGGTGTCGAACATTTCTAGCAAGCAGAATACGTTGGTTACGTTTGATCGTTTGAAGCATCCTTGCTAGTGGTCGATTGGAATCAACATATCAAAATCAAAATAAATCCTCCAAAAATCAAAATAAATCCTCCATAGATCAAAATGAAAATCGATTTGCAACAGAAAACACGCTGAATAGTGAAGGAAAAATAATCTTAGCAAAATTGAATGATCTGAAGCAAAATTAATCCTAGCAAACTCACTTGAATCGTTCACGAGATTTGGAAAAATGAAGAAGAAACTGATTTTAATCAGAAAATGGAATTACTTGGTGAAGATGACGATGAATCTGGCCAAAACTGTCTAAAAGGGTAAAAAATCTGTCGGAAATGACTAGATTGTGAACCAAAAAAAGAATTGAATTGGCCAAGACTACCAGAAGAGGAGGAAATCCTAGCTTTCGTTGGCGCATTGGGAGAGGAAACTCTACCTTTCGTCTGCGTTAGCTGGAGGAAACCAAAGCTTTCGTCGACCCTCCTGCGGGAGAGAGAGGTGGAGAGAAGAGCTGGAGATCTGAATCTGGGAATAAAACTTGTTTGGTTGGCTATTTATATGGGGAAGTGTCAAAGAACCTACGCCTGTCGAGAACACGGTGGTGGATACAAAATCCCTTGCTTGTGGCGGCCATTAATAGTAGCTGCCACTATTAGAAAAAATAGAAAATTATTAGCCGCCTGTCACGGGGTCACTCTTCTAGCAGTGTCAGCCCGTGCGGCACTTAACGCCCACTGCGCTAAGTCAGCCTATTTCTCTCAAATGAGGCACGCGATGCGGATTCCCAGATGCTAAGAAGGGTGGAAGGCTTGTCCTACTCAAGCTTCACCTCAACCTCTACGTTCGGACTTCGCCCGATCATTTTGGCGATGAGTTTGAGCTCATCTTGGGCCTCCTCGATGAGCTCTTCAACCTGGCCGCAACCGATCTTCTTCTCAATTAGCTCCCAATCATGCTCCTCCTGGCACACCTGGAGTTGATGCTTTGTGAAGCTCTCTACCGCCTTCTGGTAACCCTCGTCTTCAGGGACCGCTTGGATCTCCTTTAGGGTTTTGCTGTAGAGAGATATCAGAACCTCCCTGGCGTTTGGCTCCACTTCCAGCCCTACGATTCCCGTCGTCTCCTTCACTCTTGCCAGCAGAGCCCCGCCAAATCTCAACCGTCGGAGGAACATCGTCTCCTCACCCTTTTTTTCCCCAACATGTCGGGACGCCATCGTGGCTCAGCCCAGTACATACGGTGTCGCCCTCATGGCCTTGACGCACCAGTCATACTCAACACTTGGAGAGGAAAAGTAGCCCTACGGCTGACCCGGATGGCTACGCTGCGTGCCCCTGTCACATCCTCCTCCACTCAAAATCGTCAACGTCCTCATTGACGCGAAGGCACATATTCTGAACTTCAGTCTTGTATGTCACCTGCCACGGTTCCTTGATAGCACCCTGGCTTCACTCTATGTAGCAAAACTGTACATGCCCAAAACTGCACACTTCAAAATCATACCTGAGTTGGTGTCGAGTCTTCCCAGGCCCACACCAACAAGACGCGGTTGTCTTGTCTCGGAGTCAATAATTAGTCGGGCGCCCTACTCTCATAGCAGGGCACCTCATCATCAACCTTTTTCTTTCCTTTTTTCGCGACCATCGCATTCAAGGCGGCCTTCTCTGGACAATCTCTCACCAGATGTGGCCCATTACACAGGAAGCAGCCCTTCTTGCTCGACCTTTCGTCTCTCTTCTTTTCATACCTACTGCCTTTGTCCTGACCAAATCGCGCATGTCTTGTATCATTTTGCTTCTTTCCCTGCCTATCAGCATTGTCAGTGGATGCTTGGACTGTCTTCTCTTTCTCAAAGCGGTGTTCGATTAGCAGCTCTGCAGTAGCCAAATTCTCATCTAGGGTCTTCAACCCTCTATAAGTCAACTCCCGCTGCGCCCATGGTGCCAAGCCATCAATAAAGTAGAAGATCCGATCCTTCTCACTCATTTTGTCAATGTCTAACATCAGGCTAGTAAAAGCCTTAATGTACTCGTGCAATGGTCCCGTGTGCTTCAACGTCGATAATGCCTTTTGTGCTGACCATCCGACGTTGGTAGGTAGAAATTGAGCCCACAGCTCTTTCTTTAGATCGGCCCAAGAAACGACTGTACCATTCTCCATGCGCACCTCTGACACTTGGTGCCTCCACCATAACTTGGCATCACCGACCAAGTATCTCGATGCAATTCTTAGCTTAACTTTAGCATCGAGGTACCGATGCTAAAGTTAAGCTACGATTCCCGTCACATTTGGTATCAGAACCTCCCTGGCGTTAAGTGCCGCACGGGTTGACACTGCTAGAAGAGTGACCCCGTGACATTTGGTATCAGAACCTCCTTGGTGTTTGGCTCCACTTCCAGCCCTACGATTCCCGTCGTCTCCTTCACTCTTGCCAGCAGAGCCCCACCAAATCTCAACCGTCGGAGGAACATCGTCTCCTCACCCTTTTTTTCCCCAACATGTCGCGACGCCATCGTGGCTCAGCCCAGTACATACGGTGCCGCCCTCATGGCCTTGACGCACCAGTCATACTCAACACTTGGAGAGGAAAAGTGGCCCTACGGCTGACCCGGATGGCCACGCCGCGTGCCCCCGTCACACGCCGCTACTAGCCATTTATTTTGTAGTGTATGTTAGGAATTCTACCCACTCTACGAATTCCCTATCGTGATGAATATGAAAAAATAAGAAAATTCAGGTAAAAATTAATCACACGCACAACACAAAGATTTACGTGGTTCACCCAATCGAGGGCTACGTCCACGAGAGTATATGCACTATTTTTTATGAATATTTACAACACACACTCTTTTCTCTCTAGTGCAAACTCAATCAAGATCTAACACGATCTTCAATAATAAATTCGTTGTTAAATCAAGGACGTAGTCCTTCAAATAACAGAGAAGAGATCTGTCGGAATATAATCACGATTCCGACACAAGAACGGCTTCAATCGGATCTTCAATCCCCAAGCTATTCTTCAATACTTTTTCTCTCAAAGTATTTTCACAGATTTCTCACATGAAACTTTTACCAAGCTTTCTCTGGATTCCTAGAGAAACTTTTCTGCAAATAGGCTCCAAGCTCCTTTTTGGAAACGTATCTCCCAAATCTCTAAGACTTTCAAGTATTCAAAACACTTCCAATTAAGTCTCCTAATCAAATTCGGAAACCTTGGCTAAAGTAAACTTCCAAAATAGCCAATAAGGTAAAACTTGCGGATCTGCATCCACCCATCAGTCAATCGATTGACTTTCCAACTTCAATCGATTGACACCGGTCAACAGTCAATCGATTGACTTTTCAACGTCAATCGATTGACCCCTGTGGTTGGGATTAAACCTTCTTTAACAATCTCCACCAAGGTTTCATCTCCAACCACGTCATTGCCCCAACGGGCATCAACATCTTTGACAAGTGTTAATCAAGTTTAGACAATGCCTAAACTTATTTTGCATAACCGGCTTGGTCAACATGTCCGCTGCGTTCTCTTTCGTATCGATCTTCTCAATCGATATTTTCCCGTCTTCTATCATATCCCTGATAAAATGGTACCAAACATCTATATGCATTATTCTAGCATGAAAGACCTGGTTCTTTGCTAGGTGAATGACTGTGACAGCCCAAATTTCGTCACTCCGAAATTCGTGCCATCAGTACGACCCTCGAGGTCATGCACCTTAAATCTATGCGGAACATCATGTAACAAGTAAAAGCCAACAATTTAAAATACCAAAGCTTTAAACTAACTAAGTCTCCATTTTTCAATAAAGTCTAGCAACCAACAGACAGTTCCGGTCTCATGCCAATTCATGAGCAGAGGAACTGTCCCGAACCATTGATGACAATCTTATCACCCTCGATGGTTCGCCAAAAGGAAGGTATAATATTTAATTACAGTTAAAATAAAGGACTTGACATGCCAAGCCACGAGTACTCTCTACTCACCACTCAAAACATAAGGAACTTCTAAAAGAATTCCTCAGGAGGAGGTTCTAACTCTTCTCCGGCCACGTAATCCGAACCTTCTGGATCAACGTCTCACGAAGCCTGTGTTACCGCTAGTGTTGGACCTACGACGTATAGTCTAAGGGGTGAGCTACATCCTAGCTCAGTAGAGAAACATAAAGAACATATAGATTAATTCTTACATATATGTTGTGCAGTTTAAAAATAGAGTTTATCTGATGTTACTATTTGGAAAGACAATCGAAATAACTGAAGAAAATGATGAATACAACTACTTACTTTGCATGGTTTTGTTCTTTCTCATCTTACTCGTTTAGTTGTGAATTCGGCCTAATAAATTAACTCTTTCACTTAAATAGTCCCCGAGCAATATAGCATCGAGCCCCGATGGAATACCCACCATCATCGTCTAACTAGACAGTTATTAAATTTATATTCCCTGGTTATACTGCCCAAGCCCCTTTCTCATAGGTGGCGGGGTCTACTCTTAAATCTACATCCCTGAGATGTGCTATTGTATACGGATTAACCGCCGTACCAGTCACGGATATCCTGCCGAGTCAGTCGTGGGTATTCCGCCACGTCGGTGGGGTATTCTAAACAAACCTTAAATAACAAAAATATCAAGTGTGCTTTACATATAGTTATTCACCGTGATTGTGCTAATATTTAATATATTAGGCCTTATCACCTTGCTTTCTTTTCCTCACTGATTCTCATCTGCACCCCTGGGATGCTACTGATATATCGTATCATATAGGTATTTACCTTGTGGTTTCTGCGTCCCCTTGGGACCTCTGGCTTCATTTTCTGAAGTCTATACACGCACGCTCTATTTATGTGATATGATGAGATACTTAGTTTAGCAATTAGATCTGTACTACACATATGAGAAATTGAACAATGTACATGTTTCGATAAGGTTCCCTACCTCAAGGCAAAACCCAGTGGTCCTTTCTCGTAGTGATGACACGTATTGATCTCACGTCAACCTACATTTCATGCGAAAGGACATGCCTTAGAATGGTCACCAGTGGTCACTAGCACTCCTGGAGCGCATAGTTCACATGATGTATATTTGTATACATAAACGTATTTTAATTTAGTTTTGGTGCCTCGCTCGAGCGGTTGCTTAGCCTCGCTCGAGCGACCTCTTAACCTCGCTCGAGCGGTTGCCTAGCCTCGCTCGAGCGGCCTCTTATCCTCGCTCGAGCGATTAAAACGAGGTGTCTGAAGCCTAAAGTGATACCTCGCTCGAGCGAGCTTATTCCTTCAATATGGATCTCGCTCGAGCGAGCCCAGAACGTACTTGTTCTCAGGTATATATATATATATTCTGTCCTCGTTCGAGCGAGACGTTTAGATCACTCGAGTGAGGAGCAGAAATCTTCACTCCGTGATTCTTCAAGAAATCTATCCTATTTCTTTAAATCTTAAATATAATTAATCGGCCATTGCCCAATACATTGTAGGTTATCATTAAAACATACCTAAGCACTTATCAAGCATTATTTCATACCTAAATCGGCGGATCTCGTAATCGGTTCGATCTAATGTTTGAATTTCTGTTACTTCGAAGAGATCTCTATGTTTCTGGTCCGACCTTCTCTCCAGGTCTTCCACCGGTTTACACTCCAACAAGGCCTTAGCCTTTCTTCTCTACAAGACTCTCCTTTCTCTCTCTCTATTTTCCTCCTCTCTATTTAGGTTAAAATTATGTTACGTAGGGGAGAGACTTCTCTCCACTTTCACTTATATAGTGAAAGGAAGGGAAAAATATAGTATGTTACACACATATACACACCGTGTGTATATGTTGACCCAAGTTTCCTTGTGAACCACACATACACGTGCGTGGCATATGGCTTGTACGGTTCCGAAAATCTGGGGTTGTTACATTCACCCCACCTTATAAGATTTTCATCCTCGAAAATCGATCCTGACCTAAAGTAATGTTACTACATATTCTACGGCTGTGTTCTTGATTAAATCATTACCCATTTGTTAGTTAGTCGTATGGTCTAGTGACCCGAAAAAACCTATTTAAAGATTACAAGTGTTTGTACCAAACAATAATACAATTACCTGAAACAGCCGAAGGAGTTTAGAACCTGATAAACGATTATTATCAGAATTTGAAATGATGTTCATACTACATCACGCATGAAAACTTTTGTCATGTTCTATAGTTATTTTATCAGAGACTCATCTAATCAAAAACATATATATATATATATATATATCAAATATTTAGCGTGCCCACGAAATTATAATTTGTGACAATCATGTCACAGCAGTATCAACCATTCACCATACCAAAAATAAAATAAAATTTAACCTCTCAATATTTCAAAAAGAACGTTATATCTATAGCGACCTAGTCGTCACTCTCCTCGTACTCATCGTCGTCATCGCCTGTGTCCCCATCATCATCACTCTCCGCATCGCCTCCCTCGCCATCACCAACGGTCTCTCCGACGTGGGTGGCACCATCTGTAGTGGTCCTAGTAGCCTGGCCCGAACTAGATGTCCCAAAAATGGCATCTCTCATCGTTGCAACCCGCTGTCAGTATGTTTGCGGATATGCCTGGCCCATGAGGTCGATGAGAAGCGCCTCCTGGAACCGCTGATGTAGTCGGGACTCTGCACTGCTGGAGGATCTCCCCTAACATACTGGTGTCGGTGGTATGCAGATTTGGTGGAGGCATGGAGGGAGAATGATCCGTCAATGGTGGCTGTGGTGCTTGCCTTGCAGCTTGACGATCTCTTTTCTTGTTTACACTGTTTTGAAGCCCCTTTAGGTTTCGGCTTAGGTCTTGGGCTATGTAGGGTACAACGTTATCGGTAAATGATAACTCGTTTGTGTTGATCTTGAATCCATCCTTCCCATTACGCGCATCAAGGAGTCGGGATATAAGACGTGCGTATGGGAGGCGGTTGATCGGTGGAGGGATAACGCCCCTAACATTTCTTTTATAGGCATGCACCATGCCTTTAATGACGACCATTGGAGCGCTAAACCACCTATTGTGGAAGGCAGAGTGCAAGGCTCGTAAAATGGTGACACGACGCTCTTGGTCATGACCAGTAGGGTGTAAATTTTTCTTGAAAATGATGTCTAAAAACCACATGTGTGGTGGTAACTGGGATCGGGTGATGGATTGACCCAATGCGGACGCGCCGCTAGTAATATCATCAATGATCGTCGGGAACCCAACGTTCCCAACAAGTGGAGGTTGAGTGTTTGGGCACGGGGTGTAGGTGAGAGGGCAGTTCATGACAGCGTATACATCGCCGCCTCCAAAAGATAAATCCTTCCTGTCAATTGTGACGAGGATGGTGTCCTCATTTACATTGGTTTTGAGGGTCTGATAAAATAATCGGACTAATCTCGGATAGTACCGAGGTCCAAATGGTGTAAATAAGGGTCAGAGTTGGTGGTTTGTCAGGAAATCCGATGTCCATTTTGTGGATGTCGGATCTATAAAGCAAGAGGGATGAATTTCCCACTCGGCTTCCATTTCTTTCGTGCCCCACCAATCATCCAGTTGGATCGGGATGGGTGCAGGTGGTGGTGGGGGTTGTTGTTGTGGTGCCTTGTTTCGCGATGATGGCGATCGAGTCACCATTCGCTTCCTCGGTTGGGGATTAGGGCTTGAAGAAGCCATTAGATTTATAGAGTTTAAAAAAAGAAAACGTAAAGGAGTGTGGAGAAGGTAGATTGTACCTAGCGAAATGGTTTGGACGGTTTGGAATTTTCGAATCCGATTTGAATCGGACGGAAAATGCTTGAAAGTGAAAACCCTAGACCCTCGCTCGGCACCAAACTCCTCGCATGAAGAAGAAATGGGTGTTTAGCATTCTGTCCACTATATATAGTCTGTCCTCGCTCGAGCGGTTGTTAGTTATCGCTCGAGCGAGCACAGAATGGTAACTGACATAATAATTTGGCCTCGCTCGAGCGGCTTGGAAACCTCGCGCGAGCGAGTAATACACCTCGCTCGAGCGGTCACTTTTCTTCGCTCGAGCGATCCCAGAATCCGTCAGAGTTGTTATTTTATGTAGCTCTCGCGCGAGCGAGTGTGAAGTCTCGCGCTAGCGATTCCATCAACATATTTTTGTCATCCATACACTCGTATCATGCCTTCCTCCGTTCTTACATTCGGGAACATTGTGATCCAATTCACCCCCTAACATTTCTTATGGACACGGTGATCGGAAACGCATGAGGAGTCCGCCGTAACAAACTGTTTAAGCTAGAAAAAAAAAATAGAAATTTATACTTGAAATCAAAGTGTTATGTGACGTCACTATTTACAAACATAGCTAATTGACCCTCTCAAACAACTTGGGATATTGTTCTTTGACATCAGCCTCCCGTTCCCATGTTGCTTCTTCGGTCGGATGATTCTTCCATCGAACAAGTACTAAGGGAATGATTTTGGTGCGTAGTACTTGTTCCTTTCTATCCAGTACCTCTGCCGGCTCTTCTATCATGCTCATGTCTTCACACATCTCTAGTGGTTGACCTTCCAATATGTGGGAAGGGTCATTCACATACTTCCTGAGCATAGAAACGTGGAAAATGTTATGTACTTGATCGAACATCGGGGGTAAGCCAATGCGACATGCAACTTCGCCAACTCGGCCCAAAACTTCGAATGGTCCAAGATATTGTGGACTCAATTTCTCCCTCTTTCCAAATCTCATCACGCCCTTCATAGGTGACACCTTGACAAACACGTGTTCACCCACCTTATAATCGACACTGGTCCGCTTGATATCAGCGTAGCTTTTCTGTCTGCTTTGAGCCGACTTAAGTTTCTCCCTAATGATTCAGACGACTGTGGCATTTTCTTCCAGCAACTCGGGCCCTAAAACAAATTTCTCACCAGTTTCCTCCCAATTGATGGGCAATTTACACCGTCTTTCATACAAAGCTTCATATGGTGCCATTCCGATGCTCGTCTGGAAGCTGTTATTATATGCAAATTCGATTAACGGTAAATATTGATCCCACGATTCTTGCATTTCCAACATTCAAGCTCTGAGCATGTCTTCTATTACTTGATTTACCCGTTCCGTTTGTCCGTCTGATTACAGATGAAAAGCTGAGCTGAAATATAATCGTGTCCCCATTCCTTCTTGAAACTTCTTCCAGAATTTTGATGTATATAACGGATCTCGATCGGAGACGATGCTACTTGGGATCCCGTGTAGGCGTACTATTTCCTTCATATAGAGTTCCGCTAGCTTTCCTGCTATATACATCGTGTTGTAAGGCAGGAAGTGTGCTGACTTGGTCAGTCGGTCCATGATTACCCAGATGGCATTATATCTCTTTGCCGTACGCGGTAGTCCAACGATGAAATCCATAGATATTGATTCCCATTTCCATTCTGGTATTGGTAGAGGTTGCAACAATCCTGCAGGGTGTTTATGATCAATCTTCACTTGTTGACACGTCAAACATCATGAAACGTATTCTGCTACATCTTGTTTTAAACCTCTCCACCAGTAATTCCTTTTCAGATATTGGTACATTTTCGTGCTGCCTGGGTGTATCGCGTAACTTGATTTGTGCGACTCGTCAAGGATAGTTTGCTTTAGCTCAACACTGTCCGAAATACAGAGTCGACCCTTGAACAACAAGGAACCATCCTCCTTGATTGAGAAATTTGATCTGATGCCCTCAGTTACATCTTGACGACTCTTCATTAACGCTGGGTCCCTCATCTGTAGCTCATGGATATGCTCAAATATTACTGGTCTCACTGATATGTTAGCCAAAAAGGCCCCTGTAGCTTGTGGCTCAAAATTTGCATCATACATCAAAAGATCTTCAAACAACTTCCATCTATGCATACCCAAAACCAAATCGCCAATGAGTCGACCTTCCGACTTAGGGGCTACTTTAGCCTTACCTCGATGCGGATAATCTTGTATGGAACAGTCATAGTCCTTAAGAAACTCCATCCATCTGCGTTGTCTCATATTTAGTTCCTTCTGTGTGAACAAGTATCTGAGGCTTTTATGATCGGTGAAAATCTCGAAGGTCTCACCGTATAAATAGTGTCGCCAAATCTTCAACGCAAATATGACTGCTGCTAGCTCTAGGTCATGTGTCGGATAGTTCTTCTCATATTCTTTCAACTGTCTTGACTCGTAAGCTATCACCTTCTTGTGTTGGTTGAGCACGCAACCCAACCCATTGTACGAAGCATCACTGCACACTGCGAATCCCCCACTGCCTGAAGGAATTGCTAATACTGGAGCTGAAGTGAGTCTCGTTTTGAGTTCTTGAAAACTCTTCTCGCACGCCTCACTCCATTCGAATCTCGCATCCTTCCTTGTAAGTCTTGTGAGAGGTCCCGATATTTTTGAAAACCCCTCAACAAAGCGTCGATAGTAACTTTGCAGTCAGGAAACTACAATTTGGTCCGTCTTAGGCGTTCCCAATTCACTCGCTTCGATTTTGGGCCAGGTCCTTTGTGGCACCATGCTTGGAGACGACATGCCCCAAAAAGCTAACCTCTTCTAACAAAAATTCGCATTTGCTGAGTTTGGCGTAAAGTTAGTGTTCACGCAAAGTTTGTAGAGCGAGTCTTAGATGCTTCTCATGCTCCTCTTCTGACTTGGAATATATCAGAATGTCGTCGACAAACACTACGACACAAGAATCGGATGTGGTTTAAACACGGTTCATTAAGTCCATAAAGCAGCCTTGGTCGTTTGTCATTAAGCGGCATCACTAAAAATTCGTAGTGTCCATACCTGGTGTTACGAATGTAGTTTTACGAATATCTTGACCTTAACTCTCAGCGATGGTATCCAGGCACGAGGTCGATCTTAGAAAATACCTTGCTCCTTGCGGTTGATTGAACAAATCATCAATTCTAAACAGCGGGTATGGGTTCTTCGCAGTTAGTTTGTTTAACTGTCGATAGTCAATGCATAAACGCATTGACCCATCTGTCTTCTTTACAAATAAGACAGGTGCTCCCCAAGGAGACACACTCGGTCTCATAAACCCTTTATCCATGAGTTCGTGTAACTGTTCTTTCAATTCCTTCAACTCAGTAGGAGCCATTCGATATGGTGCTTTTGAGGCGAGTTAAGTTCTGGCGCTAAGTCGATGGCAATTCCACTTCCTCTCTGGAGGTAACCACAATTAAATGCAGGAACACATCTTCAAACTCTCTCACCACTGCGATTTGAAATGACATTTCTTCTCTATCCGCCTTCAAGAATGCTAAGTACCATGACCTTTTCTCGATCATTTTCTTGGCCCTCATCACGAGATCGGGCATAGATGACGACCTCACTCCTTGAAACCGAAATGATCTTCTTGTGTTGGGTCTGAAAATGACGACCTTGTTCTTGCAGTCGACTGTTGCACTGTGCTGCGCCAACCAGTCCATGCCAAGGATCACATCAAACCCTTGCATGTCCAGCAGTATCAATTTTTCTTCCAATTTATGCACTTCTAGGTCTCGAACTGCTACAATGACGGATTTGCAAGCTAACTCCGTGTCCATTAATTCTCCAGTCGGAATAGACACAGATAGGACGAAGTCCAACACCTCTGGAACAATCTTCATCCTCTTGGCAAAACGTGGAGTGACGAATGAGTGGGTAGACCCTGGGTCTATCAACACTCTAGCGTCATATCCAACGAAGCATCCTTTCTCATACACGATTAAAGTACCTATAGTATACATACATACATCCAATAAATTACACATCCATTCACACCCCTAGTTCACATATAAATTTAGTGTTTAGCAAAAGAAACTACACTATTTATAGTGAATGCACCTTCTCTATCTATAATTTTAATGAAATGGAATTTCTTAAATTTAAAAGAGTCTCACCTTGGATGACGTCATGCACGTTCCTCGCCTCGAGCAAAGGATCGATAGCTCTCCCTTGCACAACCATTTTCCTTGCTTGAATTGGTCGTGACATCAAAGCTGAAGCTATCTTCTCCTTGTTTGCCTCAGGACAGTCCTTAATCACGTGGCCCATCTTGCCACATTTAAAACAACCTCGCATCCCTTGTCTGCAATCAGCCGTTTTGTGGGACTTGCCACACTTGGCACAAGTATCCCTTGGTGTTGAAGATGCAGCTCGTGAGAAACCTTGTGTTACCGTAGCTCCAGTAGAAATGGCAGGACGCTCATATCTCATCGGTCTCCCTGATGCCAGAAATGAAAACCTTTGATATGTGCTTTGTTGTGTCAGTCTCCCATATCCTGCTTGAAACGGTTGTCTCTAATTTTGTACTACGAACCTTGGCTTTTTGTTTATTGGCTCGTAGTTCCCAGTTCTGTTTTGATCCACATTTGTTCTTCCTTGTTGTTCCCTTTGACGGTAGCGGTTGTTGTTCTCTTCTTCCACCACTAGTGCCTTACTCATAACCTCTCCGTAGGTTCTTAGCTGAAATGGAGCAACTCCTCCTCGAATATCTGGCCTCAAACCCTGTTGAAACCTCTTTGTTTTCATTGCTTCTGTAACCACGTAGTCAGAAGCGAAATGAGCAAGTCTCATGAACTCCACTCCGTACTCCCTTACTGTCATATTTCTCTGTTGGAGTTGTAAAAACTGTACTTCCATCTGATTTCTCACCACTTCGAGGAAATACTGTTTATTGAATTCTTCCACGAATTCATTCCATGCCCATGGTACATTTGGGGTCTCCTGAGCCCTAGTTCGCAACACAGACTTCCACCAAGGTCCAGCCTCCCCATCTAACATATACGCTGCCCAACGAATGCTCTCATCTTCCGTGCAAGTGAGTACGTTGAAAAGCTTTTCCATCTCACTTAGCCAATTTTCAGCAGCCATAGTGTCTGCTTACCCTGAAAAGTTAGGAGGTCTCATCCTCCGGAATTCCGTAAATGCCAAGCTCGGGGTGTTGGTACTCTGAGAGATGTAGGTGGTCGATCGATTGCCAGTATTTTGAGCCGACAAGGATGCTGCCATGGCAGCCGCCATGGTTTCCATAGTGTGCATCATCCTCTGACGCTCCTCTCTCTCTTCATTTCTCTCCCTGATCCTATCTTGTTCTCTCTGATCTTGACCCTGACGGTCTTGATCGTGATTTTCGGCCTGGTCTTTGTTCCCTTGACTACTACTCTCGGGAATTTCTCTTTCTCCCAACTAATTGCTCGTTGGCGAGATGAACTCACCTCTACTGCGTAAGTTCCTATCATGACCACCCCTTGGTCGACCTCTCCTTCCCGAAGACATCACGATCTGCATATGAAATTAACTTTCGTCAGCAGAAGTCCCTATGCTCTGACAAAAGAATGATTGTCAGAATTTCTAGAAGAAACTGCTCTGATACCAACTGTGACAGCCCAAATTTCGTCACTCCGAAATCCGTGCCATCAGCACGACCCTCGAGGTCATGCACCTTAAATCTATGCGGAACATCATGTAACAAGTAAAAGCCAACAATTTAAAATACCAAAGCTTTAAACTAACTAAGTCTCCATATTTCAATAAAGTCTAGCAACCAACAGACAGTTCCGGTCTCATGCCAATTCATGAGCAGAGGAACTGTCCCGAACCGTTGATGACAATCTTATCACCCTCGATGGTTCGGCAAAAGGAAGGTATAGTATTTAATTACATTTAAAAGAAAGGACTTGACATGCCAAGCCACGAGTACTCTCTACTCACCACTCAAAACGTAAGGAACTTCTACAAGAATTCCTCAGGAGGAGGTTCTAACTCTTCTCCGGCCACGTAATCCGAACCTTCTGGATTAACGCCTCTCGAAGCATGTGTTGCCGCTAGTGTTGGACCTGCGACGTATAGTCTAAGGGGTGAGCTACATCCTAGCTCAGTAGAGAAACGTAAAGAACATATAGATTAATTCTTACATATATGTTGTGCAGTTTAAAAATACAGTTTATCTGATGTTACTATTTGGAAAGACAATCGAAATAACTGAAGAAAATGATGAATACAACTACTTACTTTGCATGGTTTTGTTCTTTCTCATCTTACTTGTTTAGTTGTGAATTCGGCCTAATAACTTAACTCTTTAACTTAAATAGTCCCCGAGCAATATAGCATCGAGCCCCGATGGAATACCCACCATCGTCGTCTAACTAGACAATTATTAAATTTGTATTCCCCGAATATCGCCCAAGCCCCTTTCATAGGTAGCGGGTTCATTTAAATCTACATCCTCGATGTGCTATCAGATACGGATTAACCGCCGTACCGGTCACGGATATCCTGCCGAGTTAGTCGTGGGTATCCCGCCACGTCGGTGGGGTATTCTAAATAAACCTTAAATAACAAAAATAACAAGTGTGCTTTACATATAGTTATTCACCGTGATTATGCTAATTTTTAATATATTAGGCCTTATCACCTTACTTTCTTTTCCCCACTGATTCTCATCTGCACCCCTGAGATGCTTCTGATATATCGTATCATATAGGTATTTACCTTGTGGTTTTTGCGTCCCCTTGGGACCTCTGGCTTCATTTTCTGAAGTCTACACACGCACGCTCTATTTATGTGACATGATGAGATACTTAGTTTAGCAATTAGATCTGTACTACACATATGAGAAATTGAATAATGTACATGTTTCGATAAGGTTCCCTACCTCAAGGCAAAACCCAGTGGTCCTTTCTCGTAGTGATGACACATACTGATCTCACGTCAACCTACATTTCATGCGAAAGGACATGCCTTAGAATGGTCACCAGTGGTCACTAGCACTCCTGGAGCGCATAGTTCACATGAGGTATATTTGTATACATAAACGTATTTTAATTTAGTTTTGGTGTCTCGCTCGAGCGGTTGCTTAGCCTCGCTCAAGTGACCTCTTAACCTTGCTCGAGCGGTTGCCTAGCCTCGCTCGAGCGGCCTCTTATCCTCCCTCGAGCGGTTAAAATGAGGTGTCTGAAGCCTAAAGTGATACCTCGCTCGAGCGAGCTTATTCCTTCAATATGGGTCTCGCTCGAGCGAGCCCATAACGTACTTGTTCTCAGGTATATATATATTCTGTCCTCGCTCGAGTGAGACGTTTAGATCGCTCGAGCGAGGAGTGGAAACCTTCACTCCGTGATTCTTCAAGAAATCTATCCTATTTCTTTAAATCTTAAATATAATTAATCGGCCATTGCCCAATACATTGTAGGTTATCATTAAAACATACCTAAGCACTTATCAAGCATTATTTCATACCTAAATCGGCGGATCTCGTAATCGGTTCGATCTAACGTTCGAATTTATGTTACTTCGAAGAGATCTCTATGTTTCTGGTCCGACCTTCTCTCCAGGTCTTCCACCGGTTTACACTCCAACAATGCCTTAGCCTTTCTTCTCTACAAGACTCTCCTTTCTCTCTCTCTATTTTCCTCCTCTCTATTTAGGTTAAAATTATGTTACGTAGGGGAGAGACTTCTCTCCACTTTCACTTATATAGTGAAAGGAAGAGAAAAATATAGTATGTTACACACATATACACACCGTGTGTATATGTTGACCCAGGTTTCCTTGTGAACCACACATACACGTGCGTGGCATATGGCTTGTACGGTTCCAAAAATTTGGGGTTGTTACAATGACACTTTGACTATCACAGAAGATATCGGTGCTCTCATCAACCTCACCAAATTCACTGACTAAACCTTTAAGCCATGAGGCTTCCTTAGCCGCTATATACTCGGCCTCTGTAGTTGACAACGCAACTATCCCTTGAATCATAGACTTCCACCTAATCGCTCCACCTGCCAAAACGAACACGTACCCCGTGGTAGACCTTCTTCTATCAAGATCACCAGCATAGTCGAAATCGACATACCCGTAGAGATCCAACTTGCTTGTATCTCCACCTTCAAACATCAAATCATATTCAGCTGTACCTTTCAGATATCTCAATACCCATTTCACTGCAAGCCAATGTTTCTTACCCATATTCGACATATACTTGCAAACCACACTCAAGGCCTGTACTAAATCTGGACGTGTACTCACCATGGTATACATCAAACTCCCAATGGCATTTACATACGAAATATTTTTCATATATTCCCTTTCTTCATGTATGGACGGACTCATCTTCTTTGTAAGTTTAAAATGCTCTGCTGGAGGAGTTGATACAGGCTTGGCATCACTCATATTGTATTTCTTAAGGAGAATTTGGATAAAGGTCCTTTGAGTTAGCCAAAGCCTCTTCTTCTCACGATCCCTCGTGATTTCCATACCTAGGATCTTATTTGCGAAACCAAGATCCTTCATCTCAAACTTCTGGCTCAATGATTGTTTCAGCTTGTTGATTTCAACCATGCTTCTTACTGCTATCAGCATATCATCTACATAGAGAATTAGGAAGATTCTCTCCCCTTTATCATACTCTTTCCAGTAGACACAACAATCATACTGTCCTCTGTGATACCCTATGCCAAGCATATATGAATCTAACTTTCTGTACCACTGCCTGGGTGTCTGCTTGAGACCATACAAGGATTTCTTCAATCTGTAGATGAGTGATTCTGACCCTTCTGCTTCAAATCCTTCTGGCTGTCTCATATAAATTTCTTCCTGAAGATCTCCATAGAGAAAAGCTGTTTTCACATCCATCTGTTCTAGTTCAAGATCTTTCTGAGTAACTACTGCCAATAATGTGCGAATCGATGTGTGTTTCGCAATCGGAGAAAATATCTCATTATAATCGATACCCTCTTTCTGAGAAAACCCCTTTGCAACTAGCCTTGCCTTAAACTTTAGAGTTTCACTCTTGTCACCTTCTTTCTTTCGAAAGACCCATTTTCAACCGATGACTCTCTTCCCTTTAGGAAGTTTCATGAGACCCCAAGTCTCATTCTTCAAAAGTGACTGCCATTCTTCTTTCATAGCTAACTGCCACTTTATTGCATCTGTATCCACCTGAGCTTTTGAAACTGTGTTTGATTCTCTATTCTCTGTGATAGGTGCAAGTGTTAAAGGAACCATGTCCTTAAACTTTTCAGGATGTTTCTTCATCCTCTCTGATCTTCTCAAGGTAGTCTGAACCGGTACCTGGGACTGTAAGTCTTGAGAAATTGTGTCATCTTCATTATCTTTCTCATCTTGCTCATGCCTTTCAATATCAACTTGCACCTGAGGTTCACTAGATGACTAAGGTTTATCTTCCGCCTTTTTCATCGGAAACTCATCTTCGTTGAAAGTAACATCTCTTTCAACTATCACTTTGTGAGATTGTGTATCCCATAAACGATAACCCTTGACTCCTTCACCATAGCCAATCAAGACACACTTTTTAGATTTTGGATCCAACTTGGATCGTTCACTTCCCTGAAGTAATGCATAAGCCGCATATCCAAGCACCCTCAAGTGAGAGTATCTTCCATGTCTTCCATACCAAACCTCATCTGCAGTTTTTGAGTTCAATGCCGCTGAAGGCGACCGGTTGACCAAGTAACATGCCGTGTTCACTGCCTCTGCCCAGAACCCATGACTCAAGCCGGAATGGTTCAACATACACCGTGCTTTTTCTAATAGTATCCTGTTCATCCTCTCTGCTACACCATTTTGCTGAGGATTTCCAAGAACTGTTAAGTGCATAACAATTCCTTGATTTTCACAGTAAGCCTTGAACTCTGATGATAAGTATTCTCCACCATTATCTGATCTAAGAATCTTTACCTTTTTGTCAGTCTGCTTTTCAACCATACTCTACCACTGCCTGAATTTCTGAAACACATATGATTTATTTTTAATCGGATACACCCAAACTTTCCTAGAGTAGTCATCTATAAATGACACAAAGTAGTTGGCTCCACCTACTGAAGTGACTTTAGCCGACCCCCATACATCTGAATGTATCTAATCAATTAGCCCCTTCGAAGTATGTTTTCCAGTAGAAAAACTGACTTTCTTCTGTTTCCCAAAGATACAATCTTCACAAAAATTCAGTTTATAAGTTTGAACTTCAGAAATCGTCTTATTCTTTATGAGCTTTGTCAGCCCACGTTCACTCATATGACCAAGCCTTTTGTGCCACAAATCTGAGAGGTCCTTGGAATCTTTTGTAGTCGCAACACTACTGCCGCTGATTATGTTGTCTACTAAAGTATACAGATTCTCCATCTTTTCACCTTTCATCAAGGTCATAGGACCGCGTACAACCTTTAGTTTATCGGATTCTAGAAGGACTCGACATCCTATCTCATCTAATGCCCCCAACGAGATCAGATTTTTCTTCAAATCAGGCACATGCCTAACCTCAGTAAGAGTGTGGACACAGCCATCAAACATCTTGATTCTGATCGAACCGATGCCCACTGCTTCACATACACTGTCATTCCCCATCAAAATCGTCCCACCATTGGCTACCTTATACTGGTCAAACCAATCCATGTACGGACACATGTGGTACGATGCCCCTGAATCTAAGATCCATCTATCATCAAACTGATTGGAGCATAGCAATGCACATAATAGGTCTTCACCAGAATCTGACTTAGCAACACTAGTCTGTTGCAAAGTCCCTTCATCACCCTTATTATTATTCAATCTCTGCTTGCAATATTTGTGAATATGTCCAGATTGCTTATAGAAGTAACAGATAATATCCTTTCCGTCACTCCTAGATTTAGACCTGTTGTTTCCTCTCGTTGATTTATTATCCCCTCTGGATTTGTCTCTTTTGCGATCATGGTTTTGACCCATTTCGCTTAAGAGAGTAATTCCTTCAGAGTTAGATTCGGGCTGTTTTCTCAATTCGTCGAAAGAAGTGCAACAGTCACTTCTTCGACTGTAATAGTATCTTTACTATAAATTAATATGGTAACAAGGTGCTCATAAGATGGTGGCAATGAGGTGAGCAAGAGAAGTGCAAGATCTTCTTCTTCAAGTTTCACCTCAATGCTCAATAGTTCACTAACTATTTTATTAAATGAATTTAAATGGTCATGAATACGCGTACCAGCCTTCATACGAAGGGTGTAAAGTTGCTTCTTCATGAAGAGTCTGTTAGACAACGATTTTGTCATATAGAGAGATTCCATCTTCTTCCACAGATCCACGGTCGTCTTCTCGTGAAGAACATTATACAGAACTTCATCGGACAAACACAATCGGATAGTGCTTACGGCCCTCTTATCAATAGAGTTCCATTCTTCATCAGACATCTCTGTCTTCTTTCCCATCTCTTTTCTAAGTAGGGCATCATCAATGCCTTGTTGGACAAGGAGATCAGTGACCTTGACTTGTCACACACTATGTGAAAATGAGAAAACAACAACAGTAGTGGTACGAAAAGTATTGCTGTCAAAAGCTGTGGTAAACATCTCGACTGCTTAAAGTAGTCGTTTAGTACCTCATAACCGTGGTTTTTAACAATAGGATAGGCGGGTAATTAATATATTTTTTAAAGGGAAAACTTGTCCTTTTAATAAATATATCATATAAATACTAGTCTTCAAACACAAAAAAAGAAAACTTGAAACCTAATTCAAAACCTAGGTCCTTATCTTCCTTATTTCTTCCTCTATTACCAAACCCTAGCTACTCCCTTCCGACGATCTTGTTGCACAGAAGAAAAAGACGATGGCATGAGATTTTCTCAATGCATCACAAACTTCATCCCTCACGCCACACTCTCTCATTTAATGTTGGCACCCAATCCCCCGATGGCTTCCCTTCACGAAGGCAACGCGCAAACCATTTAGGTAGGCCCTGGGTTCTCGATCCCGTCGCCGTCTCCGTTTCTGAGTTTAGAATGCAGCTCTCACCAACATTTGCACAAAATTTTTTTGGGGTATTTGTTGTATTTTTTGCACAACCATTCACCATCTGCTTTATCAGGTTTATTTTATTTTTCTCTTAAGATATATTTTTTTAATTAGTTACACCATATTCACACTACAATTTTTTTATCTCTTGAGAGTTGGAGCCTATAGTTCCTAAATCTATCTCGATCGTTCAAGAAATACTCATAAACCTGTACCAATAATCATCTTGCCATAATCAAACCTACCAAAAACTCCATCTTCCTACTTGTTTTGCCACAACATATTGTTTGTACATTATTACCTCTGTTTAATCACATGGCTTCCACAAAATGAGCAAATAATTCCCGGAAAGATTGTTTGAGAAGAGTGGTTTGATGTTATCTATCGCAATTTTATATTATGTGAATCAAACACACCACAAGGAGAGATGGAATCGATATTAACATGACAACAACATTACACAAAATTTTGAAAGATATTAAAGCGAAACTGACCAATTTTATTTTGTATATTTACTTTTTTCGTGAGCCTGATTGCCACTGTAATTAACTAATTACACAAAACTAGTCAGTATGTCAGTGAGATGCATGGTAGCCCAGAAGTAAATAGCTCAACTTTAGGCGAGTCTGTTCTTTCTTTTCACCAGGTATCCGATGAAGATCTCAGAGCTTTTTACATCGAGACAAATTCCTTTATGCCAGCATCGCACATGTATTGGGCCTTATGGGCTCTCATCCAGGTACCCTTTATTTTGTTCTCTTTCTTCTTTCGATTTTTTTTTTTTTTTTTTTAATGCTTATCTATTATCCAACTACCCTTTGCTATGCAATAATAGGGTAAGCATATCACATGTTTGTTTAAATGCCTAAAAGAGAATGTGGTACTATTTTATTTCCTTTATGCTTATTGTTTGGTTCAAATAATTTTTTATGACTGTTCGGGGCGCTGACCTGTTCCAAACCCATTAATCTTTCAACTCATTTGGGGCTCTCAATTGGTAGGGTCAAGGAAGTCGGGGTCAAAACAGTTTGGCATTACCCACCTTTTCCACTATTCAATCTTGACCGGGCCGCTACCCAGGCGAAGATATAAGATCTCGATATTAGACCTTGTATCATTCAACTAGAATACTAAGAAGTTTTGTCTGATTTAAACTTGTATTGGTGAAATGCTTAGGAAAAATAACTCATATTGGTTTGTATCATCCAAATCTGATATGGCTTATATTGTTTGGCTCCAATATTGAATGTATATGAATGTACCTAGTTCTAAACATCTTGATATCAACATTTGATATTATTTGTAAATGTTGGACGTTAATTTATTTTCTTAAAAAGTTTTGACCATCTGCGAATTGCGCCAGTTCTAAGCATCTTTGGTATAAACTATAGTAATCTTATGTTGTTACAAGCTTCAAGAGCCATATAATCATTGAAAAATAGCATTTTGACAAGATCTAGGTTAATGGTAGTCCTAGGTTCTTCATAGTATGGCAACTGCAACCCTTATCATGCATGTGGAGGAGCAATTCCTTAGGGCTTCTTTGGATCTCATGACATTTTAGTGTCTTATATGTAGATTAATATATTCAGTAATAATAATTTTCCTCGTAGTCAGTCCTGAATGCTATGGAGCAATTCAATTTTTAGTTTAAACTATTGACTGAAAGTAGATTGGTAGCAAGATTGGGCACATAAAGGACCTTGGAAAGATTGAAGGAATGTAACGAGAACATTACCAACACTACTGAAGGTGTTATAGAACCATCAGCAAGACGAATTTAGGAGCTTTTGGAAGAGACTATAATGTGGAGAAGGAGGTGACACAGGTTATCTGATCTAGATTCAATAATCCAGGAGGCAGCTGAGGATGATTATGATGGCGATCAAAGAGCAGATGTACTTGGGTTCACAAATCAAACAGACAAAACTTGGGGGAAATCCATATCAGTCATAATCCACCAATCTCAAAGAGAGCAACAAAATCACTAAGAAAGATTCACAAAGTTGTCTAGACCCAACACATATATTCAGACCCTTCACTCGCAGTTCTACCACAAAGTCAGCTGAAATTACTATTTCACGAGACTTGCCCAAAAGCAATAATGCCTTAATGTGATAGATGAATTAAAGAAAATAGTGGATACAAAAGATATCATCAGGTAACTATGAACTACAAAGATCAACACTTTCAGCAACTATTTGGAGTAGCACAAACAACTATGTAAATTCGAACAAAAGGTTGCAAAATAGGAGGAATCGACCATCATTGAATTAGTGGAATAATGGCGTCAGTGAAAATAGGGCTGATGTCAGCAGCTGCAGGACTATACCTGCTATGAAAAAAAAGTAATTATTTTTCTTTCAATTACTTTCATCTTGTTGTATTTATGAAAAAAAGTTTGACTAAATTGACAGCCACAAAAACTGATGAGTGTGGCTGATAACCTTGCAAGCCTGTAATTGGGTCCACCACCTGCACTACAAGAACACAATGTTTTTATACTGTAATATGACAAAATTTACCACTCTATAAAAAATCAGGTCCACAGGTTATTCAGTTTTTATACTGTAATATGACAAAATTTTTGTTGCTTCTCCTGCAAACTTCAGCTGAAAAAAGAAACAAAACTATTCCTCCATTTCAGCACCTTTCGGATTGACAACACAAAGCATATAATCATAACATGTCTGCTAAAAAGTCCGTCCTAATGATGGTGGACAATGTTCCGAAGGATAAGAATGAATGATCAATTCTTCTAAGAATTACAAAACCTGTAAGAGGAGATATGAAGAACCACAAAGTAATTAATTTAAACTATGAAATGGCTATTTTCCAAGTAAAATTATTCTGATGCCTGTTAATTTACCTTCTCGATCAGCCTTATGCAGAATCCAACTATTGGGTACTTTATTTATATAGAATCCAAGTAATGGGTAACTTGTGGAAAGCCATTAGCTAAATCAACTAATGCTATGCCACCTGAACACAACCTACTGTAGGGTGCATCTCTAAAGAAAGTTACATTGAAATGTCCACACACATGTAGAAAGTACTTATAAACAATAATATAAAATTACAGGAAATTAGATGAATGATGTAATTCTCTGGCAACCATGTGGGCCTGCATTTTGAAATCTGTGTTTGACTAATGAAATATATGTTACACAAAATTGTTGTTCCATCACTGGATAATTCTCATATTACTAGCTGATCTAGTTTTTAACAAGAAGATAATATGAATTTATTTATCTAATTTTAATAAAGAAATTCATATTATCTTCTTTGAAATACTGGTTTAGCTCATAATAAAGCATCCATGCCCAACAGTGTAATACGATGACTCCATTACATGCAATTTCTTCAAAGGTCGAGACTATGCAGCTCTTAAGTTACCAAGTGGTAACTAAATAATAATTGTTATTGATAAAAAATAGAAAGCCTCGCAATTTTTGCAAGCTGTAAATAATAAATAGCTTAACAACAAGCACAATCCCCTCGCATCTATATTTTAATTCAAACATGAAATGTGTTTCAACTGGGCATAAAATGAGTCCAGGCTTTCATCTTTTTGGAGCGAGGGCCTCAGATTATTATTTCGAGGGTACCTTCTCATGCAGATGGTTGAAGCTATTGATTATGAAACTTGTAATCAAAACAAGATGTATGTGTGTGGGTGTGTGCATGCATGTGTGTGTATATTCTCCTTTGCATTAAATAGTCTCATGCTATTTTTAATATTTTTCTCACTCTATATGATGCTTCCATGTGGCTGTGGTGTTTACATTGAAAGTATTTGCCCAAACTAAACAAACTCATTGTTCTTTTATTTTGAATTCTGAGTCTAGATTCAGCAGGAATGTGTTATCTGTTTTATATATTGCTGCTCCCTTTTATTGTTCAGGTCCCGTCAACAATGTTATTTTAGTTAGAAAACCACTTTTCTCTAGTTCTCGGACATCAAAAAACTCACAAGCCTATTATTCCAGAAGGCATGCTACCTCATTATTACCACCACCGCTGGATAAATATACGAGCTCAATAGACGGAAACAGGGATATGGTGCCTGTTACTTCAGTTCAAATTCCTTGTGATGAGCCACTGGATAGTTGTTTTTTCTGCTCTTATGTGATGAAGGGTCAAATCAAAGAGCTTCAGGATTGCTTGTTTTTTTTTTTTTTCCCCGAAATAAAATCACCTATTTGCATTGTATTTTTGTTGTGCTGATAAGTAGTTCTATTTGTCATTTTTTTTATTGGATATTAGCCTTTTGGCTTGTTTTGTTTTGTCTAACAAAAAATATCTTTGTGGGACTTTATTACTGATTTGGCGTATACCATTGGAAACATGATATTTTAATGATTATTGCTTAGAAATTGAAGACATTCAATGCACCAGATTCACACCCTCGGCAAATCAGATTCCTTGTTATTAAGTCTTTGGAAGAGACATTGAGAAGGAAAAATGGTGACATTACATTGAAGTTTCTGGAGAGATTACTAACAGACATAATTGGGAGACAAAGTTGAAATATGAAGAAGCAATCAAATAGTTAGAGTGAGAACTTAGACTATTCTTTCGTCTTTAAATGGAAATAGAGGAACCATCCATAAGTCTTACTGTCTTGTTATCAGAATGAGAAGAGGAGAAAATTGGAGCCTTAGCCATTATATTGGTTAGAAGTCTTGAATCATTGGTGTAAAGAGAGTTCTTGCAGAGGAAGCATGACAATCAGTACCATAGTTACATTCCCACTTTAATCTGCTATTTTTTCCCTATTAATTAAGATGTGCTTAAGGTTTTTTTTTGGGGGGTCCTCACCCTTTCATTAAAGCGCAAATAATTTACATGTGGGAGTATATACATAAAAAATCATGATGTAAGATTGGGGAGAATTTAGAAGGAAATTGCTCAGTGGTGATCCATCGTGACATTGCTTACTTGATCCTTCTTAGCAAGAAATGCAGCACCTCTGTTTAATTCCTGGTGGGCATATGTAGAAACAGTTTCAGAATTTCTTGGCCAGCACCTTGATCTCTTCAGCTAACAACAATATACCTCCAAGGAGTTATTTTGATACCACTAACAATGTTCATAACAATAAGAGAGTCAACTTCTACAATAATATTCAAGCCTTTTAGTGCATCAGCAATCATACGTAGTCCTCTAGTAGTCTCTAATTCAACAGCCAAATTAGCAGAGCAAAGAGATGACCCAAAAAACCTACACAAACGGTGTCGCTATGATCCCTGAATAGGCCACCATAATCAGCCCCTCAAAGTGAGACTGATCCATCAGTAGTGTAACTTTTTTTTTTTTGATTGGTAAAGGCATGCAATATATTAAAGCAAACCAGCCCGACTTAGGTTGGATTTGGGCTTAAATAAAAGGCCCAATCTCAAAAGGAGTCGGGCCGAGCCAAGGGTAATAGTTTAGGGCCTAATGTTAGTCAGAAAGGTCAGAGTTGGCTCGAATCCAATTCGGGCTATGTTGGGGCTTAGATTAAAACCCAAGCCCGAAAGGAATTGAGCCGAGTTAAGCTCGAATTTTTATTTGGCTGAATACGGGCATAGTTTTGCAATAAAAAGTAATGGGGCTGGCAAAATGTCTGCCCCGAAAGTAATGAGTTTCATTGTTATCATTTTTATATTGTATTATGATTATATATACCCCATAATTCTTGTTGAAACCTTGACCTGAGTTAACTAGCCATAATGAGTTTTATATGATAAGCGCGAGATTCTTTGATATCCTTTCCAGATTTTGGAAGTGTTGTTTGGAACAGTATAGTCCCCATAATTCTTGTTGAAATCTTGACCAAATGTTGCTCTCAGATATTAATTTCCAGCATTGGGCTGTTTAGGTATCTTCTACGCTTCAAACTCCTAGACCTGCTTCATTTTTAGGCCTTGTTATAGTGTTCCAATTGACCAAGTGCGCTTTATTTTTCCCCTCTGATTGACCCCAAAGAAATTTTCAAAGCTTCTTTCCACTTCTTGAATTACATACTTCAGGATAGGTAAAATTTGTAAAAGATAGTTTGGAATACTCCCCAATACGTGCTTGAAGGTTAATCTTACGCCTTGGATAAAGAGTTTAGAATTCAAGCCTGATATTCTATTTTTTACTTTATCAACAAAAGACCAACAGGAAACTCATATAATTTTCTTGTCAAGGATGTTATTAGCTCATGAGCCATAATGATATGAATGAAGGCTCCTTGTTCTTAGGATATGAAAGCAGGCTCCTTGTTCTTAGATATTCCAACCTTTGACAAAGGCTCCTTGTTCTTAGGATATGAATGAAGGAATGATTTTACTGATGTGATTGAAGATTACATTTTCAATTATCTTATAAAAGAAATTGTATAGGCTAATGATCCTAAATTGTGAAATGGAAATAGGCATCTCTGTTTTTGGAATAAGGTCAATATGAGTTGTAAGTTTCAATATATATATATAGACACATGTATGATTACCTATATCCATTTACAAACTGTTTTAATGGGAATTACCAAAACCATTCTTTGCAATATAAAGGAGTAAGACCCTTACACCTTTGCATCTTTGGCTTGTTTATTTAATATTGTTCTCTCTGCTTAGCCAAAAATTACAACTTCTACAAAGAAAACGAGGCATGACAACACATTTATTATGTGAGTAGGTTGAGAAATCTATTTTGATAGATTGATTCATAATCATGAACACATAAAATAGAACACTTAGACAGAAAAATAAAAACATATAAAAAAAATGGATAAATGGGTCTTAACAGACACTTTACATATTGTGGGGTATTGAACACACTTCTAGGCCACTTGGCACATTTTTTGAAGGTCCAACTTGTCAAAGTAGTAGCTCCAATTAGGGTCTACCTCCAGCCCAAAAATCTCATTCATTGGAGGATTTAAACAATCATGCTTATGCACTCTAAAATGGATGGTTTTATCGATATTAAAGTGCAGAAATCGTAAGACAATCCTCTCTAGGGAATAATTCTTTGCTCAGGAAATGTGCCAATAACTGGCTCCAAGTTGGACAGCTTGGATTGATCAAACATATATCTCATGTGGTGCAAATTTAGGCTGCCATGGCTCCTATTTGTACAATGTCAGTCTACAAGTCTACATAGTTGATCTCATGCAAGTTGAAAGGGAAATGATCAGGTCCAACTGGTAAGGGAAATGGTCAGGTCCAACTGGTTCAACCTGATTTCGTGTTCATTATGGAAAGTGAATTTGTAATTCCATGCTAATAATAACGTTTACTGATAGGGTACCTTCATTTACAACCCAAGATACTTCCCCCTCAACCCGCATTTCACATGTTTAATGTTGTGAAACGGATGCTTAAAGCTGTTCGAATGGAAAGTAGGCCATTAACAAGCACACCTTCTAGGGATGTTAATGGATCGAGTCAGCCTGCTAGCAAACCTGCCCAACCCATTTACTTTTAAACCAGGTCGAGCACATAGACTTGGCCTGCAGGGTCAGGTCGGAACAATTAGGTTGAGTCATGCTTTTGGCATGTTGGATAGCCTTAAGGGTATTATGATTATATGGTTTAAACCTAGCCTTTAGTTTTCTCAATTTGGGGTTGGCATCTATCTAGTGTATCCAAAATTTCAAGGGGGGATCAGTTGTTTAAATATCTTTCATTATAAATGATTTACAGTTTGATGTGTACGTTCAATTCTTAGGCAGTATTTTCTTAAGTTTCTATTTTCTGAAATTTGTATCATTAATTTACGTTCAATATAATTTTTTATTCAATATTAAAAAGAATAATTGTAATTTTTCTGAAATATTTATTGTGAAGACAATGAATGTACGTGTTCTGTTGAAGCAAGCAACCAATGAATAGATCTTTTTGTTTTATTTTTAGCAAAGAATTGATGGCACAATCTGAATCTGAAACAAGTGGGTTTGAGTCTCGACCAAATGGGTCTGAACAAAATGACACTCAAGAAAATCGGTCTGAACAAAGCGATATTCAAGGGACTGGTTAGTTTCCTTCTTTTTTATATAATAATTGTTATGAATAGATTACTAACAAGATATTATTCATTTAGGTGAGCCTAAAAAATCATAGCATTTATATGAAATTTTTATTGTACAGAAAAAGCAGAGTTCTGATGGTAGTCACTAGGACACAAATATATATAGCCTCCCATACCAAGAAAGATGGGACTTGTCATTTTCCCGCTATGAGCAATAAACTAGTAAGACTATTATTTTAGTTCATTTTACATCAGAATTTTAGTATTGAAATGTTTAATTAATATTTATTCTTTGCATGATGATATTAGAAGAATCATTATGAATTATCCTCTTCTAGGGGATAACGATTTAGATAATAACCCTATTGCTAAAGTAAATGATGCTCACCTCCCCTTTTTGTTTCTTCTTTTCCTTGTAAGGAATTTATAGTTCTAAAATATTTTGTTGCTTAGGTTTGTGACCGTTATTCAAGCATCAGCGCCTTGTAGAGAGAATACTCAACGGGATAAGAGAGTACGTGAAAGCATTGAATCGAAGTTTGAATTACTTATTCAACAATCTGATGAGGACCGTAAGGCACACAAGACCCTTGAGAGGAAAAAGTCAATGCATTATCAAGTCAAGTTCTTTCTCAAGGAACACATATGCCAGATTAGGTTCTTCTTAGGTACAAATTTCAATCTCATGAAGGCTTAAATTCTTTTTCAAAATTATAATTTTTTTATATAAAATTTTTAATATTAATCAGTTATCATTATTTTCATAGGCACAACGACATTCATCGATTCTTCCTGATTCACCAATGGATCAATCATCCACGCGCTGCTTATTAAAGAACTTCAAGAAAAAACTTGTTGCACTGGACGTATTAATAGAGAGGCAACAACATCAACATATTCATTTAGCATCATAGTAGATGATATTTATGATATCGACGCCGAGCTGTATGCAAGTGAAGGAATGTTAGCAGATTTTACAGTTGGGGATACAATTATCTGGCCAAAGGGACTTATCCAATTTATATGATTATTGTTAGATATAATATAAATTGGATTTATTTGGTTATAGACATTTAATGGATTTGGATGCTTAGTAGTTTTTTTTGGGAATTTTAAGTTTCATGTTTTTAAAGATTATTTAAAAATTGAAAGTTGAAAGTTGTAATTAAGGATGATGATTATCCATTTATTTATTTTAAGATGTGAATTTTCTTATGGTGAATTTAGAAATTTATGTATTTGATGATTATAGATTTCATTAGATTTTAGACAAAAATTATTAAAAAAACAACGTTACAAAATCGTTGTTTTTTAAAATTTAAATATTTTTAAAAAAATATAAATAAAAAAATACGACTGCTGAAAACCGTAGTTGTTTCATGAACGTGATTATTTTAAAGAGAAACAACAGTCATAATATGTCGATTATGTAGGGAATATGTCATGTCTTTTTCAATAAACGACACAAAAGATAACAGCTCAAAACCGTCATTTGTGGTCGACAGTCGAAGACAGTCGTTATTTGAATGACATAAACGACGGTTTAAATATGTCGTTAAAAAATACTACTATTTTTTTTAGGATGGCTCACTCGATGGTTAAAAACTGTATTTTTTTGGAAAATGACTGTTTTGGACAGTTGTTTTTTTTACATTTTCACGTAGTGACAAAGCGAAGTTATTATTCCCAGAAAACTTCTCCACCTCAAATCATGCATTCGAGACTTTCATAGCCATTGTAGGGTAAACCTTGCTTTAATACCACTTGTTAGGAATTCTACCCACTCTACGAACTCCCTATCGCGATGAATGCGGAAAAATAAGAAGATTTAGGCAAAAATTAATTACACGCACAACACAAAGATTTACGTGGTTCACCCAATTGAGGGCTACATCCACGGGAGTATATGCACTATTTTTTATGAATGTTTACAACACACACTCTCCTCTCTCTAGTGCAAACTCAATTAAGATCTAACACGATCTTCAACAATAAATCTGTTGTTAAACTAAGGACGCAGTCTTTCAAATAACAGAGAAGAGATCTGTCGGAATATAATCACGATTCTGACACAAGAATGGCTTTAATCGGATCTTCAATCCCCAAGCTATTCTTCAATACTTTTTCTCTCAAAGTATTCTCACAGATTTCTCACATGAAACTTTTACCAAGTTCTCTCTAGATCCCTAGAGAAAACTTTATGTAAATAGGCTCTAAGCTCCTTTTTAGAAACGTATCTCCCAAATCTCTAAGACTTTCAAGTATTCAAAACACTTCTAATTAAGTCTCCTAATCACATTAGGAAACCTTGGCTAAAGTAAACTTCCAAAATAGCCAATAAGGTAAAACTTGCGGATTTGCATCCGCCCATCAGTCAATCGATTGACTTTCCAACTTCAATCAATTGACTTTTCAACGTCAATCGATTGGCCCCTGTGATTGGGATTAAACCTTCTTTAACAATATATTCGGTAAGCATCAATTTATTACAATATATTCCACGCTACGCTAGAATCAAATCAAGCAAATCAAATTAGACTATCACTGTGTTCATGAAAAGATTGGTTATCGCTACAACATTAAATTAAGCTGTAATGACCCGAAAAATCAGAACCCGAACCCGACTGAAACCGTGTGCGTATTCGGCACGGAAAATAAGGTTACCTTAAAAATATTAAATAAATAATTAAATATGTTTGAGATACGGTGTGTGTAAAGGAATCAAGTTAAAAGGTTTAATTTGGGCCTTTAGTAGATGAGCCGTGCACCGACTCATCGGGTGCCGCTTAACACCGAAACCAAACTCTATTTTAAGTGGATAAGCCTAACACATTTTTGCAGTGTTATCGCTTCGCACCGAAACCAAGCCCTTTAGCTAATTAAAAGACAAAGCTTCTCAAAGAAGCTTCACCCGATTGCAAGCTTTGGAGTTTGGCTTTCTAGTGAGAGAAAGAAGAGAAAACTTTCACCCCAATATTTGTATTATTCACAAAGAACTTGACGTCGATTAACGCTTGAATCCCGCCTTTGGTGAATTTCGACGGTTCAAACCCCATTTTCAAGAAACGTTTCATCTCACGATCTTTTCGTGCTTGAAAGAAGTTAAGATCGATGCGTAAGGATGAGCAACGCCATCTTGAGTTCATTGTGATCAATCTCTGTGGATTCGTCGTAGAAATTCGGAAGTTTCGTTTCGAAACCCCCTTCGGCAACGATCCTTAAGCCACGAAGTCAATCGAAGATAGGTTAGTTTTCTTTGATTTTAATAGTTTAGGTGGTAGAATAAATCATTGTTTTAGTTTAGTGTGGATGTGTGTGTGATTTGATGAAGATCGTAGAAGATTTGGATGAAAATAGATAAAAAATGACAAAATCTTATGGCTGTGCATTTATGAAGGTTTTGATCAATCAATGTAGGTGATTGATCTATCAAATTGGGTGTTGATCGATCAATATAGGTGATTGATTGATCAAATTTAGTATTGATCGATCAATTTGAGTGATTGATTGATCAAATTATATATACAATTAGAAAAACAGCAAGTTTGGTTGCTGAAAGTTCATTCCCGACAGCATTGATCGATCAATGGTGAGATTGATCGATCAATATGATGAGTTGATCGATCAATGGTAAAATTAATCGATCAATGTGATGGTTGATCGATCAAGGGTGAAATTGATCGATCAATGTGGTATTGATCGATCAACATGATGTATTGATCGATCAATTTGACTGTGCTGACACTACTTCAGTATTTTAGCCATAATTGTTTACTCTAAACTCCGATGGATGCGATTCTTGCAGCATTGGAAAGAGGATAACTAAATATACAACTTTTATGAATTAACTAACTAATGAATAAATTGTTTTGATGATCAAAATTGAGCTAGAAGTTAGGCCAAGTTTTAAGTTAGTATGTTTTGATCGAAGTATCTATATATCTTCGGTATTTTGACCATAACTCTTTGCCCCGAACTTTGATTGATGCGATTTTTAAGGTGTTGGAAAGAAGACAACGATATCTACAACTTTTATGAATTAAACAACTTATGAACCAACTGTTTTAAGAGTCAAAATAAAGTGGGAAGTAAGGTCAAGTTTCGAGTCAACACGAAATTACCCATTTCCGCCTCGGTTTTGAGAAAATAATTAAATATGTCAACATTATTAATAATTAGGATCAATTTTTAATGCATCATCATGTGTGTGATGTAGACTAAGAGTGGAGGCCGTGGATAAGAACTTTTGGATCGCTTTGGAAGGACGTTGGATTTGCTTAGAAAGATCTGTTAAGGTAGGGGAAACTCGACGAAAATTACATTTTATCAATTGATTCATTGTTTCTTTGATATTCAACCTGATTCTTTGTTTCCATTCTGATATGTTCTATTTCCGTCCTGTTTTTGCATATGATCTGATTATTCCATGTTTTCGCTTGTGACCTGATTCGTTCTGTTCAATTTTGTTTTAATCTGATCGTTCTGTTTTGCTTATGATTCGATTTGTTCTGTTTCTGTATGAGATATGATTAGTTGAACTTGCCTATAAACTTTGAATTGGAATGAATATGAGACTCTGTTTCGACAAATTGAATAGAAACTGTAGGATGTTGAATCTCTAGATTTTTGGGTAATGCTATCTGACTGTAACTGAGAAATTTAGAATATGGATGATTGGACTTTGAACTTGGGAAACCAGATAGACTTAGTGTTGAATTGTTAAGTATGAACCTTGAATCCTATATCTGAGAGTGAATAGTGAGAACATATCTGAAATTTGACTGTGAGTAGACATTGACAAGTGAACCGGTACGGCGGTTATCCGTACACAGTGTACATAGCATACATAGTGGGCTTGTACGGGGGCGATCCGTACGCATTGCATAGTATACATAGTGGGCCCGTACAAGGGCGATCCGTACGCATTGCATAACATACATAAGTGAAGTGAAACGAAGTGAACAGAGTGAGTGAAGTGAACACAGTGAGTGAAGTGAATACAGTGAGTGAAGTGAACACAATGAGTGAAGTGAGCATAGTGAGTGATGTGAACACAATGAGTGAAGTGAGCATAGTGAGTGATGTGAACGCAATGAGTGAAGTGAACACGAAAATTTAGAATTTGAGCACGGTAAATAAGAATTACAAGATTTTGTCTCTGTTATCGAATATATGCCTTGTTATTACTTTTATTCTGCTATCAAATGTCTGATCTGCTAAATCTGTTAAATTTATCTTTTAATATCTGATCTGCTTCTTGTAACAACCCGAATTTTTAGATTCTATTTTAACGGTGGTAGATGATGCACCACACTATGTACTGTGCTAACGCTCCACATCAGAATCAAAACCCACCTTTTAAAATAGAAAATTTCTAATTTTTCCCATATCAAAATTAGACTCATTGCGAAGTGCTCGTCGTGATTCAACGATATATAATTTGGCGACTTGACAAGAATATAAAAGTTATGCCCATTTTAGCGATCAAGCAAAGTCGAAGGGTATAATTGTAATTTCGGGAAGAAACACCAATTGGTTTGGTGCTTATAAAATAAAATATAACGAAATTTTTTCTAAAGCTATGAATTTTAAATTCTTATTCCGTGTAAAAATCTCTGATATTAAATCTCAAAAGTGTTAATTAGAGTTAACTAAATTTTATACCGTTATAAATAAAACTTTAAAGCTCTCTCCTCTATAATAAAAATTATTCTCTCTCGATACAGGCAATGATGCCTTGAGAATCGACCTTTTCAACCGAATATTGATCTTAATTAATTTTCACGCTTCAAGAGGTGGGTACCCATATTAATCCATCTTGTTCTTCTCATTATAAGTAGCGTAGGATGCGTTCGATCGCGCATCGACGGGTTTAAAATCTTATTTAAACGAAAATATCTCATAAATTAATAGATCTATATATTTAATATATAACTTTCCTTGAAAGTTATATATTTTGTAAATTGGTTTATATGTTATTTCTCTTTTCTTTTAAAAATTTTTTTGTTTGAGCCATTAATATTTACTTTATTAGAAGGTATATTTAATATGTTTACTTCCTCTTTTATATACGTAAAATTAATTAAATTTTAATACTTATAAATTTGATAGATTGACTTAATTGACATAATATCATTATTGATATTTATTTCTAAATCTATATAGTATAAATTTATCCTTCTACTAAGACTATAATAATATATATTATTATTTGCAAGTTTATATTATTATTTATTTAAAATTAATTAAGCCCAAAAATTAAATTATATTTTATTTTATTTAAATAAATAATAGATTATACCAACTTAAAGTTACAATTAGAACTTGTGATTCTTGATCATGGGCAGTCGAGGTGGGTTCATGGATGTGAATTGGGGTTCGTGGCATGAAGTTGGGACGACGAAACTTTAAATTGGTATAATTTTGATAAAAAAATAAAATATTTTAAAAACTGGGACAGAGGAGCTAGATAAAGACATATAAGGTGCATCATCTAGTAAAATAGAATCTAAAATTGGTTATATACAAGATACATAGTGTGGTGCATCATCTACCACCGTTAAAATAGAATCTAAAAATTCGGGTTGTTACACTTCTGCTTTGAACTCTGTCATTAGTAAGATGTAACTGCTATTGATGTTCTTCTACTGAGCTTAGATATAACTCACCCCAGACTATACGTCACAGCTATAGCCTTTCATTGGGACCTTGGACTTGAGGAGAATCGGAGTTGCCTACTGGAAGGAGAAGCTCACTTGGTTTGGCACAGTGACTTCTGAGACTTGAGTTTTGTACGTACTTGTGCACCACTGTTTAGGTGATGGTTAGTCATCATCGGTGGTTTAGTTTGTTTCCTTTGAATTACCTGTTCTTGATATAGAATGGAGTTTTATAATTTTATTCTGCCATATGTACCTATTTTGATTTCCGCTCAAGTATGTTTATACCAAGTATATTCTGTATCAGATTGTGTTCTGCGATCTGGCGGTCTAGATTTTCTCTTTTGGTTTTGATTTAAAAAAAAAAAAAAAAAATCTCCATGGAAAGGTAAGTTGGAAAATTCGGGCTGTCACATAAGCTCTCTTCTTCGTAGCACTCAACCCTCAGCTTGATGGGGACTCTCAAACCACTTCCACATCCGCACTCTCAATCGACCTGTACCACCTCAACTCTAGCCAAAGGAGATCCAAGTTCAATCACATGTGACACCCCAGCCGTAGTAAAAGAAGACCCACGCTCACATAAGAATATCTCAAATTAAAGAACCTCCTCTAGGCGCCTACGGGTCTTTCAAATTTTAATTTTAAATATATATATATATATATATGGAAAAGGTACGCAGCTTTGAAAGTAGCATTTTCACACTTCCTTTGAGTGCTAGATCATATGCCAAATGGCACCGCGAATTGCACCCACATCCTCGAAGGGTTGACCAAATCTCTTAGGATTTTAGAAAATATATTATTTGTACCTATTCCCTTTCAAATCATGGGTCAAATATTGTGGTTCGCACTCCGAAACTTAGTGCATTGAATTTTATCCCACTTTTACCCCATATTCATAGGTGGAAAGCACCTTTTTTTAATTTTTTTTCTTGGAGGCTACCTGATCTACATTTCGCAAGTTGATGCGGTTTCCAGGTGGATCCAAGGTAGCAACCAAAGTTACCATCAAGGGTAACGTCTTGGGCCTCATCTATATATATATATATATATATATATATATATATATATATATATGTGTGTGTGTGTGTGTGTGTGTGTGTGTGTGACGATTCAGATCCACATGCCACAATATTGTTCGGTTTCAAAACGCGTCATGACATGTAGCGTTCGCAATCATATATAGCCTAGGGTCAGAACTTTTCTTAATCCAATGCGGGACTATTACAACCTCCCACCTTATAGAAGAGCCGTCATCGGCTTTGATACCATTCTGTGACAACCCAGACCCACATGCCACAATATTGTCCAGTTCTGGGCTTGGGTCCTCGCCCAAGTTTTGTTTCTAGCATGGCTTAAGTCCCCACCCAAAATACATCATGACATATAGTGTCCGCAATCATATATAGCCCAGGATCAAAACTTTTCCCTATCCAATATGGGACTATATATATATATATATATATATATATATATATATATATATATATATGGGAGCCGGTTAGGTCCTCCAATGGAGGACAGTGACTGTCCTCCAAGATACACATGGAGCTCCATGTGGCACTCAAAACACTGTTTGGGTGTCACGTGGAGCACAGGTGGACGATATAAATCAATATTAAAAAAAATTCGAAATTTTTTTTTTAAACCCATAAGTCAAAGTTTGACGGGTTTCATTAGGCCACATTTCACAATTCAAAAAATACACGATAGAGATAAGTTTTCAATTATATTTTTTTCAAAGATGATCTAAGTAATGCACCCGAACTTTATGTGACATCGAAACAATATTTTGAGTGCCATATGAAACTCCATGTAAAAGCTTGGAGGATGGTGAACACCCTCCCATGAAGGATGGACATCTTTTCCTATATATATATATATATATATATACATCGCCACCTTAAAGGTGTAGTAAGGAAATGGCCCTCTCCCATCACTATAGTAAAGATGTAGTTATTTATGTGTATGTTTTTCAAGAATATAATTTGGATATGAAAAATTTGTTGAAGATAATCTATATATACTCAACAGTACCTTTCGTGGTGTTGCAGGTAAGAGTTGTTGCAGTTTGTATATTATAAAGAGACAGACTCTAATGACTGCTTTACAAAAAATATTGGCATGAAATGTAAAGCCAAACCTAATATTGGCATGAAATGAAAAGGCAACAGGTTTGGCGTCATGGCCAGGTACCTGCCGTAGGGAGCCCCCCCCCCCCCCCCCGAGCGTTGGGGCCACCCTTGGGATTTATATCCCATGTTGAATCTTAACATGGATTGCATACGTGCCATTGAGATAAGTGGGATGGTCTAACAGGCCCGGACACCAAAGTTATCAAAAAAGAAAAGAAAAAAAGGTATTTAATTGTGTCATAGAGCATATATCTTTGATCATTTTAAGTGTTTTATGTTTATATTCATTACTTGTAGCACACTCAACTAAAAATAACACATATCAGAGCATTGGAACTATCCGATGAGAGGAGTTTAGCATCGATTGTTAAAAAAAATTTCATAATCGCCCATATTAGAGTGCTGATATTAGATGATTCAAATCACCCAATGATAGTAATTTTGGGGAGTCACAGTAGCACCCCATATGAGTTGCAAATGATGACTTGGATTGTTAAAAAGATGTTCCATAACCTAAAAGGAGTGTTTGGCCTAGTCTCCATCTATATACGTCTGTCATAGCCAATTATTCCTATAACAAAATGAATAAGCTGTTGACCTTTTAAATGGTGATGTAGGATTATTGATATATGAAAAGTACGATTAGTGAATTTATGTGTCAAAACGTGGCATAATACATAGTGTCCGCAATCTTATATAATGTCTAATCTTATAGAAGAGCCGTCCTCAGCTCTGATATTATTCTGTGATAACCTAAACTCATATGCTACAGTATTGTTTGATTTTGGGCTTAAGTTCCCATTCTGATTTTATTTTTGGCATGGGCTTAAGTCTTCATCCAAAACGCATCATAATATGTAGTGTTCGCAATCACATATAACAGAGAGTAAAGACTTTTCTCTATCCAATGTGAGACTATTATAATTTAAGATTTGGGACTTGGATTGCAGAAATTAAATTATAGATTCATAAAATATTTGCCTATCTTATAGTATAAATCAGTAAAATATTCTTTTGAATGCAAGACTTATAATATAGTGTTTGAATCTCACCAAGTATTAACATTCCTTTATCATCACAAAAATATTATTTTTTTTTTTATTAATATTAAATACATAAAAGCTAAACGACTTGTACATGTGGAGTGCAACTCATGCGAGCAATGAGAGATAAGAACGAGTGTTTTGGGTTTTTTTTTTCTTCAGAAGATCTTCTAATTTAAACCAATGAATGGGTTTAGGACTGGATTAAGTGACGTGGCTGTAACATAAGGCAGTCTGGTTGTAACACCCTCTATAAAAAATAGTATCTTTATTAGCAACTATAGATTCTTTCTTGACAATCAGAGTTAGAACTCATGAATTGACTGCTTTTCAAATAAATGAGGGAGATCGTTTTTCATTCCAATCTTCCAGCAACAGAGATATTGAGGCTGCGTTTGGGTTATTTCTTTCAGGGCAAAGAGCAGCTCTTTTGCTCTTTGGCTATGATAGAAAATTATTTTCATGTTTGGTAACACAACTCCTTGCCTCATTTACTCTGGTGGGGAACTATTTTAAATAGTAAAATTGGTCTCTATTTGTTCTCTGCTAGAACAGATTTTATCTGCTCTGACAGAGAGTAGGCAGAGAGCTGCTTCTGTTGATCATATAAGAGCTAACTCATACACAACCTGAGATCATAGCGTACCATCATACAAGTCAAATGTGAATTCAACAAAGCACACATACCAAAGAGTGACTTGAGAACTATATATATATATATATATATATATATATATATATATATATATATATATATATATTCTAGGGTGTCTTATTGGGCATGCCCCTTTGGGACCTCGACTGATAGACTTATCCCCACGATGTATGGAAAACCCAAGGACCATGTTTGATGGTATGCTATGATAACGTTTACATTTTTATATTTAATTTGTACTATAAAAAATAAGATTATTAGCGGCAGTTTTTGGTAAGCGGCAGTTTTCTCCAAAAACTGCCGCTATTAACCAAAAAGCTATTAAGACTATTGGCGGCAGTTTTTGGCTACCGCTAATAGTTTTATATTTTGTAGTGTTGTGTGCCGTTGAATCAAAATCAGATTGGTACGCTCATGATCACAAAATTCATTGTCCAGAAATTGAGATGAAAAACAATCTCTATCGTTGAATTCAAATCAGTCATGATTTTCTTACGTGCTACAAACAAAGAATCTTTAGTTGCAAATAACACTACCCATAAAAACATCTTTCAAACTAGTGGAGCTGAAAAACCTAATAGAGGTGCGTACTAACTGATGCACTGTTCTCACCCGTTTTTTGAGAGGGATTAAAGTTAAATAAAACGAGGAGAGCACTTTTATCATTTAATATAAGCCACTGTCCAAACATGCTTTTCTACCATCTTTTTACAAGCCTTTAGATGGAGGATCTTAATCTATTGATAGTGGCTTTCTTGCTGAATTCAATTTATATCTCATGGCTTTTATTCTTTTTCGACAACTCAGGTTGAGGAAGAATTAAGTTAATCTAAATGTTACAGAAATGAGAATATGCATTAAAACGTACCCCAGTTACTGTGTGGGCGTTTGAATGCTAGATCAAGTGTCACTTAGCATGTACCCATTGTCTAAGGGTTTAACCAATCAGATAGGGTTTTAGAAAGAATTTATCTTTCAAGGGATCCACCCATCGTGGGCCGGATAGTAGTCCACCCATCCGTTGGACCAGGGACAAAGCCATAAACTTTCATGGGAGGGGGCCGAAGTATGAAAAAGAAATGTATAATATCATAAAAAATAAAAATAACATTCATTTATTGTTAACAATTTTTTTTTTTAAAATAAATCTTTTGTTTATATATATTCTTGCGCCTATCAATAGGCATTAGGGACAATCTGTCATAGCGGGGAGCCATATTAACTGGGTTAAGCCTCATTTTTAACTTTTAAGGTCTATTTAGATAAAATAGTAAGAAAATGATAAATTTGGATTTATAAATCTAATAAATTCACATGATTTTTTGGGTTATAGGAATCCACATGATCTTTTATTTTTTATGATTTCGATGACTTAATAATGTGTCAGAGAGAGAGAGATATGTCTTAGGATATGATTTAAGAAGAGAATAGGAGAGACTGAAGTAGCATATTTGGTTGAGACGCTTAAAAGATAGGAGAGAGAGGATACGTCTAAAAGATAGGAGGAGATGCCTAAAAGATAGGAGAGAGAGAGAGAGTTCAGATGTGCATTTATTTAGGCGGGGCCAATCATTTTAGCGCCTAACAAATAGGTAAGATAGATTAAAGAGAAAGAAAAAAAACTCAATAAGCGGGGGTGGCCGTGGCCCTCGTTAGCCCCCCCTGGCTCTGTCCCTGCGTTGGACCTTGTGATGCATGGAATCTCATGCACTACAAAGTCCTTGCATGTCATATGGTCACACAAATGGATGAACTAAAACCATTGTATATAAACTCTTTTAGAAATTTCTTTTTTAGGGACCATTCTTCACTTCATATCTTAGGTCGAAGTTTTCCCTTCCCTGCCTTGATTGGTGATCTGAAATTTATTACCTTTAAAAGCCATCATTTTGCAAGCGCTCCAACTAACAACCAGATCTTTGATGTTCCGAATAATCAGTAAGAACGGCTTCACCTTGCGTGAAAAAATCCTTCTATTTCTTTCCACCAAGATCGCCCAAAAAATCGCATACACTGTTAGCGGCCATAGGTATTTCCTTGGGTCGTCAAGCTTAATCCCTTTCCACATTTCCATCATGTGAGCCAGCCAAAATGAAAGAACTCACTCCATCTTAAAGACTTTAAAAATCTTACTCCATGCAGAGGAATATATGGTCCAGCAAAAGAACAGTAGGAATATATGGTCCACCGACTCTCTCCCCGTCATACAGAGCATGCATTTATTTATCACCGGAATATTTCTTCTGACTAGTTGATCCCTCGTAAGGATTTTCCTTTTGGAAACTAGCAAAGCGAAGATCTTAATCTTTGGCGGCATTCTAATCCTCCAAAAGCCATACCGCATTATGTTCTCCGTACTCCCTCTGTCTCGCAATTTGAGCATGTTATAAAAAGATTTAATCGTGAACCTCTCTTTAGCTGAGCATTTCCACACTCTCTTGTCATAATTTGCCATGTTGGGAGTCATTCCCCTCAAAACAGTCCTTAGATTAAAAAACTCCTTTTCCCATTCCCATAGGCGACACCTAAGGGAGATGTTCCAGTCCGCATTGCCTTCGAAAATTTGCACAAAGTTTCTGACCACCGCGTCCTTAGAGTTCGAGAGTCTGAAAATCGTTAGGAAACCCCAAAAACTCCTCCAATTTTTCCTCCTTCTCTATCTTCTTTTGATCTGCGAGTTGCGTAAATATTGTAACTCTAATCTATCCCTTCTCCATTAAAATTAATTATTTGCCTTATTTTTGTTTGGTATCGAAAGAACCCACTTGTAAGAGATTTAACCGTTCGTTAAGAACCTTAATCTTCTAGATCTGATAGGCAACGCACGCAAAAGTAATACTATTTTGGGCCATTATTAAATCGTTTAATTGATTCTCTTGGTATTTTCCGTGATAATTTGTTAAGGAACATTCTCTTTTAATTGTTTAAATTAATTCTCTATTCAATCTCAGTCAAAGCATTGCATCGTGTTAGTTTCCATATCAGTAATCAGGTTTGGTTTTTAGACCTAAATCCAAGTAAAATGGATACAAGGTTCCCTCCGGCTGACCTGATCCATTTTCCACATAATGAAAACACTCTTTTCGTGTGTACGATGACTCTCCATTGAGTCATGCATGAAGACTTTCTATTTTGTTATCTTCCTATATGAAGCTCATGAAACATGTAATTTGGCGAGGAAAAGTGTAAAGTCGTTGCAAAAGTCAAAATATCATTGGAAAGATGGCAAACATGAAATCGTTAGGATCAGATGGTAAACCTATAGAGCTATGAATTTTGATGGTCAAAGGGGTCTTGTTGGGTAACTAAACTGTTTAACAAGATATCGACAAGAAAACAAAAATATTTGAAGAATGGAAAGAGAGCATTGTGGTCTCTTTTTATTAAAAAAAAAGGGAATGTCTAGAATTGTAGCAACTATCGAAGCACTAAACTTATGAGTCATATTTGAAGCACTAAACTTATGAGTCATATTTTGAAGCTCCCAGAGAGAGTAATTGAGCAATGCTTACGACAAGAATCAAATTATTTTGATAACTAGTTTCGGTTTATGCCATGGAGATCTACAACTGAGGTTATTTTCTTGTTGAGCAACCTATTTCAAAACAATGATGAAGGATGAGGAAGGAGAGGATTTCACTAGAATCATCCATTTGGTTTTTCAGGTCATATTTTCCCTTGATTGATCATAGGGATAAAAAAAAATTATTTATTTTTCTATCATCTATTTTCTGTCGGGAATTGATTCCTTAGTTAATTTCCGGTATAACCTCATTTATAAACTTGCTGATTTTGTTTTTTTTTCCATTGACATTTGGATATTTTTATGCAGCACATATACCATCATTATCATCATCAGTTTCTCGGGTTGTCCCATCTATTTAGGGTTGCCTTTGCATGTCTTATTTCTTGACTTTTGATTAAGGCTAAGTTTTATCACACTGGAATCCTTGATGTCGCTGTAGAATTCAATGAGTCTAACTCAACCTCACAAAATCGGCTTGTTTGGTGAGGATTGTCCAAGTTATATATAGCCAATGTTGTCAAATTGCTTAAGTCATGCTAAGCAATTTTACTACATTTCACTTAAGCCATGGCGTACCTTATTTTTTTTTTTTCAAAAAAAAAAATTAATTAATTAATTAACAATAACTATTCAAGTCTCTAGACGGGAAAGATAGACATTCTTGCATTTAAAAAAGTTTTACATACTAATATTCAAAATTGTAACTTTAGTTTTGATATTGAGTACCAGCAATGTACTCTACACATTCATTTCTAATCCATTGTGGTACATCTCCTCCATCATCATCACTAGCATTGCCGCCGTCATCGGAATCATCTTCTTCTTCTGTATACTCTTCTTCCTCTATTTCGTCTTCATCCGTTCTCACTAGTATGGAATTTATATAATTTGATTGACCACATTTTCAACTCGGATAATTCGATCTAGGTCTTTAGAGGATCTAGGGTTGAAGATGTAGACATAATTAATTGGTCAATGATGCTAGAAAGTAGGAACTAGGAAATGAAAATTAGAGATTTAAAATTTTTGAAACAAAAATAATAAAACTCAAACCTCCCAAAATGCTCGCTTGCTTAATCCGGGTCACTTGATTGATAGAAGACTAGAACTATAAGCTTGCTTCATTCTTGAATCTTGATCCTTGATCTTTCCTTTTGAGACTTTATAACACACTAACACTAATATTACTATGTTTACAACAATTTAATTCACTAAAAAAAAAAATTACAAAATATAAAATAAAATAAATACTAAATAGGAAAGATGGGAAGAGATTGGGCGTAAAGAATAGAGATTAGAGAGGAAGTTATATGCCAAAATAGTTGTGTGAGGAGTAGAGGACCCAACCCACCCTTTTATAGAGGCAATGGGACCTCAATAAGTATAAAAAAAAAATATATTTAAGTGCTTGGAGCATTATGCGATCGCATACTCGATCGCATAAATCATAAAACATGACTTATGCTATCGCATACTTTTGTATGTCATCGCATACTTTTGTATGCCATGACATAATGTCAAAATTGCATAAGCCATGATGGCTTATACAATTTTATGGCTTAAGATGGCATAAACGATTGCTTAATCGATTAAGCGATCGCTTATGATAACAGTGTATATAGTCCAAAAGCTTCCAGCCCACAGGCGATGTGGGACTATCATTCATTTCCCCTCACGTGTAACGTATCTCTCTGCATCCATGTGGTATTTGCTTTGATATCATGTAGAATTCTATGAGTCTAACTTAACCTCACAAAACCGGCTTTTAAGGTGAGAATTGCCCAAGTTATATATAGCCCAAAGGCTTCTAGCCCACAGGCAATGTGGGACTATCATTCAACAACTTCCCACTACCCTTAGTCAGTCTCATACGTTCCTACTTCCTTTGTGAATTATCACTTTGAAAAAAATCTCTTGAACAGTTTCAATAATAATGGATGTGGGCCTGTGGCTAGTTTTGTTAAGTTTTTTTTTTTTTTTTTTTTTTCTATTGTTTTTACTAATGTTAAATTTGGATTTATGTGTATGGCAGTAGAATTATAGTTTCAAATTCGGTAATTGCATAAAACCTATTTCGGAGAAGCCATAAATCTGCAACTGTTGCTTTGGGTTTCAGAAGGTCAGGTTAGTTACCACCCACGGACGTACAAACCACCTCATTCCGTAGGGGAGGAATTCTTGAGCAGGTAATACTGCTATATATATATATATATATATATATATATATATATATAGGTAAGCTAGGATTGAACTTGGGACCTAAAGTTTGCGTCACCAAGCACCTTCCATTGAGCTACTGGCCCAATCTCTGAAATATCATTTCCTCTTTTGTTTTATTTTCTTCACTTAGTGTTTTATTCTCGGAAGTCAAATAAGTGAAAATCTGAAGCTTATTTATGATGCAGGTTTACCATCAAATGGTCAAACTCAAATGTGAATTTAAAGTCACTTTTTGAGATATGTATCACCTGAAAACAAAAACAACATTGTACCCTCGGATCCAGTGTGGGGAAGATTGGGTTGAAAACTGATATCAGAATAGAGGTACTTTCAAGTATAATTCTTCAAGGATATGAGATAGGTGCATTAGGGCTGTCAACCGGTTGGGTCGGGCATGAGATATCCGACCAATTCAAAGTAGTCAATGATTTTCGGTGTTGGTGCCCTTAGAGGTTTGGTGGGTGCAAATAGAGGTACCTCTATTAGCACCTAAAAGATTATGGGTGGAGGCCTATACTTAAACCTTTGACTGCATTGAATCAGAAGATGGTGATCGTTTTCATTCCTATCTTTCCCACAAGGGATCCTAAGGCTATGGGTGTGCCATTAGATGATTAATTTTTTTATTCCACATGGCCCAGATCTAAAATAAAATACCCTTATGACACGTTACAGACCAACCATATTTTAGAGCCACTTTTGGGGATTTGTGCAACTTGGAATAAAAAATTTGACCGTTTGATGACATGTCCATGGTCTCAAGATCCATTGTATAATCTACTGGAACAAAAAATGATCACCATCATATGATTCAACGCAGTCAATGGTTTTCAGTGTAGACACCCACTAGTAATCTGGTAGGCTGGAATAGAGATACCCAAAACAGAAGGCCAACAATTTCATTCCGTAAAAGTCAGCGAGGAAGATCTTCAATATATTCGATCAAAGTTACGTATCTTTCAATCATACTCCCTAAAGGCCACAAAATAGATGGTGCTAGATTCACTGACTGCCAGTTCAATATATTCTTATTTTTGAGACGGTTTGTGAGACGGATTTGGTTTCGGATCTGGTCATAAATGTTCCTTGATTCGCTCCGAATATGATTAGTTTTAAAGTTTTTATTTATTTTCTAATATATTAGTACTTTCCATTGAAAATCGGGTTTTTTTTTTGCATATACCTCCGTGTTATGCTAATATTATAAGAAACTCCTCAGTTATGGGTATTTATTCTTCAGCCCCTATTTTTGTGTTTCTGTTTCATATAACTCCCTGCCTTAACTAGCCATGAGTTTATGGTCGGAAAGCCTATGTTGCCTTTAATGAAACCAATATTTTAAAATTACCACTATTCTAAAAGACCCTTCATTCATCTATATTTACAAGTCATGCCATTAAAGTTTATTACCATTCTAAAAGACCCTTCATTCACCTTTATTTACAAGTCATGCCATTATAATTTACTATTATTCTAAAAGGAGTACCTTTAAATCCACCCACAAAATCTTTGAGTTCACCCATGCTGAAGCACATCGACTGCATTGAATCAAATGATGGAGATTTTTTTATCATCCCAATCTTTCATGAGATCGATCTTTAGATCATGGGTGTATCATCAGACGGTCAACTTTTTATTTCATGTGGTACGCACCCCTAAAAGTGACCTTAATATCAATTTTAAGCATGCATATGATGTTAAGGTCACTTTTCTGAGATGTGTGCCACGTGAAATAAAACACTGACCGTCTGATAGTACGATCATGATCTCAATATCCATCATGTGAAAGATTGGGAGGATAAATGATCTCCATTGTTCGATTTAATTCAATCAACGTGTTTTAGCATGGGTGAACTTAAAGATTCAGTGGGTGGATTTAAAGGTACTTTTCTAAAAGGCCTTTCATTTATCCATCAGATTCAAAACTCATCAGATGGGTGATTTCCCCATTAAAGCATGCCAACGTTTGGACGAATACTCAACTAATGGAGGATTTGTGGTAAATGATGTAATTATTATTGAAAAGAAAACCTTCAATCTACGTGTTTCACTCAAAATACTCGTCCTTCCAATTTCCTATATGATTCAAGACTCATTTTTAGGAATTAGATTGCCTAACCGCGCCTGCTTCTATCCACCGAATCTTTGAGTTCACCCATGCTAAAACACATTGATTGCATTAAATAAGACGATGGAGATTGTTTAGGCATACCATTAGACGATCAATGTTTTATTTTATGGCACACATATCAGAAAAGTGACCTTAACATCACATATGCGGTTAAAATTAATTTTAAGGTCATTTTTTTGGGTGTGTACCACATGAAATAAAAAATCAACCATCTGATGGTGCCACCATGATCTCAAGATCTATCGTGTGAAAGGTTGGGACGATAAACAATTTCCATCATCCGATTCAGTGTAATCAACCGTCTGATGGTGCCACCATGATCTCAAGATCCATCATGTGAATGGTTGGGATGATAAACGACCTCCATCGTCCAATTCAATGCAGTCAACTGTCTGATGGTGCCACCATGATCTCAAGATACATCGTGTGAAAGGTTGGGACGATAAATGATCTCTATCGTCCGATTCAATGCAGTCAATCGTCTAATAGTGCCACCGTGATCTCAAGATCCATCGTGTGAAAGGTTGGGATGATAAACGATCTCCATCGTCCGATTCAACGCAGTCAATGTTTTTCAGCGTGGGTGAATTCAAATATTTGGTGGGTGGATTTAAAACAATTCTTTTTTATAAGTAGAGGGGTGGATTTAAAATTACTCTTACCACGTGTAGAGGGTGACAATTTAGTAATTTAATTTTAAAAAGGATAAATATGGTATTTAGGCTATTCTTTAACGTCTGGTTAACCATTTAAAGTAGCATCCGTTAAAGAGGGTGTTTTAAGAACACCAAAATACTAACTCAGGGGTTTAGCTATAATTGGAGGGGTTATTTGTAATATCAACATAACTCAAGGGGTATTTGCTAAAAACCCTTGAAAAGAGCGGAAATAACCATTCAGTTAACTATAAAACTTAATCATCTAAAAAAAAAACTATAAAACTTAAAACCACCATAGTGACAAATTTCATTTTCGGTAATTTTTCGGTGGGGGATCCTTTCGGTACAGTTCGGATTAATTTCGATACATTTTGGAAAAATTTTGAGAAAGTTTCGAGAATTAAAAATATATAAAATATATATTTAATATTTTAAAAAAAAATAGCAATTGATCCAAGTGGCCAAACACTGACACAGAGCTCAAGCATAGAACTATAGAAGACAAATTGACAAAGGGTATAGTTATACTCACCCAAAGGCTGCTTTTGCACACCACCTCCTCCACTAGGCATGCATTGACTGCCTTTGATCAGATGGTGGAGGTCATTTTAGTCCCCATCTTTTGCATAGTGGATATATGGATCATGAGCGTGCCATCAGACGGTTGCTTTTTTACTACACGTGGTACACATCTGAAAAAGTGACGCTAAAATCATGCTTGGCCGTGATAGGGGTCATATGATTTTAGGGTCGCTTTTAAGACGTGTGTTGTGTATAGTAAAAAATAGACCGTCTGATGGTATCCCCACGATCCATAGATCCATTGTGAAGAAGATGGGGACGAAAAACGACCTCCACCATCAGATTCAAGGCAGTCAATGATTACTTGCTAAAGAAGTTGGGATGAGAAAGCAACTAAGGAGAAGGGAGTTACTGTTTTTTACATTTACATACTATTTTAGTCCCACATCATTTAGGAGAAAAAACCTCCACACTCTACCCACCTATATAAGAGGTTTCATTCCAAGTTAAACATTCCACATAGCAGTGTGCTGACTCACTGATTAAATTATCAATTTATTCGGAATATAAAAAAAAGGGGAGGGGGGAATTTTTGAAAATTACCGAAATTTCAGAAATTTTGTTGAAAAATATCAAAATTGCTGAAATTATCGAAAACTGTCGAAATTTTTGGTTGACCTTCAATTCGGCTATTTTGTCACTATGAAAACCACCTCTCTAATCTCTATAGTGGTAAAATTTTCTTATAAAGTAAGATAATAGCATTACCCGATAAATTGGCTTGTCATGCTAAACTAGGCCAAACTGAACCGTCAATTGGTTCGCTTAGATGAATGAGTGAATTAAGTAATATAGCTTTGGCTGAAGAAATGAATTATTGCAATTTTGGACATCCTATTTCTCCTCTTGTTGTTTTCGCATCAACGCCAAGCTCTTCGTGACTCTGCAATCCCTCTTTCGCTTCCTCTTTTTCATTTTCCTTGTGCTTGTACTGTCTTAACTCCGATTCACGTATTGCATTATCTTTTAATTTAAATTCAAGCGTAGAAGTTCGAATCGCAAATTTAATTCGGACTGATAAAAAATAATCGGTGTTAAGATGTTAACGAATCATGTAAATGGACTTGGGCTCTAAAACCATCCGTCCACAATCAAGGAAACGAATAGTCTCAATAGGCTGGGTTCAGGGACTTCAGGCTGATTATATTCAGGCCTTTTGGACCCAACCGATTACTAATCGGGCCAGTCCATTTATGAATTCGGCCTACTTATCTTAGTCCATACCTGGCCCATGGCAGGTTAGGGCAGGACGTGCTGCGGGTCGGGCAATGAGTCGACCAACAATTTTTATATTAAAATTTTATTTGATTGGTTTTGGCCGGGTTCAAGCAGGATTAAAAGGGCAAACTTTTAATCAGGTTTTTGGAACTAGCCCAAACCTGGCCCGGCTCACCAATCGGGTCAGGCCGGACCACTCATTTATATATCAGGCTTACCAACCTTTATAGCCCATACATGGCCCATTGCAAGCCGGGTTGGGCCAGGCCCTGTAGAAACGATAGTGCTTTGACTGCATTCTTTGGATTCCCCCATGAGAGTGAATTTTGGATGATCTCTCATGGATGATCATATAAGTTGCATGTACCATATAGATGACCTGATCACCCTACCACCAAGGTTCGTGCTAGGGCTCAACACTCACTGCACACTAAGAAAATTAAGAAAATAAAGTAGTGTCCAGATTGCAAAAGTTAGTGATGTGATTTAGAGTAGTACGATGTGTCATGTGATTTTAGAGTCATGTTTAGGGATCTGTGCCGTGTAGAATAAAAAACTGACCTTTTGATGGTGCGCTCATGATCCCAAGATCCCAAGCGTGGAAGATTAAGACAAAAAACGATCTCCATTGCTTGATTCAAAGCAATCAATTGTTTTTGACATAAGCACCCTCCTAGACTCTGTGGGTGTTAATAGAGCAACCCTCCCAATAATAATAATAATAATAACAACAATCGTAATTGATTAATTTTCCTCTACTTTTTGACATGCCTAAAATTCATCATTTCACCGTAATCTAATGGGTATGTTTACGAAACTTGACCTAGTCACCGTCCCTAAAAAAAACTGGGCCAAAGTGCCCGAGTCAGAGTTCGGGTTCCAAAAAATGGAAGATTATAAACTTAAATATTATTATATTAAAAAAAAATATTGCAACAAAATATCAGAATAAAACACCTACCTCATCTCACATTAGTTGAAAGGGTTGACAAAGCAGATTGAACCAAAGCTCCCAATTTACCTCTCAAGCTGGAAACAGTATTAACTAAGGATTCACAAGGACCCATCTCTTCAAGAAGAGGTTCTGCATTTTGCTGTATATGAATCTGCCCATCCAAATACCTTCTCAGGCTAGCCTCTGCAACATCACGTAAGGAACTATTTATCACACTCTACTCCAAATTTCGTGTCGATCTCCTTAGAGTGTGTGTTCCAAAATGTTAGTGGTCTTCTACATTGGATCAAGGTCTTTTATATTCTGTTGTGATCTACCTTTAAACCTATGTTGATAATATTTCAAAAACCTCAAACCTGTCTTGTTGCTGTCTCACACTGATAGCGCGCCGTGATGTAAGATCTGTTACGTGTCTTTTGCGAAAAAGGTATGTTTTGTCTTTTTTCCTAGGTTTTAGGGTTTTCGTGGTTTTGATATAAAAGATATTTTTTGGAAAAGTTTTTTTTGAAAAAGCTAGAAAAAGCTTCTTCCCTCTTGTGCCTAAATCCTTGATCTTCTTCTCTCTCTTTGAACCCTTTGAAGGTTTTACAAAAAACATTTTTACTCAAAGAGATCTATACTTCTTCACCCTTATTTTAACTCTTCTTGCTCAAGTGTTTTGAGTGTCTTTCATCCCTAGAGATTAGGGTATGTGTTTGATATCCTTGTGGGTTTCAAGGTGACTCGTTGTGTGATCATCAACGTGAAAAACAAGCGTCCGAATATGAAGCTATTGAGGTGATCCGGGAAGGGATGTGTTCTTGCATTGGGGTTTGATAGGGCATGCGCATTTGTCGGTATATCATTCGAACTCATTGTAACTCTCTTTATCTTCTTAGTGGATTTGGCTTGTGGACTTAGGTCCCGTGGTTTTTCCCAGAGATTGGGTTTCCACGTAATTTCCAGTGTTGTGGTGATTGTTGGAGCACTTGTATGTAATCACTAAATTAATCAGAATTAATCGAATACCCTTTACTTTCCGTAGATCGACGGAATTTCAATTGGTATCAAAGCGGGTTCGCTCGTACTAATTCTTTCTGAATTGAGCGTCTATGGCGTATTCGGAAAGTTCTGATTTACCTAGGGAGGGCATCTCCACAACACGTCCTCCGTTGTTTGATGGTTCTAATTACCCTTATTGGAAGGCTCGGATGAGGGCCTTTCTCTGATCCATGGATATCATGGTTTGGTCCGCTGTTAAGATTGGTTGGTCTCCACCTAATGAAATGGTCCATCTGGATGGAATTGAAAAAATTACCATTAAACCAGCAAATCGTTATAGTGATGAAGAAAAACGTGCTGCTAATGATAACTCTAGGGCCCTGTATGCTATTTTTGGAGCAGTAACGGCCTCTGAGTTTAAAAGAGTGCAATTGTGAGGTGGCTCGGGATGCCTGGTTGATCCTTGAGACCACTTTTGAAGGGACTCCACAAGTAAAGATTAACAAACTGCAAATGTTAACAACGCAGTTTGAAAATCTTAGGATGAATGATGATGGGAAGTTTACGGACTTCTATACTAAATTGAATGATATTGTCAATGGGTCTTTCTACCTGGGTGAAGAGATACCATCTTATAAAATTGTTAGGAAGGTTCTGAGATCCTTACCTGAAAGGTTTAGACCTAAGGTGACTGCTATCTCTGAAAGCAAGAACATTGACAAAATCAACATTGATGAGCTTGTGGGATCTCTTCAAACTTATGAATATGAGATTCAGGTCGACTAGAAACAAAAAAGTGTAGTTTTCTGGTCCTCTAAGAAAAAAATTGATGATGAGGATAGGGAAAGTGGTGATGATGAGGATCTCGCCCTGTTTGCAAAGAAATTTAAGAAAATTTTCAAAAATAAACAAAGTGATGGCAAGTCCTATGAGAAACCTAAGACTCTCACATCTAAGCCTCACAAGGAGTCATCTGAAGAAACCCAATGCTTCAAATGCTGCGGCTATGAGCACTTTGCTCATGAATGTCCCAACAAGAAGAAAAATTTTGGAAAGTCTGTTGCCATGGCTGCGGCAAAAGAGGATGACACTAGTGATAGAAACTCCTCTGATGAGTCTGATGTCTCTCATGGTTTTCGAGCATTTGTTGCCTCTATCCATGAGGATGCTTGTGGTGTTTCTCATCCCTCTTCTGTTGACTTGGATGAAGAGAAAGATGATGTTGATATTTTTGAAGTGTATGACGAGCTTTATCTTGTGAGTGTTAAATTGAATAAGGAGAAGATGATGTTGGTTAATGATGTGTCATCCCTCACGTCATCTTGTGTTGTTAAAGATGTTGAGAACATTCTTTTGATTGAAAATTCTAAATCTTTGGAAGATGAGATAAAAACTTAAGGGATAAAATTAAGTTTTTAGAATTTAAAGGAGCCAAATATTGTTCAAAATACAATGTCTTGAGTGTTGAAAATGATAGGTTGAGAAATGATCTCTCTAATGAAAAAATTACCTTCGGGAAGTCACAAAATGCAAGATTGGATTCTCAAAAAGCCTAGGAGGCGTGCAGGAGTTGGGGTGATATATCTGGTTTGGGCTTTATGGAATTTAATCACTCCTATCCTGTGAAAAATAAGAATGAAGTAAAAAGGATTTTTGTTCCCAAAGGTCAAAACAGTTCCAACTATGGTTCTTCATCTACTCTACCTCCTCTCTTGCCTACTCCTTCCTATGGTAGATTGGCTAGTGGCGGAAAAGGTCCTATTTGTTTCTATTGTGGAAGAAAAGGACACATGAATTTATCGTGTCCTTTTAGAAAGATGGATTTGTTTCGCCAAAAGCATGACACAACTGTGTTCCATCGGTTGAGGAGTCTTGAAAATTTGATGCAGTGGAAATGGGTGAAGAAACTATCTGAAAATGTGTTGGTTGCACACACTGCTCTGCAAGCTTTTGAACCATCTAAATGGTTTCTTAACAGTGGTTGTTCAAAGCACATGACTGGAAACATGTCTAATTTCTCTTCACTTGAGAAGTGTGAATCTGGTACCACTACAAAATAAATGGCTTTTAGTGGCGGTTTTTTTTTTTTTTTCTTAACTGGCGGCTAGTATTAATAAACCGCCACAGCAAGCGATATTGTATCGCGCGACCACATCATCTCGACTGGGTTTCCTCTCCCACAAAGCAACTCGCCAACTTTTCTCTCCCCGTATAAAAAGGCAACGACTCAAGGGTTTCCTCTCCTGCAGAAGGATCGCCAACTCTTCTCCCCAGAAGGAGGGCCAACGAAGGTAGGGTTTCCTCTCACAGAGTGACGACGAAAGCTACGGTTTCCTCTCCCAGAGCGCCAATGAAAGTTAGGGTTTCCTCTTCTTCTGATAGTTTTGGCCGATTCAATTCATTTTTCGATACAAAATCTAGGACAGTTTTGCCTTAGATTCATCGTCATCTTCACCAAATAATTCCATTTTCTGATCAAAATTAGTTTCCTCTTCATTTTTCCAGATCTCGTGAATGATTCAAGTGAGCTTGCTAGGATTAACTTTGCTTAAGATCATTCAATTTTAATGTATTTCAAACTTGTGATGAATCCTACACGTGCTGATGAATCCTACACGTGTTGATCTCGTGTGCTGATTTCGTGATTTCGGATTTTAATATGTTCATAGATTTAGGTATTATTATTTCATCTTAATTCATGGAAAATTGCCCTATAGTTTCATTATTGAAACTCTTTTATTTTATTTTGTTGATTTTGATTTTGATTTTGATTTTGAGCTTATGTTGTGTTATCAGCTCTTAATCTTATGGCAGAGGAGAAAAAGGAATTCAGGGAAATTTGCTGGGACGATAAGGAGGTTTGCGGATTCTATATGGTTCGATTCTGCTCCACACGATCTGTTCGTAAATACTCGGAGTGATCTCGGTGTGTGTCCATCTGTTTGTAGTTTGATTTTTTTCATTTCTTTTATATTTCCTTTGATATTTTGTTTGGTAGTAATTTGATGTTCGTTTATCACATCAGGTGTGTGCCCTAGGATTCATGATCTGAAGTTGAAAGAGAGGTAGTTATATTCCCTTGCTATTGATCTTTAAATAACTTGCTGAATTGTGTTGCTTGGTTTTCCTTTAATAAGGTTTTTAGTGGACGCAATGCCTTTGTTTTTCTGTAATCCTTCTTTAGTTTAATATTCTTTTAGTTGCTTAGCAGAAAAATGAGTTTTGGTAGATTGCTTCACCTATTTTTATTGACTAACTAATTAATTGTATTAGAAGAGACGTGTTGTTAACCCAATCGAACCCCAAGTAGTAGATAATGCCTAGGCAGGAATTATATTATAAAATAAATTAATTGGCTAAAAATCATGATTAATTATTATAAATAATTATGATTGATGAAAATAAACTTTTTTTTTTCTATGGATGAAGATGATGGAAATAAATTGAGCAGTGAAATGCTTCTTGCTGGAGATCATTTGATCCTAGCTAGAGTAAAGAGATGGCCTCATTCAAGCATAATTCCCTTTCATGTATAATGCTTCAAAACAATATATATATATATATATATATATATATATATATATATATATATATATATATATATATATATATATTGATGCACTATTCTAATTATATGAGAAAAAGATTGACAACAATTTTATTTACAGTCCAAACCAACCATTCAAGTAGGGCTATCAGCCGACGGGTAATAGGTTTATTCCTTACCCAACCCCAACCTGACTTATGGGGCAAATGCCCTTGACCCAGCTAACTCAAGACAGTGACTTGATCACCCGATGGGGCCCTACGCAATCATTGTCATTACTCCACCCAACGTGAAGGGCAGGTAGGATGTTTAATGACTAACCTGACCCAACAGGTCATGTTTATGTGCTCAACTCGGTTGTAGGATTGGGTCAACCTGACCCATTGACAATCCTACATCGAAGTCACAATCTAGTGTCTACCACATGCTATGCACATGTGTGGAGTAACACCTAATATCAATCACTCTAAATAACTTTTTTTTCTGTAAATAGCTTATAGAAAGAGAGCTTATATTTTGTCACTTATTAAACCAAGGATATTTAAGTCAACCATGTGCTGTGTAAAGATCTAGAAATCTCATATAAAAACGCATTATTAGAGCAGGTTCTGGTTCATGCTCTTATCAAATAATAAGTTGGTGTATTCGGTAACCTTTACTAGTCACATAATACCAGCTCTTTATGCACGTAATAATAAGTTGGTGTATTTTATCACATTTACTAGGCCATTTATGCACCCAAAAGGTGATCAATACCCTAGAGTTTCTTTAGGTAATAAATCAATGGTGGCATAACTGTTTATAATTTTTTGCACCAATGATCTTTACATCATGGCCTTCAAATAGGATGGCTTAGATGGTGTTTCACATGATAGAAATCCCCAAAAAACCAAGTCTCTGTTTTAAACTATGTGCAAGAGAGCTTGTCGTGTGCAAGTAATGGCTCCCTTCTTAATTAGAATAGATACGCATTACATATCTATTAAAAACAACATAAATCAAGATCTTTATTGACTACTGAATCTCAGAACCATCATTGGCTAAAATTCTGGTCCTAAACATCTTAAAATACAAACATTTCCTAAAATACATATATTGCTCCAAAAGGATCAACATGGAAACAGCTGGTCCTTGAGCAAATACAGTATTGATTCCTTGTTCTCAATCCTAAACTAACCCAATTAAAAAAAGATAAGCCACCATAGGTAGAAGAAAGTATGGCTGAAACAAAAATGCAGCCATCAACATAGCAATATCAACCATTTATCATGAGGAAGTGGATATCATGATTATTACAAGTAACATTGTTTATTTGGGTTTTTGGATTTATTTATTTGTTTATTTTCTGTAGACGACCTATCAAAAGATTAAGGAGCTGAAGGAGATGATATGTAAAGACCCGTATTTTGAACCCGAGTTAGATTGACCCCGTGTGTGTATTCGGCTCGGCAACTGACATCGCCATTTGTTTTTTATTTTTATCTAGATGTGATTGTGCGGATAGATTTTGATTTAGAGCCCATTTGGACCCTCGTGCGAAAGTTGTGCACCGACCTCGGTGTGGCCGCTCAACTCCGGGCTTGAGTTTTAAAATTAGAAGTGTATAATACATAAGAGGTGTGTGTGTGCTTAACTTTTTGAACAACCCTATTATAAGAGGGAATTGCATTCCCGTATTATACTAGGTTTTGTTAAGAGAGGAAGAGACGTGAGTGCCGTGAAGAACCGTAGTCGTTTGATAGTTATCCAACCGTGTGAAACTCTGTCTTCTCTCTTCTTCAATCATCGTAGGAGATCGGTTTAGAAAACCTCCTTCTCTAGAACCCTCTTTGTTGAAAACCTTTGAACCTTAGAAAGAACTTGAATCAACCTTGAATTCGTAGCTGGCTATTGGGAGAGGTTGAGATCATTGGGGACGTGTTAGAGTTGTCTCTGTGAACTCGTGGGATCGATCGCGGCGCGAATCGTCGAGGAAACCCTTCGGTTTCGTTCCAAAGCTCCATTCGCGTGACTCATTTCTAATCTAGGAATCCTTAGATTAAAGGTATATTTTAATTAAACTTTTTGATTAAAATCATTAGATTAGCCATGGGTTTTGCTTTGGGATGTATGGGTTTCAATTCGGGTGAAAACGAGCGAAATCGCGTCGCTGTAGCTCGCTCGAGCGAGCTATTATCATCGCTCGAGCGAGGATACACTAAAATACTTGAAAAGACTTTCCCTGCCCTCGCTCGAGCGAGCTTTTGTCATCGCTCGAGCAAGAAAGTTCTGAAGGATCTCGCTCGAGCGAGCTATTATTATCGCTCGAGCAAGGTATCACCGAACTCCGACATTGTCTTAGTATTTTAGTCATAACTTTTTATCCTGAACTCCGATTGAGACGCTTCATTTTGCGTTGGAAAGCTAATAGAAAAATCTACAACTTTCAAGTTTTGACCAACTCGTGGATCAATCGTCTTGATGGTAAAAAATATAGGAGAATGTTACATCAAATTCTAGGATTGGCACAACTTGCCTGTTTTGACTTGTTTTTGAGGAAACACTTAAATAAGTCTATATTATTAGTAATTAGAGTTAATCTTAATGCATGAACGTATATTGTGATGTAGATTGAGGGTGAGAGGCCATCCATAGGACCTTGCTTGACTTTGTATAACTCCGAGTTTTGGTAGGAGAATCTCATCTCTACAGTATTTTATTTTAATTTGCATGGATAATTTGTATTAGATTTTGAACCTGCATCTGTCATCTGAAAATACATCTGTAAACCAAAAACTTGATATAAGCTCTGAAGAGCAGAATCTGCCTGAACTCCGAAATCAGAAATCAGAATTATGTATAAGAAACTTGCATCCGAATGATATTTATCTGCATCTGTTTTACGATTCATCTGAATGACCCCTCAAAATTCCTGAACAACTTTCTGGCACAAGTTTCCCTCATTACGTAGGGGCTTGTTGCATCCTGAAAAAGGGTTCATGAACGACGATGGTAGGTAGGGGTTCCCATCGATTATATTCCTACTCTCGAGATATAGTTTACTCGGGAGGTATTTTAAGTTGAGGATTAAGTTATGAATTACTGAACTTTGCATATAGAAGTTAGAGAAACTAAGACACTGAAACACTGCATCTGTTCTTGAAACTGTTTTCACACATTTAGAAATAAATCTTACATATGATTTTCGCACCTAAATTCAGTTTATTATCTGCTTATATGTTTGACAAGCTATATTTCGGTATTTGTTTTGAAACCATGTTAGTTAAAGTAAAATGCTGTAGATGTCTTTCTTCTACTGAGCTTTGTTGGTTAGCTCACTCCGACTATACGTCACGAGTTGAATCTTGGCGTGGCTATTCGGTGTGAGATCGATCGACTACGTCTTGGGAGGAAGAGCTTGAGGTTCCTCCTGAGGAGTTTTTCCCAGTATAGAACTTACTGATTTTCTTATTTGTTGTGAGAGTTAGACTTGAATTTGTGGGCCCATTTTAGTTGGATATCATAGTTTTATACTTGACGTTGATCTCTGTTATGAGCCATGTTTCGATGATGGTCGGTCATCATCGGTGGTTCTTCACTTTTAATTGCTTCCGTATTTATTTTAGTTATGGATATTTATTGCGCTTTACTCTGATATGTGCCCTGTTTGTCCGACTTATCGTTTATTCGATAGGTTGGCGAACCGGCCTTTCCTGTACCTGAGGGATTGGAAAAGTCGGGTCGTCACATGATATCAAATCAGCAACTATTGAGTTTGAATCCAAATGCGTATATGGCTATCATTCTGGAGAGAGGTACACACCGAATGATAAAAAGCTCAATTGATGGATCTATTTTCTGCGAGGTATTACTTCCTAGTTTACTTCTTTAAGACCAAAAGTTAGTCCAACTGCCAAGATTATTTTCTACTATAGCTATGTGCATAGGAGTCAGTGAAAAAAAATCGCATCAGACACAAATCAATTACATAAATGATGAGACACCAACTAATACCCTGAGCACAGAATTAGTAGAAGCCTAATATTTTAGATTAAGGGATGGGTATATGACACTGAGTAGCAGCTCATAAAAGCATAGATGAGCAATAAAGAAAAGCATCAGAGAGAAATGAAATTGAACACAGGCTAAAACAGAGTAATGCATTGGAAGAGGTGATTTATGTGGATGTAATGGTCTAATGGCTAAGAGGTGAAAATCCTTGTGAATAAGGTACCAGATTAGGTCTTACGTGAATATCAAGTTGTTTAAGGTAATTTTTATGGCTTGAGGTCATGATTTGGTCAATTGTTTCCATTTGGGCAATCATTATCAGCCCAGGATATCCTTATTTTGTCCCTAGAATGTGCCCTGTTTCTGTAGAAACGTAAACCCATATCTCCGGGGATGGGTAGCCAGGATTTAATGAAGGTCAAACTTGACCATCTAAAAATTAACACTAAATTTATTTACATGTTAGCAGCAATTAATTTTTAGATAGTCAAACTGGCTAACATGAAAGCAGGAGCCTTGTGCACTATGACCTTTAATGAAGGTCAAACTTGAATAGGTTTTTTTGTAGTGGAGTATGTGAGACCTATCTCCTTGAGCCAGATTGGGCTAGAAAGCTTTCCTTAGATTCCTAGAAAATATTAGGACATTCTTGTCTCACTTTTTTGATAAACCATATATCAGAGCTTCTTATTGGAAGTGTTTATTACGATTTTTTTACAGTTTTGCAAGAACCATGGGTGTTGGATCAAGTTAGGTATTTGTATATAAGAACCGTGCCTACAACTTTGCGTCCAAAGAGCAATCCCAAACACAGCCTTTGTATCACCCAATATATACCCAAGACATGTAGATGGTTCATAGTAATTTTATGGGTGACCAATACTTACAACCACTTCACTCAGAATATCCCGCAGTCCTTAGTTTCCTTGAAATATCTCCAAAATTTGTGAGTTTCTTGTTGACTGATTGTGGCAAGGAATTTTATTTGGTTTTATACTAGGGAGCGAAAAGTGGCAATTCAAAAAAGACTTGGACTGCATATGGCATAGCTCCCTGTTAGCCCCTGCCAACATTCTCTTTTCTACGTGCTCTAGTAGTAACCTCCCTACTCTCTACTGACTCACTGTGAGTAGAGAGGAGGGTAGAACTGCTGAAAAGGTGAATCTTGCATATAATCTTGTTATGCAGGAGTTATCAAGGAGAAGGGGAACCTGCTAAAGCAGGTAACATGATGTTAGCAAAGATGATGGGAACCTGTTAAAGCAGGTGAACTCTGCTATGGCAGGGGCTACCAGAGAGCTATGTCATATGCAACCATGGTATTTTTTGGTGCATGCCGCGTTGAAGGGATCTAAGTTCAATGATTTAAAGATCTTTGGTGCAAAAAATTGGCACAAAACACGATCTATATCAACTGATTCAACAGACTGAAAGGCATTGGCGTAAATAAATTTCTGACTACTTTGAATCAAATGTTAGTGATCATGTTGCGTGAAAATATTTTTCATCAAAGATCTTTAGATCTAGATGTTTTTGAAACGTAGCACAGGTCCAAAAAATACCAAGTCTTTGTTTTAAATGATTTGCAAGAGTAGGTTTTTGAATCGCAACTATTCGCTCCCTTTAAACAAACATAGAGAGTTGAATCATATTTACTTAGTGAGGAACCTCAGCCACAACTCCCTATCTGGGCCCGTCCCAAACATATTCACTGACCTGATGTCTCTAAAAAAGTTGGAAGTAAATGGAGGAGAAGAAGCTAATGTGTTTACATTGGCGTTTAATTACTATATTAATGCCTTATGATGGTTGACTGGTGAAATAGATCCTCATCTTTCCTCAGACTATGATGTAATTGATTTTACATAATTGTCTATTAATGTGCATTATTTTTAACAAAATTGTCTATTTAACGTTTTACTCATTACTGTTTCAGTTAAAGTTCTAGGCAGTAGATTCTGTATTGCATAGGAGCCTGATATTTGGCCCAGGCTAAAAAGTCTTAGTTACACTTATAAACCCCAATAAAATAAACAAAATTTTAAAAATGGATGGACCATGAATACTTTACTAGGAAAGCTGCTATGGAGAATTGGGAAAGAAAGAGGTGGTCTTTGGGTGAACCTCACAAAAGAATCATATTTTTCACATGGTGTACAGCTTGGAACAGAATTCTTATAGCTAAAACCATCTTCACGATGACTGAGATTCGGGAGAATGGGACGGCATTGTGGCTGCTAGTGTCCAGGATATGAGCAAAGGCATCTTATTGGGGTTATCTCCTATGGTTCTTTTCACTTAGCAAGGTTCTATGTCTGTTTATTAGGTCCAGTTTGCTTTCATTTGGTTCTGCTTTTTCCTATTTTGTGTGGTAGTCGGGATGCTAAGCGCCTCACTTTGCTACACCCTGCCACTGTTTTCTACTTTAACTTTCAATGGATATGTACCTAGTTCATTTAGTGCTTTGACAAATCTCACCACACTGTAAGAATGCTATGCTGACCATGCTGCTTTACTTTGATGAATCAAACATTGTATTTGATATTTTTTTTGTGGGGAGCTACATCTTGCACACGAGATCTGTACCATGGCACATGGTTAGAAAGAAATACTTCGTTATTTTTGGATTTGTGCCACGTGGAACACCATCTAAGCCGTATGATTTGAAGATCGTGATGAAAGATCTTTGAGGCCAAAAATTCGCATGAAACATGATCTCTGTCATTTGATTTGTCAGAGTCAACCATCGAATTAGATGATGACCTTTGAGTGTATTCAGTTAGATGATAGAGATCGCTTTCTTTCCAATCTTTAGCCTCAAAGATCTTTCCATCATGGTCTTCAAATCATACGGCTTAGATGGTGTGCCACGTGAGACAGATTCAAAAATAATGAAGTCTTTCTTTTTAACCATGTGCCACGGAACAAAATTCGTGTGCAAGTTGTAGCTCCCTTTTTATGCCTTTATCATACTCATTTGGGTAATTCTGGCAGTTTTTTGCAAAACAACCAATTCATTGGCTTGGTGAACTTCCTTGATAATCTACTGCTCTATGACCTGTACGTTTCGTCACTCTGGGTTACTTAATGCACTTGTCTCTTCTTCAGTGTTTTTAGTTTTTACTTCACATAGTTGTAATTACAGTTCTGATTTAACTCCGATGAATTCCAGTAACATACAAAATAACCACTTCAGCGGTGATATTCCAAAACAGTTCCAAGTGATCCCAAATCTCTGGTGACGTTATGACCAGCTTTATGTGATCTTGATCATTCGGATATTCTCGTATTTTGTTCTGTGTTATTTATTATATCATATCTTCCAGGATTGAAGGGAATCTGTTTGACACTGGAAATCATCCTCTATCAAATGTTCCTCCCGATAATATGGCTACCAATGAGGATATCCCTCATGCGACAGCAGCTGATTCGAGTGCTATCGCGAGCTACCCTTGTTTCAAAGTGTCGAAACAGGATGAGAAAAGGTTGGGACTTGGAGCAATAGTTCTAATAGTTGGTGGAGGGATTTTTGTAGCAGCCTCCACAGTGTTACTTGTAATCAAAATTTACAAACCCCGTACACTAAGGCGCAGTGGAGAGAAGAAAATTCATAACTCTATTGCTGCTCTTCCAGTTAGCAAAGCTACTACAGGTAGCAGTTTCGTCCTTACTAGTTCGTCTTTTATTTGAAAACAAATTTGACTTTTCTCTAGCGTTCTTAGTTACATTTGACGTAGTTTTCTTGTATAGTTAACTCTGTTGTCACCCCTCTAAGTAGCAAAGCTACCACACAGCACAATTCATGCAGATATTTTACCATCAGATCTCCATTTTTTTTCCTTATTCCACTAATTATTAGGCCAAGATTCTTTATAAGGCTATGACCAACTGGAAAAAAAATTTCAACTTTGTGGGATAGCTAGGATGGAATTAGAAAACTCAAAATTGCTACTTGCAACCGTTAAATCCTAACTTAACTAGTGATGTGTGTGGCTTGACCCAATTTTTTATGATTACTATGTATTTGTTGTGCAAAAACCCCTCTAGATGGCCTTTGCACGTCTAATCTCGGTTTGATCATTGTTGTTTCTTTGGTACAGAAATGGAGGCAGTTGAGATGTCTAGGTTAGTACTCTCCATCCCTTATATACTCGTACTCATGTAAATTTTGACAATTATATTAGTGTTTATTGTTATTCATTTGGTATTCTTATCAGAGCCGAACCTGAAATAGATGGCATAAGGTGAAGATGATGATTTGGTTTTCTTATCAAGTATCTTTTGAGGAATGATGGGCTATTTGTTGGGAGTTCTTCGGCCATGAACTATGTAGGCGCTGCAAGATTGGCAAAGTCAGTAGGGCCTGATCACACAATTGTCACAATCCTATGCGACAAAGGGATGAGGCATCTTAGAAAGTTTTATGATCCTCAGTACCTGTGGCTGGACACCCTCTGCAATTGGTTTGGAGTTTTTGGATGTTTGAGATTTTGGAAGTTGAACTTATTGGGTTGGTTTGGTTATGTAATTCAATTTCATTAAAAAATTTGACCATAATGTTTTATAATGTTATGAGTCTATTTTGAGTTGAATTTTATTAATTTTCTAATGAAGTTTTCTATGCGATTTCATGGAATTTGGCTCTGTTTGTATTGCATGTTTTATTAGGTATGCAACTTGGACAATATGGGAGTGAGTGCCGGTAGACTGAGCAGAGGCAAGGTGAGCATAAGCGAATTGCGGTGTCTCTCATTTGCATATGCACCTATACTGCAATAGGCATCTAATGGGTAGTTTTGAGAGGATATTGGAGATGATATCATGAGGGAGTTCACTGAGTTCACCCATAGACTTCTTTTGATCCTTGTCTTCTTAGCTTCTGTATTCATTTCTTGTAGGAAAAAATAATAAAGGGGAAGATAAAGAGATAGGTGCTTCGTTTCAACTTTCAAAGAGGGGAAGCTCAAAAGAGCTACTTTAAGGCACAACGGTTTTTTGAATTTTGAATGGCTATTTTGGGAGTTGGTATGCGAGCCGGCGCTTCTGTATTAGTGTTGCCAATCTCATAGGTACGTAGCCCGATGCATAAATGGGCTGGGCTGGCCTAATTAGTAAAAGCTCCAAAATCTCGATTAAAGATCGGCCTGTTTAATAAGTCGGGCCTAAAATCGACTCGATTAAAAAATATGGTAGTGGCAGTTTTTTAGTAGTTGCCACTATTATTAAAAACTTAGCGGCAGTTTTTAGTAAAAGCTGCCGCTAATACTCTCAGCGGCAGTTGTAAAAACTGTCGCTAAAACAATGTAGCGACAACACTAGTAGCGAAAACTGCCACTGAGGGTATTAGCAGCAGTTTTTTAATAATTAATTGCGACAGTTTTTTGCTGCCGCTAATAGTCTTATTAAAAACTGCCGCTAATAGTCTTATTTTTTGTAGTGATATATAATTCAGCTGGTGAAGACAAAAATCCAAATCACGAAATAGGAAAGACAACTACGTTAGTTCTGATGTGGTGGAAGACATCGTTTGATGGGGATTATTTTTGTATCAACAATTGAGGTTTTCACATGATATCATTGATCAAAGGATGGGGATTATTTTTCATCTCAATATTTAACAAAACAGATCTTTGGATCCTAGTGCACCAATTAGACGGTCAGATATTGTTTCCATATCGCACACCCCCAAAAATTATTGTGATCATGGACGTACCATGAGAAGGAGTTCTAACATCACTTTTAGAGATGTATGCCACGTGGAATCAATATTTAACCTTCTTATAGGTGCCCCATTATCTCAAGATACTTTGTGTGAAAGATTAGGCTGAAAAGCAATTTACAACACTTGGTTTGAAGCAATAAATGGTTGTCACATGAGAAAACCCTAGTTACTTATACAGAATATCTGGTTGTAAATAACAGTACTCTAAATTTCGGCAAGTTTCTATTTCGGGCATGCCCGAAACCCAAACCAAAATCCAAATTATCGGTAATAAATGTATGGGGGGATTTTGGCCAAAATTTCAGATTTTGGTTTCGGTTTCGGACATGACCGAAACAGAAATTCAACCTGAAATTTTGATCCTTGGTTGAAATTAAACTGCACTAATGGGATGTTTCAAATCTTCCAACAAATGTGTCCCATGGCTAGTTGGACTAGTTAATCAGTCAAACAGGTGCATCCCATGGCTAAAAAGTGGGCCATCATGGTATATAATAGGCCAATGGTTAAGTCCAACCAGGTTGAATCCGACTTGAGAGAAATGAATGTGAGACATGGTCTCCATCCGCGAATAGAGGCAGACAAAAATCAAGCATAATTACCTGCTGCCTGCTACTCCATGAACAAAAATGAAAAAGCGAGGTTCTGCAATTTTTTGAAGAGTTTGAAAATCCCAAATGGTTACTCATCTAATATTGCAAGGTGCATCAATATTAAAGAGTGCAAAATATCTAGACTAAAAAGTCATGATTCACATGTCATAATGTAACAGTTTTTGCCCTTAGCTATTCGAAAGACGTTACCAAAGAAAGTAACTTCTACAATATTAAAGTTGAGTACATTCATTCTTTCGTGAATTATGCTCCAAAGTTTGTCGGCCCGAGGATATGAAACATCTCGAGGAGCGCATTGCGTTGGTCCTTTGACAATTAGAGCGCATTTTCCCACCCGCATTCTTTGACATTATGGTGCACTTACCCATACATTTAGCCTCAGAGGTACTACTAGGTGGACCTGTCCATTATCGTTGGATGTATCCTATTGAGAGGTATTGTCTTGTAGTTTATAAATTTTAGTTATTTATTGTGTAATTACTTATGACGTCACTCATGTAAGTCAACTATATTTACATGTAGGTACTTATTGACATTGAAGTCATATGTGCATAAAAGAGCTCAACCCGAGGGGTTCATTGCCGAAGGGTACCTCGCAGAAGAATGTCTAACATTTTGCTCTTGATACTTTAATAATGTTGAAACGAGGTTAAATCGACCCTGGAGGAATCTTGACTTTGTTGCGAATGGCAGCGCAACATTATTCCTATTGAGCGAGTTAGAATGGGCACAAGCACATCGCTATTTGGTGTTCAACCATGAGAAGGTCACAACTTATTTAAAGTAAGGCCTCACACATTTGTAGATTATTTTTTATACTTATGCAATATTTGATGCTCACACAACGTTCATTCAACACAGGCATCTTGATCGAGTCTTGCATATGATGTACCCATCAACACAGGCATCATGATCGAGTCTTGCATATGATGTACCCAAAAGCCAATCCTCATGAAAGACAAAAATTGAAGAATGAATAATTTGTTGATTGGTTTAAGGAGCATGTAAGTTAGGATTGTTTATATATCAACAGTTATTTTATACGAATTTTAGATTGTGTTTTGACCTTCCTGTGCACTTGGTACAAAAGTTAAGAAAAAATTCAAATAGTTCATTGCCGAAAGAAATCGCTTTGATCGCTAAAGGTCCTTATTCAAAAGCAAGAAGATTCACCAGTTACACTATTAACGGATATAAATTTCGAACAATTGAAAAAGAGAAGAGAGCTAAAACTCAAAATAGTGGTGTTGCGGTCACTGCAACTATTACAAGCTACTCAAGTACTAAGGACAAAAGACCCATTGTTGGAGAGATAACATACTACGGCCGTTTAACCGATATAATCGAGTTAACATATTAAGAACAACTCAAGTTTGTACTGTTTAAGTGTGATTGGGTTGATGTGAGAACACAGGGCAAATGAATTAAGATTGATGATTTAGGATTCACACTTGTGAATTTTACCCGATTGTTGTTCCCCACTCAACAAGTGTCAGATGAACCATACATTTTGGCATCTCAGGCTACTCAGGTTTTCTATGTCTAAGATCTAGTTGATCCGAATTGGCATGTTGTCGTAAAGACTAAGCCTAGGGACCTATTTGATATGAGATGGAATGATAATGCTTTATTGGATAGTAGTACTTATGCCATCCAAGAGCCAAATGACACTATCGAGGATGGTGTTGATGACAATTGGGTAAGGGAAGATATGCTTGGACCAACTATAGATGCACCTCTCCAAATGCGTGTTCCACAACAAGCTCCTTCAACTGATTTCATTGACGATGATCTTGGATCAAATTCTGATTCTCAAGTGGATGGAAGTGATTAACTATTTCCCATCATGCACAATAAGCTCCGGTCCCCCAAGACAAGGTACGTGCAATTTGACATGTTTACTTTTTCATAAGGTTGGGCTCTATATGCATATTTACTAGGTCTTGCCTAATTCTGATATTTTCTTCTATTTATTTAAAATGATTTCCCTTTGTGGATAAAGGTTGGGCTCTATATCCAAACATACATGATGCTCATAGAGATTAGAGAGAGAACAATTTTTTTGATTATCTGGTTATCTTGTTACCTACAAGGCTATTAAATCTCACTTCAGGATAACACTATCCAGCCTTCATTGTTGATATTACAAATCACGTGTAGATAAGTCAGAATTATATGCTTATATATCTCATTAATCATTCAAATAGTAGAGATTTCATCAATAACTCTAGTCCCAATTCAAGTGAAAAACTTTTTTGTGCATTATAGGACTAGCTTCAGACTTGTTATGGTTATTCTCTCTCCTTGTAATATGAAGTTTGGAATTAGGATACAAGACAAAAATTGACTAATGTTCTGCATAACTTGATTATTTTTACTTCAGGTAACATTTGTTTCAAGTGAGCCGTTGCCTCCTGAGTTCTTAATTCGTTCTTGCCTAATTATGATATTTACTTTGTCCAGTTCTAGTCAGATGGATAGTGTTGAAGCTACAGGATCTGGGAAGAGGACAGTACGAGGTCGTTCCAAGTGTGCCTATATGCAACGATTGACAGATGGGGAGAAATTTCAGGTCCTCGTCAGTGACGGGCAACTTGTAGAAAAACGTGCATTGAAATTTTCAATTTGGTTGGGTACTTTAGCAAAAGATGGCCAAGTATTGCCAATTGACCGTCCATCGTGGAAAGAAGTTGAAGATGAAGCGAAGGGCAGGGCATGAAAACGCGTTCAGGTAAATATGCATGCTTCGAGTTTTCCTTTACATTTTTTTTTTTTATGTAGCATATTTAAATGATTATGTTTTCTACTTGAACTTTGGTTTAGGTGAAAGTTGATATTGGCGATGAGATGAAACACTATGTAATGCTCTCACTTGCCAAAAAATGGAGGGACTACAAGTGCGAGCTAAAGAGAAAGTGGTATGTCAATTGCCCACCTAATGAAGATCTGTACGAGCATCACCCTATAAATGTATTGTCGGATCAATGGAAAACTCTTATCCATTTCTGGGATTCTGAGGAAGGCAAGGTATATGTTTTTCATAAAAGAATTTAAAATAATTCACTTTGCATAACAAACTTGTCAACATCAATTAATTTATGTGGTATAGAAAAGAAGCGAAAGAAATAAACGAAATAGGTCGTGCCAGAAACTTGCCCATACCACCGGTACGAAAAGCTTCGCGAGAGTGCGTCATGAGGAGGTATACATTTAAGTTTAAGGTCAATCTATTTATTGTGTATCTCATCTATGTCAATATTCATTATTTACTAAAAAACAAATTTTTGACATAGCACGTCAAGAGAGGAGGGCAAAATCCGCCTAGCCGAGCGGAGATTTTTTTGCTTACACATTCACATAAAGATGGCACGCCAGTCAATGAAGTGGCTGTAGAGAAGATTGTAAGTTCATATTATATTATTCATTATCTATAGACTTTATATAATTAAGAAGATAAATGAAATGTGATCAATTGCAGTGTAAGATGAAGGAATTACTATCGGAAGATGGTTTGGTAGATAAGACCTCTCAAAATGATGTGTATTGGAAGGTTATGGGACCTGAGAAATCGGGGCTTGTTCGTGGCCTAGGATTGGGGCCAACTCCCACCAGTCTTTGGGGATCATCATCTAGCCGTGGTGGGTCATCTTCTGGTGAGTTCATAGCAATGAAAGATAAAATACACTTACTAGAAAAGCTCTTGAATAAGAGAGATGTCAAGATGGTAGAGCAACAAAAGCAAAGAGATGAGCAACAAAGGTTGATGGTTGAGTAACAGCGGCAGAGAGAGGCTCAGATGGCAGAGCAATTGAAGGAGAGTAATGCCCAAATAACAGAACTTAAGAGCATGTTCTTGACTCTCTCGCGGCAGGTATATATAACTATTTGTTTATAGATTGTAAGTTTTTTAAGATGTTTAATAAACTTATAAATGATTTCTTTCTCATTTTTATTGTGCAGGTTGGTGGCAATTCTAAATAGTTATTGCCTACTATCATTCATCCAGTCTATTACAGGTATGTTGGGTAAATTGCCCTGATAAATAGCTATTGCTTACTGTCATCTGTATTTCTGCTTTGTTAACTTGTTTGTTCAAATTAGCAACACAACTAACTTTATTCATAATTAATTTTGATGTAATGCAGCAATGTATAAGTGGAGAACATAACAGTCCAAGCTCCGCCTGATTCTCCTTATACCCACCTTAAAATGGCTAGATAGTGATAATTTGTCCACTTCATATCAGTTTTAGTTGTTGTTTAGGTGTCTTTTTTATTCCACTAATGGTTGAGAATTGAGATGGCATCAGAAAGTTAAATCTTGTTTTTTCAGATTTGTGTTTTGTAATAGAAGATTATGGGTAGATATATCTAGAGCTAGTACTTTAACTTTGTTTTGAATATGACTCATTGATCAAATTTGTCACTAACTATGTTTCACAATTTTTTCATCTTTCAATGTTTAGCTTTGTTATTGGTCACTTTGTTGTATAAGGTTTTGGAATTTTTTTAAGAATGATGGCTACTATATACCAAACAAAAGGTCAGTATTTATCATTAAATTTAAATTTATATTGCTTATCATTCCTAATCTATATTGCTTAGAAATTTAGCTAATCAGAGCTTATTTGTTTCATTCATTGCAGAGTATATAGGAGTTTTGGAAATTTATGCGTATGAGTGTGAATACTACAAAGAGAAGGTAAATTTTCTGATGTGGCATTTGCTGCTCTTCTATCTTCTTTCATGGATGGTGGGTAATTGATCCTGGCTCCAGGGAATTGATGGAAAAATTTAAAACTTCCACAAAAATCAGTACCAGCTTTCCTGGTCCTAGGTTTAAGGTTTCAAGTCCTGAAATAGAGGAACCTGTTCTTACCTCTGATCTGACAGCAAGCTCAAAGTTATTTTATGATTTTGGATGTCCTTTCCCCTCTTGTCCATCTGATATTTCTTTCAATTTCATGTCATGTATGTCTGCTTTTATCTTTAAGCTATTGCTCATGTAATTCTCCTTTCATTGAACATTAATTTTTTGCTATTTGGTTTGAGTATCTTCTTGTTATTTCCATTAATAATTACTTCACAGAACCTGATTATAAGATCAGTTCAATTTGTCTGATCATTAGATGTGAACTGGCTCCAAAGTGTATTAAGTGTTTTGGGAGATTAGAGAAAGAGAGAAAAATTAGGAAATTACCAAACACATTGAGAGCCCCAATAGGGAAATTGGATAATGAATGCTCTTTTTGAGAATTTTCTGGGGGCAAAAAGAAGATGTGAAATCAACATTGAAACTAAAGAATGTTTTTTAGAAGGGATAAAGGAACCTATTTCTAATGAAAAACTATCTAATCCCATCTTTCCTGAGAGCCCAACATTCTTTTATGCAGGGAATGTAACTAGGTCTATAAGTTTTTCTTGTTTCTTTCGTTGTAAAACTTTCCTATTGGGAAAAGGTGTCAAGAAAAAAAAAATAGGCAGCTGTAGTTGTGTACTATTGAGAATTCTGGGAGTCTTTTAATACTTATAAAGTTTAAACTGCTATAGAAAGTCCAGACACCTGTTCAGTGTTGTGATCTTGTATTGTGATCAAATCAGCCTGAAATTTTATATTTTGCAGTTATGAATAATGATACCATCTACTTACTTTTGTGGTTTTTGTAGATTCCTCGATTTGCTTTTGAGAATTCCCTAGTTCTCAACCGATATTGACAACTCAGATGAAATCAGTTGGTGAAGCTATGGCTCTTGGCACATTCGAATCCTTCCAAAAGCAAGCGATCAATCCTTTGGAATTAGGTTATTCTGCATGTAAGTTAAGATTTTTTGTTCTTGCACTTTTATCGTTTTTCATTCCCTTTAATGGGCTTTTTATTTGGGTTTTTGGATTTATTTATTTGTTTATTTTCTATAGACAACCTATCAAAAGATTAAGGAGCTGAAGGAGATGATATCAAATCAGCAACTATGCGTATATGGCTATCATTCTGGAGAGAGGTACACACCGAATGATCAGAAGCTTAATTGATGGATCTATTTTCTGCGAGGTATTACTTCCTAGTTTACTTCTTTAAGACCAAAAGTTAGTCCAACTGCCAAGATTATTTTCTACTATAGCTATGTGCATAGGAGTCAGTGAAAAAAAAATTGCATCAAACACAAATCAATTACATAAATGATGAGACACCCTGAGCACAAAATTAGTAGAAGCCTAATATTTTAGATTAAGGGATGGGTATATGACACTGAGTAGCAGCTCATAAAAGCATAGATGAGCAATAAAGAAAAGCTAAAAAAGAGTAATGCATTGGAAGAGGTGATTTATGTGGATGTAATGGTCTAATGGCTAAGAGGTGAAAATCCTTGTGAATAAGGTACTAGATCAGGTCTTACATGAATATCAAGTTGTTTAAGGTAATTTTTATGGCTTGAGGTCATGATTTGGTCAATTGTTTCCATTTGGGCAATCATTATCAGCCCAGGATATCCTTATTTTGTCCCTAGAAAGTGCCCTGTTTCTGTAGAAACCTAAACCCATATCTCCGGGGATGGGTAGCCAGGATTTAATGAAGGTCAAACTCGACCATCTAAAAATTATATCATATCCAAAAATTCGCATGAAACATGATCTCTGTCATTTGATTTGTCAGAGTCAACCATCGAATCAGATGATGACCTTTGAGTGTATTCAGTCAGATGATAGAGATCGCTTTCTTTCCAATCTTTGGTCTCAAAGATCTTTCCATCATGGTCTTCAAATCATACGGCTTAGATGGTGTGCCACGTGAGACAGATTCAAAAATAATGAAGTCTTTCTTTTAACCATGTGCCATGGAACAAAATTCGTGTGCAAGTTGTAGCTCCCTTTTTATGCCTTTATCATACTCATTTGGGTAATTCTGGCAGTTTTTTGCAAAACAACCAATTCATTGGCTTGGTGAACTTCCTTGATAATCTACTGCTCTATGACCTGTACGTTTCGTCACTCTGGGTTACTTAATGCACTTGTCTCTTCTTCAGTGTTTTTAGTTTTTACATCACATAGTTGTAATTACAGTTCTGATTTAACTCCGATGAATTCCAGTAGCATACAAAATAACCACTTCAGCGGTGATATTCCGAAACAGTTCCAAGTGATCCCAAATCTCTGGTGACGTTATGACCAGCTTTATGTGATCTTGATCATTCGGATATTCTCGTATATTGTTCTGTGTTATTTATTATATCATATCTTCCAGGATTGAGGGGAATCTGTTTGACACTGGAAATCATCCTCTATCAAATGTTCCTCCCGATAATATGGCTACCAATGAGGATATCCCTCATGCGACAGCAGTTGATTTGAGTGCTATTGCGAGCTACCCTTGTTTCAAAGTGCCGAAACAGGATGAGAAAAGGTTGGGACTTGGAGCAATAGTTCTAATAGTTGGTGGAGGAATTTTTGTAGCAGCCTCCACAATGTTACTTGTAATCAAAATTTACAAACCCCGCACACTAAGGCGCAGTGGAGAGAAGAAAATTCATAACTCTGTTACTGCTCTTCCAGTTAGCAAAGCTACTACAGTAGCGTCCTTATTTGGAAACAAATTTGACTTTTCTCTAGCTTTCTTAGTTACATTTGACGTAGTTTTCTTGTATAGTTAACTCTGTTGTCACCCCTCCAAGTAGCAAAGCTACCACACAGCACAATTCATGCAGATATTTTACCATCAGATCTCCATTTTTTTTTTCCTTATTCCACTAATTATTAGGCCAAGATTCTTTATAAGGCTATGACCAACTAGAAAAAAAATTTCAACTTTGTGGGATAGCTAGGATGGAATTAGAAAACTCAAAATTGCTACTTGCAACCGTTAAATCCTAACTTAACTAGTGATGTGTGTGGCTTGACCCAATTTTTTATGATTACTATGTATTTGTTGTGCAAAAACCCCTCTAGATGACCTTTGCACGTCTAATCTCGGTTTGATCGTTATTGTTTCTTTGGTACAGAAATGGAGGCAATTGAGATGTCTAGGTTAGTACTCTCCATCCCTTATATACTCGTACTCATGTAAATTTTGACAATTATATTAGTGTTTATTGTTATTCATTTGGTATTCTTATCAGAGCCGAATCTGAAATAGATGGTATAAGGTGACGATGATGATTTGGTTTTCTTATCAGGTATCTTTGAGGAATGATGGGCTATTTGTTGGGAGTTCTTCGGCCATGAACTGTGTAGGCGCTACAAGATTTTGGTTTCGGTTTCGGACATGACCGAAACAAAAATTCAACCTGAAATTTTGATCCTTGGTTGAAATTAAACTGCACTAATGGGATGTTTCATATCTTCCAGCAAATGTGTCCCATGGCTAGTTGGACTAGTTAATCAGTCAAACAGGTGCATCCCATGGCTAAAAAGTGGGCCATCATGGTACATAATAGGCCAATGGTTAAGTCCAACCAGGTTGAATCCGATATCTTTAATTCAATCACATTTACAGCCCTTGGATATGAGTGAATCTTGACTTTTATAATTTTCATTTTTGTTTAGTATGATGCGCGGTCAAGATTCGCCAATTTCCAAAGGTTGGAATTCGCAATATCAAAAGTATTTATAATAGTTATTATATAAAAAAAAGTATTTACAATTACGCATGAAATAGGTCATGCATATAAGCATTAATGGCATTTTCCCTCCCAATTGTAACAAGAGCACTTGAGGATCTAATCATAGATTTTAAGGAAGACTGACATATTTTCATGGCAGAGATCAAGGATTAACGAAAATGCAAATTTCCTAAAATATCGCTTTAAAAATTATTTAATTAATTAATCACCGTATTTGGAAGTACCCAAGTTACCCCCACGGTGAGAGATCTGAACTAGGGCTCTCAATGGGGCGGGTTAAGGCCGGGCTGGAGTTCAACCCAATCCGGCTCTGTCCGGGCCGGTTTCCCAATTTTTTAGCTCGGCCCTAATTCAAGCTGGGATATGTATTCAGACCAAGCCAGGCCCATAGTGGACGAGCTGCGCTTGGGCTTTTTCTAGGGACATGAGACATAGACATTATGATAAAATAAAATCCCTATCTTAGAGTTTCTATTTACGAAGCTACTTAAATGCAGTTGATTTTAAATAATTCAATGGTTTAATCTCAGGGCATTTAATTAAAATGCTCTTAATTTAATATATATATACATCATGATAAAATAAAATCCCTATCGTAGAGTTTCTATTTAGGAAGCTACTTAAATGCATTTGATTTTAAACAGCTCAATGGTTTAATCTCAGTGCATTTAATTAAAATGCTCTTAATTATATATATATATAAATATTCTGGGTCATCACATGCATGCTTAGCCTGAACCGGCTATCAGGCCAGGTTGGCTTCTATACCGCTTTTTCCAAGCCGGGCGTGGGCCAAAATCCAGGCTGGCCCGACCTATTGAGAGCCATAATCTGAACTATGTAATTGGTGCATATGTAATATGAGCAGTTGTGCTTATTTTTAACTGTCGATATTAAAGTGCACCGCTCCATCGGTTTCACTCCTTTTGAGGGCCATAATTTTTTTTTAGAAATGTGTTAATGATGAGCTGCCAATTGAACTGTTTGAATTAATCAACTATTCATCCGACTGGGCATCAAAGTCGATAGCCACGCCTTAATCGTAGGGAATATAAGTAGCCTCCATGCAAAAAAAATGGTGTAGGATTGTCAACATAGTTTTAAAAACATTGGTCATATCTAAGACATTTCGGCCACCAATGAGGCATTAGCCCAGTTGGTACACTCCTTCCAATGTGAGGGAGTAGGTCGTGGATTCGATTCTCGTTCTCCGCGCTCTTTCTCACCCTTGTCTTTACAAGGTGTGGGTTGGGTACTGTTAGTTACCCTCACAACCAAGGTATCAAAATCGGTATTGGACTCGGGTATCGGTTTATAGAGGACAACCTTTGTATTTTATTTTTTATTTTTTAAAATAGCAGTCGAAACCGATACCATATTGGCCGATACTGATACTGAGTTGAGATACCGATACGTATTGGGGCCGATAAGTATCGGTTTGCCGAGAAACCGATACGTATTGGTATCGGTCAAATCTTTATACCATGCTCACAACGATAGTTGGTGTTCCCTCATGCTGCTCCGCAAATGTCACATGTATATGCGTGCCTGCTCCTCAGTTTTCGAGGATGTCTCGGCTGAATGGCCTATCAAAAAAAAAAAAAAAAAAAAAAGCGCATACTCTTTCAAAAAATGTACATGGATTGCCTTGTATAATTTCATATACAAGGTGATAACGAAGATTATAGCTAATGGTCTAGCCTTGGTTCTCCCTAAGTTAGTGAGTGCTAATCAATCTGCTTTTATTAAGGGAAGGGGATAAGTGAAAATATTCTCTACGCCCATGAGATGGTGCAAAAATTTCACTTGGAAAGTGCGCCTAGGGCTCTTTGTGCTAAAATTGACATAAAAAAGGCTTACGACACCGTTAGGATTTTATCATTGAAATCCTTAAACAATTGGGGTCTGAAGATGTGCGGATTTATTGGACCAAAGAGTGTATTACTACGGCTTCATTCTCTATTTTAGTTAATGATACGTCATTTGGTTTCTTTTAAGGGAAGTGTGGCCTTAGACAAGGTGATCCTTTGTCACCCCTTCTATTTACTTTAGTTATGGAGGCTTTCACTTCTTTGATGAATTCCAACGTTGATGAGGATATGATTAAAGTTTCCAATCTCATGAATGAGACTATTATTTCTTACTTCCTCTTTGTTGACGATGTTCTTATTTTTCTTAAAAGAAATATTAACTCCGTTAAAGAACTAAGAGGGATGCTTTTAGAATTTCACAAGTTTTCAGGTTTTATGGCAAATGATTCTAAGAGTGCCTTTATTTGTAGCAAATCTTGCACATTGGAGGATGAAAAAAAAGTTAATATAAGATTTAGGAAAGAAAAACTTCCTCTTCGGTATTTGGGTCTGCCTTTGTTCTCTTTAAGAATGACCTATGCTTTATGTAGGTATGCAACTTGGACAATATTGATTTGTAAATCATGGCCATCTGATGCGCGCTGATGGTCATGATAGTAGGATTGACACTACTGTAGGGCAATATAATGTTTGGAGAAAAAAAAATAGCATTAAAAAATATGGTAGCGGCAGTTTTTTAGTAGTTGCCACTACTATTAAAAACTTAGCGGCAATTTTTAGTAAAAGCTGCCGCTAATACCCTCAGCGGTAGTTGTAAAAACTGCCACTAAAATAATGTAGCGACAGCACTAGTAGCGGCAGTTTTTACAACTGCCGCTGAGGGTATTAGCGGCAGTTTTTTAAATAATAGCGGCAGTTTTTGGCTGCCGCTAATAGTCTTATTTTTTGTAGTGTACTGTCACTTTTGGAAAAGGAGTGGTTGATGCTCCTGGGTGTCCTAAACTTTCTGATGTCTTGTATGTTGATGGATTGAAAGTAAATCTTATTAGTGTCAGTCAATTATGTGATGAAGGAATGAACATCACCTTCACCAAGTCTGGATGTTCTGTTCTTGATAAATTTGGAAAAATTTTCTTAAGTGGAATTAGATCGTCTGATAATTATTATACTTTTCATGTGCTATCTGAATCCACTTGCCTATTGACCTCTAGTGGTGAGCTTGAACTGTGGCATCGTCGCCTTGGTCACATGAATACTAAGGACCTTGTGAAAATTGTAAATGACGAAATTGTCAAAGGTCTTCCCAAACTAAGAAAGATATCTGAATCTGTCTGTGGTGCCAGCCAGTTGGGCAAGCAAACTCGAGCTCCTTATAAGAAACTCTCCACTACTTCTACTTCTAAAGTTCTTGATCTCATTCACTTTGATCTTATCGGACCTATGAAAGTTAGTAGTATTGGAGGCAAGCGATATATCTTAGTTATGGTCGATGACTTTTCTCGGTACGCTTGGATCGCCTTTTTGAGAGAAAAGTCGAATGCCTTTGATGAATTTGTCATTATTATTAGACGATGCCAAGTGAAGAAAGGCTTTAATGTTAAACGTATCAGGAGTGATAGGGGTGGTGAATTCTGTAACTCTAATTTTGATGACCTTTGTCATTCCCTGGGAATTATGCAAGAGTTCTCTCCTCACACTCCTCAGCAAAATGGTGTTGCTGAAAGAAAAAATTGTGTTCTTCAAGAGATGGCTCGCGTCATGTTAAATGCCAAGGATTTGGCCCAACATTTTTGGGCTGAAGCCGTCTCGACCGCTTGTCATATTTCCAACAGGGTGTTTGTGCGTCCTGGTACTATACAGACACCCTATGAGATTTGGAATGAGAAGAAACCTAAAGTGAGTCATTTTAGGACATTTGGGAGTCAATGCTATATCTTGAATGATAGGGACAACTTGGAGAAATTTGATCCTAAGAGTGACCTTGGGATTTTTCTTGGCTATGCTCAAAATAGCCGAGCTTTTCGTGTCTTCAATTTGAGGACTCAGTCTATGATGGAATCATACAATGTGGTCATTGATGATCTTGCTTGTCTGAGTCAAGCTAATGATATTGGTGAAGACAGTCTGTTTCCTCACCGCTCTACTGACTCTTGTCCTTTCTCTACTCCTGTTGACGTGGGACCGTCTACTACTGTGCCAAATGATCTTCCTCCTCCCAATGAGGAGGAACGCCTTAGTGTAAGGAGGAAGCACTCGTCTTATGCTAGGGATATGAAAAGTCACTCCTCCAGTGATATTTTGGGAGATCCTAGGGCTGGTCTTCAAACCCGTCGCAGTTTGAAGCAAGTTGCTAACGCTATTTGCAATGCTTGCTACACTTCCAAAATTGAGCCAAAAAATGTGAAAGAAGCTCTTCTTGATGATCAATGGATTTTGGCCATGCAAGAAGAGTTACTTCAATTTGCCAGAAATGATGTGTGGGATCTTGTTCTCCGTCTGTCTAACACTCGTGTTATTGGGACAAAATGGGTCTTTAAGAACAAGACGGATGAAAGAGGGAGCGTCATTAAAAACAAGGCTAGGTTAGTTGCCCAAGGCTATACCCAAGTTGAGGGTATCGATTTTCATAAAACTTTTGCCCCTGTTGCTCGATTGGAATCAATTAGAATAATGTTGTCTATTGCTTGTAATCTTGGTTTTAAACTTTTTCAATTGGATGTGAAAAGTGCCTTCCTAAATGGCTTGTTGAAAGAGAAAGTGTACATTGAGCAACCGAAAGGCTTTGAGGACCCTCACTTTCCCCTTCATGTCTATAAGTTGAAGGCCCTCTATGGGTTAAAGCAAGCGCCTCGTGCTTGGTACGAACGTTTGACTACTTTCCTTGTATTAAATGGGTTTGATAGAGGGGGGGTTGATAAAACTCTTTTCATTTTAAGGGAGAATGGTGCCTTGACTGTGGCACAAATTTATGTGGATGATATTGTGTTTGGATCCACAACTGAGCTTAGAACTGAATGGTTTTCTAACTTGATAAAATCTGAGTTTGAAATGAGTCTTTTGGGCGAGCTTACTTGCTTTCTTGGGTTGCAAATTAAATAATGTTCGCCCGATATTTTCATCTCTCAATTCAAGTATACGTGTGAGTTGGCTAAAAAATTTGGTCTTGTGCATTGTAAGCATGCTCGGATTCCCATGAGTACTATGATGAGTACTGAAATATGATGATATTTCACCCCTAAATACCTATATTTAGCTATCCGATGAAGGCTATCTGATGAGAATTATTAGATTTGAAGTGTTTCAGGTAAATACAAGCCAAGTGTGAAAAACAGCCCAAGAATTCTGAAAATAATGTCAAAACACTGTAACTTTGGGTCATCGAGAACTTGGTGCGACTTGCGGCTAAATTTGGACCTTCACAACGGCCGAATTATGAAATTGTCAAAACACAAACATTGTAGATCGTTTTGTCAGCTTTCCAACGACGTAAGATGTAACAGCCCGGATTTCCGTCTCCAGAAATCCGTGCCGTTAGGATCATACTCTGGATGATCCCGGATCGATCACACGTGTCCGCGCATATAGCGGAAGCTAGGTGGACACATCCGAGCAGCGGTAGTCTGAGTCAAACAATTTCTACACTAAATACACGTCAACAATATTTAAATGTAAAGAAAAACATACACATTCCCAAAAAGGAACCAGGAAGAACCATCGGTGATGGACGTACATCACCCAAACAATGGTTCTCGATAGTGGTTCCGAAATGGAATGTGGACTAACATAAAATAAGTAAATGTAGAACTACATATGTTTATACAAAGGTGGCCACCAGGCACACAGTAATCCAAAAGATCAAAAGTACAAAATGTCGGGCATCAATACCCAGGCTACGGATAAAACTCGTCCGCCTGGACGTCCGTCTCCTCGTCCTCTGCCTCGGCCTCGGGATCCGGCTGATAATCCGGGTCACTCTCGGTGCCGGGCACTGCAGCCTCAGAACCTAAAAGATTTCAGAAAGCAGGGTGAGCTACATCATAGCTCAATAGAAGAAAAACCATCTAAATGAATTGAATATGCAGATCATGCTATCTCATATCAGAAAACAAATCCAGATCATGTACTCAAAGCAAATCGCTTAAAGTCGGAAAACCTTATGCAAGATGTCGATGTTATGCGAGATATATTATCGTAATACTTAAAGTGTGTCTATTTAACTTAAGAAACTCCCGTGGATCAGATAGCACGGAGTAAACAGGAATGACCGATAGGAAACCCCAACCAAATCGTCGTTCACATGAACAATTTTGAAAGTGCAACAATGCCTCATCTATGGAGCGCTATTGTGCCGAGAATTTGAAAGCAAATGCACAAGTGTGCCTGGACTCATATCGCCGGGCCGGTGGGGATCATCTGGATTAAATCATCAAATCACATACTTATATACCTCACAGATCAGATAGCAGGAATTCAGAAAACAGATTTTTCAGATATACAGATCGGAAACAGAAATCAAAACGACAAGGATCGTGCTATGCATACATGCTTGGTAAAACAGAAATCAGGGCATGAACATGAAATGAACATAAAATCATACTCAAAAGCAGTTTAAGTTGGTTTTCTCCTACCTCAGAACAGTTTATCTTCTAAGCAAATCCAAAGCTTTTTCGACGTGTCAGGGTTTATCCTATACCATATGTACAGTACATTAAGTGTTAGGAACGCCGAGAACTACCCAAGACAATATCCGGTGTCTACTTCATGAAGTCAAGATAGTAAAAATAGGGTGAGTGATCGATCACCACCATCGTAGATCGATCACCACCTTGGTGATCGATCACCAACCTCTTATCTCTCTCAACCACAGTCGGTTGATCGATCACCACCTTGGTGATCGATCACCAACCTCCTCTGTAGATCGATCAACACCTTGGTGATCGATCACCAATGCAATTTCAAAACCTTTCCCCCTCTGTCCACATCACTTCCTTATACAGATTGATCGATCACCACCTTGGTGATCGATCACTAACTCTCATTGTAGATCGATCACCTCCTTGGTGATCGATCACAACTCCTTGTAGATCGATCACCACCTTGGTGATCGATCACCTCGAAAGAACTTCCCACTCGGGTCTCGCTTCCCATGAGGCTTATCTGATTGATCGATCACCGGTCCTTGGTGATCGATCCTGCTCGATGATCGATCACCACCCTTTGGTGATCGATCACCAATGACAAAAAAACTCCCATCCATTTTTGATCTCCCTCCACTAATGGTTGTTCAACCACCATTAATACCTCATAAATACACACTTTAAGCTATTCATTTAACCCTATTTAACACACACAACTCACCTTGTTCGTGGGTTTCTTGAGGTTCCGGCAATGACCCGAAAAGAGGGTTTCAAACCTAGATCTCGGAGCTCTTCCTCGATCCGGATCCGGCGAGAAGCTCTTCAGCTCTGGTTCGACAGATCAAGGCCTCACACACCAATCTCAAACCCCAGGTAACTCAATCACCTTGGTCTAGCTACTCTAGCTTAGAAATCCCTCATCTTCTCTCTTGCTAATCCCTTTTCTTCTCTCTCAAAGGATCTCTTTCACACCTTCTTAGCACAAATCTCCCACCTATGGAGCAATTAGGGCAAGGGGATGAAGGAGAAGAAAAGTGAAAGTCTCTCCTCTCTTGTCTCCCTTCCTTCCTCTATAAGCTACCTCCTCAAAACAGAATTCCTGTTTTGCCCTTGGTGCCTGTTCCGGTGTGAAGCATGAACACAGTTGCTTCTGCGCAACGTGTTCCACCTACCCTCTACACATCTAGGATCTAGATGAAATTTCACACGTGATCTCATCTCACCACAGTGCCACATTATTTAAACTAATATAACCCTAAAGTTTTTGAATCAACCTTGGTTTCCGTGCCGGGCACGCGAATCAAAGCAGTCAGGCTCGTGTTCTAATTTTCGGGGTCGTTACATTATCCCCCCCTTAGGAATTTTCGTCCTCGAAAATGTCTAAGGGGTGTATTCAGGGATTTTGTAGTTCTAAAACTTACATGCTAACTAATACAGAATAATTGGTCTATGTGTCATGCAGGGTAATTAAAACACTTACGGAGTTTATATACATCAGGCAAGAATAATTAAAGTATTGACAGAATATATGCGATATGCAATGAATATAATTAGAGAGATGTACACATGTAAATGGCTAATAAGCTATAGTAGTATGGTAATACCTGCGGGGGCATCGGATGGGCGGCGATCGAATGATAGTCGCGTGGATCCACCACATGCAGTGGGCGCGTGCGATCATCGGCGTGGGCGTCGTGGCATAAAGGTGCCGCATGACTAGCTCATGCATACCCGTGATAGTCCGCGATGCATCATCTGCTCGAACGCCTCAACGCCATCCAGCCTCTCGTGGATGCGGCGGTTGCTCTCCACCAACTCGCGAAGCATCGCGGTGACATCGTCGGAGGAAGACGGTGGGGGAGGGGGTGGGGTGTGACGAACTGATCGGCGGGGTGGAACAGGGGCTGGTCGGGCAGATGGCTCTGGCTAGGGTGGTAGGTCCTGTGGTGGCTCGCCCTCTGTGGTCGCGGGCACATCGTGGACCCAACCTCCGCTGATGGGGAATGGGCTCAGCCGCGCCCTCCTCCTCCTCAGGAAGACGCTTAACCAACAAGTTGTAGCTCTTTGTCCAGTCTTTCAGGTGAAAGACCTTAGTGTTGTTTTCCAAACGGGGCTCGTGGGGAGCCAAGACGTAGGCCTCGCGTAGGGCAGCATACTGCTCTACGAGCTTGGTGACGAGGCGTGCATAGGGGATCTGTTTCTTCGCTCCAGATCGCCCCTTCTCAGACATCAGGTCATTGGCATTTATGATGCCATCAATGACCAGATCTGCCATAGAGAACCAACGGTTCTCATAGGCGGAGAATAGTGCTTGTTGCACTACTCCAGTCCGTGAGGACTTGTGCAGGAAAGGGTTGAGGGCACACTTGATGTAGGTATCAAGCATCCACAACCGGTCAGGTAGTTGGGCCCTAGAAATGGATTGGCCCCTACCGTGCTGGCCTTGGGTCATCTTGGTGACCACATCGGCGTAGGGTACCTCCTTGACGTACGGAGGCTCGAGGCCACATGTCTCGATATAAGCGGACGGGCATTGAAGTGGACATGGAAATGGTTAAATTTATATTCAAGGCCATCGATGGTTGTGGACGAGTCGATGGCGACTATCACCCCATTTGAGGTTTTGAAAGAAAAGCCGCTGTCGTGGGCAATAATGGTCATGGAAGGCGCGAGCAAGGGTTTAAGCCCTAGCTTTTGTATGTAACCCTTGGCCCAAGCCATTTTGGTCGGTCCTCGAGAGCGAGGAAGCAAAACGTATTCGGTAAGAAGGTTTTAGAAGCCCACCACGGTTTGGGGACTTCACGCTCAATGGGAGCGCGCGGATGCGGGCAGGTGGGGGTGGTCGGCCGATGCCATGGGTGGCATGGAGATTTGGAATAGAAGGCGATGCAGATCTGAGCGGATGTGGGTACCTTACGCGAAGGATTCTTCATGCGTGGTCCCATGGTATAGATTTGGGTTAAAATGCAAAGAAAGGAATCAAAGATCAAGGAAATGGAAGATTTACAGGTGAATGAGGCGACACACACTCAAATCGAGCCAGAGAACGAACGAAATCGCCGGAGAATAGTCGGAAAATGGTTGGGGAAGGTCGGAAACCGCAAGCCCTTTGGTCTCTAGCAGTTGTGATGTTGCAAATGACCCTTCGAACTCCCCCGTCCTTTTAACTTAACGCCCATTGGTGATCGATCACGGCCTCTTGGTGATCGATCACGGGGGAATCTTCAAGTCCCAAATCCGATTCATTGATCGATCACCAAGTGTGTAGATCGATCACTGAATCCTTGTAGATCGATCACCACTTGGTGTAGATCGATCACGGGCCATTGGTGATCGATCACCAGCTTGGTGTAGATCGATCACGGCTGCCAGGAACACCACCTTTTCGTCTAATCAGTCCCCCCTAATATTGACGGTCCGGATTTTGAGACTACCGATTCATACACGCTATACAGAGTGTTCTAAAAAGAGAAATTCATCAGGTGTATACTCACACGTCAATCTATAATTATGGCAACGAATTCTTAGACGAAGTATAGAGGCTTACCTTTCTTATCAGGTGAACAGATGCGGATACTGTTCACGGATTTCGGTTGCTCTCTCCCAAGTAGCTTCGGCGTCTGAATGATTTCTCCACTTGACTAGTACCAGCGGGATTAATTTAGTCCGCAGGACTTGATGTCGACGATCCAAAATAGCAATCGGTTCCTCAATCGTCGTCATATCCTCCTGAAGCTCTATCGGCTGGAAATCCAAGACGTGAGTCGATCGCGTAAGTAATGGCGTAGCATGGATACATGGAATACGTTATGCATGCTTGCTAACTGCGGTGGTAAGGCGATCCGATATGCTACCTCGCCAACTCGTCCAAGTACTTCAAATGGTCCAATGTACCGAGGACTTAGCTTTCCGCGTTTCCCAAAATGCATGACGCCCTTGGTTGGCGAAATTTTCACAAACACCTTGTCTCCAACCTGAAAACAAGGGTCAATTCCTTCGTAGTTTAATTTTAACCATGGTCATATCATTAATGTAATTGATTATACCTGAAATTCCACTTGTGTTCGGTGAAGATCGGCATAGCTCTTTTGGCGACTTTGGGCCATTTTCAACCTTTCACGTATTACTCTAACTGTTTCAGTGGTACTATCCACCATTTCTGGTCCCAAGACAAGCTTCTCGCCGATTTCTTCCCAGTTCAATGGAGACTTGCATCGACGTCCATATAAGGCTTCATAAGGTGCCATCCCAATGCTCGATCGATAGTCGTTATTGTACGCGAACTTCGATCGAGGTAAGTGCTGATCCCATGAGCCATGAAAGTCTAACATACATGCTCGCAACATATCCTCTATTATCTGGTTCACTCTCTCAGTTTGCCCATCTGTCTGAGGATGAAACGCTGAGCTGAACTCCAATTTTGTACCCATGCCTTCTTGGAACCGTCACGCCAAAATGCGGCGATATCTGAGGATCTCTATCACACCGATCTTGTAATCGAACTATTTCTTTCAAATATAACTCGGCTAGTTTGTTGGTCAGAATTGTAGTCCGATACGGCAGAAAATGTGCGGATTTCGTCAAACGGTCAACAATAACCCAAATTGCATTGTTCTTTCTCAGTGTACTCGGTAATCCTAGAATAAAGTCCATAGAAATGGCTTCCCATTTCCACTCTGGTACTGGCAAGGGTTGTAACAAACCTGCTGGATTCCGATGATCTACTTTCACGCCGCGCACTCAAACACCGAGAAACATACTCCGCCACATCCTTCTTTAATCCTCTCCACCAAAAACTTCGTTTGAGATCTTGGTACATCTTGGTGCTACCCGGATGTATAGCATACGTAGATTTATGCGCTTCTTCCAAAATTGTGTCCTTTAGATCTTTGGTATCCGGTATGCACGTCCGATCTCGAAATAGCAAGGTGCCATCATCCTTAATAGAAAAATCAGGCCTTATCCCATTGATCACATCTCTTCTGATTGTCATAAGCTCGTCATCGACCATTTGGAGCTTACGTATATTATCAAACAATGTGGGCGTATCACAATGGTGGCCATCAAAGAACACAACCCTTAACATCAATCAACGTATCACATAAGGCCGGTCTTCCAATAAATGCCACCTTTGCACTGGTGATCAAATGTGCCAATTGAGTCAAGACTTCTTCAAAGCATCCGCCACCACATTGGCTTTTCCAGGTGATCTTTGGATGGAACAATCGTAGTCTTTAAGAACTCCATCCACCACTGCCGCATGTTCAAGTCCTTTGTGTAAACAAGTACTTTAGGCTTTTGTGGTGGTGTAGATGTCAAATGTCTCACCGTATAAGTAGTGCCTCCAAATTTTGAGCAAAGATCAAAGATCCAAGTCATGAGTCGGGTAATTCTTCTCATGTTCCTTCAGCTTGTCTAGAGCCATATGCGATAACCTTCTTATGTCGGTTGAGGACACAACCTAACCCACTATCTGACACGTCCTTGTAGATAGCAAAGCCTCCTCTCGCGGAAGGTATGGCTAGCATCTGTAGTTAGACGCGTCTTTAATTCTCGGAAACTCTTCTCGCATTGTTCCGCCCAATCAAACTTAGCGCTTTTCAGTGAGTCGGTAAGTGGACTCGATAGTTTAGAGAATCCTTCTACAAACCGCTTAGTACCACCGCCAAACCAAGAAAACTATGGACCTCATCCGCTCTTAGGCTGTTCCCAATTCACAACCGCCGATCTTTGTGGGATCCACCGTTATACCTTTTATGGACGATATGGCCTAAGAAACTCACTTGGTTCAACCAAAACTCGCACTTGCCGAGTTTTGATAATTTGTGTTCTCTAAGGGTCCATAAAACCACATGTAGATGTTCTTCGTGTTCCTCCTTTGTCTTGGAATAGACAAGAATGTCGTCTCTGAAAACAACCACCGACTTGTCCAAGTGTGGTTTAAATATACGATTCATCGAGTCCATAAATGATGCGGTGCGTTAAATCCAATCCAAATGGCATAACTAAGAACTCATAGTGCCCATATCTCGGTTCACGGCATCTTCTCCACATCTTCGCCTTGACCCGTAATTGATGGTAACCTGATCTCAAGTCAATCTTCGTAAAGAACCTCGCTCCTTGCAATTGATCAAATAGATCGTCGATCCTAGGAAGCGAGTAACAATTCTTAATCGTCAACTTATTCAACTGCCGATAATCAATGCATAAGCGCATTGAGCCGTCTTTCTTTCTGACAAACAACACCGGTGCTCCCCAAGGAGACACACTTGGCCGAATTAATCGCTTGTCAAGCACTTCTTGCGGTTGTTCCTTCAACTCTTGCAATTCTTGGAGCCATCCGATCACGGAGCCTTAGATCCGGTTCTCGTACGGAGCTAAATTAATTGCAAACTCAACCTCTCTAATGGTAATCGGCAATTCCTCGAAATACATCGGGATACTCAGACACGACGTGAATATCGGATAGCACATTTGCCGCTTCCCGTTGTTCTTGTAGAAAAGCCACATATCCGCTGCATCCATTCTTCATCATCCTTTCCGCCCGAATCGCGGATAGCAACGGGGCCACCTTAGATTTTCCCCCAAGGAATCTAAATGATCGACGCGTAGGTGGTCGGATAACCACTAACTTCCGAAGGCAATCCATACTTGCGAGGTAGGCGGATAGCCAGCCCATACTCATAATGACGCCAAATCCTTCATATCTAATGTAATCAAATCACTGTCTCGTGTTCTTCCACGCCACTATCATCGACTTGCACACGGTGAGTACGCTCACGCTTTACCCGTGGAACCGACACCGCCAAAATAAAGTCTAATTGTTCGAGTGGCACCCAATTTCTTAGTAAATTGAGGTCGATAAAGGAGTGCGTAGAGCCTGGATCTATCAAGGCTCGTGCACTGTGAAAGCAAATGTCGCAACTCCTACACAAATTCAGTTCACCTATACGCCAAGTCCAGTGTTACTTCAAACGTTTAAAATATGCATGCATACATATATTATTTACATCATAATTACTCAATAATTTCTATATTTTTCAAAATTCTTAATTCATTATATCAATAAACCACATTCATTGAATTTCAATTCATACCTTGGATGACATCATTCGATGTCAGAGCATCGGTCATGATGCATAAGCTCGACCGTGGACTATTGGTCGAGATGATCTCTGTGTTGATACCGATCCTGCCCGCTCCTTACTCTCCTCAGGGCAATTCCTAACCAAGTGGCCCATCTTGCCACACCTGAAGCATGCCCCGGTATCTCTCCTACAATCCTCCGTCTTGTGTGGTTTCCCACACTTTGCACAAACCACTAGAGTAAAGGATGAGATCCTTGAAGATCCTCAGGTCACCGAGGCCCGCTACCGAAGATCCAAATGGTCCGAATGATCTAGAAGGCGAGGGTGCCGCCCTCTGGTAGGAACTAGGACCCGAAGATATCGCCGGTCGAGAGTGTGTAGGGTATCTCGGAGGTCTAGAAAACCTAGCCCTCTTGTTTTGTTCTGTGTCCTGAGATTGCCCTTGAAACGGTCTATCTCTCGCCTGCTTGTCTCTCCAAGAAAATTGCTTTTGATTCTCCTCTTCGGCTATGAGAGCCTTGGCCATGACTCCCTCATACGTCTCCATTTCCCACATGGCGACGTCTTTCTGTAGATTCTGTCTAAGGCCAAGTTGAAACTTTCTGGCTCTCATCAACTCTGTGGCTACATGCTGAGGAGCAAACCTAGCCAACCTGTCAAACTCCGCTCCATAGTCTCTCACCGACATGGCGCCTTGCTTCAACTCTATAAACTTCACTTCCCATTGATGCCTCACAATTTTCGGGAAGTATTTGTGGTAAAACACCTCCGTGAACTCCTCCCATGTCCAAGGAGTGTGAGGGAATTCTCTTTGTCGATTTTGTGACACCGACTTCCACCATGGTCCGTCACCATCAAGTTTGAAAGTGGCCCAACGACTTTCTCCTCATCACTACATTGTAGTACCTCAAGAGCTTTTCCATCTCTTCAATCCATCCTTCCGCCTCTATGGGATCCGTTCGAAGAAGTTAGGAGGTCTCATTCTCTCTAAACTCCGCAAACCCACTAGGCGATGGGGTGGTCTAGGCGCTTGTTGAGCCAACGTGGTACATTTGTTGAGCGACGTTGGTAGCTAATGCTTCCAACACCTGCTCCATCCTCTCCTCATTTCTTCTTCTTCCTCCTCTTGGTCCCACCGGAACCACATTTGGCTGCGAGAGAAATTCTAAACCCCGCGACGTGACCTCTGGCACATCCCTCAGGGGAATCTCTCTCTGTCCTGCTCTACCTCCACTATGCCCTCCTCTGAACTTAGGGCCCATACTGGTCTGTCATTGTAAAAACAACAACATTGATCAGGACATAGATTGTGGAAACAATCCTTTCTAAACCCGTAGTTCAACCTACCCAGGCTCGATACCAATCGTATACCCGGATTTCCGTCTGTAAATCCGTGCGTTAGGATCATACTCTGGATGATCCCGGATCGATCACACGTGTCCGCGCATATAGCGGAAGCTAGGTGGACACATCCGAGCAGCGGTAGTCTGAGTCAAACAATTTCTACACTAAATACACGTCAACAATATTTAAATGTAAAGAAAAACATACACATTCCCAAAAAGGAACCAGGAAGAACCATCGGTGATGGACGTACATCACCCAAACAATGGTTCCCGATAGTGGTTCCGAAATGGAATGTGGACTAACATAAAATAAGTAAATGTAGAACTACATATGTTTATACAAAGGTGGCCACCAGGCACACAGTAATCCAAAAGATCAAAAGTACAAAATGTCGGGCATCAATACCCAGGCTACGGATAAAACTCGTCCTCTGACGTCCGTCTCTCATCCTCCCGCCTCGGCCTCGGGATCCGGGATAATCCGGGTCACTCTCGGTCTTAGACACTGCGGCCTCGTAACCTAAAAGATTTCAGAAAGCAGGGTGAGCTACATCATAGCTCAATAGAAGAAAAACCATCTAAATGAATTGAATATGCAGATCATGCTATCTCATATCAGAAAACAAATCCAGATCATGTACTCAAAGCAAATCAGTTAAAAGCTGGAAAACCTTATGCAAGATGTCAGATGTTATGCAGATATATTATCAGAATACTTAAAGTGTGTCTATTTAACTTAAGAAACTCCCGTGACTGTATAGCACGGAGTAAACAGGAATGACCGATAGGAAACCCCAACCAAATCGTCGTTCACATGAACAATTTTGAAAGTGCAACAATGCCTCATCTATGGAGCGCTATTGTGCCGAGAATTTGAAAGCAAATGCACAAGTGTGCCTGGACTCATATCGCCGGGCCGGTGGGGATCATCTGGATTAAATCATCAAATCACATACTTATATACCTCACAGATCAGATAATTGAGAAACAGATTTTCGGATATACGGATCGGAATGTAAATCAATACGACAAGGATCGTGCTATGCATACATGCTTGGTAAAACAGAAATCAGGGCATGAACATGAAATGAACATAAAATCATACTCAAAAGCAGTTTAAGTTGGTTTTCTCCTACCTCAGAACAGTTTATCTTCTAAGCAAATCCAAAGCTTTTTCGACGTGTCAGGGTTTATCCTATACCATATGTACAGTACATTAAGTGTTAGGAACGTCAGAGAACTACCCGGCACAATATCCGGGGTGTCTACTTCATGAAGTCAAGACAGTAAAAGCAGGGTGAGTGATCGATCACCACTCATCGATCGATCACCACCTTGGTGATCGATCACCAACCTGCTTATCTCTCTCTCAACACAGTCAAGGTTGATCGATCACCACCTTGGTGATCGATCACCAACCCTCCTGTAGATCGATCACCACCTTGGTGATCGATCACCAATGCAATTTCAAAAACTTCCCCCCTCTGTCCACATCACTTCCTTATACAGATTGATCGATCACCACCTTGGTGATCGATCACCAACCTCATTGTAGATCGATCACCTCCTTGGTGATCGATCACCAACTCCCTTGTAGATCGATCACCACCTTGGTGATCTATCACCCACTCGGGCAAGAACTTCCCACGGGTCTCTGCTTCCCATGAGGCTTATATCAGATTGATCGATCACTCCTTGGTGATCGATCATCCTCGATCGATCACCACCCTTTGGTGATCGATCACCAATGATGTAAAAGTCACATTAATGGAGTTCACCTCCCATCCATTTTGATCTCCTCCACTAATGGTTGTTCAACCACCATTAATACCTCATAAATACACACTTTAAGCTATTCATTTAACCCTATTTAACACACAACTCACCTTGTTCGTGGGTTTCTTGAGGTTCCAGAATGACCGAAAGAGGGTTTCAAACCTAGATCTCGAGCTCTTCCTCGATCCGGATCCGTGAGCTCTTGACTCGGTTCGACGGATCAAGGCCTCACACACCAATCTCAAACCCCAGGTAACTCAATCACCTTGGTCTAGCTACTCTAGCTTAGAAATCCCTCATCTTCTCTCTTGCTAATCCCTTTTCTTCTCTCTCAAAGGATCTCTTTCACACCTTCTTAGCACAAATCTCCCACCTATGGAGCAATTAGGGCAAGGGGATGAAGGAGAAGAAAAGTGGAAGTCTCTCCTCTCTTGTCTCCCTTCCTTCCTCTATAAGCCACCTCCTCAAAACAGAATTCCTGTTTTGCCCTTGGTGCCTGTTCCGGTGTGAAGCATGAACACAGTTGCTTCTGCGCAACGTGTTCCACCTACCCTCTACACATCTAGGATCTAGATGAAATTTCACACGTGATCTCATCTCACCACAGTGCCACATTATTTAAACTAATATAACCCTAAAGTTTTTGAATCAACCTTGGTTTCCGTGCCGGGCACGCGAATCAAAGCAGTCAGGCTCGTGTTCTAATTTTCGGGGTCGTTACATAAGAATTACCTCAATCCAAGTTTGGGACAGAATGTTATGACTAAAATACCAAAGCAGTGTCTGATACAAAAAGTGTGCTGAAATTCACAGATTTCTGGGGGTCGATGCATCGACCCTTTTGGTCGATTAATCGAGGAGAAGGAGAGTCTGACACGGAATTGACTACTTTAAAGCTGATTTTGAGCTTCTTTTGTAGGGTCGATGCATCGACCCTATTGGGTCGATTAATCGACCCTAAATTGGCGGCTGGGGAGACTTCTGCGACCGGGAATCTATTTAAAGCGACTCAAACACTTCGAGAGAGAATGAGAAATTAGGGAGATAGGAGATTAGAGTTTTAGTTTTTTGCTTTTTTTTTTCATAGTTAGACATAGAAATAGGGAGTTTTTATTTATTCCTTTTGGAGAGCTTTGTTCCTTTAATTTCCAGTACTCATTCCTCCAGTTTATTATATTTTTGCTCAAGTTTATTCCTGCATTATTCTTGTTTCTGAAGACAATCGTACTTTTGGATCAAAGTAATTTCTTTTAAAGTTGAGGTATTTTTAATTCATTAAATTAATGTTATTTTCTCTTCCTTATTTATTTATGTCATTTAATTGCAATATGTGTGGCTAAATTCATAAGGATGGGGATCTAATGATTCCCATCCGAGGGATGTACTTTTAATAATATAAATTTAGGATTAAAATATGAGATCTTATTTTATGGTTGTTGTGCTATCAAGAACGGATGAAATTCCCGCCACTAACCGGGATCGCGTGTGCCAAGCCATGTCCGGGATCTCAGATCTGTTACGATAATTTTACCCAAGCATTATTATATGATCTTTTTGCTTTCATCGTGTGGATCTAATTACGATTATGATCCGGGATCGAGTGTGCCGAGCCATGCCCTGGATCTTGGATCTGTAATGGTAATTTTATCTTAATTACTCCCTAATCTGAAATCGAGTGTGCCGAGCCATGCCCTTGATTTCAGATCTATGGTGGTATTATTGTTAAAAAATTTACCCACTTTGGGGATGATTTTTATTTGAACCTGAGATCAAGTGTGCCGAGCCATGCTTTTGATCTCAGATCTATATATGAAAATCATCTAAGTCCTGATTGCAAGGATGTAACGTGGAACCTATCGGGGTTTTTGACCATTTATCTTCCATAAAAGATATTTGTTCTCAATAGTATATCTCATAGTTTAATCCGTAGATTTGTATTATGGGAAGAACGGATCAAAGATGGGAGGATTTAGTATCTGCATCTTTATCTTTATTTTTGAATTATCAGTTAAGTTTTAGTTTATAGTCAGTAATTATTATCTCATCAAACCACCTAAATCATAAGATTGGTAGAATACTGTAAGATCTTAGTAGATTTCTGGAATTGCTTGTCTTTTTAGATCTTTCAAAATTAGTCCTCGTGGGAATGATCTCGTACTCCGCATCCACTATATACAATCAGATTCGTGCACTTGCGAGTAAAATATCACATCAAGTTTTTGGTGCCGTTGTCGGGGATTAAATTAAGAAAATCTGAATTTTTGGTAGACAGTAAATTTTAGGAATTTTCGGAGATTAAAATAGTATTTCTGCTTTTAAAAAAAAATTAAATAAATAAAAAAATTTAGGAGTTTATTTTCCTTATTTTCCTCTTTTAGATATTTTGTAGGATTTTCTAAAATCTAGTTATTAATTTTTGTGGGACTACTTGCTTTAGGCTTTGTAGGAATCTTTCTATTCTCTCTCTTCTTTTTCTCTTTTAGGTAAGATTTTATAGAATTTTGTAAGATTGTCTTTAGGTTTTGAAATTTAAATTTTATATTTTAATTTTCGAATTTAATTTTTATTTTTGAAATTCGAATTTTAAAAAAAAAAAAAAATTTCTTTATTTTAAATTCGAATTTTAATTTTAATTAAAAAATTTTTTTATTTTAAATTCGATTTTTAATTTTAATTTAAAAAAAAAAAAAATCAATTTTTGGATTTTTGCTTTGCAAAATCTTCTTTCCCTTATTTTTCTCTCTTAGGTAAGTATTTTTTTTTAGGAGTCTTTTAGAAAGTTGAGATTTTTAGGTTTTTTATTTTAGATTTTGTAGGAGTCTTTTAGAAAGTTGAAATTTTTAGGCTTCTTATTTTAGATTTTGTAGAAGTCTTTTTAGGAAGTATAGATTTTTAGGATACCTTCCTTAGAAAATTTAGGAATCTTTTATTCTTTCCCTTATTTTTCTCTTTTAGATAAGATTTTGTAGGATTGCCATTAAGTTTAAAATTTTAATTTTTAATTTTAATTTTTGAAATTCGAATATAAAAAAAAAAAAAAAAAAATTTAAAATTTAATTTAAATTCGAATTTTAATTTTAATTAAAAAAAAAAAAATTAGAGATAGGAATTAGAGAGAAAAATTAGAGATAGGAATTTGAAAAATAAAATAAAAATAAAAATAAAAATATATATATTTTTTATTTTCTTGAGGTTTTCCTGTCCGAAACCTCCGCTCTGTGTGTCATTTGCATGCACAGTAGGTCTTCTAAAGAAAGAATTTTAGAGCCTTTAAATTCAGAGATCGAACGTGCTTGCCGGTCAAATCGTAAGGACGCTAGATCAAGGTAAAAATTTTCAAGGGAATCATCCACTGAAGTCAGTATGATTGACAACATGAATGGGCAACTTGAACAAGAGGAAGAACCAACATTGAGAAAACTGTTCTCTCCGATCACTACAAATACCCCATCATGCATTGTATACCCCGCCACACCTGGTGGCCGATTTGAAATTCGTACAAATGTCATTCAAATCCTTCCAATCTTTCATGGCATGGAGAGAGAAGATCCATACCAGCACGCCAAAGACTTTGTCGAAGTCTGCTCATCTGTTTACCAAAACTTCAGCGAAGAATCTGTTAGTCTACGCTTGTTTCCTTTCTCTATAAAGGATAAAGCAAAAGCCTGGTTAAACTCTCTACCATCGGGATCGATAACCACCTGGGATCAGATGGTCAAAAAGTTTCTGTCAAAGTTCTTTCCTATGGCGAAGACTAATGTCCTTAGACGTGAAATCACGAATTTCACGCAAGAGGAAGATGAGAGATTATATGAAGCTTGGGATAGATTCATGGATCTTTTACTCAAATGTCCACACCATGGATACTCAAAGTGGAGACTGGTTCAGTGTTTCTACAATGGACTGAGTCAACCAAATAGACATCTGGTGGAGTCAATGAATGGCGAAGGATTCTTGAGTCTTAAGGAAATTGAATCTTATGCTTTCCTAAAAAAGCTTGCTGAGGATTCTCAGCACTGGGATTTCACAAAGACTCGGGAACAACCAGTCAAAGCCCGTGATCAAGCCGGGAGTTCAACCAAGAAAGGAGGACTATACGTAGTAAAGGATTCCCCGAATTTGATGGCTAAAATTGATTTCCTTACTCAACAAGTGGAGGAATTGAAATTAAAGAAGAATGTGCATATGGTAAATACACAACCTGAGCCATGTGCAAGTCCAATGCATATGGCAGATGATTGTCCTTCAATGCAGAACTATCATGAAGACACATCTGAACAGCTAAATGTTGTGAATAATTATGGGCGGAATCAAGGAAATATTTTCAATGAGAATAACCCAAATAGCTGGAGATACCACCCAAATTTCTCATGAAAACAAAAGAATTAAAGAATACACCCAAATTTCTCATGGAAGCAGGGGACGAACTTTTATCCCCAACAAAATTTCAACCAAGGACTGCAGCAGAACTATAGTCAAGGGCAATTTCAGCAGCAAGGGTTCAATAATCCGAATCAATTTCAATACAATCAGAATCAGGTTGGGCAGCCAAGGCAAATGAACTAGAATTTTCAGTTTTCACAACCAATGGGAGGTTATCAAAACCAACCACAGCAAAATTTTGTGCCAATATTTCCACCACCTGGATTTAACATTCCACCGAAATCTTGCTAGCGTCCTCATACACAAACTCCTTCTACTGAGGACCTGATGAAACTCATTCATTCTCACACATCCTCAATCTCTAAAATAGAGACCCAAATTGGGCAATTGGCCACTTTTCTCTGTGAAAGAGAAAAAGGATCGTTTCGGAGCCAACCAGTTCCTAACCCAAGGGGCCAAATGGGTGTTGAACAAACATCAACTTCAACACAAGAGGATGATTAACTACAAATTCGGGCGATCACAACATTGAGATCTGGAAAGCAGGTCGATAACAAAGTAGTGTTGCCAGAGGAGGAGGAAAAGTCAGATGGAGAGAAGAAATCTGAGGAGAAAGAAAAAATTGATGATAAAGTACAAGCAAAAGAAACATTAGAAGAAAAGAGTGAACAGAAGAGAAGTTTTGTTCTTAAAGCACCGTACCCGCAAAGATTGATGGCACCACTGCAAAATCGCGATGTGGAAGGAATAAATGAGATTTTTAAGTAATTAAAAATTAATATTCCTTTCCTAGATGCCATCCGCCAAGTGCCGGCTTATGCTAAATTTTTGAAGGAATTGGTCACAATTAAAAGAAAGATAAATATTTCGAAAAAGGTTTTCTTAGCCGAGCAAGTTAGTTCAGTGTTACAAGCAAAGCTCCCGATCAAATACAAGGACCCAGGTTGTCCTACAATCTCGATCATCATCGACGATAACCGTATTGATCAGGCCCTTTTGGATTTAGGAGCAAGTGTCAACTTGTTGCCTTATTCTGTGTATAAGGAGCTCGAATTGGGAGAACTTACGGCCACTGCGATGACCCTTCAGTTAGCTGATCGGTCCGTAAAGATCCCTCGAGGAATTGTGGAAGATGTCCTCATCAAGGTGGATTCTTTCTACTTTCCTGTGGATTTTGTTGTTTTGGACACTGAACCAACATCAAATTTGAAGAATAACATTCCAGTGATTCTAGGCAGACCATTCCTAGCAACCACCAATGAGCCGATTAATTGTCGAAACGGGATCATGAATCTGTCATTCGGGAATATGATAGTAGAACTCAACATTTTTAATATTGTCAAGCAGCCCATGGAGGATGAAGAACATGCAGAAGCATGCATACTCGATGAAATCATAGAAGAAATATTTCATGCATTTGAGACTGAAGATCCTTTAGCAGCTTGTCTTGCGCATTTTGGAGAGAATTTTGACGTGGATCAATTGATCCAAGAAGTGAATCACATGTTGGACTCCACACCACGTCTGGGAGAAGAAAAGGAAATAGAGTGTGGAACTCAAATTGAATTAATCAAGGAAAAGCCGAAAGAGGAGGAGAAAGTATCCTTATAACTTAAACCTCTTCCGAAAAATCTCAAGTATGTTTACCTGGGGGAGAATGAAACTCAACCCGTTATAATATCATCAACATTGGATGCGCATCAAGAAGGCCAACTCATGAATGTACTCAAAAAGCACAAAAGTGCCCACGGTTGGTCGATAAAAGATATCAAAGGCATTAGCCCCACGGTTTGTATGCATCAAATCCATTTGGAAGACAATGCTAAGCCTTCTAGGGAACCACAGAGGAGACTAAACCCTATAATGCAAGACGTGGTCCGAAATGAGGTAATCAAACTTCTAGATGCTGGAATTATATACCCCATCTCTGACAGTAAATGGGTCAGCCCACACTCCCTAAATAAAGTCCGCAGTGGTCACTGGTGAGAAGAATGAGGAAAACATACTAGTCCCTACAAAAATTCAAATAGGGTGGAGAGTGTGCATTGATTATCGAAAGTTAAATTTGATGATGAGGAAAGATCACTTTCCTCTTCCGTTTATCGATCAGATGTTGGAAAGATTGGCCGGGCATGAGTATTATTGCTTCCTCGATGGCTATTCCGGGTATAACCAAATAGTCATTGCACCTGAGGATCAGGAGAAGACCACTTTCACATGTTCTTTTGGTACTTTCTCCTACCGACAAATGCCGTTTGGGCTTTGTAATGCACCAGCTACATTCCAAAGATGTATGCTGAGTATTTTTTTGGATATGGTCGAGCGATTCCTCGAGGTCTTCATGGACGACTTCTCGATCCATGGAAACAGTTTTGCTGACTGTTTGAATCATTTGTCACTAGTGCTTGAACGATGCCAAGAGAAGCACCTTGTTCTTAACTGGGAAAAATGTCACTTCATGGTTAAAGATGACATTGTTTTGGGACATATCATATCGTCCCAGGGTATCGAGGTCGATAAGGTTAAAGTTGATTTAATTGCCAATCTACCACCACCGAGGACAGTGAAGGAAATAAGATCTTTTCTGGGACATGCCGGTTTTTATCGACGTTTTATTAAATATTTCAATAAGATAGCGCGACCGCTATGCAGCTTACTTTCAAAGGATGCCTCATTCCTCTTTGATGATAAATGTTTGCAAGCCTTTGAAACCATTAAGGCCAAATTGATAAAAGCTCTAATAATTCAATCTCCGAACTGGGACTTCCCGTTCGAAATCATGTGCGACGCCTCTGATTATACAATTGGAGCTGTTCTGGGGCAACGAATAGGAAAATTACCGCATGTAATCTACTATGCGAGTCGTACTCTCAATGAGACCCAGTTGAACTACTCGACCATTGAAAAGGAACTTTTGGCAGTAGTTTTCACGTTGGATAAATTTTGATCCTATTTATTAGGATCTAAAGTCGTGGTATTCACAGATCACGCTGCTCTGCGTTATCTGTTCGCTAAGAAAGACGCTAAGGCACGTTTAATTAGATGGATCTTGTTGCTGCAAGAGTTCGATTTGGAGATCAAGGACAAGAAAGGCTCAGAAAATGTGGTGGCAGATCACTTGTCACGAATAATTATTGAGAGATCTGACGAGCCTGTTCCGATCTTAGAGCACTTCCCGGATGAACAGTTGTTCAGGATTGATTGTCCACCTTGGTATGCGGATCTTGTCAATTATTTAGTCACCGAGAAATTACCTCACCATTGGTTGAAGAATGAGAAATCCATTTTCTTAGCTCGGGTGAAACACTATTTTTTCGAAGATCCGTACTTATTCAAATACTGTCCTGATCAAATCATACGAAGATGTATTCCTGAATCTGAGCAACCACGAATCATCTCGTTCTGTCATGAGTTGCCTTGTGGAGGTCACTTTAGTTCCAAAAAGACTGCCGCAAATATCTTCCAAAGTGATTTTTACTGGCCGACGATCTTTAAGGATTGTCATCAGCATTGCAAATCTTGTCACAGCTGTCAAATGCTGGGTCGAATCTCAAAGCGCAACATGATGCCGCTCAATCCAATTTTAGAAGTTGAATTATTTGATGTTTGGGGGATCGATTTTATGGGTCCTTTCCCAAATTCGTTTGGAAATACGTTCATTCTTGTCGGTGTTGATTATGTCTCGAAATGGGTAGAGGCTGTGGCGTGTAAATCGAATGATCACAGAGTAGTGATCAAATTTCTCAAGGATCAAGTGTTTTCTCGTTTTGGCATTCCAAAGGCGATGGTGGAAAATACTTTTATAATAAAGTGTTCACCCAATTAATGAAGAAATATGGTGTCACGCACAAAGTCGCTATGCCATACCATCCTCAGACAAGTGGCCAAGTCGAAGTCTCTAATCGAGAACTTAAGCGGATTTTAGAGAAGACAATCCATCCGAACCGTAAGGACTGGTCGTTAAAACTGAATGACGCTTTATGGGCGTATCGAACGGCGTTTAAAACTCTGATTGGCATGTCGCCGTATCGGTTGGTCTTTGGCAAAGGATGTCACCTCCCGGTTGAGCTGGAACATCGAGCATTTTGGGCCATTAAGTCATTAAATTTTGATCTCTTGCAATCTAGTGCCCAAAGGGGTTTCCAAATAAATGAATTAGAAGAAATCCGTGTTGATGCCTATGACTGTGCTAAATCGTACAAGGACCGTATGAAACGGGTTCATGATCACTCTATTCTACGAAAATCTTTCGTTGTTGGTCAACAGGTTCTACTTTACAATTCCCGACTTCATCTATTTCCGGGGAAACTAAAAACCCGTTGGAGTGGCCCTTTCAAAATCTCTCGCATACTCCCTAATGGGGCAGTTGATATTATCAACCCGAAACACGGGAATGTTTTTCGAGTTAATTGTCAACGATTGAAACCGTTCCTTGAGAATGCAATTGCATTCTCTGACACTCTTCCTTTGAGTGATCCAATTGCTCACCCTGATTGAGCAATTCACAAGGTCGAGCTATCGACTTTAAACTAGCGCTCATTAGGAGGCAACCCAATTGTGTAGTTTCCGTTTGGTTTCGTTTAGAATTTAAGTTTTATTTTATTTTATTTTTTTTCTCATGTTTATTTCTAGCATTTTAATTTTTTAGTTTAGGTTATTTTTTTTTAATTCCCTAAAATAGTGTAACCATATTCCCTTCAATAAATTTTTGGTCATGTTCCAATTTGATGCACATATTCTCTGCACCTGATCTTTGTGTTGAGGTACTTTTTCAAACAGGTTTGGGGGTGCGCTACTTCTTTCAGTCAATGCGGACATTGTCATCTTTAGGTTTGGGGGTATGATTATCTATTTTGCATTACTTATTTTTCTATAAAAAAAAAAAAAAAAATAAATAAAAAATTTGAAGTCATCATGCACATTATTTTACGATTGTTTTCAAACTTTAGTTGATGATGCATGTGAATTAAATTTTGAGAATACTGATGTCATATTCTGATTACTTGTATTTAAGATGATGAAGCTTAATGTGATATTTTGTGGATAATTTTGATATTCATGCTTAGAATTTTTACACTTATACCAAGCTAAGACTTAGAAATCGATGAACTATTTTGAATGTTGAATCTTAGGTTCTTAATGGAGATTAAACCCGGTGAGCTTTAGAGCTAATTTCCCGTCATTGATGAGTGAATACATAAACTCGGAGTTTTCTTTGAATACGAATTACTTTGTATAATCTCATACATTTTATTTTGGCTTGTGACTTTGCATGAAATCAAATTCATATCATTATGTTAGAATGTATTGTATATCTATTCAAGACAAATAGGCAAGGTTACCATCTTTTAAGGATATGATTGAAGGCCATCTTTGGCTCGTTTATGCTTAAAATATCTCACCTTATATAAATTTATCCGTCTAGTACCCCTTTGAGCCTATTGAAAAATTTACCTTTATAGATTTTTTGATAAGCCACGTTGTAATATCTCAGATATTTTGGACCATATTTTGTTTACCTTGGTAAGCGTGCCTAAAAAATTTATGGGACGAACCAGGAGTATTTAGGTAGGTTAAGGTATGATGAGAGATGTGGTAAAAGAATTTTTGATCTGGACTCGTGGAAGTCATGCATTTGATGACATATACGCTAAGAATGGTATATGTGCTTAGCACCGAAAATAAATGCATGTTAAGTGGATGAAACTTCAAACATAAATATCATGATATTTATATGAAAAATCATGATATTTTGAGGAGAGAGGTTTGGTTATAAAGGGAGAGGATTAAGAGAGAAGTTGATCTCTTCTTCCTCACGTATGAACTAAGCTTTGCAACCCTTGTTCTTCTTGCTTAGATCTTTAGAGATTTAGAATTCCTCTCACCATCTCAACCATTGTTAAGCCTTGTATCATGCTTCTGATTTGATTAAGATATTGGGAAGGAAGACTAGGGGAGAGTGGACGGTTTGGTGAAGGATCTGAGCTAAACTTTGCCCTGGTAGCAAGGTGAAGATGGACTGATTTTGGGGTCCAAATTGGAACTTGCGGCTTAATTCGGTGCTTAAGATTAGATCCACGGAAGCTAGGTGTAGACCTTGAAAGGTAGGCTCTTTAAACACCTTTGATTAAAATTATTTATGCTTAGAATAGTTTAGATAAAGGGTACGTCTGAAAAAGATAGATGGATTGGTGTTTTGGAATGAAAAATCAAGTCGAAAGAACAAATCTGGAACACACAGATTTGGAGAAATTCGAGGGTCGAATTTCAATTCGATGATCGAATTTGAAATTCGACCATCGAATTTTAATTCGAGGGTCAAATTTGGGTTTTTAAGCCTGATGCATTTTTGGGAAATTCGATGGTCGAATTTGGTCCGACACTGCTTTGGTATTTCAGTCATAACGTTTTATCCCGAACTCGGATTAATGTGATTTTTGAGGCGTTGGAAAGAAGACAACGAGACCTATTACTTTCATGAATTAACCAATTTGTGAATCGAATTTTATAAAGGTAAAAAATTAGGGTGAAGTAGGGACAAGTTTTTACATGAGTCAATGTTACCTTAAACTTGCCTGTTTCGCCTAACTGTGAGAAAATTTTAGAAACTTTGGCTTATATGATAATTAGTCGGTAACATGTGTATACATGAATGTTTGTAATGTAGATTAAAGATTGGTGATCGTCGAGTGAGCTTTTACTTTGCCTCTGATATACTCGACTCTAAACTAAGGTAGGAAAAACTTGATATCATGTGCATTATTTCATAAACATGTGTGTTATGTTATGATACGTTCTTCGATCCTATTTTGTGATTTCCGTTTATGATTTTGAAGAAATGAGGCATGTGTTTATGTATGACTTGGAAACATGTGAGACTTATGGAATCTTCGAGATTCATTTGATATATGTATAAGAGACTTTCACACTTTGTTCCGACTTCTGATGTAAATTATAATTATCACTTCACACGGCGATAAGCTATATGTATGCACTTTTGGATTTAAGGTTATGGACGCGGCAGGGATATCCGTGGTAATGGGCGGCCAATCTGTACATCCTTTGTGACATGTACTTTGAGATTCCTACCGTATAACGGTAATTATGTTTGGTCAAGTGTCCAACTCTACGGGACCTTGGATTTATGTGCAAATGACTCATGTGAGTGACGATGGTGGGTATTCCATCGGGGGCTTGAGGCTATAGTTCCTCATTCTAGTACTTTAAGTAAACACTTTTAAGTTTTTCTTCTTTTTTATGTCGGAATAGAAATGTGAGCATGTTCATGATTCCATTAGCATTGCATATGTATGTTAAGGTTATGAAATCACCTCTCTGCATGTGTTCAAAACAACTTTGTATACGTTATGCCATAAGATATGTGTTTGATGTTATGATAAGCATGTTATTAGTTTTTTTTCCTACTGAGCTTGGATGAAGCTCATACCCGACTATGTCCACGTCGACACCGCTTAGGATCAGATCATGATTTGGAGAACTCTGACTACATTGCTGAGGAGGAGTTGGAGACCCCAGCAGAGGAGTTCCTTCCTTGATCGAGATAGGTCATTTTGGTACTTTTGGATTAGAATTTTTTTGAATATTGGGCCCTAGGCCATTGTTTTGTCTTTTGGATATCACTTGAGGAACCATCAATAGGAACCATTGTTTAGGTGTTTGGATTGGCCAACACTGGTGGTTCTTTCTGGTTCCTCTTGGTGATATTTTTTGTTAAAGCTTTTAAGCTTTTGTTCTTGTTTTATTAGCTTTGCTTCTATTTAGATCTATGCTTATGCTGCCGGCTTTGTTTGAAATACGGCTTATTGAGAAATCAATAAGATGATGAACCGACCTTTCCTATACCTTAAGGATTGGAAAAGTCGGGTCGTCACAGTTGGTATCAGAGCTTAGGCTTTAGGTCTTATGGGAGACTGTGAGCCATAGCTCTAAGTAGGAAATGACATTAGCTCTGTCTAAACATAGGCTATGAGTGTTAGAGTTCTGTCAGGACATCGAGACCATCTGTTAATTGAAACCTTTGTTTCATTTTGACAGATCGATATGGCGCCTCGCAAAAGAGCCAAAACTGTACGCACTGACGATAATGATCGCGAGCAAACTAAGCAGCTGCTGGTGACAATGGTGAAAATGATGGCCCAACAAACTGCTCTGCTCACGACGTTATTGCGAGACACTGCGCACACCTCTCCATCCACACAGGATGAGTTATGCTCATGGTGTGGTAAGTAGCACAAGACAGAGATGTGTAGAAGGATCACAAGTGCGTGTTTTAGGTGTGGACGCATTGGACATTTGATAAGAGACTGTCTTGAATTGGAGAGAGAGATGACAACATCGGCAATAACTAGAGCATCCGTAGTACGACAAGCCTTACGTATCTCTTCATTTGTACCAATTAATATGTGCGCAAGATGCGGAAAGAAGCATAGGATGGAGAAATGCAGGCTCGCCTTGGGCGCATGCTTTAGATGTGGTCAGAAGGGACATCTGGTGAAGGATTGCCTAGAGCCAGATCAAAGGAATATGGCTTCAACATCTATTCCGGGACCATCAACATCACACGATGCTCAACCAACGAATGAAGTCATCCAAGGTATAATCCATTATTGATTGTCGAGAGTTTACCTTATTCTCATGTGATGAATGTTCTTAGAAATTATATGCTATTGTGACATTTTGGGTAATATCATGATCCTATCTTATATACACTTACCTGAAAACATAGGCATAAAACCTGAATACTTTACACTTGTATTAGAATGTTGGAATATGTGAAATTGAGGCATGAGTATTAATCGACCCTAGGTCTACTCACTCCTTTATTACCCCGATGTTCTCAACACGTTTGGGCATTACGCCTGAGACGTTAGACTTTATATTAGTGGTGACAATTTCTACGGGTAGTTTAGTGAAGACCGACACCGTGAACAAATCAGTCATCATTCACGTGGAGGATCTTGAGACTAGGGCAGATGTGATATTATTGAATACGGTGGGTTTTGACGTGACGTGATACTGAGAATGGATTGGCTATCCGCTTACCATGCAAGCGTTGATTGCCTGAGGAAAGTGGTAACTTTTCGTCCTCCTATGGGAAAGTCATTTCGATTTTACGGAGTGAAGACTAGGGTAGCACCTCTTATATCAGCTATTCGAGCTGAATGTCTGATAAAGATTTTGGGCTTCCAATATATATTTATAGTTCATACAGGTATACAAATTTTGGAAAATTGTACCTACATGTTTGTGTTTACTTTAACTAAATGACATGAGATCAATCGGGCCATGTCTAGCTTGGTTGATGACTTATAATAGCAGATTATAGGTGTTACCCCTACGGCTGAGCCTGGGATTAGCATTAAATATGTTCGGGCTTTGAAAAGGTCGATATAGAATAAAGACCAACTTTCAAAAAAAAAAAAAATTTAAATTTTGGAAAAATTTTTTGAAGTACACAGTTACTACAAAATTTGAACCTCGAATTTAACATTCGAAGGTCAAATTTTGTATGGTCACTGATAGGGTTTTTAAGGTTTCTTGGATTTTCTTCCTTCTTGGGCAAAATCAAGGGGATTAGGCTGTGTGCTTAATCAAAATGAGTGAGTCATTGCTTATAGTTCTAGGCAGTTGAAAGACCATGAGAGAAATTATCTGACGCATGATCTCGAGTTAGCAGCAATTATATTCGCCTTGAAGATCTGGAGACATTACCTCTACGGTGAGATATTTGATATATTCACCGATCACAAAAGTCTCAAGTACCTATTCACTCAAAAGGACTTGAATATGAGGCAGCGACAATAGATGGAGTTCTTGAAGGACTATGATTGCTCGATTCAGTACCATCCAGGAAAGGCGAACGCCATTGCTGATGCTCTTCATAGGAAGTCTTTAGCGCAGTTATCACATCTTGTCAGCAGAATACAGAGATGGAAGCTTTTGGAAGATATGGCCTTGGGCAGCTCACGGTTTGATGTGAAAGGCTTGGGAGCATTGATGGCTACATTTGTGCTGCGCCCTACGCTCTTCGAGAATATCAAGAAGCTTCAGATGACAGACGATAAGCTGATGGCAATTAAGGGAGATGTCGAGAAAGGCAGCAAGAAGGATTTCTCCATCCGAGCAGATGGGACCTTATTGTTTCACGACTGTGTATGCGTACCGTCGAGTATCGAGCTTCGGGACACCATTCTGGAAGAGGCTCACAAATCCATGTATGCCATACATCCTGGTAGCACCAAGATGTATCAGGACTTGATGAAGAGTTTCTGGTGGCGAGGTTTGAAACGCGAAGTCGCTGAGTACATATCGCAGTGCTTGGTTTGTCAACAGGTTAAGGTTGATCATCAGAATCCTGCAGGCCTATTGCAGCCTTTACCTGTGCCTGAGTGGAAATGGGAAGCCATTTCGATGGATTTCATACTCGGGTTGTCGAAGACACTGAGGAAGAACAATGCCATATGGGTCATTGTCGATCGGCTAACCAAGTCTGCTCATTTCTTGCCATACAATACCACGTATACTGCCAGTAGACTTGCAGAGTTATACCTGAAGGAGATTGTTAGACTGCATGGGATACCGGCTAGTATTGTGTCGGATCGAGACTCGTTGTTTACTTCACATTTTTGGCAGAGATTTCAGGAGGGCATGGGTTCTCGTCTTGACTTTAGTTTGGCATTTCACCCACAGACGGATGGCCAGACCGAGCGCGTGAACCAGATCATTGAGGACATGTTGAGAGCATGTATGTTGGATTTTCACAGGTCATGGGACCAACACTTGCCTCTGATCGAGTTCGCCTACAATAATAGCTTTCAGGCTAGCATTGGTATGGCTCCGTTCGAGGCTTTATATGGACGGCGGTGTCGATCACCGTTGAACTGGGAAGAAGTGGGTGAGAAGCTCATTATTGGACCTGAGATAGTTGAGCGCACTACCGAGACGGTTCGGTTGATACGCGAGCGACTACGAGTAGCTCAGAGTCGTTAGAAGAGCTATGCCGATATCAAATGGAGACACGTGGATTTTCAGGTAGCTTTTGATATGTCAATGTGTATTTCTTCACTTGGTATAAATTCCATGTGAAATTGGCACTAATACTCGATTTTTCAGGTCGGCGAGAATGTCTTTGTTCGGATTTCGCCTACCAAGGGCGTTATGCGGTTCGGAAAACGAGGGAAATTGAGTCCTCGGTACGTTGGGCCTTTTAGATATTAGGCCGAGTCGGAGAGGTTGCATATTGTGTGGCGTTACCGCCGCAATTATCTAGCATGCACAACGTCTTTCATGTGTCGATGCTGCGTCGATACATCCGTGATCCAACTCACGTGCTTGATTACCAACCCATCGAGCTTCAGGATGGTTTGAAGGTGGTCGAGGAACCAATTCAGATTTTGGATCGCAAGGAGCAGATCCTACACACTAAAAGCATTCCTTTGGTTCTCGTCAGATGAAGGAATCATACACCAGAGGAAGCCACCTGGGAGCACAAAGCTGAGCTCCGAGAACAATTTCTGCACCTTTTTGATTGATTTTATTTAAACAATGCATAAGGGATGTCTTGTATTTAGACTTTTGTAATGTACTTACTTGCTTTATATATATATAAAATTTTGGCGAGTAATTTTGGCGGTCCAATGTATATTAAATTTGTGCCTGTTTAAACGTACCTACTTTATGGAAAATCGAAAAATTTTGGGCCTTTGACCAAAACCAGGGATGTTACTCCCTAAATTGCTGGTGGAATTAATAGGGCCTTTTTATAGCTAATTCATTTAATTGTTTTTCTCAGTTAAAATCGGCTCTATTTGATGCTAGAAATGTCGCATTCCATAATTGCACTGAACTGGGCTCTAAGGAGGTCGATTTGAACCCAAGGAATGGACCCTCATTTTATATTTTTGAATTTTGGAGGAAAATAGAACTCGAGAAAATCGAGGGTCGAAAATGCAATTCGAGGGTCGATTTTACATGAACTGTGCACACTCTGTTTAAGGCCAAAATATAGCCTGAGAAATTTTTGAGGAAATCGAGGGTCGAATTTGAATTCAACCATCGAATTTGAAATCGAGGGTTGAATTTTTTTTTCGACTTAAGTGGGGTCTGTTTTGGGGTTTGGCATTTCGAGGGTTTGCAAACAGAGTAAAGGCTTGGGGTTTTCGAGTTTTGGGGCTTTTCTTGATGTTCTTGGCTGGATTCAAGGGGATTTCACTCTGATTGCACAAGGGGCTTGGATTTCTTGCATTGGAGACCACATTGGAGGCATTTCAAGAGGTAAAACCCTCATTATTTAATGTTTTGGTGCCTCATTTTCTTGCATAGTTTGGGTTTTTGTCTTCTTTGATTTGTGGGACCTAAGAAACAAACGACCACACGGGTTCCTACATCCAAAAGACCGGCTTCTAAAGCTGGCTCTTCACGCCAACCTTCACCGTCCACTCAACCACCACCACAGCCGACTCCAACCCCTGTTCAGCCTGCACAACCTATACCCCCTCAAATTCAGGAGCAACCGAATGAGTTTTGGAGCATTAAAGGCTTTGCTACTGAGTGGGTTTTTCACCCTGAACTGTTTGATCAGCGACCACCACGGCATTGGAGTATTTAGAGAAAGCCCAAATTAACCTCGTTATGTACCGCCTTTAGTGACCACTTCTACCCCCGTCTTGTGCGTTTGTTTTATCAGCGCATGTGTAAGGACGATGGACAAAAAAAAAAAAAAAAAAGTTATACCTCAATTGATGGGCGTGACTACGCCTTCGACCTAGAGGACATTGCCATCGCAATGCGTTGCCCACTTACACATTCACCGAATATGGGTTTGGGTCCTCCTTTCCCTAAATCTGTTCCTGTTAAAGAGGTTATCAAGCAAATGACTCAAGATTGTCATGGGTCTGGTCATTCTATCGCCCTTTCACACATGCCCAACTCCATGTGGATCTTAGACATGATTTTCAAAGCAACCCTTTACCCATTTGGACACCGATCTGAACGCCAAGGTCCCATCCAACAAATTTTATTCGCCGCTTTTAAAGAACAGTGGTTCAATGTCCCCGGAATTGTATTTAAGGGTATCATCAAGGCCCGTGAGAAGATGGGCAAGTAGGTTAAGATGGGCAAGCAGGTTAAGACACCGACCTATGCTCGTTTGCTTTTTGCGATGATTGAGAATTTTGGGGGTGAGACCAGCTTATGAGATTCCTCCTACTGAGCCTCGATCCACAGCTAGCCTCCGGCTATATGGTTTGTTCGATTACGATCGAACCTACAATAGATTTCTAAAGGCTCCTAAAGGTACAGTCGTTCCTGATGAGGAAGATGAGGACAAGGATCCAATGCACGTTGCCCCAGAAACTGATGTTCCTGCACCCGATCAGCCCCCACAGAGCGACGTACTCACGCTGTCAGAGTTTACTCGCCTTATGACTTCTATGAGCCAGCCGATTCAAGAGATCACACATCATACCAGCTCCATGCGTCGGGAGTTGGAGGTTCATGGCGGGGCTTTGACATACTTGATGCACCACGCGTTTCCAGCAAACTATGCCAGCGTACCTACAGATGCGGGTGATGACGGCATGGATGATGACGATACTGATGATGGGGACGATGACCAGGAATAGGCTGATCAGGCTGCTGCGGGGGAGGACTAGATCAGCCTCTGTGCTATTATGTTCTTTTTGTTGTCCTGTTCATGGCTTGTATTTATTTTTATGGATGCTCTCGAACCTTATGATTCTATCTTTTGCTATTTCTTATAAACTTTTGTTTTGTGGTATGGAGCGCTAAGCTCCATTTTGTTTCGTTATGTACTATTCGATCTATGGATGCTCATGTAGTTTATAGCCATCTTTGTTTGGTTGTGAACTTATGGACTTTGATATCTGAGCATGTGCTTTCATCCATGGTTGTCCTTTTTCTTCACTTGTGGTTGTGCCTTTGGTTCTTTTGCATTCTGTTTTGGTATTTATCTGGTTTTGTGATTCGATTTACTCGACCCTATCACTTGAATCACCTGTTTTGTGTCCTTTCTGCTTTGATTTGTACACCATGAGTCACGGTGAGGTTGTTTCCCGGCACGTGACACTCGGATTGTAGGCATCCATGTACGGATGCAATCCACTATGGCACTTTGGGTGCCACATGAAGTACATCCAGGTTACTACGGATCCCATCCCTTGACTTGCGTGCCCTGTGAGGCTATCGCACTGTGGCCCATGTATTTTTTTTGTTTTAGTTTTGTATTTTCGGTTCCGTTTCGCCTGAAAGGTTTGGATGGGTTTCTTTCGCGCTTTGTTTCGTTTGTCTTCTCCATTTTCGAGGACGAAAATTCCTAAGGAGGGGAGAATGTAATATCCCAGATATTTTGGACCAGATTTTGTTTACCTTGGTAAGCGTGCCTAGAAAATTTATGGGACGAACCAGGAGTATTTAGGTAGGTTAAGGTATGATGAGAGATGTGGTCAAAGGATTTTTGATCTGGACTTGTGGAAGTCATGTATTTGATGACATATACGCTAAGAATGGTATATGTGCTTAGCACCGAAAATAAATGCATGTTAAGTGGATGGAACTTCAAACATAAATATCATGATATTTATATGAAAAATCATGATATTTTGAGGAGAGAGGTTTGGTTATAAAGGGAGAGGATTAAGAGAGAAGTTGATCTCTTCTTCCTCACGTATGAACTAAGCTTTGCAACCCTTGTTCTTCTTGCTTAGATCTTTAGAGATTTAGAATTCCTCTCACCATCTCAACCATTGTTAAGCCTTGTATCATGCTTCTGATTTGATTAAGATATTGGGAAGGAAGACTAGGGGAGAGTGGACGGTTTGGTGAAGGATCTGGGCTAAACTTTGCCCTGGTAGCAAGGTGAAGATAGACTGATTTTGGGGTCCAAATTGGAACTTGCGGCTTAATTCGGTGCTTAAGATTAGATCCACGGAACCTAGGTGTAGACCTTGAAAGGTAGGCTCTTTAAACACCTTTGATTAAAATTATTTATGCTTAGAATAGTTTAGATAAAGGGTACGTCTGAAAAAGATAGATGGATTGGTGTTTTGGAATGAAAAATCAAGTCGGAAGAACAAATCTGGAACACACAGATCTGGAGAAATTCGAGGGTAGAATTTCAATTCGATGGTCGAATTTCAAATTCGACCATCGAATTTTAATTCGAGGGTCGAATTTGGGTTTTTAAGCCTGATGCATTTTTGGGAAATTCGATGGTCGAATTTGAATTCGATGGTCGAATTTGGTCCAACACTGCTTTGGTATTTCGGTCATAACGTTTTATCCTGAACTCAGATTAATGCGATTTTTGACGCGTTGGAAAGAAGAAAACAAGTCCTATAACTTTCATGAATTGACCAATTTGTGAATCGAATGTTATAAAGGTCAAAAATTAGGGTGAAGTAGGGACAAGTTTTTACATGAGTCAATGTTACCTTAAACTTGCCTGTTTCGCCTAACTGTGAGAAAATTTTAGAAACTTTGGCTTATATGATAATTAGTCGGTAACATGTGTATACATGAATGTTTGTAATGTAGATTAAAGATTGGAGATCGTCGAGTGAGCTTTTACTTTGCCTCTGATATGCTCGACTCTAAACGAAGGTAGGAAAAACTTGATATCATGTGCATTATTTCATAAACATGTGTGTTATGTTATGATACGTTCTTCGATCCTATTTTGTGATTTCCGTTTATGATTTTGAAGAAATGAGGCATGTGTTTATGTATGACTTGGAAACATGTAAGACTTATGGAATCTTCGAGATTCATTTGATATATGTATAAGAGACTTTCACACTTTGTTCCGACTTCTGATGTAAATTATAATTATCACTTCACACGGCGATAAGCTATATGTATGCACTTTTAGATTTAAGGTTATATGAATACCCGACCGATGCGGCGGTATAGCCGTGACTGACGCGACAGGATATCCGTGACCGGTACGGCGGCCAATCCGTACATCCTTTATGATATGTGCTTTGAGATTCTTACCGTATAACGGTAATTATGTTCGGCCAAGTGTCCAACTCTACGAGACCTTGGATTTATGTACAAATGACTCATGCGAGTGACGATGGTGGGTATTCCATCGGGGGCTTGAGGCTATAGTTCCTCATTCTAGTACTTTAAGTAAATACTTTTAAGTTTTTCTTCTTTCTTATGTCGGAATAGAAATGTGAGCATGTTCATGATTCTATTAGCATTGCATATGTATGTTAAGGTTATGAAATCACCTCTCTGCATGTATTCAAAACAACTTTGTGTACGTTATGCCATAAAATATGTGTTTGATGTTATGACAAGCATGTTATTAGTTTATTTTCCTACTGAGCTTGGATGAAGCTCATACCTCGACTATACGTCACAGGTGTTGACACTGCCTTAGGATCTGACGATCGTGATTTGGAGAACTCTGACTACATTGCTGAGGAGGAGTTGGAGACCCCAGCAGAGGAGTTCCTTCCTTGATCGAGATAGGTCATTTTGGTACTTTTGGATTAGAATTTTTTTGAATATTGGGCCCTAGGCCATTATTTTGTCTTTTGGATATCACTTGAGGAACCATCAATAGGAACCATTGTTTAGGTGTTTGGATTGGCCAACACTAGTGGTTCTTTCTGGTTCCTCTTGGTGATATTTTTTGTTAAAGCTTTTAAGCTTTTGTTCTTATTTTATTAGCTTTGCTTCTATTTAGATCTATGCTTATGTTGCCGGCTTTGTTTGAAATACGGATTATTGAGAAATCAATAAGATGATGAACCGGCCTTTCCTATACCTTAAGGATTGAAAAAATCGGGTCGTCACACACGTTAACCTTTAACCCTTCACCATTTTTGAAAATTCAAGCTTTACCCTTCTTATTTATGAGAAATTAGGAACGAGGGATGAGAGTGAACGAAAAGAGAGTGAACGAAAAGAGAGTAAGTGGAGAGTTACTGAGTTGTGGTGTTTACTGAGAGTGTATGACAAAAATATAAAAGAAAAAGGGGAGAGAGAAAAAATAAATTTGTGAAAAATAATGAAAAACATGAGGTGCTTCAAGAAAAGGAAATTCAAAAGAAAAAGAAAGTTGAGAAAAATAGAAGAATATTGAGAAAAATAGTGAGAGATTAGAAAAAAAAAGAAGAGAAATAGAAAAATAAAAAAGGTGTTTCCTTTCCGATTCTCAGAAATTTTGAATCCCAACATCCCTTTCTTTCTTACCCTTTTCTGAGCCCCATTACAACCCTACAAAAAAGACCTTCATGATCTGATCTTGCATTGGTAACTGCCTTGTGGAGAGTGAATATGTGATACTTATGACACTTGCTATGACATGCTTAGGATATACAAGTATCTTCTTATGAGATTTATTTTTGTTCATTGATTGCATCGTGTTTCATTTATCATGTGAGAACTTTTTATTTGCTTTGTATTGATCTCTCACATATGAGCGAAAACTTACCCATCATCGGAGTGATTTTATTTAAGAGTATACCTAAAGTGAGGATTGAGTCTAAACAACAGGTCCCACGGTTTCTCGTTTGAACTAGTTCTGAGATAGATGAATTTTGGTTTGGGTATGCACACACTTCACGTTTAAGCATGAATGGATGAGTTATCTAATGATTTGAGCATTAGACTAATTTGAATGGATGCTAGTATGATTAGTATAACATTGTTATTTAAATTTGAGGATTCGCATATTGAATTGATTAATGATTTTGAGTTTTGAATGATATGTATATTATCAAAATCATATTTTGAAAACTCAATTTTATCGATGATTTAAAAAATGTATTGAAGTTTGTGGGTAACTTCACTGTAAACCTTTAGGAGACACAACTCATCCACTAGGGATCACCTAGGGGTTTAAAGGCTTGTTACACATGCTAAGTGCAATCGTGTTCCCTACGAAAGTGGCATTTATTTTCTTTAGTTTGCTTTGCTCGAGGACTAGCAAAGTGTAGGTTTGGGGGTATGATGAGTACTGAAATATGATGATATTTCACCCCTAAATACCTATATTTAGCTGTCCGATGAAGGCTATCTGATGAGAATTATTAGATTTGAAGTGTTTCAGGTAAATACAAGCCAAGTGTGGAAAACAGCCCAAGAATTCTGAAAATAATGTCAAAACACTGTAACTTTGGGTCATCGAGAACTTGGTGCGACTTGCGGCTAACTTTGGACCTTCAAGACGGCCGAATTATGCAATTGTCAAAACACCAACGTTGTAGATCTTTTCGTCAGCTTTCCAACGGCGCAAGAATCACCTCCATCTGAGTTCGGGATAGAAAGTTATTGCTGCAATACTGAAGTAGTGTCTGCTACAAAAAGTGTGCTGAAATTCACAGATTTCTGGGGGTCGATGCATCGACCCTTTTGGTCGATTAATCGAGGAGAAGGAGAGTCTGACACGGAATTGACTACTTTAAAGCTTATTTTGAGCCTCTTTTGTAGGGTCGATGCATCGACCCTATTGGGTCGATTAATCGACCCTAAATTGGCGGCTAGGGAGACTTCTGCGACCGGGAATCTATTTAAAGCGACTCAAACACTTCGAGAGAGAATGAGAAATTAGGGAGATAGGAGATTAGAGTTTTAGTTTTTTACTTTTCTTTTTCATAGTTAGACATAGAAATAGGGAGTTTTTATTTATTCCTTTTAGAGAGCTTTGTTCCTTTAATTTCCAGTACTCATTCCTCCAGTTTATTATATTTTTGCTCAAGTTTATTTCTGCATTATTCTCGTTTCTGAAGACCATCGTACTTTTGGATCAAAGTAATTTCTTTTGAAGTTGAGGTATTTTTAATTCATTAAATTAATGTTATTTTCTCTTCCTTATTTATTTATGTCATTTAATTACAATATGTGTGACTAAATTCATAAGGATGGGAATCTAATGATTCCCATCCGAGGGATATACTTTTAATAATATAAATTTAGGATTAAAATATGAGATCTTATTTTATGGTTGTTGTGCTATCAAGAACGGATGAAATCTCCGCCACTAACCGGGATCGCGTGTGCCGAGCCATGCCCAGGATCTCAGATCTGTGACGGTAATTTTACCCAATCATTGTTATATGGTCTTTTTGCTTTCATCGTATGGATTTAATTACGATTATGATCTGGGATCGAGTGTGCCGAGCCATGCCCTGGATCTTGGATCTATAATGGTAATTTTATCTTAATTACTCCCTAATCTGAAATCGAGTGTGCCGAGCCATGCCCTTGATTTCAGATCTATGGTGGTATTATTGTTGAAAATTTTACCCACTTTGGGGATGATTTTTATTTGAACCTGAGATCAAGTGTGCCGAGCCATGCCCTTGATCTCAGATCTATATATGAAAATCATCTAAGTCCTGATTGCAGGGATGCAACGTGGAACCTATCAGAGTTTTTGATCATTTATCTTCCATAAAAGATATTTGTTCTCAATGGTATATCTCATAGTTTAATCTGTAGATTTGTGTTATGGGAAGAACGGACCAAAGATGGGAGGATTTAGTATCTTCATCTTTATCTTTATTTTTGAATTATCAGTTAAGTTTTAGTTTGTAGTCAGTAATTATCATCTCATCAAACCACCTAAATCATAAGACTGGTAGAATACTGTTAGATCTTAGTAGATTTCTGGAATTGCTTGTCTTTTTAGATCTTTCAAAATTAGTCATCGTGGGAACGATCTCGTACTCCGCACCCACTATATACAATCCGATTCGTGCACTTGCGAGTAAAATATCACATCATACTACATCTAAACTTTCTAAAGATGTTGTGGGAGTGGAAGTGAACAAAACCTTGTATCGAAGTATGATTGGGAGTCTGCTCTATCTGACTGCCACCCGTCCTGATATTGCGTTTAGTGTGGGGTTGTGTGCGCGCTATCAAGCTTCACCTCGTGAGTCTCATTTAAAGTGTGTTATACGTGTCATTCGTTATGTGAACGGATCTTCTGGGTTTGGTCTCTGGTATCCTTTTGATACTTCATCTTCCGTTGCTTGCTTTTCGGATGCCGATTGGGCTGGAAATGCGGATGATCGTAAGAGCACCATGGTGGTTGCTTCTACATTGAAAATTGTCTTGTGTCTTGGTTTAGCAAGAAACAGTCCTCCATCTCTCTATCTACTACTGAAGCCGGGTATATTGCTGCTGGGAGCTGCTGTACTCAGATCTTGTGGATGAAGCAAATGCTTCAAGATTATGGGATTAGTCAGGATGTGATTACTCTTCATTGTGATAAGACTAGTGCCATTTGTATTTATGAAAATCCGGTCCAACACTCTCGCACTAAGCATATTGACATTAGGTTTCATTTCATCCGTGAGCTTGTTGAGGACAAGATCATCTCCCTGACTCATATTGACACTGACTGTCAACTTGCTGACATCCTTACCAAACCTCCAGATGTTGCTCGTTTTGAATATCTTCGCAAATCTATTGGTCTGTGCTGCCTGGAGTAGGGCTTGTGTGTTTTACTTTCTTTTCCTTGCTTTGTTTTGTTTCTCTATATTGGTTTCCTGGTTTTTCTATGTCTTAATTGTTGTCTATTCTTCATTATTTGTTTGGCTTGTGTGTTAGATGTTATGCTCTTGTTACACTACCTTAATGCCTTGTGAGTGTTCTTCTTGTCTAAACCTGTTGATTGATGTTTTTGGTTATTTTGTTGCGCATGATTGTGTCCGAGTTATATTGATGTCTCATGACGCCTTGATCTCCCATTGTCTACTCCTGTTTTGTCTGTTTGCATTCACGTAAGGTGCCTTCCTGACCCGCGTACCTCATGTGGATATGTGAAGCACTCCTTGCTGTGTGGTGGTCACAATACGCACCTAACTAGTGTAAGTTGGCGTATCACTCCATGAGTTGTGTGAGATAGCTTCCTTTGGTCTGGACGAGTTTTTTTTTTTTTGAAAAAAAGAAAAAACTAATAATAATTACAATGTTGTGAATATTTTTCTCTCGTGTCTCATTGGTGACAATATGTTACAGGGTACACTCCTCGTGTGTGTTGTGTTACATTGTGAGAGCTACCTACTGCGAGCTGGATGGACGACCTTGCCAAGCATCTTATCGATGTAAGCATTGCGCCTACATTCGCGTCTTGTAAGAAAGGCAAGGGCAACATGTATCTGGCTGTTTTGTTCTTCGTCCTTAATCCACCTCTGAGCAATGCCTCGGTTAGTGGTTCTCCTTGGTGTTTACCTATGACTTAACTTACTTGTGTGACAATGGGAGCGTATATGTTTCTCATGAGATGTTTGTATTTTGGTTATCACAATCATGCTTGGTGATCCTCTTACTGATTCTATACTGGTTTTGGCTGTGGATGCTCCTTGTTGTTACTTGTGGTGTAATAGTGGCATATCCTCTAATTCGTTCTTCTCTCTATGACCATCTTTTCTGTTGGATTCTATTTAAAAAAAAGAAAAAAAGAAAAAAAAAATTGATTGACAGCGCGCAGTGGTAATCCCACAGCACGCCGTCATTGTTTTTGGTCTGGCTGGGAATATTGTCGTCTTTACTGTGATGGCTCGCTGTGGCAATATCACAGCGCGCCGCGGTTGCTAACACACTCCGTTCTCACAGCGCGCTGCGGATATGTGGCGGAGTGCCATCGCTGTGATTTGTCTGGTTTCTTTTTTGTCACCCTAGGGGCGCGCTGTGGATCTGACACAACGTGCCGTAGTCTTTGTCTATTCGCCCTTGGCGCCGCTGCCTTCATCGCTTCTGCCCGTCTGCACCTCTATTCTTGCATCGTGTGATGGCGCGGCCGCTTCACTCGTGAGCGCCGCTCCTCTTTCTCCGTCAAACATGGCAACGCGCAGGTGTCTTATCACAACGGTCATCCATGACGTTTTCGAGGCATTTTTTTTTGAACCGTTTCTTTTGGGGGGAGTAGTTACTCCATTAATGGCAGCGCGCTGTCACCTTATACACGGAGCGCCGTGGGTGTTTTCTTTTGTTTATTTATACAATTTTTTTTTTTTTTTTTTTTCTTCCTTCCTCTCCTGTCTTCCGTCTAGTTCGTCTTCCTCTTCCTCCTCTCTCCTCGCCTTCTCATTGTTCCTCCTCTCCCACCGTCATCTTTCATGGCCCCCTCAAAGAAGCAAAAGACAAAGGGCACCTCTTCTAGTGCCGTTCCTCCGGATCTTTTTCGGTCGCCGGATGCCGCGAACTCACTTTTCTTCAGGGCCGTCCATTTGCTACGGAGCGCCATTTTGATCTTAACTGCCTGGAGGAATACTCTTTTTACCGTAAGATCTTTACTCGTGGCTGGGTTCCTCTCTTCTCCATTCGTGGTTCGGCGTACACCGACTTAGTTCTATTCTTTTACGCCAGCTATGATTCTGCCTCTAGTGTATCCTCAGACGATGAGCGGCGTTTGGTGTCATTTGTAAATGGTGTGAAGGTTACGGTCACCCCTGCGTATATTTCCCGCATTCTCGGCATTCCTCTTGTCCCTAACGCGGTACTTTTCCCCCGTGACCCTTCGTCTGCCCCCGATTCGTCCGATTCGTCTCTTGACTTCGTTTGGAAAGACCTTGTTGATTATGTCTGTATCCATCCTGGAGTCAATCCTCAAACTGCTATTCCGGCGAAGTTTCTCAAGCGCCATTTTTATGTCCTAAGTATCCTCATTTTCGGCACCCTATGGGCGAAGACCGGTAATTTGAATGAGGTTCGTATCCCAGAGGTTTATCTTATGTGGCTGATCGACACCAACCGTCCGGTTTGTGCTTGCACTGCCATTTGGCAGTTGATACATGGTCGGTGCATCAAGCCACGTGATGGGTCTGCCATTCCCTTCCCCATCATTGTCTCCAAAATTCTTGATTCCTATATGAGTGTTCCAGTTCATTCTCCTATCACCCTTCAGTGTACGGATTTTTTGAAATCCTATCTCAACACTCTTGAGACCACGTGGAAGACTCACAAGACGCCTGCCGTTCCTCTAGCTTCGCTACTTACCTCAGCAATGCGCCGCCCTCGGCCGTCCGGTGAGCGCGTTTCTTTCCACTCTTGATTTTCGTAATCTTGTTATCACTCATTTCACCGCTGATTGGTCTCTTCGTGTTTGAGGCGGAGCGAGTTGTGCTCTCTCATGGATCATCCGGCGATGAGTTTGAGTCTATGCTAGCATGGCTACTGATGATGATGATGAGTCTGGGCTGGGGGGTGCTCCTCGTCTTTGATCAGGGACGTATTTCTTATCTCTTGTCAGTTCCGTTTTGGATTGCTTGGATTTTTTAGATATTCTACTGTTTCTTTGGATAGTTGGTTATTGTTTTATGGATATTCTGGCATGTCATATTTTGGATTATTGGTTCCTTTGTTTATGTTCCTATTGTCATTCGGTTGGTTGCCTTCATGGATGTGCTCTGTTGTAGTTTTACTGCTTTTGTGGGTCATTATGTTCTGGTGTATGGTGTGGTTGTGTCTCCCTTTGTCCATTCTAACAAAAAGGAAGGAGAGAGTTTTTCATCTAATGTTGTGACTACTGATTATTTAATTGTAGATGCATGGAACTGGGTTTCTGTTTTACAGGTGATAGTTTGTGATGCTGTTCACCTATCTTGGCTTAGGATAGGCATAGAGTTAGGGGGAGATTGGTTGTCCTTGTATATTTTTCTCTTGCTTTATTACATATAGATCAATGTATAGGTTAGTGGGGCTTATTTGATGAGTTGTAATAATACTTTGATGTAAACACGTTTTGTCGTAGAATGTGACAAAGGGGGAGATTGTAAGGAACTATTTGTTACACTCTACTCCAAACTTCGTGTCGATCTCCTTAGAGTGTGTGTGTCAAGATGTTGGTGGTCTTCTGCATTGGATCAAGGTCTTTTATATTCTGTTGTGATCGGCCTTTAAATTTATGTTGATAATATTTCAAAAACCTCAAACCTGTGTTGTTGTCGTTCACAATCGACAAATACACAGGAAATATATCACATACACGTGTTTGTGCAAAGAAGATCTGCTGTGTCTTTTGCGAAAAAGGTGTGTTTTGTCTTTTTTCCTAGGTTTTAGGGTTTTTGTGGTTTTGATATAAAAGATATTTTTTGGAAAATTTTTTTTTGAAAAAGTTAGAAAAAACTTCTTCCTTCTTGTGCCTAAATCCTTGATCTTCTTCTCTCTCTCTTTGAACCCTTTGAAGGTTTTACAAAAAATATTTTTACTTAAAGAGATCTATACTTCTTTACCCTTATTTTAACTCTTCTTGCTCAAGTGTTTTGAGTGTCTTTCATCCCTAGAGATTAGGGTATGTGTTTGATATCCTTGTGGGTTTCAAGGTGACTCGTTGTGTGATCATCAACGTGAAAAACAAGCGTCCGAATATGAAGCTATTGAGGTGATCCGGGAAGGGATGTGTTCTTGCATTAGGGTTTGATAGGGCATGCGCATTTGTCGGTATATCATTCGAACTCATTGTAACTCTCTTTATCTTCTTAGTGGATTTGGCTTGTGGACTTAGGTCCCGTGTTTTTTCCCAGAGATTGGGTTTTCACGTAATTTCCTGTGTTGTGGTGATTGTTGGAGCACTTGTATGTAATCACACTACAAAAGATAAGACTAATAGCGGCAGTTTTTTTTAATAAAAAACTGCTACTATTAGTCTTGTCGCTACAAAAAACTGCCGCTAAAAAAATAATAACGGCAGTTTTTTGTAGCGACACGATTAATAGGTGCAGTTTTTTATTAAAAAAAACTGCCGCTAATAGTCTTATTTTTTATAGTGTTACTAGATTAATCAGAATTAATCGAATACCCTTTACTTTCCGTAGATCGACGGAATTTCACATCAATTAGACCAAAAGAAGCATGAGTGTGCATGAACTGAGAAACGATAAATCCTGCTAAAAGAGGTTGCTTTACCTTAACGAGCTCATTTTTACATCTTTTACTGCCATCTTTTGGTCTATGTTTGACCATGGTCAACTGATTTTCCTGAAAAAGATGAGAGAGATTCCCCACCAAATAGCAAAGATAAGAAACAACACTACGGTACGTAGAATCATTGGCAATAGTAGACATAATTCCTGACGATAAGATAAGAGTCAAAAGCTCATGGTCTCGGCTTCCCTCACCCGAGATGCTCCCATCTTTCAATTTAGCCTCAACAGCACCCAAGCACTGAAACCAGATGGATTCATACGGCAGCAACAGCGATATTTTCAAAGACGAGAACCAATCGGTTCCAAGTAGAGGTTCACACAAGGTCTTGGCTTCATCTTCTGATAGCAAGATACCTTTGGCCCTCGATATAGAACCGGCAATCAATTTCAACACACCCACAAACTGGGACGCCTCAACAAGTTTTCTGATAATCTCCATCCAACATAAATGGAGGGGATGAACCGTAACAGACCCATCTCCCTTTCTTTCTTTCTCACCCGGTTCTTCCTGAAAGCTTTCCCATTCATTATCCCAATCATCACTGCTCCAATTGTTTTCAGCATCGGACGCTTCACGAGATTCCTCATCTTTCCCACAAGTAAAAAGCCCTTCCCACTCTCCTAAAACAGCTTGCAGAACATCGATATGTGATTTGGTTGTACTGGATTCAGATAAACGCAAGAAGCAAGATACTGCAGAGTCAATGGTCATAAGATCTTCTGGAGTAATCTCTGTGGAAGGTGAAATAGCTGAAACCAGTTGAGTTGATTTAAGGGCAACTAAGGTACTTGTTGTTGGGTATTTGTGACCCACACACTAACCTATTTCTTTAATTATTAAAACTTGAATTGGTGAGACTCCTTGATGGGCTAGGAGACTAATCAAGGTCTATTTAAGGAGGACAACGTCCCCTCTTTATTCATTCTCAATGTTATTCCCATCAATAGAGATAGAAAGAAAGAGAGGTGGTTTGTTCTAAGGGTCGCGATCTTGTACCGAGGATCTGCCCATCAAGCACGTCTTCGCGACCATCCGATCAGGTAAGTAAGATTTATCTTACTAATTAATTGTTGCACCTTATATGTTGATCAAGCGATTTTAGCCTAGATCTGAAAATCTCCAACACTTGTAAGCCTGCTGGAGCCATCAGATTGCTTTGGCACACCATGGTCCGAAGCTTCACTGTTTGTAACACATTGAGGCTCATCCCATCCTTCCCATGGTTGAACCTCAGACAGAATTTCAACAGGTAGGCCTGTAAGATATTTTCCTGTAACGGATTGCATAAGCTCCACAGGATATGATTCTGTACTTGCATATTATCAGAAAATGCACTCAATCTTCCCAAACTGCATATCTGACACTCTTAAGATCCTCTAAATTACCCTCTAACTTACTAAGAGAGGCAAATTTGCCTGGTTGTCACTGGACCCACTACCCATTTCTAACAAAACTGAGTCCGTTACACTAGCATAAAGAAAGGGAAGACTCTGAATTCTATCTGGGTTTACAGTGCTGTTTGGAGTTGGTGCTATTACTTCGGAAAAAACTTCAGCAACGGCTATTAACTGACAACCAGAAAAACCCATGGCTCTGCAGAAAATCGGAATGTTGGTAGTAAAAGTACCTGTAATCACAAGTTTGGCATAATTAGAGACAGTGCCCCAACCTTTTTTTGCTGAGACTTTATCTTCCATTACCAATCTTCTGAAAACCTTTAGACATTTTGACAGATTTTCTGGATTAAACATGATGGGAGCTTTTTCTTCAGATTGTCCATGAGCTTATAAATGCTGACAAGGGTCTGAACCATTTCTGCCAATGCTTCCACGGTTGAGTCACTTACGTGCTTGTAAACTTCTTCATTGAAATATTCAAAGTTCAAATCACCTAATTTAGCAATATTTTTGAAGTCCAAGTTTTTTATAAAGGAAACCCGTCTGCATTCGTGCACAAAGACCTCGTAAAATTGAGATAAATTGAGAGTACGTGTATGCCCTGGATCGTTACGTACCCCTAACATTGAATCTTCAGCTCCTTTTGACTGCATGTAGCAGTCAGACAGAATGCTGTATATGTAGGCAAGACGTTTCTTGTTACACCCATCAATCACAGGGTAGACAGTGGATGATATCATGTTAATGACCCTCTTGGCATAGGTAAGAATTTCCTCTTTATAATGCAAAATTTCAGATTCAATATCCTCAATTTCCCAATGCTCTGAAACAAGGACTGATCCAAGGTACCGTAGCAGCACCTATAGAAAAGAAACAAGGAGCATATAGTAAGATATATACATATTCATGTACACAGATATATATATATATATATATATATATATATATATATATATATATATATATATATATATATATGTGTGTGTGTGTGTGTGTGTGTGTGTGTGTCTCCATTGGTTCTCACCATTTAGGTAATGGAGACTAAAAAGACTCAGGCAAAAAAGGGATAACAATCCATGTCCACTGCAAAAAGGATGAATGCAATGACCTTCCCTGCCTGTGGTCGTTATGAAATCTGGAATTATTTCTGGTTTTTCAAAACAGCCACCAAATATATTAGGGTTTTTTGCAAATATCCCCTGGGTTATGCTGATATTACAAATAACCCTCCCAGTTATAATTATTTGCTCTAAACCCCTGAGTTAGCATTTTGGTGTTTATAAAACACCCTCTTTAACCGATTCTATTTTAAATGGTTAATCAGTCGTTAAAGAATAGTCTAAATACCATATTTATCCTTTTTCAAATTAAATTACTAAATTGCCACCCTCTACACGTGGTAAGAGTTGGCGCCTCTCCACTTACAAAAACGAGTAGTTTTAAATCTACCCACCAAATATTTGAGTTCACCCACGCTGAAAAACATTGACTGCATTGAATCGGACGATGGAGATCGTTTATCGTCCCAACCTTTCAAACGATGGATCTTGAGATCACGGTGGCACCATTAGACGATTGACTGCATTGAATCGAACGATGGAGATCATTTATCATCCCAACCTTTCACACGATGTATCTTGAGATCATGGTGGCACCATCAGACAGTTGTCTGCATTGAATTGGACGATGGAGGTCGTTTATCGTCCCAACCTTTCACACGAGGGATCTTGAGATCATGGTGGCACCATTAGATGATTAATTGCATTGAATTGGACGATGGAGATTGTTTATCATCCCAACCTTTCACACAATGGATCTTGAGATCATGGTGGCATCATCAGATGGTTGGTTTTTTATTTTATGTGGTACAGACCCAAAAATATGACCTTAAAATTAGTTTTAATCGTATACGTGATGTTAAGGTCACTTTTTTGAAATGTGTACCACGAAATAAAACACTGATCGTCTAATGGTATGCCTAAACGATCTCCATCGTCTTATTCGATGCAATTAATGTGTTTTAGCGTGGGTGAACTCAAAGATTCGATGGATGGAAGTAGATGCGGTTAGGCAATCCAATTCCTAAAAATGGGTCTTGAATCATATAGGAAATTGGAGGGATGACTATTTTGAGTGGAATGTGTAAATTGAAGGTTTTCTTTTCAAAAATAATTGCATCGTTTGCCACAAATCCTCCATTGATTGAGTATTCGTCCAAACGTTGACATGCTTTAATGGGGGAATCACCCATCTGATGAGTTTTGAATCTGATGGGTGAATGAAGGGTCTTTTAGAAGAGTACCTTTAAATCCACCCACTGAATCTTTAAGTTCACCCACGCTAAAACACGTTGATTGAATTGAATCGAACAATGGAGATCATTTATCCTCCCAATCTTTCACATGATGGATCTTGAGATCATGATCGTACCATTAGACGGTCAGTGTTTTATTTCACGTGGCACACATATAAGAAAAGTGACCTTAACATCACGTGCATGCTTAAAATTGATATTAAAGTCACTTTTAGGGGTGTGTACCAGATGAAATAAAAAATCGACCGTCTGATGGTACACCCATGATCTAAAGATCGATTTCATGAAAGCATGGGACGATAAAAAATCTCCATCATTTGATTCAATGCAGTCGATGTGTTTCAGTGTGGGTGAACTCAGATTTTGTGGGTGGATTTAAAGGTACTCATTTTAGAATAGTGGTAAATTATAATGACATGACTTATAAATAAAGGTAAATAAAGGGCCTTTTAGAATGATAATAAACTTTAATGGCATGACTTGTAAATATAGATGAATGAAGGGCCTTTTAGAATGCTGACATTTTTAAAATATTAGTTTCATTAAGGGCAAAATAGACTTTCAGTCCATAAAGTCACGGCTACTTAACGGCAGGGAGTTATATGAAACAAAAACACAAAAGTAGGGGCTGCAGAATAAATACCCATAACTCAGGGAGTTTCTTATAATATTAACATAACATGAGGGGGTATATACAAAAAACCCAATATATTAACTGACTAGTCAAACCATGAGGGAATATTTAAGAAATTGGTACCCACTGGACAATGAATCAATGAATGAGTAAATAGCACTCTCCATGTGTAAAGACCCGTATTTTGAACCCGAGTTAGATTGACCCTGTGTGTGTATTCGGCTCGGCAACCGACGTCACCATTTGTTTTGGATTTTTATCTAGATGTGATTGTGCGGACAGATTTTAATTTAGAGCCCATTTGGACCCTCGTGCGAAAGTTGTGCACCGACCTCGGTGTAGCCGCTCAACACCGGACTTGAGTTTTAAAATTAGAAGTGTATAATACATAAGATGTGTGTGTGTGTTTTACTTTGTGAGCAATCCTATTATAAGAAGGAATTGCATTCCCGTATTATACTAGGTTTTGTTAAGAGAGGATAGTTACCCAACCGTGTGAAACTCCGTCTTCTCTCTTCTTCAATCATCGTAGGAGATCGGTTTACAAAACCTTCTTCTCTAGAACCCTCTTTGTTGAAAACACTTAAACCTTAGAAAGAACTTGAATCAACCTTGAATTCGTAGTTGGCTATTGGGAGAGGTTGAGATCATTGGGGGCGTGTTGGAGTTGTCTCTGTGAACTCGTGGGATCGATCGCGGCGCGAATCGTTGAGGAAACCCGTCGGTTTCGTTCCGAAGCTCCATTCGCGTGACTCATTCTAATCTAGGAATCCTTAGATTAAAGGTACGTTTTAATTAAACTTTTTGATTAAATCATTAGATTAGCCATGGGTTTTGCTTTGGGATGTATGGGTTTTGATTCGGGTGAAAACCAGCGAAATCGCGTCGCTGTAGCTCGCTCGAGCGAGCTATTATCATCGCTCGAGCGAGGTATCACCGAACTCCGATATTGCCTTAGTATTATAGTCATAACTTTTTATCCCGAACTCCGATTGAGACAATTCTTTTTGCATTGGAAAGCTAATAGAAAAATCTACAACTTTCATGTTTTGACTTACTCATGAATCAATCGTCTTGATGGTCAAAAATATATGAGAATGTTACGTCAAATCGCTCGAGCGAGCTATTATCATCGCTCGAGCGAGGTATCATCGAACTTCGACATTGCCTTAGTAGTTTAGTCATAACTTTTTATCCTAAACTCCGATTGAGACGATGCTTTTTGCGTTAGAAAGCTAATCGAAACATCTACAACTTTCATGTTTTGACCAACTCATGGATCAATCGTCTTGATGGTGAAAAATATATGAGAATGTTACATCAAATCGCTCGAGCGAGCTATTATCATCGCTCGAGCGAGGTATCACCGAACTCCGATATTGCCTTAGTATTTTAGTCATAACATTTTATCCCAAACTGCGATTAAGACGATTCTTTTTGCGTTGGAAATATAATAGAAAAATCTACAACTTTTATGTTTTGACCAACTCATGGATCAATCGTCTTAATAGTCAAAAATATATGAGAATGTTACATAAAATTCTAGGATTGGCGCAACTTGCCTGTTTTGACTTGTTTTTGAGGAAACGCTTAAATAGGTCTATATTATTAGTAATTAGAGTTAATTTTAATGCATGAACGTATATTGTGATGTAGATTGAGAGAGGCCATCAATAGAACTTTCTTGACTAGCATTACTCGGAGTTTTGGTAGGAGAATCTCATCTTTCATAGATTTTATTTTAATTGCATGGATATTTTGAATTAAAATCTTTAAACTCATATGCCATTGAAATCACATCAGAATCAAATTGATATGAATGATGAAAATCTAAATCTACCGAATCTCAAACTCGAATCGCTTAAGCTCAAAAATCAAATCAAGAACTGAATCTATGTATAAGAGACTTGCATCCGATTTATATTAGTATCTGCATTTATTTTATGATTGACTGAACGACCCTCAAAATTCTGAATAATTTCACATTCGTGACTTGTTGCATCTGAAAAAGGGTTCATGAGCGATGATGGTAGGTAGGGGTTCTCTATATTCTCGCTCTCGAGATATAGTTTACTCGGAGGTATTTTAAGTTGGATTGATTAATTAATTTGAACTTTGCATATAGAAGTTAGAGAAACTAAGACATCAAACATCAGCATCTGTTTCAAACTTTACACATTTAGAAATAAATCTTACATATGACTTTCGCACCTAAATTCAGTTTATTATCTGCTTATATGTTTGATAAGCTATATTCCGATATTTGTTTTGAAACCATGTTAGTTAAAGTAAAATGCCGTAGATGTCTTTCTTCTACTGAGCTTTGTTGGTTAGCTCAGCTCGACTATCGTCACGTGTTCAGTAATGACGCGGCTATTCGAATGTGAGATCGATCCTCGATCACGCTCGAGGAAGAGCTTGAGGTTCCTCCTGAGGAGTTTTTCCCAGTATAGAACTTACTAATTTTCTTATTTGTGGTGAGAGTTAGACTTGAATTTGTGGGCCCATTGTAGTTGGATATCATAGTTTTATACTTGACGTTGATTTCTGTTATGAGCCATGTTTTGATGATGGTCGGCCATCATCGATGGTTCTTTACTTTTAATTACTTCCGCATTTATTTTAGCTATGGATTTTTTATTACGCTTTACTCTGATATGTGCCCTGTTTGTCCGACTTATCGTTTATTCGATAGGTTGGCGAACTGGCCTTTCCTATACCTGAGGGATTGGAAAAGTCGGGTCGTCACACCATGTACTTAAAATCCCAGATAAAAAACAACAAGTTTCTACCCCAGGAATAATTTGCTCCAGCACCCTAGCCTCATCAGTTAATCGTTTCTGCTCTTGTAACTTTAACTTCCATTCCCTCCAGAATGTGGATTGTGCTGTGTCAATATTTTCCATTGTATCTGACCATTATGTTACAAAAATAGAGAAACAATTAGCTTTGAAAAAGAAATATTGATTTATCAATTTTCAAAAGGATGAGAAAAAAACTAGATTCCAAGAAAACAGAATTAACTAAATTATCTAGACCTAAAAAAATAAAATAAAAATCAAGTCAAACAAAGAAAAACCTAAGCTGAATGATGCATGCTTCTCTTGAAACTTCTGACAACGACTTTTCTTCTTCGAAAGCAAGATTCATGCATTCAATACCAGAATTGTGCAATGAACTATAAGTCACCCCATGTTCATGATGCTGCAGATATCTTGGTATCTTTCCCTTGTTTTAAGCTGTTCCTCTATTATTTCCACTCCATGGAAAGCATCCACAAGATTTAACAGAAACAAGCATCCAAGAATGTCTTCCTCTTCAGTAACAGGAGCTTCCATTATCGACTTGGCAAGAGATGCAATGAGATCGTCACTGGGGGCAATATCATTCCTAGCCAACCAAGCCAGGGAACTCAACAGTGCTCTTGTTCTTATGCTCACATATGGTTTTCCTGTAGGGGGTATCTTTTAACCATTTTCTGCTTTCCCACTCAATTCAAGCAGCCAAGGAAACTGTAAAGTAGCAAATGACAAAACTCCATTTTCTTTCAAAAGAGAATCCTGAAATAAGGGATTTTTAATATAATCTATTAAATTTATCAATTAAAATCTACTCACAATCACCACACAATCAAAATAAGTACGCAAGATATTTTTAACGTGGAAAATCCATCACAGGCAAAAACCACGGGATCTATCTCAGATCCAAGAAAAAAATTCACTATGAATCAAAAAACCTTACAGTGCTTCTTTGGAATGATATGCCCTAACACTCCAATCACCAAACATGACAGCCTCTCACCATCACACTATCCATAGTGAACATTTTCATTAACCGACGTCTCTCGCGAAGGTTCACTTGTCTCACACAAGTCTTACACTCTCAAACACGAAATCGTAAAGACACACAAACATCAATGAGATTTAAGAATGAAATCAAAAGATGGTAAGTAATCTCAAAGAAACAATTTGGACCAGAAAAATTTTAGAATGAAGATTTTGGATCGCCATACAAACCGTCCGAACTACAATTTATATAGGGGTCACGGACGTCATGAATCACTCACGGTCGTCGTTCAGGATACGGACGTCCGTGAGTGTACTACGGACGACCGTGGGTCCAAAATTGACAAATCAATTTGTCAAACTTAATTACTTGGCAAGACTTTTTCCTAAAGGAGCAACATTGATTTTTGGGTCATGATGGTGACAGAAAATCTTACAATCTCCCCCTTTGTCACAATCATGACAAAAATCAGTTTACAAAGATCCAAAAAATAAAAATTACAATACATTCATTTCTCATCTAAGTCCTATACATCAATCTAGAATGCAAATGCTGAAATTACAACTCTATTTGCTCCCCCTAACTATTTGCTAAGTAAAAATATAACCTCAACACTATATTATAAATTGATCTTTGATTTGTAACTCTTCACCTGTTGAATTAACCATATAACACATTAATAGCACAAGTGTAATATAAAATGTATCTCCCCCTTTTTGTCATAATGTGACAAAGGGTGCATTTAACCAGTGAAACTACATTCAAATATAAATTCACTCGTTGAATTAACCATAGAACACATTAATAGCACAAGTGTAATATAAAATGTATCTCCCCCTTTTTGTCATAATGTGACAAAGGGTGCATTTAACCAGTGAAACTACATTCAAATATAAATTCACTCGTTGAATTAACCATATAACACATTAATAGCACAAGTGTAATATAAAATGTATCTCCCCCTTTTTGTCATAATGTGACAAATGGTGCATTTAACCAGTGAAACTACATTCAAATATAAATTCAGAAGTTTAGCACAAATGAAGAAAACTTTTCACATCATATTAAAATTGAAAAGATTAATACATGTTCTGAAAGAAAATGAACCAAGTTTCTTCAGAATCACCAAACAAAATGTACCCACAAACAAGTAACCACAAACAAAACAAAAAAATATCATCGTCAGAATTACAACATGACAACAAAAGATGAGAATAAATACAACAAAATAACATCATTCAGGAGGCGGAAAGTGTGCTCCCGGAGGCGGGAAGACAGTGTTTAAGCGATTCATGATTGTTTCAAAACCGTCAAGCATAGTCATTTGCAGCAAAGAAATTTGCTCCCCATAGATATTGAAACCAGTTTCAATCCGATTAGATAAGTTTTGAATGTCAAAATTCATATGTTGCATCTCAGTATGCATCTTATCAAAATGTTGGTCATAATAATGACCCTCTTGACCGTGATAAGGAGGAATTGGTGGAGGAGCAGGAGCAGCTTGACCAATGTCTTCTTGAGGAGAGATCTCTTCTGCCTCATCATCGTCTGAACTTTCATCAACAAATTCAACATCATCCAAATCGAGTCTTATCCTTTTCCCAATTTTCTTTAGCCTACCCAGTGGTGCCATGGCCTGAGTAGTAGCCAAATTAGGCGGAAGAGTCATTTGAGACTCAACAATTTTACTGATGATTATGGGAAAAGGAAGAGACTTTCGAGGTATCGTCCTTCATTCGACGAACGAAAATTTTAAAGATAATTGTAGATACACACAAAGGACGATATTTTTCTAAGAGAAACATGAGATAGATAATATCCCAATGAACTTGATCCTTATTTCCCGCTCTCGGAGTGAGAGTGGCAAAAAGGGCGTGACGGAGCCACTAAAATTTTGTTTTTAAAGAAGTATAATGCTTTGCTGTTCAAGTAAGTTGATTTGGATTAGAACACATAAAGTCATATACAGTAGAAGGATGAAAGAGTGACTGAATTTGGCTTTCATCCACAGGATAGCTATACCCATTATCATTCAAGGGTATACCCAAAATTTCAGAGATAAGCAAAGGAGAGAAAGTTATTTGCTTACCAAAAACGTACATCACGGTGTAACATTCCAACCGGCTTTCAACGATTTTGGCGTTTAGAAGATTAGAATAAAAACACTGAACCACATCGGTGTAGGCGGAGCCAGACAGAGATAGAAGTGATAACCAACCCCAAGACTCAAATATCTCAAACAGATCATGCTCTTTAAGAAACTTGTCAAGAACAATCCGTGAGTGATATGACAGATGGCAGTTGAATTAACTGCGACATTACCGTTCGTATTTTGAAAAAACGGTTCTTCTCCGGATGCCCGCGGAATAGAGCCAGTGAGGCTATAGAAACACGGACGTCCGTAATGATTCGTGGATGTCCGGAGAGAATTTGGCAGTGACACTGAATTTACGGACATCCGTGAGGAAACCACGGACGTCCGTGACACTTAGAAAAAAATTTTAAAGAAGAGAAAAAAAAATTCGAAAAGAGAGAAATTTTTTTTTTAAAAAGTTTTATATTATACTTAATAAAATTTCATGTGAAAGAGTTAAAAACATCCTAAAATGCATACGAAAAGATTAGAGTAGATCAAAATTCACTATTTTCAATACACATCATAGGTATTACGTTACGAAATATGATAGTTAACAAAGGAAGATTTTAAGAATCAAAGTCAATTGCAACAAAAACATATAGTCCAAATTTGTAGTCCAAAAGTATATTGAGACTCCTTTTAAGCTTTCCAAAATTTTAAAAAAAATTCTTAATAATACAATGTCACTCACACTTTTTAAGCTTTCTAAAAGACCCTTTTAATGAGCTTTAGAACATTAACTCCCAACTAGTTAGTTTAGGGAAATAGATTTTAAGAGATCCCAACGGTTTTACTTGCTCGAGTCAATTAGGCAACAAGGTAGAGTGAAAAATAATTTGAATATTCGATCTGAAACTTACTTGCTTTCTATTCAACTCATTTAACGAGGGTTAGGCCAATGATTCCCAATTCAGTTGACTTAGGGCATTAAGTATAGAATACTCCATCGGGCTTATTAACTCGAGTTGAAAAGGCAAAATGTAAGAGAGATAAGAAGAATAAGAACATCATTTGAACATATAAGCCAAAATTCAACATTATACCCAGAACATAAGCTTGTTGCAATGACTATTTAAAAAAAAATTCCTTTATATACTAACGATAATAAAAAATACCTTGATGATACAGAATAAAAGCCAATTAAGTGTAACTCAAAATAATACAAATGCATTCTCATGAAATTTTATCACATGTTCACGTTTGAAACTTTAGAATGTATCATACAGAATTATAAAAAAAATATGTGCAAATTAAAAAAAATATATACAAGTGATGAAATAATGATTAATCGATGAAGCATAAACCAATGGATTTTCGAAGAAATTCAAATTGAACAAAATCCAACGGTTTTGTAAAAATATCTGTCAATTGTAATTGTGTGTCTATGTGCTCCAGGAGAATAATTTTATCTTCCACCAAATCACGTATGAAGTGGTGTCGAATATCAATGTGGTTAGTCCTAGAATGTTGTACAGGATTTTTAGAAATACAAATAGCACTGGTGTTATCACAAAATAAGGTCATTACACCTTGAGTAATCCCATAGTCAGACAACATTTGCTTTATCCATAAAAGTTGAGTACACCCATTTTCAGCAGTGGATAAAGAAACCGAAGCTTGTTTCTTACTGAGCCAAGACATAAGACAATTTTTGATATAAAAACAACCACCACTAGTGCTTTTACGATCATCAGAATTACCGGCCCAATCAGAGTCGAAAAAACCAATGATATGAGATGTGGTATCGAAGGGATACCAGAGACCTAACTCTAATGTACCGTTAATATAACGGATGATACGTTTAAGAATAGTTAGGTGAGACTCCTTAGGGGCTGCCTGAAATCTAGCGCATATACCCACACTATAAGCAATATCCGGTCTACTAGCAGTAAGATAGAGAAGACTACCTATCATGCTTCTATAAAGTGTTTCTCCTACAGTTTTGTCATTTACATCTTTTGTCAATTTCACTTATGTACTCATAAGAGTGCGGGTTGGTTTACTTGATTCCAAACCAAATTTCTTAACAAGTTCTTTTGCATATTTAGATTGGGATATGAAAATGCCAGTGGAACATTATTTTATTTGGAGACTTAAGAAGCAATTTAACTCACAGAATAAACTCATTTCAAATTCATTGCTCATTAGAGTTTGAAATTTATGAGCATTTAAGTCTAATGTGGATCCAAAGATAATGTCATCAACATAAATTTGAGCAACTGTTAAATTAGATGATTCTTCTTTCAAAAATAACGTTTTATCCACACTACCACGTTTAAAACCATTAGTGCTTAGGTATTTTGTGAGTCTATCATACCAAGCACGAGGTGCTTGTTTCAAGCCATATAATGCCTTTTTAAGTCTAAAAACATCATGAGGATGATGTGGATCTTCAAATCCTTTGGGTTGTTCCACATACACTTCCTCAGTAAAAAAATCATTTAAAAAGGCACTCTTTACATCTATTTGATATAATTTAAACTTTAAATGACATGCCATTGCTAAGATAATGCGAATGGACTCAAGTCTAGCCACAGGTGCAAAAGTTTCATGAAAGTCAATACCTTCAACCTGTGTGTACCCTTGAGCCACCAATCTTGCTTTGTTTCTAATGATTTTACCTTCTTCATTAGTTTTATTTTTAAAAATCCATTTCGTACCAATGATCCTAATGTTTGAAGGTCTAGAAACAAGTTCCCACACATCATTCCTTTTAAATTGAGTGAGCTCTTCTTGCATCGCAGTAACCCAATGCTCATCAAGAAGAGCTTCTTTAATATTTTTTGGTTTAAGATTTGATGTATAACAACATGACAAAGAAGGTTTGACAGATTTTTAAATTTTCTCCTAGTCAGTAGTTTAGTGGACAAATCACCAATGATAGTAGTTGGTGGGTGACTTCTCATATCACGAGCATAGGAAGGCCTATGTCGAGACTCATTTTCAGAGATATTGTTGTGTGAAATATCTACACTCATATCTTCAGTGATATTAGATATAGTGTGTGTAGAATTTTCATTGTCAGAAGATAAATTAGTGTTATCAAGTCTAATTTTTTCATGATTAATAGGAACAATAAGAACTTCATCATCAATATCTCTATTTAAAATAGAAGAAGAATCTGATTTTTGATCTTCTACAACCACATTAATTGATTCAATAACAGTAAGAGTTCTTAAATTAAAAACCCTATAAGCTCTGCTGTTCAATGAGTAACCAAGAAAAATACCATTGTCAGTTTTAGCATCAAATTTACTAAGAGATTCATAATCTCTTAAAATGTGACAAGCATTACCAAAAACTCGAAAATAACTAACTTGAGATTTTTTAGCATTCCATATTTCATATGGAGTCTTAGTAGTGTTCGGTCTAAGGTATACTCGATTTGAAATATAACATGCAGTACTAACAGCCTCAGCCCACAGATTTCTAGCCACATTATTAGAATTTAACATAACCATGGCCATCTCTTGAAGAACCCTATTTTTCCTCTCAACCACACAATTTTGTTGAGGTGTGTGAGGAGCAGAAAATTTATGCTTTATTTCATTTGATGCACAATATTTAGCAAAAGATGAATTTTCAAATTCTTTACCATGATCACTACGAATTCGAACTATAGAAAGATTTTTTTCAATTTGAGTTCTCTTAGAGATGATAATAAATTCATCAAAAGCTTGAGATTTTTCTCTAAGAAAAGCAACCCAAGTATATCTAGAAAAATCATCAACCACAATAAGTACATATTTCTTACCTCCTAAACTACTTGTTCTCATGGGACCTACAAGATCAAAATATATTAATTCAAGAATCCTAGAAGAAGTAGGAACATTTACTTTTTTGTACGAAACACGGGTCTGTTTACCCATTTGACATGCACTACAAATAGATCCATCTGGTTTACTTAATTTAGGTAAACCTTTAACAAGTTGATCAGAGGCTAATTTGTAAAGATCATTTTTATTCATGTGGCCAAGCCTCTGATGCCAGATATTGATCTCATTTGTTTTAGTGATAAGACAATTATTTTTGAGAGGATCACTAAAAGTGTAACAGTTATTAGTAGATCTAATCCCTTCAAGAACAATTTTGCCATTAGAATCAACAACAGTGCAAAAATTTTTTGAAAAATTAATATTCATCCCATCATCACATAAATGACTAATATTAATGAGATTAGCCTTAAGTCCTTCAACATAAAGGACTTCTTTTAGTTTAGGGCATCCAGGTGCATTAATTGTTCATTTTCCAGTAATTTTACAAGAACTTCCATTATCGAAAGTCACATTTCCTTCCGAGCATTGACTAAGATGAGAGAAGAATGATTTCTCACCAGTCATATGCCTAGAACAGCCACTATCAAGGAACCACTTAGACGATTCACTTGCTTTTAGTGAAATATGAGCAACCTGAGCAGTCAAATCAGATTTCCGAATCCAAACACGTTTGTATTTAAGATTTGATTTGTTTTGAATCACATGTTTGTTGTTATATTTATTTGAACTACTCAATGAAATGACTTTATTTTTCTTAAAAGTTTGGTAGTTAGGAACATAGTATTGAGAGTATTCAAAGGCAAATGGGCAATACACATAAGTATGCCCTTCCCATCCACAAGTATAGCAGATTGACACTCTCCTATTAAAAAATCTAGTATTGGAAGATCTGAATTTATTGCCCTTTTGTTTAGAATTCGTAGAAAGTGATTTGATTTTTTTAACAAATTTTAGAGCATGGGTTATTTCTTTAACAAATTATAGAGCATGAGTTACCTCAGGTTTTAGATTTTTATTTACTACATGATGATATCCAATATCTGATTTGTCTGTTATTCTTTGACTAGAACTGAGTAATTTTTCCATTTTCTCATTAGTCTTGTAAATGTTTGAATATTTTTCAGAAATAGAACCAAGTTCCCTTTTTAAATTTTCATTTATTTCAAGAAGGGAATTTACTTTATTTTCTTGTTCTATAAATTTTGAAGTGAAACAATTTACATTCTCTTGAAGATTTCTTATAATGTTTTTTAACTCAGTCACTTCTTTGATTAATTTAATTTTTTCTTTAGTTAGATGTATTGATTCTTGATAAAGTTCACTGTAGGCATTTGTTATATCTAATACATCACCATCAATTTCATTAGCATATGAGATTGAATCAATAGAGTCAGTTTCAGTATGGGAAGGTGTTTGAGAATTATTAGATTCCACAATAGAAGCAACAAAAGCTCTAAACCCATAAGAACTAGATTCAGATTCATCAGAAGATGACTCATTTGATATATCAATCTCATGTGAAGCAGTCAAGGCTTTGGATTTTCCTTTATCATTTTTCTTACTAGGACATTTATTAGCGTAATGTCCATAACCATGACACTTAAGCATTGAGTAGTGTCAGGAGAATCCTTTTTAGGGTTCTTCTCAAATGATTTAAATTTTTCAGAATTTTCAAATTTTTTAAAAGGTTGTTTCTTATTTTTATAAATTTTTATAAATTTTTTAACAAATAAAGCAAGTTCATCTGATTGATCAGAATCACTGCTAGAATCAGACTCAACCTTTGATGATTTAAATGCAATACTTTTAGTGACATGATTATCTTAAATTTTATATTCATGACCCAACGAGTTTATCTAAGTTTAGATTGTCAACATCTTTAGATTCAACAATAGCATTGACTTTTGATCTGAACCTTTTAGGTAGAGACCTTAGAATTTTTCGCACAATTTTAGTATTAGAAACAGGTTCTCCTAAATTAAATGAGCCATTTACAATATCATTTAAGCGAAATAGAAATCAGAAAGTTTTTCATCCTCATCCATGCGAAGATTTTCAAACTGAGAAGTGAGCATTTGAAGTTTGGAAATCTTTACTTGAGGAGTCCCTTCATAAGTGGTTTCAAGAATTTTCCATACATCTTTGACTATGGTGCAAATACTTATTCGACAAAACTCAAAACCAGTAACTGCTCCAAATAAAGCATTAAGGGCCTTGGAATTATAACCAAGATTATCATATTCCTGATCCGTCCATAAAGATCTAGGTTTGATAGTGGTATGTGGTATATTATCGACAGCAGAGGTCGTAGTTGGTGGCGACCATTCGTCCTCAATAGATACCAAATGTGAGGATCAAGTGAACTTAAAAATGCTCTCATCCTTGCCTTCCAGTAAGGATAATTAGAGCCATCAAACAGAGGGGGTCTAGCAGTAGACGCACCTTCTCCAGGAAGATCGTGATATCCCAAATTAGACATAACACTTAATTTGTTAAAATTTACCAAGTGACCAGGCTCTGATACCAATTGAAATAAGGGATTTTTAATATAATCTATTAAATTTATCAATTAAAATCTACTCACAATCACGACACAATCAAAATAAGTACGCAAGACATTTTTAACGTGGAAAACCCATCACAGGCAAAAACCACGGGATCTATCTCAGATCTAAGAAAAAAGTTCACTATGAATCAAAAAACCTTATAGTGCTTCTTTGGAATGATATGCCCTAACACTCCAATCACCAAACATGACAGCCTCTCACCATCACACTATCCATAGTAAACATTTCCATCAACCGACGTCTCTCGCGAAGGTTCACTTGTCTTACACAAGTCTTACACTCTCAAACACGAAATCGTAAAGACACACAAACATCAATGAGATTTAAGAATGAAATCAAAATATGGTAAGTAATCTCAAAGACAAAATTTGGACTAGAAAAATTTTAGAATGAAGATTTTCGGATCAGTTACAAAACTGTCCGAACTACCGAAAATTTATATGTTTTCGGGTCACGGACGTCCGTGCATCACTCACGGTCGTCCGTGACCACGGACGTCCGTGAGTGTACTACGGATGACCGTGGGTCCAAAATTGACAAATCAATTTGTCAAACTTAATTACTTGACAAGACTTTTTCCTAAAGGAGCAACACTAATTTTTTGGTCATGATGGTGACAAAAAATCTTACAAATCCCAAGTAGCACCGTTTTCAAGAGGAAAGTCTTTTTCGGCAGTAGATAGTATATTTTTTATCTTCTTTAAATGGACTTCTTGATCATCGTTTCCTTCGACCATTTTGGAGCTTTCTCTCAGGGTCACTATATCTTCAATATGGTGGGCAGGATGTGAGATAATTGAAGAACCTTGAACAGAGAATTTCGGCGGATCGGACCCCGTCAAACTCATCAACTTTTCACAGCGAGATTGCCTATCTAGATCTTTCCATGCGTGCAGTAGCTCAGCAATGGATTCCTCATCACAATGGCTCAGAGCAAAACCAAGTAGCTGCTTTCGAGAACTTGTATTCATATTCTCAAGGGTAGGGCCCCTAGCTATTGCAGTGCATTAGTCCCAAATGGGCCCATGTCCCTTTTTAGCCAAAATAAGACACAGATCAAAAGCCAGCTGCAGATCGCCATTAACTGCTGCTTCTCTTGCCACGGCCTCTTGAACAGTGGCTATGTCATCCTGAGACCTCAATCCAAGAATTTTGGCAATTTCGATGAGTTCGTCTACATCGAGATAGGCCCCGGTTTGACTTGTGAAGACCATATGTATAATTTCCATTGGATTTCTTATTTGCCTAAACTGCATAGGAAGAAGTTACCCCGAGGTTTGGAAGTTTGATTGTGAGGGCATCAATGATATCAGCCTCTGCTTTAACATTTTTGCTATTTGAACAGAGCTTTAGACATTCCTTAGCCTTCCAGATCTGTCACAAGTAATAGCATTGGTGTGTCAGTAATAATTAATAAGTACCAGGGATCTAACATCCAGAATAAAATCATAACAGTTTATTAGCGAAAACTTTATACTAAGTATTTTTAACACGAAATCTTCCATCAATAGCCATTCAGGACAAATGTTATGATACATTGAAGATATGAACTTCACATTATGAGTGTAATATATATATATATATATATATATATATATATATATATATATATATATAAATTTGAATGTAGAGTGGAAACACTATATTCAAGTGCTAGATTGCATGCCACATGACACGTGATCACGAATTGGCCCATATCCTTTGAGATCACTAGTTCTAGTGTTTTAGAACAGATTTTGTTGTCTTTTAAACAATCGTTGATAGACGCATGTGTGGAACCCTTCCTCCACCCTCTTCTATATACATATACGCACACAAATTGTAAAGTCAACAAAAATTTGTAACATAGTCAGAAACCTGCATCAAGTGGGGCATGTTGGAGAATGATCTGGAAAAACTGCACTGACCACCAAGCTATATTTTTAAAAAGGGAAATTTACCTTATCGACCCTGTCAGATGTACCTTTTATTATAGAGACCCTATAGTTTCACTTTTACCCAAATCGACCAGCTCGAAGTCGAGTCGACCCTAAGGAGAATAAAAAGTTCATATTACCCCCTTTTCTGACTTTCTTTAACCCAAATACATCCTCTTTTTTCTCATTTTAATCTGCGCTCAAGTTACAAGAAGTTAGAGGTGGTGAAGGTGACGACGTCTTCTGCCTCAAATCTGCTAACTGGAAGAAGAAAACAGAGGTTTGGGAGAAGAAGCTCCTGCATTTTGCCATTAGGAGTTGAAGATCCTGCAGTTTCCGATTCCGACGCGAGGTATGTTCAGATCCAGTGTAAACCATCTCGAAAGTTATTTTGGAAAAGGTGAATCGATATCGATTGTAAATAAATGCAGGAGGTGGTTGATTGTAAATATCTTTGCATATATTTACTGGGTAAATATATGCAAAGAGTCGATATCGATTGCATAAAATCGTCATCGACTGTTAACACAATCGATATCGATTGTAAATAAAATCGATATCGATTGCGTATCCAATCGGCACAAACTTTATAAACAATCGTTAACGATTGTGTTTCCAATCGTAATCGATTGAGTATCCAATCGTAATCGATTGAGTATCAAATCGATATCGATTGTTTCTAAAGTCGGTACAATCGGTAATGATTGGATATGCAATCGATTACGATTGGATACGCAATCGGTAACGATTGGATACGCAATCGGTAACGATTGGATACACAATCGATTACGATTGAATATCAGTTGTTTTGCTACCAATTTCTCATATTCATCCGTCTTATGACCCCTTTCTTCTCCTTCTTAAACAGGCGATGTCTGGTGTGAAAATTCTTCTTCTCTGTCACTTTGATGGACATACTGTGACAGCCCGAATTTCGGAACCCCGAAATCCGTGCCATCAGCAAGGCCTTCAAGGCCGTGCCCCGGGTTCCTTACGAAACATTGGTATATACAATCCAAAATTTTAATTGAAGCACTCATAGCTACAAAACTCAATAAAATAATTAAGGTGTCGCAAGGCAGTCCTTGTCCCATGCCATTTCATGGACATAAGAACTTACCCAAATGGTTGGTAATAACAGTTCATCCTAGGCGTTCTATCAAGGAATGGAAATTAAAACATTCAAAAGAAAAGAGGCTTGATATACCAAGCCATACATAGCACTCTCTCAACTCACTCTCAAAATATGCAGTGGGTTTCCTAGAAGAATTCCTCAGGAGGAGGTTCTGACTCTTCAGCACAAAATCAAGCCCACAGAATCGACTTCTTCCGAAGTCTCTTGCATGCTAGTCCTGGACTGCGACGGTATAGTCTAAGGGGGTGAGCTACATCCTAGCTCGTAGGAAAACAACAAAGAACATATAGATCAACCTTCACATATATCAGTAATTTAACAAGCATGGAATTATAAGGTAATCGCTTATGGACAACAATTTGAATAACAGGAAATACCCAATGATTTTGGTCGTTACTTAGAATGGTTTCGTTTAATCTCCTTATTTGTTTAGTTGTGAAATTTGGCCTAATCACTTAAATCTTAACTTAAGTAGTCCCCGAGCAATATAGCATCGAGCCCCGATGGAATACCCACCATCGTTGTCTAACTAGACAGTTATTACTATACGTATCCCCTGGGGATACTGCCCAAGCCCCTTTCTCATAGGTGGCGGGTCTATTCTCAATCTACATCCCTGGGATGTGTTATAAATGTACGGATTGGCCTGCATCCACGGATATCTGCCACGAGTCGTCGTGGGTATCCGCCAATTAACCTTAAATAATAAAAATATCAATGTGCTTTACATATAGTTATTCACCGTGATTGTGCTAATTATATTACATTAGGCCTTATCACATTACCTTCGCTTTCTCTGCTTGTTTTCATCTGCATCCAGGATGCCCCATACTCTATTGCACCTCTTTGATGAAACTACATGATTTTTCATCCCACGGGACCTCAAGATTTTCACGTTGTAACACACACACCCTTATCATGAGGGTTCATGAAATATATATGACTATTTAAAATGATTATACTACGCATATGAGTTCACGGGATAATGCACATGTTTCAAGAATATTCCCTACCTCGACGAAACTCAAGGCACGCCTGCTCGTAGAGGGTTATAATGCAACAAACCTACATTTCAAAAATAGGTTTAGAACAATCTAAAGTCATTGGGGTGTATGACCCCCAAGTTTCTTATATTCGAAAAACCAAGATCTGAGTGGTCACCAGACCTCGCTCGCGCAGCCACTTATCCTCGCTCGAGCGGTCACTTGACCTCGCTCGAGCGGTCTCTTGACCTCGCTCGAGCGGTTAAATCGCATCGCTCGAGCGGTTAAATCGAGCTTTCGAATTATTATTGTGGACCCTCGCTCGAGCGAGCTTCCCTTTAGTTTTGGGGACCGCTCGAGCGAGCCCAGAGTTATATTTTCTTCTATTCATCCTCGCTCGAGCGAGCCTTTTAGACCGCTCGAGCGAGGAACGATGATTTTGTTCCTCGATCGGATCGAGAACATGCTTCCTTCCTTCATGTTACCTTAATCTCATAAAAAGAAATATTCAGCCAACATTCTTCCTACTATTTAAAACATTCCTAGGCATCTATCATGTCTTTAACGTACCTCTGACGATGATTCACGCGCAAGTTCGATTCACGACTCGAAATTTTACTAGGCCAACAGGCCTCTAAGGTTCTTTCTTCCAGTCTCTTCCTCTAATCTCCTTTGCTGACTTGAGTCCCAACGAACCCTAGTTCTCTACTAGGCTCTTCTCTTCTTTCTCTCTATATTCTCCTTCTCTCTCTATTTAGGTTAGAATAGAATTACGTAAGGGTTCCTCTCTCTCTCTTTCACTTTTATATCTATAAGTTAGGGATATGCTAGTGTGTTTCCCACATACACACTTAGTGTCTTTGGTTCGTTTTGGTCTCCTTGTGAAACACATGTACCTATGTGTAAAGCATGCCGTGCACTCATCTCAAAAATCTGGGGTTGTGACACATACTGTAAACGATGATGGTTTGTATCAAGGTGGCTGCCGGAGGGTTATTACAATTTCAACGAGTATATCTTATGAACGGTTCAGAAGGTGAATTTCTACTGTCAGTTTTGTGAGAGTAGATGAAACAATTTCCATAAAGTTCTCTATGAAGATAGTGAACACCCCTGTGCTTGCCGACGTTTTGGATTCGAATGATTTGGCCACCCTATTTTCGTTTTATAAATCCGGGTCGGACATTATAAAGGTATTCATCATTAAAGAACCATCCTCCTTCCGATTCGAAGCTGAACAAGTACCTTTAGGTGAGACTAATTTTGTGAGTAACCATTCCTTCCAGCCATGTAAGTTTGAGGAGGAAGGACTTACATATGATACTATTGAGTTAGGTGATGACGACGATTTTACGGCAAACATATCCACCATGAAGACAATTATTGATCTAAACCATGCCCTAGTTGAATCATATGATGACCCACTACAAAATATGCATGGGGCACATTGTAGTCAAGAGTTAGACTACACGTCTCTAAGAGTGGGGGATGAAGACGATTTTCATCATATCTTTTTCGATGGATTCACAACTTGGATGACTCACGAATTATGTTCTACTATGCCATTGATAGGGATTAACGAAGGATCTCAACCCTATTTCCATACATATAATCACCCCTTCGGTGAAGGGACTAATCAACCATGTCAGAACCCGTTCGGTGAAGGGCTTAATCAGCCATGTCATGACCCGTTCCGTGAAGGGTCTAGTTAACCACATCAGAACCCCTTCGGTAAAGAAGGATCTAGTGAACCACCTCAAAACACTGTTGGTGAAGAGAACGTCGAAGATTATGATGATGAACCCGATGGGTTTATAAAAGAGGATCCAAAATGTTTTACGAGGGGCATTGATAATCCATTAGTAGATGGAGCTTAGGAAGTGTCAGAGACATCGGACGAGTCTTCCGATCAAGAGGTGGAAACCGAATATCGGAATTGGACGTTTGAAGTCAGAGAGATCTTTAGAGATAAATAAAATAGGGATATCTAGTCATATCTAGTCATAGATTGAAGCGCAGACCGCAAAATAGGGAGATGCATTACAAAGCTTTCAGTACGAATCTTACTACAAAAATTAAAATTATAATTTTGTCTACTAAATGCATCACAAGGGTATTGATCAGGTCAACCTCCCTCCACATGAATAGTCAAACCATGAGAAGTTCACAGATATTTACAATTATGCAAATCAGTTGAAAACACGTTTGACTACTAAAAAAATTAGACTAAAAGAAAATTGATTTGAAATATGGTACCCGACCCTAGCATTAGCCGGAGCGCTCAAGTAGCAAATCTGAAGTATCCAGTTCTTTCCCAGGAATTGGACATAAAAAAGAATCACAAATAATTATTGTGATTGAAAAAGTCACAATTTGTAAGATTGATTTGTAATAGTTAATGTCACCCAAGTGAAACCAACTCCAAATTTGGCAAAACAAATTTGCAAATTTCTTCAAGACTCTGGTTAACATTCTGAAACATAAAGCTAAATTTGTGACAGCTCGGATTTCCGTGCCGAGAAATCTGTGCCATTAGGATCATGCTCTGGATGATCCATAGGACAAATCACAGAGTGTCTGCTCGTTTAGCGGAAATCAGAGCAGACACTGTCCAGTAGTGGCAGATCGAGTCATCATATAGGGCTTTAAAAGAGAGAATAATTTGACAATGTATATATATAAAAATAAAAGAAAATACATCCTCAAAAAGGAACCAAGAAGAACCACTGGTGATGGACATCCATCACAAAAAAATAATGGTTCCAATAAGTGATTCCTATAAGATGTAAACAAAAGAAAATAAAGTATCTACAAAGTTTTAAGTACAAAATCGTGGCCACCAAAACCCCAATAATCCAAAATATATATAGATCCCAAAATATCCAGTCTAATCAAATACCCTAGCTACGGGTGGTGCTCGTCAGCAGGGGTATTGGTATTCTCCTCCTCAACCTCAGCCTCCGGATCAGGCTGGAAGTCATGGTCGCTCTCAGTGCCGGGAGCTCTAGCCTCAGAACCTGTTAATGCTATAGAAAACAGGGTGAGCTACATCTAAGCTCAGTAGAAGAATCTCAACTAAAATTGTACTGAAGATGTAAGATATGAATTGCAGATAGTATCTCAAAGCAGAAAATCAAATCATAATATGCAGACAGGATAAATTAAATGACATGTACTGAGTTTTCAAACAAGAACAGATGTTATACATATATATCATTTGTGACTTAAATTGTGGATATTTCTAACTTAAGAAACTCCCGTGAATATATAGCATGTGGTAATCAGGTGTATGCTGATAGAAAACCCCAACCAATTATCGTTCAAATGAACAATTTCAGGATGCAACAATGCCTCATCTACGGAGTGCAATTGTGCTGAGGAATTTTCAAAGTAGATACACAATTGTGTCAGGGCACGGATATACTGCCGAGTCGGTGGGGATCATCTGGACTAAATACTTAAAATCATATACACACATATGACCTCCAGAATCAGATAACAGAAATCAGAAACAGGCTTCAGAACACAGAAATCAAAATACAGGAATCAGAGATGACAGAGATTGATTGATATGTAAACATACTTTTAAAACAGAAATCAGGATACAGATGTGAAGGAATCATGAAATCATATTCAGATACATTTTTAGCTTGGATTTTTCCTACCTTAACAAATCTTTCTAAGCAAATCTAACGCCGTTCTAAAGCAATCCAAAAGTTCTTATCCAAGGCTTCCACTCTTAGTCTACATCACACATATGATGATGTATTAAAAATTGATCCTAATTATTAAAAATGTTAACGTATTTTAGTGTTTTCTCAAAATCGAGGTGAAAATGGGTAATTTTGTGTTGACTCGAAACTTGACCCAACTTCTCACTTCATTTTGACCCTCAAAATATTTTATTAAAGATTTAGTTAATTTATTAAAGAGTTATATCTCGTCGTACTCTTTTCAACGCATCAAGAATCGTATCAATCGGAGTTCGGGACAAAGAGTTATGGCCAAAATACAGAAGCTATATCGATACTTCAGTCAAAACGTGCTAACTTAGAACTTGGCCAAACTTCCAGCTCAATTTTGATTATCAAAATAATCTACTCATCAGTTAGGTAATTCATAAAAGTTGTAGATTTAGTTGTCCTCTTTCCAATGCTGCAAGAATCTCATCAATCGGAGTTTGGAGTAAAATGTTATAGCCAAGACACTAAAGCAGTATCGGCACAGTCAATTTGATCGATCAAACCATCATATTGATCGATCAATTTCACCCTTGATCGATCAACCATCACATTGATCGATCAATTTTACCCTTGATCGATCAACCCATCACATTGATCAATCAATCTTCAAATTGATCGATCAATGCTGTTGAGAATGAACTTCCAGCAAATAAACTTTTTGTTTTTATCATTGTATATATAATTTGATCGATCAATCTGGATGATTGATCGATCAATACCAAATTTGATCGATCAACCACCTAATTTGATTGATCAATGTCAAATTTGATCGATCAATCACCTAATTTGATTGATCAAAACCTTCAGAAATGCACAACCATAAAGTTTTATCATTTTAATCTATATTCATCAAAATCTTCTACGATCTTCATCGAATCACACACACATACACACTAAACTAAAACAATGATTTATTCTACAATCTAAACCATTAAAATCAAAGAAAACTAATATTTCTTCGATCGACTTCGCACCTTTATGAATCGTTGTCGAAAAGGGTTTTGAAACGAAACTTCCGAATTTCTACGGCGAATCCACAGAGATTGATCACAATGAACTCAAGATGACGTTGCTCATCCTTACGCGTCGATCTTAACCTCTTTCAAGCACAGAAACGATTGCGAGATGAAACGTTTTTTGAAAATGGGGTTTGAACGGTCGAAATTCACCAAAGGCGGGATTCAAGCGTTGATCGGCGTCGAGTGCTTCGTGAATAATGTAAATTTTGCGGCGCGATCATGATCTCATCATCAAAATCTCAAGAAGGACGGAAGTTTTCTCTTCTTTCTCTCTCTAGAAACCCAAACTCCAAAGCTTTGCAACCGGGTGAAGCTTCTTAGAGAAGCTTTGTCTTTTTATTAGCTAAAGGGCTTGGTTTCGGTGTTGAGCGGCACACGGTGCATCGGTGCACAACTTTCACACTAAAGGCCCAAACACACATTTAATTTAAACCTTAATCCGTCTCCACAAAGTTATCATAATATTATTTAAATATTTATTATCAAATAAAAATCTATGGTGACATCGGTTTTTGTGCCGATCACACACACGAGATCAGTTGAGTTCGGGTATAGTTTTACGGGTCATTACATTCTTCCTACCTTAAAGAATTTCCGTTCTCGAAAATCGATATGTCAGTTTTAAAAATGTATGAGTATTATTCAATATGCTTAAAAATTAGGGTCATTACATTTACTCCTCTCCAAAGGAATTTTCGCCCTTGGCAAATTTTTTCGAGACTTTGGTTAACATGTTGAGACAGAAAGGCAAATCTGATGAAATAACATGACAGTTGTCCAAGATTTTGGTCCTTAAGCATGGATTTCTTACTTGCCAAGACTTGTAACATATTGAGTCAGGAAGGAAAATGTGATGATATAGGATGAATTTTGACCAAGATTTTGGTTCTAAAAAATGGATGCGTGAATTGGCCGTCTGAACAAACATAAGGGATAGCAATCATATGAGTATGCTTGTAATATATATCTCTATATAGATACATGCATTCACATAATTCTAACTTACCAAAAAAATAATGGCTAACCATCAAATATTTGTATTCTGAATGCAATGGAGAAAGATCATCAATGACGTGTTGATGCATTCTTAGAAACCTTCCAAAGATCATATGCCATATCACCTTCTCAACCATCTTCAGATAAATGACAAATATATAAAACATAAATTGGTCGCAAGACTCGAAGCTGAGAAGAAATATTCCCTTGCAGCTTGTATAACAAGATTCTCCGCTTTCTCTGTTGCCAAAGAAATGTTACCTTTAAATAGTTCCTTGCAAGAGAGAATTTCCCAGCTTTTAGCAGTCCTTTTCATCTAAATGAGCTGTTAGAAAGAAGCTCATAGGTTTTGGGACCTGCCAAGAAACAAGTAAATTAAATAATTGAATTTCAAACTTTAACGGAACAGAAATTTGAGCCGACAATATTCAGAACGGGACATTTACGCTGGTCAAACAGTAATAGCAATGCAGCTTTGCAGCATCAAACACCATGGCCGAGAGCACTCGGTTTCGGCCTTCACCGAAACGAGAAATTAGAAATTTTCGGTAGGAGCTGAAAAATTCAAAATCTCGGCCGATAATTTGATTCAAATTATCAGCCGAGATTTTGGATTTTTTATTTTTTTAGGTCTTTTGTTTTGAATTTTTTTTTGTTCCCATTTATTTACCCGAGTTTCATTCCTTTACACTTGGTTTATTTTTTATATTTCTCTTTCTCCCATAGCTTGACAAAATTTCGCCGGATATTGTCAGAATTTGACGAAATCTGGTCGTATCGTATCGTAACTTACCGAATCTCATTGGATTTAGCCAAAAGTTGCCGGATTTTGACGGACTCCCGCCGGACTTTGATGGATTCTCTCCTAAAGCTACCGTTATTTACTGAATATCGTCGGATTTCTCTATATCTAGTTGTATCTCGCCGAATCTTCCCAGATTTAGCCGGATCTTGTCGAATCTTGCCGGATTTCGTCAAATATTGTCGATATCTTGCCGGATTTAGTCTCAATTGTTCAAATACATCGTCAAATAATGTGAACGAGTTAAAAAAATAAAGTTCGGCAAAGTTCGGAGCGAACTTCCGAAAATTTGACCAAAATTTGATCAATTTACGATTCGGGTGGTGAATGAAACTGAAACCGAAACCGAGTTTTTGATCCATGTTCTAGAAAACTATATTATTCTTGTCACTGATTACAATGAGCCAGTAATCAGCGATGGTTCTACAGAGTGCTCTGAGGCCTTCCCAAGGGACATGATAGGTGGTATCTATCCATTGATTGATAGAGTCATCAACCTACTAAGTAGTGGTCCAAACAATCCGGCCTGGCCTGGGCTAAGTCCGCTTCAAGCAAGGCTGGGAAGTTAAGAGGGTGGACCCAAGGCCAGGCCCAGCATGATTCGGGAAAAAAACATACGAGCCTAAATCTACCGCAATTTTATTTTATTTTTTGCTTTCTGGTTGGTTGGTTGGTTGGGGTCGCCAAGATTTAAGCCTCATATCATGACCTGCACTCAGGCCTATAGCTGCTTCCAAAGACTAGACTGAAATGTACGAAGCCTTCAAACCCGTCTGCCAGCCAGTTTGCACCCTACTACTAGATGTTTTGGAAGATACCCCTTCCATATATTTTTAGCCTTCACAGGACAAACCATCGTGCACACGTAGGGGTGAAAATGGGTCAGGTCGATCTGGACCAAACCCAAGAACCGACCCGATTATACCCGAACTGGACCTGATCAAATGGCCCCGGTTGAAAATTGGGTCCAGGTTTGGTATATGTTGGAGACCTGACCAGACCCGAACCCGGACCATGTTGTACTTGAGTTGGGTCCGGTCCTTTAGATTTCAGACCCGAACCCGACCAGCTTCAGACTTGATTGAGACCCGAACGTGTATACATTTGTGTTTTGGATTTAATTAGGTACATTATATTTGTATATTGATTCTTTTCTTTAAAAGAGTTAAAATTCTATAGACGTATAGAGAGTGAATATAGGACAAGAAAATAATAAGGTAATATGAGTAGCATCCCTCTTAAATGGGTCATTGGCTTAGCCTATATATTTAATATTTTAGCTATTAATCTAGTTAGTAAATTAATTAGTTAATGCTTGTATTAATTTCTATAAGAATGTATCTGCACATTAGTTCTTGCATTTGCGAGCACCACAAACTAATAGATTATTCCTGGGCCCACATCCAAACCCGACCTACACCCAGCTCGGACCCGACCTGATCTTCAATGAGCTAGATCCAGGTCTACCTCGACCCAGACCCAAACCCTAAAAGGAGCTATGATTTTATTTTTGGACCCTGCCCGAACCCATTTGCACCCATATGCACATGGACTTACCACAAACAAATATATATATATATATATATATATATATATATATATATATATATATATATATATATATATATATATATATATATATATGATGCCAGGGGATATGGGTTGGAATGCAAGGTGGATTCATGCATTCCAGTCAGGTGGGGTCCATGTGGAAACTGTCAAGGGGATCAGGTGAGACAGAAACTTGTCCATGCATGATTAGAGGTCACTCAAAAATTTTGGGTATGATCTGATGCATATCCACCGTCCAAAATGTGGTCATGGAGCGGAAAATTCAATGCACCAAAATATGTGGGCCGTTACCCAAACTTTAGCCACGATTTTGACCACTAAAAAACTTTTTATTATTATTATTTTTTTTCTAGATCACACGTCAGATGGCACCTGATCAGAAAATGGGTGTTGTTTAGGGATCACTTAGCGCGTGGCACGTGATTCGGGATTGGAATGCACGGATTCATTCATGCATTCCAACCTATATGCCCTTTTCCCTATATATATATATATATATATATATATATATATATATATATATATATATATATATATATATATTCATCATTTTGACTATTCTTTTGCAAAATACAAGTGGACGCACAAGCATCAACCATCCATTGTGATGTCCCACAGATTAACACTTGATTCTAGATCACTTCTTTTGGTACTTTGGTTAGAATATTATTTAAATATTGGGCCTTAGGCCATTGTTTTGTCCTTTTGATATCACACGAGGAACCATTATTGTGAACCACTATTTTAGGTGTTGGATTGGCCATCACCGGCGGTTCTTTCTGGTTCCTCAGAGTGATATATTTTTTTGTTGTTAAAAGCTTTTATTTTTTATTATTCTATGCTTTGCCTCTATCTTTAGATTATTGTTATGTTGCCGGCTTCTGTTTGTTACGGCTTATTGAGAAATCAATAAGTTGATGAATAAGCCTTTCCTATACCTTAGGGATTGGAAAAGTCGGGTCGTCACAGTTTGTATCAGAGCAAGGCTCTAGGTTCAGAGTCTTAAGACTAAGGGTTGGATTGTTTTTAACAATCAATACTAATCAATTGTTATTGTTTTTCAACAATGACAGATCAGCATGCCTCCGCGGTTTAGAGGCAGAATCCGAGGTAGAGAAGGACCTCGGATGGCACGTATAGAGGAGATTGATGAGGGCGTAGGCACCTCACATGGCAGAGGGAGAGTCGCATCTGGTCCTAATGCAGATCCTTTGGGAGCTGCTAGGCCTGAAGGGGGAAATGTTGACCAGGTGTTGGCAGCCTTGGCCAACAACATGGCTCAACAGACGGCAGCCATAGACCGACAGACTGAGATGCTGGCAACCAGACATCAGCCAGGAGGATTCGCCGAGTTCAGGAGGATGAGACCTCCTACATTCTCAGGGCAGACGGATCCGATGGAAGCCGAGGCATGGCTTGATGAGATAGAATAGATTTTTGAGGTGTTACAGTGTACAGATGTTGAGAAGGTACGCTGGGCATCCTTCAAACTTTTAGGCGAGGTCAGTCCGTGGTGGAAGTCTGTTTTTAGGATGAGAGAGCAGGACTACCCCAATATTCCATGGACTTGGGCAGAGTTCGTGGAGACATTCAACGATTAGTATTTTGCAAAGATCGTACGCAATCAGTGGGAAGTCCAGTTTATTAAGCTGAAATAGAATGAGATGTCCGTGCGCGAGTATGGCGCAGAGTTTGATAGACTTTCCCGATTTGCACCCTTACACGTGGCCACTGAGCTGATGGGGGCTCAGAAATTTCAGAGAGGATTGAGGCCGAATATTCAGAAGAGGGTGTCGATGTGGGAGATTGAGACGTATGCGGGCGTCATGACAAATGCTCTCATTAGAGAGGAAGACATTCAAAAATAGTATCTGAGGCGAGAGCAGAGAAATGGCCAGAGACAGTTGAGTGCTTCAGAGCAGGTGGACAAAAAGCCGAGGTTCTCTGAACCTCCTCCCTATCCTAGTCAGCCATCTTATTCCAAACCGGCTGCTGCTTCAGGACCAGTGTCGTCTTTCTATCAGAGACCGTAGAGTTCGTCACCAAGGCGACCTTTCAGAGCAGGGAGCACTACTGCGAGTGGAGCTTCTGTGGCTCAGGGTTCAGTGCGGGGATCAGCTGTTACTCCTGTTTCTACTCTAGCTTGTGCAAGATATGGGAAACCACATAAGACGAAGGATTGCCGACGGAACACTAGAGAATGCTTCAGGTGTGGACAGATTGGTCACATAATCAAGGATTGTCCTACAGCTGAAGAAGGACAGACTACGTTAGTCTCTACGCAGAAGTTGATGCGACCTATAGTTCAAGGTCGGGCTTATGCGGTGACTGCACAGGATGCCCAAACGTTGAATGACGTGATCCAAGGTATCATTAATATTGAAATTTCAATTCTGCATTGATTATATTATTTAAAGTTTAAATTCATTTAAGTAAAATTTTAAACAACATTGGAATCATTGCATATAATTAACAAACTTTTTAATAAAGGTACCCTTATGATGAGTCGTCAAGGCGACCTGAGTAAAATTGAAGCACGAGTACTTATAGACCCCGGGTCTACACAGTCGTTTATTACTCCTCTTCTCTCAGAGAAGTTGGGTATCACTCCCGAACCCCTTGCTTTCATTTTGGACGTAAAGATTCCTACGGGAAGTTTATTATGCACTGATACAGCATGTCAGTCAGTCATTGTGATGATTGATGAGAACGAGACAGTGACTAACATGATTATGTTGAGCACGGAAGGGTTCGACGTTATTCTCGGAATGGATTGGTTGGCAGCTTATCACGCAAGCTTAGACTGTCTATGGAAGATTGTGACCTTCCGACCGCTAAAGTGAAAATCCTTCCGATTCTGTGGAGTGAAATCAAAGGTTGCGTCGTTGATTTTAGCCATTAAGGCCGAGCGCATGATGAAGAATGGTTGTAGCGGGTATCTAGCTTACTTGCAAGATTCTACAGAAAAAAAGAATGACTTGGCTCTTATCACGATGGTCTGCGAGTATCCTGATGTCTTTCCAGAGGACTTACCTGGATTACCACCTGATAGAGAGATTGAGTTCGCGGTCGAGCTAGCCCCGGGTACAGAACCGTTATCTAAAGCTCCATATCGGATGGCGCCTGCTAAGTTGAAAGAACTCAAGGAACAGCTTCAGGAGCTGTTAGACAAAAGCTTTATTCGACCGAGTGTTTCTCCTTGGGGTGCACCGATTCTTTTTATGAAAATGAAGGATGGATCGGTGCGTCTGTGTATCGATTATAGGCAGCTCAACAAGATGACGATTAAGAATCGTTATCCTCTTCCGCGGATAGATGACTTGTTTGATCAATTGCAAGGTGCATAGTTCTTTTCGAAGATTGATCTGAGGTCAGGCTATCACCAGCTCAAGATCAAGGCGGAAGATATATCGAAGACTGCGTTTCGGACTCGATATGGCCACTACGAGTTCTTAGTGATGCCTTTTTGGTTGACAAATGCGCCTACATCTTTCATGGGCCTGATGAACCGAGTGTTCAAACCACATCTTGATAAATCTGTGGTGGTTTTCGTAGATGACATCCTCATCTATTCGAAAACCTGAGAGGAGCATGTGCAGCATCTGAAAATGGCTCTTCAAACACTCCGGGATCATCAGTTGTATACCAAACTCAGTAAGTGTGAGTTTTGGCTCGAGCAGGTCAGTTTCTTGGGCCACGTGTCTCTGAAGCGGGTATCTCAGTGGATCCTACAAAGATCGATTTGGTGGTGAACTGGGAACAGCCTACGACAGTTACAGAAGTCCGAAGTTTTCTTGGTTTGGCAGGGTACTATTGGAGATTTGTCGAGGGTTTCTCGAAGATATCGGGTCCACTTACGCATCTCACGAGAAAGAATGCGAAGTTCGATTGGACAGAACAGTGCGAGCAGAGCTTTCAAGAGCTGAAGCGTCGATTGACTACGACATCAGTACTTGCTATACCTTCCGATAGCGGAGGCTTCGCAGTGTACAGTGATGCTTCCTATGGCGGATTAGGCTGTGTGCTTAATCAACACGAGCAGGTCATTGCATATGGTTCTAGGCAGTTGAAGGACCATGAAAGAAACTATCCGACGCATGACTTAGAGTTAGCAGCAGTTATATTCGCCATGAAGATCTAGAGACATTACCTCTACGGTGAGATATTCGATATATTCACCGATCACAAGAGTCTCAAGTACCTATTCACTCAAAAGGACTTGAATATGAGGCATCGACGATGGATAGAGTTCTTGAAGGACTACGATTGCTCGATTCAATACCATTCGGGAAATGCGAACGTTGTTGCTGATGCTCTTAGTAGGAGGTCTTCATCACAGTTGTCACATCTTGTTAGCCGGATTTAGAGATGGAAGCTTTTGGAAGATATGGCTTTGGGCAGCTCACAGTTCTATGTGAAAGGCTCGGGAGCATTGATGGCTACACTTGTATTGCGCCCTACGCTCTTCGAGAATATCAGGAAGCTTCAGATGACCGATGATGAACTGATGGCGATCAGACGAGATGTGGAGAATGACAGCAAGAAGGATTTCTCCATTCGAGCGCATGACCGAGATGGTTCGGTTGATTCACGAGCGGCTGCGAGTAGCTCAGAGTCGTCAGAAGAGTTACGCCGATCTCAAACGGAGACACGTAGATTTTAAGGTAGCTTTCACTATATTAATGTGTATTTCATCACTTGATACATATTCCACGTGAAAATTGGCGCTAATACTTGATTTTCAAGTTGGCGAGAATGTTTTCATTCGGATTTTACCTACGAAGGGCGTTATGCGATTCGGGAAATGAGGGAAACTGAGTCCTCGGTACGTTGGGCCCTTTGAGATATTGGGCCGAGTCGGAGAGGTTGCATACCGCGTGGCGCTACCGCCGCAATTGTCAAGCATGCACACGTCTTCCATGTGTCGATGCTGCGTCGATACATACGTGATCCGACTCACGTACTTAATTACCAACCCATTGAGCTTCAGGATGGTTTGACGGTGATTGAGGACCCGGTTCAGATCTTGAATCGCAAGGAGCAGATCCTACGCACGAAGAGGATTCCTTTGGTTCTCGTCCGATGGAGGAATCATACGCCGGAGGAAGCCACCTGGGAGCGAGAGGCTGAGCTCCGAGACCAATTCCTGACCCTTTTCGTTTAGATTTTTGGGATTTTGTATATGGACTGTATTTTTGCCTTTCAATCATGTACTTGTTATATAAATATAATAAATTATTTTTTTTTCATTCCTTTATATATTAAATTTATTGAAAGGTCCCTAGTATATGTAAATCGATATATTTTGGAGATTCAAAACCGAAATCGGGACTTTTTACTCCCTATTGTACTTGTAATTTAAAACGGGCCTTTTGTTAGTTTTTTTTTTTCAGTAAATTTATAGGTTAATTTCGGCGTTATTAGTGACAGCATAGTCGGGTGCCATACATACACTGAACTGGGCTCTAAGGAAGTCATTTTGGACCCAAGGATTCGACCTCATCTTCAAATTTTTGAATTTTTAAAGGAAAACAGACCTCAAGAAATTTGAGGGTCGAATTTCCAATTCGAGGGTCGATTTTCCATGAACAGTACCCAAGCATTTTAAGTAAAAATTCAGGCCTGAGAAATTTCTGGAGAAATTGAGGGTTGATTTCAAAATCGAGGGTCGATTCGAAATTCGACCCAGGAATTTGAAATCGAGGGTCGATTTTCTCGATTAAATGGGGGTTCTGTTTTGTTTTGGCATTTCGTGTTTGAACAACAGAGGGTTAGGGCTTAGGGTTCTTGAGGGTTTTTGGATTTTTGAGGCTTCTTTTCCAAATTTTTGGCCGAACCAAAGGGGAAATCGACTGCAAAGTGCAAGGGCCTTGGATTTCACCCATTGGAACCGGATTGGGGCTTTTCTCAAGGTATAAACCCTCTATATTGTGGATTAAAGTACATTTTCTGCACATTTTTTTTTTCTATCTTGCTTTTGTAATATTATGGGACCTAACAAGCAAGCTCCCATTCGAAATCCAACCTCTAAATGACCAGCTTCAAAGGTTGCGTCTTTAAGCCGATCTAAACAACCAGCCCCACAGCCCGATCAACCACCTTCTCAGTCGGCTCCACCAGCCCCACAGCCAATTCCACCACCTGTGTCCCCTCCAATCCGGGAGCAACCCAATGAATTTTGGAGCATAAAGGGCTTCGCCACTGAGTATGTATTTCACAGAGAGTTGTTTGATCAACAAACAACCACTCAGTCGGCGGCGGAATATTTAGAAAAAGCCCAATTGATTTTCCTTTGTACAGCCTTTAGTGACCATTTTTACCCTCGTTTGGTGTGCCTATTTTATTAACACATGCACCGCGAGGATGGTAAGAAAATATATACTTCAATTGACGGACGAGATTATACCTTTGACCTAGAGGACATTGCTGTGGCAATGCGTTGCCCTATGGCACATTCTAAGACAATGGGATTGGGTCCTCCTTTCCCTAAACCTGTCCTTTTTCACGATGTTATTACCCAAATGACCCAGGGTCGTCATGGGTCGGGTAAATCTATTGTCCGTACACACATGCCCGACTCTATGTGGCTTTTGGACAAAATCTTCAAGACAACCCTGTACCTGTTTGGTCACAAATCTGTGCGTGTCGATCCCCTCCAGCAGATTCTCTTTGCCGCTTACAAGGAGCGTTGGTTTAGCACCCCTGAAATTATTTTGAAGGGAATTATTAAGGCTCGGGAGAAAATGGGGAAGCAAGTGAAGAAACCGAAAAAGGGCATTCCCTATGCTCGTTTGATTTCCGTTAATTGGGGTCAGACCTATAGAACCGAAATCTACTAACGGTCTTAAAATGTATAACCTCATCAATTGTGGTCAGACCTACGGTAGACTTGTTAAGACTCCCAAGGAAGCAGTACTTCCTGATGAGGAAGATGAGGACGAGGACCCGACACATGTTACCCCAGAGACTGCTGCACCTGCTCACCCCCCACAGAGTGACATACTCACACTCTCAGAGTTCACCCGACAGATGACTGCTGTGAGCCAGCAGATCCAGGAGCTCGCACAGCATACCCACTCTATGAGCCACGAGTTGCAGATACATGGCGGGGCTTTGACGTATCTCATGCAGTACGCCTTCCCCACCGATTATGCTACTTATATGGCCGACATCCGAGCGTCCGTTCCCCACCCTTCGACATCTGGAGCAGGTCCTAGCATGCATACCGATGAGGGTGTTGTTGGTGCGGATGATGGCACTGATGATGATGGGGATGGTGATCAGGATCAGGCTGGTCCATCTGCAGCGGGGGCATTTTAGTGTTGCATCGGGGGTTGTTATATTTTTTTTTGGATATATTGGGGCATGTATTTATATTTCATGCATGGATTATTTTGGGACCTGGTGGTCCTACTTTTGTTATCGTTTATATTCTTGTTTTGAACTTTTGACCTGCTAGTTAATTTTGTTTTGTCTGGTATATTGTGCCATGGACCTTGTCATGTATATCTATTCGTGGTTTTATCTTATTCTTGTGGATTTCGTTATATGGGTTTGCATTGTCAGTTTAATTTCTGCTTCCATATGGTGGGATCATCTTCTTCTTGTGGATTCTGTTTTTGCTTGCACATTTGTTGTTTTCATGAGTCACTTTGCGACGGTTTCCAGGCACGTGACACTTGGGGTGTAGGCATCCATGTATGGATGCAATCCACTATGGCCCTTCGGGTGCCACATGCAGTACATCCAGGTAACTACGGATCTCATCCCTTGACTTGCGTGCCCTGCAAGACCAGCGCACGGTGAGCCATGTTTTCCTTTTCATTTCGTTGTATGATATGAGTTGCATTACATTTTCGCGAATTTAATTCCTAAGGAGGGGAGAATGTAATATCCCTGATATTTTGGCCTATTTTTCGTTTACCTCGATAAGCTTGTCCGAAAATTATTAAGAGATTTTTCTGGATTTTTGGTTAGTTATGTGTTTGATGAGAATATTGACCAAGGGTTTTTGTCTCGGGCCTTGTGAAAGTCTTATATGCGTTAACATACGCAATAAGTCCCATGTTTGTGTTTAGCACCAGAAATTTTTACAAGTTAAATGGATAAGTTGTAATTAGAAAAAAATCTAGATATTATGTTTTGTTTTGTATTATAAGAGACAGATTTGGAAGAGAGATTACACTTCTCTCTCTCTCTATCTCGGTTGAATTTGAATATAGGAACTTTTGCCTCTCCACTTGATTTTAGATCTTAGATCTTGTGAGATTTGAAAATTCCCTCCCCATCCCAACAGTTGAAAAGCTCCATACTAAAATTCTGATCGGTTTGAGCTATTGGAAGAGAAGGATAGGGGAGTGGATATAAAAATGTGGATCTGACCTGTGCACTAAAGAGAGGTTTAAGTGGACCAAGTGGGAGGCTCGGGTCTATTAAAATCTTCATGTTTGGTTTCGGTGCGTGATTTGGTGCAACGGAAGCAACAGATTAAACTATAAGAGGTAGGCCTTTAAACCTCCTTGTGTCATTTGAATTCATATTCTGTTTACAATAGTTTATGGTGTTTTTATTTTGGATAAGAAGGTTGTGGTTGAATGAGAAAGAAAAGAGTTCAGAGATGAAAATTTTGACAAACACAGACCTGAAGGAATTCGAGGGTCGAATTTGAAATTCGACCATCGATTTGAAATTCGAGGGTCGAAATGTGATTTTTAAGGCCTGATGTAGTTTTTGAAATTCGAGGGTCGAATTCCAATTTGAGGGTCGAATTTGGAATTCGACCATCGAATTGAAAATCGATGGTCGATTTTCTAATTCTCATGCCTGATGCAATTTTTTGAATTCGAGGATTTGAATTCGACCATCGAATTTCAAATTCGACCATCGAATTCAAATTCGAGGGTCGATTTTTGTTCTGTTTCTGTCCTTCAAAATTTTGGCTAAAAATTTTATAGGTAGACTTTTAGTTTGACTTTTGGTCCTATATTAACACTAAGAGTGCTAATCTTTGTAGGTTTTGAATATTGGGAGTCCTTGGTGAGGACTGCTTATGCTTGTTTTTGAACCTTCTTTGTTGAGGTAGGGGAACCCTACACATTATTTGCATTCTATTATAAGTAGGGACTGTTTTGACTGCTTGATAAGAAGCATAAATTTTAAGAACAATTATTTGAAAACAGCATGAATAAGAATCTGAAAATATGATACAAATCAGAAATTTGGAAACTTTGTTATGACTAAGAACTTTGAAATTTGAACCTCAGAACCTCAGTTAATTTTTGAATCACTACGTCAAAATGAGGAAAAAACTACTATAGCAGCATAAAATAAACCACTGCTTAATATAGTGGTGCAACATACCACTGTCTAAAATAATGGTTTCTTAAGTTAAATCAGTCGTCACGTGCGTGTGATGTCATCATCACGTGCAAAACCATCGGGCCTCCCTTGAAATCAATCGGGCCTCCCTATTTTGTTTTTATCTCCTAACAAAACACCTCTCTCTCAACGCTTATCATTTTCTCCCTAAAACCTACCCTTCCTCTCCTCTTCCTCTCCCCCGACGATCTCTCTGCTCCTCTCACGAGCACCATCGATCTCTCTGGTCCTCTCCCCCGACGATCTCTCTAGATCTCTCTCACAACGATTCTCTGGCGAAATTTTGATAGGGATCTCCACCGTTTGATTCACTGTCGTCAACTATTTGCAGGGGATATTTACATCTCTGTCAATCACCGATCGGAGAAATCCTGCGACGATCGGTAACCTAACCAACCTCAAGCGATCGAACAAAGCGAGCGATATGGAGATCAATCGCATTTTGATTTCATTTTGGTCACTTTCGTCTCTCGATGCCTTTGTTTTGGCATTTTTGGGATGATTTTGACCTAGATCGGGGTTTTATTCTTTGATAGAGTCGATCTGCCTGATCTATTATTTGATTTTGGTTTCGTGCTTGATCTGCCTGAAATCAATTTGATTCTATTATAAGGATTATTTTTTCTAGCATATGCTTGAGATTTGATCGCCTTCAACGATTGCCTCTGGATTTTTAACTTTTGTAAATATAGTTTCATTTTTTTTTGAGGTTTGATGTAGTTTCTAATGGAGATTATGGTTTCTCAAGGGTTTTTTATCTCCTGATTTGGTTTAAAGAAATAGAAATTTGAAATGGTTTCTCGTACTAGTTTGAGGTGATTTTATTGAGAAGTTTTGGTTGATTACCATTTCAATATGTAGGTTTTAGTTAGATTTAATTTCAAGCTTCAATCGATTTGAACTACGAGAAGTTGTTTAATGATCTAAAGAGTTGCGAAATTATTTATGTTTTTGTTGTTAAATTGATGGTTGTAAGGGTAATGGAGAATCATTGTTGGATCTTGGCACCTTTTTGAAAGCGATTTCACAAATCAACACGTGTCGATTCGATGCCCATTTTCAGTTAGTTCACATGTTTGAAGCTTCGAGTTTGAGTTGTTTGAGTTACTACTTTGGGTTTCGTTTCCAATAACTTTCGTTGTAGAGATCGATTGGTTCGCGTGATTACCTTGAAGGTAAGAGATTCCTCCTTTTAAACGAAAGACCCTATATTCATTAATCGAAAACGATCGATATGCACTATTAATTTCAAAGATTCTCTTATTCGGTTTCATTTATTGATTCAAATTTGAGGTTTTAGGACTTGATTACGAGATGAAATCGATCTCTGTTTATAGTTCAAGAGTTTGGATCACAGTTTGAAGTTAAGATCAACTTCATTGGAAAAAAAGTTTAGATTTTGATCACCTTATTTGATTTAGTGTTGCTAAATTTACAAAAATTTTGATGTTAAAGGTCAAAATCCTGAGAGGCCGAGTTGGGTTAAAAATCCAGATTGGTTTATTAAATGGGTGTGTTTCAGGTATATGTGTCTTCTCTACCATATATTTTTAACAAACTGTAGTCCTACACAACTCATAACCTCGATCGATTTCGCTAATTCGGTTGGATTGGGTTCGTGTTTAGAGTTAAATAGTGTGATTAGGAGATTGTTTTTGAGGAGATTGCTTTTGAGGAGATTACTATATATATATATAAAGTGAAAAATATAACAATTAGTTGGCATATGAGAAAGAGAGCCATTTATGGCCAAATGACTCTTCTGTCATAAACTTTCCCTTTCCTAATAATTTTTAGTAGAGAAAAAATGCACGTCTTCACTAATCATGGAAGCTGTGCTTATAAGTTACAACTAGAGAGAGAGAGAACAAAAAAATGTAAGTCTTTTCTGCTGCTTTAATAATTATATGGTGTCTTTGTATATGAAGTTCTAAGCTTTTTTCCAAACTAAGGCAAGAAGGCATCTAATATAAGTGCCTCTGAGCCTCTCCAACTTCTCTAATAAGAGTAGTTGAGCTTGACATTTGGTAATCAATTATTTGATCAATTAATTAGTGCAATCGTATGTACCACTATGTAAATGAATTGGGTATAGATGTGTCGAAAATTGTAAAAGGAAGAGAGGTTTGTTGTTGAGGACAAAGTGCAGGCGGCTGATGTGACTGACTGTACCGACCTGATTTAATTGAGTCTCACTGAACTTGCAACCAATTACATCATGTCACATCAGACGTTTGTATATTGTCTGCAGAAAATCTGAAATTTTTTTTTTTTTTGGAAATTACTTTGCTAGAAGCAGAACTGATATCTTAATTCTATAATTAAATGAAGGTTCGGCAAAGAAGCAGGTTAATTATGTAATTATTTAATTATTTATTATTATTATTATCATTAGTATATGCTCTTCCAAACAAAATATTCCGGTTTCCCCGGTATTGAGACAGTTAGAGTTGCATGAATGTGTAGATAATTAGTTAGAATTATAGTAGCATGAATGTGTAGATAATTAGATTGCAATAGAGTTGTGCATTTTTTGTTGAACAAATTGTCACTTTTAGTTTTTAATGGCTAATATTATTGATACTTGTCTTTTCCCTCAATTCTCCTACTTGAGTTTTTTTTTTTTTTTTTTTTTTTTTTTGTAGAAGATGCCTCCAGCAATCCCATACAAAAAATGGATGACAATAGTAGAACGTCTGTCTTCTGAATATCTCGATGGCGTTGCATCATTTATTTTGTTTGCAAAACAAAATGTTGAGGATGCTAATTGGTGTTGTTGTGCGTTAAATGTCGAAATTTTCAAAAGCATAACCTTGAAACCATTATGGAGCATTTAATTTGTGATGGCATGGATAGTTCGTACACGACGTGGACGTATCATGGGGAGTCGTCTTCTACAAATCGTGTCGACGTTGGGGTTTCTAGTAGTTCAACTAGTAACCAAAATAATGATATGTTTCCAAGAATGGAAGAAATGTTGAACAACACATTTGGACATGTTCATCTTGAAGACTTACCTGAGGATGAAGATGATGATCAGGATGAAGGTGATGATCAGGATCCACATGATTTACCTGAGGATATGGAGTACAGTAATTTGAAGAAACATGCATTAGAACCACTATATCCGTCATGTAAGGGTGAGCATACGAAATTGTCAACTACAGTTGAGTTGTTGAGTATGAAGGCTAGACATCAGTGGTCTAATAAAAGTTTCAGTTATTAAAAATGCTAAAAGAAATTTTGCCGTGTCAAATACTTTTTACCGATAGCACCTACGATGCAAAGAAGTTAGTTAAGTCTTTCATGAAACATGAGATCATTCATGCTTGTCAATGATTGTATATTATATTGAGAGATCATCGATAAAATGAGTGTCCGACATGTGGTGAGAGCAGATGGAGACCCGTGGAAGCTTCAAAGCCAAATTTTAAACAATTACCGTCGAAGAAGTTAAGATACTTTCCACTAACCCAAAGACTTCAAAGATTATATAGTGTACCTTGGATTGCAGAGGCGATGACATGGCATGCAAATGCAATTGAAAATGAAAGTTACATGGGTCATCCAGTGGATTCTTCAAGTTGGAAATCAATCAATGCTCGTTGGAGTGACTTTTCTCTTGAAACACGTAATGTTCGTTTAGGACTTGCAACAGACGGATTTAATCCTTTCGGAAACAAGAGTAATTCTTATAGTTCTTTGGCTGTTATGATTGTTCCATTTAATCTTCCTCCATCTATGTGTATGAAAAGAGTTTACAATGTTAACTCTATTAATTCCAGCCCAAAAGGTCCAGGCACAACATTGATGTCTACTTACGTACCACCGATTGCGAGTTAAATGAATTATGGTCCGGTGCTACAACATATGACTCTTATAAAAATCTATGTTTAACATGAAAGCAATTCTATTATGGGCTATACATGATTTTCCATATGGCCATCTTTCGGGATGTAGGGACGTGAGGAAAGTATGGTTGTCCTGTTTGTAGTGAAGAGGTTGATTCGACATGGTTATCACATGGAAAGAAATATCATATGGGCTACTGAAAATTTCTTCGATATGAGTCATCCTTCGAACTCAAAAGTCACAGTTTAATGGGAAGGAAGAACATAGAAAGCATCCCCACCGGTTGAGTGGTTCAAGTACTATGCAAAATGAGGTGTATCAAAAGAATTTGGAAAGGTAGCAAGCAAGAAGAGGAAGAGATCCAGATCGAGCATGAAAAGAGCAGTGCATGGTCAAAGAGATCAATCCTATATGATTTACCATATTGGAAGGTGGATAATTAATATATTTTATTTTTCTAATATGAAATTTATACTTCACTTCACTCAAATATTAACACATCTCCTTTATGTTTGTAGGATATTCTTATTCGTCATAATTTGGATGTAATGCATGTGGAAAAAAATGTCACAGAGAACCTAATTGCTACAATTATGGACACAAAGGGTAAAACCAAAGATGGTGTTGAAGCGTTATGATCTCAAAGATATGAATATAAGGAAAAATTTGTGGCTGGAAGAAAATGATAAGTTGTATTGTCCCAAAGCTCCATTTTGTTTGTCACGAGGAAAAGAAATAATTTATAAAACCTTGCACACTTTGAAGGTTCGAGTTGGATACAGTGGAAATTGGAAGGACAAGGTACGTTTGAAGGAATACCAACTCAAAGGCATGAAGTCACATGATTATCATATCCTCATGCAACAGTTATTGCCAGTCATGCTGATGCATGCATTCAAGAAAGAGAAACCATTGAGAGTGCTATTCGACAATTGTCAATATTTTTAATGTCCTATGTTCTAAGGTTATCTCGTGTTGACCTTTTGAACATGAAAAGGCATATAGTCAAAACACTATGTGTATTTGAAAAGTACTTCCCGCCGTCATTTTTTGTTTCTATGATACACCTTCTTGTTCACTTAGCAGAGGAACCCCTTGTTTGCGGGCCTCTCCGATATCCATGGATGTATCCTTCCGAGAGGTAAATTATTGGAGTAAAATTAATAACTTCTTTGACTTAATACCGTTAACATTGATATCTAATTGAAAAATGTGATGATGACATATAAGCATTATGTGAAAAATCAAACATATCGAGGGTGTATTATGGAGCAATATCTCATGGAAGAATGTATGAGGTATTGGATGGAATATGTGCCACATTTTTTCAGAGGAGACCATAAGAAAGGAGAAAATGCGTTCGTGGAACAAGATGTTACTGTTGGGTACCCTAGCGATGGAACTGGAATAACTTATCTTCTTCAACACGTGCGATGAACAAATCGTAGATGGGTTCTAAAGCATTATCCAGAAAATATTGAGTGGGAGAAGTAAGTAATTTATTTTATATTTTTAAATTATATATTTTATTTTAAAAATGATATAATATAATTAAGAGTTAATATTTACAGGAAGTATCAGGCTTATCTTCAAGATCTCAAGTCACAATAAGCATCGGAGGGACAACTACATTCCTTGGTTAAGAAAAGAATTAGAAAATGAAGAAAATTCTATCATGAAGAGCCTTCGATGGTCCAGACTTCAATGCCATATCATATAATGCTTACATGATCAATGGTTACCTTTGTACCGCATCGAAATGAATAAAAGCACACAAAATAGTGGAGTATCCATGAAGGCTTTAACTAGCTTGGTCAAGTCACGAAAGATAAGAACCATGTGGAAGAAGAAGTTACTTATTATGGTATTACCAAACAAATACTTGAGTTAGATTATGGTTACTTTAAAAATTTTCATCGTGGATCGGGCTCAGATAGAAGATAAAAAAATGGTTGTGTGGTTGACCTTAAACTGGGTTAGTGTTTGTTAATCTTAGGAGATTTATGAGGATTTCACATGAAGATGATGAGCCGTTATTCTTGCCTCTCAAGCCACTCAAGTCTTCTATTGTAAAGATCAAACTAGGGATGATTGGTATGTCGTATTGGATGCTCCAAAGAGATTGACTCATGTAGATGCCTATGAAGATCCCTTAGCACTTGAAGGAAGACCGAAAGCAGATGCTTTAGCATTGGCATTAGCAACTGATGTTGTGGATGAGGACGAGGACGAAAATTAATCTAGTTCTTTCATATTGTTCACTTGAACCTTATTTCTTCTATCCAATAATTGTAACAAAAGAATTACTTATATTTCTTGTTGTTGATTTTCCTATTTTAATGTTGTTATAAGTTAGCTACAATTTTCAATTATCTTATTAATGCATTTTATATCCTTAAATGATAGTTTGATCAACAACTAGAGTTTGCCAATGTTTTCAGCAAAAGATAATGGCAGCTTTGGGTCAGAACCGAGTGGATCTGAATCAGTTGGAACTCAAGAGAGTGGTTAGTTTATTATTTTCTTTTGTTTGGTAAATGTTATTTACAAATTATTAACAATATTTTATTTATCCAGGTACGCGTTTGAAAATTCAGATGAATGAACATGGGCAGCCTATTGGAGATGCTTCAACGCAATTTGCCACATTTGTTGGTCGGATGACGAGGACTCATTGTCCACCTGCATATGAGTCTTGGAAAATTGTACCTGTTTCTATAAAAGAGAAAATATGGCGCTTTGTCTCAGTGAGTGTATGTTGTTCATGCAATTTTCATTTAGTTATTCTACAAATAATTTTGATATCGTTTTATTTTCACTATAGGATAAATATAATGTTCCAATTAGTCAAAAAAAGATGGTCTTAACGAAAGCGAATTTAACTTGGAAGCAATGGAAACATGACCTTCGCACCGTTTATGATAAATATGAAACGGACGTAGAGCGGATGAAGTATCGACCAAAGAATGTGAAGGGAGATGATTGGAGAGCATTTATTAAAATGTGCTCGTGAGGAAGATAAAGTACGAGAAAAGGGGAAGACTTGTAGGAAAATGATGATGAACCCACACACCACTGGTAGACGAGGATCAGCTAAGATGGCAGAAGAGATGGTAAAATCTACCACATAAATTTTTTAAATAAATTTGTTAGAATATTCACAATTGCTTATGACCTTATTGTACAGAAAAAGCAGAGTTCGACTGGTACAGTGACGAGAACACAAATATTTTTAGCCTCTCATACTAAGAAGGATGGGACGTCCTTGGGCACACAAATTGTAAGATTATTTTAATTATTCATTTGCCATTGATAAATAATTAATATTGATCTTTAGGATCACTATATTTAACCATTATTTATTTTATTCAGGATGAAATTAGCAGGCTTGCCTTATCTGATCCATTCTTCGGAGAAAAAGATTTAGATAATGACCCTGTTGCTATGGTTTGTGGGCGTGATGGAAGGGGCAACATACGGGGTATGGGTACGGGTGTATCTAAGACCTCCATTCAAGCGTCCGCTCAGGCTAGGGAGATTGCTCACCAGGAAAAGATAGCACGTGAGAGCATTCAATCACAGGTTGATATGCTTAGACATGAGCTTGATGAGGAGCGTAGAGCACGCAAGATCCTTGAGGAAAAAGTGAATTTACTATCACCTCTAGCTCCTTCTAAAGGGACATCTATATCGACATCGGTTGACCAATTCGATTCTTATCAGGTATAAATTCAATGTTATGAAATAATAATCATTAGAGTTGTCATTGTCATATCTTATTTAAAGCACTTTTGCATTGTTGTTTTAGTCTCTCTTAAACTCTACAGTTTAAAGGCTATAATTTTTTTAGGAAACTCGACCGTCATCGGTTCAGCCTGAGATACTTGTGAACCAACCATCCATGCGCTGCCTATTGAAAAACTTAAAGAATAAAGCCATTGGACTAGGGCGAATGCATAGAGAGGCGACAACGTCAAGAGTTTCATACGCCATCATAATTGATAATATTTTCGAGGTCAATACAGAATTATATGCGAGCGAAGGAACATTTGGCGATGTTACAATTGGTGATATTATTACTTGGCCCAAGGGACTTGTAGATTTTATTTGATCTTGTTTAGGGGTAAATTTGATTCTATTTTACTAAGTGATTTTATTTTCATAAATATGTTTATATTTCCATCTAGCCTACTCACATTTTCAATTATAAAATAAAGCAAAAGTTGAAGTTCTCACTTTTTGTAGCCCAAGACCCAAAAGGCAAAGGAAGAACAATAAAGATCAAATGAAGAACTGCGATCAAATGAGATGATTTAAGAACATCTGCGAATGGTCGGCTTTTAACATGCCATAGCTTTTCAGAGGATTTTTTTTTTTTTTTTGTATTTGGAGAAAATTGAGAAGAAAAAAATCAGAACTCTGCACTTTTATTTCTTTTTTCAGACTTTAACAAAAAAATCAGAACTCTGCAGGTAGTTAATTTGGCTCAGTTAATTTCTGCTTCTACCAAAAACAGATAACTTGGCCGGAATTTCGGCCGATAATTTGAATCCCATACAAAATATGACCGAAATTTCGGTCCAAATTATCGTTTCGGTGAGGATCCAATCTATTATACAAATTCCAGCCAACTTGATATGAGTAATAGGATCCAATCTATTAACTACTTCTTTTGTCTTGGATTATACAAATTCTTTTCCTTGCGTGCATCCTTTTTTTTTGCATCTAGGATATTTTTGAGATATTGCCTTCGATTTCCTATTTTTAGTACATTATATTCTCTGCGTAAAATAAAGTTTGTCGAGACTTTTTATATGTTTTGCAAAAGAGCGGTTCCAATCTTTATTTTTCGTGCAAATGTTGGAGACAATGGGACGTCGCTCTCATTGCTTTATCCCAATCATCCTTTTAAATGCATAGCCTCGAACTTTTTGCTCATTCAATTTTTTGTATTATGCAAGTAGCTCTTTACAAAGGTTCTGACTCTTGGTTTTGTTGAGCAAGGTATTAGCATTTGTTTTACTTGTCAATCCATGTATATTTGTTTGTCCTTCTTCCTGTATTTTGTAAATTATCCACTTTTTTGTCAGGTTTGCAATGGAGCTACATATGCTAACATAGATGTGTTAAAAAGTGAGAAAGACGGGTCCAGAATGTTACTGATTGAAGGTGTGTGGCCATGTTTATGATTTTGTTTTCATTCTATGAAGTTGCAGTTATATAAGTTTGATTTACCTTGAGGGTCAATTTATGAGGCCCTGCCTTTTTTTTTTTTTGAGTTGCCTTAACTTTAGAGATGACAATTGTCGAGAAGAAAAAAAGCATCATAATTTGAGAGCTGTACAAATTGCATATATAATAAATTTAGTCAATGCCGTAAAAGCCAATCACATAGCTTACCTGAAAAATTAGTGGCTTCAGCAGTTATTCTGTACCATAGGTACTAATAATCATCTATGCTGACATAATATGAAGGTCTCTTGGAGCTTATATGCTGACATAATAACTATGCTTGACCCATTTATGCTATTCTGGGCTGAGCCTGAACCTATATTAAGCCTGATTAATAAGTGAGTTAGGCTTGGTCCTGAATGCAAACCCAATTAATAGTTGGCCCATTTAAGGCCTGGTCCCAACCCAGACCAGCCCATTGATGCATTCACATCACTACATAAATTTTTGCTCACAAAATATATATCATAACGAAAAATAAAAAAATAGTACTTGGTTTGGTTCAGTGAGGTTGCAGTTCTGGGTGAACTGACCAAGCCATTTCACTGAATTTATCTTGGTGTATGAACTCAAGCACTTCTAATGTTTTTTGTCTTGGACTATCCGTGTTTAACTCCTGACTCTAAGATTTGGGGTGTTGGAAATTTAGGGAAACTTCTTCTAATGTTATTGTGGACTAGATGTGGTTTTGGATGAACCGAAAGCTTGATGTGCTTAAATGGGTGCCACTCCCTTCCAAACTAAGTCTCATGCATGGCTTAATTGTATTTTTACAGTCATTGCTGATTGAGTTATATTGTGCAATATCAAGAGAAGCTTTTGACAGCTCACCATCTGCTGCCATCTATTAGAGAATTATCTTAGATGGTATCTACATAAGAAATTAGGCAAATGCTTCCTGTTGGTTTGTCTCTATGTTGTGGTTCTGTTGGCTTAGGGGAAAACATATGGAAAACTCTCATACTCCGGAAAATTCATACTTCCACTGTGATAAAATTTCACTATGGCCACTTAATATGTCACTCCAAATTTATATAATTGTAGATCTTCTGTTATCCATTTGAGCCTCTATTTGTCTTCTTCATTGTTTTGAATCTGACTTTCGTCTCACAGGATAAGAAGTCATTGAAGTTAGGGCCTGAAGATAACCTGTATGTGGAGGGATTTGCCTTAAATGTTTTCACGAAGGCTGATAAGCAAGACCGGGCTGGACGAGCTGACCTGTTAGCGAAGGGTGACATCAGCAACCGAGGATGAAGTTTGGCGGCAATTTTGTTTTCTTTTTTGGTGGTAACATTATTTGTTTTTAACTTTCTTTTTAATTCTTTTTTTGGCTCATGTTTTTTACTCGGTAGGTCAATTTCGAACTTAGTAGGGTGCTGCTCTCTTTGGAATCTTGCTCTTGCTATACGGATATCAAATTGCTCATAGTACCAACTACTATTATCATGATTTCATCTGGATGCCCTCCCTCTGATTTTGTCTCTGCATGCAATTTTGTCATTGTTGGTCTTGAAGGTTGTACAAATCTATGATCTATATACATACTCATATAATAATTTATGTTATTATCTATTTAATATATGTGCATATTTTAATCTTTAAATAGTATTATATGCCAGAGGTTCCCAAGCATTCGCGCTTCCTAAGTTTTTAAAAGTTATACATGCCCCTCCACTTCTTGCTTCCGCTCTGCTCCTGCTTTGTGCACTAAGACTTTAATTGAAACATGCTACAGATTTCTTTTGTTTTGAGTGGAAAGAATGTTGATTGTTGGATATATATTGGCCTTTTGGTTATTGTACCTTGTGGCTCGGCAAAGGAGACACTACTTTGGGGATATTGACATTTGTATCATCTTTATACGTGTTCTTATGGACACGAGACTCAAGTCATTGAATAGGTTAAGAGGAAATCTCTCCTCATATTATTTTCGAGATGTGAGCTCTGGATGAACGAGATCGCATGATGTCTTCTACTGATGATAGAGAAAGAGAGTGATATTGCCAATGATTTGGCCAAATAGGAAGTATCCCTTCTTTTGATTACAGGTTTTGGTACAAAATTCTTTCATATGGGTAGGCTTGTTTTGTTTTATATCATTGTATTTGGAATAATCCGTAGATAGTGGGATTATGTCGCATAAAATAGCTTTGCATCTTCAATAAAAGAATTCTGCTGAATTTTTTTGTAGATAGTGGGACTGTGTCACTGTGCGTGTAATACGTTCCGTTTTTTGTAAGCAACTTACATCACCTCTCTAATCCATATTAATTCTCTTGTCCATTTGAGCGTCATATGATACTTTGTACAAATTTCTTCATGTTGGAGGAGGTTTGGGTTCATAAACAGGGCACATACTCATATAATACCTTCAAATTTGTTTTGAATCTTCAAACCATAACGCAAGGACATTTCCTCTTCATGGTTATCATCTCAAGTTGTTACTTTAGTACCGGATTGCCAGATTTACATGATTACTAGTGGTCAGAGATAGTATGCTGCAATATTTTTTACTTAACTCAAAATAGATTACAGCAGCCTTCTCTTCTTTTGAGAAAGCTGTTTTTTTTAATCCGTAACAAAAGAAATGCATTAAAAGAGCAAAGGAAATACTGCAAGGCACACAAACAGTAGCGAGGAGCTGCCAAAAAATTACAGCAAACACTGGATAATCAAAATTAAGCAACTTGTAAACTCTATTGTTTATATCTGCCTGTTAAAAGGGGGACATTTTCTTCTCACTTAAAGTGTCCAAAACCCTTTCACTTGTAAGTAGAAAGAACAAGGTTCTGAAGGTATGCGTGTGTGTATGCTAGTGATGGACATTTGCATGGAGTTATACAATGTTTCCCTACAGATTTCATGAGATGCAGAATTAGGCCTGGCTGCCAAATTACAAATCTCATTATTTATGAGTGAGTGCTGGAGCTATTGTTAATTGGAGGAGCAGTCAACTGTTATCTGTTTCAATGTAGAGAGCAATTTAGGAACCACTTGTCAAAAAAAAAATTCCTATAAATATAACTTTATTTATTAATTAATTTATTTATCTGATTACCAAACTTGCATATCTTCAGGATAAATGGTTCATGATGACTCCAGTTTTAGGCCATATGACACTTTTTGTGCAGTCCCAAGTCATCAAAATGGTAACTCACATTGGGAGTGGGGGAATTGAACTGTCCTATCTATGGACTCTAATCTAGTTGGCTGTGCTTACTTTTTTAATAGTCGATATTGAAATCCACCGATCAGATGGTTCCAATCTTGTCATAGGCTTGACTCTTTGGTTGAGACATGTGCCAATGATAGGCTGCTTGTTAGACCTCTTGAAATGATCGAAGATAAATCATCAAGTGGCAACAAAGTGGGCTGCCATGGCCTTATCTGTGTACATGCAGACACTAAATTGGATCTTTTATTGGGCTGGTTCTTTTATTTATTTATTTATTTATTTTTCATTTTGATAATTGGAGCTCACATAGTTCTAGGTGGAATTGGGATGTTGGAGTAATGGTACAAATCCCATCTTCTTTCTTTCAGCTCTCATTTCTTTTCCTTGTTTTACTAGAAGCAATCTCGGGTTCCCCTTTAAATGGTTTAACTCTTTGCTCTGTGGAATCTGTGTAATAAGAAGCAAGGAACTTCACAAAGATTACAGAAATGTGACAAAGATTACATAAACCAGTTACTTTGACAAAGAAATGTAAACGTGATCCTAGGCATACGTGTACTTGTATCTGAGCTCAACAATTCTCACCCTAGTTTGCAAGATTACATGTGTTCTTGTTCAAGGTAACTTGTGTTGTCATTACTGTACTTGATGTCAATACCGATTACTGAAATGATCGGTGGGCTTTGAGGCCTCACTGATGTCTTTCTGAATTTACATTAATTAAACCACTCAAATCATATAACAAAAAATGATCTACCCAACATTCTTATATGGTTGAAGTAAAAGTTTCTTTTGTGTTCTTCTAAGAATGATTTGCTTACTTCTTTTAATATATTCTTCAGATTTTACTTCCTATAAATAAGTTCTAGTAGTCTCATGCAGGGTTACCTAATTTGCGTAGGTAACCAGTTCATAGTTTGGTTTGCTCTGATTTTCTCAGTATGAGCGAAGCGGCCCACACTGTGTGGACTCCTGAAAAAAATTTAGGGACAACTTTTGACATGATTTGGTTTACCTCATTATTGCTGGTTCCAAGCCTACATGAAAGAGGAGTGGGGTTTAGAATCGGTTGTGTCAGTTCATGATCTTTCTGTCCAATCTCAGGCATTATTCAATGTCAAGGAGTCAAACAGCTTATAAAATAAACTACTGTTTAAACAGATTGCAGAGTATGTGGCATAGGTCCCTTTTTTTGTAGTGAGAAGTCATCAATATCTCAATTTAATTGCTTAATATCATAAATATTTAATTACGTTCTCTTTTTTATTTCAGGCAAAACTTTTCGATTTGAAGCCCACCTCAAACGGATCACTAGGGGACGGGGATATTTGGCAGGAGAGGCGAAGCATATATATATTTTTTAATTATGAAACTAGGTCATGGGGTCCTTAGATTGTTAACTCTTTTTTTTTTTTGGAATAAAAGGATTGAGCATGTAAAGTTTAAAATATTTGATTGATTTGAAAGGTTGGATCATAGGTTGAAATGCAATATTTTGTTTGAATAAAAGAATTTGGCATCTATTTTATTTATGGATGTGCTTGAATATGAGATTAATAGCTTTTTTTCTTTATATAATTTTTTTGAAAGCATTAAAAATTACATTAAAAAAAAGTATTATAAAAAGCATAAAAAATATTGCATTAAAAAAAAGCATAAAAAAATTATTATTTTAAAAAAATTTGCATAAAAAATTGCCGACGTAATTTTTTTTAAAAAAAAATTTTGTATAAAAAAGCCACTGCCCTAAGCAGTTGTAAAAAAAGGAGTGGTTTTATTTTACTACTATACAAGACAGTGGTTTATGAACTTCATAAACCACTGTCTTGTATAGTGGTAAAAAAAAACCACTCCTTTTTTTACAATTGTTTAGGGCAGTGGTTTTTTGAAAAAAAACCACTGTCCAAGACAGTGATTTTTTGAAAAAACCATTGTTTAAGGCAGTGGTTTTTTTGGCTTTTTCACGTAGTGAATGAGAACTTCGAATCAGAACTCTGAAAAATCAGTAATATGTTATGAATAATAAGCTTTGATATAAGTTAGCATTTGCATTCGCATTCGATTTGAGGTACATACGAACGATGCCCTAGATTCTACCAACCGTATGGACGGTGTTTGTTTTGGAGCAAGTTTCCCTCATAGCGTAGGGGCTTGTTGCTATTTAGAATATGGGTTCATGAACGACGATGGTCAGTAGGGTTTTCCATCGGTCACGTAGTCCGCTCTCATGCTATAGGAAACTTGGGAGATAAAATTAAGTTATAATTTTAAGACAAGAAGCATGCTAATTCAGAAGTTTGTGAACACATCAGATTTATTTTATCAGTTTTGACACAGGATTGGAACTGGAGATTTAGTTTGCAAAGCATCATTTGAAAACCATATTTGATCCGATTTCTGTCTTTTGAAAACCTTTACTTATAATGAAATGCAAATAGATTTGTTCCCTCTATTGGGCTTTGTTGTTAGCTCACCCTCGACTATACATCACAAGTGCTGAGACTGACCTAGGATCAGAGGATTTAGAGGACTCCAATTACATTCCTGAGAAGGAATTGGATACACCTGTTGAGGAGTTTTTCCCTTGATTCTAGATCACTTCTTTTGGTACTTTGGTTAGAATATTATTTGAATTTTGGGCCTTAGGCCATTGTTTTGTCCTTTTGATATCACACGAGGAACCATTATTGTGAACCACTATTTTAGGTGTTGGATTGGCCATCACCGGTGGTTCTTCCTGGTTCCTCAGAGTGATATATTTTTTATTGTCAAAAGCTTATGTTTTTTATTATTCTATGCTTTGCCTCTGTCTTTAGATCATTGTTATATTGTCAGCTTCTGTTTGTTACGACTTATTGAGAAATTAATAAGTTGATGAACCGGCCTTTCCTATACCTTAGGGATTGGTAAAGTTGGGTCGTCACAATGTGAGTCTTTAACAGGCCTTTTAAAAACCCATTCGCATGTTCGCTTTCTTTTTTGATGTCTCATCTTTATCCGGCCACGATCTTGGCATATAGGCTTTAATGCTTTAATTTTGCATCATTCCCTCCTACTTTGAAGAAGCTCGACCTCGAACTTTGGCTGACATGGATTTTTATTGTGGGGTCACAGACAACATATATGTCCGATGAGTTAGGTGGTCTACTCATCGCAATCGATGTACTCTCAATCTTAGGCTTATCTTTCCACTTGATAAGGTATTGTTGATATTTTTCGGTACTCATACTTCTTATTATTCATGTAGGTATGTTTGATGTTTCTCAAGCTGCATTCTCCTTGCAGTCCAAGTGTTGTAAATTTTCAGTTTACCTTTCCACCTAAGAAAATACTCTCGATATGTTTGGTGCGTCTTTACCTTGGTAACAAAACATGGATCTCCTAAAACTTTTCCATCTAACCTCTTCACATAATGTTCAGGCAGGTATTTGGAAATCAATGGGTAGATAAGATTGGGCTCAGGTTGATGGGCATCAAGGAATGGGTTTGAAGGTTTTTTTGTTGGACCTAAAAAAGGGATAAGATCCTCCAACGTAATCATTGCATTAGTACCCATGTCTAGAGGAAAATCTAGACAATCATAATGACCCATTTTAAAGATCGGAATATTTATAATATAGCCTCTGAACAAACCCTCTAAATTTCTTGTGGGATTTGTTCGGGTCTAAATTGAACAAAAACAAAATCATCATCCTTAAATTCATTAAAAAAATTTTGTGAGTGAAAAAAGTTTTTGATACTTCCATTGCTCAATACAAAATATCATTAATTTCATGCAACTCGGAATGAAAATCAGACGGTAACTCACAATGCAATGCAGAATGTGACTCAAGACTTGATTCACAACATGACTCCGAACGTGAATCGGTATGTAACTCATGAGATGATTCAAAATGCAACTCGAGAATATGAGGTGTACGTGCTTCTACGGACTCTATATGCTTATGTGTAGGTGACACTACTGACACTAATGACTCATGTGTAATTGACTCAACTGATACTAACGACTCATGTGTGAGTGACTCGAGTGACTCATATTGTGACGACCCGACTTTTCCAATCTTTAAGGTATAGGAAAGGCCGGTTCATCAACTTATTGATTTCTCAATAAGCCGTATTTCAAATAAAGCCGGCAGCATAAGCATAGATCTAAACAGAAGCAAAACTAAACAAATAAGAACAAAAGCTCAAAAGCTTTAACAACAAAAAAAATATCACCAAGAGGAACCAAGAAGAACCACCAGTGATGGCCAATCCAAACACCTAAACAATAGTTCCTAATGATGGTTCCTCGAGTGATATCAAAAATGAAAAAAACAATGGCCTTGGGCCCATAATTCAAAAAGATTCTAATCCAAAAAGTACCACAAAGACAAATCCTAATCAAGGAAAGAACTCTTCTGTTGGGGTCTCCAACTCCTCCTCAGCAATATAGTCAGAGTCCTCCAGATCACGATCGTCAGATCCTAAGGCAGTGTCAGCACCTGTGATGTATACTCAGGGTGAGCTAACATCGAAGCTCAATAGAGGAAACTTAACCATTTACATTTTATCATAAGCAAAGGTTTTTCAAAGACAAAATCGGATCAAATATGGTTTTCCAAAGATGCATTGGTGTCTACAATTCTAGTTCTAAAATAGTAAGCCAAATGATGATTCAATGGTCTAATGTTTTCAAATTTAAAAATTTATCATGCTTTTTGTCTTAAAATTATAAATTAAATATAATCTCTCAAATTACATACTAGCATGAGAGCGGAAAAAGTCACCGATGGGAAACCCTACTGACCATCGTCGTTCATTAACCCTTTTTCTGAAAGAGCAACAAGCCCCTACGTAATGAGGGAAACTTACGCCAAATTGAATTATCGTCAACAAGGTTGGTAGGATCTAGGGTTTCCTTCGTATGTGCCTCAAATCGAATGCAAATGCTAAACATATCAAAGTTTGTATACATAATGCATTCACGGATTTTTGGAGTTCTGATTCAAAGTTCAAAGTGTGGAAATTCAAATTCTGAGTTCTTATTCATATCAAAGTTTCAAAGTTCTGATTTGTATCATATTTCTCAGTTCTTAATCATGCTGTGTCAAACAAAATTTCAGAAATTCGTGGTTTATACAAAATAACCTAAACTTATAATAGAATGCAAATCAGGTTTTAGGTTCTCCTACCTTAGTTTAGAGTCGAGCATATCAGAGGCAAAGTAAAAGCTCACTCAACAATCTTCAATCGTTAATCTACATTACAAACATTCATGTATACACATGTTACCGACTAATTATCAAATAAGCCAAAGTTCCTAAAATTTTCTCACAACTAGGCGAAACAAGCAAGTTTTAAGGTAACGTTGACTCATGTGAAAACTTGTCCCTACTTCACCCTAAATTCTGACCTTTATAACATTTAATTTAGAAATTTCTCAAATCATGAAAGTTATAGGGCTCGATGTCTTCTTTCCAACACCTTAAAAATTTCATTAATCTGAGTTTGGGATAAAATGTTATGACCAAAATACCAAAGTAGTGTCGGCACATTAGACCAAATTCGACCATCGAATTCAAATTCGACCCCCGAATTTCCCAAAAATGCATCATGCTTAAAAGCCCAAATTCGGCCCTCGAATTTCTCGGGTTCAGAACCCTTCATGTTGCTTCCTTGGTCTATTTTTCCCCTCAAATCTTATCGAATTCGCTCTATTTTTGCACACACACATACACTAAACTAAAATAAGATTTATTCTACAATCTAAACCATTAAAATCAAAGGGAAACTAACCTTTTTGCTGATTAATCCCACGGCTTTAAGAAATAATGCCGAAGAGGGTTTTGAAGCAAAATCGTCAAATTTCTTCAGCGATTGATCTCCATCTCTTCAAAACACAGACGCATTTATCATTGAGATGATCGGGCGCCACAAGCGCTAAAAGGTAATGCAGTGTGCGGAGCTTGTAGGTGATCGCACAATCGAAATACCACAAGGGTTTCAAAGGTGACGGTGCTCAAATAGGTTGGGTCGGTTCTCTCAACTCTCACTCCCTTTCTCTCTCTACAAAAATTTCAAATGGCAAAGCTTAGCCATTAAGCAACCAACCTCCTCTCTCTTATAACCGAATGAAAACCTAACTAAATATCAAGGATATTTAGTTGCAAATTCTATCTTAAGGTTGGGTTTTGGTGTTGAGCGACACTCTGCAAGTCGGTGCACGGCTTTCACACTAACTGTCCAATCACACTCTAAACTCTAATCCTTCCACACAAAGCTACCCAAATATTATTTAATGACATATTATTAAATAAAATCATGGCGATATTGATCATCGTGCCGGACTTGTGCACGAAATCAGTCAAACTCGGATTCAAAAATATCAGGATATTACATTCTCCCCTCCTTAAGGATTTTCGTCCTCGAAAATGGAGAAGACAAATAAAACAAAGCGTGAAAAAAACCCATCCAAACCTTTCAGGCAAAACGGAACCGAAAATACAAAACTAAAACAAAAATACATGGGCCACAGTGCGATAGCCTCATAGGGCACGCAAGTCAAGGGATGGAATCCATAGTAACCTGGATGTACTGCATGTGGCACCCAAAGGGCCATAGTGGATTGCATCCGTACATGGATGCCTACACCCCGAGTGTCACGTGCCGGGAAACAACCTCACCGTGACTCATGGTGTACAAATCAAAACATAAAGGATACAAAATAGGTGATTTAAGTGATAGGGTTGAGTAAATCAAATCACAAAATGAGATAAATACCAAAACAGAATGCAAAACAAAGAACAACCAGGGATGAAATCACATGCTCAGATATCTAAGGCCATAAGTCCACAACAAAACAAAGATGGCTATAAACTACATGAGCATCCACAGATCATATAGTACATAACGAAACAAAACGGAGCTTAGCGCTCCATACCACAAAACAAAAGTTTATAAGAAATAGCAAAAGATAGAACCGTAAGGTTCTAGAGCATCCATAAAAATAAATACAATCCATGAACAGGACAACAAAAACAACTACTACATGAAAAAGCCAAAAACACCACTGCCTTAAACAGTGGTTTTTTCAAAAAATCACTGCCCTAAACAATTGTAAAAAAAGGAGTGATTTTTTTTTACCACTATATAAAACAGTAGTTTATGAACTTCAACAACAACTGCTCTTAACAATCATAGAAAAAATCACTGCTTTTTTTTACAACTGTTTAGGGCAATGGTTTTTTTATGCAATTTTTTTTAAATATATATATATATATATTTTTTAAAATAACGTAAACAATTTTTTATGCAAATTTTTTTTATGCTTTTTTTTAATGCAATTTTTTTTATGTTTTTTGTAATACTTTTTTTTTAATGCTTTAAATAAATTATATAAAGAAAAAAAGTCATTAATCTCATATTTCAACACATCCATTCAACTCAAATGTAAATAATTCAATGCCATTAATAAAAAAAATAGAAGCCCAATTATTTTATTCAAACAAAAGGTTTCATCTCAACCTTTCAAATCATTCAAACATTTTAAACTCTACATGTCCAATCCTTTTATTCAAATAAAAAGAAGAAGAAAAGAGAGTGAACAATATAAGGACCCCATGGCCCATTTTAAAAATAAAATAACAAAAAAAATTAAATTTGCTCCGCCTCTCCTGCCAAGTGTCCCCGTCCCCTAGTGATCCATTTGAGGTGAGCTTCAAATTAAAAATCTTTGCCTGAAATAAAAAAGAAAACATCATTAAACTGAGATATTGATCTTTCCAAAATCCTAGTGGGGAAACAACTTGATCTTTCCAAAATCTTAGAAGTATCTAGTACAATCACGACTATTGTATTTGGTCCATACCTATAGGAGTCTATATAAATATCTGGTTATCCTAGACAACCACAAATTTTCACATTTTTTCTAAAGATCTCCAACAAAGAACCCACAAAAGTTGGGGCATTTAGTTGGAGTTAAAAAAATGAGTTACAACACAAAGAAGACTACCTGCCTGCTGGACAAAGAAAATAGGCATGTCCATCCAAGTTAATTGTAACAAGGTACAGAATGAAGTGGATGTACACACAACTAGGGCAGGGACATTATTTACCATTTTTTTTCTTTGTTTAATATCTCACTTTGGCCTCTCAAAAGCCTATTTTTCAATATAGACACCACCACTTACATTACCCTAGGTAAATGAAGATTGAAATGATAATTAAATGTAATTAGATTGTGTTATGAGCAGTAAACATCATGCAAATGTGTCACCACTCTGCTACTTTAAATAACTTTGCTACATACTATGCAAACATAGGAACTGATCTTTAACTTGTAAACAAAATTCTAACCTTGTTGTATGGTCCATTCTTACATTACATAAGCAAGAGAATTCTCATGGCCTTTAGCTGGCACGGAAATAAGCAAATCAATAAATTTTTTAACATTTGGGGCACTTAGATGGACCTACACACAAAAAAGGAATAAGATAGATGATCGATCCAGAGACTGATTTTAGAAGAGCTATCATTATGTATATTGCCGGTGCTGCTACTCCTATTTAAGATGCATGAACAATGTTCGGATATTATATACAACATAAAATAGAATTCAGAGACTATAATTAGTCAAGGGCTCATTGCAGAAAATGAGCTGAGTTTTACTAGTTGTCCAATGAAAGGATCTTGACATGCACATGCATTAAAGAAAAATATTGGAATATTATTAATAACAAAAAATCTATTAATGCATAGGTAAATCACTCCCCCAGGTCTCCTTCCATAGACTATTTTCGTAAAATGTAACATACGCAGATTTTGTATGTGGGGCACTTGTTTTTTTAAGTTTACCAAGGCCAGAACAATTAAAGCATTAACCAAGAATCCTGAGATGCATAAAAAAACCTCAAGGCCAACATTACTAAAAACAACAATACCACGATCCATTACTGTAATATCCCAAAATTTTGCGTTAAACGGTGACCTCGGGATCCGTGCCCGACTGGTCATAAGTTTGACTAAGAAGGAGTTCACTAATTGACTAGAGAAGTGATGAACGGATGTGATATGAAAACAATATAAGTGTGTAGAGTGAGGTTAAATGAGAATCACATACATCTATCTTTGGTGTATGTGTTTAACACACAAGGCCAAGAAAGAATATAAGGGTTTTAATAACCCTAGTTTCTTTTTCTTTGGTTGTTGAAGAGAGAGTTAGGAGGAGAGATAGAGAAGTAAAGAGGAGTTATGGAGGCTTGAGGCTAGTGCAAATCAAGGGGAGGAGCGACCATTAAGTGCCGGATTCAACGCGTTAGGATCATTGAAACGAAAAGCTAGAGCCCTAGCCGTTCCAAACTAGATCTTGATCAATTTGAGAAATTATTAAGGTGAGTTTTAATTAAAGTGAATGCACGTGTTGTAGACAAATTCAATTCAGTCAAAAGTGTGTAAATGGATAAATTAAAAGCTTAGAAAAGAAAAGAGAAAAGATTTGGAAGAACAGCCAGAAAGGGGGCCGAATCAGACCAAATCGATTAATCGAAATTGGAATTCAATTAATCGATTTTGGTCTGGAAGTTGAAAAGTCAAGTGAGCCCGATTTCGATTAATCGATTTGAAAATCGACTAATCGACTGGGCACCTCCAGTGGTTGGAGAAATGAGATCTGGAGAAATCGACTAATCGAGTTGGAAAATCGATTAATCGATTTTGGATTTCGATTAATCGATTTGGGATCGACTAATCGATTTCGAGATTTTGACCACTCGATTTAAGAATCGACTGCCTTATGTTGGAGACATCGATTAATCGATTTGGGATCGATTAATCGAATTTGAATTTTGATTAATCGATTTTGAGAATCGATTAATCAATTTTGGTTTCGATTAATCAATTTTGGGAATCGATTAATCGAATTGTATTTCGATTAATCGATTTTGGGAATCGATTAATCGACTTTGACAGTTTTGCTTAACCTTCTTAGTTGACCTTGAGATTCAGGGAGGGTCTTGGACCTTCTTTGTTACATCTTTAGTGATGAGTTACATGTGTTATGATGTATCATAGGTGGTACGTGTGAACATGAGCACAAGGAGCCGCGTGGGACCTTGATGCTTGGAATTTCAAAGACTTGAGGTAGGGAACACCTTGAACATGCACTTTAATTTTAAGAGCATGTATGTAGTGATATAATTATCAAATTTGAAGTTGTTTTAAATTGTGAAAAGCTTTGTGAAAATGGGTGCATGTGTGACACCAAGAATATGATAAAGGCATCAGTATGATGCAAGTAATTAAGAACAAGTAATCTAATAAGATTGAGACATCCCAGGGGATGAGAAAGTAATAAAGGCATCAGGTGTGATGTAGGTATGTATACATCCCAGGGATGTATACATAGGATTGAATAATTACTGTTGAGGCCTAACTGATATAAGATAGCGCACTTACACGGTGAACAACTATATGTAAAGCACATGTTATTTTTATTATTTGAGGTTTGGAGGATACCCCACTGACGTGGCGGGATACCCACGACTGACGCGGCAGGATATCCGTGACTGGTACGACGGCGAATCCGTACACCAGCACGGAGGTTTATCCGTGACTGTAAGTACATCCCAGGGATGTTGTGTGATATTTAACCCGCCGCCTAGTGAGAAAGGGGCTTGGATCATATTCCCAGGGAATACATTTTTACAACTGTCTAATTAGATGACGATGAGGGTATCTCATCAGGGCTCGATGCTATATTGCTCGGGGATTACTTAAGTTGAAGATTTAAGTTTTGCTTTAGGTCTGTTCAGTGTCATTCATGATAAATCAGCAGTAAAGTAAGACATGCTAACTACCAGCAAACTTGAATGCAATTCATCATATTTAAACTGTTTTCTTTCAAAAGCATATACACATCATGCTTAGAATATCATGGAATATATGTGAGTCTCAATTTATATGTTCATTGTGTTTGTTCCCTATTGAGCTAGGATGTAGCTCACCCTTTAGACTATACTTCGCAGGTCTATTGATAGCAGCTGTTGAGGCTTCGGGGGACGTAGATCCGAGTGATTCGGATTACGTGCCTGAAGACGAGTTAGAGCCTCCACCCGAGGACTTCTTCTAGGTGACTATGCTGTGTACTTTGACAGAGAGCATTTTTTGAGAGCTAGTTGTACGGCTTGGTATGTCAAGCCTTTATTTTTTATAAACATGTAGTTAAATTGAATTATTCTTTTGGCGAACCATTTGGGGTGATCTGTTTATCACCGATGGTTCAGGTCGGTTCTCTGTTCATGCAGTGGCATGAAAGTAGAACTGTCTTTTGCATATGCCAGTTGGGCATATTAACTGTTTCCGCTTTATGAGATTATTTGCTTTAATTATTTAATTTGTGCTTGATATACCAATGTTCCGTGCATAGTTTTGGGGCACGGTCTGGAGGATCGTGCTGATGGCATGAGTTTCGGGGTGCCGAAATCCGGGCTGCACAGTTGGTATCAAAGCCCTTTTCTTTTAGAAACTCTGACAATCATTCTTTTGTCAGACATAGGGACTTCTGCTAATGAAAACTTTATTTTCATGTGCAGACCGTTATGTCATCTAGAGGAAGGGGCCGACCCAGGGGCGGCCATAGTAGAAGCTTACGTAGTCGAGATGATTTTATCTCGAACGTAAATAGAGAGCCTATAGGAGATGGAGGGGCTTCTGGCAGTGGTGGCCAAGGGAGCCAAGATCAGAAAGAGAACCGTGATCGAGATCGTCAGGATTAAGATCAGAGAGAGCAAGAAAGAGTTAGAGAGCGAAATGAGGATAGAGAAGAGCGTCAGAGGATGATGCACACCATGGAGACCATGGCAGCTGCTATGGCTCAACAGGCAGCTCACACTGCCCACGAGCAGCATCAGCCACCGACACCTCCAGTAGCTCCGACACCGCCAGCATCATCTGCTTTTATTGAGTTTAGGAGGATGAGACCTAGTTTTTCTGGACAGGGAGAGCTCATAGTGGCAGAGCACTGGCTGAGTGAGATGGAGAAAGTTTTTAGTGTACTGATGTGCACAGAGGATGAGAGCGTCCGTTGGGCAGCCTACATGCTAGACGGAGAGGCTGGGCCTTGGTGGAAGTCCGTTTCACGGACTAGGGCTCAGGAGACTCCGAGTTTGCCCTAGACTTGGGATGAGTTCATCGAGGAATTCAATAAACAGTACTTCCCTGAGGTGGTGAGGAACCAAATGGAAATCCAATTTCTATAGCTCACTCAGGGGAAGATGACAGTGAGAGACTATGGAGTGGAGTTTATGCGACTCGCTCGCTTTGCGCCTGACTATGTTATCACCGATATGATGAAAGCAAAAAGGTTTCAGCAAGGTTTGAAGCCAGACATAAGGGAGGAGTAGCACCATTCCAATTGAAGACCTATGGTGAGGTCATGTGCAAAGCGCTCGTAGTGGAAGATGAGAATAATAATAAATACCGCCAGAGAGAGCAACAAGGAAGGTGGAGTACAGATCAGAGCAGAACGGGAAATTATGAACCGGTGAACAAAAAGCCGAGATTCATACTAAACAATCAGAAACCACCGTTTCAAGGAGGCTATGGAAGATCGGCGCAGCAGAGCAACCAGCAGAGATTTCCATTGCTCGCGTCGGGGAGACCGATACGCTACGAGAGCCCTGCTATTACTATCGGCGCTACAGTCACACAGGGGGCTTCTGGAGCAGCTTCTTCCACACCTCGTGAGACTTGTGCCAAGTGTGGCAAGCCTCACAAGACAGCAGACTGTAGGGTAGGCACTCGGGGTTGCTTTCGATGTGGCAAGGTGGGCCACTTGATTAGGGAATGCCCTGAGATGAACAAAGGGAAGATGACTTTAGTACCTATTCCACGACCGATATAAGCAAGGAAGCCGATCGTCGAAGGGAGAGCCTACGCAATCACAGCTCAAGAGGCTCATAACACGAACGATGTCATTCAAGGTGAACTTCCTTTTAAATAAATAATTTCAATTCTTGAAATTTTTAGATAGAAAAGGTGCATCTATTTTATAAAAAAATATAAGAAGAAACTTGCATGTGATAAATTCTGGTATGATGATAAACAATATATATATATATGTGTATGTATGGTTAGGTACGTTACAAATATATAAGAAGGGAAGCGATGTGACATACGAGGCTCGAGTGTTGATAGACCCGGGGTCTACCCACTCATTTGTTACACCTCGCTTCACTAAGAGGATGAAAGTGGACCTAGAAGAGTTAGACTTCATTTTAACCATGACGGTTCCTACTGGGAAAGCAGTTGATACCGAGAAGGGTTGTAACTCCGTGATCGTGAGGGTCATGGATGGAGATGTCTTTGAGCTACCGGCGAACCTAATCCTTTTGGACATGCAAGGATTCGACGTGATCCTTGGCATGGATTGGTTATCGACTCACTGTACGACGGTAGATTGCAAGAACAAAGTCGTCATTTTTAGACCCAACACGAGGAGATCGTTTAGATTTCGAGGAGAGAGGTCGACACACCTACCACTTATTTCGACAGTCAGGGCCGAGCGATTGATCAGAAAAGGGTGTAGTGGATACTTGGCATTTTTGAAGGAGCAAAAAGAGGAGAAGAATGTGATCTCTGAAATAGCAGTTGTGCAAGACTTTGCCCATGTATTTCCAGAGGAGTTATCTGGATTACCTCCAAAGAGAGAGATAGAATTTGCCATCGACTTAGCACCAGGAACGGGGCCTGTTTCTAAAGCACCATACAGAATGGCTCCTGCTGAGTTGAAGGAGTTGAAAGAACAGCTACAAGAGCTAATGGGCAAGGGGTTTGTTAGACCGAGCGTGCCTCCATGGGGAGCATCGGTCTTGTTTGTAAAGAAGAAAGATGGGTCAATGCGTCTGTGCATTGACTATCGTCAATTGAACAAACTTACCATCAAGAACCGATACCCTTTGCCTAGGATAGATGACTTGTTTGATCAACTGCAAGGAGCGAAGTATTTCTCAAAGATCGATCTGAGATCGGGATGCCATCAGTTGAGAGTCAAGGCAGAGGATATTCAGAAGACTGCATTCAGGATTCGATACGGACACTATGTGTTCCTAGTGATGCCGTTTGGGATGACAAATGCCCCGGTGTCATTCATGGATCTGATGAATAAGGCATTTAAACCACACCTAGACTCTTGTGTCGTAGTGTTTGTTGACGACATCCTGATCTATTCAAAATTAGAAGAACATGAAAAGCACTTGAGAGTGGCCCTACAGACTCTACGTGAACACCAGTTATACGCCAAGCTCAGTAAATGTGACTTTTGGTTAGAATAAGTTAATTTTTTGGGACATTTCGTCTCAAAGCTTGGTGTCACTGTAGATCCAGCAAAGATCGAAGCAGTAGTGAATTGGGAGCAACCAAAGACCGTGACCGACATCCGTAGTTTCTTAGGATTAGCAGGTTACTATCAGCGTTTCGTTGAGGGTTTTTCAAAAATATCAGGACCACTCACGAGACTTACACGGAAAGATGCAAGGTTTGAATGGAGTGAGGCATGCGAAAAGAGTTTTCAAGAACTCAAGAAGAGACTCACTTCAGCTCCAGTACTAGCGATTCCTTCAGGCAGTGGAGGGTTTGCAGTGTATAGCAATGCTTCATATACTGGTTTGGGCTGTGTGCTTAATCAACACAAAAAGGTGATAGCGTATGGGTCAAGACAGTTGAAAGAGCATGAGAAGAATTATCCGATACATGACCTGGAATTAACAGTGGTCATTTTCGTGCTCAAGATTTAGAGACATTATTTGTACGGTGAGACTTTTGAGATTTTCACCGATCATAAGAGCCTCAGATATCTGTTTACACAAAATGAACTAAACATGAGGCAGCGCAGATGGATGGAGTTTCTCAAGGACTATGACTGTTCCATACAGTACCATCCAGGCAAGGCTAATGTGGTGGCCGACGCCTTGAGTCGGAAGAGTTCAGCTCAATTGGCTAGTTTAATTTTGGGTATGCACAGATGGAAACTATTTGAAGATCTGGCCCTATACGATGCAAACATTGAGTCTCAAGCTACAAGAGCCTTATTGGCTAATATCTCAGTGAGACCGATGATATTTGAGCATATCCACGAGCTACAAATGAAAGACCCGGCGCTAACAAAGATTCGTCAAGATGTGACTGAAGGCATTACATCTGAGTTTTTAATCAAGGAGGATGGTTCCTTTTTGTTCAAGGGCCGCCTCTGTATTCTGGATAACGCCGATCTACGACGAACAATTCTTGATGAATCACACAAGTCAAGCTATGCTATCCACCCAGGAAGCACCAAGATGTATCAAGATTTGAAAAAGAATTACTGGTGGAGAGGCTTGAAACAAGATGTGGCAGAGTACGTGTCGCGGTGTTTGACGTGTCAACAAGTCAAGATCGATCATAGACACCCCGCAGGACTATTGCAGCCTCTACCTATACCGGAATGGAAGTGGGAATCGATCTCTATGGATTTCATCGTTGAACTACCGCGTGCTGCAAAGAAGTACAATGCCATTTGGGTAGTGGTCGATCGATTGACTAAGTCAGCGCATTTCTTGCCTTACAACATGATGTACACGGCGGGAAGACTGGCAGAGCTCTATATGAAAGAGATTGTCCGTTTACATGGGATTCCGAGTAGCATTGTCTCAGACCGTGACCCATTGTATACATCCAAGTTCTGGAAGAAATTTCAAGAAGGAATGGGAACGCGACTAGATTTCAGTATGGCATTCCATCTGCAAACTGATGGACAGACTGAGAGGGTCAATCAGATCATTGAGGACATGCTTAGGGCATGTATGTTAGAGTTACAAGGATCATGGGATCAGCATCTGCCTTTGATTGAGTTTGCATATAACAACAGTTTTCAGACAAGCATTGGGATGGCACCATATGAAGCACTTTACGGACGGCGATGTAGTTCGCCCATCAATTGGGAAGAAACGGGTGAGAAATTCATTTTGGGACACGAAATACTTGAAGATAATGCCACCTATGTTCGGATGATAAGGGCAAAACTTAAAGCAGCTCAGAGCAAACAGAAAAGCTACACCGATATCAAGCGGACGAGTGTAGACTTCAAAGTGGGTGAACACGTGTTTGTGAAAGTGTCACCTATGAAGGGGGTGATGAGATTTGGAAAGAGATGGAAGCTAAGTCCCCGCTATCTTGGACCTTTTGAAATTTTGGGTCGAGTAGGGGAAGTTGCTTACCACATTAGATTGCCACCGTTATTCGATCCAGTACACAATGTCTTCCACCTATCTATGCTCAGGAAGTACCTTAATGACCCTGATCACGTGTTGAGCGGGCAATCATTCGAGATGCATGGCGACATGACGATGATCGAAGAGACGGTGGAGATTTTGGATCGAAAAGAACAAGTGTTGCGAACAAAAGTGATCCCATTAGTACTTGTTCGATGGAAACATCATCCTATCGAGGAAGCTACATGGGAACGAAAGGCCAACATGAAGGAACAATATCCGGCCTTGTTTCTGACAACTTTAGAATCAATTTGTACCCTCGCAAGTGTGTTTGTGGATTTAAACCATGTGTGTAATTCAATACAGATCTTATGATCAATTTATCAAGAGAAAACGACTTATCCACATAGCGATCCTAAGTTAAATGTCGTGATGATGTATATTGAAGAACCAATGATCAACTGATCATAAATTACCAAAAGAAATCAAGTAGACAGAAAATTTTGAAAATCTACAGAATCTGATCAAAACCGATTAATCGATTTTCAAATTGATTAATCGATTTGGAAATTCGATTATTCGATTTTGTTCGATTAGTCGATTGGCATGTGTTAGTGACTGGAAATTAGAATAGGATTCAAAAAATGAAAGAAGGGAAATTTTGATTAATCGATTGGGGTTTCGATTAATTGATTTTGGATTTCGATTAATCGATCTGGAGGTTCGATTAATCGAATGACTTAGGAAATTTTGAATAATTTGAAGAATTTTATGTGATTTTGATTAATCGAAGAGAAATTCGATTAATCGATTTGGGATTTCGATTAATCGAACTAGATGTTTGACTAATCGAGTAACTTAAAGATTTTTGAAAATTTTGGAAGGACTGCACGATTTCGATTAATCGAAGCGAAACTCGATTAACCGATTTCGTAATTTCGATTAATCGAATTGTTATTTCGATTAATCGACTGGCTCACACCAGTGAGCTCTAAAACTTAAAATTTTTAACGGATACGATTTCGATTAATCGAAATGTTTTCGATTCCAAAATTGATTAATCGATTTCACGCAGCTGAACCTAGTTTTAACACTCGATTAATCGAAGCGAAGCCTATATATATAAATCGAGGGGTTTTTCACTTCATTCGAAATCATTTGGACTTTCAGTTTATGCGCCTTCTTCTTCCTCTTCTCCAACCGACCATGGTACCTAGGGTTGTGGACATTCTTCGTCGATTTCGGACCGAGATCGCCTACTTTCGTATAGAAATCTAAGGTAAACCCTAGAGTTTTACTTCTTTTTTGAATTTAACCTAGTAAACCCTAGATTTTCAAGTATTTGAGTCGAAATGCCGCCTAAAACCTGTTTGTCTTCGAAGAAGGCAACGTCTAAACTCCCGGTCTAGCATAAGAACGCCGCACTGCCACCACCTACCCCATCACCGGTGAGGACTCCATCACCGTCGGCATCGGAGACCACCTCCGATTCGACGAGCGCGGCTTCGCGCGAGTCTTCACGCGAGTCCACACCCATGCTGCCACCACCCACCAATGTACTTCAACCCAATGAGTGGTGGGAGGCTAAAACATTTGAGGTCGAGTACATCATTGACCCAACCCTATTCACCAACCCCGATGTACTGGGCGAGACCCAATGGGCTCGTAATTACTTACAAAATGCCGGTCTCGACAACATTTTGAAACCAATCCGGGGTTCCTACTACCCTATAAGGAGTCAAGACCACCATTGAGGGTCTGGACTACACATTCACCGCCACATCCATGAGGTCTTGAATGTCACCGACTTTACACCCGAGACCACCCTCCTTCCACCCTTCGAGGTGGAGGTGAGGTTTGAGGAGATCATGAACCACATGACTAACGGGAAGAAGGGGTCGGGATCCTCCATCAAGAGGGTCGACCTTCCCCACTATATGTGGATGCTTGATTCGATAATCAAGTGCAATCTTTACCCATTGCGCCACGACACTGAGCGCGTAGAAAAAGTGCAACAGGCACTTTACGCGGCCTTCTGTGGCCGTTGGTTTGACGCCACAATGCTCATCTTAGAGGGGATGAGATACATTAAGGGCAAATTGATGAAGGGCAATCTAAGGCCCAAGGAGAAGATGCCCTATGCTCGGCTCATCTCGAGCATGTTGGAGTGTTACTCTAATGCTCCAGAGTACACGATATCGCCCTATGAGGTGCGGGCGATGGACAGAGTGAAGACGTTTTTGAAGTCTTCGTGGAGCCGTAGCTACAATTTGTTGAAGCGGACCTTACCAACTCCGGGTCCAGTTCCAGCAGCAGTAGCACCACCCCCACCACCACATCAGGACCCACCAGTGGGTGGGGCACACCTGATTGATCCACCAGTCGAGGGGGCACCCTCCCATACCACCGCTTCACCTACGCCGCCAGCGCAGCCCGCGGCAGCTACACCTACTTCTTCCTACCGCCGGCGAGTAGCTCGCCAAGCTCCGACGATCGAGGACGTGTTGGCCAGGATGGAGGCCAACAACGAGCGGATGAACCGGAGGATGAACTTTCTGATGTTCCATACACTCCGCTACATCTACCCATTGGACTATCAGCGACGCCTAGCTCACGAGGAGTGGACAGCAGGCCGGACCGCCTTCCATAGGGGTCCAGTTTTCCATCCGAGCACATCGACTGCCAGCGCATCAAGCTCGGCATCACAACAGCCGGAGTAGCCTATGCACCACACCAGCCAGAGCAGCCAGTCCAGTCAATTCAGTCAGAGCAGCCCGCCCCTGCATCAGACCAGCCAGGAGAGGGGATGGCGTGAGACCGAGACGAGAATATTTTTGTATGATTGATTTTGGGAGTTTTGATGTAATTCAAAAGATGTAAATAACAAGCTGTAATTTTTGGAAATATAATGAAATGCACAACAATTTTGTGTCCTTATGTGATATTGCTTCTTACATTGTAAAATATGTGCGTCATTTTGTGTGTGGGTACGCGACACCCAAGTGTGCGGGTTACCCAAACAGAACACCCTTAGGTTATTTTCGAGGATGAAAATTCCCAAGGTGGGGAGGATGTAATATCCCAAAATTTTGCGTTAAACGGTGACCCCGGGATCCATGCCAGATTGGTCATACGTTTGACCAAGAAGGAGTTCACTAATTGACTAGAGAAGTGATGAACGGATGTGATGTGAAAACAATGTAAGTGTGTAGAGTGTGAGGTTAAATGAGAATCACATACACCTATCTTTGGTGTATGTGTTTAACACACAAGGCCAAGAAAGAATATAAGGGTTTTAATAACCCTAGTTTCTTTTGCTTTGGTTGTTGAAGAGAGAGTTAAGAGGAGAGAGAGAGAAGTAAAGAGGAGTTATGGAGGCTTGAGGCTAGTGCAAATCAAGGGGAGGAGCGACCATTAAGTGCCGGATTCAATGCGTTAGGATCGTTGAAACGAAAAGCTGGAGCCCTAGCCGTTCCAAACTAGATCTTGATCAATTTGAGAAATTATTAAGGTGAGTTTTAATTAAAGTGAATGCATGTGTTGTAGACATATTCAATTTAGTCAAAAGTGTGTAAATGGATAAATTAAAGGTTTAGAAAAGAAAAAGGAAAAGATTTGGAAGAACAACCAGAAAGGGGGCTGAATCGGACCAAATCAATTAATCGAAATTGGGATTCGATTAATTGATTTTGGTCTGGAAGTTGAAAAGTCAAGTGAGCCCGATTTCGGTTAATCGAATTGGATTTCGATTAGTCGATTTGGAAATCGACTAATCGACTGGGTACCTCCAGTGGCTGGAGAAATGAGACCTGGAGAAATCGACTAATCGAGTTGGAAAATCGATTAATTGATTTTAGATTTCGATTAATCGATTTGGGATCGACTAATCGATTTCGAGATTTCAACCACTCGATTTAAGAATCGACTGCCTTATGTTGGAGACCTCGATTAATCGATTTGGGATCGATTAATCGAATTTGAATTTTGATTAATCGATTTTGAGAATCGATTAATCGACTTTGACAGTTTTGCTTAACCTTCTTAGTTGACATTGAGATTCAGGGAGGGTCTTGGACCTTCTTTGTTACATCTTTAGTGATGAGTTACATGTGTTATGATGTACCATAGGTGGTACGTGTGAACCTGAGCACAAGGAGCCACGTGAGACCTTGATGCTTGGAATTTCAAAGACTTGAGGTAGGGAACACCTTGAACATGTACTTTAATTTCAAGAGCATGTATGTAGTGATATAATTATCAAATTTGAAGTTGTTTTAAATTGTGAAAAGCTTTGTGAAAATGGGTGCGTGTGTGACACCAAGAATGTGATAAAGGCATCAGTGTGATGCAAGTAATTAAGAACAAGTAATCTAATGAGATTGAGACATCCCCAGGGGATGAGAAAATAATAAAGGCATCAGGTGTGATGCGGGTAGGAAATAATTACTGTTGAGGCCTAACTGATATAAGATAGCACACTTATACGGTGAACAACTATATGTAAAGCACATGTTATTTTTATTATTTGAGGTTTGAAGGATACCCCACCGACGTGGCGGGATATCCACGACTGACGCGGCAGGATATCCGTGACCGGTACGGTGGCGAATCCGTACACCAGCACGGAGGTTTATCCATAATCGTAAGTACATCCCAGGGATGTTGTATGATATTTAACCCCGCCGCCTAGTGAGAAAAGGGCTTGGTCATATTTCCAGGGAATACATTTTTACAATTGTCTAATTAGATGACGATGAAGGGTATCTCATCAGGGCTCGATGCTATATTGCTTGGAGATTACTTAAGTTGAAAATTTAAGTTTTGTTTTAGGTCTGTTCAGTGTCATTCATGATAAATCAACAGTAAAGTAAGACATGCTAACTACCAGCAAACTTGAATGCAATTCATCAGATTTAAACTGTTTTCTTTCAAAAGCATAGACACATCATGCTTAGAATATCATGGAATATATGTGAGTCTTAATTTATATGTTCATTGTGTTTGTTCCCTATTGAGCTAGGATGTAGCTCACCCTTTAGACTATACATCGCAGGTCCATTGATAGCAGCTGTTGAGGCTTCGGGAGACGTAGATCTGGGTGATTCAGATTACGTGCCTGGAGACGAGTTGGAGTCTCCACCCGAGGACTTCTTCTAGGTGACTCTGTTGTGTACTTTGATAGAGAGCAGTTTTTGAGAGTTAGTTGTACGGCTTGGTATGTCAAGCCTTTATTTTTGATAAACATATAATTAAATTGAATTATTCTTTTGGCGAACCATCTAGGGTGATCTGTTTATCACCGATGGTTCAGGTCAGTTCTCTATTCATGCAGTAGCATGAAAGTAGAACTGTCTTTTACATATGCCAGTTGGGCATATTAACTGTTTCCGCTTTATGAGATTATTTGCTTTAATTATTTAATTTGTGTTTGATATACCAATGTTCCGTGCATAATTTTGGGGCACGGTCTGGAGGATCGTGCTGATGGCACGGGTTTCGGGGTGCTGAAATCCAGGCTATCACAATTACGTTCTTACAGACATGCTGCCCATTTATAAGATCAAAACACGAAAGTTTAATAAAAAAATTCCTTTTATAAACAAGGAGCTGGAAAGACTTGATACAAGCAATTGATTATTTCTGTGAAAAATTGCAGCAGAAATTGCTATAGAATTCATTTGCAAGCAGTGAGATCAAAACCTTAGAAGCACACAATAATTTTAAGTAGAAAGGTACACCCATGATCTCAAGATCCATTGTGCGGAAAACGAGGATGAAAAAAGATCCCCATCATCTGATTCAAAGCAATCAATAAGTTTTCTGCATGAAAACCCTCAAAGATCCAGTGAGTGTATTTAAAGGTACTCCTTGAAGAAATCCAAAGCGCTAAGGTACGCATGTAAGGAGAATATGGGATGTCGTCGCATAGTGCTTGTAGCTATTTACTGTGTATCAAAAAGAAGGAAAACATTCTTGTGAAACCTATTAGATATAGGAGGTGACAAGCATGCAGTTTATAGGTGCCATCCACCCTTGAAATTCCCCTACTCCTGAAACTTAATTCCTACCATATTTATATTTCCACAGAGTGGGTATCAGGCAGAGAGGCTTGTAGTTCAAGGTCCCAACTGTGTACACATCGCATTCATTATCCCAAAAAATCATTTTTTACTCAATCAAAGTGGCTCATATGAATGATAGATATATCCAAGAGTGCATGTATATCAGCTCTCCTACTTTCAAACTTATTTTTAACTGAACATTTACATCACCCTTTCCTAAAGTATATCATTATAATCCAAATTAAACATTAACTTACATTGACTAAAAGTTAAATTTGAACTACTCGCGTGCATCGCACGTGCAAAGCCTACTAGTGAAAAAAAAAACTTGTGATCCACTTTTACATGAACATTAGTAGCTAGTACTCACATTCAAATCTTATTTTATGTTTATGGGGTCCTACCTCATAATCAAAACTAGTGGCATCTATTGAGAAACTCCATTGACATAATTGAATTATGGTCAACATAGATTCTTTCCTTATTTTGAAAACATCCTTACCTCATAATTGTAAATTATGCATGACTAACATCATCTTTTAGAAAGTTTATAACATACATATGTGTGTGTGTATATATATACTAAATTACGAATCTCACCGAGTCGAGTCTTTGAGTTAACCTGACCCCACTGACTTTCGAGTCAAGTTTTTTGGGTTTTGGTTCATGAATTCAACTTCTTATATGATCAAGACTCCCTTGATGCAATAAAAAATGATGGCACCGAGAGAAAAACCAGTTGTTTTGTATGAAAACTAGCAAGAATTTGCAAGACGAAGCAGTATTATTCAAATGGTTGGTTGATTCAAGAGGTAGCACACCAAAATCTCTTTGCAAGAGTATCAATAAGGCTCTCCAAGGCAAATTGCAGCTAGCTACGGATTCAAAAATTCCCAAAGAAGGCTCACCATCTCTCTGGAGATGACCCACCAAAATACCTCTGCAAGAGAACCAATAAAGGCTCTCCAACGCTAATTGCAGCTAACTAGGATTTTAAAAGCTCCCAAAGAGGACCCACTAATGCCATATCTCTAAAAACAATAATTTCAATATAGAAATTTACACCAATAAGAGGCCTTAAAATAGCCTAAACGTATTTAATAAAGAACCATACTCTATATCAAACTCCAAAAGTAATAAAGAATCCTACTTTTATTAAAATTTCCTAGAACAAATAACTTAATAGCGTAACTCTTGAATTTGTACAAAATAGGGATGAGGGCGATCATCATTTTTTCACATGAAATTAATCTCATGTGGAATAACATGACTTACCGGCAAAGGTTACACGTGACCACTTAAAGGTGATCATGTGCCTTTTTCTGGCACTGTTAGGCCTTTTAATTACCTTGTTTGCTGGCACATTAGTTCCTATCCTGTTATTCCTACAACAAGCTTGAATTAAGATAATTTTGAATCTCAAAAAATTTCAACAGAGCCTTATTCCTTTCTCTTTCTCTTCATCTTCCATAGGATTTTAATGAAGACCCTATGGTGATGGATACGACTTGATTTCTAGTTTGCATCAGTCACCGTCTCTTGAAAAGAATTCGATCCCGAACTTTCTTGAGATAGTTCATCTCGGACATCTAACTCGTTTTTATCATAGACCCTATTCTTCTCTTCAACCACCTAAAGATCCTTCTTGACAGCATGTAGCTGTCACAAACACACCCAAATCGGTATTCGCTGTGGTCCTCCTACACTAACACAGTATCACCCTTTTCCTCTACATTGATTGATGATGTGATGATTTTAATATTTTTTTCACCCTCGTAAATGTCTTGCATGGCTACTCACAGCAATTTATTCATGTTGATTTTAGTCGCCTCAAATTATATCGGAGATTGCAGTGTTGGATCAAACGCGCTCCGATACCCAAATGATGCAATAAAACACGATGGTCATAGGAGATGCACCATTTTTTTATACAAAAACTTGAACACACACTAGTCTTTTAATGGTGGTTGACTCGAGATACCAACCAAAATCTCTCAGCAAAAGAACCAATAAAGGCTCTCTACGGCTAAGCGCAGCTAGCTAGGGCTTCAAAAGATCCCAAAGAGGATTCATTCTACAGAAAATAATTTCCATAAAACTGAAATTTACAACAATAAGAGGCCTTTACATAGTATAAAGTCTAAACCCTAAACATGTTTTAATAGACTCCTAAACTAAATAAAGAGTTCTACTTTTATTAAACTTTCCTAAAGAAAATAACTTAATGGCTTAAGTATTGGATTCCTACAAAATGCGAATGAGGGAAAAGAAAACAAAAGGGGTGAGAATCTTTTTCTTGCATCCAGCAATCTCATGTGGAATCATATGACTCAGTTATTGGTGACGGCTGCAAGGGACCGCTTAAAGGGGATAATGTGTCTTTTGGTACTATTAGACCTTTTAATTGAGGCACAGTAAGCTTGTTTTCTAGCCCATTAGTTCCTAGCCCATTATCCCATAAAAGGCATGATTTAATATAACTCCGAAGCCCAAAATTCTTGAAATTGAGCTCCTTTCTCCCCCATACCTCCTCCTCTTCTTCCTCTTCTTTGGGCTTTTAATGGGACCCTATGGTGACACATAGGAACGGATTTCTGGTTCGCATAATTTCTAAAACTCATCCATCTTATAATAGACGTCAAACGTAAATAAATACTAAATTATTAATCACTAATTAAATCTAAAACCTAACATAGCCTTGAACCATGCCCATATTTTAATCTCTTTCTGCCTGCATCACACATCTGAGATGGGTGCTTTACAACTTCCCATTTTGTAACCAAAGGATGGGCCTTGAACAATTTGAACTTTCCTAGATAGCTGATTCCAGAAAGATCAATGTGGTGACTCCTCATGCCAGAGAGTCAATGACGAAATCATCAGAATATAAAACTTTGGCGCTGTGATCTCTAATTACCATATTCAAATTTGGTTCTAATTAAATTTATTACTCTTGTGTCAAAAGTCCTTTGCCATTTTCTTCTACTGTAATTTCAACCTCTTTATGCGCCAAAAAAATTCAAGAATGACTCTGGAGGATAAACAAGCAGGGAGAAGACCAATAACAAATAATATAAAGCTTTGACCCAAACAATAATGTATCAATTTATGTAAGCATCCTTCAAGTTGAGAAATAGGGTTGTATTTAAATAATAGCAAGACATAAACCTGTGACAAGTTCATTTTGGATACAGATATTGACTCAGTGAAATCGGAGATTTTGAACCTAGTACATAACACTAAAGAATTATCCAAAGTGAATGTATCAGAATTCAGAAACTCAACTATTAATCGTTGTTTCTAAGTGTGTAATGTGACAACAAATTAAAGAATAACATAATTTCCAAACAAAAATCCCTCCAAGAAGCAAATTTTATGAAAAGCTAATAATGCAACATAGAATTGGACTCTCAAAGCAGCATTTTTAATTAACACATTTGAGGGCTCAAAGAATATGGCAACCAGGCCTTGTGATGATGCTCAAGGCTCCCATATCTGAATTAAACTGCATTTTCAAGTCAAAAAGGAACCTTCAAACAATGTTCGTTAAGAAGATCTTAGATTAGACAAACCTTCAGGGTCATGTAATCACCACTCAGTATATATCTTCCATCTTTCCCAAACTTAATATCTAAGATTGAGGCAATTATCTCCGTGAAAAATGACCTTGAACCAAGTGCCTCCTGCTCCTTGAATCTGAAAAGGCAGGGAAAAAATTGCATCCAAGTGGCAAGACTATAGGATAAGTCCAAAGTGCACATCCACAGTTACTAAATTCATCATGCATCACCACCCATTTTAAAGAAATCTGCATCTAAGGATTAGAAACATGGAGCATAATGTCATAATGCTTACAATTTTGCATGGGTATCACATAAAGCTGATTGCCTCATGTCAATAAGCCTAATTGTTCCCTTTGAGCTGCTGTATGCTAAGGTATTGAAGTGAGTAGGATGGAATTCTACAGAAGTTATAACCTCTGCAAATTGACAAAATATTTTTGAGCCCCATCTCCCTATCTACTCTGAAGTTAAAACATATTCAAATTTCAAAATGTCCTCGATCAAAATAAGAAAGAAAATAAAAAAAAATTGAGCATGTAACAATCAAAGTAAATTATTGACTAGTAAGATGCAAATGGTGGAAGGAAAGCATAACTTTTGTAAAGACCCGTATTTTGAACCCGAGTTAGACTAACCTCGTGTGTGTATTCGGCTGGGCAACCGACATCACCATTTATTTTAGATTTTTATCTAGATGTGATTGTGCGGACAGATTTTGATTTAGAGCCCATTTGGACCCTCGTGCGAAAGTTGTGCACCGACCTCGGTGTGGCCGCTCAACACCGGGCTTGAGTTTTAAAATTAGAAGTGTATAATACATAAGAGGTGTGTGTGTACTTAACTTTGTGAGCAATCTTATTATAAGAAGGAATTGCATTCACGTATTATACTAGGTTTTGTTAAGAGAGGAAGAGACGTGAGTGCCGTGAAGAACTGTAGTCGTTTGATAGTTACCCAACCGTGTGAAACTCCGTCTTCTCTCTTCTTCAATCATCGTAGGAGATCGATTTAGAAAACCTCCTTCTCTAGAACCCTCTTTGTTGAAAACCCTTGAACCTTAGAAAAAACTTGAATCAACCTTGGATTCGTAGTTAGCTATTGGGAGAGGTTGAGATCATTGGGGACTTGTTGGAGTTATCTTTGTGAACTCATGGGATCGATCGCGGTGTGAATCGTTGAGGAAACCCGTCGATTTCGTTCCGAAGCTCCATTCGCGTGACTCATTTCTAATCTAGGAATCCTTAGATTAAAGGTACGTTTTAATTAAACTTTTTGATTAAAATCATTAGATTAGCCATGGGTTTTGCTTTGGGATGTATGGGTTTCGATTCGGGTGAAAACGAGCGAAATCGCGTCGCTGTAGCTCGCTCGAGCGAGCTATTATCATCGCTCGAGCGAGGATACATTAAAATACTCAAAAGGCGTTCCCTGCCTCGCTCGAGCGAGCTTTTGTCATCGCTCGAGCGAGAAAGTTCTGAAGGATCTCGCTCGAGCGAGCTATTATCATCGCTCGAGCGAGATATTATCGAACTCCGACATTGCCTTAGTATTTTAGTCATAACATTTTATCCCGAACTTCGATTGAGACGATTCTTTTTGTGTTGGAAAGCTAATGGAAAAATCTACAACTTTCATGTTTTGACCAACTTGTGAATCAATTGTCTTGATGGTCAAACATATATGAGAATGTTACGTCAAATTCTAGACTTTGCGCAACTTGCCTGTTTTGACTTGTTTTTGAGAAAACACTTAAATAGGTCTATATTATTAGTAATTAGAGTTAATCTTAATGCATGAACGTATATTGTGATGTAGATTGAGGGCGAGAGGCCATCAATAGGACCTTGCTTGACTTCGCATAACTCCGAGTTTTAGGTAGGAGAATCTCATCTTTACAGTATTCTATTTTAATTCGCATGGATATTTTGAATTAAAATCTTTAAACTTGCATATGCCATTGAAATCACATCCAGAACCTAAATTGATATGAATGACTAAAAATCTAAATCTACCAATCTCAAACCCTAATCGCTTAACCTCAAAATCAAATCAAGAACCCTAACTATGTATAAGAGACTTGCATCCGATTTATATTAGTATCCAGATTTGTTTTATGATTGACCCGAACGACCCTCAAAAATTCTCAACAACTTCTCGCACAAGTTTCCTCATTACGCAGGGCTTGTTGCATCCTAAAAAGGTTCATGAACCACGATGGTAGGTAGGGGTTCCCATCGGCTATATTCCCGCTTCTCGAGATATAGTTTACTCGGGAGGTATTTTAAGTTGAGGATTAAGTCATGAATTATCGAACTTTGCATATAGAAGTTAGAGAAACTAAGACATCAAACATCGATTCGTTTTTGAAACTGCTTACACATTTAGAAATAAATCTTACATGATTTTCACACCTAAATTCGCTTTTATTATCTGCTATATGTTTGACAAGCTATATTCATATTTGTTTTGAAACCATGTTAGTTAAAGTAAATGTCCGAGATGTCTTTCTTCATCGAGCTTTGTTGGTTAGCTCAATTCGACTATACGTCATGTGTTCAGTAATCGACGTGGCTATTCGTGTATCGTGGAGATCGATCCCCGACTCACGGTTCTCGAGGAAGAGCTTGAGGTTCCTCCTGAGGAGTTTTTCCCAGTATAGAACTTACTGATTTTCTTATTTGTGGTGAGAGTTAGACTTGAATTTGTGGGCCCATTTTAGTTGGATATCATAGTTTTATACTTGACGTTGATTTTCCGTTATGAGCCAAGTTTCGATGATGGTCGACCATCATCGGTGGTTCTTTACTTTTAATTGCTTCCGCATCTATTTTAGCTATAGATATTTATTGCGCTTTACTCTGATATGTGCCCTGTTTGTCCGGCTTATCGTTTATTTGATAGGTTGGCGAACCGGCCTTTCCTATACATGAGGGATTGGAAAAGTCGGGTCGTCACAACTTTGGTTACTAATCTCTAGGTTCCACAAATTTATTCGCAAATCATCTCTTGATATGAATTTCTCGCCATCACTGAGAAGTGAGAAGAACATAAAACATAAAGATATTTGGCTAGTACACCAGTGAAACCCAATAGAAAGTTGCAGAAGAATTAAAAGAAACCTGGAGGTAACTTCCATATCTCACTCAAGCATTGATCATAGATCAAATTACGCTCTTTTAACTTAAATTAGCATGGTGATATAAGATGAAGAGGTAACTCAAGGAGAAAACCTAGAACATGAAGAAGCCTAAACAATTACACTTTGATTAGGTAGGCATCGTACACAACAACGAAATGATAAAAACACTACCCCAATTAATATATCATACACTCATAAATTATTCCTAGAATTGAAAAATCATATAAAACTCCCACAACCACTGTCACCAAAATCTCCAAATGTTTGAAAAAAAATGGTTAAATTGTAACATTTTCCTTTTAGGACTATTTTCAAATTAAAATTCACACTTTTTTGAGGAAAAAGTGCAGTGTGTTCAATTTTTCAAGAAGATCACAAATTACTTACCATCAAATCATGACTTATTCAATTATTCACTGCTTTCTAGTATTTTTATTATTTTACCTACTTTAAATATCTTTTTTTTTTTCTTTTCAACTTTTTCTCAAGTTTGTCTGGATTTTCCATTGTCTTATACTTCCTAAATTAAGAATTGGTGACAAATGTATAAGATTTCTAGGAAAAAGTTGTTTTAGCTTCTCAAAGGAAAATCCCTTCGCTGCAATTATTTGAACTGGTGATAGGTGGCACCAAGCTTACTTCATTAAAAATCTCCAGCACATTTGGATTCCTTAATTCTAGACGACATGAATAGCATGATTTTCTATCAATGGAGAAAACACCTCTTCCAGTAGATCTAATACTTTTTAACTTAAACAACAAATTAATATTCTTGTACCCCTAGGTTAGCAGAAAGATGGGTTCATTATAACCTTGATGTTAAAAAATAGTCTACTTTTATTCTTTGGCAACCTTCCAAGAGATAATTATTGCTTATGAAAATGGCAAACCAAATCACCTACCGGTTTCTTTAACAAAAATGTCCCTTGCATCTTTTTTTCTAGGATGCCAAAATGTGAACTTCCCTAATGTACCATGCAATTTCACCAAGCAACATACCAATTTCTAGAAAAGAAAATGTCCCTTAGATCTTTCTAGGAGGCTGAAATGTGAAATTTTTTACCTCTATCCTTCTAGGTGGCCGAAATGTGCGACATAACTGAATGTCAAGAAGCCACTTCTGAATGAAAGGGTATAAGACTAGTTTTTAGCTCTCAACGAGAGATAAGACAACAGGGCCCAATTGTTTCCTCATGGATCCTTAATAGTCAATTATGGGACTAAAGTGCCGGAGAAATAATGGCAAAAGTGAAATGTCTTTAGTGTTTCAGAAAACTTTGAAAACTTCTAATGCATTTTACGTCACCATCATCAGCAACATTAGAGATGTGAGCTACAATAATAGGGTGAGATCCACCACTTTGCAGAAGATAAAATTACAACTGCTGAAGTTTGGCATTTGGGTATGATTGGAACAATGAATCCTCTCATAAAAATTTTCCAGATTGTAACCCTATCAGGATGAACTCAATTGTTCGTCCACAAACCCACCTTAGTCTCATGATGTGCTATGAACCAATGATACCTTGCATCTTCAGCTTGGCCTCAACTTTCAAGGCTGCTCAAATCAGTTCAAAGCTCACAACTAACTGAGGTGTTCCGACCAGACACCTTATTCTATTTACTAATAGTCTAACTCTAATATATTTTACATGGACACTTCACAAAGAGAACTTTCCAATCCTTTGGAATCTCATGATTCCAAAAGCTTAGCAGGCTATGTTTTCTACTTCTGATCACCACTCCTATTTTTGCTATGCTTCTAGCCACTTTCAATAACATTTCCTGAAAATAGAAGATTGTGGATCAGAATCAAACTTTTGTTTTTTTTTTTTTGATAATATGGATCAGAATCAAATGAACACCATATGTTTATATCATTCTTCCTTACTGATATTAATATATGTTCATAAAATTTGCATTATGCTTATGACAAAATTGAATAAAAATTACTATACTGAGATAATGTGTTAAAATTTATGATTTTTTGAAGTGTTCAACTTGAAAAGTCTGACCACCCAACAGAAATCAGACACCAAAATCCACATCTTTTTCCAAATAATGTTATGCATCCTATGTGCATGTCAGACGCATAGTGACCATAATCCTCACATGGACCATTATTTTCTCTCTTTGTTATTATTAGTAGGTTAGATAAGCTTCTAAGATAAGTTGCCTAGAATCCTGTAGAATCATATGCCCTATTTGGCAATGCCCTCAAGGAGATGATTCCACGTAAAATTAATTCCACAAAAGGGAAATCTGGAAGCGGGTTTTAAGAGAAAAAAGTTGATGCCGGAATCAGTTTTAAGTGCAAAAGCAGGAACCATGGGAAGTTATCAAATAGTAACTATTGCCATCTTTCTGTTTGTAAGTTGGGGGAGCGGCAATCTAGCCATTATAAGAATTGCCAAGCAGGGCCTTAGTTTCCTACTTGATTTAGAATGAGAATTAAAAGTTATTCATTGTTAGTAGGGTAAGGTGCTCTACTTAGATTAAACCCATACAATAGGAAAATATCAGTGAATGTAGAAAATGAGGAATGAATTTTTTTTATTTGGATTTAAAGTTTGAGAGGGTGATCACTTTGGATTTGATCAACAAGGAAACCCACCCTCCTTGAACCGACCATCTTCTCTTTTCACCAATTTCTTTTTTATTACACAATGATTCTGTAGTATTGCTACATATGGTCTTAGAGCAAGTTTGCACACATGATTCATGAAATCAAAGCTTTGTCAGAACAAGATCGAATGGATCGTAGCTTTGATTGAGTGCATGGAACAAGGGACGCAGGTGACTAAACCATCTATGGACGAACAACATGTGATTCATCCAATTACGGAAGATGGGACACAAATCAAATACACTCTACAAATTATGATAATGAAAATCGTAGCAACATCCATCCAAATTTAAACCATAGAGATGGATCTTCCTCGATTTGATGGTGAGGGTCATATGAGATTGGTGTGCACTATTGAGCAAGTCTAAATGTGAGATTAGCCTCAATCCACCTAATGTGAGATGAATGTTTAATCAGATACAAAATTATTGGAAGGTGAGATTAGCCTCAATCCACCTAATGTGCGAGGAATATCGTTTTACCAACGGATGGAGACTATGACAGAGGTAATGTATTGGTCGTTATTCCCATGTGCATTACTTGTCAAGGAGGGAACCCGTAACGCAAAGATCCGGGTGGGACGTTGTTGAAGATATCGACCCTAGGGGCTGATAAGGGAGGTGGAATGTTATGCACCACATGACACACGCATCGTGAACCATTATTTTCTCTCTATAATTTTCCACAATAAGTTGCCTAAAATCTTATAAAATTTTGGTTTCCTAATTGATTTAGAAGAATAAATAGAAGCTATCCATTGTTAGTAGTATGAGTTTCTCTACTTGGTTTCCTAGTTAGTTTGAACTCCTAAATACTCAGAAAAAAGGCCTTCACCAAGCCCCCTATAGCTAGGAAGGTTTGTTTAATCCGATAGGGTTAAGCTTTTCTTTCAACTAACACACTAGCCTCTCTTTTTTCTATTTTGTCCAATCTCTTTTTAAAAAAACAGCTTATGTATCAAATCCACACTATTTTTTTCTGCAGCTATATTCTAAAGACTGTTTTGTAAAACTATATGGAACATGCTATACAAATAATAGACATAGCATGAGCAAGAAACAGAAGAAGACCAAAAAGAGAAAAACCAAAGTAGATGGGCTAAGAACCAAACCTAAAACTATATGGAACATGCTATACAAATAATAGAGGCCCATGGCTTAGTTATAGATGGTACTATATGCTTTCTTTAGTAAATTTTGGATAGATTTTGTAACTTTAATAAGTTTCTCTTTTTGTCATTGTACTGACAAGGAGAGCATCCCCCTCCACTCTTCCTCAAAAGGAAGAGCATTGATTCTCATTTAAAGCTGCAGGATTGACCTTGATTTCATGTTCAACCAGATGAGAGAATCTTGACTACATGTTGATGTCATCCTATAAAATTAGAAATTCAAGATTCTATCATATTTAATGATTGCAGATATAGTTGAACACAATCAAATTCAAACCAATTGGACCTTTGCCCCTCTATTAAAGCTATTGGGCTTTGGTCAGGTCCAAGTGGTTAACCTCTAAGAGGCTCAACTGGTTTTAAAATTGTTGGATGCACCGGATCCCAAAGTCGAGGTCAACTTTTGAAAATCAAAGCCAATGTTTCCTTTATCCAATGGTTCCACAATCAGTCGAACCAATTTAGGGTTACAATTGGCCAAAGGCTAAAACTATAATATAAATATGCAGGCTACATCTGAAAATACCATTTTACCCGTAAAATTATTTCTGTTTCCTATGAAAAGACCAACAGAGACGCTATGACTTTTTCTCTTGATAGGGTCATTTTATGAAAAGCAATGCAAAGAGGGAAATCAGGTCTAAAATGAGTGCTGCTCATAGTCTCTATCTATAAGTGCTTCTTATAGCCCATTATTCCTCTTGCATAATATAATATCTAACTGAAAGACCATTTCACAAACCTATCACTACCTAAATACAGTTGAATTATTGAGTTCTTTTTTACAATGAAAGAGCTTCAAAGTAAAATAACATGAATGTAGACATATAAGCAAAGAAAGATAACATGTATATGTGCACTACAAGTATATAAATATCTAATGAGCCAATCCAACCTGGCAAAGTATAGGATTTATAACAGTGGGTCCAACTCCAGATTTGCAACCAAAGATTGACGAGGTATTCTTCTAAAATGCTGCCCATTAGATGACAATTCTTCCATTGTCTAAGTAAACATCCCGCACAAATATATAAATAAGCAATCATGAAAAACATAAAAGAGATAGCTTTTCATGCCAAAAAATAATTAGCATTTCATGCATCCCCAGTGGTTTCAAAGGTCATGGATGGTAGGAAAATATATCTGAGCACTCACCCTTTTACGGCTAGGTATTGACAGGTCATTGATGCCAGTGAATTATTTTCTTGCTTGAGAAAAAATCATAAGAGAAAGTTTACACATGATACGGATATAGTCAATAAATGGCATTAACCAGTGATTTGCAAACATATCCACCAAAATTAAGCAAAGAAAAGAAATCTACAACAGATATGAGAGATAGAGGGATGACCTTGTTAATAAGCTCCTAATTGGACTACACCTTCTCTAACAACAATCAAAGCACTGGTCTGCAGTATATTTATAACCAAATCAGATGAGTTTTAGAATTTATTGAATCCAAGTCACTTTGGAATGGTTTTATGGGTACCAACTACCAACCTTTATAGCAAGCTGGAATTGAGCCTCCCATATCCTTGGATGCTGAAATTTCAATTAACAAGCATAGTTTTTCAGACCCAAATGAAAATTGAACCCAAAAAAGTTCATGTAGTGAAGAAATAGCTAGAGCTTGCTTACTGAATCTATTAGATTATGCCATGCTGACAAGAAACTGCTTTCATGATCATTGGGTTCCTTGAACACCCATTTATGACCATGATCTACTGCAACTTTACCAATCAAACTGCCCACAAAACCATATCAAATGAGTTAAAAATACATAAAAAATCTATGAAGAAGAATTATTGAATTGTAATAAAAACACTAAATGTAGTCCTCGGCCAAGTCGATCTCACCGTGCTCGGCCGCCAAAGCGGCCAAATTGCAAAACCTATCTTGTAATATCCCTGATATTTTTGGCCTATTTTTCGTTTACCTTGGTAAGCATGTTCGGATATTATTACGGAAATTTTCTGGATTTTTAGAAAGCTAAGGTTATGATGGAAATATTGACCAAAGGTTTTTGTCTCATGATGTATGGAAGTTATGATTTCGATGACTTACACAATAAGTAGAATGTTTGAGTTTCACGTAGGAATTAAATTCAAGTTAAGTGGATAAGATGTAATTAGAAATATCTAGATTTTTAGTTAGCTTTGTTTTGTATTATAAGAGAGAGATTTTAAAGAGAAGTGTAACTTCTCTCTCATTGGATTTTTACAAGATTATAAGCCTTGCCTCATCTTGATCCTAGATCTTGTGAGTTTTGAAATTCCTCTCCCCATCTCAACCATTGATTAGAATTGTGCTTGAATTCTAATCTGTTTGGGCTATTGGAAGAGAAGGATAGGGGAGAGGATGTCACTATGTGGATCGGATCTGTGCAATAGAGAAAGGTCCATGATGGACTGATTAGGAAGCTCTGGTCTAATTAAGCCTTCATGCTTGGTTCCGGCGCATGATTTGGTGCAACGGGAACAAGGGATTAAACGACAAGAGGTAGGCTTTTTAAACCTCCTTATGTTGTTTGAATTTATGTTTTGATTAGAGTAGAAAACTGGTGTAAATTTTAGTTACACAGGCTGTGGTTGAATAAGAAAGAAAAGTGTCTAGAGATGTGATCGATTTTAAATGTAACCCTTGCAAGTGCACAAGATCTATTGCAGTATGGCAAGAACAAAGGTGTCGAACCCACAGGGAAATGTGAATTTTAATTAATTCTTTCAGAGATTTAAAAACCGTCCCTAAGGAAGTACCAAAGGGCAGATTCAATTTTACCAAAATTTATCACACTTTTCCTAAATGTAGAAAAATAAATTAATCTAAATAACTAATTATCGATGAATCTAAAATAATAATTAAATGAGATCAAGAAATATGCTACCCCAGATTTGTACCCCTTTTCTACCATTAAAACCTACAGTTTCATCAAAGCATCATTCACACCATCATTCGTCTATAGAGATGATTCGTAATAAAATATGATCATCAATCCGGCATACCCTATATAAAAACAATGACTCAGTCTATCATTGCGGTATGAGTCATGTAAGAAGCATAGTGTATCTCATGATGTTTAGATCACAATAGTAAAAACATAATCGCTCCGCAGCCTAGATCAGTCTGCAGGTCCAGATCTAGCGATTATAGCCGTTGATACGCGCCATCAACGATCATAACAAGCATTCAATATATTTTCAATAACACAAACTTTTAGCAAAACGATTCCATGATGACAATAAATTAACTATGGTATTAATCATAAATATGGGTACTTTTTTGGGGATTGCATCTTCCCCGATCAACTGATTTAGCCGCTCATCTTTGGTGTGTGATCTCCTTGTTCATTCAAAATCATTCCTCTTTTCATTTCTCCCAAAGATCTTTGTTTACAATGCCTTTTCCTAAATACAATCTATGCTTTTATGAACGTAAAGGAAAAATAATGCAAATCCTAGGTACAATCTACCCAGATGGAACCCTAGAAGAAGGAGAAAGAAGAACTCTTGAAAAGATGCCAAGAGGAGTCTAAAACCAAAAATAATAATAATGAATAATAATCTTCTAAAAAATTCTCTCTAAAAACTCTAAAAAAAGAAAAGCCAAAACTAACTCTCTAATTATCTATCTCTAATTCCTCCCCTTTCTCGAAGTGTTTGATCCGCTTTAAATAGAGCCGAAGTTTCCCAGCCGCAGAGGTGTTCCAACTCGAAAATTTAGGGTCGATGCATCGACCTCCCAGATTTTCGTGAATTCCCGCCGAACTTTGCATCAGACACTGCTTCGGTATTTTGGCCATAACTTTCTGTCCCAAACTCGAATTGAGGCGATTCTTGTGCCGTTGGAAATCTGACAGAAAGTTCTACAACTTTTGTGTTTTGACAATTTCATAATTCGGCCGTCTTGAAGGTCCAAATTGATCTACAAGTCGCACCAAGTTCTCGATGACCCAAAGTTACAATGTTTTGACATTATTTTTAAAATTCTTGGGCTGTTTTCTACACTTGGCTTGTATTTACCTAAAACATTTCAAATCTAATAATTCTTATCAGATAGCCTTCATCGGATAGATAAATGTAGGTATCTAGGGGTGAAATATCATCATATTTCACTACTCATCACACCCCAAAACTTATACTTTACTAGTCCTCGAGCAAAGCAAACTAAGGAAAATAAATGCCACTTTCGTAGGGAACACGATTGCACTTAGCATGTGCAACAAGCCTTTAAACCCCTAGGTGATCCCTAGTGGAGGAGTTGTGTCTCCTGAGGGTTTACAGTGAAGTTACCCACAAACTTGCAAAAATTTCAAACCATCGGCAAAATTGAGTTTTCAAAACATGATTTTTTATAACATATATATTATTCAAAAATAAAAATATTAATTGTTTCAATATGTGAATCATCAATCTTAAATATTAATGTCATGTCAATCATGCTAGTATCCATTCAAATTAATCTAATGCTCAAATTGTTAAACAACTCATCCATTCATGCCTAAACGTGAAGTGTGTGCATACCCAAACCAAGATTCATCCATCTCGGAACTAGTTCAAACGGAAAACCGTCGAATCTATTGTCTTGACTCAATCCTCACTTTAGGTATACTCTCGAAATAAAATCACTCCGATGATGGAAAATCTTTCGCACATATGTGAGAAATCAATACAAAACAAGTAAAAAGGTCTCACATGATAACTGAAACACGATGTAATCAATGAACAAAATCAAATCTCATAAGAACAGATACTTGTATATCCTAAGCATGTCATATCAAGTGTCATAAGTATGATATATTTACTCTCCACTAGGCAGTTACCAATGCAAGATCAGATCATGAAGGTCTTTTGTAGGGTTGTAATGGGGCTCAGGAAAGGGTAAGAAAGAAAGGGAATTGAGATTCAAAATTTCTGAGAAATCGGAAAAGAAACAAACTTCTGATTTTTCTATTTCTCTTCTTTTTCTTTTCTAATCTCTCACTATTTTTCTCAATATTTTTCTATTTTTCTCAACTTCATTTTTCTTTTGAATTTCCTTTTCTTGAAGCACCTCATATTTTTCATTATTTTTCACAATTTTCTTTTTCTTTTTCTCTCCCCTTTTTCTTTTATATTTTTGCCATACACTCTCAGTAAACACCACAACTCAGTATCTCTCCACTTACTCTCTTTTTGTTCATTTTCATCCCTCGTTCCTAATTTCTAAGAAATAAGAAGGGTAAAGCTGAATTTTCGTAAATGGTGAAGGGTTAAAGGTTAACGTGGCTTATCAAAGAATGTATAAAGGTAAATTTTTTCAATAGGCTCAAAGGGGTACTAGAAGGATAAATTTATATGAGGTGGGGCATTTAAGCACAAACGAGCCAAAGATGGCCTTCAATCATGTCCTTAAAAGATGGTAACCTTGCCTATTTGTCTTGAGTAGATATACAGTACGTTCTAACACAATAATATGAATTTGATATCATGCAAAGTCACAAGTCAAAATAAAATGTATGAGATTATGCAAAATAATTCGTATTCAAAGAAAACTCCGAGTTTATATATTCACTCATCAATGACGGGAAATTAGCTCTAAAGCTTCCTGGGTTTAGTCTCCACTAAGAACTTAAGATTCACCGTTCAAAACAGTTCATCAATTTCTGAGTCTTAGCTTGGTATAAGTGTAAAAATTCTAAGCATGAATATCAAAATTACCCACAAAATATCACATTAAGCTTCATTATCCTAGATACAAGCATTCAAAATCTGACATCGATATTCTCAAAATTAAATTCACATGCATCATCAACTAAAGTTTGAAAACTATCGAAAAATAATTCATATATGATGGTTCAAAATTATTTTTTTTTTATTATTATTTTTTTTTTTATATGAAAAAAAATAAGAAAGTGATGCAAGATAGAGAATCATACCCCCAAACCTAAAAATAACAATGTCCTCATTGATTGAAATAGGTATTGCACCCCCAAACCTGTTGAAAAGTACCTTAACACAAAGATCAGGTGCAGAGAATATGTGCATAAAATTAGAACATGACCAAAAATAGATTGAAGGTAATGTGGCTACACTAATTTGGAAATTAAAAACAACCTAAACTAAACTAAAAACTAATATTCTAGAACTAACAAAAACAAAAATGAAAATAAAAATAAATAAAACACACTGGGTTGCCTCCCAGGAAGCGCTGAGTTTAAGTATCGACAGCCACACCTCTTCATTGATCAAGAATCTGGGTCACTAAGGTGCATTGCCTCAATTCTCATCTGGGTCATGGGCTCAAACACCGGTTTAAGACGTTGCCCATTCACTTTGAAAACTCGGTTGCCCGTGAGACTGCGGATCTCAATCGCACCATGCACACTAATAGTAACAACCTGATACGGGCCTTCCCATCTCGATTTCAGTTTTCCCGGGTGAAGCTTTAGTCTGAAATTAAACAGCCAAACCTTTTGCCCAATGTGAAACTCTTTCCGATAAATTGACTCATCATGTAGCTTCTTGTACCGTTCTTTGTACATCTTGGAATTTTCATATGCATCATAGCGTAGCTCTTCTAATTCACTCAGCTGTAGCCTTCGATTTGATCCTGCCGCTTGCATATCAAAGTTAAATCTTTTGATAGCCCAAAATGCATTATGCTCCAATTCAACAGGAAGATGGCATGCTTTCCCGTAGACAATTCTGAACAGAGACATTTCAATTGGTGTCTTGAAGGCGGAACGATAGGCCCAAAGAGCATCAGATAGCCGGTTAGACCAATCTCTTCTATCTGGTCGCACCGTCTTTTCTAAAATTCGTTTAATTTCTCGATTCGACACTTCTACTTGACCACTAGTTTGCGGGTGATATGGCGTTGCGACCTTGTGAGTGACGCCGTATTTCTTCATTAAAGTAGCAAAATGCGGTTGCAGAAGTGCGAACCGCCATCACTAATGATCGCCCGTGGAAACTCGAATCTGTTAAAAACATTTTTTTTCAGAAATTTGACCACAACTTTGTGCTCATTCGAATGGGTTGCCACAGCTTCAATCCATTTGGAAACGTAGTCAACAGCTACAAGAATATATGAGTATCCGAATGATGGGGGAAAATGACCCATGAAGTCAATCCCCCAAACATCAAAATTTTCAACAATCAAAATCGGGTTAAGGGGCATCATATTTCGTTTTGAAATATTTCCAAGCTGCTGACATCTTTGGCATTCTTTACAAAATCGAGCAGCGCCACGAAAGATGGAGGGCCAGTAGAATCCGCTTTGAAGGATTTTTTGTGCGGTCTTCTGTCCTCCGAAATGGCCTCCACAGGCTCCAGCATGGCATAAATTGATGACGCTTAGTTGCTCTTCTTCCGGTACACATCTCCTAATGATTTGATCTGAACAAATTTTGAACAAATGTGGCTCATCCCAAAAATAGTATTTTATTTTGGAGAAAAAGATATGCTTATCATTTTTACCTCATTCAGTAGGGATTCTGCCAGTGACCAGATAATTTACGATATTGGCAAACCAAGGAGCTTTCATAGCCGTCGCATCAATTGCCATTAATTGCTCATCCGGAAAAGTGTCCCGGATAGGTTCAGGTGCAGAAGATTCTTCAGGCAAAATGCGAGACAGGTGATCAGCCACAACATTCTCTACTCCCTTTTTATCTTTGATTTCAAAATTGAACTCTTGAAGTAGCAGGATCCAACGGATCAATCTTGGTTTGGCATCCTTCTTTGCTAACAAATATTTCAATGCAGAGTGGTCTGAAAAGACCACTATTTTTTATCCAACCAGATAAGATCGAAATTTATCGAGACAATACACCACAGCTAACAACTCTTTCTCAGTGGTGGTGTAGTTAAGCTGTGCATCGATCAATGTCTTGCTAGCATAGTAAATTACGTGAGGTAATTTGTTTGCCCTCTGCCCTAAGACAGCTCCGATAGCATAACTAGATGCATCACACATGAGTTCGAATGGTAAAGAATAATCCGGTGATTGGATTATTGCTGCAATTGATAAGAGCTCGCGCAATTTCAGAAATGCTTTCATGCAGTCCTCGTTAAAATCAAAAGGAACATCTTTGCCAAGCAGGGTGCACAATGGTTTAGCCACCTTACTAAAATCTTTGATGAACCTTCTATAAAATCCAGCATACCCCAAAAATGATCAAATTTGTCGAACACTCTTCGGTGGGGGCAAATTAGCAATTAGGTCGACTTTGACCTTATCAACTTCGATTCCTTTCTTGGAAACAATATGCCTGAGAACAATTCCTTGTTGAACCATAAAATGGCTCTTTTCCCAGCTAAGAATAAGTTTTGATTCGACACAACGTTGCAGCACTTGTGAAAGATGATTCAAACAAGAACCAAATGTATTCCCAAAAACAGAGAAATCGTCCATGAATACCTCGATGAACTTGTCAATCATATCAGAAAATATGGCCAACATACATCGTTGAAAAGTAGCAGGTGCATTGCCAAAAGGCATGCTTCGATATGCAAACGTTCCGTAGGGACACGTGAACGTCGTCTTCTCTTTATCAGGTGGAAAAACGGGCACTTGATTGTATCCCGAATAACCATCAATAAAGCAATAAAACTCTTGTCCTGCTAACTTCTCAAGGATTTGATCAATGAACGGAAGGGGAAAATGATCCTTTCTGATAGCTGTGTTCAATTTTCTATAATCAATGCAGACACGCCACCCAGTAGTTTCGCGAGTAGGGACCAATTCTCCTTCAGTAGTTTCTTTCACAGTGATTCCGGACTTTTTCGGAACGATTTGGACTGGACTTACCCATTCACTATCAGAGATCGGATAGATGATTCCAGCATCGAGAAGTTTAATGACTTCCTTTAAAACAACTTCTTGCATGTTCGGATTAAGTCGCCTTTGCGGTTCCCTCGATGGTCTACTCTCATCTTCCAGATGTATTTTATGCATACATACTGATGGGTCAATCCCTTTTAAATCAGTTAGGGTCCATCCAATAGCCTCCCTGTGATCTTTAAGCACTTTCAACAAGTCATGCTCTTGTTCTTCTGACGTGGATGAAATTATCACCGGAAACGTTTCTCGTGGCCCCAGAAAAGTGTATTTGAGCGATTCAGGCAACTGTTTCAATTCCACAGTTGGTGGCTCCTTAATTGATGGAGTCGGTTCAGCTTTTACCTCAATGGGTAACGGTTCTATCTTAGTCACAACTTCACATAAGTTATCGTCTGGACATGATGAACTTGACTTATTCTCCTCTGGTTGCTTCCTTTCAGATCCTTTTTGTTCATAGATGGCCAACAAAGCAGTTTCAAATTCTTCTTTGGTGAGCATTGACGGTAATGCTTCATCCACCACTTCGTCCATCTGATCGATGTAAAAACATTCGACCTCATCCTGGTTAGGGAAATGGTTCATCGCATGGAATATGTTCAATCTAACCTTCATGTTTCCAAAAGAAACGTCCATGACTCCCGTGCGACAATTAATGCAAGTGTTGGCAGTGGCGAGAAACGGACGTCCAAGGATGATGGGGACTTGATTAATTGATTTAACAGGTGATTCCATGTCTAAGACAACGAAGTCCACTGGAAAGACAAACTTGTCTATTCCAACCAAAACATCCTCGATAATACCCCTAGGTCTTCTTTCTGATCTATCTGCCAGTTGGAGTGTAACCGTCGTGGGTTTCAATTCACCTAATCCGAGTTTCTCGTACATTGAGTATGGGATTAGATTAACACTTGCTCCCAAATCCAATAACGCTTTTCCAATTGGCTGCCCACCAATGACACATGGAACTGTTGGGACTCCAGGGTCTTTTAGTTTCTGTGGGGTTTCCAATTGTAACATCGAACTAACTTGATTAGTTAGGAACACTTTCTTTGAAACATGAGTACGTGCCTTTTTCTTATGCGTGCACAAATCTTTGGAAAACTTTGCATACTCAGGAACTTGTTTGATTGTTTCAAGTAATGGAAGATTTATCTTTACTTGCTTGAATGATTCAAAGATTTCTTCCATTTTTGCAGGTCCCTTTCCCATTCTAGATGGAGGAGTTAGGCATTGAGGGAATGGTGCCTTTGGGACATAAGGTGCAGATTCAAGTTCCGATTCTTTTTCACGTCCTTGTTGGAGCTTGAAGTGACACTTCCTCTATTTCTTTTCTTTCCTTCTCTTCCTTGCCCTTTCTCTTTCTCTTTTTCGTTCTCTTTTCCTTTTCCTTTATCTTTTCTTATCTCTTATTCTTTCTCTTTCGCTGCTTCTCCTTCTGCATCAACTTCCACAGGCATTTCTACTTGATTATCAACTTCTCGCCCACTTCTCAAAGATCGTAATGACTTTCAACCGCTGGACTATTCAATGGTCCTTCATCAGGTGGTGCTTGACCTCGAGGATTGTTGACGAGTTGGCTGGGAAGCCTACCTTCCTCTCGTTGACTCAATTGATTGGCCAATTGACTGACTTGGTCCATTATCATCTGCTGAAAAGATTGCATGCTTCGCATCACCTTTTCTTCCGTATCGTAATCTTTCAAGGCCGGTATGAGATTGATTAAGATTCTGATTGAAATTCTGATTTTTTTGGTATTCAGTATTTGGATGATAATACGGAGCATTCTGCTGGAAATTGGAATTCTGTTGGAAATTAGGATTCTGCTGGAAATTAGAATTCTGCTGTGGGTGGAAATTTTGGTTGAAAATTTTGTTGTCCACTCATTGGATTAGATCTGAACTGCTGATTCACCTGTCCAGTTTGGTTTGATCCTCCCATCCTAAGTTGGGGTGATTTTTCCATTCCGGATTGTATGCGTTTGAGTACATGTTCCTACCTTGTCACTGATATGATTGAGTCAAATTCACCTGCTCTTGAGGAGTAGGTTCATCAGGAAGAAATGACAAGGTAGTAGAGCACTCATTAGCCATGTGACCTGGGTGGTCACAAATTGAACACACAGTGGGGGTGATAGGAGTTTTAGCTTGCTTGGTAACAGCTAACAACATATTCATTTGCTTGGACAGCATGTCAACCTTTGTTGATAGATCAGAGGTATTATTGTTGACATCATATAATCCGTCTTTTGTCAACATATGAGATTTAGGTGTCAGGTCCAAGTTAATTTGCCCCAATGTTGCATTTTGTATCGAGGTTTGATACAACTTCTCAAACAATGCCCATAATTCGTTGGCTTCCTTTGTGGCACATGATCCACCACAAGATGCATCAACCATGCGTCTCTCTTCAGGAATCAGTCCATTGTAAAAACTTTGGACTTGTTGCCACTTTGGAACTTGATGATTGGGACAACTCTTAATCAATTCCTTAAAGCGTTCCCAACATTCATGGAATGTTTCTGTAGGTTGTTGGGAGAAAATTTGAATTTTCTGACGCTGCTCAATGGCTTTGGTCATGGGAAAATATTTTTTAAGAAACTGACGGTGTAGTTCTATCCAACTCTAAATAGATTGTGGTTCTAAGGAATAGAACCATGTTTTTGCTTTATCTCTTAAAGAGAAAGGAAAGAGTCGAAGCTTAGCTATCTCATCAGTGACATTGTGGACTCTGAACATTTTGTAGACCCCAGTGAATTCATTTAGATGAACGTGCGGATTTTCATTTGCCAAACCATGGAAAATTGGTAGCATTTGAATCATTGCTGATTTGAATTCATAGTGGTTCCCAGGAATGGGATCATGCATGATACTATCCTGATCCTCGTAAAAACCAGGATCATTATAATATTCGAGTGTTCTAGGGCCCTCATTGTAATTGTTATTCCCATTATTTCCATTATTTCCATTATTGATATTCTGGTTGTTCCCATTCATTTCTTGCCTTTGATCAGCCATGGCTTCAGTATGATGATATTGATTCCTCTGAATTCTGCGATTCTCTTTACAAGATCTTTCGATCTCAAGATTAAACGGTTGCAGATGTGGGTGATGAGATAGAGTAAAGCTCATGCACCAACACTCACAACAAAGACTGATGAATCCACAACAAGCCCAAAATATTCAGCTTCAATCGATTAAAGCAAAGATTTTCAATCGATTAACACAAGCGCACAAATTTTTTATTATTATTTTTTTTTTTTAAATTAAAATTTGAATTTAAATTAAATTTTAAAAAAAAAAAAATTAATTAAAATTAAAAATCAAATTTAAAATATATATATATATATATATTTTTTTTTTTAATTCAAATTTCAAAAAAAAAAATTAAATTCAAAAATTTAAATTTCAAAAACCTAAAGACAATCCTACAAAATCCTATAAAATCTTACCTAAAAGAGAAAAAGAATGGAGAGAATAGAAAGATTCCTACAAAGCCTAAAACAAGTAGTCCCACAAAAATTAATAACTAGATTTTAGAAAATCCTACAAAATATCTAAAAGAGGAAAATAAGGAAAATAAACTCCTAAAAAATTTAAAATAAGAAATCCTAAAAATCTAAACTTCGTAAAAGAACTCCATAAAACTTACATAAAAGAGAAAAATAACGGAAAAAATTTCAATTTTTTTTTTTTTTAAATTAAAATTAAATTTAAAATTAAAATTAAATTTAAATTTTAAATTTTTTTTTTTTTTTTTTTTTTAAATCCGAATTTCAAAAATTAAAATTAAAAATTTAAATTTTAAACCTGATGGCAATCCTACAAAATCTTATCTAAAAGAGAAAAATAAGGGAAAGAATAACAGATTCCTAAATTTCCTAAGGAAGGTATCCTAAAAATCTATACTTCCTAAAAATACTCCTACAAAATCTAAAATAAGAAGCCTAAAAATTTCAACTTCCTAAAAGACTGCTACAAAATCTAAAATAAAAAGCCTAAAAATCTCAACTTCCTAAAAGACTCCTAAAAAAAAAATACTTACCTAAGAGAGAAAAATAAGGGAAAGAAGATTTTACAAAGCAAAAATCCAAAAACTTGATCGATTTTAAATGTAACCCTTGCAAGTGCACAAGATCTATTTCAGTATGGCAAGAACAAAGGTGTCGAACCCACAGGGAAATGTGAATTTTAATTAATTCTTTCAGAGATTTAAAAAACGTCCCTAAGGAAGTACCAAAGGGCAGATTCAATTTTACCAAAATTTATCACTTTTCCTAAATGCAGAAAATTAAATTAATCTAAACAACTAATTATCGATAAATCTAAAATAATAATTAAATGAGATTAAGGAATATGCTACCCCAGATTTGTACCCCTTTTCTATTATTAAAATCTACAGTTTCATTAAAGCATCATTCACACTATCATTCGTCTATAGAGATGATTCGTAATAAAATATGATCATCAATCCGGCATACCCTATCTAAAAATAATGACTCAGCCTATCATTGCGGTATGAGTCATGTAAGAAGCATAGCGTATCTCATGATGTTTAGATCACAACAGTAAAAACATAATCGCTCCGCAGCCTAGATCAGTCTGCAGGTCCAGATCTAGCGATTATAGCCGTTGATACGCGCCATCAACGATCATAACAAGCATTCAATATATTTTCAATAACACAAACTTTTAGCAAAACGATTCCATGATGACAATAAATCGACTATGGTATTAATCATAAATATGAGTACTTATTTGGGGATCGCATCTTCCCCGATCAACTGATTTAACCGCTCATCTTTGGTGTGTGATCTCCTTGTTCATTCAAAGTCATTCCTCTTTTCATTTCTCTCAAAGATCTTTCTTTATAATGCCTTTTTTCCTAAATACAATCTATGCTTTCATGAACGTAAAGGAAAAATAATGCAAATCCTAGGTACAATCTACCCAGATGGAACCCTAGAAGAAGGAGAAAGAAGAACTCTTGAAAAGATGCCAAGAGGAGTCTAAAACCAAAAATAATAATAATGAATAATAATCTTCTAAAAAATTCTCTCCAAAAACTCTAAAAAAAGAAAAGTCAAAACTACCTCTCAAATTATCTATCTCTAATTCCTCCCCTTTCCCGAAGTGTTTGATCCGCTTTAAATAAAGCCAAAGTTTTCCAGCCGCAAAGGTGTTCCAACTCGAAAATTTAGGGTCGATTAATCAACCCAATAGGGTCGATGCATCGACCTCCCAGATTTTCGTGAATTCCCGCCGAACTTTGCATCAGACACTACTTCGGTATTTTGGCTATAACTTTCTGTCCTGAACTCGGATTGAGGCGATTCTTGCGCCGTTAGAAAGCTGACAGAAAGCTCTACAACATTTGTGTTTTGACAATTTCATAATTCGGCCATCGTTGAGGTCTAAATTGATATGCAAGTCACACCAAGTTCTCGATGACCCAAAGTTACAGTGTTTTTATATTATTTTCGTAATTTTAACAAGCTCGCAATGTTTGTATTTTCAAACATTAGCAATACGTAACCGAACGAATCGAGATAGCCTTCATCGGATAGCTAAATGTAGGTATCTAGGGGTGAAATATTATCATATTTCACTACTCATCAAGATGAAATTTTGACAAACACAGACCTAAAGGAATTCAAGGGTCGAATTCCAATTCGAAGGTCGAATTTAGAATTTGACCATTGAATTGAAAATCGAGGGTCAATTTTCTGATTTTCAAGCCTGATGCGAATTTTGAAATTCGAGGGTCGAATTTGAATTCAACCATCGAATTTTGCCCTGTTTCAGGCCTTTGAAATTTTGTCGAATTTTTCTTGGCAAGATTTAGGGTTTGATTTTTGGTCCTATATTAACACTGAGACTGTTAATCTTTGTAGGTTTTGAATATTGGGAGTCCTTTGTGAGGACTGCTTATGCTTGTTTTTGAACCGCCTTTGTTGAGGTAGGGAAACCCTACATATTATTTACATTCTATTATAAGTAGGAACGGTTTTGAATAATTTGATAAGGAGCATAAGTTTTAGAAATATTAGTTTGAACACAGCATGAATAAGAATCTGGAAATTAAGATACAAATTAGAAATTTCATAACTTTGTTATGATTAAGACCTGTGAAATTTGAACCTCAGAACCTCAGTTATTTTTGAATGTGAACATCGAATCAGAACTCCAAAAAATCAGTAATATGTTATGAATAATAAGCTTTGATATAAGTTAGCATTTGCATTCGATTTGAGGTATATACGAACGATGCCCTAGATTCTACCAACCGTGTGGACGGTGTTTGTTTTGTCACAAGTTTCCCTCATAGCGTAGGGGCTTGTTGCTATTTAGAAAATGGGTTCATGAACGACGATGGTCAGTAGAGTTTCCCATCGGTCACGTAGTCCACTCTCATGCTATAGGAAATTTGAGAGATAAAATTAAGTTATAAATTTAAGACAAGAAGCATGCTAATTCAGAAGTTTTTGAACACATCAGATGATTTATATTAGTTTTGACCTCAGAATTAGAACTGGAGATTTAGTTTGCAAGGCATCTTTTGAAAACCATATTTGATCTGATTTCTGTCTTTGAAAAACCTTTATTTATAATGAAATGCAAATAGACATGTTTCCTCTATTGAGCTTCGATGTTAGCTCACCCCGACTATACGTCACAGGTGCTGACACTGCCTTAGGATCTGACAATCGTGATTTGGAGGACTCTGACTACATTGCTGAGGAGGAGTTGGAGACCCCAGCAGAGGAGTTCCTTCCTTGATCGAGATTAGTCATTTTGGTACTTTTGAATTAGAATCTTTTTGAATATTGGGCCCTAGGCCATTGTTTTGTCTTTTTGGATATCACTTGAGGAACCATCATTAGGAACCATTGTTTAGGTGTTTGGATTGGCCATCACTGGTGGTTCTTTCTGGTTCCTCTTGGTGATATTTTTTGTTAAAGCTTTTAAGCTTTTGTTCTTGTTTTATTAGCTTTGCTTCTATTTAGATCTATGCTTATGCTGTCAGCTTTGTTTGAAATACGGCTTATTGAGAAATCAATAAGATGATGAACCGGCCTTTCCTATACCTTAAGGATTGGAAAAGTCGGGTCGTCACACATCTTCTCATGTAAGTATTCTTGCACATAGCAACCAATAAAGTATCAAACAGATGCTCAAATTGTGAGCATATATCAAAGTTTTAAGCTTGGAATTTGCAGTTTATTGTTAACCAAAACATACCTGAAAACACTCTCCATCAATGGAAGGTAAGATTAGTTATTGTGCAGGCTTTCCCATGCCTCTAGGTAATTGCGGCCGTCCCTCTCACCTTCATCCATAGCAATATGAACCCAACTGAGCATAAAGTCTGAAGCAGTCTTAATAATCAAACTTGTAGGCACCTTATTCTGATGTGATGCTACATGGCACAATGGGCATATCATGAGACAAAAAGACCATAATATCACTCAGCTTTCCACTTTCACTTATAAAACTGTTGCTTGGTGAAGATATGTCATTTTCTAGTAGAAAGGGATTTGCAGTATTTTTCCCCTTTCACCTAACTACACCCAATCTATTAATAGTAATTAAATAACAGCTAGAGACCAACATGAATAAAATATAAAGTCTACAATGAGAACATGAAATTCTAAAAACACTGGTGAGATTAAGTGGTGATGCAAAGAGAGAGAGAGAGAATTCATTAACAAGCAGCTCGATCTCCCAATCCCCTGCCATCTTATTACCTTTTAAATTTGGATTCGCAAGAGTGATTTTATCAATCATGACACTAACATCTTGAGAAATCCCTTATATAGGATGAATTTTTTGTGATTCTTATTTCCTTTGAAAATTTTAGAGTTTCTTTCTCGTCACAGATGATAAATAGTGGCTTAATAGCAAGGTTTAGAATTGTGGCCACAAAAGACTTGTTTTGACTAACCGCTTAAACTCTATTTGTGTAATAGCCCGAAAAATCACGCTAAACTATGACCTCGAGATCCGTGCCCGATTGGTCACAAGTTTGACCAATCAGGAGATCAAGAGTTAGCATAGAATGTGATGAACGGACGAGATGTGATGGGTTGAATGCCTATGTGGTGTGTGTTGTGAATGTGAAGTCGCATACACCTACCGCGGTGTATGTGCTCAACACACACACGTGAGGAAAGGGATAAAAGGGTTTAATAACCCTAAATGTGTGTCTTTGGTGGTTGAGAGAGAAGTAAAGAAGAGAGAGAGAGAGGAAGTAAAGAGAGGAGTTATTGCAACTGATTTGGAGGGGGGATTCAAGCGATAAAAGTCGGATTCAACACGGTTTGGATCTGTTAGAGCCAAAGCTGGAAACCCTAGCCTTCCAACCATTTGATTTGAAATCAATTCGAGATTGATTCAAGGTAAATTTTTGTAATCAAATGCATAGATTATAGGGGTTAAGTTGTGGTTGAAAGTGGGTTAAATCATAGGATAATGGGTTAGAAAAATAGAGGAAAAAGTATGGAAGAAGATTGAGAAGAACAGCTCGAAAGGGGCTGAATCTAACAATTTCGATTAATCGAAATTGGGTTTCGATTAATCGAAATTGGGTTTCGATTAATCAAAATTCTCCAGGAAGTTGAAAGGTCAGGGGACCCCGATTTCGATTAATCGAATTGGAGTTCGATTAATCGACCTGGGATTTCGATTGATCGATTTGGGTATCGATTAATCGACTGGGAACCTCCAGTGGACCCCAGGGGTTGGAGGAAAGGACTTGAGGGAAATCGACTAATCGAAATGGGATTTCGATTAATCGATTTCAGTTTTCGATTAATCGATTTGGGATCGATTAATCGATTTTAGGAACTCGACTACTCGAATCGAGAATCGACTTTGAGAAACTGAGAATTTCGATTAATCGAATTAGGATTCGATTAATCGAATGAAAACTCGACTACTCGAATTGAGAATAGACTTTGCGAAACTGAGAATTTCGATTAATCGAATTAGGATTCGATTAATCGAATGAAAATCAAACTACTCGAATTGAGAATCGACTTTACGAAACAGAGAATTTCGATTAATCGAATGAGATTCGATTAATCGATATTGACTTTCGATTAATCGATTTTGGAATTCGATTAATCGACTGAGATAAAATATGTTGACTTTTGGGTTTGACTTTAAGATTCTTGGAGAGTCTTAGACCTTCTTTATTGCATCCTTTGTGATGTGTTTCACCTGTTATGTGGTACCATAGGTGGTACGTGTGGACTAGTGCACAAGGAGCCAAGTGGGACCTTGATGCAATGATCAAATGAAGACTTGAGGTAGGGAACACCTTGAACATGTACCTTATTTTACAAGAGCATGTATGTAGTGATATAGATTTCAATTCAATTGTTTAATTGCTTAAGAATTGTGAAAAGTGTGTGTGCGTGTGACATCCATAAGAGTGATTCTGATAAGCCATCCCCAGGGGATGAAGAAGTAAAGAGATGCGAGCATCAGGTGTGATGCAAGTAAATGGATACATCCCAGGGATGTATCTAATGATTGAATCATGTTTGACAGGGCCTAACTGATATAAGATAGCACACTTATACGGTGAATAACTATATGTAAGGCACCGATATTTTTGTTATTTGAGGTTTGATAGGTTACCCCACCGACGTGGCGGGATATCCACGACTGACACGGCAGGATCTCCGTGACCGATACGGCGGCGAAACCGTAGGCCAGTGCGGATGCTTATCCGTACATAATAAGCACACCCCAGGGGTGTTGATTTGAGACAAGTGAAACCCCGCCACCAATCCCCAGGGGAAAGGGGCTTGGGTACTATATTTGTATTCCTAGGGAATACGTTAAAACTGTCTATATAGATGACGATGAAGGGTATCTCATCGGGGCTCGATGCTATATTGCTCGGGGATTACTTAAGTTGAAAGTTTAAGTTTTGCTTTAGGCCTTTTCAGCATCATTCATGAATAAATGAAAAACATAAGTAATGAACAGTAAAATGAAATGCTTTTAACTGTTTTCCTCAATAACTGTACAGATACATCATGCATGGCATATCATGGAATATATGTGAGTTATAATTTATATGTTCAACTGTGTTTGTTCCCTATTGAGCTAGGATGTAGCTCACCCTATAGACTATACGTCGCAGGTCCACTACTAGCAGCTGCCGAGGCTTCAGGAGACGCTGATCCCGGCGAGTCGGACCTTGCGGCCGGCGAAGAATTGGAGCCACCTCCTGAGGACTTCTTCTAGAGGACTCCGTTGTGCCGCTTTGAGGGCTTTTAGAGAGATTTTGTACGGCTTGGTATGTCAAGCCTTGATTTTGTTTAAAACCATGTATATAAGGAGTTGGGATTATTCTTTTGGGACGAACCATCCGTGATGATTTCTATCATCGATGGTTCGGATCGGTTCTCCATTCATGCAGAGGCATGAGGGTAGAACTGTCTTTTGGGGAGTTAATTAATATAGATTTAAATTCCGCAATTTCGTTTATTATACTTTTTTATGCTTGATATACCAGTGTTCCGTGCTTAGCAAAAGGGCACGGTCAAGATGATCGTGCTGATGGCACGGGTTTCAGGGTGCCAAAATCCGGGCTGTCACAATTTGCCTCTTCGAAAATAAGAAAATTATAAACGGTAGGCAATTTTTTATTGATAATTTTGCAGGCAACTTATGTTGGACAACGCGACTAGCTGCATTGCTTGGACCCCACTGTGCATGCAGCCAATCACGTCGCACCACATAAGCTGCCTATAAAATTGTCTATCAAAAACTGCCTACATTGCTTGGACCCCACTGTGCGTGCAGCCAATCACGTCGCACCACATAAGCTGCCTATAAAATTGTCTATCAAAAACTGCCTACAATATAACAATGCCCTAAAAAATATTACCCAATCTAGGATTCCGAATTCCACACCTCACAAGAAAAGATTTTCATACCCATTTTGTGTATGAGCACCCAAAAAATAAATGGTCATTTTCTTTCCAATCCAACCAACACAAAACACATGTTTATTCACAAGCACATGTTTATTCACCATAGAAATAGTCTTAAAGCAAGAGGAGTCACCATTATAGATTGTAAGTCAAATAAGAAGCTTTTGAATGCAAAACCAAATGGTTTTGCATCCCCTCAAATGTTAAACCATGGCCTGGTGTGGTATGCACTTCCCACAAGAAAGTTATGGCCTGGTTTGATGCATCTAGATGATCTAAGCATAAGATAAGAACACAAAAACCTTTTTACTTCTCAAGATAAAACATGTGCACAATGTCCAAGCCATTGGAGTTGAGTTTACTAATACTAAAATTAGTTAATGAAATTTTTGAAAAAGTGACTTTTTTAGTCAATTGGATGCAATTCACCATAACTCGAAGTGAACCACAATTATAACTTATATTGTGGTTATAACTGACATGGAGGAACGTTTCTGTGCCAAAGTTTGAGCAATGGGGACATCCTGCATTACTATATCACATAGACCGGCTCTTGTGGCGTTCCATGATATGGTTTTGTCCTTGGATGGGGAAGGAGGGTGGAGTGTTCACTACAGGAGGTTGTGTTTATTAGTTGGCCCAGTCTCCTTTTTTTTTTCCAGTTCACATAATCATTTTTCTTTAAAATTTTAGGGACGATTCTCCAGTTCCTATCAAAGCAGGACCTAATCTGGTAAAATCAGCAGAAACTGACCGTCAAAGTGATACCATGGTTGCTCAAAAAGCTTTTGCTTCCACTAGAAAGGTTTGTGTTCTGTCTTTGCTCTCTTTCTACATAGGGTTGTGTGTTCATTGGAGGTGACGCAGTCCTTCATGGCTGAATTTATTGATGGTTTTTCTAGCAAGACACTAAGTTTTAAAATTCCAAAGTGCCTTCATATGTAACGGAGGTTATAGCAATGTCTCCTATGATGGATCATACAGTTCCATTGCCTATTGTTCCACAATTACGAAAGACGCCAAGAACATTGCCAACAAGAGTGGCTGCAATGTTTAAAGTACTGGTAAGTACGGTTTATTGGGAGGAAAGTTTGTCACTAAATGTTTGTTGATTCAGAAGGAGGTTGGAAATTTTTATTTTTTTTTAAATTGGCTTATAATGGTCATTCTGGAAGACCAATTGCATTACTTAACAAACTCAAAGAGCTAGGAATGATATGATGATCTTTGTGCCATCAAACCATAAATGAAACCTCCTGCAATTTGAAAACATTGACTATTTTCAAATATTCAGGAGGCATATTTGGAGATTCAATCCAAATCACCGAGGTTGGATCACCCTTACAGATATAATCATAATTAGAACTTATGGCAAAAAAAAATCACAATTAGAAGATTGAATCTGAGGATTTTGAAAGCAGCATGTCAACTAACAGAGTTCCATATTGGGTTATTACCAGTAACATTGTAGATCATATGAACCATCTCCAAGTTGTTCTGTAGTCACGCTGCAAAACTGGGATACTCTTGTACAAGAATTCAAAAAATAATTCAGTTTTGCTATTGTAGATGTTCAATGGGATATTTGGGAAAGTTCAAAGCTTAGAAAATAGTTTGATCATGGGATTAGGCTACAGTGTCCTCCTTCGGGGAAATGCATCCCTATGAAATTTTGGAACGCGAGGCTAAGGCAATTCAGAAACCCATCCGATATATGAAGGAATAAAAAAAATCATTAATAAATAAATTAATTTTAAAATTTTTTTAAAAAAACTGGTAGAAACCCTAGAATTTTCAAAACATAAATGCAATTCAAACCCTAACTTCTCTACACAAATGCACTTAAATGCCAACAGAATCTAGAACCCTAGAGTCTTCAAATACAAATGCACTTAAATACCAAATGTCTCACTACAAAAAAAGCAGAAAATGCCCAAAAACACACATGAAACGAACAAAGGTTTTAAAAAACAGCTTCAATAATGTTTCAAAGTTTTCAAAAAAAAAAAAAAATTGAGTCCAAAAATCTAGGATCAGTTACCAGAAATGCACGTAGAAACCTAGCTTCTTCCACATAGAAAAAATGTAGAACTATAAACCCTACCAAAATACCTTGGGAACTCTCTAGAAGCCTTCTTCAGCTCTCCTCGGGCTCTCTGCTCAACTGCTGAGTCTTCCTCTAGGGCGAGTGAAAAGTGGAAACACCTATAAGTAGACGCCTTAACAAATCCCTTAGAAATCGGAGAAACTGCAAATTCAATTCACAGAGTAAATATTGTAGTCGAAGGATTCAGATCTCAATCTTCTCCCTTCCACATGAATCCCCCACACAAAGCATTCCACAAACAAGAAACCCTAGTTTTACAATTTGGTAGATAGAAATCGAGATTGCGGATCAAATAAAAAATATTCAAAGGTCTACCTTTTTAATACGCAATTTGACTCCGAAAACGCTGAAATTTCCTTCGTTTCACTCGAATCTGCCATTAATGAACTGATCAAGGTCAATATTGGTTGAAAATCTGCAAAGATTTGAAGAAGGAGAAGAAGAAGATTGAGTAACCTCGATTTTCGACAAGCTAGGGTTTCCATGGAGTCGCCTTGCAGAGATTTGAAGAAGGAGAAATAGATGATCGAGCAACAACGATTTCCGACGAGCTAGGGTTTCCATGGAGTCGTCTGGCAGAGCTTTGAAGGAGGAGAAGAAGATCTAGAGATCGGAGCTCAGAGTTCACCGATCTGAGATTGAGAATCAGTTCGTTGATTTGTAACGGGTGGTCGGCGAAAGCTAGGGCTTTTGGTGAGGGAGGGAAGACGAGAGAAAAAAAAAATTGCCCGAGGGATCTTTTATCCAGGCAATGCAGTGGTTTTTTTAAGTAGTCAAGTTTTGGGCGTGGGATTAGGTTAACGAAATAAACCACTCTCTTAACTTAATAAACTATTGATTTTGACCGTAGATTGTTATATTACTGCTTGACCAGTAGTTTTTTTGACATTGCAAAAAGTGTTTTTTTTATGATTTTGACGTAGTGAACATAACAGCACACAGGCTGATCTAGTCCTCCCCCGCAGCAGCCTGACCAGCTGAAGCCTGGTCATCGTCCCCACCATCAGTATCGTCATCATCCGTGCCGTCATCACCGGCATCTGTAGGTATGCTGGGACCTGATCCCGATGTAGAAGGGTGGTGAACCGACGCCCGGATATCGGTCATGTAAGTCGCATAATCGGCGGGAAACGCGTGCTGCATCAGGTAAGTAAGCGCCCCCCCGTGTATCTGTAACTTGTGGCTCATAGAGGTGGAGTGTGTGGTTGGGCAGCGCATGACCGTGGCAATGTCGTCCACACCAAAGGTGTAGTCCCATCTGTCAAGGGTGGTGTAAATTTTCTTGCCGTCCTCTCATCTCAAACGTTGATAAAAGAGGCGTACTAAACGAGGATAGAAATGGTCATGAAAAGGTTGCAAAAGTGAGGTCAATTGGGCTTTTGCGAGATAATCGAAAGCCGTTTGAGTAGTTGCCTACTGATCGAATAGGCCCAGAGCGAAGCTCCATCCATCAGCAAACCCTTTTATACTCCAAAACTCATTTGGTTGTTCACGGATTTGTGGGGGCAATGGTGGCTGAACCGGCTATGGGGGTGGCTGAGCCGATTGGCTTGAGGATTCACCTTTAGAAGCCAGTCTTTTCGAGGTAGGGACACGGGTGGTAGTTTGTTTCTTAGGTTCCATGGGTTTAAAACACAAGAAACCAACCTAGAATTAAATTTGATGCAAGAAGGATCCACAAAAATGGAAGTAGATGAGGGTTTTACCTTATGAAAAGCCAACACTTGATCCCTGAAGCTTGCAATCAAAATCCCATACGAATCAGAGTAGAATCCCTCTCTTTTTCGGCCCCAAATGTCAAGAGAATGCTAGAAAAACAAAAGCCCCCCAAAACCCTAGCTCAAACCTCTGTTATCAAGCCAAAGAAATGACAACCTCCCAAATCCGGGTTAACATAACCCGAGAAATTCGACCCTCGATTTCAAATTCGATGGTTGAATTCAAATTCGACACTCGATTTTGAAATCGACCATCGAAAATCCTAAAAGCTTGCCAGGCTCAAAAATTTCCTCAAACTGGCCAGGCACTGTTTATGACAAATCGATCCTCGAATTCCTTTTTTGACCCTCGAATTTCTCGAGTGAAAAATTCCTCCAAATTTGAATTTTTTTTTTTTTTTTAAGGTTGGGCTATTTTGTTGGTTCCGAATTGACTTCTTTATGGTTCGTTCATGTGCAACAGTAACCCCGGTCATGCGGTAAGTAGAAAAATAAAATTTTCAAGCCTATAAACCTTAGCCAATTAAGTAAAATATGGCCCGATTATTGCACATAATGAGCAGTGAGAAGAACACCCACGCATTTAGTCAAAGAACCATAATTTTCCTGTTTCCAAGAAATAGGAACCTTTAAGTAGTGATTCCAAACTTTACGCAGGCATAAATAATACACATTGGATCGCCAAAAAAAAATGGTATACATATATATAACCTGTCAATTACATCAAAATTCACTATTATCATATAGTCAAAACACAATTTTCCAAAACATTTTAAGCGAATACGCTCGGAAATTGTTCTCAGAGCTCAGCTTCTCGCTCCCAGGTGGCTTCCTCCGGTGTATGATTCCTCCATCTGACGAGAACCAAAGGAATCCTTTTAGTGCATAGGATCTGCTCCTTGCGATCCAAAATCTGAACCGAGTCCTCGATCACGGTCAAACCATCCTGAAGCTCGATAGGTTGGAAATCAAGCACGTGGTCGGGTCGTGTATGTATCGACACATGAAAGATGTTGTGCATGCTAGATAATTGCGGTGGTAACGCCACTCGGTATGCAACCTTTCTAACTCGGCCTAATATCTCAAAAGGCCCAACGTACCGAGGACTCAGCTTCCCTCTTTTACCGAATCGCATAACGCTCTTCATAGGCGAGATTCGAACAAACACATTGTCGTCAATATGAAAATCCACATGTCTCCGTTTGAGATCGGAGTAGCTTTTCTGACAACTCTGAGCTACACGTAGTCTCTCGCGAATCAACCTAACTGTCTCGGTCGTATGCTCAACTATCTCAGGGCCGATAATGAGCTTCTCACCCACTTCTTCCCAGTTCAACGGCGATCTACACCGTCGTCCATATAAAGCCTCGAACGGTGTCATACCGATGCTAGCTTGGAAACTATTGTTGTAAGCAAACTCGATCAGAGGTAAGTGTTGGTCCCATGACCCATGAAAATACAACATGCAAGCTCTCAGCATGTCCTCAATGATCTGATTCACTCGCTCAGTCTGGCCATCCGTCTGTGGGTGAAATGCTGAACTGAAGTCAAAACGAGAATCCATCCCTTCTTGAAACCGCTGTCAAAAGTGTGAAGTAAACAACGGATCCCTGTTGGATACAATACTGGCCGGTATACCTTGCAATCGAACGATCTCCTTGAGGTATAACTTTGCGAGTCTACTGGCGGTATACGTCATATTGTAGGGTAAGAAATGAGCAGACTTGGTTAACCGATCAACAATGACCCAGATGGCATTGTTCTTTCTCAGTATTTTCGACAAACCTAAGATGAAGTCTATCGAAATGGCTTCCCATTTCCACTCGGGTACAGGTAAAGGTTGCAATAAGCCCGCTGGATTCTGATGATCAACCTTAACCTACTGGCAAACCAAGCATCGTGATAAGTACTCAGCGACGTCGCGTTTCAAATGTAATAGCCCGAAAAATCACGCAAAACTATGACCTCGGGATCCGTGCCCGATTGGTCACAAGTTTGACCAATCAGGAGATCAAGAGTTAGCATAGGATGTGGTGAACGGACGAGATGTGATAGCTTGAGTGATTTCGTGGTGTGTGTTGTAAATATGAAGTCGCATATACCTATTGAGGTGCATGTGCTCAACACACAAACTAAGAGAGGGATAAAAGGGTTTAATAACCCTAGATGGGTATTTTGGATTGTTGAAGGAGAGTAAAGAAGAGAGAGAGAGAGTAAAAAAGAGTGATTAATGCAAGGAGTAAAGGCTAGCTGAGGAAGGAAGGATCCAAGTATTAAAGAGGCCGATTCAACGCAAGGGATCCATAAAAGCTAAAGTCGAACCCTAGCCTTCCAACCCTAGATTTGAAATCAACTTGAGATCTATCCAAGGTAAATTTTGTAAATAAGATGCATAGATCATAGGGTTAAGTTGTGGTTAAATGTGGGTTAGATCATAGGATAATGGCTTAGAAAAATAGAGGAAAAGTGTGGGAAAAAGATTGGGAAGAACAAATTAAAGGGTTTGAATCTGACAATTTCGATTAATCGAAATTGGGTTTCGATTAATCGAAATTGGCCAGGAAGTTGAAAGGTCAGAAGACCACGACTTCGATTAATCGAATTGGATTTCGATTAATCGAATTTGGATTTCGATTAATCGATTTGAGAATCGATTAATCGACTGGGAACCTCCAGTGGACCCCAAGGGTTGGAGGAAATGATTTAAGGAAAAATCGACTAATCGAAATGGGATTTCGATTAATCGATTTGAGTTTTCGATTAATCGATTTGGGATCGATTAATCGACTTGTGAAATTCAACTGTTCGAACAGTAGGTGTACCTTGCGAAAAGAAGAAATTCGATTAATCGAAACTAGATTCGATTAATCGAATGAAAACTCAACTGTTCGAACAGTAGGTTTACTTTGCGAAAAGAAGAATTTCGATTAATCGAAAACAGATTCGATTAATCGAATGACAATTCGACTGTTCGAACTGAGAATGGACTCTGCGAAAAGGAGAATTTCGATTAATCGAAATTACTTCGATTAATCGATATTGACCTTCGATTAATCGATTTTGGAAATCGATTAATCGAACCAAGTTCGATTAATCGATTCTGGATTTCGATTAATCGACTGGGATAAATTTTGTTGACTTTAGGTTTGACTTTAAGATTCTTGGAGGATCTTATACCTTCTTTATTGCATCCCTTGTGATGTGTTTTACCTGTTGTGTGGTACCATAGGTGGTACGTGTGAGCTAGTGCACGAGGAGCCACGTGGGACCTTGATGCATTGAACAAGTGAAGACTTGAGGTAGGGAACACCTTGAACATGTACTTTATTTTACAAGAGCATGTATGTAGTGATATAAATTTCAATTCAATTATTTTTACTGCTCAAAGAATTGTGAAAAGTGTGTGTGTGTGACATTCATAAGAGAAACGAATGAGCCATCCCTGTGGGATGAAGAGGTAAAGAGATAAGAGCAGCAGGTGTGATGCAAGGTAATGGATACGTCCCAGGGATGTATCCACAGATTGGATCATGTTTGATAGGGCCTAACTGATATAAGATAGCACACTTACACGGACAATAACTATATGTAAGGCACCGATATTTTTGTTATTTGAGGTTCCTTAGGTTACCCCACCGACGCATGGATATCCACGATCGACACGTAGATATCCGTGAGATACGGGCGAAACCGTAGGCTGCCAAGTGAGGCTTATCCAGACATAGTAAGCACACCCTGTGGGTGTTGATTTGAGACAAGTGAAACCCCGCCACCAATCCCCAGGGGAAAGGGGCTTGGGTACTATATGGTATTCCCAGGGAATACGTTAAAAGTGTGCATATAGATGACGATGAAGGGTATCTCATCGGGGCTCGATCCTATATTGGTCGGGGATTACTTAAGTTGAAAGTTTAAGTTTTGCTTTAGGCCTTTTCAAAGATTTTTCATGAGTAAATGAAAACATAAGAAATCAACAGAAAACGAATGCTTTTAAATGTTTTATCAACAACTGCATCGTTACACCATGCATGGTATATCATAGAATATATGTGAGTTATAACTTATATGTTCAGCAGTGTTTGTTCCCTATTGGGCTAGGATGTAGCTCACCCTAGACTATAGTCCATTAGTAGCGCCGAGGTTTGAGGACGCCGATCCGTGAGTCGGACTTTCTTCTGGCGAGGAGTTGGAGCCACCTCCGGAGGACTTCTTCTAGAGGACTCACGTGCTACTTTGAGGAGTTTTGAGTAGAGATTGTATGCGGCTTGGTATGTCAAGCCTTTATTTTGTGAAAACATGTATATGTATAGAGTTTGATTATTCTTTGGTTTAACCATCCGTGATGATTTATATCATCGATGGTTGGATCGGTTCTCCTTCATGCAGAGGCATGAGGGTAGAACCGTCCTTTGAAAAGTATTTCTAATTAGATTTAAATTCCAAAGTTATTCTTATTTCTTTTATGCTTGATATACCAAGGTTGTGCAGCATAGTTAAGGGCACGTCAAGATGATCGTCTTGATGGGCACGGGTTTCGGGTGCAAATCCGGCCGACAGCTTGGTATCAAAGCCATTTTCTTTTAGCAATTCTGACAAGGATTCTTTCATCAGAACATAGGGGCTTCTGCTAATCTAAACTTTAGTTTCAAATGTCAGCTAGAGGGAGAGGCCGACCAAGAGGAGGCCATCAAAGGAGTTTGCGTAGTGGAGATGATTTCATCTCTCCTACCAACAGAGTGCCTTTAGGAGGTAACGAGGCCCCAGGGGGCAGTAGTAGCAGACAACATGAAGAAGAGGATCGAGATCATCAGGATCAAGATCAAAGAGAGCAAGAAAGATTAAGAGAAAGACAAGAGGACAGAGAAGAGCGACAAAGGATGATGCACACTATGGAGACTATGGCAGCTGCCATGGCACAACAAGCAAGATCCTTTGCACCATGCGTAAGAGAACAAAGCAGCTACCACCTACACCACTGTAGGGACTGCGTTGCTGTGCCCTCATCTTTTACAGAGTTTAGAAGGATGAGACCTCCTTCATTTTCTGGGCAGGCAGACACAATGGCCGCTGAGAATTGGCTGATGGAAATGGAGAAAGTTTTTAGCGTGCTAACTTGCACGGAAGATGAGAGTGTAAGATGGGCAGCTTACATGTTGGATGGGGAGGCTGGGCCTTGGTGGAAGTCCGTGATAAGGACTGCTCAGAGACCCCAGAGTTGCCTTGGACTTGGGAGGAATTTGTTGAGGAGTTCAACAAACAATATTTCCTAAGTGGTGAGGAACCAATTAGAGATACAATTTTTACGCTTAGTACAAGGGAGAATGACCGTGAGAGAATACGGGTAGAGTTTCTACGACTTGCGTTTTGCTCGGACACGCGCTCAAGTGATGAAGTCCAAGAGGTTTCGCAAGGTTTGAAGCTCGAGGTTAGGGGAGGCGAGCTCCATTTCAACCGAGGACCTATGAAGAGGTCATGAGCAAAGCATTGGTTGTAGAAGAGGAGAACACTAATGATATAGACAGAGAGAGCAGCAGAGAGGACTTGACCACGGAAGGATGGGGAACTACGAACCGTGAATAAAAAGCCGAGGTTCGTGGGTCGAGTCGAGACCGCAGCTTCAAGGAGGTTTTGGAAGACCGCAACAACAAAGACAACAACAACACCAACAGAGGTTTCCATTACTTGCGTCGGGAGACCTATTCGCTATGAGAGCCCCGCCATGTCATCGGGTGCCACTATCACAGTGGTTCTCGTACCGTATCTTCCGCACCTCGAGAGACGTGTGCCAGATGTGGCAAGCCGCATAGGACTATAGACTGCAGAATCGGAACTAGAGGTTGTTTCCGATGTGGCAAGGTGGGCCACATGATCAAGGATTGCCCCGAGACAGACAAGGGCAAGACGGCTTCAGTTACAGCACCACGACCCATTCAAGCAAGGAAGCCGGTTGTTAGGGGGAGAGTTTATGCACACCGTCAGAAGGTGGAATGTGCACGACGTCATCCAAGGTGAGAAATTTTATTTTATTACAGAAAAATTCCGTTTCATAAAGAATTTTAGATGGAAAGGGTGCATGCATTAGGAATAGTGTAGATTCTTTTAATATAAACTGAGAGTGCATTTTGATGTGTAAATTACTGTATGTATATATATTATAGGTACTTTAACTATGTATGAAAAGGGAAGTGTATTTAGACATGACGCTCGAGTGTTGATAGACCCCGGGTCTACCCACTCATTCGTCACTCCACGTTTTGCTAAGAAGATGAAGACCGTTCCAGAGGCGTTGGATTTCCCCATCTGTCTATTCCGATGGAGAGTTAGTAGACACGGAGTTAGCTTGCAAATCCATCGTCGTAGCAGTTCAAGACTTAGAAGTGCATGAATTGGAAGCAAAGTCATTAGACATGCAAGGGTTTGATGTGATCCTTGGCATGGACTGGTTACGCAAGACATTGTGCGACCATTGATTGCAAGAACAAGGTAGTCATTTTCGCACCAACACAAGAAGATCATTTCGGTTTCAAGGAGTGAGGTCGCTATCCGTACAATCGATCTCAAAGAAGAAGGGCCGAAAGATGATCGAAAGGGTTGCAGTGGATACTTAGCGGACTTGAAGGAGGACAAGGAAGAAAAGAACGGCATTTTGAGATAGATGCGAGACTTGACGCGTGTTTCCACAAGAATTGCCTGGATTACCTCCAGAAAGAGAGGTAGAATTCGCCATTCACTTAACACCTGGAACGGCGCCTATTACGAAAGCACCTTATAGAATGGCTCCCGAAAGTTAAAGGAGTTGAAGGAGCAACTACAAGAGCTTATGGACAAGGGGTTTGTTAGACCAAGTGTATCCATGGGGAGCACCGGTCTTGTTTGTCAAGAAGAAAGATGGGTCAATGAGGCTATGCATTGACTATCGACAATTGAACAAACTCGCTGTGAAGAACCGATACCCTTTACCTAGAATAGACGATCTATTCACCAACCGCAAGGAGCAAAGTATTTTCTAAGATTGACCTCGAGATCCGGGTATCACTGGCCAGTAGTCAAGGCGAGGACATTCAAGATGCCTTTCCTGGACACGGTATGGACACTATGAATTCCTTTGTGATGCCGCTTTGGATTAACGAATGCCCACATTTTATGGATCCGATGAACCGAGTGTTTAAACCACACTTGGACTCCTGTGTGGTAGTGTTCGTTGATGATATACTAATATACTCCAAATCCAAGACAGAACACGAAGAACACTTGAGGATTGCTCTACAAACGCTACGTGAACACCAATTATACGCCAAACTCAGTAAGTGTGAGTTTTGGCTGGAAGAAGTCAGCTTTTTGGGACATGTCGCTCAAGCACGGCGTCACCAGAGATCCAAAGAAAGATAGAAGCGAGAGTTCAATGGGAGCAACCAAAGACAGTGACAGATGTCCGAAGTTTTCTGGGCTTAGCAGGCTATTATCGACGTTTCGTTGAGGGGTTTTCAAAAATATCGGGACCTCTCACAAAGCTGACACGTAAAGATTCAAGGTTTGAGTGGAGTGAGGCATGCGAAAAGAGTTTTCAAGAACTCAAAACGAGACTCACTTCGCCCAAGGTGTTGGCAATTCCTTCAAAGTGGAGGATACGTGTACAAATGACGCGTCATACAATGGCCTTGGTTGTGTGCTCAACCAACACAAGAAGGTGATAGCTATTGGATCAAGACAATTGAAAGAACACGAGAAAATTACCCGACTCATGACTTGAACTGGCGTCATTTTTGCGCTTAAAGATTTGGAGACATTACTTGTATGGTGAGACTTTTGAAATTTTCACCGATCATAAGAGCCTCCGATATCTTTACATACGTAAAGAGCTCAATATGAGACAAATAGCAGATGGATGGAATTCTCAAGGATTATGATTGCTCCATACAATATCATCCGGCAAGGCGTAATGTAGTAGCCGATGCATTGAGTCGAAAGGGTTCATTCGCTTAGCTTCATTGATTTTGGGTATGCACCGATGGAAACTATTGGAAGACTGGCATGCTATGATGCTAACATTGAGTCAAAGGACATCGGATCCTTTTGGCTAACATCTCAAGAAAGCCGTGATATTTGAACATATCCACGAGCTATGATGAAAGATCCGATTAACAAAGATTCGTCAAGACGTGAGTGAAGGCATCGGCTCGGACTTCTCGAAAAGAAGATGGTTCTTTGTTGTTTAAAGGCCGTATGCATCCCGGATAATGCCGATCTAAGACGAACAATTCTTGATGAAGCTCATAAGTCAAATTATGCGATCCACCCCGGTAGCACCAAAATGTACCAAGATTTGAAAAGAATTACCGGTGGAGAGGATCAAACAAGACGTGGTAGTATGTGTCACGATGTTTGACTTGTCAACAAGTGAAGGTTGATCATAGACATCCGCGATTATTGCAACCTTTACCAATACCGAATGGAAGTGGGAATCGATCTCAATGGATTTCATTGTTGATTACCTCAGCATCGCTAAGAGACATAATGCTATTTGGGTCGTCAGAGACCGATTGACCAAATCAACAAGACTTTTGCCATACAATACTACGATATACAGAAGATTGACCTATATATGAAAGAGATTGTAAGATTACATGGTATTCCAAGCAAGATAGTTTAGATCGTGATCCACTATATCGCCCAAGTTTTGGAAGAAATTTCAAGAAGGAATGGGAACGACTAGACTTTAGTTCATTTCCATCCTCAAACCGATGGATGACAGAGCGAGTGAACTAAGTGATAGAAGACATGCTCAGAAAGGCGTGCATGCTTGATATGCAAGGATACCGGGATGAGTATCTACCGATGCTCGAAGTTCGCGATATAATAGTGATTTTCAAACGAGCATTGGCATGGCACCATATGAAGCTCTATATGGACGACGATTTATGCAAGTCACCTCTCAATTGGGAAGAAACAGGTGAGAAATTTGTATTAGGACCAAAGCTACTTGAAGATAATGCTACCGCTGCTCAATTATCAGAGAAAGGTTGAAGACAGCACAAAGTAGACAGAAAAGTTACGCCGATGTAAAGCGGACTAGTGTTGACTACAAAGTGGGCGAGCACGTGTTTGTGAAAGTGTCACCTATGAAAGGTGTAATGAGATTTGGTAAGAGAGGGGAGTTAAGTCCCCGTTATGTGGACCATTTGAAATTTTGGGACGAATAGGTGAAGTTGCATATCGCATTAGTTTACCACCGCTATTCGATCGAGTACATAATGTCTTCCACATATCGATGCTCAGAAAGTACGTGAATGATCCGTCTCATGTGTTAGGGAAGCAACCTATAGAGATGTGTGAGGACATGAGCATGATAGAGGAACCAGTGGAGATCTTGGATCGAAAAGAGCAAGCACTGCGCACTAAAGTAATTCCCTTAGTGCTTGTTCGATGGAACAATCATCCTAAAGAAGAGGCTACTTGGGAACGAGAGGCCGATGTGAAAGAACAATACCCGACCTTTGTTTCCAACGACGTGAAAATGCAATGTAAACCACAAACGTGTTGTGAAGTCTCCACTATACTTGTAATTCAATGGAAATTTTAATCCAATCTGTCATGAATTGTCAAAAATAAGAAAAGAAACGAAGAAATTGAAGTTCTGTAGAAATTGGGCAAAATCGATTAATCGAATTTCAAATCGATTAATCGATTTGGAATTTCGATTAATCGATCTTGTTCGATTAGTCGACTGGCATGTGCCAGTGACTGAAAATGAAAAGTTGAGTTAGAAAATGCATAGAAAGAAATTTCGATTAATCGAAATGGGATTTCGATTAATCGAATACTTAAGAAATTTTGGAAAATTTTGAAGTTTTTGCACGATTTCGATTAATCGAAACTAAGTTCGATTAATCGATTTTGAGATTTCGATTAATCGAAATGAATTTCGATTAATCGACTGGCACGCGCCAGTGAGCTCAAAATTTTAAATTTTTAAACAAACACGATTTCGATTAATCGAAATATTTTCGATTAATCGAATTTTATTTTCGATTAATCGATTTGAGAAATCGATTAATCGATTTTACGCGGCTTAACCTAGTTTTAAATTTCGATTAATCGAAATGGAATTTCGATTAATCGAGCCGAGGCCTATATATATAAGTTTGGGGATTTCATTCCCCATTCGAAATCATTTGAACTTCCGGACTTTGGGCGTTTATTTCCTTCTTCTTCTCCAACTATCCGACCGGTCTAGGGTTCGATTTTCCGTCGATTCGCACACAATCTACCGTATTGCCTTTGAAAACCACGGTAAACCCTAGAATCGAACTTTTCTTTCATTTGAAGTAGATAAACCCTAGTTTAGTGAAAATGCCGCCAAAACCCGCTTTGTCTTCAAGAAGGCAACCTGTTGCTTGTTAGGCGAAGAACGCCGCACCACCACCACCACCTACCCCATCGCCGGTGAGGACTCCATCACCGCCGGAATCGAGACCACCTTCGACGAAAGACACGCGAAGTCTTCCCGCCAATCCACCATGCCACCACCACCCACCAACGTGGAACAACCAAACGAGTGGTGGGCTGCCAAGACCTTTGAGGTCGAATACACCATCGACCCTACCCTATTCACAAATCCCGACGCAGGCGAGACCCAATGGGCTCAGAACTACCTAACCAAAGGCCGACTCGGCAACCTTTTCTCAAACCAATCCGGGTTCCTATTACCCTAGATTGGTGAGGTTGTTCTACCAAGGGCTAACCAATGGCCCTAGTGACGATTGCATTATAACCAAAATCGAGGGTCGCTCTATCGATCACTGTCGCACATACATGAGGTGCTTGAATGCTACCTCGACTTTACTCCGAAACTACCCTATTTCCACCCTTTGAAAAGGAACCCGTTTTGAAGAGGTCATGACTCGCATGACCAACGGGAAGAAGGGGTCGGGCACGTCCATCAAGAGGGTCGACCTTCCACCCTACATGTGGATGCTCGACTCCATCATAAAATGCAACCTTTACCCGATGCGCCACGACACGGAGCGTGGATAAAGTGCAACATGCACTTTACGCGGCCTTCTGTGGCCGATGGTTTGATGCTACCATGGTCATCCTTGAGGGGATGCGGTACATCAAGAGTAAACTGATGAAGGGCAACATGCGGCCCAAGGAGAAGATGCCGTATGCTCGGCTCATCTCGAGCATGTTGGAGTGCTACTCTGACGAGCCCTCCTACACTATTTCACCCCACGAGGTGAGGGCTACGGATCGCGTGAAGACGTTCACCAAGTCTTCATGGACCCGTAGCTACAACCTATTGAAGCGGACCCTACCAGCTCCGGGTCCCGCTCCCGCCTGCTCAAAGAAGAGCAAGCAGAGCACCGCCCCCACCCCCACCACCTCAGCAGGACCCACTTGAGGGTGGGGCACACCCTGCCGCAGCAGAGCCATCTGTGGAGAGGGTTCCCTCCCACACCACAGCCACGCCGACACCACCTGCACACTCCGCGCCCGCGACTCCCACCTCATCCTATCACGCCGCTGGCCCATCCGGTCCTACCATAGAGGACGTCGCTGTAATGGACGCAAATAACGAGAGGATGAACAGGAGGATTGATTTCCTCATGTTTCACACCTCCAGCTCATCTACCCCACACCTACATGGATATGTTGGCTCAAGAAGAGTGGACGACGGACCGCGCCTTCCATAGAGGACCGCCTTCCATCCCACCACAACGCGGTTCCTCCACATCCACATCACTCCACGACCAGACGCGCCACGCCTGAGCTCCAGCAGACCGCACTCACCATGACAGCACCGATGATCAAATGACGGGGGACTGTTTGAGTCGTCTATGTATTTGTATTTTGATTTATACCTGTAGTTTATATTGTACGCCAACTTATTGGCATTGTAACAAAATCTTCAATCCTTAATACAAAGAAAGCTTTTTATATAAATTGTTAAATTTTGTTACATTTTACTTCCATATTTGTATGGTGTGAATGTGTGGAGACTTAAATACGTATGGGTAAAAATGAACCACCTCACCTCCGAGTGTGCGGGGGGGGGGGGGGGGGAGAGCGTTCACACCACCACACCGTTGGGTGATTTTCGAGGACGAAAATTCCCAAGGTGGGGAGGATGTAATAGCCCGAAAAATCACGCAAAACTATGACCTCGGGATCCGTGCCCGATTGGTCACAAGTTTGACCAATCAGGAGATCAAGAGTTAGCATAGGATGTGGTGAACGGACGAGATGTGATAGCTTGAGTGATTTCGTGGTGTGTGTTGTAAATATGAAGTCGCATATACCTATTGAGGTGCATGTGCTCAACACACAAACTAAGAGAGGGATAAAAGGGTTTAATAACCCTAGATGGGTATTTTGGATTGTTGAAGGAGAGTAAAGAAGAGAGAGAGAGAGTAAAAAAGAGTGATTAATGCAAGGAGTAAAGGCTAGCTGAGGAAGGAAGGATCCAAGTATTAAAGAGGCCGATTCAACGAAGGGATCCAAAAAGCTAAAGTCGAACCCTAGCCTTCCAACCCTAGATTTGAAATCAACTTGAGATCTATCCAAGGTAAATTTTTGTAAATAAGATGCATAGATCATAGGGGTTAAGTTGTGGTTAAATGTGGGTTAGATCTACAGGATAATGGCTTAGAAAATAGAGGAAAAGTGTGGAAAAGATTGAAATGAAAAGGGTTGACCGACAATTTCGATTAATCGAAATTGGGTCATTAATCAAATTGGCCAGAAGTTGAAAGGTCGAAGATGATGATTAATCGAATTGGATTTCGATTAATCGATTTGATTTCGATTAATCGATTTGAGAATCGATTAATCGATCGGGAACTCCAAAGGACCCCAAGGGTTGGAGGAAATGATTTATGAAAATCGACTAATCGAAATGGGATTTCGATTAATCGATTTGAGTTTTCGATTAATCGATTTGGGATCATTAATTCGACTTGTGAAATTCAAGCTGACCGAGCAGGTAGGTGTACCTTGCGAAAAGAAGAAATTCGATTAATCGAAACTAGATTCGATTAATCGAATGAAAACTCAACTGTTCGAACAGTAGGTTTACTTTGCGAAAAGAAGAATTTCGATTAATCGAAAACAGATTCGATTAATCGAATGACAATTCGACTGTTCGAACTGAGAATGGACTCCGCGAAAAGGAGAATTTCGATTAATCGATATTGACCTTCGATTAATCGATTTTGGAAATCGATTAATCGAACCAAGTTCGATTAATCGATTCTGGATTTCGATTAATCGACTGGGATAAATTTTGTTGACTTTAGGTTTGACTTTAAGATTCTTGGAGGATCTTATACCTTCTTTATTGCATCCCTTGTGATGTGTTTTACCTGTTGTGTGGTACCATAGGTGGTACGTGTGAGCTAGTGCACGAGGAGCCACGTGGGACCTTGATGCATTGAACAAGTGAAGACTTGAGGTAGGGAACACCTTGAACATGTACTTTATTTTACAAGAGCATGTATGTAGTGATATAAATTTCAATTCAATTATTTTTACTGCTCAAAGAATTGTGAAAAGTGTGTGTGTGTGACATTCATAAGAGAAAACGAATGAGCCATCCCCAGGGGATGAAGAAGTAAAGAGATAAGAGCATCAGGTGTGATGCAAGTTAATGGATACATCCCAGGGATGTATCCACAGATTGAATCATGTTTGATAGGGCCTAACTGATATAAGATAGCACACTTACACGGTGAATAACTATATGTAAGGCACCGATATTTTTGTTATTTGAGGTTCCTTAGGTTACCGGGATATCCACGACCGACACGTGGCGGGATATCCGTGATGATACGGGCAATGAAACCGTAGGGCCATGAGGCTTATCCGTACATAGTAAGCACACCCCAGGGGTGTTGATTGAGACAAGTGAAACCCCGCCACCAATCCCCAGGGGAAAGGGGCTTGGGTACTATATGGTATTCCCAGGGAATACATTAAAACTGTCTATATAGATGACGATGAAGGGTAGCTCATCGGGGCTCGATGCTATATTGCTCGGGGATTACTTAAGTTGAAAGTTTAAGTTTTGCTTTAGGCCTTTTCAGCATTTTTCATGAGTAAATGAAAACATAAGAAATCAACAGTAAACGAATGCTTTTAAATGTTTTATCAACAACTGCATCGTTACACCATGCATGGTATATCATAGAATATATGTGAGTTATAACTTATATGTTCAGCAGTGTTTGTTCCCTATTGGGCTAGGATGTAGCTCACCCTAGACTATACGTCGCAGGTCCATTAGTAGCAGCTGCCGAGGTTTCAGGGGACGCTGATCCCGGCGAGTCGGACTTTGCTGCCGGCGAGGAGTTGGAGCCACCTCCAGAGGACTTCTTCTAGAGGACTCCGTTGTGCTACTTTGAGGAGTTTTGAGTAGAGATTGTACGGCTTGGTATGTCAAGCCTTTATTTTGTGAAAACATGTATATGTATAGAGTTTGGATTATTCCTTTGGGGCGAACCATCTGTGATGATTTATATCATCGATGGTTCGGATCGGTTCTCCCTTCATGCAGAGGCATGAGGGTAGAACTGTCCTTTGAAAAGTATTTCTAATTAGATTTAAATTCCGCAAGTTATTCTTATTTCTTTTATGCTTGATATACCAGTGTTCCGTGCATAGTTAAGGGGCACGGTCAAGATGATCGTGCTGATGGCACGGGTTTCGGGGTGCCGAAATCCGGGCTGTCACATCAAACCTCGCCACCAGAAACTCTTCATCAAGTCCTGATGCATTTTGGTGCTACTAGGATGTATGGCATACATGGATTTGTGAGCCTCTTCCAGAATGGTGTCCCGAAGCTCAGTACCTGTCGGTACACATACTCGGTCTCGAAACAACAAGGTCCCATCTACTCGAATGGAGAAATCCTTCTTGCTTCCATTTAGCACATCTCGCCTAATCGCCATAAGTTCATTGTCTGTCATCAAAAGCTTCCTGATATTCTCGAAGAGCGTAGGGCGCAGTACAAGTGTAGCCATCAATGCTCCCGAGCCCTTCACATCAAACCACGAGCTGCCTAAGGCCATATCTTCCAAAAGCTTCCATCTCTGTATCCGACTGACAAGATGTGACAACTGTGCTGAAGACCTTCTACTGAGAGCATCAACAACGACATTCGCCTTTCTCGGATGGTACTAGATCGAGCAGTTCAAAAACTCCATCCATCGTTGTTGCCTCATATTCAAGTCCTTCTGAGTGAATAAGTACTTGAGACTCTTGTGATCGGTGAAGATCAAATATCTCACCGTAGAGGTAATGTCTCCAGATCTTCAGGGCGAAGATAACTGCTACTAATTCGAGATCATGCGTCGGATAATTTCTCTCATGGTCCTTCAACTGCCTAGAACAATAAGCAATGACTCACTCCTTTTGATTAAGCACACAGCCTAATCCCCTTGATTTTACCCAAGGAGGAAGAAAAATCCAAAGAAACCTTAAAAACCCTGTCAGTGACCATACAAAATTTGACCTTCGAATGTTAAATTCGAGGTTCAAATTTTGCAGTAACTATGTACTTCAAAAAATTTCCAAAATTTAATTTTTTTTAAAGTTGGTCTTTATTCTATATCGACCTTTTCAAAGCCCGAACATATTTAATGCTAATCCCAGGCTCAGCCGTAGGGGTAACAACTATAATTTGCTATTATAAGTCATCAACCAAGCTAGACATGGCCTGATTGATCGCATGTCATTTAGCTAAAGTAAACACAAACATGTAGGTACAATTTTCCAAAATTTGTATACCTGTATGAACTAGAAATATATATTGCAAGCCCAAAATCTTTATCAGACATTCAGCTCGAATAGCTGATATAAAAGGTGCTACCTTAGTCTTCACTCCGTAAAATCGAAATGACTTTCCCATAGGAGGACGAAAAGTTACCACTTTCCTCAGGCAATCAACGCTTGCATGGTAAGCGGATAGCCAATCCATTCCCAGTATCACGTTACGTCAAAACCCACCGTATTCAATAATATCACATCTCCCTAGTCTCAAGATCCTCCACGCGAATGTTGACCGATTTGTTCACGGTGTCGGTCTTCACTGAACTACCCGTAGGAACTGTCACCACTAATATAAAGTCTAACGTCTCAGGCGTAATGCCCATACGTGTTGATTAATACTCAGGCCTCAGTTTCATATATGCCAACATTCTAATACAAGTATAAAGTATTCAGGTTTTATGCCTGTGTTTTCAGTTACGTGTATATAAGATAGCATCATGATATTACCCAAAATGTCATAATAGCATATAACTTCAAAAGACATTTATCACATGAGAATAAGGTAAACTCTCGACAATCAAAACTGGATTATACCTTGGATGACTTCATTTGTTGGTTGGGCATCGTGTGATGATGATGGTCCCGGAATAGATGTCGAAGTCATATTCCTTTGATTCGGCTCTGGGCAATCCTTCACCAGATGTCCCTTCTTACCACATCTAAAGCATGCACCCAAGGCAAGCCTGTACTTCTCCGTCCTATGCTTCTTTCTCAATCTGTATGAATGAAGAGATACGTAAGGTTTGTCGTACTGCGGATGCTCCAGTTGTTGCCGATGTTGTCGCCTCTCTCTCCAATTCGAGACAGTCTCTTATTAGATGTCCAATGCGTCCACACCTAAAACACGCACCTGTGATCCTTCTACACATCTCTGTCTTGTGCTGCTTACCACACCGTGAGCATAACTCATCTTGTGTGGATGGAGAGGTGTGCGCAGTGTCTCGCAATAACGTCGTGAGTAGAGCTGTCTGTCAGGCCATTGTTTTGACCATTGTCGCCAGCAATTGCTTAGTTTGCTCGCGATCATTATCTCTAGTGCGTATAGTTTTGGCTCTTTTGCGAGGCGCCATATCGATCAGTCAAAATGAAACAAAAGTTTCAATTAACAGATGGTCTCGATGTCCTGACAAAACTCTAACACTCATAGCCTATGTTTAGACAAACCTAATGTCATTTCCTACTTAGAGCTATGACTCACAGTCTCCCATAAGACCTAAAGCCTATTCTCTGATACCAACTGTGACGACCCGACTTTTCCAATCCTTAAGGTATAGGAAAGGCCGGTTCATCAACTTATTGATTTCTCAATAAGTCGTATTTCAAACAAAGCCGGCAGAATAAGCATAGATCTAAACAGAAGCAAATCTAAAAAAACAAGAACAAAAGCTCAAAAGCTTTAACAACAAAAAAAATATCACCAAGAGGAACCAGGAAGAACCACCAGTGATGGCCAATCCAAACACCTAAATAATAGTTCCTAATGATGGTTCCTCGAGTGATATCAAAAATGAAAAAAACAACGGCCTTGGGCCCATAATTCAAAAAGATTCTAATCCAAAAAGTACCACAAAGACAAATCCTAATCAAGGAAAGAACTCTTCTGCTGGGGTCTCCAACTCCTCAGCAATGTAGTCAAAGTCCTCCAAATCACGATCGTCAGATCCTAAGGTAGTGTCAGCACCTGTGACGTATAGTCGGAGTGAGCTAACATCGAATCTCAATAGAGGAAACTTAACCATTTAAATTTTATCATAAGCCAAGGTTTTTCAAAGACAAAATCGGATCAAATATGGTTTTCCAAAGATGCATTGGTGTCTACAATTCCAGTTCTAAAATAGTAAGACAAAAGATGATTCAATGGTCTGATGTTTTCAAATTTTAGAATTTATCATGCTTCTTGTCTTAAAATTATAACTTAAGCATAATCTATCAAATTACATACTAGCATGGGAGCGGAAAAAGTCACCGATGGGAAACCCTACTGACCATCGTCGTTCATGAACCCTTTTTCTGAAAGAGCAACAAGCCCCTACGTAATGAGGGAAACTTGCGCCAAATGGAATTACTGTCAACACGGTTGGTAGGATCTAAGTTTTCGTTCGTATGTGTCTCAAATCGAATGCAAATGCTAAACATATTAAAGTTTGTATACATAATACATTCACGGATTTTTGGAGTTCTGATTCAAAGTTCAAAGTGTGGAAATTCAAATTCTGAGTTCTTATTCATATCAAAGTTTCAAAGTCCTGATTTGTACCATATTTCTCAGTTCTTAATCATGCTGTGTCAACAAAATTTCATAAATTCGTGCTTTATACAAAATAACCTAAACTTATAATAGAATGCAAATCAGGTTTTAAGTTCTCCTACCTTAGTTTAGAGTCGAGCATATCAGAGGCAAAGTAAAAGCTCACTTAACGATCTCTAATCTTTAATCTATAGTACCAACATTCATGTATACACATGTTACCGACTAATTATCATATAAGCCAAAGTTTCTAAAATTTTCTCACAACTAGGCGAAACAGGCAAGTTTTAAGGTAACGTTGACTCATGTGAAAACTTGTCCCTACTTCACCCTAAATTCTGACCTTTATAACATTCGATTCACAAATTTGTCAATTCATGAAAGTTATAGGGCTCGATGTCTTCTTTCCAACACCTCAAAATTTTTATTAATCCAAGTTCGGGATAAAACATTATGACCGAAATACCAAAGCAGTGTCGACACATCAGACCAAATTCGATCCTCGAATTCAAATTCAACCCTTGAATTTCCCAAAAATGCATCAGCCTTAAAAGCCCAAATTCGACCCTCGAATTTCTCGGGTTCAGAACCCTTCATGTTGCTTCCTTGGTCTATTTTTCCCCTCAAATCTTATCTGATTCGCTCTATTTTTGCACACACACATACACTAAACTAAAACAAGATTTATTCTACAATCTAAACCATTAAAATCAAAGGGAAACTAACCTTTTTACCGATTAATCCCACGACTTTAAGAAATAATGCCAAAGAGGGTTTTGAAGCAAAATCGTCGGATTTCTTCAACGATTGATCTCCATCATCGTGAGATGATCAAAACAAGGCGTGATGAAAGGTACGGAGTGTGCGGAGCTTGTAGGTGATCGCACAATCGAAATACCACAAGGGTTTCAAAGGTGACGGTGCTCAAATAGGTTGGGTCGGTTCTCTCAACTCTCACTCCCTTTCTCTCTCTACAAAAAATTCAAATGGCAAAGCTTAGTCATTAAGCAAGCAACCTCCTCTCTCTTATAACCGAATGAAAACCTAACTAAATATCAAGGATATTTAGTTGCAAATTCTATCTTCCTATCTTAAGGTTGGGTTTTGGTGCTAAGCGGCACACCGCAAGTCGGTGCACGGCTTTCAAACTAACTGTCCAATCACACTCTAAACTCTAATCCTTCCACACAAAGCTACCCAAATATTATTTAATGACTTATTATTAAATAAAGCCATGGCGACATTGATCATTGTGCCGGACTTGTGCACAAAATCAATCAAACTCGGATTCAAAAATATCAGGATATTACACATATGGGACAAACACGGAACTATCATTCATAACGGAAATAGAGGTTTCTTCAATACAAATTAAGTTTATGGTCATACACTCTTCTATCTCCTCACTCATCACGGTATTAGGGTCATACACTTCCTTTTCTATTTTTAATTTTTTCTGCTCCTTATTTTCTTCATCTTTAATGAATAAACTTTGAGCGGGAAATTTCATGGGACATTGAGAGGCAAAATGTCCAAACCTTTGACACTTAGAGCAATCAGAACATTTATTCCGTCTTGGTTTTCAAACTCCATAGAAGGTGACAGTATGTTAAAGGAATATATTTTTCAATAAGTCTCACCTTCATGTCTTCCCATGTGGAGATGGATTTACTTCGAAGAAATTCAATACAATGTTCTATTCAGGACCAAAAGCTTTTGGCGTTGCCTTCCAACTTTGTTTTAACTAATCTAATTTTGTATTCATTTAGTACGTCATACCAATCAAAATACTCCTCTACATTAGACACTCACTCCACGAAGGTTTTAGGATTCATCCATCCCTCAAAATTTGGAACCTCATCCCGAATAGATTTTAGAAACTTCTCAGTAGGGTCATACATAGGTTCACGATGATAAGGGTGTCCCCTAACACTATTTCACATAGCATGCAAATAAAATAAAATTCCTAAAGCAAATACCCTAAACTAGAACTGTGCTTTGATACCAATTTGATGCAGTAAAGCGCTAAAATCCTAGTTATACAATTTTAAAATCAATTTGAGATTTAATTGAGCAACAAAGATATAAAAATTAATCTCAAAACACATAAAATATTTAATAACCTTATTAGAGAAAATTAATTGATTCGATTTAGCATCTGTTAACATATAAACTTTCCAATTTAGAAAATAGGTCTAAAAATAGACTCTAGTTTCGATCTAGCTTAGGACACCAAGCGATAATTTTGAATCCTTACGGAATCAATTAATAAGAAGATTATAGGTCTCTAAATTTCAAGGCTCAAATAGAAACAAACTAGATAAATTATCTGACAATAATCAAAAGAAAAAATAGAAAATGGATAGAAGATCCAAGGAATCACTCCAAGAAAGATAGTTGGCCTCATGTCAAACCGCATGTGGGAGAAGAATCACTCTTCTAACGAAAACTCATCTCAAGTTCTCTAGAATTCGGACAAAGCAAAACTCATAAATTTTATTAATTATCCATTCAATATCCTCATAAGAGATTATAATGTGTATTTATAAAGAAAAGAAACCTTAAAAATACTACTAAAAATAGAACTCCTAATCAACCATTAAAACTTTCAAATCTAACGGTCATACTTAATTTCACCACTAATCCTTTTTTTTATTACGCAACCACTTTTAAAGGATTAAACGATGTCCGATTGACGTGAAATTGGTCTTGTTTGAAAACTTATCGAAATAGTTTTCCATCAAAATAAGAATCACACAATTCTGACATATATATATTTTTTATATCCGTAGGTGTTCGGGCAAGCTTGCGCGCACCTCGACTAATCCCACGGGGCCCTGGAGCTAACGACCAGGTAATACTCCAGTGGCCCTGACGGGACTCAAACCGATGTCCATTGGAGAGTAAACCCAAGGCCTGACCAACTGAGTTACCCCTCCTGGTTAATTCCGACATATATTGATAGACTTACGACCACTTTTCCAATGGTTGCGCTGAAAGTGAAAAAAATTAACAGTCACATATGACATATGTATCTGACCCCTAAGTAATTCAAATAAAGAAACTAATGCTAAAATAATCCACTTATTAAAAGAATCCTAATATAAAAAGGAAACTAAACCTAGATTAAAAAAAAGCCTAAAATAACGTGTACACGGGGTCTTTAATGGACCTTTTAAAACCCATTCGCGCATCCACTTTCTTTTACAATGTCTCATCTTTATCCGACCACGATCTCGATGTGTAGGCTTCAATTCTGCATTATTAAAGTTATTAAATTGAATCAATTAAATTGCCTTAATAATGCTATTATCTTCTTATATTTTTTGAGATTAATTTCGATATCTCCATTGCTCAATTGTCTTGAGAGTAACGGAGATATAGAAATTAATCTCAAAACACATAAAATATTTAATAACTTTATTAGGGCGATTTAATTAATTCGATTTAACGTCTGTTAGCATATAAATTTTTCGATCCAAAAAATAGGTCTAAAGATAGACTCTAGTTTCGATCTAGCTTAGGGCACTAAGCGACAATTTCAAATCCTTGCGGAATTAATCAATAAGAAGATTATAGGCCTCTAAGGGCCTTACAAAGTGGATATTCCATACCACTGAACAATCACCCTTCCTCATAAAAGTCAACCATAATATTTCTTCCACATCAAGTTTGAACAAAGAGTGATCTAAAAAAGGATTTCACCATACCAGATGTCCTAACACAAAAAAACGCGATATGAAAAAATAATATTAACAAATAATAAATCCCCAAATTCAATATGCCAAGTATGTGGCTACACAATCAATGTGGATCAAGCTTTCACCTATACGGTAGCTAATATCCTTAACTGTGTTATAGGCTCCCTTCGATTAATTACCTAGGCTTGCCACTTAATGGTTAGATCCCTTAGGGCCTGTTTGGTTTCAAGTGAAATAAGGGGAAATAAGGGAAAACTCATATGCGGCAAATAAATTATCGAGATTGCCATTGTTTGGATGACATACGAGGGTTTGGAAATTATCTTCGCATTTTCTGTCAAAATCCGAGAACAAATGCCGAAGGGGGGTCCCTTGGTTTTCTATCTTACGAGTCTTCGGACTCTTCCTTCTCTCCAACACAGCTAGTAGTGTATCTTATTTGATAACTACCACACATCAGTTAGCTCAACCAATTGTAGCCGCTGACGATTATATTTGTAATCTTATTTATACACTTCCTTATAAGATCATTGAAAAGCACTGTAAATAATGTAATCGATTGTGAAAATTTGTCTATTTGATCTTTCTATCTTCTTCTTCTCTCGTTTATCTTCTTCTTATTTTTCTTCTTTATTTTATCATTTTAACATGGTATCAAAGATAGGATCAACTCCGTGCGTTCAAGCCGGTCATGGTCCTGATATTGCCTCCGCTATCATATTTTATTGAAGTTTCTTGATTCATAAACTTTCCAATTTTCTTTCATCTCTTCTACATGAAATTGATTCATGTAATTTTCATTTTTTTCTCTTCATCTCTTTTATATTTAGAAAGAGATGTCTTCTTATTCATGTGGATGTATTTTCCACATTGATTTGCTTAGGGATATGTATCTTCCACTTTGGTCTTCAATGGCCTTTTATATTTCATATGGATGTTTTTTCCCACATTTTATTTGGATAATTTATGTGGATGATCATTTTTGTGGATCATTTTTATGATATTGTAGTTGTTTTTTAAATTTGGATGATCTTTTTTGGTATTATGGCTTTTTTTTTTGTTAGGATATGTTATTTTCTGCATATGTATCCAAACACAGGACTAGGTTAATCCTGTGTTTTCCTAGCTAGCAATGTGGTTATCCAAACAACGGAAAACAAAGGAATCCCATGGTTTCCTACAACTTAGGTATGCAAGGGAAACTATAGGAATATTATTTTACTTTCCCACGTTTCCCCTGTTTTTATCCAAATAAACCCTTAGTGTGGTTGATTGGTATCTGGTCAACAAAAAGCATGAATCATGATCGGACTCTTGGAAAGGAACATATCTTGCTTCTTTTTGAAAAAAATGACTTATAATACCACCCTAAAAAGTATGATAATCTTCTCTATGATGATTTACTCAATTCCAAACATTGTAGCAAATAAAATTGAAAAAATTAAACAAAACATTGTTTAGAGTGGGTGAACCCTACGAGGAAAGTCTTCCTTGTTGATTGGGATACAATGACAAAGCCAGGGGAGGATAGTGGGTTAGGAATAAGACACATACCATCTTTCAATTGAAGAGAATGGTGATAGAGAAACGCAGCAGCTAGTTTGGAGTCCCCACTGGATATGTGGTTTATGAATTATGATAATTAAAAACAAATATGAAGTGGGATCATTTTATGATTAACGATGGCTCATCAATCTAGAAGGATGGACTATAGTGTTTGAGAATACTAGTAGTTTTATAAGATTGATAGTAGGAAAAGGTGCTCGAAGTGTATTTAAGAAGTACGTAAGGCGTGGGGAGACACCTGTAGGTGAAAAAAATCAAACTTTTACTGGAAGGTGGATCATAATGCATTGGCATGGAACGATTTTACCTTTGCAGCAAGTGACCTGATCATAAGTTATACAAAAGTTCTTGATCTATAGAGCCTTTTCCAAAATATTGTGGCATCTAGTTTCCCTTCTTTGGATCAAGCTATTTGGATCCTTAACCCCTTACGAACTTTTACCATGATAGTGTTATTTAGCTGCTTCCATTCATAGACTCAGAGAGAAGTATGGATAGGATCTGATACCTAATATCATCTCCTCGAGCACAATGCTTTCTATGGATTGCTTTATGGGAAAAGAAGTTAATCATGTCATTTTTGTAAAATCATCATCACCATCGATCATCTCTTTGATTGCAATCCTTCCAATGGACTGCTTTATGGGAAAATAAGCTCCATGAACCATGTCATTTTTGTAAAATCCTCATCATCACCACACCACCACCATCATCATTATTACCTTGTCTCAATTATTTGGGGTCCATAGTGATTAGACAGAATTTTTACAGTTGGCTTTCATCCTGACGCTCTTATCCATTTGGGCTTGGTGCAGAGATCTTTAAAGGGAGCTGCCAACTAGATGCCAACCCTCCTACTTTTTCATCCGGGCTTGGGACCGGCATCGGCAGAGTTTTATCGAATGCTCTTGGTTTATGAGAATATCGGCCTTTTTTCTTTATTTAATGTTGCACTAAATTTACACTCTTTCTTCACTAATGGAACTGTGGGAAGCTTTGAATAAGACGAGCAAAAATGCTCCAGCAGCTTGTTTTGAAAAAAAAAAAGTCTTTTTTTGCATGTATCCATTATTGTCATATGCGAGATCGAATATGCGATTCTGGAAGCCTCTGTCGCATATGCCATGATGGCATATGCGACCCTGACATGTATGCGATCGTATACATTTCCAACGGTCATATTTATGACCGTTGGAGCTTTTTTTATTTTAATTTTTTTGCTTTTCAGGGCTCCCCAAAGTCTATAAATGGAACGTTCTTCTTCCTAATCCATACCACATCCATCCAAAGTATGATTTGTGTCTTTTGTTCGCTTTTTTGAGATTTTAGTGCTCACTTTCTCTTCTTTTTTTTTCTTTCTTTCTCAAAGCTTTGTTGATAATTTCTTTTGCCATATTTTGTAGTTAACTAAGCAAAAAGCTTCAATCTTCATTGACATTCCATCATTTTTCAAGCAAAGAAGGAAGAAATCACTTCAACAATCAAGAGACAAGACTACAAGAGTTAGAATTAATTTATAATTCCTATTAAATTTTGTTTGATTGTTTTTCCTCATTATTACACCTCATTTCTTTCATTTTTTCCTTTTTTAAGTGGTTGCTACTTTTTAATCTCTCCACCGAATTCTTTAAATTACGTTGTCATTATGTCTACGACCTCGAACGACGCTCTTAGGCTAACAAATTTCACAGAACCTGGTTGAAAATGTGGACGTTATAAGAGTGACAAAAAAATAAGGTCCAATGTACCCTATGCACCTATGTAAGCATGTGAGAATAGGGAGACACAAGCAATATTTTGCTTGACAACCCGGATCAAATACAAAGGCATGTCCAAATGTAAGGTCGAAGATTCGAAAAGAGATTATGGAATGGAAGCATAAGACTTCAAGGTCGAAACATACTGACGAAATAATTTTACAACAATACTATGATATTGAGGAAGATGAGAAAGAACATGATAGATCTGCTCCCTCCACAGCTCGTAGTGTAAGACCACCACCCCCTAAAAGAGCAAGTGGTGGAAAGGGGAAGGGAATATTCAAATTCTTCTCTTGTAGACCACATCCTGAGGATGTGGTAAGGGTAAGAGCCCCGCCCAAGCTACTATAGAAAATAGGTTTAAAGTTAAGAATCGACTCGAGACAATTCAATACGTGACTAAGTGAATGTACCAAGCCGGTATTTCATTCAATACCAAACAGTTAGAGAGCTTCAAAGCAATGGTTGAAGCTCTTGGGCAATTTAGACCGGCCTAAAAGCTCCCTCATATAATGAGATAAGACAGGCATATCTTAAAAAGGAGGTAGCCTTCACAAAAGCCTCTCTTGATGAGTGTCAAGAGGATTGGAAGACTCACTAATGACCGACGGTTGGACTGATAGGGCCGGTAGGTTAATTATCAACATTTTGACAAATTGTCCTACCTGAACTATGTTCGTTAAATCCGTAGATGCTTTGACCCATTCTCACTCGGCCGAATATGTATTTTCCCTCATAGATGAGGTGATGGAAAAGGAAATTGGTGCACAATATGTTGTCCAAGTTGTCACAGACAATGCGACAAACTTAGTGGCCGCGGGTAGACTAATAATGGAATGGCGACCACACATATATTGAACTCCATGTGTGGCCCATTGCTTAGACTTAATCTTAGAAGATATAGGAAAAGTAAACATTAAAACCATAGTTAAGGCTAGAAAGGTAGTATTGTATATATATAAGTATACACTTTTACTCCACGACATGCGTAATGCAATTCGGGGTAATTTGCAGCACCCCGCTATCACCCGTTTTACTATGACCTTCTTGACATTACGAAGCATGTATGCTAAAAGAGAAGAGCATAGAAGTGTCATAACTTCCACCAATTTGAGGAATGGAGCTTAGTCAAAGAAGGTCGAAGGAAAGTGGGTGGCACAAATCATCTTAACCAACTCTTTTTGGAATAATATTGCCCAATCACTTACTCGCAACCAATCGTACAAGTACTACGATTGGTTGATGGTGATGAGAAGCCAGGTATGGGCTATATCTATAGTTTTATGGAGAAAACTATAAAATAATTAAATCTAATAATATGTATAAATCTCGTCTTTATTAACCCATTATTGACATAGTTGAGAAGAAATCGGGTGTCCAAATGACTAGCCCATTGTATTTTGTCGCATTCCTCCTAAATCTCGCGGTCTATTTTTTTTATCCGAATAGGAAAGTGGCAGAAGCAACACATATTAGTGATTTCTTTGATATTTTAGAAAAGATAGTTCCAGACAAAGGCAAGCAAGATCGGATTAGCAACTCTTTCGACTGATACAAGAATGCTCAAGGGATGTCCGAAAGATAAATTGTAGTTCGACAAAGAGAATCCAAAATACCTAGTAAGCAATTTTATGATTTATTTTTTATTACACTTCGTTATTGTAATTAAATAATCCGTCTCTTTATATATATATATATATATATATATATATATATATATATATATATATATATATAATCTAATTAATACTATTGTTTATAGTCGATTGGTGGTTATCCTATAGAGTGGATTTGGTGATAAAATGTGAATTATTGAAGAAGATGGTCGTTAGGTTCTTGGCCTCACCTGTGCCACTTCGGCATGTGAACGAAATTGGAGCACGTTTGAGATGGTAACTAGTTAATTTTTATTTTATATTTAATCTCATAATATCAATTTAATTGTTATTTAGACTTTAATAGATATTAAATTTATTAAATATTTCTCTTAAATAGATACACACGAAGAAGCAAAAAAATCTTAAGCAAAAAAGCTCAATGATTTAATCTTTGTGCAATACAACCAAAAGCTATATGATTGTTTTCTCAAAAATCGGGAACATCCGGGACACAATGATCCCATCTCTCTCAAAGATTTGTCATCTAATTCTCCTTTGATGGCAGATGCTTCCGACGAGCAAGTCTTTGCGGATGAGGATCTTATGTGGAAGTAAGTGGAAGAGGCCGCTTTTGGAGATGAGCTGCTTACCGAGCGGAAGAGAAGATCGACGACGGGAGAAGGTAGCTCACGCTCGGGTCAACAAGAAGAATACGAGATACGTGAAGAAGCACCCATAGACGATATAGATACCATCTTAGTGAGATCGGATGATGAAAAAACCGAGGAGGAAGAACAATATATTGAAGGAGACGATTTGAAAGATGACCGCAATGCAAGTGATGATGATGGTGGAGGTGGAGATGTACCATTGTGGGTTAGAGACTAATGTGTAGAATTTTTGGCCGGTACACAATATCATTAGGATGTAGGAACAAATGTTTAGGTACTTTTACGTAGATAATAATTTTTTTCTTTACGTTTTTCCATCTTTTTTGTATGTTCCTATATTCATTTTTATACTTTTTTTGTTTAATATCAATGAAATTTATACTTTTTTAGTTATTCTACAAAATTAATACAAATATATTAGATTTCAATATTGGCAATTTTGAGAATTTTATGGGGATTTTTTGGAATATTTTACCAAAAAAAAAAAAATGTCATGGCAGCATATGCGATTTAACTACACTGCATGTATCCAAACAATATAGAAAGAATGCATGTATCCAAACAATATGGAAAGAATGGAACGAACTTCAATGACAAGGTACTTGAGAAAGATAAAATAATCGAAGGAGGTTTCTCAACAACAATACCAAACTGTTTTCACTAAATCTTTGTTAATTATCTTATTCCTGATTGGAAGGAAACTTGCAAAAGAATGATTCCAACATCAAGACCGAGGAACGTGTGGGCAGAATCACCCGAAGGCTGAGATTGGCAGAGATGGGCATAAACTCAATTTTGACGGTTACAGCAGAGACAATCCTGGACAGTTGAGATTGGCAGAACTTTCAGGAACTGCAGAGGACATTTTATCCTATGCAACTGGTGCAATAAAGGCTGAAGTATAGGCCGTACGGCTTGGTCTTTTCCTTCTTCCTAGAATCTATGCTTCAAGGTTATGGCCTGAGGGCAACTCTAGCACCATATGGTGGCTTCACTGGCTTTGAACACTCATTATTGTAAGGGTTTTTTGTAGTGGATTGTGTCATTGGGGCTAATAAGCCCCTTTTATTTTGGTTTTCATGTTTGTTTTTTTTTAATTTCAATATTGTAATCAACAGGGTAAATGTTAAAAAAAATACATATCACAAGTTTAGATTTAGAGGTAAAAGGAAAAAACCACAAAGGCCAAAGTGATTATTGAACAAGTAAGCAGCGACACAGAAATAGAGAATGTAAACCACAATTACATCATAGACAAGATCCTAAAAGCAAAGGCCACGTTATAAAAGCTAATGAGCCCCAGTCAATTATAAGAATCCAAAAGAATATAATGAATAAAGTACCCAAAAGGAGAGATTTCAATTTAAAAGTGCTTTGAGTATAAACTCAACAGTCTCTTCATTAGTTGAATCTGTGGGTTATACAGATGATTGGTGTGCAAAGTGTTTTATATGTTTTAGTTTGTAGGGGCCAAATATGTCTGAAGCATCCTTATAAAGCCAAATAATTTTTTGTTGCGTATTCTTATATGAGATCTCACGAAAGAGAACATAAAAGTAGGGTAATCACGCGAAGGTGTTATAAATGAGCACCAAGAACCTGGATCAGGGTCCAGCCAAGAACCTAGTCCAGCGCTAGATCACTGCCACATGGACATGTGCAGGATTGATTCATGAAATCAAAAAAATAAACATTGACACCCATCGGATCAATGGCCGTCAATGGTTTAAAAATGAACAGTGAAACGGAAGATTGTTTCACCATTCATTTCTCTCACTGCCGATCGCAGTGATAATATTTATATAAAAAAAACTAGGGAGGGGTGACCCTAGAGGAGCACGTTGGCATTGAGTGCCATGTGGCAACCAATAAGGGACAGTGGACTAGGTTCATGGCTGACCCTGGTCCATTTATACATGACCATTAAAAGACCCTTATTTGCTATTGAATCTCTCTCGATCCAAAGGTTTCATCTGGAGAAGAAAGTTGATTATGGCTCAAAGCAACCTCAGCATTTGAGGCTGACATAGATCTAATAGGGCTGGCATAGGGTTTGACTATGGTTTTCTTTACCACTAATGTTTTAAAAATACATCTCCAAACTCGGTAAATACCCTGCCCACAACTGTTTGACTATGGTTTTCTTTACCACTTCAATCTATGAACTTTAGCCAAGCACATATGGCACCAACGGTATCAAGAGGCCTCACTAATGAAAATTTGAGAGTTTGAATCCTTCCACTAACATTGGCAATGGTACACCATGAAAACAATTAGGCAATGGATTAACGTGCTGTTTCCTCGATCATCCAACGGTATCATGTTTGAGCCATCGAATCCTATGACAGTTGACTATAATGTATTGTAGGGGTCTCCAAATCTGAAAATCAGCCTTTTACAAAATTTGGTGGTTTTGAATAATGCAGGCAAGGAGAATCAAACTTCTAAGTGATCTAGCTCATTATGCATTTCCATCAAATTTTCCTATTAAGGACATTCACATTTGAGGCCATTCCTTGAGCAACTTGTTGGAATACAAATCCAAGTAAGGTGGGTCTTGGGTTGCACACCTTGAAAAATTATTTTGGAACATGCTTTACGTAACTTTTCAAGTTACAAGATGACCTTTCATTTGTCAAGAGAGAAATAATTGTTTTGTTTTATTTCCTAGAAGTCATTGCCTAGAAGTCATTTCCTAGGTGTCTTTTAATATTTCAAACTATCTTTTACTTTTTCAATGTACTTTTATCCTTATATATATTGGTGTAACCGGGTAGCAAGATACAAGTTGAATTTTTTAAATGAAAAGTAAGTTTAAAGTGTTAGTAGCTAGCAAGCTCTTTTAATATAAAGAAATCCTTTGTAGTGCAGCAGCACAAGCTGGTCTATTTAGTCTCTATCACAACTGTTTTATTTCTCTTCTTCCATATCAATCTTTTTTTCGATAAGCCAGCTTGAGGTTGATGGGACCTCACCCTATAATAATAATAATAATAATAATAATAATAATAATAATAAATAATAATAAAAAAACTAGACACGAGTTATCAGCAGCACTCATTTTCAACAATTAGTGAGTGAAAAAAGAAAATCCAGGTTTGTATGAATATCGAAAACATTGAAAAAGACATACTTCCTTAGTCCATAAGCATAGAACAAAAAAGTGTAAAAAAAAATTCATACGTAGTATACACAAAGGGGAGATGAAAAGGACAGCCAATGTTTCTTTTTTCAAGCTGCTTGCAAGTTAGAATTTTCCTTTGAAAGCCATTCATGCAAGGGTCTATCAATTGGTCGGACATCCAATTACTTCCTATGGGTTTTAGGATATGAAAAGGTTATTAAGGATAGCTAGCAATCCTAGAAGATCAAAGTAGACTTGGTAAAATCACCCACTCTACAAATACTGGTCCAACCAAAGTGTTCCCTTGAGAAAGATGGATATTGACTCAATTCCAACAAGTGGAATATAATATCTTTAGCCGTACTGATTTAGAACTCTCATTCACACTCAATCGACCAGATTGCAGGCATTCTACCTAAGATACAAGTATTTTGGTGGAAAAATGTTACCTTTACTCAACTTGAGGGGCCTTGAGTAATGGCATTATTGTGATTTCCTTCAAGTGGTATTATTGTAATTCTGATTTACTATGTTGTAGCTCTGTAATTTCGTGAAGGCGAGCATGTGTATCATCAAGAGTTGTAATAAAACTTAAAATATTACCAACTAGGACTGCCCCAGGTTTGAACTCAGGAACTGCACAGTTGGGTGCCATGTGGATGTGCGTAAGGTCTATCAAAGACCATTTGAAAAAAAAAAAGAAAAAACAACATTTTAAGCACCATATTCAAAGGTGGTCAATGCCTTAAAACAGGAACGGTGAATTGGAAAATCAAGTTACTGTTCATTTTCACGTTGTTAGATTGAGGCCGTACATTTATTTTTAAACTATTTTTCTAAAACCCCTTATGGAGGAGTGAACCCTGGGGGGAGTGGAGCCACAGGGCCATTGCAGTGCCACGTGGCACTGTAATAGGACGCTGCCCCAGCGTTCAAACCTGGGACAGCATCCCAGGGGCTTTTATCCAACCAACTAATACCTTTTCATAACATAAATTCTTATTATTTAACTTACTTTAAGTAGCTCAAATATTACTAAATTCTTAAGAAAAAGAAATTTTAATGTCCGAGTAGGTGCCCTGATCCTTTGGGGACCTAAACAGACAAACTAATCCCTTCTCGGGAGACCTGCAGCCCCCTTAGCCACGCGAGACTCAGGATAATGGGTAGGGGAACGAATTGATCACACGGGCTTGGGAAGCATAGCCAAGTCGTGTAACCAACCAGCTACTCACCTCGTGGGTCTAAAGATATGATATTAGGGCTCTAAACTCAAAAGGTAGAACAAATTCCAGGAAAAAACTTCTATATTCCTCTATGAGTAGAAAGAATATATTGTGTGTTAACTGCCACATGAATTAAAGCAATACTATCACCATGGAAATTTATGGCTGATCCAGTAGCCTGGAGATGCATGATTGCCAAATCAATTTAGTCCAGTCTCAAACACTGGGTTGTGGGATCTACGACAATTGATCTGTGTCATTCATATGACGTTCTCCAATTTCGAGTGGCAATGTCATCTTGGCTTAGAAACCATGGTTCCAGCTATCCATGGCAATTGCACCAGCGGAAAACGACCTTAGTTTTCCCCTATGTAATTTTTCCAAGAAACAAGGGAGCAGGACTTACTGGTAAAAATGCCACATGGCTCCATGTAGCAATCATCCTTCTGCAAGATCGTTATCTGATTTCCCGAAGTTACAGCAACATGTTCGCCACTAGGAGAGATGAAAAGCGATATGAACCTCTTCAACATTCTTGGCCGCTTATACTTGTCCCATTTCTCTTTAATCTGATATATATACCTTCATGTCACAGGAAACGTATTAGTTGTAAAGTTTCTACATAGAACAGAACAGATTTCATTGGAAAAAGATACTTGAACTAGTAATGACCATCTACAAGGTAATCATGGAGTTAAACAACACACTGCCCAAATATTTTACTAGAAGATGAGTTAAGAAATTACAATTTATATTTGCATTATATTTTCTATGCTACCAGTAACTTGAAAATGTTAGACGGGTCCACTACCGCTTGAATGTTTATAATGATAAGGTTCACTTCCATCAAAATTAACGAAGGAGATACAGTTAAAAAACGCAAACAAAATATTATAAAGCTTATAGCTCAGGCATTCTAAGTTTGTTAACAATTATAAATTATAACATCCATTGCCAAAAAGGTGACCGATTGCTCAAGAGACCATACATGTCATATTTACGCGAACTTCTGAAGTGAATATAAATGGTACACAAAAGAACAACCAGACCACGTTTAAATTGCTCAATGAACAGAAGCAATAACAAAGAATTCGACATAAAGTTTGTATGGGGCACAAGCTTATAGTAACTTTGGCTTGAAACAATTTTTTTTCTATCCTGGTTGTGTTTAATATTGGATGGCAACTACATGCTCAACCAGCCAACCTCCCACACATAATATCAGAAACCTCATATATAGCTTACATAAAATCTGCATATATACACTATCAAAGCAATATGCAACTTTTTTATTTTACTTTTTAAAGTATTCAGTTTTTCATTTCTTTTTAAGGAGATTCCTAAAGTCTTAAACCACATGCGTTCCTCCTGGTTAAGTGTCTCAAAGACAAGAATAATACCCACCAACAAACAGCCCTCTGATTATGGTGGGACTTTATTTTGCCAAAATTGTAGGATAGAGTGGGACTTTAGTTTGCCTCAAAATAAAAGTTAATACATTACGGACCTCTGATTATTGTCAATGAATGACAATTGTTGTTGGGCTTTAAGCTTGAGAGGTAATCACCTCAAATTTGATCAATTAGGAGGTCTGACTACCTTGAAATGGCTATCTTCTCTCATTTTCTTCTCTTTTTGTGTGTTTATGGCATCATTACAAAAGGAAAAGACCAAAGCACAATAAACAACTCTGAACTGCCACCCACTTAAAAAATAAGAACATATAAAGTTCAAACTTTAAGCTGCAATGAATATCAAAAACCATTGCTGAAGCCTCGGGTCAACGAATTAATTTATCTAAATCTGTGATAACAGGTATTGGCACCGATGCTGCTATCTTAGATGAGTTGGCACTTATTGTGAATTGTGTTGGTGGCAATCTCCATATTCGTTACCTGGGTTTGCCCCTTGGTCTGAGATCTCCCACAGCTAGGGAGTGGGATCCGATTGTACAGAGATTTGAGCAGAGATTATCGACTTGGAAAGGAAAGTTGCTGAGCAGTGGAGGGCGTCTTGTCTTGCTCAAATCAGTTTTGTCGTCGATGCCTATTTTTTACATGTCTATAATCAAACGCCTTGAACAAATCCAATGACTCTTCCTTTGGGAGGGCGCTTGAGACAGCCCGGACTTTCACACCCGAAAATCCGTGCCATCAATATCATACTCTGGATGATCCCCGAGACAAATCGTAAAGTGTCTGCTCGTATAGCGGAAACCAAGCAGACACGGTCCAGCAGTGGTAGGTCGAGTTATCACACAAGACATTTAAAATAAATGAATGCAATAAATAAAACATGTATTTCTATATATACCAGAAGAATACACATTCCTAAAAAGGAACCAAGAAGAACCATCGGTGATGGACATCCATCACCCAAACAATGGTTCCTGATAGTGGTTCCAATAGAATGTATAAAAGCACATAAATACAATATCTATAGTAATATATATATACAGACAATGGCCACCAGGCACACAATAATCCGGAATATCAAAATACATAATATCGGACTCAAGTACCCAGGCTACGGATAGAACTCGTCCGCCTGGATATCCGTCTCCTCATCCTCGGCCTCAGCCTCTGGGTCAGGCTGGTAATCAGGGTCGCTCTCAGTGCCAGGAGCTACAGCCTCAGAACCTATAAATGATTTAAGAACAGGGTGACCTACATCCTAGCTCAATAGAAGAATTTCAGTTAAAGTTGCATCTTAATTGTAAAATATGGTTGCAGAAGATATGAACATAACAGAACAGATGCAAACAAATGTGTCAAATATGCGGAAATTTTCAAAGTAGGCAGATCTTATCAAGGAGGAACTTTTAAGCTCTCAAGATCTAAGATCAACAAGGAGGCAAGGCCTTAGAGGCTTGATTTCCAACGAGAGGGAGAAGTTAACTTCTCTTGCACTCTCTCTTTCTTATAAGATAAAACAATTCCTAACAAAAATCTAGATATTTTTGTTTGCAACTTATCCTCTAAATTTGCAAAATATTTCATGTTGAACACATACACCTATCCTATTGTGTAAGTTATCGTTTACTTGACTTGCACACCTCTCTAGGCTAATTCCTTTGACCATTAGTCGTATTATAGCCCTAGCTTATCAAAATAAAATATTTCACAATATTTTCTGGATACGCTTACCGAGATACATGAAAAATACGTCAAAAATATCAGGGATATTACATTCACCCCTCCTTAGGAATTTTCGTCCGCGAAAATTGAAGGCAACACACACCATACAACAAAAGAAAAGAAAAACATGGGCCACCATGTTTCAATCCCACAGGGCACGCAAGCCAAGGGATGGGATCCGTAGTAACATGGATGTACTGCATGTGGCAGCAAAAGGCCATAGTGGATTGCATCCGTACATGGATGCCCACACCCCAAGTGTCACGTGCCGGGAGACCGATGCACAGTGACGCATAAAAGCCATAACAAGAACAAAAACCTACCATCGCAACGGAAAGAACAAAAGCGACATAGAGCACAAGTCCACATAACAAAAGAAGAAAACCCACACAGATAGCAAAAACCCAATAGAGAGAATAACAAATATCCAAAACAACGATATACAAAAAGAAATAAACAGAGTATTCAAAGCCCATCCAAAACAGAAAGATAAAGGATAACCAAAAAGAAGGACCACCAGGTCCTAAATAATCCATGCTGTAAAATAAATACAGACCCATAACATCCAAAATAAACTAGTACCCCCCCTCCCCCAAGCATGCTAAAAATCCCCGGCAGTAGATGGACCCGCCTGATCCGAATCACCATCGCTCTCAGCAGCATCATCATCACCCGCATCCGCTCTGGCCGCAGGAGGCATGCTAGTACCAGCGCCCGATGTCGAAGGGCGATATACTGAAGCACGTATGTCGGCCATATATGTAGTGTAATCCTCGGGAAACGCGTGCTGCATCAGATAAGAGAGAGCGTCACCATGGACATCCAACTCCTGACGCATAGAGCTGGTATGGTGGGTGAGCTCCTAAATCTGGTGGCTCATGGCGGTCATCTGTCGGGTGAACTCTGAGAGCATAAGGATGTCACTTTGTGGGGGCTAAGGAGGTGCAGGGGTAGCAGTGTCAGGGGCAGAATGAGTAGGGTCCTCATCATCATCGCTAGCTATATCAGGTGCCGCTGCATCTTTTGGAGTCTTCACAAGTCGACTGTAAGTTTGACCCCAATTGACCAGGTTATACATTTTTCGACCTGCGGTGGATTTGGGTTCGGTAGGAGGGATATCATAGGCGGGGCCCGCTCGGTAGTTCTCAATCATCACCGAAATTAATCGAGCATATGGCATACTCTTCATCGGTTTCTTCACATGTTTACCCATTTTCTCCCGTGCCTTGATAATCCCCTTGAAAAGGACGTCAGGAGCACTAAACCAGCGCTCCTTATAAGCCGCAAATAGAATTTGTTGTAGGGGACCCGTGCGCTCAGACTGATGACCAAAAGGGTAAAGGGTGGCCTTTAAAATTTTATCCAATATCCACATGGACTCCGGCATATGGACCATGACTATGGATTTACCGAACCCATGACGACCTTGCGTCATTTGGGTAATCACGTCCTCAAAGCAGACTGGTTTGGGAAAGGGAGGACCTAACCCCATGGTTTCGGAGTGATTTAAAGGGCAACGCAGTGCCACAGCCATATCTTCGAGATCAACTGTATAATCTCGGCCATCAATTTCCGAGATAAATTCTTCTTCGCCTCTTGCTCATATGATAAAAATAGGCGAAGTCGGGATAAAAGTGGTCACTAAATGAGGTGCACAGGGAGGTTAACTGGGCTTTTTCGAGGTATTCACCCGTCCATTGAGTGGTTGTTTGCTGATCAAACAACTCGGGGTGAAAAATATATTCTGTGGTAAAGCCTTTGATGCTCCAAAAGTCATTTGGTGCCTGTGCAAGGGAGAGACATAGGTGGGTGGGTCAGGGTGGTGGAACCGACTGAGGTGGCTCCTCGGGCTATTTAGATCGGCTAGTAGACGCAGCTTTAGAAGCTGGTCTCTTGGAGGTTGGATTTCGAATGGGGGTTTGCTTCTTAGGCCCCATTGAACAACAATAAGAAACAAAAAAAACTAACAGAAAAATAGTATGAAAAATCCCCAAATAATCTAGTTGTGGGAGGGTTTACTTGTAAAAAGCCCCAAATCTGGTTTCCAAAAGGTAAAATCGAAGCCTCTTTTGCAATGGTCAGTGGATTCCCCCCTCTGAATTCGGCCAAAATTGATGATACACCCTAAAATCGCCAAAAACCCTCAAAACCCTCAAAGTTGGAACCCGAAATGACAAAACAATTTTAAAACCCCACACTTAAATCGAGAAATTCGACCATCGATTTCAAATTCGATGGTCGATTTTAAAATCAACAGTCGATATTCTCAGAACACCTCAGGTCCTGTTTTTGGCTGAAAATTGCTTGTGACCTTTTATAAAAATTCGACCATCGAATTTCATTTTCGATAGTCGAATTTTGTCACACTGTGGTCTTTAAAATTTTTCAAAATTTTTGGAATTCAACCCATACCATTGGGTCTAAATGGACCTTCTTTGATCCCATTTCATTCCCATCACATTATCGGACTATGACCGCATTATCACAGCCGAAATTGGCGTAGAAAATTAAAGAATAGGCTAAGCAATTTTGGCCAAACTATTTCATATAACCATTCGGAAAAATAGCAAGTCCGGGTTTGGTCGGGCTCGCAAAATTTTCAGGATTTCCACAACGTAACACAAAAACAAAAACTGTTAAACATGTACAAAATAATATATATATATATATATATATAGGGCCATGACATCAGTATCAAGGCCAAATGGCTCAGTGAAATTTAAGGAAGTAGCTAACTATAGGGCCAATTTTATTTCACATGGCCAGTAGTGTGGAACATACCAGGTTTAGGCCCAAAATTATCGAATTTTCCATAATGTAGAGACCTTTAAATATGTACAAATTAATTTGAATATTGGACCGCCAAAAATTACTCACCAATTTATTTGTATAAAATCAGTAATTACATCAAAATTCAAGGGATCATACATTCAACACATAATTTCTCAAAATTTAATCAAAAAGGGTCGGAAATTGGTCTCGGAGCTCAGCTTCACGCTCCCAAGTGGCTTCCTCCGATGTATGATTCTGCCATTGCACGAGAACTAAAGGAATGCTTTTAGTGCGTAGGATCTGCTCCTTGCGATCCAAAATACGAATCGGGTCCTCGACCACCTTCAAACCATCCTGAAGCTCGATGGGTTGGTAATTAAGCACGTGAGTCGGGTCACGGATGTATCGACGCAGCATCGACACATGGAAGACGTTGTGCATACTAGATAATTGCGGCGGTAACGCCACACGATATGCAACCTCTCCGACTCGGCCTAATATCTCAAAAGGCCCAACGTACCGAGGACTCAGTTTCCCTCGTTTTCCGAACCGCATAATGCCCTTCGTAGGTGAAATCCGAACAAAGACATTCTCGCCGACCTGAAAAATCAATTATGAGTGTCCGATTCACATGGAATTTATACCAATTGGAGATATACACATTGACATATCCAAAAACTACCTGAAAATCCACGTGTCTCCGTTTGAGATCGGCATAGCTCTTCTGACGACTCTGAGCTACTCGTAGTCGCTCGCGTATCAACTGAACCGTCTCGGTAGTGCGCTCAACTATCTCAGGTCCAATAATGAGCTTCTCACCCACTTCTTCCCAGTTCAACGGTGATCGACACCGCCGTCCATATAAAGCCTCGAACGGAGCCATACCAATGCTAGCCTGAAAGCTATTATTGTAGGCGAACTCGATCAGAGGCAAGTGTTGGTCCCATGACCCGTGAAAATTCAACATACATGCTCTCAACACATCCTCAATGATCTGGTTCATGCGCTCGGTCTGGCCATCCGTCTGTGGGTGAAATGCCGAACTAAAGTCAAGACGAGAACCCATGCCCTCCTGAAATCTCTGCCAAAAATGTGAAGTAAACAACGGGTCTCAATCAGACACAATACTAGCCAGTATCCCATGCAGTCTAACAATCTCCTTCAGGTATAACTCTGCAAGTCTACTGCAGTATACGTGGTATTGTATGGCAAGAAATGAGCAGACTTGGTTAGCCGATCGACAATGACCCATATGGCATTGTTCTTCCTCAGTGTCTTTGGCAACCCGAGTATGAAATCCATCGACATGGCTTCCCATTTCCACTCAGGCACAGGTAAAGGCTGCAATAGGCCTGCAGGATTCTGATGATCAACCTTAACCTGTTGACAAACCAAGCACCGCGATACGTACTCAGCGACGTCGCGTTTCAAACCTCGCCACCAGAAACTCTTCATCAAGTCCTGATACATCTTGGTGCTACCAGGATGTATGGCATACATGGATTTGTGAGCCTCTTCCAGAATGGTGTCCCGAAGCTCGGTACTCGACGGTACGCATACCCAGTCGTGAAATAGTAAGGTCCCATCTGCTCGGATGGAGAAATCCTTCTTGCTGCCATTCTCGACATCTCGTCTGATTGCCATCAGCTCATCATCGGTCATCTGAAGCTTCCGAATGTTCTCGAAGAGCGTACGACGTAATATAAGTGTAGCCATCAATGCTCCCGAGCCTTTTACATTGAACCGTGAGCTGCCCAAAGCCATATCCTCCAAAAGCTTCCATCTCTGAATCCGGCTAACAAGATGTGACAACTGTGCTGAAGACCTCCTACTAAGAGCATCAGCAACGACATTTGCCTTTCCCGGATGGTACTGAATCGAGCAATCGTAGTCCTTCAAGAACTCCATCCATCGTCGCTGCCGCATATTCAAGTCCTTTTGAGTGAAGAGGTACTTGAGACTCTTGTGATCGGTGAATATATCAAAGATTTCACCGTAGAGGTAATGTCGCCAAATCTTCAAGGCGAATATAACTGCTGCTAGCTCTAAGTCATGCATCGGATAGTTTCTTTCATGGTCCTTCAACTGCCTAGAACCATACGCAATGACCCGCTCGTGTTGATTAAGCACACAGCCTAATCCGCCATAAGAAGCATCACTATAAACTGCGAAACCTCCACTTCCGGAAGGTATAGCAAGCACTGGCGCCGTAGTAGTCGGCGTTTAGCTCTGGCTTCTGCTCTCACACCTTGCTGTCCAATCGAACTTAGCATTCTTTCTTGTGAGCTGTGTAAGTGGACCCGATATCTTCGAGAAACCCTCGACAAATCGCCGATAGTACCCTGCCAAACCAAGGAAACTTCGGACCTCTGTAACTGTCGTAGGTTGTTCCCATGTCACCACAGAATCTATCTTTGTAGGATCCACTGAGATACCCGCTTCAGAGACTATTGGCCCAAGCCCGGCTGCTCAAGCCAAAACTCACACTTCTTGAGTTTGGCATACAAGCTGATAGTCCACAGTGTTTGAAGAGCCATCTTCAGATGTTGCACATGCTCCTCTCTGGTTTTCGAATAGATGAGGATGTCATCTATGAAAACTACCACAGATTTATCAAGATGTGGTTTGAACACCCTGTTCATCAGGTCCATGAAAGATGCAAGCTCATTCGTCAATCCAAACGGCATCACTAAAAACTCAGTGGCCATAACGTGTCCGAAATGCAGTCTTAGATATATCTTCTGCTTTGATCTTGAGCTGGTGATAGCCTGACCTCAGATCAATCTTCGAAAAGAACTTGGCACCTTGCAATTGATCAAACAAATCGTCTATCCGTGGAAGAGGATAACGATTTTTAATCGTCATTTTGTTGAGCTGCCTATAATCGATACACAGACGCATCGATCCATCCTTCTTTTTCACAAATAGAACCGGTGCACCCCAAGGAGAGACACTCGGTCGTATAAAGCCTTTAATCTATTGACTTCCTTCAACTCGAGCGCCATCCGATATGGAGCTTTAGATAACGGTTCTGTACCCGGCGCTAGCTCAATCGCGAACTCAATCTCTCGGTCAGGTGGTAATCCAGGTAAGTCCTCTTGAAAGACATCAGGATAATCGCAGATCACCTTGATAAGAGCCAAGTCATTCTTCTTCTCTGTAGAATCTTGCAAATAGGCCAAATACCCACTGCAACCATTCTTCATCATGCGCTCGGCTTTAATGGCTGAAATCAATAGCGCAACCTTGGATTTGACTCCACATAATCGGAAGGATTTTCGCTTTGGCGGTCGGAAGGTCACAATCTTCCGCAGACAGTCCACGCTCGCGTGATAAGCTGCCAACCAATCCATTCCGAGAATGACGTCGAACCCTTCCATGCTCAATGTAATCATGTCTGTCAATGTCTCGTGCTCATCAATCATCACGATGACTGACTAACATGCTGTATCAGTACATACCGAACTTACCGTAGGAATCTTGACGTCCAAAATAAAGGTAAGGGGTTTGGAAATAATACCCAACTTCTCTGAGAAGGAAGGAGTAATAAACGAGTGTGTAGACCCAAGGTCTATAAGTACTCGCGCTTCAATTTTATCCACGTCGTCTCGACTACTCATCATAAGTGTACCTTTAGTTCAAAAGTTTGTTAATTATATATGCAATGATTCCTATGTGGTTTAACATAATTGACTTAAATTTAATTTTAAACAATAATAATTGAATCAATGCATAAATGACATCTCAACTTTTAATTATACCTTGGATGACATCATTCGACGTTTGGGCATCCTGTGCAGTCACCGCATAAGCCCGACCTTGAACTGTAGGTCGCGTCGACTTCTGCGTAGAGACCGTCGTAGTCCGTCCTTTCTCAATAGCAGGACAATCCTTAATCATGTGACCAATCTGTCCACACCTGAAGCATCCTCCGATGTTCACTTTGCAATCCTCATCTTATGTGGTTTCCACATCTTGCACCTGCTTGGGGTAGAAAGCAGAATGTGATTGATCCTCTCGTCGAATCCTGAGCCACAGAAGCTCCACTCGCAATAGTGCTCCCGGCTCTGAAAGGTCGTCCTGGTGATAAACTCTGAGGTCTCTGATAGGAAGACATAACTGGTCCTGAAGCAACAGCCGGTCTAGAATATGATGGCTGACTAGGGTAGGGAGGAGGTTTAGAGAACCTCGGCTTTTGTTCACACCGCTCAAGCACTCTGCTGTCCCTGGCCAAACCTATTTTTATTACCCTGCTCTCGCCTCAAGTACTGTTTCTGAATATCTTCCTCTGCAATGAGGGCCTTGGACATCACGCCAGCATACGTCTCCATTTCCCACATCGACACCCTCTCCTGAATGTTCGGCCTCAAACCTCTCTGAAATTTCTGAGCTCTCATCATCACCGGTGGCCACATGTAGGTGCAAATCGGGAAAGTCTATCAAATTCTGCGCCATACTCGCGCACCGACATCTCATTCTGTTTCAATTCAATAAATTGGACCTCCCACTGATTACGTACGATCTTCGGGAAGTATTGATCGTTGAACGTTTCCACGAACTCTGCCCAAGTCCATGGAGTATTGGGGTAGTCCTGCTCTCTCATCCTGGAAACAGACTTCCACCACGGGCTGGCCTCGCCCAAAAGTTTGAAAGATGCCCAGCGTACTTTCTCGACATCGGTACACTGCAACACTTCAAATATTTTCTCTATCTCATCCAGCCATGCTTCGGCTTCCATAGGATCCGTCTGCCCTGAGAATGTAGGAGGTCTCATCCTCCTAAACTCTACGAATCCTCCTGGCTGATGTCTAGTCGCCATCTCGATGCTGGTCAATGGCCACGCATCTGAGCCATGTTAGTAGCCAAGGCTGCCAACACCTCGTCCACATTTCCTCTGTCTTGCCTAGCAGCTCCCAAAGGATCTGCATTAGAGCCAGAAGCAACTCGCCCTCTACCATATGAGGTGCCTACGCCCTCATCTATCTCCTCAATGCGAGCTGTACGAGGTCCCTCTATACCTCGGCCTCTGCCTCTAAACCGTGGAGGCATGCTGATCTGTCATTGTTAAAAAAAAATAATAACAATTGATCAGTAATGAATTGTTAGAAATAATCTAACCCCTAGTCCTAAGACTCTGAACCTAGAGCCTTGCTCTGATACCAACTGTGACGACCCGACTTTTCCAATCCCTAGGGTATAGGAAAGGCCGGTTCATCAACTTATTGATTTCTCAATAAGCCCTAACAAACAGAAGCCGGCAACATATCAAAGATCTAAAGACAGAGGCAACATTATTAAACCAAAAACAAAAGCTTCATATAACAAAATTAAATATATCACTGTGAGGAACCAAGAAGAACCACCGGTGATGGCCAATCCGATCACCTAAAATAGTGGTTCACAATAATGGTTCCTCGAGTGATATCAAAAGAACCAAAATAAAGGTCTAGGGCCCAATATTCCAAAATAATATCCAGACAAAAATACCAAAAAGAAAACACAGGATCTAAGATCACGGAAAGAACTCCTCAGCTGGTATGTCTAAATCCTCCTCGGGAATATAATCGAAGTCCTCCGAATCCTCTGACCCAAGGTCAGTCTCAGCACCTGTGACGTATAGTCGAGGGTGAGCTAACAGCCAAGCTCAATAGAGGAAACAAATCTATTTGCATTTCTTTATAAGTAAAGGTTTTCAAAAGACGGAATCGGATCAAATATGGTTTTTCAATGATGCTTTTCAAATTAAATCTCCAGTTCTAATCCACGAGTCAAAAGCGATAATATAATCTAAAGTGTTCAAAATGTTACGATTTAGCATGCTTCTTGTCTTAAATTTATAACTTAATTTTATCTCCCAAATTTCCTATAGCATGAGAAGCGGACTCGTGACGATGGGAAAACCCTCGACCATAAATGGTTCATGAACCCATTTCGAAAATGCAACAAGCCCCTACGCTATGAGGGAAACTTACGCCAAAGTATTACCGTCAACACGGTTGGTAGAATCTAGGGCATCGTACGTATGAACCCTAAATCAAATGCAAATGATAATACATATCAAGGCTTATTATTCATAACATATACTGATTTTTCACAGTTCTGATTCGAAGTTCTGATTCAAAAATTAACTGAAGTTCTGAGGTTCGAATTACAAAGATGCTTAGTTATAACAAGGTTTCCAAATTTTCAAATTGTATCATATATTCATAATTTTATTTATGCTGTGTGCAACAGAATTTCTAAAATTTACCCTTCTTAATTTAAATAGTCAAACAAGCTATACTTATAATTTAATGCAAATTAGAGACAAGGTTCCCCTACCTTAACAAGGGAGTTCCAAAAACATGTACAAGCAGTCCTCTCCAAGGACTCCCAATAGTCAAAACCTACATATATTAACACTCTCAGTGTTAATATAGAACCCAAAAATCAAACCAAAAGCTTGCAGAATAAAAATCCAACAAACTTTCAAAAGCCTGAAACAGGACAGAATTCGATGGTCGAATTGAAATTCGATGGTCGAATTTGAAATTCGATGGTCGAATTCAATTTCGACCAACGAATTTCAAAACTTTCCTTCAGGCACACAAAAACATATTTCGACTGTCGATTTTCAAATCGATGGTCGAATTCCAAATTCGACAGTCGAATTTCTCAGGGTCTGTGGCTGCTAACTTTTCCAAGTCCGGGCTCTTTTCTTCATTTTTCCACCACAGCCTTCTTATCCAAAAATAAAACACCACATACCATTCTAAACATAAATTGAATTCAAACGACAAAAGGATGTTTAAAGGCCTACCTCTTGTAGTTTAATTCATCGCTTCCGTTACACCGATTCACGTCCGGAACAAATCTCCAAGCTCAAAGGTTTAGATCTTCAAATCAGTCCATCAAAAGGGGTGGCTACAGCCTCATCAATCAACAAGATCACACAGATTTTCTCACTCTCCACATCACTCTTCTCTTTCAATAATTCAAACTGATCAGAATTCAAGCACTAATCTAATCAATGGTTGAGATGGAGAGAGGAACTTTTAAGCTCTCAAGATCTAGGATCAACAAGGAGGCAAGACCTTAAGCTTGATTTCCAACGAGAGGGAGAAGTTAACTTCTCTTGCACTCTCTCTTTCTTATAAGATAAAACAATTCCTAACAAAAATCTAGATATTTTTGTTTGCAACTTATCCTCTAAATTTGCAAAATATTTCATGTTAAACACATACACCTATCCTATTGTGTAAGTTATCGTTTACTTGACTTGCACGCCTCTCTAGGCTAATTCCTTTGACCATTAATCGTATTATAGCCCTAGCTTATCAAAATAAAATATTTCACAATATTTTCTGGACACGCTTACCGAGGTACATGAAAAATACGTCAAAAATATCAGGGATATTACATCTACTTTGCCTATTTGACCCCGCATCATTAATGGTTTCTTATAACCATAATTCTCACACACACACATACATAAGGCCTCTCATTTGCCCATATTTAAAAGCATAGGCTCACTTTTGCTTGGGTCCTTTCGGGGTTTCGGCAAATCGATCCGAATGAGGGTTTCGGATCCAGAACTTGGGCTTTATCGACGGTATGCTTCCGATAAGGAGACCTTTGGCTCTGGTTCAGCACGCTGAAGTCTCACACACTCATAGCCTATACTTAAACTCGTCTCATTAAACTCTACATGCCCTAACTCAGACAACTCACAATCTCGGGTACCGCTAACCCTATTTTTCACGAAGAACTCACCCAAACATAACCTAGCTACACTGTTTAGTTCAAGAACAAGAGGGGGAAGAAGAAGAACACCTCTCTCCCAAGTCTCTCCCTTCCCTTATAAGCAACCAAATTGAAATATCTCTGATATTTCACTTTAAACCCTAAGTTAGACTCCGGTGTGAAGCGCCTACATAACTTCTACGGTGTAATACGATCCACCGAAGTTCTACCAATCTCGAATTCACGCGAAAATTTATATGTGACTTCATCAGACTATAGGTTAATATTATTTCAATTAATAGTAATTACTAATTTTTAAATTTGTCTCGATCTCTGTGTCGGGCACGCATATCGAGACAGTCAAGTTCTCTTCCGAAATTTCAGGGCTATTACAGCGCTGGTACTTCTAGACGGTATCATCTGGTCAATTGGGATACCGTGGTTTTGCCAGTCTGTAATGGAGTCTGGGTATCCACTGTTTGAAGTGGACTAATATAGCGTTGCTCGGTAAGTGGTTCTGGCGGGCTGGGAGGGCTGAGGAAGTGAATAGTCTATGGTGTGTGTTGCTGAGTGAGAAGTACGGCAACTTAAGTGGTAATTGGGGCATCTCGGTGTGCTGTCGTAGGGGTACTTCGGCTTGGTGGAAGGCTATGTGGAGCATGTGGGGTTGTTTTTCCAGAGGCTTGTGTTACAGTTTGGGATGCGGCACTAGGATACATTTTTGGGAGGATATCTGGGTGGACCACGACCCCCTCAAATTTTCCTTTCCGGATATCTATGCTATTTCGGGGAATCCTCATGGCATGATTGACGAGTTTGTCTTCGAGCCTGAGGGGGGGAGATTGTGGACCGTTATTACTAGAAGGTTGCTGAGGGATGACGAGATGACGTCATTTTCTAATCTGCTACAGCTGATTTATGGGTCTAAGCGCAATCTTGGCGAGTGTGATCAGTTTAGGTGGAGCCCAAGTTGAGAGGGTTGTTTCTCTGTTAAGTCCTATTACAAGCAGCTGTCCTCTCGGCCTTTGATCAGATTTGATGGTGCTGGGTTGTGGAAGATGGCCATTCCGGCTAAAATCAAGTTCTTTACGTGGACCTTGTTCAAAGAAAGGATTTTAACGATGGATCAGCTCCTTCAGCGGGAAAAAGAGGTTCTGAATTGTTGTGTTATGTGTAATGAGGAGGAGTCCGCTGCCCATCTGTTGCTGCATTGCAAGGTTCCCCATGCGATCTGGTGTATTGTCATTCAATCCTTTGGCATTTGTTGGGTGCAGCCGGCGATGCCTCTTGCCCATTTCCCAATGTGGGATTTCGTTCGCTTCGAAGGTCCTATGTCTGATTATTGGAGGGTTGCCCCTTTCACTGTGTTTTGGACTTTATGGGGCGAAAGAAATCGACGAATTTTTTAGAATTAAACTTGCCCGGTGGGGATGATCATGGGGCAGGTCCGTGACCTGATGTGGTTCTGGGTTGCTAAGGGGGGAGTGAGGTCTGGGGGAGATGTTTTCACCTGGGACCCGGGTTAAGTTTCGTGGGGTTGGAGTGTGGAGTTAGTTGCTTGTAGTTTTGTCTTTTCTGATTTTTTGGTCCTGTCTTTTTATATTGGTCTTTCGTCAGCGTCTTGCTGTTTATCAATATAAAATCTTTATTACCGATAAAAAAAAAATGAATATAAAAAACCATAAACTTGAGATTATGGTAACAAAGTTTGGTGCCCGTAATACTTTGGCTGGGGGGTTTGTTTCACTTCAACTCGGATAAATTCGAAAAAAATTGGGAACATTTTGGCAATGCATTACCTGGACACTTCCATTTTTGGAATTTTTATTGTGCCACCACTTGGTGGCACTTGGACACTCCCCAACAAAGCAAGATACTTCTAGACATGTATGAAAATACCACATAATACCATCAATGTTCCTCCTATAACGTTGATAAAGAGTCATCTTATAAAAGACTGTGTAAAGAACTAATATAATAAAAAGCTTGGGTCCTTAAAAACGATTTCTCTAATATATAGTACAATTTTAGTTAGGTTCATGACATACATTATGTATCTTTTTATTACATATCTAAATTCGCTCTCTAAGATTTCTCTTCAATTTTTTTTTCTATATACATTCTTTTTTTATTATGTAATAGGAAATGTGTTTTATGTACCAACACGTAATGGATACGCGTTTGGCCTGTACTGGTCCTACACATAACTGATGCTTGTTTTATTGCATAGACTACAAAACACGTATTGCCCTAATACGCTTCACAGTTGTTTGATTGCACATGCTTGTAATACCAACTTATGTATCATTAAGCACCACAAAACCTCCACCGTCAACTTGTTTACATTTGATCATGTATCAACCAAAGATAGGAATTCACTCAAATTTAGTGAGCCTTTAATCCGTATCGCTTTGGACGTTTCGTAAAATGCGATCCACCTATCAGAAGCTCAAATATTGATTCCACAGGAAACACATACCGACATGAGAACTCCTCATAGTATGTCGTAATCCCCTTCACTTTGGGATGTGTGCCATGTGGAGTCAACATATGACCGATTTAAGGGGTTCATGGTCTCAAGATCTATTGTGTGAATGATTGGGACAAAACGATCTTCATCGTTTGATTCAAGTCAGTCAACAATTTTAACGGTGGAATCATTGGTTTCAAAGACCTAATCTTCATTGAAAAAACTTTACTTATGTGAGAGTTTAACAAGCAAACATTCCACCCAAATACACTATTGATGGAGGCCTACATCCAAGATAGGTCACCCCCTCCCCACCACCGTCCCTCAAAGACACCATAAACTAGATCATGGAGCCCTTTTAACATGCAATTAAACCGATCTCACATAGCAAATCAGATCTATAATAGCCTGAAAATTTTAAACTAGAACCTGACTGCATCGATATACGTGCCCGGCACAGAAATCGAGACAAATTTAAAAATTAGTAATTAATATTATCTGAAATAATATTAGCCTGTAGTTAGATGAGGTCATGTGTGACTTCTCACATGAATCCGAGACTAGTAGAGCTTTGGTGAACCGTGTCACGCCAGAGAAATTGTGTGGACGCTTCACACCGGAGCATAGTTAAGGTAGAAACATAAATATCAAAGATATTTCTGTTCCTTAGCTTATAAGAGAAGGAAGAGGGGTTGGGCAAACATATCTTCATCTCCACCCCTTGTTTCTAAAGAGTTTAGAGCTATTTCTAGAATCTTGAAGCCACGCCCTTGAAAAACCACAGTTGACCGAGAGATCTAGATTAGAAATTCCTTGATTTGAGAGCGTATAATCGACGACGGTTCGTTGAGTGTTTTACGAGGGCGTGATTTAGTGCTAGGAGTTGAAACAAAGCCAAACATCAATTGTTCTGGGTCGCGTTGGCGACGAAGCTGGGATTTTAGATTCGAAACCCTATTCGAATTTCGATTATCGAGACCTCGAAAGGGCCCAATTAGAGGTGAGCTTTTACTCTTGAAAAGAGTAAAATTAAAGCCTCTTATCTATGTGTATATGTGTGTGTGAATGGTGGTTTGAAACCATCAATGTTAAAAGGGTAAAATGGGTCAAAGTAAGTGACCACCATTAATGACAGAGAACTGTCATCATTGATCGATCAATCTTGAGGGTTGATCGATCAATGCTGGGGTGATCGATCAATAAGAGGCATTAATCGATCAATTTCTATAAGAATTAAGTGGGAACAGTAGAAGCATTTTCTGGAAGTTCTGTGCCCGAGGGCATTGATCGATCAATTTGTTAATTGATCGATCAATTCTGAGGGTTAATCGATCACAAAAAGAGTGATCGATCAATAGCAAAGATTGATCGATCAATAAGGGTATTGATCGATCAATAAGGGCATTGATCGATCAATCGATATAAAGTTAGTGTGAGAACAGGAAGAGGGAAATTTAAATTTTAGGCTGGTGATCGATCAATGAGGTCATTGATCGATCAATGAGACGGATTGATCGATCAACTAAGCTGGTGATCGATCAATTTTCCTCTGTCAAATATGAAGAATAAGAGGCTATTGATCGATCAATGAGATGGATTGATCGATCAATCAAGGTTGTTGATCGATCAATTGACCCTGGTCACCTGTGAGTTTTGTGAAGGGTTGATCGATCAATGTGGTGGATTGATCGATCAATCAAGGTTGTTGATCGATCAATCACCCATGTTTTTTACGTATTTTGGTTTTGTAAATTAAGTGCTACTGAACACTGTGACAATTAATGTTCTGACATCCTTAACACCTAGTGTACTATATTTATGATCTAGGATCAGACCTTGACTCCCTGAAGAGCTTTGGATTTGCTTAAAAAGGTCTGACCTGAGGTAGGAGAATTCAACTGAAATTGCATTTATTCTTGATCTCATGGATTCCAAATTTTCTGCATTTGACTCCATAGTCTGATTTTACCTTCCAGTCATGTTTAGCATATGTGTGACAACTCTGTTATATCTGACTCCTGCTATCTGACACCTGTCACCTGTCACCTGATTTCCGTTATGTATAATATGTCTGCATGTGATTTGAGGTTTAATAATCTGACGAATCCTACCGACCTGACGGTATATCCGTGTCTGGCGCAATCGTGCATCTGCATGGAAATCCTCTGCACAATTACACTCCATAGTAGAGGCATTGTTGTATTCCTGAAATTGTTCATGTGAACGACGATGGTCGGGATTACCCATCGGACCAAATCTGGCTACCACATGCTATACTCACGGGAGTTACTTAAGTTTACTATTCTAAGTTATTAAACACTGTATACATAACATTCTGTAAACTCTAATAAGTTCTGCCTGCTTTGATAAATTCTGCATATCTGAAATATTTACTTGCATCTGTTCAATTCTGTCAATATCTTCTGCAAGCATGTTTTACAATTAAGATGCAATTTTAATTGAAATTCTTCTATTGAGCTAGGATGTAGCTCACCCTGTTTTCATTAATATTTTTAGGTTTTGGGGCTAGAGCTCCGCGCAGAGCGACCAGTTACTAGCCCGATCCGAGTGAGGTTGAGGACGAGGAGGATAGTCTTGGTACTTGAGTCTTTTATTTTGGGATTTTTTATATGATACTCCAGATTATTGTGTGCCTGGTGGCCACCGTCTATATTATTATTTTAGATGTTGTTTATGTGTTATTATACATTCTGTAGAAACCACTATCAGAACCATTATTTTGGGTGATGGATGTCCATCACCTGTGGTTCTTCTTGGTTCTTTTTTGGGAATGTATATTCTTTTGATATGTATATATATACATGTATGTTTTATTGCTTCTTTCATTTAATGTCTTATATGATGACTCGATCTACCACTGCTGGACAGTGTCTACTCAGTTTCCGCTATACAAGCAAACACTTCGTGATTTGTCCTGGGAATCATCCAGAGTATGATCCTGATGGCACAGATTTCTGGGCGCAAAAATCCGGGATGTCACAAGATCCATCTCCTCTCAAGTAGAAATTGGCAGGGACGATTTAGTTACTAAACTATTAAATTGCATTCAAACAACTTTTATCAAGGCAATTAGTTCCTCCACATTCCGATTACTGTGAGCAGACGATGACCTGAACTACCAAATCAACCCCAATTGTTGTCATTATCCATAAAAAAAATAAACCCCTAATTGTTAGAAATCAAAATCCTATAAGTAAGAAGAGAAACTCAAAATTTTGATGACCATTAGCGATCACAAAATAAATCTACAATTTCTGCAGTGTGATTTCTTCAAAGGCACCTTTGATGCTCATGAATCGCATCTTGATGGTCTCTCGCCGTTGCAAAGATAGAGAGAGAGAAAGAAAGAGAGAGAGAGATGCCTGTAGTGTTGGATATGTTTTAGGGTCTTTATTTTGGAGAAGTTGACACCCTGACGCTTGACTAAACGCGTAGCCTTGGGGAGTATATGAACGTCTGCCCTCGTATCTAGTTTTGGCGACGCATAGTGTTGTTCGTACAAAATGCGTAGGGTCAAACGTGCAACCAAACTATAAAAAAGTGTTTGGCTCGCGTAAAAGACACTTGAAACATGTCTTCAAGTCCCTTTACAAGCAATCAAACGTCCCCATAGTGTTACCATATCAACTTACAGAGAGGCTTTGCATTAGAAGATATTCCACATCTTCAGTAGAAAGATGTGGAATATCTTTCTATTGATGTAAAAATAATGTAAATTATAAAAATGATGTAAATTATATAAAAATAAAAAAAGTATATATATTAACATATTTAAAGTAGAAAATGAAGTTTTAAGCAATAAAATGGTGCATTATATAATTCACAACCATGGTACATCATATATATGTAACATTACAGAGAGACGATAAAGGTATAATTAAATAGGCAAATTTTCAAAAAATTTCATTGATTCCACAAAATAGATGAAATTTCGAAGGAATTTGGTAAATTTTTTACTGCCTAAGAAGAATGTAAGGTACCTCGAAGCGAAAGCAATGGGAAAAAAAACCCTTTAACACCTTCATCAACCTAAAAAGTAGAAACCAAAAGAATAAGAAAAAACCATCAAAACGAGCTTCAAATTCATCAATAGAACAACTGAGAAGGCACGTGAATTCGAAGATTTGGTACCTATTCTTTAGAGAAATCTAAAGGAAAAGCCCTAGTGGCGTGTTGCCGACTCTCATACAAAACCTCTGCAACTATATCTTCCATTACAGAGATGCTCGATTGAAGGGATTTCGAAACCATATAAAGGAGAATTGGGGAAGAAAGTGATGTCTGAGAGTGATAAGGATTTGGTTATGGTCAGGTCCAACTGGTTTCGCTTAGCTCCCGGCCCTGATGTAGAGCTCTTAAGCTACCAAAGTACGTTTGGTAACACAGGGCTTGAGCTTTGACAGGGAGCAAAAAGAGCCATTTCCACTCCCTTTAAAAGAGCTTGAAAACTGCACTCTCAACTGGCTCTTGCGAGGGAGTTTGAGAGTTGAGTTTTAGGCCTCCATCGGGAGTTGCAGGAAACAGGGATTCGGAGTTATAACTAAGAAAGTAGCAAGAATGAGCCATAATACGAGTGATTCCTGCGTAAATCACTCGTATTGGAAGTATTGCTACTTGCTAGGTGAGTATTTTAGAATTTTTGTTGGTGTAAATAGAGGTACTCAATACCTAATTCCATTTATTCTTGTAAAAAAAAAACTTTTTAATATTTTTTTAGCTATTAAATTAGGTTTGAAAAAAGACTTCGTCAAATATATTCAACCCTATCTCGATTGATTGTCCATAAATTTTGAGAGAAATCTGAGTACGACACATAAACCGATGATTAGATCACGTTTCTATGATTATAACATAACCACTGCTTAAATCGATTCTAAAGATTTTCTGAGAGGAATTTAAAAACAAAAGATTCCGAGTTTTATAAAAATCTGAGTAACTTAAAAATTCATATGGCAAAAATCAAGAATATGAGTTTACTAAAAATCTATCAAAAAAAGGAAAAATAAAAATATAGAACGGAGATTGGGAGTATAGAATGGAGATTAGAGAGGAAGTTTAAGCCAAAATAGTAGTGTGGGGAGTAGAGGACCCAACCCACCCTTTTATAAAGGCAATGAGACCATAAAAGGGGAAAATAAAAATAAAGTGCTCCAACGGTCATAAATATGACCGTTGGAGCCTTATGCGATCGCATACTTCAGTATGTGATCACATAATGGCCAGAATCGCATATAAGCCAGGATGGCTTATGCGATTTGGTGGCTTAATATGGTATAAGCAATCGCTTATGACATCACTGAATAGGGCTATATCTAGAATTCCTTTTTCCTTAAGGGCACTTTGGGCATTTCAAGAAGAGAGGTTGAACATCTTGGGAAGAGTGTAGCTACCCCAAACTCTCTACAGATCCTCAAGAAAACCTAACCTTTATCTCATTGTTCTGTTAATTGTTAAATCTATGTTGCAGATAAATGTGGTGTATAGAGAGAGCAAGATTCAAAATTCTGGCCAGAACGTTCCCGTTCCGACATGGATTGGAACGGTATTAACCTTAATACGCCCTAATTTCCATCTATTTACAGCCCAGAGTTTTCAAATTTTCAGAAATTTCGGGCAATATTTTTAAAATTCCGGAATTCTGGACTGCATTTTGAAATTCAAAATTTCGTCCGGTAATTTCCTAATTTTTGATAAAACGGTGCCACTTAACCAGACAACATATAAATGTCCGAAAATCTCATTCCCTCTCTATGCTTAGCTGCCCGGGTAAATAAAGTCTCGATGAACAAGTAAAGCTGAGCAAGGGGTGGGAGGTACCTATATCGACCCAGCCAGGTGAGTTTCAGTCAGTTCATTCAGTCCAATGGCTTTGTTTGAAAGAATCAGTCATGCTTAGCGAGTAGCTGCTTTTGTAGGTTACTCCCATTGATCGAGCTAGTTCCTGCTGTGTTTGCCGTGGGCCAACTAGGAGTGGATGCCAACTCAATCTGATTTGCCATGCATTGACTTCCCTGTTTGTTTATCATAGATCAGCCCTGCAACGGAAACTTTTTTCTTCTCTCTTCTTGGCTCCTCTGTACTACTTGGCATCTTACCTCCTTAAATCTAGCCTCATTCAACGAGATATTGTCGGATAATTAACATAAATCCATGGATAATCAATGAGATATGTCAATGTATGAAAGTAATTAATAAAATACAGATGTATCTATCATATAAAAGCCTAGAACTAAGCTAAAAAAGAGATCACCATCGTTAAAAAATTCAGGTTCTTTTTAAAAAAAAAAAATTTTAATTAGGCTTTTTTGAAATTTCTGTGATTCTTTTTAGATTTTTTAATATATTTTTTTTGTACTGACTGGAACATTGGTCAATGTTCTGCCTAAATTTTCACAATTTCACCTGGAATTTTGGAATTTTCCGTTTTGGGGGCTGATTGGATCATTGCCGGAATCCAGGATTTTGAACCATGAAAGAGAGAGAATCAGAATTCCTTGAACTGTTTGTGACTTTTTACATGGTTAGTTCATGCGATATGTGACGCAGGACGATAACCCTAAAATGCGTGATTATGATTTTATGTGATTTTGCCGAAATTAAATAAAATTAAATCAAGCTTAATCTCAAAATAATTTTAAATACGTTAGGGTTCAAAGAATTTAGGTTGGTAGATCACGCAAGGTCCAATTAGGGTCCAGTCCGATGCGCAAGTACTATTAGAATTGAGGTGAGATCGGCCTAGAGATGGAACTCTAGCTTTTTCCAGGCTTGAGCGTTCGTCTTTGATCCGACGTAGATTCGCAGGCTCTATAACTATGGCTTTGGAAATAGGCTTATAGTTTGATTTATGACTTATAGTTTTGGAAATAGCCTTATATGGTTTTGTAATGGGCTTATAGTTTGATTTATGGCTTAGAAAAGGGTTTTGAGCTCTGTTTGATTTAGGGTTCAAAGGGGTTTAGAATTTTGGGATCGAAATTAATAGATTGAGATTTAGAAATTTAAATCAACACAGAAAAAGATTAAGAAAACAGAGATAGATAATAAAGAAGATAACAAAGATTGCTTTTGGAAATCACTCTCTTGGCCTCACACGAAACCCATCTCAGGCAAAGAATATTCAACTATAAAAGCATTCAAAATATTCAATAACTAATTAAAAAGTCTTTACAAGCCTCAATATATAGGCCACCAATAATTAAATTCGAAATTAAGAGTCCTAATACTAATAAAACACTAAAAAGGAAAGTTTTCGCAACAAAAAACTTAAAATTAGAAGTTCCGTCATGACGTCCATGAATGTCCATAGTACCCCACGGACGTCCGTGACCTACGGACAGTGAGGGGGCAAAATCACGGACGTCCGTCACTGTTCATCTTGAACAGTAATTATTATTATTATTAATTTTTTTTCTTCTGAAATTGAAATTCTGTTGCGGTTCAATTTCAATGCTCTCGATCTTGACGTTTCCCGTCATTCTCCTCCACTCAAAATGTTTCATCACCGATGAAATACACATGTTGTACTTGGGCTCGCTCTCCTCTTCTTTCGACGCCGGTAGAAACGATGTAGCTCGAATCTAATGTCCATGTATGTGGCGTCCTCGTCAATTCCCCTAGACCAAAATTGTTTCATCACTGATGAAATACGTTCGTGGTAGATGCCTATCAGGTCGGGGTTCAAGCGGCAAACTTCATTATCGTGGATCTAAGTGTTTTCGGACTCCGATTTGCCGACCCATGTAACCAAGTACTTCTGGAATCCCCCGTCATGTGTAGAGACGGCATGATCATTGATTATATACTCTATTTCATCTGTTCTCTGTCTGCTTGGGAAAGGAAGAGGTACAGGCTACAAGGTTGGGTTGGGGCTGGGACTAGGAGGTGGCTGGAGTGGATTTTCAGGAAGTGGGGTGAAACCCAAGTAAGGAGCCAAGTCCTCCACATTGAACGTTTAACTAACCCCCGTACCTGAAGGAAGCTCGAGCACGTATGCATTAGGACCACTCTTAGCCAAAATTTTAAAAGGCCCAGCGCCTCGAGATTGGAGTTTCTTTGCGGATCCTGATGAGAACCGCTTAAGCCTAATCCGGACCATCAAATAATCACCCACGTGATAATCTTTGAAACGCCTGTGAGCATCTGCAGATAATTTATATTGACTATTGCTTGAAATAATCTTTTATCTAATTTCAGCATGCAAGCTATGTATGTTTAGTGCAAATGCATCAGCAGACTCTGACACTCGATGGGATGCAGACATGGGGATCAAATCTAATGGGTTCCTAGGCCTATGATCATGTACTACCTCCAAAGGACTCATGCCTATGGACCTATTGACAAAATTATTATAGGCAAACTCAGCTATGGGTAAGATGGTATCCCAAGTCCTTACATGATCACCGACAAGACTACGAAGGAGATTCCCAAGGCTCCTATTGGTACTTTCAGTTTGGCCATCCGTTTGAGGGTGGTAAGCTGTTGAGAATTAGAGCAATGTGCCCATCATGTGCTAAATGGTCTTCCAAAAATAGCTAGTAAATTTAACATCCCTATCAGACACAATGGTTATGGGCAACCCATGAAGACGCACTGCCTCCGCGAAAAATAGTTTAGCAATATGAGATGCATCGGAGGTTTTGGAACAAGGAATGAGGTGGGTCATTTTGGAAAATCGCTCTACTACAACATAGATGGAGTCATGCTTCCTAGGGGTCTTGGGAAGTCCAAGCACAAAATCCATTGAGAGGTCTTGCCATGGTGTGTGTGGCACGGGTAATGGGGTGTACAAGCCGGTATTTTGTTTAGTTTGTTTTGACACTTAGCAAGTACGATAATGTTTGACAACCCGAACGACATCTCTGATTAGGCTAAGCCAAAAGAACTTATCCTCTACGAGCGCAACAATTTTATTACGTCCGAAATATCCGGCCATCCCTCCAGCATGTAACTCTCAAATGAGAAAGTCACGCAATGAAGTGCGAGGGATGCAAAGGCGATTGCCTTTAAACAAGTACCCATCCTAGATGGTGTACACGGAGTGTGTACCGATCGGGTTACTAAGGAGAGCAGTATACTCAACCCCAAAATCTGGGCACTTGGGGTACTCATCTTTTAACCTTTCGAACCCGACGACCTCGGTGCTCATTGTGCGCAAAGTCACCACTCGCCGACTAAGTGCATCAGCGGCCTTATTTTCAGCACCGGCCTTATGCTTTAATACAAATGTGAATCCTTGAAGGTACTCGACCCACTTTGCGTGTCTTGGGTTCAATGTTTTTTGTGAAGCAAGAAAGCGTAAGGCTTCATGGTCAGAGAACAACACAAATTCCTACATTCTAAGGTAATATTTTTAGTACCAAAGAGATCGTACAACCGCATAGAACTCCTTATCATAGATGGAATATTTTTGTTTCGCCTCATTTAGTTTTTCACTAAAATAGGCCATAGGGTGACCCTCTTGGCTAAGTACTCCTCCTATGCCTACACCCGATGCGTCGCATGCGACTTTGAAGACTTTGGAAAGGTCCAGTAAGCGCATGACGGGTGCACTACTCATTTGTTGTTTGATCTCAGCAAAGGCTTTCGTTGCTGCTTTGTCGCATTTAAAGTCCCCCTTTTTCATGCAATCAGTGATTGGGACCATGATGGTGCTAAAGCTTCTAATGAAGCGACGATAAAAAGTAGTCAAACCATGAAAGATACGGACATCGTGTATGTTCTTAGGCTCGGGCCACTCCACAATGGCTCTAACCTTTTAGGGATCCGCGACCATTCCATCGGCCGAGATAATAAATCCCAAGAAAACAATAGAACATTGCATGAAGGTGCATTCCTTGAGATTTGCAAACAACTCCCTTGAGGGTTTCACAACCAATCTAAGGTGGGTCAAGTGTTGTTCCTTGTCATGACTGTAGATCAGGATGTCATCGAAATAAACAACAAAAATTTTTTTTAGAAACGGCCTCAACACTTGGGTCATGAGTCGCATGAAAGTACTCGGGGCATTAGAAAGCCCAAAAGGCATGACCATCTACTCATAAAGACCATCTTTAGTCTTAAAGGCGATTTTCCACTCATCACCGAGGCGGATTTGGACTTGATGGTAGCCACTCTTAAGATCTATCTTTGAAAAGATAGTGGCATCAGCCATCATGTCAAGCATGTCATCGAGCCTTGGTATGGGAAACCGATACTTAACGGTAATCTTGTTGATTGTACGGCTATCCACACACATGCGCCATGTACCATCTTTCTTAGGAGTGAGTAGAGCAGGTACGGCACACGAGCTCAGACTCTCTTGTATGAACCCCTTCTGAAGGAGCTCATTGACTTGCCGAGTTAACTCGGTGTGCTCAACCGGATTCAACCTATAGTGGGGCAGGTTCGGTAAGGTAGATCCGGGAACCAAGTCTATTGTGTGTTAGATATCATGCAGAAGAGGGAGTTCATTTGGTAAGTCTTCAGGGAAGACATTCGTAAACTCTTTTAAAATCGGCTCAACCTCTTTGGGACACTTGCTCGCCGACTCAGGAGCACTCTCTACGGTGATAACTACATACACCACACTCTCATCTATCGATGTTTTCTCGAACTCAAAAGGGCTCACAATATTAATGGACTTAGAAGACTCACCCTTCTTTCGACTGTGTGGGTCGATGGTATTTTGGGAGGCAAAGGGTGTAAAGTTATCTTTTTGCCCTTATGCATGAATATGCATATGTTTGATCAACCAGAAAGAGTCACGTCCATGTCATAGAGCCACGGCCTTCCCAAAATGATATGGCCCACATCTATCGGCACCACATCACACTATAAGGTGTCCGAATAAGAACCTAATTGAATTGGTACACGACACCTTTTCGACACAGGAATGGATGAAGAATTGACCCATGCGACCTTATAAAGTCTCGGGTAGGCTTCAAGTGTAAGCCCCAAGCGGCGTATGGCATGAGTTGATATTACGTTAGTGCAACTACTGCTATCCACGATGACCCTACAATTCTCTTCACCAAATCTAGAAAAGGTGTGGAAGATGTTCTCCCTTCGCCAGTCATCTTTTTCATCCCGTTGAGGCTGTGCAAGGGCACACCTCACAACTAAAGCATGACCAATAGCATCACTCTCCTCATCACTGGGTGTGCTAACCGATTCAAATACTTTCTCTTCAACCGCTACCTCATCATCATCCTCCTCTCCCTCAATGAAGAGAGTCCTTTGGGATTCTTTCATAGGGCATTGGGCGGCAAAGTGTTCCATCCCATGACATTTATAGCACTTTACTTGAGAATTAACCCTTGAGGATTCTCCGACTATACCTTTTCCCTTTTCAAACCTAGAATTGGTAGGGGCAGGTTGTGTTGGCTTGGGAGGAGGATTAAATCATCCCTCACCGGATAGTTGACCACTATATTGTGACTCGGTCCTCTTCACCACCGTAGTTTTCAAATACCGTTTAAGATCTTGCACAACGGCGTAGCATCTTTCAAGAGTTTCTACGAGGTGAGAAATCAACTCTTTTTGCAAATCAAGTCGCAATCCGGTGCGAAACCTAGAGAGAGTGATTTTAGGGTCTTCCGATACTTTTGCCCTCATCATGAACTCTTTGAATTTGGCAATGTAATCGGTCACGGGCATACCACCTTGACGTAAATTTTGTCACTGGCCAAGGAGGTGTTAGTCGTATGATAAAGGAACATACTTCTCAATAAGTCATTCCTTCATGTCGTCCCAACGAGTAATGAGAGGACAACCCGCATTCACCCTAATGCGCTCGACATTGAGCCAGAAAAGTCGAGCTTGACCAACCAACTTTATTTTAGCGAGTCTAACGCAACGGTCGTCATTCATGGCATACCAATCAAAGTATTGGTCCATGTTGGAAAGCCAATCGAGGAAGACGGTAGGGTCCATTCTTCCATCGAAAGTCAGAATCTCAAATCAGATGTTCTTGAGGAGTTGAACTTCGGGGTCATAGTCATCTCTACGATGATCCCGACGGTTCCGATTGTCTTGGTGACCATTACGTTCAAAGTGAGGACACTCACGCTCTTGCTGTTGATTTTTCAGCCCACCTATCACTTCCAGTTGGTTGATTCGATCACGTAATCTATTATTACCAACTCCTAGGGATGTTTGGGCTTGCTCTATAGTACTCAGACGTGCATTAATCGCACTCAATTCTTCTCTTATAACTCTAAGAGTATTAAGAATCTCATCCGAAGCCATGGTAATCACAAGGTCTATTAGGGTTCTAATATGGAATGCAATATGGACTTACAAAAGAAAACAATGTAATAAAATAAATATGATAAGTAAAGATGCCCTAACCTAGAAAACCAAGGGATCTGATACCAAAACTGGCGCGGGATGATAACCCAAAAATGCGTGATTATGATTTTATGCGATTTTGCCGAAATTAAATAAAATTAAATCAAGCTTAATCTCAAAACCATCTTAAATACTTTAGGGTTCAGAGAATTCAGGTTGGTAGATCACACAAAATCCAGTTAGGGTCCAGTCCGATGTGCAAGTACTATTAGAATTGAGGCTAGATCGGCCTAGAGATAGAACTCTAGCTTTTTTCAGGCTTGGGCGTTCGTCTTTGATCCGACGTAGATTCACAGGCTCTAACTAGGGCTTTGGAAATAGGTGTATGGTTTTGTAATGGGCTTATGATTTGATTTAGGGCTTAGAAAAGGGTTTTGGGCTCTGTTTGATTTAGGGTTCAAAAGGGGTTTAGGATTTTGGGATTGAAATCGATAGATTGAGATTTAAAAATTTAAATCAACACAGAGAAAGGTTAAGAAAACAGAGATAGATAATAGAGAAGATAACAAAGATTACTTTTGGGAATCACTCCCTTGGCCTCACACCAAACCTATCTCAGGCAAAGAATATTTAAGCATAAAAGCATTCAAAATATTTAATAACTAATTAAAAAGTCTTTACAAGCCTCAATAGATAGGCCACCAATAATTAAATTTGAAATAAAGAGCCCTAATACTAATAAAACACTAAAAAAGAAAGTTTTCGTAACAAAAAATTCAAAATTAGAAGTCCCGTCACGACGTCCACGAACGTCCGTGACCTATAGACAATGAGGGGGCAAAATCACGGACGTCTGTTATTGTTTCACGGACGTCCATCACTGTTCATCATCGACGTCCGTCACTATTCACAGACGTCCGTCACTATTCACGGACGTCCGTCACTGTTCATCGTGAATAATATTTTTTTTTTTTTTTGAAGTTGAAATTCTGTTGCGGTTCAACTTCAATGCTCTCGATCTTGACTTTCCCCGTCAATATGTGTCGTGATATTTTTCTTCAGTGAAACATTCATCTGGCAAACTTTTCAGTCGAAACTCCAAATCCCACCTTTGTTCTGTTCATGTGGTTAGACATCCAAGCCAAACGATCATTTATCTTCTTTGTAGTAGTCATCAAGGTTTCTTTGACAAGTGATTAAAATGCCCGATTCGAGAAATCATTTTGAAGGTCAATCCTAAAGAATATACGGCACAACTTGTAGGCCCGTACTCCATTTCACTTGCCTTAAACCTTGTGCATGTTTGCAACTTAATATAAAAACAGCTCATTAACATAGTGACCAAGTATAGGTACGAGAATAAAACGGCTCTGGAAATATACGGAAAAACGTAAATTTCGGCAAAAGAATGGGAAAGCTTCAGAAATTAAAACACAGGCTTTAAATGGGAAAGACGGATTTAAAACCAGTTTTTTTCGGAATAAACAAAATTTTTTCGAAATTTTTTTTTCGGTCTTTTGTTATAGAAAAAATACATTCTAAAATTATTTTTTTCGAGAAAAATGCATTTTTGGTCACTATGCTCACTGACCTCGAAACACTGATGTTTCACCACTTTGTATGCTTCATCAACAACTTAGGATTTAATTGACATTGATCACAACTAACAATTTCTGGGTTGCATCAAAGTACACTACTTTACCTATGGAATCCTATAGGTGCATAATAGACATACAACTAACATATGACTTGGATATCCAGAGAAACGTCATCCATATATCTAAAAATGCAGCTATTCCTTATAGTTAATGCATTTCACAAAATCATTTGCTAGTGTGTGGCCCAAGAGATCTATATAATCACATAATTCCATGCTTATATTTGCAAACTTTCCAAAATCAAACCAATCACAAAATAAACTCCTTTAATTTCATCGAAAAGTATTCTTTTTTGGTTATAAATATATTTCTATCCTTTGCAATGTAGCATGAGAAAATATGTTGTATTAAGTGTATCTGTAATTGTTTCTATGCTTTTCCTTGATTCAAGAGCACCATTTCTCTTTGTTGCAACGTGAGACTGAAAAGCTACGAAATGACATAGAGAAGATGCGCAATGAATTAAGGTATGGGTTTAAATAGCTGTAAGTTAAAATATATTAGATACTACACTGAATATATGTGACCTCTCTTGACCTTTACAATTTGAAGCTTCATTTCTGATCCAGGTATGAGATTGACAAAGTTACTGCTGGACAGCGTCTGGATCTAAACCTAGAAAGAGGGTACGGAAAATAGGACTCCATAAATTTCTTATTTTTCTTAGCTATAACTTTTATACCTAAGCTGGTAATCTGTTTCAAGCCCATGACTAGTCTCTGTTACTCTATCACCATGTGGCATGCTTTTGTGTGATACAAATGCCCATAATGCCCTCTCGTTTCTTAGGGAGATCATATATGTAATTTAAAAGAACTAACATGAAATGCTTGGCTTTCTTATTTGTCCATACAAACTAAGTAAAGGTGACGAATCAGAGGCCTGTTGTAGCAATCGAAGGGTTTTCCGCTGCCTTGGGTGCATGTAGCGACCAGACGAGAGGATTTTATGCAATTGAAGTACAAGTGGCTCAAGTGAATGTCATGATAAAGGGGAGATAATAATATTGATAATATGGTGAAGGCCTTTGCAATTCATGTTAGACCAAGTGTATCGTTTCTCACATCAGCAATGCTCGAGGGGTACTTGATGTTCAACTCCATAGGGGAGAGAGGAGAATAGAGAGATGAAGATAAGGGAGAAATGCATGTAGATTTTTGAAATTTTGGGGTTTAACTTAAATCAATTTGCGCAAATTGAAAAATGCGGCTCATGAGACGTCGCTAAGTAGATCTGTTAGAGCCGAATTTGGGGGCCCGCCCTTTGTTCAAATTGTTGAAACGACACTCAATGTGCCTGATACTCCTTCTGACCTTTTCACGTATACTGATGATTATCCCTTATGAGAGGACATACAGTAATTTCAGGAAGTAAGAAAGTCTGGTTTTGAAAAGAATTTGATACTTAATATTAGACTAATTATATTTATGGGAATATCGGATTAAGAAATAATACTTACCTTAATGAGTTTAGAGGCTCATGTGTAGAGGCGAACTTTTGGCTCGGGTGACAAAAATTCTTCGATGAGGGGTTGATATTAGCTCTTAATCTTCCTTGTCATGAAGTGCAAAAATTAGGAAAAAAAGGTTGATTCATCTAAAGACCGGTTGTGATAATCAAGGGGCTTTTTCGCTGCCGTGGAGCTATTGCAATCATTCGGGGGGAAACATAATTTCTATTATTTTCTGCCCCTATCTTTTATTTTAGTTTTTGATGGAACAAAAAGTAGCCGAGTTTTGTGATTTCTGATTTGTGGTAGTTAAAACTTATTACAATTTACATTGCACAATTCTGTTTATTATGATTGATTGTTTTGTGAGAAAAACAATTAACTTCTGTAGCCTTCTATTGGAATGAATTTTTTATATTTTCCGAGAGACTATGGTTTTGATGAATCAGGATGTAGAAAAGCGGAAACGTTGAAAGATCATGCCAAATATGGCAGGCTTTATTGCCAAATATAGCAGGGAAAATTGGAGTTAACTTTGGAGGCCCAACATGTGTTTGGTCATGAATCTTTCCACATTTTCTAGAAGCTGCCACCATACCACTTCTAAATGTAGAAGCTATAAAAAACGTTTGAAGGAAGATTAGGCTTGCCTAGAGATAAATTTTAGTTCAGTCTAATGATTACTTATGGTGCGCGTGCACATCAACCACATATTTCATGGGACAACATAACACGGAGAAGCCAAGAAAACAAATGTTTATAGATAATTTTAGTACGAACTGTTCTATCTTCAATTTTGATATGATAACTCTGGCTACCACTTTCCAAGCTATTAAAGTTATAGTTATGTCTTATAGAATTAGAAGAATACTTGGTCCCAAAGTGAAAGTCGGAAAATGACAATTTATGGGAGAAACAAGATATATCAAAATTTTAAAAAAAGTTTTAAACCAATTTTTTTAAAATATGATAAACTACGAATAAAACGTTTAATACATGAAAAATTCGTTTAGTACTCGAAATACGTGTATTATATGAAAATATGCATTTTACTAAAAAATACAGATATTATACGTGTTTAGTTTGTTGTGGCAAAAAATATCATATTTAAAAAAAAAAAAGTCATATTTTGTCCCAATGCTTGGTTCTTTAGAAGCAAAGCAACACTATAATTGTCAATGCTCTACCATCTATTTGGCTGGATGTTTATAATAGGGCTATAATTCACATTACCATCCATAGGATCAATGGGCGATCTCCGTCTTCAACAGATATCGTCTATTGAAGTCGATCTCTCACCATCAAAATCTAACAGTTGCAGATGGCAGCTGAGACTGACATCTGTAAGTGTCAACTTCATGTGGTAATCTCTACATATTTTTAATAAAGTAAAGCTGGTGATGGGAGTCAGTCTTAATTCCATAATGCCTAAGAACTGCTGCAATATCCAATAATGGAAGGAGGACAAGAATAATGCAAAAGGATAACATCTAGAGAATTTCTTTTTTCTAAAATAATGGACAAGAAGAAACGTCATCAGCATGAAAAAGGGCAGCAAAAGGGGAGAACCTGTTGGCCCAAAAGAAAACCTTGACATTAATTTAGATCGCCAAATGCATCTTTGTAGCTTATGAACTAAAAATAGGTTATAGAATCTAAAGATGCAAAGAAACCAAGCTCCATAATTTTGGCAAAAATGCCAATTTCATGGAAAATGAACCCCAAAGTTCAATAATGAAATAGACCTTATTTTTCCATATATGGCGAAATTGAAGTGAATCTTCCAATTGTTATACTGGCACCTTCTCTTCAAGTTGCACTACAAGGAACTCAGGATAGATGAATTCCATTTTTAGCTAGCTATGCACTTGTATCTTTATTCTTTTTGATAATTTCAAAAAGAATAAATTCTGGTTATAATTTAGATGCATGATTGGGTTTAGACTTATATCTCAAGCCCTTTGGAAATCAAGATTCAAGGTAATAGTGCCTTGATTATGTTTTTATCTAACAACCTGAACATTTCTTTATCTTTTAACAACCTGAACATTTCTTTACATGGTAAAGAAAAACACCTATCCCTTACAATATTAAGTGAATACCCAAAATGGAGGTCATTTTATTTCTATCTTTTCCTATTATTTGTAGTTTTTAGTGTGTTCTGCTTGAGCAAAGGAATTCTATATTATTGTTTTGGGAGGACCTATCTATATAACAATAATATTTATTAACCTTTAAGTTTTGGCAGGGCCCAAGTCAAAGCTTAAATCATGAACTTTTCTATTTATAAACTTCTTTATTATATTGGAATGGATCACACTAGGGTTTTGTATTTGAGAACCTGGCCTTGGAAGCTTGTTTGTTGAAATTCTAAGAGTTAGGTTTGGGATTCATTTGTTAAATGAGCAAAGTTTGTTCAAAATTCAATGGTTTGGTTATTACGCTTTTAAAAAACGAAACCAAATGATTGTCATATCCAGTATTATTGTTGTTCATAAATATGGGAGAAGTGAATTCTTGATATATGTTTTTGGCAAATTCAGATTTTCCCTTTGGTTTACCTTTGGGATTGGCTCACAAAAACTCTCACATTTATATACTCGATGGAGATAGGAATGGGTCAAAGTCAAACCTTCAATCACAATTTATTTGGTTGGCAGAGGTGAAATGACAACAATCTTCAAACTTCATGGTTTTTTGTCAGTCATTTTCTAATAGATTATCTGTCTTGGCACTCTATAAGTTTGGGACGCATTTTTTCCTAAGTGTCTACTAGATTACCTGTCTTGGCACTCTATTATAAGCTTTCTCTTAATCAATAAATACCATATCACTACAAAAATAAGGTGTTTTAGCGGCACATGATGTTAAGGCAGTTTTTTATAGTGGCAGACCTACTAGCGGCAGTTTTTTGTAGCGGCAAGACTAACAGCGACAGTTTTTTGTTAAAAAAACTGCCGCTAATAGTCCTATTTTTTGTAGTGTATGTAGGTTTTTCCTTCCCTCTCTAAACTTTTTCCATAAGTTGCCTCAATAGGGAAATAACTTATGTTGTTGATCTTCCAGGCATAAATCCAAACTAGTTCTCTGATACATTTTGATTCGTCCTTGAGTCGATGTTCTATAATTCTCTCCTAAAGTTTTATAGTCTAGTTCATTAGTTTAATGCCTTGATAGTTGGCACAGTTTTGGATATCCCCTTTGTTCTTATAGAAAGGAACCACAATTCTCTTCCCCCATTCCTTAGGCATTTTTTTCGTGTTTAGTATCTTATTGAATAACTTGGTCAACCAATTCAATAAATTCTCTCTCAACGCGATCTAAACTTCTGTAGGTATTCCATCTTGTCATAGTGCTCTTCTTTTCATCTTTGCTAAGGCCGCTTTACTTCAATTTCTGATACTTTGTTGATCATTCCTTGATTTGGTTCCTCTTCTTAGTCTACATCATTCTCATATTTATTCTTTAAAAGATCTTTAAATTATTCTTACCATCTATTTTTTATCTCTTCTTTTATCAAGACCGTTTGATCTTCATCTCTAATGAACCTTTGCATGGCCGACATCTCTAGTTTTTTTCTCTCTAATCTTGGCAAGTTTATAGATTTATTTATCTCCTTTTATTCCCACCCTAGTATATAAATTGTCATACTCTTCATACTTAACTTTACTCAAGACTTTCTTAGCTTCTCTTTTGGCGAGTTATATCTTTCAAGATCATCTACAGTTCTTGTTCTTTACCATTCTTTAGAACAATTCTTTCTCGACAATTGACTTTTGAATGTCTTCATTCTACCACCATATTTCTTTTTGTGTACAGTTCTTTTTTAGATTCCCTAAGAACCTCTTTAGCAACTCGTTTAAGGCATTGTACCATTTATTTCCACATCTCATTTGGATCCCCTTCAGACTACTATACTTCTCGGTCACTCATTTTCCCTTCAAAAGTTGTTATTAGCCTCCTTTTAATTCCCCACCATTTCATTTATGGGGCATCATTTGTCATCCTTTTAATCACTTGGCTCTTGCTTAGAGCGTCCAAAACTATTAATCTATTTTGTGTCGTAAGGCTATCTCTTGGGATGACTTTGCAATCCTTGTGGTCCACTCTCTTCGCCTTACTAAAAGATAATCTATTTGTATTCTATTTGCACTACTCTTGAAAGTTATAAGATGCTCATCTTTCTTTTTGAAAAAGGTCTTCACTTGCCAAGTAAAAAACTGCTGGAAAATTAAAGATAAATCTCTTTGTCTCATTTGTTTCACCAAAATCATATCCTCCATGTATCCTTCCTTTCATAGATGTTTCTCATCCCTCTACATGTCCATTAAAATTATCTCCAGTCACTATGTTTTCACTATTGCGTATAACGTGTACTAGTTCATCAATCGATTGCCAAAATTCTCATTTCACATGTTCACATAGTCTAACTTCGGGTGCATAGGCACTAATAACATTTAATGTTTTCATAACCAAAACGATTTTAACCATCATAATCCGATCATTCTTTCCGTTGTCCTCCACTTTTATCCTTCAAATCATAATGCTTACCCCATTGGGAGAGTTACTCTTCCCTGAGTAGTAAAGCTTGGACCCAACTCCAAGGTCCTTAGCCTTACCATCTTTCCACTTTGTCTCTTGGAAGTACATTACGTTCATCTTCATTCTTCTCATGACATGTATTAGCTCACACTTTCTCAATAAATGTACCCACATTCCAAGAAGCCAAGTGTAGCTTCTGTACCTTATTTTCCTGCACACATATATAATGTGGGAGACCTAGCCTACTATTTGCTACAATTTGAAATCATTGTTGATCGTTACTTACAGGGAATACCCTAATCATCCCTTGCCTCTTTCTCACTACAACCGGCTTTGTTTTAGCGCATTGCTTATAGAGAATACCCTAGCCAACCCTTACCTACTTCCCAGTATAACTGAGTTCTATTGTAGCATGTTGCTTATAGGGGACCCCCTAGCCACCACTTGCCTATTTCTCACTACAAACGAGATCTGTTGCGGCGCATTGTTTAAAACAGGAGACGCCCTAGCCAGTCTTTGCCTACTTCTCACTACAACCAGGATAACTTGCAGTGCATAGCTAGGAATGAATTTCTAAAATTCAAATTATGTTTACTTCCAAGAGTGTTTCAATCGATGTGCAATATATAAAAGATTGCCACCGCTAAGTATATTAAACAAAAAAGTCTATTCTAAACCACACATGTGCTTAATATTGAGACTTTAAATATAAAAATAAGGTACATAATACTTCCCCTCAATTTGGACCATAGGGACAAAAAACGCCTTTTTTTGAAAAAATGCGTTCAACATATGTATTATTGGTACAATGTATTAAACCCATATTTTTTGAAAAAAGACATGTATTTTAGTTTAAAACACATATTTCATGTTCTAAACATGAAATACGCGTAATCTGGAGGGGTAGCTCAGTTGGTCAGGCCTTGGGTTTGCTTCCCAATGGTCACCAGTTCGAGTCCCCTCAGGGCCACTGGAGTATTACCTGGTCGTTAGCTCCAGGGCCCCATGGGGTTAGTCGAGGTACGCGCAAGCTGGCCCGGACACCCACGGATATAAAAAAAAAAAACACGAAATATGCATATTAAACCCATTTTTCTCCAACTTTTTCTCATATTGCTTGAACTTTTCTCATTTTTGCCAATTTTTTATTTTTCTGACATATTTTTTAGCTTCCAATTTTTTCTAACTTTTTTGTATTTTCCATTTTTACCAACTTTTTAGCTCACCATAATAAACCGTATCCATATTTTGCCACTTCGATTTGGATCATATATATTATGAATAGTCATCTAAACTGAATGCTCTATAAATTGTTTTGACTAAGAGATTTAGCAAACATGTCTACAAGCTGGTTCACAGTCTTGACTTATGGAGTTGTCAATCTCTCTACTTATGGAGTTGTCAATCTCTTCTGGAGTAAGAGATTTATCATAAACCTTGAGAAGAAGGACGGTAAATTGATCTTGCCTAATGATATTAGTATCGCCAGTAGAAGAAATGAGAAGATCGAGCAACATGAGGATCAATTTTGAGACTCCAATGATGGAGATCAGATGAAGACACCTGGTTCGACTTCAATTTTTATGTGGGGTATGATGGATTATATCATTCTGTTTAAGATACATTCATTTACCATTATCATATCTAAGAATCCTCCATCTTGCTTTTTGGTCTGCATGCTTTTCTCGAAAAAACATAACATGAATTCAAAATCTCTCTCTACTATACGTTCATTTGGCAAAGAGCTCATATAGGCAATAGTTGAGTGAGGTTTAAATTCGGTGAAATATTCATAGGAAAAATAAAAAAGAAACTAAAAAAGTAAAATTTGAAAATATTAAAAATCACAATTTTTTTGAAAAATTCACGAGTTATTTGCTATTTTTTCAAAAACATATGATTTTTTGAAAAATTCACAAATAATTTCTAGAATAAAAAATTCTTGATTTATTCACAAAATTCGGCAATTTTTACGACTCTGCTAACACCCCTTATGCTGCGGTGGGATAGAGAGAGAGAGAGAGAGAGATTTCATTAAGCCTCTTAAAATAAGGGCATTTCAGTTATTTCAGAAAAAATTTCATCTCGGTGACCTTTCGTGCTCTTCTCCCGTTATAATAGTAAACAGCATTTGGTAAAGAATAACTGACCCTTTCACTGTCTCAAGTGTTGCGCTAAAGAGTTGGTATAAGGTAACTTGCTCATTCACTTTCTAAGTGTGAATGGGTTAATCTCCTTCTGCTAAAAAAGTTGGTATAAGGTAACTGACCTAGTCATTCTCAGGTGTAAACAGATCAAATTTTCCTCATCCAAATTGATCAAACTTTGAGGGATAACCCCATATTTTAATGGGTGAGCAAATCATTGAAAGTAAAATTTTGATATTTTACTAAATTTGGAGTAGGGTGCATCTCCACGGGTTGGTGGAGGAAGATTGACCTATTCACACTTGAGAGTGACAAGTCAGCTATTCTATTCTAACTCTAATATCGTCAATATTATAAGGAGTACCTTCAAAGGGCAATGAAGGTATAACACCCAACTTAAAGCTATGAAGTATAATAATAGGGCAATGATATGAAAAACTCTAAGCCTAATGCAAAACCATATTACAAACGTAAGGGAGAGCAAAATTAACACCCAACTTATGATTCTTGCACCATATATATAAAAATAAGGTGTTTTAGCGGTACTTGTTAAGGCAGTTTTTGGTAGCGCAGGGCTAACAATAGTCTTATTTTTTGTAGCAATATTTATAGAATCCAGGCTTATCAATGAGTGTCACTTGATTGGAGAAGCTTTTTTATATAACGAAAAAGTCAACTTTATTTGTTGATATTTAGTGTTTGAGATGCTTATACTAATCTATAGCTAGATGGAGAGTTAGAACATAGGGTGAAATTAGAAATGAGTATAAGATGAACATTATGAGTAACCAAGTTAAAACAGAAAACTATAAAATGTTGCTTGAAATGGTTTATACATATCTATTAGAGACCTAAAATAACCGAGGTGAAAAATTGAAAAATAAAAGCATAATGGGGCAAAGAGGAAAACGAATACAAAATTGAAAAGAATAAACGATATGAAGGATGTAGATTAAATGAGAAATAAGAGTCGCAAAGTTAACTCCAAATAGATGGGATAAGGCGATAAATGCGATGACACTCATTAATAAAATCGTCGATTGTAATAAAGACTAGGAGAGTGGTAAGAAACAATAAGGATTGTTGAGTAAAGGAGAGTTTTTGTCACGATACAGAATTCTATCCTATCTCGAGGGCCTAAAATTTTGTGTTATGATACTGCACACATGTTAAGGCGATAAGCGGACATATATACTATCTCATAAACACCATTAAAGTGAGTCTTTAAGATTCGTGATCACTTTTAACATAAATATCCGCATGAGATAAGCATTGAAATAAAATCAATAATAATTGTAGCATCCTGGCGATACATCTAAGAGAGAAAAAAATAATTTGGAATAACTTACAACATATACGAAAAGTCAACTCAACTAGAAATGTAATTCTCCCAAGTAGCCGATAGAAAACTAAGCAAGTGAGCTCTCAGTGCTCGTAATAATTAGTAAGATCTACACCTCGCCCAGATGGTCCTGATGTCCTCACCCTCCTATGTTGTATTAACTATTAGTGCTTCAAGTTCTCAGGGGCAGTGTAGTCCATATTTTTACATACAACTGTTAGTTTTTCGTGGGAAGAGTTTACTCAGTCACGTAAACTCAGTGAGTTGTATAACTGATTCACCACAATCTACCCAGCTGATCGTGCACCTCATAAATGGAAGTAAATCCTTTACAATTTCATATAAATAGCATAATAAAAATTCTCATAAATATTTCATAACTATAAAGCTAAAAGGATGTAACAAATTTCAGTGCATATGATGCTTTTAATGCTTATCAATTTTCTTACTTGTCACGTCAACTTAACTTACATAACATATCTTAAGTCTTATCGACACTCAATACGCTTATATAACGTACTTCGCATCAAACATATTAACTTAATTTTATATTCAACTGACCTTCACCGCATATCTTATCATATATTATTATATTTACACTTTCTTATCATTTACATACAACTGAAATTATAATGAATTATGGTGCGATAAGTTTTACTAAATTACACTTTCCTAGTCCGTAGTAATATGGATGTACTTTGTGTGACAGCCCATACTCCTATAGATGTATTACATTCGTACATATATGCCTACATTCTAAGTTTAACGTGACCGTGAAAGGAATCCCACCATAATGAAGACTTAGAAGTCAAGTGTCGTATCTTATTCCTTAACTTATTATGTATATGTCTTATCGTATTTTTATGATATGGATGTAATGCAGTGCCGATGGAAACACTTAATAGAAGCCCATTAATAAAATAAACTTATACTATTAATAAGTCATATAAAAGTCAAACAAGTAATATACAAGAACAAAAGAGTTACTGAACTGATCACAAGTCAGTTACAAGTTACAACGAAAGTCAAACTTTTACTTGTGACGTATAGAGACCTAAAGTCTTAATCAAATAAGAAAGTGATTTAGAGTCTCCTAGGGATACTGAACTTTCCACCAAATGAGAGAAATATAAAGAGGTCACGCGTAAATCGCTACGTGACCCTATGATGTGTGTCACAATATGATGATAGATGGTTCTCATTAGATCGATCTTTTCTATCTGATGAAAACGAACTAGTCATTTATGTGATTTCAATAAGATTTAGTCTCTGTATGATTGAACTACTTATAGACCATAGGATTTTCAATACACACATTTTAAGGTGAACGTGATCGAGTTTAGAACAATCTAATCCTACCGATGTCGTCAGTGTAATGGGTGCTTAGATACTCTATACTTACCACTATTGTTTGATCATTTAGACCATTAACTGAATAATTCAGAATTTTGGTCAAGATTATATCATCGTACGATCATCGATGTACACATATCTCGTACCATGGATAGATGATGCATCTAATGAGTCTACTAAAACTTAATAGGTGGGTTAGGCCCATCCTTGATATTTGATTCGCGATTTCTCATAAATGTATGTTTGGCTACTTAGAGTATGTAGGCCCATTAAGGGTCCATGGACAAAAAAAGGCCCACATGTGCGAAACCATTTATTTTGCGATGATTTAGGGTTTGGGCAACTATAATATTAAATAATCATAAATCTTTTATGCTCGGGTCGTACCCCAATTCATACAAAAATATCTTCAAAGTCTAAATTTTTTACTTGTGGCACACAACTTATATGTGGCACATGAGTTTTACATGTATCATTTAAGCATTTCACACATGGGTTACGAAGATTTCTTGCCTTATATAAAAATACTAAGGGCATGAGATCCAAGTATTCTAAAATGAGGTATGCTTTGGGTCTTATCTAAACTTATTAAAGAACCTTCAATTCATGCGTATAGATAAATTAAGAGGGCTTAGGCCCATGTGCATACAAATGACTAAAAGGGGCTGAGCTTGTTTGCATAGAGATAAGGTGCCCTTTGACCCCACTCACAATATAAGGGGCCTTAGGCCCAACTCAAGTTAATAATGGGTTAGGGCCATGGGTTGATTTGACTAAAAGCCTCAGGCCCATATCATATTTAATAAAAAATTCATGGCTCTTGTGTAAACAAGAATATATTCAGCTTATGGGGATTGAGTGGAATGGACCTTAAGCCCTGACTATTTAAGAAAGTAGGCATTGACCCGTTTGAACAACTATAGGACTTAAAACCCACACATAAGAAAAAATTGTCATAAGCCAATTGATTTGATAAAAGTGGGTCACTGTCCAAACGAATGAATGAGGGCTTTAGCCTATATTGGGTTTGGTAAGGGTCACTACCCACATTATTTTGGAAAATTGGTTAGACCTAATTCGCATAAAGGGCCTCGGGCCTTGATCCAAATTAACCTAGCTATTTACTAAAATAAAGGGTCTGAGGCTGTGAGAGTATCATAATGAAAGTATGTTGAATAGAGTTTGGGTATAATTTAGGTATTGGTCACTCATTTATACTATATGTAAGATCAATAAAAACACATGAATAATATGATTGTTAAGGATTTAGATGATTGGGTTTTAGTATTGACGTGTGGTGTAGGGATTGTGAGAGAAGTCTTATAAGAGTGAAATTTGGGATTGGTTCAATGTGTTGAACACACATGCACTAGATACATATAATAATACAATACATGCACAAATATATATATATATATATATATATATATATATATATATATATATATATATATGGATTTGGTATTAGGCATATGTGGTCTATTTATTTGACCTTATATATAAATACGTCTACCACACTTATATATTTATAAATGAGAAATTATCACCTGCTAAAGGAGGGGTCCAAATCTCGCCTCGTATAGCAGCAAAAAACTGCCGCTATTAATAAAAAATTACTGCTATTAATCCTGTCACTATAAAAAACTGTCGCAATTAGTCATGTCGCTACCAAAAATTTTCTTAACACCAAGTGTCGCGGAAACACCTTATTTTTGTAGTAACAATTTAAACATAATTTTTCTTGGGTAAACTAAGTAGAACGGGTTCAATAGGAGAGCACCCACTTCATATGAGCGTTTGATTGATTGTATAGACACAAATCCAGCTTTAGCGTTTGACCTCATTTGTTGATCGCAAGCGATTTCGGGTTAGTGCGCCTTGACATAGATCAATTTCGGTGCTCCGAATCGGCTCCGATTGTTTCGACACAAGTCTTGCCTTCGGATCTGTTACATAAGTGGGTATTGTTGTTCGAGTAGGAACCTACGGTTGCGCTCTAATGGTTGCCAGCCCTTGCAAAAAAGATGGTTTCGAATCGTCTCGTATTTTTACGGGGCCGTGAGGATAGTTTTGAACCGTCTTTTTTAATAAATATGAGGGCTTTCTATTTTGAGAGTTGTGGGCAGCTCAGGCTCATTAAAAGATTTAAAGTGGGCTGGATCATTCTGTTTGACACCACATAATAAGGTAGTTTAATATTATTGTTTGATTCCAAGTATAAAATGGATTTGATGGATTTTTGATGACATGCATGTGTGCTTAGGCGTGCTTGGGTGGTGGGTTAGAGAGAGGAAAGGCAATAGGCTTTATCTAGAAGGAGCAAGAGTACCACTTAATTACAACATATTTAGAGGTTGGCCTTCGGTGGCGCAAAGAGTATTTGGTCTTGCCAACGGAAATCGGTATTCCAATTTCCAATTCATATCCATGTATATAAGAGAGATAGCTTTGCTCTCTTATTTAATATTAACACCCAGATGGTGTATGGGTGCATCTAGCACCACACACACAATTAAACACATAGATACATGCCTCACTTTTAGTAAAACATCTCAATTATATTCAAACATATATGCATATATAAAAAGAAATTTACCTGATCGACCATGTCAAATACACCTTTTACATTAGAGACCCTATACTTTTACCTTTACCCAAACCGACCAGCTTTTAGCTAAGTCATTTTCAGCTTCCACAAAAAGTCAAAAATACTTCTTATCACACTTTTTTTTATTCTATATAGTTTAAAATTTTAAATATTTATATTTTTCTATATTTATACGATGTGAAACATGATCTATGCCGTCTGATTTGAAGGCCACAATATAAAATCGATGGTGTCAAAGATAGACATGAAAAAAAGGCGATATCGCCCCTTAAAAAATATATATATTTTTTTCAAAATGGTCGATGTCGACTCTTAACACATTCGATGGTGACTCTTAAAACAGTCAATGACGACTCTTAACACAAATGATAATTTAATCGCTTTTAGAGTATAGATCAGATAATATATATATATATATATATATATATATATATATATATATATATATATATATATATATATATATATATTTTATCTGATCCATCGACTTTTGTAATAAATGATGATGGCTTTACGACATAACAATTTCCATACAATTAACGACATATATATAGCGATTATAAATGATAATAATAATCGCTTATACTTTTTTTTTTAGAGGTGATATCGCCTTTTTTCGTATCTATCTTTGGTACCATCGATTTTATACTGTGGCTTTCAAATCAAACGCCATAGATGTTGTTTCACATCGCGTAAATATAGAAAAATGCAAATATTTAAAATTTTAAGCTATGTAGAACGAAGAAAAGTGTAAGAAGGGGTATTTCTGATATTTTGTGCTAGCTGAAAATGGCTTAGCTAAAAGCTAGTCGGTTTGGGTAAAGGTGAAAATATAGAGTCTCTGACGTAAAAGGTGTATCTGACAGGGTCGATCAGGTAAATTTCCCATATATAAAACATTCATATTTTCCATTATTATCATTCTTTATAACATTCAAAGGGATGCTTCGCTCGGGTGTTGGGCTCTGGCTCAGTTCGGTCTTTAGATTTGAGTCATGTACTATGCGCATACGATCGCACACATACCTACCCTGTATAAGGGATTCATGTGGGATTGTGCCGGCTACATACATCCTACAAGTAAAATAGTGGGCCCGAGGCCACGTCACACCGGTCAAAGGTTTGACCAAGGTCAAACTAGTCAAAACAATTGTGTCTTCCTCAAATGTCAACAATTAAACACTAGAAAAAATCATAGTTGTAATAGTTTTACCTAAATAGAAATAGGTGGAAAAAAGATGACCCTAAAGTGATGAGATAAGTCGATGATGATGACGATAATGATGATGATGACGCTCATTAAATTAACCAATATGGGGTTTGGCACAGTGGCCAGAATCACGCCTCAAGAAGCGGAGGTTTTGTGTTCGAATCTCACCTCTTCGCCACTCGCAGGGATTTATCTCTACTAACTGGTATGTGTGATGTGCGAGTGTTCAAGGTGTCAAACTCAGTATCAGTATTGGGTATCGGTCCATGGAGGACCGATATGACTTGACCGATACCGATACAACTCAGTAACTTAAAAAAGTAAAAAATAAAAAATAAATATAAAAATTTCTCGGCTCAAACCGATTATGCGGGTATCAGCCGATACCGATACCGAGTTAGAGGACCAATACGTATCAGTTTGCCGAAAAACTGATACGTATCGCCAATACATATCTATATCGGTCGATTTTTTATACCTTGCAAGTGTTGCATGTACCTGAGGACTTAATCGGATGCTCTAAGAGGTTGGATACCCTCTTATATGAAAAATGAAAAACACTCATCAAATTATAGTTTAGAATGCTATTAGTATAATTATTTTTAATAAGTAAATGTCATGATTTATTTTTTTAAAGATTAAACTTATTTTAAATGTATCACCAAATCAGAAGAACCAAATTATACTCTATTTCCAATCAAAACATTCGGAAATGCCACTTTGACATTCAAGGACCTAGAGCTCTCAATGGGTTGGATTAGGGCCAGGTTGGGGTTCAATTCAACCCTATCCTACTTGAGTCGGGTTTCTAATTTTTTCAGCCCGGCTCTAACCCGGGCTACAATGTACTCAGCCCAAGGCCGGCCCCTACCAGGGCCAGGCCAGGCTTGAATGTTTTTTCGGGCTTTTTTTCGACTGTTTTTTTTTTATATATTTTGGTTAGGCTTTTTTTTTGGGGCTGTTTTTTCTAATAAAATTGGGTTGAGTTGTTTTTTTTTCTAATAAAAGATTGAAGAAGGTTAAAATTTTAATTAAATAATTATATTATTATTATAGAGGCTTAGGTACATGATTTTATTCAAATATTTTATTTTAATTTGTTGCACAATGGTTATAACGGACAACGGTTGCTTGAAAATCTATCAACAAGTCATCCAAGTTGTGTAGCTAAAAAGTTATGCAACGGTTACTTGAAAATAAATTAAACCATCCAATTTGTCCAACCAAAAAATATATGCACAAGGTTATTGCACTTTTGACTTAAATGCTCCAAGTTTAAACCGTTCAACGGTTTAATCTCAGGGCATTTTATAAGTAAATTATATTTAACTATATAAAAAAAATTATAATTTTAAAAATATAAGTATAATATATATATCTGGGCCGGGTGCGAGCTGGATGTTGGAACACTAACTCAAGCCCGACTCAGATTTATCCGGGTTGCAACATGCTTAGCCTAGTCTAAATACTTGACTGGGTTTGCTTAATAAAAAATATTACTTTTTTCGGGTCGGATGCAGGCTAAAATTCAGACTGGCCTGGCCCATTGAAAGCCCTACAAGAACCAAATTAAAACAAATAAGACCACTTAATCCCTTAATAGTTTAAAAACAACATTGCAATCTTTGAGGTTGAAGGATAAATCTCAGCTTTCCCATAAAAACAAAAAAGAGGATTGATGAAAAATGGGTTGATTTTGATTTATGAACAGCTTTAATCATCTATGAAAAGGATCATTCATCATCCCTCAAGTTTCAACAAACATAAGTTTTGACTATAGTGGCAAACTTCATATTCTCATAAATAAATAAGCCGAAAGGGTAGTGCCAACTTCAAACTCTCATAACTTTTCATCTTAATAGATCATCATGTGGCCCACGACTACTCAAAGGGCATGTTTGATGGCCCTCATCTTACGCGGTAAGTGGGGTGGGGGGGTTGATCATGAGCCACTGTTTGATGGCATAAAAGAAAATATATTTTCTTACATGAATCTTTTCCGCATAGCCTAAAAAGGTATAAGAGGGTTGGGCCTCGTAAGGCATTTGAGTGACACGTGGCAATTTGTTACTATAAACATGTTAGTGTAATGGCAAATCAAACATGCTGAAAATGTTTGCCTTGATGAGCACTTCGACATGGAAATTGACTGAAGCCCATTGTCGACGTCGAAGTGAAAATAGTAAATAATTAAAGGGTTGCTTTAAACACACCTACTGAATCTTGTTGGGCACCTAAGCATTAAAATTATTGATTGCTTTAAAAACAAATGATGGAGATCTTTTTTCGCTCCAATCTTCCACACAAGGGATCTTGAGATCATAGCACACCTATCAGATGGCCTGTTTTCAAATCAACATAACATATCTCAAAATGTAGCTCTAAAGTCATGTTTAAGCGTGATGTTTATCATGTGAATTTAGGGACACATTTTTTCGATCTGTGCTGTATGGAATTGAAAACTCGCCGTCTAATAAGTGCACCATGATCCCTTCTTTGGAAGATTAGAACGAAAAATGATCTCCATCCTCTGATTTAAAGAACTCAATGATTTTTAGCGTAGGTGCCCAACAAGATTCAGTGGGAGCATTTAAAGCTATCCATAATTTAAATAATTTTGAATTTTATAACAAATAAATGTTTTATAGTTTGTTGATTAAATCTCTACCTTGAAAAATGAGGTTAGGTGGTTCAAATCCTTTCACAAACATTTTCATATGGTAAAACAACTTAAGTTTGAAGTAACCAGACTGAATCGAATTATGAACCATTTCACTGTATATTAGGTCGCTTTTTGCATGGGTTTGAGCAAATTAGATAATCTATTTCAAATAAGGATCAAAATTCCAGATTTCGATTTGGTTTCAGTGGGACCGAATCCGAAATTTTTGGACTTAAATTTCAGCCGAAATCTACAGCTGGACTGAAAATAATTGAAAATATATGATTTTGTTTCGATTTTGGTGGGGACCGAAACAGAAATTTCGATCATTTCGGCTGAAATTTTGAACTTTGATTTCAAATAATTAACTTAAAGCCACATAGGACCTATGTTTAGATGGAATTCCGAGCCAACTATATGCATGCCTTATTTTTTGACATTATTTTTTTATCTATTATTGATTTTTTTTTTTTTTCATTACATCATCCAAGTCATGTATACGACATTATCGTGCGTTAAGGCTAGGAGTGCAAAAAAAAATTGAAAACTTAAAACCGATTAAAAGATTGCACAAATCGAAGGACCGAAACCGAACCAAATCGATTTTGGTTTGGTTCGGTTTAGATTTTGGGCGGCGAAAACCGAAAACAGATAAGGCTGGATTAGAAAATTTAAAAAAATCGAAAATGATGGAGATTTTCGTTTCTTTCCAATCTTTCACACAATAGATCTTGAGATCATGACACCTATTAAACGATACTTTCCACATGACACATCCGAAAAATGTAGCCCTAAAATCAAATGGCACACACCAAACGAGACTTTAGGGATACGTTTTTAGGATCTGTACCATGTGGAATAGAAAAAGGACCATTTGATAGGTGTGCCATGATCTCAAGATCCATTGTGTGGAATATTGGAACGAAATGCGATCTTCATCGTTTGATTTAAGGCAATCAATGATTTTGGGCGTAGGTGCCCTGAAAGATTCCATGGGTGCTATTAAAGCTACCAAATTAAGAAATGTCATTTCGGTGTCCATTGGAGATTGAAAACAAACTTTGTATGAAAGATTGAAATGATACAAGCAGAAGAAAGTATGAGAAGAGAAAGACATGTGAAAACCTAAAATAAAGCAGACGAATTGACTGATAGATTGCCGAGTTATGAAGAGCTTAGTGCTAAACAAAAAATGCGTAGAGAAATAGATCTCGCAAGGCCAACCTCAAATAGGTGGGATAAGACTATATGTTGGTGATGATCCACATCTAAGAAAGCTTATTTTGCACGTATTAAAAGAGATCTTTTTCAACTACAAGTTGCAATTTAATTCGGATCCTTGACTGCTAATAAATGGCGTCCCTACAAAAAAGAAAAATACCTTAATGATGTAGTGGATATTACGTTTGATTTTCAAGGACCTTTTCAATAAGGTATCAAAATCAATATCGGTATCGGGGATTGGTTTGCCCAAAACCGATAAGATTCGGATGATACGTATCAGCCTATTTTTTTATTTTCAAGGGCCTTTTCAACAAGGTAACAAAATTGGTATCAGTTTGCCCAAGACTGATACGACTTGGATACCTTGTTGAAAAGGCCCTTGAAAATAAAAAAATAGGCCGATACGGTATCGGACATCTGAGTTGGGATACCGATACGTACTGGTTTGCCAAAAAACTGATACGTAACGCCAATACGTATCGGTTTCGGTGGGGATCGAAACCAAAATTTTGGCCGAAATATAAGTTGGGATACCGATACGCACCAGTTTGCCGAAAAACTGATATGTATCGCCAATATGTATCGATTTCGGTGGGGACCGAAATCGAAATTTTGGCCGAAATCTTCCCACAATCCGAAAAATACTGATAATTTAAGTTTTCGTTTCGGTTTCAATGGGGACCGAAACCGAAACATTTTGGCCGAAATTTAAAATTTCGGCCGAAATCTCCGAAATTTTGAACCATGGATGGGAATGTTTTTGGGTCAATTGAAGTTGAGATAATTTCCTAACAAAAAAAAAAAAGCAATAATATTCAACCACTTAGATGAAGTGGATTTGTACAAAAGATATGCTATGTTATTCTATGTCCCACCAGGAGGTCTAAAAATATTCTACTATTGTGCTAGCCATTCATTTAAGTAATTGGAATCAATCTTGACTAATGGATGATCTGAATAAAAGAATGAAACTCATATATAAATATATATATATATATATATATATATATATATATATATATATATATATATATATATATATATATATATATATAATTTTTTTTTTTTTTTTTTTTTTGAAGACAACTGATTTTGTCCTCAGATATTGCCCTAGATTTACCTGGCCAAGTGGCACAAACATTCAATAAATCCAAATAGCCCAACTAGCAACAAACCATGGAAAAGTGTTTTGGCCAAACCCCAATGAGTTTTGGGACAGTGTTATAAGACTAGTGGACAATTTTTTATAGACAATTTTGCAGACAGCTAATGTTAGGACGTGATTGGCTGCACACAGTGGCCGGGTGTCACAGGGCCGCACTCCGACCCCTGCGCGGTGCCTCGCTGCCGCGCCGCAGCAAGGCCAACCATTCTCCCTATCAACTTTGATACCACCCGCCGAGAGGACGGGAATTCCTCATCCATGGTTACCTTCTTTCAAAGCCTACTATCTCGATGCATCGTGCCCCTTACGACATGCCAAATTATACTTTCGTGACATGCTTGGTTTGCTCAAACTTCACTCTTGTGTGCCCTGCACAAGTACCTCGCTCCGCAACAAAATGTCATACCGCGCCTCATGCCGTCTCATACTAACATGTCTTGCCGACATACCGACCCAAGTCAACCTTGTGTGTGTTCTGAACTACTAACACATGTCCATACCCGGCCCTCATGCTGTCATGCTCCACTGAGTCCCATGAACCCTCAAGTGCCCTCGCGAAGTCGTCTAGATGTATGCACCGCGATGCATATTTCGGGGCCATACTTTAACCTCGCCTTGAGCGCCACACGACATCGCTGCGTCGATGTCCTAGGCCCACCCTTTCAGGCCTAGAAGACACTAGTGCCTCCTCTGGTGACGCAAGACCCCGTGTGGGTGGAAGGCATTCATCCAATACCTCTCTCATATAGATGGTCCAAACATCATATATGGGTAAACAACGAAAGGACCTCAAACGTATTAGTTTGACATACCCCCATGGCACACGCCTCCTACCCATGGCACACAGTGTCAAGTCTCAACCAACACACTCATGACTCCCTGCATCGTCCTCCCATGCGACTGTGTCGCGTCCTCGCAGTGCAACCACGTCACAAGGCCTTCATGGCCCCATGTGGCGTGCCTTGTTGTCACCAACGTCACCCCTGTCGGGTCAACTTGATTCCGCATTCACAAGGCCCTCACCTGTTAACTAGCTCATTCAGCATCATGTCTGCTAGATCGAATCTGGCTCTGATACCATCTGTCATGGGGGCGCGCTCCAACTCCTGCGCAGTGCCTCGCTGCCACGCCGCAGCGAGGCCAACCATTCTCCCTATCAACTCTGATAACACCCGTAAGGACAGGAACTTCTGATCCATGGTTACCTTCTTTCAAGGCTTACCATCTGGATGCATCGCGCCCCTTACGACATGCCAAATTGCACTTTCGTGCCATGCTTAGTCTGCTCAAACTTCACTCTTCTGTGCCCTGCACAAATACCTCACTTCGCAACATAATGGCATGTCGTGCCGCATGTCGTCTCATACCAATATGTCCTACCGACATACCGACCCAAGCCAATCTCGTGTGCGTTCGGAATTACTAACACACGTCCATAACCGACCTTCATGTTGCCATGCTCTACTGAGTCCCATGCAACCCTCAAGTGCCCTTGTGAGTTGTCCAGTTGTATGCACCGCGACGCAAAATCCGGGGCCATACTTCAACCTCGCCTTGGGTGCCACACGGCATCGCTGTGTCGACGTCCTTGGCTCACCCTTTCAGGCCTAGGAGACACTTTCGCCCCCTCTGGCGCGACCCAAGGCCCCGTGTGGGTGGAAGGCATTCATCCAACAACTCTCTCACATAGATGGTCCAAACAACATCTATGGGTAAACAATCAAAGTACCTCAAATGTATTGGTTTGATATACCCCCATGGCACATGCCTCCTGCCCGTGGCACACAGTGTTAAGTTCCAACTAACACACCCATGACTCCCCACATTGTCCTCCCATGCGACCGTATCACGTCCTCACAGTGTGACCACATCGCAAGGCCTTCATGGCCTCATGTGGCGTGCCCTGCTATCACCACATGTCGTGCCACCCCGACACCAAGATGTCGTGTGCTCATCTGGCAGTACATCGCGTGCCCCAGGCACCATGCTGCAAGCTCGAGTATTGACCCCGTCACATCCTCCACCACTTCATAATGTCAACGTCCTCGTTGACGTATTATCACAGTGAACTGACCTCGCCAACTCCTCCCAGCCTGTTAGCATCTCATATCTAACCCCAAGATTTGGCACCGCCCCACTAGCTCCATTCCAATCTAGTTCTTAGGTTCACACCTTCCCACTAGCTCCTCAATGTCACCCCTGCTGGGTCAACTTGGTTCCGCAATCACAAGGCCCTCACCTGTTAACTAGCTCATTCAACATCATTTCTGCTAGATCGAATTTAGCTCTGATACCATATGTCACGGGGGCGAGTTCCGACCCCCATGTGGTGCCTCGCTGCCACGCTGCAGCTAGGCCAACCATTCTCCCTATCAGCTCTGATACCAGCCGCCGAGAGGACGGGAACTCCTTATCCATGGTTACCTTCTTTCAAGGCCTACCATCTCAATGCATCGTGCCCCTTACGACAAGCCAAATTACACTTTCGTGTCATGCTTGGTCTGCTCAAGCTTCACTCTTGTGTGCCCTACACAAGTACCTCGCTTCGCAACAGAATGGCATGCCATGCTGCATGCCTTCTCATACTAATATGTCCTGCCGACATACCGACCCAAGCCAATCTTGTGTGCATTCTGAATTACTAACACACGTCCATACTCGGCCCTCATGCTGTCATGCTCCACTGAGTCCCATGCAACCCTCAAGTGCCCTCGTGAAGTTGTCCAGCTGTATGCACCGTGACGCGTAATTCGGAGCCATACTTCAACCTCGCCTTGGGTGCCACACGGCATCGCTGTGTCAACGTCCTAGGCTGACCCTTTTAGGCCTAAGAGACACTTGCGCTCTCTCTGGCGACGTATGGCTCCGTGTGGGTGGAAGGCATTCATCCAACACCTCTCCCACATAGATGGTCCAAACACCATCTATGGGTAAACAACCAAAGGACCTCAAACGTATTGGTTTGATATACCCCCACGGCACACACCTTCTGCCCGTGGCACACAGTGCCAAGTCCCAACCAACACGCCCATGACTCCCCACATCATCCTCCCATGCGACCGTGTCGCGTCCACGTCTCAAGGCCTTCATGGCCCCATGTGGCATGCCTTGCTGGCACCACATGCCGTGCCGCCCCGGTACTAAGATGTCGCGTGCTCATCTGTCACCACATCGCGTGTCTCAGGCACCATGCTACAAGCTCGAGTATTAACCCCGTCACACAGGGCCCAAACACTGCAGCCTATCACGTTGCACCACATAAGCTATCCGCAAAATTGCCCTCGCCCCCACCATTTATTGAAACTCTTGCTTGAACCATCACCTATCCGTAACACTTATCTTTGCATGCATGTATGCGTGAAGATCTACCAGTAGTATAGTTACTAAGTCGGAATTCGGGAAAAAATCAGTAAGATAAAAAATAAAAAATAAATAAGTGAAAAATTTGGTAAATTTTAAAAAATGGGGAGGAATTTGGGAAAAAGTACAGCTGTGTTTGGGATTGCTCTTTGGAGCCAAAGTGCAACCCACTTAAAAGAGCATTTTTAAATTGTTCTTTTAAAGAGATCCAAATTCAGTTTTTTTACTCTCCGAAAGAGCTAAAATGACTGACAACCAAACATAGTCTTATACTAAAGTACTCTGCACCTAAGCTCCAAAGAGCAATCCCAAACACAGTCTAACGGAAATATTAAAATTTTTTAAAAATAAATATTTTTTTGACAAAAATGAAGAAATTCAACTATTTCACTCTCAGAAAGAGCTAAGAGCACTTACAACCAAACATAGTACCATACTAAAGTGTTGTGCACTAGAACAGAGAGCTACTCTTTTCCTCCAAAGAGCAATCCCAAACACAGCCTAATGAAAATATTTAATTTAAAAATAAATACCTTTTTAATAAAAATAAAGAAAATTTCATAAAAACATGCTGTAACAACCCAAAATTTTACCCCATCCCGAAGGCTTAGAATTCCGAATTATAACCTGCACATATCTCGGATATACTAAGCGGACATACAGCTAATCAGAGTTCTTGTGCAATAATAGTTCTACGAAATCCGTGAAAGCCAACACATAAAGGAGAATATAACAACGGTCATAAATAGATAATAAATGCGATAAACCCTATAAATCCACAAATAACGATGATGAAGATCGGAGACAAATCCAATAAAAGAAAACGTAGAGTCAATAATACTAATATCAAATAACTCAGTATCGAGAATATCAATAACCAGCACTCGGGTCAATGTCAGCACTGAAGTCCTCTTGATATACGACAACGTCACTCTCAAAAGGCTCTTGGTACTGAAGGTTTGCGGGATCAATGATATCAACATCAATCGAGTCAGATAAGCCAACGTCTACTCTGTCGCCATAATCACTTGCAATTATAAAATTATCGTGGGATGAGTTTACTCTTAGTGGATACACCACCAATCCACCCCATACTACTCAGGTGCATTGTAGGTGCATCAAGTGATTAATAACATAGTATATTAAAGAAATCAGAATAGAATAACAAAATCAAATGCATATCGTAAGCTCATATCCTAATCATTAATGCAAGATTATAATCTAGACACTTATATTTAATGTATCTTACCATATCTAATATCATACCATACCTCATAACATATCATATTTTATTATTCTCGCACATATATCTGTATATCGCATGAGCGTAACTAATATACTTATAAAATCTTAAATTACCTGTGCCAGAGCCGCTGCACGAGCTACCATGTGAAGGTCACTATTGTATTATACTACCATATCATAACGCCCTCTATATCATATCATATCATATACCCCATCCAGTCACAGGAGCGGCCCGCGACTCATAACTCATAATGTCTCCTAAAGACATCTGTCTTGACTGAAAGACGTTGTTACCCTTACGGTGGCTACGCAATGAACGATACGTAAAGAGACTTAAGTTCTTAATCATTTACTGGCTTACACAGTGGTGTCTTATTATCGTAACATATCTTATCATATGGACTCATATCATATCATACTGACTCACACCTTAGCCTACTGACTCATATCTTGTCCTATCATATTAGAACTCGGGGTGATCGGGTCACCATATATGCCACCGTATATGAGGCTATACTGAATTCGCACTCACTTTACTCGTCATGGTGTCCCATACCACCATGAGTTATAAGGCATGTGAATACGATATATTTCTCGCTTCGATATCATTTCAGTGAATCACCACACCTAAGCATAGACATGATCTCATACACTCTCGCTTCATCTGACCTAATATGACCTTAACTCATATCATGATCAAAGTAGATGTACAAAATCATCACACGTATAAAAAAGTTTTTATTTAGATTATTATTATATTTATACATATATTTATTTATATAACACACCAATAAATATAGAGTAGGGGAGTAATTATTTATTTTCGATAATTTGAAGGTCATAGTTTGACTTTCACGAAGTATTAAAGGTCTAACACTCCGTGTTATCGCAGTGGTCTCGTTGAAGCGATAAAGTGATATAAATATAGTGTACTATAATTAAATGCTCAAATTTAGAAGGTGTAATAATTATTAAATTAGGTGGATCATGACTATCATATCGATCGAAAAGTGAAAGTGATTAGTGTGCACTCAATTTTTGGTCGTGAAATAGTAGAATTTTAGTATAAATCAGGTCGTCTGTTCGGACGAGAATCAATTAATCGGTCTTTGAATCAATCAATCAGTTTTAATTATATTATATAAACTATTAAATTTGGGTACAGATCGATCGATCGGTTATATGTATATATATATATATATATATAGATATATATATATATATATATATTATATAATTTTTTTTAATTTGGGTCATAGTCGATCAATCGATTTTTGGATTCGATTGATCAAATTTAAAGTAATTTATATTAAACAATTATTGGGTTCTGTTCAAAGTCGATCACTCGATCATAAGGTCGATCGATCGATAATAAGAAAAAATAAAATATTATAAACATCCCACATAACTGTCCAATTTAATAATATTAAATCAGTATATAACTAAGTTATATTAATATAAAAATAAGTAAGTTATATTAATATAATAATAAAACACTTGAGTGATGTTAACCTATATAACATATGATGATTACATGTTATATATATAACTAATATAATATAATATAACTCATTGATTTTATACTTAAAAAATTTTCATTGTTATCATTAACTTTAATAAAATATAATCTTTTTAGAATATATTATCAAATCTACATTGAAACGATGGAATACGTAGTTGGGTTCTCTTCCAACTTCTAGGGTCTCACAATAATATTGATATGATGCATTTTACCTACAATAGTTTATTTTTAAGTGCAACAATAATAGTATTCTGAAACTAGGCGTGATTATCACGCAACTCATCTCAACAAAACCAATCACTTACTATACAAGCACTAAATAATTAATTAAATCAACGACTCTAATATCTCCTCTCCATCATTATGCTAGACACCAGGTGATTAGGGGCCATCATCTACAGCCACCCATCACACAGTACCTATAATTTCCGTGTATATATATATATATATATATATATATATATATATATATATATATATATATATATATATATATATAAAATACTAAAAACCTATTTTTCTTAAGGGCAAAAGAGTCTAACTATAAGAACTAGCATTTATTGGAAGAAAAGAGACCCATGCCTCTCAACCAGTGAGAAGGTACCATATATATATATATGGGAGCCGATTAGGACCTCTAATGGAGGATGGTGACCGTCCTCCAAGATCCACGTGGCACCCAAAGCACTTTTTGGGTACCATGTGGAGCACAGGTGGATAGTTTAGATCAATATTAAAAAAAAAAATGAATTTTTTTTTTTAAACCCACAAGTCAAAGTTTGATAATTTTCATTGGTCCACAGTTCACGATTCAAAAAATACATAGTGAAGATGGGTTTTTAATTTATTGTTTTTTTCAAAGATGATCTAAGCAATGTACCCAAGGTCCACGTGGCATCAAACAAATATTCTGGGTGCCACGTGGAAGGTTGGAGGACGGTGGCCGTCCTACCATAGAGGACAGATCCCTTTTCCTATCTATCTATATATATATATATATATATATATACAATCCCAATAGGTAAGGTGTCCATGCTTCACTGTCAACTAAATCCTATGAGTTTATTTTGGCATGTATCACTTGTTGGGCACATATAATTTAACTATATACAGAATAGTTAAATCCTCATCTAGTAATATTAATATACTACAAAAATCAAGACCATCGATTTATCTCAAAATGTTATTTATTTTATTTATTTATTTATTATATGCTAGAAGAATTTATTTCTAGAAAGATTTGTTGAAGGACAATTCTACATATACATATTCTATATCAGATATTTATCACATTTGTTATTTTCTAAATATAAATAATATACACGGAGACTGCCATATTATGCTAGAGGTGCTGATTTTCTTCTTTGTATTTTGCAAAGAAAAAAAGAAAAAGAATAAATAAAATAAACCTAATAAGAAAAGAGGTCGTACATAGAAGTGGCGATTCTCGTGCATTTTTATTCAATAATTAAAATACCAAGTGTGAAGCAATTACTGTATAACACAAAAAGAAAAATAATAATAATAAAAATAAAACAAGGATTAATTATATTTTCAATCATAAAATAATATTATCTAAAAATAAATCTAGATTCTTTTTATTAGTCCGTCGATACGCGATCGAACGTATCCTACGCGACGGGATCTGATAAGGACGAGATGGATGGATGTGTACCCACCTCTTGAAGCATGTTCGGTATATTGATGGTGATTACGGCAATAAAAATCAGCGTCCACACGATGACTCGTCCACGATTTCTCCTTCTTTCACCACGATCTTAACGATCTTAACGGCGGAAAGCGAAAATGGCTAAGATTTTCTACAACTCAAGCCTTTTACCAACAAGTCATCCCATAACTTGTGTCAAATAAATACAACTTTAAATATAACAAGTCATCCCATAACTTGTGTCAAATAAATATATTTTTAAATATAAGGCTTATGAAAAATCAAAATATATACTTTCTCAATTAAGATAGATTCTAGTGTGGAACGTTACCACCAAGGATAGTGTAAAATGATGGTGTAAAATACATCTGACACTACAAGATTAAGTGTGCTAAAAATCGGGTCACACACGCGTTTAAAACGTAATGAATTGTGAATTTTTTTTTTTTAAATGAGTATTTTGACCAAAAAAGATATTTTAAACGTATATCCCACGTTTCATGAACCAAATGCGTTTTAAACGAGTTTTTTCATAAAACAGGAGATTATGGTAACTATGAGTAGTTACCGGAAAAAAATATATGTATCAAACTATGAGTAGCAGTATGGCCTAATCCCTGGCCCCACAACCCTTAAGAATCATGCATGATTTGGTAGATCCCCAATAGAAAAGTAAAAAAAAAGGGTTTCAATCTTAGATTTCAGCCTACAACATTTAGCAACTACATTCTATGAATCTTTTCAGCCGAAAATGTGGGATAAAATTAATGTGACCCTAGTTTCCTTCTAAGATATCGGTCCTACTCGTTTACGACCTTATTTGTTGACCACATTTTACGTAGATAAGGGCAATGATAGGTAGGACTGTCAACAGGTCGGGTCGACCTGAAATCTGACCCATCCGACGTGGGGGTTTTATCAGGTTGGTAACATAAATTTGACCCATTGTGTCAGGTTGAGTATGGAGCATCCGACCCGGCCTTTGGGTTGGAAAAAAAATCTAGTTGACCCAACCCCATATGATATTTCATATATAAAATCAAGCGAAAGGGAGTCTTTTTAATTGGGATCGGGTAGGAATATGTCCTTCACGCATTGGGTAACTAAAATTTTAGCTCGACCCGTTTAATGAACCCCCACTTTAATGCCACGTGGTGCCTAATTTTATATTTTTAGGCCAAGGGCCATCATTAGGGGTCTCAATGACAAGGCTGGGTCAAGTTTGGGACGGGCCCTAAATGGGTCAATTATAATGGGGCCTCTTGGAGCTAGTTCATATTCACTCCGATTACTAATCGGGTTGGCTGGGCCAGCCCATTTATGAATAGGGCTTACTTACCGTAGCCCATACCCAGCCCATGGCATGCCAGGTCAGCCGGACCATGGATTGGCTTGGCCTCACTTGATCGATTCACGCTAGGTTCAAGCTATGCTTAGATGGGCCAATTTTTAAATGGACTTTTGAAACTAAAACATACCTTGCCCGGCTTACTAATCAGGTCGGGCCGATTCAGGTGAGGGCATTTATATACCGGGCTTATCTAAACCTACCTTTGCCATATCTGGCCCATGGTAACCGGGTCTGGCTGGGCCAGACTCATGCCCGGTCCGTTGAGACCCCCTAGCCATCATTTTAGCGGTCCATTTCATCAATGTGGTAGCTCATATTGAAAGCTATGATATGTCCAAAGATTAATCTCATTGGGGGATTTTTCTTGTCCGATTATGCAGTCTACTATGCACATACTTTATTTTTTTATAATGCCTAATGTTATATCCTAGACATTAAACTTTAGACATATCTCACATACAGGCACATGGGTAAAATGGTAATTTCACCCTCTAAGCTTGTCTGGGATTTATTTGGGGTTTAACATCTGATCTTTATAATTTTTCTTTTATATTGTTGATATTAAAGTGCATTTTTTAGCATCAATCATGGGGTGCTAATTCAACTACTTAGATTGACCAAATATCAAATCCACCATAAGGAAAAAGGAATTTAAATAACTACGGTAGTGTATGTATGTTAGAATTTTAACTATATATCTTTAGATTAAAAAATGAAATCTTAATATTGGGACTATAAAACAGAGTTTCCTTTGGTTTCCATCCCATAATTCTAAGTTAGAAGACCTCATTTTGGTTCCTTTTGAAAGGTGTTGGGTTTTGGTTCGGTTTGGTTTTAAAGAGGTTGACCCAAGCTGTTTTAGTTTGACCTTTTTTATTTTGGATTTGGATAAAAATAGAATCTTATTAAATAAGATCTAAAATATATTATTGGTAGATTGCACAAATATTGACGGAAAATAGATCGAAAAATACTTCAAAGCGCGATTAGATCACTGTCTTGAAGACAATATTTGCCCCTATATGTAACGGGATGACGGCAAATTCGCCTTCAGGATATAATGAAGTCTCGGTGAAGCACCGATCTGTCACACACTACGTTGCACTGCAGAAAATAAAACACTGCTCTAGTAGACATACGAATATCGAGTACACAGATGTAAGATTCGAGATTTGCAAGTGATTCGAATCCCTCCTCTAACCTCTATTTATAACTTTCGAAACACCTTTTGAGGGTGGTTGTGTTTGTCGGTTTCTTGCAATCGAGGGCCCTGATCGATCCAATCAATGGTTACAAGGATCCGACGGTTCACATCCGAACAGTTACATCTTTTGGTCAACTGATTTGTCTGAATCCGGAATCCGACCATTTCCATGAACGGTCGGAAACTGCCTGGTGCACACATGCGTTGCACATGTGTGAAGTCAATCCGTGCTCAAGCGATGATGCGGTCGTGCGAAGTGCAAAGTGTGTCTTGAAAGCGCAATTGCGCCATTCGCACATCGCGCAGTGTGTCTTGAAAGCGCAATTGCGCCATTCGCACATCGTGCGCGTAGCGGCGAGCCGCCGCTATAAGCTCTTTACCTCTTTTCAAATCAAACAATATGAAAGGTAACCTTCCATATATATAGTATGAATTTTTCTTATAAAATAGTGAGGTGGGATAAAACTTTTGCAACACTTTAAGTGTTGTTAAAAACATCTTTTTCACATGGAACCAAAAATTTTAAAGAACCATTTAAAGATTTAGCAAAACTAATAAATAAAAAATATTAAATTAATTATAAATAAATATTATTAAAGTAATAAATAAATATCTTTTTAGTAAATATCCAACATATAGAGAATAAGAGTCCAAACTAAAATTGGAAGGTGGGACAGTTTTTGGAACGTGGGTTCTCTTTGGGTTGTTTAGTGTAAGTGAAAAACTTATTACTATAAAAGAAGAGTCCTAGTCTAAGTAGGAAATTAGATATGAATATTAGGCAAATTATAAATAAGTGAGTGATATTTTTGGATGTTTGGGGGTTTTCATAATTGAGATCTCCCTTGTGCGTGAAAATTAGAGAGAGAACTTGGGGTTTTATTTTGTATGTGAGTCTTGGTTTTTTGGGGCAGGGATATTTGTGATTCTTTTGTTTTAAGTAAGATTAGAAAATACGATTTTCATGGTTTGTAACTTTTATGAATCCTCTTTTTGATAGTGGAAACACTTTGTTTCACTGCCTCGTAGATATAGGCTTAAGCCGAATCACGTAAATTTTGTTCTTATTTGTGGTGTGATTATTTTCTACCTTCTTGTGATATTTATTATTTGGTTATTGATTGTCTTCTGTGCACATAAAAGTCATTAACGAAATTAAAAGTGCAAATTAAGAATTTATAGGAGTTTGTGCACAACAAAAGGACCTAATCTCCAGATCATAACCTTCATCCTAAATGAAGTTAGAAGATGAATCCCATTCCCCAAAAAACTAAAATCAAAAGAAGCCGCTGATAAATGTATTCTTGAACTTAGGCTGACACCATAAGAGAGAGATATGATAAATGTGTTCTTTGATTTCGAACTTAGGCCGAGGCGATAAGAGAGAGAGAGTATTCCATAGTGCTAATTCCTGACCTATTTTCATTAAGTGGTACCCTCTTCTCATAATGAGCTTACAAGAAGAATCCTAATCAGACTTAACTTTAAAATATAATCCTAACCAATCTAAGGCCCATTTGGCATGGCTTTGGAATCACCGCCGGCTGAGAAGCAATTTAAGTCCTGTTTGGCAACACTTTTTTAAAAGATACTTTTTACGTGCTATAAAGAGGTGTCACAAGTAGCTTCTAAAAAAAGCCTATCAAATATCAAAAATAGTGTTGTGAGAGAAAGAGCAAGCTTCTCAATACATAACTACTTTCATCTAATGGTAAATTGTGTTTTTCATGCAACATTTTTTTCTTAAAAAGTGCTTTTTGGGAAAGAGTTGTCAAATATCGCCTTAGAGTTTAGAAAATCGTTTGTCTTAAAAAATAAATTATAACTTATTTGCTTTTAAAAAGGTAAAAACAATCCATTTTCCATAAGCAAAGGAAACCCGCTTTCACAAGCGGGAATCTGAAATAGGACCTGAGCACCGAGCACATTGTCCTCGGGTCTCTTTCTCTCTCTCCAGCGTGAATATATTGTTTCTCTCTCCAACAATATCTCTCTATTGTGAACATATTGTTTCTCTCTCCAAAAATATCTCTCTCTCTCCCCTCATCTGTTTGTTCCCGCCACGTCTCTCCCTAGGATATTCTCTCTCCCCATCGAACAACTGTGTCTTGGAGCATCACTATCCAAAGTAGAGTGACAAATAACAAATTTAAGTACCAAAAAAATATATAGTGACAAATTTAGGCCAAAAATTCAACAAATTTTAGCACTTGTCAGAATTTTCGAAATTTCATTTATTTGGTGAAATTTAAAAAAAAATTAATTTTAATAATTTTTTGAATAAATATATATATATTTGAACTCCCCCAAAAAATTTCTCATAATTTATCCTAAACGAACTGAAACGGATCCCCAACGAAATATTGACGTAATCGAAATTTGTTTTTTTAAGGTCCTCTCTAATAAATGTTGGGTTGAACTTGTTGTAGGAGCCTTTTTTCAATATTTTTTTTTAATTGGTAAAAAGATATTTAAAGAAATCAAATGGTAAAGTGGCATGCTATGATACCGAGATAAATTTAGGGACCCTCTTGTACACCTTCTAAGATGTCTGATTTGAAAGCCAAAAAGTTGAGAGAAAGAGAGATCGAGTTGACTGTACGTCCAACAAATTTGCTTGATTTCCACACCATCTAAAATGGCACAATGGATGATCTTTGTCTAAGTGCAGTCAAAGGCCATACTGGGATTCAAAAGTTTTACAATGCTAAATAATTAATAGAGTGCTTTTAAATTCACCTACCATCTTTGAGTTCACTCAAGCCGAAACACATTGACTCCATTAAATCTATGATGAAGATTGTTTATCGTCCCAATCTTTCATATGATGGATCTTGAGATTATGGGCATATCATCAGACGGTCGATATTTTATTTCATGCGGTACACACTCAAAAAAGTGACCTTAAAATCAATTTTGAGCTTACACGTGATGTTAAAGTCACTTTTTTTAGATGTGTGCTATGTGAAATAAAGTACTGACCGTTTGATGGCACGCCCATGATCTCAAGATCCATCATGTGAAAGATTGGGAGGATAAACAATCTCCATCATCTTCTTCACTGCAGTCAATGTGTTTTAGCGTGGGTGAACTCAAAGATTTGGTGGGTGAATTTAAAAGTAGTCTAATTAACATCATGGAGATCATGCTTTGTATGCTCTTCTTTTTTTTTTTTTTTTTTTTTTTTTACCGTAGTGCTTTGTGGGAATAAGTTTAAAAAAAAATTGAGCGACTCCAAATAAAAAACTTGCAAACGAGATTTATATCGTGGCACATGATTAAAAAGAAGGGAAAATTTCTAAAAGGGAGCCACTACTTGCACTAGGAAATAATTTCTAAAAGGGAGCCGCTACTTGCACTAGGAAATGTGGCCGCCTCTACCAAAGTTAAAGAAAGATTTTGTATTTTAGGGACATGTGACATGTGAAAACACAATTTGGGTCATCTGATTTAAACTTCTTGATCTATAAATCCTTAGTGGATAAGATTGGAGCAAAACATGATATTTATTGTTATCAATCGTTGAATCAAATAATAGTCTTTGACTATATTTAATCACATGATGAAGATTATATTTCGTGCTAATCTTTTATACTTAATATCTTTAATTGTTGGGCTTCAAATTAAACGGTTTAGATGGTGTTTTCATGTAGCAGAGGTCGCCAAACTTATAAATCTTTGATTTAAATAGGGAGAAAGGGCAAAGTTTCTGAGTGCAAATAATGACTCTCTTTCTAAAATGTCTTTCCATTAATTTTTTTTTTTTAAGCTAAATTCCACCTAAAATTTTTTTACTATCTCACAAACCCAATACTTTGTTAAAAACTTTTTTATCTAAATACCCCCTTAATTAACCTTACTGAATATAAAAATATACGGGAAATTTACCTGATCGACCCTATCAGATGTACCTTTTACTACAGAGACCATATAGTTTCACCTTTACCCAAATTGACCAGCTCGAAGCCGAGTCGACCCTAAGGAGAATAAAAAGTCCATATTACCCCATTCTCTGACTTTCTTTAACCCAAATACATCCCCTTTTTCCTCATTTTAATTTGCGCTAAAGTTACAAAAAGTTAGAGGTGGTGAAGGTGACGACGTCTTCTGCCTCAGATCTGCTAACTGGAAGAAGAAAACAAAGGTTTGGGAGAAGAAGCTCCTGCATTTTGCCATTGGGAGTTGAAGATCCTGCAGTTTCCCATTCCGACGCGATGTATGTTTAGATCCAGTGTAAACCATATCGAAATAACTTTGAAAAAGGTGAATCGATATCGATTGTAAATAAATGCAGGAGCTGGTCGATTGTAAATATCTTTACATATATTTACTAGGTAAATATATGCAAAGAGTCGATATCGATTGCATAAAATCGTCATCGACTGTTAACACAATCGATATCGATTGTAAATAAAATCGATATCGACTGTTAATGCAATCATTACCGATTGCGTATCCAATCGGCACCGACTTTATAAATAATCGTTAACGATTGTGTTTCCAATCGTAATCGATTGAGTATCCAATTGATATCGATTTTTTATGAAGTCGGTGCCAATTAGATACACAATCGGCAACGATTGGATACGCAATCGGTAACGATTGGATACGCAATCGATTACGATTGGATACTCAATCGGTAACAAATAGATATCAGTTGTTTTGCTACCAATTTGTCATATTCATCCGTCTTATGACTTCTTTCTTCTCCTTCTTAAACAGGCGATGTTTGGTGTGGAAATTTCTCTTCTCTGTCACTTTGATGGCCATATGATGGTTTGTATCAAGGTGGCCGCCGAAGGGTTATTACAATTTCGACGGGTATATCTTATGAACAGTTCAGAAGGTGAATTTCTGCTGTCAGTTTTGCAAGAGCAGATCAAACAATTTCCACAAAGTTCTCTATGAAGATAGTGAACACCCCCTGTGCTTGCCGACATTTTGGATTCGGATGATTTGGCCACCTTATTTTCGTTTTATAAATCCGGGTCGGACATTATAAAGGTATTCATCATTAAAGAACCATCCTCCTTCTGATTCGAAGCTGAACAAGTACTTCTAGGTGGGACTGATTTTGTGAGTAACCATTCCTTCCAGCCATGTAAGTTTGAGGAGGAAGGACTTACATATGATACTATTCAGTTAGGTGATGACGGCGATTTTGCGGCAAACATATCCACCATGAAGACAATTATTGATCTAAATCATGCCCCAGTTGAATCATTTGATGACCCACTATAAAATATGCATGAGGCACATTGTAGTCAAGAGTTACACTACACGTCTCTAAAAGTGGGGGATGAAGACGATTTTCATCATATCTTTTCCGGTGGATTCACAACTTGGATGACTCACGAATTATGTTCTACTATGCTATCAATGGGGATTAACGAAGGAACTCAACCCTATTTTCATACATATAATCACCCCTTCAGTGAAGGGACTAGTCAACCATGTCAGAACTCGTTCGGTGAAGGGCTTAGTTAGCCATGTCATGACTCGTTCCGTGAAGGGCCTAGTCAACCACATCAGAACCCCTTCAGTGAAGAAGGATCTAGTGAACCACCTCAAAACACTGCTGGTGAAGAGAATGTCGAAGATTATGATGATGAACTGGATGAGTTTATAAAAGAGGATCCAAAATGTTTTACGAGGGGCATTGATAATCCATTAGTAGATGGAGCTTACGAAGTGTCACAGACATCGGACGAGTCTTCCGATCAAGAGGTGGAAACCAAATATCGAAATTGGACGTTTGAAGTTGGAGAGATCTTCAGAGATAAATAAACCTTTCAAAGAGCATTGAAAGAGCACGCGGTGGAGAAAAACTTTTAAATTCGGCCTTTGAAAACTGCTAATTATCGAGTGACAGCCGCATGCTACGAACCCGATTGTTCATGGCAAATACATGCGTCTAAATTAACTGGGCTCGACACTTTCCAAAGCAAGACGTTCAATAGTACTCACACATGCGGGGTCACTAAGATCGGACCGCACGGTCACCGTAATGCAACAATCTTGTTCATAGCAAATTTTGTACGTGAGAAACTTATATAAGGATTCAACTACACCCCGGCGTCGATAATATTTGATATTGCAAAAGTTTATAATGTGCAAATCTCATATGCTAAGGCTTGGAGGGGGAAAGAACTTGCCTTTAATGATATTAGAGGCAGTTGGGAACGACAATTTGTAGATTTACCAGCCTACGTGAAGGAGATGGAGAGGGTAGATCCTAATGTACGAACATCCTTTTAACTAACGCTTGACGGTAAATTTTAAAGATTTTTTGGAGTTTCGGCCCGTGCATTGAAAGCTATCGTAATACACTTCGTCACACGCTGCTTGTAGATGACACACCTACGGGGACATTACGAAGGGATCCTACTTATTGCCTCGGGGCAAGACGATAATGGCCATATATTACAGTTAGCATTTGCCGTCGTCGAATTAGAAGAAGAGGATACGTGGATGTGGTTTCTTGAACGAGTAGGTGCGTTCGTGATCGGTGAATTTACCGAAGATTTCATTTTTTATCACAGATAGGTCGAAGGGTTTAATTAAAGCGGTCAAACATATCTTCCTTAACTCACACCACAACTATTGCATGCGACATATGACACAAAATTTGCAACACAAGTATCCCAAGAACAATGTGAAGGATTTATGGTGGTGCACCGCGCGTGCATATTCAGTAGAGAAATGTGATTATTTTATTAATAAAATGAAGAAAGATCCAGCTAATCCTGAGGCCGTAGAGTATAGTTTGAAAATAGACCCAAAGCATTGAGCACACGCACATATGAAAGGAAGGCAATATGATTCTCTGACTACGAATAATGTCGAAAGCTTAAACAGCGTATTAAAGATAGCTCGAGAGAGACCAAATATCGACCTAATCAGAACTACCAGAGAGAAAGTCGCCGATCATTTTCAAAAGCGCAGACAAATATCTGAGAAATGGACCACCATACTCTGTCCAAAAGCAGACGAGCACATGAAGAAGGTACTGTAATGGGCCGGTAGGAAGATAGCTCAACCATACGGGTGTGATCAATTTCAAGTCAATTCCAGAAATTTCATTCATCACGTCGACTTGGAACAGAAGACATGTATTTGCCGCCGTTGGCTTATTCATGGCTTGCCTTCCTCTCATACCATGGCAGCTATCAATCGGAGAAGTTATGATTACCATAACTTCTGTGAGAAGTGGTTTTTCACTATTTGCATTAGACAAATATACGACGAACAATGACTTCCCACCCTCGATAAAAGCCAATGGGCATTCCAAGCTGAGTAATTGCCTGAAAATATGAAAGCAAGTCAACCGTCCGAGAAAGAGAAGGATAAGGTCTAAGGGTGAAGTTAGGGCCCTACAGTGTGGCAGGTGCAGTGAGTATGGTCACAATCGCAGGAGTTACACGACAATTGCCCATGGGTTGATACAGTACAAGAAGTTGGCTAAATACTCAACTACACCCCACAGTCCACTAGCTGTAAATTTCCCAAAAAATGTAAAGTGTTGATAGATAGCCTTGGTGAAAATTGGGTTTGACTTGTAACTTCATTGGAATTGTATCCAACCTGACGAATTTAAGGCAAGCTTGGTACTCTTAAGAATTTTCGAAACGTTTTGTCACAGAGAGTCGATATCGACTGTAAATACGGTCGATATCGACTGCGAATATAGTCGATGTCGATTGCTTCTGCAATTGACAACGATTGCGTATGTAATCGACAACGATTGCGTATGCAATCGACAACGATTGCTTCTGCAATCGACTGCTTGAGCACTCTTTAATAAAGTCTGCGACAAGCCCAAAACCCGCCTAATGTTAACCAGCCGATATAAAAATTAAAATTTTACATACTTGAGATTATAAATTAAAAAAAATAATTATTATTTTATAATTAAAATTTAAAATTTTCATTTACAAATATCCTTGAATGTTCTAAGATACAACTACATACAATTTTAACTTTTGAAAAAAACTAGGGTGCTATTGCATCAGTTGTAAGTTCTTCATCGGTGGCTCTCTCGGCTTCTCCATCGACAGTAAATTTAGCGAGGGCTTGGCCAATTTCTGTCCTGATCTGACTCATATTGCCTTGACTGAAGTCAAATTTCTTCCCCAACATGAAGTACTCTATGTACTTCAAAACAAATACCCCACAGTCCCAATCATTGCTTTGTTGGGGCATGAATTTGACCCTGCAATCAGAACTTGACCACGGATAGGTCCCAGCGTCCAATGCAGTGGAGTCTCCGTGTACATGTAAAAGCGCAGGAAGATATTTAGTCTGTTTTGAAAAGTGTAATGTCAGATAATGTTTGATAAAATAAGCTACTTAAGATAAGCAGAAAAAATATCTACAGATAATGTGTGATCGATTGCCCAAACAATCGACACCGATTGCATAATCAATCGTTAGCGATTGTATAAGCAATCGTAGCGATTGTATAATCAATCGTTAGCGATTGTATAATCAATCGTTAGTGATTGTATAATCAATCCTATTTGACTGCTTACGTAATTGTATTCTGAGGGCGAGATTAAATAAGCGTAAATTAGAAATTAATTTATTTGAAGGTGTGGACAATTCTTTCCAGGAGGTTGATTTGTAGTGGATACTTATCCTTCGAGTGCCTATCTAAAATTGGATCAACGATCATTACCGATCGTTCTAAAACCTTAACGATCGCAAGGGTCCAATGTAAAGGATCGTGACTATGGACTGGGATAAATATCTTAAATGAATAATATATTAGAGGACACAATGGTAAAAATTATAAATAAAGTTTACAGAGACCGTAATGTACCGTGTTGCATTGGTGAGCCCACAGATCCCTCAACCTATTGAAGAAGTTTTGGAGCACCTTCTTGCCTGGGTTGGTTTCTTCCTTAAGGGCAGCCCACCGTTCAATTTGTGTGGCCATCGGTTGGCGGTTGAGTTTTTCAGTATCAACAAAGAATCTGAAATCGTTATAATCCATGACGATATATGACAAACCGGTGGGGCTCATCAGGAAGAATTTATCCCCAACTTCAGGATGAGCAGCGTCATCCATGACTTCCAAAAGTCTTAGGTAGGCTCAAATTATCTTAAAGATAACAAATTTCAGTAATTGACACACACTTCATTCATTATCGATTCTATACAGAGTTGGTATCGACTATTAAGACAATCATTAACGATTGTCTAGATAGTCGGTATCGACTGCTCGGACAATCGTTAACGATTGTCTAGATAGTCGGTATCGACTGTTAAGACAATCATTAACGATTGCGTAGAGAGGCAGTATCGACTGTCAAGACAATCGTTATCGATTTCCTAGACAATCGGTATCGACTGTTAAGACAATCGTCATCGACTGTGTACACAATTATCATTGATTGTGTAAACAATCGCGATAGACTATCTGGGCAATCGTTCTATTTTTTTAATCAGTCGTTACTTTTAGAAAATTTGAAAAGAAAATAACTTTGGAAAGAAAGCATTAAGAAATTGAATATGAGAGATTTGGTTACTTATAAAATTGTCTAAGTATGTCGGGTCTTCCAGACATTTGAACATATGCATCCGGAGTGTATAATCACCCACGGAGCTTACGTAGATGCTGCATGAAACATAACGGCCAAGTTTTAATTCAAAACGAAATTAACTTATAACTAACAACTTACTATTATCGTAAAAACGGATAAATTCGTAATATATGTAACTTACTCGGCATCCTTTTCGGGAGCTGTCTAGATGGCATTCATGAACCTCTGCTCATTTGTCAGCTCAACCGTAGGAGGGGGCATCGTTTCGGTTGGTAATTTTTTTATTGTCTTCTTTTTTCCTGTCCTAGGCTTCAAGGCAACATGTTTGGCTTTAATCCTAGGCCTCAGGCGAGCATCTAATGGTTACTCAGATTGCTCATCACCAGTCGGACCACCCTTATCATCATAATCGTGGGATTGGTTATCAGCTGCTGCCAACTCTTCTTGCGCAAGAGGAGTTGGTGCCACATCTGCTGATCCATGGTCGGCTGGACCAGCAGGTTCTGGTCCCATATCGGCAGTGAGAGACACTTCCGATAGCAACTTTGAAACAGCACCATCCTGAACATCGAAAGACATAAAATTGATAAATAAGAAAAACTGAGAATATAATGACCTCTAAAAATAATATAAATCGATTCCGAATCTAAACCGATCGTAATTACAATTGATACCGATCATATTTACATTCGGTACCGATCGCCTAACAATTGCATTTACAATCGATAACGATTGCATTTACAATCGATAACGATTGCACATACGATCGGTATCGATTGCACATACGATTGTTATCGATTATAAATGCAATCGCTATCGATTGTACATACGATCGTTATCGATTAAAAATGTAATCGCTATCGATTGTACATACGATCGGTAAAAAATCGAATCAATAAAAATCGAATTAAACTAAAGCAGACTACACTGCCAATCATACCTTTGGTGTCACCTCCATGATCGTTTGAAGGAGTTCTATAATTTTTCCTTGCTCTTTCCGGATCAACCCGTTGAAGTGATCCGCTGTTTGCAATTGAACATCCCTTGAAGTGAGCCGTTCTTCAAAGGAGTTGCATTGTGTCCGAAGGAGCCTATTCTCCTCCACTAACCGCTTATTCCCTTCCACCAATTGGTTAACTAACTCTTCCAAATGGTTGACTTTTTGGTTGAGTTTCAAGTTATCCAACTCCAAACCATCAATCCTCCTCAACAACTCTTGATCAGAGGAGGTTGGTGTACTGCTGTTTGTCTTCGTGGCGACCCTTTTAGGCCAGTCTAATTAGACTTGGACCTCATCTGACGAAAGAGCCTTCGTCAGACGTTGTTTGGTCCTCAAATTCTTTCTCTTTAATTTCTTTGACTGGAATATTTCTTTTCTTCTTGGGCCGCAGATCAACTTCCACAGCTTTCTTAACCTCCTCAACCTCTTTCCTCTTCCCCCCAATTTTCCTCCCAACAGCTTTTAGAACCCGCTGATAATCCCTTACGAGAGGTATGTCCAACTCAAAGGTAATGGGTTCGAGGGGAGCGTAAATCTGTTACGAAAATGGACAGATTGTAAAATAACATAGAAAAATTACAGAAATTGAAAAATCATTGTAATATAACGACTGCTTAACGAGTGGAAACTGATTCCATTTACAGTCGATATCGATTGTGTAGGAAGTCGATACCGATTGTGTTGGAAGTCGACACCGATTGTGTTGGAAGTCGACACCGACTGTATAGGCAGTCGACACCGACTACGTAGGCAATCGATATCGATTGCTTAATCAATCATCCGATTTCGTAGTCAGTCGTTTCCGACTACGTAGGTAATCGATATCGATTGATTTGGTAATCGGAATCTTCTACATTACTCTTTAAAGCTCTTATAAATTTACCTTTACAAATTTGAATTAGTTAAAACGACATCATACCTTGCTATCGACCATTTTCGCAAGAGTGTAGCCTTTATTCCTCGTTTGGGGCTTCTCCGCCCACTTCAACAATCGGGGGAAAGGGTTTAGCATTGACGTTCTTTGAGGTGAGACGTCAGGCAGCATCTCATAGGTCCACCACTGAAGTACATACATACAGCCATAAATATTATACGGCTTAAGGGCTTTAACGTTGTCGGCAGTATTTCTATTTGTCACGCCCTTCTCTATATACTCTAGCAAGTCTTTGAAGACGTAGAGACTCCACGGGGTTTTTTTGAACTTTTCCACGTCATCGACGAGTTCAACGTGGGCTTCCGACAATTGAAGATGCGACCCGAATAAAAGAAATGTACATAGAACAAAAAGAAGAGTCAACTTAACGAAGTCGTCATCACTTTGCGCTAGCCTCAATCCACTATCAATATGAGACTGAAGAATTTTTTCGGTCGGTAGCTCTCGAAAATATTTGTATCGAATGATTTCCACTTCAGATGCTTTAATGGAAGGGGAATACTGTTGGGGTTCAACAACCACAAGGCCCAGTATTAAGGCAATGTCCATCTCCCAAAGATAGACATCTCTCCTTCCGATTCGAAAGTTGTTCTTCTCAACCCAAAAATTTAACATGGCATCCACAACATCTCCACCAAAACTAACACCCTGTGGCATTTGAAATATTCCCCCGAAAACTGATGCACTTAGCATCTCCTTCCGCTGCGGGCTAGCGTCTTCGTAAATCCTCGAAATGCCAGTAGGAGAACATTTGCCAATAGCACGTTGTACAACCATTTTGCCGACTTCTGTATATAAACTGTAATAAAACTGAAAGAGAATGTTTATAATCAGGGTATAATCAGGCTACATAAAAAATCACTGATTCCCTAAACAATCGTCATCGACTGTTTACACAATCGTCATCGACTGTATACACAATCATCATCGACTGTTTATACAACCGATATCGATCGCATTAACAATCGATCGTATATACAATTATCCAATTTCTTTTCCTTTTTTCTTCTTTTTCTTATTCTTTTTTTTTTTCATTTTCATCGTTATCAAAGGGTTCTGGATGGTGGTGGGTCCTCCCATACAGGATCGAACTTGATTGGGTTATAGTAGGTTTTAAGGTATTTTATCGTCGTCGTTTGACATTGGAAAATATGGGGGCTGGTAGGGATAATAGGGAAAATCATTTGCTGGTGATGATGGAAAATCATTTGCTGATGATGGTGGAATACTTTTAGGGATAATATCGCTATTGATTGTATATGCAATCGCTATCGATTGCATATACAATCGATACCGATATTATCCTTAATGATTTTCCACCATCACGAGCAAATGATTTTCCCTATTATCCCTATCAGCCCCCATATTTCTCAATGTCAAACGACGACGATAAAACACGTTAAAACCTATTATAACCCAATCAAGTTCGATCCTGTATGGGAGGACCCACCACCACCACCATAACCAGATCCTCTTCAGTTCCTTTGGGAGGAAAACGATGAAGTAATGAAAATTTTGGTGAAATTGATATCGATTGTATATATAATCGATAACGATAAAAATTACTACAAAATGGACACCGACGAAAGAAGAAGAAAAAACTCAATAGAAATTAATGTTAATTTACTAGCTACTTACAAGTTTGGTAGCTTGAAGATTGAAGAACGGAATGCTAGTGACTCTCGATCGCCTCTCCACCGACTTCGAACGAAAAAGTAAAAAAGTAAAAAGGTAAACAGTGAAGGGTTTGGTGAAGGCGGCTATTTATTACACTGGGGGTAAATCCGATATTTCCTAAAGGTGGAAGATGGCTCGGCACGCAGCGGGTCGATTTGGGTAAAGGTGAAACTATAGGGTCTCTGCAGTAAAAGGTACATCTGATAGGGTCGGTGAGGTAAATTTCCCAAAATATACTTATTTTTTCGATTTTCGTTCTAACCAAATCTGCAATGTGTTTTTTTTCCACTAGGTTTGGGAAGCAATTTTGGCAACTAAATATTCATGCACCGCAATTGATGGTTCCATTGCTCACACCATTGACTGCCTTAAATATGATGATAGAGGTCTATTTTTATCCCCATCTTTTACAAATTAGATCTTAAGATAATTTCCCATATATCAGACAGTCAAATGTTGATTACATGTGACACACATCCCAAAGTGATCGTGATCATGGAATACAATGGTGCACTCTGATCACATATATGTGTCACGTAGAATCAACATCTGACCGTCTGATATATGAGTCATTATCTTAAGATTTAATGTGTGCAAGGATAAGACGAAAAAAGTACCACCTCTAGCATTTGATTCAAGGAAGTCTAACTGTGTGGGTGATGTAACCATTAGTTGTGCTCTAAATATATTTGGCTGCCGAAATCGCTACTCTTTTCCAATAAAGATTCAAATAGGTTATGGGTTCCTTTATTTACCAGCGAGACGATTCGTCCCTTCCAACGTGGAGTTTCACTTGCTTAAACCTTGAACCAAAAGATGGGACATGCTTGCTGGGTATAGATTTACTGTAGAAAGCATGCCTTAAAATTTGCATTGAACCTTAAATATAATATACTATATATATAAATTTTTTTATTTTTTATTTTTAAAAATTGAAAATATTAATTATTGTTCAATCAGTGTAGAAGCCCATCATTCTTGATTGTGACATTGATGGGCCCAAAATCATACCAACCAGATCATTCTTATCCCGCTGCAGATGAAATCGATTGATCATATAATGAAGCAATCTTTGTTACTTGTTACTTGTTTGTACAAGATTTGTGCGACATTGACATACAAGGAATTGTTCAAATCAACAACCTTTTCAATGTTATTTGGACAAAAAGTCTTGTATTCAGGATTACTCATCTTATGTGCCTACCTACCTATCAAATATTTATTTATAAACATTTGACTAATGGTGACTAAGAAGCGGCCGGCTGGCCGGCTCGGCTCCGGCCCGAAAATCCTCTTATAAACCAGCAGGAAGAGAGGACAAATTGCGTAGGTCCAAGACCGACTCATTGTTACCCCTAGATTTGATTATTCTGGGAGAAATCATCATTTAGGAAGTGTCATTGTGTCACTTAATCTCATCAAAAGTTGACTTCCACATATTACAAGGCTCCAAAATTTGTGACTCTTGTATGTATCTCCGAGCTCCAATACCGATATATATCAATTGATCATATGTATTGGTTTTTGACGAATCGGTCCATAAATTCAATTTATTAACTTGGTCTTCTCCCAACTTGATACGTATCGGTTGTTTTGCCCCTTGATGTTGCCTCTCACCTACTTAGTGGTGACACCATTCTTATCCTTTAAATGACACACACACATATATTACCAAACAAAGGAATTATGCAAAACGAAAGCACATTCTCAAAGAGATTCCAAATTACACTCTTGGGTACACGTTTTATTGTCTTTACACCATTCACAATCCATAAAAAAACAAGTTATTTTCTCCCTCAATTAAGACACACAAATCTTTGTTTTCACCTCATAAAATACAAAGAAAAGACACTTGGAAAATAGTAAGAAGAAGCTGAAGGTGAGAAGAGACAATTCATGGATGCATGGCTGACTAGGGCTCAATCTCTCTACTGTCTCTATCTCAAAAGAGAGGGCAGTGGAGCCGTGGCGTCGGGACCCCAATGAGCCTCACGGCCTTGGGTGCAGTCAGGCCGTACATATCATTCATATCGAGCTCGCTCGGCTTCATACCGTCGGGCAAAGTCCAATTAAAGCAGTGGAGGAGTTGGGCGACGCATAATTCTAGGGCATAGAGGCCTAATTGCATACCGGGACACGATCGCCGCCCCGATCCAAATGGTATAAATTCGAAGTGAGCCCCTTTGAAATCTCGGGCTCCCTCTTCGGTGAACCTACTAGGCTTAAAAGTATCGGCGTCTTCCCACTCCGTCTTGTCCCTTCCAATCGCCCATGCGTTCACCATTACCCTTGTTCCGGCCGGAATTGAGTACCCACTGACGACACAGTCCTCGGTGGGTTCGTGGAGGAGGAGAGGGATTGGAGGGTGGAGACGTAGAGTTTCCTTCATCGCACATTTTAAGTAGGTGAGCTTGTCGAGGTCACTTTCATGGACTTTGCGGTCTAAGCCCACCACCTCCACTAGCTCCGCTTGTACCTTTTTCAATTCTTCAGGGCGTTTCATCATTTCTGCCATGGCCCATTCGATTGCCGATGCCACCGTCTCGGTACCCCCGAACATAACATCCTGTGAATCGAACAAATTGAATAAAAGAATCCGATGTAATCACTAAGAATTAACATATATACATATATGAATCAATCTTATGAATATAGGGGTAGAGTGCCCGGCCAAGACAGATTATATATTGAGCATCACATTAGGTGCTACTTGATCACTGATCCCTTGGTGCGGGCAAGGTGACCGGGAAGTATATATATAAATTTATGTATAGGGCGAATGGGCAAGGGCAAATTTGATTTTATATTTCTTAGGCTGCATATGGCATAGCTCTTTGCTAGCCCCTTCCTTAACAGAGTTCGCCGGCTTTAGTTGGTTCCCATTCTCTTTTCTAACTCCATGTAAAGGAGGAATTAACTGATGTAACAATAACCTCCCTGCTCTCTACTAACTCCCTACCAGAGTAAATAAAATCTGCTTGGGCAAGGAGTGAAATCTGCTTGGGCAAGGAGTGAGTAGAGAGGAGGGATGTGGCATAGAGCAATGCCATACGCAGCCTTAGAGTTTCAAATTCCATACCATGATTATGGCCTTGATATTATCTCTTGTGAGTTTGATGTCATCTGATTCTCCTTCACCGCCCTTGGCGTTTGGGGGTGCTTCACTGAGGTAAGTGAGGAGATCATCAACCATATCGGTATCTTCATCTTCGCTCCTCTTCTCCTTCTTGCTCATGTGATCGTCAATGATGATGTCGATGAATCGATCAAGGCTTTCACGGGCCTTGACAAGTCTCTTGTTAAGGCCCTGAGGATCAAACCACTGAAGCTGAGGGTAGAAATCACCTATATTGAACGCACCAAACAGCTTCGAAAACTCCTGCATAATCGAAACGAACTCATCCTGGCCCTCGTGCGAATTCGACCCGAAAGCCGCACGGTAGATGATGTTCTTAGTGAGATTAAACACAAGCTCGCCGAAATTTAATGGCGTGCCGGCCTTACCTGCAACGATGCGTAGAGTAGACTCGACCTCATCGCGAACTGAGGCCCATGACTCGGCCCTCTTCCGGCTGAAGAGCTTCATGACACAAAGCTTCCTCATTTGCCGCCAGAAGGGGCCGTAGACCGCAAAGGCCATGTCCGCTCGGTCGTAAGTGAGGTACCGGATGGCGTTATTCGCAGGGCGGCTCGCAAACTTGTTGTCTTGTACTTGTAAAATCTCTTTGGCCATTTTGGGAGTGGAAACGGCGACCGTGTGGAGGCGGCCGAGCCGAAGATAGACTAGGCCACCGTAGCGGTCAGCGAGCTTGGCTAGGCCACGGTGGGTTAGTTGGTCCATCATCAACATGTTGCCTATTATGGGCAATGGGCGAGGCCCAGGCGGGAACCCCAGCTTTCGCGACCGCCCCTTGGTTACCACCGCAATCCAGAGAAATACAAGAGACAGAAAGAAGATGAGTAGAGTTGGGACTTGTTGAAGGAGAGAGTCCATAGCTACCATTTTTCTTGTTTGCTCTCTCTCTCTGTCTCTTGGCCTTTTGGTTACAAGTAGAAGTAGGCTCGGGCTCATTATATACACATTTGGGTGGGGTGGGGTTTACCTTTTTTTGAAAATTGTTTTCTTCTTTGGCTACCCGTTGAAATTTTGATCGTTTCTTCGTTTACTCTATTAAATGTGGCTCCGCGGCTTCATAAGGTTATGAAGAATTCAGATGCTGTCTTTACAGAATATTAGGGCCATGAGATTCGTGGAATTTACCATATATGGAATGGATGAGAGTCGATCTCGCATTCAAATCTTAGAGATATATGTTTACACTGAACTTGGTCATTTTATATATATTTGCTCTATTTACCATTTTTATACCTACAGTCATTATCATTTTGATAGGTATCTTTTTTCTCTAAATATGGCAGATTGTAATTAATTAAAAATAAGGTGGTATAGGGTGTTAAACATGCACAATGAAATCAGTAGGATGAGGAAGCAGTAGCAACCACGGGTTAGTCTCATATGCCGTGTAGGGTTGTCAAAGGGTCGAGCTTCAGCCCGTGCCTGGCCTGGCTTGGGTCAGGTTTGGGCTGAATTAAAAAAGCCAATCGAGCCCGAAAGAACTTGAGTTGAGCCTGACCCAATTTCTATCTGGGTCGGGGTTGAGCCTAAATTTTAGAGTAAAAATAATCGGGCCAATTAAAACACAGCCCGATCTGAATAAGCCCGATTTTTTAAATGGGAAAAGCCAGATTGGCCTGACTCTGGCTTGGCCAGAATCCGTCTCAGGTTGGATTTGTGCTTAAATATAAAGTGACAGCAAGAATGTACTCGGGCCGAGCCTGGCCCAATTTTCTATCCAGGACGGGTTTGCGATTAAAGAGTAGGTTGCAAATAATCGGCCTATAAAAAACCCGGCCAAAACCTGGACTGACTCGTTTGTAGTGCCACGGAAATCACTCTTAAATGGGCTTGGCTCAAGTTGGGCCTATTGAAAAATTATAAAAATGGGGCGTAGAGACCAACCGTTGACGTGCCCCCGATCCTAATCGAGATCATGATCACGTGATGGAAAATTTGAAATGAATAAAAATGGCTTGTCTTTCAAATGTGCAAACGTGAGTTCGAGTTCAGAGAGCAGCTACTTTGTATCTAAAAAGCTAGAGGTCAGATATGTATCTCGTCCTTCCTTCCCATCCTCCGGTACTTATGGGACCAGGGAGCCATTACTTGCACACGCTTTTCAAGTGATTGCACAGATTGTGCAAAATTTAAAAGAAAGACTTGCAAGTTTGACGACTTTTACTATGTGAAAACACCATCTAAGTCATTTGATTTGAAGGCCATGATTTAAAGATATCAATTGCAAAATATTATAACAAAAAATAATTTTCATAAGTTGATTAAATGGAGTCAAAGGCTGTATATAATTCAACAGTTGACTATAATAAATCATATGACAAGTATTGTGTTTTGCTCCAATTTTATGTACTAGAGATCTATTGATCATGACTTCAAATCAGACGGCCCATATTGCATTTTTATATATCACATGTCCCTAAAATATCAAGTCTTTAATTAAATTCGGTACAATCACTTGAAAAACGTGTGCAAGTAATTGCTCCCGACTAAAAATGATTAATGGTGTTTTAAAATTTTTAGAATTATATAAAAATTTAGGGTTAGGAACTTGTCACAATAGGAAAGAAGCATAATGAGAGCGAAAAAACAACTGAAAAAGCAAATCTTGAAACTTTTTTTTAGTGATTTGAGTTTTTTCGTAATTCTTTAACTATAAAGAAAATAAGTTTTTAATATAAGAAATAAAGAAAATTAATTAAAATAAGCATCAATTTTTTTTAAGTAATTGAATATATATATATCTGATAGGAAGTCGTCATATTGGAAAATGATATTTCCTCCCCCTTTGTCCTTTTTCACTAATGAAAAAAAACATGCTAATGCAACACGGCTATAATTTTTTTTTGTTTTTTATTAGATCGTCAACCCCGCATAATTATATAGGGACTAATAAGCAATAAAATTTTAAATTGATTTGAATATAATTATATAAATATAAGTAAATCTTACTCCACCTTGTTTCTATATTATCCAAAGAATTGGTCTTAGGTACCCGACTTGATCACTGTTGGAGGAGATCAAGTCAATCACCTTTTCCCCAATTGGTCAAACCGCGACAAGCCTTTATGAGCATGAAATCCGTGAAGGTATATGTTTCATTTGTTATTAACTATGCACTCAAGAATATATTTGTGGTGCATCTTCCAAATGTGGCGGCAGCCTGGTAGGGAAGATTACCTAATACCAACTTTCGAATTCTCTATTAAATATGATGGGGTAGCTTTAAAAGCACCCACCAAATCTAGTTGGGCACATACATTAAAAATCATTGATTGTAACCTCTGAACTTTCACCCAATTATCAATAACAACGCACCTAGACTATTAATGTCACGACCCGAAATTCTACCCTATCCCGAGGGCTTAGAATTTTGAGTTATAACTCGCACATATCGCGGATATGCTAAGCGGACATACACTTAATCAGAGTTCTCAGGCAATAATGATTCCACGAAATCCGTGAAATCCAATAAATAAGGTGGAATATAAATGCAATCATAAATACTGAATAAGTGTGATAAAATCACAATCCACCAATAAAATATAAATCCAGTCGGAGACAAATCCAATAAAACAAACTACAAAGTCCGCAATACTAGTATCAATAGAACTCAATACCAAGTTCACAATGATCAGTAACCGGCACTCGAATCAAGATCAACACTGTAGTCCTCCTGATAACCGGCAGCGTCGCCCTCCAAAGGCTCCTGATACTCAACGCCTGCGGGATCAATGAAATCAGCGTCGGCGAGATCTAGATGGCTCGCGCCTATTCCACCAGCGTAATCACCTGCAACTGTTAGATTATTGTGGGATGAGTTTACTCAGTCACGTAAACTCAGTGGGATATACCACCACTCCACCCCATACTACTCGGGCGCATTGTGGGTGCATCTTATGAGTGATAAACATAGTATCTCAAAGTAGATAACAAAAGAAAGACAAAATCACATGCATATCGTAAAACTCATATCGTATCATAAATGTAAAACTATGATCTAGACACTCATATCCTAACGTACCTTACCATATCTCATAACATAGCATACCATGTCTTATTATCATTCTCGCACATACGTCTGTATATCGCATGAGCGTAACTAACATACTAGTAAAATTCTAAACGACTTGTGCCAGAGTCGCTGCTCGAGCTACTATGGGAGGGTCAATATAGTATCATACCACCATATTATAACGCCCTTGTGCCATACTCATACTCCACCACTCAACCAATGGGGAGACATAATGGTCAAACTTACTTATAACATACTCATACTCATAATCTCTCCCAGAGATCCGTCTTGGCTGAAAGATATTGTTGCCCTTACGGTGGCTACGCAAAGAACGACACGTAATGAAACTTAAGTTCTTTATCTTTTACTGGCCTACACAGCGATGTCTTATTATCGTACTCGTATCATAACTTATCTTATCTCATATTCATATCTTATCATACTTTTATATTTAATCTTAGGACAAACTATAGTGAGACAACTTTCCTAATTCACGCTTCCCAAGAAAAATGTTCAGTAGTAACCTGGATGTACTTCGTGTGATAGTTTATACTACTATAGAGGTGTTGCATCCGTACATGGATGCCAATATTCTGAGTTTCACGTGACCGTAAAAGAAATCTCACCACAGCTAAGGCTAAAAGCCCGATTCTCGTATCATATCTCATATCTTATCCTCTCGTATTAAAACGCGAGGTGATAGGATCACTGTATATGCTACCGTATACGAAGTTACACTGAATTCACACTCACCCGATTCGTCATGGGTCCCATTCCACCATGAGTTGAAAGGCATGTGAATACGGTGTATTCCTCACTTCGATACCATCTCAGTGAGTCACCACGCCCAAGCGTAAGCATGATCTCATACACTCTCGTACATATGTCCTAACTTACTTATAACTCATATAATGTAATTCAGATGAAAATACAGAAAGTCAGACGAATAAAAAGATTTATATTAGATTATTTTATATTTTTATATATTTATATTTATTTACACACATTCTAATACAACATAGAATAGGATAATTATAAGTGTATTCTCGATAACAGAAAAGTCGGGGTTCGATGTTCACAAGGTATCGAATTTCTAACACTTCATGTTATCGAAGAGGTCACGTTGAAGCGATAAATTGATATATATATATATATAATAATAATTAGATAATTAAATTAAATGGTATTTATAATTATTAAGTTATGATTTATCATGACTATCGATCGAAAGACCTTACGATATAATATACACAAGAACTTTGGTCATGAGAATTAGGAAAATAATATTAAATTCGAATAGTCTTGAGTCGTTCAAAATTAAACCCAACTTGTTACTCTATTTTGACCTCTAAAACGTCAGATTCGTGAAATGGCTATTTCACACAAAGTTGTAAAGCTCGCTGTCTTCTTTCCAATGTCGTAAGAATCACATTAATCCGAGGTCGGAGTAAAATGATATGGCCACAATATCGGGACAGGTGCATCAATGATCGCGAGCTCAGGTTCGTGGACGCGAATTTGAGTTCGTAGCCGTGAGTTCGGACCTGAAACTTCAAGATAGTACAATCTATTATTCATTTAAATAAAATAAAAATATAATTTAATTTTTAGACTTAATTAATTTTAAATAAATAATAATATAACTTGCAACAATAATATATATTATTATAGTCTCAGTAGAAGGATAAATTTATAACTATATAGATTTAGAAATAAATAATATCAATATGATATTATGCCAATTAAATCAATCTATCAAATTCATAAATATTAGAATTTAATTAATTTTACAGATATAAAAGAGGAAGTAAACATATTAAATATGCAGACCTAATATAAGGTAAAATATTAATGGCTCAAACAAAAGAGATTCTTGAAAAGAAAAGAGAAAAAACATATAAACCCAATTTACAGTTCATGCAATTTGAATATAAAAATAAAATACTAAACATGCAGATTTACCATACTTAAAGATATTCATGTTTAATTAGTATGTAGATTTAAAAGGAAGTAGACATATTAAATATACAGACCTAATAGAGTGTAAAATATTAATAGCCCAAATAAAAAGGTTCTTGAAAAGAAAAGAGAAATAACATATAAACCCAACTTACAATTATACAACTTTCAAGGGAAATCATAATATTAAACATATAGGTCTATTAATTTATGAGATATTTGGGTTTAAATAAGATTTTTAAATCGGTCGATGCGCGATCGAACGCATCCTACGCGACGGGATCTGAGAAGAACAAGATGGATTGATGAGTACCCACCTCTTGAAGCGTGAATGAAAGATCAACGGTGATTCGGGTTGAAAAGGTCGATGCCCAAAGCGTCGGTTCGTCTAAGTCTTGAGAGAAAATAATTTCTGATTATGAAGAGTAGAGAGCTTTTAAAGTTTTATTTATAATGGTATAAAATTTTAGGTCAACTCTAATTAACACTTTTCGTAGAAGATTTAATAGAATAGGAGATTTTTACACGAATAAGAATTCATGCGTAACTTAGATAGTTTGAGAAAAGGTTTCATTCCAGTGTTTTGCATAAGCACCAATGCAATTGATGTTTCTCTCCCGAAATTATAATTATACCTTTTGACTTGCTTGATCACTTAAAATGGGCATAACTTTTTATATTCTTGTCAGAAATCGTCAAATTATATATCGTTGGAATCATATCGACGAGCACTTCGCAATGAGTCTAATTTTGATATAGGAAAAATTAGAAATTTTCTATTTTAAAGGGTGGGTTTCGATTCCGATGTGGAGCGTTAGCACAGTACATAGTGTGATGCATCATCTAACACCGTTAAAATAAAATCTAAAAATCCGGGTTGTTACAATTAATAATATCAAATAGACATCCAAGTGCACTTAAGTTTATCAACTAAACTCTTACAGTCACCTTTCGTTAATGACTGAACAGAAAACGTTGAATTGGCATATAACTCAGCAAAATAGCGTGTGGTGCGTTATTAGTGACGGAGTGAAAGTTTAGGGCTTATTTTGAAATTTTCTCAAAGCCAAGTACTCGCCACGTTAGGTGCCACGCATGCTATTTTGCTGAGCTGTATGTCAACTCAACGTTTTCCGTTCAACCATTAACGAAAAGTGACGATGGAGATTTAGTTGATGAACTTAAGCGTACTGTGGGTGCTTATTTGATATTATCAATAGTTTAGATGCGTTATTGATGACGGGGTGCAAGTTCAGGGGTTATTTTAAAATTTTCCCTTATTTTAAATAAGACGATCGAGATCATTTTTTGCTCCAATCTTTCATACAAGGGATTATCTTGAGATCACGGTGCACCTATCAGACGATCAATTTTTGATTCCACATGGCACAAATCCCAAAAAAGTGCCTCCTAAAATCACATGATGTGAATCACACTCAAATGTGACTTTAGGGCTATGTTTTTGGGATCTGATCCATGTACACTCGAAAATTGACTGTTTGATAGGTGCGCCATGATGTCAAAATCCCTTGTGTGGAATATAGGAGCAAAAAAATAACCTCAATCATCTGATTTAAAGCAATCTATCCTAAATAAAAATGGAACTTTGGTGTATGGTGGCACTATGGGAATAAATGGGCTGGGCTACGGTCCAAAACGACTTCTAATAGGCCAAGCTCCAAGCTTGGCCCGTTGTCATCATCAATTTGCACAAGGGTTGCCAATGGATTGGGTCGGGCCAAATGTTTTCAGCCTGTACCTGTTCTAATGATGCACTTGACTCGAGCTAAACTGATGGTGCACTTGTCCCGACCTGACCCAACCTAGCCTGAAAACTCGACCCGACCCGATATTTCAAGTTTATGTCCCGATCCAATAGAAAATATGGTTGGTCGGGTCTGGCATCGGGTGGAGTTAACCTGTTGACAGCCCTACTCTACATGTACCTCAATGGATGTCAATGGCCCGGTATTAGGCCTTATCTTTTTTTCATTAGGCCCGGCCCGTTACCACCCCTAGTTATCTAGCACTACAAAAAATAAGATTATTAGTGGCAGTTTTTTTAACAAAAAACTGCTGCTATTAGTATTGTCGCTACCAAAAATTGCCTTAATAGAAAGTGCCGCTAAAAGACCTTATTTTTGTAGTGTGGGTTGGACCGTTGGATAACAACACATCTAATGGCTAGGGGATTCACACATTAAGTTTAGGACCCGGCTATCCTGACTGTCATTTAAGTATAAAAAATGGTGTTCAAATGATTCAATGGTACAAATTTGGGTGATCCGAGCTATCACAGTGATAGATCATATGTTCGAGTTAGGTCTAAAAATGGTGTTTTAGGGAGATTTAAACCATCCCATCTATAGATTATAATATCAACTGTTGTTTCTATTTTTAATGGCTAATATTAAAGTTTATCAATTGAAGGGCTCACATACAATTATAGGCATGTTTCTTTGGGTTGAATCATGTTCCAATATCATATTGCCACTTGGACAATTTAGATTGATCACAATTCACAAATATGCATAATTGTTAAACACACTTTACTTTAATGGCATGAGATAGAAGGCCCGTTATTAATGTTATCTTTAAGTTTATATATAGGGGAGGCAATAGACAGGTCCTATTAAGTAGAACCGGATTTTCAGTCTTATCCCATCCGCTGCCCTTGGAAATAAGAGAATTTTGACTGCAGGTTTTGCTATAAAAAATGAAAATAAAAAAAGTCAAGATTCTCCAATTTCCATGGGTACCGGATGGGTTAGGACTGGAATTCTGATTCTGCATGCTAGGAGCTGACCATTCCCCTTATATACAGTAGAAAAGTCATAAGAGTGTCATCTAGTGCAAGGATCAAAATAGAGGGCAAAATTTCGGCCGAAAACCGATAATTTGGCTGAAATTTCGGCCGATAATTTCAATCTCATACAAATTATGACCGAAATTTCGGTCAAAATTATCATTTCGGTGAGGACCGAAACCGAAAATTTGGACCGAAATTTCAGTCATTTCGGCCGAAATTTATCCTTGATCTAGAGGCACCAATCAATGCTCTCTGCTGCAACATAAATGAGTTCGATTATGACAGTTAGACTTAACCATGGTGTTCTGTTGATGCAGACCACACACGTGGCCTCTAGAATTAAGCATTGACAAGATGGTTAGAATTACTTGATTGATGCAATCCTTTGGTTGGATTAGGGTGATCTAGGCTCCTTGGCTGTTTTTTTTTTATCGGCAAGGAAAAAAAATCATTAAAGAACAAATAGGAGAGTACAAAAGCACATGACAATGACCTCGAAAGGATCAACTCTCAAGGTCAATAGAGCTTCAGCATTGTCATCACCCTAAAAACCAAGGACTAATCAAACGAAAATAAAGAAAGAAAAAGAATTATAATGATCTACTATCTATTAAAAGTAAATTTTGTATGCCATCAAGTAGATTGCTTAAATTATTCCATCTGACAACCGATCCAGCATTGAGACCCTTTGAGGCAAGAAGGTAGGCGCACATGTTCGAATCCTTGTGAAAAGACTCACCCTCCAGTTGCAATGACCATACATCTTGTATTGATGAGGCTATAATCCCGCCATCGGCATGACACACGATTATTGATCCAATCTACGGCAAAGCTACTACTTGATCACACAAAACAAATATTATTGGTGTTCATGTCTTCAGCTAGGGACACCCCTTCCTTGATAGCAATAAGAGCCGCTTCCTCTTTATCGTATGTATTAACTTTCAAGCTCACTGCTAGAATCAAATTTCTTTTAGAGTTTCTTATGACCACTCCAATACCTGCAAGGCATTTATCAAATGTGCTACTTACATTTACTTTATGCCTCCCAACAGGTGGAGTCCATTTAATAGGCTATACATTAGGATATTGAATGAGTTTTAGATTCCAAACAACATTCAGAATGTCATCCCCACCTTCAATATCAGACTATCCACCCTAATGGTCGTGTCATGGATGACAACCTTAATTAAGAAAATCCTTCTTATGATTTTGAATCTTTTCAAAAATTCTAGAGTTCCTTTCCTCCCACAAGTGTTAGAGAGTTGCTGTAAAGGCAGTTCGGATTAAGGCTCCTTTTCTATTCTTCCTCATCCCCTCCATGCATAGAGAAAATTTATCCAACAAACCGTCATAGTTTACATTGGAAAGCCCCAACCTATACTTGATATATTTCCAAATCCATATAGAGAAGCCACACTTGAAGAAAAGGTGGTTTGTGTCCTCAGAATGACCCCAACAAAGAATACACCTAGATGAGATCATCATACCCCTTTTAGCAAGATTTCCCATAGTAAGAAGCTTATCTTGGATTGCAAGCCAAACACAAAAGGCATTCTTAGGAATATTCTTACTATTCCAAATAAACTTCTCTCATTGCACTACAGAAGTTGAAGGCTTAATAACCTCCCAAGCCGATTTGATGGAAAAAGTTCCTCTCTTGTCCAGTTCCCATATCGAAAGATCACTAGTCTCCAATAGGACGGGAAATCTCATGAACAAGATTCCAAGCCTCCTCCATTTTGATTGTAGTCGTGTTTGGCAAATTTCACACCCCTTCAAGCACATTATCTTTGACTTGGACATTGATATCAATGTTAGCTTGCATGGCTAATCTTCTGCTAAACTTAGGAATCAGATAAACACCATCAACCCCTGGATCAAACCAAAAAGAAGTTGTCTCCCCATCTCCTAAAATATCTCTACTATTGTTTGCCACAATAGTTTTAGCTTGCATTATACCTCACCAGAACCATGATGAGTCACGCGGAATACATCAATTCCAAAGACTATCATAATCAAAGTACTTCGAAAGCATACCTTGGACCCATAGAGAATTCTCAATTCTAATCAAAGTCCAAAAGAGTTTAGCCATACCAGCTAAATTCCAGTTTTTCAAACTTTTAATTCCCAAACCTCCTTCATTCTTTGATCTACATATTCTCTTTCAACTGATAGGATGTATCGATTGAGAAAGAGATGACCCTCTCAGTAGAAATCTATAGAAAATATTTTCAATTTCCTTCATGGTTTGTCCAATAAACTTGGAAGCTGCTAAGAACGAAGGTGATGAGTTCGAGCCTACCCGCATATGAAAGTAAATGCCCTTTCCAACTCTCTAGTCGGTCCTTAATTTTTTGAATAAGCGGCCTATATAAAGCATGAGTCATTCCTGAAAAGAACAAAGGCAGACCCAAATACCGAAGAGGAAGTTTATCTTTCCTGAATCTCAAATAAACTTTTATTTCATCCTCTAATGTGCAAGATTTGCCACAAATAAAGGCACTCTTAGAATCATTTGCCATAAGTCCCAAAAACTTGTGAAATTCTAAAAGCAACCCTCTCAGTCCTTTAACGGAGTTAATATTTTTTTTAAGAAAAATAAGAACATCGTCGGCAAAAATGAGGTAAGAAATAATTGTCTCATTCATGAGATTGGACACTTTAATCATATCCTCATCAACGTTGGAATTCATCAAAGAATTGAAAGCCTCCATAACTAAAGTAAATAGACAAGGTAACAAAGGATCACCTTATCTAAGGCCACACTTCCCTTAAAAGAAACCAAATGACGTACCATTCACTAAAATAGAGAATGAAGCCGTAGTAATACACTCTTTGGTCCAATAAATCCGCACATCTTCAGACCCCAATTGTTTAAGGATTTCAATGATAAAAGCCCAACGGACCCTATCGTTAGCCTTTTTTATGTCAATTTTAGCACAAAGAGCCCTAGGCCCACTTTCCAAGTGAAATTTTTGCACCATCTCATGGGCACGGAGAATATTTTCACTTATCCTCCTTCCCTTAATAAAAGCAGATTGATTAGCACTCACCAACCTAGGGAGAACCAAGGCTAGACAATTAGCTATAATCTTCGTTATCACCTTATATATGAAATTACACAAGGCAATCCACGTACATTTTTTGAAAGTGTATGTGCTTATTTTATTTTAATTTTTTTGATACGGCCATTCGGCCGAGACATCCTCGAAAACTGAGGAGCAGACACGCATACACATGTGACATTTGTGGAGCAGCATGAGGGAACACTGACTATCATTGTTAGGATGGTAAAAAAATTTGACCGATATTGATACGTATCGGTTTCTCGGCAAACCGATACTTATCGGCCCCAATACGTATCGGTATCTCAACTCATTATCAGTATCAGTATCGGCCAATATGGTATCGGTTTCGACTTCTATTTAAAAAAATAAAAAATAAAATACAAAGGTTGTCCTCCAAAAGCCGATACTCGAGTCCAATACCGATTTTGACACCATAGTTGTGAGGGTTAACTAACAGTACCCAACCCACTCCTTGTAAAGGCAAGGGTGAGAAACAACGTGGAGAATGAGAATTGAATCCATGACCTACTCCCTCACATTGGAAGGAGTGTACCAACTGGGCTAATGCCTCATTGGTGGCTGATATGTCTTGGATATGACCGATGTTTTAAAAACCATATTGACAATCCTACATTTTTTTTGCATAGAGACTAATTATATTCCCTATGATTAAGGCGTGGCTATCGACTTTGATGCCCAGTCGGATGAATAGTTAATTAATTCAAATAGTCCAATTGGCAGCTTATCATTAGCACATTTCTAAAAAAAAATTATGGCCCTCAAAAGGAGTGAAACCGATGGAGCAATGCACTTTAATATCGTCAGTTAAAAATAAGCACAACTGCTCATATTACAGTTGCACCAATTACATGGTTCATATTAGGGCTCTCAATAGGTCGGGCCAGCCTGGATTTTGGCCTGCGCCTGACTTGGAAAAAGTGGTATAGAAGCCGATCTGGCCTGATAGCCGATTCGGGCTAAGCATGCATGTGATGACCTAGAATAAAATTTTATATATATATATATATATATATATATATATATATATATATATATATATATATATATATATATATTAAATTAAGAGCATTTTAATTACATGCCCTGAGATTAAATCATTAAACTGTTTAAAATCAATTGCATTTAGGTAAAAATGCACTTGCAATCCCAATCAGTACTAACTTCCTAAATAAAAACTCTAAGATAGGGATTTTATTTTATCATAATGTCTACCTACTCATGTCCCACGTCCCAACTCTAAGCAAGCAAGTCTTAAACTCTTTCTTATTGAAAATTAATATGGAATTTTTTTTTACCAAATTTTATTTTTTTAAAAAAATTTCCAAAAAAAAAATCCTTGGAAAAAGCCCAACCCCAGCTCGTCCACTATGGGCCTGGCTTGGTTTGAATACATATCCCAGCTTGGATTAGAGCCGAGCTAAAAAATTGGGAAACCCGGCCCGAGCAGGGCAGGACCAGATTGAATTCCAGCCTGACCGGGTTGAACTCCAGCCCAGCCTTAACCCGTCCCATTGAGAGCCCTAGTTCAGATCTCTCACTGTGGGGCTAACCTGGGTACTTCCAAATACAGTGATTAACTAATTTTGATGAAATAATTTTTAAAGCGATATTTTAGGAAATTTGCATTTTCGTTAATCCTTGATCTCTGCCATGAAAATATGTCAGAGCCCTTCCTTAAAATCTATGATTAGATCCTTAAGTGCTCTTGTGACAATTGGGAGGGCAAATGTCATTAATGCTTATATGCATGACCTATTTCATGCGCAATTATAAATACTTTTTTTTTTTTATAATAACTATTATAAATACTTTTGATATGGCGAATTCCAACCTTTGGAAATTGGATACTTTTGACTGCACATCATCCTTAAAAAAAAGTGAAAATCATCACTCATATTGAATTAAAGGCAACCTGGTTGGAGTTGAGGATTGGCCTATTATACCATGATGGTCCACATTTTAGCCATGGGATGCACCTGTTCGACTGATCAACTAGTCCAACTAGCCATGGGACACATTAGTTGGAAGATTTGAAACATCTCATTAGTGCAGTTTAATTTCAACCGAAAAACAAAATTTCAGGTTGAATTTCAGTTTCGATCATGTCCAAAACCGAAACCAAAATCTGAAATTTTGGCCAAAATCCTCTCATACATACATTTATTACCGAAATTTAGAGTACTGTTATTTGCAACCAGATATTTTGTATAAGTAACTAGGGTTTTTTCATGTGACAACCATTTATTGCTTCAAACGAGGTGTTGTAAATTATTTTTCAGCCCAATCTTCCACACAATGTATTTTGTCTTGAGATAATAGCGCCTATACGGCGTTAAAATGTTGATTCCACATAGCATACATCTCTAAAAGTGATGTTAGAACTCCTTCTCATGGTACGTCCCTGATCATAATAATTTTTGGGGGTGTGCCGTATGGAAACAATATCTGACCGTCTAATTGGTGCATTAGGATCCAAAGATCTGTTTTGTCAAATATTGAGATGAAAAATAATTCCCATCCTTTGATCAATGATTTTATATGAAAACTTTAATTATTGATATAAAATATTTGGTTGCAAATAACGGTACTCTTAGTATTTGGGTATGATTTAGTTTAGTATTTGAATTATCATCTTTATGACTTGAATGGCTAAAAAAGACATGTACCAAGTCGGTAGGGCAACAAGTGAAGAAACCATGACAAGCTTTAGTCAAGTCAAAACTTTAAACGTTGTTCAACAAATTTTTGGGACCATTGGATGTACGGGTTCTAAAAGTGAACGCAAACCAATAATAAAGAGAAAGTAAAGATTCCCTTGTAGTTAATGGTCTCAAAATTGATTGAATCGGACCTCAAGTGATGGGTGCCCTTACGCCATTGTTTCAATTTTATTTCATTAGAGAGAGAGAGAGAGGGATTGGACCTAGTGGCCGAGCCATAAATTTTTTGAAGAGAGATTTATTGTGGTCGTTGAATATTATTAATTTTATCATACTTATTTTTATAAGCCAAATTAATAAATGAGAATCAAAATGGGATTTTAAAAAAAAATAAAAAAAATTCTTAGGACATAAGCCTTTGAAGAATTGAGGGTCTCATTTCGGTCCAATTATGGCGGCCTCTTGCTTGCCTATAGTCAGACCAGGCCCTATACTTTATTTTACAACCACCTCACCTAAGTAATGGAAAAATTTGTTGATTATTTTGAATATGATGATAGAGATTGTTTTACGCCCTAATCTTTCCTACAATAGATCTTGAAATCACGAGTCTACCATCAAACGATTAGATGTTTATTCCTGGTGCGATGAACCATCAAACATGATTCATATTCACTTTTTAGGATGTGGGCCACGTGTACTCAATATCTTATTGTCTGAAAACGGGCCGGTAATCTCAAAATCTATTATATGAAATCTTATGACGAAAATTAATCCCTATCATTAAGTTCAAAGGAGTCAATTGATTTGCAATAATAACACTAGCCCTTATTCTTAGGAAGGGGATATTGTGGGTTATAAAAAAGAGGGGTAGGAAAATTTTAATAATGGATAATATTATTTGCAATCTAAGATTTTTAGAAAAAATAATATTTTCGATTATTTTTTTATAAAAAAATTTTAAAGAATCTAATCACTTAATAAATAAATAAATATATATATATATATATATATATATATATATATATATATATATATATATATATATGGACTTGGGAGATCTCTCATGCATACCCGTGGCCTCTAAAAACTCTCTTTAAATGAAGTTTAAGATTTTTAAGTCTCATTAAAAGGAGTTTAAGATATTTTTGTAAAGGATTAAGATCTCGAGATCCCCATCATTAGATAATGTAGCTCCGCCAATCGGTAGACCCACATGAGCAGACATTGATAACTAGTTGGGGTTGATAACTATTGCGGCAATTTTGGCTGTTTCTAGACGGGCGAACCGGGGAGGGTCTCCTCTTACCTTTCTTGATTAGATGATTGTCAATGAGAATAATGTCAAAATTATGACTCTTATTATTTATCATTAGAACTTAGAATATATATATATATATATGCTCCACTCTTGGTCACCTATAGGTAATATTAGCATCATAATTCCTAATGTTTGGGAGATTTTTTCTATTTAAATTCTAATTAATTACGCTTCATTATGATTCGACATTACTGTTTTTTCAATGGGTATAGAAAAGGAGGAGCCAACAACTAAGAAACATAAACTTTTTCATTATCTCCGTCCATTTGAGTGGCTACAGTAGTGGGAGAAAAGGATTAAAAAGGCGTCACCGTCATAGATAGATGCTCTGCTCACTCGTGTACCACTTTTTGCCATGTGGCACACATTTTTAACAGTTATCTCCAGAGGATTAAACAAAAGATTCTTCTTTCTTATACAGAGTTTTTACAGGTAATATGAGGCCTATTTATAAATTATATATATATATATATATATAATTTTTATTTAAAAATTTAATTTTCAATGATGGGGTTACTCAAATACCATCAAGCCTTATATCAAAAGTAGATTTATATTTAACTTTTTTTCATCTTTTCTTTTTGGAAGAAAAAAGAGTTTAGTAATACAATAAATATGTATAAAAAATTTCAAAAGAAAGAAAATACTCCGCAGCTAAGCCCAACTGGCCTTAGGGCCGGGCTAGGAGCAAGCATGGTCCGACTCATTTACAATTTTCAAAGTTAAAAGTAACAAAATAAATTTTTTGACTGATGAATCACTACTTAGAAATGGGCGGTCTCAACAGTTGAATAGTTAGATATTCCATTATGAAATTAGGATGCTCCAAGTAGAGACTGCGAGCATGAGAGAGAGAGAGAGAGAGAGAGAGAGAGAGAGAGAGCACTAATAGCCTGCATCCCTGCTTCAGCCAAATTGCATCTCCTACTACAAGGACCTCTGTGCATGCAATTAAATTGCATCTATCAATGAAAATTTGGTATTGATAATGACTCCGAGGCACGTAGTTCACTACGCTGTCTTAAAGACAATAGACGCCCTCACTCCATTGGATAAACGAAGATGCAATAGAGTTCTCAGCGAATCTGCCTTCAGAATATAACAGAGTCCGGTCTTGCGAACAACCGTATGTTCTTTTCTAGATTGCACTTTCTAGAAAAAAAATCTGCCACACAGATTTTCTGATACACAAATGATAAAAACGAAAGAGGAAAAAGAGAAATATATCTTATTTCTGTTGTGTCTTTTAACCTGGATCTGGTATCTATTTATAGAGGTAATTTTGAAAGATTATGTATTTTCATCATGAAGAGATTTGTGTCTTTTCAGATTTACGGTGAAAAAATACTTTTGAAAATATCTGTGTCTTTTCACCATGAAGAGACGCTAGACTTGTGTCTTTTCAGCAAACAGTAAAAAGATAAATTCAAAATTTAACAAGACACTTTTGAAAAAATACTTTAAAGAGTAAATATTTATAAGTATGTCATTGAATTATTTTACAAGTTTGCCATTGAATTATTAATGATAATTTAACCTTAATTTTGAAACACAAAAATATATATTACTATCATAATATATATAACATTCTCCTACTTGTTTCAAATAAATAAATAAATAAATTGTGTATCAGAGTAACCATACTAAGCATCATCAGAGGTACCGATCGATTTGAACCTTTGACTAGTACATACAACTCAAAGTTTGTAAGGACTTTAAGTAGCTTATAGCTTTGAACTTAAAACCTGTCTAACAAATTAGAATTATATATACTTACTATGGCCTAAATCATTAGTGACATAAGGCTTGCGCTTTATAGTCATGCGCTAAAATCCTGATTTCATGAGTATCTCAAATAGAGGACCGAATCTCTATTGAAGCGGCTTCACTTCCATACTCATATAGGTGAATCTGTCATGGGTGCTCTTGTAACTATTTTTTCATCCAAGCAAATGAATGCCTACAGAATAATTAAGAGTTAAACTCACTCTCTCATATTACAAGAGATGTGCACAAAATTTAACACCATAGGGATGATCAATAGGTAACATACCTTTGTGCACTTTTAAGGATCACGAAGTAGTTTCTTATCTCGTTGAACTTAGGATTTGGGATCTCCAACTCAACTAAGTTAAGGTTCAACTACTGTGCCTTTAAAGATATTGGTCTTCGGCCTATTCCCCTCGATGTTTTTAACATTGTATCTCTGGGTAGTGCTTTTGTAAGCGGATCAACAAGCATCTCAGAAGTTGGTATGTAGTCAAACGCGATTACCCCATCACTCAATATTTGTCGAATGATGTTTTATCGAAGGCCTATATGCCTTGATTTCCCTTTATATTTCTTATTAGCTGAAATCTGTAAAACAACTTTATTATTATAATAAATATTAATTACATATGTATGTTGAATCAAAGGAATTTGTCTTATAAAGCTTCGAAGCCACTCTGTCTCTTTTGCTCCTACAAACAATGCTATATATTTTGATTTCATACTTGAGTCAGAAAGACATGTCTGTTTTCTGGACCCCTACGATACTGCTCCTCCTACCAAAGTAAAAATCCACCCGCTTGTAGATTTTGAGTCAGAGGAGTCAGAAATTCAAGTAGCATCAGTAAACCCCTCTAAGAGTTCAGGTTTACCAATATATTGTAAACTATAATTCATAGTTCCTTTTAAGTATCTCAATACCCAACGAATAGCTTTCTAATGTTCTAACCCTGGGTTGCTAGTGAATCTACTCAATAACCCCACTATAAATGCTATATTGAGTCTAGTACACTTCATTAAATACACAAGACTTCCAATGATTTTAGAATATTCTAATTGAGACTTTGCTCTATCAGAATATCTTATTAATTTCTTATTTTGATTACTTGGGGTAGGAGAAGATGAACAATTAAACATATTAAATTTTCTTAAATTTTTTTTAACATAATGTTCTTGAGATAAAAACATACATTTATCATCTCTTATTATTTTAACTCCAAGAATAACATCCGCTTCTCTCATATCTTTCATATCAAAATTTGATTTTAAATATTTTTTAGTTTCTAATATTAAATCAAGATGTGTACCAAATATCAACATATCATCTATATATAATGATATAATAACTCCTCTATTTTGTACAAATTTATTATATATGCATCTATCAATTTCATTTGGTTTAAAGCTAAAATTTTTTATTTTCTTATCAAATTTGTCATACCATTATTTTGGTGCTTGTTTTAAACCATATAGTGATTTCACTAGTTTACATATCATGTGTGTTTTTTCTGGTTCTATGTATCCTTAAAGTTGATCCATATATATTTCTTCTTCTAAATCTTCATTTAAGAAGGTGGCTTTTACATTCATTTGATGTATATATAAGTTATATATAGATGCTAAAGCTATTAGTAATTTAATAGATGCTATCCGTGCAACAGGAGAGAAAACGTCAAAATAGTCTACTCATTCCTTTTGTCTAAATCCTTTGGCTACTAATCTAGCTTTAAATTTATCTAAACTTCCATCTGATTTAAGTTTCTTCTTAAATACCCACTTATTTCCTATAGTCTTAAAACCTGATGGAAAATTTACTAACTCCCATATATGATTAGTTTTAATAGATTTTATTTCATCATCCATTGCCTCCTTCCAAAATATACTATCTAAAGATATTATAGTTTCCTTATAAGTTTTAGGATCTGCTTCTAAAACATAGGTATAAAAATCTGATCCAAAATTATAATGTGGATCTTTTTAAGTTTTTTTACTACGTCTTTGTTTTATATTATTTTCAACTGGTCTTTTTCCTTTAACTTGATCAAAATAAGTTTCATCTTCTATTTTCAATTGGTTAAAATTTCTAAAATCTGAAACATTATCTTTAGGTTGTAGGTTTTCATAAAAATGTACTTCCATAGACTCTAATATAACATTATCTTCTATGTTTAAGAAGCGATATGTTTTACTGTTGTGAGCATATCCAATAAATGCACACTTATAAGTTTTATATGATATGCAGTATCATATAAATATTTTAATTTTGCCATCTGATTTTCTAACATAGGCTAGGCAACCCCATACTCTTAAATATTTTAAGTTAGGTTTTCTATTATTCCATAACTTATACGGAATCATATTATTATTGTAGTAAGGTATTCTATTTAAAATATGATATGCAGTATAAATAGCTTCACCCCATAATTTCATAGATAAGCCTAAATATAATATCATAGAGTTAATCATCTCTAGTAAAGTTCTATTTTTACGTTCGGCTATACCGTTTTGTTGTGGTGTCATAGGGGCTGTTACTTCATGAATAATTTCATATTGTTCACAAAAGTTATCAAACTCATGAGAAAGATATTCTCCTCCTCTATCACTTATAAATATTTTAATTTTCTTTTCTAATTGATTTTCAACTTTTGATTTATAAGTTTTAAAAAGTTCAAAAACTTCTTCTTTATATCTAAGTAAATATATATAACAATATCTACTATAATCATCAATAAATGTTATAAAATATATCTTTCCACCTCTGGTAAGCACACAATTTAATTCACAGATTTCAGAATAAATTAATTCTAAGATAGTAGTATTCCTTTCAACACTATTATGTGACTTTTTCACTATTTTAGATTATACACATATTTGATATTTTTCATCTTTGGTATTTAGAAATTTAGGAACTAATTTTAAATTCATTATATTTTTCATCGCTTAAGAATTAATATGTCTTAATCTAGTATGCCATAAATAAAAAGACTGTACAATATAAGCAGAAGAATAATTTTCATTGATAACATTCAACTTGATTATATTGTTAACAACATAATCCTTCCCAATGAAAACATTATTCTTGGATAATATCATCTTCCCATAATGAAGAACTAATTTAAACCTATTCTTGTCTAAAAGACATGCAGAAATAAGATTTTTCCTAATTTGTGGAGCATGGAGCACATCCTTCAACAAGAGAGTCTTTCCCGAAGATAATTTTAACTCCGCTGTTCTGATTCCAGCAATCTCAGTGGTAGAAGAATTCCTCATGTATAGTTGTTGCCTTTCTCCTTGAGTCTTATAAGTCTTGAAGGTAGACCTGTCAAAAGAGATATGTCGAGTAACACCAGAGTCGACCCACCAATGGCTTTTAAATTCAATCATGTTGACTTCTGCTACCATTGCAACAACTATATCTTCGACCATGTTAGATTTCGATTTCGACTTGTTACGAAATTTGCACTATCTTGCAAACTGTTCCCTTTTTTCACAGACATAACAATCTCATTTCTTTTCATTCATCTTAGACTGACCGTTCTTTTGAAAATTCTTCTTAAAAAATTTCTTTTTAGCAAAAAATCTGTTATCCTTTTTCTTCTCTTTAGATACCGATTCAACAAAATGAGCCCTCGGAGGCTCTGAAACAATAATCTTCTTGTCTCTAATTTTATTCTCTTTTTCAATCTTAAGACCCTTAAAAATCTCATCTAGAGTATGAAGATCTTTATTATGGGTCATAAATTTTCGATAATCTTTCCAACTAGATGGAAGTTTCGCAAGAATGACACCCACTTGAAAACTTTTAGAAAGTTTCATGCTCTCTTTTTCCATCTCAGTGACGATAAACTGTAATTCTTGAACTTGTTCCAAAATAGGTTTATCATCAATAAGCTTGAAGTCACAATATTTAGAGACTAAAAAGGCTTTTGTTCCGGCATCTTCAATTAAGTACTTCTTTTCTAAATAATTTCATAAATCATTAGAGGTAGTGCACTTACAGAAAGTATTGAACAACCTATCACTTAATGCATTGAGGATGTGGTCTCGACAATCTAGATCATCTTCCAACCATTTGAGTCGAGCATTCAATCCTTCACTAGTCGTACTTTCCGTTGTTCCCGTTATAGAAACTGGTGGACATGGTGTAGTGAGGACGTAAACAATTTTAAATTGTCGCAAGATAAATTACACTTTTTACTGCCATCTTTTAAAATTTGACCTGTCAAATCAGTCAAGTTTGATGAGATATTGATTCATGAACTTTATACTCTGAGCCATTAGAACGATCTATTGTCTTTAAATTATTAATGAAAATTTGGTATTGATAATGACTCCGAGGCACGTAGTTCACTATGTTATCTTAAAGACAATAGACGCTCTCACTCCGTTGGATAAACGAAGATGCAGTAGAGTTCCCAGCGAATCTGCCTTCAGGATATAACAGAGCCCGGTCTTGCCAAGAACTATATGTTCTTTTCTAAATTGCACTTTCTAGAAAAAGAACCTATCACACAGATTTTCTGATATACAAATGATAAGAATGAAACAGGAAAAAGAGAAATATATCTTATTTTTGTTGTGTTTTTAACCTGGATCTGGTCTCTATTTATAGAAGTAATTTTGAAAAATTGTGTCTTTTCATCGTGAAGAGATTTGTGTCTTTTCAAATAACAAATAAAGATAATCTTGAAAGATTATATTTTTTCACCATGAAGAGATTTGTGTCTTTTCAGATTTACGATAAAAAAATATTTTTGAAAAGATATGTGTCTTTTCACTATGAAGAGACGCTAGACTTGTGTCTTTTTAACAAACGATAAAAAGATAAATCCAAAATTTAAAAAGACACTTTAAAAAAATACTTTAAAGAGTAAATATTTATAAGTATGTCATTGAATTATTTTACAAGTTAACGATTGAATTATTAATGATAATTTAATTTTAATTTTGAAATACAAAAATATATATTACTATCCTAATATATATAACATCTCCTACTATAAGGACCAGCTCTAGATGTAATTAAATTGCATCTCCTACTACAAGGATATGCTGTAAATGCAATTAAATTGCATCGCATACGGCGACAAGGATCTGTGCATGCAAATAGCATCAAACGATGTCTTCCACCACATCAGAACTAACGTAGTTGTCTTTCCTATTTCGTGATTTGGACTTTTGTCTTCACCAGCTGAGTTATATATTCGGTAAGCATCAACTCATTATAATGTATTCCACGCTACGGTAGAATCAAATCAAGCAAATCAAATTAGACTGCCACTGTGTTCGTGAAAAGGTTGGTTACTCGCTACGACATTAAATTAGCTCTCTTCTTCGTAGCAAGCCATGGGCACTCAGCCCTCAGTTTGAGGGGGACTCTCAAACAACTTCCACATCCGCACTCTGAATCCACCTGTACCACCTCAACTCCAGTCAAACGAAATCCAAGTTCATTCACGTGTGACACCCCAGCCTTAGTAAAAGAAGACCCACTCTCACATGAGAATTTCTCAAATTAATGAACCTCCTCTAGGCGCCTACAGGTCTTTCAAAATTTTATTTTAAATAGATAGAGTGAAAAGGTATATATATATATATATATATATGGGAGCCGGTTAGGTCCTCCAGTGGAGGACGGTGACCGTCCTCCAAGATCCACGTGGCACCCAAAACACTTTTTGGGTGCCATGTGGAGCACAGGTAGACACTTTAGATCAATATTAAAAAAAAAAAATTGAATTTTTTTTTTAAACCCACAAGTCAAAGTTTGATGATTTTCATTGGTCCACATTTCACGGTTTAAAATATACACGTTAGAGATGAGTTAAATTATTTTTTTTTTCAAAGATAATCTAAGCAAGGCACCAAAGGTCCACGTGGCACCCAAAAAGTGTTTTGGGTGCCACGTGGAAGGTTGGAGGATGGTGACCGTCCTCCCATGGAGAATGGAGGCCTTTTCCTATATATATATATGAGGCCCAGGACTTAGAAATTTCTACCCCTTGTAATGGAAGTGACACGTCACATAAAAAAAGGTAAAGTTTTCATCTTTCTTACGTCATTTAACCCAAGTTAAATTAAATAATATCTATCCATTCTCTCTCTCTCTAGAATCAAAAGTATAAGGGCGTCCATTCTATCTCTACCTAACGTACTCCAGCGATGTTCCGGTAATGACTCTCCTTTAGAGGGATACCAACGGTCTACTAGAGGGGTGCCAACGCTTAGCTGCCAGGGTGCCAACGTTTATCTACAGGGGTGTCAACGCTCCGTTACTGAGGTGCCAACGCTTCGATATTGGGGTGTCGATGCTTTGCTATCGGGGTGTCAGTGCTTCGCTATTGAGGTGCTAGCGCTTCGTTACTGGGGGCTACATTTTTTAGTAAAATGGAGTATCTTATGGTACGCCCATGATCTTAAGATCAATCTTGTGAAAGACCAACATGAAAAACAATCTGCATCATGAGATCAAAGCAGTTGACAAATTTAATTTTTGGAGGAAGAAGAATACGCCCTTAAAAAAGGTAGAGGAGAGAGAAACTAACTAGGGCTAAAAGTTATATTTTATTTCAGCCATCATACTTGACTTTTTTAGAAGTATCTTTCCTTGTTCTCTTTTTTCTCCCTTTTTCTAAGGAAGTGTCAGACTTATTTTTTCAAGTCTATTTTATTCCGAAAAATTTGGGCCCCCGATAGTAAAGTGTTGACACCTTGATAGCGAAACACTGACAACTCGATAGTAAAGTGCTGGCACCGGAAAGAGAAACACTAACACTTCGATAGCGAAACGCTAGTACCCTAGGAGAGAAGTGCTGACACCTCGATAGCGAGGCCCTGGCACCTTGGTAGCGTAGCACTGGCATCCCGATAGTGAAGTGCTAACACCCCTTTAGTGGAAAAGAGGTGGGTTGGTGGGGCTCTGATACGTCAGGCACTAGATATTTCAAAACAGTTATCTACTTGTTTAAAAACAAAGGTAACCATAGTAAAAATGTGGTTAAATTATTATAATACAACACCCGTTGCTTCACAAAAAACACATGTCATGCCTATATCAATAGGCACAGAGATATTTCTACATCCGGGCGCATAGTCCCAACCTCTCTCTCTCTCTCTCTCTCTACATATATATATATATAGGGAAAAGGGACGTACCTTTGAAAGTAGCATTTTCACACTTCCTTTGATTGCTAGATCATGTGCCATATGGCACCGCGAATTGGACCCATATCTTTGAAGGGTTGGCCAACTCTCTTAGGGTTTTAGAAAAAATATTTTTTGTACCTATTCCCTTTCAAATCATGGGTCAAATATTGTGGTTCGCAGTCCAAAATTTAGTGCATTTAATTTTATCCCACTTTTACCCTATATTCATAGGTGGAAAGCACCTTTTTTAAATTTTTTTCTTGGAGGCTACCTGATCGACATTTCGCAAGTTGATGTGGTTTCCAGGTGGATCAAAGGTAGCAATCAAAGTTACCATCAAGGGTAACATCTTGGGCCTCGTGCCATAATATTGTCCGGTTTCAAAATGCGTCATGACATGTAGTGCCTGCAATCACATATATCCCACGGTTAGAACTTTTCTCTATCTAATGTGGAACTATTACAACCTCTCACCTTATAGAAGAGCCGTCATCGACTTTGATACTATTCTGTGATGACCCAGACCTACATGCCACAATATTGTCCGATTCTGGGCTTGGGTCCTTGCCCAGGTTTTGTTTCTGGCATGGCTTATGTCCCCACCCAAAATGCATCATGACATTTAGTGTCCGCAATCATATATAGCCCAGGATCAAAGCTTTTCCCTATCCAATGTGGGACTATTATATATATATATATATATATATATATATATATATATATATATATATATATATATGGGAGCTGATTAGGTCCTCTAATGGAGGATGGTGACCGTCCTCCAAGATACACATGGAGCTCCACGTGGCACTCAAAACACTATTTGGGTGCCACGTGGAGTACAGGTGGACGATATAGATCAATATTTAAAAAAATGCGAAAAAAAACTTTTTAAACCTATAAGTCAAAGTTTGAATTGTTTCATTGGTCCACATTTCACGGTTCAAAAAATACACGGTGGAGATGAGTTTTCAATTATATTTTTTTTCAAAGATAATCTAAGCAATGCACCCGAGCTCCACGTGGCATCGAAATAATATTTTGGGTGCCACATGGAGCTCTACGTGGAAGCTTGGAGGACGGTGAACGTCCTCCCATAGAGGACGAACACCTTTTCCTATATACATATGGGAGGATGGACACCTTTTCCTATATATATATGGCCGCCTTAAAGGTGTAGTAACGAAATGACCCTCTCCCAATAAGGAAATGGCCCTCTCCCATTATTATAGTAAAGATGTAGTTATTTATTTATTTTTTTTTTCAAGAATATAATTTGAATATGAAAAATTTGTTGAGGATAATCTATATATACTCAACAGTACCTTTCGTGGTGTTGCAGGTAAGAGTTGTTACAATTTGTATATTATAAAGAGACCGACTGTAACGACTGCTTTACAAAAATATTGGCATGAAATGAAAAGCCAAACCTAATATAATTGGCATGAAATGAAAAGGCAAGAGGCGCGGACCCCCCCCCTCCCCACCACCGGCGGTTGGGGCCACCTTTGGGATTGATTTATATCCCATGTAGATTCGGCACTTGTTAACCTGGATTGCGTATGCGCTCTTGAGATAAGTTAGGTGCTCTAAGAGGAGCGGACACCAAAGTTACCAAAAAAGAAAGAAAAAAAAAAACATTTAATTTTGTCATAGGGCATATATCTTTGATCCTTTTAAGCGTTTTATGTTTATATTAATTACTTGTAGCACACCCCGTTAAAAATGACACATCAGAGCATTGGAACTATTCGATCAGAGGAGTTTAGCATCGATTGTTAAGAAAAAGAAGTTCATAATCGTCCAGATTAGAGTGCTGATATTAGATGATTCAAATCCCCAATGATAGTAATTTTGGGGAGTTACAGTAGCACCCAATATGAGCTGCAAATGATGACTCGGATTGTTAAAAAGACGTTCCATAACCTAAAAGGAGTGTTTGGCCTAGTCTCCATCTATATACGTCTCCCATAACCAATTATTCCTCTAATAAAATGAATAAGCTGTTGACCTTTTAAATGGTGATGTAGGATTATTGATTTATGAAAACTAGGATTAGTTAATTTATGTGTCAAAACTTGTCATGATATATATATATATATAGAAGAGCCGACTCTGATACTATTCTGTGATAACTTATGGGCTTAAGTCCCCACTCAAAATACATATATAATGTTTACAATCACATATAACACAGAGTTAGGACTTTTCTCCATCAAATATGGGACTATTACAATTTAAGATTTGGGACTTGGATTGCAGAAATTAAATTATAGATTCATAAAATATTTGCCTATCTTATAGTATAAATCAGTAAAATATTCTTTTGAATGCAAGACTTATAATATAGTGTTTGAATCTCACCAAGTATTAACATTCCTTTATCATCACAAAAATATTATTTTTTTTTTTATTAATATTAAATACATAAAAGCTAAACGACTTGTACATGTGGAGTGCAACTCATGCGAGCAATGAGAGATAAGAACGAGTGTTTTGGGTTTTTTTTTTCTTCAGAAGATCTTCTAATTTAAACCAATGAATGGGTTTAGGACTGGATTAAGTGACGTGGCTGTAACATAAGGCAGTCTGGTTGTAACACCCTCTATAAAAAATAGTATCTTTATTAGCAACTATAGATTCTTTCTTGACAATCAGAGTTAGAACTCATGAATTGACTGCTTTTCAAATAAATGAGGGAGATCGTTTTTCATTCCAATCTTCCAGCAACAGAGATATTGAGGCTGCGTTTGGGTTATTTCTTTCAGGGCAAAGAGCAGCTCTTTTGCTCTTTGGCTATGATAGAAAATTATTTTCATGTTTGGTAACACAACTCCTTGCCTCATTTACTCTGGTGGGGAACTATTTTAAATAGTAAAATTGGTCTCTATTTGTTCTCTGCTAGAACAGATTTTATCTGCTCTGACAGAGAGTAGGCAGAGAGCTGCTTCTGTTGATCATATAAGAGCTAACTCATACACAACCTGAGATCATAGCGTACCATCATACAAGTCAAATGTGAATTCAACAAAGCACACATACCAAAGAGTGGCCTGAGAACTATATATATATATATATATATATATATATATATATATATATATATATATATTCTAGGTTGTCTTATTGGGCATGCCCCTTTAGGACCTCGACTGATAGACTTATCCCCATGATGTATGGAAAACTCGAGGACCATGTTTGATGGTATGCTATGATAATGTTTACTTTTTTATGCTTAATTTGCACTACAAAAAATAAGACTATTAGCGGCAGTTTTTGGTGGTATTCTCTCATAAAAAATTGCCGCTATTAACCAAAAAGCTGTTAAGACTATTGCCGGCAGTTTTTGGCTACCGCTAATGGTCTTATTTTTTGTAGTGTTGTGTGCTGTTGAATCAAAATCAGATTGGTACACCCATGATCATAAAATTCATTGTCCAGAAATTGAGATGAAAAACAATCTCTATCGTTTAATTCAAATCAGTCACCGATTTTCTTACGTGCTACAAACAAAGAATCTTTAGTTGCAAATAACACTACCCATAAAAACATCTTTCAAACCAGTGGAGCTGAAAAACCTAATAGGGGTGCGTACTAAATGATGCACTGTTCTCACCCGTTTTTTGAGAGGGATTAAAGTTAAATAAAACGAGGAGAGCACTTTTTTCATTTAATATAAGCCACTGTCCAAACATGCTTTTCTATCATCTTTTTACAAGCCTTCAGATGGAGGATCTTAATCTATTGACAGTGGCTTTCTTGCTGAATTCAATTTATATCTCATGGCTTTTATTCTTTTTCGACAACTCAGGTTGAGGAAGAATTAAGTTAATCTAAATGTTACATAAATGAGAATATGCATTAAAACGTACCCCGATTATTGTGTGGGCGTTTGAATGCTCACTACAAAAAATAAGATTATTAGCGACAGTTTTTTATTATAAAAAACTGCCGCTATTAGTACTGTCGCTACAAAAAACTGCTGCTATGCTACAAAAAACTGTCGCTACAAAAATACTAGCGGCAGTTTTTTATAGCGACAAGATGAATAGCGGCAGTTTTTTACCGCAAATAGTCTTATTTTTGGTAGTGGCTAGATCAAGTGTTACTTAGCAAGAACCCATTGTCTAAGGGTTTAACCAATCAGATAGGGTTTTAGAAAGAATCTATCTTTCATGGGATCCATCCATCGTGGGCGGGATAGTAGTCCACCCATACGTTGGACCTTGTGACGCACGGAATCTCATGCACTACAAAGTCCTTGCATGTCATATGGTCACAGAAATGGATGAACTAAACCCATTGTAGATAAATTCTTTTAAAAATTTCTTTTTTAGGGACCATTCTTCACTTCATATCTCAGGTCAAAATTTTCCATTCGTTGTCTTGATTGGTGATCTGAAATTTATTATCTTCGATAAGGCTTGAAATGGCGGATAAGTACCCATTTTAGATGGACCTGAGCAATCTTGCATTACAAAAATAATGTGTTTTAGTGGAAGCAAAAACCTGTCACTATTAACAAAATGAATGATACTATTAGTCTTGTTGTTCCTGAAACAACAAATTCTTTTGTTAATATTGACAATTTTTAATTGTCAAAAACTAATAAAAAACTGTCCCTAATAATCTTTTAAAGTGCAGTGGCAGTGTGGCACTCGATCCCGTCTTGAGCATCTAAATATTAAAGATTTACGAAAGCTCAAAATTTTGCCAACGTTCAAATAAGGAGCCATTAATAATTGGTCATACACAGTTATCCAAGCACACAATTTAAAAGACGACTTAGGAACATGTGAATTAGAGGATGGCCTTTGGCTACATATCATATTGAGCATTTTTTTGGGTAATTTTTTTATACTAAAGATCTTTAGATAATTTAGGACTGCCGAAGGTGCTTGAGTCAATCTCCATCCACCAATTTTGGAGAATGTGTAGAGATACCTTTCGTAAGATCTTATTCTCATTAGCTATCATTCCAATTAAAATCAATGGAAATTTTTTAAGATGGACTGTGTGTCATCTTTTTCGTAAGAGATATTATAGTTTCACTTTTCTCATAACCGACCAACTTTAAGTCGAGTCAATTCCAACTAGCACAAAAAGTTTCAAATACCCCTTATATTTTTATTGTTCTATTTAGTTTAAAATTTTAAAAATTTATATTTTTTTATATTTATGCGATGTGAAGCAGTATCTATGTCATCTAATTTGAAGGCCACAATATAAATACCAATGGTGTCAAAGATTAACACGAAAAAAAGGTGATATCACCTCTTTAACCCCCCTCCAAAAAAAAACGATGATTTTTTTTTGTTAAAGAGGCGATATGGCCTTTTTTTCGTGTCAATCGTTGACACCATCGATCTTTATATCGTGACTTTCAAATTAGATGGCATAGATGTTCCTTCATATTATTTAAATATAAAAAAATGTAATTTTTAAAATTTTAAACTATATAAAACGATAAAAAATATAAAAAGGGATATTTGAAACTTTTTATACTAGTTGAAATTGACTCGGCATGGAAAAGGTAAAACTATAGAATCTCTTAGAGAAACGGTGAATCTAACACGATGGATCCTGAAGATTTCCCAAACCCAAATGATGACGAAAGGGAGGCTCAGGTAGGGTACCTCCACGTCCGTCCCTCCCATAAAATTTTTGGGAGATAACGTAACTCTCTTATCGCTTGTGGTGCTACGTCAATCTATCTCTCTCTCCACCAACCATGGCCAAATAAAGAATATTTTGTTTGAAGCAGCAAGCCAATGTAAGTCAATAAAACTAGTTTAATATAATTTGTCTTCTCATAAATACTCATAAGAGATTAGTTCTCCTCCGTCATAACCCGCCCCTGATGCGTACTACTACTAATAATAATAATAACGATAATATATATAATAATAAAGGGCTTGAAACATTTATAGTCCATCTCACCTACCAACAAAATATAAAAAAATAAATGAGGATAGAATCTAGAGTAGAGAATCTTTGTTCTCACTCCAACAGACTATTTTCACACCCCATCTCCATCAACAAATATGTATTGGCCGCCTCTGAATTGAATGATAGAGATCATTTTTTCATCCTCATCTATCTTACAATGGATCTTTAGATCATTGGGCTCTCATCAGACGGTGAGTTTTTTATTTCACTTAGCACATGTCCGAAAAAACCGACCCTAAAATCATTTGAAACACATCGTGTCGAACATGATTTAGGGTGTTAATTTTTGAGATATATGTCACATCTAATAAAAATCTGGCTGTTCAATAGTAGAATCATGATTTATAGATCCATTGTGCAAAACATTAGGTGAGAACTATCTCCAACATATGATTCAAAGGCAATCAATATATGAAAACTAAAAGAGATGAGAGTGAGAAAGCAGTCATTTGGATGAGGATAACGGTAGCCTTTAGGTAACCTACTATTCTTACATGTTAACGAAGCAAACTCCTCATGCTAAAATGGTCAAACTTTGGAAATTCAGCCATTAATAAGGTCTGATATCATTGATATCACAGCATAAGGACATTAATCCGTTTACATTGAGAGTGACAGGGTCTGTTATGCCTATAAGGACTTGTCAAAAGCTTAAATTTAAGGAAAATTTACACAAACAACCCTATCGGGTCTGTTATGCCTATAAGGACTTTGTCAAAAGCTTAAATTTAAGGAAAATTTACACAAACAACCCTATCAGATATACCTTTTCGGCCAAAGACCCTACATTTTCACCTTTCACCAAACTGACCAGCATTAAGCTGAGCCAGTTCCAACTAGCACAAAAAGTCTCAAATACCTATTCTTACACTTTTTATCGTTCTATATAGTTTAAAATTTTAAAAATTTGGACTTTTTTATATTTACGTGATGTGAAACAACATTTATGCCATTTGATTTGAAGGCTATAATATAAAAATTGATGGTGCTAAAGATTGACAAGAAAAAATGTGATATTGCCTCTTAACATAATAATTAAAAAAAACCTGCCTCTTTAAACAGCAGGTATTGCCTTTAAACAGTCGGTATCGCTATTTTAAACAGTCAGTATCGCTCTTTTAAACAGTCGGCATCGCCTCTTTAAACAGTCGTTACTGTACTTTTAAACAATCGTTATCGCTACGTATTAGAGTGTACCTTATTTGACAACTACCGAACATCATTATCTCAACCAATTGTAGTTATTTAAACCAATTGTAACCGCTGACGTTCTTATTAGAATATTGTAACGCAAGAGATGTTCAGTAGTTATCAAATAAAGTACACTCTAATAAGCGATACTGACTGTTTACATTTAAGAAGAGATGCTTTGTTATTCATAAGTTACAATTGATTTAGATAACTACAATTGATTGAGATAACTGATGTGTGGTAGTTATCAAATAAGGTACATTCTAATAGGTGATACTAACCGTTTAAAGAGGCAATACCGATTGTTTAAAGAGGCAATAACTTAAAAGAGGCGATACCGACTGTTTAAAGAGGCGATATTCTTTATTTTATTTTATTTTTTAAGAGATAATATCGCCTTTTTTTCGTGTCAATCTTTGGCATCATTGATCTTTTTATTATGGCCTTCAAATCAGACAACATAGATGCTGTTTCACATTGCGTAAATATAAAAAAGTGTAAATTTTTAAAATTTTAAATTATGTAAAACGATAAAAAGTGTAAGAAGGGGTATTTGGGACTTTTTGTGCTAGCTGGAATTGACTCGGCTTAAAGATGATTGATTTGGTGAAAGGTGAAAATATAGGGTCTATAGCGGAAAAGGTATATCTGACAGGGTCGATCCTTTAAAATTCCCTAAATTTAAACTCATTAGTGGTAAGTGAAAAGAGCATCTCCAATATTAAATATTGGGATGAATTTGATTCAAAGCAAGTCAAAAGCCATCAAGAATTAATGACAAACAAATAAACCTATGGGGGCTTTAGAAAAACATGCCCACTTTAGAAACTTTTTAGGCTATTAGGTTAAAAAAAGGTTTTAGATAAAAAGGGTTTTACGGAAATTAAGAGTTTGGAGATATGTGAGATTTCAATATTCAAACATGTGAGGTTTGAAAAGGTTCTTAGTAAATTACACTATTATCCCTCTTTCTTAACAAATTACACAACTACCCTCTTAGCAAATTACATCACTACCCCTCTTTTTTAGCAAATTACATCACTACCCATTTTTCTTAGCAAATTACATTACTACCCTCGTGGTTAACAAATTACATCACTACCCATCTTTTTTAGCAAATTGAATCACTACCCCTAAATGGGCGGATGGGCGATGGGTAGGGCTGTACGTTTTGAACCGAACACCGAACCGAAAATTGAGGGTCCCGAATCGGACTGAACCAAACTCCAATTTGGTTCGGTTTGGGTGGCTCGAAACCGAAAATCGAGGGGGTAGGTTGAGTAAACTGAAAAAAATTCGAAAAAATCGAAAATCCGAAAACAACTAAAAAAACTGAAAAAATACCCTTAAAAAAAGTAGATATTTTATCTACATCGAATCGAGCCGATTTGGTTTCAATTTCGATTTAAAAAAAAAAAAAAGAACCGAATTGAACCTATTGGATTTCAGTCCGATTTCGGGTGTACCAATCCAAAACTGAAAAATTCGGGTTCGATTAGCTTCGGTACATTGAAGTTGCATCCCATCGAAGGGTGCTGATGTAATTTGCTAAGAAAGAGGGGTAGTGATGTAATTTGTTAAGCAAGAGAATAGTGATATAATTTACTAAGAAAGAGGGATAGTGATATAATTGTTAAGATCATTTTCAAATCTCATATGTGTCAATATTGAGATCTCATATATCTCCGAACTCCTAATTTTTATAAAAATCATTTTATCTAAATTTTTTTAATTTAAAACATTTCTAAAGTAGGCATGTTTTTCTGAAGTCTCCAAAATCTAATGTAGTTGTATAATAGCGTGATTAGGTCTATAAGACTTGTTTAAGTTAAAGGGACAAAGCATCCTTTTTGTGTTAATTTAATATGCCAATTGTTTTCAAAAGCTGTGGGTAACCCGTCTCCTCTCAACATACATGGCTCCACCATGATCATTTGTACATGTTCAACAAACTAATGTAAATTAGAAAAATAGATGAGTTACACCCATCAATTGATGGGATGGTTCAAATCATTTTTAGGATATGACTTAGCACCACCACCAAATTACATGATTAATACATGGGGATGCAAATTAAAGTAGAGATCTCTCGTTGAGTTGACACAAATGGAGGCGTGGAGCATGCAAAACCAGGTCTCCTTGTATACCATTTCTATTCTAATCTCACGCTATCATTTTCATCTAACTCATGATTTTAAATTTTGACTCAGACCAGGCCTCTCGGAGCGATACGTCTTGTGTCTCAGGGTTCAGTGAGACGAGAATGATCTGTGTTTCGCTCTGAAGACCTGTACATACACTTTTTAAATGTTAGTTCATGCATATATGATGTCAAGCTAGTACACCATGGAACTTTTATACATGTGACACTTTACTTTTTTTACCGTTTCCAATCTATTTTGTGATCTCGTAAACGGCTATCTCTAAATCTGTGTACTCTATTATTTGTTATTATTCTTATTTTTTAATGGCTAATATTGAAGATCATTGATCGGACGGTATATACAATTGATTTATATGTGTGTTTTTCTTTAACTGGGATACGTTCCAATCATGTATAGCCGTTTGGACTATTAAGATGGATAACAGATATTTGCCATGTAACATAATAGTGAAGTATTATTTAATGGTGTAGATCAATTACCTATTTAAATAGTGTAAGATCATTAAACACTATAAGAAATAAGACTATTAGCGACATTTTTTTACAGCAAAAAATTGCTGCTATTAACAAAAAACTAGTAAAGGTTATTACGACTATTAGCGGCAGTTTTTGGCTGCTGCTAATAGTCTTATTTTTTTTAGTGAAAAAAAGCTATTGAAATCTACATGGGAGCACATCATTTTGGTTTCCACTCTCTGGCATTATGATAGTGAATTTTATCTCTATAGCTGATTTAAAAAAAAATTTATTTACACTACAAAAATTAAGACTATTAGCGGCAGTTTTTTGCGGCAAAAAATTGCCGCTATTAACACAAAAACTATTAAGACTATTAGTGGCAAGGGTATTAATAGCAATTTTTTTGTTAATAGTGGTAATTTTTTGCTGCACTGTTAGCGGCAATTTTTTGCTCCAAAAACCTGCCGCTATTAATAAAAATATTAATAAGACTATTAGCGCCAAGGGTATTAGCGGCAGTTTTTTGTTAATAGCTGCCGCTAATAGTCTTATTTTTTGTAGTGGAGTCACAAAAAAAAACAAATGGATGCTATTTTATGAGTTGGAGTATATTAATGCCAGACCTAGAAAAAATTGAGTGTAAACCCATGAAAAATGCATGTTATTTTCCAATTCTGAAGATAATTTTTTTTTTTAAATGCACTATAAAAAACAAGACTATTAGCGGTAGCCAAAAACTGTCGCTATTAACAAAAAAATGCCGCTAATACCCTTGCAGCTAATAGTCTTTAATAGTCTTTAAACTGCCGCTAATAATCTATTTTTTGTAGTGATGGAAAAGAAAAAACCCTACTGCTAATATACACATAATCAGAAGCTGAAGGAAAAATAGCTTTAACAAAGATATGGAAAAGAAAAACATTAGGCCAAGATAGAGTACCTATAGTAGTTTGAATTATGTTGGGAGATAATGAATTGAATTGTTTGACTAAATTATTCAATCAGATGCTAATTCGCTTTTCGTCCCAATCCACATAGTATATCTTTTTTTTTTTGATAGGTAAGCGAGGTTATGGATCCTCACCATATAGTCAGCGTGAATGCCATGCTTAGCTAAGAAATCTGCACATCCATTGGTCTCGCGCCAAACATGCTTGAAAGATATATTAGAAAATCTCCTCCTTAGGATTTCCATGGTATATTGGTACCTGAAATTGGATCAATAGCTTTACTAGAATCAGATTCAACTTGAAGAGTTTTTGCACCAATTTCTGTCCCCATTTCTAAACCTCAAACTAAAGCCAAAAGTTCGCAATACATAATATTGTATGTGATAGTTGGTTCAGAATACGCATTCACAGCATCTCCACTCTCGTTTCTGATGAGTCCACCTATGGAAGCCCTACCATCAATGAACGCTCCATCAACATTAAGCTTCAGATATCCATCCTTCGGAGGGTGCCAACAACATTGAGAAGGAGGTTTAGGAGGTTTAGGCTGCACCTTTCTTAATCGCCATATTGAAGACAATAAACTATCGTTTTCTTCAATTCCAAGTCCATCAACTCTAAAGGAGATATCATTGATGATAGAATGTAAGACATTCTTCTTATGCCTTTGATTATCTTGAAATATTCTGTAATTTCTTTCTTTCCATAGATGGCATATAGTCTCACAAAAAATATTCTTGATAAGAGCAACTTTCCTACCTCCACAATTCGCGGTATCCTTGCATCTAGCCAGTTCATCCTTCAAGGTAAGATATTACTATCCTTAAGATTGAATCTCGCCTTAATCGGCCGCCAAATCCATATGGAATAGCCATAGGAGAAGAAGATGTGATCAATGTCCTCACAATGGCTCCAACACAACACGCATCGAGATGGAATCACCATTCCTCTCTTACACAGATTATCCATTGCAAGGAGCTTGTTGTTCATAGCTAGCCATGCACAAAAAGCTTGTTTGGGTATGATCTGCTGGTTCCATAGAAATTTGCTCCACTGAATCTTCGGATTCTCATCTTTAATACACTGCCATGCCGACTTAATAATAAAAATATCATTCTCAGAAGGTTCCCAAATTAATCTGTCAGAGCCCCCTTCAGGAGGCGCATAGACATTATTAATCTCTTGCCACACTTCTTCCATTCTAAGAGTGGAAGACTCCGGTAGAGTCCACATACCTTGGTGTAATACCTCCTGAATAGTCGCCCTCTCATCAATTCTAGATTGATGAATGATTCGTCTACTATATTTGGGAATCAACGCATGCCCATCAAGCTAAGGATCAAACCAAAAACTAACTCGACTCCCATCTCCCATCTCCCAAAATAGTTTTAGAGGTATTTTTAACAAGTTCCCTAGCTGAATTATGCCTTTCCCAGCCCATGAAAAATCAGTGGACTCCATACATTCCCATATATTATGATCACCAATGTATTTTGCTGTAATCCAGTTGCTCCATAGTGACCAGCAATCATAGACAAGGGTCCAAAACAGTTTTGCCATACCAGCCAAGTTCCAGTCCTTCAACCTCCTGATTCCAAGCCTGCCTTCATCAAATGGTTTACATAAACTGCTCCAGCTGATCGGGTGCATAGATAGTGCCAGAGAAGGCCCTCGCCACATAAATCTACACAGAATGCTTTCTATTTGTTTTATAGTCCTTTTAGGGAGATAGAAGGCTCCAGACCAATATATATGAAAACTGCTCAACACAGAATTAATAAGTTGTAGCCATCCAACATAAGATAAAAGGTGCCCTTTGCAGCTTTTTAGACGACATTGAATTTCTAAATCCATAGAGTACACAACGAATAGTTCATTCTTGAAGCTGATAAAGGAACCCTCAAATATTTGATAGGCAAAAAATCCTCACGAAAATTTAAAGGCGAATGAATAGCATTCTTTATGTTGCATGCTTCGCTAAAAATAATTGCACTCTTTAAATCATTTTCCATAAGACTTGAACATTTATGAAATCGATTCAATAGATTTCTAACAGCCAAGGCCGAATTAATATCTTCTTTGATGAAAGGAAGCAAATCATCCACAAACATGAGGTGAGAGATCTTGGGTTCGTCACATAGACTCATGTGCAACCGTGGGATTTGTGACCATCCCGTCGCGGCGATGTACTCGCTAACAAAAATATAGAGTCGTCACCCGGAGCTTTTGTGTCCCGGGATACCTATATCAAATTTATGAGCACTAAAGTACTACAAATATGACTTTGAATCTGGTCCATACCAAAGGTTCTTGGGTAGGGGCTTCGATTATCGATTAGGAAGGTGTTAGGCACCCCAATCAACCCGCTTAACGCGGTCTCTACTAATGGCCAAAATAAAAATAATATAAAAGAAAAAAAAATGGCTTCCTATTTCCCAAAAGGACTTAGAATCCTATTTGTGCCCCTCTGTTCCTACCGAAAATTCGGCCGCGTAACGACACAAATGGGAGAATGGAGGAATGATTGAGAATGTAGAGGAATAGAGGAGAGAGCCGAAGCTCTCGAGCCCTTGTTGCACTATTGAGGAGCCTTACATTGGTTTGCTTTGATGAGCTTTTGAAGGCTTGTATGGTATGGAATGGGTTTCTAACTCCAAAGGCTTGAAGCTAAGAGGTAGAGAAGGGAGGCTAGGGGATCACACACACCTAACCTAGAGGTTTTTAGTGGAATGCAAAGGTCTAAAGGGTTTTTTAAATTTTAGAATTTGTATGGGGGATGGTGCACCAAAGGGAGAAAGATCTTCTCACTTAAGCTCTTTCTCTCTTAGGCAAAATTCTCAACCTTTAATCCAAGGGAAGTAGGGTGCTATTTATAGGAAAAGGGTGGATTAGGAGGCTACTTAGATGCTAATTGGGTTTAGCAATTAGATAATCTCTAATCTAAGGTTTCCTAGGATTTTGAGAGCTTGAAAAGGTATGAAGATGGTTCTAATGGTGGATGATAGGTTGGTATTTCAAATCACTTAAGGGTTGCAAATAGGCACTAAAAGGGTGCAACAGAACTAGCAAAACACACCCTAAAGATCAAGGTAGTCAACAAGTCAAACCCCAATCTCGATTTTGAGACAAAAATCAGAGGTCACTGTTCATATGCCTGGCGCAACTATTAGTTGCGCCAAACATATGTACCGGGGGACCTACCTATAACTGGCGCAACTATTAGTTGCGCCAAGCTATTTTTGGGCATAGTTGCGCCAAGCTATTTTTGGGCATAGTTGCGCCAAGCAAAATACTCGAATTTCTGCCCAATGTTTGAAATATCGTAACTTTTGATATACAACTCCGATTGAGGCGATTCTTAGCTCGTTGGAAAGCTGGAGAAGTCCTCTTTCTAATGGTATATGATTTAATAGTAGTAGAAGACCTCAGCTAGTCCCAGTGTACCACTCTTCATCCATTGCTCGGGAAGGTTAGGTTTAGGGTTCGGAAGGGGTTCTAAGGGTTGGGTTTGATTTCTAAAGGTTTGGGGTAGGTTCTTAAGGGATCTAGGGTGATTCCTAAGGGTTTGGAGTGATTTCTAAGGGTTCCATACATGTCATAAAAAGCTCAGAAATGCGCTTCTCTCAAAATGTGTTTCAATCAGGCCTTGGGCTAAATTTTGGTTTCTACAGATGCCTCTCTTTGGTATTCGATCACTAACGATCGAATGCCAAAGAAAAGAGACATCCGAAGAGGCCCAAGGCATTGTCAACGGGTCTGCTGCATTCATAACAAACTTTAAACATCAGATGAGTAACATGGTGAGAAAATGAAAGCCCTGGATGTCAGGCTAAACATTCGTTTCTTAAGGTAATCGGTCCCCAAGTGCTTGGCGACATTACTAGGCATAACCGAGGTGGAATGAGTTATGAAAGCCCCGTATGCTAGGCCAAACATTCGCTTCTTGAGATTATTTGAAGGTATTTGATGTTTACGATTCATTCTGAATATAACAGCTTCGTAAGTAAGAGGGGTGATCGACCCACACTTAAAGATAGGCGCTAAGCAAAACTACGCAAGGCTCCATAATTTGTGTCAAATCCTATGAGGCATTTGATTGCCCAATTTGACTGGTCGCGGGTGCCCCTGCCTGAAGCAGGGTTCGAAATCTCTGGGCGAACCTAACGATCCCGAAGTTTATTTAGCATGACTACGCGAGCGGAGTGAATAGAGGTCGCAACATTTTTTGGGAGTACGTGCCATTTTTGAAAAGGTGTCTTGGATTAACATGACCTAGAATATCTAGCTTCAAGTACCACTAAATAGATTCAATCAATCATCGAGTGTCTCCCAAAAAGGGGCATGCAATCTTGACTTCCGCTGACAATGATCATAAACATCAATTAACTATGCATAAATATGCACCCATCAGGGGCGATAAGCAACAACAAAGGCGATTGAAGCCTTGACTCGGACTTTCTCGGGTACAATTTATGAGAACAAATGACCATTATACAGATACCTAGACGCATAGCGTACACTTTATAGGGATACCACTGCCAATACAGGTTTTAAGACTACAGAAAATAAAGGGGAAATGAACCCTTCTGGATGTATGATTGCACATAGTTTGATTGATACGTAGTCTCATTCTCAACAAGTGGGTCTCAACCAACGATTGACCTTTTCTAATAGAGAATCAGAAGCTTAAGACACTTAAGTTCATATGAGTCCAAAATAGAGCGCTTATCGCAAAAGATTAGCAGTGGAGTCGAATCGATCGAAACATTGATTATTTGACCGGGATTGACACCGTTGCTCCTACTTTGAAGTAGGATCCAGAATCCCAGACATACCTTAGACTTAGGACGTTACTATAGCACAGTGGTGTTGCTGATAAAATATCGATATTTTACCGCATCGGAATACACTTGTGCGTGGCTCTGTGGGAAAACACAAACAGGTTTTGTGTGTTTTATTTTTCCGATTTTTCTGTCATTTTATGTGATTTTTTTTGGATTTTCAAAGTTATTATTTTATGTAAATTTTTAAATTTATTATTTTATGGATTCTTTGGTTTTTTTTTTTCAAGGTTATTATTTTTTGGTTTTTTAGAGTTATTATTTTATGCAAATTTTTTGGTTTTTCAAAGTTATTATTTTATGTGAATTTTTTGATTTTTCAAAGTTATTATTTTATGCAATTTTTTTGGTTTTTCAAAGTTATCATTTTATGCGAATTACTCTAACATTTTATGTGAGTTATCTTTTTAGCTTTTCTGTGAGGATATTTTCATTATTTTTTGGACCCTTTTTTTTTTATATATATTTTTCTATGTAGGATCGGGATGCCTATTGCTCTCAGTCCACTTTATTCTTAGCACGGCTTCCCGGATAGGTCGAATAAGGATCAACACACCACTTGGGAGCACGTGCATCTGCCGGGAGTAAATAAAATGAAGAGAGGGGGGGACCGGGTTACACATTTGACTCGTACCAGGCCCAAGACCCGACCTATTAATGGCTGGTGCAACTATTAGTTGCGCCAAGCCAAAAGGGGCCCCAAAATTGCCTGGCGCAACTAATAGTTGCGCCAAGCCAAAAAAGGGCCCAAAATTGCTTGACGCGACTAATAGTTGCGCCAAGCTTCGCTGGGGAACAATTTAAATAGCCCGGGTTCGGGCTGTAGGGTATTTTTTTGAAATTTTGCTCCCCCCTTCTCTTTAAAACTGAAAATCGACCTTCTTAGGGTTCCTTTGCATTGCTTCTACACATGCTTCATTGCCGTTGCTTGCTTGTGCCGATCGATTGCCTACCTGCGCTAGATCAAAGACCCTATCTCCTTTACAAGGTAATCATTAAAAACCCATCTTCCTTGATTTTTTTTGCTTTTTCTTGCAAATATGGTTATGATCTTGCATTCTTTGATGAATAATGGTTTATTTTTGTTGTGGATATGTTTATTGATGATATGTGGATGATTTCTTATGAATATTGCCCTATTTTTGTTATTTTATGGATTTTTTTATTGATGCCTAAATACCTAAATATATATTTATATACTCTTTTTTTTTCTTAAATTAAGGAGAATGATTTTTGACTTCTCTTAAAATTAAAAAGAGATTTTATATATTCTTTTGTTTGTTTGAAAACTAAGTAAGGCATTGATTACTTATTATTTTTGTGTTGGTTTTTTGATTTTATGGGCATAAACTAAGTTTTCTTTTTTGAAGTTTTTGCTTTTGTAAAAGAAACGCTCCTCTTTTTTTTGGTTTTTGTTTTCAGGGACATAAAGAAATGATTGTTTGTTGTTTTTTTTTGAACATAAGAGAAAGAGAGATTTTTTGGGTTTTGATTTTAGAAGTATGATGATTTTTTTTCTTTTAACTTTTGTTTTTCTAAACATAAAGGAATGACTTTTTTTGTTTTTCTTAATATAAAAGGACTTTTTATTTTATTTTAGAAACATAAAGGAACGATTTTATTTGATTCTAACTTGCTTTATTTTCAAAGATAGGAAGAGGAAATTTTATTTATTTTTATTTTTGAAGAAGAGATTTTTCTACATTTTCAATCTAAAAGGAATTTTTTTTTTGTGCATGTGTATCTTTATTTTCGAAAATAAATAGAAAAAGGGTGAGCATACTTACTTTCCTTTGTAGCATAGTATATCATGGTTTTTTGTCATTGATCTGCTCTGATGTGATCACTTTTTGTTGCCCTAGAATGTCGGGTGATGATGAGCACGTTCCCGAGGAGGGCTAGGAGGAGAGGCCCGAGGTAGTATACCGTCCATGGGGGGAGCAGTTCCTTTGGGTAGAGCGGAAAGCGGGCCCTTGGGTCGAAATGCATGGCGAGGCTGCCCGAGTCGGCCTCCTACATCAACAACATATCCACATTTCTAATTTTGGCATAGCAGGCAGGGTAGGAGACAGGTTCAATTTCTTTCTTTTGTATAGTTCCACTTCTTTTCCATGATCTGATGCACTTTTCTGTGGATGCAAGATCTTCCCTCCATCGTATTCCGCAGGGGATGGCTGGATTTTCAAGACTTCTACCTCTATGTCCCGCCAGTGGTGAAGCTCTTGCTGGTGCAGGTGGGCTTTGGGGAGTTCCTGACCTGCCCCGCTATGAGGGTTGATGCCGCATATATGACGGCATTGATCGAGCGGTTCTGCCCTGAGATGATGACCTTCCACAAGCCGTATGTAGAGATGGCCCTGACAGCTGTTGATTGAGCGATGATTATGGGTATTAGGATGGGGGGCATACCAATAGCTGACCTCACGGTACCGAACAGAGAGGATGTCATTCGATTGATAGGGGCCTATCCCCCTCGTGGATAGATGCATGGTACTGAGGTCAAGATGACCTGGCTATCTGTGCTCTATACGGCTGACGAGTTGGTGGATCTGGGGCAGCCAGATAGGGTGCTTTATATTACACCTGAGAGGGAGATTGTCCTGGCTCGTATCACTCTCCTGCTCCTGCTGGGTAAGACCCTTTTTACCAATGCGAGTGGTGGTCGAGTCAGCCTCGCATTGCAGAGGATCATGGACAACTGGGGAGACATTCATAGGTATGATTGGGGTGGAGCTGGCTACGCGTGGTTGATGTATAACGTAGCTTGGGTCACCACTGGAGATTCTAAATTTGTTGTCGACTTTTGGGCGGCCTTGGAGGTGATCCCTAACCCTTTTTATTCATGTCAGTTTTACTTGGATGGTCTCTTATGTGACAGACGTACGTTTTGTATAATGCTCTTCTCAGGTATGAGGGTACCATCACTTTCACCCTGGGTGCTTGCTTCTCCATTCGGATGTGCTTGCCTATCCTCTTCTTAGCAACTGGAATCAAGCCCGGTGCAGTGATGTGGGCATGAAGCACCTGAAGATGGGCTTAAGGTCCCAACTTGACCTGATGGTTCCTGAGCAGGTAAAGCCCTTTTTCAGCCCTATTTATTTCAGCCCAGAAATCCTCCTTGATTGATGTGATACCCGTTTGATTGATTGGCCACCTTTTATCTTGGACAGATCCTCCACGATCCGCACCTTATGTCTCCCTCCTGGGATCGGGCTGTTGTAGGCCCATCACGTCTATTTAACAACCGCTGTGTTGTTTTCTTTTATGGGGCGTGGGCCAGGGTTTACTATTTGAGAGAGCGGGTGGTGCACCAGTATTAGGGCTACCATGCCATACCCATGGACCCTCCTGAGGATGTTTGGGATCCTGTTGGCAGCATTGAGGAGCTCACGGCAGCCATTCTCAATAATGGGCTCCCTATCCATGCTCTTCTTGTGCCCGGAGACTATCATACTTGGTACGAGTGCCTGCCATATTGGTTTATCCTACCGCGCTTCATACCTAGCACTAATTTTCTTGCATTTGGCAGCTCGCGTGGGCAGGTAATTACCTTTTCCTTTTCAGATTAGTCTCTTTTTATTTTAGCTCGGCCTTTGCTCTTTCTGAGCAGATTTTTATTTTGTTTACAATTTTCTCCAGGGGATGGCTTGGATAATTAAGGCAGGGTGACGTCGGGTGCAACTAATGCTTCAAGGGACGACCCTTCTGGTGCGGGTCCTTCTGGCTAGGGCTCTTCTAGGGCTGGTCTATCGGGTATCTCCTATGCGGGTGCTCCTGGTGGTAATCCGACCGTAGTCTATGGGACCTTTCGATGCCTTGATGATAGCTTTCTTTCAGGCCTATGCGCCGATGTGGACAGGCACAAGCACATATTTCTACCAAAGCGGCTCGGGTCCCCCCTCCTGAGGTGATCCCAGGGGTAAGCTTTCTGATGACCCGTCTTTCTTTGGGCTCAACCTCTTTTTGCATATGTTGCATGATTGCCTTGATAGCCGATGTTGTATCCCTCTGAATGTAGAACTTTGATTCGGCTATGGAGTATGCGGTGTATCATCGTAACCTTGCGGAGCATCGGGATGTGGAGATAGTGACTATTCTGCTGCTCTGCTTTCCGCTATTTTTTATATCCCCTAATTGGTCCTGATCACCGATTTTGGCTATGACTTGCAGTGTGCACGTGCCAAGGAGTCATGATCATTGCTTAGCAGGATCTCCCAAGCATGGTCTCATGTGGGAGACATGCGGACTTACCAGAGCTCTTCACGTCGGCAAAAGAAGTCAAAGGGCGCCAGCCAAGATTAGGCCCTAGTTCTTGCATTGAATAATTCACACATTTTAGTACTTTGGGGATGATGTGTTTTGGGATGTTTAAATAGTTTGTGATGGATAATTGTGGCATTTTCTTTGAATGATTCTACTGCTTTGAAGATATTTAGCGTTATTCCGTTGATTGCATGTTATCCCTCTCTTTCATATATCTGACTGCTTGTAGGATGGTTTTGACAATTGCTCGCAAAAGCGACTCTTGGGGTCGCATGCCTTGGTGCGGGTTTCTTCTGTACAAAAAGTCAAATCACTTCAATGTTAAATGCCTTTTAATTTTCAAGCTTTGAATGCCTTCATAGTACGAAGCAGGTGACTCGGGTCAATGGTCAAGGGGGGGCATCAAAGGCCCACAAACATCCCCAAAATACTTAGAGAAAAAAATGGCCTGGGGGAGTGGTTTGTGTTGGCGCAACTATTAGTTGTGCTAGGCAAAAAATATGAGGCAGATGTACTGGTGCAACTAATAGTTGCGCCAGGCAAAAAATCTAGGACAAATGCACTAGTTGCGCCAGTTTTGGCCTGAGCAGTTGTGGGTCCTTATATACCCGAGTCAGTCCAAAAACTCTCTTTTCTGTTTGACTTGGCCATTTTGACTGATTTTTTTTGTTCTTGCTTTCCTAGGGCCGGGTCCATCAACATACATCAAATTTTATATTCTTGGAAGATCTTTGTACGCCTATGGACCCGCTTTCCAATCCTCCCCTACATGGAGGGCTTGGAGCCATTTTACCCCTCTCTTTGGGCTTGGGGCCCAATTTTCTTAAAAGTTGGCTTGGGAGCATGAATGAGAGCGAATTTGTTGAACTTGAGCGGCTAGGCTTATGCGCCTCCCCTTCTTCCTAGAGGTTCTTCCACGGTGGGACCTACTTCATGTGGCCACCTCATTTTGGGATGCAACTGCCCATGTGTTCCGTTTTGGGAAGCGGGAGCTAACTCCAACCCTTGAGGAGCTATCCAATTTATCCGGTCTGAAGCTTCACAGAGGCCTCGCGAGAGTTACGCCGAGGTCCGGCTACTCTAAATCCATTCATCTTACCCTTGGCTTGAAGAAATTTGAATATGAGAAAAGTCTCATCGAGGGGCCCTCAAGGTGTTCGATCAAATTCCTCAAAGAACTTTTCGGCAATGAAAGTCTTCACAAATTACTGGTTAGGAACGCCTTCAATGTGAAAGCCTTTTCCCTCAGTCCCATTTCAAAAGCCCTTTTCTTTACCAAGGGGGACAACTTCTCTTTGGTTCTTTGTGACATTTTGCTCGAGTTGGTAGAGGGCCGATCAGTGATGCATTAGGTCATTGCTGAATTGTACCGATGCCTTGTCGCATTTGCTTTGGGTAAGGTGGCAAGCCTCAGGGGGTGTCCTTTACTACTTCAAGTCTGGTTGGGCAAGCATCTTGCTATTTTGGGACCCATGCCACACTTTTATGTTGCTCGAGGTGAGGCGGATCGATGCTTTTCGGGCAGGTGTCACCTGCTTCCGTAGGGAGATTCGTCAGCTTTGAAGCTTTGGTTGACAGACGCGGAACTGATATGGAAGCTTCCTTGGTTGGACCGGACTTTCTCGATAGTTCATTCCAAAGATCATGAGGGCATCACCCTTCTAGGATTGACTGACAGCACTTTCTACTTCCCATTCTGGGTGTTGCGTCAGTTTGGCTGCTCTCAGCAGGTGCCTTATGAGGCAAAACCCCCTCTATGTGACTTATTCTTTTCTTGGGGGTCCTCTGGGGACAGACCGGATTGCTGCTCTTTGGGAGACGCGTCGGTCGACGTTGATGTGTGATATGGAGCAGGGAGATTTGGTTCAGTCTTCTCCCGAGTATGAGGCCTGGTTATTGACTGAGCATCTTATTGCTGATCGTCTGGAGCAAGTGGAGAGTATTGATAGGGGTGGCCCCTGGCTAAAGAAAGAGATGGTACTTTGAGCCCGCATTGAGCTGCTGGTGGATGAGTAGAGGGTCCTGCATGAGCTTTTAGCACAGGAAAAAGTTAGAGCAGAGATAGCAGAGAGCGAGTTCCTTCATTTGAAAGGATCCTTGAGTGTTGCCCTTGGAGCCACTGATTCTTCTCAGAAGAGGTATAAGAGCTTGCATGGTGGCTGGTTGACCGAGCAGAATGTCCGAGAAGATGATTTTCGTGCTGAGATTAGCGCATTGAAGCGCGAGCTGGGCCGCTAATTCCTTCCTGCACATTTGTATTTTTTTAATATTTTTGAGATTTTATATTTTTTCAATGTTTTTGAGATTTATGTTTTCTTCGGAGTTGGACCCTTGGCAGTGTGAGTCGGTGTATATACAAGGTATTGCCTGCCAAAGGCTTATCTCACTTTTTATAGGTTAATTTTTTTTGGTAAACGGGTGCCAAATGTAGGCCACTCCCCCCTTCTAGGGTTTGGGGTAAAGATGCCCAGCTGCGTACCTAAGGGGTCGCTTCCTTACTTGATTGGATGGAGGGGGTTGATTGGTATGGCTCATTGGAGTCAGCTTTCATCATGTTGATTCCCATTTCGTCTGAGATTTCATCCTCAAACATTAGCAGAGTCCTGTGGTGGTTTATCACAGGAGTTTGTTTAGGTATGGAATGTCGCTCCTCAAAGAGGGATAATGTGGCCAAATGTATCTCCAGGCTGGGAAGGGTGATGTAGGGATTGGTGGGGTGAACTGGTGCTGTCGGCTTCTGTGGGGTTAATCGGGTTTCCCCATTCCGGTCAATCTTCATGACCCCAACACTTACGAATGAATTCCTGATGTGAGGCTTAGGATGGGGTTTTTCTTCTATGTGGATCCCCCTGACTTTTCCAGCTGCCGTGGCCCGGGCTTTCTCCTTAGCCTCTCTTACTTTTTCTTCTGTGGGCTTGTAACCTAGCCCAAACCTAACTTTCTGACCACCCTTAGCTGTGACTGGCTCCTTCCTTCCTTGTAATCTGGGCCCGAGACCCCTGATAGCCCCACTTTTGGAGTATGGCCACCACTGCTACCATTCCATCTCCAATTTTAAGAATGATGCCCTCAATGGGCTCCGAAAGTATTGCCGATATTTCGTACTCAAAACTGTGGAGGTCGACATCCTCAGAGGTGTGCGGTACATCTAACATATTGGGCTTCTCCATGCTGTTGGTGGCCTTCTCTTTCTCACTATGCCCCTCACCGATGATCGTGATGATCTAATGCCTAGATGTAAATTTGAGTTTCTGGTGTAGTGTTTTGGGTATGGCTCCGACTTCATTTAGCCACGGATGCCCCAACAACAGATTAAATGAGGATTTAATGTCCATTACCTGAAATAATATAGAAAAGGTCATTGGCCCGATTAATAGCTCAAGATCAACTTCTCCCATTATTTTTCTCCTGGTATTGTCAAAACCTCTAGCACTGGTTCTCGCGGGCCTCAACATGCATGGATGACCTCGATCTTGGTGGCAGTTCTTAGTGGGCATATATTCAATACGGACTCATTATCGATTAGAACCAAGGGGATTACCAGATTTCCAAACTCGACTGTTATATTCAAAGACTTTGAGTGGCTACCTCCTTCCTCTGGTAAGTCAGCATTAGAAAATGAAATGGCATTTGGAGCCATCACTTGGCCGATTATCTGCCCGACTTCGTTTGGGCTAACTTGGAGTGGCACATGCGTATTCTTTAACGCCCCCATTAATGCTTGGAAATGGAGTGGAGATGTCATCAACAGATCCCATACAGTAATATGGGTAGACATTCTTCTCAGCTGAGTCTCTAGTATATGTTCTCGACTCATCTTCTCGAAGGGGTTCATTATGTTGTCTTTCTTTCCTTCGGGTTAAGTTTGTGTTGCTATCGGTGCTTCTGGTTGCTTTGAAATTTTCTCAGGCCAGGTGACGAAGTCCACTGCCCCTTCTCTGTGGCTGCCGGCGTTGATATCTATTTGTTCGTAATTCAGGGGGACTTGATGAGGATCATAGGTCGGCCCTGAAATCTGGAATGGTACAGTCGATATTGGAGGCACTTGCACTGCGGGATCAGGAGGTGTGGGCAACACTTGATTTATTTCGGTGGTAGCGGGTTGGGTGGCAAAATTGGACCAAATGAGAGTGGTGAAGCTTGAGGGTGGTGGCACAAGGGGGAAAGTAGTGAAAGTAGGCCATTGGTAGCTGATGGGCTGTGGAGGATTGGGGGTTTGATGGGCCATTAGGTGATTGACCGGGGTGGTGGAGTTTGCAGGTAGTTGAACTGGGGGTAATGGGGTGGGCACATGCCATTGGTAGTTTATTGGCGGTGGAGGATTGGGGACCTGTTGGTTTATTGGATAATTGATGAGGGTGGTGGTGTATGGTTGATATGCATTTATGTGCACATAATTGACAGGTGTGGGTGATGGAAAGTATGCCCTGAGATCCAAAGGTTCAATTTGTGGAGTCGGGTTGAGGAAATAATCTGACAAATCCAGGGGTTCAATCACCCAATATTCCTTTCTTTAATATTTCTCGGTAATGGCGCTACATAGCTCTCCCGATCACTGATGTAATCAGATGGGTCAAACTCAAATTCCTCCTCATATTCCTCTACCATCCCAATGGTGGGTTTAGGACCGGCTCCTTTGGTAGGATGTGGGGGCAACGACACTTGATGGATTTTTACGTGCTGGTGTGCTTGAGAAGGTGCTGGTGGAATTATTTTCCCCGCATTAATCAAATCTTGGATTGCGAGCTTCAATGGGAAGCAGCGATCAGTCGGGTGACCCGGACCCTAATGAAAATTGCAGTGGGTATTTGGGTCATAGTTCTTTGGGATCGGGTGAAGAGGAGGTTGCGGTTGACGGATAGTAACTAATCCCTTTTCTATTAATAAAGGCAAAAGTACACTCAGTGATTGCCCTAGGGGCATAAACACTCGGTCATAGCGAGCTCTCCTATGTTCAGGAGTTATCTGCATTCCTTGCCCATTCCCTATCCTCTGTATCTGCTCAGTTCTGACTGGTCCTGGCTGTGCTGCTTGGAATTGGAACGGGGCTTCATTATTATTGTTGGGCCGGGTGTTTGCAACATTTTGCACCTCTGCCCCTATCCTCCTATCATTCTTCTATTCGGTAAATCTCCTAACCCTACTGGGCCCCCCGAATGTATTCTTGTTCAACCGTCCTTCCCTGATGGCGTCCTCATAGCGGTTGCCGTTCCTTACCAAGTCAGCAAAACTAGATTGCTGCTAGTATATAAGGAAATTTGAGATTACTGGTAGGGTATTCTTTGAGATCATTTCTATCTGATCGTCGTCAAGTATCTTATTTTTGACTTGAGCTGCTAGTGCTCTTCATTGCCCCAAATAGTTGCTGAAGGTCTCATTCAAGTTCTGTCTCAGAGGGGCTAAGTCTGACTTACGTGGCTCAATGTCTATGTTGTAAACATATTGCTCTTGGAATAAGTGGGTCAGATCTTTCCACGTCTTCATCATGGAGGGTTCTGAGGATGTGAACCATCTTAGGGCCGGACCTGTCAGACTCTTCTGAAAGACTTTTATTAGCAGTCTCTCATCCCCCCTGTATTGGCATATGTCCCCACAATAGGACTTGAGGTGTGCGATCGAATTGCCTGTGCCATTGTACTTGTCGAATACTAGCATTTTGAATTTTGGGGGTAGGGGGACTTTAGCAAATAGGCATAAATCCATGAAGTCTGTGGCGTGGATTTCTGCACCACTCATCTTCTATAATTGCTTTTGGATTTTATCCAATTGTTCTTTCAGCTGTTCCGACTCCTTGGACATGGGGGCCGCTTTTTCAATTATTAGCCTGGACTCACTTTAGGCTGCCAGGGGTGGGGTAATTACAGGTGGAGGATTGACATTGGTCACTGCCCCGGCATAGGCCCCACTGTTCCTGATCTCCTCCTCCTCATACTGCTGTTTTACATAAGGTGCAGCGAGGGCGAGATTTTCATGGTGATGTATGGACTGGATGTGGGTTGGGTGAGCCCCTTGAATGTAAGGGAATTGTCATGGGGTGATGGGGTGAGTGGTAGTCTAGTTTAGAGGTGGGGCCTGATGAGGCCATTGGGCATGGGGGAAAGTTTGGAGATGGTCTTGGGGTATGGGGCCATGAGAAAATTGGGTTTGGGGTATGACATGGGTTTGACCCGGGTGTGAAGGTTGGGGGTGGGTGAAATTTTGGGGGCATTGTGGGGGGTATTGGTGCGGGGTTCCAAGGTTTTGGGCTTGGGTTTGAGCCATGAAGGCTTTGGGAGGGTTGGGCCACGAAGCCTTGGTCATTCTAGATTTGGGCCATGGGCCATTGATGGGTTTGGACCATCGGCCCTTAGTGACTCTGGCCCGTTGGGCCTTGGTGGGTCAGGGCCATGGGCCCTTGAAAAAAGTGGGGAGTGGAGGTTTGGGCCATGAGGCATGTGGGAAATGGCGGTTTGGGCCATGGGGCCTTGAGACAAGTGGGGAATGGAGGTTTGGATGGTGTGGATTATAGGGGGTTGATGGGGGTCATGGGGGAGTGAGGCATGGAGATTGGCTAGGGTGTGAGATGGGTTCATGGACATGGGGTGTGGAGGAAAGGAGGCATTCCACATGGAGTAGGCTTGGAACATCTCCTCCATCATGGTCATGGAAGGAGGGTCGGATGGAGATGGGGGATTTAAGGGGTGATGGGGTATAGATAGGATGGATGTGGAGGATAAATTGGCCATGGCCTCGATAAAATCGAGCATGACCTGGGTAAGTGATGGAATATGGGATGGATTAGAGGGATGAGGTGATGTATTGGGTATGTTTTGGGATGATGGGGGGTATGGTGAGGAGAGGTTAGAAAAACTGGGTGACCTGGATAGATGGGGGGATTTGTGGGGGGTTGGATAAGGCGGAAGTGGTATATGTGAATGTGGGTGGATCGGGCCTATATGGGGAAGATGGGAAATAGGGCATGGATGTGGATTGGGAAAATGGATTTGGGTTTGTCATGAATGTGGATGGGAAATGTGTTGGGTTTGACATGGGCATGGTTTGGGCAAAAGATGGGGAGTTGGAGGTTGAACTTTGGATGTTTTGGGAGGTAGCGGTTGGGAAAATGGGGGCGCCGAATGGGCCGGTAATGGTAAAGGGCGATTGGGTGAGGGGGATGGTAGAAAAGACTTCCCCTGAATGGGAATGGGTTGGAGAATGTGGCGGGGATGAGTTGGGATCAGCATAAGCTAGGTCCACTACCCACGACATTCTACTGGAACGGGTTGGGTAAGGGTGCCTTGGATAAGGCCCAAAAATCTTCCTCCTTCCCCTATAGGACGATGGAGGGCAAGATGATGCCGTTGTGCAGGCACCACAAAGATTCTATTTTTAGGTTTTGATTTGATTTTTAATAATAATTTTTTTTTATATTTTGAAAAAAATTTGTAAAACAAAGGTTCCGAGGCCTTGGAATTTCCTTCTCGGGTAGCTTTTGTACCCTAATTTAAGACCCACGACGATGATTTCGATGCACTTCAAAAAAATCAAAAGAGGACCTTCGATCTATTGAAGGCATGGAAATCGAGGCAAATAACCCAATCCCCCGGAATGAGCCAAAAAGAAGTTGGATTCTTTTGACCGGCGGGGGCGTATTGGGTGTCGGAGATGGCGGGGCCCAAACAAAGGTACTAAACACACTAATCGAGGGACTCAAGAGGTGAGAAAGCCTCAGATTTTAGGCTGCTGATGTCCAGGTAGGCTTGGCGCAACTAATACATATGCCAAGTTAGCAAGGCCTCTTTTTTACACTGGTGCAACTATTAGTTACGCCAAGGTAAAAATTGGCGGATTTAAAGCTGGCGCAACTATTTGTTGCGCCAGTTAATAGTTGCGCCAATTATAAATCTGGGATTTTTGTACTGGCGCGACTAATACTTGCACTAGGCAAAAATGAAGCTCCAGAACTTATGACAGCAAGGAACGGCAGCCTGAAATGGGTCTATTTTTTTGGGTTTTGTGGAAGCTAGGCTTCCGGGACTGACTGATTTTTATGTGATCGATTCTCTCCTTATCGCACCTAAAGGATGAGTCCGGTATAACTCGCTAGCACGCTCCCCAATGGGGTTTAAGCTTGTAGGAATGGGAACCCACCCGATATACCTTCGGCGCAAGCGCCTTCTTAGATACTAGGTGGGATGAGACTTTTCTGGATCATCCCCACTAGGGGCTGCCACCATACTAAGACCCGAGTGGTTGTATGTTTGCCTAATAACCCAACCCTTTTAAAAATCTAACCCGCAAAAAAAAATTGATTAAGTTTCCTAGCTTGGTTCAATTTTAATTTTTTCAAAGCCTCTTTTTTTGAAAGTTTTCTTTAGTTCAAAGACCAGGGGTGATGATCTCGTGCAGCCACTATGGGCCAGCGTCCACCGTTAGGATATGATTGTGCAAGTAGGCCCGCCAATCGGCTAAGGCACTTTAAATAACGAAAATTTAAAGAAAATTAAAAGACAATGCGCAAGTAGGCCCGCCAATTGGCTAAGGCACTAAAATAACAAAAAAGTAAAAAAAATTAAAAGACAATGCGCATGTAGGCCCGCCAATCGGCTAAGGCTCGTAAATGACGGGAAAATAAGGGTGAGTAAAAATATAATACAAAAAAAATAGCAAAAAAGTTAGTAAAATAAAAAATAAATGGCCAAATTTTAAGGAGAAGCTTTACAAACTATCCCCAGCAGAGTCGCCATCTGTGCAACCGTATGATTTGTGATCATCCCGTCATGGCGATGCGCTCGCTAACAAAAATATAGAGTCGCCATCCGGAGCTTTTGGTGTCCCAGAATACCTATATCATTTTTATAAGTACTAAAGTGCCACAAATATGACTCTGAATCTGGTCCACACCAAAGGTTCTTGGGTAGGGGCTTCGGTTATCGATTGGGAAGGTGTTAGGCACCCAATCAACACGCTTAATGCGGTCTCTACTAATGGCCAAAATAAAAATAATATAAAAGAAAAGAAAATGACTTCCTCTTGTCCAAAAGGGCTTAGAATCCTATTTGTGCCCATCTATTCCTATCGAAAATTCGACAGTGTAACGGCACAAATGGGAGAATGGAGGAATGACCGAGAAGGTAGAGAAATAGAGGGGAGAGCTAGAGCTCTCAGGTCCTTGTTGCACCGTTGAGGCGCCTTGCGTTGGCTTACTTTGATGAGCTTTTGAAGGCTTGTATGGTATGGAGTGGGGTTCTAACTCCTAAGGCTTGAAGCTAAGAGGTAGAGAAGGGAGGCTAGGGGATCACACACACTTAACCTAGAGGTTTTTAGTGAAATGCTAAGGTCTAAAGGATTTTTTGAATTCTGAAATTTGATGGGGGATGGTGCACCAAAGGGAGAAAGATCTTCTCACTTAAGCTCTTTCTCTCTTAGGCAAAATTCTCAACCTTTAATCCAAGGGAAGGGGGGCTCTATTTATAGGAAAATGGTGGATTAGGAGGCTACTTAGATGCTAATTGGGTTTAGCAATTAGGTAATCTCTAATCTAAGATTTCCTAGGATTTTAAGCTCTTGGAAAGGTGTGAAGGTGGTTCTAATGGTGGATGATAGGTTGGTATTTCAAATCACTTAAGGGTTGCAAATAGACACTAAAAGGGTGCAACAAAACTAGCAAAATACACCCCAAAGATCAAGGTGGTCAACAAGTTAAACCCCAATCTTGATTTTCGAGGCAAAAATCAGAGGTCACTGTTCATATGCATGGCACAACTATTAGTTGCACCATGCATATGTACAGTAAAATAGTGTCTGCACAGTAGTTTTGGGAAGTCGACTGCCCGCAGGGGGACCCACCTATAGTTGGCACAACTATTAGTTGCGCCAAGCTATTTTTGGGCACAAAATAGCTTGGCACAACTATTAGTTGCACCAAGCAAAATACCTAAATTTCTACCCTATTTTCAAAACGCCGTAACTTTTAATATACAACTTCGATTGAGGCGATTCTTAGCTTGTTGGAAAGATAGAGAAGTCCTCTTTCCAATGGTATATATTTGATAGTGGTAGAAGACCTCAGCTAGTCCTAGTGTACCACTCTTAATCCATTGCCTGGGAAGGTTAGGTTTAGGATTCGGAAGGGGTTCTAAGTGTTGGGATTGATTTCTAAAGGTTCGAGGTAGGTTCCTAAGGGATCTAGGGTGATTCCTAAGGGTTCCATACATGCCATCAAAGCTCGGAAATGCGCCTCTCTCGAAATATGTTTCGATCAGGCCTTGGGCCAAATTTGGGTGTCTACAGCTCAGAATGCCAACGTTTCCTTCTTCTACTTAATTGTTAAGTAAGGTAATCATGCGACGAGCCATTGACGAAAATAGAAAAAGTAGGAGCAGTAATGTATTCTATAATCTGGCCGATCCACGTATTGTCGAAACCCAATTGATTGAGGATTTCTAAAATAAAGTCCCACTAGACTCTATCATACGCTTTCTTAATATCAATCTTTGCACACCACACTTTTGGGTCACTGTTCAAGTGAAAATTTTGAACTAGCTCATCACTAAGGGGATATTTTCAGTAATCTTCAGACCTTTAATGAAGGCAGATTGATTGGGTGCTGACTAACACAGGGAGAACCGTTGCCAAACGATTGGCCAATATCTTGGTGATGACCTTATAGATAAAGTTATATAAAGCAATGGGTCTAAAATTAGCAATAGAGTTAGAATCTTACCGCTCTGGTCACATCGTCACCAACAATATCCTAATAGGTTTTGTAGAACTCAACAGAGAATCCATCTGGCCCCGTCGCTTTATCAGCAGGAGAGTTGAAGATAGTAGCTTTGATCTCCTCTTTCAAAATAGGACGAGAAAGGATGGCAACTTCGGCTTGAGAAAAGTTCCGTTTGAATGGGAACAAAGGAATATCACCCGAGCTAGATGGAGTAAATATTACTTTATAATATCTGACCACATACTCGCCGATCTTCTTCGGATTTACCAAGCGGTTACTCTCTTCATCCATTAATTCAAAAAGGCTGTCTCTAAAAATTCTGTTCTTAATTGAAGCATGGAAGTATCTAGTATTTTTGTCTCCCTGCTTAGACCATTTAACTCTAGCCTTTTGTCTATAGAAACTTTTCGCCATATCTAACTCCAAATTAAGATGCCAAAGAACATCATTTTCCGTTGAAGCTAAAACAGGGTCCAAAGGACTATTTTGAATAGTGTTTTGAATTAGATGAACTTACTTCCTCGCTTCATTAAGACGATTATGAATAGATCTAAATCTATTATTATTCCATTCTCCAATATCCTTCTTGAGCTGTTGAGGTTTCTGTTGAGGTTTGAAGAGTTCAGTACCATAAACCTCTTGGATCCATGACTTCAAAACAATATCTCTAAAATCCGATTGCAAACACCACAACTTGAAAATTTTGAAGGGTTTCGGTTTATGGTTCTTAAGGTGTTGTAATCTGATAACAAGAGGTGAGTGGTCTTAGATATCAGCAGGAAGATAATCCACCACTACATTCGGAAATAGGTTTCACCTATCACCATTGACGAGGGTACGATCTAATCGTCCTAAGATCCTCCTCGAACCTGAAGTTCGGTTGGACCAAGAAAGAGAATTGCCAATGCACCTCATGTCAGTTAGTAAGTAGCTTTCAATACTATTATTAAAGGCATTAATAATGCATAAATTTTCTCCCCAATTTTTTCATCTCTGTTCCTAGTACAATTGAAGTCCCCTGAGATTATCCATGGTTTATCAATCACACCATAAATATTAAGCAATTGGCTCCACAAAGTACATCTATCCGATGCCAGATTTGATCCATAAACCGCCGTAAAAAAGAATTCAACACCATAAGTTTTCCTAGTAACCTTACAATGAACCAACTGATCATTTTCAAGACTCTAAATAATATCAAATTTGAACAGATCCACTCTCTCATAGTGATGAGATTCGTAATTATGAAGCAAGTTCCAACTTCGCATAATCAAATTTTTTATTTTTTCTGCTCTTCCCTTATTGATTTTTGTTCCTAAGATGCTAATATTACCCAGATTTTTTGATTTTATCAAATCTTTAATTGCAGTCCTTTTCTTTCGGTGATTCATACCTCATATATTCCACATTGATATATTCGGTTTAGATAGAACAAAGATTACTATATCTCTTTTATATATAATTCTGACTGGTCGAACTCTGAGGTTGACCCGTCGAGTTTGAATGTTGAAGCTAAAAGAAGAACAGCGGGGTGTGACCTAGATGAAATTTGAAGGTCAACTGGTCGAGTTTCAATCTTGACCGGTCGAGATTGAGTTTCTGTGTGATAATCAAGCTTCCCCAGCTACAAATTCTCTGGCCATTGAGATCTTCTCTGGATTCTTCTTTGTAAACCTGATTTCTTTGGATTTCTTGAGTAACTTGCCATGTATAATTGTTCTAGGGCCTTATACATTTATAAATAAGGACCCTAGGGTTAGGTTTGAGGAGGGCGCACTGGAGAATTGAGAGTGTGCAGGTTTAGGTTAGACTAAGTCCTGGAAAAGGGGGAGATTGACTGTAAACATCGAGAGAAGACGAATTTAGTGATGGTGAAGGCCCTTCAATTGATGCAAGGCTAAACACCTCTAGGCTGGGATCTTTAATAACTTTCAGATAAGTATTTAATAAAATTCTATTTCTTTTAGTATTCTAAATTCCATTTATGGTATGATTGCATGTTTGAGGTTCCAAGAGTCATCGAGAACAAGCGACAGTAAAGGTTTAATTCTATTTGATTTAATCTTAGTGGCCTTTTAGGGATTGGGGTTGGATTAGATAGGATATTCGCCTACAGACTAGGCCTTATAGGATAGTTTTAGTTGGTTACATGCAATGATACCTTGATGTTTAAATTTATCAAATTCATATATGAAGCGATAAAGCTTGTAGCTTAGAGCGGGGGTACCTGGGATTCAAAATAGAAAAGGAATAGGAAATTGTTGTTTACGAGTCTGAAATCCAAGAGTGATCCCACTCCGCCTTCTCGTATCTTTGTTTCACAACTGTTTAGTTTTCTTTTCACAAACTTAGGAAATTTAATCTCACAAATTGCATTAAAATAGGACATAAGTTAAATTAGATAAACGACAAGTCCCTGTGGTTCGACACCCTTGTACTCACCCAAGTTCTTCGAACTTGTGCACTTGCAAGGTTTAGATTTAAACCGATCATGGGGTGTTGGACCATTATGCACAGGAAGATTGGTTCCATTCCCAAGTATCCTCCATTGGCTCCCTTGGGCAAATCGGGTTTGGGGGCTATGGTAGTTTTGAACATATGAAGAGGGGTTATGGACCTAATTAGCACTAAGTTGGAAATTTCGGTAGGGGTTCCCTAGGGGTTGTATCTAAGGCTAGCTTTTTCTTCCCTCCGTACTAACCCAAGAATCGAAGCAAGCCAGCCCCACCGTCTAGAAGAGACTCACAGTTCTAGGAGCCAGATACCTAGAGTGCAACTATGCTCTATTTCAAAATCTTAGAGCCATTCTAGAGTTTTACATAAGGAATAAGCAAAGATTGAATGGAGTGGGGAATGGGATGGCAAGGGTCCTACTTATAGTAGTCGACTGATTACGTTGGGAGTCCAACGTATAATCCGGAATTATACGATGGAAGTCCAGCGTATAATCCGAGTTATACACAGGGAGTCCAGCGCATAATGAATTATACACTGTGATTCCAGCATATAATTCGGGGCAGGTAGGTCAAGTGACCGAGAGGTAACTGGCTGACTAGTTCAGCCTGGGGAAGAACAATTCTAGTCTAAGGCGGACAAATTATGCGCAAAGAGTTCCGCACATAATCAATTATATGTAGGAATTCTCGCATATAATTGGGAAGGGATATCGGTTCGCGAATAGTACTAATCCTAGTCAAAAGTGGACTAATTATACGATGAACGTTCAACTTATAATCAATTATACACTGAGATTGTAGAGTATAATTGGGGAGTAATCCCGGTCCGGGTCGAGTGAATTTTATGTTTGGGTTCCAACGTATAATTCCCTGAGATTGGGTTTTAAAGCTTTTGGCTAAGGCTGGATTTTCAAGAGCTCAGGGTAGGGTCAGTGGTTGACCGATCATTTTGTATACTCCAAGAGGTCAAAAATGGGGTGTTTATAGATGCCCCTCATCGACGCGTTCTTACAGAGCGATGATGCGTCGAAGAAAGTAGACACCCCGAAAAAATCATCCTCTCGTTTCCTAAAGAAATCACAAGTGTGAACTGAAATGAGTTGGCATGATTTGCTTGGCTTTCTTATCTTTCTGCACGAGCTAAGTAAAAGGAGGATTCAGAGGCCGGTTGTAGCAATCGAGAGATGTTTCCATTGCCGTTGGTGCATATCATAATCAAACAGGGGGATTTTACGCAAACGAAGTACAGGTGGCGCAATTCAATGTCAAGATAAAATGAAATGATATAATAATGGCGAAGGCCTCGCAGATGATGTTAGACCAGGCGCGTCATGTCTCACACCAATGACGTGTTAGGGGTCTCTTTCAATAAACATTTGTGATTCCTCAAAGTTGAGTATATTCGACATTTGGTTTTCTAGGGGAAAGAGATAGAGAGATAGATAGGTGAGGGAGTTTTGGAAAAAAATGGGTTTAACTTAAGATTAGTTCGGCGAAAACATTCGAAAAGTACGGCTTTCAAGACGTCGTTGAGTAGATTCATTGGAACAAGATTTGAGGACCCGACCTTTGTTTGAATTGTCAAGACGCTCGGTATGCCAACAGACTCCTTCTAACCTTCTCACGCACACTGATGATTGCCTCTTGTGGGAGGACTACAGTAGTTCCATAAATCAGGAGAGTCGGGTTTTGAAAATATTTTTATTATATATTTTTATGGGAATATCGAGTGAAGGGATGATATTTACTTGAATGAGTGAAGAGATTCGCACGCGAAGGTGAATATTTTGTTCGGGATAGAATGACAAATATTCTTTAATGGGGGGTTGATATCGACTCTTGTCTTCCTTATCATGAAGTGCAAAGATTGATTCATCTAGAGACCGATTGTGGCGATCTAGGGGCTTTTACTGCTGTTGTGGGTGCATGTCGCAATCATGCGGGGGGACAATGCTGCAGTCAAAGCACATGTGGTGCAATCGAACAGATAATGAGATAATGTTAAAATGTATTGAAAGATGTTAAGTGATATCAACAACGAGTGCATCATGGTGCAACTCAAAAAAAGAGTGTTCTTCGAGGGATATTCAATTATTCTTTGGAGAAAAGATTCTTATGTTATGCTTATGAGTTATTCTACGATGTCATTCTTGGTAAGATGAGTTTTGTAGGTGTGATAGAGAGAATAAGATAAAGAGATAGAAAGGATGAGAGGTATTTTATTGTATTATTTTTTTTTTGTTTTGTATAGGTTGGAATGAAAGGAGTGAAAAAGTTTTTTTGTTTTTTTTTTGGGGTCATGTGGTGGGATAATGAAAATTTTTTGTTTTTGTTTTGTTATACGGTGGGACTTTGAATTTGTTTTAAAATTTTTTATTTTTGTTATACGGTGGGACTTTGAAAAATAATATTTTGGTTCCCTGGTTGGACTTTTTAGGGAGGAAAAGAAAATAATAAAATTTAAAAAATGCCCCAATTTCAGGATATTGGTCTCGTGACCCGGTTATCATTGCTATGGTGTTAGTGCTACAAAAAATGCCCCAGTGTTAGGTCAAGGTGGGACTTTTCTCAGCCTCATAGTTGTACTAAAGTGCCCTGGGAATTCTGAATGAGATATACTTATAATGATCCCATGTTGGGAAGTAGTTCAATTATTTTGGCTATATGCAAGGCTTGATCTTGTGAGCACTGGATGATCATCATGTACCATAGCTTTTAACAAGATTGAGGCGAGTGATGGGTAATGGGTGATTGCATCGCTTGTCATTCAAAAGTTTTCAGTTTTATTGTTAAAAATATTTTAAAAATTATTTGACTCAATTTTCGAAAAGAAAAAAAAGGGTGAAATGGGATAACGTTCGTTGATGTCGGGGTAGCTTCTTATTCAAATAATTTTGGAAATAGTAGTCAACTACTTTCTTCTCGTGTGTGTAGTGTGGTGCCATGATTCGGCTCCATCAAATCATCAAATTTTATGGTTAGCAAGAGTTTTATCTTCCCACCACCGTACGACGACATCTAGGAGTATGAAGATGTCAGGGATGGCCTCAAAATTTTTCTTATACTTCCCTGGGTTCATTGACTTATTCATTTGACGCATGCTCTCACTCAGTTGTGCTTCTTCTCATTTTTTTTTTGAAGTATGTGCGTCTATTTTTTTGAAACAACCTGCTAATGAAAGAATTACGAGATTTGATGGAACTTGACATTTTCATTTTTTTTGTGCTCTAACATCAACTCCAATGGCAGGAAATAGTGTGGGAGAATCCTGAGTTTTCTACATTTCAGAAAAAGTTTTATGATCCACTAGTCATTTCGATCAATTTTCCTGAATAGGAAGGTGGTTGATGAGTCAAATGGTTCTCAAAATATTTTCGAAAATAATAACCTGCGACCGATGAATGATTCATGATGACTACGGGAATGATAAATATATAATTATGCTTGTTTAGGCTACGAGAGATGATGATGATAGCATTTAGAGGGTTAGGAGATCCTTCCCCTGTAACTGTTTCCTGGGCCTACTGCTAAAATAATATAAGTTTTTCTTATGTGGGCTTTGATTTCCCTCCAGGCGAGGCGGTTGCGTAGGCATTATTTCCTTAGCATTAGCTCCCCAATTTCGAGTTTTTGATCATAAATAAAAATTTAAGTTTGGAAAACTTTGGCATAAGACGCTGCTGGGTAATTTTTTTTTTAAAGTATATATGTATATATATATATATATATATATATATATTAGGTATATATATATATTTTTTATTTTAAGTGTTTATATATATATTTTTTTGAGTTTTTTTACGAGGGTACAACATCAGTTCCTTAAGAAGAGACTGACTCAGAATGTCCAACTAGTGGGACATATTGAACGGTTGGAGTGACCACCCATTTGTGATTTGTTGATATGTTGATTTGTTTTGGGGCCTCGATCACCCTTGATCTGATGGATCAGGGATGAGAGAGAAAACATTTTTACGTTTGTGATTTGGATGGTATGAGATTCATCAAATAAAGTATGGAGTCTTTTGATTTCTTCTTTTGATAAATCTTTTATGGTTGGGCCTCCTTATGAAGAGGGACCTTTTTTATTTTTTCGAAGGGTCGGATCTTAAAGTTATTAGGGAGTGTTTTAGGGTTGTTTATGTTATGATGGTAGGTGTGCACAGGTTGTTGGAGATTTGTTTGTTGGTGAAGTTGGTGCAGAGTCCGTCAGGAGGGAGGGTAATATTGTAGAGGCAGCAAAGAGATAAGACAGAATAAAAGGAAGAGATGTGAGGGGGCAGGCCAAGGTGGACCTTTCCTCGATATGGGGAGTTTTAGTTCTCTTTTATTTTTCTTGTCTCAAACCTTGGGTTTATTGTGAGTTTATTTTGAAAGTTTTGTGTATAATTTTTCGAGGAGGTCTAGTGTTAGTGGTTTGATGTGGTGGTATTGTTGTTGGTTGAACTTCCACCAGAGTCTTGATTGCGAGATCTATAGAAATTTGGACTCGAGAGTCGGAAGTAATTTTAGTTACAAGATTAATTTCGTGTTGGTATGAGGTCTGGGGATTGGGTGATATGTTGATTTGGATGTTAGTCGAAGTCTTATGTTCCGGATCTTCTAAGTTTGATTTGATTTTGTTATTGGGAGGAGTGATGGATTCATTGATTTATTTATCGATAGGTCTAGCGATTAATTCAGGATTGAGTGACGTTGGGGTTATAGAGATAGGTTTGACAACAGGTTCAGGTTTGAAGATAGGTTCAGGTTTGAGTTTTAGTTTCAAAGTTGGTGATGTGATAAGTTCGGTAGTTGGTTTTCGTTCTGAAGTGGGTGTGGAGATTGATTTGAGAGTTGGTTCTAGGATTGGTAGGGCGATGTGTTCGATAGTGGGTTCGTGTTTGAAGGTAGGTGTAGAGATTGGTTAGAGGGTTGGTTCTGAGATTGGTGGGGCAATGTGTTCGATAATGTGTTCTGTTTCGGGGATTAGAAGTTGGTTCGGAAGTGAGAGGGCTAGTAATTTTGGGGATGGATTTGAGTATGGGTTTAGGTTCAAAATTTAGTTTTGAGATTAACTGGATGGTTGGTTTGGGTATAGATGGTGTTATGATATGGTGATGGATTAGTTCAGGAATTGCTTTCGGAACTGGTAGGTGAGTTTGTTAAGGGATTGATTATGAAGCTAGTTTAGGTATTGGCTCAGGGAGTGTGGGGATTGATTCATTGGTGGATAAGTTATTGTATTTGGAGGTAGGTTGAGTTGGTTCGGGAATAAGCTTATTGATCTTAAGGATTGGCTGGGTTGATTCATAATTGTGTTTAATGATTTTGGTGATGGGTTGAGTCAGGATAAATTTCGTGATGGGTTGTGTAACGATCCCCAGATTTAGCACTATTGTGAGGAGAGTCCAGTCAGGTCATGTGTAAGGACCTCACTAAGCTAACCTTTAAATATGTGCAAAAAGTGAGACATTAGAAATGGGGCTGCAAGCTAGACATAGGTGTATTATAATGAAATTATAAACTACCTTATTAGTAATCAGTTTCCTATATACTACGCAGTGTTATATACATTTTACACTGAAGCCTAGGCCATTTGGCTTTGTCTGCCTACACAAGACCAAAACTATGTGAGGGTTGCATAGAATCCCAACCCAAGCTTCAAGAGATTTTCCTTATTCTGTTTGGTAGGCTATTGAATAAACTTTTGTTGGTTTCTCTATTTATTTTATCTAAAAAATATACTAGAGCTTGCTTGTCTTGTCTTTTATGCAGTACACTACCATGTAGTGTTGCCTTAACAAGGAAACTTACCTTAAAATAGCTTATAAGCTACTTGCATGGCGGATTTGAACACAACTCCAATGAGTCATTAGGCAGCTCCATGCACGCAAGGTCACTATCACCAATTATAAAGCAAAGTTTCCATTTGTTTTATGGGTCGGTTGTTAACGAACCAGAACAAATTCTATGAAGATCAACAAACAAATAGTGATTCATTTTCGATAAACTTCTCTCAGTTCTGCTCCGGGTTTGAAATCAACAAACACAACATCGTTATTCTTCCACGTAATCATACACTACTCACCAAAAAGGTTAGTTAATTGTTTGTTAGATGTAGCTCAAAAATAGCCTCAGCATGAACTAGAGTGCAGATTGCTGCACTCTGGATCCGCGTAGAAGATCTGTGGAATTTATAGATATATAGATTTATAAATACTATAACTATAGATTTAAAATCTATAGAAGATTTGCTGAATTTTTATATATACATGTACACACAGACACACACACAGACACACACACACACACACACACACACACACACACACACACACACACACACACACACACACACACACACACATATATATATATATATATACGCTAAGGGGGCACTACAAGTCACAGACCACCATAGAAAGGCCAAGAAGAAACTCACCTGAAGCCCGGCAAGACACCATGCTGAGTGGTTTGCTGCGGCAACCTCATAGGGTTGCCGCGGCAAGCCTTGAGTGTTGTCGTGGCAACCTCCACCAGCACAGGTTTTGGGTAGTACCTCTTGCATTTCGAACCTTGGGTCCATGAGGGGTACAGGTGTTTGCCTATTTGGGTCTTGATGCACTATGAGCCATCTATAAACCACTGGCTCAACTATAAAATACTAGTTCTGTTAAAATAAATCTACTTTTCCTAGATTGGTGCCACATGGAGCACTTAAACAATTTAGAAGAAATGAGATTGCATGATGTTCTCAGATGCTTGAACGCGCATCGACGACAATACTTGTAAGACGACGCACACAGGTAGGAAAATTTATTTTGTTTACCTATCATTGGTTTACATTCATCTTACATGGCCTATTTTGATCATATCTAGATAGAACAAGATAAATATATATCTAGATAATTAAAAGACCTGCTAATTATAAACTATATCAATTCATGTGAATGCATGTCAATGATACCTACATCTCAAATAAAACTAAAGCATGTTTATATCTAAGGCATTTGATTAATACAGAGGTAAAATCTCATGCTAAGTAAGTTTAGTTTACCTTATGTTATTGCATTTCAGTTTAAACATGCACGTTCTTGAATATTTATGCATAGTTCATATGGCACTTGGAATTATTCAGATCTGCTATCTTTTATACGTCTTTGCTTGCCACGCTATTGCTTCGTTTAAATTAAGTGATCCCGCCTTCTCGGGAGCTTGAAAGTGTAGTGTAACAAGTGATCCCGCTAACTCGGAAGCTTGATTTTCTTGGTTCAAGTGATCCCGGTAACTCGGGAGCTTGACAAGTGATCCCGCTAACTTGGGAGCTTGAATTATTCAGGTCCAAGTGATCCTGCTAACTCGGGAGCTTGACAAGTGATCCTGCTAACTCGGGAGCTTAACCTTGTTGATTTCCTGTTTCTGCCAGCACGTATATCTTGTTTCAGCTTGATTTCTTATACCTGTCGCATCGTGCATAAATTCAGTACATCAGCATGTTATATTAATCATATGCTTTAATTCAGTTATGCTTCTACATGTGAATAAAATATCAATGTATGTGAATAATATATTATTCTCTACTGAGCTTTGATGATAGCTCATTCCATGACTTAAATGTCTTAGCTGCAAAGCCTGACCCAGAGCACGTTGCAGATCCCACCTACGTGCCTGAAGAGGAAGAAGGGGAAGACGACAACGACGAAGAAGAGGAAGACGATTTCCCAGAAGAGTTCTTCCCAAAATAGGTTTGTAGCTTGGGGAATGTAAGAAAAAGGGTAGAGAGAGGAAAGAGAGATAAATTTTAAACATGTATAAATGATATGGTAGTTTCAGAGATGTTTGGATGTATAGGTTTTCTTTCCACTGTTTAGATGACGGGTGGCCAGCATCGGTGGAAAGCTATACATCAGGTTACTCTTTTGTTTATATTGTTACTAGTTTTCTATTAGTTATTTACCATATTATCTATTATCAGAGTTATCACATTGCTTCCGCAATTGCGTCACTTTAAAACAAAGAATTAACCCCTTGATGAAAGGATCATGTCAGGTGATCCGATGGGGTGACCTTTCCCAGTATAGAGACAGGGAAACGTCGGGCTGTCACAGGTTGGGTTTTAATGATTTTAGTGATTTGTTCAGTGTGAGAAGTGACTTGTGGTTTAACAGTGTGAGGGGTGAGGTTGGTCGGTTGTGAGTGTAAGGTATGGATGTGATTTGAGGGAGGTTCAATTCTACGAATTAGGCTAGCCGGGTGGATTGGGGCAGGAATGATCGAAGATATAATATCTGGTCGAGGTGAGTTGACGGCTCGATTGAGTTTGGTCAAATAACGGGTTATAGAGGGTGATGTTGGTTTGCGTGGTGTTGGGATGTCAGTTTTGATTCTGGTTAGGGTACGAATATTGGTCTTGGTTAGGGTATAGAGGTTGGTTCTAGTTATGGTATAAAGGATGCTTTTGGTTAGGGTGTAAATATTGGTCTTGGTTGGGGTATAGATGTTGATCCTGGTGTTCATTGGCGTATTGATTTTGGTTTTGATTGTTCTGGTTATATGGGCGGAAGTTTATTTGGTTTTGTCCATAGCTTGTGTTGATTTGTTCGGGGTCTAGAGTTTTATTTGGAGTCTTTGATTTGGGTTGGAGGAGGGTCCTTCGGATGTTGGTATAGGGGGATCAAGGACTCTATCTTTCATGCGGCGCTGTATGCGCAAGGCACATAAATAGATGCTACAGAAGTCGCGAGAGTCGCTTAGGGTAAGAGTGCTCCGAAGAGGCTCCAGGGTATTGTTAATCACGAAATCTATCACGTCACTTTGTTTTATTTGATTCCTTGTTTGGGCGACAAGCATGGATCAAAATGTCAAAAAATTGATACGTATCATTTGAGCCCAAAACTGATATGTATCGGACGATCCGTATCAGTATCGGATAGTATCTGACAATACATTGAATGTATCGTCCTGTTGCTTCCATACAAATGACCGATACAGTACATTCAATGTACCATATCAAAGGTCACCGATACCGATACGTAACAGTATCGGACGAAATTTTGATCCATGGCGGCAAGCCTTCTTCAATTGTGAAGTCTTCCTTATCTCCTTGTTTTGTGGTCATCTAGTCAGTGAGACTGATCTCTTCATGAGTCATGTGTTTGTATTGGTCTAGGAATTTGTCGACCAGATATTCGAATGTTTCAATTTTAGCTAAAGGTAGAGCTGCAAACTAGTCGAGGGCTTCTCCTTCTAGTAATCTATGGAAATAATGGATTAGAAGCCCATGGTTAGTGCGAATTGGCCGACAATCATTACAGAATAGTTCCAAGTGATGATTCGGAATCCCCGTGCCGTTATATTTGTTGAATTTAGGTGGTTTGAAACTGACGGGTAGGGTGAATTCGATGTCTTGGCAAAATTTGTCGAATCCGAAAGATTGTTATGAGCGTTCTCCCTTAGCCATGTAGTTGTCTAGAATTTGAGGGAGGTCGTCTATGTTTATGGTGGCGTCTCTTCTTGGTGTCTCAGGAGAGGGTTGTCTTCAATGGTTGTCGTTGATTGAGGTGTGAGAGGTGTGCCTGTTAGGTGTTGGGGGAGTCGGGATGTGCGTAGGAGTTGGCGAACTTTCTTCTCGTTTGCTTCCTGGAGTGACTTGTCTTATGTCTATCAGTTTTTGGGCCACGACAGCTTTGTATAAATCGACTAGGGATTCTAGCAAGGCATCAACTTCTTCTCCTCATTTTATCAACATGTTGGCAGTGAGGTCCACTATTTGGTTGGTGGTGTAGCTCCGTCCAATACGTTCGAGTAATGGGGGATTGTTCACCTTTACTAACCATATTTATCTGACGACGACATTGGGCTATTTGTTGAGAGGACCTAACATTATACTCGGATCGTTATGGCAGGCCCATAAGGATGAGTCATTATCATTAAAGTTTAATTTTTTGATGCCTGACATTTTTTTTTTGAAAAGCCGATAGCACGAGCACTCAATCTCAAAGGTTCTCTAGAACTAAGGGGATGAGTTAACTTGACTTCGGGTTCCTAGGGTTTCCTTTCCGAGCATGCAGGTGTTCTTTTCCAGGTTAGGGGGTGGGTACAATCCTCGCATGATTAGATCTTTCAGGAAGGTCTGAAGTGTAGGAAGTTCTCTGGATCGAATCCTCGAAGAGATGGTCACACCGGCCCTTTCACAACATGGGGGGGGGGGGGGGAGAGTATAGAATGGTTGCTCAATAAGCGTAGTATACGTGTAGTGTGTGAAAAAAAGTAATAAAAGAAAGGAAAAAAGAAAACCCAAATTACTTAAAAAGGGGCAACCTTAGCAAAAGGAGTCCCATCGTGATCGCTAGCCTGTTGGTACATGTTTTCGGGGACCCTTTCAGATCCGAAAAATGGTTCCAAATTGGTCACAGGTGGATTCTGTCTGCAAAGGTGGGCGGGAAATAATAAAAAACAATAAAGGAAAGGGCATTTTTAAATGCACCTGCAAGGAAATCATGTAAGTTTTAACCGAATTTAAATGTACCTGTGTGTGTGATCGCCATCTACAGATTTATCGACGTTGCAGAACGTCATTGATTGTTCGCGAGGATAAGAGGGGGTTTGTGGGTTGGACCCCTATGCTAAACGTCGGCCTACCAAATTTAGCAGCTAATGTTGACTAGGCTTTTAAGTAATTTGGGTTTTTTTAATCCTAATTGATCTAACTAAAAGGGGGGTGTTGGCCCATTATGCGTAAGAGGAGTGGCCCCATCCCAAGTACCCTCCGTTGGCTCCCTTGGGCAAATCATGTTTTTCGGGGACCCTTTCGGATCCCGAAAAATGGTTCAAAATCGATCACAGGTGGACTTTGTCTGCAAAGGTGGGTGGGAAATAATAAAAAACAATAAGGGAAAGGGTATATTTAAATGCACCTACAGGGACATAATGTTAGTTGCAAACGAATTTAAATGTACATGAGTGTGTGATCACTATCTACAAATTTATTGACATTGTAGAATGTCATTGATCGATTGTGAGTATAAGTGAGGGTTTGTGGGTTTGACTTCTATGCTAAATGTTGGCTTGCTGACTTTAGCACCTAAGGTACCCTAGGGTATTAACTAATTTGGGTATGAACTAATTTAGCCCGTTATGCGCAGAAGGATTGGCCCCGTTCCTGAGTACCCTCTGTTGGTCCCTTGGGCAAATCAGGTTTGGGAGCTATGGCAGTTTTGAAAATATGAAGAGGGGTTATGGAACTAATTGGCACTAAGTTGGAAATTTCGGCAGAAGTTCCCTATGGGTTGGATCTAAGGCTAGCTATTTTTCCCTTCGTACTAACCCGAGAATTGAAGCAAGTGGGCCAGCCCCACCATGCTTGACTGCTCTACGAGACTTTTAGAAGAGAGTCGTAGTTTTAGGAGCTAGATACCTAGAGTGCAACTTTGCTCAATTTCGAAATCTCAAAGCCAACCTTGAGTTTTCCAGAAGGAATACACAAAGATTGAATGGTTTGGTGAATGGGAGGGCAAGGTTCCTATTCATAGTAGTCGACTGATTATACACTGGGAGTCCAGTGTATAATCTGGAATTATACGCTGGAAGTCCAACGTATAATCCGAGTTATACGCGGGGAGTCCAACACATAAAGAATTATACATTGTGATTCTAGTGTATAATTTGGGGCAGGTCGGTCAAGTGACCGGGAGGTAACTAGCTGACAGACTCAGCCTGGGGAAGAACACTCCTACTCCAAGGCGGACTAATTATGTTCAGAGAGTTCTGCGCATAATCAATTATACGCAGGAAGTCCTGCTTATAATTGGGAAGGGATATCGGTTCATGAATAATACTAATCCTAGTCCACAACGGACTAATTATACGTTGAACATTCAACATAGCATCAATTATTTGCTGAGAATGCAGCGTATAATTGGGGACAAATCCCAGTCCGAGTCGGGTGAATTATATGCTGGGAGTCCAGTATGTACTAGGGCTCCAACGTATAATTCCCTAAGATATGGGTTTTGAGGCTTCTGGCTAAGGCTGGCTTTTTTGGAGCTTAGGGTGGGGTCAGTGGTCAATGGATCATTTTGTATACTCCAGGAGGTTGAAAATGGGGTGACTACAGTGGGGTGTGCTCAATCATGCACCGACGGGTTTAAAATTAAATAAATCACAATATTTGTAAATTTGATATATCTGTATAGTTAGTGATTTACCCTTCTATTAAAGTTGCGAATTTATATTCTAGTATTATCTTTTAAATATCTTCCCTTTGTTGGGCCACCGCCGACGAATCATCGGCCGGACAATACCGAAAATTAGCAGGGAGATGTAATCCTACCCAGGCCCTAATTTCCTTGGAGAAACTAACCCCAAATCAATTGGGTATGACCCTAACTGGTTGGGATCCGTAGAGAATGGACATCCGTAAGCTTCAGATTGGGTGTCCGTAAGCTTCAGGGCGTCGTCTATATTTTGGCTCACCCGAGCGGACTTTGGTTATCGCTCAAGTGAGGCGGATCGCATGAAGAGGTAAAATTTCTGGTGCAAGTCGCTTGAGGGACCAATGCACAAAGCTAAGGGAATTTTCTTGGGCGAAAGTCGCTTGAGCAACTTTTATTATTGCTCGAGCGACCAATGCACATTCAGAGGGCGAATTCTCTGGTTTGAGCCGCTTGAGCGACTTTGGTTTTCACTCGAGTGACCAAGGATGTTTTGGACTCGAATTTCATACCCGATTTGGGATCTCCCGAAACATTGTTGTTGTTGGAGGAGTATCGAGCACTCTACCCCTAATGAATTATGACCATGAAACTCCTATTGCATGATAAACTTAACATTGGGTTTTCGATCGATGGTTGTGATAGATCTAAATTTAGAATTGCGATATCTTTTCATTTAATTATTCGATTATAATATATTAGATATCAATTTTTGTCGCTTCAACGCGATCTTCGTGATAGCATGGAGACTTTAGAAATTCTATGACCTTATAAAATCGAACTTTGATCACGTTCTTGATTTCACGCATACTAATAACTATACTATTCTATATTTGTATATGTGTGCTATATAAATGTATATGTATATACTAATGGAACCTTGAATTCAAATCATTTCACTAGTAAGATAAGATTATATTTTTATCATTATTATGTGATATGTTTTATGGACGTGATAAATCATGAACGTGAGTGTGTAAGATCATGCCTATGCTGGGTGTGGTGATTCACTAAGATTGTATCGAAGCGGGGATCACACTGTCTTCACATGCCTTGCAACTCATGATGGTATGAGACATTATGACGAGTAAGGTAAGTCCGAATTCAGTATAATCTTATATACGATAGCATATACGGTGATACCATCACTCTTGCATTTTAAATATGATAGACTAAGTTAAGGAATAAGATACGACACTCGACCTTTAGGCCTTAGTTATGGTGGGGTTCCTTTCACGATCACGTGAAACTCAGAATGTAGGTATCCATGTATAGATGCAATACCTCTATGGGAGTATGAGCTGCCACACGAAGTACATCCAGATTATTGCAGAATCTGTCCCTTAAAAAGTATGATTTAGTGAAGCTTATCGCACCATGACTCACTCTAGATTTAGGATGTAAGATTATGATAACAAAGAATATATAAGATAAGATAAAATACGGATATAATAAGATATCAATGTATAGGCCAACATAAAATTAAGAAATTAAGTCTGTACATGTCGTTCCTTACGTAGCCACCATAAGGAGCACAACGTCTGCAGTCCATACGGGTCTCTCAGAAGACAGTATGAGTTATGTTATGAGTTGTGTTTACCAGCCGCCCACCCAAGGCTGGATGGAGTGTATGAGTACGTATAAGTATGTATGAGTATGTTATATTATGGATGGTGATATGCTATTATGGTAATCCTCACATGGTAGGCTCGAACACCGACACTGGCACATATCGTATTAGGAAATAGAAGTAAGAATCTACGCCCATGTGATGTACATATGCATGTGTTGTTGTAATAAGATATATTATGTTTATGCGGTATGGTGAGGCACATTAGGATCGGAGTGTGTCTAAATCATGGTCTTGTATGTAGGTTAAGATATGAGTTTGATGTTACGCATGATTATGATATTTTTTTATTTCTTATATACTGTCATACTATTATTATCACTCATGAGATGCATCCATAATGCACCTAAGTGGTGTAAGGTGGATTGGTGGTGTATCCACTGGGTTGCGCGCTATTTAGCACCTCAGTCGTCGTGACATTTACTCTTTTCAAGTGATTTTATTGATGAAGCGGATGTCGATTATCCCGATCCCGCCGACGCTGACTTCGTTGATCCCCGTGGACAATGAGTACTAGGAGCCTTGGGAGGGCAACGCTACAGGACACCAGGAGGACCTCGGTGTCGATTACGATCCTAGTGCCGATTATTGATAGCGCTAGTTTTGGTATAGAGATTATGATCTTTAGTTTAGATAGTTTATTTTATTATTTTGTACAGCCATCGTTTATCATTAGGAATTTATTGTTAGGATCGTACTTTTGATTTATGTTTGACCTTTATTTTTTAATTACTTAGCAATTATTTCATTAGTTTAGTATCGTTTTGTTTATTATTTATTCTTGCCCTGATTCTTCATCTTTATACTATTGGATTCAAAAATTTTGTGGAACCATGTTAGCGTGAAAATTTTGATTATATGTATGTTTGCCTAGTGTATCTGGGATGCTGCGGGTCATAATATGGAATTTTAGGCCCTCAGGATGGGGTCGAATTTCTGATCGTGACATTTGAAGACCATGATCTAAAAGGTAGAATTCCCTTTAAATCTAAGATTATCTTAGATTTAGATGATTTAGACAAATATTAAACAAAAGTCAGCAGATCTAATTATATCCACTGTATAAAACTAAGTAGAGTAAAGAACTAAAAATCACATCATCACACACATTCGAATCACAAGAAGATAGTTCTATGTGGTAAATCTGTTTCAGGGAAACCTTCACGGGATAAAAGAAGTCTTACAAAAGTTCTGAATGATATATAGATCTATACGGTGACAGCTCGGTGACAACATTCCTAACAAACCCTCCACCTAATAATTGCGAATCTCCTGATTCATCCTTCACAGTGTTCCGATCCGATGCCATACAATTGACATATCGGCGATCCGGTTGACTCCATGAGCAACCAAAGAGAATATATGAAGAAATAAAAAGAAAACTCCTTTTTGTTTAGAGAAGATAAAAAAAGCCTTAGGTTATTGGATTCTCAAAAAGGTTATCAAAGGGTTAGGTTTTTTAGTTTTCTCCAAAGTTCCCTATACAAAAAATGTGTTTTTTCAATGTAGAGCCTATAACCCTAAAAGTTTCGTAAAGATGTATTTATACTAAGAAAATCATGAAACGAAAGCATTTCATGGTCGACCATCATAAAGGTCACTGATGACCTTGATCTTGATCATGGTTGATTGTCATCTTGGTTGTGGTTGACCTTAACTTTTATAGAAAACTTTGACTTTTTTCATGATAATGGGCTGGATATAGATTCGATTTGGGCAAATGAGTAATCCATTTCTATATATTTTGCGAGATTTATATAATGAGAAAGTTATTGAGACAGTTTGTGACCATTAAAATTTATTTTAAGCTTCTTAAAGATATATATTGCCATGATTTTACCATTAAAACCTTGAGGATCTTCACTTGAAAATCTTTCACACTTAGGTAATACATACTATGAGAGTGAACGCACGGTTTGCTATGGTTTTGACAAAACAAGACTTACAAAAAGATTTATGGTCACAAAGATTGGGATGAAAAAACATTTTTGTCATTTGATTCGAAGTCGTCAACACTTTTAAAATGAACGGCTAACAATGAGTTTAGAGAATTTTATCGTAACCATCCATTTTAAGTGCATTTGGCAGGTTTAAATGACAATGAGAATATTTTTTCGATGCAATCTTCGGCCCACCAAATCTTTGTGTCAGAGCTTCCAAATCACATGATACACTTAGTAAAATCTAGTGCCATGTGTCCTAATTTATTGATCCTGATTCAAATCACCATTTCGAATGGGTTGGTTACCCCATACAAGTGTAAATTTTGTGTCTAGTCACTTACATCAATTTATGAACACACTCAAGAACATCCTTTTAGACCACATGGTGTCCCATGACACATTTTTTTTTACTTTGTCCAAGTGATTGAATATCATGTGAACATCGTATGGAGAGGTTTTTGCTCTATGTTGTGAATTTAAAAGTGTTACTCGCAAGGGTATGAATCACATCATAGTAAACGGGTGTAAAGTACGAGGTCAATCCTACGAAGATGCCAGATAGAATTTAAAAGGATACAAAGTACCATCCAAGAGCTTACTTGAACTAGAAACAATCTTAACCTAGTCTACCAAAGTTTGAAGATGGAAAGATAAATAAAACACAAAATAATGACTACAATCAGAAGAAAAGAGAAAGGGTTAAGATACTAAATCCTTCCATTCTTGATTTAATACTCACAATATTAGATCCGACGGTTGGAATTAACTAGATGCAAAACCACATAGATTATTGAAGCCAATCAACAAGCAATGGAAAATATAACAATTAAATCAAAATAAATCTCTAATGTATTACTCTTCCAAATCTCTAAGTAATAGAGACTAAACAATCACGGTATTTGAAATGAATCTGATCACAATGAATAAAAGAGTCTATTTTAATCAATAGAATCTAGATTAAGATTTCTAATTACAGATATAAGATCATGAGAAGAGCATGATTAAATCCCATATCTTAGATCCGTAATTAGATTCCAACAATAGACAAGAACAAATGTCAATAATTTTGCGGAAACATCTAGTTTATTTTCAATCATGGATCTAATCTATGAATAGGCACTCAGATGGGATTCACTTGATCCTAAAACCCTAGAAGTGTAGCCACACATCTCTACACAAAGCATAAAATGAAATGAAATAAAACAATACAAATTTATTAAAATACCTGATTACGTTCCACAAAAGTGCCACTTGATTAATAAAACCACTACACTTTGATCTTTCGTACAATGATTCTTACAAAATTAGGGCTATTTCCCTTTCTTAGACTCTAAAAATAATATAAAAAAGTAAAGAGAAAAATAACAACAATGTGTGAAAAAAAGATCATAAATCCTAACTCTAACTTTGCCTTTTATAGAGTTCTCTCTGGAACCTTTATATTTTTCTCAAAATTCTTCAAATTTTCATTCCTGGCCACTAAAATTGATCGATAAATTTTAGTCCAAACAAACTGTACATATATCTCCATAATTTTTTATCGATCGATTCTCAAAATCAATCAATCGATTTTGGTCCGAACCTAAAGTACATATTTCTATATAATTTTCAATTGATTGATCAATTTTGGTCCGAACAGAATGTACAATTTTTTATTTAAATTTCAATCGATCGATTTTGGAATCGATCGATTTTGGATTCGATCGATCCAGCTTTCTTGATTTCTATGCGAAGTGATCCCTTGGATCCATATTCTGGTAAATATCTTCATTATACTCCTTTATACTCTTGAATTGATCTAAGGGTCATATTCTCTTAGAATCATCAAAACTCTACAAAAATCATTAGATTAATCTCCAATAGCTAAGTGTACATCTTAGAGTGTGAAATACTATCTTATTTAATACTTATCACACCCCCAAACCTATACTTTTGCTCATCCTCGAGTAAAGAGAGAGAAAAGCTGCTGAAGCAAGGTTGAGGTTGATTTATTTAAATGCCATTTTCATGGGAAACACAGTTGCATTTAGCATATGTAACAAACCTATAAATTGCTAGGTGATCCCTAGTGAAGGAGTTGTGTGTCTTGAGGGTTTACAGTGAAGTTACGTACAAACTTCCAAATTTTTTCAACCAACGATGAAACAAAGTTTTTCACATCATGGTTTTCATAGACATATGTTATCTTTGAAATGAAAAACCATGAATTAACTCAATATGCATATTCTCAGTCTAAAATACCAATGTCATACCAGTGATACTCATATCCCTTAAAATTGGTCTAATGATTTAATTTTCAAATATTTAAGTCATTCTTGCATAGATGTGTAGTGTGAGCATACCAAGGCTAAGATTCGTCTATCTCAGAACTAATCCGAACAATACACCGCCGGATCTCATATCTTTACTCAATCTTCAACAAAGATATTCTCTCTCAAGAAGAGCACTTCGATGGTAGGTAATATTTTCACACACAAGTGAGAGATCAAAACAAAGCAAATATAAATGGTCTCAAATGATAAAAGAAACATGATGTAATCAAGAATATATGCAAATCTCTTATGAAAGATGCTTGTCTATCCCAAACGTGTTATATCAAGTACCATTGTTGTGACACATCTACTCTCCATAAGCCAATTACCAAACAATATCAGATCATGAAGGTCTTTTTTTTTTCGTTTGTGATGGGGCTAAGGCTACATGCACAAAAGAGAGGAAGTTGGAATTTAAAATTTTCCAAGAAATTGGAAGAAGAAGCTAATCCTTTTTTTTCGCACCTTTTTCTTCTTTGAATTTCATTTCCTTAAAATACCTTGCTTTCTCTTTTTCCGCTCTCTCCCCCCCCCCCTTTTTTGTTCATTTCTCACCATATTCTCCTACGCAAACACCACTTCTCAATATTCCTTCGCCTACTCTCTTTTTATTCATTTCATCCCTCATTTCTAATTTCTTAGCTATTTACATTACTCCACTTTCATACTCAGTCTATTGCGAGAATTAAACATCAAATAGGGCAGTTGACCGCTATCATCACTAGGGAGGAAGACTCCTTGCCTAGTCAGCCAATAAGTATTCCTCATGATGAGAATTTGAGAGAAGAAACTATCCCTGTCCATGAGAATGAGGTAACGGCCATGACCCTTAGGAGTGGACATGAGATAGATACCAAGGATGACATTGTTGAAAGAAAAAAAATTGAAACCATGGAAGATAGCCAACCAATTATTGATGTCCCTTTAATACCAAGAGAACAATTGGTTGAGGAGGACACAATTCCTTATTCTACATCGATTGAGCAGTCTAACATTATTTATGAGGCATCTAGTGTGCCAAGAGATCCATTTCTACAGTGCTTAGATGAACCCTCTAGTCGATTGACTTTAAAATTTTATATATTCAATGCTCCCAAATTGCCGATAATACTTAGTTTGACTATTTCATGGTTTATGGGATGGATGATATTATTGAAAGACCACCCTAAAATAGACTCAAGATGGTAATTAATGAAAAGGGTAACCAAAACATATTATATGGACAACCCTTTTGTATACCTCTGATAGATTGAGGTGGTCCAGCTAAACACCGAAAACTTAGCACTTCTTGGGAGGCAACCCATGTTTGTACTATATTAGTTTAGCTAGTTTTGCTTTTGTTTAGTCTATTTTTATCTTGATTTAATGAGATTGTTAATTTTGTAGAGTTGAGATTCTCGCAAGTTGCCCATAAGATTTTCATTTTGTCGAAATATATAAAAAAAAATTAAAAGCACAAAAAGAACGAGAGACTGGATAGAGAGCACACTGCTCTCTGTTCAATCTTGACTGGTTGAGTTCTAAAAAAAAAAATAAAAAAAAAAATGAAGAGATTGGGCAGAGAGCACATTTTCTCTGCCCAATCCCGACCTGTCGAGTTCTGATCTCGATCGGTCGAGTTTGTATAATCCACTTCCATAGGAGATAGGACACAGAGCACATTTCCCTCTGTTCACATCTCGACCAGTCGAGTTCTATAATTTTTTTGAATGGCAGACTGGGTAGAGAGTTCATTTTCTCTGCCCAATCTCGACAGGTCGAGTTTCGATCTCGACCTGTCGAAATTAAAAAAAAAAAAAAAAAAAAAAATTCAGTTTTTGAATCTCGACAGGTCGAGATTAGAACTCGACCTATTGAGTTCTTAAAATAAAAATTGCGCTCTATTTCCTTCTCCGTCCATCCCTCGTTCACCTAGTCCATTCCCTTCACTCCATCCGCTTCCCCAATGTCGGTGGATCATACCTTCTCTCCTCCCTAACTTCGGCCTCCATCTCCATTCACATACATTGAGACCACTCCCATCCGCACCTCCACTCACTTCCACCAATCATTATGCTCTACACCGACCCTATAATCACATCTGAGCAAGTGACTTCCGCACCCATAGCCACTATCATTCCACAGTGGAGCAGCGCCTCAGTGCGTTTGAGGCGGGACACTCAAAGATCTGTGCTCAGCTTGCCTCTATGATGAGCCTGCTGACCGATGTGGCAAGGGGCATATCTACTCTCTTGGAGCGGACAGGTCCGAGTGGGTCTTCTCCCGATGATCGACCTGAGCCACCTTCTAGCCGGCCTCCACCATCATTAGTTAGTGCACCCGTCATGGAGGAAATGCTGAGTATGATTTCTTCCGATGCCCCGATGATGGAGGCTGCTGATCCCGCTCCCATTACTTTACCAGAGGAGTCGGGGGTCAATCATATGGTTGATGAGATGGATGTTGAGGATACTACCACTTCTTCCCTAGTAGTTGAGGAGGACATTCCAGAGGTACCTATTGATGGGCCCTCTACGGCTGTAGTTGGGAGGAGCAAGGGTCCTCATGACCTTGTCTCTTTTGACTCCTCGACCTAGGCCATTGTGCCCTATGTTAGAGACTCTCTTCGGTTCCAAGTCATTACAGATGCAACTTTATTCCATGCTATGGGCGCTTATGCTGAGGCCTTTGAAGAGGAGTTGAATTAGTCCAATGCCGCATTTGTGGTCGAGCAATCTGTGTTGACTACTCTTCGGAGTGATTGGATAAATTAAAGCTACGAGCCGATTATAATGCCCTGGCTGGTGGAGCTATGAGCGCTACTATCGTGAGGAGGTTGCCAGGCAGCATGCAGAGGAGGAAGGTAAATAGGTGGGTGAAATGAATGATATACGAGCCCAATTACCCCCCTTTGGTCTTGATTTTGATGATGGTGCTGATATCAGCGGTGTCCCTCCTTCTCGTGGGAAAGGGGTGGTTATTAATCCTACGTCCTCCCGTCCTTCTGGTACACGAAGGAGACGCTGAGTGTATAGATGGTGTTATTTTTTACTGCTTTATTTTTGTTGTCTTATTGTCCTACTTTACTGTTTGATTTTTTTGTACAATGAGGGCATTGCACCATTCAAGTTTAGGGAATTTTTTGATTATTTTCGTAGTCTTTATTCTACATATATTAATCTTTTGTAGGCCATTGATTTATTATGATTAGACCATAATTTTCTTTACCCTTAAAGCTAATCTTTTTAAACTTTTGAGCCATCACATGCTATTTTGTCGTAGTTTTCAAACTTTAATTGATGATGCATGTGCTTGATTTTGAAAATATTAATGTCATATCTTGAATGCTTGTATCTAGGATAATAAAATTTAATGTGATAGTTTTCTTATAGTTTTGATATTTATGCTTAGATTCTTTTTCACTTATATCAAGCTAGGATTTAGAAATCGAAGAACTCTTTTGAACTTTGAATCCTAGGTTCTTAGTGGAGACTAAATCCAATAAGCTTTAGAGCCGATATCTGTCTTTGACTTGTGAGTTTGCATGAAATTAAAATTCATATTATTGTACTAGAACATGTTGTATGTTTGTTGAAGACAAATAGATAAGATTACCATCATTAGAAGATATGATTGAAGGTCACCATTGGATTGTTTGTGCGTAACATACCCCACCTCATTTAATTTTATTTTCTATTACTCCTTTGAGCCTATTGAAATATTTGCCTTTATATATTCTTTGATAAGCCACGTTAACTTTTACCCCTACACCATTTCTAGAATTTATCCTTACCCTTCTTATTTATGAGAAATTAGGAACGAGGTATGAGATGAATGAAAAGAGAGTAAGTGGAAAGATATTGAGTTGTGGTGTTTACGTAAGAGTATATGGTGAAAAATTAGATGAAGAAGGGAGAAAAGAAACGAAAATCTGAAAAAGAAATAAAAAAAAATGAGGTATCTCAAGAGAGTGATTTTCAAAAGAAGAAAAAAGTGTGAGAAAAGAAGAGAAAGTTGAGAAAAATAAAAATATTGAAAAAAATAAAGAGAAATTAGAAAAGAAAAAATGAAGAGAAAAAGAGAAAAAAATCGAAAGTAGTTCCTTTTCCAATTTCTCAGAAGCTTTGAATTCCGACTTCTTTTATTTCATACGCTTTACCTAAAGCCACATTACAACCCAAGAAAAGATCTTCATGATCTAATTTTACATCGGTAATTGCCTTATAGAGAGTGGATGTATTGCATCTATGATACTTGATGTGACATGCTTAGGATAGACAAATATCTTTTTTATGAGATTCTCATTTAATTATTGATTACATCGTGTTTCCTTTATCATATGAGACTTTATTTATTTACTTTGTATTGATCTCTCACATATGAGAGAGAATATCTATTGTGAGGATCGAGTCAAGACATGAGATCCAATGGTTCATTGTTTGGATTTGTTTCGAGACAGATGGACCTTAGCTTTGGTATGCACACACTACACGTTTAGGCATGAATGGATAAGTTATTTAAAAATTGAGCATTAGGCTAATTTGAATGGATGTGAGTATGATTGGTACGACATTGATGTTTGAAATTGATAAATTACATATTGAATTGATTTATGGTTTTGTGCTTTAAAGATGAATATGCTTATGAAAATCATGTTTTGAGAACTTAATTTTATCGATGGTCTGAAAATTTTGAAAGTTGTAGGTAACTTCATTATAAACCTTCAAGAGACGCAACTCCTCCACTAGGGATCACCTAGGGGTTTAAAGGCTTGTTACATACGCTAAATGCAATCGTGTTACTCACAAAAGCGATATTTTATTTTCGTAAAATAATTATTTTAGTTTTTATGCTTTGCCTTTGCTCGAAGACTAGCAAAGTTGAGGCTTGGGGGTGTAATCAATCTTCAAAACCTTACATATTAGACCCAAATCTCGACGTTGCTAGGCCTCATGTGACCACTATAAAAGATTTTGAAGAGCCAAAGGTAAGAAAATGACTAAAATAAGGAAGAAGAAACGAAGTAGAAACAAGTGCCGAAAAGAGAGGAAAGAAAGGAAGAAAAAAAGAAAGAATCTGTCAAACTTGATTGGTCGAAACTTGATTTCGACCAGTCGAGATGAAAGAAGAAAATTTGAAGAAACAACAAAACTCAATTGGTCAAAACTAGATTTCGATCGATCGAGAGTCCAGAAGAAAGCCCAAAAGTTGAAGAACCTGACTGGTCGAGATGACATTTCGACCGGTTGAGATTGCCAAATAGAAAGAAGATAAACCTTATATAAAACCGATCGGTCGAGGATACAACTCTACTTGTCGAGTTCTAAAGAAGAATATAATCTCGACCGATCGAGATTGAATCTCGACCAACCGAGATTAGGAAGTTCAACGAGAATCAAGGCTAGAGGTTCTATAATTTGAAAATTTGAAATTTCTTTTTTTCCCAATTGTAGTTAGAGTTGTTTTAGGAATCCTTTCCGAGTTTATCTGATTATACTAGGGCCTTATGCATCTATAAATAAGGATCCTAGGTTTAGGAATAATGAGGCTTTAGGTTTTAGTTTTGAGGAGAGATTTAGAGAGCCCTTTCAATTCTTAGTTTCTAGTTTTAGTTTAATAGTTTTATAGTTTTCCAGATTTAGAGAGTTTGTGAGATTGAGGGAATTGTAAACCTTTGTTCTATGCTTGAATCAGTGACGATGAAGATCAAAACAACGTTATGTGGCTAGTTTCCGAAGTTTGGGATCTTTTGTACATCAGAGATAAATTTTAATTTAAAGTTCTATTTTCTTTCTAGTTTGAATTTATGTGATAATGATTGCATGAATGAGATTCACTTTTTTTTTTGTGAATGATTCTAAAGCGTTTTATTTTTGTTTTTTATTATCATAATCATCTTATAGGAATTAGGATAGATTTAATAGAATATTCACCTTCGAATTAACACTTGTAGTCTAGTTTGAATGGTTTCGTGCAATGGTGCTTACAGATTAAATCACTAGTGATTAGATGAATTATATCGTCCCGACTAGTCCATGACTATGAATAGGATCTCCTTATTTATCTAATTTTAGCTTCTAGGAAAAAGAAAGTTATTACCCATAATTCAAATTAGATTAAGAGTGAAATTGCGAATTATTACGAATCTACGATCTAGAGGGATCCTCGACTGCTTTCTCTATTGTTGTCCAAATCTGATTTTATTGCTTTTCTTAGATAATCATAGTTAGCGTTACTTCAAAAACCCTTTTTCTAGTCAAGACTATGGTTTAGATAAACAGTTAGTCCCTATGGTTCAACACCTTTAGTACTTGCTCTAGTTTCACGAACTTGTACACTTGCAAGGTTTATATTATTTAACGATCAGTACCATTATTAGGAATGTTTATTACTCAACCCAAAAGGTTTTTTTTTCACCCTACCCTCCTTCAGCTGGCATGCATTTATCGCCTTTGAATCAGATGATGGAGATCGTTTCTCGTCTCCATCTTCCGGAAAATGGATCTAGAGATCACGGACTTACCATCCAACAGTCAATGTTTTATTACACGTAGGGCAGAATCCCAAAAAAGTGACCTCAAATCATATGACACATCACATCGAAGCATGATTTTAGGGTCAGTTTTTTAGATGTGTTCCACATGTAATAAAAAAAGTGACCTCAAATCATATGACACATCACACCGAAGCATGATTTTAGGGTCAGTTTTTTAGATGTGTTCCACATGTAATAAAAAAATGACCGTGTGATGGTATGCCTATGATTTATGTATCCATTGTACGGAAGATGGAGATGAAAAATGATCTCCAAAATTCGACTCAAATGCGGTTAATGCACGCTTGCAAGAAAGCAATATGTTGGTGTGAAAATAACAGTACTCTTTATTACGCCGAATGTAATATCCCTGATATTTTCGGCATATTTTCGTTTACCTCGGTAAGCGTGCCCGGAAAATACTGTGGAATATTTTGAACTTTTGGTAAGCTAAGGCTATGGTAAGACTAATGGCCAAAGGATTTGGTCTCGAGAGGTGTGCAAGTCATGAAATCGATGACTTATACTATTGGGTTTATGTTGGTGGTTAACATTAGATATTTTCTCAACTTAAGTGGATAAGTTGCAAATACAAAAATCTAGATTTTTGTAGGCTTTGTTTATATATTATAAAGAGAGAGAGAGTTGAGAGAAATTACATTTCAAACCTTTTGGGCTGCTTGTGATCTTTAGATCTTGGAAGTTTTAGAGTTCCTCTCTCCATCTCAACCATTGATTAGAGTAGTGCCTAAATTCTGATCAGTTTGAATTATTGAAAGAGAAGAGTGATGTGGAGAGGGTGAAAATCTGTGTGATCTTGTTGAGTGAAGTGGACAAAAGGTATGCCTTGAAACCTCCTTATACAAATTTGTTTGATTTTTTTTGTTAAGAAAGTAAGTTTTGAATTCAATAGAAATGATGGAATGGCTGTGTAGAAAATATGAAAAAGAATCCGAGCATGTTAAAATTTACGACCACGAACACGAGAAATTATTTGTCGATTTCAAAAATCGATTGTCGAAATTAATCGATCATTGTCGAATTGAAATCGACGATCGAAAATGGGATAGCTTTGAAGCGAGTTACGAAATTCGATGGTGAATTTCAAATCGACCATCAATTTCAAATTCGACCATCAATTTGAAATCGATGGTTGAATTTCTCGATTTGCTTTTTAATTTTTGATTGGATTTTTGTTTTATGAGCCTTTGGATTAATTTTTGGGTTGTATATTAACACTTAGGGTGTTAATATATGTAGGTTTTGGTCAATTTGGAGTCCTTGGAGAGGATTGCTTATGCATGCTTTTGAATTTGCTTGGTTAAGGTAGGGGAATCCAAACTATTATTTGCATAAATTATAAGCATAAACAGTCATAAATCAGGTTAGTTTTAGAAGCATGAAATATAGAAAATTTGCAAACCTTGTCATAAATAAGAATCATTTGAATCAGAACCTCAGTTAACTTTTGAATCAGAACTTCGAATCAGAACTTTGAAAAATCAGTATATGATATGAATAATAAGCTTGGATACGTGTTAGCATTTGCATTTGATTTTGGGTTCATAAGTACGATGCCCTAGATTCCACCGTGTTGACGGTAAAACTTTGGCAAGTTTCCCTCATAGCGTAGGGGCTTGTTGCATTTTCGAAATGGGTTCATGAGCGGCGATGGTCGTAGGGTCTTCCCATCGGTCCGTGATCGCTCTCATGCTATAGGAAATTTGGGAGATAAAATTAAGTTATAAATTTAGGACAAGAAGCATGCTAAATCAGAACATTTTGAACACTTTAGATTTTATGATCAGTTTTTGACTCAGGATTAGAACTGGAGACTTAATTTGAAAAGCATCATTGAAAAACCATATTTGATCCGATTCCGTCTTTTGAAAACTTTTACTTATAAGAAATGCAAATAGATCTGTCTTCCCTTATTGAGCTTGGCTGTTAGCTCACCCTCGACTATACATCACAAGTGCTGAGACTGACCTTGGGTCAGAGGATCTGGAGGACTCCGATTATATTCCCGAGGAGGATTTGGATATACCAGCTGAGGAGTTCTTCCCTTGATCCTAGATTTTCTATTTTTGGTATTGTCTGGATATTATTTTGGATGATGAGCCTTAGGCTATTATTTTTGATCTTTTGATATCACTCGAGGAACCATTATTGTGAACCTCTATTTTAGGTGATCGGATTGGCCATCACCGGTGGTTCCTTTTGGTTCCTCACAGTGATAGATCTAATTTTGTTATATGAAGCTTTTGTTTATGGATTAACAATGTTGCCTCTGTCTTTAGACCTTTGTTATGTTGCCGGCTTCTGTTTGTTACGGCTTATTTAGAAATCAATAAGTTGATGAACCGGCCTTTCCTATACCTTAGGGATTGGAAAAGTCGGGTCGTCACACCGAACTTATTTTGTCTCCTTGCTTTGTAATATATATTAAAGAAAAGGTACTGCTATTTGCAACCAAGATTCGGTCTCAACAACTGATGATTCTAATCTTAGCACTATTGACAGCCTTGAATCAAACGTTAGAGATTTTTTTTATCCCAATCTTCCACACAATAGATCTTGAGATCATGGTTCACCTATCAGACGGTTAAAAGCTTGACAGTGTTAGTATGTGGTGTGCTAATTTACGTACTTACTTGAATATTTAAGTAAAAAAAATAAGTGTCAAACATGAATGATTTTTTGTATGAAACTGGATCATGGCCAACCTATTTGGCCATGTTGGGCCCTAACTGGGTCCGCCACTGACTGTGGGGAGCATGACCACTCGTAAATTTCTTTGCGTTAACAATAAAATACTGAAATAAAATATACAACTGTTTTGTAGTAATTTAATTAGATCACTTAATTATTCCTTGAAAAAAAAAAAAAATCTTTTTCTAATCTTGATTTCAAGAGAAATTTCCCTAAATAATCCTCACATGTTTTCATATCTGTTAGGGACAGTTATTTTTATTTCCTATAGGAGCCTTATTCATTTTAATAGGCAAGAAATACTACTATCAAAAGCAAATGAAGTACCACCGTTAAAAACTTCTAAGTGATGGGACCCACTCTCTGGATCGTAAGTATCGGCTTGCATGGTATTAAAAAGGAAGTGGAAATGTAGCGTCTCCGATGCATGTTTCATTATGCACTGTAAAAGACCATTTTGCACAAAGATAAGGGCATTGCAATAAAAGACATTGTTTGTTGTCCATGGCTTGTAGTGAAATGGAACACAGTTTAAAGTATAGCCTTGTGCAATCCCTAATAGTATAATATGTAGAGACACTATATAAAAAAAAATTATTATTAGAGGTGGTCAAAATATATTGTTATTAATAAAAAATTATTAAAAACTAAAAAAATTATTAGCGATTGAAAATATTAGTCGCAGATTATTAATTGTCGCTAATAATCTTATTTTTTGTAATGAGAAAGAAATACATTGCGAATACACTGCAGTCCCTTTCCTCCATATCCTATTAGTAGTGAGAGTGGCTCCCATCCCCATAAAGTAAATCTGCCAACCCACAATCGGGATTGCAACCACTGTTTTGGGGACAATCCCTAACCCAAACCCTCACAATTGTACATGTTGATTGCACGTGTAAATTAAAGAAAAGGAGTTCTGTGAGAAATAGATTAATAGTGGTAAACCACATTTATAAAAATAATATGTTGCTATGATTGTTAAGGTGAATTTCTCTTATTTCAATTGTTTGCAATTTTTTTAATTTATTTATCATCTTTTTCTTCACTGGGGATCTTAAGATTTTGATCAAATAAAAAGAGGCATGAATGGTGGAAAGGGAGCATGGCCACCTACCAACTTCTTTGATTATTATCCTAACGATTATATTAATACTTAGTTACAATATAAAACACTTTCTTTAATAATTTAGCTAGATACCTAAACATGTCTAGAAGAAAATATTATTTTTCGATTAGTATATTATGCTAATTTTTCTATTTTTAATCCTTATTTAAATTGTTTGTAAAATTTTTCCTTTTTTAGTTGATCCCAAAAGGGTTTTTACATGGATGGTTGGGAGTGTGACAGTCCAAATTTTCGCACTCAAAAATTCGTGCCATCAGGATCATGCTATGGATGATCCCCAGGACAAATCACAGAGTGTCTGCTCGTCTAGCGGAAATTAGAGTCGACACTGTCCAGTAGTGGCAGATCGAGTCATCATATAAGGCTTGTAAAATAAGATGAAATAATAATAAAGCATCTATATAAAAACAAAAGAATATACATTCCCAAAAAGGAATCAAGAAGAACCACTGGTGATGGACATCCATCACCCAAACAATGGTTCCTGATAGTGATTCCTATAGAATGTATAATAATACAAATCAAACATCTATAGAAAGTAAATATAGAAAGTGGCCACCAGGCACACAATAATCCAGAGTATCATACAAAAATCCCCAAAGAGAATGAGGAACTAGTACTCAGACAGCTAATAGAACTCGTCAGCTGGGGTATCAGTATCCTCCTCCTTGGCCTCAGCCTCAAGATAAGGCTGGTAATCAAGGTCGCTCTCAGTGCCGTGAGCTCTAGCCTCAGAACCTAAAATATTATAGAAAATAGAGTGAGCTAACCATCTAAGCTCAGTAGAAGAATTTTAGTTAAAATTGCATCTTAATAGTAAAATATGGTTGTAAAAGGTATTGACAGAATTGAATAGAAGCAAGCAAATATTTCAGATATGTAGAATTTATCAAAGCAGACAGAACTTACTAGAGTTTACAGAATGTTATGCATACAATGTTTAATGACTAAGAATAGTAAACTTAAGTAATTCTCGTGAGTATAACATGTGGTAGTCAGATTTAGTCCGATGGGTAATCCCAACCATCGTCGTTCATATGAACAATTTCAGGAATGCAACAATGCCTCAACTATGGAGTGCAATTGTGCAGAGGATTTCAAAGCAGATGTACAATTGTGCCAGACACAGATATACGATTCGGTAGAATTCGTCAGAGTATTAAACCTCAAATCACATACAGACATATTATACATAACGAAAATCAAGTGACAGGTGACAGGTGTCAGAGAGCAGGAGTCAGATATAACAGAGATGTCACACATATGCTAAACATGATTTGAAAGTAAAATTAGACTATGCAGTTGAATGCAGAAAATTTGAAACCCATGAGATCAATAATAAATGCAATTTCAGTTGAATACCCCTACCTCAGGTCAGACCTTTCTAAACAAATCCAAAGCTTTTTTGAACGTCAAGGTCAGATCCTAGACCATAAATATAGTATACTAGGTGTCAGGTATGTTAGACCATTAACTGGCACCGTGTTCAACAGCTTAAGTTTTACAATTTTCAGACAGGTCAAAAACATGGGTGATTGATCGATCAACACCTTGATTGATCGATCAATCTTCCTCCTTGATCGATCAATGACCTCATTGATCGATCAAGCCCCTCAAAATACTTCGTGGTAACAGGGTTAATTGATCGATCAATAGCCTCTATTGATCGATCACCTCCTATCATTGATCGATCAATGCTTCAATTGATCGATCAATAGCTCCTTACTCTTCACATTTGACAGAGGAAAATTGATCGATCACCATCTTAGTTGATCGATCAATCTGTCTCATTGATCGATCAATGACCTTATTGATCGATCACCAACCTAAAATTTTAAATTTTCCTCTTCCTGTTCTCATTCATACCTTATACAGATTGATCGATCAATGCCCTTATTGATCGATCAATTCATGTCAGTGATCGATCAATACCCTTATTGATCGATCAATCTTTGCTATTGATCGATCAATCTCTCTTTGATCGATCAATCCTCATAATTGATCAATCAATTAGCAAATTGATCGATCAATGCCTCTTGAGCACTGAACTTCCAGAAAATCAACTCTACTATTCCCTCTTTATTTTTATATAAATTGATCGATCAACCTAATATTGATCGATCAATCTTCAGGATTGATCGATCAATAATGATAGTTCCTTTGTCATTAATGGAGGTCACTCCTTTGACCCATTTTCAACCCCTTTTTCATTAATGATTTCTAACGATCTCTACACACACACAAACATAGTATAAGGGGCTTTAATCTTGCCCTTCTTAAATGCAAAGGCTCACTTCTATTTGGGCCCTTTCGGGGTCTCGACAAATGCAATTCGGAGGGTTTTGGATTCCAAATCAGAGGGTTTGTCGCCGTCACGACTCGAAACAACAAATCTGTGGCTCCGCTTCGACATGTAGTGATAGCACACCTCCGCTGAGAAGATTCTACGTGCTAACGTCGATTCCACCCTCTCTATCCAAGTAATTGGTCGCTAATCTAGGTTCTCTCACATACGGTTCTCCGAAAAGCAATTCAAACGATCATCTCTTAGCTTAGGTTTAGGTTTATCAGAACAAGCAGAAGAAGAAGAAGGAAAATGAACATTCTAGGTTCCATTCCTTCTCTTATAAGCTAAGGAACTGAAATATCAGATCCCTATGCTTGGCTCCGGTGTGAAGCGCTCACACTAATGCTATAGCGTAGTACGCTCCACCAACGTCGTAGAAGACTTTGACTTAAGCGAGAAGTCACACATGACTTCATCTACATATAGATTAATATTATTTATAATAATATTAATTTAAAATTTTTAAATAGGTCTCGATTTTCATATCGAACATGCATATCGAAACAGTTAGATTCTTGTTCAAAATTTTAGGGTCATTAAAGGAAGCATGGAAGATATCCTACCAACTTCTTTGAATTACAATACTAAATTACTAATGACAAAGGGAGCATCCAGCTCCTCAAAGAAAGTTGGCGTTATTTGCACACAAAAATGCTAAATTATATTTTCCTTGAAAAGGCTAGTTTCCATGTGGGGGACTTTTGTGGGCAAGAAGTTGGTCCCAAGACAAAATACTCACAATAAAGAGCTTGTCTGCAGAGGGTGGGTGGTTCGACCGTCATAGGCGAAAAAGAGGACTACACCCGTCCACTTGACTAGGAGCGTGCATGGACTTCTATGCCTGGAAACCCGTGCACGTCTTGTGGTCAAATAAACGAGGGTCTACTTTCCGTTTGTGACGGTACCACCCATCAAAAGACGGTACCAACCGTCAAAGACAAACTCCACCATAAAGATATAGCAACTTTGTAGTATTTTAATTAGATCACCTAACATTCCGTTAAAAAAAATATCTAATAGTCATGGAATATAATATCCTAATTTTAATTTATAATTTGTTATTTTACTTCTCTGGTGGATCCCAAGGATTTTGTTTGCTGAAAAGTGAGGAGGCATGGCTACCTACCAACTTCTTTGCAGGGAAATACTAATGATAATATACTCCAATCCACTGTGAGCTTTTATACACAGAAAAAGCTGTACTAACTATATCCATGATGCCACTTGCTGTGGTATACTTGATCCGAGATCTGACCTCCCATTGAAAAAGACCGCTCTGATGATGAACAGCCCAAATAACATACAAATGAGATGATCCTACCCATTAGATCATTGAAGATCTTCGTAGACCATTTCCCCAGATCAACAGTGGACATTAAAAAACGCAATAGCAGAGCAGTTAAAAAACGCTTTTTGAGCATGCATGACTCATTTAACAGTCATCTCATGCACGATTATAAATGATCAGATGAACTGATTAGTGATGCAGATAAATTTATACACTGAGTTCATGTGTACAGGGTACACACAGCATTAGCCTACCTCTAGGCATGGACCATGCCACTCTTAGGTGCCAGAGCATGCACTCCCACCTAAGGGGCTTAGATTTCTTTGAAATTAATTATTTTGGGTCCAATGAGAGGCGTGACCAAACTCCAAAGGGGTTCGATCTTTGACCTAGTGGTAATGCCCTCAGGCGCGTAGCAATTAGGTCAAGGTTTAAATCCCATGCCTACCTATAACGATTAAAACAATGGGTCACCAGCAAGGTATGATGTGAGAAAAGAGTCGTCCATGCACAAAATTGTCTCTTCACATATGTAATGAAAGATAAACAACTTTTATTTATTTTTAAAATAAAATAAAATGAAAATAAACGACTTTTACTTGGGGCATTCAACGCTCCCAAGGCTGTCGAAGTAGACTGCAAGCAAGCAACAACGCCATTAGGGAAAAAGCAACGGCTGAAAAGCTTTACTTCACTTGTTAGATGAGCTCTGTACCACGCTCATAATAGATAAAAATATAAGTACAAGTTTGATACATGAAAACCCTAACTAAATCAGTTACAACTATCAGATACAGCTTCAACATTGCCTTCACCCTCAAACGAGTACCTTTAAATCCACCGACTGAATTAGACGATGGACACTACGTAAAAAAGCCAAAAAAATGACTGCCCTTACCAATCGTTTTTTAAGATAAACGATCTCTGGAGATCGTTTATCCTCCCAATCTTTCACATGATGGATATTGAGATCATGGGCATGCCATCAGACGGTCAGTGCTTTATTTCACGTGACACACATTTCAAAAAGGTGACCTTAACATCACGTGCAAGTTCAAAATTGATTTTAAGGTCACTTTTTTAGGTGTGTTCCACATGAAATAAAACATCGATCATCTGATTGTACACTCATGATATCAAGATCCATCGTGTGAAAGATTCGGACGATAAACAATCTTCATCATCTAATTCAATGGAGTCAATGTGTTTCAGAGTGGGTGAACTAAAAGATTTGGTGGGTGGATTTAAAGGTACTCCCCTCAAACACTACAAAAAATAAGACTATTAGCTACAGCCAAAAACTGTCGCTAATATAAAAAAACTCTACGAATACCCTTGCCGCTAATAGTCTTAATAGTTTTTGTTACTAGCGGCAATTTTTAGCTGTAAAAAATTACCCCTAATAGTCTTATTTTTTATAGTGAAAATTGCAACAACTATACATGTGTGTGTAGGATATAAGGGTAGCTGCCTTAGAGGTGTAGCATTTGAATGCTACACGTGGCATGTGATTTGAACAAAAAATTATTTTTACGACTTTTTTTGCCTTTAAAAAATATGGTCAAAGTTTGACCTCTGCCTGCCTTGACTTGGTCCGTTGAATTTTTCCAACTTTGATGATGGTGGATAACATATAATTTTTTATTATTTCTTTTTGAGGATGGACTTAATCGACCTTGTGCAAGTTGCCTTAGCGAAATTGCACTAGGGCAACGTTAAATGCGACATGTGTAATGTAGCGTCCCGTTGCCCATATATATTTATATATAGGAAAATAGCTTCCTAGGACATGGTCGTAGGGTTTGATGGCACCCAAATAAAAAAATGACACCCTTTCTCCTCTGGGTTCACCCGTCCCCTTAAGGTTTTAGAAAATCTTCAAAAAATTTTAATTTGATTGTTTTGCCCTCCAAATCACAAGTCAAATATCGGGTTTCACCCAACAAATATGTGCATTGATTTTTTTTCCAACTTTGATCCAATATTCGATTGTGGAAAGGCATCCTTTTTGAAAATTATTTTTTAGATGGTACATGATTGACCATGGGAAAGTTGTCGTGGCACCCAATCCTCAGAGTTAGATACCACGTGGTGCCCAATTGGCCACATTGTAGGGTTGAACCCTTTGAGCATGTCCTAGGGAACCGGCTTCCAAAGGCGCACACACACACACATATCTTGGTACTCATTTGATTCCTTTCTATGGAAATAATATTCTTTCATTCAATCACATAGGACAATAAACATTAGGCGCAAGTTAGCAAAACTCATGCTTATTGTAGCAAAATCCTAAACTATGCAGACTTCATTAATGTGCAACAGAGCGTGATTATCAAAATCTCAAACGACAAAGACTTCATTTTGGTTGGGGTACACCTCTATTTGCGCCCACACATTCTCTGAAAGCTCTCACACCCCAGACCCCTTGAAAATCATTGATTGCTTTGATCACCTATCATATGGTCATTTTTTCTTTATATGTCACAGCTTCCAAAACAAATGACCCTTTAATCATATGGCACACACCACGCTCAAACGTGAAATTAGAGCAATTGTTTGGGGATATGTGACACATGGAATCAAATAATGATTGTCTGATAGCTGAGCCCTGATCTCAAGATGTATTTTGTGCAATATTGGGGTGAAACATGATGTCCATCATTTGATCCGACGCAATCAATGTTTTTCAACAGGTTTGGGACGTGTGTGCTTTTAGAGAATTAGTGGGCGCAAATAGAGGTACCCATCAATTTATAATCAAAATGGAATCATATTAACATATAATAATATTAATAATAAATAAAAATAATAAGAGTAAAAATAAAAATAAATGAGGGTTATTCACACCCGTCTTTCCAGAATACACTCTTTCACACGAAAAACTGTTAACTTCCTTGAATCAGACGATGAAGATCATTTTTCGTCCCAACATTCCGCAAAATAGATGTTGAGATCATGCCGCACCTATTAGACGGTTAGATATTATTCCACGTGGCACACATGTACAAAAGTGATCGTCTGACAGGTGTAACATGATCTCAAGATCTATTTTGTGGAAGATTGGGATGAAAAATGGTCTCCATCGTTTGATTCAAGGTAGTCAATGTTTTTTTCCTGTGAAACAATGTGTGCTCCTCGTAAGAAAAATGGGTGCAAATAACACCACCTAAAAAATAATTAATTATTCAAAACTACAGTATAAATGCTTTTCATGTCAGTAATGTCACACAGCCTTCCATCCAATTTAAGGATATTCAAATCGGGTGAACCAGCCTCAAGCATGTGCATTTTTCTTACGGTTTACCGCTTTAATTAAGCCTATAATTACATCTTATAGGCTCCAATCCTATGCATTTTGCTCGAGTTTGTATTGCATTTATTATTATCTCTTTTTATTATTTCCAACTTTGATGATGGTGGATAACATATAATTTTGCATTATTTCTTTCTGAGGATGGACTTAATCAACCTTGTGCAAGTTGCCTTAGCGAAATTGCACTAGGGCAACGTTAAATGCGACATGGGTAATGTAGTGTTCCGTTGTCCATATATATATATATATAGGAAAATAGCTCCCTAGGACATGGTCGTAGGGTTCGATGGCACCCAAATCCAAAAATGACACTCTTTCTCCTTTGGGTTCACCCGCCCCCTTAGGGTTTTAGAGAATCCTCAAAAAAATTTGATTGTTTTGCCCTCCAAATCACAAGTCAAATATCGGGTTTTGCCCAACAAATATGGTTGGTGCATTGATTTTTTTTCCAACTTTGACCCAATATTCGAATGTGGAAAGACATCCTTTTTAAAAATTATTTTTTAGATTGTATATGATCGACCTTAGGAAAGTTGCCGTGACACCTGATCCTTGAGTTATATACCACGTGGTGCCCAATTGGCCACATCGTAGGGTTGAACTCTTTAAGTACGTCCTAGGGAGCCGGCTTCCACACGCACACACGCACACAAACACACACACATATATTGGTACTCATTTGATTCCTTTCTATGGAAATAATATTCTTTCATTCAATCGCATAGGATAATAAACATTAGGTGCAAGTTAGCAAAACTCATGCTTTTTGTAGCAAAATCCTAAACTATGTAGACTTCATTAATGTGCAACAGAGCATGATTATCAAAATCCCAAACGATAAAGATTTCATTTTGGTTGGGGTACCTCTGTTTGCGCCCATGCATTTTTTGAAAGCTCTCACGCCCCAGACCCCTTGAAAATCATTGATTGCTTTGATAACCTATCAGACAATCATTTTTTCTCTATATGTCACATATTTCAAAACAAATGGGCCCGAATCATATGACACACACCACGCTAAAACTTGAAATTAGGGCAATTGTTTAGGGATATGTGACACATGGAATCAAACAATGATCATCTGATAGATGAACCCTAATCTCAAGATGTATTTTGTGCAATATTGGGGTGAAACATGACGTCCATCATCTGATCCGACACAATCAATGTTTTTCAACGAGTTTGGGATGTGGGTGCTTTTTGAGAATCAATGGGCACAAATAGAGGTACCCATCAATTTATAATCAAAATGGAATCATATTAACATATAATAATATCAATAATAAATAAAAATAATAAGAGTAAAAATAAAAATAAATGAGGGTTATTCTCACCCGGCTTTCCAAAATACACTCTCTTTCACACGAAAAAATTGTTGGGTGCCTTGAATCAAACAATGGAGATCATTTTTTGTCCCAATATCCCACACAGTAGATGTTGAGATCATGCCGCACCTATTAGACGGTTAGATATTATTCCACGTGGCACACATGTACAAAAGTGATAAAAAATGATCTCCATCATCTGATTCAAGGTAGTCAACGTTTTTTTCCTGTGAAATAATGTGTGCTCCTCGTAAGAAAAACGGGCGCAAATAACGCCACCCTAAAAATAATTAATTATTCAAAACTACAGGATAGATGTTTTTCATGTCAGTAATGTCACACAACCTTCTATCCAATTTAAGGGTATTCAAACCAGGTGAATAGCCTCAAGCATTGCATACGATTTATCGCTTTAAGTCGTATTGTCTTCATTTTATAGGCTCCAATCGTATGCATTTTGCTCAAGTTTGTGTTATATTTTTTTTTTTGTTCAGAATGGAATATAGAGACATAATATATCTATTTTGACCATTTGTGTTAAAATAGACATAATATATCTATTGAGAAGCAGGATATCTAACAAAAGGAATTTTTTTTTTTTTTTAACATAATAAGTGTTAATTAATTAATTAATTTATTTGATAACCTGGGCATCCAGGTCTCTTAAAGCACCCGCCTAATCCCAGGGGCACATGCACACCCGAAATTAGCATATACCGAGTTAGCAAGGGATATAAATCCCTAGGGTGGCCTCAAGGGGGAGAGAGGATTCGAACTCAAGTATTTTTACTTTTGGAAGCAAGTACCTGACCAACTCGCTTAACCCCGTGAGGCTATAAGTGTTAATTCATTGTATGTGAGCACCCAACACTTATTTGGTGCTCAATAATATCCGTGCACCGGTTGAGCAATAGCTCAACTGGTATCTTCTTCCTTTGTGAAAGTACAGGTCGTGGATTATGATTCCCATACCTGTTACCGCCCTTTATGCGAGTCCCAGTGTGCTAAGCCAATAGCACACTGGGCTATGTACGAGGTATGACATCCTAAAAAAGCAACAACAATAATATCGGAGCAACTCAATTGCAACTCTCTTTTCTATGAGTTGGTATCAAATGCGTGAACTAATGCACCTATGATAAAATGATACTTTAATAAATTAAATACATAAAAGTTTAAATAAGAGTTTGCCCAATTTAAAATGAAACATAAAAAATATTTTTAAAATTTATATTATAGCGATTCATTCTCCAAATAAATTCCAAATAAAGAGCTCTCACGTACGCACGTGAGAGCTCAAGTACTATATATCCTAGCGGGAGCTTCTTCCACTAGTGTAATATCCCGAAAAATTACGTTAAATAGTAACCTCGAGATCCGTGCCCGACTAGTCATAGGTTTGACCAAATAGGAGTTCAATAGTTGGCATAGGGTGCGATGAACGGATGAGATGTGAGAATTCGAGTGAATGTGTGGAGATTGATGTAAATCCGAAGTTACATACACCTATTACGGTGCATGTGCTCAACACACAAACTAGAGGGGAGATAAAAGGGTTTAATAACCCTAAAATAGATGTTTTGGTTGTTGAGAGAGAAGTAAAGAAGAGAGAGAGAGGAGTAAAGAAGGTGGTTAAGCAAGGAGTTATTGTGGGTGATTGGAAGGGGGATTCAAGCACTTAAAAGGCCGATTCGACACGAGGGATCCGCTAGAAGCAAAGCTGGAAACCCTAGCCTTTCCAACCACTTGACCTAATCAATTGAAGATTGATTGAAGGTAAAATTCTTGCAAATTAAATGCATAGATGGAAGGGTTTAATTATAATTAGAAATAGCTAAAATTATAGGATAATGGCTTAGAAAAGAGAGAAAAAATCAGTTGGAAGAAGATTGAAAAGAACAACCCAAAAGGGGGCTGAATCTGGCCATTTCGATTAATCGAAAGTGATATTCGATTAATCAATTTTTGCCAAGAAGTTGAAAAGTCAGAGGACCCCGATTTCGATTAATCGAATTGAGTTTCGATTAATCGACTTTGATTTTCGATTAATCGATTTTGGTATCGATTAATCGACTGAGAACCTCCAGTGAACTCCAGTGGAGGGAAGAAAAGGACTTGGAGAAATCGACTAATCGAAATGAAATTTCGATTAATCGATTTAGAATTTCGATTAATTGATTTGAGATCGATTAATCGATTTTGGGAATTCGATTACTCGAATTGAGAATCGAATGGTTAGAGTGGAGAATTTCGATTAATCGAATTGGGATTCGATTAATCGAATGGGAATCTCGATTAATCGATTTGAGAATCGATTAATCGATTTTAAATTTCGATTAATCGATTTTGGAAATCGATTAATCGAATCAGATTCGATTAATCGATTTTGGAGTTCGATTAATCAACTGTGCCAGTTTTTATTGACTTTTGAGTTTGACTTTAAGATTCTTGGAAGGTCTTGGACCTTCTTTGTTACATCTTTAGTGATGTATTTCATATGTTATGTAGTACTATAGGTGGTATGTGTGAGCTTGGACACAAGGAACCACGTGGGACCTTGATGCATGATCAAACAGAGACTTGAGGTAGGGAATACCTTGAACATGTACTTTATGTTGTAAGAGCATGTATGTAGTGATATAGAATTCAATTCAAACTATTTTTGTTTCTAAAGAGTTTGTGAAAAAGTGTGCGTGTGACATCTTAAAGAGTAATCATAATGAGCCATCCCCAGGGGATGAGGAAGTAAAGAAATAAGAGCATCAGGTGTGATGCAAGTGAATGGATACATCCCAGGGATGTATCCAAGATTGAATTATGTCTGATAGGGCCTAACTGATATAAGATAACATACTTACACGGTGAATAACTATATGTAAAGCACCTTATATTTTTATTATTTGAGGTTTGATAGGATACCCACCGATCGGGTGGCAGGATATCCGTGACGACATCAATGGCTAAACCGTAGGCCAGTGTGGAGGCTTATCCGTACACAGTAAGCACACCCCAGAGGTATTGAATTGAGATATGTTGAAACCCCGCCACCGATCCTCAGGGGAAAGGGGCTTGGGTACTATTGGTATTCCCAGGGAATACATTTAAAACTGTCTATATAGATGACGATGAAGGGTATCTCATCGGGGCTCGATGCTATATTGCTCGGGGATTACTTAAGTTGAAAGGTTAAGTTTTGCTTTAGGCCTTTTCAGTGTCATTCATGAATAATTAAAAGAAATGAGTAAACTACCAGTAAAATATGATTCTTTTCAACAGTTTTTCATTAGTAACTACATAGACACATCATGCATGACATATCATGGAATATATATGAGTTGTAATTTATATGTTCAATTGTGTTCTGTTCCCTATTGAGCTAAGATGTAGCTCAGCCTTTAGACTAAATGTCGCAGGTCCACTATTAGCAGCTGTTGAGGCTTCAGGGGACGTTGACCCTGGTGAGTCAGACCCGGCACCTGGAGACGAGTTGGAGCCACCTCCTGAGGACTTCTTCTAGAGGACTCCGTTGTGCAGCTTTGAGAGTTTTTGTGAGCGTGTTTTGTACGGCTTGGTATGTCAAGCCTTATTTTCGTTAAACAATGTAATTAAGTTATGAGATTATTCTTTTGGGGCGAACCATCATTGATGATCAGTGATCATCGATGGTTCGGATCGGTTCTCCATTCATGCAGAGGCATGAAGGTAGAACTGTCTTTTGAGAAATATTTCAATGATAATTTAATTTCGCAACTTTATTCATTATTTCAGTGCAGTTCATTGCTTGATATACCAATGTTCCGTGCATAGCTAAGGGGCACGGTCAAGATTATCGTGCTGATGGCACGGGTTTTGGGGTGCCGAAATCTGGGCTGTCACAGTTGGTATCAGAGCTTTTCTTTTCTTTTAGCAATTCTAACAATCATTCTTTTTGTCAGAACATAGAGACTTTTGCTAACGAACTTTAGTTTCAAATGCAGCCGTCAATGTCATCTAGAGGAAGAGGCTGACCAAGAGGAGGCCAACAGAGAAGTTTACGTAGTGGAGATGATTATATCTCTCCTACCAATCGAGTACCCTTGGGAAGGAGTGAGGCCCCAGGGGCAGTAGTAGTAGACAATAAGAGGAAGAGGATCGAGATTGTCAGGATCAAGATCTGAGAGAACAGGAGAGAGTGAGAGAAAGACAGGAAGATAGAGAGGAGCGCCAAAGGATGATGCACACCATGGAGACTATGGCAGCTGCCATGGCACAACAAGCCGCATCCTTTGCAGCTCATGCAGCTAGAGAGCAGCAGCCGCCTACACTGCCTGTAGGACCTACATTGCCTGTGCCTTCATCCTTTACTGAGTTTAGGAGGATGAGACCTCCTACGTTTTCTGGGCAGGCAGACACGATGGCAGCAGAAAATTGGTTGATGTAAATGGAGAAGGTATTCAGTGTGCTGACATGCACGGAGACTATCGACAACTGAACAAACTCACTGTGAAGAACCGCTATCCTTTACCTAGAATTGATGATCTGTTCGATCAACTGCAAGGAGCAAAGTATTTTTCCAAGATCGATTTGAGATCGAGATACCATCAGTTGCGAGTCAAGGCAGAGGACATTCAGAAGATAGCTTTCATGACACAGTATGGACATTATGAATTCCTTGTGATACCGTTTGGATTGACGAATGCTCCGACGTCGTTTATGGATCTAATGAATCGAGTGTTTAAACCACACTTGGACTCCTGCGTCGTAGTGTTCGTTGATGATATCTTGATATACTCCAAATCCAAGACGGAACACGAAGAACATTTGAGGATTGCTCTACAGACGCTACGTGAACACCAATTGTACGCCAAACTCAGCAAATGTGAGTTTTGGTTGGAAGAGGTTAGCCTTTTGGGACATGTCTCAAAGCACGGTGTCACTGTAGATCCAGCAAAGATAGAAGCTGTGGTTAAATGGGAGCAACCAAAGATAGTGACCGATGTCCAAAGTTTTCTTGGGTTAATAGGCTACTATCGACATTTCGTCGAGGGGTTTTCAAAGATATTGGGACCTCTCACGAAGCTGACACGAAAGGATTCAAGATTCGACTGGAGTGAGGCATGCGAGAAGAGTTTTCAAGAACTCAAGACGAGACTCACTTCAGCTCCAGTGCTAGCGATTCCTTCAGGCAGTGGAGGATACGCAATGTACAGCGATGCGTCATACAATGGTTTGGGTTGTGTGCTCAACTAACACAGGAAAGTGGTAGCTTATGGATCAAGACAGCTGAAAGAACACGAGAAAAATTACCCGACTCATGACTTGGAGCTAGCAGCAGTCATTTTTGCGCTAAAGATTTGGAGACATTACTTGTATGGTGAGACGTTTGAAATTTTCACCGATCATAAGAGCCTCCGATACCTATTTACACAGAAGGAGCTCAACATGAGACAGCGTAGATGGATGGAGTTCCTCAAGGATTATGATTGTTCAATACAGTACCATCTAGGCAAGGCTAACGTGGTAGCCGATGCTTTGAGTCGGAAAAGTTCAGCTCAATTAGCTTGTTTGATTTTGGGTATGCACTGGTGGAAATTATTGGAAGACTTGGCACTCTATGATGCAAACATTGAGTCGAAAGCAACATAATCCTTTTTGGCTAACACATTAGTGAAACCAGTAATATTTGAGCATATCCACGATCTACAGATGAAAGATCCGACATTAACAAAGATCCATCAAGACGTGATTGAGGGTATCAGGCCGAACTTCTCAGTAAAAGAAGATGGTTCCTTATTGTTCAAGGGCCGTCTCTGCATTCCGGACAATGCCGACCTAAGACGAACAATTCTTGATGAAGCCCACAAGTCAAATTATGCTATCCACCCTGGTAGCACCAAATGTACCAAGACTTGAAAAAGAACTATTGGTGGAGAGGTTTGAAGCAAGACGTGGCCGAATACGTGTCACGGTGTTTGACCTGTCAGCAGGTGAAGATTGATCATAGGCATCCTGCTGGACTATTGCAGCCTTTACCAATACCAGAATGGAAGTGGGAATCGATCTCGATGGATTTCATTGTTGGATTATCGCGTACTGCCAAGAGACACAATGCCATTTAGATAGTCATAGATCGATTGACCAAATCAGCACACTTTGCCTTACAATACGATGTATACGACAGGAAGACTGGCAGACTTATACATGAAGGAGATCGTAAGGTTACACGGGATTCCGAGCAGCATAGTTTCAGATCGTGATCCACTATATACATCCAAGTTTTGGAAGAAATTTCAAGAAGGAATGGGAACGCGACTAGATTTTAGTTTAGCTTTCCATCCTCAAACTGATGGGCAGACAGAGCGAGTGAACCAAGTAATAAAAGACATGCTCAGAACGTGCATGCTAGATTTGCAAGGATATTGGGATCAGTATCTACCATTGATCGAATTCGCATACAATAACAGTTTCCAAACGAGCATTGGCATGGCACCATATGAAGCTCTGTATGGACGATGATGCAAATCACCCCTCAATTGGGAAGAAACATGTGAGAAGTTTATTTTGGGGCCAGAACTACTTGAAGACAACGCCACCGTCGTGCGAATAATCAGAGAAAGGCTGAAGTCAGCACAGAGTAGACAGAAAAGTTACGCCGACATCAAGCGGACTAGTGTCGACTATAAAGTAGGTGAACACGTGTTTGTGAAAGTGTCGCCTATGAAAGGCGTAATGAGGTTTGGCAAGAGAGGGAAGTTAAGTCCCCGTTATGTTGGACCATTTGAAATTTTGGGACGCGTAGGTGAAGTTGCTTATCGCATTGGATTACCACCGTTATACGATCAGGTACATAACATTTTCCTCATATCAATGCTCAGAAAGTATGTGAACGATCCATCTCATGTGTTAGGAAGTCAACCTTTGGAGATGTGTGAAGACATGAACCTGATAGAATAACCGGTGGAGATCTTGGATCGAAAGGAACAAGTACTGCGCACTAAAGTGATTCCCTTAGTGCTTGTTCGATGGAAAAATCATCCGAACGAAGAGGCTACATGGGAACGAGAGGCCGATGTGAAAGAACAATATTCAACCTTGTTTCTGACCACTTGAGAGTCAAATGTAACCCGCAAGCATGTTTGTGGATTTTAACGACACTTGTAATTCAATGAAAATTTTGATCAAAGTATGATAAAGAAACAAAAATTTTATGCACACATGATCTTGAGGATGTGTTTCGTAGACCTAAGGATCAGTTGGTATCATAAACCACCAAGATAAATCAAATAAACAGGGACACTTGAAAATCTACAGAAATTGAGCAAAATCGATTAATCGATTTGGAAATTTGATTAATCAATTTTGTTCGATTAGTCGACTGGCATGTGCCAGTGACTGGGAAAGTGAATAAGGATTAGAAAAATGACAGAGTGAGATTTCGATTAATCGATCTTGGTTTCGATTAATCGAATTGAAGGTTCGATTAATCGAACAAATTGAGAATTTTAGAAGAACTTAGAAGGATTTTGAGAAATTTCAATTAATCGAGGAGGAATTCGATTAATCGATTAATGGTTTCGATTAATCAAACTGGAAATTCGATTAATCGATTGACTTAAAGAAATTAGAAAAATTTGAAGTATGGGGAACAATTTTGATTAATCGATATGAAATTCGATTAATCGATTTGAGATTTCGATTAATCGAATCATAGTTCGACTAATCGAATAACTTAAAGAATCCTGAAAATTTTGGAAAGGACTGCACGATTTCGATTAATCGAAGTGAAATTCGATTAATCGATTTTGAATTTTCGATTAATCGAAATGGATTTCGATTAATCGACTGGCTCGCGCCAGTGAGCTCAAAAACTTGAAATTTTAAACAGATACAATTTCGATTAATAGAAATGGTTTCGATTAATCGATTTTGACTTCCGACTAATCGATTTTGGAAATCGATTAATTGATTTCGCGCGGCTTAACCTAGTTTTGAATCTCAAATAATTGATTTTGGATTTCGATTAATCGAGTCGAAGCCTATATATATAAATCGATGGGTTTTTCATTTCATTCGAAATCATTTGGATTTTTGTATTGCGTGCTTCTTCTTCTTCTTCCTTCAACCCTCCGAGCTACCTAGGGTTTCAAATTTTCGGATCGATTTAGGATCGCAAACAATTACAATCGGATCAAACGCTTAAGGTAAACCCTAGATTTCGTTTTCTTTCCAATTCAAGCTATAGAAACCCTAATTTTTGAGATATTCCACCAAGATGCCGCCCAAAACACGGTTGTCTTCGAAGAAGGCAACGTCTAAACTCTCGGTTCGGTATAAGAACGCCGCACCACCACCACCTACCCCATCGCCGGTGAGGACTCCGTCACCGTCGGCATCGGAAACCACCTCCGGTTCGACGAGCGCACCCTCGCGCGAGTCTTCACGTGAATCGACACCCATGCTGCCACCACCCACTAACGTACTATAACCCAATGAGTGGTGGGAGGCGAAGACCTTCGAGGTCGAATACATCATCGACCCAACCCTCTTTACGAACCCTGATGTACCGGGCGAGACCCAATGGGCTCGCAACTACCTCCAAAATGCCGGTCTCGGCAACCTTCTCAAACCAATTCGAGGTTCCTACTACCCTAGATTAGTTAGATTGTTTTACTAAGGGCTCATAGACGGCCCTACCGACGACGTGGTCTTGACCAAGATAGAGGGTCGAGACTACACCATTACCCGTCGCCATATACACGAGGTACTCGGGTGTTACCTCGATTTCACCCTAGAGACCACCCTCTTCCCACCCTTTGAAGAGGAAGTTAGATTTGAGGAGATCATGACCTGCATGACAAACGAAAAAAAGGGGTCGGGATCCTCCATCAAGAGGGTCGACCTTCCCCACTACATGTGGATGGTTGATTCCATAATCAAGTGTAACCTCTACCCGTTGCGGCACGACACCGAACGGATTGAGGTAGTGCAACATGCACTATATGCGGCCTTTTGTGGCCGGTGGTTCGACGCGACCATGCTCATCTTAGAGGGGATGAAGTATATAAAAGGAAAATTAATGAAGGGCAACTTGAGGCCCAAGGAGAAAATGCCGTATGCTCGGTTGATCTCGAACATGTTGGAGTGTTACTCCAATGCTCCCGAGTATGCGGTATCGCCCCACGAGGTGCGGGCGACGGACCGAGTGAAGAAGTTTTCAAAGTCTTCGTGGAGCCGTAGCTACAACTTGTTGAAGTAGACCCTACCGGCTCCTGGTCCAGTTCCAGCAACACCAGTAGCAGCAGTAGCACCACCACCACCCCCACCACCACATCAGGACCCACCCGTGGGTGAGGCGCATCCGGCTGAGCCTTCAGCGGAGGGGGCACCCTCTCATACCACCGCTTCACCGACATCGCCAGCCCATTTCGCACCAGCTACACCCACATCATCCTACCACCGGCGCGCAGCTCAATCCGGCCCTACCGTCGAGGAGGTGTTGGCACGTATGGAGGCCAACAACGAGCAGATGAACTGGAGGATGGACTTCCTTATGTTCCATACGCTCCGCTACATCTACCCATCCGACTATCAGCGGTACTTAGCTCAGGAGGAGGAGTGGATCGCGGGATAGACCGCCTTCCATAGGGGTCCCGTCTTCCGTCCGACCACCGCGGCTACCGACGCTGGTCCTTCCACTTTTACACCAGTTCCACCAACCGAGACGCCACAGTCACACCAACCGCCGCTACTTCGACTGACCAGACTTCACGACCACCGACTTCAGACCCTAGTCCCCATAGCTCCACAGATGGAGCGCCTGCTCACCTGCCGGACTGACGAGAGGACTGCATGAGCCTCGTGCTCTCATTTTATTTATATTTTTTTGAGTAGTGTCCTTGTATGTATGAGTGTTTTGTATGCCAAACTATCTGGCAAATTGTAAAAGTTTTCAGACACTTAATAGAAATCAAAATTTTTGGTGTAAAGTTTCCAGTATTGTTGCATTTTCTATTCTATACTTGTATTTCATTGTAATTGCCTTGCTATGTCTGGAGTCAACTGGGCCACCTCACCTGAGAGTGTGGGGGGGAGGGGGAACCCAGACCTACGCACCTTTGGGTTATTTTTGAGGATAAAAATTCTTAAGGTGGGGAGGATGTAATATTCCGAAAAATCATGTTAAATAGTGACCTCGGGATCCGTGCTCGACTAATCATAGGTTTGACCAAATAGGAGTTCAATAGTTGGCATAGGGTGCGATGAACGGATGAGATGTGAGAATTCAAGTGAATGTGTGGAGATTGATGTAAATCCGAAGTCACATACACCTATTACGGTGCATGTGCTCAACACACAAACTAGAGGGGAGATAAAAGGGTTTAATAATCCTAAAATAGATGTTTTGATTGTTGAGAGAGAAGTAAAGAAGAGAGAGAGAGGAGTAAAGAAGGTGGTTAAGCAAGGAGTTATTGTGGGTGATTGGAAGGAGGATTCAAGCACTTAAAAGGCCGATTTGACACGAGGGATCCGCTAGAAGCAAAGCTGGAAACCCTAGCATTTCCAACCACTTGACCTAATCAATTGAAGATTGATTGAAGGTAAAATTCTTGCAAATTAAATGCATAGATTGAAGGGTTTAATTGTAATTAGAAATAGCTAAAATCATAGGATAATGGCTTAGAAAAGAGAGAAAAAATCAGTTGGAAGAAGATTGGAAAGAATAGCCCAAAAGGGGGCTGAATCTGGCCATTTCGATTAATCGAAAGTGAGATTCGATTAATCGATTTTTGCTAAAAAGTTGAAAAGTCAGAGGACCCCGATTTCGATTATTCGAATTGAGTTTCGATTAATCGACTTTCATTTTCGATTAATCGATTTTGGTATCGATTAATCGACTGGGAACCTCCAGTGAACTCCAGTGGAGGGAAGAAAAGGACTTGGAGAAATCGACTAATCGAAATGGGATTTCGATTAATCGATTTAGAATTTCAATTAATCGATTTGGGATCAATTAATCGATTTTGGGAATTCGATTACTCGAATTGAGAATCGAATGGTTAGAGTGGAGAATTTCGATTAATTGAATTGGGATTCGATTAATCGAATGAGAATCTCGATTAATCGATTTGAGAATCGATTAATCGATTTTGAATTTTGATTAATCGATTTTGGAGTTCGATTAATCGATTGTGCCAGTTTTTGTTGACTTTTGAGTTTGACTTTAAGATTCTTGGAGGGTCTTGGACCTTCTTTGTTACATCCTTAGTGATGTATTTCATATGCTATGTGGTACCATAGGTAGTACGTGTGAGCTTGGGCACAAGGAGCCACGTGGGACCTTGATGCATGATCAAACAGAGACTTGAGGAAGGGAACACCTTGAACATGTACTTTATGTTGCAAGAGCATGTATGTAGTGATATAGAATTCAATTCAAACTGTTTTTGTTTCTTAAGAGTTTGTGAAAAAGTGTGCGTGTGTGACATCTAAAAGAATAATTATAATGAGCCATCCCCAGGGGATGAGGAAGTAAAGAAATAAGAGCATCTTGTGAGGGGGGCACGCGGTGTGGCCATCCGGGTCAGCCGTAGGGCTACTTTTCCTCTCCAAGTGTTGAGCATGACTGGTGCGTCAAGGCCATAAGGGTGGCACCGTATATACTGGGCTGAGCCACGTTGGCGTCGCGACACGTTGGGGTGGAGGGTGAAGACTTGGTCGTGACACGGTCGCGACATGGACGTGACATTGCCAGTTGGGCTAGCGTTGCGGGGTGAATAGTAAAGTATGACAAACCAAGGGGTTTGAGGTCCTCCCGCCATTTTGCCTGAATTACTGTTTTACCCTTATATAGGGGGACATGAGTTGGGGTCCCCGGACCCTACACGTGCACTAGCCTCGTGGGCTTATGTGCGTGCATCCCGCCACCTGTTGGGCGCGTGGTCCTAGCTACGTCGTGTACTAGGGCCATCGCGTTGGTAGTTCCCAACCACCTTCGAGGTGCGAGTTCTGGCCCAAAGGGGGCTTGATGTATGTTCGTCGCTGCCTATCGCTATATCTATCGTCGTTGCATGTTGCCTTACATTCATCGTTGCCTGTTGCCTTGACAATCGTCGTGCCGGCTCTAACCTACTGCGTTGCTTCGCAGGGCGAAGTCTGAACGTAGAGGTTGAGGTGAAGCTTGAGTAGGACAAGCCTTCCACCCTTCGTAGCATTTGGAAATCCGCATCGCATGACTCATTTGAGAGAAATAGGCTGACTGAGCGCAGCAGGCGTTGAGTGCCGCACGGGCTGACACTGCTAGAAGAGTGACCCCGTGACAATCAGGTATGATGCAAGTGAATGGATACATCCCAGGGATGTATCCAAGATTGAATTATGTCTGATAGGGACTAATTGATATAAGATAGCACACTTACACGGTGAATAACTATATGTAAAGTACCTGATATTTTTGTTATTTGAGGTTTGATAGGATACCCCACCGACATGGCGGGATACCCACGATTGACGCGGCAGGATATCTGTGACCGATACGGCGGCGAAACCGTAGGCCAGTGCGGAGGCTTATCCGTACACAGTAAGTACACCCCAGGGGTGTTGAATTGAGATATGTTGAAACCCCGCCATTGATCCCCAGGGGAAAGGGGCTTGGGTACTATTGGTATTCCCAGGGATTACATTTAAAACTGTCTATATAGATGACGATGAAGGGTATCTCATCGCGGCTCGATGCTATATTGCTTGGGGATTACTTAAGTTGAAAGGTTAAGTTTTGCTTTAGGCATTTTCAGTGTCATTCATGAATAATTAAAAGACATGAGTAAACTACCAGTAAAATATGATTTTTTTCAACAGTTTTTCATTAGTAACTGCATAGATACATCATGCATGGCATATCATGGAATATATGTGAGTTGTAATTTATATGTTCAATTGTGTTCTGTTCCCTATTGAGCTAGGATGTAGCTCACCCTTTAGACTAAACGTCGTAGGTTCACTATTAGCAGCTGCCGGGGCTTCAGGGGACGTTGACCCTGGTGAGTCAGACCCGGCACCTGGAGACGAGTTGGAGCCACCGCCTGAGGACTTCTTCTAGAGGACTCCGTTGTGCAGCTTTGAGAGATTTTGTGAGCGTGTTTTGTGCGGCTTGGTATGTCAAGCCTTATTTTCGTTAAACAATGTAATTAAGTCATGAGATTATTCTTTTAGGGCGAACCATCATTGATGATCAGTGATCATCGATGGTTGAGATCGGTTCTCCATTCATGCAGAGGCATGAAGGTAGAACTGTCTTTTGAGAAATATTTCAATGATAATTTAATTCCGCAGCTTTATTCATTATTTCAGTGTAATTTATTGCTTGATATACCAATGTTCCGTGCATAGTTAAAGGGCACAGTCAAGATGATCGTGCTGATGGCACGAGTTTCGAGATGGCGAAATCCGAATTGTCACAACTGGTATATATATTTTCTTCCACTAGTAAAAAATACTAGTGGGAGCTCTATATATATATATATATATATATATATATATATATATATATATACTAGTGGACTCGTTATTTGGAATTTATTTAGAGAATAAGAAAAGAAAGAAAGAAAGCCAAGTACGACCGTTATTACTTTCCCTGGCTTATTAGTCAGTCAGGCTTGAGTCAGAAGCCCTTGAGCATTTTTGTAATTCACAACCAAAGGAGGTCCAGGCTCTAATTTCTACTGTTTGAAAAAATGTTGATATATTAGCGCTAAACAAAGTGACAAGGTGAAACGTCACCTTAAGCTTAAATTTCTGACTGCCATTTTGTCGACGAGCGAGCGGGGTAGCTCGAGCTCGTTTACATTCAGAATTGATGGTGGGTGTGTCACCATCTTCGGCCTTGTCGGTGTCCATTCAGAATTAATGCGTTCAGGGTCATTGAACCAGTAAGTAGTTTAATCGAATGGAAGAAGCACAACGGCAGTTCTCAAAAGTCAAAACAGTTGTAGTGCAGTGACCATGACTTTTGGGCACTTAGTCAAACATTTGACTACTCCACCTACCACTTTTGGGCACTTAGTCAAATATTGATGAGCAAAAGTAGTAGTTTAATGTGCTCAAGTCACAATCCATGAATTGGCAAGTGGTACGAGCTCATGCACTCGTTTGATGCTAAGGGCTCATGTGGATGGGCTGACTTTTTACTCTTACTCAGTTTTTAATCCAGGGATAAATTTGCTTAGGAAGCCCACGTCAGCTGATCTCAGTCGACATGAGTTTATGCATTTTCAGGGTAGATGTTTTGTTAACCGAACTCCACTCCGTGACCCGCAATCGGACCAAACCGATCCCGTTTCGATTTCCGTGGGTTCGGTTTGATCTTTAATTTTTTCTTTATTTTTTATTTACTTTTTTTTTTTTTCCATATTTTTCTATTTTAGGGTTGGTTTTCTCTCCCTATTCAAGCGGTTTTTGGTTTTTGGTTTTCAGCACCCAAACCGAAACTGAATCAATTCGAAAATGATTTTGATTTTTTGGTTTGGGATCGGTTACGGTTCGGTATCAGGTCGTTTTTTTTCAGTTTGATTTCATCAGTTTTTGGTTTTTCAATAGCTTATTCCACCACTATGCATTTTTTATGGTGTGAATGTGGGAAAATTTTGGTTTATTGACTTTTTAATCTAGAGTTTAATTTCTTTACCAATATTCCCACTAAGTTGATCCCACTTAAATGTTAGATTGAGGTGATGCACTATTGAGGGTGCAGGCCGTGTGGCTTCAAGTGAGTTTTTAATCCAATGACAAATTTGTTTATGGATTAGGGCTTGCTGGGCAATGCTATCAATGACATGATTTCGCTTAGGCCTTGTTTGATAACATGAAAATGTAATTTCACAGTGGAAATGAAATTTAGTTTCTAATTATTATTATTTGATAGCTATTTAAGGAAATGGAAAATGAAATTAAGTCGGCCCTACATGAAAATTGAATTTCTATACACCAAATCATTTTAGGAGGAAACCATTTCAACATTTTTGTCAGTGCAAATCTAAAGTTGTAAAAAACTTAAAAGCAAAGTTTTTTTTTTTTTGAGTATTAAAAAGTAACTTCAATTTTTATTACCATCATACCAATACGATCACTGTGATCACCACATTATCTACATCATACTCATTTCAGCTAATAATTAACTTTGGTCAAAGTTTGAATTTTAATCAAACTTTAATTGGATTTATAAGCTATATAAAGTTTTGACTTTTGATCAAACTTTGACTACTGAAACATGATAATAAGTTATAAGTTAGTAATATATTATCAAATTTTTAGGTGTCAAAGGTTGACTTTAAGATCAAACTTTGACTTTTAACTAAAATATACTTTTTATTAAACTTTGACTCCAATAATTTGATGGCGAAAATAGGATACTGCCGTATTGATGTATAATTTGATATTAGATTTTCAATTGTTTTAGTCAATAGTTTAACCTTTAGTCAAACTTTGACTTTTGGTCAAATTTTAACTTTTACACAAATTTTATTTTTAGTCAAACTCGAAACTTGCTTATAGAAAGAGTTTATTATTAATAAATTTATATCGCATCAGTACAATTTTTTCTTGGTCAAAGTTCGATTTTCTATAAAATGTTATAAATTTTTATTAGTGAAATATTATAATTAAAAATATCTATCATTATTTAATTTATAACTTGAAAATACATTGCCTCATTTTTATTGGCCAAAGTTTGAGTTTTAGTCAAAAGTTGAGAAGTGTATCTTGACAGTAGATAGTGATTATTACTGTTATTATTTATATTTTGGTAATGTAAATTTTAATCAGTCAAAATTTGATATTTGGTCAAACTTTGACTTTTTAATACAATTTGATTTTTTTGAACTTCTGTATCCCCAATGAGATTATCATTTTTTAATTTATTACTTTCTAGTACATTACCAAAATTTATTTTACTTTTTTTTACATTTGGTCAAAGTTTGACCTTTTTAAAAGTTGATATTTAGTCAGATTTTTTACTATTGTAACCTAGCGATGGATACGAATACTGTTATGTTAATTTGTAGGTTGGCAGTAGATTTTTGAATTTTTTATTAGTCAAAGTTTGACTTTTAGAAAAAAATAAATTTTCTTTCAAGTTTAAAAATTGAATTTTATTTCAATATATAATACATAATAGCATTTATTATATAAATTTGTATTTTAGTCTTAAATTTTTTTATTAATCAATGTTTTACGTTTGGTCAAAGTTTGACTTTTTTAAAAAGTGGATATTTGATCAAATTTTGACTAGTGTAACTTAACGATATATATGAATACTATTATATTAATTTGCAGTTGGACTTTTGTAACTTGTTGATACATTGCAAAATTTTCTCTTGCTCAAAGTTTGACTTTAAAAAAAATTTCATTTCATTTCAACGTATAAACTTACATTAGATATTAGCATTTACAACTTTGTTATGTAGCTTTACATATTTTTTTTATCAAAATTTAAAGTTTAGTCAAAGTTTGACTTTTCAAACTCTGACTTATGTAACTTAGTAATAAATAGTGATTACGATGGTATTAATTTGTAACGTAATATAATATCACTAAAAAAATTATTGGTTAACATTTGACTTTAATTATGATTTTAATAATAAACGATCAAAACATGAAAGCTCATTTTCAAAGATACTAATCAAACAAGAGAAATCAATTTCCAATGAAATTCATTTCTCAAACACACTAATCAAACAGTAGAAAGTCTATTTTTAAAGGAAATGATTTCCCAAGAAATCAACTAAGAAATTGATTTCATTTCCTCTTTGGAGTTTCATTACTATCAAACAGGGATTCCAATGTAACTAGCATCTGGAAGTGGATTTTTAGTAGGGATGCAAATGGGTCTAGTTTGGGATAGGTTTAGGGTTAACCTGAGCCTGAGCTATTAACCATTGCCCTAGATCCAACCCATTAACCAGTAACTTGACCAGAACCTGAATCCAACATGTTAAAAATATCCTGACCTGTATTCAACTCGTAAGTTGGATCTGGACCCAAATTTGAACTTGCACCCAATGTGGACCTACCTACAACTGACTGATTTGATTGCATTTTCAGGTTTGGACCAAACTTGTTAACCACCTTTGGACCTGACCTGGACCTATTAAAAACAGAAAATACACACACACACACACACACACACACACACACACACACACACACACACACACACACACACACACACACACACACACACACACACACACATATATATATATATATGGCAGAGAAGATAATGCGTAGAGATATTTCTAAGTCTGGGCAATGAGAAGCAGACACGTGGAAAGTGTTTTGGCACTAACCAGGGTTAGTCACAACAGAGATATCTTGTTGACAGAGGTAGGTAGCTTAGGCTACACCAGATAAGGATAGGGACATCGCTTCGACAAAAGGAATGTCAAGTCTGTCTAGCAAGACTTTTTAGGGCGGTAAAGGAATTCAAAAAAGCTTAGCGCTTTATCTATCTCCCTCCATCTTTGGCATCTCTCTCTCTCTCTCTCTCTCTCTCTCTCTCTCTCGCTTCGTTGCGGTACTCTCTATGGATAGGTGAGAGCGCTCCATCTCTTTGGCAACTCTCTCTCTCTGGAGCTCTAAGTCGATATCGAGCAAAGAACAGTGACATAAGAGGTAAACACTGAGTCGATATCGCTTTGTTCACTTATGCTCTATGCCATATAACTTTGCCTATAATTTTATGATCTATAATGTCATTTTTATAAGAGCTTTTATAAAATGACTTGTTTCATCACCAATAATAGGTGGATGACTTTACAGGGTATAGATCATAACATTATAATCATTCATAATATATAAAGTGATGTGCCAGCCCCATCACTTCTTCTATGAAGAGATTGCACCTCAGAATAGTCGCGCCATCGCTGCTTCTTTGAAGCGCTTACGCCTCAAAATAGTCGTGCCATCACTTCTTATATGAAGCGACGATGCCTCAAAATAGTTGCACCATCGCTTTTTATGTGAAGCGACGAGGCCTTAGAATAGACGCGCCACCGCTTCTTCTGTGAAGCGAGGGCGCCTCAGTGTAGCCGCGCCATGGCTTCTTCCGTGAAGCGATTGCCTTATTTTCCTGCTGTTGTTCGATCATTTCTTCTAATACAAGGGTAGTAATTGACTTGTTTGGAGAATTTAATTTAGGTGGTATTGATTTAAAACTCACTCCTGATATTATTTCTTTAAAAGGAGATTCACATGATTGTGATAGGGATATCGAAATGCAGGAATGTTTAGGAGGATCTGTGAATATTCGTGAGGAATGGAAGCCATATATTGGCTTGAAATTCTAAACTGAAGATAAGGCATATAACTTTCATAATTTATAAGCGAAGAAAGTTGGTTTCAGTGTTAAGAAAAGTAGCACTTACAAATCGACAAAGGAAAAAATTATAAAGAATAAATATGTATGTTCGTTGGAAGGTTTCAAGCAGCAAAACAAGGGTAAATTATATGTCGACATAAAGTGTTCAAGAGATAACATATGCGGATGTGACGCAAGGTTGAATATTATGATTGAAGACCAAAAGTTGAGGGAGGTAATGGAATTTAGAGAGTCACATAATCATCAATTGTTTACACCTACGAAGGTGAAAAAATTACGATCTCATAATAAGATGTGGGGGACAAATAAATTGTTGTTAGGAGCATTTGATGCCAACATTCCTTCTTCAAAGATTTCTATTATTTTATCGAGTTTGGATGGAGAAGCTAGCGCGACGATAAGCCCTCAACAGACTCGAGATTACCTAAAGAAGATAAAAAATGAGAGTAACATCTATCCGAAGTGCATGACCATCATCAAAAGGCACGCTAGCATCGTTGCCTCTCAGGGTCTCCCCGGTGAACCAAGGAATGTCACTGTAAGAGCATGCCAACATTGCAGTGCGAGATCCAGTACGATATGCTAGTAAAGGTAGGCGAAGCAATGATGATAGAATTAAGTCTGGAATGGAGGTTAGTATTGAACAATCAAAGAAGCAGAGAAGGACTGTGGTGAGTTGGGTCATAAAATCACAACTTGCGCAATAAAGAGAGTCAGGATGATGGCTGCTAGCACCGAACAGAGCCAAACAAAATAGGGCCACATTGACTCAATTTATGAGTAGCGCAATCATTACGTTTTCGAAGCACCGATGCTTCGTCTATGAAGTGTGGATGCTTCATCTTGGAAGCGTCGACACCTCGTCTATGAAGCGATGGCGCTTCATATATGATGCGTTTGAGAAGCGTATTTCGTGGCTGCTTTGTTTATGAAGCGTTGGCGTTTGGTTTATGTCATGCCCCCAGACCCTAGCCTCATACGCCGAATAAGCAGCCCTCGCGCCCTCACACCTCAATTTTCAGATTTCAATATCGAAAATTTTCTCTCAAATAGGAGGAAAATATAAAATTTATTTATTGCAAAAATTCCCATTTTCTTAAACTGATTAATTTTCAAATTCGATCATTCATTTATTAGGAAAACACGAGTTCCTTAAAAATTTCTATTTCTTGTAGAAAGACATGTTAAAAATAAAAGTATGCACTATTTCTATCAAAGTAATTTCAAAGTTCGATATTTACCATTAGACCAATGGTTTTATGAAATAAAAAACCAAACTAGTCTTAAACAAAAGTAAAACAACTGTACAAAGTCCAAAATCCAGTATGTGATCCGTCCATGTATGTGTTGGGTCCTACTAAATCTTTACCTGACTGCTCCGTCTAGCTTTGATTGGGCAACGTCTATCTGGTCTCTGGAATTTTTTGTCATGAAACACGTAAGCGGTGAAGCTTAATAAAGTATTAACTAGATTTATCATTGCAATTCTAGTAAATTCTTATAATTCAGTCAATGTTTTCAGTCAAATTGCATCGGTTGTCTATCCAATCAATGACACAATATTCATATATTTCAGTTTCAAATCTATCAATCATCTAACAATGACTCATTAGACACTAATGAGATAATAACGGTAATGTTCAAAGATCCATTCGATACAAAGTGATCATTCAAAATTTCATTTTCACTACATAATTGATCATAATTTCCAATTATCAACATCAAATAAGCGCTGTCAAGTTCGGTTTTCAATCACCTATTCTATCAGTACAAATTCAACAATAACATATCAAATTTAATTGCCAATCTACCATTCAAACAATGCAATCAAGAAGTATCAAGTTGTTTCATTGCAATTCAATCATAATTTATTCATTTAAATAATTTTTTAGATATATCACCAAAAAATTAACAATATTAGGTAATTAATTTAATGCTGTTGGCTTGTTGATTTATTAATAACTTTTATTTATTTCGGTGCTATACCAAACACCAACCATGGTCTAGATTAAAAATTCAGATGCTAATGTTGCGCATACAAAGGTTGACACTCTCCGCCATTTAGTTAATCATGACAGGGATCAATGATTGCTTTAACGAGACCTAATCCTCAACTAACATTTTAAGCTCGTCTAGATATGGGTTGCTCATAATGCCCGTTGGCAAGAGCAATGGTCAGCTATGAGAGGTTTTCAAAATATAGAGTAGTATCATCTTTTCACTTTCAAAATTTCAAGAGTCGTTATCAAATAGTCAATATTCAAAATTCAATATTCAGAAATTCCATATTCAAGTATAGTTCTTTTTAGACGTCCAAAAATCATATTTTAGATCAAAATCCATTTATGGGTTCAAAATTCAAATATACTTCTTCTTAGAAGTTCAGATTCAAAATCTCATTGCGGGTTCAAATTTCAAATATACTTCTTCTCAGAAGTTCAAATTCAAAATCTCATTGCGGGTTCAAATTTCAAATATACTTCTTCTTAGAAGTTCAATATTCAGATTCAAATCAAATACGAGTTTCATTCAATATTGAGTTTGGATTCAAATACGAGTTTCATCAGACATCAGTTTCAAATCAAATACGGTTTCGTCAAATATCGGTTTCAAATCAAATATGGGTTTTAATCATATCGGGCTCAAATTCAAATACGAGCTCCAACTAATATCAGTTTCAAATCAAATACAGTTTTGTCAAATATAGGTTTCAAATCAAATATGAGTCTCAATCAATATTGGGTTCGGATTCAAATACGAGTTTCGTCAAACATCGGTTTCAAATTAAATACACTATAATTCAGTAATTCAGTCAAGTTCCAGGTCCAATTCAATCAGTCTGAATCCTCAAATTTATCACTGTAAATATTATGATCCCATATATATACATAATAGGATAACTAGGTATACTGATTTCCAGAATTAATCTACACTATACTTAGTGTTGCCATAATTCAGAGTCCATCGGGGAGATATAATTCATAAATAATTAAGTAAAGTTATGGAAGAGGTCTATCTCTCCAATTGTTTCAAGCAAAATCATTAAGACATAGTCAATGTCATTTACTAGTTGCACATAGATAGTGTGTAACTATGTCTTCCACCAATATGGGTTATTGGTGGTCTTTCCAGGGTCATCTAACTTAGAATTGGTCAAGCTTTGACTTGGACTTTAATATTACAAAACTCATTCTTATATCTCGTATCTAGTACTTTCCCTTAATTTCTCAAATTAATGTACAATTTCAGGCAAGTGTCCATTTCAATTTTTAAATGGGTGTCGTTAATCGAGGGACACCAATTTATAGATCATGGGCACTAAGTTTCAATAGCTCAATACTTATATCGGGCCCCTTGTTGGGTCTATTGGTTGGGTCAATTTAGATTTCACGTCCAAATTAGCATTAAGATTTCGGGAGAGTATAGTATAGAGCTCTCCTATAATTTCACAGGTATCCATAACAAGGAACCACCTGATTAACCAGGATATTGTATCCTTAATTGGTTCATCATTGTTCATTTGGGCCTCATAAGTTGGGCAAAATCGAATCTTATTGACAACCATCTCGGGTCTTTAAGATATCACTATATTTTCGAAGTGGGTGCTTGTTGTGAATTATAATGTGTAGTACTAGTAAGTGCACGAGTCGTACTGTAGTAAATGGGTGCAGAGTATGAGGTCATTTTGTGACAGCCCGAATTTTAGCACTCCCAAACTCGTGCCATTGACACGACCCTCGAGGTCGTGCCCCATATACATGCGCGGAACACTTGGTATATTCATATAACTCCAAAGTAAAGTGTGTACAAAAGAACTAACACTGAACTAAATCTTCAGTTCTATAATATAACGCCAAAACATATAACCTAAAAGATAGTTCTAATCCCATGCCACTGCAAAGGCAAAAGAACCAACCCGAACCATCGGTGAAAGAACGACGGTCACCCCAAATGGTTCACTAAAAGAATATTCCACATAATTACATTATAAAAAATATAAGGCTGGACGTACCAAACCGTACAATTACTCTCTCAAAAATAACTATCAAAGTACTCAGAGGGTCTTCTAGAAGAACCTCTCAGGAGGGGGCTCCGACTCCTCCACAGGAGCATAATCCGTGTCCTTTGGATCAAAGTCTCTAGAAGTGGCCGCTATCTCAGAACCTGTGACGTATAGTCAAAAGGGTGAGCTACATCCTAGTTCAATAGGGAAAGATATTTGAACATCTAAAGCTATCTTACTCACACATATTTCATGACATAAGCAAAGCATGATTTCATTAGTATAAACAGTTAAAAAATAGTTTGAAAGCATTTGAATTACTAAAAGCATGAACTGAATTGCAGTTGTTACATCTTATCCTTTTACACTACACATCTTATAGTTTGCTTAACTTGTTCTCATATCTCTTAGAAACTTGTGTCACAAACTTAAACTAAATAACTTAAATAATTTTCGAGCAATATAGCATCGAGCCCCAATGGAATACCCTCTATCGTTGTCCAATCAGACTATTTTTTATGTAACATAACCCAAGTCCCTTTCACATAGGCGATGAGGTTCATAACTCATATACATCCCTGGGATGTCAACTGGTGTACGGATATCTCACCGTACTGGTCATGGATATCCTACCGAGTCAGTCACGATTATACCGCCGCGTCGGTGGGATAGTCTCCAAACCTTAAATTAATTGTGCAACTACATATAGTTATTTATCGTGTAACTGTGCTAAATATAATATTCAAGGTTTGTTCCTAGTGCCATTCACATACTTTCACATCACATGGATATTCACATTTAACATTACATCCTTGAGATGTTACTTACTCATATGCATCAACTGGATGCCCACATCACACGTACATCCCTGGGATGTCACCTCATTTACTTACTGGTTTCTTACTTAGTATATACACACGCACACGCATCTTAAATTCACATGGTTAATTCAATTTCGAGACATATGCACATAACTATGCTTTAAACACACGTGCATACATATCACATCACTACATGTAATACCCCGAAAAATTGAGTGTTTAACTTTGACCTCGAGATCCGTGCCTGATTGGTCATAGTTAGTTATAGGGTTGACCAAGTGATGGTCAAATAGTGGACTCATGAAGTTATGTACTAATGTGAGATTAGTGTAACCTAAGTGTATAGTGTTAAGTGAGAGTCACATACACCTATCTCTGGTGTATGTGTTTAACATACAAGCAGGAGAGAGGATATAAGGGTTTAATAACCCTATTCCCCTTTTGTTTGGTTGTTGAAGAGTTAAGAGAGAGAGAGAGAAGGTAACTAATTGCCAAGGAGTTATTGTGGTTGGATTGAGGGAAAGTGGAGTATTGATTGCCGGATTCAACGCGTTTGGAGCCGTTAAAGCAAAAGCTGGAGGCCTAGCCATTCCAACCTAGATCTTAATCAATTTGAGATTGATTGAAGGTGAGTTTTAAATTGAGGTTAATACATAGATTGTAGATTATTAAGTTTAGTCAAGGAGGGTTTAAAGGATAGATTAAAGGCTTAGAAAAGAAAGGGAAAAGATTTGGAAGAACAGCCAGAAAGGGGGCTGAATCGGACCAAATCGATTAATCGAATTTGGGATTCGATTAATTGATTTTGGTTTGGAAGTTGAAAAGTAAAGTAAGCCCAATTTCGATTAATCGAATTGGATTTCGACTAATCGATTTGGATGTTCGATTAATCGATTTGGAAATCGACTGGGTACCTCCAGTGGCTGGAGAAACATGACCTGGGAAAATCGACTAATCGAGTTGAGAAATCGATTAATTGACTTTGGATTTCTATTAATCGATTTGGGATCGACTAATTGATTTCAGACTTTCGACCACTCGATTTGAGAATCGACCTTACTATGTTGGAGATTTTGATTAATCGATTTAGGGTCGATTAATCAAATTTGAATCTCGATTAATCGATTTTGAGAATCGATTAATCGATTTGGACTTCGATTAATCAATTTTGGGAATCGATTAATCAATTTGGATTTCGATTAATCGATTTTGGGAATCGATTAATCGACTTTGACAGTTTTGCTTAACTTTATAGTTTTACTTTGAGATTCATGGAGGGTCTAGGACCTTCTTCATTACATCTTTAGTGATGTATTACATGTGTTATGATGTACCTTAGGTGGTACGTGTGAAAGCGAGTACAAGGAGCCGCGTGAGACCTTGACGCTTGGACCTCCAGAGAATTGAGGTAGGGAACACCTTGAACATGTACTTTAATTGTAAGAGCATGTATGTAGTGATATATTTATCAGAATTGAAAGTGTTTTAACTATGAAAAGCTTTGTGAAAATGGGTGTGTGTGACACCAAGAATGCGATAAAGGCATCTGTGTGATGCGCGTAACTAAGATCAAGTAACCTAATGAGAATGAGACATCCCCAGGGGATGAGGAAGTAATAAAGGCATCAGTGGATGCGAGTAAGTTATACATCCCAGGGATGTATATGTGATTGAATAATTATTGTTGAGGCCTAACTGATATAAGATAGCACTTTACACGGTGAACAACTATATGTAAAACACATGTTATTTTTGTTATTTGAGGTTTGTTTAGGATACCCCACCGACGTGGCCGGATACCCACGACTGATGCGGCATGATATCCGTGACCGGTACGGCAGCCAATCCGTGCACCCGTGCGGGGGTCTATCCGTACACAGTAAGCACATCCTAGGGATGTTGAGATGAGTTTTAACCCCGTCGCCTATTAAGAAAGGGGCTTGGGTCGTATTCTCAGGGAATATATTTTTTACAACTGTCTATTTAGACGACGATGAAGAGTATCTCATCAGGGCTCGATGCTATATTGCTCGAGGATTACTTAAGTTGAAGATTTAAGTTTTGCTTTAGGCCTGTTCAATGTCATTCATGATAAATCAATAGTAAAGTAAGACATGCTAATTACCAGTGAACTTGAATGTAAATCATTAGTTTTAAACTATTTTTTTTTTAGTAAATGCATAGACTCATCATGCTTGGAATATATGTGAGTTTTAATTTATATGTTCATTGTGCTATTCCCTATTGAGCTAGGATGTAGCTCACCCCTTTAGACTATACGTCGCAGGTCCTTTTTTGGTAGCAGCTGAGGCTTTGGGAGGCGTTGATCCGGGTGATTCGGATTACGTGCCTGGAGACAAGTTGGAGCCTCCTCCCGAGGATTTCTTCTAGGAGACTCTGCTGTGTACTTTGACAGAGAGTAGTTTTTGAGAGTAGACTTATATGGCTTGGTATGTCAAGCCTTCATTTTGGTGAACAATGTAATAAAATTGGATTTATTTCTTTTGGCGAACCATCTGGGGTGATCTGTTTATCACCGATGGTTCGGATCGGTTCTCTATTCATGCAGTGGCATGAAAGTAGAACTGTCTTTTGTTATGCCAGATGGGCATGTTACTTTTTCGCTTTATGAAATTAATTACTTATTTATTTATTTGTGCTTGTTATACTAATGTTCCGTGCATGGTTTTGGGGCACGGTCTAGAGGATCGTGCTGATGGAACGGGTTTCGGGGTGTCAAAATCCGGGCTGTCACAGTTGGTATCAAAGTCTTTTCTTTTAAAAATTCTGACAATTATTCTTTTGTCAGAGCGTGGGGACTTCTGCTAATGAAAACTTTATTTTCACGTGCAGACCGTTATGTCTTATAGAGGAAGGGGCCGACCCAGGGGCAGCCATACTAGAAGCTTGCGTAGTCGAGATGATTTTATCTCTGACATGAATAGAGAGCCTATAGGACATGGAGGGGCTTCTGATAGTGGTGGACAAGGAGGCCAAGATCAGGGAGAGAACCGAGATCGAGATCGTCAGGATCAAGATCAGAGAGAGCAGGAAAGAGTTAGAGAAAGGAATGAGGATAGAGAGGAGTGTCAGAGGATGATGCACACCATGGAAACCATGGCAGCTGCTATGGCTCAACAGGCAGCATCTTTGGCAGCTCATATAGCTCATGAGTAGCATTAGCCACCGATACCGCTAGTGGCTCCGACACCGCCAGTGTCTTTAGCTTTTTCCGAGTTTAGGAGGATGAGACCTCCTAGCTTTTCAGGACAGGCAGATGCTATGGCAGCTGAAAACTGGTTAAGTGAGATGGAAAAAGTGTTCAGTGTGCTCACTTGTATAGAGGACGAGAGCGTCCGTTGGGCAGCCTACATGTTGGACGGGGAGGCTGGGCCATGGTGGAAGTCTGTTTCATGGACTAGGGCTCAGGAGACTCCAGATATGCCCTGGACATGGGATGAGTTTGTCGAGGAATTTAATAAATAGTACTTTCCTGAAGTGGTGAGGAACCAGATGGAAGTTCAATTTTTTCCATTAGTTCAAGGGAAGATGACTGTGAGAGAATACGGAGTGGAGTTCATGCGACTCACTCGCTTTGCGCCCGACTACGTCATCACCGAGATGATGAAAGCAAAGAGGTTTCAGCAAGGTTTGAAGCCGGACGTGAGGGGAGGAGTAGCACCATTCCAACTGAGGACCTATGGTGAGGTCATGAGCAAAGCGCTTGATGTGATTTTTAATTGTAATGTTTTACTTGTAAGTGCACGAATCGGATTGTATATAGTGGGTGCGGAGTACGAGATCGTTCCCACGAGGACTAATTTTGAAAGATCTAAAAAGACAAGATAGTGATTTAGGGAATCTACTAAGATCTAACAGTATTCTATCAATCTTATGATTTAAGCGGTTTGATGAGATGATAATTATTGACTACAAACTAAAATTTAGCTGATAATTCAAAATTAAGGATAAAGATGAAGATAAAGATGAAGATACTAAATCCTCCCATCTTTGGTCCGTTCTTCCCATAATATAAATCTAAGGATTAAGCTATGAGATATGTCATTGAAAACAAACATCTTTTATGGAAGATAGATGTTCAAAACTCCGATAGGTTCCACGTTGCATCCCTGCAATCAGGACTTAGATGATTTTCATATATAGATCTGAGATCAAGGGCATGGCTTGGCACACTTGATCTCAGGTTTAAATAAAAATCATCCCCAAGGTGGGTGAAAATTCCAACAAGAATACCACCATAGATCTGAAATCAAGGGCATGGCTCGGCACACTCGATTTCAGATTAAGGAGTAATTAAGATAAAATTACCATTACAGATCCAAGATCCAGGGCATGGCTCGGCACACTCGATCCCGGATCATAATCATAATTAGATCCACACGATGAAGCAAAAAGACCATATAACAATGATTGGGTAAAATTACCGTCACAGATCTGAGATCCCGGGCATGGCTCGACACACGTGATCCCAGTTAGTGGCGGGGATTTCATCCGTTCATGATAGCACAACGACCATAAAATAAGATCTCATATTTTAATCCTAAATTTATATTATTAGAAGTACATCCCTCGGATGGGAATCATTAGATCCCCATCCCTATGAATTTAGCCACACATATTGTAATTAAATGACATAAATAAATAAGGAAGGGAAAATAACATTAATTTAATGAATTAAAAATACCTCAAACTTCAATAAAAATTACTTTAATCCAAAAGTACGATGATCTTCAGAAACGAAATTAATGCAGGAATAAACTTGAACAAAAATAATAATAAACTGAAGGGATGAATACTAGAAAATTTTTGGAACAAAGCTCTCAAAAAGAAATAATAAAAACTCTCTAAAACTAATCCTATTTCCCTAAAAATTAATTCTCCAATTCGAAGTGTTTGAGTCGGCTTTAAATAGATGCACGTCGCGTAGGTTTCCCAGCCGCAATAGTGTCCCAGCCGCAAAAGTTGGGGTCGATTAATCGACCCAATAGGGTCGATGCATCGACCCTGCAAAGAGGCTAAAAGTCAGCTTTAAAGTGTCAGCTTCATGTCTGACACTTCTTTTTCCTCGATTAATCGACCAAAAGGGTCGATGCATCGACTCCCAAAAATCCGTGAATTTCAGCACACTTTTTGTATCAGACACTGCTTTGGTATTTCGGCCATAACTTTCTGTCCCAAACTTGGATTGAGGTAATTCATACGCCGTTGGAAAGCGGATGAAAATATCTACAACTTTTGTGTTTTGACAATTTCATAATGCGGCCGTCTTGAAGGTCTAAATTGATCTGCAAGTCGCACCAAGTTCTCAATGACCCAAAGTTGCAATGTCTTGGCATTATTTTCATAATTCTTGGGCTGTTTTCTATACTTGGCTTGTATTTACCTGAAACACTTCAAATCTAATAATTCTCATTAGATAGCTTTCATCGAATAGCTAAATGTAGGTATTTAGGGGCGAAATATCATCATATTTCACTACTCATCAGCGCTCGTAGTGGAGGAAGAGAATAATAATAAATACCGCCAGAGAGAGCAACAAGGAAGGTGGAATACAGACCAGAGCAGAACGGTAAATTATAAACCGGTGAACAAAAAGCTAAGGTTCATACCAAACAATCAGAAGCCACCATTCCAAGGAGGTTATGGGAGACCAACGCAGCAGACCAACCAACAGAAATTCCCATTGCTTGCGTCGGGGAGGCCGATGAGATACGAGAGCCCTGCAATTACTACCGGAGTGAAAGTTACTCAGGGGTTCTCGCGAGCAGTTTCTTCCACACAACGTGAGACTTGTGCCAAGTGTGGAAAGTCTCATCGAATAGCTGACTGTAGGCAAACAACTCGGGGTTGCTTTCGATGTGGCAAGGTGGGCCACTTGATCAAGGAGTGCCTTGAGATGAACAAAGGGAAGACGGCTTCAGCACCTGCGCCACAACCTATACAAGCAAGGAAGCCGATCGTCCAAGGGAGAGCCTGCGCAGTCACAGCTCAAGAGGCTCAGAATACAAACGATGTCATTCAAGGTGAGCTTTCTTTTAAATAAAGAATTTCAATTCTTGAAATTTTTAGATAAAGAAGGCGCATCTATAATTAGAAGATATAAGAAAAACTTGCATGTGATAAATTCTAGTATGATAATAAACACTATATATATGCATATGTATGGTTAGGTACGTTACAAATATATAAGAAGGGAAGCGACGTGACATACGAAGCTCGAGTGTTGATAGACCCGGGGTCTACCCACTCGTTTGTTACCCCTCGCTTCACAAAGAGGATGAAAGTCGACCCAGAGGATTTAGACTTCGTTTTAACCGTGGCTGTTCCTATTGGGAAAGCGGTTGATACCAAAAAGGGTTGCAACTCCGTGATCGTGAGGGTCATGGATGGAGACGTCTTTGAGTTACCGGCGAACCTGATTCTGTTAGACATGCAAGGATTCGACGTGATCCTTGGCATGGATTAGTTATCGACTCGCTGTGCGACGGTAGATTGCAAGAATAAGGTCGTCATCTTCAAACCCAATTCGAGGAGATCATTTAGATTTTAAGGAGAGAGTTTGACACACATGCCACTTATCTCGGCAGTCAGGGCCGAGCGATTGATCAGAAAAGGGTGTAGTGGATACTTGGCATTCTTGAAGGAAGATAAAGAGGAGAAGAATGTTATATCAGAGATAGCAGTTGTGCGAGACTTCGTCGATGTATTTCCGGAGGAGTTACCCTGATTACCTCCAGAGAGAGAAGTAGAATTCGTCGTCGACTTAGCACTAGGAATGGAGCCTGTTTCTAAAGCACCATACCGAATGGCTCCTGCTGAGTTGAAGGAATTGAAGGAGCAGTTACAAGAACTAATGGATAAGGGGTTTGTTAGACCGAGCGTGTCTCCATGGGGAGCACCGGTCTTATTTGTAAAGAAGAAAGATGGGTCAATGCGTCTGTGCATTGACTATCGACAATTGAACAAACTTACTATCAAGAATCGATACCCTTTGCCTTGGATAGATGACCTGTTTGATCAACTGTAAGGAGTGAAGTACTTTTTCAAGATCGATCTGAGGTCTGGATACCATCAGTTGAGAGTCAAGGCAAAGGATATTCAGAAGACTGCATTCAGGACTCGGTACGAATACTATGAGTTCCTAGTGATGTCATTTGGGTTGACAAATGCCCCGGCATCATTCATGGATCTGATGAATAGGGTGTTTAAACCACACCTAGACTCTTGTGTCGTAGTGTTTGTTGACGACATCTTGATCTATTCAAAATCAGAAGAAGAGCATGAAAAGCATTTAAGAATTGCCCTACAGACTCTACGTGAACACCAGTTGTACGCCAAGCTCAGTAAGTGTGAGTTTTGGTTAGAAGAAGTTAGCTTTTTGGGACACGTTATCTCAAAGCATGGTGTCACTATAGATCCAGCAAAGATTGAAGTAGTAGTGAATTGGGAGCAACCAAAGACCGTGACCGACATCCGCAGTTTCCTTGGAATTAGCAGCGGTCATTTTTGCGCTCGATATTTGGAGACATTACTTATACGATGAGACGTTTGAGATCTTCACTGATCATAAGAGCCTCTGATATCTGTTTACACAGAAGGAACTAAATATGAGGCAGCGCAGATGGGTGGAGTTTCTCAAGGACTATGACTGTTCTATACAGTACCATCCAGGTAAAGTTAATGTAGTGGCCGATGCCTTGAGTCGGAAGAGTTCAGCTCAATTGGCTAGTTTAATTTTGGGTATGCACAAATGAAAATTGTTTGAAGATCTGGCACTATATGATGCAAACATTGAGTCACAAGCTACAGGAGCCTTCTTGGCTAATATTTTAGTGAGACCGATGATATTTGAACATATCCATGAACTATAGATGAAAGACCCGACACTAAGATTCGTCAAGATATAACTGAAGGCATTAGATCTGAGTTTTTGATCAAGGACGATGGTTCCTTATTGTTCAAGGGCCGTCTTTGCATTCCGGACAATGCCGATCTGCGGCGAACAATACTTGATGAATCTCACAAGTCAAGCTATGCTATCCACCCGAGAAGCACAAAAATGTATCAAGATTTGAAAAAGAATTACTGGTGGAGAGGCTTGAAACAAGATGTGGCAGAGTACGTGTCGCGGTGTTTGACGTGCCAACAAGTGAAGATCGATCATAGACATCCCGCAGGTCTATTGCAGCCTCTACCTATACCGGAATGGAAGTGGGAATCGATTTCTATAGACTTCATCATTGGACTACCGCGTACTGCAAAGAAGTACAATGCCATATGGGTAGTAGTCGATCGATTGACCAAGTCAGCGCACTTCTTGCCTTAAAACACGATGTACACGGCGGGAAGACTGGCAGAGCTGTATATGAAGGAGATTGTCCGTTTGCATGAGATTCCAAGTAGCATTGTATCAGACCGTGACCCATTGTATACATCAAAGTTTTGGAAGAAATTTCAAGAAGGAATGGGAACGCGACTAGATTTCAGTACGACATTCCATCCGTAAACTGACGGACAGACTGATAGGGTCAATCAGATCATTGAGGACATGCTTAGGGCATGTATGTTAGTGTGACGACCCGACTTTTCCAATCCCTAAGGTATAGGAAAGGCCAGTTCATCAACTTATTGATTTCTCAATAAGCCGTAACAAACAGAAGCCGGCAACATATACAAAGATCTAAAGACAGAGGCAACATATAGTAATCCAAAAATAAAAGCTTCATATAACAAAATCAAATATATCACTTTGAGGAACCAAGAAGAACCACCGGTGATGGCTAATCCGATCACCTAAAATAGTGGTTCACAATAATGGTTCCTCGAGTGATATCAAAAGAACCAAAATAATAGCCTAGGGCCCAATATTCCAAAATAATATCCAGACAAAAATACAAAAAAAAAAATATAGGATCTAAGATCACGGAAAGAACTCCTCAGCTGGTAACTCCGATTCCTCCTCGGGAATATAATCGGAGTCCTCCAGATCCTCTGACGCAAGGTCAGTCTCAGCACCTGTGACGTATAGTCGAGGGTGAGCTAACAGCCAAGCTCAATAGAGGAAACAAATCTATTTGCATTTCTTTATAAGTAAAGGTTTTCAAAAGACAAAAATCGGATCAAATATGGTTTTCAAATGATGCTTTCCAAAGTAAATCTCCAGTTCTAATCCTGAGTCAAAACTGATAATATAATCTGATGTGTTCGAAAATGTTCTGATTTAGCATGCTTCTTGTCTTAAATTTATAACTTAATTTTATCTCCCAAATTTCCTATAGCATGAGAGTGGACTACGTGACCGATGGGAAAACCCTACTGACCATCGCCGTTCATGAACTCATTTCGAAAGTGCAACAAGCCCCTATGCTATGAGGGAAACTTGCGCCAAAGTAATACCGTCAACACGGTTGGTAAAATCTAGGGCATCGTCCGTATGAACCCTAAATCAAATGCAAATGCTAACACATATCAAGCTTGTTATTCATAACATAATTCTGATTTTTCAAAGTTCTGATTTGAAATTCTGATTCAAAGATTAACTGAGGTTCTGAGGTTCGAATTACAAAGTTCTTAATTATAACAAAGTTTCCAAATTTTCAGATTGGTGTCATATATTCAAAGTTTTATTCATGCTGTGTGCAACAGAATTTCTAAAATTTATCCTTCTTAATTGAAATAGTCAAACAAGCTGTACTTATAATTTAATACAAAATAAATACAAGGTTCCCCTACCTCAACAAAGAATATTCAAAACCATGCACTAGCAGTCCTCACCAAGGACTCCCAACAATCAAAACCTACATATATTAACACTCTCAGTGTTAATATAGAACAAGAATTTCAACCCAAAAGCTTGCTGAGAAAATAATCTGAAAAATTTCGAATGCCAAAAACAGGACAGAATTCGATGGTCGAATTTAATTTTGACCCTCGAATTTCAAAACTGCATCAGTCACAAAAATCTGAAAATTGACCCTCGATTTTCAATTCGATGGTCGATTTCCAAATTTGACCATCGAATTGGAAATCGACCCTCGAATTGAAAATCTATATGGATTGGCTTTTTATTCTATGACTTTGGCTTACTCTATGGCTTTTCCCTCTCAGTGTGGGGGTTGCTATCTCTGTGGTTTAGTTTTTCTTATTTTGTTGCTTTCATGAGTCACTGTGCATCGGTCTCCCGGCACGTGACACTTGGGGTGTGGGCATCCATGTACGGATGCAATCCACTATGGCCTTTTGATGCCACATGCAGTACATCCATGTTACTATGGATCCCATCCCTTGACTTGCGTGCCCTGCGGGATCGGAACACGGTGACCCATGTTTTCTTTTCGTTTTGTTGTATGGTGTATCTTGCATTCAATTCGATGGTCGATTTCTAAATTCGACCATCGAATTGGAAATCGACCATCGATTTCCAAAAATTGGCTTCAGGCTCAAAAACACATTTCGACTGTCGATTTTCAAATCGATGGCCGAATTCCAAATTCGACCATCGAATTAAAAATCGACCATCGAATTACTCTGGTTCTGTGGCAGTTAACTTTTCATGTCCGGATTCTTTTTCAACATTTTCGAATACAGCCATCAGATCTTATATTGAACACACATCTACAATTCTAAACAAAACATAAACAAAATTACACAAGGAGGTTTCAAGACCTACCTCTTGTAGCTTAAATTGTTGATCCCGTTGCACCTATACACGCACCAGAACCAATCTTCAAGCTCAATGGTTCAGATTCTTCAATCAATCCTTATTCAAAAAGAGGTGGACACTGCCTCAGCCACAATGAAAATCACAAGGAACTTTCCACTTTCCTCATCTCTTTTCTCTTTCAATAGTTCAAACATATCCAAATACAAGCTCAAGGCTAACTAATGGTCGAGATGGGAAGAGGAGCTCTCAAGTTTTCTAGATCTAGGATCAAATGAGGCAAGGCTTAAGGGCTTAATTTCCAACGAGAGAGAGAAGTGTAACTTCTCTTTCACTCTCTCTTATAACCAAAAGCTAAGCAAAATAATATCTAGATTTTTTTTATAATTGTAACTTATTCACTTGAGTTGAAAATATATCCGGTGTTAAACACAAACACCAACCCTATTGTGTAAGTCATAGCTTACATGACTTACACACATCTTTTGACCAATTCCTTTTTCCACAAGTTTCATCATAGCCTTAGCTTACCAAAAATAAAATATTCCACAGTATTTTTCGGACACGCTTACTGAGGTAAATGAAAAATAGGTAAAAAATATCAGGGATATTACAGTTAGAATTGCAAGGATCGTGGGATCAGCACCTACCCTTGATTGAGTTCGCATTTAGCAACAGCTTTCAGACGAGCATTAGGATGGCACCATATGAAGCACTTTATGGATGGCGATATAGATCGCCCATCAATTGGGAGGAAACGGGTGAAAATTTTGTTTTAGGACCCGAGGTACTTGAAGATAATGCCACCTATGTTCGTATGATAAGAGCAAAACTCAAAGCGGCTCAGAGCAGACAGAAAAGCTACGCCGATGTCAAGCGGACGAGTGTAGACTTCAAGGTGGGTAAAAATGTGTTTGTGAAAGTGTCACCTATGAAGGGGGTGATGAGATTTGGAAAGAGAGGGAAGCTAAGTCCCCGCTATCTTGGACCATTTGAAGTTTTCGGTCGAGTAGGGGAAGTTGCTTTCCGCATTAGATTGCCACCATTATTTGATCAAGTACACAATGTGTTCCACGTGTCTATGCTCAGGAAGTATCTTAATGACCCTGATCACGTGTTGAGCGGTCAATCATTCAAGATGCATGAGGATATGACTATGATCGAAGAGCCGGCGGAGATTTTGGATCAAAAGGAACAAGTGTTGCGAACAAAAGTGATTCCATTAGTATTTGTTTGATGGAAGCATCATCCGACCGAGGAAGCTACATGGGAACGAGAGGTCGACATGAAGGAACAGTATCCGGACTTGTTTGCGACAACTTGAGAGTCAAAATTGTAACACCGCAAGCATGTTGCAGATTGAAACCATATAATCCAATGTCGATCTATTGATCAATTTATTCAATAGAAATAATTTTAATCCGGATAGTGTTCATAATACCATGTCGAATGCATACTTAGAATTCATCATAGCCATGACATGACCGTGATGACGTGTTTCACAAACCAGTGACCAACTGGTCATGTTTTACTAAGAAACCAAAAGAGAGAAAAATAACAAAAATTTGAAAATCTGATCAAAACCGATTAATCGATTTGGGAGTTCGATTAATCGATTTTGGTCGATTAGTCGATTGGCATGCGCCAGTGAGTGGAAACTTAATGAGGATTCAGGAAATGAAAGAAGTGAAATTTTGATTAATCGATCTGGGTTTCGATTAATCGATTTTAGATGTCGATTAGTCGATCTGGAGATTCGATTAATCGAATAACTTAAGAATTTTAGAAAAACTTGAAGAATTTTTTACGATTTCGATTAATCGAAGTAAAATTCCATTAATCGATTTGGGATTTCGATTAATCGATCTGAAGGTTCGATTAATCGAGTCACTTAAGAATTCTAGGAAAAAATTGAAGAACCTTACGATTTCGATTAATCGACTGGCTCACGCCAGTGAGCTCAAAAACTTAAAAATTTAAATAACTACGATATCGATTAATCAATTTTTTGTTTCGATTAATCGATTTTGCGCAGGTGAACTTAATTTTGAAACTCGATTAATCGATTTTAGAAATCGATTAATCGAACTGAGGCCTATATATATAAATCGAAGGGCATTTCTCCCCATTTGAAATCTTGGGGTTTTGTGTTCTTGTGCGCCTTTGCTTCTCCTTCTTCCTTCTAACCACCGAGCAACCTAGGGTTTGGGCATTTTAGATCGAATTCGGAGTGAAATCGCATAACATTGGATCGAATACCTAAGGTAAACCCTAGATTCGAGTTTTTTTTTAATTTGAACTGTAAAACCCTATTTTTCCTTCTATTTTCACCAACCATGCCGCCTAAAACCCGGTTGTCTTCGAAGAAGGCAACATCTAAGCTTCCGATCTGGCGTAAGAACGCCACACCGCCACCACCTACCCCATCTCTAGTGAGGACTCCATCACCGTCGGCATCGGATACCACATCCGATTCGACGAGCGCGTCTTCGCGCGAGTTTTCTCCAATGCCACCACCACCCATGAATGTACTCCAACCCAACGAATGGTGGGCGGCTAAGACCTTTGAAATCGAGTACATTATCGATAACACATTGTTTACAAACCCCGATGTGGCGGGCGAGACCCAATGGGCTCGAAATTACCTCGTAAAGGCCAGTCTCGACAACATTTTGAAACCAATCACCGGGTCCTACTACCCTAGATTGGTCCGACTATTTTACCAAGGGTTGATGGAGGGACGTACCGACGACATAGTCACAACCAAGATAGAGGGTCGTGACTACACTTTCACTCGTCGCCACATCCACAAGGTCCTAGAGTGCCAATTGGACTTTGTACCCGAGACCACCCTCTTCCCACCCTTTGAGGAAGAGGTGAGATTTGAAGAAATAATAACTAGGATGACAAATGGGAAGAAAGGGTCGGGATCCTCTGTTAGGAGGGTCGACCTTCCCCATTACATGTGGATGCTTGATTCCATAATCAAGTGCAACCTATACCCGTTGCATCACGACACCGAGTGGGTGGAAAAAGTGCAGCAGGCACTTTACGCGGTCTTCTGTGGCCGTTGGTTTGACGCCACTATGATCATCCTAGAGGGGATGAGATATATTAAGGGGAAGTTGATGAAGGGAAATTTGAGGCCCAAGGAAAAGATGCCATATGCTCGCCTCATTTTGAGCATGCTGGAGTGTTACTCAGACGCTCCATAGTACGCCATATCACCCCATGAGGAGAGGGCCACGGACCGCGTGAAGACTTTCTCAAATTCTTCATGGAGCCGTGGCTACAATCTGCTTAAGCAGACCCTACTAGCTCAGGGTCCAGCACCAGCACCAGCACCAGCAGCAGTAGCACCACCACCACCACCACCACATTAGGACCCACCCGTGGGGAGGGCACACCCAGCTGATCCACCAGCGGAGGGGGCACCCTCTCATACCACTGCCTCACCTACGCCGCTAGTGCAGCCTGTGCCAGCCACACCAATGTCTTCTTACTGCCGGTGAGCGGATCGCCCGGCGCACCCAGTATCGAGGATGTGTTAGCCCGAATGGAGGCCAACAATGAGAGGATGAACCGACAGATGGACTTCTTGATGTTCCACACACTGCGGTACATCTATCCGTTGGACTACCAGTAGCGCCTCCCGCAGGAGGTGGAGTGGACGGCGGGTCGGACAGCTTTTCACACGGGTGCCATTTTCCATGCGAGCACATCTGCTGCCAATGCATCTGGCTCGGCACCCCAGCGGACTGAGCAGCCTGCTACTATGACCCAGCTACCACCTGAGCAGCCCGCCCCAGCATTAGATCGCCAAGAGAGGGGACGGCATGAGTACCAGACGATGGTTTATTTTGTGGTCACTTTTTGGACATTTTGTACTGTTGTTATTAAATTGTAAATTGTAATTATCAGCAATAGTTAAAGAAACTTGTAATTTTTGAAAGTTTGATAATGAAATATAGATCAGTTTTTGGATGTACTTGCGTTATTTCGGCTTCTTGCACTGTGTAATGTATGCGTCATCTTTTGTGTGTCTGGGTACGTGACACCCCAGTGTGTGGGGTACCCAAGCAACGCACCTTTCGGTTATTTTCGGGGACGAAAATTCCTAAGGTGGGGAGAATGTAATACCCTGAAAATTTGAGCATTTAACTTTGACCTCGGGATCCGTGCCCGATTGGTCATAGTTAGTCATAGGGTTGACCAAGTGATGGTCAAACAGTGGACTCATGAAGTTATGTACTAGTGTGAGATTAGTGTGATCTAAGTGTAGAGTATAGTGTTAAGTGAGAGTCACATACACCTATCTCTGGTTTATGTGTTTAACATACAAGCAGGAGAGAGGATATAAGGGTTTAATAACCCTATTCCCCTTTTGTTAGGTTGTTGAAGAGTTAAGAAGAGAGAGAGAGAGAGAAGGTAACTAATTGCCAAGGAGTTATTATGGTTGGATTGAGGGAAAGTGGAGTATTGATTGCCGGATTCAACTCATTTGGAGCCGTTGAAGCAAAAGCTGGAGCCCTAGCCATTCCAACCTAGATCTTAATCAATTTGAGATTGATTGAAGGTTAGTTTTAAATTGAGGTTAATGCATAGATTGTAGATCATTAAATTTAATCAAGAAGGGTTTAAAGGATAGATTAAAGGCTTAGAAAAGAAAGGGGAAAGATTTGGAAGAACAGCTAGAAAGGGGGCTGAATTGGACCAAATCGATTAATCGAAATTGGGATTCGATTAATCGATTTTGGTCTGGAAGTTGAAAAGTCAAGTAAGCCCGATTTCGATTAATCGAATTAGATTTCGATTAATCGATTTGGATGCTCGATTAATCGATTTGGAAATCGACTGGGTACCTCCAGTGACTGGAGAAATATGACCTGGGGAAATCGACTAATCGAGTTGAGAAATAGATTAATCAACTTTGGATTTTGATTAATCGATTTGGGACCGACTAATCGATTTCAGACTTTCGACCACTCGATTTGAGAATCGACCTTACTATGTTGAAGATTTCGATTAATCGATTTTGGGAATCGATTAATCGAATTGTGTTTCGATTAATCGATTAATCGACTTTGGCAGTTTTGCTTGACTTTATAGTTTTACTTTGAGATTCATGGAGGGTCTAGGACCTTCTTCATTACATCTTTAGTGATATATTACATGTGTTATGATGTACCTTAGGTGGTACGTGTGAAAGCTAGCACAAGGAGCTGCGTGGGACCTCTAGAGAATTGAGGTAGGGAACACCTTGAACATGTATTTTAATTGTAAGAGCATATATATAGTGATATATTTATCAGAATTGAAAGTGTTTTAACTATAAAAAACTTTGTGAAAATGGGTGTGTGTGTGACACCAAGAATGCGATAGAGGCATCTGTATGATGCGAGTAACTAAGATCAAGTAACCTAATGAGAATGAGACATCCTCAGGGGATGAGAAAGTAATAAAGGTATTAGTGGATGCAAGTAAGTTATACATCCTAGGGATGTATATGTGATTGAATAATTAGTGTTGAGGCCTAACTGATATAAGATAGCACTTTATACGGTGAACAACTATATGTAAAGCACATATTATTTTTGTTATTTGAGGTTTGTTTAGGATACCCCACCGATGTGGCGGGATACCCATGACTGACGCGGCAGGATATCCGTGATCGGTACGGCGGCAAATCCGTACACCAGTGCGGGGGTCTATCTGTACACAGTAAGCACATCCCAGGGATGTTGAGATGAGTTTTAACCCTGCCGCCTATTGAGAAAGGGGATTGGGTCATATTCCCAGGGAATACATTTTTTACAACTGTCTATTTAGACAACGATGAAGGGTATCTCATCGGGGCTCGATACTATATTGCTCGGGGATTATTTAAGTTGAAGATTTAAGTTTTGCTTTAGGTCTGTTCAGTGTCATTCATGATAAATTAATAGTAAAGTAAGACATGCTAATTACCAGTGAACTTGAATGTAAATCATCAGTTTTAAACTATTTTTTTTTATAGCAAATGCATAGACTCATCATGCTTGGAATATCATGGAATATATGTGAGTTTTAATTTATATGTTCATTGTGCTATTCCCTATTGAGCTAGGATGTAGCTCACCCCTTTAGACTATACGTCGCAGGTCCTTTGTTGGCAGCAGCTGAGGCTTCGGGAGGCGTTGATCCGGGTGATTCGGATACGTGCCTGGAGACAAGTTGGAGCCTCCTCCCGAGGATTTCTTCTAGGAGACTCTGCTGTGTACTTTGACAGAGAGTAGTTTTTGAGAGTAGACTTGTATGGCTTGGTATGTCAAGCCTTCATTTTGGTGAACAATGTAATAAAATTGGATTTATTTCTTTTGGCAAACCATCTGAGGTGATCTGTTTATCACCGATGGTTCAGATCGATTATCTGTTCATGCAGTGGCATGAAAGTAGAACTGTCTTTTGTTATGCCAGATGGGTATGTTTCTTTTTCGCTTTATGAAATTAATTGCTTATTTATTTATTTGTGCTTGTTATTCCAATGTTCCGTGCATGGTTTTGGGGCACGGTCTGGAGGATCGTGCTGATGGCATGGGTTTCGGAGTGCCAAAATCCGTGCTGTCACACTACATATATGCTTTCGTAAGTGTACATGTTCAGAGATTTCCCTACCACACACGCAATTTACTCCACGGATTCCTCAATCCAAGCTAGCCTTAACAACCCTAAGGTCTGGCTCAACCTAGGTATGGCCAAAACACAAGCAACGTGTCACAATTAGTGTAAAACATGGAGTTTGGGAGCCTAATTACAGTCCATCACAGTTCACAAAGAAAAACCCAACAAAAGCCTAAATTAGCCCAATCCGATCGAACGATCTTTAATTCGTTCGAACGGTTTGCAAATTCGATCGAACGATTTTAAATCATTCGAACAAATTATCAAAGTCGATCGAACGATTTTATTTCGTTCGATCGATTTCCTCAGAAATCCTTTACACATACTTTCAGCCCTTGGCAAAACCGATCGAATGATCACTAATTTCGTTCGAACGGTTTTTCAAATTGATCAAACGATTTCCTCAGAACACAACATTACAGTTCTTCTTCTTTGACAAAATCGATCGAACGATTAATAATTCTGTTCGATCGATTTTGCCCACTTCGGATCAGAACTGAGTTCTAACATCTAGAAGTCATTCATGAACATCTAGAATCCATTCTTCATACATCTTGAGACAAATTCATATGCAATAGTTGTAATTTCATACAAGGGTTTAAGCTTACCTTTCTAAACCGATCAAATTTCTTAATCCAAGCTTCCCTTCACATCAAGGGTTTCACAACCCCATTCTCAAATCTCTTTTCGATGCAAAGGCTCTAATCCGTAAGCTTGCCGATCCACACACAATCATTCACAATTAATACACAACCTTTAATTTCACAAGCAAAACCATACTCCTCTCATTCATCTCCTCTTAAATTCTCAACAACCTAAGCAAATGAGAATTTATTTCTTCCTATTCTATATAATCCCATTCATTATTTGGGTGTAAAGCATACATACCTAACTAGGTATATATGACCCAATCAATCTAATTCTCATTACACACACAGACACTCCATATTTTACACATGACTTATCTAACTTACGTTAACTACATAAATCAACCAAGTCAACCTTAACCCGGTTCAACAAGCGACCAGTCGGACACACTTCCCAAGGTGCACTATTCAAAGTTCAAAATTTCTGGGACGTTACACATTCCCACAAGGATTTTAAATAGATTTTAAAAAAGGAATAATTATCAATCATAGAGCTCACTAGAATTATCACAATATTAATCTAGCCTAACAAGTTTTATGAATGTAAAAGAAGAATAAACTAAATAAGGCAATATTAATAGAAAAAATAGGCAAGGTTTAGATACTAAATCCTCCCATTCTTGATTATCATTCATGAGTCCGATCTAAAGGGTGGAATATTAGAGACGAAAAATGATATAAAGATTAAAATCAATTAAAACTTTATGGAAGATTAAAATAATTAAATCGGAATACAAATCTAAGGTAATACATTTCCAAATCCACGAATGAAAAGAACCAAAACATTCACTGTATTAAAAATAAATCTAATCACAATGAATTAATGACTTTGATTTTTGCATGAAAATCAAGATTAGGGTATCTACTCATAGATCTAAAATCATGGGAAAAGCATGAGTAATTCCCATTTCTCAGAGTGATGATTAGATCCCGAAAATGGTAAAAGTATATCGGGATGAAAATCACATAGGCGTCTACTAACATTCCAACCAAAGATCTAAATTCATGGATGAATCCCTCATATGAGATTCACTAGATCCTAAATCTCTATAATTTTAGCTACACATTTTAATGTAAAGATTGCAAACAAGTGAAATAAATTGAAAATAATTCATTAAAAATGCAAAATTTGAGTCTCCAACTTAATCCACAAGGTAGCTTTAATCAAGGCGCTATGATTCTCTCGAAAAATAATTGCTAATCTACCTTCTAAAAAGTTAAAAAATGATAAAAAGAAAAAGAGAAGACTAAAAACTAATTTACAAAAAGAAAGAGCTCCCTAACTCTAACTTCACCTTTTATAGGGCTCTTTTTCGAAACCCAAATTTTTTCTCCCCAATTTTTACTAATTTTGGGCCTTAAAAATATAAAAATTTGTTCCAAAATTGATAGGTCAATTTTTTCAGATTTCCATGAAACTTGGCCTAACTCTTTAACATACACAATCTCGAATTTTTGGCCATAACGTTTTACTCCAAACTCGGATTGACACGATTCGTATAACATTGGAAAAAAGACTACGAACTTTACAAGTTTGGGTGAAATAGTGATTTCATGAATATGATGTTTTAATGGTTAAAAGTGAGCTGCAAGTCGGGATAAGTTCTAGATGATCCACGGTTGAACAGATTTGACGTTATTTTTTGAATTCTTGGGCTATTTTATGCTTAACCTATCTTCAGATCTGTAAATCACTAAAACTACATAAAATATATTTAATAGCTTTTATCGAACAATAATCTATAAATTTAAGGGGTTAAATATTAACATTTTTCAACACTTATCACAACCTGAAACCAACACTTTGCTTATCCTTGAGCAAAGATAGGGGAAAATATAGCAAAAAAAATAAATTAACATCCTAAAAGAAAAAATTAAAGGCCACTTTCGTAGGGAACACGGTTGCATTTAGCATATGCAACAAGCCTTTAAGCCCCTAGGTGTTCCCTAGTGGAAGAGTTGTGTCTCCTGAGGATTTTCAGTGAAGTTACCAACAAACCTCCAAAATTTTCAAACTATCGGTAAAATTGAAATTTCAAAACATGATTTTCATATATATTTAACTTCAAAGCACAAAACCATTAATCAATTCAACATGTGAATTCTCAATTTTAAATATCAATGTCATACCAATCATACTAGTATCTATTCAAATTAATCTAATGTTCTAATTTTTAGATAACTCATCCATTCATGCCTAAACGTGAAGTGTGTGCAGACCACAACTATGATTCATCTATCTTGGAACTAATCTAAACTGTAAACTATTGGATCCCATGTCTTGACTCAATCCTCTCAACAATAAAAGCACTCTGATGATGGGTAAATTTTCACACATATGTGAGAGATCAATACAAAGCAAATGAAAAGGTCTCACACAATAAAGGAAACATAATATAATCAATGAACAACTGAGTGTCTCATGAGAGTGATACTTGCATATTTTAAGCACCTCACTTCAAGTACCATAAATGTAGTATATTTACTCTCTACAAGGCAGTTACTAAAACAGGATCAGATCATGAAAGTCTTTTCTCAGGTTGTAATGGAGCTTAGGTAAGGGGTAGGAAAGAAAGAAAGTTGAGATTCAAAACTTCTTCACTTCCTTTCTAATTTCTCTCTTCAAAATATTTCATTTTCGCTTTCTTTTCTTATTCCTTTTTTTTTTGAAACACCTCATATTTTTTATTCAAAATTATCTTGTTTCCTTTGTCAGAAATCTTACTGCCACACACTTAGTGAATACCACAACTCGGTATCTCTCCACATACTCTCTTTTCATTCATTCTCATCCCTCGTTTCTAATTTCTCAGAAATAAGAAGGATAAGGCTAAATTTTCATAAATGGTGTAGGGGTAAAGGTTAACGTGATTTATCAAAGAATATCTAAAGGCAATTTTTTTCAATGGGCTCAATAGGATACTAGAAGGATAAAATCATTCGAGGTGAGACGTTTTAAATACAAACGAGCTAATGGTGGCCTTCAATTATATCCTCAAAAGATGGTAAACTTGCCTATTTGTTTTGAGCAAACATAAAATATGTTTTAGCACACTGATGTGAAATTTAATTTCATGCAACGTCGCAAGTCAAAACAAAGATATATGAGATGAAGGAAGAATTATATCGTTTCCAAAGAAAAACTTCGAGTTTATATAAGCACTCATCAAAGATGGATATGTGGCTCTAAAGCACACCAGGTTTAGTCTCCACTAAGAACCAAAAAATTCAAAGTTTAAAATAGTTCCTCGATTTCTAAATCCTAGATTGATATAAATGCACAAGATTTTAAGCATGAATTTTAGAATTGTCCAAAAACAATTATCACATTAAATTTTATTACTCTAGATACAGGCATTCAAGGTATGACATCAATATTATTAAAATTAAATTCACATGCATCGTAAAAAATTACAGCAAAATAGCATGTGATGGTTCAATTTTTTTTTTTTTTTTTGAAGATGGGATTTAAGGGTATCAAAACAGTGGTATATCAAAATAAAGCACCAACTGATCAAAAGATGAATATATACAAAATAAAGACCATAAGAATGACCACAAAATACCCCCAAACCTAAATAAAATAATGTCTTCATTATTAACAATAAATAAAATATTGGACTAAGGTAAGAAAACATACCAGGAGTAATGATTTGAGGCTCGTGGAAGCACATGAAAAGGGGAGAGATAGGAAAATCTTTCCTAAATCTGTATGAAAATTTACTAGTACAAAACAACTTGCTCATCAAGCAATATATGCATATATCCAAGTATCCTCACCACACAAAAAAATGTCAACAATAGAGAGGAGATTATTAATACTAACAAAATGCTAGTCACATAACACTATCATAATCATAATCAACCATAAAAACAAATGTATCTAAGCATTTTTTTATTTTATTTATTTATTTATTTTATTTTATTTAAAAAAAATAAATTTATGAAACTAATCTAAAAGGTTTAATGACATTCCGAGTCAACCAGGATCCCAAATTTGCATGAATTTTTTTTTGAGAATGATTAGTGACTTATTTAATAGTCCATGCATTTTTCTGATAAGGGATTTGGTTACAGCCCCATGTTATGCTCAAATTTCACCAATGTGGTCCATTTCTAACCTTTCAATCTCTACCATATACTTCACATCCACAGGATCACACTCATAATTTAAACCCATTAGCCTTTTCTAAGTCTTCTGTTGATTGCTTATGTATTCAATAAATGGACAATAGGTTAGAAATTCCTCTTTCTCCCCCAAACTAAATTCACAATCATCAGAAAAGGATATGTCTCCCTTATCGCAACATCCTAAAACTGGATGTTCAACTAACATGATCCTCATTCTTTCAGGTGTTGACTCGACACCGAACTCATTGGCCAAGCTGGGTAGATAAGCTTCCAACAGTCTTGTAAGGGTGTCATTTTTTACCTCTCTTGTTTAAATTTGATTTTCAATTCCCTCCTCGACATAAGTATCGTTCAATTCCATTTCTTTTCTCCACCCCACTCGCACTACCTCAATGCTCGTTGTGCCCTTCTTAAGCATAGTGACCAATTGGTCATGCTCATATTCCTGAATGAAATCAGAGGGGTCCTCTTGAAGATGTTCTTCAGTTAGATCGATGCCAATAAATGACTCCTCTATTTCATCCTCATTTTGCAAGCGCTTAGCCAACTGACTAACTTTAGATTCTAACCTAGAAAGTGCTTGATTTATGGTATGCATATAAATTTTTAAATATTCTTTGGAGTAAGAAGTTTGGGTTGATTCATATGGTTCTATGTCTTGAAAGTATTGAGTTTATTGTAAAAACTCATAAGGGAAGTTGTTGGGGTAAGAACTCTAATTAGAGTTAGGCATTATATCACACATTGAAGATTGATTAAACCCTCACATGTCATTGGCCAGGTTGACTCTGTCAGTCAAAGGTGTTCCAAACAGGATTTGAGTGGGCTTGTTCAGGGTAATAACTTGGGTTGTTCAAGGGACACATAGGTGTAATGTGCATCGGATTTTAACAAATAGCAGATGATTCTGGATTAAATTCATGCATTGACATGATTTTATCGATAGCTCCAATAATTTTTTTTTTTAAATTAATTTTTTTCTTAATTTTAATTTTTGAAAGACTAGTAGAAAAATTGATTTAAATCTAGAAAGTTCCTAGGACAAATTTTTTTAAATTCTAATATTATCTATTTGCAATCCCCAACAATGGCGCCACAAACTTGTTATGAATTTCATTGTGTGATATGATACTCACAAGTGTATGAGTCATACCGTAGTAAACGAGTGCAGAGTACGAGGTCGTTCGCACAAGGATTTTAAATAGATTTATAAAAAGGAATAACTATCAATCACAGAACTCACTAGAATTATCACAATATTAATCTAGCCTAACAAGTTTGATGAATATAAATGAAGAATAAACTAAACAAGATAATATTAATCAAAGAAAAATAGGTGAGGTTTAGGATACTAAATCCTCCCATCCGTGAGTATCCTCCATGAGTTAGATCTAAAGGGTGGAATATTAGAGACAAAAAACAATATAAAGATTAAAAATCAATTAAAACTTTATGGAAGATTAAAACAATTAAATTGGTAAAAAAATCTAAGGTAATACTTTTCCAAATTCATGAATGAAAAGAACCAAAACATTCACTGTATTAAAAATAATACTCATCACAATGAATTAATGACTCTGATTTTTGCATGAAAATCAGGATTAGGGTACCTACTCATAGATCTAAATCATGGGAAAAACATGAATAGTTCCCATATCTCGGATTGATGATTAGATCTTGAAAATGGTAAAAGTATATAGGCATGAAAATCACATAGTCGTCTACTAACATTCCAACCAAAGATCTAAATTCATGGATGAATCCCTCAAATGAGATTCATTAGATCCTAAATTTCTATAATTTTAGCCACACGTTTCAATGTAAAGATTGCAAATAAATGAAATAAATTGAAAATAATTCATTAAAAATACTAAATTTGAGTCTCCAACTTGATCCACAAGGTAGCTTTAATCAAGGCTCTATGATTCTCTAAAAAAATAATTGCTAATCTACCTTCTAAAAGTTAAAAAATAATAAAAAGAAAAAGAGAAGACTAAAATCTAATGTATAAAAAGAGATAGCTTCCTAACTCTAACTTTACCTTTTATGGGGATCTTTTTCGAAACCCTAATTTTTTTTCCCAATTTTTACCAATTTTTTACTAATTTTTTTCCCCAATTTTTTCCCAGATTTTCATGAAACTCGGCCTAACTCTTTAATAGATATAACCTTAGTATTTTGGCCATAAGATTTTACTCCAAACTCAGATTAACGTGATTCCTATGGCATTGGAAAGAAGACCACGATCTTTACACCTTTGGGTGAAATAGCAATTTTATGAATTCGATGTTTTAAAGGTCAAAATTGAGCTGTAAGTCGGGATAAGTTCTATATGATCCAATGTCTCATGGATTTGATGTTATTTTATAAACTCTTGGGCTATTTTATGCTCAACTTATTTCCAAACCTGTAAATCACCAAAACTACATAAAATATACTAAATAGCTTTCATCAGACAACAATCTATAATTTAAGAGGTTAAATATTAATATTTTTCAACACTTATCAGTGCTTTTAGTCTTTAGGGAGTACCATTAGTGATGACCCACAAGGCTTTCAAATAGGGACATCAGGTCCCAACGATTTTTTCCATTTATTTAGACCCCATATATCGGGTCAGTCCGGGTCCTAAATTCAAAGGGGTACGGTTTCCTAGGGAAATTCATATTTTGAGCATAGGTACTTCCAAATTTTGAGGGGTGCCAATAGTAGTGGCCTACTCAATATCTAAACAAGGGCATCAAGTCCTATAAGTTATTTTATCTTATTTTCTTAGGCCCATGGGTCGGGCCGTATTGAGTTTCTAGACCCTAATTGGTATAATTTCAAGAATTTGGGTTTTGGGGCCCCTCTACGGGTTCCATCTCGATTGGTCAAACTCATGGTCAACCATCTGATCTTTTAGTCGAGGGCCTTCAATAGTTATTGAGACCAAAATAGTGATCATCAGTGATCTCTAAGCCATAGGACTCGAAGGAAAGTCAAGATTTTGACTCCATCCCTTCAATGCTAGTTATTTCACTAAGGGTTTCGAACCATTGGTCAGTAATCAGGTCACCATTCTCAACTCTGATCTAGTTTTCTTGTGATTCAAAACCCAGTGAAAGAGAACTGGGAGCCTCATCTTTCACAAGTAATGGTACTCAAAAATATGATCAGACATGATCATGGCCATCGGTTTACTGAACGGGTTTTTGACCAATTCGTATATTAGGCCAGATTTTCAGGTCTTTGGTAATATGGTCGTAACTTTCATTTTGATATCGAAATGAAGTGAATTAGAGCTTGTTAGAAGGATCTTCAAATTATCTATAATATCTTTATATATTTATGATATCAGAAATGTTTAGATCATATTGGAATCATGGCCATCTGATCGGATGTCCAATAGTAGTCATAGTGTGTGCCACTTGACATAATCTCGTACCTTTATTTTTCAGGTTTTCTATCCATCTAAACTGATCGAGTTAGAGGTTGAATATCCAGTTGAATTCAATATTTTTACAAGTTTATTTTCGTAGAATTTTATAGAGTTCTTGGGGTTACCTTGGCCCATGAAGTGTTAGCTCCAAATTGGGTAATTTTTCAGCCATATTGGCCTTTGGGCTTTCTATGAGTTAATCTTTGACTTGGTCAACTAAGGTCAACCATATTGATTATAGGTCCTCAGTGGCCATTAAACCTTATTTATAATTATTATTAGTTACACTATAACGGAATTTAAAGAGAAAGTCAGGATTTTGACTTACGCAGTTCATTTTATAAATTTTAGGTAAGGGTGTCGGATCCTTGTCAGTAATAGGGCTACCATTTTCAATTTTGATTGAATTTTGGAGTGATTCCAAAACCCAATAAAAGATGACTGATAACCACATCTTTCACAAGTGATGGCACTCAGAATTTATATCATAATTGATCAGGTCCATTGATTTATAAATCGTATTTTTAATTCAATTGGTCATCATACCAAATTTTAAAGCCTCAGAAAATCGGCCATAACTTTTATTGCCGACGTCGGAATCGGGCGGGTGAGAGCTCGTTGGAAAGATATTGAAGTCCTCTATAATGTTTTTATATGTTAGAAATGATAAATTATTATAATCATGATGGAAATAGAGTCATCCGATCGACTGCCCGATAGTAGCCACTAGATGTGACACAGAACGGATTTTTGCATATTCGAATCTCCGATTTTCTATTAGTCAAATGAAATCGAATTACAGTCTAAAATTTTATACAATGATAATATACTGATAAAGATCCATCCTAAAAGTTTTACAGAATTCTTAGAATATTTTATAGTAAGAAATCCACAAGCTCAATCTCAGCCTGATTTTTGGTATTGTATACTGGGCAGATATTTACAGTTCTACCTCGAAATTTATTTCGATCAAACCACGACAAATCAGTACCTAATATTCTATAGAGATGATATACACTCATGTGTACACATCCATGAATTTTTCTAAGCCTATACGGTGGTCAAATCGTGACCACAAAATCACTGAAAACACATATATTATATATATATATAAAACAGTGACTAATCCATCAAAATTGCTTTTAGATCACACACCATTCAAATCAATCATGAAAAGAACATCAATATTTTATGATTTACAGATCTTAATTAATATCTAATCCATATAAAATTAATCTTCTAATCACCACTAATCATATTATTACAAGAAATATTAAAGCATAGTAATCTTCCAATTCCTATAACATGAGATCTAGCACTATTAAAACTTAATCAAAAATCAAATCTATACTAGAATTTGCAAAAATAAATTGAATTAATACTTTACCTTAGCTTAGCTTGGGCATGCATGTTGGTCTTAGCAAACCTTTATGGTGAAAAGGACTGGGATTTGCACAAACTCACACTATGTGGTGCTAGAGGCTAAGGGGGTTTGATCCATGGACTTGGTTCAATATTTTAATGGCTAGATTGAGAATTCAAGAGTTTAGAAAGTCTCTAATGGTGGCTGGAATTGGGCTCAATTTTATATATGTTAGTCTAGGGAGGATGGGGAGTTGGTTGGTGGTCTTAGATTTAAAAATTGATGGTTGGATTGAGAGGGAAAATTCATGGAAGAAAGTGGAAATCTAATGGAGTTTTGGAGGAAGAAAGAAGATGAAAATGGAGACGGATGGAGAAGCCCCTTTGAAATTTGAATTTTGCAAGGGAGTTAGGGGACAAGCTTTGGAAATTTTGGGACAAGTGTCCCAAGTTTTCTTCCCATGCTACCTTCTCTCTCCTCTCTCTCCTCCAAGATTCCATGCGCATGTGGGAGTGGACCCCACTTGGGTTCACTTTCCACCTCACACATGGTCCTATCTTATCTTTTGTACAGCTCTAGGCCCTCAAACTTTGTGAATTTCTACCTTTCCAACATATCTTGTGGTGCATGTGTGAGAGTCCGTCTCTCACCCTAAATTTCTCCAAAGGTTTTCTATGGTGTAAGATGGGTCAAAGTTGGGTCAATTAGATGTGTGACTAGGATGTGCTAAAACTTTACAAAATTTTAATTTCTAATTAAAGAAATTAGGAAAAATTAACTAGAATATCCCTTGGGCTTAATAATTATTTACAAGGATTGGTACTATTCCATATAAGGCACGCACATGATGTTTAAAGTGTTAGTGCATCTATTCCTTTAAGATTTATGGGTCTAGGTTTGACCCAAACCATCTACCAATATCATAATCATCATTGAAATATAATTTGTTGGCGATAATTACCTCATCAATACTAAGATTCAGTCTCAATTCGGGTCAACTCTCGAGTCAGAGTCCATAAAAAATCAGTCTGGGCTCCTCATATGGTGTGAGATACGATGTGTATTTTACTTATTACTAACACACGCAATTGAATAATAGGAGTGCCCTATGGGTGCTACTAGAAATGTTACTATCCCATAAATCTACAGGTGTGTGCTTTAACATTTTTGAATGGACCTAGCCTCAGGCTGTCACTTAGCACAGTTAGGTCTCACAAGGTCTCAGTCAACTAGTTGACTGACACAATTTGAGGGACAGGTGTTATAGTTTATGAAGCGCTAGAGCTTCTTGGCCGCTTCTGTTATGAAGCCTGGGCGCTTATTTGCTCGAGTAGTATTTTTAAATTTAATGCACTATGGTCATTCTTTTTTGTGTTGATCCTTTATATTTTTTTCATACAAGTTCATTCTTAATTTGAATGGTTGATTCCATATTTTGATACGGTTGGGGTACAATTATAATTGATTCCATTTTTTCTTTGAATGACAAGAAACATTTGTCAGAATGTTATTTTAAAATTTAAGCCACAAAATGTTTTCATTACAACCTCAAAACAACTTCTTTACATAATCTTTCTTTACATTGTTGACAAAATAGACTACAAAAAAATACAGCTAAGGCTGTTGTGCTAGGAAAAGTCGTTGAGCTAGGAAAAGTGCGCTCATTGGTTAGCTGGTTCTGGAGCTTGGAGATGCAGCACCGGCTCTAGAGCGGGGAGAAGAAGCACTAGCTTTGGAGCCGGGAGAAGAAGGGGCTCCTCCAAGTTGGTGTTGGGGCTCTGGAGCCGGTGTAGCTTCCACTGGCATTATAACAAGGTCATCGTCATCCGAAATGATGACCACCTCGGTGGGGGAAGGCGGAACCACATGCTTGTTGTGGTCGGGAACAACAACCAGCTCGTTGTCATCATGGATGTCGATAACCGAATTATCATAGTAACAGATAAAAAGCTGGCGCACCAGCCGGTGGCTCTTCTGTAAACCGTTGCGTTCCATTTCGATCCTAGGGGCGGAGGCAGATGAGAGGAGAGGAGATGAGACGAAAAGATAAGGAGAGACGTGACTTGAAAAAAATAGCAAGTTCCAACCTTTTAAATAGCAAGCTCTACATCTGTAGTCACTATTGGGCACTGCTCCAAAGGAGTGTTGAAGGCTGATGCATTTGGTTATTTATTTTCCAATATTATTGCAACGACTGTTTGTTTTTCATCATTATAGGTTGTTGGCCTTCCACAATTATTGATACAGATACCCATAAGGAGCGTTGACACTTCGATGAAAAAGCGTCAACAATACCAATACGGAGCATTGGCACTTTAGAGAAAAAGCGCCAACGATACCAATAAGGAGCATTGGCGCTTCGAAGAAAAAGCTCCAGTGCTACCAATAAGGGGCATTGGCGAGTGATCAACCTTCAATATGGCATATTTTATGCTTACATCTCAGCATTGTTAGGCCACATTTAACTACTAATGATTGCCTTTAGTATGTGATGTGCCACAATAGGTTTGAAGGCAGAAAAAATGTAAAAATGGTTAAAAGAGCAAAGAAGAAGAAAACTCAAAGCCACTGTGCAACCGTCGATTTCATCAATCTGCCGCGACAATGCGCTAAAAAAATGGAGCCACCATCCGGAGCTTTTGGTGTCCTGGGATACCCAAAATCAAGATCGTGTGCACTAAAGTACACAATTTGACTCTGATTCGGTCTACGCCAAAGGCTCCTGGTTAGGGGCTTCGATTATCAATCGGAAAGGTTTTAGGCACCTGATTGACCCGCTCGTAAGTGGTCTCTACTATAGCCAAGTTAATATATATATATATATATATATATATATATATATATATATATATATATATATATATATATATATATATATGAGTGGCACGTTTTCTTGCCTAAAGGCACTTCGATCTTATTTGTGCCTCCCACAATCACCGAAATTTTGGCGGCGTAACCGCTCAAATTCTAGGATAAAGCAAAAGCAAATAAAGAAGGTAGAGGAATAGAGGCGAGAGTTGGAGCTCTCGGGCCCTTGTTGCACCGCCATGGATCTTCACGTGGGTACCGACTCCGATGAGCTTCCGATAGCACAATGGTTAGAGCAAGGTTCTAACTTCTCAGGCTTGAAGGTTTGGAAGGCTTTGTATGAGGGTAAGATAATAACCTAGGCTAAGGCTTCAAAGCTTTAGGAAGGATGGATTAATGGTGGAGGATGTGATGGTATGAGAGAGAGGATGGGTTCAAAGCTTGGAAAGGTTAGGGCTTGAAAATGGGGAGGAAATTCTCTAGAGTTTTCTCTCTCCTTTGGAGATTTTTCAAGTGCCTTAAACAAGAGGGAGGGGGCCTCTATTTATAGAGAAAGGGTGGATTAGTGAGTGGTTAGGCCACTAATAGGTTTAGAAATTAGGTAATCCTAAATCTAAGATTTTTGGGGTTTTGAAGAGCTTGAAGAAGAGAGAGTTGGGTTTTAATGGTGGATGATGGGGTGATAACTTAAAGGGCAAAAGGGTGATACCTAAGGTTGGGAAGGGCATTTGGGTCCTAAAGAAATAAACCACAACCTTTGGGATGGTCCACAAGTCAAACCCCCAATTTCCAAATCAACCATTTTTTAAAAATGGGCTTTTTGAGTTTTGAGAAGTTAGTTACTGATTTATAATTTCCTACACAAATTCGCATTTTTCAAATTGCCATAACTTTTGATGTATAACTCCAACTTAGGCGATTCTTAGCTCGTTGGAAAGCTAGGAACCTTTACTTTCTAATGGTATAAGCCTTAGATTAGGAAACTATCTATATAAACATTGGCACTCCTCTTTTAATCAGCTATTTTAATCGATTGGAAATGGGTTCTATGGGTATGTTTTGGCTTTCTAAGGATTAGGGTTGCTTCCTAAGGTTTTGGAAATGATTCTAAAGGTTAGATGAAGTTTTAAAGGTTTGGGAGGTGCTTTTAGAAGCACAGAAGTGCACCGTTCTCAATGTATGGGTCGATCGGGCCTTGGGCCAAATTTGGGTGTCTACAGCCACGACAAAAATCTGAGGGGTAATGCCTCAAAATAGGTCATTTCAACCGGTCGAGAATTCACTTTCGACCGGTCAAAATTGTGCAGTAGAAAGAAAAAGAAGAAAAGAAAGTGTCTGCTTCGACCGGTCGAAATGTCAGACTCGACCAGTTGAGTCTAGTGAAACTTCATAAATTCAAAATTGGACCGGTCGAGACTGCACTCGACTAGTTGAGATCGAGCAGAGAGTTATATAAATTTCTGCATATAGTTTGGACCGGTTGAAGTCAATTTCAACTGATTGAGCCAGAAGTTGCAATTTAAAAGGATTGAAGAGCTGGACCAGCCGAAACTAGTTCAACCGGTCGAGAATTAAGGAAACAATGAAGTTGCGCACCTGACGAGAGAATTGAAGGCTCAACCGGTTGAGATTCATTCTTGACCAGTCGAAACAATGTTTTTCAGTGAAAGTTCAGGCTTGACAGTTGTGATCTGTGGCAGCAACCAAGTTCTAATTTGAGCAAGATTCTTCCATGAGAATTTTGGGGATTCTAGAGATTACATGTTGTGTTTAACTTGTACTAGGGCCATATGATTCTATAAATAAGGGCACTAGGGTTAGAGTTTAGGGAGTCTTTCAGCAGAGAATTTAGTGTAGAGTTCTTCAGCCGTGAGAGTCCATAGATTAGTTTAGGCTTTAGTTTTCTAGGTTTGGAGAGTTGTGAGATTGTATATTATAATCATTGATAGATGATCAAGTCAGAGATGATGAAGGTCGTTCTATCGATGTGAGGCTAAACTTCTCTGAGGTTGGAATCCTTTGTAAATCACAGATGAGTATTGGATAATATTTCTATTCTTTTTCTATTTTGAATTCATTTTTTTGGTACGATTGCATGTTTGAGGTTTTGGTTGTAATATAAACAAACAAGTAGCAATTTAATTCTATTTTATTTTATTCTAATGGCCTTGTAGGGATTAGGATTAGATTTAATAGGATACCCATCGTCGAATTAGTACTTGTAGCCTAATTTCGTCGATTACGTGCAATGATGCTTACTGTTTAGGTCGCTAGTGATTAGACGATCATATCGGTTTAGACTCGTCCGTGACTATGAATAGGGCTTAATTCTTATACCTAGCTGTAGTGCTTGTAGCCTAGAGCAGGAGTAGCTGAAATTCGAAATAAGAGTTTATTATTTATGAGTTTGTGATCCAAGAGGGATCTAAGTCTGCCTTCTCATAACTTATCCAAAACTATTTTAGTTTACTTTTTAATTAATTAATTTAGAGAATTTTCCTTTTTATTTATTTTTGACTAAGATAGTAGTTGGAAAAAGTAAACGACAAGTCTCTATGGTTCGACTCCCTTGTACTCGCCCTAGTTCTTCAGACTTGTGCACTTACAAGGTTTCAGATTATAACTGATCAAGTTTTTGGCGTCGTTGCCGGGGACTTCAGCTTTATTTTTTTTAATTCCTGACTTAATATGTACAATTTGTATATTATACTAACCCTAGTTTGCTTTTTGATTTTGTAGGCTTGGGAGATCAAAGGCTTGAGTCTATCGAAGCTTGTCATGGAACGCCGCGAGAGGCTAAGGTACGTACTTTTGATTTCCAATAGGTAGGTTTGTTGTTTTAATTTTAATTTATGTTTTTATTTTATGCCAAGGTTGAGGTCGCACTACTCTTCTTTAGAGCGACTCGACCTTGAGATTGAGAGAACATGCCTACGTATCCGTGCTAGCTCACATTCTTCTCAAAACGTCGTGAGTTTTGGCTATTCTAGCCACCTTGTCCTTCTCCCAATTCAGTTCAATATGGCGGGAGAGGAACCACCATTGGCTAAAACATTGAGGGAGTATTGTACACCGTCCACTCTTGCATCTCCCTCATGCATTCGTTTGCCCGTGGCTACCGGTAATGGGACCTTCGAGATTACGCCCAAATTTATTCAAATGCTTCCGAGCTTTCATGGGCTTAGTAACGAGGTTCCCTATAAGCATTTGACAGACTCTTTAGAGGTCTGCACAATTTTTAAGATTAACACTTTTTCGGAAGAGGCCACTAGTATGAGACTATTTCCGTTCTCCCTTAAGAATAGGGCAAAGCATTGGCTGAACTCTTTACCCCACAATTTGATTGCTAGTTGTGAAGTGTTACAAAGTAAGTTTCTCACTAAATACTTCCCAATCGGCAAAATGAATCAGCTCCGAAAGGCTATAACAACGTTTCATCAAATTCTAGATGAGTCCTTCCATGAGAGTTGGGAACGCCTTAATGAGCTTCTGCGCATGTGTCATCATCCCGAGGTTCCAAACTTGCAAATCATGCAAAGTTTCTATGAAGGCCTGACTAAACAAAACCAGCAAATGATCGATGCCTCTTGTGGCGGTACGTTCCTCATGAAGACAACAGAGGATGCTTGGGAACTTTTCGAGAACATAAGTGAGAACTCGGTGCAACAAGCTGCGTTGAGTAGGATTGATCTCGAGGCTTCACGGACTACACCTCCTAAGCGAGGAGGGATGTATGAACTGAAACCGACGACGGATATTTCAACCAAAGTCGAGGCTTTGGAAAAGAAATTCGATCCTTGTTGAGTGCGAAATCACACCCAATATCTCAATTAAGTGAAGCTTGTGGCATATGTGAAGCCCTACTCATGCGGTCCCCAATTTCCATGTTGCGCCTCTATACCCCGAGACGGTACAAGAGCATATTAATGCTAAAAATTCCTACCAAAGACCAGACCAGAATGACTTTGGAAATACCAATAATCCGAATTGGAGGAATCACCCAATCCTGGCTTGGAGAAGCAGCGCGGGGAAGGGTGCCATTCAACCTTATAGGCCAACATACATATCACAACTCCCTCAGCAACCCTAGGGCCAACAACAATATAGACCTTTTTGGATTAGCAATTTTGAGGAGACCATGTTGCAGGCAGCCCAAAGCTGGCAGCAACAGTCCTAGCAAGAAATGCAGCTGCTCCACTCTCAAATGCAGTCCATTGCTAAGCTAGAATCCCAGATTGGGCAACTAGCTATAGCATTGAACAAGTGAGATGAGGGCTGGCTACCATCTCAGCTGGTAAATAACCCAAAAGGTCAATTAATGGCAGGGGAGACTTCCTCTTCCCCTGATCCACCAATGCCTTGATAGGCCCGTTGACCTTGTCGAGCTACCGACGTATCCGTAGTGCTTCTTGGGAGGCAACCCAAGCCCTTGTACATTATTAATCTAGGTTTTGATTTTATTTTTAGATTTAATGTGTTTGTGTTTGTGCTGGTGTCTAAGTGTAGAGTTAAAAAGAAAATAAATATAAATTTTAAAATTTGTTTGAAAAAAGGTAAGTTAGGAAGAGTCTAAGAAGACAGCTTTTCTCTCTACTCAGATTTTGATCGGTCAAAATGGATTTCGACCGGTCAGTTTTGTTTGAAGAGGAGAAAAGGATAATTTTGACTGGTCAAGACTGATTTTCGACCTGTCAAAATTATTTGCTTTATAGAAACACAAGGTTTTGTTGTGTTTCGACCGATTGTAACTGGAACTAGTGCTTTAAAATAGAAGCAGTAAATTCTCTGCCCATTTTTTCGACCGGTCAAAATTGATTTTAAACAGTCGAGTTCCAAAGGCTGAGGCTTAGTTAAAGCCCCAGGATTAGTCGAAATCTCATTTCGACCGGTCCAAGCCCTAGATTTCCGATTTCTTCTTCGTCAAGCTCCCGCAGCTATTTTTCAAATCCCTTGCTATTTTTCGCGCACCTTTTCGACTTCCAATCGTATACACCTCGTTCAAGTACCTGTTCACCTTCCATTGTCATTTCATTAATGTTTCACTTCATGCCGCTTCATACTTATAAATATAATGCGTGGGTTCGACATTTCTCATCTTTTGCCCACGATCAACATTTGCTATTTTTCAAATCCCTTGCTATTTTTCGCGCACCTTTTCGACTTCCAATCGTATACACCTCGTTCAAGTACCTGTTCACCTTCCATTGCGTCATTTCATTACTGTTTCACTTCATGCCGCTTCATACTTATAAATATAATGCGTGGGTTCAACATTTCTCATCTTTTGCCCACGATCAACATGCGTTCACGCTACGAGGGTAATATCACATTGTTTTGTTTTGTTAATTTTTATTTAATTTTGTTTTATATTAGTTTTAAATGGGTAAAAAGTGCGACAAGGGCAAGGCACCCATGGTGGATGCCCCGCCCAAGAAAAAAATACGGCCCTCCATGCTATCAAACCCAGGTGCTGGTATTCGTATTGACACCAAGGCATTAGTTGTCACATCCCAATCACCACCCACTGCCCTTGTGGCCCAGTCCCAGACCAAGAGGAGGGACAACCCACTGTCCACTATGATGCACCATGACTTCTTTGTCGAACCCGAGTTCGACATGAAGTATTTTGAGAAATTGTCCGAGGCCCAGTTTTCACTAGCCTATTTTAAGCGAGCCAACCTCGAGGGCTTACTGGCACCCTCGCTGACACTAGTGTACTCCCGGCTGGTCCGACTCTTTTACCAAAATCATACTTACAATTATGTTGGGCCAGACCTTTTGGTATGCGCTTTTTCTGGGTCCCTTTCGGTCCCCGAAATAAGTGGCCCAATTCGGTCAACATGGACTCTGGCAGAAAGCGATAGAATAATAAACTAAGAAATATTAAATATAGAAAGAAAAAGGCAAATTCTAAATGGACAATACCTGGGTTGATGCGATCGCCAGTTGTAGATATTATCGACGCTGCAACACGTCACTGATCATGCACGGAGATGTGGGCTAACCTCCTTTACTAAATTCCAGCCAACAACTTCAGCAACTACGGGTAACCTAAAGTCTATCTAGTTTAGCTTCCTACTCCTACTGGACCTATCTAAAAGGGGAGGGTAGCCCAGTATGCTAAGGAGGATTGACCCTGTTCTCGGGTACCCTTTGTAGGCTCCCTTTGTAGGTTCCCAGGTTTAGGCCTATATTTTAAAAAAATTTTATAAACGGGTTCGGGCCTTGACATATGACATAAACGGGCTCTAATATATCTTAAACAAAACGGGCTAGTAAGCCCGGCTCGAAACCGACCCGGTTATAAGTACCCTTTTAACCCCTCTCATTACCGTTCAACAGATAGATGGGGGGTTAAAAGGGTAATTTCCCTCGTTTTTAACCCTCATTTCATTTCAGTTTCAGAGCTCCTCCTTCTCCATCTCGATGGTGGCCCTTCTTCTCCATCTCGACCGACGGCTCTCGCCCTGCTCACTGCTCACAACGGTTCACAAGTTCAATTGGTTCTCCATCTCCAAGGCTCCATCTTCTTCTCCATCTCGAGTTCTCGACGGTTGGTTCAGCAGCCCTTGCAGCCGGCTGTCAGCACCACTGCAGCCCAAAATACCTCTCTCTCTCTACGGCTCTACCTAGCCCAACCCTCTCTGGCTCTCTCTCTACCAGGCCCAACCTCTCTCTTTCTCTCTCTCTACCCAGCCCAACCCTCTCTCTCTCTACCAGACTACTAGGCCCAACCTCTCCTCTCTCTACCCAGCCCAACCCTCTCTCTCTCTACCAGAATACCAATCCCAATTTCTCTCTCTCTACTCAAATTTAGTACTAATTCTTTGCCAATGACCCAATCCCAACCTCTCTCTCTCTCTCTCTACCGAAGCTACCCAGTGGTCCCAGCCTAACCTTCTCTATTTAGCTCTCACAAAGTACAGAGCTCCTTGGCTTTCTTGAAGAGGTCGTCTCTTCTGTTATAAAAACAAGCTTGTCTAGTTGTCTTTGAGTTGGGTTTTCATTTTTCAATCCTCTTTAACTCCCTCTTTCCACTCCTCATCTCTTCTCTACTACTTTAAAAGCCAATCCAACCCCAAACGAGCTCCAACAGAACTCTACAACTTATAAAGCTGAAACCTCTCATACATGTAAATAGTAATAGCCCCTACCACCTTTTATAAAAGTAGCTAGTAACACATGTCAGCTGCATAATTTTCTGAAAAATTTAGCTTTGCCGGATATCAAGGTGGATGTACAAATAGTTTCCCATCCCGAGATCCTGTGAGCGTCAACTTTTCAAGGAAGGAAATAGTCATTTGTAGTTCTCTCTCTACCAGTCGGTCCAGTCCCAACCCCCCTCTCTCTCTACCCAGTCCAAGTGCACAGCCGACCAACCCTCTATCCATTATTCCGTTCTCACTTCTCAGCCGATAGCCAGTCCCAAATCCCAATCTCTCTCTCTCTCTATCCAGCCCAACCCTCTATCTCTGCTGCCTTGTGCGGTTGTGCCTTGACGCCGATCTGATTAGGGTTTCTTCATCATCGTCGGTGATCTGATTGGGCCACACACCACCACGTCGCCACCAGCACGCCGCGCACCACCACCAACACCATTAGTCCACCACCGGCTCTGCCATTCCCCTAATAAGAAATACGTTTTAATTTTAATTTTATTATTTTATTAGTTTAAAATGCTATATTGATGTGGTATGCTGCAATTAGTGATGAAATTTTATTTTTAAAAAATCAGTTATTAATTTTAAATCAGTGTTTAATTTTTTATTTAAACTCTGATTATCTATTTATTTGCCAATAGTGAATTAGTGATTAAACTCTGATTATCTGCCAAGAGTGATTAAACTCTGATTATCTGATTATCTGCCAAATGCCAATAGTGATTATCTGATTATAATTTATCTGCCAATAGTGATTATCTGATTTTTTATTTAAACTCTGCAATTAGTGTTTAATTTAAAATCTGATTATCTGCCAATAGTGATTAATTTAAACTTCTGCAATCTGCCAATAGTGGTTAAATTTTTTTGAAGAAAAAATAAGTTATTAGTTTAAATTTAGTGATTAATTTTTCATTTAAAATTCTGCAATTGATGTGGTATTAAAGTGATTAGTTTAATATCTGATTATATTTAAATCTGTCGTATTTAAAAAAATTATTTGAATTACATTTGCCATATGTCAAATCCCTTTGATCTATTTGAGGATTGTGGCATCGTGGAGATAGAGGCAGCGGACGATGATGTTGATATCATTAGCAGTCCTCCTCTTCAAGGAAATCCATCACCGACAGGTGGTGTGGGTCCCTCTACCTCTACAATGCCTATTGATCCAACAATTCTTGCATCCTCTACCGTAAGCCCTCTACCTCCACAATGCCCTGATCGTAAAAAAAGGAGAAAGACATCTAGTGTCTGGCAGTATTTTAACGAAGTGACGGTTGAGGGAGTCCTCAAAGCGGAATGTAAACTTTGTAAGGCACTTTTAGGCGGTGATAGTGGAAATAATGGAACTAGTCATTTAAAAAGACACGCTGAAATTAATTGTCCAAAAATAAAAGGAGTTAATAATGATAATAAACAACAGCAGTTGTGTGTGAATGGAAAAGGAGGAGTTGGTAACTATAAGTTTGACCCAATGAAATGTCGTGAGCTAGTTGCTTGGATGTTAATTTTGTATGAATTACCATTTAAATTTGTTAGTCACGTAGGGTTTATTGACTTACTTCAAGGTCTACAACCCAAATTTAAAATGGTTTCTCGTAACACGGTTAAAAAAGATTGTTTTGATGTCTATAAAAAAGATAGAGTAAAATTATATGACTTATTTCATAAAATATCAGGAAGGATTAGCTTCACTTCGGATATTTGGACTTCCAATCAACAACTTGGGTATATGTGTCTAACTGCTCATTTTATTGATGAGAGTTGGAATTTGCAAAGCCGTGTGATTAACTTCCCTTTGATCCCTTATCCTCACATGGGCCAAGCTCTTTTTGATCATATTTTATCATGTATCATTGAATAGAAATTAGAACATAAAATTTCTTCTATAACATTAGATAATGCATCTAATAATACTGTTATGGCTAAATATTTAAGAGAACATCTTACTAGAAGGAACTTGCTTCCACTTGGAGGTAAGTTATTTCACGTTCGATATTCCGCGCATATTCTCAATTTGATTGTGCAAGATGGGTTGAAAGATATTAAATATACTGTTGGAAATATTAGGGAGAGCATCAAGTATATTAAATCATCACCATCCCGCCAACAAAATTTTAATATTTGGGTAAAGGCAAATGCTAGGCACATTGCTGGAGGATTATCTCTAGATGTCGCAACTCGATGGAACTCTACATTTTTAATGGTAAAATCTGCATTTCCATTTAGAGATGGGTTCTCTTGGTTAAAAGATCGTGATTCAAACTATCCATTTGCGCCATCGGCTGAAGATTGGGTTAAGGCCGAAGCCCTTTTTGGGTATTTGGAAATTTTTTTCGAAGTTACAAAATTTTTTTCTGGTACAAAATATCCAACCATTAATTTATTTTTTCATTAGGTAATCGAAATTTATATACAACTTAAAAAATAAATGGCGGATGAAAAGGTTGTGTGGGCCCATAATATGGCTAAGATAATGCTAGATAAATTTGATAAATACTGGAAAGAATATTCTTTACTCTCAATTGATGTGGTATTAGATCCTCAATTTAAAATGGAATATTTGGCCTTTGTTTTTGGTATTTTATATGAAGAAGATGGTGAAAAATATTATAAGGACGTGCTCGGTAATTTGATGAGTATAATAGTAAATATAATTTGAATGATGATAATGGTTGTGAATTACCTCCATGTGTTTCAATTAAAGAGGGTGGTCCTCAAGTTTTTTCATTGTGGCAACAATTTAAAAATAATGGCTGTAATATCCCAAAAAATCACGTTAAACAGTGACCTCGGGATCCGTGCCTGATTGGTCACAGGTTTGACCAATTAGGAGTTCAATGGTTGACATAGAGTGTGATGAACGGATGAGATGTGATGGTTTGAGAGATTGTGTGGTGTGTGATGTGAATGTGAGGTCGCATACACCTACAGCGGTGTATGTGCTCAACACACAAGGAAGGGGAGAGATAAAAGGGTTTAATAACCCTAAAATCTGTATCTTGGTTGTTGAAGGAGAGTAAAGAAGAGAGAGAGAGAGAAAAAAGTAAATAGAGGAGTTATTGCAACTGATTGGAAGGGGGATTCAAGCGATAAAAGCCGGATTCGACACGGTTTGGGTCCGTTAGAGCCAAAGCTAGAACCCTAGCCTTTCCAACCACTAGATCTAATCAAATTGAGATTTGATTGAGGTAAATTTCTTATGAATTAAATGCATAAGATATGGGAGGTTAATCGTAGTTAGAATGGTGTAAAATGTAGGGTAAAAAGGCTTAGAAAAAGAAGAAAAATAAATGAAGAAACATTTGGAAGAACAACCAGAAGGGGGCAAAATCTGGCAATTTTGATTAATCAAAATTGGGTTTCGATTAATCGAAATTGGCCAAGAAGTTGAAAAGTCAGAGGACCCCGATTTCGATTAATCGAATTGGGTTTCGATTAATCGACTTTGGTTTTCGATTAATCGAATTGAGAATCGATTAATCGACTGGGAGCCTACAGTGGACTCCAGTGGAGAAAGGAAATGGGCTTGATGAAATCGACTAATCGAAATGAAAATTCGATTAATCGATTTGTAATTTCGATTAATCGATTTGGGATCGATTAATCGATTTTGGAAACTTGATTACTCGAGTTGAGAATCGACTTGATAGAGCAGAGGATTTCGATTAATCGAATTGGGTTTCGATTAATCGAATGGGAATCTCGATTAATCGAATGGGAATCTCGATTAATCGATTTGAGAATCGATTAATCGATATTGACTTTCGATTAATCGATTTTGGAAATCGATTAATCGACTGGGCCAATTGATGTTGACTTTTGAGTTTGACTTTAAGATCTTTGGGGGGTCTTGGACCTCCTTTATTGCATCCTTAGTGATGTGTTTCACATGTTATGTGGTACCATAGGTGGTACGTGTGAGCAAGTGCACAAGGAGCCACATGAGACCTTGATGCATTGATCAAACAAAGACTTGAGGTAGGGAACTCCTTGAACATGTACTTTAATTTGCAAGAGCATGTATGTAGTGATATAGATTTAATTTCAAATGTTTCATTGCTTAAAGAGTTTGTGAAAAAGAGTGTGTGTGTGACATCAATAAAAGTAATCACAATGAGCCATCCCCAGGGGATGAGGAAGTAAAGAGATAAGAACATCAGGTGTGATGCAAGTGAATGGATACATCCCAGGGATGTATCCAGGATTGAATCATGTTTGATAGGGCCTAACTGATATAAGATAGCACATCTACACGGTGAATAACTATATGTAAGGCACCGATATTTTTGCTATTTGAGGTTTGATAGGGTACCCCACCGACGTGGCGGCATAACCACGACTGACACGGTAGGATATCCGTGACCGATACGGCGGCGAAACCATAGGCCAGTGCGGAGGCTTATCCGTACACAGTAAGCACACCCCAGGGGTGTTGATTGAGACTAGTGAAACCCAGCCACCAATCCCCAGGGGAAAGGGGCTTGGGTACTATTTATATTCCCAGGAAATACGTTAAAACTGTCTATATAGATGACGATGATGGGTATCTCATCGGGGCTCGATGCTATATTGCTCGGGGATTACTTAAGTTGAAAGTTTAAGTTTTGCTTTAGGCCTCTTCAGCATCATTCATGAATAAATAAAAGACATGAGTAAACTACCAGTAAAATGTAATGCTTTTTAACTGTTTTCATCAGTAACTGCATAGCCACATCATGCATGGAATATCATGGAATATATGTGAGTAATAATTTATATGTTCAACTATGTTTTGTTCCCTATTGAGCTAGGATGTAGCTCACCCTATAGACTATACGTCGCAGGTCCACTACTAGTAGCTGCCGAGGCTTCAGGAGACGCTGACCCCGGTGAGTCGGACCTTACGGCTGGAGACAAGTTGGAGCCACCTCTTGAGGACTTCTTCTAGAGGACTCCGTTGTGCTGCTTTGAGAGTTTTTGGAGAGATTTGTACGGCTTGGTATGTCAAGCCTTGTTTGATTGAACAATGTATGTGTATAAATTCATGATCTTTCTTTTGGGCGAACCATCTGTGATGATTAGCTACCATCGATGGTTCAGATCGGTTCTCTATTCATGCAGAGGCATGAGGGTAGAACTGCCTTTTGAGAAATGCTTATATAGCGATTTAAATTTCGCAGTTTCATTTACTATTTCAATTCTGTGCTTGATATACCAATGTTCCATGCTTAGCTAAGGGGCACGGTCAAGATGATCGTACTGATGGCATGAGTTTTCGAGTACCGAAATCCGGGTTGTCACAATGGTAGGCGTAAAGGCTCGGCCACTTTAGGAATAAAGCCTGAATTAGACTTGTATTTAGAGAGCCCACAAGAGCCTCAAACCAAAAAGTTTGATATTTTAGCATGGTGGAAAAATAACTCAACTACATACCCGATTCTTTCGTGAATTGTGCAGGATATATTAGCAATTCCTCTTTCTACGGTTGCTTCAGAATCTATTTTTAGCACCGGGGGAAGGGTGCTTGATCAAACTAGGAGTTCATTACATCCGGAAACGGTAGAAATGCTCATTTGCGGTTAAGATTTGATACGTCATGATTATAGTGGTGTTGTCGATGTTGATGAGAATGAAGGAATATGATTTCCTTTTGAGGTGAGTTTGATCATTTATATTGAAGTGAGTTTGATTAGTTATATAATATACAAGTTATAATTCTTTTGTTTTCTTTGTTTTATAGGTTATTGAAGAAGAGGATTTTCATGGAAAAGGGTCAAAAAAGGACTAAGGAGAGGATGGCTGAATGAGAAGATGGACACAGAAATTTTTTTAAAAGAGGATTTGAGAGTTTCTAAAATATGATTAATTTTTTGTAATTTATGCTACCATTATTAGCATAGTTAATTTTTTGTAATTTATATCTGGTTTGCATTATATAGTTTCTAAAATATGGTTTACAAGTTGGGTTTTCAGGTTGGTCTTGTATGAAAGTGAAACAGGTTGGGTCTTTTAGTTTTTTGGTTTTTTATGAAACAAGTTTTGGTCTTGTTATGGTTTATATGTTGAGTTTTTATAAAACAGGTTTTGGTCTTGTATGGTTTACAGGTTGGGTCTTTTAGTTTTTTGGTTTTTTATGAAAGGTCTTGTATGGGTCTTTTAATTTTATGAAACAGGTTCTGGACCCAGCCCAAATACAATGCTCGCTTGGCCTGAACTACTATTGGGCAAAACTCATAAAATGCTCGCTCGGCCCGAACCCGGCCCGAATAGAAAAAATATAAGACAAAAACTATAAAAGGCCCGTCCGGCCCGAGTTTCGACCCGATTAGTACTGGGCCGGGTTTATTCGGGTCGGGGTCGGGCTCACATATTTCATAATCGGGCGGGCTGGGCCCGGATAAGATATCAGGCCGGATTCGGGCTTCACTTTTATTCTAAAACTTAAACGGGCCTATCAAAAACCTGGCCCGAACTCGGCCCGTTGACACCCTTATCGGCTGACTGGCTCAGCCATGTGTCCCAGTTCCAATGGGCCTCGGAACTAATTACGCGCATGTAGCCATACACATAATCAAATCTCGTGCATGGGTTCATGCGTGTAATCAGGGAATATGGGTGGTCTTGGGATTTAGAGACCTATTCAAACTTGGGACCAATTGCATGCACCCATTGGTGTGTGTAATCAAATTGCGCGCTCAGAATGGAGCGTGTAATTTGGGTCTTCAGGCGGTCTACGGAAGGTGTTCCCTAGTCCAATTTGGAGTAATTGCGCACGTGAGGTCATGTGTGAAATCAATTATGCGCATGGGTGAATGCGCAGAATTGGAGAACGTCCCGGGCCTAGGTTGGGTTCGAGTCAATGGGTAGAGACTTCAACTGAGTACTCCCCCACACATTGTCTGTGTAGTGTATGAGTCCCAAGCTTGAGGTTTTAGGGGTTTTAAGACCTTCAAAAAGGATCAATTCCTCTTCGAAAGTCACTGGCAAGGTCAAAGGTTGATCGAACAGGTTTGTATGCTCCGAGAGGTCAAAAATGGGGCATCTATAGATGCCCCTCTTTGGCCCAATCTTGTGGAGCAAGAGTGCGTCGAAGAAGTAGACACTCCCCTTTCAGGGTGCCTTCTCGTTTCTTTGAGATATCATAAGTGTTAACTGGGGCACTGACATGAGGTGCTTGGCTTTCCTATCTGTCGACACAAGCTACGTGATAAAGGTATTCACGAGCCTTTGAAAACAATCAAGAAGTGTATCCACAACCGTAGATGCATATCGAATCTCGTCGCATATCACAACTTGTTGCATATCACGGTGAAACGGGAGGAAATTGATGCAAATGAGGTACCAGTGGAATCATACGAATATCACAATACGAGGTCAAGTGACTGGATAATGTGATTTAATATGAAAATGGTGAAGGCTTTCGTAGATCATGTCAGACCGGGCGCATCATTTCTCTTACCAGCGATGCGTCAAGGGTCCCTTTCCAATAAATATTTGTGATTTCTCAAAGTTGAGTATACTCAGTGTTCGATTTCCTAGGGGAAAGAACGGATTGGGGTGGTGAGAGATAGAATTTAAATAGATATAGGGTTTTGAAAATTTTAGGTTTTAAATTAAGATCAATTCAGTAAAAACATAAAAAAATATGGCTCTTAAGACCTCATTGAGCAGATCCTTCGGTATGGGATTTGGGGACCCGACCTTTGTTTGGTTGCCAAGACGATGCTCGATATACCAAAAATACACCTTCTATCCTTCTCATGAGTACTGATAATTGTCTCTTATGGGAGGACTATAGTAGTTCGCAAATTAGGAGAGTCAGGTTTTGTAAGCATTTGACTTAATATTAGAATAATTATATATTGGGAATATTGATTTAAGGGATGATACTTACTTGAATGAGTGCAGAGACTTGCGTGTAGAAGTGAATCTTTGCTCGGGTAGAATGACGAGTATTCTTTGATGAGGGGGTTGATATCAACTCTTGTCTTCCTTATCTTGCAACGTAAAGTTGGTTGATTGATCTGGAGTCTGATTGTGGTAATAGAGGGGCTTTTAGCGTTGTCGTGGGTGGATGTCGTGACTGCGCGGGGGAACTATGCTGTAGTCAAAGTACAAGTGGTGCAACCAGAGTGATGATGAGATAATGTTAAGATAAAAAGGGGTATTGGAAGATATTAAGTGTGATATCAACAATGAGTGTACCGTGGTGCAGCTTGAAAAAAGTGTGTTCATCGGAGAATATTCAATTACTCTTGGAGAAAAGATTATTTACGTTGTTGATCAGGAGTGATTAGGCAGTGTCATCTTTGGTAAGGTGAGTTGTATAGATATGGGAGAGAGGGAGATAGGATGATGAAAAGGGAGGTGAGAAAAGGTAGTAAAGAGGTTTTGAGGATTTTGATTGTTTGGTTTGTAGAGATTAAGATGAGAGAGATTAAGGTCATTTTTTTTCTTTTTTGGGGTTGAGATTACGAAATGGGGTTGTAAAAGATTTTTTTTTTTTGATTGCGCGATGGGACTTTGGAAATTATTTTATTATTGTTATTATATATTTATATATTTATTTATTATTATTATTATTATTATTTAGTTCAACGGTGAGGCTTAAGGCAAAAAATCATTTGAGGTTCCAAGGTGGGACTTAAAGCAATTTTTTTTGAGGTTCCATGGTGGGACATTGGGGGAATAAATTTTTAAAGAAATTAGAAAAAAAAGCCCCAGTTTGAGGTGTTGGTCTCGTGACCTGATTATCGTTGCCAAGGTGTCAGTGTTAAAAAATACCCCAGTGTCAAGTGAAGGTGAGACCTTTCTCAATCTCACTGATATCCTAGAGTGGCCTCGAAATTCTGAAAGAGATATGCTTGTAATGATCCCACGTTAGGAAGTAGTTTGTTTATTTCGGCCATGTGTCAGACTTGATTTTATAAGTACTGAATGATCATCATGTATCGTAGCTTTTAATAAGATTGAGTTGAATGGTAGATAATGAGTGATTGCATCACTTGTCATTCAAAAGTTTTTGGTTTTATCCTCAAGGAGATTTTGAAAGTCATTTAACTCATTGTCTGAAAAGAAAAATTAAGGGTGAGGAGGAGGTAAGGTTTATTGATTTGGGGGTAGGTTCTTATTCAACCAATTTTTGAAATAGTAGTCAACTACTTTCTTCTCGGGTGGTAAGACGATGCCATAATTGAGCTCTCCATCATGATCCAGCACCATCAAATCATCAAATTCTATGATTAGCAGGAGTTTTAACCTCCTCCCACCACCGTACAACGATATCTAGAAGTGTTAAGATGTCAGGGATGCCTTCACAATGTTGCTTATGCTTCCCTGAATTCATTGACTATTTATTCGTCGCATGCTCTCGTTCGATTGTGCTTCATTTCTCTTTTTTTTATCTTTTTCTTAGAAACATGTATGTATATTTTTTGAAACAACCTACTAATGCAAGAATTATGAGATTTGATGGAACCTTATATTTTTATTTTTTTGTGCTCTAACATCAACTCCATGGGGGAAGAGGCATATGAGAATCCAAAGTTTTCTATATTTCAAAAATATATTTTATGATCCACTTGTCCTTTCGATCAACTTGCCCAAATAGGAAGGTGGTCAATGAGTTAGATGATGCTAAAAAAGATTTAAAAAATAATGACCTACGACCAGTGAATGACTTGTGATGACTACGGGGGTGATATATATATATATATATATATATATATATATATATATATATATATATATATATAGTTACGCCTATTTAGGCTATGCGACTTGATAATCCTTGTGTTATGGATATCATTCTAAGGGTTAGGAAGTCCTTCCCCTGGTAGCTATTTCTTGGGCATGCTGCCAAAATAATGTGAGTACTTCCCTCATGGGTTTTGATTTCTGATTGATACTTTTTTTTATGTATATATCTAATTAAGTCTTAACCTATTGCAAGTGTACAATGGAAATCATATTACTTGCAAAGGATCGTTCCCATAGAGATAGGTTAAATTATATTAACTTAATTTTTATGAAAGCTTATACTTTTCTTTTAAGTTCCTAAACTACTGGAGAAATATGAATAAAAGAATTATTTTTAAACTAAGTTTGCAGAAAATAAATCCTAATCCTCCTTCAGATTATGGTCGTCAATCACAATCTTCAACTATCGGAATTTTATGAAATTAAATAATACCATTACACTATATATCAAGTTTTGTAGCATTGGTCGTCAATCAATACTAAAATCCTATCAATACAAATTTAATCTAATCAACAATCTCCTAAAACTTGAGCGTCAATCAAATTCTAAAAAACTGAAGATGAAAAAGTAAAAATCATTACACTAATCTGCAAACCTCAATTTGAGTCGTCAATTCAAATTAAAATTTGAAGATGTTTACAAAGCAGGAAATAAAAAAACTAAAATTTAAACTAGAAAGCAAAAGTAGAACCATCCGAAGGGTTGATCTTTCAGCTTTCTCAGTCTTGGTTGTCAGGCAAGACCTCTGAGCTGTGGACGATGTTACTTTATAAATCCTAAACTTTCTTTGATAGGGAGAAAACATAAAACTCAGTTGTCAATTAATGTTGTAAAATTCTTCGATGATTATTCCTATACCGAGCTCTTATTTATAGATCACAAGTAGCCGATTAACAAGACTTCTAATTCTAATAAAAGAAATAAAACTATCCTAATATAACTCTAATTCTAATTTTATAGTTCATTGCTTCCTTTAGTCGATGCACTTCTGGATTGTCCTACAGTAGAGATCTTTTGTAGTCTATCTTCATCAATCTTCTCGGATCCGTGTTCAGCCAAACTTCTAATTCAAGAGTTCTTCTAATTCTGTTTATGGCGGTGTAATCTTCACTTGAACAAAAGCAGTGATAGCCAACAGGAAAGCTTCATAACCATAATCGTCAATCACGATTATCTCTTTTCTTTTCTTTTTTTTCTGGAAAATTATAAATTATGATTTTCTATCTTTCATAGCTCTCTCTCTCTCTCTCTCTAGATGATTCTCTGGATTACGATTCATCACTTTTTTCTTCTGTATTGCTTTAGCTTCTTGAACGTTTTCTGGAGAATCGTAAATTACAATTTCTCATTTCTTCTTTTGTAGCAGCGCTCAATCGTCTTTTCACGATTTTCTAGTCTTCATTATATAGCGAGTCATCTTTTTGCACTTAGTTGTCTTTTATTGCTCTTTTTTGAGTTCATTTTGGTAGAGATTAACATTTCGGCTCTCTTTTACTGATTTTCCTTAATATCTGTACATCGATAACTTATTAGTAGCAAACTAAGTCCTAGCATCACTAAGTTAAGGGTGATGAAATGGTATGTTATATGACTGATCAATTTCCTCCAGGCAAGGCGGTTGTGTAGGCTTTGTTTCCTTAGCACTAGCTCCCTAACTTCGAGTTTTCTGTCAAATATAAGTATATGGTGGGAAATTTTGGGCACAAAATATGGGGTCAAGGACACTGTTGGATAAAAATAGATTTTTTTGTGTTTTTAAGTATATATGTATTTTTTATTTTTAGGTGTTTATGTATTTTTTGATTTTTCAATTTTTGAGTATTTTTTTTTGTTTTGCATATTTATTTTTTTGTTACTTTTTAGGATACAGCATCAGTTCCTTAAGCAAGGACTAACTTTGGAAGTCCGCTTAGTGGGACATGTTGAATGGTCGGAGTGACCGTTCAATTAGATGATCTTGTTTTGGGGTCCTCGATCACCCTCGATCTGATTGATCAGGGACGAGAGATAAATTATATTTAGGTTCATGATTTGAGTGATATAAGATTTATTGAATAAGGTGTGAAGTCGTTTGATTTCTTCTTTCGATAATTTTTTATGGTTGGGGCCTCCTTGTCAGGAGGGACCTTCTTTAGTCTCTCAATGGAGTGAGGCATCTTGTAAAGTTAGAGCATGGGACAGGATCCTTCTCATGAGGTTTTGTGTGTTATCATTTTTAGTTGGTGATTATTCAAAAATATTTATGGGTTTTAGGAAAGGAGTCAATAGGAGGGAGATGTAATATTGATTTCGTAGGGAGAGTGATAAGGTGAGACAGAAGTAAAGAAGAAGATAAGGAAGTGTGGACCATGATGGACCCTTCCTTGGCGTGGTGAAGCTTGGTTTCATTTGATTTTGCGTGTCTTCTTTGATATGTACTTTGTGCCTATTGGGAGGTTCTTTTATGGTTTTGTTTGTAAATTTTTGAGGGAGTTTAGTTTTAGAAGTTTGATGTGGTAGTATTGTTGCCGATAAGGGTGTTGGTCGTAAGATCTATGGGAATTTGTACCCGGGGATCAGAAGCGGTTTTAGTTATGACGTCAATTTTATGTTGTGGTGAGGTTTGAGGATTTTGCGATATATTGATTTGGATATTGATCGGGGTCATAAGATTTAAGTTTGGTTTGATTTTGAGAGTGAGCGTGATGATAGATTCATGGATTTGTTTATCGTTGAATTTAGTGATTGGTTCAAGGTTGAGTATCATTGGTGTTGTAGAGATGGATTCAACGGTGGGTTTAGATTTGATGGTGGGTTCTGGTATGATGGTAGGTTCGAGTTTGATTGTAGGTTCGAGTTTGATGGTAGGTTTAGGTTTAGGTTTGGTGACAAGTTCAGGTTTTGGTTTGACAATGAGTTCGTGTTCTATGATAGGTTCAAATTTAAGTTGATGACAGGTTCATGTTCGGGTTTGATGCTAGGTTCGAGCTTGATGATGGGTTTTGGTTTGATGGTAAGTTTGGGTCTGATGCTCGATTTAGGTTCGATGATAGGTTAGGGATCGATGACATGTTTAGTTTTGATGATAGGTTTAGATTTGGTGACAAGTTTATGTTCGATGGTGGATTTAGGTTTGGTGACAATGTCGGGTCTGATGATAGGTTTAGGTTTGATGATAGGTTTAGTTTTGATGATAGGTTTTGGTTTGTTGATAGGTTCAGGTTTGACAATTGATTCAGATTTGATGGTAGGTTTAGGTCTGATGGGGAGCTTGGGTTGGATACTCGGTTCAGGTTTGTTAGTTTTAGGTTTGAGATTTAGTTTCGTAGTTGGTGAGGTGATGAACTCGTTAGTGAGTTTAGATTCTGAAGTGAGCATAGTGATTAAATTTGAGAGTTGGTTCGAATGTTGGTGGGGTGACGTGTTTATTATTAAGTTCATTTTTAAAGTAGGTGTAGGGATCGATTTGGGGGTCGGTTATGAGATTTGTGGGGGCAATGCATTCGATAATGTGTTCGGTAATGTGTAGGTTCGGAGTTTAGTTTTAGTTTGGGTATAGATGGCGTCATGATGTGTTGGTGGATTGGCTCGGGGATTGTTTTGGAACCAATATATAAGTTTGTTCGGGGGTAGATTGTGTGATTGGTTTGGATATTTGTTCATGGAGCGTGAGGATTGGTGAATTGTCGAGTTTAAAAGTAGGTTGAGTTAGTTCGGGGATAGGTTTGTTGATCTTGAGGATTGGTTGGGTTGGTTTAGGGATGGGTGTATCGATTTTGGTGATGAGTTGAGTTGAGATGAGTTTGGTGATAGGTCGGATTTTAAGGATTTTAGTGATAGGTTGAGTTGGGGTAAGTTTAGTGATAGGTTGGGTTTTGATGATTTTAGTGATTGGTTCAGTGTGAAAATTGGCTTTAGGTTTAATGGTGTGAGGGACATGGTTATTTGGTTGTGGGTGAAAAGTATGGACGTGATTTGACGGACGTTCAATTTTACGGATTAGGCTAGCCGGATGAACTAGGGTGGGAGTGAATGAGTATATGGTATTGTATGCAAGTTGAGGGCTTAATTGAGTTTGTTCGAATAATGAGCTGTAAAAGGTGATGTTGGTTTGCGTGGTGTTGGGATGTTAGTCTTGATTCAGGGTAGGATATAGAGATTGGTTATGATTGGGGTATGGATGTTGGTAAGATGAGGGTACAAGTGCTGGTTTTGGTTAGGGTGTGGGTATTGATTTGTGTGTCGATTTTGAGCTTGATTGTATGGGCAATAGTCTACTGGATCTTGTTCTTGGTTTGTGGTGATTCGTTCGATGTCTAGAGCTTTGTTTAGGGTGTTTGTTTTAGGGTTGTTGAAAGAGGGTCCGTTGGATGTTACAGAAGAGAGATTAAGGTCCCCATTTTTTAAGCGACGCTGGATGTGTGAAGCATGTTGATAAAGGTTGGCGAAGTTAGGGTAATTGCTCAGGATGAGAGTGCTATGGAGGGGTTCTTGGGTATTATTGATCACGATGTCTATCACATCGCTTTCTTTTATTTGATTCCCCATTTGAGCGACAAGCCTCCTTCAACGACTAGCGAAAGTCGTGAAGTCTTCATTGCTTTCTTGTTTTGTGCTCAGCAAGTCATTGAGGCTGATTTGCTCATGAATCATATGTTGGTATTGGTTATGAAATCTGTTAGCTAGGTCCTAAAATGTCTCGATTTAGTCAATGGTAGGGCGACAAACCAATCGAGGGCTTCTCCTTCTAGAGATCTTTGGAAGTAATGGATGAGGAGCCCATGGTTTTTGCAGATTGGTTGAGAGTCGTTACAGAACAGTTGCAGGTAGTGGTTTGGATTTCCTGTATCGCCATATTTGTTAAATTTTTGGGGTTTGAAACTATTGGGTATGATAAACTTGATGTCTTGGCAAAAGTCATCGAACCCGAAAGATGGTTTCAGACTTTCTCTGTTCGCCAAGTTATTGTCTAAAAATCGATGGAGGTCGTTCATGTTTACGGTAATGTCTTTTTTAGGTGTCTTAGGAGAGGGTTGTCTTCAGTGGTTATTATAGAACGAAGCGAGGAAGTTATGTGTCGGGGGAGTCGGCGTCTTTTCCTCTTGTCTGCTTCTTGGAGTAACTTGTCATTCATTGATCAGTTTTTGGTCCATTACGGCTTTGTATAACTTAGCCAGGGATTGTCGTATGGCATCGACGCCTTTCCCTGCTTTGTTGAGTGCACTGGCGGTGAGGTCTATGATTTGGCTAGTAGAGTGGTTCTGTCTGACATCACTTTCTCTGTTGCTGCTGCTGTTATTATTAAGTGGAGTAAAAGGGTGTTGTTTGCTTTCACTGGACATATTTATCGGGGTACGACGCAGGACTATCCATGGAGACGGTCTAACATTATACTCAGGATCGTTAGGGAGGCCCAATGAGGATGAGTCATTAAGGTTCAATTTACATATGCCTAACATTTTTGTTTTAGGAAAGCCGAGTATGTAGTGTGTTTTCTTCGTGTTAAGGTGGGCTGGTAGAAGAGAATGGTTGTTAGAATGCATGTAGTGTGTGTGTAAGAAAGTGATAAAAGAAAGTAATAAAAAACCAAATTAATTAAACTAAGGTAACCCTAACAAAAGGAGTCTCATCGCGATCGCTGATGAGTGGTGAAATATGATGATATTTCACCCCCTAAAGCCTACATTTAGCCATCCGATGAAGACTAGCTGACAAATTTGTAAGGTTTTAGTGTTTCAGGAAAATCTGGTCATTGCATGCAATTAGAAGTATAGAAGAGCATAAAACTGACCCACACTGGAACACTGGAGCAAATGGACTGTTGGGCCTTGAACTTTAATTTGAATTTGAATTTCAAATCTGGAGCTAAGGACTTATTTAAGAAAATTTGGGAATTAGTTTAAGGGGTCTCTCCCTTTGGGGAGCCTTTTATTTTCTTGAGCATTTTTTGTTCTTTTTAGTTTTTCTCTTTTATTGTCCAAGCATTGTTCTTTCCATTTCCACGTTTAATTTTTGCTTTTGAAAAAGGATTGTACCGATTAGATTAAAGCTTTGATAGATTTTGTTGAAGCTCATTTTACGGTATTTTAATATTATTTTTATTTTATCTTTCAATTATGTCTTTTATTTCTAGTATGCGTAGCTAAATCTTTTTGAAGATGGGGATGCAATGAACCCCATCCAAGGTATTCATTTATCATAATATAGATCTACGGTTGAGATATTAGATTATCATAGGTGCATTTAATTCATTAATTGCCCTGATATTATTGTTGATGATATATAGAATCTGATTGCTATTTGAGATATGCGTGCTAATCATGCCCTATGATCTCGGATCTGCAAAGGTGATTTTACCTCAGTCTTCTTTTATATGGCTCTTGCCCATCTCAGGATAAATTCTGATTACTGTCTGAGGTATGGATGTTATCATACATCTCCGTGATCTCAAATTTGTAATATAAAATTTACCAGGGGATCTATTTCTACTTGCCATCTGGGGTATGGATGTTGATCATACATTCATGAAGTGTTAATCATAAATCTCCGTGATCTCAGATTTACAAGGTAGAATTTGCATGAATCTAAGATATGGATGTTAATCATACATTAATGGGATGTTAATCATGCGTCCCCTTGATCTCAGATTTATGTATGATTGGGTTCAATATTCATGTGTTGTGCATCCTACGACAATATTATATCTCGATAAATAGATCTGTATTTCGTAAATGATAAACCAACGATGGGAGGATTTAGTATCCTAATCCTCACTTTTTAACATCTGTTTCATTCTATTTTATTGATTAGTTTTTATTTTATCCATCAAACTCTCAGAATTATAAACTAGTTTAAATATTGTGCTAGATCTGGGATAGTTCCTTTGTTGATTACTGCTTGTTCTTTTACATTTTCTAGCCAATCCTCGAGGGAACGATCTCGTACTCCGCACCCACTAATTACAATCTGATTCATGCGCTTGTGAATTTAAAACAAGATTAAAATTTATAATAACCGCTGGTCTGTTGGTATGCGCTTTTTCTAGGTCCCCTTCAGTCCCCGAAATAAGGGGCCCAATTTGATCCACGTGGACTCTGATGGAAAGCGATAGAATAATAAACTAGGAAATATTAAATACTGAAAGAAAAAGGCAAATTGAAAATAGAAAATACCTGGATTGATGCGATTGCCAGCTGTAGGTATTTATCGACGCTGCAACACGTCACTGATCATGCGCGGAGATGTGAGCTGAACTCCTTTATTGAACGCCGGTCGGCCAACTTCAGAAGCTACAGGTAGCCTAAAGTCTATCTAGTTTAACTTTCTACTCCTACTGAACCCCACTATGCTAAGGAAGATCGACCCCATTCCTGGGTACCCTCCGTAGGTTCCCTTGGGCAAATCAGGATGGCTAAGGCTAAAATCAGAAATGGGTTAGGCTCAGAATTTCGACTGGGGTTTCCTAAGGGTATGTAGACACTCCCATTTTGCGCTCTCGGAATATATAAATCTATTCAGTCAACCTTTGACCTCATAACCCTAATTGGGACCATATGCTGAAATAATAATATTTGGCTGAACATAGGCTGAAACAATAACTTTGTGGCTCAGGCCCCTAACCTTAACGTGGAAACCATACACTGAAACAATAGTATATGGTTGAATACAGGCTGAAATAATAGCTCTGTGTCTCAGGTCCCAACATAGGGAGACTATATACTAAAATAATAGTATATAGTCGAAATGCAGATTGAAACAATAGTCTAACATTTCAAACCCCCTAACCCTAATGTGGGGAACCATGCACTGAAACAATAGGACATGGCTGAACACAGGTAGAAACAATAGCTCTGTGGCTCAAACCCCAACGTAGGGAGACTATATACTGAAATAGTAGTATATAGTCAAAATGTAGACTGAAATAATAGTTTTGTATTCCAAACTTGACCCAAACCCGGATAGCCTCGAATTACGAGCCTAAACCCACATGCGTAATTTGATTGCACGTAAAATCATAATGGTACAATCAGTCCCCTTTCAGACCAAACTTCCTTTCCCCAGACCACTTCGAGACTCGATCACGCGCCCGACATGAGACGCGTGATCGGATTGAGCGCCCTACCACCGGCGTGTAATTGGCCTATGCCCGACCTAGTCTTATAGTCCTTGACCCCCAAGCTTCCTCGATTATGCGCTTCGGAAGAGACGCTTAATCGAATTGCATACCCCGCCACATGCACGCAATTAGTCCTAACATTGTTAGAATTAGGAAAGTCGCTGAGCAAGTCAGTCGGTCGCTCACTGAGTCGGTGACCGACTCAAAGCGATTAAGCACCGGGAAATCGGCGCGCAATTCGGTTAAACACTTGAAAAGGGCATTTAATTAGAGAAAAACCTACAAAAGATTTTTTTAATTCGACCAACAAAAAAGAGACGAAGGAGAGAGGAGAACAGACTTTTTTGGGATTTTGAGACCAAAGAATTTCGAGAACGAACCCATAGAGAAACATAGCCATGATTTTGAGATTCAAGCTTCGAATTTTCAAGATTCCTCTTCGCAGCACCGACCTTAGGTAAGAATTTAGTTTTCAACCGTAGTATTTAGTACTTAGATTTAGGATTTCTCTGAGTCTTAATTATTGATATTAAATTTTCAGTCTTAAACCGTAGCACCCTCTTTTAGACCGTATTTTCTAATCTCTGGTTCTAGTCCTCAATTTCTAGAACCAGTCCTTAATCTAACAACCTAATTCCCCGACAATGGACTTTAATTCTATTCTAAAATCTTGATTTCGAATCCTATCATTAATCTCTGGTTCTAATTCTTAGCTTCTAAAACCAGTCCTTAATCATACAGCTTGATTTTCTGATTTCGAACCCGAATTCAATCCTTAGATTTGAAATTCTAGTTTTAACTCGTTAGTTTAATATTTCAAAAATCCCAAATACTAATTTAGTCTTCTATAATTCTAGTTTCATAATTTAATTCATAATTATAATCCCGAAACCGACTCTAAAAATCTAAAAATACCATCTTATAATCCAAAAATCCAATTTGCTTTAACTTCAACCACCCGATTTGCCCAAGGGAGCTTAGGAGGTACTCGGGAACGAGGCCAATCCCCCTTAGCATAGCGGGCCCAAAACCCCTTTCCTAGAATTCTAGTATAATTAATTTATTGCTTTGATTAGAAAATTAGTAAAATTAGTTCCTTTATTTTAATCAGATTTCTAGTATAATTAATCCATTATTTTAAATAGATTTTTAATATAGTTAATTCATTGCTTTAATCCTAATTTTAGCAAAATTAGTTTATTTTCTTTAATTAGAATTTTAATAAAATTAGTATATTTGCTTTAATTAGAGTTCTAGTAAAACCAATCTTCTATTTCAATTAGAATTTCAGTAAAATTAGTATACTTGCTTCAATTAGAATTTCAATACAATTAGTATATTTACTTTAATCAGAGTTGCAGTAGAACTAGTATACTCACTTTATTTAGAATTTCAATATAATTAGCATGCTTGATTTAATTAGAGTTTCATTAGAATTAAAATATTTGCATTCCTAGTACGATTAGGAGACTAATATTAATTAGACTTCTAGAAGGATTAGGAAATTGAATTAATTAGAATCCTAATAAGATCAGAGCATTTAAATTAATTAGACTTCTAGTAACATTAGGAGACTAATATTAATTAGACTTCTAATAACATTAGGAAACTAAATTAGTTAGACTTCTAATGGGACCACACCACCTAAAATTAATTAGACCCCTAATAGGATTAGAATATTAGACTATATCACTATAATAAATTCACATAACTAGACTCACGATAGAATTAGGAAATTTAAACTAATTAGAACTATAGCAACAGTCACAGGGAAAGAAAAGAAAAGTAAAACTATCTAAAATTATAAGGAAGAGCCATAGCTGTTGGCATTCGCAAGCGGACGATTAAGTAAAGAAGTAACCCACACTTGCTCTAAAGCGTGATCACTGACGTGTTACAACGTTGTTAAATATCTGTAGCTGGCGATCATAACAAATTAGGAACCTTCCTAGAGAACTCCTTTTTTATTTCCAACATTCCAAATATCGCATTGCCAGAGTCCACTTGGACAGAATTGGGCCACTGATTCAACGGGGACCAAGAGGAACCCAGAAAAAGGGCACACCAATACTAGCTAGCCAGTATCGCTAGCCTGACTACCCTGAGATTCCTATAGAAGAGTCTGCAGAGTGCAACTCAACCCCTTTCTTTGGGAAACTCAGAGAGAACCTCGAATTTTCTAAAAGGAAGAGGCTCAAATGAGAGAATTGTAGAAGGGAATTGTGTGTTTGGGACAGTGGAATTGGGGTCTTTTTATAGGTATCGGGCAAATTGAGCGCGTGTGGTCACATGCACAATTAACCAATTACGCACATGACATCTTGCGTGGAATTGAATTCCATGTGTAGTTCTAGGCATGTAACTCCCTGAAAGTCGGTCATCGACTAGGGAGTGACCGGTTGACTGACTCAGCCCAATGTCCCAGTTCCAATGGGCCTCGAAACTAATTACGCGCATGTAGCCATGCACATAATTAGATCACGCGCATGGGTTCATGGGCGTAATCAGGGAATATGGGTGGTCTTAGGATTTAGAGACCTGGTCCAACTTGGGACGAATTGTACACAACCATTGGTGTGCATAATCTAATTGCACGCCCAAAATGGAGCACGTAATTCGGGTCTTCAGGCGGTCTACGGAAGGTGTTCCCTGGTCCAATTTGGACCAATTGCGTGTGTGATGTCACAAGTGAAATCAATTACGCACATGGGTGAATGCACAGAATTGGAGAACGTCCTGGGCCTGGGTCGGGTCCGAGTCAATGGGTAGAGACTTCAATCGAGTACTCCCCCACACATTGTTTGTGCAGTGTATGAGTCCCGAGCATGAGGTTTTAGGGGTTTTAAGACCTTCCGAAAGGATCGATTCCTCTCCAGAAGTCATGGACAAGGTCAAAGGTTGATCAAACAGGTTTGTTTCTAGAGTGCGAAAATGAGGTGTCTATAAGGCCCATTTTCAACGAAGGTCGACGAATTCGACATTTCGTTTGATCAAGTACAAATGGCTGAAGGCTGTGGCGTCTCGGCTGCACCCACTTGTGGTTGTGACATGCCGAGGTGCCATGACTTCTCAACCTTCCCTAAATTGGTGCGTGCTGTTTCAAATAGGTTTCCCGTGGGTCCCACGTACACCACCTGAGCTACCCTTTTACCCAACCTTTTCTTTGCGGATGTAGTATTATATAAAAGACTATTTCTGATATCTCATAAGACCCAATGGCGTGGGGACCTTCTTCAGGTCCTTTATGTTGTCCTTAAGAGCTAGTGGTTTGAGCCAGCAAAACTTGTTTTCTATGGGTTACTTGATACCCGATGAAAATTAGCTTTGTCGCAGTACCATTGGGTGTTGCTTGGACTCCTGTATAGTCGAGCCATTACACGCTTGTTACTCTGTTAGGGGTACAAGATCAAACCAAAGGAGGCCATTCTGAAGGCCCTCCCAAAGCTCTACGAGGCAAGCCAATGGAGGAAGGCCTAGCCCACTCCTTCCGAGTTAGCGGTTGTGGCCTCCTCCACTGCTGCACCTCCAACAGATACTACGATAGTCTCTGCCTCTAGCCCTACTGGATCTGCTGTTGGAGCAGCCAACACTACTGCCCCTATCCCTTACCTACCTATACCCTCATTTGCCCTGCCCATACCATTCACTCCATCACCTTCACCACCCCTTGAGACGGGGGACACCACCTTTTCCCCTCCATCTCCTCGATCCCCATCACCATTCACTTGGGCTGAGACCCCACCCATACCACCATCCACCGCCCTACCTCCGGTCAACATGCTTTTCACTGATCCCATTATGACATCGAAGCGTATGACTATCATCTCCACCCCTACCCCTCCATCTATATCCCTACCCACTACATTTTTTCCTGACACCTTTGACATAGGTGCTGGTGGTTTTAGCGGGCTTATGGATGACGTCATCCATGGGGGCGTGATTAGTTACATAATTTATCATTTTGATGCCTTTAACTTAGTGATGCTAGACCCCAATTTGCTACTAATGAGATGATCTTGTGTAGATATTTAGCTCAGTGAGCAAAAAAGGATAAAAATGTTAATAGATGCCAAAATGAAATAAATAAGTAATACGAAATAGATCGCACGAAAATACGAATCGAATCATAGCAGACGAATTGATTGTCTGAGCTGAAAGAGATTTATGATTCAAATCCTAATATTGATGAGTCAAAGCAGAAGAAGAAAAGAGAATCGTACTTGCAATTTCGCAGAAGAAAGCTTGCAGACTGGAGAGATTGAGATGAAGAACGAGCGATTGAGCAAGAGAAATTGTACTGAAGAACAAAGCCAAATCATAACTTCAATTTTGTATATTAAAGCTCATGCACTACTAGAAGTCATGTGAGAGTTGCACCGCCATGCACAGAATAGAACTCTTAATTTAGAAATCTTGCACACTATGGATCTGAGAAGATTGGCAAAAATCCTAAAGATCTCTGCTGCTGGAAATTAGGAGAAAAAGATATGCATGCATCTACTATTCAAAGCAAGGAGGGTTAGGATTAAGAAGTTTAGAGTTTTAGAAAACCTTAGTTTTAGAATTCTACTTTGTTTAGAGTCCGAGAATAATAACCAACCTCTTATGGATCTATAAATAAGAGTTTGACACCCAGAATAAGCATCCATAGTCTCTTGGCCACAATTGACAATTGAGGTTGGGAACTCGAAGATCAAAAGTAGAGTAGTGTATCCAAGGCTTCTCAAGATTGATTCATGACCAAGATTGAGAGCTGAAAGATCAACCTTAGGATAAATTTATTACTTTCTAGTTTAGATTTATTTTTATACATTTTTCTTACTTTGTAAACATCCAATTTTCTTGATTTTAATTGATGACTAAAGTTGAGAATTCCAAGATATTAGTGTAACAATTTTTCTTTTCATAAATATATACAGAATTCTAGTTTTTAATTAACACCTAAACATTGGAAGACTGCAGATTAGTGTAATGGCATTTTAATTTGTAAACATCCGAGAATTGAAGGAGACTAATTAGTGACTAGAATCTGGAAGGACGAGGATTTAGATTTATTTTCCTGCACTTTAGTTTTAAAATAGCCATTCTTTATTTTTTAAAGGCAAATAGAAAGCTTTTAGATCTGACTTCCTCGTTGGAACGATCCTATGCTAGTGTTACAATCACCGTTGTACGCTTGCAATAGGTTAAGACTGAGCATAATTTTAAGTGCAACCAAGTTTTTGGTGCCGCTGTCGAGGAAGCAGTATCTGAAAGCCAATATTTGTCTTTCAATTTTGTTTCTATTTTCTATTTTTAGTTTTCTTTAATTACTTCTTATTCTTTTGCAAGTTTATTCGAAGCAGTGGATCAAAGCTTCAACACTTCTTCTGACAAACGAAGCTAGAGGCCAAGATTTGTCTTCTCTCTCCCTGCTTTTAAAATAAAAATCAAATAAAATAATATATATATATATATATATAATAATTTTTCTAGTGTATGCATTATACTCGATCTCAAGATTCAGAATTTTTTTAGTGTGACCCAGAAATCGAGAGAACTCTCTTGCGAAACTTAGCTTCTAGCCGACTTTCTAAAAGAGAATCTATAACAATGGCCGAAGACCACCCTATTCACGAGCATTATACCCCAATCATCCTGACCACACCCTCTTGTATAGTTTTACTAGAGGTGGTGGCTGGTCAAAATTTCGAGATCAAGCTTAACACGCTACAAGCCCTACGTACTTTCCAAGGGCTTGATCGAGAAGATCCCTATTAACACCTAAGGGATTTCATAGAACTCTGCACTATGTTGTAACTTTCAGCACTTAATGATGAGGCTATTAAATTACGGTTGTTTTCCTTCTCTCTTAAAGATAGGGCAAAAGCGCAGCTTACGTCACTGCCCACTAGGAGTATTAGCTCTTGGGAGGGGCTGCAAGCCAAATTTTAGCCGAGTACTTTCCGATTGGTAAAACTAATCAAGTTTGCCAAGCAATTCAAGGCTTCAGGCAATTGCCTGGAGAATTATTTCATGAGGGCTGGGAACTCATGAAGGACTTGTTGAGAAAATGTCCTCATCATGAAGTGCCAAACTGGTCGATTGGGCAGAGTTTCTATCAAGGTTTGACTGAGACCAACCGGTCTATGGTTGATGTTGTCAGTGGAGGGGCCTTCATGGCCCAAAATGGACAGTAGTCTTGGAATTTGTTTGAGAAACTGGCTGATAATTCAAAGTAGAAACATACCTTGCTTAAGTTTGACCCTAATGTGATTCGCCACACTCCTCTTGCTAGGGGTGGTCTTTATGATGTTAGCAATGACAAAGTAAAGAAAGAGAGTAACATTGGTGCTAAGGTAGAAGCCCTAGAGCAGAAAATAGCATCACTACTAACTTCTAAGCATAGTACGTTGGACAGACCTACAGCAGCTTGTGCAATTTGCCAGAGCTTAACCCATGTCGTAACTGAGTGTCCAGCTGCGCCATTATACCCGGATGTGGTGGAAAAAGAACAAGTATTGGAATTCCAAAGGAGCGATTACGGGAATGTATATAACCTGTAGTAGAGGAACCACCCAGGTTTCAATTATGGCTCCATGAGTGGAGCGCAACTAGCACCATCTATTGTGCAACCATGATATCCTCCTGCCCAGGTTTTCTACCAAAGGCCACAAATGCCTACTGTGTAGCCACAATATGGGTCACAGAGCAACGGACCCGATGCTACGATTGTCCAGATCCTTCGAGATTTGCAACAACAGTCGCATCTGCATTCTAGAGACTTATCTTAGATTTCTCAGTTCTCTCAAGTAATTCAATCACATACCCAGTCCATCACGAAGTTGGAGGGCTAGATTGGTCAATTAGCTTCGCAGATGACGAAGAGAGAAAATGGCCACATACCAACGCAACCAATTAGTAACTTGAGAGGACAAGCATTTATGGGGGAAACATCTACTCCTACTAATCCAAATTGAGTTCATCAAGGACCCATTGAAGCTACTGACTCATTCGTAGCAAAATCTTGTAAACTATGTGCATTTATTCTTTTGTTTTAATTAGGAAATTTTGTTTAGGAAGTATATTACGATTCAAATCATGGTAAAACACGATCAATCGTAATGTATTCTCGAATGTATACTATTATGTTATAAGCGATCATATGGATTTACGAGCGCTCGTAACCTTTCTTTTCTATGTATATTATTCTTAACGGGCAAATCGTAGTGATTACGATTTGATTCGTATTAGAGTCTATCCCGTCGGAGAATTGTCATCTAGAATCGTAACTTACAATTTTAGGGAACAAGCGAGTCTGGTGACCAGTGCTATCGGTTACCATAGGAGTCGAACCCATTTATTCGTAGAGGAAAGGGACGCGCATTGCATTCATGACCGCCACCTCCCACCTACACAAGCTTAAATGCCTACACCTCAAAATTTATTTCGAAGTGATGTTTTAAACCCTATCCTTTTACCCTATAAAGCCACGTCCCTTCACAAACCCTTCTCATTCCTATCCCATCTTCTTCCTCCGTCTCTAACCGTAATCCCATGGCGGAAAAACCAGACCATGATGAACTCAGTAGAAGACTTGATCCAATTCTTGAGATGCAAAGGGCTGAACTTTTGGCTGCAATAAAGAACTTAGAAAAGTTGAAGTGCCAACGACCCATCCCAAACACTAAATCGTCTACCACAACCCCCCATCACCTTAAACCCAAGCCACAACAACCACCTTTTCCCGAGACCTCACCCTCTTCCACTTCTTAACAATCTCACCATTAAATAGCCCCCCCCCCCCCGAGTGTGAGTTCCTCTACGAAGACGGTAGGTTGAAAATTCCTCCCATCTCCTCCTTGTTCTGCCCCGAAGTGCATGCATTCTCTTCACAGAGTCTTGCAGTTAGGGATATTTGGAAGACAGGGGGTGCAACTCCAGAAAAAGGGAGGACTCTGATGGCGGGAAAATTTTGAAGACCCCGAGGCCAACATCCATCACAAACTTTAGTGCCTAGTTGGTTGTTGCCAGTTTTGTATCAGTCTGTGTCTAGATTTTTCCTAGGTTTCTTCTAAAATGTAATTGGTTCCTTTCTCGCAATTTCTATAAATATTTCTTTCAATATTAATAAAAAATTTCTTTTTCTGTATATTATTTTATTTTATGTTCTTATATTTTCTCTTGGTGATGTTTCTGTGTAGCAATGCCGGATGTGATCTCTCCTAAGTTTGGGGGAGATTATTGATTTTCCTTGCAAATTGTGTGCCCGGTACTTGTTGGCACTATGAATTTTTTTTGTACTCCCTGTTTTATACACAATGAGGACATTATCCTATTTAAGTTTGGAGGTACACAACTTTGTGTATATTATTGTACATATATATATATATATAACAAACAAACAAACAAAATTTTTTGTTTTTTTAAGATTATTTTTAATTTTTAGGTTTGTTTTTGTTTTCTTTTTTTTTTAGTTAACCATTACATGTGAGTGATAATTAGATTAAATACGATTCCATATGCATTACCATCATCTTAGTAGAAGTTTGAGCATTAATGATAGAAGCAGTTAATATTCATGTTTAACCCATATACACACCTGTATCGTAATATAATTTTTGGAACTATACATTGATTTAAATTGCATAATTTAAACTATAGTTTCAAAATCATATACCCAGTGAGCTTGTGGACTTATTTCCTTTCCTTGAGAGAGACTACCATATCCGAATTCAAATTTTCTTGAATTTCTTGACTGTTTTTAATGAAATCTCATACTGATATGTTATTTGAATAAAAATTCTATGATTATGTTAACTATTTTTTCTAGAACAATTTTTTTATATTCATCAAAACAAGATGGCATTCTTGCTAGTAAATTTGAAAATTAATAAAGGCCTTTTTATTCATTTGAGCAACAAAGCGAAAATCCCAAATATTGTACCTCTTGAACCCATAATAGAGCCTAAACCAAATTTCTTTGTACCAAAATTTTATAAACCCTTAACCATATGTACTTGTTGGTACACACTTTTTCTAGGCCCCTTTCAGGTCTCGAAATAAGTGGCCCAATTTGGTCCACGTGGACTCTGGCAGAAAGTGATAGAGTAATAAACTAAGAAATACTAAATGCTGAAAAGAAAGAGGCGAATTCTAAATGGAGAATACCTGGATTGATGCAATCGCCAGCTACAGATATTTCTTGACGCTGCAACACGACACTGATCAGGTGCGGAGATGTGGGCTGAACTCCTTTACTGAATGTTGCCCAGCCAACTTTAGCAGGTATGAGTAGCCTAAAGTCTATCTAGTTTGGTTTCCTATTCCTGTTAGACCTATCTAAAAGGGGAGGGGTTGCCCACTATGCTGAGGAGGATCGGCCCCGTTCCCGAGTACCCTCCGTAAGCTAGCTTGGGCAAATCGGGGTGGCTATGGCTAAAAGTCAGAAGAGGTTAGGGACCTAATCGACTCTAGGCTAAGAATTTGGGTAGGGGTTTCCTAAGGCTCTAAGGCTAAAGGCACTTATTCCTCTAATACTCCTTCGAGAGTCAAGGCTAGCTGGCTAGTACCGCTAGCCTGACGACCTGAGATTCTTAGAGAAGAGTCAACATAATGCAATGCAACCCCTTTCTTTGGGAACCTCAGAGAGAACCTCGAATTTTCTAAGAGAAAGAAGCTCAGAAGAGAGAATTGTAGAAGAGAATTGGTTGAGTTTGGGCGTGGAGTGGGGGTCTTTTTATAGGTATCGGATTAATTACGCGTGTGGGACCATGTATGCAATTAACCAATTGCGCACATAGATCCATGTGTGGAACTGAATTCCGCGCATGTTCCTATGCATGCAATTCGCCTTGAGTTGGTCACTGACTCAAGAATGACCGACTGACTGGTTCAGCCGGTGCCCTAGTCCCAATGTGACTGAAACTAATTATGCGCACGAACCCATGCGCATAATCCAATTATGCGCATAGACCCATGTGCACAATTGAAAATTTTGTGCGGTCATAGAAATTGTAATCCTGGTCCAACTGGGACCAATTACGCGCATTGGTGGATACGTGTAATCGAATTGTGCATAACAAGTGATGCACGTAATCCGGGTCTTAGGTCGGTGCACATGAAGTGTATCCCGGTCCGCTCTGGATCAATTGTGTTCGTGGAAGTATGCATGTAATCAAATTATGTGGGCAATGGTATGTTCGTAATTTAGGAGCTTCCCAGACCATGTCGGGTTCGAGTACGTGGGGTTGAGATTTCAACCCAGAACTCCCCCATACACTATTCGTATAATGTATGAGTCCTGAACGTGGGGTTTTAAGACTTTTAGAGAGGATCGGTTCCTTTCTGGAAGTCATGGGCAAGGTCAAAGGTTGACCGGATAAATTTGTATACTTCGAGAGGGCGAAAATAGGATATCTAAAGATGCCCCTCTTCGGCGCATTCTTTTGGAACAAGAGTGCGTCTAAGAAGTAGACACCCCCTTCCAGGTGCCTTCTCGTTTCTTTGGGAGATCACAAGTGTCAACTAGGGAGCATACATGAATTGCATGGGTTTCTTATCTGTCGGTGCAAGCTAAAAGGGAGCATTCGCAGGCCAGATTGTAGGTGTCGAGGGGTGTATCCTCAACCGTGGGTGCATATCGCATCCCGACGCTTATCATGATCTGGTGCATTTCACAGTCAAACGAAGGAAAATTGACACAAACGAGGTACGGGTGGCGTCGTATGAATGTCTAGAAACAAGGTCAAGTGATCGGATGATAAGATCTAGTGTGATGGCGAAGGCTTTTTCAGATCATGTCAGACCGGGCATGACATTGCTCACACTAACGACACGTCAGGGGTCCCTTTCCATTAGACATTTGTGATTTCTCAAAGTTGAGTATACTTGGTGTTTGGTTTCCTAGGGAAAAGAAAGGATTGGGGGGATGAGAGGTGAAATTTTGTTAGATAGGGGTTTTTGAAAATTAGGGTTTTTAACTTAAGATTAATTCGATAAAAACGGTGAAAATGTGGCTTTTGAGACGTTGCTGAGCAGATCCATCGGTACGGGATTTGGTGACCTGACCTTTGTTTGGTTCCCAAGACGACGATCAATATGTCGGATACTCCGTCTAACCCTCTCGCGAGTACTGATTATTGTCTCTTATGGGAGGACTACAGTAGTTCGAGAATCAGGAGAGTCAGGTTTCTGAAAATGTTTTGACTTAATACTAGCTAACTATATAAGAATATCGAAGAGGTAGGAAATGATACTTACCTAGTTTAATGTCGGCGAGAGGTCTTTATCGTATTTGCGATGGGACCTAATGATTGTCGGCATGATGGGTCATTTGGGGGGTTTGGCATACTATTAATGTCGCAATGGGTCATTGGGCGGGTTTTGATTTTGCTTGCTTCTTCATGATGGGACATTGGCAGTCCTCCTTTTTGGTTGCATGTCATGGTGGATTGTGATGAGACCTGATGGTTATGCAATGGTACATTTCATGTAGGTTTGGCGGTGGGATCATGTCACGACAGGACTTGCCTTCAATATTGACGATGTGGTGGGGCTTTTGTGTTTTCGATGGTACAACGGGTTTGGTTGGTTTAGTTAGGTAATTTGGATGGTGGTGATTATGTGTGTGTTTTGTCATGATGGGATGTGTTATCATGTGTGCTTGTGGGTGCGCGACGAGGCGAGAATGCCTGGAGGAAGACAATTGTTAAGAGGGTTTTACCTATTCTGGGAATGTGCGAAGTCACACAATCGCCCACGTCATTGGGGTTGGTTGAGTTTGTCAGTTGGGACTAATGTGTCTCTTGTTATAATTTTTTTCCATATGAACTCAAAGCCTTCTTGTTGGTGTTCATGTAGTGCCTCTTTGATGCCAGGGATGATTTCCCTTGGTGGCAACAAAATAGATGGATTTGTTTCATTCTCCATTGCATTTTTTTTAATCAACTTCAGTCCGTATATCATCCACTTTCTTGTCGGCTTCGACCTCCTCTTCTTCGAAAGAGAGCTTCGTTGGGAATGGCGGAGTTATATCTTGGCAGGGTATGTCTGGGGGTATCGTTGTTATCTCCATCTCCATCATCAGTGTCATCGTCATTATTCGTGCCGATGGGGGTACTGGTCTCTTCTCAGTTGTTAGTTTCACACTTCTTCTTGGGTATTGATCAATGCTGATGGGATGTTCATTGTGCGCTATCAGTAGTAGAAGCAGTGTACTCATTATCGTCCTTGTGGACTCTGGGAGATGTGTGTTGGGTTTCTAGCTGGTTTCTTCTTTGGGGTGATGGTGGTGTGATGATGGGGTGTGATTTATTCTCTGGCCATGGTGGGACCTTATTTCATGGGTTTATTTGTTATGGGATAGTGAAGGGTTGGCTTTTTTATTCGATGGTTTATATCATCGATTTGATGTTCGTCACTTTTCTATTGCGAGGGGACTATGGGGGATTATTTTCCCCTCTTTTATTTTATTTCTATTCTATTTATTTTCATATTTATTTTTGTTTTATTTCTGCATTCTATTTTTGTTTTATTGTATTTCATTTTTGTATTTGATTTTATTATTTTACTTTATTCTATTTTATTTTCTTTTTCCTATTCGTTTTATTTATTTATTCTGTTCATTCTTATGGGCTATGGTGGGCTAGAGCTTTGGCGAGTCCTGACAGTGTGAGTGATGGGTTGTTTTTATATTTTCGGCCTTTGCTTTGGGCTATTATTATTTTTATTGTTGATTATTTTAAATTTTAAATTATGAGCTGGTGGAATTGCTTTTATCATGGTGGGAGAAGGAATTTCATATGTTTGTTTAAGGTATGAGGTTTTCTTTTTGTTTTGTTCTTTTGTTTATGAGTGTGACACTTGTTAGGGATATGTGAGTTTAGCGAGGTGCTAGCTATCTTGGTGTTATTAGTGCATCTATTTTTTCTGGATTGCTTTTCTAAGGGGGTAAGTGCTTCTTTGTCATTGGTTTATCTTGTTTTGTCACGGATTGTGTTCCTTAGAGGTTTAGGTGTCTCCTTTTGGTTTAAATGGATGGGGGATGCCTATGGGTGAGACACTTGTCTTGTTATGGTTAAAGTGTTGTGGGCTATATATAGGTACCTAGGGGCTTGGGTTTTGAGTGCCTTTATTTTGTTATTTATTTTTAGTTTAATTTGTAAGTAAGTTTATAAATTTGGTGTATTTTTTATTATTTTATTATTTTATTATTTTTTAATGTCTTGTCTTCCATTTTATTTTGTTTCAAGGGTGTTGTGCCCTAATGAGGGTTATGATGATGAATTAACTCATGGGTATTGGAGGTGTTGGCAATGAGAAGTAGCATTAGGGTCAATGTAATGGATCCGTCCCGATGTGCTACTATATTGGGGGAAGAAGTGGAAGAGATAAAGGTGGAGGGCTAGAGGTCTTACAAAGGGAGGGCTGAAAGGTAAAGAAAAGAGATGGGTCATTTTCCCCGGGCTCTTTCCCATTTGCTCCCTGGTTGGCCTCGTTGATTGACCTTCTGTGAACTCCTCTTTGGGGGACCTTCTAGATCGGCCTTCCATAGGTGTATGCCTCGGCCTCGGGTGTCTTTGAGTGTCTTGTTTTGAAAAATTACCCACAAGGTGTTGGCATGCCACCTAGTCATTACTCCTCCTTGGCATCATCATTCGAGCGTGTGATTCTCGAATGTTCTGATTTTAGGTTTCTTGTTTAAGATGTATATCTCGGGGGTATGCCCTCGGTGTAATTTGTAATGATTTTCTTATATTTATGGAAGTGACTTTCTCATCATTTTTTATTCATTATTTTAATGGACTTTTATCACTTTATTTTGAGCCCTACAAATTTTCTTGGCCGGGTTTGGTTTGGTTAATTTTTGGGCTTGTTTTAGCTTGTGGCTCGGTCTCTATAGATGTATATCTAGAGGTAGGTGTTCGTGTACAAGTGGCCATCTTCGGGATGAGTGTGTGTGTACGGGTAAGGGCTTTCTTCCGGTTTTTGGAACGCGTACACTTAAGTTCATAGTGTGTTTAGAGTGGTATGGGTGTACATATGAATTCTTTGTTGTATTGTACTGTTCTATGTATATATATAATTCTATAATTCTATCTCTGGCAGCTACTGGTTCGTATATGTATAATTTTTTATTATAGTTGGGCAATTACGCGTAAGTGTGCCTGCGTGGGATTGAGGGGTCAGTGGATCAATTGCGTGCTGAAAGGTTAGTGTGCAATCCAATTACCAGACGGTGAGTCCGTGACTGGGTAGATGTTTTTGACCCCCGAGGATTGGGTTCGTGTTATTAGGGTGAGGTTTGAGGGCGAGCCCGTGACTGGGTAGATGTTTTAGGACTACCAGACGGTGAGTGTAGAGTTGCTCAGGATCGAGTATCCTCCGAGCAGGTCAAGGTCAGGGTTGATTTGGACCACCTGGTTTATCAACACTTTTGGTGCGGGGTTCATTCCTCCGAGGCGCCATCCAGAGTCTGCGGCTGCGTAAGAGGCGCACGTTGGAGCGATGAGGTTCCGTGAGCCTGTGATGGAGCCGGGAGTGGAGGCGGACCGAGTCATCAGGGCTTTCTTAATGCACTTTTTTGGATCAGTGTTATTTTCTTCCTCTACTCGAGGGTGTGTGACCGGGTTATTTTTGCCGTTACTCTAGGATCTGGACCGGGTTTCTTCATATGCGTGGGGTGCGGTGGCGTTAGCCCACCTTTATGGGCAGTTATTTCGCCGTGCGAGAGGTGTCACCACCATCAACGGTTTCATTCCTTTCCTTCAGGTGAGGTCTTAGATTTATAACTTTTTAGGGTTCGTTTTTTTCTCTTAGAAGTTTTATTAACGTTAATGTCATTTTGCTTTGTCTCTTGTTTAGTTCTGGGCGTATGACCATTTCATCTTTCTACGCCCGAGGGTCCCCTCAGGGACCGAGCCTTCGTTCCCGCCCACATATGTGTGGCGGCGGCTAATGGGAGCTTGCCGGAGGACCACCGACCTCCAGAATGCAAGGTGGCTCTTTGATGACATGCACCTGGGTCATGTTTGTAGTTTTGATTGGTTTGTCCATTTCATTTGGTCTTGTGTTTTTAGTTTTGCTGACATGTTTGCCTTGTTTGTGTTTGGTTACAGATCATTTGGAGGCCCTATGGTGATAATGAGGGCACTGATCAAGTTGTGATAAGGTCTAGTCTGGCATTTTTCAGATGGGACATATGCATCCCCTACTTTGAGAAGGTGGAGTGGATCCTCATGTCGCAAGTTGCATGCCAGTTAGGGCTCCTCCAGGGAGTTCCTCCGGAGCTTCGCCCATGAGTGGCGAAGAAGATGACTGGTCTCCCTGGCCAATTTTTTGAGAAGAAGATGCAGGATCAATATGCAGATTTGATAGCTGGGGAGACCAAGGTGACCTGGGAGCATGATGAGGCGAACCCTCGAGAGTTCTGGAGATGGTTCCAAGAGCTTGGCAGTGGCCGACTCTTTACACGATTTCCCTTCCAGGGGAAGAGTTCTTTTAGTGTTGGCGGACCAAATTCCACTTCGGCATTGAGGGAGAGAGTGACCGCGTTGGAGTAGGGCCATCTCAAACCCGGGGTCCAAGGAGCATTGGAGGCCCTTCACATTGCACTGGAGTGGATGGGGAGCACCCCCCCCCCTCCCCCCCCAGATGAGGAGATGTTGAGGTCTTTGGCGACCTCCATAGCTGATGTCAGGGCAACAGAGGACCATTTGAGGGTCTAGCTGGCGGAGACTTGTTGTGTTTTGTTGAGTTTGTTAGTTTTTTTTAATTGTATTTAGTTTGCTCATCTTGTTTTAGTCAGCTAATATGTCTAAGCATTTCTTTTGGCTGTGAGGGAGAGAGAGGTTGCCCGTCAGGCAACATATATTGAGCTTCTTCGGGGTGACCAGATGGTTGGCTGCGAGGTGTAGGCTAGTCTGTGTTCAGAGTTCTAGTGGCTGGATGTGTCTATTTTTGGTGTTATTTAATCATGAATGTTTTGTGTTTTTGATGTGTTTATTGTTATGTTTACAGAGGGCAGAGTTCGATTTGGCTAGGGTGTCTATCCCGGCCTTCGATCTGTCCTCAGCGGCATCCTCCAGTCTCAAGGACCCAGCAATGGTTCAGCTTCGTGCTGAGTTAGATCATTGGGTGAGTTTGGTGTTTGGGTTGTTTCATTTTATTTATTTTTCTTGATGCTCTTTTCTAATATTTGGTTGGAATGTGTTTAGTGTCAGATTGTTGAGGATCTTCAAGCGAGAGAGGCCACGACTGCCTCGTTGTGTCTAGAGATTCAGGTATAGTATGTGTTTTATTTTATCTATATGTATCATTTTATTTGTTGATGTTATTTGATGTGTTTGATGTTTGTTGTTTGTTTTGTCTTACACAGGTCATCCCTGACTCTGCTCCTAAGGCTCCCCCTCAGGATTCTACTCCTCCCCAGGTATACTTAATTAATCTATGTTTTAAGTTTCATAGTTATGATGTTATCTTATGCATCTTTATTTCTCTTGTAGCAGCCTACGTCTGAGGTTCTTGCTCCGGTGACGCCACCAACCGATCTGATGACCGCCACCACCATTGAGCGCCTTCTCCTGGAGCGGGCTGATCTGGTATATTTTCGATGCTCTTGATTTTCATCTTGTTATGTGTGCATATCTCCTTAGCTTTGCTTCGTGCTTATGTGTAGATGCATGAGTTGGAGAAGTCACGTTTGGAGACGCAGCGCGCCCTTGATCGTCAGGAGGTGCACGAGATTCCTTCTGATGCTATTGATAGACATCTTCAGGATGTGACTTTGGATCTGATGGTCAAGTACAGGACTCAGACGACGGAGTTGGAGAGCACTCAAGCGGTAGCTTGTGCTAAGATGCAGGTGAAGATTGAGCTTTTACTGCATGAGCTAGCGAGAGTGGGAGGGAGAGTGCGAAGGATGTTTGATCACCTTATTAGGTCTGGGTAGAGGGCCATTGGCTCCTTGGTGATATCCATCATACGACCTGTGAGCTCATGAGGGCCTATGTTCAAGGTGATTCGGCTCTCGGTCCCCTATTCGCCTTTGACCCTCTGCGTTCATAGTCTAGGCGGACTTCTAGTCAGGCAAGTGAGGGGGGTTCTGTCACCAGACCTTCTTCCAGGAGGTCTCCGTCCACTCCTCAGGCTTCAGTTGACGCTTCGGTGGACCAGACTCCTGCTCCATGGGTCAATGAGACTGGAGAGAGCGGTGAGAGTCCCTCGCAGAGGCAACGAAGGGAGTAGGATTATATATGTATCTTTTGGCTTTGGTCTTCCTTGTATATTGATCGATTTAGAATGTAACCCTTGCAAGTGCACAAGATCTATTGCAGTATGGCAAGAACAGGGGTGTCGAACCCACAGGGAAACGTGAATTTTTAATTAATTCTTTTAGAGATTTTAAAAACATCCCTAAGGAAGTACCAAAGGGCAGATTCAATTTTACCAAAAACTTAACGCACTTTTCCTAAATGCAGAAAAATAAATTAATCTAAACAATTAATTACTGATAAATCTACGAACAATATTAAAATGAGATCAAGGAATATGCTACCCCAGATTCGTACCCCTTTACTATCATTAAAACCCACAGTTTCATTAAATCATCATTCACACCATCATTCATCTAGAAAAATGACTTGAAATAAAATATGATCATCAATCCGGCATACCCTATCTAAAAACAATGACTCATTAACATTGCGGTATGAGTCATGTAAAAAGCATAAGCGTATCTCATGATATTTAGATCACGACAATCGGCACATAATCGCTCTCTGACCTAGATCACCTGCGAGTCCGGATCTAGCGATTCTGACGTTGATACGCAATCAACGGTCATAACAAAGCATTTAAAATATTTTCAATCACACAAACTTTGAGCAAAACGATTCCATGATAACAATAATAGATCGGTATTAATCATAAACATGGGTACTTATCTGGGATCGCATCTTCCCGATCTCTTCGATTTAACTTGGTGTTTGATCTCCTTTTCTTTCAAAGTCATTCCTCTTTATTTCTTCCAAAAGATATTTGCAATTGTTTTCCTAAATACAATCTATGAATTTCTCGGAGAAAAATAATGCAAATCCTAGGTACAATCTACCTGAATAAACCCTAGAAGAAGGAGAGAAGAAGACTTGAAAAGATGAAGAAAATATTCCCCAAAGTGAAGAGCCCTAAAACTAAAAAGAAAGAATGAATAATATTCTAATTGCAAAAAATAATAATCCCCTAAGAAACTCGTGGCTTCCTTTTATAATAGCCTAACCTAATACCTCTCTCGATTGACATCTAAGAGTAATTTTCGTGAATTCCCGCCTAGCTTTGCATCAGATACTGCCTCGGTATTTTGCTCATAATTTTCTGTACCGAACTCGGATTGAGGTGATTCTTGAAGCGTTGGAAAGCTGACGACGAGCTCTACAACTTTTATGTTTTAGCAATTTCCTGAATCTGACGTCTTGAAGGTCCAAATTGAGCTGCAAGTCGCACTAAGTTCTCAATGACCCAAAATAGCAGTGTTTTGACATTATTTTCGGGATTCTTGGGCTGTTTTAGAAACTTGACCAGTATTTACCTGAAACACTTCAAATCTAGCAAATCTCATCAGATAGCCTTCATCGGACGGCTAAATATAGGAATTTAGGGGTGAAATATCATCATATTTCACTACTCATCACACCCCCAAACCTACACTTTGCTAGTCCTCGAGCAAAGAGAATGATAGAAATATAAAGCAAATCAAACTAACATCCTAAAATTTAAATGCCACTTTCGTAGGGAACACGATTGCACTTAGCATGTGCAACAAGCCTTTAAACCCATAGGTGATCCCTAGTGGAGGAGTTGTGTCTCCTGAGGGTTTGCAGTGAAGTTACCCACAAACTTCCAAAAATTTCAAACCATCGGTAAAATTTAGTTTTCAAAACATGATTTTTTTTTTTTTTAACATATGTACTATTCAAAAAAACAAAAATCATTAATTGCTTCAGTATGTGAATCATCAATCTCAAATATTAAAGTCATGTCAATCATGCTAGTATCCATTCAAATTAATTTAATGCTCAAATTGTTAGATAATTCATTCATTCATGCCTAAACGTGAAGTGTGTGCATACCAAAACCAAGATTCATCCATCTCAGAACTAGTCCAAACGGAAAACCATCGGATCTGTTGTCTCGACTCAATCCTCACTTTAGGTATACTCTCAAAATAAAATCACTCCGATGATGGGTAAGTTTTCGCACACATGTGAGAGATCAATACAAAGCAAATGAAAAAGTCTCACATGATAAATGAAACACGATGCCAATCAATGAACAAAAATAAATCTCATAAGAACAGATACTTGTATATCCTAAGCATGTCATATCAAGTGTCATAAGTATTATATATTGACTCTCCACAAGACAGTTACCAATGCAAGATCGGATCATGAAGGTCTTTTGTAGGGTTGTAATGGGGCTCAGGTAAGGGTAAGAAAGAAAGGGAATTGTGATTCAAAATTTCTGAGAAATTGGAAAAGGAACTAACTTCTGATTTTTTTTTTTTTTTTTTTTCTAATTTCTCACCATTTTTTTTTTCTTTTCAATATTTTTCTTTTCTCATTCTTTCTTCTCTTTTGAATTTCCTTTTCTTGAAGCACCTCATTTTTCATTCCTTTTTTTTTTTTTTTTTTTTTCTTTTTCTCTCCCCTTTTTTTCTTTTTATATTTGCCATACACTCTCAGTAAACACCATAACTCATTATCTCTCCACTTACTCTCTTTTCGCTCATTTTATCCCTCGCTCCTAATTTCTAAATAAGAAGGGTAAAGCTAAATTTTCGAAATTGTGAAGGGTTAAAGGTTAACGTGGCTTATCAAAGAATGTATAAGGGTAAATTTTTCTATAGGCTCAAAGGGTACTAAAGGATAAATTTATATGAGGTGGGGCATTTTAAGCACAAAGCGAGCCAAAGATGGCCTTCAATCATTTCCTTAAAAGATGGTAACCTTGCCTATTTGTCTTGAGTAGATATACGATGCGTTCTAACACAATAATATGAATTTGATATCATGCAAAGTCACAAGCCAAAATAAAATGTATGAGATTATGCAAGATAATTCAGATTCAAAGAAAACTCCGAGTTTATATATTCACTCATCAATGACGGAAATTAGCTCTAAAGCTTACGGGTTTAGTCTCCACTAAGAACCTAAGATTCAACGTTCAAAATAGTTCATCGATTTCTAAGTCTTAGCTTGGTATAAGTGCAAAATTCTAAGCACAATTTGAGTCATCCACAAATTATCACATTAAGCTTCATCATCCTAGATACAAGTATTCAAAATATGACATCAATATTCTCAAAATTAAATTCACATGCATCATCAACTAAAGTTTGAAAACTATTGCAAAGTAAATCATGTATGATGGTTCCAAATAAATAATTTTTTTTTTTTTTTTTTTTCAAAGAAAATCAAAAATAAGTGATGAAAGATAGATAATCATACATACCCCCAAACCTAAAAATGACAATGTCCTCATTGTTTGCAATAAGTAGGCACCCCCAAACCTGTTGAAAAGTACCTCAACACAAAGATCAGGTGCAGAGAATATGGGCATCAAATTAGAACATGACCAAAAATAGATTGAAGGTAATGTGGCTACACTAATTTGGAAATTAAAAATAACCTAAACTAAACTAAAAACTAATATTCTAGAACTAAACATACGAAAAGAAAGATAAATCCTAAATCCTAAACTAAACACATGTGTCCAACTCTAAATAAAACACCTTTGGGTTGCCTCCCGAGAGCGAGTTTAAGTGTCTCTCGACCTCTTCATTGATCAAGAATCTGGATCACTAAGGTGCATTGCCGCAATCTTAAACTGGGTCATCGGCTCGAAACCTTTGGTTTGAGTCTTTGCCCATTCACTTTGAAAACTCGATTGTCCTGAAGGCTTTGAATTTCAATTGCACGTGCTCACTAATGGAAACAACACAAGCGGGCCTTCCCATCTAGATTTCAATTTCGAGGATGAAGCTTAAGTCGGAATTGAATAACCAAACTTTTGGCCAACATGAAACTCCTTAGAAATTAATTGATCGTGCAACTTTTGTACCTTTCCTTGTACATCTTTGAATTTTCATCGCATCGTGGCGTAACTCTTCTAATTCACTCAAGCGTAACCTTGATTCGACCCTGCGCTTGCATATCGAAATTAAATCGTTTGATCGCAGAATGCCTTATGCTCCAATTCGGCGGGAAGATGACATGCCTTCCCGTAGACAATTCTGAAGGGAGACATTCCAATCGGTGTCTTGAATGCAGTACGATAGGCCCACAAAGCATCAGATAGCCGGTTTGACCAATCTCTTCTATCCGGTCGTACCGTCTTTTCTAGAATTCGCTTGATTTCCCGGTTAGACACTTCCACCTGACCACTAGTCTGTGGATGGTACGGCGTAGCGACTTTGTGAGTGACGTCGTACTTCTTCATTAAAGTGGCAAAATGGCTATTGCAAAAATGCTACCCGCCATCACTGATGATTGCTCTTGGGATCCCGAATCGGTTAAACACATGTTCTCTCAGAAATTTGACCACAACCTTGTGATCATTTGATCGGGTTGCCACAGCTTCAATCCATTTGGAGACATAGTCAACAGCCACCAGAATATATGAATACCCAAAGGATGGTGGAAAAGGACCCATAAAGTCAATCCCCCAAACATCGAAAATTTCAACAATCAGAATTGGATTAAGGGGCATCATATTTCGTCGTGAAATATTGCCAAGTCAAGACACCGCTGGCATTCCTTGCGATTGAGCACGAAGATTGAGGGCCGAGAGAATCCGCTTTGAAGGATTTTCTGTGCGGTCTTCTGTCCTCCGAAATGGCCTCCACAGGCCCCAGCATGGCAAAAATTTAGGACGCTTAGTTGCTCGTCTTCTGGCACGCATCTCCTAATGATCTGATCCGAGCAGAATTTAAACAAATATGGTTCATCCCAGAAATAGTATTTTATTTGGGAGAAAAAGAGATTCTTATCATTCTTACCCAACTCGGGAATTCGCCAATGACGGATAATTCACGATGTTAGCAAACCACGGAACTTTTGCACCAGCTACATCAATTGCCATCAAATGTTCATCCGGAAATGTGTCACGGATGGTCTCAGGTATAGATGATTCTTCAGGCAGAATTCTAGACAGATGATCAGCCACAACGTTCTCAACCCCCTTTTTATCTTTAATCTCAAAGTTGAATTCGAGAAGCGTGATCCAACGGATCAGCCTTTGGTTTCGCATCCTTCTTTGCTAAAAGATATTTCAAAGCGAGTGGTGCAGAAAGACCACTATTTTCGATCCAAGCAAATAGGAACGGAATTTGTCCAGAGCATACACCACAGCTAATAATTCCTTCTCGGTGGTGGTGTAATTCAGTTGGGCATCAATTAATGTCTTGCTAGCATAATAAATTACGTGAGGTAATTTATTCACCCTTTGCCCTAAGACAGCTCCGATCGCATAATCAGATGCATCACACATGAGTTCGAAGGGTAAAGAATAATCCGGTTGGATTATTGGTGCATTTGATAAGAGTTCACGCAATTTTAGGAATGCCTTTATGCAATCCTCATCAAAATCAAAAGGAACATCTTTGCTGCAAAGTGCACAATGGTTTAGCCACCTTGCTAAAATCCTTAATGAATCTTCTATAAAATCCGGATGCCCCAAAAATGATCGAATTTGTCGAACACTTTTAGGAGGTGGTAAATTTGCAATTGAGTCGACCTTCGCCTTATCAACTTCAATTGCCTTCGTTGAAACAATATGCCCCAACACAATTCCTTGTTGAACCATAAAATGGCTCTTTTCCCAGCTGAGAACAAGTTTGGAATCTACACAACGTTGCAACACCTGTGAAAGATGATTCAAACAAGAATTAAATGTTTTTCCAAAAACCGAGAAGTCGTCCATGAAAACTTCGATGAATTTGTCAATCATGTCCGGGCATATGGCCAACATACATCGTTGAAAACGTGGCGAGCATTACATAAGCGAATGGCATCCTTCGATATGCAAACGCACCATATGGACACGTGAATGTTGTCTTCTCTTGATCACCGAAAACGGGCACTTGATTGTATCCCGAATAACCATCAAGAAAGCAATAAAACTCTTGCCCATTAACTTCTCAAGAATTTGATCAATGAGCGGAAGGGAAAATGATCTTTTACGGTGGTCGTGTTCAATTTTCGATAATCAATGCACACGCCATCCAGTAGTTTCACGAGTCGGCACCAATTCTCCCTCCGTAGCTTCTTTCACTGTAATTCCAGACTTTTTCGGAACGATTTGTACTGGACTAACCCATTCACTATCAGAGATCGGATAGATGATTCCAGCATCGAGGAGTTTAATGATTTCCTTTAAAAGCGACTTCTTGCATGTTCGGATTAAGTCGCCTGTGGTTCCCTCGATGGTTTACTCTCATCCTCCGGATGTATTTTATGCATACATACCTTGATGGGTCAATCCCTTGAGATCGCCTAAGGTCCATCCGATGGCCTCCTTGTGCTCTTTCAAAGACCTTCAACAAATCATTCTCTTGTTCTTCCGATAATGTGGATGAAATTATCACCGAAGTGTTTCGAGGTCCCGTAAAAGCATATTTGAGGGACTTAGGCAATTGTTTCAATTCCACGCTTGGTGGTCGCTCAATTGATGGAGTCAAGACATCCTTTACCTCGATGTAGTGGTTCTACCTTAGTCACAACTTCACATAAGTTATCATCTTGACATGATGAATTTGACTTTTCTCTCTGCTTCCTTTCAAGCCCTTTGTCCTCATAGATGGCTAACAGCGATTTCAAATTCCTCTTTGGTGAGCATTGATGGTAATGCTTCATCCACCACTTTCCATCGATCGATGTAAAACATTCGACCTCATCCTCATTAGGGAAATGGTTCATCGCATGGAATATGTTAAGCGACTTTCATGTTTCCAAAAGAAACGTCCATGACTCTGTCGACAATTAATGCAAGCGTTGGCGAGAAACTGGACGCCCAAGAATAATTGGGACTTGATTGATTTGATTTCGCGGTGGTTCCATGTCTAAGACAACGAAGTCCTTTGGAAAGACAAACTTGTCTATTCCAACCAAAAAATCCTCGATAACACCCCTCGGTCTTCTTTCTGCTCTATCTGCCAGTTGGAGTGTGACCCTCGTGGGTTTCAATTCACCCAATCCGAGTTTCTACATTGAGTATGGGATCGATTAACACTTGCTCCCAAATCCAATAACGCCTTTCCAATTGGTTGCCCACCAATGACACATGGAACAGTTGGGACTCTGTGGTCTTTCGGTTTCTGGGGTTTCCAATCGAATATCGAACTGACTTGATTTGTTAGGAACACTTTCCTTGAAGCGTGCGTCCGTGGCTTACTCTTCCGAGTGCACAAATCTTTGAAAACTTGGCGTACTGGACTTGTTTGATTGTTTCAAGTAATGGAAGATTTATCTTTACTTGCTTGAATGTTTCAAAATTTCTTCCATTTTGTGGTCCCTTTCCCATTCTAGATGGAGGAGTTAGGCATTGAGGGAATGGTGCCTTTGGGACATAAGGTGCATTCCATTTCGATTCTTTTTCACGTCCTTGTTGGACGGTTGAAGGAAACTCTTCCTCTATTACTTTTTCTTTTCCTCTCTTCCTTGCTCTTGCACTTTTCTTATCTCGCTCTTTGTCTCTTTCTTTCTCTTTTCCTTTTCCTTTCTCCTTTCTTTTCTCGATTCTTTTCCTCTATTGCTTCTCTTTCTTCATCGCCTTCTCTGAGCATTTCCACTTGATTATGAACCTCTCGTCCACTTCTCAAAGACCGTAATTTTCAACCTGTTGACTATTCGATGGTCCCGCTTGGATGGTGCTTGGCCTCGAGGATTATTGATGGGTTGGTGGGAGCCTACCTTCCTCTCACGACTCATTGATTGGCCAATTGATCGACTTGGTCCATTATCATCTCGAAAAGATTGCATGCTTCGCATAAGCTTTTCTTCGCATCGTAATCTTCAATCGCATGAGATTGATTAAGATTCTGATTGAAATTCTGATTTTTTCGGTAGTCAGAATTTGGATGATAATACAGAGCATTCTACTGGAAATTGGAATTCTGCTGGAAATTAGAATTCTTGGAAATTTGTGGACGAAAATTGTGTTGAAAATTTGGTTGAAAAGGTTGTTGTCCACCCATTGTGTTGGCTCTATGTTCTTTGGTTTACTGGCTTTGGTTCGATTCACCCCATCCTAAGTTGGGGTGATTTTTCCATTCCGGATTGTAGGTATTGGAGTACATGTTTCTACCTATTGATAAGATTGAGTCACATTTACCGCTCTTGAGGATTAGGTTCATCGGGGAAGAATGACAAGGTAGTAGGGCACTCATTAGCCATATGACGGTGGTCACAAATTGAACACACTTGGGGGTGAGGAGCTTTAGCTTGCTTGGTAGCGACTAACAACATGTTCATCTGTTTGACAAATGACATGTCAAACTTTGTTGAGAGATCTCGAGGCATTATTGTTGACATCGCATACAATCCGTCTTTTGTCAACACATGAGATTTAGGTGCCAGTTCAAGTTGGTTGCCCGATGTCTCACTTTGTATCAAGTTTGATATAACTTTTCAAACAATGCCCACAATTAAATCGACTTCTTTTCGTGGCACAAGATCCACCACAAGATGCATCAACCATGCGTCTCTCTTGAGAATCATCCATTGTAAAACTTTGGACTTGTTGCCACCTTGGAACTTGATGATTTGGGCAACTTCATCAATTCCTTAAACGCTCCCAACATTCATGGAATGTTTTCAGAGGTTGTTGGGAAAGAATGGATCTTCCGACGCAATTCAATGGCCTTAGTCATGGGAAAATATTTTTAAGGAACCTGGCGATGCACCGCCTTCAACTCTCGAATAGATTGTGGTTCTAAGGAATAGAACCATGTTTTTGCCTTTATCTCTTAAAGAGAACGGAAAGAGCCTGAGCTTCGCTATCTCATCGTGACATTGTGGACTCAACATTTTGCATACCCTGAATTCATTTAAGTGAACGTGATTTTCATTTGCTAACCCATGGAAAATTGGTAGCATTTGAATCATTGCTGATTTGAATTCATAGTGGTTCCCTGGAATGGGAGCATGCATAATACATTCCTGATCCTCGTAAAAACCAGGATCGTTATAATACTCCAGTGTTCTAGGGCCCTCATCAAAATTATTGTTCCTATTATTTCCATTATTGACATTCCCATTGTTGTTATTCTCATCTCTCTCTTGCCTTTGGTCTGCCATGGTCTCAGTTTGTTGATATTGATTCCTCTGGACTCTTCGATTCTCTCTACAAGCTCTTTCGATCTCAAGATTAAACGGTAGCAGATGTGGGTGATGAGAACGAGTAAAGCTCATACACCAACACTCACAAACAGGGTTGAAGAATCCACAACAAACCCACAAAATTCTGCTTCAAACGATTTAAACAAAGATGATAAACAGTAGCCAATATCAGCAGGAAAGATTTCTTCTTTTTTTTTTTTTTTTTTTTTTTTTTTTTTTTTAATTAAAATTCAAATTTAAATTAATTTTTTTTTATTCAAATTAAAATTTAAATTAATTAATTAATTAATTAAATTTTTTTTTTTTTTTTTTTTTTTAAATTCAAATTAAAATTAAAATTCGAATTTAAATTAATTAAATTTTTTCTTTTTTTTTTTTTTTTTTTTTTTTTTTTTTTTTTTAAATTCGAATTAAATTTTTAAATTTTTTTTTTTAATTTTAATTTTTTTTTTTTTTTTTTATTAAATTCGAAAATTAAAAATTAAAATTGAAAATCCTATAAAATCTTTCCTAAAAGAGAAAAATAAGGAGAAGAATGAAAGATTCCTAAAAATCCTAAAACAAAAGTCCCACAAAAGTTAATGACTAAATTTAGAAAATCCTAAAAATATCTAAAAGAGGAAAATAAGGAAAAAGAGTCCTACCAAATCTAAAATAAGAAGTCCTAAAAATCTCTACTTCCTAAATTTCCTAAGGAAGGTATCCTAAAAATCTAAACTTCCTAAAAAGACTCCACAAAATCTTATCAAAGAGAGAAAAATAAGGGAAATAAATTTTAATAATTATTATTTTTTTTTATTTTTTTTAAACACTCAAAACAGAAAAATCCCTATCCGAATTAATCAAAATTTCACTTGATTTCCCGTAAAAAACTTGATCGATTTAGTATGTAACCCTTGCAAGTGCACAAGATCTATTGCAGAATGGCAAGTACAGGGTTGTCGTACCCACAGGGAAACGTGAATATTAATTAATTCTTTTAGAGATTTTAAAAACATCCCTAAGGAAGTACCAAAGGCGATTCAATTTTACCAAAACTTAACGCACTTTTCCTAAATGCGTAAAAATAAATTAATCTAAACAATTAATTCTTGATAAATCTAACAATATTAAAATGAGATCAAGGAATATACTACCCCAGTTATTGCACCTTTTCTATCATTAAAACCCACGGTTTAAATCATCATTCACACCATCATACATCTAGATAAATGACTTGAAATAAAATATGATCATCAAACCGGCAAACCCTATCTAAAAACAATGACTCAGCCTAACATTGCGGTATGAGACATGTAAAAAGCATAGCGTATCTCATGATATTTAGATCACGACAATCAAGACATAATCGCTCTACTAGATCACTGCGTGTCCGGATCTAGCGATTACGGCCGTTAATCTGATCAACGGTCATAACAAAGCATTTAAAATATTTTCAATCACACAAACTTTGAGCAAAACGATTCCATGATAACAATAATAGATCATGCGGTATTAATCATAAACATGGGTACTTATCTCGGGGATCGCATCTTCCCGATCTCTTGATTTGAATCATCTTTGGTGTTTGATCACCTGTTTCTGTCAAAGTCAGTCCTCTTAGATTTCTTCCAAAAGATATTTGCAATTGTTTTTCCTAAATACAATCTATGAATTTCTCAGAGAAAAATAATGCAAATCCTAGGTACAATCTACCCTGAATAAACCCTAGAAGGAGAGAAGAAGACTTGAAAAGATGAAGAAAATATTCCCCCAAAGTGAAGAGCCCTAAAAACTAAAAAGAAAGAATGAATAATATTCTAATTGCAAAAAATAATAATCCCCCTAAGAAACTCGTGGCTTACCTTTTTATAATAGCCTAACCCTAATACCTCTCTCGATTGACATCTAAGAGTAATTTTCGTGAATTCCCGCCTAGCTTTGCATCAGATACTGCCTCGGTATTTTGCTCATAATTTTCTGTACCGAACTCGGATTGAGGTGATTCTTGAAGCGTTGGAAAGCTGACGACGAGCTCTACAACTTTTATGTTTTAGCAATTTCCTGAATCTGACGTCTTGAAGGTCCAAATTGAGCTGCAAGTCGCACTAAGTTCTCAATGACCCAAAATAGCAGTGTTTTGACATTATTTTCGGGATTCTTGGGCTGTTTTAGAAACTTGGACTGTATTTACCTGAAACACTTCAAATCTAGCAAATCTCATCAGATAGCCTTCATCGGACGGCTAAATATAGGTATTTAGGGGTGAAATATCATCATATTTCACTACTCATCATATATACAGGGGGTATGCCCTCGGTGATTCATGTAAATTTTTTTTGATATATATGTGGATTTCTTTGTTCAGATGTACCTCGTTTTGCTCTTCTTCTTCACCTTGTCCTTTAAACTTTAGTTGATTGGTCAGGTGTTGTCATCTGTTATCGAGGACTTGGATGCCCCGTAGCAGTTGAAGGCTACTTATGTCTGCACATGGAGATGAAATCATTAGTAATTTTTATTTTTCCCCTTGCTGGTTGTCAAGGGGGGTAGTATCTCAAACTGAAGTTTGGTAATAAGAGAAGTATGTATATTTATTTTATTTTTTTTTTGTAAGAAAGAGGATAATAAAGTAACAGGGAAAGCAAAAAGTACTGAAAAAAAATCCTAAAAAAATGCTCTAGTGTAGGAGTGTGATAGGATACGTAGTATGGTGTCTTTGGCGGTCTTCCTCTAGCGATGACCTTATTGTTATGCATCCAACTACGAACAAGCAAGGATCCTGATGTGATTCCTTTTCTGACTAAAAAATATGCCTCAGTGTTGAGTTGCAATGGAGCTTTTCTAGGTTTTGTAAGCACTTGGGATTATGAAGAGCCATGTGTGTGTTTGGTGAGTTAATTTTGAATAAAATTCCCTGATAATGTCTTGTCGCATCAGAAGGGGACGCTTGGTTATATCAGTTGTATACCGGATTTTACCTTTGATAGTGGTCATCGGATCCCGTAGTCTTGGTAGGAGGGGTGAGCAGTAGATGGTGGGTGATCGCATCATTAGTCATTCACGAGTTTTCAGTTTTATTTATGAAAATATCTTAAGAAGAGTTCTGACTCATCCTCCAAAAGTAAAACAAGGGGGTGAAAAAGGGGTAAGCCTCAATAATGTAGGGAATAGTTTCCTACTTGACAATTTTTAAAGGGATGGGCAACAACCTTCTTCTTGGGTGTTTGGGGTGCCATAATTGAGCACTTCGTCATGTTTCGGTACCATCAAAGTCTCACATTCTATGGTTAGCAGGAGCTTGTCCTCCTCCCACCACCTTACGACGATATCTAGTAGTGTAAAGACACGGGGATGCCTTCGCAGTTTGCTTATACTTTCCTAATAAGATGGCCAAGAATGTCATCACAATTTGCTTATGCTTCCCTGAGCTCATTGACTTGTTCACTCATCGTATTGCTCTCACTCAATTATGCTTCTATTCTTTCTTTTCTGACCTCTCATTTTTGTTTGTCTTGTGAAGCATATATGTATATTTTTTGAAAGCAGTCCTGCCAATCGAGAGAATGGTGAGTTTTGATTGAGCCTAACATCTTCATTTTTATGATCTAACATCTCCTCCAATGGCAGGAAAAGGGGCGAGAATCTGGTGTTGCCTATGCTTTTAAAAGAAATTGGGCATTCCACTAGTCCTTTCAATCAAATTGCCTGAATAAGAAGATGGAAGATTTCAAAAGATATGCTAAAAAATAATGACGTACAACTAGTGAATGACTTGTGATGACTACCAGGGCGATAGATATAAGTGTCTATGTCTGACTACGGGACACAATGGTCACGATGCTAAGGGTAAGATTTTCTCAAGTACATGGCATTCCACGTGTTAGAAAGCGCCTCCCCATTTTGGTTCACTAGTCTGTATGCATTCCTAAGGTATGTGGCTGCTATAACATATGGTCCCTCCAAGTTTGGCTTCAGTTTTCCGTTCAGGTGCGCATGCATAGAGGTCATGATTTTCTTCAAGACAAACTCTCCAATTTCAAAAGTTCGCTCGAGGACCTTCTTGTCATAGGCTCTAGCCACTCTCATTTACTATACTTGTGCATGATCAGCTGCTCTTAGACGCATTTCATCGAGTTGCTCTAGCTGGGTAAGCAGAGTGACCCTCCTTTCATCTATGGATAACTTATCATCAAGCTAGACTTGTAGAGATGGTACTTATATTTCGTAAGGTAGAATTACTTCCATCCCATACGTGAGGAGGTAAGGAGTTTGGCCAGTAGCCATGCGGATAGAGATCCTATAGCCCAGAGTGCTTTTGTTAATCGATCGGGGCAGTCGGCTCCATTGCTTATTTCCACTATTTAGTTCAGTATTTGGATCAGATTTCTCTTCGTGGCCTCTGCTTGTCCATTCCCTTGAGGGTAGAAAGGTGATGAGTGCTATAGGTCGATGTCGTATCTCTTGCACAGTCTCTTTGTCTTTTCAGCGATGAATTGCGGTCTGCTGTTTGTGACGAACATTCTGGGAACTCCAAACGTCATGATGATTTTTCGAATGATAAACTTTACAAGTGTTGAAGCGATAATTTTGATATAGGACTTAGCTTTCGCCCATTTGGTGTAATATTTGATCGCGGTGAGGATGAAGGCGTACTTGTGCATGTTCCCAACTGTGTCTATGAAGGTTCCAATAATGTCGAAGACCCACATTGAGAACGGCCATGGCGAGGCCATGGGGTTTGGCAAAACGGATGGGGTTTTGATGAGTGCAGCATGCTCTTGACATTGCTTGCAGCCTTGAACGTAGACGAGGCAATCCCTCATCATTGTAGGCCAATTGTAGCCTTGTCGTATAATCTTCTCAAAGAGTTTTTGGCTTCCAGCGTGGGCACCTCAAGCACTAGCATGTGCTTAGTGAATTATGTATTGTCCTTCGGCCTCTGTGATGCACCGTAGGAAGACTCCCTTAGTGAAGGCTTCCTTATACAATACCTTTCCTACGATGCAGTATCTAGCACATCAGTTTCGCATTGTTTTTCGTTCGATGTTGGTCGCATGGGGAGGGATGTGTCGATATTTCAAAAAGTTCTAGATGTCATAGTACCATGGTTGTCCATCATCGGTCGGTGATTGTTGGAGCCTGAAGGTCGCAATAGTAGCCTCTTTCTTCGCGGGTCTTCCTGTAGCGGATGCTTCTTTGTTCTTTATGTTCTTCGGGAGAACTGGCAGCTCTGGCTTGACTTTCCATGACACCTCATGTGCAGGAACGCTAAGTTTCTCGATGATAAACAACTTGGTGCTTTACTCGATTGGTATTTATATGACTAAGGCTAGCGTGGCGAGGGAGTCTACCAACTCGTTCTCTAATCTCAGGACATGAGTGAACAAAATCCTCTCAAACTTCTTTATCAGGAACTAAGCAGTTTCCAAATATGCCATCAGTCTTCTTTCTTTCGTCTTCCATTCTCCAATGACTTGTGATATCACAAGCTTGGAGTCGTTGATGGTCTTCAATTGCTTGATTCCTAGTTGTAAGGTTGCTCATAATCTGAAAATGAAGGCTTCGTATTCCACGACATTGTTAGTGACTGTGAAATCAAGTTGGAATGCTTTAGGTATGAAGACTCCTTCTAGGCTTAATAAGATTATCCCGATGCCTTTTCCCTTCTGATTGAGAGCCTCTTCGAAGTATAAGGTTCATGAAGTTTTATCGGGTTCTTCTTCTTAAACTGAGAGCAAGTCTTCATCGGGGAAGTTAGCAGGTACTGGCTCATTGCCTAGGAGTGGAAGATTAGTGAGGTAATCGGCGATCGCCTATCCTTTGATTGAATTTTGTGTGACGTAGGTGACGTGAAACTCCTATAGTAGCATATGCCATGGAGCGATTTTTCCGAATGTGGCTGGCTTCTCGAATATGTACTTCAGAGGATCCATGCGACAAGTACCATTATCTTGTAAGCTCCAAAGTAGTGTCATAGTTTTGTTGAAGCCCATACTAGTGTTAGGCAAGTCTTCTCTATTGCGGTGTACTTCTGTTCGTACTCAACCATTGTTCTACTGAGGTAGTAGATGGCCTTCTCCTTCTTCCCGTCTTCATCGTGCTATCCCATATTAATTCCCATTACTTTATCATTGGCTGAGACATATAGAATCAGAGGTCTTTCAGGAACTGGTGGCAATAGTATTAGAGGGTTAAGAAGATACTTTTTTATGTTGTTGAAGGCTTGCTGACACTGGTCATCTCATATGTACTCGACTCCTCCTTTAAGTAGTCTGTAGAAAGGGTCGTATCGGTCTGAATGCTAGGAGATAAATCTCCTGATGAATTGTAGTCTTCCTATCAGGCCTCGTAATTCTTTGATATTACTGGGAGGTGGCATCTCAAGAATGGCTTGGACTTTCACCGAATCGACTTCGATCCCATGCTTTTTGACTATGAATCCTAGTAGTTTTTCGAAGGTAATCCCGAATACACATTTCTTTGGATTCATTTTTAGTTGATACTTCTTGGATGGTTCTAGCACCAGTTGGAGCGCTTTAGCATATCCTGTGCGGGTTTGTGACTTCACTAATATATCGTTGACATAGACTTCTACACACTTGTGTATCATGTCGTGAAATATAGCCATCATTGCGTATTGATAAGTGACACCTGCGTTCTTCAGGCCGAAGGGCATGACGACGTAGTAGTAAGTTCCCCACGATGTAGTGAACAAAGTCTTCTCTTGGTCAGATTCTGCTAAGTTGATTTGGTTATATTTGGAGAAGCCATCCATGAAAGACAACATCTCATGTCCGACAGAATTATCGACCAGAGTGTCGATGTGAGGTAGATGGAAGTCGTCTTTTGAGCATGCCTGGTTAAGGTTTCGAAAGTCAATGCATACTTGCACTCTGCCATTTTTTTAATAACTGTGACATCTTTGTTGAGGTGCAGATCGAGGCTATTCACCCTCCTCTCAAAGTCGTAGAGAATCTCGTTAGGTATAATTAATGGCTTATTTTTTCGTTGAGATGCCCTATGCTCTCATGAGGGAGACACAGTAAGGTTGCATTGAGTGGGATCAAGGGGCAGCTCTCTAGTTTCAAAAGTAATGACACAACTTTACGCAGGTATATAAGTTGATTCCTCCTTAAGTTCGTTGGCATAACCCTCACTCATAGCCTTAAGAGAGAAGTCTCTTTGATGGTCGATAAATGGTTCTGGGATGAAGGGCTCCCTCTCTTTCTCAAAATTTCTAATTTTTTTGAGTTTTGTATTTTAAATTTTTAGGTTTTTTGGGGTTTTCTATTTTTTGAGTTTTTGATAATATATGATCGGGATTTTATCGTACTAAGTTTTAACTTAATGCAAGCACACAACAAAAATTGCAGCACTATTATAGGATCGTTCCCACGAGGAAAGAGTTTATTCTGGAGTAATTTTGTTTATTTAAAAACTTGTATTTATCTTTTAAGATCCTAAACTACTGGAGAAATATAAATAAAGAATGGGTTGTTTAAACTAATTGTGGAAAATAAATCTAAATCCTCCTTCTAGATTATGGTCGTCAATCACAATCCTTCAGATCTCGGATATTTATAAAATAGAATACCGTTACACTGTATCTCAATCCTCTAGGATTTGGTTGTCAATTAAAAGCTAGAATTCCTTAACATAGATTTAATCTAATCAATAATCTTCCTAAAATTTGAGCGTCAATCAATGTAACGACCCTAAAAAATCTAAAACATACTCGACTGCTTTGGTATACGTGCCTGGCATAGAAAATGAGATAAATTGAAAAAAAAAAAAAATAATAATATATATATATATATATATTAATATCAATATTATTAATCTATACATTGTAAAACCATAGGTCACTTGTGACACAATATGAGATCCGATTGGATCCTTGGTAGAATATGATACGTGTGAGTGGAGTGTATGTGCTCAACACCGAAATTTAAACTTAGGAAGGAGAAATATCCTAGATATTTCCATTAGTTAGCTTATAAGAGAAGGTTAGAGAATACCACATCTCTCTTCCTTACTCTGAAAATTTTCCTTGCAAGCTAATGCTAGAGAACCCTCTGCGAAAACCAGGGCTCGAGAAACCCTAGATTACGGATCTTCTAAATTAGAACATGAAGGAATCGACAAGTGTACGCCGAATCTATTTGGGAAGGCAAAACACATCTGTGTTTTGACATGGTGATACACCTCTAGTTCATCAAAGAGCTCAAATCGGTAAACTCTTAAATTTTGAATCCGAAACCCACTTTGAGCCGAAGATGCCATAAACCAAAGAAGCAGCCATCAAAGAGGTGAGTTATTATGGAATTTTAGTAAGTTTTTGATGCTATAAAATATGTGTATATGTATGCTTGTATAATTCGTTGAAAATCATAATGATTCATGGAAGAAATAGGTTAAAATCAACGAACCTCATTAATGATAGAAACTGTCATTTCTAATCGATCAAATTATAATCCGATCGATCAAATTTGGGATTTGATCGATCGAATTATATGAACCCCTTATAGAATAGGAGGGTGATTTTGAGGAAGTTGATGCCTGATAAATTTGATCGATCAAATCAAATTTGGAACTGATCGATCAAACTATAAAGTGATCTATCAAGTGGTAATCTGATCGATCAAAATGAGAAATTGATTGATCAAACTGTGAGATTGATTGATCATTTTTATGAGATTGATCAATCATTTTTGAAAAATGATCGATTGAATTATATGAATGCCTTATAGAACAGGAGGTCTGAAATTGAGATTTTGACTTTGAAATCCGATCGATCAAACTTGAGGATTGATCGATCAAATTGAGGATTCGATTGATCAAATAGGGAAGTTGATCGATCGAATTCCTCTGTTCTATATGTGATATAAAATGGGATATGATCGATCAAATTGAATAAATAATCGATCGAATAGTGAATCCGATCGATCAAATAAGGGAGTTGATTGATCAGATTCCCCTTTTCTGTCTATGTTGGACTATGGGATTTGATCGATTAAAGGAAGTGATTGATCGATCAGATGGTGAATCTGATCGATCAAATATGGAAGTTGATCGATCGAATTCTCCTATTTTGCCTGTTTTGATTTTATGAGGAAAACAGGGCTGGACTTTGTACCAGTTATTATTCTGACATCTCCAATATTTAGTACACTGTAAGTATGGTCTAGGTCAAGACTGAGACACTTTAAAAAGCTTTAGATTTGCTTAGAAAGATCTGATTTAAGGTAGGGGAAATTCAACTTAACTTATATCTGATTATGACTGCATGGTCTCATAGCATCTGTATTCTTACTTCTATTTTAAAAGCATGCCTTGCATTTAAATAAAAGCTATGTTATCTCTGATTCCTGTTATCTAATCTCCGCTATCCGATTCTCGATGTTGTGTTATATGTATTGGTTTAAAGTTCATGTGACGAATCCCCCTGACGTGGCAGGATATTCATGACCGACACGGCGGGATATCCGTGTATCTGATTTGTAAACCCTCTGGCATAAGTTGCTCTCCTTTAGAGAGGCTTGATGTAAATATCTGAAATTATTCATTGAACGACAATGGTCAAGGTTATCCATCGACAAATATCTGGCTACCACGTGCTATATTCACGGGAGTTATTTGAGTATAGAATTTAAGTCACTAAATACTGTATGCACATCTGATCATTTCTGTCTGCATTCTCTGATTTGACCATCTATTATGAGCTATATTCTACAAACCATATTTTACATTTTAGATGTAATTTAATTGAGTTTCTTCTATTGAGTTTAGATGGTTAGCTCACCTCTGATTCTATATCATAGGTTTTAAGGCTAGGGCTCTCGGTACAAAGAGTGACCCGGATTATCAGCCTGAGACTGAGGCTGAGGCTGAGGAGGACATTGATATCCCAGCTGACGAGTTCTATCAGTAGCTTGGGTATTTTAGTTTGATATTTTGGGATCTGTACTTATGTATTTTGGATAATCTGTGTGCCTGGTGGCCACTATTCTATATTAATTACTATAGATGTTTTACTTATAGTTTTATACATTCTATAGGAACCACTATTGGGAACTATTGTTTTGGGTGATGGATGTCCATCACCAGTGATTCTTTTTTGTTCCTTTTTGAAGATATATATTCTTTTGTTATATATATTATTTTGTTTCCTTTCTTTTTATTTAGAACCTTATATGATGACTCGATCTGTCACTTTAGATAGTGTCTGCTCATAAGAGCAGACACTCTTTGATTTTTTCTGGGGATCATCAAGATATATGATCCTGATGACACGGGTTTTTGGGTGTAAAAATTCAGGCTATCACAGTTGGTATCGGAGCATAAGACTTTAGGTCGAACCATAGGAATGATAGGGTTGATTACTTTTACAATCTGCGTACTGATCAATGTTATTGTTTTTATAATGATAGACCAGTATTATAGCTCCACGATTCAGAGGATGTGACAGAGAAGGATTCGTGTGGAAGAAATAGATGAGGGCATTGGTCCTTTACGTGGAGCAGGGTTTGTTTCTGTTTCTAATGTTGTTCCCTTAGGAACAGGAAGAGGTGGTGGTGATGGAAGAATGGAGCTAAGTGTTGGAAGCTTTGGCTGCCAACATGGCTCAACAGATCACTGCGATGAATCAACAAGCAACGAGACCACTTTATCAACCCAGAGGTTTTGCCAAGTTTAGGAGAATGAGATCTCCGAACTTCTCAGGTCAAATAGATCCGATTGAGGCTAAGGGTTGGATAGAAGAGATGGAGAAAGTCTTTGAGGTGCTTCAATGCACTGATGTTGAGAAGGTGCGTTGGGCAACCTTCAAGCTAGATGGTGAGGTCGGGCCTTGGTGGAAATCAATATCGAGACATCGTGAACAAGAATTCCCCAATATCCCTTGGACATGGGCTGAGTTTGTTAAAATATTCAATGGTAAGTATTTTCCCAAAATCATGAGACATTGGTGGGAAGTAAAATTTATTAAGTTGGAACAAGGAGCTATGACAGTGCGCGAGTATAGTGCTGAGTTTGATAAATTATCAAGATTTACTCTGCAACATGTAGCCACCGAGTTGATGCAAGCTCGAAAATTTTAACTTGGCTTGAGGCCAAACCTACAGAAAGAAGTGGCCTTATGGGAGTTGGAGACATGCGGGTGTTATGTCTAAGGCTCTCATTTCTGAAATAGATAATTAAAAGCAATATGCATGGAGAGATAGGCAAAACAAGGAGAGGTCATTTCAGGGACAATCTAATGACCCTGATCAGTCAAAGAAGAGGGCTAGGTTCTCAAGACCTTCTAGATACCCTACTCACTGTAGATCAGCAGTATCTTCAGGACCGAGTTCTTATCAAAGGTCAATGGTACCTGTGTCATCCAGACCATTCAGATCTTCTAGATCTTCTGCTAGTGGAGCTTCTATTGCATAGGGATCTTCTCGGGTCTCTTTCTTTACTCCGGCTCCATCATGTGCAAAGTGTGCGAAATCACACAAAACAAAGGACTACAGGAGAGATACGGGAGCTTGCTTCAGGTGTGGCAAGATGGGCCACATGATTAGAAATTGTCCTGAGGAGAGCAAGGAAAGTAAGGAGAGGGCTGGATAGGTATCCACTCAGAAATCTTCTCGACCTATTATTCAAGGTCGAGCTTATGCCGTCACAACAACTAATGCCCTAACATCAAATGACGTCATTCAAGGTATCATTACGCTTTAAGAGTTAAATTGATTCATTGATATTCATATGTTGTAGCATGTTTTGATGATTTTAGGTATAGGAATATTAGTGACTGATGTATACTTAACCTTGTATGTTTTAATATACAAATAAAAGGTACCCTTATCATGCATCGTAAAGGTGACGTGAGTCAAGCAAATGCACGTGTATTGATAAATCTCGGGTCTAGTCATTCATTTATCACTCCTTCATTCTCTAAAAAGTTAGGCATTGTTCCTAAAACCCTTGACTTTATATTGGCTATATTCGTCCCTACGGGAAGCTCAATAAGCACAGATACAACATGTCAATCAGTTATCATGATGATTGAGGATCACGAAATAATGACCAATATGATTACTTTGAATATGGAAAGGGTTTGACGTGATCCTTGGAATGGATTGACTGTCAGCGTACCATGCAAGTGTGGATTGTATTCGGAAGATTGTGACCTTCCGACCTTTAAAGAGAAAGTTCTTTCACTTTTGTGGAATTAAATACAAAGTCGCACCATTCATTATAGCTATCCGAGCGGACCGTATGATAAAGAATGGATGCTGTGGATATCTTACTTACTTGCAAGATCATCAGGAGAAGAAAAGAGACATCGCTCTTATCACAGTTGCATGTGAATATCCAGATGTTTTTCCTATGGAATTACTCGGATTGCCACCTGATCGAGAGATTGAATTCACAATCGAGTTAGCACAGGGTACTGAACCATTGTCAAAGGCTCCGTACAGAATGGCACCTACTGAGTTAAAGGAACTGAAGGATCAACTTCAAGAGCTGTTGGACAAACTTGATAAACTTATAAGGTCCATCCCAACGACTTTGTAGTTTTCTCGGGAATAGCTTTAATCTCGAGTTAAACAGCCAAACTTGTTGGCCAAGCTCAAAACTCTTTCGTAGAATATGTTTATCATGGAATGCTTTTGTTTTAGACTTATAAATTCAAGCGTTCTTATAGGCATCATTACGAATCTCCTCTAACTCATTAAGTTCGAGTTTTTGTTGTTCACCAGATGTGGACAACTCAAAATTTAATACCTTGATGACCCATAGCGCTTTGTGCTTTAATTCCCCAGGTAGGTGATAGGCTTTTCCGTATATCAGCCGGTAAATCGACATGTCAATGAGTGTTTTATAGGCTACTCTATATGCCCACAAGGCATCATGCAATCTTAAGAACCAATCTTTCCTATTAGGGCGAATTGTTCTCTCCAATATTTTCTTTATTTCTTGGTTAGAAACCTCCACTTGCCCGCTAGTTTACGGGTGATAGGGGGTTGCGATTTTATGAGTAACACCATATTTCTTGAGAAGACTCTCAAAATATCTATTACAAAAATGACTTCCTCCATCACTTATGATAGCTCCTGGAGTTCCAAACCGTGAGAATATGTTATACTTGATATAAGATAATACCACATTATGATCATTTGTTTTTGTAGTTGATGCTTCAATCCACTTTGAAACATAGTCAACAACCACAAGCATATACATAAATCCGAAGAAAGGTAGAAATAGGCCCATAAAGTCTATGCCCCATACATCAAAGGGCTCTATGACAAAGATGGGTTGGAGGGGCATCATGTTCCTACCGGTAATAGTCCCAGCTTTTTAACACTAGTCATAGGTCAGACAAAAGTTCTGGGCATCCTTGAATAATGATGGCCAGTAAAATCCTAATAGCAATACTTTAGCAACCGTTTTCTTCTCACCAAAATGGTCCCCACAAGCATAAGTGTGACAAAATTGTAGAATATTATGGGTGTCGCCATTGGAAACGGATTTCCTAATTATTTGGTCTGGGCATATTTTAAATAAATTTGTATCCTCTCAAATATAATATTTAACATTAGAAAAGAAAGTATACCTGTCTTGTTTAGACCAGGTCGGGGGAATCTTACCTATGGCCAAATAATTTACAATATTGGCATACCATGACACTACAGTTTGGATGGCAAAAAAGTTGCTCATTCGGAAAGGTATCGTGCAGAGACTCTTTGCTGATTTTTTCTGGCAACTCTATCCTGAACAAGTGATCTGCCACTACATTCTCTACTCGCTTTTTGTCTTTGATCTCGAAGTTGAATTCCTGCAAAAGTAGGTTCCATCTAATTAGCTATGGCTTGGCGTCCTTTTTTGACAATAAATACTTTAATGCATAATGGTCAAAGAAGATGACGATCTTTGATCCCAATAGGTACTGTCAGAATTTGTCTAATGTAAACACTACAACAAGAAGTTCTTTCTCCGTGGTGGAATAATTCACTTGGGCCTCAATCAAGGTTTGGCTTGGGTAATAAATCACGTGAGGAATCTTGCCTTTTCGTTGACCAAGAACTACACCTATCGTGAAATCAAAAGCGTCACACATTACCTCAAAAGGTAGGAAGTAGTCTGGAGGCTGAATGATTAGTGTTGATGAAAGAAGTGCACGTAACTTATTAAATGAATCAAGGCAGGCATCATTAAAGTCAAAGGGGACATCGTTCGCTAATGGGTGGCACAGAGGCTTTGAGATTTTTGAGAAATCCTTAATAAAGCGACGATAGAAGCCAGCATGGCCAAGGAAAGATCGTATCTACTGTACCAAGATTGGTGGAGGCAGATTTGCTATTATATCGATTTTGGCCCTATCTACTTATATTCCTCTTTTAGAAATGATGTGCCCAAGGACTATGCCTTCTTGGACCATGAAATGACTCTTCTCCCAACTTAACACTAAATTAGTCTCCTCACATCTCTCTAGGATGAGGGCAAGGTGATCAAGACAAGAATCAACAGTTTGGCCGAATACTAAAATATCATCCATGAATACTTCCAGAAACTTGTCTATCATATCGAAAAAGATGGCCATCATGCATCTTTAGAATGTTGCTGGAGCATTGCATAACCCAAAGGGCATGCGGCGATATGCGAATATGCCAAATGGACAAGTGAAGGTAGTCTTTTCCTAATCTTTTGGGTATACCAGAACTTGATTATACCCTAACTATCCGTCTAGAAAGTAAAAATATTCTTGACCCGCAAGTTTTTCCAAGATTTAGTCAAGAAACGGCAATGGGAAGTGATCCTTACAAGTCATTGAATTCAGCTTCTGATAGTCAATACATACACGCTATCCTGTGATTTCTCATAATGGAACCAACTCATCGATTGTATTTTCTTTCACAGAAATCTCATATTTCTTTGGGACCACTTGAATGGGCCACTCACAATCAGAAATCGGGTAAATAGTACCTGTGTCTAGTAGCTTCACGATTTCTTTTTGGACAACCTCCCTCATATTTGGATTTAGCTTTCGCTGACTTTCGCGAAAAGTCTTGGCAATGTCCTCCAGATAAATGCGATGCATGCATATTGAGGGAGCAAGCCATTTAAGTTCAGCGACAGTCCACCCTATTGCACGCTTATACTTTATAAGTGTGGCCAACAACTTACTCTCCTGGTCTATAGTAAGAGTAGAAGAAATGATTACCGGGAGAGTCTACCCAAGAAAGGCACACTTTAAGGTGTCAGGAAGTGGTTTCAGATCCAAGGTAGGTGCCTTTTCAATAGATGGTTACAGTGGTTCGTTGGACGTGGTGGGTAGCGATTCTATCCACGGCTTCCAAGTCTTTGCTTAGGAATCATGGGAAGAGGTGTCCAGTAGATAAGTCACCTCCTCTGATTGTTGCTCAAACTCCCCCAAGTTTGTATAGCATAGTGCAGTTTCAAGCGCATTCTTGGATAAAACTAGAGGCAATTCTTCTTTTACTGGTTCTTCAATTTCATCTATACCGAAGCATTCCTCATCATCGATTGAAGCCATATGGTTGGCTACTGAGAAGACATTTAGTTGAATTCGCGTATCTCCAAAAGAAACTTCCATCATACCGGTTTTACAGTTTAGGGATTTCAAACTTGGTTCCATGTCTAATACTAAAAAGTCGACAGGAAAAACAAACATATCAACTCCAACCATGACATCTTCAATGATTTCAACTAGCCTTCATTAAGATCTATCGACTAACTGAAGAGTCACCGATGTAGGCCTCATATTTCCTAGTCCCAGTTTCTCATATACGAAGTATGGCAACAGATTCACCTCCCAGATCCAGAAGTTCTTTATTGATTGCATGGTTAGCTGTGATACATGGAACTGTGGGCATTCCGGGGTCCTTAAGCTTGGGTGGAGTTCTGGCTTTCAAGATTGAGCTTACTTGCTCTATCAAGAAGATCTTTTGCAAGATATTGTTTCGCCTCTTCCTCTTCTGCGTGCACATCTCTTTCAAAAAGCGTGCGTAGGCTAGAACTTGCTTTATGGCCTCTAAAAGAGGCAAGTTAATCTTCACCTCTTTAAAGATTTCAGTAATTTCTTCTAATTTTTCAATAGTTTTATCAAAAGGGGACGGTGCATTGAAGGCATTCAAAAATGGTAACTTAGGTACATAAGGTACTTCCGTTATAGGGTTAGGTGCACTATCTTTATTATTATCTCTTTTTTTTCATTTTCTAATTTTTTTTCTTTTTCTGGCAGTGGGACTTCTTCTATGGCCTCATTCTCTTTTTCCTCGATGTCAGGGACGACTATTGGTGTAGGCATCGCTACCCTATTGTCAACAATTCTGTCACTTCTTGGGATTTGAACAACTTGAATTTGTTCTATGGAAAGTGGTGTTTTTCCCTCATGAAATTTTACTCCCAAGTTGTTCACTTATTATGAACGCGCTATATTGCTTTCTCTTTCCACCCATTGCGTAGCTAGGTGCCCTATTTGGGTTTCAAGGTTTGTAATGGAGTGAGTGCAAGAGTATATGTCTTGAGAGATTTGTGCAAGCTAAGATAACTCTCTAGATCGTTGATGCGCCTGTTGTTGCAGATCTTGGAGGATCTGGATAATAGTTGCATCATCAACCCCACTTTGAGGAATAGGCCGTTGTTCAGAAGATTGATATGAGGCATAAGACTGTTGGAAAGTCTAAGGATATTGTGGATATATAAGGTAGTTCTTGTTGAGTTACCCTTGGGAATCCATAATTATTTCCCCACCGAGGGTTACCCCATTGAGATACAAAGACTTGCTTGTTTCTGTTACGACTCAGTAAAAGGGGGTAGTCAGGTATTCCATTAGGACATAGGTTGAATTATTACTTAGCCAACATGGTCCATCATGGCCTTGCATATTTATTTATTTACTTATTATTATTATTTTTTTTTAATCTGATTTTTATTTTAGAAAGCAGGGAGAGAAAACAAATCTGAGCCTCTAGCTTCTCTTGTCAGAAGAAATGTTGAAACCTTTGATTCACTGCTTTGAAAAAACCTGCAAAAGATTAAGAAGTGATTAAAGAAAAATAAAAATATAAAGAAAAATAAAAATAAAAATAAAATCAAGAATAAAATCTGCTTTCCCCGGCAACGGCGCAAAAAACTTGATCGAGCTTTTATCGTAGTAAGTCTTAACCTATTGCAAGCACATAGCGGAAATTATAGCACTAATATAGGATTGTTCCCATGACAAAAGAGTTTATTCTGGAGTAACTTTGTTTGTTTAAAATTTTGTATTTGTCTTTGATGAGTAGTGAATTATGATGATATTTCACCCCTAGATACCTACATTTAGCTATCCGATGAAGGCTATCTGATAAGAATTATTAGATTTGAAGTGTTTCAGGTAAATACAAGCCAAGTACAGAAAACAGCCCAAGAATTCTGAAAATAATGTCAAAACACTGTAACTTTGGGTCATCGAGAACTTGGTGTGACTTGCAGATCAATGTGGACCTTCAAGACGGTCGAATTATGAAATTATCAAAACAAAATAGTTGTAGAGATTTCTGTCAACTTTTCAACGGCGTAAGAATCGCCTCAATCCGAGTTCGGGACAGAAAGTTATAGCCAAAATACCGAAGCAGTATCTGATGCAAAGTTTGGCAGAAATTCACGAAAATCTGGGAGGTCGATGCATCGACCCTATTGGGTCGATTAATCGACCCTAAATTTTCGAGTTGGAACAGCTTTGTGGCTGGAAAACTTCGGCTCTATTTAAAGCAGATCAAACACTTCGAGAAAACGAGGAATTAGAGATAGATAATTAGAGAGGAATTAGAGATAGGAATTAGAGAGAGGAATTAGAGATAGATAATTAGAGAGTTAGTTTTGGCTTTTCTTTTTTTAGAGTTTTTTTGAGGAGAATTTTTTAGAGGATTATTATTCATTATTATTATTTTTAGTTTTAGACTCCTCTTGGCATCTTTTCAAGAGTTCTTCTTTCTCCTTCTTCTAGGGTTCCATCTTGGTAGATTGTACCTAGGATTTGCATTGTTTTTCCTTTACATTCATGAAAGCATAGATTGTATTTAGGAAAAGGCATTGTAAACAAAAATCTTTGGGAGAAATGAAAAGAGGAATGGCTTTGAATGAACAAGGAGATCATACACCAAAGATGAGCGGCTAAATCAGTAGATCGGGGAAGATGCGATCCCCAGATAAGTACCCATATTTATGATTAATACCATAGTCTATTATGTCATCATGAAATCGTTTTGCTTAAAGCTTGTGTTATTGAAAATATATTGAATGCTTTGTTATGACCGTTGATTGCGCGTATCAACGGCTATAATCGCTAGATCTGGACCTGTAGACTGATCTAGGCTGTAGAGCGATTATGTGTTTACTGTTGTGATCTAAACATCATGAGATACACTATGCTTCTTACATGACTCATACCGCAATGATAGGCTGAGTCATTGTTTTTAGATAGGGTATGCCGGATTGATGATCATATTTTATTACGAATCATCTCTATAGACGAATGATAGTGTGAATGATGCTTTAATGAAACTGTAGGTTTTAATGGTAGAAAAGGGATACAAATCTGGGGTAGCATATTCCTTGATCTCATTTAATTATTATTTTAGATTCTTCGGTAATTAGTTGTTTAGATTAATTTATTTTTCTGCATTTAGGAAAAGGGTGATAAATTTTGGTAAAGTTGAATCTGCCCTTTGGTACTTCCTTAGGGACGTTTTTAAATCTCTAAAAGAATTAATTAAAATTTACATTTTCCTGTGGGTTCGACACCTTTATTCTTGTCATACTGCAATAGATCTTGTGCACTTGCAAGGGTTACATTTAAAATCGATCAGTCTTTTAAGATCCTAAACAACTGGAGAAATATAAATAAAGAATGGGTTGTTTAAACTAATTGCAAAAAATAAATCTAATCCTCCTCCTTTCAGATTATGGTCATCAATCACAATCCTTCAGATCTCGGATATTTACAAAATAGAATATCATTACATCGTATCTCATTCCTCTAGGATTTGGGCATTAATCAAAATCTAGAATTCCTTAACACAGATTTAATCTAATCAACAATCTTCCTAAAATTTGGGCATCAATCAAACTTAAGAAACTTTTAGATGTTTACAAAGCTGTAAAGTGCAGGAAAATAAATCTGAACTAGAAAGCAATAAAAAAGATCTTTCATCCCTCAGTTGCAGGCATCAATTTCTTCTGAGAAATTACAGATACTCTTCTCTAATCTTCCAGCTCCCGATCACAATCGTCAATTGCTCTCGAGAAACCTTGGATATTTAAACTACTCTACTCTACTTTTGATCGAAAGAAAACTCAACCTCAGTCATCAATTGATGCTGAGAGTTCCTTCGATCACTCTACTCCTATGCTGAGCCTTCTTACTTGTAGATCATAAGAGGTCGGTTTACATTATTCTATCTCTAATAAAAGAAAACTTATAAATAAAAGATTCTTAATATAACTCTACTTCTAATCCTAGTTCTTCCTTGCTCTGATTGATGGATGCATGTCAGATTTTCTCCTTTATTTTAGCCACGGAGATCTTCTGAGTTCTTTTGCCAATCTTCTCTGATCTGTAAGTTGCCAGTTTTCTAATCCAAGAGATCTTCTAATTCTGTGCATGGCGGTATAGACTTCACGTGATCAGCAGCATGAGCTTTATTTCGTACAATCGTGTGCACGATTGTTCTTCTTTTTATATGATTTTTGATCTATTGAACGCTCGAGATCTTACTTTTGTTCTTCCAGTCGTAGCTTTTTCGTGTGTTCGTGAATCCCGATTTCTCTTTTCTTCTTTCTTTCTTGCTCGCTCGAGATTTATGTTCGTTCGACATTCCTCTTTCTTACTCATTGACTAGTTCTTCGTTCGAGTGGATCGTTTCTTTGTATGATTGTAATTCTTGCTGCTTTTTGAGTTCATTTTGGCAAAGATTAACACTTCGACTCTAATCTGCTCATTAATCTAAATATCTGCACATAGCATCTCATTAGTAACAAACTAAGGTCTAGCATCACTAAGTTAAGGGTGGTAAAGTGGTATATTTTGTGACTGATCAATAGGTTTGATACAGGGTTGATAATAGGGAGTGTGACAACAGCTGGAGTCGTTCGTGTAAGCCTTCAGATGATGTGGATTCATTCTGAATTTGGTATTTTTTTTTTGTCCTCATCTGGTGCAACTTTCTTGATAAACGATGAAGTTAGCGCTCTGATTGATGGTTTAGCTTCTTCAATTGTGAGGTTTGCTTGTTCTTCAAAGAATATCTAGAAGTTATATACTTCCTCGGGTGGGTCTGACTGACTGCCTTCTAGACTTGTAAGTTCTTCTTATCGTGGTTCATGATCTCTCAGTATGAAGGCGCATACTCGGTAGTAGGGCTGGTATGGCTGATTGATGCAGGGGTATCCCCATGGGCACTGCCATCTTGTAAACATCTGCTCAAAATCTGCATCGTTGTCAGGGTCAAAATCTTTGTGTCGGGATCAACCCTCGTTCTTTGAAGGTCCTCACCGAGTTGTTCTGCAATTTCAAGAGCAGGGAGATATAACCGGTAATCCTCGTCGTCGCTTGGCATTGGATGCCATTCTTCCTCTAAGGATTTCCAGAAAATTTGAATTGGCGGTGACTCAGACGATCAGGGGCTGTCGAGTGTGAGCTCTTCTTCTACTTCTATGGTTGCGATGTGGAAGTCCACTTCGTCCGTCAACTCCCAATCTTCTATGAGTGGCTTAGGCTTCGAAAGCTTTTTCTTTTCTATGATAGAGGGTTGTTTGGTCCCGAATAGTGGTCTGAATCCATCGAGTGATTTATCTATATCGTCATTCTGGTTCAGAGGATTTAAAAGAAAAGGTAGAGACAGAGAGAATCGATGCTCTTTTAAAAGAAGCTGAGCTTAAACTACTAGTAAACTAACCCCAGAAGCAGTTCCAGATGTTTCTACAGATGTGGTGTCAAACTCCGAGTTTGAATCTTCTAATAGCCACACCGCACTACTTGCCTTACCTGGTCCTCCTTCAACACTGGTACCATATCCACCATCACAAAAGTGAGTAAAATTTACATAACTTCACAAGCCTCACAGGTATGATCATTTTATATTTTTATTTTGTATGCCAGTGATAGTGTGTCTAGATTTTTCCTAGGATTATTTCTTTTAATGTAATTAGTTTTTAATTTCAATCGATAGTTTTCTTTCCTTTTCATTGTAAATATTCCATGAATATATGAAATTTTCTTTTGACTAACTTTCTAATGTAGTTAATGTTTCTTTCATATTTTTGATCATTGATATTCTGAGAATAAGCTGAGGGTATTTTCTCTCAAGTTTGGGGGAAAATATATATTTGGTGACAGATTTTTCCCGGTACATTCACAGCCTAATCGGTAATTTGTGGTAAAAGAATGAAAAATGGTAAAAAGACGATTTCTGAAAGAAAAAAAATAATTCTAAAGTAAAAAGCTTTCGAAGAGAAAAAAAATTGTAAATAGACGATTCTAGATCAAGGGATGTAGAATGAGATTTTACAAAAACAAGAATTAGTAAATGGGAAGAAGTTATCCAACTTTTTGGATACTGACTGAATAGAAAACAAGAGAAGATAGAGAAAGAAAATTTGAATTCTCATAAATATTTTGAATCCTATTGACCTTTCTTTGAAAACCTCTTAACCCAAAGCCCCATTAAAAGTTGAAGGAAAGACTTTTTTTATTTGTGATTTACAAAAGCATAAGCCTAGTAGAGATGAGAATAATAGATACTATGGATTGCACAGGAAATCATGTGAATAGAATAGATTATCTTTCCGTGAGATTTAAATTTTTTTCAATTATCCTTTGAATAATTCTGAAAATATATCATACTGAGAGAACCCAAAATTTCAAAAATTATTTTGAGAGTATGCCAAAAAGTGAGTTTTTGGATGAAAATATTTTCTAAATCTATAGTTTAGAAAAAATTATGAAGAATAAACTGCTCACTGGTACGCACACACTCCATTCTTTACATAATCAAAATTGTTGAGTTCTGATCAAGGATAACTGCTAGGATGGAAAGAGGTGGTTGATGGAAATATATACTTTTAAACAATCATAACAACCATGTGATGATTAAGCTAATTAGTGTACAAAATTAGTTTAGATTTTTAACCTTTTGTTTTCTTTTTATTTTGAATTTTTTTTGAAAAATCCAAAAATATTTGAAGTTTGTAGGTAACTTCACTGAAAACCTTAAGGAGACTACAACTCCTCCACTAGGGATAACCTAGGGGTTTAAATGCTTATTGCATATACTAAATGCAATCGTGCTCCCTACAAAAGTGGCATTTAAATTCTTAGTTTAAGATATTTTATTTTTCCTTGTTTGCTAGAGACTAGCAAAGCTTAAGTTCGGGGGTGTGATCAGTCACACAATTTACCAATTTACCACCCTTAACTTAGTATTGCTAGACCTCAGTTGGCTACTAATAAGTTAACTATGTATAGATATTAAGAAAAATCAGTAAAAGAACATCAAAGTGTTAATCTTCATCATAATAAACTCAAAAAGCAGTAAGAAAGACGATTGAGCGTGCAAGACGATTGAGCGTGAAAGACGATTCGCTATCTGCTTTAAAGCGAGAAAATCATAAAAGATGATTGAACGTAGTTAAAGAAGAGACAAAAAGTAAGAAATCGTAATTTACGATTATTCAGAATAGCGATAAAAAGAGAAACAGTGATCTTTCACAAATAAAGAATCATCATGAGAGTGAAAGAAGAGAAAATTGTGATTTACGATTTTCTAGCAGAAGAGAACAATCGTGACTTACGATTTTACAGAGTGAAAGCTTGTTGGTGCTGTTGATCTCGTGAACTTACACCGCCATGAATATAATTAGAAGAATCCTTGAATTAGAAGACTGTAAATCACGGATCTGAGAAGATTGAGAAGAAGACTCTTAGAAGGACTCTATTGCTGAAATTAAGGAGAAATTCCATAGCGCATCAACTATCCAATGCAAGGAAAGATAGGATTAGAATTAGAATTCTATTAGGATACTTTTATTTTAATAGTTTCTTTTAGTAACAACTATCCAATGCAAGGAAAGATAGGATTAGAATTAGAATTCTATTAGGATACTTTTATTTTAATAGTTTCTTTTAGTAGAATTAGATCAATGTAAACCGACCCTTAAGATCTATAAATAAGTGGCTCGGCACATAGGAAAATCTATCGAAGAATATCTAAAAAAAAATTGACAATTGAGGTTGGATTTTCTTTCGATCATTAGTTTATATATCCAAGGTTCGTCGATCGCAATTGACGAATGGGATTGAGGGTTAGAAGATTAGTGTAGATATTTGTAGTTTCTCAGAAGCAATTGACGACTGCAGTTGAGGGTTGAAAGATATATTTTATTTGCTTTCTAGTTTAAATTTATTTTTATATAATTTACTTCTTTGTAAATATCTTCGAATTTTAATTTGAATTGATGACTTAGGTCGAGATTTGTAGATTAGTGTAACTGTTTTTATTTTTCATCTTCAATTTTCTAGAGTTTGATTAATGCCCAAATTTTTAGTAGATTGTTGATTAGATTAAATTTGTATTGATAGGATTCTAGTTTTGATTGACGACCAATTCTAAGAAACTTGATATATAGTATAATGGTAATTTAATTTCATAAATATCCGAGACTTGAAGAATTGTGATTGACGACCATAATCTGGAAAGAGGATTTAGATTTATTTTCAGCAAATTAGTTAAAAACCCATTCTTTTATTCATATTTCTCAAGTAGTTTAGAACCTTAAAGATAGATATAAATTTTTTACATAAAATTAATATACAGAATAAACACTTCCTCATGGGAACGATCCTATACTAGCTCTACAATTTCCATTGTGCGCTTGTAATAGGTTAAGACTTAATTAGACACATATTAGAGTCGAACATCTACTTCTTTCCCGTTGGGACAGTATCCCACAACAGTGTGTTTACGGACCTTCTTTGGAACAACAGGGCCTAATCGCCCTTGCTTATTCTTGCTGAGTTCTGTATATGGGATGTATCCTTGTTGATACATGAGATCCCAGCATTTTGTCACGGTTGGGATTACGTCGTACATTCGTGCAAGGTAAAGATCAACTTCTCTCTTCGTGAACTTCCGTTGAGGGACCCGTGGAGACCATGAGGGTTCACTTCTGCTATAGATGTGCTGTCAAAGTCTTTCATTCTCTTGATGTGGCCAGTGAAGAGTACTGAATCGTGGGCTGTCGGGATGCTCGTAGCGTAATCAGTATCCATATTCTGAAAGGGGGCATCAGCATATACCCTGATGATAGTGTCCTCGTGGGGAAACTTAACGCATTGGTCGTATGTTGATGCGATGACTTTCATTGATTCTAGCCACTTCCTCCCTAGAATTAAATTGTAACTACTGGAGGAATCAAATACACGGAATGTGACATCCTTGGTAACCGGTCTTAGGTGGACTTGAAGCTTAATAGTTCCTTTGCGATGAGGGATAAGGATGACAGTCAAACGTCCTGTTCTGTATACTCGAGGATCTTGAGTGTCATCATTGAACATATATTTAGTCCTACGCCTGTGTTGACTAATCTATGCGGTACCGAGAACCCTCTGATATCACCATTAAGTATATTGGGGTTGAACTTTCTCACAGTGATTCTTTTGGCATCTTAGCGTCGCTGAAGGTGAGTGTTGGTGGTTGCACCATGACTGAAGTTATTTCATGCAGTTAGTCCAGAGTGGTGTCCTCGTCTACATGGCCCCCTCTAGTACCTTCATTAGGAGTTTGTAGTGCCGTGGTGACTTCTTGATGAGCTTGAGTATCGATATCTAGGCCGAAACTTTCTCAAGGTGTTGTAGGAGATCGTACTCATGGTCTGACTCTAGTGTTGGCTCTTTATCGGGCCTGTGTGCTTTGTTTGCAGCTGGCTGAGGTGGCTAAGGCACCAGAACTGGGGGTGGAGGAATCACATGAGGCGGGGGAGGCAGGTTCGCTTCTCTATCTCTTGTTATCCTCTCCTGAGGCTGAGTGTTCACGAACTGTTTCTCTTGAGGAAATGGTGGAGACGGATAGTTGGTCCTTGTTTGAAGACCGGGTAGGTTGACTGTTGATCCTTAAGCCATGCCATGACATGTCCCGAAGAATTCCCTGAAGCATTTCTCACAAACGATGTAAAGTTAGAGGAAGGGATATGATCGATTTTAAATTAACCCTTGCAAGTGTACAAGATCTGTTCTAGTAAGGCAAGAACAAGGGTGTCGAACCCACAGGGAAATCTGAAATTTTAATCACTTCTTTCTAGAGATTTAGAAAATATCCCCGAGGAAGTACCAAGGGGCAGATTTAATTTTTTACCAAAAATTAACACTTTTTCTAATTGCAAGAAAGAAAATAAATTAATCTAAAAATTATGTAATGAGAAATCTAAGAACAAATTTTAAAAACAAGATCAAGGAATTTGCTACCCCAGATTTATACCCTTTTCTATTTTTAAACCCACAATTTTATTAACATCAAACACACCATCATTCTAAGAGAAACATGACTAGTAATTAAGCATGATCATTAACCCGGCATACCCTATCTAAAAACAATGACTCTAATAATCGGTATGAATCATGTGAAAAGCATAGCGTATCTCATGGTATTTTAGATCAAAACACTAAAAACATGATCACTACACTTTGAGAAAAACGATTTGATGATGAAATTATCAAACTATGGCATTAAACATAAAATATAGGTACTTATCTGGGGATCGCATCCTCCTTGATCTACAGCCTTTAGCCTCTCATCCTTGGTGCAAGATCTTCAATTTCATTCAAAACCATTCCCAAAGTAAAGAGCAAAGAAGGTGTAAAATAAAAATATGTTCTCGGAAAATCTCAACACAATTTTATTACTCTTAGAAAACCCTCTACAAAAGTCTCTAATTATTACACAAATTTGTCTCAAAAACCAAAAAACTCCCTCATTCAAAAACCGTAGCCTCTCTTTTATAATGGCCGAACACACCTAACCCTAATTGCCTCAATCGATTGAGACAGAAGTCTCAATCGATTGACTTTGAGTTCGAATTCCCTTAGGGCACTTCTGCCTTCATGTCTCAATCGATTGAATTTCATGTCTCAATCGATTGACTTTCTACTAGAGTTGAGTTTTACTCCATCATCAATCGATTGACAATAATGCCTCAATCGATTGACTCTTCAATGCAAAGTCTTCCCTTTCTTGATGGAAGTTGATTCTCTTCATGGCTTTCAATGCTTCTTTGGACCTTTTTGTCCATAGCTCTTTTATAGCCTTTAATTTCCTTCTTTTATGCACTTGAACGATCTAACTGTCAGAAACACCTGTAAACATCAAAACTTCTCAACAGCCATCAAATACTTTCATCGAACTGCTAAGTGTAGGGTTTAAGGTATGAAATATAGTCATATTTCAGCACCGATCACACCCCCAAACTTACACTTTGCTAGTCCTCGAGCAAAGAGAATGATAAATATATAAAGTAAAATAAAACTGACATCCTAAAATTTAAATGCCACTTTCGTAGGGAACACGATTGCACTTAGCATGTGCAACAAGCCTTTAAACCCCTAGGTGATCCCTAGTGGAGGAGTTGTGTCTCCTGAAGGTTTTCAGTGAAGGTACCTACAAACTTCAAGGCTATCGGAATTTCAGAATTGATTAATCATGTCCTTTAGCAATTAGATGCCCCTGAAAAATCTTTTTAGAATACATCTAACCATGTTCATTCCATTTATGCCACATTCAGTTCAGACCATTGTCTTCTAATGTTCATATTTCATGCCTCAATGTCATGAGATCATCACTGCCCAAAGTTCTTATGTCAGAGGAAAAGCTTAAACTGGAACTTTTAGATCACATGTCTAGACTCCAATCCTCACCATGGGTATACACTCAGAATGAAATCACTCCCCACTGGGAACGTGGTGCCCATGGGTATACAAAAATATATATATATATATTTTTATTTTTATTTTTTTCATGGAAAGATGGAATTGCAATTTTTTTTTTTTTTTTTTTTTCATGTGTGAGATGGAATTGCAACACAATTAGAAGAAATTCTCACAAGTTTTAAAGAAAGACGGTGATCAAAGAATTATAAGGGAAATCTCATTAAGAGAGATATCTGTATTTTAAGCATGCATATATCAAGCACCATAGACAATTATGTACTTACTCTCCACAAGGCATTTCATCACTCATGATTGGATCAAAAAGGTCTTTTCTAAGGTTGTAATGGGGCTCGGGTTAAGGTTAAGAAAAGAAAGGAAAGATGGATTCAAAAATTTCTGAGAAATTGGAAAAGAAACAACTTCTGATTTTGTATTTCTATTCTTTTTCTTTTCTAGTCTCTCACCATTCTTCTCAATGTATATATATATATATATATATATATATATATATTTATTTTTTTTCAGTACACACTACAACACATATAATCCCCACTTACTCTCTTTTCACTCATTTTCATCCCTTGTTCCTAATTTCTCAGAAATAAGTAAGGGCAAGCTGAATTTTCAGAAGCGGTAAGGGGTTAAAGGTTATTGCAGCTTAACAAAGAATGTATAAAGGTAAATTTTCCAATAAGCTCAAAGGTGTACTAGAAGGATAAATTTATGAGGTGGGACATTTTAAGCACAGACGAACCAATGATGGCCTTAGATCATTTCCTTTCATGATGGTAAAATACGCCTATTTGCCTTGAGTTAGTACACAATGATTTCTAGTGTAATGTTATAACACACATAAAATCACAAATCAAAGTAACCGGAATGAGATTTAACAATTGGAACAAGAATTTCAAGAATACTCCGAATTTATTTCAGCACTCATCAAGAATGAGGACAAGTGTTTCAAAAACTTTCAAGGTTTTAGTCTTTCTTTGTGATCTTTAAGATTCCATGTTACACACTTAATCCTCCGATTTTGAGATTGAAAGCGAGTGATGAAAACAATTATTTTTAAGCATGATTCATGATCATTAATGTTCAATATCTACACCTTATGGGCCTTCATAAAATAACCATGGTATGATAGCTTTGTTTAAAGAAATTCAGGAAGAATCTTCATGCTCAAAAATATGAATAATCAATTAAATTACAGCATTTGCCAACCATCAGTCAATCGATTGATACCAAATTCTCAATCGATTGACAGATTGGACTCAATCGATTGACTGAGCCACAAATTCTTATACCCTTTTATGTTTATCAGTTGATCGATTGAGACAGTAGTCTCAATCGATTGACTGATAAGCATTCAAAAATCCGAGAACTGCTAAAAAGTTTTTTTTTTTTTTTTTTTTTTTCGAAAACAACCAATTACCCCCCCAAACCTGAACTGGCCAATGTCCTCATTGGTGATGATGCGGAGAAAGGGAAGAAGGCCTCCCCCAAACCTGTTCTATGCAATCAAAGGACAAAACAACCGAGCAAGTGAAAGAGAGAAAAACACAACGACGAAACTAAATTTTTATTAAAAGAAAATTATTACAAACTAAAGCAAAATTTAATGTGACGCAAAACTAAACAAACGTAACCAAAACGAAAATAAAATAAAAAAAATAAAAAATAAAAAAAAAAAACCGAACCGAAACAACGAAAACATAAAAACAACCCTACCCTAAAGACACGTAGAATTAGATCCTAAAAACCGAAAACAAATCCTCTAGTCCTCCATGGTAGAAATTCCTCCCCGCGGCGTCGGAAAAGCGTAGCGCCACATTTCTTCAGAAATTCCAACCGCGCCGACAGGTGGGATTGGTGCCCGAGGTGGTGATAAGGGTGGGGTAGGGGTGGGGAGTACGGGTGATGAAATAGATTCTTCATCAAGGTGGAGGATGGCATGGGTGGACCAATCGAATGGTGGCGGTGGAGCGTTGTATCGGGCACGTTTGCGTGCGGGCTCCATTATCTTTTGGACGGCGGCTCGAGTACGAGGACGGATGGAAGACATGGCGACAAGGTGGGGACGGATACTGAAAATTGGGACTAAGAGGAGGACCCAGCAAGTGCCCTAAATAGCTGAAAAGGTCCGAAAAGAAGGACACTTTGAGGAAAGAAATTTCGGACAGTCGGTGCATGAAGAATTTTTTAGAAAGAAGTAACAGTCAATCGATTGACATGTTGGTGTCAATCGATTGACAAGAGAGGTCAAAGATATGGGGTGGTGGCAAATTAAATCTGTTCGCCAAATCAAATATTTGGAGAAACTTTCCTATTCCAGCAGGGGTTGACTGGTTGACCAAGCAAGTTTCAATCGATTGGCACCTAAATGTCAATCGATTGATATACCATTCTAAAAATAAAGGTCAAAATCAGGACTATCCAAATCTAGGGGCATCAGTCAATCGATTGAGATTGAATTCTCAATCGATTGACTGAGGAAAGTAGAGGGGAGCATGAGGGAGCTCAATCGATTGAGAGAGATATCTCAATCGATTGACTGAGAGCTCGAAATCAACCACAAATATGCCAAAACAAAGAAAATGTTATGCTTGCATGCATACACTGATCCGACATATCAAACAAAAAAAACAAAATAAACACAAAACAGAAAAACTCCAAAACAAAACAAAACAAGACAATCAGTAGACATCATCATCATCCTCATATTCCGGTTCCCGCTCCTCGTTCATTGCCGCTCTCGCGCCGTCGATGAAATGGTCGGCACGACCCGAGAATGACTCGCGAGCCATCCGCATAAGGAGAGCGGTTTGAAATCGGGACCGCCTATCCACACCACCGAGCCGTGCATTCAGCCCATCCATCCGCGCCTCGAGGCGAGCAAGCAAACCGCCAAGATCATCAAAATCGGGACCTCTTCAGACGAGGTCGCTTAACACCGCCACGCTGGCGTCTGCGGGGTTTGACGGAAGGAGGAGGAGCATCCTCAACCGGGGCTGATTGCACGCGGATGATCGCCTTGATACTCTTGACCCAAACATTCACACCATATTGGTAAAATTGCATGTCACCCATCACCTCATCGTCATAGATGGGGCAGCCAAGGTGATCCAGAAGGTGCATCACATAGTGTGGGAAGTGGAGGAGAATCGCGGCACGCTTGGCGGGTACGGCGGCGCCGGCGATATCACTATGGCAGCGGCACATCTCCGCGAGCATCAACCCAGGTGCATCAAACCAAGTATTGGTGTGTGCCGCGTAGAGCGCCTTCACCCGACCCAAAGTCCTCTCGGACTTTGTGCCATGTGGCAGAAGGTTATTGGCCATAACGATATCCCAAAAGAGGATATCCATGGGCAACACTGGCGCTTTGTGGCTGGCGGTCCCACGCGACCACCACACACATATCGGCGATCATATCATCTTGGCTACGCTTCGATGGCGGAGGAAGGTGGTGGTTCACGGGACGAGCCTCGTAGAGATTAAAAGCACGGGCGAGATCAGCGACGTGGAGGTTATATTGCCAGTTATCGATCTCGATGGTGATGAACGGCAAGCCGGTTGGGGAGAGGGTCTCGGGCACCCACACCATCTTTTGATAGAATAGCCGAATGATGCGCGGGGCTACATCGATGGGTGGTGGGGTCAGCAGCATTTCCAAGCGGAGGGCCTCGATGAATTCGATCGACCGTGCGCATTCCGCGATGTTCCGGTATTTCACCAAGTCGAAGAAATTTTCCGTTTGGAATTGGCGATCGATATAATGCTCATTAGGGATGCGCATCGGATCATTGGTTGGGCGCGGTGGTCGGATAAGGGCAGCCATTTGATCAAAACAAGGAGGAGCAAAGATATCGGCGTGACAAGTTGGATGGATTTCGAATGAGGACTCCACGGGTGGGGAGTACCACATATATAGTGTGAGCCTCAATCGATTGAGGCTTAATGCTCAATCGATTGAGGATGCATGGACGTCCCACGTCGCGAGGAGGGAGCGGCAACTTGGCACTGCCTGGGAGACGTGGCTCTTGCCATTACTCCACTATAGAAGGTCAATCGATTGACACTAAGGGGTAAATCGATTGAGGAATAATTGTGAGAACAAAATAGCGCCGGTTGGTGTCCTTGGAAACGTAAGGCATTAAAGGGCCAAGGAAAACCAAGTGTAATGGGGGTCAATGCCCAACCCAAGAAGTCAGCTGCCATGACAAGAGTTGTCGGGTGGCTGTCCAAATTCCAACACAAATGCACAAACTCTTAAGATGTCAATCGATTGAGGCCAATTGCTCAATCGATTGAGATAAAAGACTGAAAAATGGTGATGAAGCTCAATCGATTGACACAGACCCGCCAATCGATTGAGGAATCACAGTCAATCGATTGAATGTGGACTCCCTCTTTTTTTTTTTTTTTTTTTTCAGAAAAGTAAAAAATAAAACTAAACTAAAAAGAACAACAAACATGGAAAGACACACATAAAAAAAAAAAAAAAACAACTGGGGTGCCTCCCAGGAAGCGCTGAGTTTACATGTCGACAGCTCGACCTTTCAGTGATCAATCCTCAGGATCACGGAGGTGCATCGCCTCAATCTTAAACTGGGTGACCGGCTCAAACATTGGTTTGAGTCTTTGCCCATTAACTTTACAAATGCGATTGTCAACAAGGCTCCGAATTTCAATGGCACCATGCGCACTAATGGACACTACCTGAAATGGGCCTTCCCATCGAGATTTTAATTTTCTCGGGTGAAGCTTCAGTCGGGAATTGAATAACCAAACTTTTTGGCCAACGTGAAATTCTTTCCGAGAAATGGACGCGTCATGCAGCTTTTTGTACCTTTCTTTGTACATCTTCGAATTCTCATACGCTTCGTAGCGTAATTCCTCCAATTCATTCAATTGCAATCGGCAATGCGACCCAGCTGCTTGCATGTCAGAATTAAATCTTTTTATCGCCCAGAATGCTTTATGCTCCACTTCGACAGGAAGATGGCAAGCTTTCCCGTAAACAATTCGAAACGGAGACATTCCAATCGGAGTCTTGAATGCGGTCCGATAGGCCCACAGAGCCTCTGAGAGCCGGTTTGACCAATCTTTTCTATCCGGTCGGACCGTTTTTTCTAGAATTGCAATTTCCGATTAGACACTTCCACGACCACTAGTCGTGGATGGTACTGCAGTAGCAACTTTGTGAGTGACGCCGTATTTCTTCATTAAGGTGGCAAAATGGCTATTACAAAATGCGACGAACCGCCATCGCTGATGATTGCTCTTGGAATCCCAAATCGGTTAAACACATTTTCTCTGAGGAATTTAACCACAACCTTATGATCATTCGATCGGGTTGCCACAGCTTCTATCCATTTCGAGACATAATCAACAGCCACTAGAATATATGAAAACCCAAAGGATGAGGGAAAAGGACCCATAAAGTCAATGCCCCAAACATCAAAAATTTCAACAATCGAATTGGATTAAGGCATCATATTCCGCTTTGAAATATTGCCAAGTCATGACATCGCTTGGCATTCCTTGCAAAATTGAGCAACACACGAAGATGGAGGGCCGAGAATCTGCTTTGAAGGATTTTCTGGGCGGTCTTCTGTCCACCGAAATGGCCGCCACAGGCCCCAGCATGACACAAGTGTAGGACGCTCATTTGCTCCTCTTCTACATCTCGGATGATCCGATCTCGGGTAATTTGAATGACATGGTTCATCCCAAAATAGTATTTTATTTGGGAGAAAAGAGATTCTTATCATTCTTACCCCACTCGGTGGGGATTCTGATAACGGATAATTCACAATGTTCGCAAACCATGGAACCTTTGCACACGCTACATCAATTGCTATCAATTGTTCATCCGGAAACGTGTCACGGATGGTCTCAGGTATTGCAGATTCTTCAGGTAGAATTCTCGACAAATGATCAGCCACCACGTTCTCAGCCCCCTTCTTATCCTTAATCTCGAAATTGAACTCTTGAAGCAGAAGGATCCAACGGATTAATCTCGGTTTAGTATCCTTCTTTGCTAGAAGATATTTCAGAGCGGAATGGTCGGAAAAGACCACTATTTTCGATCCAAGCAAATAGGAACGAAACTTGTCCAGAGCGTACACCACAGCTAATAATTCTTTCTCGGTGGTGGTGTAATTGAGTTGGGCATCAATTAATGACTTGCTAGCATAATAAATTACGTGAGGTAATTTATTCACCCTTTGCCCTAGGACAGCTCCAATTGCGTAATCAGATGCATCACACATGAGTTCGAATGGGAGAGAATAATCCGGTGGCTGGATGATTGGTGCATTGGATAAGAGCTCTCGTAATTTCAAAAATGCTTGCATGCAGTCCTCAGTAAATTCAAAAGGAACATCTTTGCCAAGCAAGGTGCACAATGGTTTAGCCACCTTGCTGAAATCCTTAATGAACCTTCTATAAAATCCTGCATGACCCAAAAATGATCGAATTTGTCGAACACTGTTGGGTGGTGGCAAGTTAGCAATTAGATCAACTTTTGCTCTATCCACCTCGATTCCTTTCTGTGAAACAATGTGCCCCAGAACAATCCCTTGTTTAACCATAAAATGGCTCTTCTCCCAGCTAAGAACAAGTTTGGAGTCAACACAACGTTGCAGCACTTGTGAAAGATGAGTCAAACAAGAATCAAAGGTTCTCCCAAAAATCGAGAAGTCGTCCATGAATACTTCAATGAATTTGTCGATCATATCAAATATGGCCAACATACACCGTTGAAATGTGGTGGGGCATTACATAGGCGAATGGCATCTGCGGTATGCAAAGCGTACCATAAGGGCATGTGAGCGTTGCCTTTCTTGATCAATTTGGGTGACGGGCACTGATTGTATCCCGAATACCCATCAAGAAAAGCGATAAAACTCTTGCCCATTAACTTCTCAAGGATTTGATCAATGAGCGGAAGGAAAATGATCCTTTACGGTGGCGGTGTTTAATTTCCGATAGTCAATGCGGACCGCCATCCGGTAGTTTCTCAGTGGGGACCAATTCTCCTTGTTGATTTCCTTCCGCAGGATTCCGGACTTTTGAACAATTTGGACTGGACTAACCCATTCACTATCGAAATCGGATAGATGATTCCAAAGATCAAGGAGTTTAATGACTTCTTTAGAACGACTTCTTGCATGTTTGGATTAAGTCGCCTCTGTGGTTCCCTTGAAGGTGTACTCTCATCTTCCAAATGTATTTTATGCATACATACCGATGGGTCAATCCCTTTGAGATCAATGAAAGTCCAACCGAGAGCTTCCTTGTGCTCTTTCAGCACCTTCAACAACTCTTTTTCTTGTTCTGCCGACAACGTGGATGAGATTATTACTGGAAGTGTTTCACGAGGTCCCAGAAAAGCATATTTAAGGGACTCTGGCAATTGTTTCAATTCCACAATTGGTGGCTGCTCAAGTGATGGAGGCAAGACTTCCTTCACCTCAACAGTAATGATTCTATCTCGTGCACACTCGCATCTAAGTGATCATCCCGGCATGATGAGCTAGACTCTATCTCGCTTGGACCGCTTCTCTCCGATCCTTTCACTTCATAGATGGCCAACAAAGCATTTTCAAATTCCTCTTTGGTAAGCATTGAAGGTACTGCCTCATCCACCACTTCATCTATCTGATCGATGTAAAAACATTCGACCTCATCCTCGTTTGGGAAATGGTTCATCGCATGGAAGATATTCAATCGAACCTTCATGTTTCCAAAAGAAACGTCCCATGACTCCCTGCTCGACAATTAATGCAAGCGTTAGGCGATGGCGAGAAACGGACGTCCAAGGATGATGGGGACTTGATTAAGTGACTTAACAGTGTGTCCATGTCCAAAACAACAAAATCCATCGGAAAGACAAACTTATCTATTCCAACCAAGATCGTCTTTCGATCTATCTGCCGATTGCCATGTGGCAGGACTGCTAGGGTCTCAATTCACCCAATCGAAGTTTCTCGTATAATGAATATGGGATTAAATTAACACTGGCTCCCAAATCCAATAACGCTTTCCCAACTGGTTGTCCACCAATGACACATGGAACAGTAGGAACTCCAGGGTCTTTTAATTTTGGTGGGGTTTCCAATTGCAATATGGAACTGACTTGATTAGTCAAGAACACTTTTCTCAAACATGATTACGTGCCTTTCTCTTCCGAAAGTGCATAAATCTTTGAAAAGCTTTGCATACTCAGGCACTTGCTTGATCGTTTCAAGCAATGGAAGGTTTATCTTTACTTGCTTAAATGTTTCGAAAATATCTTCCATTTTTGTTGGTCCCTTTCCCATTCTTGATGGAGGAGTTAGGCATTGAGGAAATGGTGCCTTTGGGACAAAAGGTGCGGTTCCCTTCCTCAATCTTCGCCTTGTCCTTGTTGCTTGAGGGAGACTCATCCTCTATCACCTTTTCTTTTCTCTCTTCTTTTCTTCCTCTTTCTTTTCTTTTCTCTTTCTCCGCTTCTTCTCGCCGACTCTTTCTTTCTCTCTCGCTCGCTTTTGTCCGCTTCACTTTCTTCCTCCGCCACGTGCATTTCCACTTGATTATGAACTTCCCGTCCACTTCTCAACACAGTAACAGCTTTCAACTGTTGACTATTTAATGGTCCTTCATCAGATGATGCTTGGTCGCGAGGATTGTTGATGGGTTGGCTGGGAAGCTTACCCTCCTCTCGTCGACTCAGTTGATTTGCCAATTGACTGACTTGGTCGATTATCATCTGTTGAAAAGATTGCATACTGCGCATCACTTTTTCTTCCAGATCAGAATCCTTTGAAGCGCTTGTATGAGATTGATTAGGATTCTGATTGAAATTCTGATTTTTCCGGAAATCAGAATTTGGATGAGAATATGGAGCATTCTGCTGAAAGTTAGAATTCTGGTGAAAATTAGAATTCTGCTGAAAATTCTGTTGTGGACGGAAATTTTGCTGAAAATTTTGTGGAAACGCTTGTTGTCCACTCATAGGATTGGCTCGGTATTGCTGGTTGACCTGACCAGTTTGGTTTGATCCACCCCATCCTAAGTTGGGGTGATTTTTCCACTCTGGGTTGTAGGTATTTGAGTACACGTTTCTACCTTGCCGCTGATAAGATTGAGTGACATTTATCTGCTCTGGAAGAGTAGATTCATCAGGAAGGAATGTCAAGGTAGTTGGGCACTCATTAGCCATATGACCTGGGTGTTCACAAATTGAGCATACAGTGGGGGTGACAGGAACTTTAGCTTGCTTGGTTGCAGCTAACAACATGTTCATCTGTTTGGACAGCATATCAACCTTGGTTGATAGATCAGAGTTATTATTGTTGACCTCATACAATCCGTCTTTGGTCAACACATGAGATTTAGGTGCTAAGTCCAAAGTGGTTCGCCCCAGTGTCTCACTTTGTATCGAGGTTTGATACAATTTCAAACAATGCCCACAACTCATGGACTCTTCGTGGCACAAGATCCACCACAGGATGCATCAACCATGCGTCTTTCTTCAGGAATCAGTCCATTGTAAAAACTTTGGACTTGTTGCCACCTTGGAACGTGATGGTTAGGGCAACTTCTGATCAACTCCTTAAAACGTTCCCAACATTCATGGAATGTCTCTGTAGGTCGTTGGGAAAAGAAAAGGATCTTTTGACACATCTCTATGGCTTTAGTCATGGGAAAATACTTTTTGAGGAACTGACGATGTAGCTCGGCCCAACTCTGAATAGATTGCGGTTCTAAAGAATAGAACCAAGTTTTTGCCTTGTCTCTTAAAGAGAACGGAAAGAGTCGGAGCTTCGCTATCTCATCAGTAACATTGTGGACTCTGAACATTTTGCATACCCCAGTGAACTCGTTCAGATGAACGTGCGGATTTTCGTTTGCCAAACCATGGAATATTGGTAGCATTTGAATCATCGCTGATTTGAATTCATAATGATTCCCTGGAATGGGAGCATGCATGATACACTCCTGATCCTCGTAAAAACCAGGATCATGAGAGTATTCAAGTGTTCTAGGTCCCCCATAGTAATTATTGTTCCCATTATTTCCATTATTCACATTGTTGCCATTCTGGTTGTTGTTTTCATTCATTTCTTGCTCTTGATCAGCCATGGTATCAGTAGGATGATACTGATTCCTTTGGATTCTACGATTGTCTCGCAAAGATCGTTCGATCTCCGGATTAAACGGTAGCAAATGTGGGTGATGAGAACGAGTAAAGCTCATACACCACACCCACAATCAAAGGTTTGAAGAACCCAAAATAAGTCCTCAAGCAGACTCAATCGATTGAGACAGTGGTCTCAATAGATTGACAGAAGCACATAAAATTTCACACAAATGACTTGTCAGTCAATCGATTGAGGGGATGCTCTCAATCGATTGAGGTTCCAAGATTCAGAAAGCACACAGAATATCAGAAAAAGACTTTGTCAGTCAATCGATTGAGAGGCTTCTCTCAATCGATTGAGGTTCAAAGATTAAAACACACAAGAGTTCTGTCAATTGATTGACATGGGAATGTCAATCGATTGAGAAAAGAGTAGAGAGCACACAGAAAGTAGCTCAGTATCAATCGATTGAGAAAGGAGCTTCAATCGATTGAATGCTGCTATGAACAGAGAGCAAAGTAAGAAGAAAAAGGAAAGAAAACCACTCAGGAAATTTATTTTTTATTTTATTTTTTTTTTTATTTTTTATTATTATTTTTTTTAAAATTAAAATTCAGAAAAATAAAAATAAAATCTAAATTCGAAAATTAGAAATTAGAAATTAAAAACCTAGAAAATCTTTCCTAAAAGAAAACTTCTAAACTAAGAATATAAATTTCCTAAAAATATAAACTTCCTAAAAAAAAATGAATAACCAATTTTTAGAAAATCCTAAAATTTCTAAAAGTGGAAAATAATAAAAAAAAAAGAAAAACTTCTAAACTAAGAACTTCTAAAAAACCTAAACTTCCTAAAGAATATCACAAAATCTAATCTAAGAAAGAAAATTAGGGAAAGAAAATTTGTTTTTGATTTTTTTTTTTTTTTTTTTTTTCAGCTTTCAATCTATTGACAGAGTTGTGTCAATAGATTGAGGCACAATTATTGCTAAAAACACACACAGTCAATCGATTGACTGACAAGCAAACACACACACAAAATAGAGTCAATCGATTGAGGGGTTATTCTCAATCGATTGACTGCTATAAAAACAAAAATCTCTAATCGGAATTAACCAAAATTTCACCGATTTCCCCGGCAGCGGCGCCAAAAACTTGATCGATTTTAAATTAACCCTTGCAAGTGTACAAGATCTGTTCTAGTAAGGCAAGAACAAGGGTGTCGAACCCACAGGGAAATCTGAAATTTTAATCACTTCTTCCTAGAGATTTAGAAAATATCCCCGAGGAAGTACCAAGGGGCAGATTTAATTTTTTACCAAAAATTAACACTTTTTCTAATTGCAAGAAAGAAAATAAATTAATCTAAAAATTATGTAATGAGAAATCTAAGAACAAATTTTAAAAACAAGATCAAGGAATTTGCTACCCCAGATTTATACCCTTTTCTATTTTTAAACCCACAATTTTATTAACATCAAACACACCATCATTCTAAGAGAAACATGACTAGTAATTAAGCATGATCATTAACCCGGCATACCCTATCTAAAAACAATGACTCAGCCTAATCGCGGTATGAATCATGTGAAAAGCATAGCGTATCTCATGGTATTTTAGATCAAAACACTAAAAACATGATCACTACACTTTGAGAAAAATGATTTGATGATGAAATTATCAAACTATGGCATTAAACATAAAATATAGGTACTTATCTGGGGATCGCATCCTCCTTGATCTACAGCCTTTAGCCTCTCATCCTTGGTGCAAGATCTTCAATTTCATTCAAAACCATTCCCAAAGTAAAGAGCAAAGAAGGTGTAAAATAAAAATATGTTCTCGGAAAATCTCAACACAATTTTATTACTCTTAGAAAACCCTCTACAAAAGTCTCTAATTATTACACAAATTTGTCTCAAAAACCAAAAAACTCCCTCATTCAAAAGCCGTAGCCTCTCTTTTATAATGGCCGAACACACCTAACCCTAATTGCCTCAATCGATTGAGACAGAAGTCTCAATCGATTGACTTTGAGTTCGAATTCCCTTAGGGCACTTCTGCCTTCATGTCTCAATCGATTGAATTTCATGTCTCAATCGATTGACTTTCTAGGGTTGAGTTTTACTCCAACTGTCAATCGATTGACAATAATGCCTCAATCGATTGACTCTTCAATGCAAAGTCTTCCCTTTCTTGATGGAAGTTGATTCTCTTCATGGCTTTCAATGCTTCTTTGGACCTTTTTGTCCATAGCTCTTTTATAGCCTTTAATTTCCTTCTTTTATGCACTTGAACGATCTAAACTGTCAGAAACACCTGTAAACATCAAAACTTCTCAACAGCCATCAAATACTTTCATCGAACTGCTAAGTGTAGGGTTTAAGGTATGAAATATAGTCATATTTCAGCACCAATCAGGATACGTACCAGAGTTACGCCATTCCATGGTGGGAGGTATTGCGTGTAGTCTTCCTCTTCCAGAAATGTAGAGATCAATGCCTCTTCCTTGCTTGGTTCCTTATCTTGTTGTCCCACTTCAGTACTTGGCTCGCATTTAGCTATTATCTCAGATTTTTGATCTGGCGTACCATCGACCTGTGGTAAGTCATAAGAGGTGGTTCCACCATCTTCAGGTTCAGAGTTCGAAAGGGGTAGTGGTAAAGGAACCGGTTCGGGGTTTGAGGGAGTCAAGGGTTTTGACAGCCGTCTACAAAGTGTAGACACCCAAATTAGGCCCAAGGAATGATCGATACATACTTTGAATAAAGGCATACACTCGAGCTTTCAAGAGCACTTTTCGAACCCTTAGCAGTCAACCCAACCCCTTAGGAACCATCCTCAAACCCTTTGGAAGCTCAACCGAAACAGCGGATGAAAAGAGGAGTTCCAAAATTTACTTGGATATTTTTAGGAGCTAAGGTCTATACTATTGGAAAGTAGAGGTTCATAGCTTTCCAACGAGCTAAGAATTGTCTGATTTCGAGTTATACATCAAAAGTTATGGTGATTTGAAAATTGCGCAGAAATGGAGGATTTTACTCATGCGTACACTGGATGTACGCATAAGCAATTTCTGGCCGAAATTTGGCTATATGTACAACCATTGTACGCATAAGCATTTTTTGTAAAATTTTGCTCACGTGTACAACCAATCTATGCATAGCCAAAATTTTGGATTTTACTTTAGAAAAAGCATGGGCTCTGAACTTCTCGACTCTGTGAAAAACATTTTTGCTAAGCTATGCGTACAATCAATGTACGCACAGCTTAAAACCTTAATTTTTGTGAAAAATAGCAGATTTTGAAATTGGGGTTTGACTCATGGACCATCCCTTTGTTTGAGGTTTATTTCTTTTGGACCCTAGTGCCCTCACTAGTTTAAGTTATAACCCTTATGCCATCTAGCCCCTCACCCTATCATCCACCATTAAACCCAATTCCCACCTTTCTAAGCCTTCAAAAACCTAGAAAACCTTAGATTAGAGATTACCTAATTTCTAACCCCATTAACACCTATAGCCCTCATTAATCCTCCCTCTCTCTATAAATAGAGAGCCACCCCCCCTTGTTTAACCATCTTTTGAAATTTCTAAGAGAAGAAACTCTACCCAATTGTCTCCTCACTTGCCTAGACTTGAGTTTTCTAAGCTTAAAGCCTTAGCCCACCTCATAATACTACTTCCATCATCACTCCTAAGCTCATATCTTTCAAGCCTTACCTAGTTAAGACCCTTTCCTCAACCAATCGTGCTATCCAAAGCTCACCGCTGTCGTTCTCACACGAGGATCCAACCAACGGTGCTACAAGGACCCGAGAGCTCCGACTCTCCCCTCTATTCCTCTACCTACGTTTTTTGCTTTTCCTCTATCCTATGATTTGGGCCGTTATGCAGCAGAAATTTTGGTGTTTACGGAGAACCCAATAAGGTCAAAGGGCCTTCGGGGAAGAGGAACTGCCGCTCACTTTTTCTCTATATATATTATAAAGTATACAAACATAGACTTCGCCATAGTAGAGACCGCTTACGGGCGAGTCGATCGGGTGCCTAACACTTTCCCGATTGATAACTGAAGTCCTTACCCAAGAGTCTTTATCGTTGATTGGTGATTCGGAGTCATATTTAGCACTTCGGTGCTTAAGATATTGATTTTCCATATCCCGAGACATCGAAAGCTCCGGGTGACGACTCCATTTTTTTACTGAGCGCATCGTCGTGACGGATCTGCAAAGTCCATTGTTGCATAGATCGCGACTCCGCTGGGGATAAGTTTTAGAACTTCCACTTGAAGTTGGCCCCATTGCATGTGTTTTTTTTTGTTTTTACTCATTTTTGTTATTTTTGGCCTAGTTAGTTAACTGGCACTTTACTTGCTTTTTTGAACTTACCCCTACGATTCCGCATTTTTTTAATTATCCCTACGATTTTGCACTTTTTTACATACCCCTATGATTCTGTCATCTACCACCTTCGCCTTTTGGTGGGCCTACTTGATGCACTTTTTACTTACCCCTACAATTCTATCATTTACCGCCTAACCTGTTTGACGAACCTACTTGAAGCACTTTTTACTTACCCCTACGATTTTAGCATTTACCGCTTAAGCTGTTTGGCGGGCCTACTTGATAACTTATATTTAATTTCCGTCATTTACCGCCTTAGCCATTTGGCGGGCCTACTTGATGCACTTTACGTTTCCCGCCTAGTCACTTGACTGGCCTCGTCATTTTCTTACTTCTTGCAATATTCTACTTTTGAACGCTAGTGCGTAGAGGCGGCACGGGACTCTCACAACTCATTTTTGGACTTAAGCAAACTCCCTTAAAATCTGAATTTAAAAAGAACCAAGAGGGGAGATAATTAAAATTATTTTCGTGGGTAGATTTTACAAAAGGGGGGAAAATTAGGCAACGATACATCCAACTCGGATCCCAGTAGAGCGGCAACCCCTAGTGCTGATGATCTCGAAAAGGATCACCCCATCTAGTACCTAAGAAGGCGCTTGTGCCGGAGGTATATCGGGTGGGTGACCGAACTTGTTACAAAACCTTAAAACCCTGGGGAGAGCACTAGCAGAATCGAAAAAAAAAGCCTTGTATCCTCTAGGCACAGAAAGGAGGGACTCGAAAAGTGAAGAAAAAGTTCTAAGGAGCATTGCCCTAACCCCCCATACGTTGGATTTGAGATTTCCAAAATTTCCTACACTCTAAAGTGTCCAAACGCTCTCATCGGTCAAAATAGGTCTCCCTCTTATTGGCTCTTCAGAGAGCTGAGGATACTGTGTGAAAATTCGTGCCTTTAAAGATCAAGAGATCTTTTTCTCTTTGATTCTTAAGAGTGCATCCGAGTCCTGTTGTAGGAAGTTTTGGGAGTGGTAAAAGCCATTCGAAAAAGGAGTTATCATCATCATCATTCAAAAATCACCAAATAAGAAAATAAAAAAAGTCCAAAAAGCCAAAAAAAAAAAAAAAAAAGATTTTGTGGTGTTGTAACAACGGCATCCTCGAACCCGCCACCATCTCATAGGGGAATGAAGAAAAAACCTATCGGGCCATACCCGAGAAATCCATACCCCACCCGCCAACAAATCATGTATTGGGCAGTCGACCCGACTTACGCCGATCCTAACTCATCCCCACCATATTCCCCATCACATTCCAACATGGAGGAGATACCCATCTCCGATCCCCCCACCCAATCTCGATTCAATGTCACTGGACCGTTCGGCGCACCCATTTTTCCTTCCACCTCAACCCAAAATATGCCCATATTTTTCACCTCCACCCAACATACACCCACTTTTCCCTCATCAACCCACATACACCCAAATTCTCACCCGATTTTCCGTCCACATCCACTCCATATACACCCCATTTTCCATCCACATCCTCTCCAAATATACCCCATTTTTCCCACACATCCACCCATTTTTTCCACATCCAATCAGACCATGCCTCATTTTCCCCCCATCCACACAAGTCCTGCCCAATTTTCCCCATGCACCTCCCTCATCGGAAGGACCATCCACATCCTTCCCCATAGTCGATCCCATGACCATGATGGACATGTTGAAAGCTTACACTGCCTAGAAGGCCTCCCAAAGCCTTCCTCATCCACTCCAAATACCCAATCCACAACAAACCCTCCAAAATCTCCACACCCCATTCATCCAAAACACCATCCCCATTCAAACACCTATAATCCATACCACCCAAGGCACCCAACCATGGGGCCATATGAGTGGGCCTCAAAGGCCAATACCTAATCCCATGCCCATTTAGGCCCAAGCCCAAGGGTCTCATTTTCAAACCCTCCACCATTCCCCCAATTTCCCACATACACTTACACACAACAAGCCCCCATTCCCCCTCAAATGGCAAACCCATATCATCCAATCCCCCAATCCAGCATGAGCCCCATCCATCCACACTCCTCACACCCGGCCTAATATGGGAATCCGTCCCATTCCATCAACCATCCCCAACTTACCCATCCACTCACTTCCCAACCAGCTCCCCAAAATATACAATGACCTCATCAGGCACCCTCTCAAAATCCACAATTCACCCATCCCCTTACCCCTCAAGTCACTCATCAATGCTTCCCCCATGTTCAATGGCCCCATCAAGCCCCTACCCAATCCCTCCAAAATCCAATCAATCTCACACTTCCTCCTGCACTCTTTGATGTGGGTCATCAATATGAGGAAGATGAAGCCTGAAATAGCGAAGCCTACCTAGGGAAGGTCGCCAATTTCAACCCCTCACCACCCACACTCACCAACCAACAGGCCGTTCAAAATGAATGGAGGTAGGCTAGTGGGGGACTAGCCCCAACTTTGCCATCAAGGGAGTCCGAGCTGCTAAGAGAGTAGATGGAAAAATTCAAAAGCAGCTGTTGAAGCTAGGTGAAACCAAGATTCATGCCACAGATTTTTTGAATCTTTGACTGTTTGCCGAGGTGCCTTTGCCACCTAAGTTTAAAGTGTTATCATTCGATAAATACAACAACATTGACAACCCCATTGCACACCTCAAGTCATATTATGGGGACATGTGCCAATATGGTGGGGATGAGCGCTTGCTCATAAAAGTTTTTCAAAAAAGTCTCACTGGTCCTGCCTTGAGATGGTTCACGTCTATTGAACCATCTATGCTAAAAACTTGGAAAAACCTCACTCATCTGTTCCAAGAATAATACGTCTACAATATTGGCATCGAGCTACGCAAATCTGATATGGCTCGATTGAAACAAAAGCCCAACGAGACATTCAATGAAATACCTTAGAAGGTGGAGGGCCCTGGCAGCTCAAGTAAGGAACCACATCTCGGACGAGGAGTAAATCGAGATGATCTCGAAAACTGCCCTACCTATTATCTCTGATTTCCTAGTATACCAGCAATAATCCAGTTTCGCTGATTTGGTAAGAAACGTCAACTACTACAAAGATACGGTAAGATAGAGGTGATTAAACAAAAATACAACCAGTGGGGACAGTGGGGTCCGTAAATTCACTGAACAGAGAAGTGAGAGAAGAACAGGGGCAGATGTCCAAGCTATAATGACCATGCAACCTAGCACTAGTATGGTACCTTTCCAATTAGGGGCAACACCTCAAGCCCCAACACCGGTGAATCCAGTTCATAGGCAGGGCAATGGCCCAGGGGTACAAATGACCCCCGAACAGAGAAGGACCCGACATAATCGAGTGTTCACTCCCCTGGGGTAGTCCCTGAATGCCCTTTTGCTCTTGCTGGTCCAAAAGGGTTTGGTCATCATACTCCAGTCGCGACCTCCGCCAAATCCAATCCCAAGGAATTACGATCCAAGTACGCATTGTAGCTTCCATTAGGAACCAGGACACCCTACCGATCATTGCTTTCCATTAAACCATGAGATCCAAGATCTGATAGAGGCAGGGAAGCTCATTCCCTTGGCAGCTCCCTAGGCTAATCAGCACACAATATTTCGCAAGCACCGTTGTCGCCACACCCACAGGGAAGAATGGGCCCGAGGGCCACAATTAACATGCTACAGGAAGAGATGGAAGAGATCAACCCTTCGAAATATATCAGTGCAGGGGAAAGCTATGAAACGCCAGGCAGTGGAACCAGGAAAGCGAAACCATTGGGGTAGTTGAGCCTTTAAACTTAGCCGATTATTTCCCAAGCCCAATACCCAAAGCAGCACCACTAGATCTAAGGTTGTATTTTCCCACGCCTGCTCCCGTTAATCAGGTCCAACCCAGTTGGGCCTTACCCCACTGTACCATCTATTTCTGCACCAACCCCCGTTAATTACATAGTGCCCAATTTTACCCCACCTTCAGAATCAATTCCCTTCAACCACACTTGGCCAAAATTTTCCACATTATCATCAGTCCATCCACGTCCATCTCTGGCATCGACCCCCTATAGTTGGCCCAGTCCCGCCGCATCACCACCAGTGCATCCACTCCCAACACCAGTCAACCAAATCTGGCATAACTTTGCCACACAAGCCCCATTAGTTCAATCATATTCGGCTCCTCTATCCATCCCATTCCAAATCCCTGGACCATCATATGATCCCCATCAGGTCCCACTCAACTACAGACAGACGGATGCCAATGCTGGCGGCATCAGTAATGAAGAGACAGTCGAATTCATCGCACGATCGGGTAAAATATCTAAATAGCCAGAGATGCAGGCACCAATCCAAATAGAGGAAAGAAGGGAACCTGCGATAGTACACCTCATGGAACGGATGAGCCAAGAATATGCACTAGAAAGACAACTTAAAAGAATGCCGACGCACATCACCATCTAGGACCTACTAATGACATCTCCACTCCACTTCCAAGCTCTAATGGGGGCACTAAAAGACGCCCATATATCAAACAAGGTCTCCCAAGATGAAGTGGGGCAAATGATTGGGCAAGTGCTGGCTCCCAATGCCATCTCATTTTCAGACGCCAATCTTCCAGCAGAAGGAGGGAATCATTCTAGGTCCTTAAATATTACGGTCAAAATCGAAAACTTGGTAATACTACTTGTATTAGTAGACAATCGTTCGACATTGAATGTGTGCCCAATGAGAACCACGTCCAAGATTGGGGTCGATCGATCTATGTTTCGATTGGTCAGAACAAGAGCCTAAGATTTCGATAATATGAGAAGAGCGATGATATGAGAAGTCGATCTTTATCTCACCATCGGGCCAATGACCTTCTCAATCCTGTTCCAAGCCATGGACATCAAGTCCTCCTTCAACCTGCTACTAGTGCGCCCATTGTTGTACAAAATTGAGGCGGTGCCCTCCCATGGCTACATCAATAGCTCAAGTTCATCTTAGAAGAGAGAGTTGTATCCATCATGGGAGAGGGATAAGAGGAAAGAGAGAAAATGGCCCACAATATCAAAAATTTCAAGGTGTTGGATGTACTGCACACAGCCGAGGATATAGAGCTTCATAGTTTTCAATATGATGTGTAAGTAGCAATGGCGACAAAATACCTCAGAAAGGTCATCAAAAAAATTAGAGGAGGAATGGTCGCGGCAGTGGCAATGCTCCAGAAGAGACGCCACCAAAAAGGAAAAGAGTTAGGTCCTCGCCTACAAGGCAGAAGAGACCTAGTTAGAGCCAAGGGCGGACAACGAGTCAAATTCGGCTTAGGCTACAAGCCCACTGAAGAAGAAATCCAGGAGGCCAAGGAGAAGGTCTGAACCATTGCCGTGGCCAAATCCGGGGGGATGGACCTGGAAGATGAACCCCGATCACGGCCTCAGATCCGAAGCACATTCATGACCACAGGGGTCATCAAAATTGACAAAAATGGGGCAACACAATTGACCTCGCATAAATCGGTGGTTGTCCATGAAACCAACCCCAAAACCATTCCCCTTGAGATCAAAATAGACCTCGCCTCCTTATCTCTCTTTGAGGTGGAAGTAACCCCGTTAATATAACCACCTTCCACAACCCACCAAGCCCATGTTAACATTTGAGGACCAGGTCCCAGACGAACCAATGGTAAATATGATAGAGGCTGGCCCTCAAAAGTCATCTCAATCAGCTTCCTTCCAAAGACTAGGTAAAGGTGTGGCATCTTAGGTGAGGAACTGGGCTTCAATGCCCCTAACTTCGGAATAATCAAATGGCCGTAAATACGGCATCAGCTTCCTAAAAAAAGCAACCTATAAAAAGTGAGGTTAGTCCTTGGTGGGCAATACCATGTGTATATAAAGACCCGCCTTGCCAAGAGCCCATCTTCGAAGAAAAGGAAAATCATAAAAAAAAAAGAAAAATATAAAAAACTCCAAAAAATTATCTTTTAAAAATTCAGAAAAAAAGTAAGAAAATAGATGCCTCAATTGAAAAGCCCATCCGAGGTGAAACTGACCTCCTTCTTATAGAAATACAAGAAGAGGTAGGAGTCAGGGATCTCGATAGCGAGGACTTAATCGAATAGCTTCCCAAAGAGCTCCTTGAACAATATGCCAATTTTGAGCATGGCCCTGCCCCGATCGTTGAAAAGACTGAAGATGTCAATCTAGGTACTGAGAAGGTTCCTAGAATCACTAAGATAAGAACATCGCTGTCTCTCGAGGAATAAAAAAGCATGAATGATTTCGTTCGGTCATACCATGACGTCTTCACATGGTCATACGAGAACATGGCTAGTTTGGACACCGATTTGGTTGAGCATGAGTTGCCACTATATCTCGATGCGAAGCCTGTTAAACAGAAATTGAGGCATCTCTATCCAGAATGGATGTTAAAGGTGAAATATGAAGTCATCAAGTAGTACAATGCGGGTTCCCTCATGATCTCTAAATACCCGTAGTGATCGGCCAATATAGTGTGCTGGTGCCGAAGAAAGATGGAAAGGTTAGCATGTGCATCGACTTCAGAAATCTTAACAAGGCAAGCCTAAAAGATGGCATCCCATTGCCACACATCGACATCTTAGCCGATAATACTGCTTGGCATGGGATGCTCTCATTTATGGACGGATTCGGTAGCAGAAGGTTCCCCATGGGCGGATTGAAGAGTGTCGGGACAACATATCGAAGGGCCATGACAGAACTGTTCCACAACATGATGGATCGAGAAATTGAGGTGTATGTCGATGACATGATAGCTAAGTCTCAGGAAAGAGGTGATCATCTGGTGAACCTCCAAAAGTTGTTCGAAAGATTGAGAAAATACTGGCTACGGCTAAACCCTCATAAATGCAAATTCGACGCTATGTCAGGAAAACTACTTGGCTTCATCGTCAGCAAAAGGGGCATTGAGGTTGACCCAATCAAAGTAAAGGCCATCATAGAAATGCCTCCACCATCTAGCGAGAAAGAAGTTAGAGGTTTCTTAGGCAGAATATAGTACATCAGTCAGTTCATTGGATAGTTAACTCCTATCTGCACGTCGATCTTCAAATTACTAAGGAAAGACTCGCCCATCAAATGGAACGAGGATTGTCAAGCCACATTCGATAAGATCAAGGGTTACCTTCTCAACCCTCCCGTCTTGGTACCACCAGTACCCGAGAGGCCACTCCTAATATATCTCTCAACGACGAAATTCTTGATGGGATGTGTCTTAAGACAGCACAATAAAACTGAAAGAAGAGAGCAGGTCATCTACTACCTGAGCAAGAAGTTCACCGATTATGAGACACACTATTCTCATCTAGAGAAAGAATGCCTAGCTTTCATTTGGGAGACATAGAGGTTTTGCCACTACTTGCTATCTCAGGCAATTCTCCTGCTGGCTCGAATGGATCCCTTGAAATACTTATTTGAAAAGCCGGCTCTCACTGGCCGAACTACATGCTGGCAACTTCTCTTATTAGAGTTCGACATCACATATGTCACACAGAAGTCTATCAAGGGGCAAGGACTCGCTAATAATCTTGCTGAAAATCCTTTACCTGATTGCGAACCTTTGAGAACTAAATTCCCCGATGAGGACATCTTGTTCATGAAAAAGGATGACACAGAGGAAACAAAGGAGTCCTGGGTAATGCACTTCAACGGAGCATCAAATGCCGAAGGTCAAGGAGTCGGCGCTATTCTAATCTTGTCAAAGGGATCCCACATACCAGTCTCCATCAAGCTCAATTTCCCCTGCACCAACAACATGGGTGAATACGAAGGCTTCATAGCTGATTTACAGGCAGCTCGTGACCTTAACATAACTGATCTCAGGGTATTTGACGACTCATAGTTAATCATATGCCAGACCAATGGAGATTGCAAGATGAAAGATGAGAAGTTGATCCCATACCATGAACATCTTAAGGATCTGATCGCCAGCTTCAACAACGTTACATTCTCCTATGTCCCACGAGCAAGAAATCCATTTGCTGATGCACTCACAAACTTGGCATCAATCGTAGGAATTCCATATGGCATTGACATGAAGCCTATCATGATTGAGCAAAGAAACGAGCCAGCCTTTTGCCTACAAATCGAGGGATCCACAAATACAGATGATGAGCCATCTTGGCACTCAGATATTAAGAACTTTCTCAAAACTCGAGCTTTCCTCGAAGGTACATCCAAGACGGACAAGCGAACCATTCAACGTTTAGCGGCAAATTACGTCATCTGTCGCAAGTGGCTTTATAAGCGATCATATAACAATATCCTTCTCAGATGCCTAACTAAAAGTGAGGCAACCAATATCTTGAAAGAGATCTACGAAGGATTATGCGGGGCCCATGTCAATGGGTACATGCTTGCCAAGAAGATCCTACGGTAAGGGTATTTCTGGACTATCATGGAAACTAACTGTTGCAAGTACGTTTAGAAGTGCTACAAATGCTAAGAACACTCCAGTCTGATACATGCTCCTGCTATAAATCTGCACAACATGACCACTCCATGGCCATTTTCCACATGGGGCCTTGACATCGTTAGAAAAGATAATTTGAAAGCTTCAAATGGGCATCAGTTCATCCTCATCGCCATTGAGTACTTCACCAAATGGGTAGAGGCAATTTCATACACAAACATTATGGCCAGTCATATCGAGAAGTTTATCAAGAACAACATCGTATGTTGATTCGGCATGCCCAAGGACATCATCATAGATAAGGGCACCAACTTTTTGAACAAGCGCATTAGAGCCTTATGCGAGCAGCATCACCGTTTGTCACCATATTGGTTGCAAACCAATGGAGCCGTCGAAGCCACCAATAAGATAGTTGTCCACATCCTTGAGAAGATGATCATCACTTACCAAGATTTGAGTGAAAAGTTACCTTTTACACAATGGGCTACCGAATGTCGATTCGTACCGCTACAGGGGCAACACCATTCTCCCTTGTGTATGGAACTGAAGCCGTGCTACTAGTTGAAGTTGAAGCACCTTCACTCCGTATTCTCATCAAGTTTAATTTACTGGAAGCTGAAAGAGAAAGGTCCCATTTCGAACAATTGAACCTGATTGATGAGAAAAGGCTCCTAGCCTTGTGTCACACCCAGGCCTATCAGAGGAGGATCGCACGTGCTTATAATAAGCATGTTCACACTAGAGATTTTAAAATAGGTGACACGATACTCAAGAAAATCTTCTGTTCTCTCCACACTAATCCGAGAGAGAAATTCAAGCCCAACTAGAAAGGGCCATACATCATCAAAGAAGTATTGCCTGGATACGTGCTCCACCTCGCCACTATGGATGGAGATCATTTTCCCAACCCATCAATGCTAGATACGTATGACGATTCTACTACTAGTCTCTCGCGACAAGGTAAGCATTGATAAAATACATACATGACTACTTAGGGACCCCTTGAAAGAGGCCATCATTTCAAAGCCAAGTAGTCAAAAAGTGTCCCTGAATGCTCATACCCTTTGCTACACCCATTGAGCCATTAGCCTTTCTTTCATAAATCCCCCTCCCCTAAAAAAAAAAGAGAAAAAGAAGTGAAAATGTATATATCAAACAAAAAAAGAAGAAAAAGAGTTATCGTCAAAATCCAAAAAAATTATAAAAGCAAAATCCCAAAAGGCGGATGTTTGAAAAAAAAGTAAAAAGAATATATATATATATATATATATAAGAAAAGAGATAGAAAAATAATGGGACATGTACAGTAAAAATCCCCTAAGGAAGAAGTGTATTACGACAATTGAAATCCAATCAAGAAAAACCTTTAAACCCAAGAATACCTTCAAAATTCCTAACCTATCTCTTCTAACCCATGGCCACGATACATCCCTGAAGAAAGCCCTCTTTAGTATCTATAAGCAGTTACAGTATCCATTAAGTCAGTACAAACCAAGCTGAGAGACAACAAGGAACTCCATCCAGCAGACTATGACGAAATCAATGTCCATGTTGTGGCCTTTGAAATGATCTTAAAAAGAAAAAACAGAGAAAGAAAATAAAAATATGCGAGCTCAAAGCAAAAGGGATGTGGTAAAAACCAGTAAGGGCGTCACGGGCAAAAAGAGGGAGCTTGTGCGGACTAGGTAAAAATCTGAAAAGGCGCTTGGGGTAAAATACAAAAACCCATGGACGTAGTGAAAAACTTGAAAGGGCATTACGAGTAAAAAAGAGGGCGATAACGGGCATGACGAAAGCCCATCTTGGGCGTTGTGAGTAACAATGTTTTAAAAGAAAAGGAAAAGAGAAAGAAAAAGAAAAGAAAAATCATTTAGCTACTCCTTTGGTTACATTTCCGGGTTATCTAGTTGCCAATCGGGTCGTTCATTTTAGCTCAAATCGGGTCCTGATCATTTAGATCTTTAGACCACACCGTCAAACGCATGACCCGAGGTAAGGATAAAAGGTTGATTCAATCCAAAGGGATGGACGTTCTGACCTTGGTAAAAATACTGAACCTCACTTAGGTTCGACCTCATGAACGAGTTCGACTATGCTCCAAATGGGACCCATTATTTCGTCTCATTGTTAAGGCATCAAACAAAAAAAGAGAAGAAAAGAAAGAGAAAGAAAGAAAAAAGTAAATATAAAATCCAAAACTATATACTCCTTTTAATGTCCATGTACATATTTGCAGCATCGTACTTTCAACTCAAAGAAGAGAAAAAAAAAGGAATAACTAAAAAAAAAATCGAAAAATTCAAGTTTTGAAGAAAGAAAAAATAAAAAAAATATAGGTAAAAGTTTACTTCTTCTGTTAATTAGGATGCACATTTGTTATCTGTATAAATAAAAAAGAGATTGACATTTTCTTGAGAATGTGCAGGAACACCAAATGGCTCCAAGCCTTGAATCAAGTAACCTCTCGAGTTGCTAAAACATTTCATGTCAACGACGGCTGTGGACCGAGGAAAGGAAGCATCTCACGACTCACATCGATCTATTCAAGAAAAAAAATGAAAAAAGCAATCATTTGAAAAAGAGAAAAAGAAATCTATGCTTTCTTTAAACTTTTTCCATGCATAGCTACGCACATCCGTGCTTCAAATGCGGTAAAATATTAATATTTTTTCGGTAACACAGTCGTGCTAAAATTAATGTCCTAAATCTAAGGTTTGCTTTAGATCTTTAGATCCTACGTTAAAGTAGGAGCAATAGTGTCAATCTCGATCAAATAGTCAATGTTTTGATCGATCTAATTCCACCTCTAAATGAGATTACATATCGAATGATCATATTTTTTGGATAGCTAATCTGTTTGTAAGATCGTCATCAAAAGTGTACACACTCCCAAAAAGTGTTGTGACATCAATATTCACTTCGCTCAGGCAGTTGTGCTAAATTAACTTCGAGGTCGATGAGTTCACTCAAAAACTCTGAACCCTACCTCGTGTAGGGACACCAGTGACCAATCAAAGTGGGGCAATCAATGCGTCATGAGATTGGGCATAAAATCGTTGGATCTTCACATCATTGCTTTACGCCAATTTTAAAGTATGGGTCGATCACCCTCCTGCTCGCGAGGCTATTTTGTTCAAAGTGTATCTCGAACATTATGCATCATCAGTCACACCATCTCGGTAATGCCCAGTAATGTCACTAAGCAGTCAGGAACTGATACTCTAGAGAAACGGATGTTTTCCTAACACATTGGACTTCTGCTACTCTCTCTTAAGGAACAAACGTTTTCCTAACATATTGGGCTTCCACTACTCTCTATGAACCAACATTTGTCCAATATATTGGGCTTCCACTTGTCTCCCTTTTTTTATTTCTGTTTATTTTGATGTTTGAGGTTCTCTTTGAATACGACGGATCTAAGAGAGTTTGCCTTGGGCCTCTTCGGATGTCTCTTTCTTTGGCATACGATCATTAGTGACCAGATACCAAAGAGGGGCATCTCTAGACACCCAAATTTGGCCCAAGAGACGATCGATATGTACTTCGAAAAAAGGCATACACCCGAGCTTCCGAGAGCATTTTTTGAACCCTTAATAGCCATCCTGAACCCTTAGGAGTCAACCTGAACCCTTAGGAACCATCCCCAAACCCCTAGGGAGCCCAACCAAAATAACTGATGGATAGAGGAATGCCAAAATTTATGGAGACTTTTGCAGGATCTGAGACCTATCCCCTTGAAAGTAGAGGTTCTCAACTTTCCAATATGTCAAGAATTGCCTGATTCCGCCTTGTACATCAAAAGTTATAGCAATTTGAAAATTGTGCAAAAATGAAGGATTTTACTCATGCGTACATTGGATGTACGCATAAGCAATTTCTGGCCGGAATTTGGCTATGCGTACAACCATTGTACGCATACGCATTTTTTCCAAAATCTTGCTCATGCATACAACCAATGTACTCATAGCCAAAACTTTGGTTTTTGCTTTAGAAAAAGCATGGGCTCTGAACTTCTCTGCTCTGGGAAAAGCACTATTCCTAAGCTATGCGTACAACCAATGTACGCACAACTGAAAACCTTAATTTTTATGAAAAATGATAGATTTCAAAATTGGAGTTTGACTTGTGGACCATCCCTTTGTTTGAGGTTTATTTCTTTAGGACCCTAGTACCCTCACTAGTTTAAGTTATAACCCTTATGCAATCTAACCCCTCACCCTATCATCCACCATTAAACCCAATTCCCACCTTTCTAAGCCTTCAAAAACCTAGAAAACCTTAGATTAGAGATTACCTAATTTCTAAACCCATTAGCACTTAAACCCCTCATTAATCCTCCCTTTCTCCATAAATAGAGAGTCACCCCCCATTGTTTAACCATCTTTTGAAATTTCTAAGAGAAGAAACTCTACCCAATTATCTCCTCACTTGCCTAGACTTGAGTTTTCTAAGCTTAAAGCCTTAGCCCATCTCATACCATTACTTCCATCATTGCTCCCAAGCTCATATCTTCTAAGCCTTACCTAGTTAAGACCCTTTCCTTAACTAATCATGCTATCGGAAGCTCACCGGTGTCGTTCTCATGCGAGGATCCAACCAATGGTGCTACAAAGGCCCAAGAGCTCCGACTCTCTCCTCTATTCCTCTACCTTCTTTTTTTGCTTTTCCTCTATCTTATGATTTGGGCCATTACGTCGCCAAAATTTTGGTATTTGTGGAGAGCCCAATAGGATCAAAGTGCCTTTGGGCAAGAGGAAGTGCCGCTCACTTTTTCTCTTATATATACTATATATTATATAAAGTATATTAACATAGACTTGGCCATAGTAGAGACTACTTATGTGTGGGTTGATCGGGTGCCTAACACCTTCCCGATTGAAAACTGTAGTCCTTACGCAAGAGGCTTTGGCGTTGATTGGTGATTCAGAGTCATATTTAGTACTTTGGTGCTAAAGATATTGATTTTAGGTATCCCAGGACACCAAAAGCTCCAGGTGGCGACTCTATTTTTTTAGTGAGCTCATCGTCGCGATGGACCCACAAAGTCTACGATAGCACACAAAGGTTAGGTCTTCGAGCCATGACTGACTGGATTCGTATGCGGCTGAAGTTTGGGTATGGCAGAGGGTTTGGTGGTTCAATTCGTGTTATGAAAGTTAAAGAATGGGGTTAAATGACTGGGAGTCTCTAAGGTTCAACTGGGTTGGTTGAGGTGCTTAGGTGTGCAACCATGGATTTTTATCAAACCCGTCGCGACGATGCGCTCTCGTGAAATATATAGAGTTGTCACCCTAGGATTTTGGTGTCCCGAGAAAGTCAAATCAATATTAAATACACCGAAGTGCCAAATATGACTCTGATTCATCGGTCTACGCCAAAGGCTCTTGGGTAGGGGCTTCGGTTCTCGATCGGGAAGGTGTTAGGCACCCGATCAACCCGCTTATAAGCGATCTCTACTATGGTTGTTTGAATGTGTGTGTGTGTGTGTGTGTATATATATATATATATATATATATATATAGATAAGAAAAAAAAGAGCGGAGCTCTCGGGCCCTTGTAGCACCGCAGTGGATCTTCGTGTGAGAGCGTCTTTGATGAGCTTCCGAAAGCAAAGAAGGTAGAGGAATAGAGGGGGGCACCGAAGCTCGCGGGCCCTTGTAGCACCGCGGTGGATCTTCGCATGAGAGTGTCTTTGATGAGCTTCCGAAATGAGCTTCCGAAAGCAAACGGGTTTAAGAATGGATTTGAATCTCTAAGGCTAGGGAGCTAAGAGGTAGGAGAAAAAGGCCAAGGGCTTGATCTAGCTAAATCTCAAGGATAGATGGTGTAGAATGAGGTTTCAAGGATGAAACTCAATTATGAAATTATATGGGTTTAGTGGAGGCAAATGGGAGGGGAGCTCACTAGAATTTTCTCTCTTTGAAAATTTTCAATCCCTAAATAAGGGGGGGTTGGCTCTTTATTTATAGAGGGAGAGGTAATTAGTGAAGGGTTAAGTCACTAATGGGTTTAGAGATTAGGTACTGGGCAATCTAAGGTTTTTGAAGTTTTCTAGAGCTTGGAGAAGAGAGATTTGGGTTTAATGATACATGATAGGGTGGTGACTTGAATGGCAAAAGGGTGATAACTTAAGCTAATAGGGTCACTAGAGTCCTAAAGAAACACACCCCAAACTTTGGGATGGTCCATAAGTCAAACCCCTAATGCCAATTTTATCCATTTAAAAAAAATAAAACCAGGCCCAAACTGTTGGAAGTTGAAGACCCGTAGGGGCCTGGCCCGGTTTGCAATTTCCTGCATAAATCCGCAATCTTCACTTTGTCATAACTTTTAATGTACAACTCCGAATTAGGCGATTCTTAGCTCGTTGAAAACTGAGAAACTATACTTTACAATGGTTTAGGCCTTAGGTTGGAAAACTATATATGAAAACTTTGGAACTCCTCTTTTCATCAGCTGTTTTGGTTAGTTCGAAATTGGCTCTATGGGTTCCGATTTTATAATTTTGTGCACAAATCTACGATCTTCATCTCGCTATAACTTTTGATGTATAACTCTAAATTAGACAATTCTTAGCTCGTTGGAAAGCTGAGAAACTCTACTTTTCAATAGTATATGCCTTAGGTTAGGAAATTATCTATAAAAATATTGGCACTCCTCTTTCTAACTACGGTTCGGGAGGGTTCGAATTGGGCCCGGGAAGGGTTCTAATGTGTCTAAGAAGGCTTTGGTTGATTCCTAAGGGTTCAGGATAATTCTTAAGGGTTTTGGGATGATTCTTAAGGGTTTGGAAAATACTTTCGAAAGCTCGGGGGTATGCCTTTCTCAAAGTATGTTTCGATCGGGCCTTAGATCAAAGTTGGGTGTCTACAGATGCCCCCCTTTGGTATTCGATCACCAATGATTGCATGCCAAAGAAAGAGACATCTGAAGAGGCTCAAGGCACGCTAATGGGTCTGCTATATTCAAAACAAACTTCAAACATAAAAAAGTAAAACAACTAAATGGAGAGTAACATAAGCCCAACATCAGGGAAAATGTGCGTCACTCAAGAGTAGCGAAAGCCCAAATATTTAGGGAAAACTTCAGTTCCTCAAGGCTATCGGTCCCCAAGCGCTTAGCGACATTACAGGGAATAACTGAGATGGTGTAATTTTAAAATGTATGATATTTGAGATTTATTTCAAATAAGATTGCCCCATTTGATCTGTCACGGGTGCCCCTACGTGAGGTAGGGTTCGAGATTTTTGGGCGAACCCATCGATCTTGAGGTTAATTTTCACAACTACCCGAGCAGAGCGAATATTGATGTCACAACACTTTTTAGGAGTGTGTGCCATTTTTGAAATGTGCCCTGGATCAACATGACCTAGGGTACCCAACTTCAAATAATGCTGAACATATCCGACCAAAATTGGATGCTTATCGAAGGAGACACCCAATCCTGATCTTTACCAACAATGATCTTACAAATGATTTAACTATGCATAAACATGAACTCATTAGGGGTGATAAGCAACAAAGGCGATGGAAGTCCCGACCCAAATCCGATTCGAATATAATTTACAGGAACAAACAACCATCTTACGGATACCTAGATGCATGGCTCCTATCTAAGGAAAATTGTGCCAATGCAGGTTTTAAACATGCGAAAAAATAAGGAAAATGAACCCTTCTGCATGCATGTTTGCACATAGTTGATTGATGTGTAATTTTATTTTCAGCAGGTTGGTCTCAACCAACGATTGACCTTTTTCTAAGGAATCTGAAGCTTAAGACACTAAAGTTCACATGAATCCAAAGATAGAGCTCTTAGCTCGAAGATTTAACAGTGGAATCAACCTGATCAAAACATTGACTGCTTGATCGGGATTAATACCGTTGCTCCTACTTTAAAGTAGGATCCAAAGATCCCAGGCGAACCTTAGACTTAGGACATTGATTTAGCACAGCTGCGTTGCTGATAAAATATTGACATTTTATTACATTGAAACACGCATGTGGGTAGCTATGCATGCTAAATTAAATAAAAACACAAATTTCATTTTTCTTTTTCAAAATGATTTTCTTTCTTTTTTTGAATAGACTGAATGTCGGTGGTGAGATGCTTCATCTGATCTGTTTATCGCTAAGAGGCTGCTTGTTTCGAGGCTTCGGGCCATTTGATGTTCCTGCACATCTTGAGAAAATGCCAGTCCTTTTTTTTGTTTATATAAGTAACTAATATGTATCCTAATTAACAGAAGAAGCAAATTTTTACCTACACATTTTATTTTTTTTAAAGATTTATATATATATATATATTTTTATTTTTAGATTATTTACTTTTTTTCTTTATTTTGAGATGGAAGTATGATGATGTACACATGTACATGAAAAAGAGTAGAAACATATATACATTTTTTTTGGTATTTGGGTTTTTCTTAATTTTTTAATTATTTTTTGGCTTTTCTTCTTTTTTTTTGTTTGATGCCTTAACAGTGAGACGAAGTAACGGGCCCCTTTTTTAGCATAGCCAAACCCGTTCAGGTGGTCGCACCTGAGTGAAGTTCAGAATTTTACCTACGTCGGAACGTCCATCCCTTTGGATTGAATTAACCCTTTATCCTTACCTCAGGTCATGCATTTGACGGTGCGGCTGTGAAGATATACTTGATCAAGACTCGATTTGAGTGAACATGAAGCAACCCAGTAGAAGATCAGATAGGTCGGGATTATAACCAAGGGAGTAACCAATGACTTTCTCCTTTTTCTTTTTTTCTTTTACAATATTTTTACTCACAACGCCTAAGTCGGGTTTTCATCATGCCCGTTGTTGCCCTCTTTTTTACCTGTAGTGCCCTTTCAGGTTTTCACTACGTCCATGGGTATGTATTTTTACCCCATGCACCTTTTCAGGTTTTCACTTGGTCCGCACAAGCTCGCTGTTTTTACCCATGGCGCCATTTCGGGTTTTTACCACGTCCATTTTGCTTTGAGCTTATATATTCTTATTTTTCTTTTCTTTTATTTTATCAAAGGCCACGACATGGATGTCGATTCCATCATAGTTGACTGGATGAAATTCATTTGTTGTCTCACAGCTTGGCTCGTGCTGACTCAACGGATACTGAGACTGATGGTAGGCCTTAAAGAGGGCTTTCTTTAGGGATGTATCGTGGCTACGAGAAAGGTTAAGAATTTTTTTTAAGGTATTCTGGGTTAAAAGGTTTCCTTAATAGGGTTTCAGTTTCCATAATACACTTCTTCCTTGGGGAATATTGACTGTACTTGCCCCACTTTTTCTTTTCTATTTTTTATTCTTTCTGCTTTTTTTTAGACATCCTTTTATTGAGATTTTTCTTTTTTTATTTTTTTTGAATTTGATGGTGATGCTTTTTCTCCTTTTTTTTTGTTTGGTATATACACTTTTTCCATCTTCTTTTCTAGGGAGGGGTTTAACGAAAGAAAGGCCAATGGTTCAACGGGTGTAGCAAAGGGTATGATCATTCAGGTACGCTTTTTGCTTACTTGGCTTTAAAATGATGGTCTCTTTTACAAGGTCCTTAAGCAGTCACATATCCATCTTATCAATACTTACCTTGCTGTGAGAGACTAGGAGTAGAATCATTGGACGTATCCAGTGTTGATGGGCTTAGGAAAGTGATCTCCATCCATGGTGGTGAGGCGGATCACGTATCCTGGGAGTATTTCTCGGATGACGCAAGGCCCTTCCCAATTAGGCTTGAATTTACCTCTCGGATCAGCATGCCGTCATTGCCCTTTGGTATGTCACCCAAGCATTCTTCAACCCAAATGGCATGACTTGGTGACAAGAAGTTTATCATGGAGTAATGAATGTTATCTTCTCTCGGTCTACTTCGGCCACCTTGATCTGATTGTATCCTGAAAATTTGTCCATGAACGACAACATCCGATGCCTAACAGTGTTATCGACCAAGATGTCGATGTGGGGCATTGGGAAGTCATCCTCTGGGCTCGCCTTATTCAGATTTTTAAAGTCAATGCATATGTGAATCTTTCTATCTTTCTTCGGTACCGAGACAATGTTGGCTAACCATTGAGGGTACTTGGAGACTATAAGAAACCATGTGTCGTACTATTTGATGACCTTGTCCTTCACTTTCAGCCTCCATTCTGGCCTGAGGAGTCTCAACTTCTGCTTGACCAGCTTAATATCTAGATATAGCGGCAGCTCATGCTCGACCAAATTGGTGTCCAAATAAGACATATCCTCGTATGACCATGCGAAGATGTCTTAGTATGACCGAAGGAAATCAATCATGCTTTTTCTTTCCTTGGGGGACAACGACGTTTTGATCTTAGTGATTTAAGGAACCTCCTTTGTAACCAGGTTTGATGTCTTCTGTTTCTTCAACGATTGGGGTAGGGCCATGCTCAAAATCGGTAAATTGTTTAAGGAGCTCATTGGTGAGTTCCTCAATAGGGATCTCCTCGTCCAGACTCCTGGCTCTTACATTTTCTTGTATTTCTACAGGAAAGGGGTTGATTTCACGTGGGACGGGATTTTCAATTAAGGCATCATTTATCTTAATTTTATCAGAAATTTTAAAAGATAATTTTTTTGGATTATTTTGTATTTCTTTTATTTTTTTGAGTTTTCTTTTTCTTTGGAGATGAGCCCTTGGCATAGTGGGTCTTTATTTACACATGGTATTGCCTGTCAAAGGCTAACCTCACTTTTTAAAGGTTGTTTCTTTTTGGAAGTTGAAACCGTACTTACATCTAATCGATGCTTCTAGTGTTAGGGGTAGTGACGCCCAATTCCTCACCTATGGTGCCATACCTTTACCTGCTTTGATGGAGGAGGCTAATTGAGATGGCTTTTTGGAGTCGGCCTCCATCATGTTTATCCTGGGCTCGTTCGGGACCCTATCCTCGAACGTCAGTATGGGTTTGTGGTAGTTTATGATAGGCTACTGGATTGGTAAGGGTTCCTCCTCAAAAAGTGATAGGGATGCCAAGTCTATTTCCACATCGGGGGGAATGATTTGGGGATTAGTTGGGTGGATAGCGGCCACGCCTTGTGTGTGGTCAGCCGTGTTGTCCTATTCTGATCAATTTTTATAACCCCCGCACTCACGAACGTATTGCAGATGTGAGGTCTCGGACAGGGTTCGTCCTCCAGGTCTATCCCCCTGGCTTTGGCAGCGGCTATGGTTCGAGCCTTCTCCTTGGCTTCCTAAACCTCTTCCTCAGTGGGCTTGTAACCTAACCCAAATCTGATATATTGGCTGCCTTTTGCTTTGATCGAGTCTCTCCTGCCTTGCAATCAGGGACCCAAACCTTTTCTTTTCTGATAGCCCCACTTTTGGAGCATGGCTACTACTGCAGTTATTCCACCTTTGATTTTTGTGGTGACCCCTCTGATAGGTTCTGGCCCCAATGTTAACACATCATACTGAAAGCTGTGAAGATTTGTGTCTTCAGCTATATGGGATACATCCAGCACCTTGAAATTTTTGATTTTGTGGGTCATTTTCTCAATTTCTCCCATAATTGTTATGACCTTCTACTCTGATATGAATTTGAGCTGTTGGTGTAGAGTGGAGGGCACCGCCCTGATTTCATACAGCCACGGCCGTCTTAGTAGCAAGTTGAAGGAGGACTTGATGTCCATGACTTGGAATGGGATTGAGAAAGTCATTGGCCCAATGGTGAGCTCAAAATCGACTTCTCCTATCACCTCCCTCCTGGTACTATCAAACCCTCTTGCACTTATTTTGGCTTGCCTGAATGTGGAGGGATCAACCCCTATTTTGGTTGCAGTTCTAAGGGGGCATACATTCAATGTCGAACCATTGTCTATCAGCACCAAAGGGATTATTAAGTCCTTTGATTCTACCATAATATTGAGGGTTTTGGAATGGTTGCTTCCTTCACTTGGCAGGTCGTCATCAGAAAATGAGATGACATTGGGGGCTAAAACCTGCCCAATTATTTATCCCACTTTATCAGGGTTACTTGGATGGACACATGTGCATCTTTTAATACTCCCATCAGAGCCTAGAAATGGAGCAGAGATGTCATTAACAGGTCCCAGACTGTGATGTGGGCTGGCATTCTTTTTAGCCAAGTTTCTAGTATGTTCTCTCTGCTAATTTTTTTAAGGGGTTCACTGCGGCTGGTTCTTTCTTCTCTTCTGGCCGGGCTGGTACCGATACTTTAGGGTTTTTAGAGATTCTTCCTAATCAGGTAATGAAATCAACTGCCCCTTCTTTGCCATTGCTTGCATTGATGTCCATCTGTTCATAATTGAGCGGGACTTGATGGGGATCGTAGGTCGGCCCTGGGACCTGAAATGGGCTGGGTGCGGGTATCTAAGATGCCTGTATTGATGGCACGATAGAATTGGGCCAAATCTAGTTGACTGGTGCTGGAGATGGATAACCTGGTGGGGGTACAAAACAATTAGGCCCATTGTAATGGAGTGATACTAGAGGTGGATTGATTGGGGGTGGAGCAAAATTGGGCCAACTACATTGGATTGGTGATGGCGATGGATTGGGTGGCACATAGTGATCAGCTATTGGTGTTAGGAATGGCTGATATATCTGGGGTGGGTAAAAATTGGGCTCCACATGGTTGACAGGCGCGAGTGTAGGGAAATACATCCTTAAATCCAAGGTTGCTACTTGCAGTGTAGGGTTTAGGAAATGATCGGTTAAATTTAATGGCTCGATCACCCCTATGATCTCATTCTTATGACCCTGTTGCCCGGGTGGCATGAAACTATCTTTTTCAGTGATGAAATTCTTTCATCCCCTCCTCCAACATGTTAATGGTGGCCCTTGGGCCCATTCCTCCCTGCGGGTGCGGTAGTAACGGTGCCTGCATGATATTGGTGTGCAGGTTTGCTTGGGGGGGCCGTTGGGGGTATGAGTTTCCTTGCCTCTATCAAATCCTCTATCACGTGTTTTAAAGGAAAGCACCGATCAGTTGGATGTCCCTGCTCTTGATGGAAATTATAATGTGTGTTGGGATCATAATTCTTTGGGATTGGATTGGGTGGGGGTCTTGGTTGAAGCTGAGTAACCAGACCCTTCTCGATCAGCAATGGTAAGAGGACATTTAGGGATTGTCCCAAGGGAGTAAATATTCGGTCATCTTGGGCCTTTCTCTGCTCAGGGTTCATTTGCCCCCAGGGGACATTGTTCTACCTTGGAGCCTGATTTATTAGGGTTGGTTGTGCTACCGCAAATCGAAAGGGGACCATATTGGTATTGGGCTGTGTGTTCATTATATTTTATACCTCTGCCCCTGCTCCTCTCTTAGTCCTCTGTTCGATAAACTTTCGGACCCCACTGGTCCCACTGGACACATTCTTTCTCAAACGTCCCTCTCTAATTGCATCCTCACAACGGTTGGCATTCCTTACCAAGTCAGCAAAGCTGGACTGCTGTTGGTATACTAAAAAATTTGAGATGACTGGAAGAGTGTTTTCTGAGATCATCTCGATTTGCTCATCATCGGGTATTTTATTTTTTACTTGGGCTACCAATGCCCTCCATCGCCTTAGGTAATCACTGAATACTTCATCGGGCTTCTGCCTTAGTCAGGGTAGATCTGATTTACAGGATTCAATGTCTATGTTATAGTATTAATGCTCTTGGAATAAGTGGGCCAGATCTTTCCATGTTTTAATCATGGATGGTTCTAGGGAAGTGAACCATCTCAAAGTCGGGCCTGTGAGACTCTTCTGGAAAACTTTTATGAACAAACGCTCATCCCCTCTATACAGGCACATATCTCCATAGTATGATTTTAGATGGGCAATTGGGTTGCCCATGCCATCGTATTTATTGAAAGTGGGCACTTTGAATTTGTGGGAAAGTGGTACTTTCACGAATAGACATTGGTCGGAGAACTCAGTAGCGTGAATTTCAGCTCTTCCCATCTTCATCAGTTGCTTTTATATTTTATCCATTTACTCTTCCAGCAATTCAGACTCCTTTGATTGTAAGGTCAGGACTGGTCCTCCTTCATTCAGAATGGCCTATGGATGGGTGAACATGAGTGGTGGCGGATTAACACTGGCAAATACCCCTGCATAGGCCCCACTATTTCTGACCTCGTCCTCTTCATATTGTGGATCAACATAAGGTGGAGGAGGGGTGAGGTTATCTTGTTGATTCTGAGTGGGCTGGATGGGTGCCTGGTGGGGTTACCGTACATGGGAGAAACCTTGGGGATGGGTTTGAGCGGTAGGAGGATGGGTGAATTGGGGATGATTGATGGCATGAGATAGATTCCCACATTGGTTTGGGTGTGAGATATGTGAAAAAATAGGGTCCATGCCGGGTTGGGGGATTGGGTGAGATGGGTATATTATCTGAGGGGGAATGGGAGCCTATTGGGTGTAAGTGAATGCGGGGTAGTGGGGAAACGATGGAGGGCTTACAAATGGGGCTCCTAGGTTTGGGCCTTGATGGGCTTCGGTATAGGGCATGGGGCTTTGGTGGGCTCAGGCTTGGGGTATTGGGCCTTGATGGGCTTAGGGCATTGGGCCTTGATGTACTTGGGCCATTGGGCTATTGGGCCTTGGGGTATTAGGACTTGATGGGCTTGGGGAATTAGGCCTTGATGGGCTTGGGCCATTGGGGCTTGATGGGTTTGGGTCATTGGGCCTTGATGGGTTTGGGTCATTGGGCCTTGGTGGGTTTGGACCATTGGGATTTGGTGGGCTTGGGCCATTAGGCCTTGGGGTATTTGGCCTTGATGGGCTTGGGGATTGGGCCTTGATGGGCTTGGGCCATTGGGCTTTAGTGGGCTTAGGCGATTGGGCCTTGATGGTCTTGGGCCATTGGGCCTTGATGGTCTTGGGGTATTGGGCCTTGATGAGTTTGGGTATAGGGTGTGGGGCCTTGAGGCCCGCTCAAATGGCCCCATGGTTGATGGGAGCCTTGGATGGTATGGACAATGGAAGGTTGATTAGGATTTTGAGGGAATGGGGTGTGAAGATTGAGATTTTGAAGGGTTTGCTGGGGATTGGATATTTGGAGTGGATGAGGATGGCTTTGGGAGGCCTTCCAAATGGTGTAGGTTTTCACCATATCCTTCATCATGGACATGGGATCGCGTATGGGGTTGGAAGTGGATGGCTCACCTAATGAGGGGGATGTATGGGAGAAAATAGGCATGATCTAGGCAAAGGTAGGGAAATTGTGCATGGTTGATGAGAGAATGTTGGACATTGTTTGGATAGATTGGAAAAAAATGGGCATGACCCGGGTACAAGTAGAAAAATTGTGGATGGTCTGTGAGGATTGGGGAAAAACGGGTATGTTGGATGTTGAAGGAAAGAGGGGTGTATTGGGATTTGTGGGGGGAGATTGTGGTGCATTTGGAGTGGAAGAAAAAATGGGCATGATTTGGGTGGAGGCAAAATTGGGCATGACCTGGGTAGATGGGGGGTATGTGGTGGATTTGGAAAATTGGGAATGGCTTGGGTGTATGAGGGAAAATGGGGGTTGTTTGGATTGGATGTGAAGGAAAAATGGGGCATATTGGGGTTGGATGTCAGAAAATTTGGGGTATTTTGGTTTGATGTGGAAGGATTGGGGATGCTTTGAGTTGATGTGGGGGAAAATTGCGGTGTATGTTGGATGGATGTGGAAAAATGGGAGTTGTTTGGAGTGGGTGTAGAAGGGAAATTGGGCATGGTTTGGGTGAATGTGGGAAAGTTGGGCCTAGGAGATGGAGAAAGTTGTGGTGTAGGATTAATGTGGAGGGAAAATTGGGTGTATTTGGAGGGGATTGGGGAAGATTAGGCATGGTGGATGTGGAAGGGAAATGGAGTAAATTTTTTGTGGATGTGTTTGATGGAAAAGGTAAGGATGTGGAGGGAAAATGGGATGAATTTTGGGTGGTTTGAGTGGTGGTGGATGGAACGATGGGCTCACCGTAGGGTCCGGTAACATTTAATCGGGGTTGGGTGGGGGAATTGGAAATAGGAATTTCCTCCATGTGGGAATGAGTTAGGGAATGTGGGGGGGATGAGTTGGGATCGTCATAAGTGGGATCGACCGCCCAAGACATGGTTTAGCGGCGGGTTGGGTATGGATGACTCGGGTGAGGCCCGAACAATTTCCTCCTTCCCCTACGGGATGATGGAGGGTAAGGTGATGCCATTGTGCGGACACCACGAGCTCTCTTTTTTGGATTTTGATTTTTTCCTTGATTTTTTATTTTTTGGATAAAGAAAATGAATCTTTCTAAGATGAGTTCTGGGGCCTAGGAATTCCTGTTTCGGGCGGCATTAGTACCTTAAATATTTCCCATGGCGGGATCCTGACACACTTCAAAAGAATCGAAGGGAAATCCCTTGATCTATGTGAAGGTATGAGAATCCACGCAACAAACCTGATCCCTCTAAATAAGTAAATAAGAGGGTTACCTCTTTTGACTGGCGAGGGTGTATTGCGTGTCGGAGGGTGTGAGATCTATCAGGGGTACTGATAGAAGGCCTCAGACTCGGGCTGCCTAGCCTAGAACAGGCTAGGCATGTGTATTATATGTGCTAGGCCAAATTTTAGAGAATTTGGCTTATGTGTGTATTATAAACGCCAAGCTAACTCTGCTCAGTTTTGGCTTGGCGTGTGTAATATACACGCCAAAGCAATTATAGGTAAAAAGGCTTGGCGTGGATTTTACACAGACCAGGCAAGAACATAATATATAGCTATAGTGACAGCAGAACAGCAAGCCCGAAATTGGTATGATTTTCTGGTTTTCGGGAATCAATGCCTCCAGGGACTATTTTTGTGCTATAACGGGTCCCTCCTCACCGAACCTAAGGGTACAAGGCTGATTCGGGTTTTACTAACGCTCTCCCCAAGGGTTTTAAGCTTTATAACAAGATTGGTTACCCACCCGATATACCTCCGGCGCAAGCGCGTTCTTAGATACTGGATGAGGTGGTACTTTTCCGAATCATCACCACTAGGGGCTGGCGCCGTACTAAGAATCGTCCAAAAATGGGTTGTGATGATCCCGTGCCGCCTCTATGGGCCGGCGTCTACTGATGGTATATGAGTACAAGAAAATAAAGCTCACATAGGCCCGCCGAATGGCTAAGGCATGTAAAATGTGCAAGTCCGTCAATCGACTAAGGCATGTAAATGATGGAAAGTAAATGAATTATAAAGACAATGCTCAAGTAGGCCCGCCAATCGGCTAAGGCACGTAAACGACGAAAAAGTAGGGGTAAGTAAAAACAATGCTCAAGTAGGCCCACCGATCGGCTAAGGCATGTAAATGACAAAAAAGTAGGGGGTCAGTATAAAACCAAAAAAGGAAGCAAAAATATTAGTAAAAAGAAGAAAAACACATGCAAAAAGGGGGCCAACTTCAAGTAGAAGCTCTATTTCTCCCCAGCAAAGTCGCCATCTGTGCAATCATGAATTTTTATCAAACCTGTCACGTTGATGCGCTCTCATGAAAAATATAGAGTCGCCACCCAGAGCTTTTGGTGTCCCGAAAAACCCAAATCAATATTAAATGTACCGAAGTGTCAAATATGACTCTGATTCACCGGTCTACGCCAAAGGCTGTTGGGTAGGGGCTTCGGTTATCAATCGGGAAGGTGTTAGGTACCTGATCAACTCGCTTGTAAGCGGTCTCTACTATGGCTGTTTGGATGTGTATATTATATATATATAAGAGGCACTTCCCCTTGCCCGAAGGCACACCGATCCTATTGAGCCCTTTTCGCTTGTCGAAACTTGGGAAACGTAATTGCTCAATTCTAGGATAGAGAAAAAGCAAAGAAGGTAGAGGAATAGAGGGGAGAGTCAGAGCTCTCGGGCCCTTGTAGCACCGCGGTGGATCTTCACGTGAGAGCGTCTTTGATGAGCTTTCGAAAGCAAAAGGGTGTAAGAATGGGTTTGAATCTCTAAGGCTAGGGAGCTAAGAGGTAGGAGAAGAAGGCTAGGGCCTTGATCTAGCTAAATCTCAATGATGGATGGTGTACAATGAGGTGTCAAGGATGAAACCCAATTCTGGAATTATATGGGTTTAGTGGAGGCAAATGAGAGGGGAGCCCACTAGAATTTTCTCTCTTTGAAAATTTTCAAGCCCTAAACAAGAAGGGGTTGGCTCTCTATTTATAGAGGGAGAGGTGATTAGTGAAGGGCTAAGTCACTAATGGGTTTAGAGATTAGGTAATGGGTAATCTTAGGTTTTTAGAGTTTTCTAGAGCTTGGAGAAGAGAGATTTGGGTTTAATGGTAGATGATCAGGTGGTGACTTGAATGGCAAAAGGGTGATAACTTAAGCTAATAGGGTCACTAGGGTCCTAAAGAAACACACCACAGACTTTGGTATGGTGCATAAGTCAAATCCCCAATGTCAATTTCGGCCATTTTTTGAAGGAAAATCGGGCCCAAATTGTTGGAAGTTGAAGTCCCAGTGGCCCGGCCCGATTTATAATTTCTTGCACAAATCCTTGATCTTTATTTTGCCATAACTTTTGATGTACAACTTTGAATTAGGTGATTCTTTGCTCATTGGAAAGCTGAGAAACTCTACTTTCCAATGGTATAGGACTTAGATTAGGTAACTATTTATAAAAACTTTAGCACTCCTCTTTTCATCAGCTATTTTAGTTAGTTCGAAATTGACTCTATGGGTCCGATTTTACAATTTCGTGCACAAATCCGTAATCTTCATCTTGCCATAATTTTTGATGTATAACTCTAAATTAGGCAATTATTAACTCATTGGAAATTTGAGAAATTCTACTTTCCAATGGTATAGGCCTTAGGTTGGGAAACTATCTATAAAAGTATTGCCACTCCTCTTTCTAATCGTAGTTCAGGAGGGTTTGAATTGGGCCTGGGAAGGGTTCTAATGAGTCTGGGAAGGATATGGTTGATTCTTAAGGGTTTGGGATGATTCTTAAGGGTTTTGGGATGATTCCTAAGGGTTTGGAAAATACTTTCAGAAGCTCGAGGTACGCCTTTCTCAAAGTATGTTTCGATCAGGCCTTGGGCCAAATTTGGGTGTCTACATTAGAGGATTAATACTGTAATCAAGGCGAAGGGATGTATAGGGACCCGACTGGGGTGGTCTACCATGGTGATGTGCGAGACCAGTCCTTGATTGTGATTGACAATCCCCAAATTATGCGGAGGATGGTTGTTATTCTGAGTGGAATTTTGGAGGGACTCCCTATTGATCTGATTTCGATCATTCATATCTTAAATCACGTCCCATAGAACCCAACAGTCTTCTAAATTATGTCTCGCAAACCGATGGTATGCGTAAAACTTAATGTAATCTAATTATGTTGGCCAACGGCATAGTCGTTCTGGTGGGAATCTGATCAGGTTCTAGTTACTGAGAAGACGAAAAATGTTTGGGATGGTATCGGGTAACGGAGGGTAATGTTCACATTTGGGTTGATAACTGGCCCTGACTTCTTGATTGAAGTTTTGTGGTGGGGGTATGTTGTTGTAGTTCAGAGGGTTGGTTATCCGGTTTTGGGTTGTATTATTGTTTTGGTTCTGATAGGTGTTCTGGTTGGGATATTGGTTTCTGTTCTGATACTGGTTCTGGTTTTGGTTGGGGGTATCGTTGTTGATTTTGATTCTAGTACTGGTTTTAATCGAGATTCCTTGGTTGGAAGTTTCCGCTTCCAGAGTTTTGTCCTTGATTGGCGATCGCATTGACTTGCTTAGAGCCTAAATTCTTATTATTATTCTTCATCTTTAAATCACTAGAAGAGGCGCCTTTCGATGCTATTATCGAATGGTCAAGATCTCCGCTCTTGATGTGCTGTAGTATGCGAGAGGCACAAAGATAAAGGGTAGTGCAATTAGGGCAGTCACTTATGATAAGAGCGCTTCGAATGGGCTCTTTAACATTATCGATAGTGATATCGATGGCATCCTTCTCCTTCATCTGACTTCCTGTCCGAGTGGCGAGTCTTCTCCATCGACTCACGAAGTCTGTGAATTCCTCATCAGGCTCTTATTTTGTCATCATTAAGTCATTGAGACTAACTGCCTCCTGTATCAGGTGTTTGTATTGGTCAAGGAACTGACTAGCTAAATCGTCGAATTTCTCAATCTTGTGCAGTGGCAAGCCAGCGAACCAATTGAGATCTTCTCCTTCTAGTGACCTCTAAAAGTAGCGGATGAGAAGACCCTGATTGTTGCGAATGGGTTGATAGTCATTGCAGAACAGCGCCAGATGGTGATTCAATTTCTTGTGTCGTTGTACTTGTTGAACTTGGGCGGCTTGAGACCTGCAGGTGAGTGAAATTTGAGGTCCTGACAAAACTGTTGAATCCGAATGAAAATCTAGGGCGCTCTCTCTTAGCCATGTATTCATCAAGGACTCAAGTGAGGTCCCCCATTCTTACACTGATGTCTTTCTTAGTAGTTTGAGGATTAGGTCTACCATGTCGATTATTACTGACGAAAGTGTACGCAGTCTACCTCGGTGGTGACCTACAGGGGGACGCTGTACTTGAAGTTGGAGGTGGCCTTTCCTCTCTTTATTACTCCTGCTCGTCTTGATCCTTTTGTTCCATGGCAGCTTTATACATGGCCCCTAGGCTTCGAAGTAACTCGTGGGCTTCAAGCCCTCCTTTCGATAACGCATTGGAGATTTAAGCCAATGATCTACTTGACGGTATAATTCTGCCCGATACCACTCTCTCTTCGTTCGACGTTATTGCTGGAACTCGGTGTGTATGTGGTATTCTTTAGTCTTCTCCAGCAATGTTAATCTTAGGAGCCGAAGACGGCCCCTCATCGTCTGTGGGATTATCATGAAATCCCCACAAGGGCGGGTCATTACTATAATTTATCCGGCGTACCCGAAACATCTTCGAAGAACATACACCGGTTCTCATGTGAGTGTGTGTAAAAAGTGATAAAGCGAGAAAATAAAACTGAATTAAAATAAAGGAGGAAAACTAAACTAAACAAACAAAGACTATTCTAGCAAGAGGAGTCCCATCGCGATCGCCAGTCTGATGGTATGCACTATTTCTACGTCCCCTTTCGGGTTTGGGAATAAGTGGTCAAATTCGGTCCACGTGGACTCTGGCAGAAAGTGATAGAGTACCAAACTAAGAAATATTAAATACAAAAAAGAAAGAGGCAAATTATAAATGGAGAATACTTGGATTGATGCCATCGCCAGCTGCAGATATTTATCGATGCTGCAACACGTCACTGATCACTCGCAAACATGCGAGCTAGACTCCTTTACTGAACATCGGTCGGCCAACTTCAGCAGCTATGAGTAGCCTAAAGTCTATCTAGTTTGATTTCCTATCCCTGCTAGACCTATCTAAAAAAGGAGGGGTGGCCCACTATGCTAAGGAGGATCGGCTCTGTTCCTGGGTACCCTCCATAAGCTCTCTTGGGTAAATCGGGGTGGCTATGGCTAAAAGTCGGAAGAGGTTAGGGACCTATTCGGCTCTAAGCTCAAAAGTTGGGCAGGGGTTTCCTAAGGATCTAAGGCTAAGGGCGCTTATTGATCAGTCACATAATTTACCATTTTATCACCCTTAACTTAGTGATGCTAGACCCCAGTTTGCTACTAACGAGATGTTGATGTGCAGATATTTAGAACATATAGTAGAATAGAACTAAAGTGTTAATCTTTACCAAAATAAACTCAAAAGGCAATAAGAAACACGATCGTACAAAGATACGACCAATCGTATTAAGATGTCAGTCTATAAGCTGAAAGAAAAAGAGAAATCGTAATCACGAACGAACGAAACAGAAAAAAAAAGATATTGTATTTACGATTCTTCAAAAAACTCTTGAAGGCTGGAGAATGGAAAGCAGAGATATGATCGTGTGTAAGAACGAAAGAAGGAGAAATCGTATTGAAGAAAGGATATAATTGTAAGTATGATTGTATATAATTAAAGCTCCTGTTGCACTAATCACGTGAGAACTATACCACCATGCATATAATTAGAAGATTACTTGAAATAGAAGTCTAGCAACCCACAAATCTGAGAAGATTGCCGAAAGACTCCTAAAGATCTCTGCTACTTAAAATACTGAGAAAAGACCTGTGCGCATCTACCAACTAAAGCAAGGAAGAATAGGATTAAAAGTTTTAGTTATATTAGGAATCTTTTATTCTTAGTAGTTTTCTTTTGTTAGAATTCGAATAATATAAACCGACCCCGTATGATCTATAAATAAGAGGGCTCGACATAGGAAAAAACTTATCCAATAAATTTTTAGTATCAATTGACAATTGAGGTTGGAATTCTGGAAGATCACCTTAGAGTAGTTTTTATCAAGTAAAATCGTCCACATATTTATGAAAGTCTTGCCTGACAACCAAAACTGAGGATTTCTAAAAGATCGACCCTTTGAACGGTTCTACTTTGCTTTCTAATTTAGATTTATTTTATTAAATTTTCCTGCTTTGTAAACATCTAAAAGTTCTTAATTTCAATTGACGCCTAAAGTCTTGAATTTGCATATTAGTGTAACGGTATTTTAATTTCCATCTTCAATTCTTCTGGTTTTTTATTAACTCCGAAATACTAGAGTTGCAGATAAGAATAGATCTGTATAGAGAGGAATCTAGAAGTTGATTAAAGACCAAAGTCTAGAAAACTTGATATAAGGTGTAACATTACATCCAAAGACTGAAAGGTTGTCTATGATCTGGATGGCGGAGGATTAGAATAAATTTCCTTTCTGTAATTTTAGTTTAAATACCCATTCTTTTATTCTTATTTCTCCAATAGATTAGATCTTTAAAAGACAAATAAAAGTTTTCACATAAGAAATTTTGACCTTCCCTGTGGGAACGATCTTATACTAGTTCTGCAATTTCCGTTGTGTGCTTTCAATAGGTTAAAGCTCAGTACAATAATAGCCATATCAAGTTTTTGGCGCCGCTGCCGGGGAAGCAAAAAATTTCTTTGAAAGCCAATATTTGTCTTTCTCTTTTTATTTTTCTTTATATTTTTATTTTCTTTAATCACTTCTTAATTTTTTACAGGTTTATTCGGAGCAGCTAATCAAAGGTTTCGACACTTCTTCTGACAATAGAAGCTAGAGGCTCGAATTTGTTTCTCTCCTTGTTTTCTAAAATAAAAATCAAATAAAATAAAAATAAAAATAGATATTTTTAATAATTGTTCTAGCCAACCTTACGTGTCTTCAATCCAAATCAATATGAGGGCAAAAGACCAAATTGTGACTAGAACATTGGGAGAGTATTATGCATTGATCCCTCTTACACCTCCCTCATGTATTTGCTTACCCCCAGTGACCGATGATGGAACCTTCGAAATCAAACCCAATGTACTTCAACTACTTCCTATCTTCTATGGGTTTGGTGAGGAAGACCTGTACATACACCTAATGAGTTTTCTAGAAATCTATGCAATAGTTAAAATTAAAAATTTATGGGAAGAACACCCTCATCTGAGGCTCTTCCCGTTTTCCATTAAAGATAGGGCAAAACAGTTGCTGAACTCTTTGCCCAACAATTCAACTACTAGTTGGGAAGAGTTGCAAACCAAGTTTATTACAAGGTACTTCCCAATTAGCAAAATGAATCGAATTCGGAAGGTTATCACAATGTTTCATCAATTTTGGAAGGAGTCTTTTCGTGAGAATTGGAAACTCCTTAACGAGCTTCTGAGCAAATGCCCACACCATGAGGTTCTGCACTGGCAAATAGTGCTTGATTTCTACGAAGGCCTTAATGAACAAACCTGACACATGCTTGATGTTGTTTGTAGAGGAATGTTCCTAACATTGACTACAGAGGATGCTTAGGAATTTTTTGAGACCCTTAGCGACGAATCAGTGCAACACCATGCATCAAATGAGACTAATTCGGAGACTACAAGGAAGACACCTCCGAAGCGAGGAGGACCAGATGAATTAAAGTTAATGACAAATTGCCTCCCAAAGTTAAAACTTTGGAAGACAAAAATTCAGTCCCTGTTGGGTATAAAATTACACCCAACATCTCAAACAGGAGAGGCTTGTGGTCCTCACCATGGCCCATCTCAGGAGGACCCTCAGTACCCTGTTGTACCTTTTTACCCCACAAGAATCCAAGACCATACTGTTGCCATAGAGAGTGTCATGTTGTAGACATGCAGATAATGCCAATAGCATTACCAGAACCAATCGAAGCCACTCTTGTCTTTTCAGCAATCTATTTTCAAGTTAGAAGCTCATGTTGAGCAACTAACTATTTTAATTAGTAGGAGAGAGAGTAGCTACTCTTCATCATGGCCAGTTGAAAACCCTAGAGGACATATCTTTATGGGAGGCAGATAAATTCTCCTAGATCCAAAATAAGTTCCTCATAAACCCATCGTGTTACCGACTTATACGTAGCAAAATTCGGTATCATATGTACAAATATTTCTTTGTTGCTAGTAGGAAATTTTATTAGAGAATACCTTACAATCTAAAGTGTGCCAAAACACACTCGAGCGTAAAGTCTTCTTATCAGTCACATAATATGTCATTTTATAACCCTTAATGTAATATCCCGAAAAATCACGTTAAACAATGACCTCGAGATACGTGCCCGATCGGTCACAGATTTGACCAATTAGGAGTCCAATGATTAGCATAGAGTGTGATGAATGGATGAGATATAATAGTTGACTGACTGCGTGGTGTGTGATGTGAATATGAAGTCGCATACACCTATCGCGGTGTATGTGCTCAACACACAAGTGAGGAAAGAGATAAAAGGGTTTAATAACCCTAAAATCTGTATTTGGTTGTTGAGAGAGGAGTAAAGAAGAGAGAGAGAGGAGTAAAGAGGTTGAGCAAGAGTTATTGTGAGTGATTGGAAGGGAGATTCTAGCATTAAAGAGACCGATTCGACGAGGAGAATCCGTTCAAGCCAAAGCTGGAACCCTAGCCTTTCCAACCACTCAATTTGAAATCAATTTGAGATTGATTGAAGGTAGGATTTTTGTAGTTTAAATGCATGGATTAAAGGGTTAAGTTGTAGTTAGAAATGGTGTAAAATGTAGGGTAAAAGCTTAGAAAAATGGAGAAAAAAAAGTAAGGAAAGAGATTGAGAAGAACAGCCAAGAGAGGGCTGAATCTGGCAATTTCGATTAATCTAAATTGGGTTTCGATTAATCGAAATTGGCCAAGAAGTTGAAAAGTCAGAGGACCCCGATCTCGATTAATCGAATTCAGTTTCGATTAATCGACCTTGGATTTCGATTAATCGAATTGAGAATCGATTAATCGACTGGGAGCCTACAGTGGACTCCAGTGAAGAAAAGAAATGGGTTTGATGAAATCGACTAATCAAAATAAAAATTCGATTAATCGATTTGTAAATTCGATTAATCGATTCAGGATCGATTAATCGATTTTGAAAACTCGATTACTCGAATTGAGAATCGACTTGATAGAGCAGAGAATTTCGATTAATCGAATTGGGTTTCGATTAATCGAATGGAAATCTCGATTAATCGATTTGAGAATCGATTAATCGATATTGACTTTCGATTAATCGATTTCTTGGAAATCGATTAATCGACTGGGCCAGTTTATGTTGACTTCTGAGTTTGACTTTGAGATTCTTGGGGGGTCTTGGACCTCCTTTATTGCATCCTTAGTTATGTGTTTCACATGTTATGTGGTACCATAGGTGGTACGTGTGAGCAAGTGCACAAGGAGCCACGTGGGACCTTGATGCGTTGATCAAACGAAGACTTGAGGTAGGGAACCCCTTGAACATGTACCTTATTTTACAAGAGCATGTATGTAGTGATATAGATTTGAAATTCCAAATGTTTTATTGCTTAAAGAGTTGGGAAAAGTGTGTGTGTGTGACATAAATAAAAGTAATCATAATGAGCCATGCCCAGGGGATGAAGAAGTAAAGAGATAAGAGCATCAGGTGTGATACAAGTGAATGGATACATCCTAGGGATGTATCCACGATTGAATCATGTTTGATAAGGCCTAACTGATATAAGATAGCACATTTACACGGTGAATAACTATATGTAAGGCACCGATATTTTTGTTATTTGAGGTTTGATAGGGTACCCCACAGACGTGGCGGGATATCCACGACTGACACGGCAGGATATCCGTGACCGATACGGCGGCGAAACCGTAGGCCAGTGCGGAGGCTTATCCGTACACAGTAAGCACACCCCAGGGGTGTTGATTTGAGACAAGTGAGACCCCGCCACCAATCCCCAGGGGAAAGGGGCTTGGGTACTATTTGTATTCCCAGGGAATACGTTAAAAGTGTTTATATAGATGACGATAATGGGCATCGGGGCTCGATGCTATATTGCTCGGGGATTACTTAAGTTGAAAGTTTAAGTTTTGCTTTAGGCCTTTCCAGCATCATTCATGAATAAATAAAGACATGAGTAAACTATCAGTAAAATGTAATGCTTTTTAACTGTTTTCATCAGTAACTGCAAAGACACATCATGCATGGCATATCATGGAATATATGTGAGTAATAATTTATATGTTCAACTGTGTTTTGTTCCCTATTGAGCTAGGATGTAGCTCACCCTATAGACTATACGTCGCAGGTCCACTGCTAGCAGCTGCCGAGGCTTCAGGAGACACTGACCCCGGTGAGTCGGACCTTGCGGCCGGTGAAGAGTTGGAGCCACCTCCTGAGGACTTCTTCTAGAGGACTCCATTGTGCCGCTTTGAGGGCTTTTGGATAGAGATTTGTACGACTTAGTATGTCAAGCCTGGTTTTGGCTAAACAATGTACATGTATAAATTGAGATTATTCTTTTGGTACGAACCATTCGTGATGATTTGCTATCATCGATGGTTCGGATCGGTTCTCCATTCATGCAGAGGCATGAGGGTAGAATTGTCTTTTGAGAAATACTTTTATATAGATTTAAATTCCGTAGTTTCATGTACTATTTCATTTTTGCTTGATATGCCAATGTTCCGTGCTTAGCTAAGGGGCACGGTCAAGATGATCGTGCTGATAGCACGGGTTTCGGGGTGCCAAAATCCGGGCTGTCACAGCTGGTATCAAAGCTATTTCTTTTAGCAATTCTGACAATCATTCTTTTTGGTCAGAACATAGGGGCTTCTGCTAACGAAACTTTAGTTTCAAATGCAGCCACAAATGTCATCTAGAGGAAGAGGCCGACCAAGGGGAGGCCAACAGAGGAGTCTACGTAGTGGAGATGATTACATCTCTCCTACTAATAGAGTGCCTTTAGGAGGTACTGAGGCTCCAGGGGGCAGTAGTAGTAGACAGCATGATGAAGAGGATCGAGATCGTCAGGATCAAGATCTAAGAGAACAGGAGAGGGTGAGAGAGAGACAAGAAGATAGACAGGAGCGACAGAGGATGATGCATACTATGGAAACTATGGCAGCTGCCATGGCACAACAAGCTGCATCCTTTGCAGCTCATGCATCAAGAGAACAGCAGCCACCTACACCACCTGTAGGACTTGCGCTGCCTGTGCCCTCATCCTTTACAGAGTTTAGGAGGATGAGACCCCCTTCATTTTCTGGGCAGGCAGACACAATGGTAGCTGAGAATTGGCTTATGGAGATGGAGAAGGTCTTTAGCGTGCTGACATGCATGAAAGATGAGAGTGTGAGATGGGCAACTTATATGCTGGATGGGGAGGCTGGGCCTTGGTGGAAGTTCGTGATACGGACTAGGGCTCAGGAGACCCCGGAGTTGCCTTGGACGTGGGAGGAGTTTGTTGAGGAGTTCAACAAACAATATTTTTCGGAAGTAGTGAGGAACCAGCTTGAGATACAATTTCTACAGTTAGTGTAAGGGAGAATGACAGTGAGAGAATATAGGGTGGAGTTTCTATGACTTGCCCGTTTTGCTCCTGATTACGTCGCTACCGACGTGATGAAATCCAAGAGGTTTCAGTAAGGTTTGAAGCCTAATGTGAGGGGAGGCGTAGCTCCATTTCAGTTAAGGACCTATGAAGAGGTCATGAGTAAGGCGTTGGTTGTAGAGGAAGAGAATACAAATAGATATAGACAGAGGGAGCAGCAGAGAGGAGGAAATGAACAAGGAAGGACGGGGAACTACGAACCGGTGAACAAAAAGCCAAGGTTCGTGGCCCAAAATCAGAGACCACAGTTTCAAGGAGGTTTTGGGAGGCTGGCGTAACAACAACACCAACAGAGGTTTCCACTACTTGCGTCGGGGAGACCTTTACGCTATGAGAGCCCTGCCATGTCTACTGGCGCTACTATCACACAAGGTTCTCGTACTGTTTCTTCTGCACCTCAGGAGACTTGCACAAAGTGTGGCAAGCCTCATAGAATAGTGGATTGCAGAGCGGGAACTAGGGGTTGTTTCCGATGTGGCAAGGTGGGCCACTTGATCAAGGATTGCCCCGAGACGGATAAAAGAAAGATGGTTTCAATTGCAGCACCACGACCCATTCAAGCAAGGAAACTGATCGTTCAGGGGAGAGCCTATGCAGTCACTGCTCAGGAAGCAGGGAACGTACATGACGTCATCCAAGGTTAGACTCTTTTAAATTAAAGAAATTTTCATTTCATTAAAATTTTAGATAGAGAAGGTGCATGCATTAGGAATTGTATAGATTCTTTTTCTCAATACTAAAGTTATATGTGAATTAAGGGTGTAAATTGATGTGTAAATTATTGTATGTATGTATGTATACTATAGGTACTTTAACTATATATGAAAAAGGATTTTTCGTTGGATATGACGCTAGAGTGTTGATAGACCCAGGGTCTACCCACTCATTCGTCACTCCACGTTTCGCCAAGAAGATGAAGATTGTTCCAGAGGCGTTGGACTTCGTCCTATCTGTGTCTATTCCAACTGGAGAGTTAGTGGACACAGAGTTAGCTTGCAAATCCATCATTGTAGCAGTTCGAGACCTAGAGGGGCATGAATTGGAAGCGAAGTTGATACTGTTAGACATGCAAGGGTTTGATGTGATCCTTGGCATGGTTGGATGACTGCAACCGATTGCAAGAATAAGGTAGTCATTTTCAGACCCAACACAAGAAAGTCATTTAGGTTCCAAGGAGTGAGGTCGTCATCTGTGCCACTGATCTCAGCAGTAAGGGCCGAGAAAATGATCAAAAAGGGTTGCAGTGGATACTTGGCTTTCTTAAAGGAGGACAAGGAAGAAAAGAATGTCATTTCTGAGATAGCAGTTGTGCGAGATTTCGTCGACGTGTTTCCAGAAGAATTGCCTGGATTACCTCCAGAGAGAGAAGTAGAATTCACCATCGACTTAGCACCAGGAACGGAGCCTATTTCAAAAGCGCCATATCGAATGGCTCCTGCTGAGTTAAAGGAGTTGAAGGAACAACTACAAGAGCTTATGGACAAGGGGTTTGTTAGACCAAGCGTGTCTCCATGGGGAGCACCGGTCTTGTTCGTCAAGAAGAAAGATGGGTCAATGCGGCTATGCATTGACTATCGACAATTAAACAAACTCACTATGAAGAACTGCTACCCTTTGCCTAGAATTGACAATTTATTCGATCAACTGCAAGGAGCAAGGTATTTTTCCAAGATCGATCTTAGATCTGGATACCATCAGTTGCGAGTCAAGGCAAAAGACATCCAGAAGATAGCTTTCAGGACACGGTATGGACACTATGAATTCCTTGTGATGCCGTTTGGGTTGACGAATGCTTCGGTGTCGTTTATGGATCTGATGAACCGAGTGTTTAAACCATACTTGGACTCCTGCGTCGTAGTGTTCGTTGATGATATATTGATATACTCCAAATCCAAGACGGAACACAAAGAACATTTGAGGATTGCCCTACAGACGCTATGTGAACACTAATTGTATGCCAAACTCAGCAAATGTGAGTTTTGGTTGGAAGAGGTTAGCTTTTTGGGACATGTTGTCTCAAAGCATGGTGTCACTGTAGATCCAGCAAAGATAGAAGCAGTGGTTAAATGAGAGCAGCCAAAGACAGTGACCGATGTCCAAAGTTTTCTGGGCTTAGCAGGCTATTATCGACGTTTCGTCGAGGGGTTTTCAAAGATATCGGGACCTCTCATAAAGCTGACACGAAAAGATTCAAAATTTGAGTGGAGTGAGGCATGCGAGAAGAGTTTCAAGAACTCAAGACGAGACTCACTTCGGCTCCAGTGCTAGCGATTCCTTCAGCGATGGAGGATCTGCGATGTCTGACGATGCGTCATACAATGGTTTAGGTTGTGTGCTCAACCAACACAAGAAGGTGATAGCTTACGGATCAAGACAGCTGAAAGAACACGAGAAAAATTATCCGACTCATGACTTGGAACTAGCAGCAGTCATTTTTGTGCTGAAGATTTAGAGACATTACTTGTATGGTGAGACTTTTGAAATTTTCACCGATCATAAGAGCCTCCGATACCTGTTTACACAGAAAGAGCTCAACATGAGACAGCGCAGATGGATGGAATTCCTTAAGGATTACGATTGCTCCATACAGTACCATCCAGGCAAGGCGAATGTAGTAGCCAATGCATTGAGTCGGAAGGGTTCAGCTCAGTTAGCTTGTTTGATTTTGGGTATGCACCGATGGAAATTATTAGAAGACTTGGCACTCTACGATGCGAACATTGAGTCAAAAGCTACCGGATCCTTTCTGGCTAACATATCGGTAAAGCCAGTGATATTTGAGCATATCCACGATCTACAGATGAAAGATCTGGCATTAACAAAGATTCATTAAGACGTGGGTGAAGGCATCAGGTCAGACTTCTCAGTTAAAGAAGATGGTTCTTTATTGTTTAAGGGCCGTCTATGCATTCCGGACAATGCCGATCTAAGACGAACAATTCTTGATTGAGCCCATAAGTCAAATTATGTTATCCACCCTGGTAGCACCAAAATGTACCAAGACTTGAAAAAGAACTACTAGTGGAGAGGACTGAAGCAAGACGTGGCCGAATACGTGTCACGGTGTTTGACTTGTCAGCAAGTGAAGATTGATCATAGACATCCTGCTGGACTATTGCAGCCTTTACCAATCCCAGAATGGAAGTGGGAATCGATCTCGATGGATTTCATTGTTGGATTGCCCCGTACTGCCAAGAGACACAATGCCATTTGGGTCGTAGTAGACCGATTGACCAAATCAGCGCACTTTTTGCCGTATAATACTATGTATACGGCAGGAAGACTGGCAGACTTATACATGAAGGAGATCGTAAGGTTACATGGGATTCCAAGCAGCATAGTTTCAGATCGTGATCCACTATATACGTCCAAGTTTTGGAAGAAATTTCAAGAAGGAATGGGAACACGATTAGACTTTAGTTTAGCTTTCCATCCTCAAAGCGATGGGCGAGCAGGCCAAGTGATAGAAGACATGCTCGGGCGTGCATGCTAGATATGCAAGGATCGGGATGAGTATCTCCGTTCAAATTCACAACAACAGTTTCCAAACGAGCATTGGCATGGCACCGTATGAAGCTCTGTATGGACGACGATGCAAATCACCCCTCAATTGGGAAGAAACAGGTGAGAAATTTATTTTAGGGCCAAAACTACTTGAAAACAATGCCACCGTCGTCCGAATAATCAGAGAAAGGCTGAAGTCAGCATAGAGTAGACAGAAAAGTTACGCCGACATGAAGTGGACTAGCGTTGACTATAAAGTGGGTGAGCATGTGTTTGTGAAAGTGTCACCTATGAAAGGCGTAATGAGATTTGGCAAGAGAGGGAAGTTAAGCCCACATTATGTTGGACCATTTGAAATTTTGGGACGCGTAGGTGAAGTTGCGTATCGCATTGGCTTACCACCGCTGCTTGATCGGGTACATAACGTTTTCCACATATCAATGCTCAGAAAGTATGTGAACGATCCCTCTCATGTGTTAGGGAAACAACCTATGGAGATGTGTGAGGACATGATCATGATAGAGGAACCAGTGGAAATCTTGGATCGAAAGGAACAAGTACTGCGCACTAAAGTGATTCCCTTAGTGCTTGTTCGGTGGAACAATCATCCAAAGGAAGAGGCTACTTGGGAACGAGAGGCCGATGTGAAAGAACAATATCCAGCCTTATTTCCAACGACGTGAGAATCCAATGTAAACCACAAGCATATTTATGGAATTCTCACAATACTTGTAAATCAATGGAAGTCTTGATCAAAGTATGATTTAAGGAACAGATATTGTATGCACATGACCAAGTGTATGTGTTTCTAGGAAACTATGAGCCACTTGATGTCAAAACTGCCAAAAGTAATCAAAGAACCAAGGAAATTGAAAATCAGCAGAAATTGGGCAAAACCGATTAATCGAATTTCAAATCGATTAATCGATTTGGAATTTCAATTAATCGATTTTGTTCGATTAGTCGACTGGCATGTGTCAGTGACTGGAAATTTGGATAAGAGTTAGGACAGACACAGAATGCAATTTCGATTGATCGATTTATAATTTCGATTAATCGATTTGGGATCGATTAATCAATTTTGGGAATTCGACTAATCGAATTGGGAATTCGATTAAACGAACTACATGTTCGATTAATCGAACAAACTAGGAATGCTAGAAGAATTTAGAGGAAATTACTGAATTTTCGATTAATCAAAGAGATTTCGATTAATCGATTTGCGATTTCGATTAATCGATTTGCGATTTCGATTAATCGAACTGGGAGTTTGATTAATCAAATAACTTAAGGAACTATGAAAATTCAAAGTCAGAGAAACGATTTCGATTAATCCAAGTAAAATTTGATTAATCGATTTGAAATTTCGATTAATTGAACCATAGTTCGACTAATCGAATAATTTAAAGAATCCTGAAATTTGTGGATGGGACTGCACGATTTCGATTAATCGAAGTGAATTTCGATTAATCGATTTTGAAATTTCGATTAATCGAAATGGATTTTGATTAATCGACTGGCTCGCGCCAGTGAGCTCTAAAACTTAAATTTTTAAACGGATACGATTTCGATTAATCGAAATATTTTCGATTAATCGATTTTGACTTTCGATTGATCAATTTGGGAAATCGATTAATCGATTTTATGCGGCTTAACCTAGTTTTGAATCTCGATTAATCGATTCTAGATTTCGATTAATCAAGCCGGGGCCTATATATATAAAATTGGGGATTTTATTTCCCATCTGAAATCATTTGGGCTTTTGAATTCTTGAGCGCCTTTTCTCCTTCTTCTCGACCATCCGGCGCCTAGGGTTTTTCCTTTTGATGGTTTTAGATTCACATGCATCCAAAACCCACGGTAAACCCTAAAATTCATATTTTCCTTCAATTTGAAGCTAGAAACCCTAGATTTTGCTATTTTCACCAAAATGCCAAAACTCCGTTGTCTTGAAGAAGGCAACCTCTAAGCTCGATTAGGCGTAAAACGCGCACCACCACCACCTACCCCATCGCCGGTGAGGACTCCATCACCGTCGGAGACCACCTCCGGTTCGGAGCGCATCTTGAGTCTTCCATGATCCACCCCATGCCCCACCACCCACTAATGTGGTGCAACCAAATGAATGGTGGGCTGCAAGACCTTTGAGGTCAGTACTCATTCGACCCTACCCTTTTCACAAATCCCGATGTGCCGAGCGAGACCCAATGGGCTCGAACTTATCTTAACAATGCCGGTCTCGGCAACCTTCTCAAACCAATCCGGGGTTCCTATTACCCTAGATTGGTGAGACTGTTTTACCAAGGGCTTGTGGACGGCCCTACCGACGACATGATCAAGACCACCATCGAGGGTCGAGAATACATGATCACCCGTCGCCACATACACGCGGTGCTTGAGTGCTACCTCGACTTCACCCCTGAGACCACCCTATTCCCACCCTTTGAGGAGGACCCCCGCTTTGAGGAGGTCATGACCCGCATGACCAACGGCAAAAAGGGGTCTGGATCCTCCATAAAGAGGGTTGACCTTCCCCACTATATGTGGATGCTTGATTCGGTGATCAAGTGCAACCTCTACCCTATGCGCCACGATACCGAGCGCGTGGACCGAGTGCAACACACACTCTACGCGGCCTTCTGTGGCCGATGGTTCGACGCCACCATGGTCATCCTTGAGGGGATGAGGTACATTAAGGGCAAACTGATGAAGGGTAACCTCTGGCCCAAGGAGAAGATACCCTATGCTCGCCTCATCTCGAGCATGTTGGAGTGCTACTCCAACGATCCCTCCTACACCATCTCGCCTCACGAGGTGAGGGCTACGGATTGCATGAAGACGTTCTCCAAGTCTTCATGGACCCGTAGCTACAACCTGCTCAAGCGGACCCTACCGGCTCCGGGTCCCGCTCCAGCAGCAGCAGCAGTCGCACCGCCACCACCCCCACCACCACAGCAGGACCCACCCGTGGGTGGGGCACACCCAGCCGAGCCTTCAGTAGAGAGGGCCACCTCTCACACTGCGGCCTCACCGACACCGCCCGCTCACTCCGCGCCCGCTACACCCACCTCATCATACCGCCGGCGCGCCGCCCCATCCGGTCCTACCATTGAAGACGTGTTGGCCCGCATGGAGGCCAACAACGAACGGATGAACCGGAGGATGGACTTTTTGATGTTCCACACCCTCCGCTACATCTACCCGATGGACTACCACCGCTACCTCGCTCAGGAGGAGGAGTCGACTGTCGGACGGACCGCCTTCCACAGGGGTCCCGTCTTCCATCCCACCACTGCCACTACCGACGCGGCTCCTTCCACATCTACCTCCGCTCCGCCAACAGAGATGCCGCTGACCCACCCGCGCTACTCTCCTCCACCTACTCGCACATAGTCGCCACCACGCCACACAGCCGGCTCAGCCGGACTCCACCAGCTGCTCACGGAGGGGAGCACTGCCCAAAGACCCGACCTGCCTGGCGAGGGGACTGCCTGAGTCTTGTATTTATTTTGTTTGAGTCATGATTGTATACATGTAGATTTTCTATGCCAACTTATCTGGCGCCTTGTAAAATTTTTAGATATTAATAGAAATCAAATTTTTGTGTAAATCGTTCATTTTCGTCAAATTATAATTCTATACTTGTATTCGTTTAATTACCTGGTTGCATCTCAGTCAACTAGACCACCTCACCTCAGAGTGTGGGGGGAGCATGTACCCTTGGGTTATTTTCGGGGACAACAATTCCCAAGGTGGGGAGGATGTAATATCCTAAAAAATCACGTTAAATAGTGACCTTGAGATCCATGCCTGATTGGTCACAGGTTTGACCAATTAGGAGTCCAATGGTTAGCATAGAGTGTGATGAATGGATGAGATATAATAGTTGACTGACTGCGTGGTGTGTGATGTGAATATGAAGTCGCATACACCTATCGTGGTGTATGTGCTCAACACACAAGTGAGGAAAGAGATAAAAGGGTTTAATAACCCTAAAATCTGTATTTGGTTGTTGAGAGAGGAGTAAAGAAGAGAGAGAGAGGAGTAAAGAGGTTGAGCAAGAGTTATTGTGAGTGATTGGAAGGGAGATTCTAGCATTAAAGAGACCGATTCGACACGGAGAATCCGTTCAAGCCAAAGCTGGAACCCTAGCCTTTCCAACCACTCGATTTGAAATCAATTTGAGATTTATTGAAGGTAGGATTTTTATAGTTTAAATGCATGGATTAAAGGGTTAAGTTGTAGTTAGAAATGGTGTAAAATGTAGGGTAAAAGCTTAGAAAAATGGAGAAAAAAAAGTAAGGAAAGAGATTGAGAAGGACAGCCAAGAGGGGGCTGAATCTGGCAATTTCGATTAATCAAAATTGGGTTTCGATTAATCGAAATTGGCCAAGAAGTTGAAAAGTCAGAGGACCCCGATCTCGATTAATCGAATTCAGTTTCGATTAATCGACCTTGGATTTTGATTAATCGAATTGAGAATCGATTAATCGAGTGGGAGCCTACAGTGGACTCCAGTGAAGAAAAGAAATGGGTTTGATGAAATCGACTAATCGAAATAAAAATTCGATTAATCGATTTGTAAATTCGATTAATCGATTCGGGATCGATTAATCGATTTTGGAAACTCGATTACTCGAATTGAGAATCGACTTGATAGAGCAAAGAATTTCGATTAATCGATTTGGGTTTCGATTAATCGAATGGAAATCTCGATTAATCGATTTAAGAATCGATTAATCGATATTGACTTTCGATTAATCGATTTTGGAAATCGATTAATCGACTGGGCCAGTTTATGTTGACTTCTGAGTTTGACTTTGAGATTCTTGGGGGGTCTTGGACCTCCTTTATTGCATCCTTAGTGATGTGTTTCACATGTTATGTGGTACCATAGGTGGTACGTGTGAGCAAGTGCACAAGGAGCCACGTGGGACCATGATGCGTTGATCAAACGAAGACTTGAGGTAGGGAACTCCTTGAACATGTACCTTATTTTACAAGAGCATGTATGTAGTGATATAGATTTGAAATTCCAAATGTTTTATTGCTTAAAGAGTTGGGAAAAGTGTGTGTCTGTGATATAAATAAAAGTAATCATAATGAGCCATCCCCAGGGGATGAAGAAGTAAAGAGATAAGAGCATCAGGTGTGATACAAGTGAATGGATACATCCCAGGGATGTATCCACGATTGAATCATATTTGATAAGGCCTAACTGATATAAGATAGCACATTTACACGGTGAATAACTATATGTAAGGCACCGATACTTTTGTTATATGAGGTTTGATAGGGTACCCCACCGACGTGGCGTGATATCCACGACTGACACAGCAGGATATCCGTGACCGATACGGCGGGGAAACCGTAGGCCAGTGCGGAGGCTTATCCGTACACAGTAAGCACACCCCAGGGGTGTTGATTTGAGACAAGTGAAACCCCGCCACCAATCTCCAGGGGAAAGGGGCTTGGGTACTATTTGTATTCCCAGGGAATACGTTAAAAGTGTCTATATAGATGACGATGATGGGTATCTCATCGGGGCTCGATGCTATATTGCTCGGGGATTACTTAAGTTGAAAGTTTAAGTTTTGCTTTAGGCCTTTCCAGCATCATTCATGAATAAATAAAGACATGAGTAAACTACCAGTAAAATGTAATGCTTTTTAACTGTTTTCATCAGTAACTGCAAAGACACATCATGCATGGCATATCATGGAATATATGTGAGTAATAATTTATATGTTCAACTGTGTTTTGTTCCCTATTGAGCTAGGATGCAGCTCACCTAATAGACTATACGTCGCAGGTCCACTGCTAGCAGCTGCCGAGGCTTCAGGAGACGCTGACCCCGGTGAGTCGGACCTTGCGGCCGGTGAAGAGTTGGAGCCACCTCTTGAGGACTTCTTCTAGAGGACTCCGTTGTGCCGCTTTGAGGGCTTTTGGATAGAGATTTGTACGGCTTGGTATGTCAAGCCTGGTTTTGGCTAAACAATGTACATGTATAAATTGAGATTATTCTTTTGGGGTGAACCATCCGTGATGATTTGCTATCATCGATGGTTTGAATCGATTCTCCATTCATGCAGAGGCATGAGGGTAGAACTGTCTTTTGAGAAATGCTTTTATATAGATTTAAATTCCGTAGTTTCATGTACTATTTCATTTTTGCTTGATATGCCAATGTTCCGTGCTTAGCTAAGGGGCACGATCAAGATCATCGTGCTGATGGCACGGGTTTCGGGGTGCCAAAATCTGGGCTGTCACACTTAACTTAGTAATGCTTGGACTTAGTTTGATGCTAATAAGATGCTGATGTACAGATATTAAAGAAAAGTAGTAACAGAGAGCCAAAGTGTTAATATTCATCAAAATGAACTCAAAAAGCAGTAAAAAGACAATTGAGCGTAAGAAGATAATTCGCCACCTACTGAAAGCTAAGAAAAGATATTTTACGATTGAACACTAATACTGAAGCCAAAGAAGAGAAAAATGAGAAATCATAATTTATGATTCTTCAAAAGACGATTCTTCAGAAAGCGAGAAAAGAGTAAAAGGCGACATAGAAGAAAACAATCATTCATTATAGAGAATTGTCCAGTATGAAAGTCATGGGAGCTGAAGAAAGTGAAAATCATGATTTATGATTTTCTAAAGAAAAAGAGCAATCGTGATTTACATTGTATGAATAGAAGCTTTCCCTTTACTGCTGCTGCTGATCACATGAGAATTTCCACTACCAAGAACAGAATTAGAAGAACTCTTTAATTAGAAGTTTGGCTAACCACGGATTTGGGAGATAGATGAAGAAGAATCTTAAAAGGACTCTGCTGCTGCTATTAAGGAAAGAAATTCAGAACACATCAAACATCTAAAAGCAAGGAAGAATAAAATTAGAATTACAGTTATATTAGAAATCTTTTATTTTAGTAGTTTCTTTTATTAGAATTAGATCTCTATAAATCGAACCCTTATAATCTATAAATAAGAGGGCTCAGAATAGGAATAATTATCGAAGAATTCTTTTTCCTTTTCATGTACTATGTAAATATTTCGTTCAATATATGAAAATTTCTTTTTAGATATTTTTTTTTATGTCTAATTATTTTCTTTATGGTGCTCTTTCTGTTTGTTTAAGTCGGAAGTGATTTCTCCTAAGTTTGGGAGATATTTATGATTTTCTTTGTAGATTATAAACTCGGTACACTCGCAACACCAATGGTAATTTTTTTTTTGAGTTTTCCCTGTTTTGAGAACAATGAGGACATTGCCCTATTTAAGTTTTGGGGGGTACACACTCTCTGTATAATTACTTTTGCTTTTTACATAAAAAAGAAATAAAATAAAATAAAATAAAATTTATAAATCTGTTTTTAGAATTTCTTTTTAGGTTTGTTTTTTTTTTTTTTTAAATTTCAGTTAATCACTGCATGCGAATTATGATTAATGAAATTCGATTCCATCTACATAACCATCATCGTAGTAAAAGTTCAAACATTAATGATATAAAAAGCAGTGGATATTCATGTCTAGTTCTCTTGGACACTGTATCATAACTGACTGTTTGAAACTATACATTGTTTTAAATTGTAGAATTTAGATAATAGTTTCAAAAATTATATACCCAGTGAGATTTTGAACTAATATTCTTTCTTTGGAGAGAGACTGCTGCTATCCAATTCTAATTTTTTTTTTTTTGAACTTCTAGACTTGCATCCCAATGAAAATCTCAATTGTTGTTATTTGAATCTGATTTATATGATTATGTTGTTAGTTTTTCTAAAACTATTTGTTATATACATCAAAGCAATGTGGCATTCTTGCTAGCAACCCTGGAAATGATAGAAGGCCATCTTTTGATTCATTTTAGCCAAAAAGCCAAAATACCAAAAATGTTTATCCCTCGAACCCATATTAGAATCCTAAACCGAATTTTTTTGTAGCAAAGTTTTAAAAATCCTAACCATATGTACTACCCAAAGCTTTTGATCTTTTACCCTTATTTTTTTCAAAGAATTTAAAACAGAAGGAAGAAATAAAGAGTGAAAGGAGCATGGAATAACAGATAATGGATATGCCAAATAGGGTACAGCTGAAAGAAATAAACTTTATAAAAATATGGGAGAAAAAGGAAGAGAAATTGTAAATACGATTCTATAAAAAGAGAAGCAGAAAGCTTCCAAGCGAAAAGAAAATTTCAAGAGGATTTATGAAAAATAAACTGAAGAAAATGGGATTTACTGAGGAAAAAAAGTACAAGCAAATGGGAAGAAGTTATCCAATTTTTTGAATAATTACTGGAAAAAAAAGAAAGAGAAGAAGAAGATAAGAGAGAGAGGAGCTGAATTCTCAAAACTTTCGAACCCTTTCTACCTTTTTTTGGAACCTTTTTAAATCGAAAGCCCCATTACAAGCCGATAAAGACCTTTTAGATCCTTGGTTTGCAATAGCATGAGTCTAGCAGAGATGTGTATGATACATACTATAGAAACTCTGATAAGCATAAGAAATAGAATAGATTATCATTTTCATGAGATTTATTTATTTGTCTCTCGTCCTTGATATTATTCCACATGTTACATCATATTGCGAGAACCCAAAAATTTCGATATTCTTTTAAAGAGTATGCCTCAATGAGAGTTCGGATGAAAAGATTTTCTAAATCTACAGTTTAAAAAAATATATGATGAATAAATTTGTCATTGATACGCACACTCCACGCTTTACATGAGTTGAAATTGTCGAGGATCTTGATCAAGGATAACTGCTAGGATGAGAAGTCATGCATGGTTGGAATCGTATTTCTGAAAATCATAATAATCATGTGATGACTGACTCATAATTAGTTAGTGTAAATAGTAGTATAGAATTTCTTATTTTAAAATTATTTTTTAAAAAAAGCTAAAAATATTTAAATTTTGTACGTAACTTCACTGAAAACCTTCAGGAGACTATAACTCCTCCATTATAGATCACCTAGGGGTTTAAAGGCTTGTTGCATCTGCTAAATTCAATCGTGCTCCCTACGAAAGTGGCATTTAAATTTGTAGTTCTAGAATAGTTTACTTTTCCTTGTTTGCTATGGGCAAGCAAAGCTTAAATTTGGGGGTATGATCAATCACATAATTTATCAGTTTATCGCCCTTAACTTAGTGATGCTAAATCTCAGTTTGCTACTAACGAGATATTAATGTGCAAATATTTAGAATAGATAGCAGAATAGAACTAAAGTATTAATTTTTGCCAAAATGAACTCAAAAGACAGTATGAAACATGATCGTACGAAGATACAACCAATCGTATTAAGATGTCAGTCTGTAAGCTGAAAGAAAAAAAGAAATCATAATCACAAACAAATGAAATAGAAAAAAAAAAAAAAAAAAATCGTATTTACGATTCTTCAGAAAATGCTTGAAGACTGGAGGATACAAATCAGAGATACGATCGCACATAAGAACGAAAGAAGGAGAACTCGTATTGAAGAAAGGATACAATCGTAAGTACGATTGTATAAAATTAAAGCTCCCGCTGCTATTAATCATGTGAGAACTACACTGCCATGCACAAAATTAGAAGATCACTTGAAATAGAATTTTGACAACCCACGAATCTGAGAAGATTGGCGAATGACTCTTAAAGATCTCTGGTACTGAAAATACGGAGAAATGACCTATGCGCATCTACCAACCAAAGCAAGGAAAAGTAGGATTAGAAGTTTTAGTTATATTAGGAATCTTTTGTTAGAATTTGAATAATATAAATCGACCCCTTATGATCTATAAATAAGAGGGCTCGACATAAGAGAAAACTTATCCAAGGAATTTTCAGCATCAATTGACAACTGAGATTGAAATTCTGGAAGATTACCTTAGAGCAATTTTTATCAAGTAAAATTATCACAGATTTCTAAAGTCTTGCCTGACAACCAAGATCGAGGAATTCTGAAAGATCGACCCTTTGGATGGTTTTACTTTGCTTTCTAAAAGTTATTGCATTTTCCTGCTTTGTAAACATCTAAAAGTTCTTAATTTTAATTGACACCTAAAGTCTTGAATTTGCAAATTAGTGAAATGGTATTTTAACTTCTATCTTCAATTCTTCTAGTTTTTTATTAACGCCCAAATACTAGAGAGTTGTAGATTAGAATAGATCTGTATGGAGAGGATTCTAGAATTTGATTGACGACCAAAGTCTGGAAAACTTGATAGACAGTGTAACATTACATTCAAAGACTGAAAGGTTGTCTATGATCTGGATGGCGGAGGATTATAAATAATTTATTTCCTGCAATTTTAGTTTACATACCTATTCTTTTATTCTTATTTCTCCAGTAGATTAGATCTTTAAAAGACAAATAAAAATTTTCACATCAGAAATTTTGACCTTTCCTGTGTGAACGATCCTATACTAGTGTTGCAATTTCTGTTGTATGCTTGCAATAGGTTAAGGCTAAGTACAATAATAGCCACATCATTTATTCCTCTAATACTCCTTCAAGAGTCAGGGCTAGTTGGCCAGTACCGCTAGCCTAACTACCTATGATTCCTAGAGAAGAATCTGCAGAATGCAGCCCAACCCCTTTTTTTGGGAACCTCAAAGAGAACCTCAAATTTTCTAAGAGGAAGAAGCTCAAAAGAGAATTGTAGAAGAGAATGGGTTGAGTTTGGGCGTGGAGTGGGGTCTTTTTATAGGTATCGGATTAATTACGTGCGTGGGACCATATATGCAATTAACCAATTGTGCACATAGATCCATGAGTGGAACTGAATTCCGCACATGTTCCCATGCTTGAAATTTACCTTGAGTCAGTCACTGACTCGAGAATGATCGGCTGACTGATTCAATCGGTGCCCTAGTCCCAATGTGACTGAACCCAATTACCCGCATGCACCCATGCGCATAATCCAATCATGCGCATAGACCCATGCGCACAATTGAAGAATTCGAGCTGTCATAGAAGTTGTAACGTAACCCTAGTTCGACTGGGACCAATTACGAGCGTCGGTGGATGCGTGTAATCAAATTGCGCGCAACAAGTGGTGCGCGTAATCTGGGTCTTAGGTCGGGGCACAGGAAGTGAACCTGGTCCGCTCTGGACCAATTGCGCTTGTGGAAGCATGCGTGCAATAGAATTACCCGGGCCATGGGATGCGCGTAATTCAAGAGCTTCCCCGGCCAAGTTGGGTCTGAGTATGTGTGGTTGATATTTCAACCCAAAACTCCCCCATACACTATTTGTATAATGTATGAGTCCCGGACATGGGGTTTTAGGGGATTCTAAGACTTTTGGAGAGGAGCGGTTCCTTTCTAGAAGTCATGGGTAAGGTCAAAGGTTGATCGAACAGGTTTGTATACTCCATGAGGGTGAAAATGGAGTGTTTACAATACTGCCCAAAGCTTTCGATCTTTTTACCCTTGTACTACTGAGAATTTAAAACAAAGGGAGAAATAGGAGAGTGGAAGGAGTATGTAAAAATAGATAAGGGAAATGCTGAAAAAGGGTACACCTAATGAAGAAATAAAAAGTCTGAAAATATGAGAGAAAAAGAGAAGCAAAGAAGCTTCCAAAAGAGAAAAATATTAAGAGGATGCCTGAAAAAGAATAAAGGAAAAGGGATTTACAAAAGAAGTGATCCAACTTTTTGGATCACTTCTTTTTCTCTCATCTATTTGGATCACTTCTTTTTCTCTCATCTATATGGGAAGAAGTGATCCAACTTTTTGGATCCCTGTTATAGCAAGAAAAAAAAAAGATGACAAAGATTAGGTAAGAGATAAACTGAGTTCTCAAAACTTTGAATGCTTTTATCTTTCTTTGGAACCTTTAACCACAGCCCCATTACAAGCCGAATAAAGACATATTGATTCACGATTTGCAAATAGCACGAGCCTAATAGAGATGTCTATGATAAATACTATGGAGAATCAGGTAACATAAGAATTATCCTTTCCATGAGATTTATCATTCTGTCATATATCCTTAAAATTATTCAGTATATAATTTTGATATTCTTTTTTAGATTATGCCACAGTGAGAATTTGAATAAAAATATTTTCTAAATCTCTAGTTTAGAAAAATTATTATAATGAATGAATTCTTCATTGTTACGCACACACTCCACTCGATATATGAATTAAAATTGCTAAGTTTCTGATCAAGGATAACTGCTAGGATGAGAAGTAATCGTTGAATGGACTTTTCTTTTTAAAAATTGTAACAACCATATATTGATTAAGTAGTGTACCAAAAGTAGTTTAGAGTTTTTGAAAGTTTGTTTTTCTTTTCAAAATTATAAAAATCCAAAAATATTTTGAAGTTTGTAGGTAACTTCATTGGAAACCTTCAGAAGACACAACTCCTCCACTAAGGATCACCTTGGGGTTTAAAGGCTTGATGCATCCACTAAAAGCAATCGTGCTCCCTACGAAAATGGCATTTAAATTTCTAGCTAGTTAGTTTATCCTTCCTTGTTTGCTAGGAACTAGCAAAACTAAGTTTGGGGGTGTGATCAGTCACATAATTTACCATTTTGATGCCCTAAACTTAGTGATGCTAGACCACAGTTTGCTACTAATGAGATGTTCATGTGCAGATATTTAGATCAATGAGTAAAAAATGATAAAAATGTTAATACATGCCAAAATAAACTCAAAAGGCAATAAGAAATAGATTGCATAAAAATACGATCCAAATCGTAACAGAAGAACCATCTATCTAAGCTGAAAGAGATTTACGATTCAAATCATAACATCGATGAGTCAAAGCCGAAGAAAAAAAGAGAATCGTACTTACGATTCCGCAGAAGAAAGCTTGCAGACTGGAGAGATCGATATGAAGAACGGGTGATCGAGCAAGAGAAATCGTACTAAAGAACAAAGCAAAATTGTAACTTCATTTTTATATACTAAAGCTCAAGTACTACTAGAAGTCACATGAGAGTTGCACCGCCATGCACAGAATAGAAGAACTCTTAATTTAGAAGTCTTGCACTCTACGGATCTGAGAAGATTGGCGTAAATCCCAAAGATCTTTACTGCTGGAAATTAGGAGAAAAAGATATGCACGCATCTACTATTCAAAGTAAGGAGGATTAGGATTAAGAAGTTTAGAGTTTCAGGAAACCTTAGTTTTAGAATTCTACTTTGTTTAAGAGTCTGAGAATAATGTAACCGACCTCCTATGGATCTATAAATAACAGAGTTTGACACCCAGAATAAGCATCCACGATCTGTCAGTCACAATTGACAACTGCGGTTGGGAACCTGAAGATCAAAAGTATAGTAGTGTATCCAAGGCTTCTCAAGATCGGTTGACGACCGAGATTGAGAGTTGGAAGATCAACCTTAGGAAATATTTATTGCTTTCTAGTTTAGATTTATTTCTATGCATTTTTTCTACTTTCTAAACATCCAAATTTTCTTGATTTTAATTGACGACTAAGTTGAGAATTGGAGGATATTAGTGTAATGGTTTTTCTTTTCATAAATATCTACAAAATTCTAGTTTTAAATTTACGCCTAAACTCTGTAAGACTGTAGATTAGTGTAACGATAAGTTAATTTGTAAACATCCGAGAACTGAAGGAGAATAATTGACGACTAGAATCTGGAAGGACAAGGATCTAGATTTATTTTTCTGCAATTTATTCTCCTGTACTTCAGTTTTAAAACAACTATTCTTTATTTTTTAAAGGCAAATAAAAAGTTTTTAGATCAAACTTCCTCGTGGGAACGATCCTATATTAGTGCTACAATCACTGTTGTGTGCTTGCAATAGGTTAAGACTGAGCAGTGCATCCGGGGCGCTGCCCCATTTGTTGACTTGTATTTCACTTCAACCTTTTAGTCCATTGTGGAGCAGCGCTTTAGTGGGTTAGAGACGGGGCAGGCAGAGATTCAGGTCGAGCTCGCCTCCATGAGGGTTTTGACTGATGTGTTGGGGGGATTTCGATTTTACTTTCCAGGGTCGGTTCGAGTGGGTCTTCCCATGATGACGGACCTGCTCCTCCACCGAGTCCATCCCCCCCCTCCACCATCTAGTGAGCCCTTTGTGGAGGATGGTGTGGTGCCAACATTGCCCATGCCGCTGCCCCAACCAGGGAGCCTACTGGCCCTGCTCCTCCTTCTTCATCAGAGGAGCCGGGGGTCAACACTGTTTCGGAGCCCATGGAGTCTGAGGAGCCAACTTCCTCACCCCCAGCTACTAAGGGGGATGTACTAGAGGAGCCCACCGAGGGACCCTCCATGGCCTTTGTTGTGAGTGGCAAGGGTCCACATGACCTCATCGCTTCCGACTCTTTGACTCGGGCCATCGTGCCTTATCACGAAGAACCTATGCGGTCCCAAGCCATTGATGCCACTCTAGTCCATGCCATGGGTGTCTACACAGATGCCCTTAAGGAGGAACTGAGTCGATCCAACACTGCCTTGGCGGCCGAACGATCGATAATTATTTCTCTTTAGCACAATTGGATGAAGATGAAGGTGGATGAAGATGAAGGGGGATTATGAGGACATGCACCTCAACTAGAATTATGACAGGTATTTTCGTGAAGCGGATGCCAAAAAGCATGCAACGGCTATAAAACAACATGCGGAGACCAGAGAAAAATGGGAGAAACAAATGAACAATTTACGAGCGTAGTTATTGCCCATTGTTCTTGATGTTGATGATGCAAACATGGGTGGTGGTGCTCGTCCTTCCTCTCATGGGAATGGGGTGGCCTTACCTTAGCCCCTTCCTCCTTCGTCCTCCCGTAAATGAATGGGACGTTGAGCGTTCATTATTGGTGCCTGTGCTGTATTGATCTATTTTTCTGATTGTCCTACTATTTTCTTGTCTGTTGTTTTATGCAATGAGGTCATTGCACCTCTCAGGTTTGGGGGTGTATGTGGTTTTTTTTGTGGTATTATTTCGAATATATATGCATCGTTTAGTTACCACTATTTTGACACCCTCAAAACCACATTTTTGTATAGTTTTCGAACTATCATGTACTTATTTTTCATAGTTATCAAATTATAATTTTGTATGCATGTGAGCTCTAATTTGAGAATATTTATGCCATGTAAGGACTGCTATTGTTTACGATTATTAGTTTCAATGTGAACATTTAAAGATAGGTCTGAAATTCATGCTTAGATAATCTTTGCACCTCTACCATGCTTAAGTTTGGAAATCAATGGATTAGTTTGAACTTTGAATCTCAGGATCCGAGTGGAGACCAAACCTAGTGAGCTTTAGATCCACCTATCCGTTCTTGAGGAGTGCTTATACAAACTCGGAGTATCTTTGAATACGTTTTCTCTTGCTTAATCTCATACATTTTATCTTGGTTTATTACTTTGTATGAAATTACTTTCATATGTTTGTGCTAGAACACATTACATTTTTGCTCAAGACAAATAAGCATATTTACCATCTTGAAATGATTGAAGGCCATCTTTGGCTCAATTGGGCTTAAAATGCCCCACCTCATACAATTCTACCTGTTAGTACCCCTTTTGAGCTTTTAAGAAAATTTTGCCTTTATGTGTTCTTGATAAACATACCCCTACATCATTTCTGAAAGTTTAAGCTTTATCCTTCTATCTTTGAGAAACTGGGAACGAGGGATAAGAGTGAATGAAAAGAGAGTAATTCCAGAGGAATGAGTGTGGTTTGTACTTAGAGCTTATGGTGGAAAATTATGTGAAAAGGAAGAAAAGAAAAACAAAGTGTGAAAAAGAATGAAAAATATGAGTTGTGCTCAAAAAGAAAAGGAGTAAAAAGAAAGGAAAAAGGAAGTTAAGAAAAATGAAAAGAAAAAGAAAAAAACTTTGAGAGATTTGAACAGAAAAGTGGAAAAATTAGGAAAATCAAATAAATTTCTTTTCCAATTTCTCAGAGAAATTTTGATCTCCAATTTCCCTTTCTTTTTTAACCCTTACCTGAGCCCTATTACAACCCTTTAAAAATACTTTCTTGATACAAATTTGATATGGTAAATGCCTTGTGGAGAGTGAGAATGTGACGTCTATGGTACTTGATATGACATGCTTAGGATACAAGTGTTGTGATATTTTTAATGTTATTTTAAACTTGCAAGCACACGAATCGATTGTAGCAATAGATTAATAGAGTACAAGATCGTTTCCACGAAGATTGGTTAGAAAATAAATGAAAAGGAAATAATAATTAATCTGAAGAAAAACTACAGATCTATCGCAATATTACTCTAGTTTCCCGATTTTGAAGTGATATGAAAGAAATAAATAAATAACAATGTACTAAAATTTAATGCAAGATATAAAGCGAGGTTTGGGATCCTAAATCCTCTCATCCATGGTCTAACATTTACCATCATAAATCTAACTGGTTTGAATTCAAGAGATGCAAGACACAAGATTGTTGTTCTTCCAAAATCGCAAAAGAAATTGATAAAATATTCACCGTAAAAGAAATTTAGTTCTAATGACGATAAATAAATGTCACAGCCGAAATGAACAAAACATTTACCGTAAAAGAAATTTAATTCTAATGATGATAAATAAATGTTACAAACCAAATGACCAAAATATTTACCGTAAAAGAGGTTTCTAATGACGATGAATAAATGTCGCAAATATTAGCAATAAAGAACCCGATGTAAATTCAAATCACAGATCCGCGTTCATGAAAAGAGCATGACTAAATCCCATACCTTAGAAATGGTGTTTGATATTTACATAGATCAACAAGAACAAATAAGTGATAAAATTAAAATGCACCAAACATTGAATTCCAACTACAGATCTATGATAAATAAATGAAACCTAGGATGGAATTCATTAGATCCCAATCCTCAAAGAAATTTAGCCATACATACTAGAAATGAAAAATATAATTGAAAGACAAATTGAAATGAATATTAAAATACCGTAAAAGATGCTTCAACAATTCCACAAAAGCTTTAATCTAACCCGGTATAATCCTTCTTCAAAAGCAGAAATTAAAATAATCTAGCACCTAAAACTAGGAAATGAAAAGAACAATGCTTGAAAAATAAAATAGAAAAATTGAAAGAAATTAAAAATACTAAGGAAAATAAAAGGCTCCCCAAAGGGAGAGACCCCTAGAACTAATTCCTAAGTTTGCTTAAATAGGTCCTCAGCTCCAGATTTGAAATTCAAATTCAAGGCCCAATAGTTCATTTGCTCCAGTGTTCCAGTGAGAGTCAGTTTTATGCTCTTCTATACTTCCAATTGCATCCAATGGCTAAATCTTCCTTAAACAATTAGATCTTTACAAATATGTCAGATTGCCCTCATCAGATGGCTAAATGTAGGCTTAAATGGGTGAAATATGATCATATTTTACCACTCATCAACAAGCATCCTTCTTTATGAGATTCATTTTATTCTTTGATGCATCGTGTTTCTTTTATCAGGTGAGACCATTTATTTTGTTTTGTATTGCTCTCTCACATGCGTACGAAATTTAGCCATTCATTGGAGCGATTGTATTTTGAGACGATACCTAAGGTGAGGATTGAGTTGAGACTTGGCATCCGACGATTCCTTGTTTGGGTTGGTCCCACGATGGAAAGATTTTAGCATTGGTAAGCATACACACGTCACTCTAGGCATGAATTAAGGAATTATCTAAGGATCGGAGCATTGGACCAATTTGAATGGGCATCGTTAAGATTAATGTGGCATTGGTATTTGAGAATGAATATTCATATGTAAATGCAATTACTGGTTCTTGCTTTCCAAAAGTATATATGTTATGAAAACCATTTTTGAAAACTTAATTTACCGATGGTTTCAAATACAATTTTGGAAGTTTGTGGGTAACTTCACTGTAAACCCTCAGGAGATACAATTCCTTCACTAGGGATCACCTAGGGGTTTAAAGGCTTATTGTATATATTAAATGCAATCGTGCTCCCTACGAAAGTGGCATTTACTTTTATAAAATAGCTTGTAACTTTTAGGATAGTTTAGTTTTTACTTTGGGGTTTTGATTTTAAAATTTTGCCTTTGCTCGAGGATAAGCAAAGTTGAGGTAGGTTTGGGGGTATGATTAGCCTTCAAAATGGCATATTTTATGCCCAAATCTTGGCATTGCTAGGCTTCATTTAACTACTAATGATTGCCTTTAGTATGTGATGTGTCTCAACAAGTTTGAACGCTAAAAGAATGTAAAAATGGTTAAAAGAGCAAAGAAGAAGAAACCCCAAAGCCATGAAGGAAATTTGAGGAGAAACAGAGGAAAAATACCCCAAAATAGGTCACTTCGACTGTCGAAATTGCGCAATAGAAAGAAAAAGAAGCAATGAAAGTGTTTGCTTCAACTGGTTGAAATGTCAGACTCGACCGATTGAGTCAAATGCAGCTTCAGAAATTCAAAATTGGACCGGTCGAGACTGCACTCGACCGGTTGAGATCGAGTAGAGAGTTATATAAGCTTCTGCATATAATTTGGACTGGTCAAAGTCAATTTCGACCGGTCGAGCTAGAAGCTGCACATTAAAAGGATTGAAGAGTTGGACTAGTCAAAACCAGTTCGACCGATCGAGAATTAAGGAAACAATGAAGCTACACACTTGAATAGAGAATTGAAGGCTCGACCGGTAGAGATTCATTCTCGACCGGTTAAAACAATATTTTTTAGTGAAAGTTCAGGCTTGACAGCTGTGATTTGTGGCAGCAACCAAGTTCTAATTTGAGTAGGATTCTTCCACGAGATTTTTAGGGATTCTAGAGATTACATATTGTGTTTAACTTGTACTAGGGCCTTATGATTCTATAAATAAGGATCCTAGGGTTAGAGTTTAGAAAATCCTTCGACAGAGAATTTAGTATAGAGTTCTACAACTGTGAGAGTCCATAGGTTAGTCTTGGCTTTAGTTTTCTAGTTTTGGAGAGTTGTGAGATTGTATATTGTAATCATCGATAGATGATCAAGTCAAAGATGATGAAGATCGTTTTATTGATGTGGGGCTAAACTTCTCTAAGGCTAGGATCCTTTGTAAATCACATATGAGTATTTAATAATATTTCTATTCTTTTTCTATTTTGAATTCCTTTTTTTGGTATGATTGCATGTTTGAGGTTTTGGTTGTATCGTAAACGACCAAGTAGCGATTTAATTCTATTTTATTTTATTCCAATGGCCTGGTAGGGATTACGATCTGATTTAATAGGATACCCATCGTTGAATTAATGTTTGAAGCCTAATTTCGTCGATTATGTGCAATGATGCTTGTTGTTTAGGTCGCTAGTGATTAGACGGGTCATATCGGTTAGACTAGTCTGTGACTATGAATAGGGCTTAATTCTTATACCTAATTGTAGTGCTTGTAGCCTAAAGCGAGAGTACCTGAAATTCGGAATAGGGGAGGAATAGGAATTTATTATTTACAAGCCCATGATCCAAGAGGGATCCCAAACTGCCTTCTCATAACTTATCCAAAACTATTTTAGTTTGTGTTTTAGTTAATTAATTTAGAAAACTTCCCTTTCTATTTATTTTCTATTAAGACAGTAGTTAGAAAAAGTAAAGGACAAGTCTCTATGATTCGACAGCGATACCAATAAGGACCGCCAGTCTCTGTGGTTCGACAGTGATACCAATAAGGAACGTTGGCGCTTCGACTAAAAAGCTCTAGCGCTACCAGTAAGAAGCACTAACACTTCATTAGGAATGATTGGAGTGTCGGCATGTCGACTTAGAAGCGCTAGCGATAAAAATCGCAGGAGAAATGACCATTCATTAGACAAATGAAGTCAGATAAAATGTATAAATGACAAGGATAAAATGTGTCATTTACATTGTATATAAAATGTCAGATGAAATGTATAAATTATAAAGTGTCATTTACATTGTTGTATAATGTCCTTTACATTGTATAAATCTTACAAAAAGAGGTGTAAGTATAACAACAAATTTTAAGTTACATTGTATAACAACAAATTTATAACAGCACTTCAACCTCGTCACCCGCATCCCATTTGTCTGCGGCGTGTGTAGCGACGGCATGGCCAACCTTGGCCCTGAAACGAAGGATGGCATCTGTGTAAATGTGGGCTGGAGGTTCTTGCTCAAACACTCAACGTACTTCATCACAAATACCCCACATTCAGAACCATTTTGTTGGCATGGAGCATTTTTTACACCCATACACCCTCTTAAAGAGATTCATCCGGATATTGTTTGAAAGTTTGAAAATGATACCGGATTTGATTCATTCTGTGTATTAGGAAGTATTTCATGCGAAATTCTCATTCCAAGTCTTCCCAGTTAGCGAACGAATTATGAGGCAAGGAGTGTATCCATTGCTTTGCCTCATCTCTAAGAGAAAATGAAAACAGCCTTAAACGAAGAGATGTTTCTGACAAATTCTTGATTCGAAAAAGGTTGCACACTTATATAAACTGTCTTAAATATAAATAGGGATTTTCATCCCTTAGCCCATGAAATATTGGTAGTGCTTGAAATATTTTGGGTGTGATTTTAAAAATCTTATAACCAGTCATAGGGTTCAATTGTATGCATTGGGGAAGTGCATAGTGGTCCCCCATTATTTTAGCCATATGTTGTCTAAAACTGAGTGTTTCTAGTTTTTGTTTTAAGTTTATGTAATTTTTATTTTAGAAAGCAGGGAGAGAAACAAATCTGAGTCTCTAATTTCTAGGGCCCGCAGAAGTGTTGAAAGTTTGAGCAGTTACTCTGAATAATCCTACAAAAAGATTAAGAAGTGATCAAAGAAATATAAAAATATAAAAAAATATAAAAAGAGAAAGATAAATATTAGTTTTTAAAAGAGTAAAAATATTAGATAAAAACTTGAAAGAATTAGATAATTCCGCTTCCTCGACAGCAGCGTCAAAAACTTGGTGATCGCCAAAAACTTAGTGATCAGTCCTCGACAGCAGCGTCAAAAACTTGACTTGTCTATTATTGCGTATATATTTTATGTTAAATTCAAGTCTTAACCTATTGCAAGCGCACAATGGAAATCATAGTACTAGCATAGGATCGTTGCCACGAGGAAATTTGTTATCTAATTAATTTTTTAGTTTGATCTTTTATTCAAATCCTTATCTTTAAAAACTTCTATTTATCTTTAAGATCTAATCTACTAGAGAAATATAAATAAAAGAATGGGTTTTTTAATTTAAAGTGCATAAAATAAATCCTAATCCTCCTTCAAATTATGTTCGTCAATTTTAATCTCAACTATCGGATATTTATAAATTTAAACAGTATTGTTACACTATATTTTTAGTCTCCTAGCATTGGACGTCAATCAAGTCTAAAATCCTATCAATACAGACTTAATCTAATCGACAACTTCCTAGAATCTAGGCATCAATCAAACCTTAGAAAATTGAAGATGGAAAAGTAAAACCATTAAACTAATCTACAAATTCTAACCTAAGTCGTCAATTCAAATCAAAACTTGAAGATGTTTACAAAGCAAATAAATCTAAACTAAAAAGCAAAGTAAAATATAGCCTTCACCCCTCAGCCGCAGTCGTCAATTACTCCTGAGAAATTACAGATATCTACACTAATCTTTAGCACTCAATAGCAGTCGTCAATTGCTCTTGAGAAACTTCTGATATCTAATCTACTCTAACTATTTTACACTACTTTGGTCGGAAGAAAATCTAACATCAGGCGTCAATTGATGCTAAAATTCTTCGATGCTTATTCCTATACCGAACTCTCTTATTTATAAATCATAAGGAGTCGGTTTACAAAGATCTAGTTCTAATAAAATAAACTATTAAAAATACAAGTTTCTTAATATAACTCCAATTTCTAATTTTATCTTTCCTTTGCTTCAGCGGTTGATATACTTCTAGAACTTTCTTGATACTTCAGCAATAGAGTCCTTTAAAATCTTCTTTATCAATTTCGTCGGATCCGTGATTCGCCAGATTTCTAATTCAAGAGATCTTCTATTTATGGTTCATGGCGGTGATAGTTTTCACGTGATCAGCAGCAGTGAACTAAGCTTTCTGTAGAATTGCTAATAATGATTCTATGTTCTTTCTTCTTTAGTGAAAAATTATAAATTACAATTTTCTTCTGACTTTGATAGACTTGTCAGACGATTCTCTGGAGAATCATAAATACTTCTCTTCCTTGAGCGGCTTCTTCTGTAGAATCGTAAATTATAATTCTTTGGCTTTCATAGTCTCTCACTCTAGGAAAATCGTAAATAGCGATTTTTCATTCTTTTCAGTAGGTGAAGCTTTCGTCTTTTAATCTATTGTCATTCTTACTATTTTTTGAGTTACTTTTGACAAATATTATCACTTTGACTCTATTTTACTGCTTTTCCTTAATATCTGTATATCAACAACTTATTAATAGCAAACTATGGTCTAGCATCACTAAGCTAAGGGTGATAAAATGGTAAATTATGTGACTGATCAATATACCGATGGAACCCCAACCATCGTCGTTTAATGCACTATTTTCACAATGCCCAAGCCTCTTCGAATCAGGTGACTTGTGATGAACAAAGTATTACCGCGGATTGGTAATCAAAGAATGGATATCTCGCTGTACCGGAGCACAAAGATTCGTTTTGCATGAATTCTTAAATTAAGGTACGAAATTTAACTTATAGTTTATCACTGTGAATTGTGATTATTTATACTAGATTTGAAGTTTTAAATCTCAAAGCTCACACACACACAAAGGCACAACTTTCTGATTTCACACACATTTCAGATTTCAGACGCACACACATAAGTCTCTCTAAGTGCACATACACACACACTTTTCATATTTAAAATCACAAACGAATTTCATGCTTAATAAATGACAAAATTCATAATCACACACACTTCCATCACATCACAAAATCCATGCTAGTTGTAATCAAATGTACATGTTACAGAGTTTTTCCTACCTCAAAGCAGAGCTAAAACGAAGGTTCCTTTGTTCCGAGCTAGCTCTCCTAGCACATACTGATGCTCACACCTAGAACACAGCAATTCATATCCCATAAGTCATAAATGACAAGAACCAAGAATATCTAAAGTCTCTCAAAGTTCTCCTCAATAAAAACAAAAAAATCTTTGAATCTATCCAAATCGATCGATCGGTTCCTAAATCGATCTATCAATTTCTAAACTCGATCGATCGAAACACATTTTGATCGGTCGGTTTCCTCGGAAAACCTACACATCTCACATGTCACAATCTGATCGATCTGTTCCCAAATTGATCGATCAGTTTTCAAATCGATCGATTGATTTCCATTTCGATCGATCGATTTTCTTCAAAAAACTACATACTTCTAGTGCCACAATTGGATCAATCGGTTCCCAAATCGATCGATCGATTTTTAAATCGATTGATCTAATTCCATTTCGATCGATCTATTTCTCCAGAAACTCCTAACATGCTCACTGTTTTTACAATCCGATCAATCAGTGCTCAAACCAGTCGATCGGACTCCTAAATCGATTGATCGATTTCACAAATCAATCGATCAAATTTTATTTCGATCGATCGGTTTCTCCAGAATCTGTCATATTTTTGTCCTGTCAAAATCGATCGATCGGATACTAATTTCGATCGATCGATTTTGACAGATTCTTTAGAAACACGGGTTTTTTTCTTCCCAAACTCTTTTTTTTTTCAAATTTAACTCCTATGCCTCTAATTTTTCACTCACATCTTAATTAAAGTCTAACATAACTATAAATCACAATTCAGCATAGCTTTTCTCACCTTTATACGATCGATTTCTTGATCCACGTGCTCACACCTAAGAAAGGGTTTCAAGGTCGGAAATTGGGAATTCTCATCGATCCTCAATCCACGAACTTCATGCAGAGCTCCAATCTTGCACACACAATACTAGGTCTAGAGCTCTCTTTCTTTTTCCCTCTTCTCAACAAACAAAGCTCAAATAAACAAAGCAAGGGAAAGAGTTCTCTTATCCAATTTGGCCTTTATACTTAAAGGCATAGTTTTAGTGCGTTAAGCCGTTACACCGTGCCTCGGTGTATGGTACTTCATCTAATGGTCAATATCACTACTAACTCATTCTTTCTCACTAAAAATGTATCCTTACACTTTAACTTACTCTACTAATTCACACTGGCAACTGCATGACCAGTCGGGCACGCACACTGAGTCGGACTGTTCGAAAAATGAAATTTTTCGAGACGTCATAGCTTTACTCTTCAGGTTCTTACAACGGTAATAGATGATTAAAAGGTAAGATGTCGCTTTGAACAAAAAGGTGTTACGTGTCAAATACTAGGTGTCTCCCATTCCTTGACGAAGCGCTAACGCTTTATGAAAGAAGCGTTAATGCTCAGTCAAGAAAGCGATGGCGCCTCTATATAGAGGTGCTAGCGCTTTATATAAGAAGCGGAAAAAATGATTAAAATTGGAGCAATAATGGTCTTTTCAAAGGGCAATATAGTCCATTGCAACCCCCAATGTCAAGCACCATATGAGGTGGCCGCTTCCCATCGCTTTGCTTTTCGGGCTCTGTTAGTGATAACTCCGGTTAAAGCGGGGTTAAATGATTAAAAGGTTGAAATGTTGCTTCAGCCAAAATCATCCAAAAAGGCACTACATGTCCGCTCATATCAATAAGAGCAAAGATATCTCTACGCTCGGGTGCATAGCCCCAGCCCTATATATATATATATATATATATATAGGGCTAACATGAACATCACTTGTTTATGTAACAGGTTAAGATTTTTGTCCCAACTTGATTCAACGTTCCTGTAGTAGGTTGGGTTTGTAAAACCTATCAGGTCTTGCTGACCCATTGGCTCGCCTAGATTCCACCTATTCTTAGGTTGTGTTTGGATTCGAGGAAATTGATGGAATATGAAGGGTTGGATTCAAGAATCCTGCTGTGACAGCCCGGATTTCTGCACCTCGAAACTCGTTCCATCAGCACGATCCTCCAAACCGTGCCCCAAAACTTAGCACGGAATATTGGTATAACAAGCACAATTAAATAAATAAAGCAAATAATCTCATTTAAAGCAGAAAACGTTAACATGCCCAACTGGCATATGCAAAAGACAGTTCTACTTTCATGCCACTGCATGAACATAGAACCAACCCGAACCATCGGTGATAAACAGATCACCCCAGATGGTTCGCCAAAAGAATAATCTATTTTAATTACATTGTTTCAAAATAAAGGCTTGACATACCAAGCCGCACTAATCTACTCTCAAAACTGACTCTCTATCAAAGTGCTCAGCAGAGTCACCTACAAGAAGTCCTCGGGTGGAGGCTCCAACTCGTCTCCTGGCGCGTAATCCGAATCACCCTGATCTACGCCCCTCGAAGCCTCAGCTGCTGCTATCAAAGGACCTGCGACGTATAGTTTAAAAGGGTGAGCTACATCCTAGCTCAATAGGAAACAACACAATGAACATATAAGTCAAAACTCACATATATTCCATGATATTCAAAGCATGATGAATCTATGCATTTGCTAGAAAACTAATTAAAAATAGATGATTTATACTCAATTTACTGGTAAGTTGCACGTATTACTTTACTGTTGATTTAATCATGAATGACACTGAACAGGCCTAAAGCAAAACTTAAATCTTCAACTTAAGTAATCCCCGAGCAATATAGCATCGAGCCCCGATGAGATACCCTTCATCGTCATCTAATTAGACAGTTATAAAAATGTATTCCCTAGGAATACGACCCAAGCCCCTTTCTCACTAGGCGGTGGGGTTAAATATCACACAACATCCCTGGGATGTACTTACGGTCACGGATAAACCTCCGTCCGGTGTAATGGATTCGCCATTCGCACGGTCGTGGATATCTGTCCGTCGCGTGGGTATTCCACCACGTCGGTGGGGTATCCTCCAAACCTCAAATAAAAAAAATAACATGTGCTTTGCATATAGTTATTCACCGTGTAAGTGTGCTATCTTATATCAGTTAGGCCTCAGCAGTAATTATTTAATCACGTGTATACATCCCTGGGATGTATACATACCCGCATCACACCTGATGCCTTTATTACTTTCTCATCCCCTGGGGATGCCTCAATCTCATTAGATTACGGATTCTTAATTGCTTGCATCACACAGATGCCCTTATCACATTCATGGTGTCACATACGCACCCATTTTCACAAAGCTTTTCATGATTTAAAATAATTTCAATTTAATAATTATATCACTACATACATGCTCTTGAATTTAAAGTACATGTTCAAGGTGTTCCCTACCTCAATTCTCTGATGGTCCAAGCATCAAGGTCCCACGCTGCTCCTTGTGCTCATGGTCACACGTACCACCTATGGTACATCACAACATATATAACATCACTAAAGATGTAATGAAGAAGGTCCTAGACCCTCCGTGAATCTCAAAGAAAATTACAAGGTTTAAGCAAAATTGTCAAAGTCGATTAATCGATTCCTAAAATCGATTAATCGAGATTCAAATTCGATTAATCGATCCTAAATCGATTAATCGAGGTCTCCAACATAAGGCAGTCGATTCTTAAATCGAGTAGTCGAAATCTCAAAATTGATTAATCGATCCCAAATCGATTAATCGAAATCCGAAATTGATTAATCGAAATTCCAATTCGATTAGTCGATTTCCCCAGGTTTCATTTTTCCAGTGGCTAGAGCTTCCTAGTCGATTAGTCAATTTCCAAATCGATTAATCAAAATCGGGCTTCCATGACTTTTCAACTTCTGGGCCAAAATCGATCAATCGAAATCCAATTTCGATTAATCGATTTGGCCAGATTCAGCCCCCTTTCGGGCTATTCTTCTAAATCTTTATCCTATCTTTCCTATGCCTTTAATCTATCCTTCTAAGCATATTTGATAGAATTTAATCATCCTACATCTATGCCTTAACTTCAATTTAAAATTTACCTCAAGAATCCCATCAAGGGATAGATTTGTTGGGTTTTGATGGCTAGGGTTCCATCACTCGTTTCATGATCCCAAACGCTTTGAATCCGTCAATGAATGCTCTTATCTACCCTTTGATTTGCATTCACCCCCCTCAATAACTCCTCTTTATTCCTCTCTCTCTCCTCTTAACTCTCTCTTCAATAATCCAAGCAAAAAGGAAAATAGGGTAATTAAACCCTTATATTTGCTCTCCCGCTTGTGTGTTAAACATATACACCAGAGATAGGTGTATGTGACTGTAACTTCTCACAATTCTTCTACACTTAGGTCACACTAATCCCACATTAGTACCTAACCTTATGAATTCAATGTTTGACCATCACTTGGTCAAACCCATGACCAATCAGGCACGGATCCCGAGGTCAAAGTTAAACGGTCAATTTTTGGGATATTTACACCTGCATTTTCCAGTTTTTGGACGCAATTTTTCTTTGGAAAAAAATTTCCCAACTTTGCCCTCATTTTCTGAATCTGAAGTACCAGGGTACCCTTCGAGATGTCGATATTCCTTTTTTTTTTAATGGAAAAGTCGGGTTGGAGGGTCCCCTACCCTTTCTGAATGTGCCAAGTACTATATAGATCCAAATCATTGGAATCAACTTCAACAATATCAGCTTTCATGGAGACATCCCAAACAATATTCTGTTAGAATTATAAGCTAGACCGACCCATTTGGCCCATTTTGTCTTTTGGGTCATTGGCCCATTTGCAATTATATTGGTCAATCTTGGAACTCTTTTTTGTCATAGGAAATTGGTGTATTTAATGTAGTGTCTTGAGAATATGGAATATGCTTTGAGAATATAATTTTCTATCTTTTTCTAGGCTAGGTAGTTGCTTTGGAAGTGTATATTTATTTATTCTCGATTTTATATCGTGGGCTATTTTTATCACTCATGCATTTTCATTTTACAAGTCATATGAATGAAATTTGAAAGGTTCTAAGTAGTATATCACTTTAGTCTTCATTGTTGGTATTTTTCTACACAAGAGAACAACTTTCTTCTCTTTAGAGTGTCATCTTCTTCTAATCCTAGTTGGTGTAATCCAACAAAGTGTTACCTGAGCTTGAAATTCATGGCTTCAAATATGTTAACAACCTCAACTTCCGCATTTTACCGGTAAGAACTACAATCAATGGAGTATTCAAATGAAGGTTTTATATGGGTCTCAAGATTTGTGAGATATTATTGAGACCGGATATGTAGAACCGGAGGATCAAGCGGCTCTCACACAAGCTCAACTCAATGAGTTGAAAGAAAATCGTAAGAAAGACAAGAAGGCTTTGTTCTTCATCTATCAAGCTGTGGATGAAGTTATTTTTGAAAGAATTTCATCGGTGTCATCGGCAAAGCAAGCATGGGATACTCTCAATACTTCATACAAAGGCGAAGATAAAGTCAAATTGGTGCGGCTCCAAACTCTTCGAAGTGAGTTTGATTCTATAAGAATGAAGGATTCAAAAGCGGTTGAAGATTTTTTCAATTGAGTAATTTCTCTCGTTAATCAATTAAGGATTAATGGTGAAAATCTTCAAGATCAAAGAATTGTAGAAAAATTTTTTAGAAGTTTGACTCGTAAGTTTGAATATATTGTTGTTGTAATTGAAGAATCTAAAGATTTATCTACTTTGTCTTTGGAAAGTTTGTTGGGATTGCTACAATCCCATGAACTTCGTATGAAGCAATTTGATTCTTTTCCTCTAGAGCAAGCTTTTCAAACTCAAATTTCCTTTAAGAAAATTTCTAGAGGTGGAAGAGGAAGGCATTCTAATCGCAGACAAGGAAGGCATAATGGAGGAAGATATCAAGCAAAAGAAAGAGATGAAGATGAGTCATCTTCGTCATCAAGAGGAAGGGAAAGAGGAAGAGGCTGATCTTCTCTTTCTAATGTTTAATGTTATCATTCTTAAAAATATGGTCATACCATAAAATTTTATAGAAAAAGACTGACGGAAGAACCAAAAAATGAATCAAATTTTGTTCAAGAGAACAATCAAAGTAAGGAAGATGAAAGGAAGATGATACTCTCTTTCTTGCTTGCAATGTTCAAGAAGTTGCATTCAATGAAGATTGGTTTCTTGATAGTGGCTGTAGTAACCACATGACGGACAATGTAATATCCCTGATATTTTTGGCTTTTTTTGTTTACCTCGATAAGCGATCCCAAAAATTATTAAAGGATTTTTCTGGATTTTTGGAAAGCTAAGGCTATGATAAGACTAATGGCAAAAGGATTTTTGTCGGAAGATATGTGCAAGTCATGCAATAGATGGCGTACATAATAAAGTTGGTGTTTGTGTTTAGCACCGAAATTTTTTTCAATTTAAGTAGATAAGTGACAAATATAAAAATCTAGATATTTGTTTGTTTGGGTTTTAGGTTATAAGAGAGATTGAAAGAGAAGTGTAACTTCTCTCTCTCGTTAGAAATTTTAAGCCTCTAAAGCCTTGCCTCATCTTAAATCCTAGATCTTGAGAGCTTGAGAGTTCCTCTCCCCATCTCGACCATTGATTAGAATTATATTTGAATTTTGATCGGTTTGAACCATTGAAAGAGAAGAGAGATGTGGAGAGAGATAAGTTCTGTGTGACCTTGTTGGTTACTGAGGCTGTGGCCACCTAATTATAATGATGGATTGATTTGAAGTTCTAAACCGATAAGCGTTGGAGATTGGTTCCGGTGCGTGATTTGGTGCAACGGAAGCAACGGTTTAAACTACAAGAGGTAGGCCTTTAAACTTCCTTCTGTCATTTAAATTTATGTTATGTTTAAAGTGGAATGTGGTGTGGTTAAATAAGAGAAGAAGGCTGTGGTTGAATAAGAAAGAAAGAATTCGGGGATGAAAAATTTGACAGCCACAGACCTGAACAAATTCGAGGGTCGAATTTGGAATTCGACCATCGATTTGAAATTCGAAGGTCGAAAAGTGAATTTTCAAGCCTGATGTAGTTTTCGAAATTCGAGGGTCGATTTCCAATTCGAGGGTCGAATTTGGAATTCAACCATCGAATTGAAAATCGAGGGTTGATTTTCTGATTTTTATGCCTGATGAGATTTTTGGAATTCGAGGGTCGAAATTGAATTCGACCATCGAATTTCAAATTCGACCCACGAATTTGAATTCGAGGGTTGAATTCTACCCGGTTTCAAGCCTTTGAAATTTTTTGCCGAATTTTCTCGGCAAGCTTTTGGGTTAGACTTTTGGTCTTATATTAACATTGAGAGTATTAATCTTTATAGGTTTTGAATATTGGGAGTCCTTTGTGAAGACCGCTTATGCGTGATTTTAAATCTTCTTTGTTGAGGTAGGGGAACCCTACACTTCATTTGCATTCTGTTATAAGTATAAATTGTTTTTGACTGTTTCAATAAGAAGCATAAATTTTGGAATATTGTTGCACACAGCATGAATAAAAATTTGAACATATGACACAAATCCGAAATTTGGAAACTTTGTTATGGCTAAGAACTTTGTAATTCGAACCTCATAACCTCAGTTAATTTTTGAATCAGAACTTCAAAAACTCAGTAATATGTTATGAATAATAAGCCTTGATATATGTTAGCATTTGCATTCGATTTTAGGTACATACAAACGATGCCCTAGATTCTACCAACCGTGTTGACGGTATTTACTTTGGCGCAAGTTTCCCTCATAGCGTAGGGGCTTGTTGCACTTTAGAAAATGGGTTCATGAACGACGATGGTCAGTAGAGTTTCCCATCAGTCACGTAGTCCGCTCTCATGCTATAGGAAATTTGGGAGATAAAATTAAGTTATAAATTTAAGACAAGAAGCATGCTAATTTAGAAGATTTTGAACACATTAGATGAATATTCTAGTTTTGACTCATGATTAGAACTGGAGATTTAATTTGTAAAGCATCATTTGAAAACCATATTTGATCCGATTTTTATCTTTTAAAATCCTTTACTTATAATGAAATACAAATAGATATGTTTCCTCTATTGGGCTTTGTTGTTAGCTCACCCTCGACTATACGTCACAGGTGCTGAGACTGACCTAGGGTCAGAGGATCTGGAGGACTCCGACTACATTCCTGAGGAGGAATTGGATATACCTGCTGAGGAGTTTTTCCCTTGATTCTTGATACCTTCTTTTGGTACTTTTGTTAGAGTATTATTTGAATATTGGGCCCTAGGCCATTGTTTTGTCCTTTTGATAGCACTTGAGGAACCATTATTGTGAACCACTATTTTAGGTGTGGGATTGGCCATCACCAGTGGTTCTTCTTGATTCCTCATAGTGATATATTTTTGTTGTTAAAAGCTTTTATTTTTGGATTATTTTTATGCTTTGCCTCTGTCTTTAGATCATTCTTATGTTGTCGGCTTCTGTTTGTTATGACTTATTGAGAAATCAATAAGTTAATGAACCGGCCTTTCCTATACCTTAGGGATTGGAAAAGTCGGGTCGTCACAGTTGGTATCAGAGCAAGGCTCTAGGTTCAGTCTTAGGACTAAGGGTTGGATTGTTTTAACAATCAATACTGATCAATTGTTATTATTTTTCAACAATGACAGATCATCATGCCTTCGCGGTTTAGAGGCAGAGGCCGAGGTAGAGAAGGACCTCGTATGGCTCTCATAGAGGAGATTGATGAGGGCGTAGGCACCTCACATGGCAGAGAGAGATTCGTATCTGGCCCTAATGCAGATCCTTTGGGAGCTGCTAGGCCTGAAGGGGGAAATGTTGACCAGGTGATGGCAGCCTTGGCCAACAACATGGCTCAACAGACAGCAGCCATAGACCGACGTGACCGAGATGTCGCAATGACATCACCAGAGGATTCGCCGAGTTCAGGAGGATGAGACCTCCTACATTCTCAGGGCAGACGGATCCGATGGAAGTCGAGGCATGGCTTGATGAGATCGAGAATATTTTTGAGGTGTTGCAGTGTACAGATGTTGAGAAAGTACGCTGGGCATCCTTCAAACTTTTGGGCGAGGCTAGTCCGTGGTGGAAATCTGTTTCTAGGATGAGAGAGCAGGACTACCCCAATACTCCATGGACTTGGGCAGAGTTTGTGGAGAGGTTCAACGATCAGTATTTTTCGAAGATCGTACGTAACCAGTGGGAAGTCCAATTTATTGAGTTGAAGCAGAATGAGATGTCGGTGCGCGAGTATGGCGCAGAGTTTGATAGACTTTCCTGATTTGCACCTTTGCACGTGGCCACTGAGCTGATGAGGGCTCAGAAATTTCAGAGAGGGTTGAGGCCGAACATTCAGGAGAGGGTGTCGATGTGGGAGATGGAGACGTATGCGGGCGTCATGGAAAAGGCCCTCATTGCAGAGGTAGACATTCAAAAACAGTACTTGAGGCGAGAGCAAGGAAATAAAAATCAGTTTGGCCAGGGACAGATGAGTGCTTCAGAGCAGGTGAACAAAAAGCTGAGGTTCTCTAAACCTCCTCCCTATCCTAGTCAGCCATCTTATTCCAGACCGGCTGTTGCTTCAGGACCAGTGACGTCTTCCTATCAGAGACCACAGAGTTCATCACCAGGGCGACCTTTCAGAGCCGGGAGCACTACTTCAGCACGGGGATCAGCTGTTACTCCTGTTTCTACCCCAGTGTGTGTAAGATGTGGGAAACCATATAAGACGAAGGATTGCCAACGGAACATTGGAGGATGCTTCAGGTGTGGACAGATTGGTCACATGATCAAAGATTGTCCTGCCGTTGAGAAAGGACGGACTACGATAGTCTCTACGTAGAAGTCAACGTGACCTATAGTTCAAGGTCGAGCTTATGCGGTGACTGCATAGGATGCCCAAACGTCGAATGACGTAATCCAAGGTACCATTAAAGTTGAGATGTCAATTCTGCATTGATTTTATTATTTAATGTTTAAATTCATTCAAGTAGATTTTAAACCACATTGGAATCATTGCATATAATTAACAAACTTTTTAAATAAAGGTACCCTTATGATGAGTCGTCGAGGCGACCTGAGTAAAATTAAAGCACAAGTACTTATAGACCCCGGGTCTACACACTCGTTTATTACTCCTCTTTTCTCAAAGAAGTTGTGTATCACTCCTGAACCCCTTGCTTTCATTTTGGATGTAAAGATCCCTACGGGAAGTTCAGTATGCACTGATACAGTATGTCAGTCAGTCATCGTGATGATTGATGAGCACGAGACAGTGACCAACATGATTACGTTGAGCATGGAAGGGTTCGACGTCATTCTCAGAATGGATTGGTTGGTAGCTTACCACGCGAGCGTGGACTGTCTACAGAAGATAGTGACCTTCCGACCGCCAAAGCGAAAATCCTTCCGATTCTGTGGAGTCAAATCAAAGGTTGCGCCATTGATTTCAGCCATTAAGGCCAAGCGAATGATGAAGAATGGTTGCAGTGGGTATCTAGCCTACTTGCAAGATTCTACAGAGAAGAAGAATGACTTGGCTCTTATCAAGGTGGTCTGCGAGTATCTTGATGTCTTTCCAGAGGACTTACCTGGATTACCACCTGATAGAGAGATTGAGTTCGTGATTGAGCTAGCGTCAGGTACAGAACCGAGTGTCAGGTACAGAACCAACAGCTTCAGGAGATGTTAGACAAAGGCTTTATTCAACCGAGTGTTTCTCCTTGGGGTGCACCTGAAGATTAAGGCGGAAGATATATCCAAGACTACGTTTCGGACGTGTTTTGGCCACTATGAGTTTTTAGTGATGCCGTTTGGATTGACGAATGCACCTGCATCTTTCATGGATCTGATGAACAGAGTGTTCAAACCACATCTTGATAAATCTGTGGTAGTTTTCGTAGATGACATCCTCATCTATTCGAAAACCAGAGAGGAGCATGTACAGCATCTAAAAATGGCTCTTCAAACACTCAGGGACCATCAGTTGTATGCCAAACTCAGTAAGTGTGAGTTTTGGCTTGATTAGGTCAGTTTCTTTGGCCACGTCGTCTCTCAAGCGGGTATCTCAGTGGATCCTACAAAGATAGATTTTGTGGTGACCTGGGAACAGCCTACGACAGTTACAGAGGTCTGAAGTTTCCTTGGTTTGGCAGGGTACTATCAGAGATTTGTCGAGGGTTTCTCGAAGATATTGGGTCCACTTACATAGCTCACGAGAAAGAATGCGAAGTTCGATTGGACAGAGCAGTGTGAGTAGAGCTTTCAGGAGCTGAAGCGTCGATTGACTACGGCACCAGTACTTGCTATACCTTCCGGTAGTGGAGGCTTCGCAGTGTACAGTGATGCTTCTTATGGCGGATTAGGCTATGTGCTTAATCAACATGAGCGGGTCATTGCATATGGTTCTAGGCAACTGAAGGACCATGAAAGAAACTATCCGATGCATGACTTTGAGTTAGCAACAGTTATATTCGCCTTGAAGATCTGGAGACATTACCTCTACGGTGAGATATTCGATATATTCACCGATCACAAGAGTCTCAAGTACCTATTCACTCAAAAGGACTTGAATATGAGGCAGCGAAGATGGGTGGAGTTCTTGAAGGACTACGATTGCTCGATTCAGTACCATCCGGGAAAGGCGAACGTCGTTGCTGATGCTCTTAGTAGGAGGTCTTCAGCACAGTTGTCACATCTGGTTAGCCGGATTCAGAGATGAAAGCTTTTAGAGGATATGGCTTTGGGCAGCTCACGGTTCGATGTCAAAGGCTCGGGAGAATTGATGGCCACACTTGTATTGTGCCCTACGCTCTTCGATAATATCAGGAAGCTTCAGATGACCAATGATGAGCTGATGGCGATCAGACGAGATGTTGAGAATGGCAGCAAGAAGGAATTCTCCATATGAGCAGATGGGACCTTGTTGTTTCACGACCGTGTATGCGTACCGTCGAGTACTGAGCTTCGGGACACCATTCTAGAAGAGGCTCACAAATCCATGTATGCCATACATCCTAGTAGCACTAAGATGTATCAAGACTTGATGAAGAGTTTCTCGTAGCGAGGTTTGAAACGCGACATCGCTGAGTACGTATCGCGGTGCTTGGTTTGTCAACAGGTTAAGGTTGATCATCAGAATCCTGCAGGCCTATTGCAACCTTTACCTGTGCCTGAGTGGAAATGGGAAGCTATTTCAATAGATTTCATTCTCGGGTTGCCGAAAACACTGAGGAAGAACAATGCCATTTGGGTCATTGTCGATCGGCTAACCAAGTCTGCTCATTTCTTGCCATACAATACCATGTATACAGCCAGTAGACTTGCAAAGTTATACCTGAAGGAGATTGTTAGACTGCATGGGATACCGGCTAGTATTGTGTTAGACAGAGACCCATTGTTTACTTCACACTTTTGGCAGCGATTTCAGGAGGGAATGGGTTCTCCTCTTGACTTTAGTTCGGCGTTTCACCCACAGACGGATGGCCAGACTGAGCGAGTGAACCAGATCATCGAGGACATGCTGAGAGCTTGCATGTTGGATTTTCACGGGTCTTGGGACCAACACTTGCCTCTGATCGAGTTCGCCTACAACAATAGCTTACAGGCTAGCATCGGTATGGCTCCGTTTGAGGCTTTATATGGACGATGGTGCAGATCACCGTTAAACTGGGAAGAAGTGGGTGAGAAGCTCATTATTGGCCCTGAGATAGTCGAGCGGACAACCGAGACGGTTCGCCTAATTCACGAGCGACTACGAGTAGCTCAGAGTCGTCAAAAGAGCTACGCCGATCTCAAATGGAGACACGTGGATTTTAAGGTAGCTTTCACTATGTTCATGTGTATTTCTTCACTTCATACATGTTCCATGTGAAAATTGGCGCTAATACTTGATTTTTCAGGTCGGCGAGAATGTTTTCGTTCAGATTTCGCCTACGAAGGGCGTTATGCGATTCGAGAAATGAGGGAAATTGAGCCCTCGGTACGTTGGGCCTATTGAGATATTGGGCCGAGTCGGAGAGGTTGCATACCACGTGGCGCTACGGCCGCAATTGTCAAGCATGCACAACGTCTTCCATGTGTCAATGCTGCGTCGATACATACGTGACCCGACTCACGTACTTGATTACCAACCCATCAAGCTTCGGGATGGTTTGACGGTGATTGAAGACCCGGTTCAGATCTTGGACCGCAAGGAGTAGATCTTACGCACTAAGAGGATTCCTTTGGTTCTCGTCCGATGGCAGAATCATACACTGGAGGAAGCCACCAGGGAGCGAGAGGCTGAGTTCCAAGACCAGTTTCTGAGCCTGTTCGATTAATTTTGAGAAATTGTGTTGACTGAATAATACTTTGCATTTTTTTATTTGTGTACTTATTTATGAAGGTCTATAATTTTTGCGAGTAATTTTGCCGACCCTTTGGGGTATCTATGAATTTTGTGACTGTTTAACCATACCTACCTTATGGATAACCCAATGAGTTTTAGGCCTTCGACCAAAACCGAGGATGCTACTTCCTAATGGTCTTTGACATAAATAGATCTTTTATTAAATAATTCATTTACTTAATTTTCTAAGTTAAATTCAGCTCTATTTAATGCCAGAAATGTCGCATTCCATAATTGAATTGAATTGGGCTCTAAGGGAGTCATTTTGGACCCAAGGAATGGGCCTCATTTTAAAATTTTTGAATTTTTAAAGGACAACAGACCTCGAGAAATTCGAGTGTTGAAAATGGAAATCGAGGTTCGAATTTCCTTGAATAGTAACCAAGCAGTTTAAGCCAAAATTCAGGCCTGAGAAAAATTCTGGAGAAATCGAGGGTCGATTTGAAATTCAACCCACGAATTTGAAATCGAGGGTCGAATTTCTCGATTAAGTGGGGGTTCTGTTTTATTTTGGCATTTTCGTGTTTGGACAAGTGAGGGTTTGGGCTTAGGGTTTTCGAGGGTTTTGGGATTTTTGGAGCTCTTGTTCATATTTTTGGCTGGATTCAAGGGGATTTCACTCGGATTGCACAAAGGACCTTGGATTTCAACTATTGGAAATCGGATTTGGGGCTTCTCAAGGTAAACCCTCACGAAAACTTCTCATTTTGGAGTTTTTTTTTTCCTGCTATCTGTTAGATTTTATTGTTGCTTCAATGGGGCCTAAAAAGCAAGCTCCTATACGCAATCCAACCTCTAAACGACCAGCTTCAAAGGCTGCGTCGACAAGCTGAGCTAAACAACCAGCTCCATGCGTCAGGAGTTGGACATTCATGGCGGGGCTCTTACCTACTTGATGCAGCACGTGTTCCCCACCGACTATGCTACATATATGGCTGACATTCGGGCCTCCGTTCATCACCCTTCGACATCGGGCGCCGATTCCAGCATGCCTACCCAGGCCAGAGAGGATGGTTCGGGTGATGACGCTAATGGTGGAGACGATGACCAGGATCAGGCTGGTCCAGCTGCTGCAGGGGAGTTTTAGTGCTGCTTTGGGGGGATGTGGTTTATTTTTGATATTTTGGGGCATGTATTTATTATTTCATGCATGGATGATTTAAGACCTGGTGGTCCTACTGTTTGCTATCTTTTATATTTCTTGTTTTGGGAGTTTGATCGGATACGTGGTTTTGTTTAGTCTTATATGTATTTGTTCTCGACCTTGTTCCATCTACTTTTTATGTGGGTTTTGCATTTTGTTCCACATTCACTATGATGGGATATCTTTTGCTATCTATGGGTTTTGCTATCTATGTGGTGTTGTCTTTCATTTTCTGTTGCTATGGTGGGATCGTGATATCTTTGTTGTTTTCATGAGTCACTGTGCGGCGGTCTCCCGGCACGTGACACTTGGGGTGTAGGCATTCATGTACGGATGCAATCCACTATGGCCCTTTTGGTGCCACATGCAGTACATCCAAGTTACTACGGATCCCATCCCTTGACTTGCGTGCTCTGCGAGATCAGCACACGATGACCCATGTTTTCCTTATCATTTCGTTGTATGGTGTGTGTTGCCTTATATTTTCGAGGACGAAAATTCCTAAGGAGGGGAGAATGTAATATCCCTGATATTTTTTGCTTTTTTCGTTTACCTCGGTAAGTGTGCCCAGAAATTTTTAAAGAAATTTTCTGGATTTTTGGAAAGCTAAGGCTATGATAAGACTAATGGCAAAAGGAATTTTGTCGGAAGATATGTGCAAGTCATGTAATAGATGGCGTACACAATAAAGTTGGTGTTTGTGTTTAGCACCGAAAATTTTTACAATTTAAGTAGATAAGTGACAAATATAAAAATCTAGATATTTGTTTGTTTGGGTTTTAGGTTATAAGAGAGATTGAAAGAGAAGTGTAACTTCTCTCTCTCGCTGGAAATTTTAAGCCTCTAAAGCCTTGCCTCATCTTAATCCTAGATCTTGAGAGCTTGAGAGTTCCTCTCCCCATCTCGACCATTGATTAGAATTATATTTGAATTTTGATCGGTTTGAACCATTGAAAGAGAAGAGAGATGTGGAGAGAGATAAGTTCTGTGTGATCATGTTGGTTACTAAGGCTGTGGCCACCTAATTATAATGATGGACTGATTTGAAGTTCTAAACCGATAAGCGTTGGAGATTGGTTCCGGTGCGTGATTTGGTGCAACGGAAGCAACGGTTTAAACTACAAGAGGTAGGCCTTTAAACTTCCTTCTGTCATTTAAATTTATGTTATGTTTAGAGTAGAATATGGTGTGGTTAAATAAGAGAAGAAGGCTGTGGTTGAATAAGAAAGAAAGAATCTAGGGATGAAAATTTTGACAACCACAGACCTGAACAAATTCGAGGGTCGAATTCCAATTCGAGGGTCGAATTTGGAATTCGACCATTGATTTGAAATTCGAAGGTCGAAAAGTGAATTTTCAAGCCTGACGTAGTTTTCGAAATTCGAGGGTTGATTTCCAATTCGAGGGTTGAATTTGGAATTCGACCATCGAATTGAAAATCGAGGGTCGATTTTCTGATTTTTATGCCTGATGAGATTTTTGGAATTCGAGGGTCGAAATTGAATTCGACCATCGAATTTCAAATTCGACCCACGAATTTGAATTCGAGGGTTGAATTCTACCCGGTTTCAAGCCTTTGAAATTTTTTGCCGAATTTTCTCGGCAAGCTTTTGGGTTAGACTTTTGGTCTTATATTAACATTGAGAGTATTAATCTTTATAGGTTTTGAATATTGGGAGTCCTTTGTGAAGACCGCTTATGCGTGATTTTAAATCTTCTTTGTTGAGGTAGGGGAACCCTACACTTCATTTGCATTCTGTTATAAGTATAAACTATTTTTGACTGTTTCAATAAGTAGCATAAATTTTGGAATATTGTTGCACACAACATGAATAAAAATTTGAACATATGACACAAATCCAAAATTTGGAAACTTTGTTATGACTAAGAACTTTGTAATTCGAACCTCAGAACCTCAGTTAATTTTTGAATCAGAACTTCGAAAAATCAGTAATATGTTATGAATAATAAGCCTTGATATATGTTAGCATTTGCATTCGATTTAAAGTACATACGAACAATGCCCTAGATTCTACCAACCGTGTTGACGGTATTTACTTTGGCGCAAGTTTTCCTCATAGCGTAGGGGCTTGTTGCACTTTAGAAAATGGGTTCATGAACGACGATAGTCAGTAGGGTTTCCAATCAGTCACCTAGTCTGCTCTCATGCTATAGGAAATTTGGGAGATAAAATTAAGTTATAAATTTAAGACAAGAAGCATGCTAATTCAGAAGATTTTGAACACATTAGATGAATATTCTAGTTTTAACTCATGATTAGAACTGGAGATTTAATTTGTAAAGCATCATTTGAAAACCATATTTGATCAAATTTCTATTTTTTGAAAACCTTTAGTTATAATGAAATGCAAATAGATCTATTTCCTCTATTGGGCTTTGTTGTTAGCTCACCCTCAACTATACGTCACAGGTGCTGAGACTGACCTAGGGTCAGAAGATTTGGAAGACTCCGACTACATTCCTAAGGAGGAATTGGATATACCTGCTGAGGAGTTTTTCCCTTGATTCTTGATACCTTCTTTTGGTACTTTTGCTAGAGTATTATTTGAATATTGGGCCCTAGGCCATTGTTTTATCCTTTTGATATCACTCGATGAACCATTATTGTGAACCACTATTTTAGGTGTCTGATTGGCCATCACCGGTGGTTCTTCCTGGTTCCTCATAGTGATATATTTTTATTGTTAAAAGTTTTGTTTTTAGATTATTTTTATGCTTTGCCTTTGTCTTTAGATCATTCTTATGTTGTCGGCTTCTGTTTGTTAAGACTTATTGAGAAATCAATAAGTTGATGAACCGGCCTTTCCTATACCTTAGGGATTGGAAAAGTTGGGTCGTCACAGACAACAAAGGTGTATTTGTCACTTTAGATGAATCTATTCAAAGTGAAGTAAGGACCGGCGATGATAAACGACTTTTCGTAAAGGGAAGTGGTGATATTCTTATTCAATCAAAGAAAGGCATCAAATGTTTTCTATGTACCCGGCCTCAAGCACAATCTTATAAGTGTTGGACAACTCCTTTTGAAAGGACACAATGTTTATTTCAAAGGAGATGTATGTGAAATTAATGATATGAACAATGCTCTCATTGCCAAAGTAAAGATGACTCTAAACAAGATGTTTGCACTTAAGTTTCAAAATAAAGTTCTTCCTTGCTTCAATTCTATCATTCAAGACAAATCATGGCTATGGCATCTTCGTTATGGCCACTTGAGTTTTAACTCATTGACTCTAATGTGTAAAAATCACATGGTGAGAGGCATGACAAATATAGATAGCAAAGATCGAGTTTGTGAAGGATGCGCACTCGGAAAGCATCAAAGAAATTCTTTTCCGATTGGGAAAGCTTGGAGGGCATCAAATCCTCTTGAGCTTGTTCATTCGGACTTATGCGGGCCTATACACACCACTCCTATTGGTGGTAGTCATCATTTCCTCACTTTTATTGATGATTATAGTCGTAAATTTTGGATTTATTTTCTCAAAGAAAAATCGAAGATATTTGGCCACTTCAAAACATTTAAGGCCTTAGTTGAAAAGCAAAGTGGTTTTATGTTGAAAACCTTGTATACCGATTAAGGTGGTGAATATGTTTCTTATGATTTTAAGAATTTCTTAAAAGATAATGGCATTCGACATCAATTAACCACTCGGTACACACCTCAGCAAAATGGTATTACCGAAAGAAAAAATAGAACCGTTATGGAATTGGCTAGAAGTATGTTAAAAGCCAAAAGGATGCCAAATATATTTTGGGTCGAAGCCGTTTCATGTGCCAACTATCTTTTGAATCGTATCTTATACAAAAGTGTTGAAGGCATGACACCACAAGAATCATGGAATGGACACAAACCATGTGTTGCGCATTTAAGGATATTTGATAGTATTGCATATTCTCATGTGCAAGATGAAAGAAGAAAAAAATTGAATGATAAATATGAAAAATGTATTCTTATTGGTTATAGTAAAACTTCAAAGGCATACAAATTGTTTAATCCCATCACCAAGAAAACTATCATAAGTAGAGATGTAAAATTTAATGAAGAAGAAACTTGGGATTGGGATTTCCAAGAAAAGACACAAAAGTCTCGATGAAGAAGAATTGAAAGATGCTCAAAATTGTGAGCATGAAGAGGATAGAACTTCCTCTCCATCTTCATCTTCACCATCTTCATCATCATCGTCATCATCAAGTTCTAATTCTCCTCCAAAGAAGACCAAAAGCATCAATGAAATTTATGAAGCATCAAGAAGACTTTTTTATGAAGATGAGATTTAACTTTGCACTATATGCCGATGCCGATCCAATTTCTTTTGAAGAAGCATCTCAAGAAGAAAAGTGGAATCATGCAATGAATCAAGAAATTGACTCCATCAAAAGAAATGAGACTTAGGAGTTAATGGAACTTCCAAATGGGCAGAAATCCATTGGTGTGAAATGGATATATAAAACCAAGTTAAATGCAAAAGGTGAAGTTGAAAGGCACAAAGCTCGGTTAGTGGTGAAAGGCTACAAGCAAAGACATGGCATAGACTTCAATGATGTTTTTGCTCCCGTTGCTCGGCTTGAGACTATTAGATTGGTCTTAGAATTGGCGGCTCAAAGAAATTGGAAGGTTTATCAAATGGATGTCAAATCAGCATTCTTAAATGGCATTCTTGAAGAAGAAGTTTATGTTGATCAACCTCCCGGGTATGTGAAAATGGGTAAAAAGTATAAAGTTTATAGATTGAAGAAAGCACTTTGCAGTTTAAAGCAAGCACCAAGGGTATGGTATAGCCGTATTGATGGCTATTTCATGAAGAATGGATTCAAAAGGTGTCCTTTTGAACACTCTCTGTACATCAAAGAAAACACTCAAGGTGAGTTCTTAGTTGTTTGTTTATATATTGATGATTTAATCTTTACCGACAATAGTTCAAGCATATGTGATGAATTTAAAAAATTCATGATGCTTGAATTTGAGATGACCGATATGGGTCTCCTACATTTCTTTCCTGGCATTGAAGTAAAACAAAATGAAGATGAGATTTTTATATCTCAAAAGAAGTATGCAAATGATTTATTGATAAAGTTTAGAATGAAAGATGCAAATCCTATTTGCACTCCAATGAAGGTTGGTTTGAAACTTAGCAAAAATGATAATGAAAAAAGAGTTAATGAAACTCTTTATCGGAGTCTTGTTGGTAGCCTCATGTACTTGACCGCTACAAGACCGGATATTATGTTTGCGGTTAGCATGATTAGCCGTTTCATGGAATCACCTAGAAGAAGTCATTAGAATGTCGGAAAGAGAATGTTATGATATGTATGTGGTACCATTAATGATGGAATATATTACCAAAGGGTTCAAAATTCATGTTTGATTGAATATTGTGATAGTGATTGGGGTGGAAATGTAGACGATGGCAAAAGCACTTCCGATTAAAATTTTAATATTGGTTCGGGTTCAATTTCATGGACTTCAAAGAAATAACAAGTTATTGCTCTCATTACAACCGAAGCAGAGTACATTTCATTAGCATTGGCCGGTTGTCAAGCACTTTGGTTAAGATGGGTTTTAGAAGAACTTAACCATCTAACAATTGAAGCTATAACTTTATTTTGTGATAATCGTTCAGCTATTGCACTAACCAAGAATCCCGTTTTTCACTACAAAAGTAAGCACATTCAAATTAAGTATCATTTCATCCGTGACTTGATCAATGATGGTGAAATTGATGTGAAATCTTGCAAATCACAATATCAAATAGCAGATATTTTTACAAAGGTATTGAAGAAAGAAACGTTTATCAAGATCGAAGAAAGAAACGTTTATCAAGGTCAAAGAAAAGTTCGGCGTTCGATCGGTCTAGCTCAAGGGGGGTTGTTAGAATTATAAGCTAGACCGACCCATTTGGCCCATTTTGTCTTTTGGGTCATTGGCCCGTTTGCAATTATATTGGTCAATCTTGGAACTCTTTTTTGTCATAGGAAATTGGTGTATTTAATGTAGTGTCTTGAGAATATGAAATATGCTTTGAGAATATAATTTTCTATCTTTTTCTAGGCTAGGTAGTTGCTTTGAAAGTGTATGTTTATTTATTCCCGATATTGCATTGTGGGCTATTTTTATCACTCATGTATTTTCATTTTACAAGTCATATGAATGAAATTTGAAAGGTTCTAAGTAGTATATCACTTTAGTCTTCATTTTTAGTGTTTTTCTGCACAAGAGAATAACTTTCTTCTCTTTAGAGTGTCATCTTCTTCCAATCCTAGTTGGTGTAATCCAACATATTCTTGTGGGTACACTGGTTTTCAAAAATATGATAGTTTCTCTCTCTCGTCATGTGTACCATTTGGAAGCCGAGAATGCAAGCTTAGCCATGGTATTTTTGAAGCCAAATGTGTTTTTATGAGAAGCTCCATTTCTTCTTCAATAGAGCCCGCCCTACCTTTTCTGTTCCCCAAACTATGGACAATAGATCGCCAAATCCACCTAGTATAAGAACAACCAAACACTAGGTGATCATTCGTTTCAACATCATTCTAACATAATTAAGATGCATCTTGAGGGGACAAGAAACCCTCTCTTAGTAAGATCCTCAATGGTCATGAGTTTGAACCGCCATCCAAGCTGACAAGCTATGTTTAGTTTTGTACTCATTAAACCATATAAATTTGTGCCATAAAACCTTTGAGGCTTCCTCTCTCAAAAGAGAGATAGCCAATTTGTACGAGAAGATTCCACTAGAACTTGGGGCCCATATAATTTTATTTCCATGTGCCCCAAGAGAAGATTCACTTCTACAACCCTTTTCCCAAGCAGCTGCCATTCTACAAGTAGAAGCATTAGGAAAAACCCATTTTCCATCCACAATGACCTCAGGCACTTTAGCTTCATCGTCGATCTTGGATTGAAGCATTGTTCTTCTCTCAAATGACTGAATGAGTTAATAATTCAAACTTTGAAAGACCACCATTTCAGCTGCGTTGCTGTCATAGCCCCGAGTCCTCACATCTGTCATCTATACATATCTGTCGGAGAAATTAACTAACGTATGACAAAAAAAATATATATATATCATAGGGAGCCATTACTTGCACACGCTTTTTAAGTGATTACATCTGGGGTTAGAGAAAGACTTTGTAATTTAGCAACATGTGACATGTAAAGTTCATGATCCACAAATCCTTAGTGGATAAGATTGGAGTAAAACACGATATTTATCATATGATTTCACTACGAAAAATAAGACTATTAGCGGCAATTTTTTTAACCAAAAACAGCCGCTATTTGTAATGACTCGAAAATTCTGAACAAGAAACTAACTGTTTCGATCTATGTGCCCGACACGGAAATCGAAACCGATTTGAAAATTTATAATTAATATTAGTTGACATAAGGTGGCATCATAGTTAGATGAGTTCACACGTGCATTTTCGCGTAAGTCTGAGTTGTGTCGGCTGTCGACGTAGCACGTTACGCCGTAGCAATCGTGTGCGCGCTTAACACCCGAGTGCAAATTAAGGTCTAAACTAAAATATCAAAGATATTTCAGTTTAGGTAGCTTATAAGGGAAGGGAGAGACCTGGAGAGGTATTCTTCTTCTTCTTCCCCTTGTTCTTGAGCTAAGAATCAGTAGATTGGTTGAGATTGGAGTGTGCTCTACGATGAAAGAGGGTTAGAGGTACCAAGATCTTGCGTGAATCGTAGTTAGGGTACGTGGAATGCAATAGGAGGAGCTCAAGCATAGTCTAAGTGCGTGTGAAGCCTTTACGTGCTGAATCGGAGTCGATAGATTGATTATCGGAGTCACAACGGAGACATAGCTTGAGTTCCAGATCTGAAACCCCTTTCGAACCTTTTTGCCGGAACCCCGAAAGGGCCCAACTAAAGGTGTGTTTGTGCATTTAAATTGGGCTAAGGAGAATCCCTTAGATATGTGTTGTGTGTGTGTATTAATGGTTGCAAGAAACCATTAATGAAAATGGGTCAAAATAGGAAAGATAGATGACCTCCATTAATGACAGAGTTTCTGTCATTATTGATCGATCAATGACAAGATTGATCGATCAATACTTGGGGGATTGATCAATTTATGGATTGATGGATCAATCCTAAGTATTGATCGATCACAGAGAGATTGATCGATCAATGACTGGTGGTGATCGATCAATGAAGGCATTGATCGATCACTTGTGTATAGTGATCGATCAATGAAGGCATTGATCGATCAATCTGTATAAATTTTAAATATGAACAGAAGGTGAAAAAATTGAGATTTTAGGCTATTGATCGATCAATGAGGGCATTGATCGATCAACCAAGCTGGTGATCGATCAATTTTGGCTGTGCTAAAGTGTGAAGAAAAGGGATTATTGATCGATCAACAAAGGTATTGATCGATCAATGATGAGTGGTGATCGATCAATAGAGGCTATTGATCGATCAATTGACTCTGTTGCTAGTTAAGGGTTGAGAGAGGATTGATCGATCAATGGGGTCATTGATCGATCAACAAGAGAGATTGATCAATCAATAAGAGTGGTGATCGATCAATCACTCCTGTCTTTGCCTGTTTTGATTTTTGTAAAGTAAACACCACTGGACATCGTGCCAGTTCACGTTCTGACATTCCTGACATATAGAATACTATGTTTATGGTCTAGGATCAGACCATGACGCCTTGAAAAGCTTTGAATTTGCTTAGAAGATGTCTGACCTGAGGTAGGGGAATTTCATTGAAATTGCATTTATTTTTTATGTCATGGTTCCAAAGCTTCTGTATTTGACTGCATAGTCTGATTTTATCGTCTAGTCATGTCTAGCATATGCGTATTATCTTTATTATAACTTTGACACCTATCATCTGTCATCTGATTTCCGTTAATATGATATGCCTGCATATGATTTATGGTTTAATATTCTGACGAATCTCACCGACTCGGCGGTATATCCGTTTCTTGCACACTCGTGCATCTGCTTGGAAATCTTCAGCACAATTACACTCCGTAGTTGAGGCATTGTTGCATTTCCTGAAATTATTCATGTGAACGACGATGGTCGGGATTATCCATCGGACCAAATCTGGCTACCACGTGCTATACTCACGGGGGTTATTTAAGTTTATTATTCTAAGTCATTAAACAATATATGCATCACATTCTGTCAACTCTGATAAGATCTGCCTGCTTTGATAACTTCTGCATATCTGACACATCTGTTTGTATATGTTCAGTTACGTTCATATCTTCTGCAGCCATGTTTTACAATTAAGATGCAACTTTATCTGGAATTCTTCTACTGAGCTTAGATGTAGCTCACCCTGTTTTAATTAACATTTTAGGTTCTGAGGCTAGAGCACCTGGGACGGAGAGTGATCCTGACTATCAGCCTGATCTAAAGGCTGAGGCTGAGGACGAGGAGACCGACGTCCAGGCGGACGATTTCTATCCCTAGTCGGGGTACTTATTGTCATTGTTTTGGGATTTTTGTATGATATTCTGGATTATTGTGTGCCTGATGGCCACTTTCTGTATTTATTTTTTGTATACTTTATTTTATTGTATTGTTATACATTCTATTGGAACTACTATTAGGAACCATTGTTTGGGTGATGGATGTCCATCACCAGTTATTCTTCTTGATTCCTTTTTGGGAATGTATATTCCTTTGATATATAGATATACATGTTATATTTATTGTTTCCTTCATTTTCAAAGCCTTATATGATGACTCAATCTACCACTGCTGGATAGTGTCTGCTTGATTTCCGCTATACAAGTAGGCACTTCATGATTTGTCCGGGGGATCATCCAGAGTATGATCCTGATGGCACGGATTTTCGGGCACAAAAATCCGGGTTGTCACACTATTAGTCCTGCCGCTACTAAAAACTGCCTTAACAACAAGTGCAGCTAAAACCCATCTTGCGTAATAGACAACATGACCATATGTCACTCCGCCCAGCATACTTAGCAAGAATCCATCTTGCCCAAAGGGGCATAGGATTACTGTTAAGCTTCCAGAGAAGATGAAGCATACTAGAATCATTCCAATGAGAAATTTTTGTGATGCCAAGTCCCCCTTCTCCTACTGGTTTACAAACTTTCTTCCACCCAACCGAGTGCATAAATTGACCAAGAGAAGGCCCTTTCCCTAAAAATTCACAAAGAATGGATTCAACTTTTTTAATAATTTTTTTAGGGAAAAGGAGGATGTCCAATAAATTTGAAAGGAGTACAATACAGATTTAATAAGCTCAAGTAGTACAAAAAAGAGGCAAACCTAAGTACTTGATTGGAAGAAGACCTTCGCTAAAGAAAATCTTACTCTTATTAGCATTGACATGAAGCCCTGATAACTTATAGAAAGAGTCAATGAAATTTTTAGTTTCAATGGAAGAGTTCAAACTAGCAGAAGAGTACAAGAGCAGGTCATCGGCAAAAATGAGATGAGAAATAATGGGACCATTACCATAGGGGCCCCTATTCATTCTATATACATTAGAAAAAATAATACTAATAGCAGCAGTTTTTTGTTGTAAAAAACTGTCGCTATTAACTAAAAAGCTATTAAGATTATTAGCGGCAAGGGTATTGGCGGCATTTTTTTGTTAATAGCGGCAGTTTTTGGCTGCTGCTAATAGTCTTATTTTTTATAGTGATATATCCTCTATAATAGAGGTAAAAGCCTACATAACCAAGGTAAAAAGAAGGTGGCGATATGAGGTCACCTTGCTGAATGCCACAATTGCTCTTAAAAAATTCTTCAGGCGACCCATTTATAAGAACAACAAAAGAGGCCGTCGAGATGCACTCCCAAATCCAAGTCTGCCAAGTTGATCTAGAACATCTATGATTATTCAATTCCCAACAGACTTTATCATAAACTTTTCTAGGACTAATTATGATTTGGCAACAAAAGACTGCTCTTCCTTAGATACGAAGTGACTAACCAATTCATGGGCCAACAGAATGTTGTCCGAAATAACTCTCCCCTTAATAAAGCGGATTGATTTTGAGACAAAAGGGAAGGAAGGACCAAGAAAATTCTATTTGACAAGTGATGACTTTATAAAGGAACTTACATAAAGAGATCAGTCTATACTAGTCAAAAGTATCAGCACATGATTCTTTAGGAATGAGTTTGATAATAGTAGCATTAATGGAGTGAAGCATTCTTTTACCATTAAAAAAATAATTACTCACAGCTTTCATGACGTCTCCTCCAATATCCCAATGCTTGGTGAAGAATTCAACACAATGCCCATCTAGTCCCGGCGCTTTATTATTTGGAGAATTGAAAATGGCTTCTTTGATCTCCTCCATGGAAACAGGCCTTGAGAGATTAGCTGCTTGATCCCCCCTCAACTTTCTTTTGAATGGCATTACCTCTCTATAGTAAGAAGCCTCATTAGAAAATATTTTTTTTAAATACACTGTGACAGCCTTAGAGATCTGATCATGGTCTCTTATAATCGTCCCATCTTCATCTTTTATGATGTGAATACTACTCCGGGAAATGTGAGAAGCAATGCTTGCATAAAAAATATTTGAATTTCTGTCTGAGCTCTTTAGCCAATGATTCTACGCTTTCCGTCTAGTGATTTTCTCTTCCTCCTCAAGAACACCTTCTAATCTTCTAGCTGCATGTCTTTCGTCCTCGTCCAATCCACCACCAAGGGGATTACATTGGATGGCTAGCTATCTGAAGGCTAGCTCTCATGTACTAACCTTTTCTTCTCATGGATATTACCATACTTTTCAGAGTTCCACTTCTTCATCGCCACCTTGGTTTCCTTCAGCTTATTCTGCACCTTATACATATGATCCCATAAGACAATTTTTTCCAAGCTTCCACTACAAGTTCTTTAAATCCTAATTCCTTGTCAGCCCATTGAGGGGATTACATTGCATACAACTGTTCATATTCCAAGCGGCGTGTCATCGCTTCTAAGTGGCGTGTTATAGTGGCGTTACGATTTTCGAGGGGTGTGCTGTCTTTTCCTGCGGAGTTCATTTCGACACATCATCTCCCTGTGTTGTTCGTATTCCAATACAAAGTGCCGTTTAGACTTCTATCTCAGCTATCCAATAAAAACTAACTGACTCATAACGAAGTGCTGACGCGGCCACAAAGAGCTACTGCACTTCAAGTTACAAGCGTCAGCGCTCAAATAAGACGATTATGAAAGCGTCAACGCTTCTAAATTAAAACGTTAATGCTCCTGAGTCGAACCATCATAGCTTTTAATTTGAAGCGTCATCGCTTCAATTACGGGCAGGGATGCTTCTTGACCTAAGCGACGGTCTTTTCATGCAGCCTTTTCCAATATAATTTATTACAGTGACTGTTCGTATTCCAAGCGGCGTGTTAGTGGCGTTATGATTTTCGAGGGGTGTGATGTCTTTTCCCACGGACTTCGTTTCGACCCGTCATCTCCCTGTCTCAAAAACAATTCCCAACAAGCTTCAAATTATAGATTTTGTTGTATTTTCGCCCAATCTTATCCAACATTAATTATTCCAGCGATTGTTTGTATTCCAATAGATTTTGTTGTACTTTTTTTTTTACTATATGAATACATTAATACAAACTCTACTTTTGTCATTTAAATTAATACAATCTGTGTTTTCTGATGTGCTGGTAGCCCTAATAATTATGAAGTAATAATAATGTCTCTAGATTGAAGAGCTAACTCTAATAACAAGCGTCATCGCTTCTTATAGGAAGCGTCTTTGCTTCTAATTTGGAGAGTCATCAATTCTTATAGGAAGCGTCATCGCTTCTAATTCGAAGCGTTATCACTTCGAAATTTGAAGCGGATTGTGTTGTATTTTCGCATTGTCTTATTTAACTTTAATTATTGCTCATATCACAATAAAAATACTTATTTTCTCAAAAAATATGAAAACGCCTTTTAGCCTTCCATTAGTTTAATCTATTGACCATATCCTTTCGCTTCTAATTTGGAGTGTCATCGCTTATGCTCGAAGCGTCATCGTTGCAAATTCAATGCGTCATCGCTTCTTATTCAAAGCGTCATCGCTTCAAAATTTGAAGCGAATTGTGTTGTATTTTCGCGCGGTCTTATCTAACATTAATTATTGCTCGTATCACAATAAAATTATATTTTTTCTCAGAAAATATGAAAATGCCTTTAGCCCTCCGAAAATAATAATGCCTCTAGGTTGAAGCGCTAGCTCTAATTATAAGCGTTATCTCTTCATATAGGAAGCGTCATCGCTTCTAATTTGAAGCGTCATCACTTGATATTCGAAGGGTCATCGCTGCAAATTCAACGCGTCATTGCTTCTAATTCGAATCGTCATCGCTTCTAATTTGAAGCGAATTGTGTTGTATTTTCGTGTAGTCTTATCAAACATTAATTATTGCTCATATCATAATAAAAATATTTTTTTTCTCATAAAATATGAAAAAGCCTTTTAGCCTTCCGTCAGTTTAATCTTTTGATCATATCCTTTCTTTTGTTTTTCGCGTCATTAGAAGGGACAACATCTCCGCTAGCCTTAATGTTCATGCTGCTTAGTCGAGATCTGGCCCTAATATTTAGGGCGTTGTCGCTTCATTGACTATGGAGCTATGTTTATAATACTCATAAAATAAAAAAATAAGGGGATGCCCCAAAATATATCATAGTGACGAGTGCACTGGATATAAGAAAATAATATAGAAAAGAAACTAATATACAGAAAAAGAAATTTTTTATTAATATTGATAGAAATATTTACAGAGATTAACCAATAAACTGATTACATTAAAAATAAATCCGTTGGACCACTAAAAGAAAGTGAAGACCCCGAGACCTTGGAGGCTCTGAAGACGAGCTCGAGCTTTTGAAGTTTTTGCTGTAAAAAGCAAATATTTTGGAAATAATTATTATCTTCACTTCTAAACCTTCTGGATCACTCTTGCCTCATTGAGAGATGGCTCCCTGATTCAACCATTGATGAGGTGATCGCAAGGATCCGTCAGAGCAAATATTATACAGTGGATAAAATACAACAAAAGATATGCCGAGACAATGGAGAGAGAGATGGCTCCCTCTAGCTAGAAGCCAGATTAAAAATTTACAGCCAAGGAAAAGAGGTGGCATGCAAATTTCCACCCCACCGTCCTCGTAGAGGAACTCACACTGAGGAAGAAATTTCGTAGAGGAACTAGCACTGAGGAAGGAATTTGATGGTGAGATTGTGAAAAAGTGGGGTAAGGTGAGAAGTTAAAAAGAAGGGTCGGGGGGTCTCGGTAGATGATCCAACGTCTGGAAAGGTTGTCTATACTTCAACTTTTCTAATCTTTTTATTACAGTCAAAAGCTCGGTCCTTTGAATTTTAAGGATTTGATCAAGTCTTCTGCTTAGCTCGTTATGGTCTGGTACTTCCACCATGGGGTTAGGGTTAGAGTTAGGATTAGGATTGAAGACGGAGAAAGTCAATGAGTTTGGAATGAGAAGTGTAACCCCCCGTAAAATCTTGACCGTGAATAGTACCTTGCGATGCACGCACGCGTAGTCAGGTAATCGGTCGTTGAATCGGGAGAGGTTATCGGTTAATGATGCAAAGGGTAAGTACATGAGTTAACCTATATGTATGTGTATATATGTACACCAATATATATATATATATATATATATATATATGTATGTAAGATGAGTGTTGGTGCCTAGCACCAAAACATAAAAAGGGTTATAAAAGAAATAAAGATGACTGAACCCTCTTTATTTCGGTGGTTAGGGTTAGTGGTGAGGAAAGAAAGGGGAATTCAATGAGAAGACCACTTATGAAGGATTAGGAGTGGTGTACTTGAGAAGATCAAGAATAAGCATTAAGTTTGACGTTGGATCGCGAGCAATCCGAGAATCGAGCTGCAAGCCCTAGCTTGGAGTGCGAAGCCGCGAATCGTCGAATCAATCGAATTCGAAGGTATGATCTTGTGAGATTATTTAGATGATTAAATGTTAGACTACGAATGTAAATTAATTGAATGTGTGGTAGAGAATTTGGGGGGAAAAAAGAAGAAAAATGAATTGAAAGGGATCTGTGAAGTGCTGATCTCAGCCATCAAAAGTTGGCATAAATCGATCGGTCGAATTTTTAAATTGACCGATCAATTTCGCTAAGAAATAAGGAGGTGAGATTATGGACGATTTCGACCGATTGAATTCAATTCGACTGGTCGATTCCAAGAAACTGATCGGTCGAAATTCATCCGACCGGTCGATTCCCACCAAACAGAACGTATAAAAAGTATATACGTTTGGGCTCAACTGGTCGAATCGAATTCGACTAATCGAATCTAAGAATCCGACCGGTCGAAGTGGAAAATTGACTGGTTGGTATATGGTGACGTGTATTCTGGGGTTTCTTAAGAGAAACCGACCGATCGAAATCGGGAGTGGACTGGTCGATTCAGGACAGTTGAGGATGCCTTTAGATTTTGGGTTTGGGATTTCAGGAATGTGAACTACCATCCTAGTTCAAGCAAATTTTGACCATTCTATCGTGATCGCATGTGTCTAGGTATGATCGAACTTTGAATGTGAATGTGTGACGGGCTTGCACTATGGAAGTGTAGGGACTGGCTTAAGGTAAGGAAGACTATCTAATATGTGTAATCAATTTGTTGAACATGTACGTCGTGATGTATGAGGCATTTGTATTCGTTACACCTTTAAATGTGAATGTTTCTCACTTAGATAAGTCAAGTATAATTAAGCTCGGATTTTCATAACCACATTGGTACTTTCAGCGAAGGTGTGTATGCGTGTATGTGTTCATGACAGCTACTGATACAGGAATATGTGTGTTTACAAATTCTGTGAGTTTTGTAAACTATTTTAAATATGGCACTTTCACGGTGAATAACTATAAGTACTTTTGCACACCGTTTTGAGCTTATGTGAATACCAGACCGACGCAATGGTATAATCGCGACCGACGCTGTGGGATATCCGTGATTGGTACGACGGGATATCCGTACAAACTGTGAATCCGGTGCAGCGGGATATCTGCTCTTTGATGTGAATCCGGTGAAGCGGGATATCTGCTCTTTGATATGAATCCAGTGTAGTGGGATATCTGCTCTTTGAAGTAAAAAAGGTTTAATTGAATGACGATGGTGGGTATTCCATCAGGGCCCGATGCTATAGCCCATCGGGGATTATTTAAGTAAGGGTTTTTAAGTGCGTGAGTTGAGAAAAAGAACGCTTTTACTTCTAAAAGATTAGTAGGGTTATGATCGATTTTAAGTTTAACCCTTGCAAGTGCACAAGAACTATTGTAGCACAGTAAGAACAGGGGTGTCGAACTCACGGGAAAACGTGAAATTTATCTAATTCTTTCAGAGACTTTAACACACCCAAGGAAATACCAAGAGAGAAATTCAATTTACCACACAAGTACCAAACGGTTTTCAATGCAATAAAAGAAAACTAATCAAACTAGGACGGAATAAATTATGATAAAGGAGAAAAATGACAATTTATGAATTGATCAAGGAGTTAGCTAACCATCGATTCGTAACTTTTCTACCATTCAATCTCACAAATTCAATTTAAGTCAAAACACCATCATTTATTAGGAAAACAAATGAATAGAGAAGAATGCAACTATGGATCCAGCATACCCTATCTAAAAACTATGACTCAGCCTATCATTGCGGTATGAGTCATATGAAAAGGATAGCATATCTCAAAATCCTAAGTCACGACAATGATAAATCAATCATTCCATAGCCTAGATCGGCCTGCAAGAACAGATCTAGATGGAGTGCTTCTTTTACGGTTTTCGATAACCACGATAAATGACTGTAAACAAAGACTCGATAATATTCAACCACGCACACACTTATAACGGAATGATTCGATGAGAAAATCATGAAATTGTAGAGACAATAATAAACCAGTTACTTATCTCCGGTTCGCTTCCCCCTTGAGCAAATTACTTTAGCCGCTCATCCTCGGTATACAAATTCATTGTAGATTCGAAGATATCATATTAACAATGCTCTTTTATTTCTCAAAAGCTCCTTACAATGCTTTTGTTCCTAGGTACAATCTATGCTCTCACGAGTATAAAAGAGAATAAAAAAATAAAGCCTAATACAATCTACCGAAAGGAAGAAGAAGAACCAAGAAGAACCCCCAATGATCTAATTAAAAAAAACAATTAAAGAAGAAGTCCCCCCTTATGATGATTCGTAGCTTCCTTTATATAGGACCGAGCAAACCCTATCCCTAATAGCCTCAATCGATTGAGAGTTAAATCTCAATCGATTGAATTTTGATTCGGAGTAAGTGGAGTGGACTTGTCTTTCTTGTCAATCGATTGACACTTATTCCTCAATCGATTGACATCCAAGGGTAGATTCTCCCTTTTCTTGGTGGATGTTAAGCTGCTTCATGGATTTCTATGCTTCTTTTGTCCTTTTTGTCCATAACTCTTGTGTATCCTTTAATTACCCTCTTTTATGCTCTTTTACGATATAACGGCCAGAAATACCTGTAATCATTAAAACCTCACAACAACCATCAAAAGCTTTCATTGGAAAGCTAAGTGTAGGGATTAAGTTGCAAAATATAGTTACATTTCGGCACCGATCACACCCCCAAACCTACACTTTGCTAGTCCTCGAGCAAAGAGAATGAAAAATATGTAAAAGCAAATAAGACTAACATCCTAAAAATTAAAGGTCACTTTCATAGGGAACACGATTGCATTTAACCTATGCAACAAGCCTTTAAACCCCTAGGTGATCCCTAGTGGAGGAGTTGTGTCTCCTGAAGGTTTTCAGGGAAGATACCTACAAACTTCAAAGCTTATGAATTTCAGAATTTCTTAGTCATGCCCTTAAGTAGTTAAATGCTTATAGAAAATTCTTTAGACTGCTTCTTACCATGTTTAATTTATTAGTGCTCACTCAATTCATTGTTTTTCCGATACTCATGATGTATACCTAAAAGTGTTATGCAATTACCACTGCTAAAATTCTTTTATCTGAGAATGAGTTTGAATTAGGAACCTTTAGATCACATGTCTAGACTAAATCCTTACCATGGGTATACACTTAGAATGAACTCACTTCGATGAATAGCTTTACTTTTCTCTCACATGTGATACAAAATTTTAACACAAATTAGAAAAATCTCACATGTTATAAGAAAGACGGTGTACCAAAGAATTTAGAAAAAAAATCTCACTAAGAAAGATCTTTATATTTTAAACATGCATATACCAGGCACCATAGACATTGTATAATCACTCTCCGCAATGGCATTTACCGCTCATAATTGGATCAAAAAGGTCTTTTCTAAGGTTGAAATGGGGCTCGAATAAATGGTTAAGAAATAAAGGGAAGATTGGATTCAAATTTCACTGAGAAATCGGAACAAGAAACACACTTGATTTTCTGATTTTTTTCAACTTCCTTTTTCACAGTTTCTAGAACCTTTTTCTTTTCATAAACACTTTTCTCCTTCTTTTCTTTTCCTCATTAACACCACTTTCATATATTTCTTAATACTGAATTTTCTTTTTCTCTCCCTCTTTTTACGTTTTTCTGCCCTGTGTTCCTTACAGGTATAACTGCCACAGCTTCTCAATTTCCTTCATTAGTCTCATCCCTAATTTCTCAGAGGTAACAAGGTAAGGCTTTTTTTTTTTTTTTTCTTGGTGTGGGGTATGGCTAATATAGCTTACAAGAAATAATTAAGGCAAAATCTTTTAGTTGAGGCTCAAAGGGGGTGCAACAAGATAAATTCAATATAAGGTGGGGCCTTTTGGGCACAAACGAGCCAATAATGGCCTTAGATCATTTCATTTCACGATGGTAACGATGCCTATTTGCCTTGAGTTTGTACACAATGATTTCTAGTGTAATGGCATAACACATATGAAGTCAACAAATCAAAGACAGAAAATACGAGATTTCAATAATTTAACCAAAAAATTCAAAGATACTCCGAATTTATTTCAGTACTCATAAAAAACGAGGATAAAGAATTTTAAAGCTCACTAGGTTTTGGTCTTTCTTTGTGATCTTAGGATTCCAAGTCATATACTTATTTCTCAGATTTGGAATTAAAGCAGAGTGATAGTACAAAATTCTCAGGCATAGATCATGAACATCATTATTCAATTTTAAATTTTATGAGCATTCATAAAACAATCATGGCATGATAACAATTTTTTAAGGAATTCCCGGTCATCAACAATTAAAGATTATGAATAAAATTCGAGATTCATAAGTTTAATGGTCATCAGTCGATCGATTGAGACAATGATCTCAATCGATTGACTGATACTAATTCCAAATAGGCTAATGGGCATCAGTCAATCGATTGAGACAGTGATCTCAATCAATTGACTGATAAATTTTAAAGATTCGAAAAATAGCCTCTTAATATGAATCGACAATACCCCCCCCCCCCCCCAAACCTGAATTAATCAAAGTCCTCATTGGCTTTGATGGATAGAAAGTATGGGGGACCCCCCCCCCCCAAAACCTGTTTAATGCAATCAGGGACCATAAAAGCAGACCAAGTGAAAGGCATTGTGAACAAAAGTGCAAAACACAAATATATAACTAAACTAAACTTTATTTAAACTGAACAAATTATGACACTTATTGAAAACTTAGAGAAGAATAACCTAATCTAAAACAAATTTAATAAGAACCTAAACTAAAACATGAAAATCAAATAACAATAAAAATGATTCCTAAAACTAAACCTTAAAGCTGATAGTCCTGATCCCTTTAATCATCCATGATGGATCTCCCTTCCTTCGGCTTCGGAAACGCGTAATTTCACATCTCCTCCGAGATTCTGCCCTCGCGTGATGGAGGAATAAGTGCATGGTGTGGAGTTGGTGGTGGGGTCGGAGATGGCAGCTCTAAATCAATCACGTCATGCTTTGCCAAATCGAACGGTGGTGGGGGTGCGTGAAAGCGGGGACGTTTCCTAGCCGGTTTCATCAATTTCTTCACGGCAGATCGGGTGTGGTACTTGATAGGCGCCATAACGAAAGCTTGGGGAGAAGGAATAAAACTTTTGACTATTCGAAGGGGCTACCCTAAGAGGAGTATAAATAGATAAAACGTTCTAAGTATGGACTCCTAGGACTCGTAGAAGGACTCAAATCTCGAATTCCGGAATGAAAGAGGTATTATTCTGAAAATATAACTCTATCAATCGATTGACATATCTATGTCAATCGATTGATACTAGAGGCAAAGGTGCCATTGCATGCACGGTTCAAATTTGATTGTTTTCAAAGTAGTAATTATTAGAAAGTTTCTGTTACTGACAGATTTAGACAGTTTTGCCCACATAGTAGTCAATCGATTGAGAATTGTTCCTCAATCGATCGATTACTGAAGTTGAATTTATGAGAATTTGAGAATTTAATGCTCAATCAATTGAGAGAGACAACTTAATCGATTGACTGATGCACAAATGCAACAATCCGAGAATACAGAGAAAAATATACCATGCTAAAAAAAACACTCTGATTGCATTGATTGAAATGATTTGAGTACACTATTGAGCCCATCATCCACTAAAAGATCAACTAAACAAACTACAATTGACCCTTCCTAAAAAATAAATAAATAAATAAAATCTAGAAACACATCAAACTAAACAAAAACAACAAACACCCATACTAACAAACAAAAACACTAAGCATCATCATCATCATCAAATTCAGGATCTCCCTCCTCAATCATTGCCGCTCGCGCTCCTGCGATGAATTCGTCGGCATGCCCAGGGAACTATTCCCGGGCCATCCGCATGAGGAGAAAAGTCTTAAACCTAGACCGTCAATCAATACCTCCCACAGTGGTACTCAACCCATCCATCCGTGCCTCGAGGCGAGCGACTGCTGCCTCGGTGTTAAAATCGGGGACCTCTTCAGAACGAGGCCGTCTAATGCCGCCGCGTTGGCGTTGTGTGGGGTTTGGTCAGGGAGGAGGAGGTATTTCATCGACTTCAATTGGAGGTGGCGTCACACGTAGAATAGCCTTGATGCTCTTGTCCCAAACGTTGGTGCCGTAGTGATAGAATTGCATATCACCCATCTCTTCATCATCGTAAATCGGGCACCCAAGCTGGTCCAAGAGATGCATCACATAGTGCGGGAAGTGAAGAAGGATAGCCTCTCGCTTCTTCGGTGCAGTGGTGGTGGCGCGTACAATGCTAACACCCTATTCTTCATCCACTCACTCTTTGTGGCATGCGGTAGCAAATTAGTTGACATAACGATGTCTCAAAACAAGATGTCCATTAGTAGGACTGCTCTTTTAGTTGCCAAACCGGTCCCGCGCCGTCCTCCACACATATCGTTGATCATGTCGTTCTGGCTGAGATCAACAACGGGATTGATGTGGTGGTTCAAGGGGTGAACCACAAAGAAGTTGAAAGCCCGCGCGAGATAGGCCGCGTGAAGGTTATATCGCCAATTATCGATCTTGAGGCTAATGAATGGCAAATCCTGTTGGCGAGAGTGGTGCAGGTACCCACTCCATTTTCCTCGCAAAAAGCTGTGTGAATGATACGCCAGAGACATCAATAGGGTCGGAGGCTATGAACATTTCAAGTGCGTAAGCGCTTCGATGAATTGATCGAACGGGGCATTCCGCGTGATGCGCTATTTAAGCGAGATCAAAGAAATTCTCCATTTGAAATTGGCGATCGACATACTCGTCATTGGGCATGCGCATAGGGTTGTTTACGGGACGAGGTGGCCAGTATATCGGTGGGCCAGGTGCTGCCATTTCGATCAGACGAGGAGAATGAAAATGTGGAAGCTCGGTTCGGATTGGAGGGGAATTGAGATGAAGGGGACCACGGGTGTCCCCATTATATAATCTGAATGTCAATCGATTGAGGATGGATCTTCAATCGATTGAAAACGGTTGGTCTCCACACGTCGCGGGTATTTGAAAAGACACCAGGCATGCTGATGCGACATGGTGCAATCAACTCATTCACGCTTAATGTCAATCGATTGACACAGTGATGTCAATCGATTGAGATTGACTTTTTCGCGAAAAGTCGCAACGGTTAGGCGCCTTGGGAACCGGCGGAGTAAATAGGCAATCAAGTCGTTCAATTGAGAGGTTGGTCTCAATCGATTGACTGAGACGTGCCCCAAAAATTGGCTTCTACGACAAGATGTGTCGATTGACACTCCGATTTCTGAAAACTGGCCAGAACTTCAAAGTGATGTCAATCGATTGAAATTAGAATATCAATCGACTGACAAACCAGGGGAGTGAATGATGATGATGATGAACATCAATCAATTGACAGGGTAAGTGTCAATCGATTGAGGACAGAATGTCAATCGATTGACTGTTTGACAGTCAATCGACTGAAAAAGACTCTTCTCACATAAAAACACATTCAAATAAGAAAACACACTGGGTTGCCTCCCAGGAAGCGCGGAGTTTAAATGTCGACAACTCGACCACATTGTCGTTCAATAGCTCGGGTCACTGAGGTACATTGCCTTAATTCTCATCTCGTTCATTGGCTCGATCATCGGCTTGAGTCGTTACCCATTGACTTTGAGAATTCGATTGTCCATAAGGCTTCTAATTTTAATCGCCCCATGCACGGAAGTAGAGACAACCTGAAATGGTCCTTCCCACCACGATTTCAATTTCCCCGGATGAAGCTTAAGTCTGGAGTTGAACAGTCAAACTTTTTGCCCAATGTAAAAATCTTTCCGCAAAATTGACTGATCGTGCAACTTTTTGTATCTTTCCTTATACATCTTCGAATTCTCATATGCATCGTAGCGTATCTCTTCTAATTCATTCAGCTAAAGGCGTCGATTGGATCCTGCCTCTTTCATATCGAAATTAAACTATTTGATGGCCCAGAATGCCTTATGCTCTAGTTCCACTGGGAAGTGACATGCCTTCCCATAGACAATCTAAAATAGTGACATTCCAATCAGGGTCTTGAATGCCGTGCGATATGCCCAAAGGGCATCAGATAGGCAATTCGACCAATCTCGTCTGTCTGGTCACACCGTCTTCTCTAAAACTCTTTTAATTTCCCGATTGGACACTTCCACCTGACCACTAGTTTGCGGGTGATACGGCGTTGCCACCTTGTGGGTAACGTCATATTTCTTCATTAAAGTGGCAAAATGACTATTGTAGAAGTGCAAACCACAATCACCAATGATTGCCCATGGAATCTCGAATCTGTTAAAGACATTTTCTTTCAAAAATTTGACCACAACCTTGTGGTCATTCAAGCGGGTTGCCACAGCTTCTATCCATTTGGAAACATAGTCAACAGCTACAAGAATATATGAATACCTGAACGACGGGGGGAAAGGACCCATGAAGTTGATCCCCCATACATCAAAAATTTTAACAATCAGAATCGGGTTCAGTGGCATCATATTTCGTCTTGAAATATTTCCAAGATGTTGACATCTTTGGCATTCTTTATAGAATTTGGCAGTGTCCCGAAAGACGGTGGGCCAATAAAATTTGCTTTGAAGAATCTTGTGTGCGGTCTTTTGTCCTCTGAAATGGCCTCCACAGGCCCCAGCATGGCTTATCCCAAAAATAGTATTTTATTTGGGAGAAAAATAGATTTTTATCATTTTTACTCCATTGTATAGGGATTCTGCCAGTTACCAAATAATTCACAATATTAGAGAACCAAGGAACTTTTGTAGCGGGTGCACCAATTGCCATCAATTGTTCATCTGGGAAAGTGTCACGAATAGTCTCAGAAATCGATAATTCTTCAGGCAGAATTCTTGACAGATGATCAGCCACAACATTTTCGACACCCTTTTTATCTTTAATCTCAAAATTGAACTCTTGTAGGAGTAAGATCCATCGGATCAACCTTGGTTTGGTGTCCTTTTTCGCTAGCAGGTATTTCAACGCCGAGTGGTCTAAAAAGACCACTATTTTCGATTCGAGCAAATAGGAGCGGAATTTATTCAAAGCATACACCACGGCTAATAACTCCTTCTCAGTGGTGGTGTAATTTAGCTGTGCATCCATCAATGTCTTACTGGCATAGTTGATCACATGAGGTAATTTTTTTACCCTCTGCCCTAAGACTGCTCCAATAGCATAGTCAGATGCATCACACATAAGTTCAAACGGTATAGAATAATCCGGTGGTTGGATTAACGGTGCATTAGATAACAACTCACGTAATTTCATAAATTCTTTCATGCAATCTTCATCAAAGTCAAAAGGAATATCTTTTCCAAGCAAGTTGCACAATGGCTTGGCGATCTTGTTAAAATCTTTGATGAACCTTCGGTAAAATCCAGCATGACCTAAAAATAATCGGATTTGACGAACATTTCTTGGTGGAGGTAGATTAGCGATTAAATCGACTTTTTCCTTGTCAACTTCAATCCCTTTTTTCGAAATGATATGCCCCAACACAATTCCTTGGCGGACCATGAAATGGCTCTTCTCCCAGTTGAGAAAAAGTTTGGATTCTACACAACGTTTCAACACTTGTGCAAGATGATTTAAAAAGGATTCAAATGTCTTTCCGAAAATAGAGAAATCATCCATGAATACTTCGATGAACTTGTCAATCATATCCGAAAATATGGCCAACATACATCATTGAAAAGTGGCCGGAGCATTACATAGGCCGAATGGCATTCTGCGATATGTAAAAGTACCATAAGGGCACGTGAATGTTGTCTTCTCTTGATCTGCAGGAAATACGGGCACTTGATTGTAGCCTGAATATCCATCGAGAAAATAATAGAACTCCTGCCCCGCTAAATTCTCGAGAATTTGATTAATAAATGACAGAGGAAAATGATCTTTTCTAGTAGCCCTGTTCAATTTTCGATAATCGATGCACACGCGCCACCCTGTAGTTTCATGGTTGGGTACCAATTCTCCTTCGGTAGTCTCTTTTACAGTGATCCCAAACTTTTTCGGAACAATTTGAACTAGACTTACCCATTCACTATCAGAGATTGGATAGATGATTCCAGCATCGAGTGGTTTAATAATTTCCTTTAAAACGACTTCTTTCATATTCGGGTTAAGTCACCTCTGTGGTTCTCTCGATGGTGTACTATCATCTTCCAGATGTATCTTGTGCATACAAACTGATGGATCAATCCCTCTCAGATCAGCCAAGGTCCATCCGATGGCCTTTTTATGATTTTTGAGCACTTTTAACAATTCATTTTCTTATTTTTCCGATAATATCGATGAGATAATTACCGGGAGTGTTTCCTTAGGTCCCAGAAAAGCATACTTGAGTAACTCAGGCAGCTATTTTAACTCGACGGTTGTTGGCTACTCGATTGATGGAGTCAGCTCATCCTTCACCTCAACAAGCAATGGTTCCTCCGTAGTTTCCCTTTCACATGACGCATCACCTTCAGTTGATGAAATCGCCTCTTCTCTTCTGACTGTTTCCTCGCAGATCCTGGCTCCTCATAGATGGATAATAAAGCAGTTTTGAATTCTTCTTTGGTAAGCATTGATGGTAAAGCTTCATCCACTGCTTCATCCACTCGATCGATGTAGAAGCAATCAACCTCATCCTCATTGGGAAAATGATTTATTGCATGAAAGATATTGAGTCTAACTTTCATGTTTCCAAAGGAGACATCCATGACTCTTGTTTGACAATTGATGCAGGCATTTGCGGTCGCGAGAAACGGACGCCCAAGAATGATTGGGACTTGATTGCTGGATTTAACTGGAGGTTCCATGTCCAACACAATAAAGGCCACTGGGAAAATAAATTTGTCTATTCTGACCAAAACGTCCTCGATAATACCCCTAGGTCTTCTTTCTGACCTATCAGCAAGTTGCAATGTAACTATCGTGGGTTTCAATTCGCCTAGACCTAATTTCTCATATACTGAGTAGGGGATCAGATTGACACTTGCTCCCAAATCCAATAATGCCTTTCCAATTGGTTGCCCATCAATAACACATGGGATAGTTGGGACACTAGGGTCCTTAAGTTTTTGTGGGGCATCCAATTGCAGTATTGAACTGACTTGATTTGTTAAGAACACTCTCTTTGAAACATGAGTACGCATTTTTCTTTTTCGAGTGCATAGATCTTTGAAAAATTTTGCTTACTCGGGGACTTGCTTGATTGTTTCAAGTAATGGGAGATTTATCTTCACTTGTTTGAATGTTTCGAAGATTTCTTCCATTTTCGACGCTCCTTTCCCCATTCTAGATGGAGGTGTTAGGCACTCTGGGAATGGTGCCTTTGGGGTATAGGGACGAGGTTCATTCTCTGATTATTCTTCAGGTACTGGTTGGACAATTTGAGGATCTTCCTTCTCTTTTCCTTTATCTAGTCCTTTGCCTTTTTTCACTTCTTCTTCTCCTTCCTTGCAAGGTTCCACTGGCATCTCCAATTGATTTTCAATAGCTCTCCCACTTCTCAGCACCGTAACAGCTTTCAACTGTTGACTGTTTGATGGTCCTTCATCAGATGATGCTTGGCCTCGAGGATTGTTGATGGATTGGCTAGGAAGCCTACCTTCCTCTCGCTGACTCAACTGATTTGTCAATTGGCTGAATTGATCTATCATCATCTGCTGAAAAGCTTGCATATTTCGCATAATCTTTTCCTCCAAATCAGAATCTTTCGAAGCGGTGGTCTAAGATTGATTAAAATTCTGATTTTTTCGGTATTCAAAATTTGGATGATAATAAGGAGGGTTCTGTTGAAAATTAGAATTCTGTTGGAAATTAGAATTCTATTATGGACGAAAGTTCTGTTGTCCACTCACTACGTTGGATCGGTACTGCTGGTTCACCTGTCCAGTTTGGTTAGATCCTCCCCATCCTAAGTTTGGGTGATTTTTTTATTCCGGATTGTAGGTGTTTGAGAACATGTTTCTACCCTATCGCTGATATGATTGAGTCAGATTCACCTGCTCTTGAGGAGTAGGTTCATCAGGGAAGAATGACAAGGTAGTTGGGCAATCGTTAGCCATATGCCCTGGTTCACCTGTCTAGTTTGGTTGGATCCTCCCCATCCTAAGTTGGGGTGATTTTTTTATTCCGGATTGTAGGTGTTTGAGTACATGTTTCTACCCTCTCACTGATATGATTGAGTCAGATTCACCTGCTCTTGAGGAGTAGGTTCATCAGGGAAGAATGACAAGGTAGTTGGGCAATCGTTAGCCATGTGCCCTGGGTAGTCACAGATTGAACAAGTGGTGGGGGTTGTTGGAACTTTTAGCTTGCTTAGTTGCAGCTAACAGCATGTTCATTTTCTTGGACAACATGTCAACCTTTGTTGAGAGATCGGAGGTGTTGTTATTGATATCAACTAGACCACCTCTGGTTAACACATGAGATTTAGTTGCCACATCCAAATTAGTTCGCTCCATTATCGCATTTTGGATTGAAGTTTGATATAACTTCTCAAACAATGCCCACAGTTCATCGGCCTCTTTCATGGCACATGATCCTCCACAAGATGCATCAACCATGCGTCTCTCTTCTGGAATTAGTCAATTGTAAAAACTTTGGACCTGTTGCCACCTTGGAAGTTGATGATTAGGACAACTCTTAATCAATTCCTTAAAGCGTTCCCAACATTCATGAAATGTTTCTGTAGGTTGTTGGGAAAAGAATTGGATCTTCAGGCGCAACTCGATGGTTTTGGTCATGGGAAAATATTTTTTAAGAAATTGACAGTGTAACTCTGCCCAACTCTGACTAGATTGCGGTTCAAGTTTTTGCCTTATCTCTTAAAGAGAAAGGAAAGAGTCGTAGCTTAGCTATCTCGTCAGTGACATTATGCACACGGAATATTTTACAGACTGCAATGAACTCATTCAAATGAACATGTGGATTTTCATTTGACAATCCATGATAAATCAGTAACATTTGAATCATTACAGATTTGAATTCATAATGGTTCCCTAGGATGGGGGCATGCATGATATTATCTTGATCATCGTAAAAACTATGATCATTATAATATTCCAATGTTCTTAGGCCCTCATCATGATTATTATTCTCATTATTTGCATTATTAATATTCTGATTGTTCTCGTTCCTTTGATCTGCCATAGTCATAGTATGATGATACTTATTCTTTTGGATTCTGCGATTCTATCTACAAGATCGTTCGATCTCAAGATTAAACGGTTGCAGATGTGGGTGATGAGAACGAGTAAGGCTCATACACCAACACTCACAACGAGGGTTGATGATTCCACAACAATCCAAAATTATCAACTTCAATCGATTGAAGTAATGCAAACAACAAAATTTCCTAACAAAGACTTTATCAGTCAATCGATTGAAACAGCGGTCTCAATCGATTGATATTCAAAAGTCAAACGGAGTCAGCATAGATTTTTTAGCTTAGAAGGCAAGTAGCCATGGTCAGGTCAATCAATTGACAGAAAAATGTCAATCGATTGACAGAGTTTCAACAATTTCCATAGCAGATAATATTTCAGTCTCAATCGATTGACACAGAATTTTCAATCGATTGAGTTCTATGATGAACAATAGCCAGTATTAGAAGAAAAGAAATTTTTTTTTTTTTTTTAACTAATTAAAATTTGAATTAAAATTGGATTTTTTTTTTTTTTTAACAATTAAAAATTAAATTCGAAAATTATAATTTTAAAACTTAAAGCAATTCACACAATCTTATAAAATCTTACCTAAAAGAGAAAAATAAGGAAAAGAATAAAAGATTCCTATAAATCCTAAAGCAAGAGTCCAACAAAAGTTACTAACTATAATTTAGAAAATCCTATAATATTTTCTAAAAGAGGAAGATAATAAAAGAGTCTCCTACAAAATCTAAAATAAGTAATCCTAAAAATCTCAACTTCCTAAAAGACTCCACAAAATCTTACCCAATGATATCAAAATAAAAGAAATCAGATTTTGCAATTTATAGATCAAAAATGTTAATTCCAAATATCAAAAGTCAAAATTTAAACCTTAAAATTCAAGATTCGAAATTAACAATTCGGATTTCACACAAAACAGTCAATCGATTGATGCTTTTGGCTCAATCGATTGATAATTCAATACTGAAATCTCACAGAACACAGTCGATCGATTGAGGAACAAATCTCTTTTCGAATTAATCAAAATTTCGTCGAGATCCCCGACAGTGGCGCCAAAAACTTGATTGATTTTAAGTTTAACCCTTGCAAGTGCACAAGATCTATTGTAGCACGGTAAGAACTGGGGTGTCGAACCCACTGAAAAACGTAAAATTTATCTAATTCTTTCAGAGACTTTAACACACCCACGAAAGTACCAAGGGAGAAATTTAATTTACCACACAAATACCAAACGATTTTCAATGCAATAAAAGAAAACTAATCAAACTAGGACGGAATAAATTATGATAAAGGAGAAAAATAATAATTTATGAATTGATCAAGGGGTTAGCTAACCATCAATTCGTAACTTTTCTATCATTCAATCTCACAAATTCAATTTAAGTCAAAACACCATCATTTATTAGGAAAATAAATGAATTGAGAAGAACGCAACTATGGATCCGGCATACCCTATCTAAAAACTATGACTCAGCCTATCATTGCTGTAAAGACCCGTATTTTGAACCCGAGTTAGACTGACCCCGTGTGTGTATTCGGCTCGGCAACCGACGTCACCATTTATTTTAGATTTTTATCTAGATGTGATTGTGCGGACAGATTTTAATTTAGAGCCCAACCCTCGTGCGAAAGTTGTGCACCGACCTCGGTGTGGCCGCTCAACACCGGGCTTGAGTTTTAAAATTAGAAGTGTATAATACATAAGAGGTGTGTGTGTACTTAACTTTGTGAGCAATCCTATTATAAGAAGAAATTGCATTCCCGTATTATACTAGGTTTTGTTAAGAGAGGAAGAGACGTGAGTGCCGTGAAGAACCATAGTCGTTTGATAGTTATCCAACCGTGTGAAATTCCGTCTTCTCTCTTCTTCAATCATCGTAGGAGATCGGTTTAGAAAACCTCCTTCTCTAGAACCCTCTTTGTTGAAAACACTTGAACCTTAGAAAGAACTTGAATCAACCTTGGATTCGTAGTTGGCTATTGGGAGAGGTTGAGATTATTGGGGACGTGTTGGAGTTGTCTCTGTGAACTCGTGGGATCGATCGCGGCGCGAATCGTCAAGGAAACCCGTCGGTTTCGTTTTGAAGCTCCATTCACGTGACTCATTTCTAATCTAGGAATCCTTAGATTAAAGGTACGTTTTAATTAAACTTTTTTATTAAAATCATTAGATTAGCCATGGGTTTTGCATTAGGATGTATGGGTTTCGATTCGGGTGAAAACGAGCGAAATCGCGTCGCTGTAGCTTGCTCGAGCGAGCTATTATCATCGCTCGAGCGAGGATACACTAAAATACTCAAAAAGGTTCCCTGCCCTCGCTCGAGCGAGCTTTTGTCATCGCTCGAGCGAGAAAGTTCTGAAGGATCTCGCTCGAGTGAGGTACCACTGAACTTCGACATTGTCTTAATAGTTTAGTCATAACTTTTTATCCCGAACTCCGATTGAGACGATTCTTTTTGTGTTGGAAACCTAACGGAAACATCTACAACGTTCAAGTTTTGACCAACTTGTGAATCAATCTTCTTGATGGTCAAAAATATATAAGAATGTTATATCAAATTCTAGGATTGGCGCAACTTGCCTGTTTTGACTTGTTTTTGAGGAAACATTTAAATAGGTCTATATTATTAGTAATTAGAGTTAATCTTAATGCATGAACGTATATTGTGATGTAGATTGAGGGCGAGAGGCCATCAATAGGACCTTACTTGACTTCGCATAACTCCGAGTTTTGGTAGGAGAATCTCATCTCTACAGTATTTTATTTTAATTTGCATGGATAATTTGTATTAGATTTTAAACCTGCATCTGTCATCTGAAAATACATCTAAAAATAAAAAACCTGATATAAGCTCTGAAAAGCAGAATCTGCCTGAACTCCGAAATCAGAAATCAAAATTATGTATAAGAAACTTGCATCCGAATGATATTTATCTGCATCTGTTTTACGATTCATCTGAACGACCCCTCAAAATTCCTGAACAACTTCCTGGCACAAGTTTCCCTCATTACGTAGGGGCTTGTTGCATCCTGAAAAAGGGTTCATGAATAACGATGGTAGGTAGGGGTTCCCATCGGCTATATTCCTGCTCTCGAGATATAATTTACCTGGGAAGTATTTTAAGTTGAGGATTAAGTCATGAATTGCTGAACTTTGCATATAGAAGTTAGAGAAACTAAGACACTGAAACACTGCATCTGTTCTTGAAACTATTTTCACACATTTAGAAATAAATCTTACATATGATTTCCACACCTAAATTCAGTTTATTATCTGCTTATATGTTTGACAAGCTATATTTCGGTATTGATTTTGAAACCGTGTTAGTTAAAGTAAAATGCCGTAGATGTCTTTCTTCTACTGAGCTTTGTTGGTTAGCTCACTCCGACTATACATCACAAGTTCAGGTACTGACGTGGCTATTCAGGGTTGTGAGACTGATCCTGACTACGTGCCTGAGGAAGAGCTTGAGGTTCCTCCTGAGGAGTTTTTTCCAGTATAGAACTTACTGATTTTCTTATTTATGGTGAGAGTTAGACTTGAATTTGTGGGCCCATTTTAGTTGGATATCATAGTTTTATACTTGACGTTGATTTCCGTTATGAGCCATGTTTCGATGATGGTCGGCCATCATCAGTGGTTCTTTACTTTTAATTGCTTCCGCATTTATTTTAGCTATGGATATTTATTGCGTTGTACTCTGATATGTGCCCTGTTTGTCCGGCTTATCGTTTATTCGATAGGTTGGCGAACCGGCCTTTCCTATACCTGAGGGATTGGAAAAGTCGGGTCGTCACAATTGCGGTATGAGTTATGTGAAAAGGATGGCATATCTCAAAATCCTAAGTCACGACAATGATAAATCAATCATTCTACAGCCCAGATCGGCCTACAGGAACATATCTAGATGGAGTGCTTCTTTTACGATCGTTGATAACCACGATCAATGACTGTAAACGAAGACTCGATAATATTCAACCACGCACACACTTATAGCAAAATGATTCGATGACAAAACCATGAAATTATAGAGACAATAATAAACCAGTTGCTTATCTCCGGCTCGCTTCCCCCTTATGCAAATTACTTTAGCCGCTCATCCTCGGTATACAAACCCGTTGTAGATTCGAAGATATCATATTAAAAATGCTTTTATTTCTCAAAATCTCCTTACAATGCTTTTGTTCCTACGTACAATCTATGTTCTCACGAGTATAAAAGAGAATAAAAAAATAAACCCTAATACAATCTACCCAGAGGAAGAAGAAGAAGAACCAAGAAGAACCCCTAATGATCTAATTAAAAAAAACAATTAAAGAAGAAGCCCCCCTTATGATGATTCGTAGCTTCCTTTATATAGGGCCGAGCAAACCCTATCCCTAATACCCTCAATCGATTGAGAGTTAAATCTCAATCGATTGAATTTTGATTCAGAGTAAGTGGAGTGGACTTGTCTTCTCTTGTCAATCGATTGACACTTATTCCTCAATCGATTGACATTTAGGGGTAGATTCTCCCTTCTCTTGGTGGATGTTAAGCTGCTTCACGGATTTCAATGCTTCTTTTGACCTTTTTGTCCATAGCCCTTATGTATCCTTTAATTACCCTCTATTATGCTCTTTTACGATCTAACAGCCATAAACACCTGTAATCATTAAAACCTCACAACAACCATCAGAAGTTTTCATTGGACAGCTAAGTGTAGGTATTAAGGTGTAAAATATAGTCATATTTCGGCACCGATCAGGTTACGAGTGCGCATCCCTTGTGATTCTTGTTAATTTCTTAGCATTTTGAATCCATGTAATTCTTTTCAGCAAAATGTGAAATGTGAAGTATCATGATTATATGTTACAATGAAGTACGCATATTAGATTTGTTCTTCCTTACTGGGCTATGATGTAGCTCACACTTTTGACTATACGTCATAGGTACAGGTGAGGATTCAGCAGCTGAGGATTTAGATCGCTTAGACACGGATTACGTTCCTCCTGAGTAAAACGAGCCTCCTCCTGAGGATTTCTTCTAGGAGACCTAGCTACGTAATTCGGACGTGTTTTGGTCGGCTAGGTATGTCTAGCCTGTTGAACTTAACAATGTAATATGTAATTGGTTGTGTATATATAGTTTGGCGAACCATCGAGGGTGATAAGAGGGTATCACTGATGGTTCGGTTCAGTTCTTCCTCCCATGGGAGTTAGAACCGTCTTTTGGATCGACTTTTGATCAGTAATTTTGAGAAATAGAATTCCATTGTGTTACTCTGGTTAGTGTTATATTCAGTGGCTGTGTGGGCACGGCCTCAATGATCGTGTCGACGGCCCGAGTTTCAGGCTTCGAAATTCAGGCTGTCACAGTTGGTATCAGAGCCTTAGGCTTTAGAAAGTTCTGACAAGTCGTAAGTCAGACTAGAAGTCTAAGAGTTGTGAGACTATCGACCTTCTGTTAATGGAACTTTTGTTTCATTTTGACAGATTGAGATGAATGCTAAAGGACGGGGACGCCCAAGGGGCGGCCGTCAGTGGAATTTTAGAAGTATAGATGACATCCCTGCGGGTTCTAGCGAAGAGCAAAGATAGCCTCCTAGAGAGAGGGAAGAAAGGGATGAAGCTACGAATATGTTAGCTCAGGCCATGGAGGTCGTTGCTGCTGCTGTGGCCCAACAAACTCAGCAGACAGCGATGATGACAGCTAATAATGTCAATCATCAACCGCCACCACCACCTCCTCCAGTGCTACTACCATCCTCGTTTGTGGACTTCAGGAGATTAAGACCTCCTAGTTTTTATGGACAAACCAACCCGCTGGAAGCCGAAAAGTGGTTGAATCAGATTGAGAAGCATCTACGGCGGTTGCAGGCGAGTGAAAATGAGATGGTCGAATGGGCCTCTTTTCAGTTGGAAGGTGATGCCGACCCATGGTGGAAGTCGGTGTTATGGCAGAGAGAGATTGATAACCCTCACGGGTTGTGGACTTGGGCGGAGTTTGTAGCAGCGTTCAACAAAGAATACTTCCCCAAATAAGTAAAGAATCAACTAAAGAAAGATTTTGCAAAGTTGGAGCAAGGTAGTATGACCATGCGAGAGTACGGAAATGAGTTTACGCGGTTGTCTAGGTTTGCTGTAGAGTCAGTGGCCACCGAAGAAATGAAGGCCAACAAGTTTGAAGAAGGCCTACGGCCTAAGTTGAGGGAGAACGTCTCGACGTTTGAGCTCGAAACCTATGCTGACGTGATCGGAAAGGCCATGGTTATAGAGAGAGACATGGAGAACAAATATAAATGACTGAGTCAGCAGAATAAGAATAGGTTCACTCAAGGGGGTGTGGACGATTATGACTCGGGGAATAAAAAGTTGAGGTTCACAGCACCAACCCCAGTTACTCGACCACCGGCCTACACAAATTTTTCAAGACCACCGGTGTCTACGCAAAGCAGGCCTATTCGTGTCGAGGGCCTTGTACAACCCCAGGTTTCTAGGGCTTCTATTACTCCTGGACTATCACGTAATGCCTTCCTCAAAGACCAAAGTTACTTGTGCCTGCTAGGCAAATCACATAAAATGTCGATCGTAGACGGGCATGTGGAGTTGTTTTAAATGCTGAAAAGTGGGTCACCATATCAGAGATTGTTTCGAGATGACAAAGGAAAAGATGACATCGACTTTAGTTGGTCGTCAAGGGACGACGGTTTCTACCCCAGCCACCAGATCAATACCACCGAGGAAGCCGACCGTTCAGGGGAGGGCATATGCCGTAACTGCTGAGGACGCTCAGAACATGAATGACCTTATTCAAGGTAAACTTTCATTTCATTAATTATTTAAATTTTAGATAAAGAAGGTGTGTCTATCTGGGGGATAGCCCACCTAGCTCAGAATTAGCTAACATACACGTACTCTATAGGTACCTTACAGGTATACGCAAAGGGGAGTTATACAGCATGTGAAGCAAGGGCATTGATACACCCAAGGTCTACCCACTCTTTTGTTATGCCTCAATTTGCGAGGAAAATGAAGGTCACTCCTAAGACACTGGATTTTGTCTTAGCAGTGTCCATTCCAACTGGTGAATCAGTGGATACAGATTTGGTCTATAAGTCGGTGATGGTCGCCATTATGGATGGAGACATCCACGAATTAGCAGTAAATTTAATCTTGTTGGAGATGCAAGGATTCCCTGTGATCCTTGGCATGGATTGGTTGTCCACTCATCGTGCTACGGTCGACTGTCAAAACAAAGTGGTTATCTTTAGACTGAACACAAGGAGATCATTCCGTTTTAAGGGAATCAGATCAAAATTTTTGCCATTTGTATCTGCAATTAGAGTTGAACGCATGGTCAAGAACGGGTGTTTCAGTTACTTGGCATTTTTAAAGAATGACAAGGAGAAGAAGAACATTATTTCTGAGATTGAGATAGTGAGTAACTTTGAAGACGCTTTTCCAGAGGAATTATCGGGACTACCTCCTGAGAGAGAGATAGAGTTCACTATCGACTTGGCACCTGGGACAGAGCCTGTTTCTAAAGCACCATACTGAATGGCTCCTGCCAAGTTAAAGGAATTGAAGGAGCAATTATAAGAATTATTAGATAAAGGGTTTGGGAGACCTAGTGTGTCTCCTTGGGGAGCACCAGTCTTATTTGTAAAGAAGGACGAGTCAATGAGGCTGTACATTGACTACCGTCAGTTAAACAAACTCACCATAAAGAATCAGTATCCACTGCCTAGAATTGACAATTTATTTGACCAGCTGCAAGGAGCGAGATATTTTTCTAAGATCGATCTGAGGTCGAGATACCATCAGCTGCGGGTCAAGGCGGAAGATATCCAGAAAATGGCTTTTCGAACACATTATGGGCACTACGAGTTCTTGGTGATGCCGTTCGGGTTGACAAATGCCCCGGCGTCATTTATGAATCTGATGAATCGGGGCTTTAAACCATATTTAGACATGTGCGTCGTGGTGTTTGTTGACGATATCTTGATTTATTCTAAGACGAAGAAGGAACATGAGGAGCATTTTCACCTCGCATTACAGACATTGCGAGAGCACCAGTTGTATGCCAAGCTCAATAAATGCGAGTTCTGGTTAGAGGAGGTCAGCTTTTTGGGACACATCGTAACAAAGAATAGTGTCGCAGTCGATCGTACTAAGATCGAGGCTGTGGTGAAGTAGGAACAGCCAAAGACGGTGACGGATGTGCGTAGTTTCCTTAGTCTCGCTGGTTATTATAGGCATTTTGTAGAAGGATTCTCAAAAATATCAGGGCCACTTAAGAGACTCACCCGAAAATATGCGAGATTTTTCAAGGGCTCAAGAAAAGGCTCACTTTCGCTCCAGTGCTTGCGATCCCTTCAGGTAATGGAGGGTTCGCAGTATACAGCGATGCATCGCATAATGGACTAGGGTGCATTCTCAATCAACACAAAAAGGTTATAGCTTATGGGTCCAGGCAGCTTAAAGATCACGAAAATAATTATCCGACACACGACCTGGAGTTAGCAGCAGTCATTTTTGTGCTAAAGATTTGGAGGCACTACTTGTACGGCGAAACGTTTGAGATATTTACTGACCATAAAAGCCTCAAGTACCTGTTTACCCAAAAGGAATTGAACATGAGGCAACGTAGATGGATGGAGTTCCTCAAAGATTATGATTGCTCCATACAGTACCACCCAGGTAAGGCTAATGTGGTTGCAGACGCCCTGAGTCGAAAGAGTTTCGCTTAGTTAGCTAGCCTTATTTTGGGGATGCACCGCTGGAAACTCTTTGAAGATCTAGCATTATATGATGCTAAGTGTGAGCTGCAAGATTTAGGAGCCTTTTGGCTCATATAATAGTGCGACCGACCATCTTTCAGCACATCTATGAGTTACAAATGAATGACCCTGAGTTGATCAAGATCAAACAGGGTGTGGTTGACGGCACCAGATCGGATTTCTCCACCAAGACTTCGAGCGAGCCTCCACCACCTCCACGCTCTTTTGAGCAGCCCAACGAGTGGTGGGCAGCTAAGAAGATTGAAGTCGAGTATAAAATTGACCCAGCCCTTTTCGAGGACCCCAATGTACAAGGAGACACCACATGGGCTCGGGATTACCTTGAAAAGGCGGGGTTAAGCAACATTCTCGAACCCCTACACGAATATTACTACCCTAAGCTCGTACGCCTATTTTATCAGAACCTCAAATCAACTAGCATGACTTCCGCCATTGAAACTAAAGTTGATGGGCGTGATTATCGGTTCACTTGGGAACATGCATGTAAAGCCCTTGAGTGTTATGAGGAGTATTCAGATGATATTGATCTTTTACCCCCTTTCCAAGCAAAGGTACATTATAAAGAGATTTGGAGACAGATGACCCACGGACGACATGGGTCTGGCCACTCGACTCGGAAAGTTAACCTACCCCCTTACACACTACGTGAAAATGAAGAATAAGCAACACTACTTGCCTAAAGAAAACCACGGTCTCTGACCGTTGTGGGCAAATCAACTGATACAACTGCCCAAAACCGTAGTTTCTAAAATACAACGGCCTAATATTGTATAATTAAGCCTATTCGAACCTGTGACCTCAAGATATAAAGAAAATTGGGCGTCATTTTCTCAAATGCAACGGCCCGATTTTTTATAGCTAACGCGATTCGAACCTCGGTCCTCTACTGCAAAATATATTAGGCGCCCAAAGACCTTCTAAGTGAAATCAAGTGCGGGAATTGATTCGACGCCCAAATACATTCTAAGTAAAATTTATTAGGCGCCCAAATTTTCCAGCTACCCATTTCTCTTCTTAGCCCTTCCTATTCCTCTTCATTTGATGCGATCCTCCTCGTCGCCGAAGCTTGATCTGATTCAATCATCCTCATCTCCATAATCTAAAGCTTGATTCAATGCAAACCTCCTCGTCTCCATAAGCCGAAGCTTGATTTGACGCGATCCTCGTCGTCTCCAGATGCCAAAGCTTGAAGCCCATTAAAGGTGAAATTTATCTACAATCAATTATTGAGAAATGCATCAGTACTCTCTTTGGGGCCTAGCGATTAAAGCCCGCCAAAGCGACATTGAAGAAACGATCAGGTAGGGGTTTGATTTTATTTTATTTTTTCTAAAAGATTAAAAAGGATTATACCCAAATCATTTTACTTTGGCATACCCTAATTAGAAATAGTTTTTCTGAAATCTATATGTTTTTTGATCATCCAAAATATTTTTTGAAATTTCAGATTAGGGTTTTTATTTTCTTTTATTTTTTCTGAAGGATTATTTTTTTTTTTTTTTATCATCCAAAATATTTTTTGAAATTTCAGAATTAGGGTTTTTATTTTCTTTTATTTTTTCTGAAGGATTATTTTATTTTTTTTTATCATCCAAAATTTTTTTTGAAATTTCAGAATTAGGGTTTTTATTTTCTTTTATTTTTTCTGAAGGATTATTTTATTTTTTTTTATCATCCCAAATATTTTTTGAAATTTCAGAATTAGGGTTTTTATTTTCTTTTATTTTTTCTGAAGGATTTTTTTTTTTTTTTTGATCATCCAAAATATTTTTTGAAATTTCAGAATTAGGGTTTTTATTTTCTTTTATTTTTTCTTATGCAGCTCGTCCATCTTCGAAGCCTGCTAAATCCGGTTGGGATATATATTGATTGTTATGATTGTTACCCTACTGTATTTTGAGGTATTTTCCCAATTTTTCCTCTTATTTATATGGTTTGTTCTCTATTTTTGTGTAAAAAGCACACATGAAAAATGGGAAATTCAAAATGAAATTGCAAAAATGGTGATTGATGGCTGTTTGAAAGTTTTGGATGATGATACATATAGAATATTTGGATTTAGATTGTTCTATGTACACGATAAGTTTTTTAATCATGTATTGAACTTGTGAATGCTTTTCAGGAATTTTTTTATTTATTCCTGCATTGAATTTCTTATCTGCAGCCTGGGTTTCCATTGACAATTGAAAATTCATTATCTGTCAGCAATTTGGTATTTGCCTCTTATCATCAGCCAGAGAAACAGAGCTCTAGTCACCCTCATATCATCAGCAATTTGGTATTTGCCTCTTAAAAAAGCAAGTCTCATTCGATTCTATAGACGTATGAAAAGGAAGCTGTCGGTATCAAACCTACCAGGAATCAGGACCGCTAGTACCCATTACTAGGGTTGTGAAATGATAGCCCCTAATGGTCTTAGCCTTTTTCAAGGCTAGTTTGAGGGACAAAAAATGGAACTCTTGGGTTTGGGATAGAGACGACATTTTCCTTTGATGAAAAACAGGTACCATATCAGCTTTTACTAGAAAAATAATCCATTTTGGTGCCCTAGTTCAGATGTGGAGCAGATAAAGGAAAGATTTGCTAAGTTGCTTTTGGGTGAAGATATGTCGGGTGGAGGGAAGGGTGTGTCGTCGGCTTTGGCTCTATCCAATGCCATCACCAACCTTTCAGGTTTCCTTCATTTCTCTATTTATTTGTACTAATTATATTTACCACAAAATATATGGGTGATCACCCATTAAAGGACCTTATAAATATACATAATTTTAATAAATTATGCATATTGTACTTCTATTTTAGGAAGAATGGGGTAATTTTCGTTTAACCATTAATCGTTCTAGATCCATATGTTGATATTTTGGACTTGTTCTCCAAGAAAAGGTGGTAGTTGATGATTTACCATAATGGGTAGGGTGAGGTAGAATAGAGAGAATTTTGGTTATGTAGAATGAAAGAACAGAGAGAATTTCGTAAAATTGTACTTTCTCTACATATTTTGAAGATTGGGCTTCTGTTTTAGAAAGATATGTCATAATCACCGATTACCCGTCAATCGTTCTAGATCCATTTGTTGATATTACTGAATTATCATCCAAGAAAATATGGTAGTTGATGATTTACTACAATGAGTAGGGTGAGGTAGAACAGAGAGAATTTCAGTTACTTAGAATGAAAGAACTTGAGTGAGACTGATTCTCTTTAATGGTTGATCATATAAAAATATAATTTCTTTATATATTATGAAGATTGGGCCTCTGTTTTAGAAAGATTTGGCGTAATCACCAATTGCTCATTAATCGTTCTAGATCCATATGTTGATATTCATGACTTGTTATCCAAGAAAATGCGTAGTTGATGTTTTACTATAATCGGTAGGGTACGGTTGAACAAATAAAATTTCAGTTACTTAATTTGAACTTGAATGGTACTGATTTTCTTTAATGGTTGATCACCCATATAATGATCTTAAAAAAATTTCCTTTATAATACAGATTGAGCTTCTGTTTTGAAAAGATTCGGCATAATCACTGATTACTTATTAATCATTCTAGATCCATATGTTGATATTACAATGGGATGGGTCAGAAGGTTCGTAGAAGATTTTTAGCAATTACATCCCAAGTAATTCCTGTATTTTCCTAAACAGACCTCTTATCTTGAAAGGTATGAAGTGTTGCCCCCAGCATACCCATTACAAGGAGATAGAAAAGTAAGGTTCCTGAGATTATCACCTTTTTGTTACCATAAAAGTATAAAAATTCAAATGGCTCGGAAGAGAAAAATCAAGCTCTCTCAGGACAATTGAGAAGAAAATACCTGTCATATCATATTGCAATACACTTGCAAATAAGAGAGTTTCATCTTCCGCCTTGACCTTTTGATGCCATGGTGTAATAAAGTTTATCTAACACTTGATATATCGGCAGATTACACACGTCCATTATCCAGGCCTTGCAATGCATCGGCTGTGCATGTTTTTGTTATGTTCTGAAATTTGTGCTAAATCAACGCCTGGTTCGACTTATTAAGGCCCGAGTAGAAATCTTTCCTACTCTTTTGCTTCTCTTTGGTTGTGTAGTGGAGGTATTTTCCACTGTTCTCTAACATTGGGTATCCTTAAATGTCAGGAATGGAGCCTAAAAAACCCCTCATCAGTGGATCTTTAGATTTTATAGCGCTTCTTGTAGGATTACTAGTGTAAGATGCAGCCCTTGCTTGAACTTATCTGCTTGAAAGCTCTATTGTAACCAAGAACTGGTTACTTTTTATAACAAACAAATTGGTTTTTTTCTGTCATAGTTTTTTACAAATTTGTTGACTGATGGAATCTTTGGACTCAGGGATGCAAGCTGGCCCATAGAGTGGCCATTGCTGGGACATTCCTCTTTGAATTTAAGAAAATGGCATTGCAGTTTAGAATGACCATTTTGGCTTCTTCAATATTAGATAACCACTCACATCATTTGTATTTTGGATTGCAGATATATTCACCTCGTTTAGATACAGTTCTGTCGAGATGGGTACATTTTGCACATAGATTGCTGCTCTTCTTATATAAGGTTTTCTTCAAGTTCATTTGCCTTGTCCATTGTTGCTCTGTCCTGCTTGTTTGTGTCATTGTTGTGCATGCACATGTGCAAGAGCTTGTTTATTCACGGGTCATGCATGTAGTGCTATTTCTTCTGTATATAAATAATGTAAAGCTAATTAACTTTGTATTTAAAAAATAATGATAATATTCTCTAGTTTATATGTTTTTTTTTTTAAATTTTGCTTGCCATTTGTTTGTGTTTCTCTATATATTTTTTGCATTTTTTATGAGTCTGATTCTCATTGTCAATTATCTTTAGTAGCATTACTAATGTCAATCATATTGATCTTTTAAATAAATATTTAATACGGTACACATACTGCTAAAATTCACGTATTTTATGTGCATAGATTGGCATATGGCTTTTAAATTTACCTTGCTACTTTTACAACCCTGAACTGCTAGAGCTGAGGCTGAAATAGAGAGATTTGACTTTGACCTCCTTTCCTTCCGAGCATGGGAAAATATTTTTATCTAGTTTATTTGATTCCTTTTTCTCGTGACGCTACAACCACAAGGAAGTAAGAGAAGAGGAAGACAAGTCATGACCTGGAGAAATAGAACTCGGAAAGCCAATGCCAAATAGATGGGATGCCACTTTTTATGAGCTTAGTTCTCACACTTAATTGGCTTCAATTACACTGCTACAATCACATGTTCTTGTGTGTGCATCGGCCTACACATGAGTGTTTACTAGCTTTGTGATAACCGATGTCAAGTTTATGAAATTTCTATCAAGCTTATTAGTTCTTTTTCAATTTTGTACACCAGGTGTTTGTATTTCTATATGTATTTCTTATCAGCATTTTTGTTTGTGTGTTTTCAATATTATTTTACTTGGTTATCGCATTTAATTTCCTTTTATTACACTATGAATGTCTGCATTCTATGCGCTTGTGCACAGGTTGAGCACCCAATAGCAACTATATTTCAATTAGTATGTGAATTCATATAGTCAAGAGACATCAGACGACAGGATATGGTCCATAATGCACACACTATTGTCATAATTATGACTTGGGCAGAATTTAGAAGATAAAGTTGAATTGACTTATTGAATTAGAACTTTGTCCTTAGTTTGCAACTGATACTATGGATTTGAGTAGTTCTTTTTCTTGAAGTAGTATCTTCCAAAATGACTATTGGCAAGAACATTTTTTTTTTTTTTTTGATAGATACCAGCAAGAGCATTATGCTGCAAACAGAGGTCAACTTTCCCTTTCATTATACTATGATGTAGATGTATGTGTGATAAGAGCATGGGCTGCAGATTCTGTACATATGGAATCCCTAAAGTGACCAAAGTAGGAAGACACTTCATAAAAAAACAGAGAAAAACAAGTATCTGCAGTGGTGTTTATAGAAGGAAGGAAACTTATAGGAAGATAGGAGAAAAAATGGGTGTTCCGTAATGGGTTTGTCTACTATGAGATGAGCATTAGTGCTCCAATGAACTGCAAAAGAAGCTTTAGGAACACAGCTCAACCAGTTTTGTTCATTAAGATTGAACCATCCAGCAAGGGAGGAAGCAATTCCTTGAGGGAGTGCTTATCGAAAGAGTGTCAATGGATAAGGATGGGAGAGAATCAGTTTCTGCTTTGATGAGTGAAGAGTATGCTGAGGAAGCAGGGATTGCCTCTTTTACCGATGATGATGTTGTTTCCTCGCCCACTTTTGAGGCAAGTTCAAGTTCTCCGTCTCCAATCGATCAGGAAGAGGTAAACCATCTTTCTTTGATTATCATTTCATCTCCTACTCTTAGACCATTTTATTTCTGATCTTGTTTTAATTGAAATTAGTTTGACGTGTTCATATTTTTTAGTCTTCTAAGTAGAACTGCTTGATAAGTATTTTTCTTGGGTTAAATATGGTATAAGATTTGCTGTTCATTCCAAAAACATGTCTGGTCACTTAATTTTGAAAGGGGCAGAGAGCACCGGGTTTTTAAAAACTTGGCGACATTTATATTTGCCTGACTAATTTTCTGGCTGTATAGCTTTGTAAGCAGCTTTTAAGGGTCATCTGTTATGTTTATCACTCATTGTTCATATCATTTACTCATGCCAAATGGGTAGACAATTTTTTTTGAAGATCCTGTAAGCGTGTAGAACATATTGCCATGTCAAATTCATTCCTGGTGATCAAAATTGAACTAGTAAATCACTCAATTTTACTCTGTATAGCATGGATATTGCTTCACACACAAATATCTTTAGTCATATAATATCAATTGATATGGGAGGTATCAAAATCTGAAATTCTTGATGTAAACACATTCTATAGAAATAAACTCTCAGGATGTTTCTTGGCTCATATTTCTATTTGCAATTTCTGATCCTTGTTGGATAACACCAGGATTACTTTTCCTTTCTACCCTTGCTTTATCTAATTTTGTATTTAGGTATATTATTATTGTTATTTTGTTTTATTCTGTTTTATTTATTAATATACATATATAAGGTTATATGCTCCGTAGGAGCAGACATATGTCGGCTCTGGACCTCTAAAACAGACATGACCCCCAAACCATGGTGTTGGTGCCATGCGGAGCAAGGGAGACATGCATAGATCATGTTAAAAAAACAGAATCTCTACCATCTGATTTTCAGTGTCAGAAAATGTACAGTGATTACAAACCTGTTTGAATTGTCATTTTCTTCTAAAAATCATGCAATGGAGATCCATATTTATTTATTTAAAATATGATCTATGCAATGTCCCCCTGCTCCATGTAGCACCCAACTCATGTTTGATTTCTACATGGACCAAGATGGGTTTCTTTTGGAGCCCAGAGCATGCATATGCCTGCTACAGAGCATATATATATAGTTTTAGACAAGTTTTGATGGCTGATTTCGGTTCATACATACTATAGAATGCTCCAGAAGCAGTAAAGAAGAGCATAGAAAATGGGGTTCCCTACTAATCGTACTGGGATTGAGCTCAAATGCTTTACGCCCAAAATTAGACAGGCTGGTCTCAGTCTAGTCTGCTAGTTCTGACCTGGTTTCACCATCGCACTGCTCAGCCCATTGGCGGCCCTAATCTATGTTACTTAATTTTCTCATTCACCTAGCGAATCACGAACTGGGTATAGCCAATGAGTTCGTAGATCAATTTAGTCCGATTTGGCATGACAAGCAAATTGACTGGTTAGTGGTAACTATTTTGTTTTAACACAAAATTTTAAAAGCATAAAAAGGGGATTTGAACCTAGTACTTTATGGTTTTTAAGTTTTATAATTAAACAGTGTTCATTTTCATATCTTTACTAAAAAGAGCAAATTTATATTATAAAACTAATAAATACTTCTAAAACTCATACTACACTAGCAAATTGGGTTAGTTTGATAGTAGCGAATTGCGAATTGTGAACCCGAATTCAAACTGAGTGAATCAGCAAACTAAGTAACTTTGGCCCTGATAAAACTGTAGTTTAGGGGCTGAATCAGCTGTTGGTCTCAATCACAGGTGGTATGTGTTTGTCCCTGACATGGGCTGCACAATGGCTAGGTTCTTCGGCACCAAAATTTGAGTTCAAAAGTAACCTTCAGCAAGACTCCATGAAAACCAACTTAAGTCCAGATTTAATCTATAATATCCTTATAGCCTTGAAAAAAGGGTTTTGCTCAGCTTGTAACTAGGTCATACGTACCTGAGTCGACTTTATCATTATGATAGGTCATACTACAGCATATCCAATGCATCACCAAACTCAATTGGCTTACTATATTAACCTGTCCAAGGAGAAGCTCATCCAACTAAGTTTAGTCCATGTTGATGGTATTGTTCTTATCAGAAATTAATTCAAAAGATAAAAGAAAAATTATTAATCTGATTCTTTATCAGTAACTGTACTGTAGATAAAAGTAAACAGATGTAAATAACTTTGCAACATCTTGGAGGAGATCCAAAGATGAATCTAGCAGTAGCAAGCATGGATATCCAAGAGCAGATGTACTTGAGATTTGGTTATTCAAAATTTATGCTTCAGACTTAAAAATGGAATTCCAAGAAGACAATCTACACCATCTGAAATAGGCACTTGCAAACTGAGTAACCAAAAATGTCTGCAGCAACCCATAGAGGCATTTGCAACAAAATAAATACGGTTGTAGCTCTCTTTACATGAATTCTACCTTCATAATAGCTTTGTGTGCTTTTCATTTCACTTGTCAACCTCACTAGTGATAGCTTTGAAGTTAGTTCTTATAGATTGTTTGCTTTATACTTCTGTTGAGATCAACCCAACATCAGTCACAGGTTATTTTCTAATGTCCAGTGTTAGGCTTAGGTTTAGTTATAATGTACAACCAAAAACAAATGTCCATTACCCAGTAGTGGGAGGGGTGAATGGGATACAGACCTAAACTTCGGCTTTTTGTGCACAAAATGGCTGCTCTCTGCACTCTAACCCTCATTCTCATGCTCGACTGCCCAAGCCTTTTACCATTGCACAAAGCAGCATCCCCTGGTATTGTGTAGAACCACAATCTAGTAATTATGTGCTTGCAGTCAGTCACTACAACAAGAGTGACCCAGCCCTTTTCCAAGTATGGGAAGCCTCGTTTATCTCTTTGTTGTTTTGCTCAACATGTTAGTTTTCTTACTTTTTCTACAATGAGCACTGTATGTGCTTGTTTTCTTGGCTCTCAACTCCTGGCAGTAAGTCTTTATATGAAACCCAAGATTGTTGAGTTCATTGACCAAATCAGGAAGCATAAAAAATAGAAGTTGGATGTAAGTATGTGGACAAACCTCATAGGCATGAATCATCAGATAAGTACAGAGAAAAGTCTGCCACCATCAATTGAGCAGATCATCCCTATTAGTTTATGATTGATGATGAATCTTATGGGGGATTTCATATCAGGCTTCAATCAGTTCTTGATAAATAGAAGAAAGTCTCAAAATATGGTCTTCACTAGCTAGAAGGGACTGCAGGTTGAACATGGTCACACACCACAAATGTGATAGAGGATTCAAAACTTCGGTACTCTTAGTCGTAAAGAGTTTATGGAATTTCAGGATAGTGGAAGGAAACGCAAGGTTCTAAATGAGCACCCACAGAGGAAATTTATTTGTATATTCAATTATTCAGTTTTCCTCCATGTATTGAATGCCTCACAAAAACACTAGGATTTAATCTATGGATACACAATTTTTATTTTGTTTTTCAAATGTACTTAGTGATATAGAAGTGCAAAAAATTTATTAGTGTTTTTGGTTTTTGTTGGGGAATATTCCTTTCATGGTGATGGTTTGGAGGAAGGTTATCACTACAGTGAGCCCTAGAGAAGATCACATGACCGCAAACCTCATTTTAATACGGAGGACAGTAGAAGCTACTCTGAAGACAATGACAATCCGAAATCACAAAAGAAGCACCTGCATGATAAACATTCAGATAGCTTCCCAAGATGCGTCAGATGTCTCCGAACAGCAGAGTAGAGAGGGTAAAATTTTAAAGAAGTAATGCAAGGTATATTTCTATCAATTTTAAAGAAGTAATGCAGCCCAGAGAGGGTAAAATTTTTCTCTGTAGCCTATTAGTTTCTATCAATTTTATATTGCAACTTATATTACTTTTTTAGTTGTTTTATTTTCTTTAAAGTTTGAACTTTTGCTATGGGTCTATGGAGATGCGGATTCTTATGGTTATTTTATATATTGGTTTTGCTCATGTCTTATTACCAACATTTGATTTTAATGCTATAAATGACTTTCTGACCCGTCGGTCCAGGTCGGGTTGAATTGAAAATCTTGATTGAACGGGTTCAATTCGGATTGAGGTTTCTTGACCCAAACCTGACTTGATTTAGTGATCTCTTGGCCTGCTGCAAATTGATCTCGAAGCGAAGGGTAAGCCTAGGAACCCAGCCATTAAAAATCATGCATGCCAAGCCATCCTATGCACATGCTTTTGTTCTGCTACTTTTTCGGTCAGTTCGACTTATCAACTTATCAATTAACCTCTTCTTTTTTTAAATATAATTTTTATGTTGTCATTGAAATAGGTTCGCTTCCTCACCAAAATATCTCATCCTAACATTGACAAGGCAAGCAGCTCTTTTTTTCCTCTCTTTTTTTATTGCACGGAGGTAATGACTTTCGCATTTAAATGGTTTGATGTGTGCAGCTTGGAAGAATATGCCTTGATATTCTCAAAGACAAGTGGAGTCCAGCTCTCCAAATCCGAACAATATTGCTTAGGTGACGTGTTTGTTATCTGCATATTATTTTTAGACATGAATTTTGTTTATTTATTAATTTATGGATCAACAAATTTTAAATTTGCTGATTTGGGATGGGAACCCATTATCTGAAAAAAATAAAAAAATAGTGATAGTTTGTCTTGGATATAATGATCAATGAGAACTGGTCCTTGCAATAACATGTTTAATTTGAAGGGTTGGTATATGAAAGTTTGTTTTGAAGAATTTTGATATTGGATTCATTATTGCAACTGGTTGTTCTCCAAGGAGCAAAATAGCGGTTTCGTTTTTGGTTTTGGGCATGACCGAAACCGAAAATTTGAACCGAAATTTTGATTGAAATTTTGGCTAATAATTTCCCATCCATATATATTTGGACTGAAATTTCGATTTAACTTATCGTTTCGGTGGGGGACCGAGACCGAGTTATCGGCCAGGGAGTCTAGTGTAAGATGCTTTTGCTTAATTTTGCATTTTCGATTGCTTTATTTTATAATTTACAAACAAGTTGTGGTTCTCATTCTTAGTGATTTCAATTGTAGCTTGAAATTTGGCTGTGTTGCATTTTTCTCGTTGTTATTTATTTATTTATTTATTTTCCGCTTCACGTTTTGTTTAAGTTTCCGAAATTATAAAGGAATGAAAAAGGGGTTGGGCCTGTAGCTCAACTGAAGGTTGACAATAATACACAAAGTCAGGAGTCGGCAATAAATAGGCAAGGGTCTAAGTAGGGAAAATCGGTCAAAGTCGGCAATAAACCGTTTTCTTGAACACACATGCAAACTTTGAGTATCATTTTATTATGAAATTTGTTAATGTGACTGAGTTTATTTTTATGGTAGGAAAACTCGTGGCATGGGAGCTGGGCGCAAGCTGAAAACACACAAGAAGTGGGCGGACAAATCATAAATGAAGAGTCATCTCGACAACGAGTTGAAAGGTGCTCAATCAAAGGTGTCAAACAATGAGACATTAAAATTCTCTATCATTGGGCTTATTGACAACTCGAGTCATGCTCAAATAGGGCGTTGTTGAATGTATTTATAGGATATTGTTGAATATATTAATATAATATCTTTAAATATTTTAATGAGATGGTGTTGAATGTATTAATACAATGTTGATTTTATTTTTGGCTTATTATTTTTTCATTTAGTTGAATGGATTATGAATTTTGTCCCTTGTAGAGTGATATGTGGTTGATACAATATTTGTAATAGGTAAAATGGCTCTCATTACAGTAAAAAAAATTGAAGTTTTTCAATTAAAAAAAAAAAAAAAAAACAACGGTCCATATCAGTTGTTTTCATATACCACTAATTTAGGACGTGGTTTTGGAATTAAAAAAAACAACCCTTTCCCCATTAGGAACAACGGCTCAACATTGTTGTTATTTTGCAACAGCCACAAACAACGGCCCATAACCATTGTTTCTCAGAGGAATTAACAATGGTTTGTCACCGCTGTATACATATACAACTAATTAGACAGTGGTTTCAGAAGAAAAATAACAATCCTTTTTTCCGTTAAAACAACGGCTTAAAACCGTTGTTCTTTTGCAACAGACATGGACCGTGGTTTATCTGGTAAATAAACAACAGTTTCAGACCATTGTTTATAAAAACCACTGCTCTATAAACAACGGCCCTTGCAACGGCTCAAGACCGTTGCTTATGACAGTTACAACGGTTTTGGGCCGTTGTTTTTTGTCGATTTTCATGTAGTGTACATATGGATGTTAGATACCATCATCAAATGCAACCTCTATCCTATGAGACACAATACTGAGAGGGTAGAAGAGGTCCAACAGGCCCTATATGCGGCGTTTCGGGGTCGTTGGTTCAACGCGCCCAAGTTGGTGTTTGAAGGCATGATTTATATTCACGAAAAGCTGTTGAAGGGTGGGGTTAAAGCAAAGGAATGTCTTCCCTACGCCCGCATAATATCCTCTATGTTTGAGGAATTAATACGCACTTGAAGGACCATACCATGTCTCCCCCGATGAACCCCATCTAAATGATAGGGTCGAACTGTATACTTTTGTGGTTGAAACCGAAGCTATACTCCATTGAAGAAGACCTTGCCTCCGGTGGGTCAGCATGTGCCGCCTCCTCCACCCGAACCTGAACATCTACCAGAAGATCACATTGCCCCACCCGAGCACCATGTGCCGCTTGTGCCCGATCCCCCAGTAAAGCAGCAGCGGGCCCCTTATCAAATGCCTCCCCCACCACAAACGGACTTGGAGATTCTATGGGATATCCTCACACGTATGACTCAAGTAGAGGAGAGCAACCGACTACTCCATTGACGGATGAATCATCATGAAGGGATCTTCACGCAGTGGATGCAATACGAATACCCAACCGATTTCATGACGCGCTTAGCAGACAAGCATACAACGGTACCTGACCCCTGGTACTACTCCGCTGGTGCCTTTACTTTGAGCGGTGTCGAGGTGCTGATGGAGAGGGTGTTGAGCCTATGAAAGAGGCAAAACCTTCTGGAGTATTGCCGGGGGATGCAGACATTTGAGTATGCATTAATTTTTTACCACTTTTAATTTTGGTGATACTTGGGAGTGTTACTTTTTGGAAAAAAAAAAAAAAACAATTGAGTTGTAATTAATATAGGTTGGTGTTCAATTTTGAAACTATTGTGGCATGGTTGTCACGTTGAAAAATATATGGTTATTTTCGAACTGTAGTGACTTGGTGGTCACTCGATAAATTTATATATAACTTTTTGGCAGTGTATGCTAATATATTTGATTTCGCTTAGACAATGTGTTTGTTGTATTCTCTTTCTACATGCGGAACTGTGAATGTGCTTCATGCAGGTACTTAAACTACTGCTTTCTAACTTCATGAGTGGGTAGGTGAAGTCTTGCGTGTAGTTGTCGTTAGGCCATGTTGCCTGACTTTCATTAGAGGGTTTAGTTAAGCTGGGATGGTGAGTCCTTGTTCTAGGATAGGATTCTCTCTCGCTCCGCGTGCGGGTGTGCACCCTTAGTAAATTTTCGAGGACGAAAATTCCTAAGGAGGGGAGAATGTAACGCCTCGTAAAATCCTGACCGTGAACAGTACCTTGCGATGCACGCACGCGTAGTCGGGTAATCGGTCATTGAATCGGGAGAGGTTATCGGTTAATGATGAAAAGGGTAAGTACATGAGTTAACCTATATGTATGTGTATATATGTACACCTATGTATATATGTATGTAGGATGAGTGTTGGTGCCTAGCGCTAGAACATAAAAAGGGTTATAAAAGAAATAAAGAGGAGTGAACCCTCTTTATTTCAGTGGTTAGGGTTAGTGGTGAGGAGAGAAAGGGGAATTCAATGAGAAGACCATTTATGAGGGATTAGGAGTGGTGTACTTGAGAAGATCAAGAATAAGCATTAAGTTTGACGTTGGATTGCGGGCAATCCGGGAATTGAGATGCCAAGCCCTAGCTTAGAGTGGGAAGTCTCGGATTGTCGGATCGGTCGATCCGAAAGGTATGATCTTGTAAAATCGCTTGATCATTTAGTTGTGGTTTATGATTGTGGGTTAAGGGTGTTTAGGAAAGAGAAATTAGAAGGAAAATGGGGGGAAAATTAAGTGGAAATGGATCTGAAAGGAGCAGATCCTGACCGTGGAAATGTTGGCGAAAACCAATTGGTCGAATCCTGATTCGACCGGTCGATTTAGCTATATGATGAAGTGAAAGGGACCATTGACGATTCCGACCAGTCGAATGGAATTCGACCGGTCGAAGAAACCGACCGGTCGACAATTAATCGACCGGTCGATTCCCACCAAACAAAAAGTATAAAAAAATATATACTTTTGGGCCCTACTGGTCGAATCTAAGAATCCGACCGGTCGAAGTGGAAAATCGACTGGTCAGTATACGGTGAGGTGTAGTCTGGGGTTTCTTGAACATGTACGTCGTGATGTATGAGGCATTTGTATTCGTTACACCTTTAAATGTGCATGTTGCTCACTTAAATAAGTCAAGTATAATTAAGCTCGGATTTTCATAAGCACATTGGTACTTTCAGCGAAGGTGTTTGTGCGTGTATGTGTTCATGACAGCTACTAATACAGGAATATGTGTGTTTGCGAATTCTGTGAGTTTTGTAAACTATTTTAATTATGGCACTTTCACGGTGAATAACTATAAGTATTTTTGCACACTGTTTTGAGGTTATGTGAATACCTGATCGACGTGACGGTATAATCGCGACCGACACAGCGGGATATCCGCAACCGGTACTGCGGGATATCCGTACAAACTATGAATCTGGTGCAGCGGGATATCTGCTCTTTGATGTGAATCCAGTGCAGTGGGATATCTGCCCTTTGATATGAATCCGGTGTAGTGGGATATTTGCTCTTTGATGTAAAAAGGGTTCAATTGAACAACGATGGTGGGTATTCCATCGGGGCCCGATGCTATAGCCCATCGGGGATTATTTAAGGGGTTTTTAAGTGCGTTAGTTGAGAAAAAGAATGCTTTTACTTCTAAAGATTAGTAGGGTTACGAGTGCACATCCCTTGTGATTCTTGTTAATTTCTTAACATTTTGAATCCATGTAATTCTTTTCAGCAAAATGTGAAATGTGAAGTATCATGATTATATGTTACAATGAAGTATGCATAATAGATTTTTTCTTCCTGATTGGGCTATGATGTAGCTCACACTTTTGACTATACGTCACAGGTACAAGTGAGGATTCGGCAGCTGAGGATTTAGATCGCTTAGACACGAATTACGTTCCACCTGAGGAGAACGAGCCTCCTCCTGAGGATTTTTTCTAAGAGACTTAGCTACGTGATTCGAACGTGTTTTGGTTGGCTAGGTATGTCCAGCCTATTGAACTTAACAGTGTAATATGTGATTGGTTGTGTATATATAGTTTGGCGAACCATCGAGGGTGATAAGAGGGTATCACCAATGGTTCGATTCGATTCTTCCTCCCATGGGAGTTAGAACCGTCTTTTAGATCGACTTTTGATCGGTAATTTTGAGAAATAGAATTCCATTGTGTTACTCTGGGTAGTGTTATATTCAGTGGCTGTGTGGGCACGGTCTCAATGATCGTACGGACGGCTCGGGTTTTGGCTCTGAAATTTGGGCTGTCATAAGAAGCGTTTGTGACGAGTAGTGGCTTTATAGGGAAAAAGGCTAGGGTTTGAAACATCACTTCAAAATAAATTTCAAGGGTCGATGGCAGGTAGCGTATTCTCTGAAGCTCTCTCGAACACCATAAGAAGCGGGCGGTTGTTTGAGGATACCCAAACAGACGATAGTCGAAGCATCGTCACTTCAATTAAGGGCAGGGACGCTTCAATTAAGGGCGTATATTAAGAAAATCTCGTGTAATATGATCAGTATATATTGTATGTCTGTCCTACGTAAGTATCCCTATGTACGTATAATCTTCAGTACAACGCTATGTATGTCAACAAATGTGAATGTACATTTATATAAAATAAAAACATTATAAAAAAATCCACATCATCACTGGCATCCCAATTCTCTTCTTTGTGTGAACCAATGGCATTACTAATCTCTGCCCTGAAAGTTTTGATATCTTCTTGCTTAAATCCGGTTGGAGTTCTCTACTTAAATAATCTACGTATTTCATCACGAAAACCCACAGTCAGTATCATTTTTTTGGATTGGCGCATCAACAGCCTTATTGTCCTAAGGCCAATTGAAAAAAATGGAATTCAGGGTGTCATACATATGAAGCAGGGCTGGAAGGTAATACGTCTATCAATAAAAAAAAAATTAAAATATCAGTTACACATTTGTTGATATACTATGGAGTGCAAACGCCTCATTGTGAAAGCGTTGACAGTAAAATGTCAATGTACTAACGACCCATTTGGAAGCGTTGATGCCCCATTTTAAAAACGTTGACCCGCTATTGTCAATGTCGTGACGTTCAATTATCAAAGCGATTACGCCCCATATTAAACGCGTCAATGCTTCCACTAAGAGTGATAAGCGATTCCGGTGTTACTTTTAAAAGTATTATAATGTAGATTACCAATGTCCTTATTGCCTCGGCAAATTTCACTCTCGGAGAACGATCTGGGAGGGGGTCATGGACATTGATTTTATGGGCTGAGGGGGTCACCACAGCAAGTGCCCAATGTCTTGGCTTCTCGATTTGAATCGGAATAAAAATTTTATCACAGTCCATCGCACTCAGGGCGCAATTTTTATTTATGATAAAACGCTGCAACTGCATCATGTTCTACTACGCGAAAAATAATTCGGCATAGTCTCTACTCTGTCCCGCCATGTTGGGGGGCGCATGTTGACCACTCTCTCTAATGTAATTCTCAAGATCTTTAAAATATGTGCTCATGCAGTTGAGTGCAACGGAGGTCATACGGAAAGTCTTCCTCTTATTCTTAATGTCTTCTCACTTATCGATGACCCTAAAATACGCGGTCATTATCTGCATATGAAAGTGTAAATATCAATATAGAATTAGGGAAGCGACGGGGTTGAATAGGGACTAATACTTGCTGGGTCTTCTATTTTCTGATTGGATCGCAAGCAGTGCATCAACTCAACTGTAATACGCTGGGACCCAACGGTTGAGATGAGAGTCTTAGGTTCAAATTAAAATATAAGTGGATCAGTCTCTAGCGCTTCGAAGTAATCGCGTTAGCGCTCACTCTACAAAGCGCTGACACTCTCACATAAAAGTGATGACGCTTCGACAACGACGCATTGACACTTCGAAAGGCATGTTAAAAGTTGTATGGTGGGAGTATATTTACTCGTTCCATCTATTGGGCAATTCCTAAATAACATTCATATAGGCTTGAGGCGGTGCATCAACGGCCAATAAAACCATCGCTTCCACTCTGGCCTTCTTTTTACTGGTTTGGGAGACCAGCTCTCCCTTTCTTTTAGAGTGAGTTTGCGAGGGAGGAATCGTGAGGCCTTTAGACCGCGTCCTCTCACTTCTCATGAAAGATAATGGGACTTGATCCTCCACTTCTTTATCTTCTCCCACAGAAGACCCCTCCTTGGTGCATGATTACGTAAGGGACTTCTCAGGTTGTTTGTAACAGCCCGAATTTCTGCACCCAAAAATCCGTGCCATCAGGATCATACTCTGGATGATCCCCAGGACAAATCACGAAGTGTCTGCTCGTATAGCGGAAACCAAGCAGACACTGTCCAGCAGTGGTAGATCGAGTTATCACAAGGCATTTAAAATAGAAGGAAGCAATAAAACAAACATGTATCTAAATATATAAAAATATACATTCCCAAAAAGGAACCAAGAAGAACCAATGGTGATGGACATCCATCACCCAAAACAATGGTTCCTAATAATGGTTCCAATAGAATATATAGTAATACTATAAAAGGAAGAAAATATCTACAGAAAGTAAATACAGAAGTGGCCACCAGGCGCACAATAATCCAAAGGTTTGCACAAAATCTCAAAAATAGCAGATCAGATACCTGCATTCTAAGGATAAAAGTCGTCCGCCTGGACATCAGTCTCCTCGTCCTCGGCCTCAGCCTCTGGATCAGGCTGGAAATCTGGGTCACTCTCAGTACCGGGAAGTACCGCTTCAGAACCTAAAAGTGATTTAGAAAGCAGGGTGAGCTACATCATAGCTCAATAGAAGAATTCCAACTAAATGAATTGAATATGCAGATCATGCTATCTCATAACAGAAATCAAATCAAACGACATAATCATGATCATGAATCAAATCAAATAATAGCTTTTAGACAAGAAATCAGATGTTATGCAAGTATATTATCAGAGAGCTTAAATTGTGTGTATTTAACTTAAGAAACTCCCGTGACTGTATAGCACGGCGTAAACAGGAATGTCCGCTAGGAAACCCCAACCAATCGTCCTGCACATGAACAATTGTGAAGGTGCAACAATGCCTCATCTATGAAGTGCAATTGCGTCGAGGAATACAAGCAGGTGCACCAGTGTGCTGTGCATCGGATATATACCGGCCGGTGGGGATCATCCGTTTAAATCATCAAATCACATACATATATACCTCACAGATCGATAGCGTAAATCGTATGCATTTCGTGGATACGAATCAGAAATGTAAATCAAAGATAGCAAGAATTTATGATATGCATACATGCTTGTTAAAAACAGAAATCAGGGCACAGATATAAAATAAACATGAAATCATACTCAAAAACAATTTAGGTTGGTTTTTCCCTACCTCAGGTCAGACCTCTTTCTAAGCAAATCCAACGCCGTTCTAAAGCAGTCCAAAAGTTCTTATCTACAGCCTTCACTCTTAGTCTACATCACACACATGATGATGTATAAAAATTGATCCTAATTATTAATAATATTGATGTATTTAAGTGTTTTCTCAAAACAGAGACCAAAATGGGTAATTTCGTGTTGACTCAAAACTTGACCCAACTTCCTACTTCATTTTGACCCAACTTCCTACTTCATTTTGACCCTCAAAACATTTGATTAAAGATTTGGCTAATTCATAAAAGAGTTATATCTCGTCGTACTCTTTCCAACGCATCAAGAATCGCGTCAATCGGAGTTCGGGACAAGGAGTTATGGCCAAAATACCGAAGCTATATCGATACTTCAGTCAAAACGTGCTAACTTAGAACTTAGCCAAACTTCCAGCTTAATTTTGATCATTAAAAAAATTTATTCATTAGTTAGTTAATTCATAAAAGTTGTATATTTAGTTGTCCTCTTTCCAATGCCGCATGAATTGCATCAATCGGAGTTCGGAGTAAAAAGTTATGACCAAAACACTAAAGCAGTGTCGGCACAGTCAAATTGATCGATCAACACATTATTTTGATCGATCAATCACCTATATTGATCGATCAATTTCACCATTGATCGATCAACCATCATATTGATCGATCAATTTCACCATTGATCGATCAATGCTGTCGGGAATGAACCTCCAGCAACCTAACTTGCTGTTTTTATCATTGTATATATAATTTGATCGATCAATCACTTATATTGATCGATCAATATAAAATTTGATCGATCAATCACCTATATTGATCGATCAATACAAAATTTGATCGATCAATCACCTATATTGATCGATCAACACCCAATTTGATCAATCAATCACCTACATTGATCGATCAAAACCTTCAGAAATGCACAGCCATAAGGTTTTGTCATTTTTGATCTATTTTCATCCAAATCTTCTACGATCTTCATCGTATCACACACAAATCCACACTAAACTAAAACAAGGATTTATTCTACTATCTCAACTATTAAAATCAAAGAAAAACTAACCTTTCTTCGATCGATTTCGCGCCTTTAAGGATCGTTGTCCAAAGGGGTTTCGAAACGAATCTTCCGAATTTCTACGGCGATTTCACCTTGATTGATCACCAGGAATTCAAGATGAAGTCGTCCATGATCCACGCATCGATCTTAACCTCTTTAACGCTTGGTTAGAGATCACGAGGTGGAGCGTTTCTTGAAAAACGGGCTTCTAAGGAAAAAGGGGTTTGAATGGCTTGTAGTTCCCGGATCTCTAACGGTTGAAATTTACCATCGGCGGACACTCAAGCGAGACCGTCGTCATGTGCTTTGCAAAGGTTGCGAAGATTGCGGCGCGGTTGCAATCGAAATCTCACGGTTTCTCATGAGGGTTCCATGGGGAAGAAGCTCTCTCTCTCTCTCTCTCTCTCTCTCTCTCTCTCTCTCTCTCTCTCTCTCTCTAGAACTCCCAAACTCTAAGGCTTGCAACCGGGTGAAGCTTCTTTGAGAAGCTTTGCCTTTTAATTAGCTAAAGGGTTTGGTTTCGGTGCGAAGCGATAACACTGCAAAAGTGTGTTAGGCTTATCCACTTGAAATAGAGTTTGGTTTCGGTGTTGAGCGGCACACGATGCGTCGGTGCACGGCTTTCACACTAAAGGCCCAAACACACATTTAAACCTTAATCCGTCCGTACAAGGTTATTCTAATATTATTTAAATATTTATTATTATATAAAAATCTATGATGACATCGATTTTCGTGTCGACCATACACTCGAGGTCAGTCGAGTTCGGGTCTGATTTTTCGGGTTATTACATTGTTCGTCATGAGACGCAATAGGCGATGGTGGTTGTGGAGGCAGAGATGGTGGTTGTCGTTGGGGTTTCTCTTTTGTAAGAGGTTGGGTGGACCATGCTGATGGTGGAGGCAGGACTTTCGATTAGGCAAGGGGTTCGATTTGGGAGGGAGTATGGGGTTTGGGAGGGGCGTGGAGTCTGAATGTGGTTGAGACTGGGGTTAGGGCTTCGGCTTCGGCTTGTGCTGAGACTTGGGCTGGGGTTTGGACTGGGGCTGGGGTTGGGCTGAGTCTTAGGGTAAGTCTTGGGAAAGGGTTTGGGCTGGGCCTTGGGCTAGGTCTTGGGCTAGGGTTTGGGCTGGGGATTAGGCTGGGCCTTGGGCTGGGGTATGGACTTTGACTTTGCCTTGGGCTTGGGCTTGGGATGGGGTTGGGCTGAGGCTTGGACTTGGACTTGGACTTGGACTTGGGCTTGGGCTTGGGCTTGAGATCGGGTTGTTGGTGGGGTTGGGGCTGAGGTTCGAGTAGAGGCAAACCTTTGGCATTGCAGGACATATGTGTGATTATCCCCAACAAGGCCCAACAAACTTTCCGACACACTGCGGGCCTGCAATATGAGAAGAATATCATGTCATGTTTAAAAAATAGTTAACATGTAGAAACGTTCGCACTTCATATCCGAAACGTCGACGCATCATAGAGAAGAGTCGTTGCCTCCTATAGAAAAGTCAATGCTAGATATGGAGGGGTCGGCGCTTCATAGAAAAGTGTCAATACAACATAGGGAAGCGTCATCCATTCATCATTGGATTTCTACAAGCTCAAAATTTATCCACTTGAAGAACCTTTACTTTCAGTTGCTGGTTCTCCTTTTCCAGCTGAAGAACCTTGACCTTCAGTTGTTGGTTCTCCTATTCTAGCGAAACAACCTTTACACGAAGGTCGTCGATTGACCTCTCACAGACTGTAATTCTTGAATCGACAGACTGCTTCCATTTTTCATCAATTTGCAATTTCGCGGACATACGGGATTTGGGTTCTTCTTCTTCCTCCTCTACCTCTTCCTCGTCTGACAAGCTAATAACATCAATATCCATTTTCTTCCTCCACACAGTAATGAGAGGGACCAGTTATCCTTCACCCGATTTCGCAGGTCTCTGTCCTGCTCTCAGTGCGGCTTTTATCACAGGGAGGGCGCTTCCATCGGGTGTGGCCTCCAGTTGCCGAATGTAGGCGACCTATAAGATGATAGATATTTCATATTATTTTTTATTGATTAAGAATTTAGGAATGCGCGACCACTTCATTAAGAAGTGATTGCGCTCATTATAGAGGCAGCATCGCTTCATTTAGTAGCGATTGCACTCGTATTAGAGGCGCCATCGCTTCATTTTGTAGCGATTGCGCTCCTATTAGAGGCACTATCACTTCATTTGAAAGAGTTTGCACTTTTACATTATAGCAATAGCACCTATATTTGGATGCAATATCACGTCGAATTTATCTTGTGCTCGAAATCCGTAATGTAGAAATGCCTCGTTTTATCATTTTCTTCCCATTTCAGCAGCCTTGGGAAGCTAACCATGTGTGGGGCGCACCTGTCGTTAATCTTGTACGCCCAGCAACCTTGTGTGGGGTGCACCTGCCGTTAATCTCGTATGCCCAGATCTGAGAAAAATAAAATAAATATTAGATGACTTTCATAATCATCAGCACATTGTAGAAAGTAAAATAGAACATTATCTGGGGAGATGACATTTACCTGCCGGACAATAGTGCAGCTGTAAATATTGTATTTCTTATATGCCTTTCCTTTCTCAGCTCTACCCCTCATCGTCTTCGCTTTCTCCACGAACCCTAGAAATTGATTATACGCGTGATGGCCCCATAGATATAAGTTGAAATTGGAGAGATCATCAACGAGGCCGATGTGAGAGTTGTCGAGGGTGTAATGTGAGTTTGGAAAGATGACGATGGCGAGGACGAACAACAGACAGAGTTTTAGAAAGTCGCCGTCAGCATCCTAGTCAACTCTCATAATCGTCGCTTCGATGTGTACCGTTTTAACCACTTGGAGGCCCCTGAAAAACCTATGTCTAATGGTCCGTTCTTTAGGAATCTCCAACCTCATAGGGTAAATGGCGAGGCCGGTCATTCGAAGATCAGTTATCAAGGCAAAATCAAGGACTCGAAATCTGATAATGCCAGAGTTGGCAGTCCCAAAATTTCAGACATTGCGATAGTTTCAGAGCTTGATGATTGCATTCAGGAGGTTGTTAATGCTTTTCACGCCCTTTAGAGCCACAAAGAATACACGGAAGACCGAATCATTAAGCATATTTTTCCTCCCCTCAAATGTCGCGTCATAAATGTCCCGACACTTTTCGATGGTGCACTTAGTTATTGGGGTATTAAAAACCATATTTAAAATATGTGACACAGAAAAAGGAGAAGTTTAGAGAAGAAGGTACTAATAATAAGAGATGTGTCGCTTTCATGTATAGGTGCAAGCGCCTCAAATATTGGAGCACCGACGCTCCAAAAGCTAGAGCGGGGAGGCGCCCCCGCCCATAAATGTTGGAGCACCGACGCATCATCTATGAAAGGAATAGCACTTCTATTTGGTATTTTTAAAGCGGAATAAAAATATAAGGACACTCACCTTGTTACTAGATGCAGGAAAATGGTTTCGTCGTTTTGATATTTCTTACGGCGCTCATAGAAGATGAAAATGTGGAGGTCAAAGGTGAAAAGTAATTTGTGAATTTGTAATTCACAAAATTATCACCTTAAATATTTTTCTCGAATGAGAATGATGGCCATTGCACACCACGATGTCAAGCATCGTAATCCTGTCCATCTCACCCGGCTCCTAATTTAATGTTTTGGCAATGGTAATAAATGAAATACGTTCAGGGGTTGCTTCACACAAAGGTGCAACGTGTCAAATTTTGGGGTGCATCGTATCATGTACAAAGCACTAATGCTTCCTTATTGTAGCGGATGCACTAACAGGAGATAGCGTCAGCGCTTCTTATCTGAGCGCTAGCGCTTCTCATGGGGAGCGAAGCTTCATGTGACAGAAGGGCCATTAATGTTCAATATTCGACTAATAAATGCTAAACATTCCGCCAATTAATGAACTCCCCTAAGGGGTGCCCGAAGGGGTCTCTCAAAGAGTTAATTCAAAAGGTAATGATTACCATTAAGAACCACGAAGCCATGCCCTGCTTCTCATTTAATGTTCCGACTATGGTAATCAATGAAGTAGGGTTGGACGCGCTACATGTAAGAAGGAAGTCGTCTTTCATTTCAGAATGGGAGCACAAACACTTCGGTTAGAAGCGTAAACGCTTCGGTTAGTAGCGTAAACACTTCGTTCGGAAGCGTTTTTGCTTCGTATCGAAGCGTAATTTCAAATTTTAATGACCACCATTGAAAATCACAATATCATGCGTCGCTTTTAATTAATGATACTACATCGGACATTCCGATAGCGCGTTGAATAGGAAGAGCAATCGCCTCCTTCATACAAACATAAGCGCTTTGAATCAGGTGGTCTTCTCTTATGTCTTTTGGAATATAATCATGATAAAATCACGATGTCAAGAATGGACTCCTAGCGCCTCGCCACATTTTTCCTTTCTGATTTTATTAGTGTCAGTGGTAACCATGGTTAAAGCATGGTGAAATTAGGAAAAAGAGGGACTGTCGCATCAGCGATAGAGGCGCTACGTGTCGAGCTCCTATCAATATGCACAGAGATATCTCTACACCTGAGAGTATATCCCCGGGCGTCTCTCTCTCTCTCTCTCTCTCTCTATATATATATATATGGCTTATAGCAAATTGTATGGGGCTAATATGAATGTCACTTGTTTATGTAATAGGTTAATATTTTTTACCCAACTTGATTCAACATTCCCGTAGTAGGTTGGGTTTGTAAAACCTGTCAGGTCTGACTCATTGGCTCCCCTAGTTTCCACCCATTCTTAGGTTGTGTTTGGATTCGAGGAAAATGACGAATTATAAAGGGTTGGACTCAAGAATCCTGCATTTTCCACCTTTTGGATGCAATTTTTCTTTGGAAAAAAATTCCCAACTTTTCCCTCATTTTATGAATCTGGAGTACCAGGATACCCTTCAAGATGTTGATTTTCCATTTTTTTTTATGGAAAAGCGTGGTTGGAGTGTCCCCTACCCTTTCATTAAAAGGAAAAAGAAGATTACAAAACATGAGAGTTACAGGACAAATCTTCTAAGGCGAGAAAATAAAGAGAAGAAGGAATATCATCAGGCATCCATCAAACAACAGTGCTAGTATTCACTCCATTCCGAGCTAAGAAATGCTCGCATTTATTTGAATCTCTATGAATATGGCCAAATTCAAAGCTCCCAACATTAGATGCATCTTGAGGGGATAAGAAACCCTCTCTTAGTAAGATTCTCAATGGTCATGAGTTTTCTTTGAACTGCCATCCAAGCCGACAAGCTATGTTTAGGTTTGTACTCCTTAAACCATATAAATTTGTGCCATAAAACCTTCGAGGCTTCCTCTCTCAAAAGAGAGATAGCCAATTTGTACGAGAAGATTCCACTAGAACTTGTGGCCCATATAATTTTATTTCCATGTGCCCCAAGGGAAGATCACTTCTACAACCCTCTTCCCAAGTAGCTGCCATTCTACGAGTAGAAGCATTAGGAAAAACCCATTTTCCATCTACAATGATCACTTGGACAAGAAATGGGTGACCCATTTTCCATCTACAATGATCACATGGACAAGAAATGTGTGACGTTAGGAGAAAGAATGGCTTTAATACCGTATAAAAATCTAACGGGCCTAATTCAGCCTCACATAATTGACTTGTAAGGTGAGGTTTGCCCAAGATATAAAGAGCCCAAGATGTGACGACCCGACTTTTCCAATCCCTCAGGTATAGGAAAGGCCGGTTCGCCAACCTATCGAATAAACGATAAGTCGGACAAACAGGACACATATCAGAGTAAAGCGCAATAAATATCCATAGCTAAAATAAATGCAGAAGCAATTAAAAGTAAAGAACCACCGATGATGGCCGACCATCATCGAAACATGGCTCATAATAGAAAATCAAAGTCAAGTATAAAACTATGATCCAACTAAAATGGGCCCACAAATTCAAGCCTAACTCTCACCACAAGTAAGAAAATCAGTAAGTTCTATACTGGGAAAAACTCCTCAGGAGGAACCTCGAGCTCTTCCTCAGGCACGTAGTCAGGATCAGTCTCACAGCCCTGAACAGCCATGTTAGTAACTGGACCTGTGACGTATAGTCGGAGTGAGCTAACCAACAAAGCTGAGTAGAAGAAAGACATCTACGACATTTTACTTTAACTAACATGGTTTCAAAACAAATACTAGAATATAGCATGTCAAACATATAAGCAGATAATAAACTGAATTTAGGTGCGAAAATCATATGTAAGATTTATTTCTAAATGTGTGAAAACAGTTTCAAGAACAGATGCAATATTGCAGTGTCTTAGTTTCTCTAACTTCTATATGCAAAGTTCAGTAATTCATGACTTAATCCTCAACTTAAAATACCTCCCGAGTAAACTATATATCGAGAGCAGGAATATAGCCGATGGGAACCCCTACCTACAATCGTTGTTCATGAACCCTTTTTCAGGATGCAACAAGCCCCTGCGTAATGAGGAAAACTTGTGCCAGGAAGTTATTCAGAAATTTTTTTGAGGGGTCGTTCAGGTCAATCATAAAACAAATGCAGATACCCATATAAATCAGATGCAAGTCTCTTATACATAGTTCAGGTTCTTGATTTCAGATTTTCAGAGCTTAAGCAGATTCAGGTTTCAGGATTCAGGTAGATTTAGATTTTCAGTCATTCATATCAATTTCGGTTTACAGATGTGATTTCAATGGCATATGCAAGTTCAAAGATTTTAATTCAAAATATCCATGCGAATTAAAATAAAATACTGTAAAGATGAGATTCTCCTACCAAAACTCGGAGTTACGCGAAGTCAAGCAAAGTCCTATTGATGGCCTCTCACCCTTAATCTATATCACAATATACATTCATGCATTAAGATTAACTCTAATCACTAATAATATAGACCTATTTAAGTGTTTCCTCAAAAACAAGTCAAAACAGGCAAGTTGCGCCAATCTTAGAATTTGATGTAACCTTCTCATATATTTGTGACCCTCAGGACGATTGATTCACGAGTTAGTCAAAACAGGAAAGTTGTAGAGTTTTCTGTTAGCTTTCTAACGCAAAATGAATCGTCTTAATCGGAGTTCGGGATAAAAAGTTATGACTAAACTATTAAGATAGTATCAAAGTTCAGCGATACCTCACTCGAGCGATGATAATAACTCGCTCGAGCGAGATCCTTCAGAAATTTCTCGCTCGAGCGATGACTTAAGCTCGCTTGAGCGAGGGCAGGGAACACCTTTTCGAGTATAAAACTTTTAAAGTCAAACTTTTGATGTATCCTCGCTCGAGCGATGATAATAGCTCGCTCGAGCGATCTACAGCGACGCGATTTCACTCGTTTTCACCCGAATCGAAACCCATACATCCCAAAGCAAAACCCATGGCTAACTAACGATTTTAATCAATAAATTTAATCAAGATGCACCTTTAATCTAAGGATTCCTTGATTAGAAACGAGTCACGCGAACAGGGCTTCGGAGAGAAACCGGCGGGTTTCCTCGACGATTCGCGCCGCGATTGATCCCACGAGTTCACAGAGACAACTCCAACACGTCTCCAATGATCTCAACCTCTCTCAAATGCCAACTACGAATCCAAGGTTGATTCAAGTTCTTTCTAAGGTTTAAGGATTTTCAACAAAGAGGGTTCTAGAGGAGGAGGTTTTCTAAACCGATCTCCTACGATGATTGAAGAAGAGAGAAGACGGAGTTTCGCGCGGTTGGGTAACTATCAAACGGCTACGGTTCTTCATGGCACTCACGTCTCTTCCTCTCTTAATAAAACCTAGTATAATACGGGAATGCAATTCCTTCTTATAATAGGATTGCTCTCAAAGTTAAGCACACACACACCTCTTGTGTATTATACACTTCTAATTTTAAAACTCAAGCCCGGTGTTAAGCGACCACACCGAGGTCGGTGCACAACTTTCGCACGAGGGTCCAAATGGGCTCTAAATCAGAATCTGTCCACACAATCACATCTAGATAAAAATCCAAAACAAATGGTGACGTCGGTCGTCGAGCCGAATACACACACGGGGTCAGTCTAACTCGGGTTCAAAATACGGGTCTTTACACAAAAAGAGTCTGCCCACAACGATGTAGGACAATAGCAACAGAAGCATTGTTCTCTCAAATGACTGAATGAAAGGTCCATCCCTGGTCCAAATGTCATGCCTAACAGATGTGCCATTCCCTATAACAAATTTAATTACATTCCAAGCAAGATCTCTTACTGACAGTATTCCCTTCAATGCCCGAGAGTGATTGCGTAATAGACAACAAGACCATATGTCACTCCGCTCAACATACTTAGCAAGAGCCCATCTTGCCCAAAGGGACATAGGATTACTGTTAAGCTTCCAAAGGAGACGAAGCATACTAGAATCATTCCAATGAGAAATTTTTGTGATGCCAAGTCCCCCTTCTCCTACTGGTTTACAAACTTTCTTCCATCTACCGGAGTGCATAAATTGGCCAAGAGAAGGCCCTTTCCCTAAAAAGTCACAAAGAATGGATTCAACTTTTTTAATAATTTTTTTAGGGAGGGAAAACGAGGATGTCCAATAAATTTGAAAGGAGTACAATACATATTTAATAAGCTCAAGTAGTACAAAAAAAAGGCAATCCTAAGTACTTGATTGGAAGAAGACCTTCACTGAAACCCATGATCTGCAGATGGCCAATTTATTAGAGCAATCTTCGCTAAAGAAACTCTTACTCTTGTTAGCATTGACATGAAGCCCTGATAACTTATAGAAAGAGTCAATGAACACTACGTGAAAAAGCCAAAAAAACCACTGCCCTAAACAACAGTAGTTTTTTTTCAAAAAATCACTGTCCTAAACAGTTGTAAAAAAAGCAGTGGTTTTTTTTACCACCATACAAGACAGTGGTTTATGAACTTCAACAACCACTGCTCTTAACCGTCATAAAAAAAATCATTGCTTTTGACAGTCGTTTTTTTATACAATTTTTTTTTTTTTTAAATATAATTTTTTTCTAAAAAAAATTTACGTCGACTATTTTTTATGTTTTTTTTAATGCAATTTTTTAATGCTTTTTTGAATGCAATTTTTTTATGCTTTTTGTAATGCAATTTTTTTAATTTTTTTTTAATGCTTTTTTTAATGCTTTAAAAAAAATTATATATAAAAAAAAATTCTAAATCTCATATTTAAACACATCCATTCAACTCAAATGCAAATCCTTCAATGACATTAATAAAAAAAATATATGCCCAATTCTTTTACTCAAATCAGCCAAACATTTAAACTCTACATGTCCAATCCTTTTATTCAAACCAAGAGAAGAAGAAAATAGAGTTAACAATCTAAGGACCCCATGGCCCATTTTCAAAATAAAAGAAAAAAAAAATTTAATTTGCTTTGACTCTCCTGCCAAATGTCCCCGTCCCCTAGTGATCCGTTTGAGGTGAGCTTCAAATCGGAAAGCTTCGCCTGAAATCAAAAGAACAATGAATCATTAAACTGAAAATATTATTTCAGAATCCCAACTAGCTTCAGAAATAAAAGTTAACCAATTCTAATAGGAATTGATCTATCTGCTAACTATTTTGAGATGGAATTTTTTAGCATGATATGCAACATTATTATACCATTTTAAACTATGGAAGATATAGGAAAGCAGATATTATTATACCATTTAAAACTACACTCACTATAATTCTCTAGCTCTTCTGAATGTTAGCAGCAAAAACATCACCATTGGACTTCAGTTTTTCTAAATTTCCATAAAGCCTGTGAAGGACCTTGTCAGGAGCCTCTTCCCCCAAATCAAACACATGAAAATAATAAAACATTTAAATTCAACACATGCATAATCATGACATACCTAAAGAAGTAAGAAGTCAGCTTTTGACAAGACTTACCTGCCAATACCCAAATATCTGTGTTTTATCATCACCGAATAAGTTAGTATTTACCTGAAAATTGAACAAATCAAAAGTATTCAATTATATTGGTGGTTGTCACTTATATTCAGCACAAAAGTCACATGTATTGGAGGTTGTCACAAAAGTCAAAAGTATTCAATTAATAACTTGGATTAATAAAAAATATAGGAGGAAGTCTAAAATGAGTGCTTCTATCTGTAAATGAGTACGAGTAGAGAAGACTCACAGTCCATCCAGCTTGTATATTGTTTATTGTAGCCCCCTCTCCGTTGGTGACCCATATTTTTATCTATTTTTTCTCTGCTCATTGTGGTTATGTACTTCAATTGATGATTTGGGTGGTCTTCCAATATACATAAATAGGACACTCAGCTTCTCGCTTCAGCAAGCGATGATGGTTCCGTGAAGATATGGGAGTTGGTGGCTGTACCCTGATACCTTTAACTTATAATTTTTTGGGTTTTTGTTTTTTTGGCCACTTATGATGGTATTACTTAGTGGAAAATAGAGTACTTCTATATCAGTTTACATAAAGAATAAAAATGTATCTGTATGCTACTTAGCTGACTATCTAGGTGTTTTGGCCATTTTATGTAGCATGTGGGCAATGGCTCATTTACAAATTAATTATTTTGAAGCATTACCTCATGCAACAAAGGCAATTAGAGAAGTTGGAGCTGCATGAGAAACCCATATGAGTTCAGCCTTGCAGGAAAGGCTACCTGGCTCTGCAAATGACAGTTTACGTCAAAAAATGAAGGAGACCCAATTCCTGACATCTTACTTCAGTTATAATAAATAAAACTTAACATCTTACTTGGCAATTTATGAGACTTGTACCTTAACCCCAAAATATATTTGCAATAAATTTCCTACATTCTCCCAATACATGAGCAACTATGGTTAGAGCCTGCATTCAATGGCCAACCATATCAATTCTGCAATAGATTCAATAAACACTATAAAACGACCTCACAGGTTCATCACCCCCACTAAATGATAAAGAATAGTAAAAGGAACACAACTCACATAATTACATAATGGCTGGCTTAGGATCAAGAGTCACATTTGTCAGTCACACCCTGTAACTTGCTTAAATTTGATCCACTAGACTATAAAACTTGGCATCTGGTGTACGATTTTAGAAATGTTAATAGAGAAGTGAGAAAGAAATACCATATAGAATTGCCTGCTATAGGCAATCTAGCCACCAAAGCTGCAAGTATTCTTAGTGATTCCTGCTAAGAAATAGCACAGACACAACCAAATGATAAAAGAGAATAAGATATATGACTAAAACCTCAATAATAAATGGGAAATAATATGCTCTTTTATGAATCAATCAAATAAGAACTGCTTTCATTACATCCAACTTTTTCTTTAACCAACATACATAAATAAAAGGATTTACAACAACCCAAGTCTTCAGTAAAAATTTGACAGTAAACAGTGAATGCCCTGATCTATAGTTGAAAGAATTTGACAGTTCATTAACTCATATTTTGCAACCTTTTTCATGCATATAAAGAGAACTTAAATGACATTTAGCAACAACAGCGAGGTATGAGATAAGATGTAGGAAGAGACCACCAACCCCTATATTGTCTCAGTATAGGCTGATACTAATTTGTATCATTCCAATACCGATACTGATACATACCAACCTGATACTTGTATCGGGGTGGAATTGGTTCTCAACAAAACCAATACATATCGCCAATACGTATCGGCATCGACTGAGTTTTGATACCATGTCCATAACCATGGTCTTACCAAGGTAAACCTGCCCCATCCAAACAGCCTCATAACATCTAATGGAGAAACACCAAGTTCATTATTTACAGTGGAGATGCATCACAACAACAACAAAGCTTGACAATTGAATAGAGAGATCTTCCATTTTTTCTAAAGCAGCATTAGCATTTTTACCCGTATTAAAAGCATAAAAAAATGTCTGGCTAATCATGCAATCAACAATGATAACATATAATATCTACAATGGAGATGCATAAAAAACCATAGAAATTCTCAAATCTCCACCAATGGAAACAGAATTAGCTGAATATTTGTCAATCAATTTTAAAATAGCATTAGATTTATATACTAAAATATTAACAATAAGATATAGGTTGGACATGTTAGAGACTGGGAACAAAAATTGCAATGGCTCCAACAACCCTTGCCCTAGCACAAGCAATAGATGGACGATGATATCCCAAGGCAGATGCAAATGCAATCACCTGTGCAGTGACCAAACTAATAAGAAAAAAAAAATTAAAATTAAAAAAAAAAGTAACTAAGAGGGCGACCTGAAAATCCAATGAACATACAAATATTTAGTGCTAAAATTAATTATAAAAAAAAAAAATTTAAAGAAAAAGATTTACAACATGGGTGTCGTACAAGAAAATCCTATCAATCCACTTAATAAAGATTTCCTTCTATTGTGCTACCTCCATTTAAAAGCAGATATTACTGATGCTATCCATGCCGCTAGTCAATTCATGGCTTATTCACAACAGCCTCAATTCATTTTTGTCTATTGGTTGCCCCATTTAATTTGGTCTTCCCCTTGGCATGGAGTTTTTATGTCATTAGCCTGATTCTTACTGCATATGCCGTGGCTTAGTTTCAATGGCAAGTCCTCTTACTGCCATATATATAGCATATTTTCGGTTCTTCTGCAATCCCGTTTTTTTTTATAAATAAAAATTTACTGAAGCAAAGGATAAAAGATAGCAGCCATGACGGCAAGGACTCCTCGAAGCTAAGCGACCTCAAAAAAGCTTGTAACAATAAAGTAAAATAGATGAATAAAGAACAAAAGAAAATTATAAAATAAAGACAAACATTACCAAGCTTGAAGGAGCAGAAAAAGAAAAGGTCAAAGTCTATTTATTTTCTTAGCCGTTTTAGAAGATGAATGTGGGCAGGAGGGTGGGTTGTTGTTGCCACTTTATTTGGACCAGCACTGTCTGAAGTTTCTTTAATATGCCGTATATTTATGCAACCTCCACGGGCCTAAATCTCGGTTAGAAGCCCAGCTACTTACGTTTGCTGAGTCCCATTCTGTACATGTAAGATTAACACTACAAAAAGAAAAAGTTTAGATGACAAGCACGGATAATTTTGCTAATTAACTCAATGGCGTGGTGGTTAGTCTATTGTAATGGCCTACTTGCTTAGCCAAGCATCCAAATATTTCAAGTTAGTGATCATTGGAGAGACAACTTTATCATTTCACTCCGTCTAAAAGGACTACTTCACTCTCCATCTATGATAAACATATATAGATAAATCCAATGTTACTAAGTACTTAAACACTAAAATCCAGAATGGATCATCCAATGCAAAATATTATCATATCAATGTTACCATTACACACTTCTAGAGGCATGCTCAAATATCCAATGCATACATGCAACCCTTATCTGAACAACCCATCTGTCATCATAAATTCTAACAAAAAAAAATCATTGTATTTGTTTGGGACTATAAACCAAACATGTAATAAGCATTTCAAGAATCTCATTTCAACCATTGAATAAATCAATAAGTTCAAAGTCACAACTAAGAAAAGGTGAACACACCGTTGTTCACCTTTTGGGGCAAAGAGCATCTCTTTCACTTTTTAGCTCCGGCAGAGAACTACTTTTACATTTGGTAACACAGCTCCTTGCCTCATTTGCTCTGACAGGGGGCTGTTTTAAGTGATAAAACTGTTTTATCTCAAAGCAGATTTTATCTACTCTAACAAAGAGCAGGCAAAGAGCTGCTTCTGCTCTTATAAGAGGTAACCCAAACACTTAGTGTAATGGGTTGGCTATTAAGAGTCCAAAAAAGGTAATCCTTTGGAGTCCTAAAAAGGAAAGAGTCCTGGTGAGTTAATTTTGGTGCTCGAGGATTACATTCTCGAGAGTCTTTGCCAAATCTTTTTATTTATTTTCATTAGCTTTTGAGAGTCTTAAAGGTCCTAGTTTAATTAGACGTCTAGTTATAGAAAGTAGAGTCTAATTTTTCCTTCTCCATATAGTGAGAATTTTTCTTCTTGCGTTTTCTTTTGAGGAACATATCTGAAAATTTTGAGCGAGGCTTCCTGTGAGTGTGACAGCCCAGATTTCCTGACCTGAAAATTCGTGCCATCAGGATCATACACTGGATGATCCCCGGGACAAATCATAAAGTATCTGCTCGTATAGTGGAAACCAAGCAGACACTGTCCAGCAGTGTTAGGTCGAGCCATCTAATCAGACATTTAATATAAAGAACACAATAAATAAAACATGTAATTCTATTTACTAAAAGAATATACATTCCCAAAAAAAAACCAAGAAGAACCATTGGTGATGGACATCCATCACCCAAACAATGGTTCTTGATAGTGGTTCCAATAGAATGTATAAAAACATGAAAATACAATATCTATAGTAATATATACATACTGACAGTGGCCACCAGGCACACAATAATCCGGAATATAAAAATACAAAATGTCGGACTCAAATACCCAGGCTACGGGTAGAACTCGTCCTCCTGAATGTCCGTCTCCTCCTCCTCGGCCTCCGGGTCAGCCGGCAATCGGGATCGCCTCTGCGCCGGAGCTACTCGTAACCTAAAAGTGATTTAGAAAACAGGGTGAGCTACATCATAGCTCAATAGAAGAATTCCAACTAAACGAATTGAATATGCAGATCATGCTATCTCAAAACAGAAATCAAATCAGAAACATACAATCATGACGAATCAAATCAAATACTGAGCTTTTAGACAAGAAATCAGATGTTATGCAAGTATATGATCCGAGAACTTAAATTGTATATTTTTAATTTAAGAAACTCCCGTGACTATATAGCACGGAGTAAACAGGAATATTCCGATAGGAAACCCCAACCAATCATCGTTCACATGAACAATTTTGAATTGCAACAATGCCTCATCTATGGAGTGCAATTGTGCCGAGGGATTACAAGCAGATGCACAAGTGTGCCAGGCATCGGATATACCGCTGGGTCGGTGGGGATCATCTGGTTAAATCATCAAATTACATGCACACATAGACCTCACAAATCAGATAGTATAATTCAGGAGCAGGTTTCAGAATACAGAATCAGAAGGCAAGAATCAGATATGCGAATATGCTTGTTAAAAACCGAAATCAGGGTGCAGATATGAAATAAACATGAAATCATACTCAAAACAGTTTAGGTTGGTTTTCCCCTACCTCAGGTCAGACCTATTCTAAGCAAATCCAAAGCTTTTCAAGGTGTCATGGTCTGATCCTAGACCATAAATATAGTACTTTAAGTGTCAGACCTATTCTAACCCCATTGATCGATCAATACCCTCTTAGCTTTCATCCAGGAACATAGTCAATTGATCGATCAATAGCCCTTATTGATCGATCACTACTCATCATTGATCGATCAATACACTTATTGATCGATCAATAACCTCTTCCCTCTTCACTTCTAACACAGCTAAAATTGATCGATCACCACTTTGGTTGATCGATCAATGCCTCCTGTTGATCGATCAATAGCCCTTTTGATCGATCAATAACCTAGATTCAAAATTTTCCACCTTCTGTTCACATTTAATATTTATACAGATTGATCGATCAATGCCTTCATTGATCGATCAATACACTCCAATGATCGATCAATACCTTTGTTGATCGATCACCAACTGTCATTGATCGATCACTCTCTTGTTGATCGATCAATACCCAGGATTGATCGATCAATGCCTAAATTGATCGATCAATGCTCTTCGAGCACTGAACTTCCAAAATTTCAGGGCTTCTATTCACTTTTTTCTCCTATACTGATTGATCGATCAATGGTCTTCATTGATCGATCACCACCTGTCATTGATCGATCAATACCTTTGTTGATCGATCAATAATGACAGAACTCCTGTCATTAATGGAGGTCATCTCCAACCCTATTTCAAACCCATTTTCATTAATGGTTACCAACCACCATTAACACACCATTAATACACCGATATGGGCCTCTCATTTGCCCCTATTTAAATACACAGACTCACCTTTATTTAGGCCCTATCGGGGTTTCGGCAATTCGATTCGGACGAGGGTGTCGGATCCGGAACTTGGGCCGTATCTCCGTGGTGACTCCGATACGTAATGTCTCGACTTCGATTCAGCACACGGAGGTTTCACACGCACATAGATTGTACCTGAGTTCGTTTCATTGAACTCACTTCACCTCATCTCATTCTGACTCTCGATCTCCGTAGTTCTAACCCTATTTCCTCACAAAAATACTTCCAATCTCACCTAGCCACAGATCTCTTTACTCAAGAATCAGAGGAAGAAGAAGAAAGGAGATCTCCCCAGGTCTCTTCATTCCTTTATAAGCTACCAACTGAAATATCCTTGATATTTTAGTTTTCCCTAATTTAGGCTTCGGTGTGAAACACAAACACAGTCGATGTGGCGTAGCAAGCCGTCTCAACGTCTTACTTGACTCGAATTTAAGTGAGAATTCATACGTGAATTCACCTAATTACAGGCCAATATTATTTCTAACAATATCATTTACTAAATTTTAAATTCGTCTCGATTTCTGTACCGGGCACGTACATCAATACAGTCAGGTTCTTGTTCAGAATTTTTGGGCTATTAAAGTGAGACTTCTGAGTCTCAAATGTGAAATATTTGCGGGTTTTAATCCTTTGAATCTCTGTTGGATAATAGTCTTCTTAGACTTTTAATGTTGTGGAGGCAATATCAGATATTTGGCTGCTTTTTTCATGTAGTACCATCAGTTTTAAAGTAAGTTTTCATCCACTTAGCCTGATTTTACAGCATCGTGGGCTGCTGTCTTCGTTAGATCCGAAGCCTATTGGGTGCATCTTCATGGCTCTCCACTAACATAAAAGGAAGTTCAGTGCTATGATTCAGCATCTAGGCAAGTTTTTGTTACAATGGATGTCACATTTTCTGAGTCTACTGCATACTCTCCTTCCCAATGTGGTGCCCTCTTCTAGGGGAGAGCTCAAAGGAAGAGAGCAATAATGTGTTGCCTTATCAAGGAAATGATAATGATGTTAGTGTTGAGATGGGAGAGGAAGTAGAACAAGGAGAAATGACCACTGAAGAATGAGTGTTTTTGCAAGATTGGAAAATGGGAAAACGTTTAAAAGAATGAAGATACAGGAGCCTCTTCAAGAGACTCTCCCGCAAACCACAAATCAAGATCCTTCTCCTAAGACAGTTTCACAAAGTTCTGGCCTAAATACTCATTTCTTTGTGCAAAGCTCTCGGGTCTTGTACTCGTCATCTTGTCAGTAATTATATGTAATATCAATCTCTCTCAGCATCATATTTATATTTTGTTTTTTAATTCGACTTTGTTTCTATCCCTACTAATGTATTTTATGCCATGTTTCGACCTCAGTGGAAGGAAAACATAATGTGGGAAATGCACGCTTTGGAACAGAATAATACTTGGGATGTTGTAGAGCTCCCTGAAAGTAAGAAGATTGTCGATAGTATATGGGTTTACACTACATAGACCAGATGGCTCGCTTAAAATGTATAAGGACAGATCGGTAGCCAAGGGGTTAACAATAGACATATGGAATTGACTATCAGGATACATTTGAACCTGTAGCTAAGTCGAATACAATTTGGATGCTTCTCTCTAACCACATACAAAGATAAGCCAATATACTCGTTGGATGAAAAAAAAAGTGCTTCCTAACTTGGCAATTTGAAAGAAGTTCTCATAGTGCTTCTACTTGGTGTCTACAAACTAAAAACTTGCCCAACTCCTTCAACAAAGTAGCAATTTAGGTATACTCGATGATCGTTAGGGCATTGACTTATACTTATTATTCAACTTCTCAAAATGTTTGAAAATTTAAACTAATAATGGTTCTTTGACAACCTCAATCACTGTATAAAATGCTCCGATTTCTTGACAAGCAAATTTCCAGAATCCAAAAGCATGTTACCTGCGTACTTTAAATAAGTAAAAAACCCACCTAAAGATCGAAATTGAGCAAGCATAGTCCACCATCCCACTACCATATAATTTCATAGTAGTGCTACTTGGAGTGTCGCTCCCTCTCACATCCCACACCTGAGCTCCATAAACATGTTTCTACTTTTTCTACTGCCCTTGCTTCCCATCATTCTAGTGACTAAGCGTTATCCCAAGAATATGCAAGTGGGTGCCAAGGCAACCATTCTTCTTATAAAAGATATTAAGAAATTATATAACTCTCCAACAACGAAGCATCAAAATCCAGATGCCCATTATGAGGAATTCTAAGTCAACCTCCAACCAAATAAAACATGATCATCTACAAAAGACAGAATGAAGTCCTAAAATATGATGCAAAAGGTTATCTTGCTACACACATTCAATGGAACACAAGGATCAGTGATAACAATAACTCCACGTCATCACATTTCTGCATAGATGAAAATTCATGTCATTCAGCATCAAATAAACTAGAACAGAATTTAGAATTTAATTCCAAGTAATTTCACTTTCAGAAGAAAGAAAAAAGGTCATGCGAGGGTTAATGATGTCAACATGATCTAGAGGTGAGATTTCTCTCTTGAGAACTCATGTTTCGAAATAAGTAGGTTCTTTAAGTAATTTAAAGATGGCTTAAAATTTCACTTTCAATCAATATTTAGCCTCGTGGCAGTATGTGTAATATCCTTTATTTCTTAGGATTAATATACCTGCTAAACGTGTATACCGAACACCTTAGATGTACCTAAAAATTTGCAGTATACTAGTATGACAGAAGCAGAATTGGTATTTTCAAAATTACCAAGAGTAGAAATATATTTCTACCATAAGAACAAATTGGATATTTTTAAAATTGATAAGGGTCAAATTATACTAGTTTCTGTTATATTGTTAGTTTAACTTGTAAGAGTATTTTATTAATGAAATGAAAGTTAATTTTAGTTTTAAAATTTTAGTTATTTACTTTGCTTACTATTACCCTTTATTCCTTCCCCAATCCTGTTGTCATGTCCTTACAATATTACAGAAGTCGCAACCCGAAATATGCATAGGTATTTTGGGGCATGATAGCTTGGTATCATAACATGTTTTTGGCAACCGTCAGTATAACACATGACGATTGGGTTAGGATTGCAGCTGGAGACGTTAGGATCTTAAAACCCTGAAGACACTACGTGAGGTATGAATGTATGATGAAATGACTAGAAATTTTTGAGACTCAAGGAAATCAAAATGCTGAAAAGCTTTTTGAGACTCAAGGAATAATAATGCCGAAAGGCGGTACATCTTTGACAACTTCCAACATAATTAAAAGGCAATACTATTATTATATGGGAAAGGGCTCTGCTCTGAAAGCACTGCTTACAAAGTTTGATATCAGTGAATCTAAGATTCTTTCACCAAACAGTGCCAGTAACTAACGGAGGCTGTCTCTCATATCTAACACACAATTTGATTGCAAAAACTGATGGTATTAGATTCAGTTATACCTTAGCAAAGTCGATTCGACCTGAAGAACATTGTTCTGAAACAAAAATATGAATCAAAAGCGAGATCACAAAGAGCATCTACAGTGAAAGAGATGCTTAGAAAGAGTATCATTAGGCATGTACTCGGCTACCAAAAGCCGTTCATCCCCTTCGGCACAGCAACCTATGAGATTCACCAGTCTCCTATGCCGAACTTTTCTAACCCCATCCGCCTCCTCCTGAAATCATCAATAAATAAAATTAAATAAAAAAGAAACCAGAACCGCCTGTCTCAGGCACAAAAACATATTACACTAAAATGCAAAAAATAAATAAATATAATAAAATTCAAAAAAAACAAAAGAAAACAAAACTAACAGTAACTACTTGAAATAGTGAAACATATTATTACACTAAAATGCAAAAATAATAGATAAAATAAATAACCAAATCTCACAATGAACTGCTGAGAATCAGGCCACGACTGTTTCGAAAACCATTTGACGGCAACTAATCTATTGTTCTCCAACTTTCCTCTGTAAACAACATTGGGAGCTTTCTCTTCACTCTCCGACACAATGAAATAGGAGCTGAAACCCTTCGTCGCCGTTCGAAGCTCAGCTAGATCGTATTCTTTAAATGCCGGTACTTTATCCTGCTCAGCTGGATCTGCATCAGCTTCAAAATTATAACCAAAAAAAAAAATCAAATCTAAAATCATAATCTAAAAACCAATACATATATCATAGATCAAAAAATGTAGATCAAAGCCTCGCCGTAACGATTCTTCTTCAGAGACTCAACATTGTCGGTCTTCAATCGTAAATGCATATAATTTGACACAAAATGCGAAACCCTAGAACGAATAGGAACCCGATATTTCCAAAGCTTTGATTCAAAATCTAGGGTTGATCGAGAGAGAGGTTAGGGTTTGTCAAGATCTCAAGAGAGAGGCTACGATTTGTCGATCGAGAGAGAGAGAGAGGTTAGGGTTAGTCGAGATCAAGCGAGAGAGAGAGAGAGAGAGAGAGGCTAGGGTTTCGATGGGAAGAAGATGGGTTGAGAGAGGCATGCGAAATGAGAGGGCGGGGCATGCTAAGTGATATAAACTGAAATGAGAGGGGGGTGGTTGGGCCCGACGATATGGCACGTGAGCACTTAAGCTTACATAACCAAGGTCAAAAGAAGGTGGCGATATGAGGTCACCTCGCCGAATGCCACAATTGCTCTAAAAAATTCTTCAGGTGCCCATTTATAAGAACAACAAAAGAGACCGTCGAGATGCACTCCCAAATCCAAGTCTGCCAAGTTGATGTAGAACATCTATGATTATTCCCAACAGACTATCATAAACTTTTCTAAGATTAATTATATTTTGGCAACAAAAGACTGCTCTTCTTTAGATACGAAGCGACTAACCAATTCATGGGCCAACAGAATGTTGTCCGAAATAACTCTCCCCTTAATAAAAGGGGATTGATTTTGAGACAAATGGGAAGGAAGGACCAAGAAAATTCTATTTGACAAAATTTTAGTGATGACTTTATAAAGGAAATTACATAAAGAGATCAGTCTATACTAGTCAAAAGTATTAGCACCTGATTCTATATCATGACGTCTCCTCCAATATCCCAATGCTTGGTGAAGAATTCAACACAATGCCCATCTAGTCCCGGCGCTTTATTATTTGGAGAATTGAAAATGGCTTCTTTGATCTCCTCCATGGAAACAGGCCTTGAGAGATTAGCTGCTTGATCCCCCCTCAACTTCTTTTGAATGGCATTACCTCTCTATAGTAAGAAGCCTCATTAGAAAATACTTTTTTTAAATACACTGTGACAGCCTTAGAGATCTGATCATGGTCTCTTATAATCGTCCCATCTTCATCTTTTATCATGTGAATTGTAACAACCCTGAAATCTAGAACACAAACCTAACTGTTTCGATCTACGTGCCCGGCACGAAAATCGAGACCGATTTAAATTTTAAGAATTAATATTAGTTGAGATAAGGTTACACCTTGGTTAGATGAGTTCACAGGTGTATTTTCGTTTAAGTCTGAGTTGTGTAAAGGGTCAACGTAGCACTTTGCGTCGTAGCGACCGTGTTCGTGCTCCACACCGGAACAAAAATAAGGGGAAAACAGAAATATCTGTTTTCTTAGCTTATAAGAGAAGGAAGGGAGACCTAGAGGGAGTTCTTCTTCTTCTTCTCCCTCTTTCCCTTGCTTTAGAATCTGAGAAGTTTGTAGCTAGGGTTGGTCTGTGAGAGAGTTCTTTGAGAAAATAGGGTTAGCGGTGCCTGAGGGTACTACATTGTTCGAGATAGAGGATGGAGAGATGAACTAGGACACTCCACACTAGTTTAAGAGTGTGTACGGTCTTGAAGATTGAAGGGGAGAACTGGGCATCGACTCATCCGAGCCGTAGCGACGATAAACTCCGAAAGCTAGATCCGAAACCCTCATTCGAGTCGATTTGCCGAAACCCCGTGAGGGCCCTAACAAAGGTGAGTTTATGTGTTTAAATAGGGGCAAATGAGATGCCCAGGTATGGGCATTGATGTCAGGTTGATGGTTGTTGAGAACCATTAAGGAAAAAAGGGTTGAAATAGGGTTGGAGATGAACTCCATTAATGGCAGAGTTTCTGTCATTATTGATCGATCAACACAAGTGGTGATCGATCAATAGGTTAATCAATGAAGACCATTGAACGATCAATCTGTATAGGACAGAATGGGAGAACAGTGGACCCAAAATGTGAGAAGTTCAATGCCCGAAGGGCATTGATCGATCAATGAGGGCATTGATCGATCAATGAGAGCATTGATCGATCAATAATAGTGATGATCGATCAATGACATTTGGTGATCGATCAACATAGGCATTGATCGATCACTGTAGGGTGTTGATCGATCAATGAGGGCATTGATCGATCAATCTGTATAAAAAGTTAATGAGAACAGAAGGTGTGAATTTTTGAGATGAGATTGGTGATCGATCAATGAGTGTATTGATCGATCAATGATGATAGGTGATCGATCAATAAGGTGTATTGATCGATCAACTGACTTGTTGTGGAAAGAGAACTGAAAGGGTGGTGATCGATCAGTGAGAAGTATTGATCGATCAACCAGGAGTATTGATCGATCAACAGGAGTGGTGATCGATCAATCACCCCTGTTTTGGTTTTGTGAATTAAACACCATCGGACATTGTGCCGATTAGCTTTCTGACATCCCTAACATTTAAAGTACTATGTTTATGGTCTAGGAATTTAAACCCTGACGCCTTGAAAGGGCTTTGGATTTGCTTAGAAGATAAATTGACCTGAGGTAGGGGAAAACCAACCTAAACTGCTTTTGAGTATGATTTCATGCTTATTTTATATTTGTGCCCTGATTTCTGTTTTTAACAAGCATGTATGCATATCATAAATTCCTGCTATTTTTTATTTCTGTCTCCTGATTCGCATTCTGAAGACTTGCTCCTGATTCTGTTATCTGATCCGTGAGGTATATATGTATGTGATTTGATGATTTAAACCAGATGATCCCCACCGACCCGGCGGCATATCCGATGCCTGACACACTTGTGCACCTGCTTGTAATCCTCGGCGCAATTGCACTCCATAGATGAGGCATTGTCGCACTTTCAAAATTGTTCATGTGAACGACGATTGGTTGGGGTTTCCTATCGGACATTCCTGTTTACTCCGTGCTATATAGTCACGGGAGTTTCTTAAGTTAAATATACACAATTTAAGCTCTCTGATAATATACTTGCATAACATCTGATTTCTTGTCTAAAAGCTCAGTATTTGATTTGATTCGTCATGATTGTACGTTTCCGATTTGATTTCTGTTATGAGATAGCATGATCTGCATATTCAATTCATTTAGTTGAAATTCTTCTATTGAGCTATGATGTAGCTCACCCTGTGTTCTAAATTAATTTTAGGTTCTGAGGTCGCGCTCCGGCATGTAGAGAGGACCTGCATCACTGACTGACCTGAGGCCGAGGAAGACGAGGAGAAGACGCTCAAAGTGACGAGTTCTTTTGTTTATTTTTGGGATTACTGTGTGCCTGGTGGCCACTTTTATGTACAGTTTTGTAGGATCATTACTGTGTTATTTATGCATTCTATTCGGAACCACTATCGGGAACCATTGTTTGGGTGATGGATGTCCATCACCAATGGTTCTTCTTGGTTCCTTTTTGAGAATGCATTTTCATTGAAAATATAGAGTTTATTGTTTTATAATTATTGTTCTTTATGATTAAATATGTTGAAAAATGACTGACTCGATCTACCACTGCTGGGTGGTGTCTGCTTGGCTTCCGCGACACTTATGATTTGTCCCGGATCATCCAGTATGATCCTAATGGCACGGATTTCGGGTGCGTAAATTCAATTATACTGGTATCAGAGCCTAGACGTTAGGTTGAACTACGGGTTCAGGTTGGATTGTTTTCACAATCTATGTACTGATCAATGTTGTTGTTTTCACAATGACAGACCAGTATGGGCCCTAAGTTCAGAGGAGGGCACAGCAGAGGTAGAACAGGTCAGAGAGAGATTCCTCTGAGGGATGTGCCCGAGGTCATAGGCACGTCGAGGGGCTTGGAGTTCCTCTCACATGCAAATGCGGTTCCATTGGGACCCAGAGGAGGTAGAAGGAGAAGTGAAGAGAGGATGGAGCAGGTGTTGGAAGCATTAGCTACCAACGTCGCTCAGCAGACAGCTGCTTTAGCTCAACAGGCAGCTAGACCACCCCATCAGCCTGGTGGATTTGCGGAGTTTAGGAGAATGAGACCTCCTAACTTCTCAGGTCAAACGGATCCCATTGAGGCAGAAGGGTGGATAGAAGAGATGGAGAAGCTCTTTGAAGTATTACAGTGCAGTGACGTAGAGAAAGTGCGTTGGGCCACTTTCAAACTGGATGGTGACGCCGGACCTTGGTGGAAGTCGGTGTCACAAAATAGACAGAGAGAATTTCCTCACACTCCTTGGACGTGGGAGGAGTTTACGGAGGTGTTTTATCACAAATACTTCCCGAAAATTGTGAGGCATCAATGGGAAGTGAAATTCATAGAGTTGAAGCAAGGCGCCATGTCAGTAAGGGACTATGGAGCGGAGTTTGATAGGTTGGCTAGATTTGCACCTCAACATGTAGCCACGGAGTTGATGAGAGCAAGGAAATTCCAACTTGGCCTGAGACAAAATTTGCAAAAAGACGTCGCCATGTGGGAAATGGAGACTTATGAGGGAGTCATGGCCAAGGCTCTTATAGCTGAGGAGGAGAACCAGAAACAATTCTCTTGGAGGGACAAGCAGGCAAGAGAGAGGCCATTCCAAGGGCAATCTCAGGATACAGAGCAGAACAAGAGGGCTAGATTTTCCAGACCTCCGAGACACCCTACGCACTCTCGACCGGCGATTTCTTCAGGACCGAGTTCATATCAGAGAGCAGCAGCGCCTACATCTTCAAGATCATTTCGACCAGCTGGATCATCTGGTAGCAGGGCCTCAGTAACTCAGGGACCTTTAAGAGTCTCGTCCTTCACTCCGGCCGCGATATGTGCAAAGTGTGGGAAACCACACAAGACAGAGGACTACAGGAGAGAGACAGGGGCATGCTTTAGGTGTGGCAAGATGGGTCACTTGGTGAGGAATTGCCCTGAGGAGAGCAAAGAGCGGTCATGATCGGTATCTACCCAAAGATCAGTTCGACCAGTGGTTCACGGCCGAGCTTATGCCGTCACCGCCACCGATGCTCTGACATCAAACGACGTCATTCAAGGTATGATTAGAATTCAAGAGATATGGTGTTGTTTAATATGATAAATTGGAAAGATTGAAAATATAAAATTTAGTTGATTGATTTTGATTATAATAATACACATAAACCTACATATCTAAAAGTTTGAAGTAATGTTGAAATTGGTGTATAGGTGAGCTGAAACTGTATAGGAGTTGCGATATTTGCTTCCATAGAGCACGAGCCCTGATAGACCCAGGCTCCACGCATTCTTTCGTACGGCCTCAATTTACGAAGGAATTGAGTGCCACTCCAGAACAACTAGATTTTATCCTGACAGTGTCAATTCCCACGGGTAGTGCAGTGAATGCACTCACCGTGTGTAAATCAGTGGTAGTGGTAGTAGATGATCATGAGACGCGGGCAGACTTGATTCTGTTAGATATGAAAGGATTTGGTATCATTTTGGGAATGGACTGGCTATCTGCTTACCACGCGAGTGTGGATTGTCTTCGGAAGATGGTAGTTTTCCGCCCTCCAAAGGAGCGATCCTTTAGATTCTTCAGAGTGAAGTCTAAGGTAGCTCCGTTGATATCCGCTATTCGGGCGGAGAGGATGATGAAGAGTGGATGCAGTGGATATATAGCCTTCCTACAAGAACAACGGGAGAAGACAAATGTGATATCCGATGTTCACGTTGCATGGGAGTATTCCGATGTATTCCCTGAGGAATTGCCAGGACTACCGCCAGTTCGGGAGATTGAATTTGCAATCAATTTGGTTCCAGGCACTGAACCAGTATCTAAAGCTCCGTATCGGATGGCCCCAACAGAATTGCAAGAGTTGAAAGAGCAACTACAAGAACTGCTTGACAAAGGGTTTATTCGACCGAGTGTGTCCCCTTGGGGAGCACCAGTATTGTTTGTCAGAAAGAAGGATGGTTCGATGCGTCTATGCATTGACTATCGGCAGTTGAATAAGTTGACGATTAAGAATCGTTACCCGCTTCCTAGGATCGATGATCTGTTTGATCAACTGCAAGGAGCGAGGTTCTTTACGAAGATAGACTTGAGATCGGGTTACCATCAATTACGAGTCAAGGCCGAAGATGTGGAGAAGACGGCGTTCAGAACCAGGTATGGACACTATGAATTCTTAGTTATGCCATTTGGATTGACGAATGCACCCGCATCGTTTATGGACCTGATGAATCGTATATTTAAACCACACTTGGACAAGTCAGTGGTTGTTTTTGTGGACGACATCCTTGTCTATTCTAAGACGAAGGAGGAACATGAAGAGCATCTACGTGTAGTCTTGCAGACCCTCAGAGAACATAAATTATACGCAAAGCTCAGTAAGTGTGAATTTTGGTTGAACCAGGTGAGTTTCCTGGGCCATATTGTCTCCGACAAGGGTATAACCGTAGACCCGACAAAGATTGAAGCTGTTGTGAAATGGGAACAACCTAAGATAGTGACAGAGGTCCGTAGTTTCCTTGGTTTGGCAGGATACTACAGGCGATTCGTAGAGGGTTTCTCTAAGCTATCAAGTCCGCTTACTCAGCTCACTAAGAAAAATGCAAAATTTGATTGGACTGAACAATGCGAGAAGAGTTTTCAGGAATTGAAGACGCGTCTGACTACAGCTCCAGTGCTAACTATACCTTCTGGGAGAGGAGGATTGGCTATCTACAGTGATGCATCGTATAGTGGTTTGGGTTGTGTTCTCAACCAACATAAGAAGGTTATCGCATATGGCTCTAGACAACTTAAGGAACATGAGAAAAACTACCCGACTCACGATCTGGAATTGGCAGCAGTGATATTTGCTTTGAAGATTTAGAGGCACTACTTATACGGCGAAACGTTCGATATCTACACCGACCACAAAAGCCTTAAATATTTGTTTACCCAAAAGGATTTGAATATGAGACAACGCAGATGGATGGAGTTCTTGAAGGACTACGATTGTTCCATCCGGTATCACCACAGGAAGGCCAATGTTGTGGCGAGATGCTTTGGCGAAAGTCTTATTTCGGTTGGCACATCTTATCACCCAGTACAAAGGTGGCATCTACTTGAGGACTCGGCCTTATGTGATACGATTGATGTTAGAGGTTCAGGACACTAATGGCTACCATCGTGATACGCCCCACATTGTTTGACAATGTACGTAAGCTCCAGATGATTGACGGCGAGCTTATGGCGATTAGAAGGGATGTGATCAACGGGATCAGACCTGATTTTACCATCAAGGATGATGGCACATTGCTATTTCGAGATCGGATATGCATACCGGATACAAAGGACCTAAAAGACACAATTTTGGAGGAAGCGCATAAGTCTACATATGCTATACATCCGCGGAGTACCAAGATGTACCAAGATCTCAAGCGAAGTTTTTGGTGGAGAGGATTAAAGAAGGATGTGGTGGATTATGTTTCTAGGTGTTTGAGTGCGGCGGTGAAAGTGGACCATCAGAATCCAGCGGGTTTGTTGCAACCATTACCAGTGCCAGAGTGGAAATGGGAGGCCATTTCTATGGACTTTATATTAGGATTGCCGAGCACATTGAGAAAGAATAATGCCATTTGGGTTATTGTAGACAGACTGACGAAATCTGCACATTTTCTACCGTATCGGACTACATTTACAGCAAATAAACTAGCCGAGCTATACATGAAGGAAATAGTTCGATTACATGGCATACCGGTCAGCATCGTGTGTGATAGAGATCCACTATATACATCGCAATTTTGGCGACGATTCCAGGAAGGCATGGGTACTAAATTGGAATTCAGCTCAGCATTTCATCCTCAGACAGATGGGCAGACCGAGAGAGTGAACCAAATCATAGAGGATATGTTGCGTGCGTGTATGTTGGACTTTCATGGTTTATGGGATCAACACTTACCTCTGATCAATTAAACACAATAAGTTATCGGTCAAGTATTGGGATGGCGCCTTATGAAGCTTTATATGACGTCGATGATCTCCACCGAATTGGGAAGAAGTCGTGAAAAGCTTGTCTTAGGACCGAGAGATGGACCGATTACCACTAAGACGGTTAGAGTGATTCGCGAAAGATTGAGGATGGCCCAAAGCCGTCAAAAGAGCTATGCGGATCTTCATCGGACGCAAGTGGATTTTCAGGTATAACCAAATCGTCCGTCGTACGTTAAAATTAAATCAATAGAGAATTAACACTTGTTTTCAGGTAGGAGACAAGGTGTTTGTGAAGATTTCACCAACCAAGGGCGTCATGCGATTTGGAAAGCGCGGAAAGTTGAGTCCTCGATATATTGGACCATTTGAGGTACTCGGAAGGGTTGGAGAAGTCGCTTATCGGATCGCCTTGCCACCACAGTTGGCAAGCATACACAACGTCTTTCACGTGTCCATGCTACGCCATTCATTACGATCACACGTCTTGGATTACCAACCAATAGAGCTTCTAAAGGATATGACGGTGATAGAAGAACCGATTGCTATATTAGATCGTCGTGATCAAGTTCTGCGGACTAAGTTGATTCCACTGGTACTAGTCAAGTGGAGAAATCATTCGGACGCTGAAGCTACTTGGGAACGCGCAACCGAAATCCGCGAACAGTACCCACATTTGTTTGCCCAATGAGAAAGGTAAATTCTTAATCATTTTCGCTTAAAGGTTCATCACATTATTAGGTCGTTGTACGTAAGCATACATCAATTACTCGATGAATCTTTATATAGGGAAACTCTGTATGATGTGCACGTATTCTTAATTTCGAAATTCAGACGGTTCACTGTTGGAAAAGTTGACTGTTACAATGTAGTCTCACAGATGTCATTGATCTATCAATAGAGGTTAGTGATCGATCAAGGACAGTGAAGGATTTCACTCAAAAGAAAGGCTGGTGATCGATCAATAGCAGTATTGATCGATCAATAGAGGTTCAAGTGATCGATCAACAGAGGTTAGTGATCGATCAATTTTGCATTGGAAGGAAAGTAGTGATCGATCAACATTAGTAGTGATCGATCAATAAGGGCATCGGTGATCGATCAACAGAGGTTGGTGATCGATCAATGCATCGATTTAGGGCTTAAAGATACTTCATTGATCGATCAACAGAAGCAGTGATCGATCAATCCTGGGGTTTAAGTTAAGGGTTGGGGTTTTGAACGGTCATTTGCACAAAGCTCCCGTAGTGATCGATCAAAGGTTTTGGAATTGCAACCGTTCAACCGTCTTCCCCACTCTTCTCCGGCCATTTCCGTTCGTTCTCCGGCTTGATTCGAGTGGACTTTGCTCCATTCATTCGGTAAATCTCTCGTTCCATTTAATTTGATCTCTCTTTTCAAATTTTTGGCCAAGTTTAGACCATGGGACCTCGCACGAAGAACGCTTCGCGTAAGGTACCCACGTCTCGGGCTCGTACCCCGGTACCGCCCACCGTTTCCGTTCCCTCGCCAACCGTGCCACCCATGGCACCGATTTCGACCGCTGTCCCAGCCATTCCGCTCCCCGTTGAGCGTGAAGTCCCCAAAACGTGGTGGGCTTCCAAGACCTTCCTACCCGAAATCGTTTTTGCTTCCTCGCTCTACGAGGACCGACCCGAGATGGTTTGGGCCAAGGGGTATATCCAAAAGCTCGGGTTAAAACCCTTGCTCGAACCCTTCCACGACCATTATTGCCCACGCATCGTGAGGCTTTTCTTCCAAAACCTACGATGGGGTGATAGTCGCCATCGACTTGTCACGACCATCGATGGTTTTGAATACAAATTCAACTGTTTCCATGTCGCGGTGGCACTACAATGCCCGTCCGCTTATATCAAGACATGTGGCCTTGATGCCCCATACATCAAAGAAGTCTCTTACGCCGATGTGGTCACTAAGATGACCCAAGGCCAACACGGGAGGGGCCAATCCATATCTAGGGCCCAATTGCCTGATCGACTGTGGATGCTTGATACTTATATCAAGTGTGCACTAAACCCTTTCTTGCACAAGTCCTCGCGGACTGGAGTAGTGCAACAGGCACTATTCTCGGCCTATGAGAACCGTTGGTTCTCTATGGCAGATTTGGTCATTGAGGGCATCATCAATGCCAATGACCTTATGTCTGAGAAAGTAAGGTCCGGGGTTAAGAAGCAGATCCCCTATGCCCGCCTCATCACCAAACTCGTAGAGCAATATGCCGCTCTACGCGAGGCCTACACTTTGGCTCCTCACGAGCCACGTTTGGACGACAACACCAAGGTCTTTCAGTTGAAAGACTGGACCAAAAGCTACAACCTACTTGTGAGACGGCTTCCAGAGGAGGATGAGGGCGCAGCCGAGCCCGTTCCACCTATTGTCGCTGAGGGTTCGGTTCCTGCCGAGCCTGCATCAGGAGAGGGGGAGACCCCACGTGATCCACCACCTCCATCTGAGGTGTCTACCCGACCGGCCCCCACTACACCCCACCGACCGACTCGTCAACCCACAGCCCATCCCCCACCATCTTCCTCCGACGACGTTGCCGCGATGCTTCGGGAGCTGGTGGAGGGCAACCGACGTATCCATGAGAGGCTGGATGGCATGGAGGCATTCCAGCGGCAGATGCATCGTCGTCTGGATTACCACGAGGGGATGCATGAGCTGGTCATGCAGCACCTATATGCCACTACGTTCACGCCGATGATCGCCCACGCTCGTCAGCACGTGGTGGACCCGCGCGACTACAGCTCACCACCGCCTCGTCCTCACAGACCTACGTCTGACGAGGCTGGTCCATCCGATGTCCCCGCAGGTATTACTATGTTACTATATCTTGTTCTTATATTACTTATATAGCTGTATCTAAGTTACTCTGCTTATCATATGCATTCCGTTTCACATGTTATTTACCCTGCATGGTACGTTGACTGCATGCTATACCGATTGCCTGACTCTACATTCATCTGTCTGTTTGTTTTCCAACTAACCATTACTTAACCACACCTATTAGACATTTTCGAGGACGAAAATTCCTAAGGGGGGGATAATGTAACAACCCTGAAATCTAGAACACAAACGTTGACACGTCGAGGCAAATTTAAATTTTAAGAATTAATATTAGTTGAGATAAGGTTACACCTTGGTTAGATGAGTTCACAGGTGTATTTTCGTTTAAGTCTGAGTTGTGTAAAGGGTCAACGTAGCACTTTGCGTCGTAGCGACCGTGTTCGTGCTCCACACCGGAACAAAAATAAGGGGAAAACAGAAATATCTGTTTTCTTAGCTTATAAGAGAAGGAAGGGAGACCTAGAGGGAGTTCTTCTTCTTCTCCCTCTTTCCCTTGCTGTAGAATCTGAGAAGTTTGTAGCTAGGGTTGGTCTGTGAGAGAGTTCTTTGAGAAAATAGGGTTAGCGGTGCCCGAGGGTACTACATTGTTCAAGATAGAGGATGGAGAGATGAACTAGGACACTCCACACTAGTTTAAGAGTGTACGGTCTTGAAGATTGAAGGGGAGAACTGGGCATCGACTCATCCGAGCCGTAGCGACGATAAACTCCGAAAGCTAGATCCGAAACCCTCATTCGAGTCGATTTGCCGAAACCCCGTGAGGGCCCTAACAAAGGTGAGTTTATGTGTTTAAATAGGGGCAAATGAGATGCCCAGGTATGGGCATTGATGTCAGGTTGATGGTTGTTGAGAACCATTAAGGAAAAAAGGGTTGAAATAGGGTTGGAGATGAACTCCATTAATGACAGAGTTTCTGTCATTATTGATCGATCAACACAAGTGGTGATCGATCAATAACAGTGGTGATCGATCAATGAAGACCATTGATCGATCAATCTGAATAGGACAGAATGGGAGAACAGTGGACCCAAAATGTGAGAAGTTCAATGCCCGAAGGGCATTGATCGATCAATGAGGGCATTGATCGATCAATGAGAGCATTGATCGATCAATAATAGTGTTGATCGATCAATGACATTTGGTGATCGATCAACATAGGCATTGATCGATCACTGTAGGGTGTTGATCGATCAATGAGGGCATTGATCGATCAATCTGTATAAAAAGTTAATGAGAACAGAAGGTGTGAATTTTTGAGATGAGATTGGTGATCGATCAATGAGTGTATTGATCGATCAATAAGGTGTATTGATCGATCAACTGACTTGTTGTGGAAAGAGAACTGAAAAGGTGGTGATCGATCAGTGAGAAGTATTGATCGATCAACCAGGAGTATTGATCGATCAACAGGAGTGGTGATCGATCAATCACCCCTGTTTTGGTTCTGTTTTGGTTTTGTGAATTAAACACCATCGGACATTATGCCGATTAGCTTTCTGACATCCCTAACATTTAAAGTACTATGTTTATGGTCTAGGAATTTAAACCCTGACGCCTTGAAAGGGCTTTGGATTTGCTTAGAAGATAAATTGACCTGAGGTAGGGGAAAACCAACCTAAACTGCTTTTGAGTATGATTTCATGCTTATTTTATATCTGTGCCCTGATTTCTGTTTTTAACAAGCATGTATGCATATCATAAATTCCTGCTATTTTTGATTTCTGTCTCCTGATTCGCATTCTGAAGACTTGCTCCTGATTCTGTTATCTGATCCGTGAGGTATATATGTATGTGATTTGATGATTTAAACCAGATGATCCCCACCGACCCGGCGGTATATCCGATGCCTGGCACACTTGTGCACCTGCTTGTAATCCTCGGCGCAATTGCACTCCATAGATGAGGCATTGTCGCACTTTCAAAATTGTTCATGTGAACGACGATTGGTTGGGGTTTCCTATCGGACATTCCTGTTTACTCCGTGCTATATAGTCACGGGAGTTTCTTAAGTTAAATATACACAATTTAAGCTCTCTGATAATATACTTGCATAACATCTGATTTCTTGTCTAAAAGCTCAGTATTTGATTTGATTCGTCATGATTGTACGTTTCCGATTTGATTTCTGTTATGAGATAGCATGATCTGCATATTCAATTCATTTAGTTGAAATTCTTCTATTGAGCTATGATGTAGCTCACCCTGTGTTCTAAATTAATTTTAGGTTCTGAGGCTGTCGTTCCGGGCACAGAGAGTGACCCAGACTACCAGCCTGACCCAGAGGCTGAGGCCGAAGACGAGGAGACAGACGTTCAGGCGGACGAGTTCTATCCGTAGCCTGGGTATTAGTGCCTGTTATATTGTATTTTGTTTATTTTTGGGATTACTGTGTGCCTGGTGGCCACTTTTATGTACAGTTTTGTAGGATCATTAGTGTGTTATTTATGCATTCTATTCGGAACCACTATCGGGAACCATTGTTTGGGTGATGGATGTCCATCACCAATGGTTCTTCTTGGTTCCTTTTTGAGAATGCATTTTCATTGAAAATATAGAGTTTATTGTTTTATAATTATTGTTCTTTATGATTAAATATGTTGAAAAATGACTGACTCGATCTACCACTGCTGGGTGGTGTCTGCTTGACTTCCGCTTTACAAGTAGACACTTATGATTTGTCCCGGGGATCATCCAGAGTATGATCCTAATGGCACGGATTTCTGGGTGCAGAAATCCGGGCTGTTACAGAATACTACTCCGGGAAATGTGAGAAGCAATGCTTGCATAAAAAATATTTGAATTTCTGTCTGAGCTCTTTAGCCAATGATTCTACGCTTTCCGTCTAGTGATTTTCTCCTCCTCCTCAAGAACATCTTCTAATCTTCTAGCTGCATGTCTTTCGTCCTCGTCCAATCCACCACCAAGGGGATTACATTGGATGGCTAGCTATCTGAAGGCTAGCTCTCATGTACTAACCTTTTCTTCTCATGGATATTGCCATACTTTTCAGAGTTCCACTTCTTCATCGCCACCTTGGTTTCCTTCAGCTTATTCTGCACCTTATACATATGATCCCATAAGACAATTTTTTCCAAGCTTCCACTACAAGTTCTTTAAATCCTAATTCCTTGTCAGCCCATTGAGGAAAATTTTTGAAGTACTTTGGTTTAGAGATACTTGGGTTCCGGGTCACTAGCCCCTACGGTCTATGATTCATCTTCCCCAATATTCTTCATCTGGGTAGGTCAGCCTTGATTATTGGAACTCTTAAATAATTTGTTGGCAATGAACCACTGATTGAACTCTAGGGAACACTTAATCAAAGTAAGAGGATACCTCAACCTTTGGAATTCGTTGCATCTCCTAACAAGCAACGAAAAGTAAATTGGAAAACAGTCCAAATTAACCAGGAGCGCTGTCACCATGTCCTTCAAATCAGACGGTTTAGATGGCATTTTCACATCACACATGTCCTCAAAATAAAAATCTTTCTTTTAAACTATGTGCAAGGGCCAACTTCTCTTGCTGTCTTCTTAGCTCAATTCCTAGTAAATGATAATTGCACTAGAGCAAGAGGATCTACTGGACTTGGTGTTCAGTTCCCCAGCAATGGACTTTGACTAGCAATGTAGATGAATATAAATCTTTCATCCTATGGCTCAAGTTAGCTCTTTTGATCCACATCACTAAGCTTAAAATTTTTTGTTGGCCATCAATTAGTATAGTAGTGAGGCGAACAAGACAAATATGAAAGTACAGAACATGTAATACCAAATTTGGGTTGTCAAATGGGTTGGGTGGGGACAATTTTTGCTGCGCGACAGGTGAAGGGCATATATCCATCCCGGCCCGATGGTGCACCACGACAGGACCCTTGGTGTCATAGTCATACTGCGCTATAACAACCAGAAGGATCTGAATGGCCTTCGTCATAGCTACATAAAAGCAGGTCTCTTCATAATCAACACCCACACCCTCCTTTTAGTTCTCGTCTTATTCATATCATCTCCCAGGAACAAGAGCCGTAGCATCTAAGATGATATCATGTCCCATGAACTTATCCAAGATTTTAATAAAAATTTTGGGGGTCGTAACATAGCTATCAAACTTGATATGGCCAAGGACTTTGATCGCATAATGGATTGGGACTTATAATATCCCTGATATTTTAACCTATTTTCGTTTACCTCGATAAGCGTGCCCAAAAATAATTATGATATTTTATGAGCTTTTTAGTTAGTTTTGGTTATGATGAGGGACATGACCAAAGGATTTAGTTTTGAGGTGTGTGCAAGTCAGGAAATCAACGACGTACACATTAACGTTGGTATTTGTGTTTAACGCCGGATGTTTTGCAAGAATAATTGGATAAGTTGTAAATAAAAATATCTAGATTTTTATTTAAAACTTTTATATTATAAGAAGAGAGAGGTTGCAAGAGAAGTTAGCTTCTCCCTCTCGTTGGAATTTAAGCCAATTAAACTTGCTCTTTAGATCTAGAGTTTGAGAACTCCTCTTCCCATCTCAACCATTAATAAGCCTTGAGTTAGTATTTGGATCTGTTTGAACTACTGAAAAAGAAAAGAGATGAGGAAAGAGAGAAGTTATCTTTAAATTTGTCGTGGCTGAGGCAGTGACCACCTCCATAGGAATAATGAGCCGATTGAAGTTTTAAACCGTTGATCTTGGAAATTTGTTCCGGTGCGTGAATTAGTGCAAGGGGATCAACGAATTAAGCTACAAGAGGTATGCCTTGAAACCTCCTTATGTAAATTTATTGGGTTTTGTTAAGAAATTAAGTTTTGGATTCAATAGAAACGATGGAATGGCTGTGTAGAAAATAATGGAAAAAGAATCCGGGCATGTTAAATTAAACCCACGAGCACAGGAAATTCATTGTCGATTTCAAAATCATTGTCGAAATTAAATCATTGTCGAATTGGAAATCGACGATGAAATGAATTTTAAGATCAGTGAGTTAAAATTCGATGGTCGAATTTAAAATCGACCATCGAATTTCAAATTCGACCATCGAATTTGAAATCGATGGTCGAATTCTGTCCAGCTTCTAGCTTTTAAAATTTTGATTGGATTTTTGTTTTGTGAGCCTTTGGGTTAATTTTTGGGTTGTATATTAACACTAAGGGTGTCAATATATGTAGGTTTGGTCAATTGGGAGTCCTTGGAGAGGACTGCTTGTTCATGCTTTTGAATTTGTTTGGTTAAGGTAGGGGAATCCTAATTATTATTTGCATGAATTATAAGCATAAATTGTCATAAATCATGTTATTTTTAGAAGCATGAAATATAGAAATTTCATTACACACAGTGAAATTAAAAAAACTTTGAACATATGATACAATCCAAAAATTTGTAAGCCTTATCATAAATAAGAATCATTGGAAATCGAAACCTCAACTAAATTTGAATCAGAACCTCAGTTAACTTTTGAATCAGAACTTTGAATCAGAACTTTGAAAAATCAGTATATGATATGAATAATAAGCTTGGATATGTGTTAGCATTTGCATTTGATTTTGGGTTCATAAGTACGATGCCCTAGATTCCACCAACCGTGTTGACGGTAAAACTTTGGCGCAAGTTTCCCTCATAGCGTAGGGGCTTGTTGCATTTTCGAAATGGGTTCATGAACGACGATGGTCAGTAGGGTCTTCCCATCGGTCACGTAGTCTGCTCTCATGCTATAGGAAATTTGGGAGATAAAATTAAGTTATAAATTTAAGACAAGAAGCATGTTAAATCAAAACATTTTGAACACTTTAGATTTTATGATCAGTTTTGACTCAGGATTAGAACTGGAGATTTAATTTGAAAAGCATCATTGAAAAACCATATTTGATCCGATTCCGTCTTTTGAAAACCTTTACTTATAAGAAATGCAAATAGATCTGTCTTCCCCTATTGAGCTTGGCTGTTAGCTCACCCTCGACTATACGTCACAGGTGCGGAGACTGACCTTGGGTCAGAGGATCCGGAGGACTCCGATTATATTCCCGAGGAGGATTTGGATATACCAGCTGAGGAGTTCTTCCCGTGATCTTAGATTTTCTATTTTTGGTATTTTGTCTGGATATTATTTTGGATTGATGAGCCTTAGGCTATTATTTTTTTATCTTTTGATATCACTCGAGGAACCATTATTGTGAACCTCTATTTTAGGTGATCGGATTGGCCATCACCGGTGGTTCCTTTTGGTTCCTCACAGTGATATATCTAATTTTGTTATATGAAGCTTTTGTTTTTGGATTAACAATGTTGCTTCTGTCTTTAGACCTTTGTTTATGTTGTCGCTTGCTTGTTACGACTTATTGAGAAATCAATAAGTTGATGAACCGCCTTTCCTATACCTTAGGGATTGGAAAAATCGGGTCGTCTGATTAATGTCGAGCAGCTCTAGGTTCAGAGTCTTAGGACTAGGGGTTAGATTATTTCTAACAATTAATTACTGATCTAATTGTTATTGTTTGTTTAACAATGACAGATCAGCATGCCTCCGCAGTTTAGAGGCGAGGTATAGAGGACCTCGTCCGCATTGAAGAGATAGATGACGGCGTAGGCACCTCATATGGCAAAGGGCGAGTTGCTTCTGGCCCTAATGCATAGCCTTTGGGAGCTGCTAGGCAAGACAGAGGGAATGTGGGCGGTGTTGGCGCCTTGGCTACTAACATGGCCCAGCTGACCATTGACCGGCAGCGAGATCTTGAAGCTAGACATCGATGAGACCTCCTACATTCTCGAGCAAGCCGGATCCTATGGAAGCCAAGGCATGGTGGATGAGATAGAGAAAATATTTGAAGTGTTGCGGTGTCGATGTAGAAAGTACTGGCATCTTTCAAACTTTTGGGTGAGGCCATGTGGTGGAAGTCTGTTTCGGATGAGAGAGCGGACTACCCCAATACTCCATGGACTTGGGCGGAGTTTGTGGAGGCGTTCAACGATCGGTACTTTAGAAGATCATGCGTAATCGTGGGAGGTCCAATTTATCGAATTGAAGCAGAATAAGATGTCGGTCTTGAGTATGGCACGAATTTGATAGACTTTCGATTTGCACCTTACATGTGGCCTTGGTGATGAGAGCTCGAAATTTGAAGAGGTTTGAGGCCGAACATTCGTGAGAGGGTGTCGATGTGGGAAATGGAGGCGATATCTCTTGGCGTGATGTCCAAGGCCCTCATTGCGAGAGGAAGATATTCAAAAGCAATACTTGAGGAGAGCAAGGTAATAAAAATAGGTTTGGTCGGGGACAGAGTGCTTGAGCGGTGAACAAAAGCCGAGGTTCTCTAAACCTCCTCCCTACCCTAGTCGGCCATCATATTCTAGACCATTTTGCTTGGACCGATGATGTCTTCCTATCGGAGACCTCGAGTACGTCATCGGGCGACCTTTCGGGAGGAGCACTCTGCAGTGGAGCTTACGTGGCTCGGGGTTCAACGAGAGGATCATTGTTACTCCTGTTTCTACCCGGTGTGCAAGATGTGGGAAACCACATAGGATAGAGGATTGCGACGGAACCTTTGGAGGATGCTTGAGTGTGGGAGTTGGTCACATGATCAAGGATTGTCCTACTATTGAGAAAGGGCCGGACTATGATTCTCTGATCGACCGACCTACGAGTTCAAGGTCGGGCTTATGTGATGGCCAGGATGCCCAAAGCGTCGAATAGCGTCATTCAAGGTATCATTAAAGTTGAGACGTCAATTATGCATTGATTCAATTATTATTGTTTAAATCTACATACAAGTCAATTATGTTAAAACACATAGGAATCATTGCATATAATTAAACTTTTTAACTAAAGGTACACTTATGATGAGTAGTCGAGATGACGTGGATAAAATTGAAGCACGAGTACTTATAGACCACAGGTCTACACACTCGTTTATTACTCCTTCCTTCTCGTGAGAAGTTAGTATTACTCCGAACCCCTTGCTTTCATTCTAGATGTCAAGATTCCTACGGGAGTTCGGTGTGCATCGATATTGAAGATGTCGATCCATCGTGATGATGGATGAGCACGAGACAGTGACTACATGATTACGTTGAGCATGGAAGGGTTCGACGTCATTCTCGGAATGGATTGGTTGGCAGCTTATCACGCGAGCGTGGACTGTCTTCGGAAGATAGTGACCTTCCGACCGCCAAAGCGAAAATCCTTCCGATTCTGTGGAGTCAAATCCAAGGTTGCGCCGTTGGTTTCAGCCATTAAAGCTGAGCGTATGATGAAGAATGGTTGTAGTGGGTATCTGGCCTATTTGCAAGATTCTCGAGAAGAAGAATGACTTGGCTCTTATCAAGGTGGTCTGCGATTATCCTGATGTCTTTCCAGAGGACTTACCTGGATTACCACCTGACCGAGAGATTGAGTTCGCGATTGAGCTAGCACCGGGTACAGAATCGTTATCTAAAGCTCCATATCGGATGGCGCCTGCTGAGTTGAAAGAGCTCAAGGAACTTGAGAGTTAGACAAAGGCTTTATCTGACCGAGTGTCTCTCCTTGGGGTGCACCGGTTCTATTTGTGAAAAGAAGGATGGATCGATGCGTACGTGTATCGATTATAGGCGACAACAAGATGACGATTAAGAATCGTTATCCTCTTCCGCGGATAGACGACTTGTTTGATCAATTGCAGGGTGCAAGGTTCTTTTCGAAGATTGATCTGAGGTCAGGCTATCACCAACTCAAGATCAAGGCAGAAGATATATCAAAGACTGCGTTCGGATGGCGTTATGGCCACTATGAGTTTCTAGTGATGCCATTTGGATTGACGAATCTTTGCATCTTTCATGGACCTGATGAACAGGGTGTTCAAACCACATCTTGAAAAATCTGTGGTAGTTTTGGTAGATGACATCCTCATCTATTCGAAAACTAGAGAAGAGCATGTGCAGCATCTGAAGATGGCTCTTCAAACACTCAGGGACCATCAGTTGTATGCCAAATTCAGTAAGTGTGAGTTTTGGCTTGGAGTCGATTTCTTGGGCCACGTAGTCTCAAGCGGGTATCTCGTGGATCCTACAAAGATAGATTACTGTGGTGACATGGGAACAACCTCGGCGATTCTGAAGTCGAAGTTTCCTTGGTTTGGCGGTACTATCGGCGATTTGTCGAGGGTTTTCGAAGATATCGGGTCCACTTACGACTCACAAGAAAGAATGCTAAGTTCATTGGCGAGTAATGTGAGCAGAGCTTTCGGGAGTTAAAGCGTTAAACGACTACAGACACCGGTGCTTGCTATACCTTCCGGCGATGGAGGTTTAGCGATATATAGTGATGCTTCTTATGGCGGATTACTGTGCTTAATCAACACGGCGGGTCATTGCGTATGGTTCTAAGCGGTTGAAGGACCATGAAAGAAACTATCCGACGATGACTTAGAGCTAGCAGCAGTTATATTCGCCTTGAAGATCTGGCGACATTACCTCTACGGTGAAATCTTTGATATATTCACCGATCATAAGAGTCTCAAGTACCTCTTCACTCAAAAGGACTTAAATATGCGGCAGCGACGATGGATGGAGTTCTTGAAGGACTACGATTGCTCGATTCAATACCATCCGGGAAAGGCAAATGTCGTTCTTTGATGCACTTAGTAGGAGGTCTTGACCTTGTCACATCTTGTTAGCGGATTCGAGATGGAAGCTTTTGGAGGATATGGCTTTGGGCGCTCAAGGTTTGATGTAAAGGCTGGGAGCATTGATGGCTACTCTTTGTATTCGCCCTCGCTCTTGAGAACATTTGGAAGCTTGGATGACGATGATGGTGATGGCAATCGACGAGATATGAGAATGGCGATGAGAAGGATTTCTCCATTCGAGCGGATGGGACCTTGCTATTTCACGACCGGGTATGCGTCGTCAGTCGAGCCGGGACACCATTCGGAAGAGGCTCACAAATCCATGTATGCCATACATCCCGGTAGCACCAAGATGTATCGAGACTTGATGAAGAGTTTCGGTGATGAGGTTTGAAGCGACGTCATTGAGTCGTGTCGCGGTGCTTGGTTTGTCAGCAGTTAAGGTTGATCATCAAAATCCTGCAGCCTATTGCGACCTTTACTCAGGCTCGAGTGGAAATGGGAAGCCATTTCGATGGTTTTTATACTCGGATTGCCGAAGACACTGAGAAAGAACAATGCCATCTGGGTCATTGTAGATTGACTAACCAAGTCAGCTCATTTCTTGCCATATAATACCACCTATACAGCCAGTAGACTTGCAAAGTTATACCTGAAGGAGATTGTTAGACTGCATGGGATACCGGCTAGTATTGTGTCCGATCGAGACCCGTTGTTTACTTCACATTTTTGGCGAAAGATTTCGGGAGGGCATAGGTTCTCGTCTTGATTTTAGTTCGACATTTCACCCACGGACGGATGGCGGGCGAGGCGTGAACCAGATCATTGAGGACATGTTGAGAGCATGTATGTTGGATTTTCACGGGTCATGGGACCAACACTTGCCTCTGATAGAGTTCGCCTACAATAATAGCTTTCAGGCTAGCATTGGTATGGCTCCGTTTGAGGCCTTATATGGACGGCGGTGTCGATCACCGTTGAACTGGGAAGAAGTGGGTGAGAAGCTCATTATTGGACCTGAGATAGTTGAGCGCACTACCGAGACGGTTCGATTGATACGCGAGCGACTACGAGTAGCTCAGAGTCGTCAGAAGAGCTACGACGATCTCAAACGGAGACACGTGGATTTTCAGGTAGTTTTGATATGTCAATGTGTATTTCTTCACGTGGTATTCATTCCATGTGAAATTGGCACTAATGCTCGATTTTTCAGGTCGGCGAGAATGTCTTTGTTCGAATTTCGCCTACCAAGGGCATTATGCGGTTCGGAAAATGAGGGAAACTGAGTCCTCGGTACGTTGGGCCTTTCGAGATATTAGGCCGAGTCGGAGAAGTTGCATATCGTGTGGCGTTACCGCCGCAATTATCTAGCATGCACAACGTCTTTCATGTGTCGATGCTACGTCGATACATCCGTGACCCGACTCACGTGCTTGATTACCAACCCATCGAACTTCAGGATGGTTTGAAGGTGGTCGAAGACCCTATTCGCATTTTAGATCGCAAGGAGCAGATCCTACGCACTAAAAGCATTCCTTTGGTTCTCGTGCAATGGCGGAATCATACACCGGAGGAAGCTACCTGGGAGCGTGAAGCTGAGCTCCGTGACCAATTTCCAAACCTTTTTGATTGAATTTTGAGACATTATGTGTGGAATGTATAATTTCTTGACTTTTTAAGTAAATTATTAATTTTATACAGATGATTTGGCGAGAAGATTTTGTCGGTCAAATATACAGGTTACTTGGTGCATGTTTCGAAGACTCTACATTATAGAAAATTCAATACTATCGGGCCTACACTTGGTATCTTACACACTACTGGCCATGTGACATAAATTTGGCCTTGATACTGATGTCATGGCTCTATATATATACCTATATTTTGTCCATGTTTATAGCTTTTAATTGCGTTATGTTGTAGAAATCCTAAAACTTTTACGAACCCGACCTAACCCAGACTTATTATTTTCCACATGGTTATGTGAAATAAATTGGCCAAAAGATTTCTTGGCCTATTCTTAAAATTGTCTATGCCAATTCCGGCTGTGATAATACAATCATAGTCCGATGAGGTGAAGGGCATGAAATGGGGTCAAACAAGGTATATTTAGACCCAAGGGCATGCTTGGAATTCCAAAAATTTTGAAAATTTTTAAAGATAACAGTATAAAAAAATTCGACTGTCGAAATGCCAAATCGACCATCGAATTTCTATGATTTTTCAAGTCAGTTTTCGGCCAAAAACAGAACCTGAGAAGTTCTGAGAGAATCGACCATCGATTTTAAAATCGACCATCGATTTTCAAAATCGACCATCGATTTTGAAATCGACCATCGATTTTGAAATCGACCATCGATTTTGAAATCGACCATCGATTTTCTCGATTTAAGTTTGGGGGTTTTAAATTTTTGGCATTTCGGTTTTCTGTTTTGGGGGTTTTGAGCTTAGGGTTTTGAGGGGTTTTGGCAATTTTGGGGAGGATCATCCATTTCGACCGAATTTGGGGGAAAGATACATTGCAAATTGGACAAGGGGCTTTGATTTTACCTTGTGGAAACCAAATTTGAGCTTTTGTAGGTAATCTCCTCCCACAGCTACTTTATTTGGGGATTTTTCATCATCATTGTCTGTTATCTTTTCTTTTCTGTATATTTTTGATTCAATGGGGCCTAAGAGGACACCCTGATCGAATCCCACCTCAAAGTGGCTTGGACTGGCTTCTAAAGGCCCTACAATCACAAAACACCTCGGTCCCACAAAACCACAGTCGGCTCCACCACCCACTGTCTCCCCCTTGCCTGAGCAACCCAACGATTTTTGGAGCATTAAAGGCTTCACGACAGAATATTTATTTCACCCTTAGTTGTTTGACCAGCAAACGACCACACAATGGGCGGGTGAATACCTTGAAAAGGCCAAATTGACCTCCCTGTGCACATCTTTTAGCGACCATTTCTATCCTCGTTTAGTCGTCTATTTTATCCAACATGAGCGCGAGCGGGAAAAAGAATCTATCTGATTGATGGGCGATTATACCTTTGATCTAGATGACATGGTCGTGTAGCATTGCGTTGCCCTTTAAATCACTCTAAAACCATGGGTTTAGGTCCTCCTTTTCCCAAACCGGTCCATTTCAAGATGTAATCACTCAAATGACGCAAGCCGTCATGGGTCCCAGTAAATCCATCGTCACGGTCCATATGCCGGAGACCATGTGGATCTTGGATAAAATTTTAAGACACCCTTTACCCTTTTGGTCATCAATCAACGCACCGTCCCTTCAACAAATTCTTTTGCGGCCTATAAGGAGCGATGGTTTAGTGCTCAAATCCTTTTAAAGGGATTATCAAAGCAGAGAAAATGGGCAAACATGTGAAGAAACCATTGAAGACTATGCCCTATGCTCGCCTAATTTCTATCATGGATTGAGAACTATCGAAGCGGGCCAATGATATCCCTCCTCACGAACCCAAATCACTGCTGGTGAAAAATTTATAACTTGGTCAATTGGGGTCAAACCTACAGTAGGTTGGTAAAGACACCAAAGGATGCAAAGGCACCTGATACCGCTAGCGATGATGATGAGGACCCTACTCATTCTATCCCTGACACTACCATTTGCACCTCCTTTACAGTGGCGTTCTTACACTCTCGAGTTCACCCGACAGATGACCGCCATGAGCCATCGAGTTCAAGAGCTCACCCACCACACCGCTCTATCGTCGAGTTGGATGTCCATGGCGGCGCTCTCTTATTTGATGCGTACGCCTTTCCGAGGATTACACATATATGGCCGATATCCGTGCTTGATATCGCCCTTCGACATCGGGTACTAATATTCCTCCTTGACCAAAGGGGATACGGTGATTATGATCTTTGCTTTGTTGGTGATGGTACTTCGGATGGGGCGGGTCCATCTTCTGCGGGGGATTGTTAGTATACTTGGGGGAGGGGGTACTGCTTTCTTTTATGTTGTTATGGGTCTGTATTTATTTACAGCTTGGATTATTTAGGACCTGGTGGTCCTTCTTTTTATTATCTTTATCTTTTTTATGCATTACTTTTGCTGGATATTTTGCCTATCTTTGTTTGTATATAGTTGTTAGATACTTGTTTCATCTTTTGATATGCATGTTGAATCTCTATGTGCATTGCTTTTGTTGGTATTTTGGTATACGCTTGATTAGATGCTTGTGTGGGTTTGCTCTATGTCACTTTCGTACTTCCTGTTTCTTTGATAGCTTTTCATTCTCTTTATGGCTTTCATGCGTCACTGTGCATCGGTCTCCCGGCACGTGACACTTGGGGTGTGGGCATCCATGTACGGATGCAATCCACTATGGCCTTTCAATGCCACATGCAGTACATCCATGTTACTACGGATCCCATCTCTTGGCTTGCGTGCCCTGTGGGATCGAAACACGGTGCCCCATGTTTTCTATTCTTTTATTGTCTGGTATGTGTTATGTTCAATTTTCGCGGACGAAAATTCCTAAGGAGGGGTGAATGTAATATCCCTGATATTTTAACCTATTTTCGTTTACCTCGATAAGCGTGTCCAAAAATAATTATGATATTTTATGAGCTTTTTAGTTAGTTTTGGTTATGATGAGGGACATGACCAAAGGATTTAGTTTTGAGGTGTGTGCAAGTCAGGAAATCAATGACGTACACATTAACGTTGGTATTTGTGTTTAACGCTGGATGTTTTGCAAGAATAATTGGATAAGTTGTAAATAAAAATATCTAGATTTTTATTTAAAACTTTTATATTATAAGAAGAGAGAGGTTGCAAGAGAAGTTAGCTTCTCCCTCTCGTTGGAATTTAAGCCATTAAGCCTTGCATCTCTAATCTTTAGATCTAGAGAGTTTGAGAACTCCTCTTCCCATCTCAACCATTAATAAGCCTTGAGTTAGTATTTGGATCTGTTTGAACTACTGAAAAAGAAAAGAGATGAGGAAAGGGAGAAGTTATCTTTAAATTTGTCGTGGCTGAGGCAGTGACCACCTCCATAGGAATAATGAGCCGATTGAAGTTTTAAACCGTTGATCTTGAAAATTTGTTCCGGTGCGTGAATTAGTGCAAGGGGATCAACGAATTAAGCTACAAGAGGTATGCCTTGAAACCTCCTTATGTAAATTTGTTGGGTTTTGTTAAGAAATTAAGTTTTGGATTCAATAGAAACGATGGAATGGCTGTGTAGAAAATAATGGAAAAAGAATCCGGGCATGTTAAATTAATGTACAGCACAGGAAATTCATTTGTCGATTTCAAAATCGACATTTGTCGAAATTAAATCATTGTCGAATTGAAATCGACGATCGAAATGAGAGTTCTGAAATTCGATGGTCAAATTTAAAATCGACCATCGAATTTCAAATTCGACCATCGAATTTCAAATTCGACCATCGAATTTGAAATCGATGGTCGAATTCTGTCCAGCTTCTAGCTTTTAAAATTTTGATTGGATTTTTGTTTTGTGAGCCTTTGGGTTAATTTTTGGGTTGTATATTAATACTAAGGGTGTTAATATATGTAGGTTTGGTCAATTGGGAGTCCTTGGAGAGGACTGCTTGTTCATGCTTTTGAATTTGTTTGGTTAAGGTAGGGGAATCCTAATTATTATTTGCATGAATTATAAGCATAAATTGTCATAAATTATGTTATTTTTAGAAGCATGAAATATAGAAATTTCATTACACACAGTGAAATTAAAAAAACTTTGAACATATGATACAATCCGAAAATTTGTAAACCTTATCATAAATAAGAATCATTGGAAATCGAAACCTCAGCTAAATTTGAATCAGAACCTCAGTTAACTTTTGAATCAGAACTTTGAAAAATCAGTATATGATATGCATAATAAGCTTGGATATGTGTTAGCATTTGCATTTGATTTTGGGTTCATAAGTACGATGCCCTAGATTTCACCAACCGTGTTGACGGTAAAACTTTGGCGCAAGTTTCCCTCATAGCGTAGGGGCTTGTTGCATTTTCAAAATGGGTTCATGAACGACGATGGTCAGTAGGGTCTTCCCATCGGTCACGTAGTCTGCTCTCATGCTATAGGAAATTTGGGAGATAAAATTAAGTTATAAATTTAAGACAAGAAGCATGCTAAATCAGAACATTTTGAACACTTTAGATTTTATGATCAGTTTTGACTCAGGATTAGAACTGGAAATTTAATTTGAAAAGCATCATTGAAAAACCATATTTGATCCGATTCCGTCTTTTGAAAACCTTTACTTATAAGAAATGCAAATAGATCTGTCTTCCCCTATTGAGCTTGGCTGTTAGCTCACCCTCGACTATACGTCACAGGTGCGGAGACTGACCTTGGGTCAGAGGATCCGGAGGACTCCGATTATATTCCCGAGGAGGATTTGGATATACCAGCTGAGGAGTTCTTCCCGTGATCTTAGATTTGGGCAGTTTTGGGCTCTAGAAAATTGCCGCTAATAGTCTTATTTTTTGTAGTGATTTGCCAAAATTGAATGTATATCGAGTTTGAAATTGCTAAAAAGAGAAAAAAAAATTAAATGAGAAACGAAAAGTCAATGGTTGATAGTGACCATGATATGATGGTCGATGTGAACCACTTGAGGAACGTCCTGAGAATGTAGTTGGAAAGCAACTTAGGTTTCTATCCTGGAAACCTATATAAATTATTTATACTTTGCGATTTTTAGACACCTTTCTCATTCTAACTTTCTATCACGGGGAGAGACAAACTCAAATAAGCCTAAGAGACCTTTGTTGTGAGCCTTCATCTTCCCAACTCAAAGATCTTCCTCCATAGCACTTGGAGATTTACACTGGTGGACTCAAACATGCTTTTACTCGGGAATTCAAGTGACTCTTTTGGATTCAAGAGATTGTAGTGGCTCGTCTGAATAAGAGTGAAGCATCATGTGACTCGGTGATTGAAAGCAATAGAACATGCTGTTGCTAGGAAGGGTTTAATGTGGCTGCTGTAGTGGGTTCGTCAATGTATGAGGTTTGCATATTATTCGTTACCTTCTACACCGTATTATTTTATTTATAGTGGATTTCTTACATTGAATCCTTGATTGGGTGCTGTGGATGTTTCACTGGATTGGATTTTACTGCGTAAAATCGTTGCGCACTACGTTTGAATCTTGTGCTTATATTTATTTTGTTTATTTTCTTTGTTATGTTAGGCAAATCTAAGATATCGGGTAAAGTCAAATAAGATTTTGTTTTTTGCGATTTCGGGCTCGTTATGAGCCGATATCGACAAATGAGCAATCGATTTCAATGGGGAGGTTATTGGGATAATTTGGGACCACTAAAAGTTGTTTAAGCCTACTCAAAGATATAGATCCGCATGAGCAATCTTTTATCATTAATTTTTCTCACTTGCCTATGTACTTACACTTTAGCACAAACCTATACACATTGGGAGTACTACAAGGTTTAGCATTGACAGTGACAATCAAAGATCTAATGATCTCTAAAGAAGTATAAGAGATCAATAATGATTTATACTCTCTTGTTTGATAAAATCACTCACATTATTCATAAAAAATCTTAAATAATTAATCACTCAGATTATCATAATATGTTTTGCTTCTACAAGAAATATGAAACTGTAAAGCACACTGAAGTTGGTTAAAAATTAATGCTCTTAGGCCTTGTTTAGCAAAACGATGGGAAAGTTTTTTTTCTTCCCAAGGGCGGATAGAAAAAAAAAAAAAAAGCTCTTTTAAGGAATGTTTTTTTTTTTAAAGAAAAACTAGTTCTTATAAAAATTTTGGTTTTCCATCGTTTGTCTACAAAACTTGTAAAATTTTTTGTGGCAGATTAAAATACGTGTTTATCATACACAATTAAAATATGTGTTTAACCATACCCCATTACAGTACATTTTATTGTTATGCCAAATCGCATATGTATGTGATATTGTTGTCAATCTAAACAGTCCAAGTGATTGTCCATCGTTGAAACATTTATCTCAGTTAAAGAATCACATCTATAAGATTATGCAACCAGCTCGATCAATGAGCTTCAATATTAGCCATTAAAGTTAAAGTGCACGGATTTCAATAAAATATGAGAGCCATTCACCAGGTCATCGCAAATTTTATACAACATAAAATTATATCAAAAATATAGTACAACATGCACAGATTTTATACAACTTAGAAGCATATCAAAATAGTGCCATGTGTATAAAGTAACTGTTTGTATACATTAAAATGTATAGTAGTACCACATCCTATGCAAATCCAATTGATGAACTTTAATATCAGTTAGTAAAATTAAAACCAACAGTTGACATTGTAGTAAATAGATCATATGGTTCAAATCTCTAAAAAAACATGATTTTTGGGCCCATTGGCCTTTAGTGTATCATGAGTGTACCATCTCTCACTTTGACGCTGTGTATTACCCACAATTTCAACCCTTCATTGTGTAAGATCATTTACTTAGATGACGGCCAGGAGAGTCGGGTCATATTTACAATGGTTCCTTTTCTTCAACCCAAACTGTTGACTTCTTTGAATCAAACTATCTTCCGCCCCAATCTTCGACACAATGGATTTTGATTCCATATGATGCACATCTCAAAAAGTGGTCCAAGAACCATGTTTGAGGTATGGCCATGATCATGCTCACTTTTTTATCAGATGTGTACCATTGGATTCATCGGGCAAGATTTCAAACCATGTGTCACACACATCTAGGATCAATCTAAATTACCTAATTGGCCATCTACCATTGGAATATGTCACAGACCAATAAAACATGCCGATAAGTGGTTGAAAGCCATTTGATTGATAAACTTTAATATCAGCTATTAAAACTAAAAACAATGGTCGATATTAAAGTCCATAGATCGGATGGTTTAAATCTCCCTAAAACATCATTTTGGGCATGTTTTACTTCAACCTATGATCTATCATTTTGACGATTTAGATCACCCACATCCTAAAACCATTGATGGTTTAAGATCGTTTAAACCCCACTTTGATGTTTAAATGATGGTCAGTAGAATCAATCCCTAAGGGCCTCTTTGGATTAAAACACGGGAAATGTAGGAAAATAAAATAATATTCCTATATTTTCCTATGGATACCTAAGTTGTAGGAAACCATGGGATTCCTTTGTTTCTCTTTGTTTTTCGTTGTTTGGATAACTAACTACATTGCTAGCTGGGAAAACGTAGGATTAACCAAATCCTGTGTTTGAATACACATGCAGAAAATTGTAGGAAAATAACATATCCCAACAAGAAAATAGTCATAACCATAATACAACAAAAGATCATCCAAACTAAAAAACAGTTGCAATATCATAAAAATGATTCACAAAAATTACCAAAAAATTATATATGTATTAAGTTTTTTTTCTCTTTACATATCTTAGTGAATTGCTCTAGTGGTTGACTTAGTGTTTGTGAAGGTTAGGTTCTAGGTTAAAACCATGAGTATGTAGCTCTACCAAAATATTTAGTAAAGCCCCTTGTGAGAGAAATCTCTCCCAAAGTAAGACCGTGCAACACTTAAATAGATGGAGGGGAGCCTAATATAGGCCAAAATTGTGGGATTTAGTTAAAAAAATCAAAAAAGAAATATTTGTTATGAAAACAAATACAATAAAAAAGATTGTTTGAAGATTTTTGATAATTTTGGGTGGTCAATATAATTTTGGATGGATGAGAATCCACTAATATAAATTAGGACCCTACCTCTCCTTCGGTTCACTCGGTTTTCAAGTCGGCCTCTACCTCTCCTTTAAGAAAATCCAGAGTCCGCCTTTGGACTCACTACAAAAATAAAGACTTTTGGAGACGGTTATTAGAGACGGCTTTTCGAAGTCGTCTCCAATAATTATATATTAGAGACCGCCATTTCAAAAGCCGTCGTCTCCAATCCTTTTATTAGAGACGGCTATAGACGTCTCTCTACATAAAATAATGCATTAAGTATTGTTGACCTTATCTATAGGCAGTGAAAACTTTAGAGACTACCTTAGAAGTCATCTCAAAAAGTCTCATTAAAATAAATAGAGACGGCTTCAGCCGTCTCCAAGAGATCTAATTGGTGTAGAGCGGCTGCAAATAACCTAACTCAATTTGGCCCTGTGAATCCGTCTCCAAGAGATCTAATTTGGTGTAGGGCGGCTGCAAATAACCTAACTCAGCTTTCCCAATATATAGGCAACGCCATAAAATCTGCTTCACCTCGGCAACTCATTGCAAGCTGAAATCTCTCCTTTCTCCTTCGTTCTCTCCTGTGGAACCCTAATCGATCTCCCATTTTCTCTCTAATCTCTTTCTCCAATCTCCCACTCTCTCAGAGATCTCTATCGAGCACTCAATCGCTCTTGTTAACCCTAATTTTGTTTGAAACCCCCCCTCTCTCTCTCCTCAGGCCCAAGCTCATGATGATTGTAGATCTGGTCGTGGATATGTAGATGATTAAAAGTTGAAAATAAATCTCATCTGATTTGGAGAGATCTAAAGCAAGGGGTTTCATAATGGATTTAGATGATTTCCGGTCGATTTTGAGGAATTCAGACGTAGATCTATGGACTCTAATGGACACTGCGATTTCAATAGCTTCTTCCGATTAAGCAAAAGAATTGAAGGTGCCAAGAGATGGGATCGTCGAACGCCACTACACTTTTCCTGTTCCTCCTTGCAGAAATTGCAATCTCAATGTTTCGAGGCTGAGCAGTAATGAAATCAAAGGGAAGGAGAAGAGCCTGTCTAGATCAGAGGTTTCAATCGAGAAAGAGAAAGGCGCTTCGCCTTTAACTCCGCAGTCGATCGAGAAGAAGAAGATCATTATCTGAGTGACGGAGGTGGATGTTTGATTGGAATTGATCTTGAACAGAGTCAGATTCACTCGCTCAAACAGTGTCTTGAAGATCCAGATCAGGTAATCGATTGATCTCAATCCTAATTTTCTCTAAAAAAAATTAGTTTTTTTATTTAATTTTTGTTGATTGGCTCGAATTCGATTATTATTTCAGTCCGACGATTCTTCTGTTAATCTGCTTCAAACTCTCCCAGACATGCATATTACATTCAAAGCTCTCAAGGTACAAAACTTTGATAAATTATTATTATTTTTAAATCTTTCCTCTCGAGTCTCAATTCTTCTTCGTATTTTTTTTCGATGTTAGGAAACCGATACAAGAAGGCATGTTGTAACAACCCTGAAATCTAGAACACGAACCTGACGGTTTCGATCTACGTGCCTGACACGGAAATTGAGACCGACTTAAAATTTTAGAATTGGTATTAGTTAAGATAAGGTTGCACTGTGATTAGATGAGTTCACACGTGCGTTTTCGTTCAAGTCTGAGTTGTGTAAAGGGTCAATGTGACACATTGCGCAGTAGCGACTGTGTTTGTGCTCCACACCGGAACACAAACTAAGGGGGGGGAAAACAGAAATATCTGTTTTCTTAGCTTATAGGAGAAGGAATGGAGACTTAGAGAGAGATCTCCTTCTTCTTCTTCTTCTTCCCCTTGCCCTAGTTACTCTAGCAGCTAAAGAATCTATAGCTAGGTGGGTTTTCAAGAGGGTTTTTGGAGAAAACAGGGTTAGCAAGATTGAGATGGTGAGTTTCCTAACCTAGGGTATGTAGAGATCAATGGAATAAGCTTAGGTATGGGTTGTGTGTGTGTGAAGTCTCTGCATGCTGAACCGGAGCTAAAAGGTTGCTCGTCGGACTCGGATCGATGATAAACTCCGAGAGCTAGATCCGAAACCCTCATCCGGACCAAATTGCCGAAACCCCGAGAGGGCCCAAACAAAGGTGAGTCTGTGTGTTTAAATAGGGGCAAATGAGAAGCCCAAGTATGTGCATTGATGTTGTGTTAATGGTTGTTGAGAACCATTAATGAAAAATGGGTTTAAATAGGGTTGGAGATGAACTCCATTAATGACAGAGTTTCTGTCATTATTGATCGATCAATGACAAGTGGTGATCGATCAATGAAGACCATTGATCGATCAATCTGTATAAGACAGAAAGGGGAACAGAAGCCCCTAAATCCTGGAAGTTCAGTGCCCGAAGGGCATTGATCGATCAATTTGGGCATTGATCGATCAATCCTGGGTATTGATCGATCAACAAGAGAGTGATCGATCAATGACAGTTGGTGATCAATCAACAAAGGTATTGATCGATCACTGTAGGGTGTTGATCGATCAATGAAGGCATTGATCGATCAATCTGTATAGATAGTTAATGTAAACAGAAGGTGGGAATTTTTGAAAATGGGCTAGTGATCGATCAATAAGAGGTATTGATAGATCAACAAGAGGCATTGATCGATCAACCAAAATGGTGATCGATCAATTTAAGCTATATTAAAAAATAAAGAGAAGAGAGACTATTGATCGATCAACGAGGATAAGTGATCGATCAATAAGGTGTATTGATCGATCAATGAACTATGTTACAGAAAGAGAGCTAAGAGGGTGTTGATCGATCAATGGAGTTATTGATCGATCAACAAGAGGTATTGATCGATCAATAAGAGTGGTGATCGATCAATCACCCCTGTTTTATTCTATTTTGATTTTATGGGTTAAACACCACCGGACATTGTGCCGGTTAACTTTCTGACATCCCTAACACTTAAAGTACTATGTTTATGGTCTAGGATCAAACCCTGACACCTTGAGAAGGCTTTGGATTTGCTTAGAAGATAAATTGACCTAAGGTAGGAGAAAACCAACTTAAACTGCTTTTGAGTATGATTCCACGTTTATTTCATATCTATGCCCTGATTTCTGTTTTTACCAAGCATGTATGCATATCATGATTCCTGCTATCTTGATTTCTGTTTCCTGATTTGTATTCTGAAATCCGCTTCTGATTTCTGCCATCTGATTTGTGAGGTATATATGTATGTGATTTGATGATTTAAACCAGATGATCCCCACTGACCCGGCGGTATATCCGATGCCTGGCACACTTGTGCACCTGCTTTCAATCCTCGGCACAATTGCACTCCATGGATGAGGCATTGTTGCACTTTCAAAATTGTTCATGTGAACGACGATTGGTTGGGGTTTCCTATCGGACATTCCTGTTTACTCCGTGCTATATAGTCACGGGAGTTTCTTAAGTTAAATACACACAATTTAAGCTCTCTGATAATATACTTGCATAACATCTGATTTCTTGCATAAAACCTCAGCTCTTAGTTTGATTTGTCATGATTATACGTTCCTGATTTGAGGTCTGTTATGAGATAGCATGATCTGCATATTCAATTCATTTAGTTGGAATTCTTCTATTGAGCTATAATATAGCTCACCCTGCTTTCTAAATCAAGTGGAGGACAGGAGAGACATTCAAAGGGCGAGTTCTACCTGAGCTGAGTCGGTGTCCTATGTCCTGTATTTTGATCTTTTGGATTATTGTGTGCCTGGTGGCCACCTTTGTATATATTTTTAGTAGAATTACTTATTGTATTATTTATGCATTCTATTCGGAACCACTATTGGGAACCATTGTTTGGGTGATGGACGTCCATCACCAATGGTTCTTCTTGGTTCCTTTTTGAGAATGTGTATTCTTTTGGTTTATGTAGAACTACTTGTTTTATTATCATTGGTCTTTATGTTAAATGCATTCATAGATGGTGACTTCGACCTACCCTTCTTTGGATAGTATGCCTTGGCTTCCGCTATCTGACGAATACTTATGATTTGTCCCGGATCATCCAGTATGATCTTGATGATGCAGTTTAGAATGCAATCCGGTACACACATGTAAATGGTCTTCAAATGCATCCATCTAACGAAGTTTGGAGACTAGTAAAATGTAGTAAATAAGGTAACTTTCACTCGGCTACAACCAGAGACATCTACCATAAAAAAACCAGGACTTAGAGCAGATCAGTTGATTGGATCTGCTAGAATCTAAATTATGCACAAATCTGATAGTCTGTAGAATTACTTTTAAATGTTCCTTAATTATCATAAAAACTAACAATAATTTTCCTTGATAATTTAAGATAGGGAGCTATTACTTGCACATGTTTTTCAAGTGATTGCCCCATATTAGTAAATAATATGATATTATCAAATGACTAAGTTACCATGGTGGTTGCACCTTAGGTATAACCCTAGAAGAATCACTTGGAGACTAAGAAGAGAGAGAGAGAGAGAGAGAGAGAGACCGGTGAAGAGACAGAGCCAGTTGGTTTCTGTCTTGTTCTGAAACCTACTAATGTAAAGGCAGATTTGCTTGTAAAGGTGAGGAACCGATCTTGGTCCCACTGGGGCGCGGCTACTGTAGCTCTCTGTTCCCTTTGTTTTTATGGCTAATGTAAAGGCAGATATGCATCATGCATCAGTTAACTTTGTTTCTTTTGGTTGTGTTGAAGTTTAGTCCTATATCGGGTACTCATCGCCTTGCCTCTCATCTTATAAGATCCTGGGCCCCCCCACTCATTGCCAATTGGTATTGAGTTGGATGCCCAAATTTATCAGGATGTACCATGCTCCATGTTTTATATATAATATTAATATTTCTGTTAACAAAAACATTGAATGACTAAGTTTTCAAGATTTGGAATGATGCGTGATGCATCATCATGACTATTGAACATCTTCACTCATCAGTGGTCGTGAATTTTCGATGAAATCAGTAATACACGATTCATTAAAAATCAATAATGCTTCTCATAGTCCGATCTACAGAGCATTGGTAACTCGTACAAGTTCTTTATTCTCTTTTCTTTTTTGTGGTTGAAAGTTTTTTTGAAGAAAGAAAATTGAAACCATTAAAATTTTTTGTTTTGAGATTGTTAGTCTCTTTGTTTGCTGCTGTTTTCTGGGTATTAAAAACTGTCGTGAATCAGAGTTTATTATGTATGTGATTTATTAAGAGTAATTTTCACTTGAATTCTAATATTTTATATTTTTCTAAGCAATTTTAGTATTATTTGATGGGTCTCCTTGCCCATTACCTGGGTGCACGTAGGCTAAGCGGGAGCATGCGACTCCGAAGGGAGGGGTAGCAATAGGGACCCCTTAGTTGGGCCCTAACAGGTCCGGACACCCTCTGTTATAAAAATAAAAATAAAAAATTAGATCGGCATTAGTTCAAAAAGTATACAAAAGAGTGGACCATGTGACGAAAAAAATTGGTGCAAATACCTCATTTCATCTAGGAAGCCACATGAAGACTGTTTTAGTGGCTAGGACTTGGAGCCCCCAATCATGCAAAGCTGAATTTTGATGTATGTTCTTTGGGCAAGCTAGGATCTATGGCATATGAGGAACTTGCAAGAAATCATGATGATCGAATGCTATTTGGATTTGCAAGGCTGATTGAGTGGGTGGATTATAAAGGAGGTGGCTAGAGGCTCTTGGAGGGATTAAATTTTTCTCAATCTATAATTAGTGGTTGAGCAATTATTGAAGGAGATTCTATCAATCTTATTTGGTGGGTTAGGGATGGGAGAAGCTTTCTTTGGCGACTATCCGGCATCTTTGTGGAAAATAAAGAGGAAAGACAAAGGCTAGGTAGTTTTACTTTTGATATATCCCTTGCGAGGCATGATGCCTTGCTGATGTGCAAAACTAGGGCCACTCTTGATCACGAGGTATTAGTGTCCTCACTACACTTAAATATTTTATGTTTGTATTCTCGGTTACTTTCCATGCAAGCCTCAGCGATCATGAGGCTTGTTGTCCCTTGAAGTGAGGATCCCTGTGTATTATGTATCTTTTTTACTAATTTAAGTTTCTTTGTTACCTATAAAAAATATATTCTTTGGTTGATGGAGATGAGGCACGCCTTCATTTTTTACGATGCTAAGTACTACCCTGTATGAAGTCTTTTTATGATTTTTTTTTGTGCAATTATTTTCTTTTGGATGAGAATTAGGTAGATTAACCAATCTTTCATAATTACAGCAAATATGGGACGAGGTGGGTGAGAGTGATGAGGAGCGCGATAATATGCTGCTTCAATTAGAGCAGGAGTGTTTGGATGTTTACAAGAAGAAAGCTGACCTGGCCTCAAAGTCAATGGCCTCTTGCTCCACGTGGCGCCTAATCCATGTTTTGGGATTGGACGCCACATGGACTCGTATGGAGGCTCGGACCACCCTTTCCCACACCTATATTTATATTTATTTACTTTTATATATGCTGCAAGCCTGCGACAGAAGAGACTGTTGGCTGTTGCTTCATTTTATCTTTTTATAATACCTGTGAGCATTTAAAAAACCAAGACTAGCCCATTCTTTATGCATACTTTGTCATTGTGAGTGTAAGAGCTCGTTCATTGGGTACATTTGGTGCTGTAGGAATCGTTTTGCCGAGCTCTTGTACGGTTATTCTGCACCTGAAGCCATTGGTCAGAATGCCATTGAGCTACTTATTGATGCTTGCAACTTTGACATTGCATGTAATATAATGAACCGAACTGCCATGGGGGTGAGTTGGACTGGGCAGATTCTGGTCAAAAACAAGTTAGGGGAGCGTTTTTTACGTGTTGCTACCAACACACCATTTTACGATGATGATGGAAGTTTGGTTGGCATCATTTGTGTGTCAAGTGATTCACGTTCGTTTCAGGAAACAAGGCCTCCTTTGACTACTACGAAGCCCTCAGCAGCTGATTTTAGTAAGAGTTGGCCCAGAAGTTCCACAAGTAAAGTTGGTACTGATTCTCAACAGCCTCTACAAGTTGCTATTACATCCAAACTATCAAATTTGGTGAGTTTTGAATTTTTTTGCTCTGCACCCATTGGATCTAGTAGGATACTATAGCATATGCTACCATTTTGTGTTTTAAATTAAGGTTCTTTATAAACCTTGTACTTCATGAAGACTAAATAGTTTAGTTTATTTGGTCAAAACACTCAATACTTCTGTAATCGTAAGATATTAATTTTTGAACCATATTTCCTTTCTCATAAGCAGAAATATTTATTTATTATTATTAGGCATAATATTTTTGTTGATTTGAAGCAGTTTTGAAATTGGTAGTAATGAAGTGTTTTGGCCACCTAGAAGAAATTTAAAAATATTATTATTAGGCCCAATAAGTACATGACACATACTTCATCTTTTCCATACAGAAGTTATTTTAAAGTTTAACCTTTAAGCGTTTTGATGTGTGCACTCTAATATTAAATGATCTTACACCATTAAAGGTATATGATGGGAGCAATACAAGGTGTCAAAGTTATAGAGCTCATCATTGAGCAATATAAGGTGTCAAAGTGATCTGACTTGATAGTTTCAGCTGAGATTCAGCTCATAAGGCTCAAGATTCTCTTCTACTTCCATTGCTTACATTTCTCAGTTCTGTTACATTGCTAATTGTTCATTTTCAAATGACAGATTTTGAAATATATCTATTGGGATTGTTCATTTTCAAATGACAAATTTTGTGTTGTATATGGACTAGGTGATAATTGGTCTGATGGACCCAGATTGCATTATATTTTGTTGATTCTTATAATTAACTAATTTTCTGGCAAGCACAAGTGATGAGTAGTGAAATATGATGATATTTCACCCCTAGATACCTACATTTAGCTATCCGATGAAGGCTATCTAATAAGAATTATTAGATTTAAAGTGTTTCAGGTTAATACAAGCCAAGTGTAGAAAACAGCTCAAGAATTCTGAAAATAATGTCAAAACATTGTAACTTTGGGTCATCGAGAACTTGGTGCGACTTGCAGATCAATTTGGACCTTCACGACGGCCTAATTATGAAATTGTCAAAACACAACAGTTGTAGAGCTTTCTGTCAGCTTTCCAACGGCGCATGAATCGCCTCAATACGAGTTCCGGACAGAATGTTATGGCCAAAATACCGAAGCAGTGTCTGATGCAAAGTTCGGCGGGAATTCACGAAAATCTGGGAGGTCGATGCATCGACCCTATTGGGTCGATTAATCGACCCTAAATTTTCAAGTTTGAACACCTCTGCGGCTTGGAAACTTCGGCTCTATTTAAAGCGGATCAAACACTTCGAGAAAAGGGGGGAATTAGAGATAGATAATTAGAGAGTTAGTTTTGGCTTTTCTTTTTTTAGTTTTTGGAGAGAATTTTTTAGAAGATTATTATTCATTATTATTATTTTTGGTTTTAGACTCCTCTTGGCATCTTTTCAAGAGTTCTTCTTTCTCCTTCTTCTAGGGTTTCATCTAGGTAGATTATACCTAGGATTTGCATTATTTTTCCTTTACGTTCATGAAAGCATAGATTGTATTTAGGAAAAGGCATTGTAAACAAAAATCTTTGGGAGAAATAAAAAGAGGAATAACTTTGAATGAACAAGGAAATCATACACCAAAGATGAGCGGCTAAATCAGTAGATCGGGGAAGATGCAATCCCCAGATAAGTACCCTTATTTATGATTAATACCATAGTCGATTTATTGTCATCATGAAATCATTTTGCTAAAAGTTTGTATTATTGCAAATATATTGAATGCTTGTTATGACCGTTGATGGCGCGTATCAACGGCCGTAATCGCTAGATCTGGACCTGCAGACTGATCTAGGCTGCAGAGCGATTATGTACTTCCTGTTATGATCTAAACATCATGAGATATGCTATGCTTCTTACATGACTCATACCGCGATGATAGGCTGAGTCATTGTTTTTAGATAGGGTATGCCGGATTGATGATCATATTTTATTACGAATCATCTCTATAGACGAATGATGGTGTGAATGATGCTTTAATGAAACTGTAGGTTTTAATAGTAGAAAAGGGGTACAAATCTGGGGTAGCATATTCCTTGATCTCATTTAATTATTATTTTAGATTCATTGGTAATTAGTTGTTTAGATTAATTTATTTTTTTGCATTTAGGAAAAGTGTGATAAATTTTGGTAAAATTGAATCTGCCCTTTGGTACTTCCTTAGGGACGTTTTTAAATCTCTGAAAGAATTAATTAAAATTCACGTTTCCCTGTGGATTCAACACCTTTGTTCTTGCCACACTGCAATAGATCTTGTGCACTTGCAAGGGTTACATTTAAAATCGATCAACAAGACAAGGCTACATATTGGGCAATTTGAGTAAGCTATCCAATATGGAAGAAGCTTCACATTGTTTGCCTTTTGCCCCATTTGTTACTCAATGAGTAATTTTACAAAGTTTATTCCACATTAAATAGCTATAATGAATTGCATGAGCATTAAGACATGATCTCCTTTGTGATAAGTGATTGAATAATCAGTTTTTTTTTAATTTATTTATTTATATGTAAATTAGCAAACTGTATCATTTGTGTGGTTAGATGCATTTCATTCAAATTTCAGTTTTTGAACTTTTTTGTTACGAATTGCAGTGGGTGGAAGGATATGGTGGATCAATGGGTTAGTTCTGCAACTGCTATTCAAGGTAGGCTTTTGACTTCCTTCAATTCAGACTCTGAAATATCATAACAGTTTCGAATGTTGTAGGTAAAGGAGTATGTGACCTCCCGAATTGGTCTGAAAAGAGTATGCCTTCTTGTAGACACCAAGTGGGGTATGAAGCCAAGGGATCAAGAGCTCATTGCCTTGATGGAAAGGTATACCCACCCTTGTAAATTACATTCTAGTTCCACTATTGTAAATTTCCTGTGTAAGGCATCACAATGTAACTTTGATACTCCATACAAATGTTTTGTTCATATTTATTTTTAATTTGAATAATAAGAAGTTACATGATCCGCATGCATTAACGCAATTTACAATCAAAAAATAAAAATACTAATACTACGTATGATTAAATCATGTACCTGTCTCACACTGATTAAAAAAAAAAAAAAATTCATTCATTAAATTTGCAAAATTTTGAGAAAAATTTGGAGAATGAAGAATCAATCAAATATTTGACAAATCCACAGACCACCTATTCGGAGAATTTTGCCTAAATTTTGATTAATTCAGGGAATATTATGATAGAGGCAATGGTCACTTCACTTGAATACCTAATCATATATTTACTCTTTATTTATATGATTTACATTTGAAAATTTTAGACCATTCATAAGTTCTGTCCGACAGAGTTGAATCACTTGACGTAATTCAAATTGTACAAGGCTGCTTACCTCATTGCAACAACAGCATTGTGAATCTGTGATGTAATGACCACATGGCATCAAGGATTAAAAACCCATAAGTTTATTAATATATATAAATTATAGAGTACCTTTATTTCCACCCACATATTCCTTCCTTCCACCCTCATAAGTGGGTGGATGGAAAGAATATGTGGGTGGAAATAGGGTGAGACAGTAGTAATAGTGGGTGGATGGAAAGAATATGTGGGTGGAAATAAAGGTATTCTAAACTATAATATATTTTTTACAATTGTTTTTTAAATTTTCCTATTTTTTCCCATTGATTCCGTATTTGCCAAAATTAGCCATTTTTCAGAATATTTCTGAAGCCATTCTATTCCTGTACCTTGAACTTGGTCACTAAGTTTACACCATTATTTTCACCAAGAGGCATCCCCCATAAGAATGTAACCTAGTGTTTCCCTTGCTTCTCAGAAAGAGAGTAGAGTGGATTAATGAGGTTTTAAATCCCACTTGGCAATGGAGTCCTGGAGGAAAGACTCAAAGCTCTCTCAAGAAGCCCAAGTGCACTTACCAAGTAAGGCAATTTCGAAAGCTGGGCCCCAAGTTCCAAAAATCCGGGGGCAGGGGAAGAAAGAAGTCCTCAACCGCTTCCAAAGCTAGGACCCACCAAGAAGCTCAAACTATCGCACAACCCTCGGTTTCACTCCTCAGGGCAAAATGCTCATCACACTCCCATCTCCAATTCCAATAACATAGCTAGGTCACTCACCCACAGACATTTAGCTAGTTCAGATATCACACCTTCCATCTACCAAACTAGCGCTTGCCAGTTTGGACCTCTCCATCCACTTACTGAACCTCTTTGTCCAGATGCAGTATCTTGTTCCAGAAAAGGAGCTAAGACCCTAAATGAACTACAAATTTCGTGGAATTTGGTTGCAGATCATGCAATCTATAGTAGCCAACAGACTATAAGGTCGCAAGAAACATTTAAGGCCTCTGGGAGGGACATGGAAAAAATACCTCAGTTGATTCACCTTAGCAAAAGAACTCTTAGTCCATCAAACCTGCTACCCAAGTGTTGTCTTGCAGAACCTTACGAACTAGAGCAACCACAAATGAACCTATGGATTGCACAATCTTTGCCTCCCACCTTACCTCAAATGAGGAGAAATCCTACGTAGAACTGTTGGGATCAGATTCCCAATATAGACGCCCATCAAGCAGTTGCATCCTAATCCAAGGGGCTGTAGCCGTCTCCCTATATAAAATAACATATAAGATATAATCATGATGGTCTCTGTAAGGTTTACTTTTGGGGGTGGGATGGCCAGAACCGATCTGCCGACCTGATCCTGATCAGTTTTGGGCTGACTGATCCATTGACCACTTCCGATATTTTGAACCACGGTCAAGACCACAAATACTTCAGTATTACGTGAGCACTATAAATGGTCAACCAACCTTGGAATCTCATGATTTACCTCAAATCAGATCTAGCAGTTGAATATGTTGACCTGATGAAACTAGACCCTGTTTTTTATTATTGGGCCTGACCAATCCCAATTTGACCCAAACCAGAACTTGATGGTCCCAACTAAACAAATCTCGTGATTTACTCCGTCCTTGAACAACTATGAAACTAGATTGGCATCGGGCCATCAGGTTTAAACTTCAAAGTATTAGACATTCTAGTTGTTATGAGGGTGAAAGTGGCCTGTTTGAACACATAATTCTGGACAGAAATCTGCACTCTCAAGGTAATTAAATCCTTAATTTTTTATAGAAACATATACATTTATGCTTCTATTTTGTTTATTTTTATCTTTTTGGTGTTGCAGGGCAGGTTTTGCTTGATAATGTGAATATAAGGACCCTTCATTTGTAGTGGCTAAGAAATCAGATTGGTTTGGTAAACCAAGAGCCGACTCTATTCGCGACAACCATAGTTGAAAACATACTTTACGGAAAGCATGATGCAACAATTTGCTGAAGTCGAAGCTGCTACTGCAGCAGCTAATGCTCATAGTTTCATTACTCTGCTTCCTAATGGCTATAATACCCAGGTGAGTGCATCCACATACTCTGAGGTTAGGTTCCAGTTTCATAAACTGAAGCTCAGTAATCTATTAACCTGATTTATCTGTTTAAAATATGTTGTACTAGATGCACTTCCACTTTAAATTTTAAGTGAGTTAAAAACTTTCTAGTATGCTGACTTGTATATTGTCCACGAATTTTTACAAAAGAATTGTTGAAAATTGCCAATAGACTTTTTATAGGCTGGTGTTACTATCACACCACTTTATGTTACAGCCACCTCACTTAAACAAAGGAAAAATCCGTTGACTGCTTAATCAGACGATGGATATCATTATTTTTCCTAATCTTGTACATAATAGATCTTGAGTTCATGGGCCTACCATCAGACAGTCAGATGTTGATTTCACATGGCACACATCCCAAAAAATTCATGTTAACCACTTTTAATGGTATGTTATGATCATGTTTATGTTTTGGGATGTGTGCCACGTGGAATCAAAATCCTACCATCCGATGGTAGGCAGATCTCAAAATCTATCGTGGAATATTGGGATGAAAAAAGTGTTGGAGATTTCTAGATCTAGGCTAGAATCGTTTGATCAACATGTGAGGTGCGACAATAATCTAGTAAGATAAATCTTACTTACCTGATCAGATGATAGCAAATACGTGCTTGAACGGCAGATCCTCGCTATGAGATGATGACCCTTAGAACAAACCACCTCTCTTTCTTTCTATCTCTATTGATGGGAATAACATTGAGAATAGCCAAAGAGGGGACGTTGTCCTCCTTAAATAGACATTGATTAGTCTCCTAGCCCATCAAGGAAACTAAATCTAGAAGATGTGTCACATCATAAAAGGGATTACCACAACCCTATAAATTAGGAATTCCACCAGATTGCGTGGTGATTCCCATTGTGCCACGTTTAGAAGGTCTCACCAATTCAAGTTTTAATAATTAAGAAAAGAGGTTAGTGTGTGGGTCACAAATACCCAACAAAAAATCACCATCATTTGATTAAAGTAGTCAACGGAGTTTCTTTTGTTTAACCGAGGTGGCAGTGACATAAAGTGGTGTGGTAGTAACACCAGCCTATTTATAACATACCCAACCTGAGTGCCAGTAGTGGCACTCGGGTCAATCTCTAACTGAACCTCGGTGAATGTGCTGATAATTTTGAGCAACAGATCAGTGAAAGGTCAAAGGTAAACTTCTACTGATTTGCGTGTTCATAGTGTGGCTCCCGAGACAAAAAAGTGTGGCACATCAGTGTGGCTTCCGAGACAAAAAAGGAGATTGACCAGGGTGCCACATGATGATGAAGATGAAAGAGAATTTTCGTGTCATGTCCGTGACTGATATGTCACTCGTGTGTTTGTATGCCCAATACAGTGTTACATGGTCAGAAATGGAGTGACAGATAGCGAAATTGACGGCAATGCTCTTGTACCATTTGCACATGGAATGGCCCTTATTTCAGATGATCTATTTAAGGTGAGTGCACTTTCAATCATTAACTAATACAACTCACTTTCAAATTAGATATGTTAGTTTCAGCTACTTCGAGAAGCAGTCTTTTTTTTTTTGCTTAGATATTTAAGACTGACATGAATCCATAGTAGCCCATTCTTCTGATGTTGATCTTGCAGTGCCCTACCCTTTCTCTGTATTTCTCCTTTTAGTCCATTTTATATGTGGAACAGAGTTATTAATACTTTAGTAGATATTATATATTTATATTGCAGGAAGTTAATAATGCCTGTCAAGGAAACTTTTGGAATCCAATCGGTTCAAACTGTGAAACCAAACTAGAGAAAGTTGATCAGTTATAGAAACTTTCTATATACTGCTAGTGATTATATGTGCCTGAATACCTCTATTCGAATATATATATATATATATATTCGTATAAATGGCAATGATCACTAGCAGTATATATATTCGTATAGTGATTATATGTGTGTGTGTGTGTGTGTGTGTGTTCGTAAAAGTATAAATGGCATGTCATTAAGGATCAAAGAAACCTTGTTTTTGTTTCATCAATGTCTACAGATCATCACTTTGTGGAATGCATTTTAGGCTTTTGTGAGTGAGTATGCTGTGACTGGAAAGGATGCTGGCAAAGGAAGTCTTTTGGTGGCTTTAGCCGAAGCTGGATTCCTTATTGGGTTGGAAAGGAATAGGTATACTAATTCATTGCTCCTAATGAAATACTTATAAGATTTAATGTGGGAATCGACAAATAAAGGTATCAATTGTTACCTATAGGCATCGGTAGGTATAGGTCGATGCCTACCAATATGATTGGTATCTGCCAATACATACTGATCTTTTTATTCCTTCCCTTATCGGCCGATACTGACTGATATGTATCACTATTGGCTGATACATATCAGTCTAGGCATCGACCAAATATCTAACCAATATGATCGGTTAGATATTTTATTTTTATTGGTATAAGATTGTGTATCTTCTGTGACTGATATGAGAAGTTAGTTATACTCAACTTCTATTGGATAACTCTTTCTTGATTATTTAATCTGCTTATTTCATGCAGATTGTGAATTAGAGAACTCACCTGAAATTTCCCAAAGAAGCAAAGCTGTCCTCTGAAGCTGAAGATCTCATATGCAAACTGTTGTGCAATGTAGAGCAGAGGCTTGGGACTAAAGGAGCTCATGAAATAAAGGTCTTTGCTTGTACCTATGATGCCTATTTATTTATCATTTACTAGGTACTTCAAGTTTTTCAAAATCAATCTGAAAACCAGGTCTAATTTTAGGCCCATCCATGGTTTAAAGGCATCCAATGGGACAAACTATATCAGATGGAAGCTGCTTTTATACCTGAGGTTAATGATGAGTTGGATACTCAGAACTTTGAGAAGTTTGAGGAGGTAAGGCATGGTCCTTCCTTTCTTATCTAAGTATGCTGTGTAAGTTGGCTTTTTTTCAACTCCGTGCATTTATTGGTCCACAAATCATGTGCTCACACACACAGTTCTTACCTACCTGGAAAAAGGTAAACACTTGTCTTTGTTGGTTGCCTTTCAGATTCACACTACTTAAGTGATAACAGTTTTATGGGATATAAATGAAATGAACCAGGGGTAATGCCCTGCTATTGAGTTGAAATTAAAGTATAGGTTGAGTGATTTTTCTGATGCCTTATTTATGAAATTGATCCTACTTGAGAAAGTTAAAACAGAGGTTTTACTAGTGAATTTTGTAACCTCTTATACTATCACCATATATTATATTTTATTTAGTTCTATAGCGGATGTTGGTTGTGTCAGCCTCAAAACAGTTTTGATGCCTGTCTTTCTATTGTCTATGTATTATCATTGTTGTCTACCACATGAAATAGTAGACTATATCAGGCTTGCATGTGTTAGTTATCTTTTTTTTTTCAACAAATAAAAAGTAATGGTGGTGAATTTATTCTGAATTTAATGGAGTTTCCAGCTCCAAAGGCTCTGAATTTATTCTAGGTTTCTTCTATTTTAGCAGATTCTTGAGTGAGGATCTTGTGTTGGGCCGGCCACTACTGTTTGTTTTTTGGCGGGCAGCAACGGTCACCATCATCAGTTTTTACTAAGTAGAGGTGGCTCAATCAGAGACCCATCTAATCATACTTGTGATGGGAGTGCTTGTGGCTCAATCAGAGAAAGAATCAGACTGTGAAGGAGATTGGGTCGATAAGATTATGGTTAACAAGCAAGAAACTTTAACTGCAGATGACTATCTTCTACGACATTTTGAAGAAGACAATGGTCAACTTCCTGAGCTTTTTTACGATGCATACGGTATGAGAATTCACGGATCAACGATAGCACACAAGTGACAAAAAGAAAAGGGAGCCATGAATATGACACTCAGAGAAGCCGCTCTGAGATGGGTTCTACCTATGATTCGAACGATCTTGAGATTGGAACTAGTGATTCTTCTGAAGCAAATATCCAGTGGTAATTTAATCTTCCCAAAGTAACAAGTGCAGCTAGTGGGGGTGCACCGAAGATCAAGAAACCTCAACCGAGGCCTACAAAGAGCCCCAATCTAAGGTAATTTCTGAGAAAATTAGTTACTGAAATGTATATTGCAAATGGAGAAAATTAATTGTTCAAGGTTTAGAAAACTCAAAATCCCTTTTTTTTGGAGCCCAAAAAAGAAACTCTCCAAGTTTTTAGACTTCAATAGTAGTTGTGGTATTGAAACCCGGTTGAAAGTGTCTTGGGTCCTAGAATACTGTTGACGGCATTCTTGAGAATCCAACACACTACATTTCATCTTTTCCTCGCCTTAAAAATTAACTAAAACTAAAATCGTCCGATCCCTAATGGATGGTGTTAGATTCAAGATCTATGATGCAAAAGATCTCCATCTTTTGATGCATAGCTGTAAAAGGCCATCTAAATTAATTGTGTGTTGGTTTTACATGGTAGTATGGTACCCTTAAATTTTGATGTGTTTGACTTCTTTGACTCAGAGGATGGAGACCATTTTTTTTCCCAATCTTTTGACTAAAGATCCTTAGACCTTGGCTCACCTTTTAGATGGCACACATGATGATTCCATGTGATACACATCTCAAAAACTGACCTAAGTACCAAGTCACCTGCCACTCGGGCCACTTAGTTTATATTAATTCATTATATTATATCATTTGGATTATTTTAAAGAATGTCCTAATCATAATATAGTGTGTGTTTTCTATTTTATAGAACGTGAGATTCTTTTTTATTTCAACATTTCCAAGTCCATTTTACATTTTCGACATCTTTTTTTAGCAGCTCTTACTTTGTGTCCTATTCTGTTCTCCTTCGATTTCTCAGTCTGCAACTTTGAGCTTCTTGGTTATTGTCAACATATAAGTTCTTTTGAGTTTTGTGGTTATTGTCAACATATAATTGCTTCAAAACTATGGTGAATAGGATTGCACATGAAAGTTGGGAAGATTACTGAAGGTTATGATTTAACTCATAAATCTAATGGTATTTTCTCTAATATATTTTGGCAGGTGTATGGAGATGAGGAATGGTGTCACGACCCGAAATTCTACCCTATTCTGAGGGCCAACATAGTATCATACCACCATATTATAACGCCCTCGTGTCATATTCATACTCCACCACCCAGTCAATGGGGAGACATAATGGCTAAACTCACTCATAACATACTCATACTCATAATCTCTCCCAAAGATCCGTCTTGGCTGAAAGACGTTGTTACCCTTACGGTGGCTACGCAAGGAACGGCACGTACAGAAACTAAAGTTCTTTATCTTTTGCTGGCCTACACAACGATGTCTTATTATTATATTCGTATCATAACTTATCTTATCTCATACTCATATCTTATCATACACGTATACTTAATCCTATGACAAACTATAGTGAGGCAACCTTTCTAATTCAAGCTTCCCAAGAAAAAAGGTTTCGTAGTAACCTAGATGTACTTCGTGTGATAGTTTATACTACCATAGAGGTGTTGCATCCGTACATGGATGCCAATATTCTGAGTTTCACGTGACCGTAAAAGAAACTTCACCACGGCTAAGGCCTAAAGCCCGATTCTCGTATCATATCTCATATCTTATCCTCTCGTATTAAAACTCGGGGTGATAGGATCACTGTATATGCCACCGTATACGAAGTTACACTGAATTCACACTCACCCGACTCGTTATGTGTCCCATTCCACCATGAGTTGTAAGGCATGTGAATACGGTGTATTCCTCGCTTCGATACCACACTACAAAAAATGTATTTATTGGAGACGGCTTTTAGCCGTCTCCAAAGGTGTCTAAGTCGTCTCCAATAGTATTGGAGACGGCTTCCATGTAGTCTCAAATAGTCCTGTCTCCATTGTCTTTGGAGACCAAATGGAAGTCGTCCCTAATAGTCAAGGTTATTGGAGACGACATATGGCCGTCTCCAAAGATATGTTAGAGACGTCTCTAATAGGTCATCTAGACATTTCCAAAACTTATTGGAGACGAAGCCGTCTCCAATAAGTGACCTCCTGTTATTGTAGACGGCTTTTAGCCGTCTCCAACATTTTATTTAATATTTAATAAAAAAAATTTACATCGATAATTTTTATGCAAATTTTTTTTTTTAAATACTATTATTTTTTATTACTTTTTTTTAATGCAATTGCTTTAATGCATTTTTTTTATACTTTTTTTAAGGCAATTTTTTTTATTCCGAGAACAAGTTGATGGTGTAGATAGCATATAATGATACCTCCAGCTACTAAAACAGAAAGAATGCACAATTGAGAGATCCTTCTCTGGATCGAACTTCTTTAATTGATTGAAACCATTTTTATTTTCAAATTACAAAAAAACCATTCATTTTGCCAAATTATTTATATACAAGTAAGGGATTGATATTATTCCCGACAGGCGGTAGTCAGCAAATAAAAACTCCTTTTGGATACAAAAAGTTGAATATGTGACAATGGCAAGCTGATGAATCACATCATGTCTGCAAGAAGGTGCAACCTCGGCGTTGACCTCAGAATAGTTTCATCAAGGTGTCTAATCCACTCCAAAAGCCTCCACTGTTTCCACTTCCACTTGAACTGTAGCAGGCACTGATGATTACTCATTAAAACGGTTCCTAGCAACCCAATTCATCTCTCAGCCCAACTAACCAATCAAATCAAAAACTAAAAACTTCACCCACCACTCATTTGAATAAGGACATCACTTTATAAATTATATCATAAAATAGAGATCATATAGACCACCCATTTGAACAAGAACAGAGAACCATGTACCAAATCACAGAACCCATATCGAATTGAAATCCGGAAAACCCATATGGAATCTCCCTTTTTTCACCACCCATTTGAACAACAACAGAAATTCCACACAGTGGATCAGCAAACCCTTGTCAAATAAACACCCAAATTTTTAATTCAACCACCATAAAAGCTCAACAATACTCAAAAGTTTGGGAGAGGAAAAAAATAGTTCAGGAGAAAATTGTACTAGAGACTTCTCTTTCGCTTTTCTCAATTTCTTCAACTCTTTTGATTTAGCTTTCCTCTTGGCATCTTTTTCTGCCTAAACATCCACATTACCAGAATTACAATCTCTTCCATCTATAAAAATTATGTAAGCATCCTAAGAAAAATTTAGAATCTCTCCCATTCCGAGAAATGAACTCACTCCAGTTAAAATCCCCTAATCCAAACCTGCAAAATAATGACTTAACTAAAAAATTCTAGAACTCAAAAAATGAAATGGACCAAATAATCCATGTTTTATGTTGCTTGAAATGATAGTCCTTATACTTGAGGGCAAAAAGGTAGATATTGTTATATTACAATGAAATGTGAGAAAGATATTGAGATGGACCGAAAAATTTGCCAAAATATAGTCATAAACATAGGATTGCATACAAACTAACAAACCTCATCAGTATTTGGACAAATGTAGCTCTTTGGCTCTGATTGAATCCAAGAACTCTAAATGACTTCCCATGACCTTCCATCAAAGGAAGAGAATCCAATGTATCTGTAAGTTTTTTTGTCACCATCATGACCCAAAAATCAGTGTTGCTCCTTTAGGAATAAGTCTTGCCAAGTAATTAAGTTTGACAAATTGATTTGTCAATTTTGGACCCACGGTCGTCCGTAGTACACTCACGGACGTCCGTGGTCACGGACGACCGTGAGTGATTCACGGACGTCCGTGACCCGAAAACATATAAATTTTTGGTAGTTCTGACAGTTTTGTAACCGATTCGAAAATCTTCATTCTAAAATTTTTCTGGTCCAAATTTTGTCTTTGAGATTACTTACCATCTTTTGATTTCATTCTTAAATCTCATTGATGTTTGTGTGTCTTTACGATTTCATGTTTGAGAGTGTAAGACTTGTGTGAGACAAGTGAATCTTCGCGAGAGACGTCGGTTGATGGAAATGTTCACTATGGATAGTGTGATGGTGAGAGGCTGTCATGTTTGGTGATTGGAGTGTTAGGGCATATCATTCCAAAGAAGCACTGTAAGGTTTTTTTGATTCATAGTGAATGTTTTCCTTGGATCTGAGATAGATCCCGTGGTTTTTGCCTGTGATGGGTTTTCCACGTTAAAAATGTCTTGGATACTTATTTTGATTGTGTGGTGATTATGAGTAGATTTTAATTGATAAATTTAATAGATTATATTAAAAATCCCTTATTTCAGTATCCATTGTAAACTTTTCATTTATATAATTTGGTTTGAGGTTGTAGGGTCCTCACCCTTTCTTGTTAAAGGACAGTGTTGTATGCGGTAGGGTCCTCACCCTAACTGTAGCAGGGTCAATACAACTCTTTAATTAATGTTACCGAGTTCTTAAGGAATTCTTGGCCTTAGAACTGATTTCTTAAGGAAACCAAGGTTCAAATCTCCTAAGATATAATTTACTTTTAATATTTTATAAAATAATAAATCGCTAAAATAACCAACTAGTTCCAGCAAACTGACTCGCGGTTCAGTAGGGGGCTCAACAAATAGGGTAACCCTGGTTAGAAAACCCAGTTGGAGTAGTAAATCTTACAGAACCAACAGATTGGAAGTTTTTACATAGATCAATATCAGAAATTATACTGTATGTAAACCAGTATTCTTACTTGGTCTGCAGGTTTGGAAAGAGAGGATAGTCCAATCTTGTTTTTGGAAACTGAAATAACATCTTGACCCCACACAGAGAATCTAGAAATGCCATCCGAATGAACTCTATAAGCGTTCAACTGAGCAGGCCAGTTCCTGCATCACAATTCTCATGCATTGGTCAGTATATATATATATATATATATATATATATATATATATATATATATATATATATATATATATATATAATATGTCATGTATTACATTATCATAAGACACCATGGATTATGAAAGTAAATAGTTGAGTGAGCATATTAGTACTACCTTCTCAGGTCCCAAATTCACAGCGTTCTATCAAGAGAGCTAGAAACCAGCAAATGATCCTTAGGTGCTTCCAACTGCAAACATCATAATCAATATGCAACATAAATTTGTTAAATTTTATTTTTTTAAAAACGAAAAATAACAAGGCAGCAAATTGCATAATTAATGCGCAACATAAATTTGCTAAAATTTAGAAAATAAGATAAATTTCAAAAAAAGGTAATAATAAAATAAAATAAAATCTGCTTTGGCAATTTCGCCACATACCATAGTAATATAGCCATCGTATCCAAGATGATGAAGATGCACCACTTTCTGCTTGCAATTTTTCGACCCGCAGGAGCAAATGGCTGACACAAGAGAAGATAAAGAGTATTCACTGGCTTCGCTCTTCCATAGATGCAGTTTCTGGTCTTTTGCAACATCAATTAATCTGCATAATGTAATCTCAAGTTGAGAAATGATACTCTTCTCAAAGTTTTCACCCGAGTCAGATGCTAACATTTTGAAAAGAAATCCAAATAATAAAACATCTACAATAGGGAAAAAAAATTTAGATTACAAGACAAGTGGAGGAATATGAAAACGGGGGCAATGAAGAACAGATACTTCCAAGGCCCATAGTTGGAGAATATATTTAGTTGGAATGCTTAAAATCAGGAAGAATGAAATACTCAAGTGACTTAAACAAATAATTGTGAATTAATACTACTTCAACTTACAGATCAAATGATCACTTTAAATAAATAAATAAATATCCTACTTAAATCAGGCCCAAACCCTACTTAAATCAGGCCGGGCTACCAAGCCCATTGCCACCCCTACCAAAATGTATACAACACTTACAAACCATCATAGACAAACTAAATTTACCTGTCCCAAGTATCGTGAATATCTGGTGTTGTTCTCCAACTATTTCCTAAATTTTGTGCCCAAGTAGGGGGGTCTTCGAGTCCCCTGTATTCATAAAACAACCAACATTTTTAGTGATGCTTTACTTCCTGATGAATCTACTTAAATCTAAGAGAGAGAATTTAAATAAACTAATTTGTTGAACTTTACTTTAAATAAGACTAGGGATTGGAAATCTGTAGAATTGTGATAACTTACTATTGCAAGGTTGTGATGATTGAAAATTTATGGAATTGCAATGAAAAATTATATAGATTTTCAAGAAATATGCTCTACCATAGGTGCCTATCAGAACAATAACTATTGATCAGTTTTTAGTGTTTAAAAAATATTGTCTGATTGAATTCTTGACTTGTGATTGTTCCATCGATTGAAACTGGTGAAGCCCCATTAATCTGTGCAATAATTTTGTTCTTTTTTTTTCCAGGCTAGATACAGAAAAATTCTTAACTGAGTATGATAATAGAGGCAAGATACTTACATGGGTTCCAAGTGCTTCTCGAGGGTCCATTTCCCAGTAAATGGTTGAGTTGAGTCCTTGCGTTCAGAAGGAATGCAACAATAAGGAGACAAGAGACTCAGCACCTTGTACTCCTTTGGGGGTAATTGAAGAATACTTAGCTGATCCTTTGGAGGGTGCAGATATTTCTGACTCACCCAAATCATGTTTGAAAAAAAATATCGATCCTCTTCAAGAATCCCAAAGTGGTTGTACTAGTTCCAAAGGAACCATTGGGTTTGATGATGATGTTTGGAAAGACACAAAGATCAAGTGGGCTGCAACTTTAGCCTTATCGGCAGTTGAAGAAGACTCAGAGGTGAAAATTCATTGGGCCATGTCCAACAAGTTGCTGAAGGCAACGCTAAATCGACATTAGCATCGCTCAATGATTGATAAAAGGCTGACCGAGAATGGCAATTATCTTATTGAAGTTGGTTCTTCAATGGAACCTGCTTCTGACACACGAGTTGACAAGCATTTAGTGGATTATACTGCAGCCAAAAACCTTGCTTCTCATATGTCAGGGGATGAGGAGCTCGAAATTTCTAATCGTACGAAGGAAAAGCCTGAATGTCCGTCAGATCTTGGTTGTGATGGAACACAAAAAGTTATTGTGATGAACAAATAAATACATTCTTGTCGTTTATTGTGATCCCTGCCTTGCCAATATTCATCTTGCTCTTTCTTTCTCCTGATAATGCATTTGGCCTACAAAGTTTTCATTTCGAAGAGATTCTTATTTAATTTCTCGTCTATACAAGGTTTTCATATCTTTTGCTACATGATATATGTGTTGGAACTGCTGAAAAGTGTGAGTGATTTGGAACCTTTGGTGGAATGCTAGAAACATTATTGTATTTATATGAAGCAAATTTATGACTTGTATTGGAATGTCTTCTATTACTGGAATACCAGTAGTGTTGCACAATGAGATACTCATATTGAAAGTTTAAAATCTCGTACCAGAACCCTTGAGACAATATGTACTGATTTCTTGATACACATTCGTATTAGAAGATATAGTGTTAACAAAGAGAGATGTGCTGTATTGCTAGTCTCCGATACAGAGATTTCTCAGACAATATGTCTCACTGCTGGAAGAGTGGGTCATATTGGAACTTTAATTTGTTGAATGCTAGGAACATGATTGTATTTTAGCATGCAGCATATTTTTAATTGCATTGGAAGTCTTCCATCAATATGATATAAGTACAGCTATATGGCATTGCTAGATATACTCATATTGAAGGTTTAAAATCTTGTGATAGACCCCTTATCATTTGGCTCCAATACTGAGACAAAATATACTAATTAATTGGTAGACAGTTGTATCAGAATTTACAGTGGTGAAACCCATTTATATATATGTGTGTGTATATATAAAACTCTGGTCAGGAGACCGTTTAGATCTTCCCAGTCAACATTGACCGCCGAGATGTACGGTTACCTGGCTTGAGTCACATGTGACCCCGAGCAGTGATATATGTGGATGACATTATTGTTACAGGGATAATAAGGACACCATAAGTCAATTGAAGCAATACTTGAGTGAAAATTTTGACATAAAGGACTTGAGAATCTCCATTATTTGTTAGGCATTGAAGTTGCTAGGTCTAAGATAGGAATTTTCATAGCCCAAAGGAAGAACACTCTAGATCTTCTCAAAGAAATAGGGACATTGGGTTCAAAGCCTGCTGCATCTCCTACAGAAGCTAACTATAAAAGCAAGGCAAAGGGTGAAAAGTTGCTAAAAGATCAACATACATATATAAGGTTGTTTGGTAAATTGATATAAATTGATATATACCACTATGACACATGTGACATCACATTTGCAGTTGGAATGGTAACTATTAAGCCAATACATGCATAAACCTCGAAAATCGCATTTGAGTATGGTGTAATGGGATTCTAAGGTACTTGAAGTCGTCCCCAAGAAAAGTCATTCTGTTTAGAAATCATGTAAACCTTGGCATACAAGGTTATTCTGATGTTGACTGGGTTGGTTCACAAGAAGATCGACGATCGACGTAGATTATTGTACCATGGTTGGAAAAAATTTAGTGATATGGAAGAGTAAGAAACAAAATGTAGCAGCTAGATCAAGTGTTGAAGCAGAGTATAAGGAGATGGACAATAATGCACGTGAGTTGATTTGGCCAATATTGGCATTTCTGTCATGTAAATGTTTATACATATAATAAAAGTTCTCAGCGCATTGTTTTGGGTAGAGGAGATTCATGAATAGCTGCAGGATTCTCCTCACCGGCATCATGAGGTAATGAAGTTCCTTTTATGTCATCAAGACCTATCAAAACTTGATTTCTATCGAGAACAATTGGTGGCGAAAGGGAGCTTAAAAACCATAAATGTGACAGCCCGAATTTCGGCACCCCGAAACCCGTGCCATCAGCACGATCATCTTGGCCGTGCCCTGTGACTAAGCACGGAACACTGGTATATCAAGCATCAATAATGAACTGAAAATAATAACTAGAATTGCGGAGTAAATATCATTTTTTTTTTAACCTTTCAAAAGACAGTTCTAACCTCATGCCTCTGCATGAGTGGAGAACTGATCCGAACCATCGATGATCGCTGATCATCAATGATGGTTCGCCCCAAAAGAATACTCTCATGAATTAATTACATTGTTTAACGAAAATAAGGCTTGACATACCAAGCCGTACAAAACAAGCTCACAAAACTCTCAAAGCTGCACAACGGAGTCCTCTAGAAGAAGTCCTCAGGAGGTGGCTCCAACTCGTCACCGGGTGCAAGATCCAACTCACCAGGGTCAATGTCATCTGAAACTTCGGCAACTGCCAATAGTGGACCTATGACGTATAGTCTAAAGGGTGAGCTACATCCTAGCTCAATAGGGAACAAAACACAGTGAACATATAAATTAAAACTCACATATATTCCATAATGTGCCTATGCAGTTACTGAGAAAGCAGTTGAAAAAGAATCAGATTTTACTGATGGTTTACACATGTCTTTTAATTAATCATGAATGACACTGAATAGGCCTAAAGCAAAACTTAATCTTTCAACTTAAGTAATCCCCGAGCAATATAGCATCGAGCCCCGATGAGATACCCATCATCGTCATCTATATAGACAATTTTTAAACGTATTCCCTGAGAATACAAATAGTACCCAAGCCCCTTTCCCCTAGGGATCGGTGGCGGGGTTTCACTTATCTCAATTCAACACCCATGGGGTGTGCTTACTATGTACGAATAAGCCTCCGCACTGGCTTACGATTTCGCCGCCGTATCGGTCACGGATATCCTACCGCGTCAGTCATGGGTATCCCGCCACGTCGGTAGGGCATCCTATCAAACCTCAAATAACAAAAATATCAGGTGCTTTACATATAGTTATTCACCGTGTAAGTGTGGTATCTTATATCAGTTAGGCCCTATCAGACATTATTCAATCATAGATACATCCCTGGGATGTATCCATATACTTGCATCACACCTGATGCTCTTATTACTTCACTTCATCGTCCCCTGGGGATGGCTCATTATTATTTCTCTTATAGATGTCACACACACACCCTTTTCACAAATTCTTAAGCAATTAAAACAGTTTTAAATTGAATTCTATATCACTACATACATGCTCTTGTAAATTAAAGTACATGTTCAAGGTGTTCCCTACCTCAAATCTCTGCTAAATCATGCATCAAGGTCCCACGTGGCTCCTTGTGCCCAAGTTCACACATACTACCTATGGTACAACATAACACATGCAATACATCAATAAAGATGTAACAAAAAAGGTCCAAGATCCTCCCAAGAATCTTAAAGTCAAACTCAAAAGTCAGCAAAACTAGCACAGTCGATTAATCGAACTCCAAACTCGATTAATCAAATCTGGTTCGATTAATCGATTCCCAAAATCGATTAATCGAGATTCCCATTCGATTAATCGAATCTTAATTCGATTAATCGAAATTCTCTACTCTATCCATTCGATTCTCAATTCGAGTAATTGAATTCCCAAAATCGATTAATCGAACCCAACTCGATTAATCGAAGTTCAAACTTGACTAATCGAAATCCCAATTCGATTAGTCGATTTCCCCATACTACCCTTCTCCATCCACTGGAGGTTCCCAGTTGATTAATCTACTCTAAAATCGATTAATCAAAATCCAAAGTCAATTAATCGAATCTCAGTTCGATTAATCGAATCTCAGTTCGATTAATCGAATTCGGGTCTTTTGACGTTTCAATTTCTTGGCGAAAATCGATTAATCGAATCTCATTTTCGATTAATCGAAATGGCTAGATTCAGCCCCCTTTAGGGCTATTCTTCCCAATCTTTTTCTACTCTTTTTCCTTCATTTTTCTAAGCCATTATCCTATGATTTTAGCTATTTCTAACTACAATTTAACCTCTATAACTTATGCAATTTAATTCACAAAAATTTACCTTTAATCAATCTCAATTTGATTAAATTAAGTGGTTGGAAAGGCTAGGTTCCAGCTTTTCTTCTAGCGGATCCTTCACGTCGAATCCGGTGTTAAGTACTTGAATCCCCCTTCCAATCCGTTGCAATAACTCCTTAATCACCCACCTTCTTTACTCCTCTCTCTATCTCTCTTCTTTACTCTCTCTCAACAACCAACATTAATTTTAGGGTTATTAAACCCTTTTATCTCCCCTCAAACTTGTGTATTTAGCACATGCACCGTAATAGGTGTATGTGACTTCGGATTTACATCAATCTCCACACATTTACTCGAATTCTCACATTTTATCCGTTCATCGCACCCTATGCTAACTATTGAACTCCTATTTGGTCAAACCTATGACCAGTCGGGCACGAATCCCGAGGTCATTGTTTAACGTGATTTTTCGGGATATTACAATAAAACTCATGAGAGAAATTGACACTTCATTAGGCCATATAAATATATATTACTTTGATGAATGAGAAATCCTTTAAAAGGAAACAGCTAATACTTGTATTATAGTAAGGAAAAGGAAAATAATGAATGGTGGACAATTTATTAGAGAAAATTTCACAAGACAACTTATGTGGTGTGACGTGATTGACTACAGTGCTTGAACCCCACTATGTGTGCAGCAAATCACATTGTGCCACATAAGCTGGCTGCAAAATTCTCTATAAAATATTGTCTAATTGTATAACACCGTCCTTAAGGAAAATTATGAATTTTCATCCTTTTTAGTTCTTACATAGTTCTTGCCCCACTATCTGCCAGTTGTATTCAATCTAAGAATGCATAGCTGCAACAGAATTACGTGTGGTAGGAGTTTGTTGTCACGTGAATTCCATAATTAAGAGATTAGGAATTACCTCTCCATTTGATGTCCCAAATCCCACCCTTAGCAGTTACAAGTATAGTAGTTATGTCCCAAATCCCATCCTTAGCAGTTACAAGTATCTATAATATGCATTTTTTTGCGACAACGTACTAAAAGGCAGCTTAGAACAGTGCTTTCTTTAAAAATGTTTACCTGTATTTATAACTAAACCTTTGTATGCATGACAATTTTGCACATTTTCTAAAAGATTGGAAATTATATTTCTTTAGACATGTTAAGATTTTCTTAGAATGGTGAGGCTTGTTATTTGGTATTGGTTTTGGGTTAGAAGGTGTATAAGCTGGTAAGTCCCACATAATCTAGGACCATATCTGAGAATACACCAAAGCTCAAATACTCAAATGATAAACAGAAAAAGTTCAGTAGATATCCATATGGTACTTCCGTTCAGAAATCATAATTGACTAGACCAGGCAAATATAAAGAACAAGATGAGCATTCTATAAACACCAATATATAAAGACATTTAACAGAACTAATAATTATAGAACAAATGAATGTGTTAAGAACAAGATCCAGTGTGTAATGAATTACAAGATTTCAAACACAAACCTCACTCTATGGTACAGAAAGGAAAATTTTCGGCAGGTATTGACAACTTTGTGAGTATGTTGAACAGAGTAGATTTTCCAACATTTGGCAACCCAACCTATAAACAGAATGTAGCAAAACTGAGAATTAGCTCAATAAAAAATGCTAATCAGGTGGAAACGAGTTCCCACAAGTGGCAAATTACAGAAAAGAACCCTTCTTCTTTACAAATTGACAAAAGCACCCGGAATCAATTGAATTGACTAAAAATATCCATGCAAATCCAAATTTGTGGCAGCGTTTATGCCATTTGTGGCAAAATCTCAATCAATTAACAAAAAAATTAAAATAAAATTATTGAATTGAGTTAAAATGGGAGATCTGAACCAGGAGAGAGGAGGTAGAACAGAAATCTAGGTCAAATCAGAGATCTGAACCAATCGAGCTCAAATCGGAGCTCAAATCTGGAGTGAGGAGTTCAAAATTGAGCTCAAATCCTAACTGTTAGGCTTCTTCTTTGAAATCGGAGCTCAAACCCTAACCTAGGTGATGATCTAATCATGGATCAAATTCCAGCTCAGATACGATCGAATCTGAACCAAAATCGAAGCTCAAATCTGAACCAAAATCGATGCGATCTAACCTTCAGTGAGGAGGAAATCTTGGAGCCTTCAATTTAAGAACAAAGACATCAATGCAGCCTTCCAGTAGTTGTGATTTGAGAAATTTTTTGAGAGATTAGAAAGAGCTAGAGATTGGAGAAAGTGATTAGAGTGAAAAACTAAAGAACAATTAGGATTTTGCAACTTGTAGACGAGAGAACGAAGGAGGGGTTTGGGTTTCGCCTTTCGCGCCGTTCGGTTTCGCCATTTGGGAGATCAGATGGAAATAGGGAGAGTTTGAGCTGCGATTGGAAAGGTTGCATTTATATAGGGTAGAGTTGGAGCTGCGCCGTTCAGTTTCGCTTGGGTTTTCTTCTCGGAGATCAGAGCGACCGAACGAGACTGAGTTTCTCACGAGGCAGAAGTGAGTAAATTTGTTGGTGTTGCCTATTTATAAGGAAGGCAGAGTTAGGCTATTTGCAGCCGCCAAAAATAAGACTTATATTTACTAAAGACCAAACTGATCTCTTCGAGACGGCTTAACGCGGTCTCTATTGGTGTCATTGATACTTTTTGAGACAATTTTTCAGGTAGTCTCTAATGCATCCACCTGCCAATATATAAGGTGAATCGACTATATATGTTATTTTATATAGGGAGACTGCTGTAGCAGTCTCTAATAAAAGGATTCGAGACGGCTTTTAAAGTGGTTGTCTCTAATAAATGGTTATTGGAGACGGCTTAGAAAAGCCGTCTCTAATAACGGTCTCCAAAAGTCCTTTTTTTTGTAGTGCCATCTCAGTGAGTCACCACGCCCAAGCGTACGCATGATCTCATATACTCTCGTACATATGTCCTAACTTACTCATAACTCATATAATGTAATTCAAATGAAAATACAGAAGGTCAAATGTATAAAAAGATTTATATTAGATTATCTTATATTTATATATATATATATATATTTACACACATTCTAATACAACATAGAATAGGATAATTATAAGTATATTATCGATAACGGGAAAGTCGGGGTTCGATGTTCACGAGGTATCGAATTCTTAACACTTCGTGTTATCGAAGAGGTCGCGTTGAAGCGATAAAATTGAGATATATATATATATATATATATAATAATTAGATAATTAAATTAAATGATACTTATACATGAGAATTGGAAAATAATATTAAATTCGAATAACCTTAAGTCATTCAAAATTAAACCTAGCTTGTTACTCTATTTTGACCTCTAAAACGTCAGATTCATGAATGACTATTTCACACAAAGTTGTAAAGCTCGTTGTCGTCTTTTCAATTTCGCAAGAATCACATTAATCCGAAGTCGGAGTAAAAAGATATGGCCAAAATACCGGGATAGGTGCATCAATGGTCGCGAGGTCGGGTTCGTGGACGCGAATTTGAGTTCGCAGTCATGAGTTCAGACCTGAAACTTCAAGATGGTACAATTTATTATTCTTTTAATTAAAATAAAAATATAGTTTAATTTTTGGGCTTAATTAATTTTAAATAAATAATAATATAAACTTGCAACAATAATATATATTATTATAGTCTTTGTAGAAGGATAGATTTCTAACTATATAGATTTGAAAATAAATAATATCAATATGATATTATGCCGATTTAGTCAATCTATCAAATTTATAAATATTATAATTTAATTAATTTTACAGACATAAAAGAGAAAGTAAACATATTAAATATGTAAACCTAATATAAGGTAAAATATTAATGGTTCAAACAAAAGAGATTCTTGAAAAGAAAAGAGAAATAACATATAAACTCAATTTACAGTTCATGCAATTTTAATAGAAAAATAAAATACTAAACATGCAGATTTATCATACTTAAAGATATTCATGTTTAATTAGTATGTAGATTTAAAAGGAAGTAGACATATTAAATATACAGACCTAATAGAGGGTAAAATATTAATGGCCCAAACAAAAGGGTTCTTGAAAGAAAAAGAGAAATAACATATAAGTCCAATTTATAAAATATACAACTTTCAAGGGAAAGCATATATTAAACATATAGATCTATTAATTTATGAGATATTTTGGTTTAAATTAGATTTTTAAACCCGTCGATGCGCGATCGAACGCATCCTACGCGACGGGATCTGAGAAGAACAAGATGGATTAATGGGTACCCACCTCTTGAAGCGTGAGCGGAAGATCAACGGCGATTCGGGTTGAAAAGGTTGATGCCTAGGGCGTCGGTTCGTCTAAGTCTTCAGGGAGAATGATTTTTGATTATAGAGAGTAGAGAGTTTTTAAAGTTTTATTTATAATGGTATAAAATTTTAGGTCAACTCTAATTAACACTTTTCGTAGGAGATTTAATAGAATAGGAGATTTTTACACGGAATAAGAATTCATACGTAACTTGGAGTTTGAGAAAGTGCTTTGTATAACCACCGAAGCAATTGGTGTTTCTCTCCCGAAATTATAGTTATACCCTTTGACTTGCTTGATCACTTAAAATGGGCATAACTTTTTATATTCTTGTCAAAAGTCGTCAAATTATATATCGTTGGAATCGTATCGATGAGCACTTCGCAATGAGTCTAATTTTGATATGGGAAAAGTTTAAAATTTTCTATTTTAAAGGGTGGGTTTTGATTCCGATGTGGAGCGTTAGCACAGTATATAGTGTGGTGCATCATCTAACACCGTTAAAATAAAATCTAAAAATTTGGGTTGTTACAAATGGTCATTTGGATTCTGTGAAAATGGCAGTGGAGTTTTTAGTTATCGTTCAGGAAAAAATCCTATGTACACCTATCGTGAAAGCATTAACCTTGGAGAAACCAAATTTTCAATCTTTAATGTGAATCAGGTTCTAAGGGAACTAAACAGAGAGTGGCCTGGTAACTCTTATGACCTGTTGGCCAAAAATTGCAACCACTTTTGTGACGAGTTTTGTGAAAGGCTTGGTGTGCCAAGACTTCCAGGTAATATGCACTCATAGTTCTTTCATTTTTTGCATATCAATGAATGCCTCAACTTTATTGATACTGCATACCTGTGCCTTTTGAGCATGTGCAGTTATTTACCCAGGTCATAAAAGCAGGGTTTGATAAATTCAACCATTTATGTGGGATACAATTATTCACTAATTTGATGCCAATGAGACATCTGTGTTTTTTAGTTTCTTAAACATAATGCAGCTGCAGATGAAAACAATGGAGAAAATCTCTAATTATGTCCTCTTGTACCAGAGACATGGATACTTAACGTATAAGTTAATCTATGATTTACTCAGTTTAGCAACTTACGATGGGTATCTCACATGTTATTAGGTAAAGCATATTTTTCCGGACTACATGAAATCTATTGATACTGGCATATAATAATTCCTTTTGAGGTTGACTTTTACGAGATAGTGCTTATGATTTGCTCATTACTTGCATTGCAGAGCGGAAGAACATTTACCAAATACCCTGAGGCAAGCACTTATATACAAAGTAACACCGAGGCTACACCTTCTTGCAGACATAATGTGAGTCACCAGCTTGTCATTGTCACATATTCAACTTTTTGTATCCAAAAGGAGTTTTTATTTGTTGACCACCGCCTACTGTGAATAATACCACTCCCTTACTTGTATATAAATAATTTGGTAGAATGAATGGTTTTTCTGTAATCTGAAAATAAAAATGGTTCCAATCAATTAAAGGAGTTCAATCCAGAGAAGGATCTCTCAATTGTACATTCTTTCTGTTTTAGTAGCTGGAGGTAACATTATATGATGTCAACACCATTATCTTGTTCTCGGAATATAAAAAATTGCCTTAAAATAAGTATTAAAAAAAATTGCATTAAAGCAATTGCATTAAAAAAAAGCATTAAAAAAAAATAGTATTTAAAAAAAAATTTGCATAAAAATTGTCAACGTAAATTTATTTTTTTTTAAAATTTTCATTAAAAAACTACTACCAAAAAATTTTCATAAAAAAATCACTGCAAAATATATTTAAAGAAAAAAAAAATGTTGGAGACGGCTAAAAGTCAACCGTCTCTAATAAACATATTATTGGAGACGGTTAAAAGCCGTCTCTAATAATAGGAGGTCACTTATTGGAGATGGCTTAAAGTCGTCTCCAATAGGTATTGGAATGGCTAGATGACTTATTAGAGATGTCTCTAACATATCTTTGGAGACGGTCATATGCCGTCTTCAATAACCTTGACTATTAGGGACGGCTTCCATTTGATCTCCAAAGACAATGGAGACGGAATTATTTGAGACTACATGGAAGCCGTCTCCAATACTATTGGAGACAACTTAGACACCTTTGGAGGAGGCCAAAAGCCGTCTCCAATAAACACATTTTTTATAGTGACTTCACAGGCAGGCAGCGACCTAAACCTAACCTGCTGACATGGAACTAGACCTATCAACCTCTAAACCATGATTGAACCTGAACCTGAACTTGATCGGTTAAAAATACCCTAACTGGAATCCAACCTACTACTCGGACCTACACCTGGAACCCAACCTGAACCTTGAAGCTAGTGTAATTTGATTGTGTCTACAGGTTTAAACCTGACTTGTTAACCACTTTTAGCCTTTGGGTCCATCTTGTACACGTTAAAAATATAATTTATGTGTATGTCTTCTAACAAACAGGCATAAGGTCGGATTTGGGTCGGGTTTCAGTCTAACTCGAACCCAAATTGTTTTTATAACTGGTCCAGATGTTCGACTGGACCGGGCCTTATGGGTTGAGTTTTTTATTAAAAAAGCTTGGCTTGTAGTTTGTGGGCCCGAAAAATTTGCCTGGTCAACACCGACCCATTTGTAGCTCTATGTGTTAGGCATTTTTTATTAGGTACCGTATTTTTCAACCTAAAATTCGTTTTCTTTCAAGCCGTGTTTCATCTGTTTATATTTTTAACTGCTCCGAATCAAACAATAGAGGTTGTTTATCATTCCATTCTTTGCCACAACAGAGATTGAGATCATGGTCCATGTGACACACATTTTGAAAAGTTATCCCAGAACTACATTTGTTGTGGGCTTATGAGCATGTCCTGTTTTTTGGGATGGGTGACACGTGGAATATAAATTAGTATATGATGATAAGCCCATGATCTCAAGATTTATTTTGTCAAAAAGTGGGTCGGAGAATAATCTCAAAGCAATCAAAGTTTTAAGCATGTGAAATTCGGGTTTAGAAGGAAGAATCTTAGATTGTAAATAAAATTATTTTTTATAAGTATGGACTTTGAACTCCATGTTGTAGAGTCATCCTTTTTGGCGTTTTGTTTTTCCATGATTAAGTTTCTCCGTTTGTCTACTTTCAAAGCTATCTCCTCCAATTTTAGTAAAGTACTATTTTTTAAATAATGGCAGGCCTCTGTTTTAAGTAATTTTTTATATAAGTTTAGATTTGTTTGTTGTGGTGTTAGCTTTCTACAATTATTTTATTGAGATTTGAGACACTTTGATTACCATCATCGCTCACTTTGTTTTGTTTATTTAACAACAACAAATTTCTGATTTTGCTATAACAAGCACCACTCACTCTGGTTGGGAAAAAAGTAGGAAAAAATATAAAGAAAAATAATAACATGAGATTAAAAAGTACAATATTTTTTTAATATTGAAAAAATAAGAAAGTTATTATAAAGTCCATGAAATAATCATGAATTTTGCGAATTTTTAACTAACACATAAACTTTTAAAAAATTTGGGAATAATGTTTTAATTAATGGAGTACACCGAAAAATTGTTAATTTCGGTGACTACGGTTGTTGAAAGATAGAGATGCAAACACTTGGGTTTGAGACTTGGTTTATGGTCAATTAGACTGGAATATGACCCGACCTATTAACCTCTAAACATTGATCTGAACTTGAATTGTTAAAAATGAACTTGACTTGAACTCGACTTAAGCTTGGATCTACGCAAAATTTATGTAATAACTTGGGATTTTCAACCCCACCTGATCTTATAATTCGAGTTTTTTCAACCCAAACCCAACTTGTAGTAGGTTGGGTCTGAAGAACTTGTCAAATCCGCCCGACTTATTTGCACCCTATTGGAGGGAGATTGCTCCGGTAGGATACCAAATACCAACTCTACATATATGTTTTTCTGATACGGAACTCTACATATGTAATGATGAAAAAAGTCTATGATTAATATGGCAGGGGAAACATCTTATATCTGGGCTTGGCGCAAGCCATTCCTAACTGAACATCTAGATGTATATATGTATATATATAGTCAAATGAAAAGAATAAAAAAGGAACTAGTCAAATGAAAAGTCAACGGAAACATATGATCTATCGCCAATCAAATGAAATTTCAAACAGCTCACAAATTATCAAAACACCTATCCAAATGTATCAAAGAAGCATTAGCCCAGTTGGTAACCTTCCTCCATTGTGAAGGAAGAGGTCGTGGGTTCGATACTCGTCCTCTATCTTTGTAAATTATGTGCCGCACCTGTGTACTGATGAAAGGTAGATTTGCTATTTTGGGAACTCATATCATGTGAAAACACTATCTAATTCGTGTAATTAATTAAAGGTCATGATCTAAAGATATATAAGCAAAAGATAAATTATCTCAAATCCAACATATGTGGCGTGATTATTTCAAATAACACTCTTGCCAGACGGGTTTTTGCCACGGGCTTTAGCACATGTACTCTTCTTTTTCGATATCTAGGTATTTCATTGGGCATTGACAAACCGAGAGTGGCTGATTGGGAACCTGTCATTTCTAAAGTTAATAATCAGCTTGGGACTCACCTCAAGCGATTTGAAGACACCTTGGGTCAAAAAGTAAATTATCTCAAATCCAACATATATATTCGGCATGAATGTTCCAAATGACACTCTTGATGAATGGGCTTCGATCACGGGCTTTAGTACAGGTACTCTTCCTTTTCAATATCTAGGTATTCCATCGGGCATTGACAAATGATACATTAGATTCTATATCGTTTAACTTTAATCGAGACCACTAGATGGTCTTTTAATCAAAGTTTGACCATTTTGATGGACTAATGGTATAATGAGATTCCCAATTTCGGAAACTCGTGAGCAATGTCGATCACGAATGATCAACGGTGATTGATCATTATCGACGAAATCTTGAATTTTGGGTAATTTAGACTATAAAACGCATCGGTTAAGTTTTTAAAGTTTTAATTGAAAATTTATTGGAAAAACCTAATTTTGGCAAAACCAATCTTTGAAAATGATTTGAAAAATGTAATCGTGCTCAGAAATTTAGAACCGATTGGATTGCTCTCCAAGCCCATCTGAAATGTCTAGATAGATTGATACCTGACGAGTAGGGTAGTGTCGGCAAGCAACTTTTGCCGATTAAACTAATAGAACGAACCCGAAACAAAACCCCGATGAATCTGGGGCTAACTTAGGAACATCCCGGAACGAGACCCGAGAATTGTGCCATTAGATGGACCACAAGGTGGACCTCATCGATAGCCCAAGTCTGTAGTCCTTGCAACCCATAACAGTTTGCCCCAAGAACAAAGGCCAAATTAAATGAAAATAAATTCTGAAAAATTCTCGAAAAATTAAATTAAATAAGTTAACGGGTTTCCAGTACCCAGTTAAAATTTCAAACTAGGAATCCACGTGATTTGAAATTACAGCACCCGGAGTACAAGACAATGAAGCTGCCCTGTTGCATCAGAAATCAGAGCCCTTGAAGAGCTGTGATTTACGTGCCCATGACCTTCCCAGAAAAATCTAGAATAAATCAAGAATGGGCCCTAACCTATCTCTAAAGCTTGGATAAACTTTCATGCAATGATTGTATTAGGATTATCGGCGATAAAATCGAGAAAATCATGGCGCAGAATTGCGGATCATGGCACCCAGCCAGTAATCAGACCCGACCCTTGAATGGATGAGCCTAATTACCTACCGTTCCCTTGACCTTTGACCCCCGAAATGTAAAAAAAAAATCAGATAACTCACTAGCTTTCTAAAAAGTCGCTAAGTGTCCAATTTCAACATCGGCACTAAGAATTACAGACCTGACTTTTAGGCCCAATAAATTTGGAACAAAACCCTGATAAATGAGGACAGATCTCAGTGATCTTTCAATCATGATCAAACCTGATTACATTTTTAGTGTCACTACTTGGGAAAGATGCGATTATCAGTGCTCTTCACTCAGTTTTTGTAGGACTCGAAAATTTGGTCGAAGTTGAAAATAGCGAGTGATTTACCACAAGGTGTCCACTACACTTGTGAGAAAAACTATAATTTTGAAGAATGAAACCTAGGACTTGGACCTTGAACCGAGACCCGTGACTACCTAGGAAATACCCGATCACATGGTCACTGTGAAGTTAACATGTGATAAGACTTGTGTGAATTTGGTCAGCTAAGTCAAATGATTCGGTCTAATCTCTTGATGACCCGATAAGGCCCAAATGCCAAGAAATTGGTAAATAAGAACTTGGTTAAGACTCGACTACCAGCCCACGGCCCGGTGAGTCTTAAATGATTTTCTAAGATAACATTTTAAAAGAATATGATAGAGGTCCATAATGGTCAAAAAAAAAATGGCCCAGACCTTGAAAAGGCCCGTATACCTAGATTTAGATTTAGTTAAGGTCCAAACCACATAAGAGATAACCCATGGACCTTGAACCCATAGGATCAGACCCGTCTAAGTCCAAATATCCAACCTGAAGACCTGATATGAACCAATGGTTGACCCAAGACCCATTCAACCTAATAAAGGGAACAAGATCATGACCCATTGGACACAATAAATGGAACAAGATCATGACCCATTAGACCGAAGACCCAAATAAATCTTTAATAAGAATGGAATGGACCCAAGGCCCATATTCAAAAATCATAGGATGAGTAAGAGGTATTGACTCATCGATGAGTGGTTAATTTGTTGACGTAACTCAAATAAATACGTTGAATTAGAAACAGGCACCCTGATGCCTTAAACATCGTTTAGAAATAATCGAGCTTTGTTATTATCATTGACGATAAACATAAGTCCTTGGTGGACTCTAAATTGGAGTAGCCACTACAAAAAATAACACTATTAGCGGCAGTTTTTGGCAACCAAAACTGTCGCTATTAACAAAAAAGCTATTAAGACTATTAGCGACAAGGGTATTAGCGGCAGTTTTTTTGTTAATAGCGGCAGTTTTTAGCTGTCGCTAATAGTCTTATTTTTTGTAGTGAGCTGATCAGTCACATAATTTATCATTTTATCACCCTTAACTTAATGATGCTAGACCTCAGTTTTCTACTAATGAGATATTGATGTGCAGATATTAAGAACAGATAGAAAATTAGAGCCAAAGTACTAATTTTCACTAAAATGAACTCAAAAGGCAGTAAGAGACACGATCATATAAAGATACGACTAATTGTATTGAGATGCTAGTCAGTTAGCTGAAAGAAGAAAAGAAATCGTACTCACAAACGAACGAAAAAGAAGAAAAGAAAGAAATCATATTTATGATTCTTCAGAAAATGATTAAAGACTCGAGGATACAAAAAAGAAATGCGATCGTGCATAAAATCGAAAGAAGGAGAAATCGTACTGAAGAAAGGATACAATCGTAACTACGATTGTATAAAATTAAAGATAATGCTGCTACTGATCATGTGAGATCTATATCGCCATACACAAAATTAGAAAATCACTTGAATTAGAACTTTGGAAACCCACGGATCTGAGAAGATTGGAGAAAGACTCCTAAAGATCTCTGCTGTTGAAAACATAGAGAAAAGTCATGCTCATCTACTAATCAAAGAAAGGAAGAACTAGGATTATAAGTTTTAGTTATATTAGGAATCTTTTATTCTTAGTAGTTTTCTTTCGTTAGAATTCGAATAATGTAAGCCGACCCCTTATGATCTATAAATAAAAGGGCTCGTCATAGGAGAAAATATATCCAAAAAAATTTTAGCATCAATTGACAACTAAGGTTGGAATTCTGGAAGATCACCTTAGAGTAATTTTTATTAAGTAAAATCATCCACAGATTTTTGAAAGTCTTGCCTAACAACCAAGACCAAGGAATTCTGAAAGATCGACCCTTTGGATGGTTCTAATTTGCTTTCTAGTTTAAATTTATTTTTACCGCACTTTCCTGCTTTGTAAACATTCAATTCTTCTTGATTTTAATTGACGCCTAAGATTGAGAATTTGAAGATATTAGTGTAATGACTTTTATTTTTCATCTTCAGTTTTCTTGAGTTTGATTGACACCCAAATTTCGGGAAGATTGCTGATTAGTATAAATATGTGTTGAGGTAATCTAGTTTTTGATTTATGCCCAAATTTTAGAGGACTAAGATACAATGTAACGGTATTTTACTTTCATAAACATCCGAGAACTAAAGGGTTGTGATTGACGACCATAATCTGGAAGGAGGAGGATTTAGATTTACTTTCTGCAACTTTAGTTTAAATACCCATTCTTTCATTCTTATTTCTCCAGTAGATTAGATCTTTAAAAAACAAATAAAAGTTTTCACAATAAGAAATTTGACCTTCCATATGGGAACGATCCTATATTAGTACTACAATTTTTATTGTGCATTTGCAATAGGTTAAGGCTAAGTACAATAATAGTCACATAAAGGTTTTGGCGTCGCTGCTGGAGAAGCGAAAAATTTCTCTGAAAGCCAATAATTGTCTTTCTCTTTTTATTTTTCTTTATATATTTTTATTTTGTTTAATCAATTCTTAATCTTTTATAGGTTTATTCGGAGTAAATTAATCAAAAGTTTTGACACTTCTTCTGACAATAGAAGCTAGAGGCTTAGATTTGCTTCTCTCCCTACTTTCTAAAATAAAAATCAGATAAAATCAAAACGAAAATAAATATTTATAATAATTGTTCTAGCCAACTAACTTGTTTTCAATCCAAATCAATATGATGGGAAATGACCAATTTGCAGCTAGAATGATAGGGGAGTATTATGCATTGACCCCTCTTACACCTCCCTCATGTATTTGTGTACCCCCAATGACCGGTGATGGAACCTTCAAAATCAAATCCAATGTACTTCAATTACTTTCTATCTTTTATGGGTTTAGTGAGGAGGACCCGTACATACACTTAATGAGTTTTCTAGAAATCTGTACAATAGTTAAAATTAAAAATTTGTCATAAGAACACACTCGTCTGAGGCTCTATTCATCTTCTCTTAAAGACAGGGTAAAGTAGTGGCTGAACTCTTTGTCCAGCAATTCAATTACTAGTTGGGAAGAGTTGCAAACCAAGTTCATCACAAAGTACTTCCCAATTAGCAAAATGAATCGAATCCGAAAGGTTATCACAATGCTTCATCAATTTTTGGAGGAGTCTTTTCGTGAGAGCTGGAAACATCTTAACGAGCTTTTGAGCAAATGCCCTCACCATGAGGTCCCGCGCTAGCAAATAGTGCTTGATTTCTACGAAGGCCTTAATAAACAGACCCGGTACATGATTGATGTTGCTTGTAGAGGAAAGTTCTTAACATTGACTACAGAGGATGCTTGGGAATTGTTTGAGACCCTTAGCAAGGACTCGGTGCAACACCATGCATCGAATGAGATTGATTCAGAGACTTTAAGGAATAAACCTCCTAAGCTAGGAGGGCTAAACGAATTAAAGTTAATGAAAAATTATCTCCCAAAGTTTTGGAAGACAAAAGCTTAGTCCATGTTGGGTATAAAATTGTACCCAACATCTTAAACAGGAGAAGCTTGTGGTCCTCACCATGGCCCATCTCAGGAGGACCCTTAGTACCCTGTTGTACATTTTTTCCCCACAAGAATCCAAGACCATATTGTTGCCATAAAGGACACCCTGCTGCAGACATGTGGAAATTGCCAACAGCATGACCGGAACCAATTGAAGCCACTCCTCGCTCTTCAACAATCTATTTTTAAGTTAGAAGCTCAAGTTGATCAGCTAACTATTTTAATTGATAGGAGAGAGAGTAATTATTCTTCATCATGGTCAGTTGGCAACCCTAGAGGACATATCTTTATGGGAGGCACATCACCTCCCCTTGATCCAAAGTAAGTTCCTCATGGACCCGTCGTGCTACTGACTTATATATAGGAAAATTATGTATCATATGTACAAATATTTCCTTGCCGCTAGTATGAAATTTTGTAGAAAATACCATACAATCTAAAAGTGTGCCAAAACATATTCGATTGTAAAGACTTCCTCTTGTGCATTATAATCACGTGTGAACACATGGATTTGCATTCGCTCGTGAGCCCCCATTGTTGAATCGTAGAGATTGCGATTCAGTCATCTTAGAGTCCGTTCGAACAGAGTACTATGAACTTGAAGTGTACTATACAATTATAGGGAATAGGTGATTCCAACGACCAGTCCTATCAATTGCTTTAGAATTCGAACCACTTAAATTGTTAAGGAAGCAAACAAGCATCGCACTTATGACCGCCAACTCCAACCTACCCCGCCTACCCGAGCTTTAATGCTTAGTCTTCGAAATTTAATTCGAAGCGACGGTTCAAAGCCCTAGCCTTTCCCTATAAAATCATACCTTTACCAAGCAAACCCCATCTCTTTCGTCTTCTTTTTCAAAAACCCTAGCCCTTATGGCGAAAGAGCCTGATCACCAAGGCCATTTCAATAAAAGACTTGATCGAATTCTTGAGATACAAAGGGTTGAACTCCTGGCTACGATAAAGGAAGTAGAGAAATTGAAGCGTCAGCGACCCATACCAGATGCCGAATTATTCACTGAAACTACCCATTACCCTAAATCTAACCCAAATCCGAAATCCCTTTCCTATGGCCCATCTTCCCCCACTCCTAACCATTCTACAATCACAACCCACCCCAAGTGTGAGTTCCTTTATGATGATGGTGGGTTGAGTCATCCCTCGCCACCCCTCTCCATTTCTCATACTCTCCTCCTAATTGCATAGCATTCTCTTCACATAGTCTTTGCAGGGGAGTAGTATAGTTTGTTGGAGACTAGAGATATGTTCACTTCCCACTCTTCAAAGCCCTTCCCCAAATGCATTGCATATCTTCCAAGGAAAGTATGTGGTGTGTTATGTTTGAGGGAGGATATCTGGAAGACAGGGGGTGCAACTCTGCTAAGGTGTGGATACTCCTTTTGGCGGGAAAGAACAAGGCTCTGATTGAAGGTGGTTAGAAGCCGAGGGCCGATCTTTATCGAAGAAATTTTTTTCCTTGGACGTTGTTGACAGTGTCGTAGTTACTTCGTGTCTAGATTTTTCCTAGGTTTAATCTTTTATGTAATTATTTTTCCTTTTCATGTACTTTGTAAATATTTCGTTCGATATATGAAAATTTCTTTGACTATTTTTGTTGTGTCCAATTATTTTCCTATGGTGTTGTTTTTGTTTGTTTAAGTCGGAAGTGATTTCTCCTAAGTTTGGGGGAGATCTCTAATTTTCTTTGTAGATTATACACTTGATACACTCGCAGCACCAATGGTAAATAAAATTTATTTTTTTAGTATCCCCTGTTTTGAGAACAATGAAGACATTATCCTATTTAAGTTTGGGGGGGAGGGTACACACTCTATATAATTACTTTTGCTTTTTGCATATAAAAAAATAAATAATAAATAAATATGATTTTATTTTTAGAATTTCTTTTTAAGTCAGTTTTGTGTTAAAATTTTTCTAGTTAACCATTGCATGCAAATTATGATTAATGAAATTAGATTCCATCTACATGATTATCTTCGTAATAGAAGTTTGAACATTAATGATATAAAGCAGTTAATATTCATGTCTAGTTCTCTTGTACACTGTATCATAACTGACTGTTTGAAACTAAACATTGCTTTAAATTACAGAATTTAGATAATAGTTTCAAAAATTATACCCATTGAGCTTTTGAACTAATAATCTTTCTTTGGAAAGAGACTATTGATTATCCGATTCTAATTTTTTTGAACTTCTAGACTTGCATTCCAATAAAAATCTCAATTGTTGTTATTTGAATCAGATTTCTATGATTATGTTTTTAGTTTTTCTAGAACTATTTGTCATACACATCAAAGTAGCGTGGCATTCTTACTAGCAACCCTGGAAATGATAGAAGGCCATCTTTTAATTCGTTTGAGCCACAAAACTAAAACTTCAAAAATATTTATCCCTTGAACCCATATTAGAAGCCTAAATCGAATTTCTTGTACTAAATGTCTTAAAAAACCTTAACCAATTGTACTATCCAAAACTTTCGACCTTTCACCCTCATTTTTTTCTAAGAATTTAGAACAGAAGGGAGAAATAGGGAGTGAAAGGAGTTTGGGGGTGTGATCATTTACATAAGTTGGAAAGAATATTGAAAAGAGTATGCTTCAGTGAGAGTTCGAATGAAAAGGTTTTCTGAATCTGCAGTTTAGAAAAATATATGATGAATAAACTTGTCATTGATACGCACACACTTCATGGTTTACATGAGTTAAAATTGTTGAGGATCTTGATCACGGATAACTATTAGGATGAGAAATCATGCATGGTAGGAATTTTATTTCTGATAATTAGTGTAAACAGTAGTATAGAATTTCTCTTATCTTAGAAAATTTTTTGAAGAAGCCAAAAATATTTAAAGTTTGTAGGTAACTTCACTAAAAACTTTCAGGAGACTATAACTCCTTCACTAGGGATCACCTAGGGATTTAAAGGCTTATTACATCTATTAAATGCAATCGTGCTCCCTACGAAAGTGGCATTTAAATTTATAGTTTTAAGATTGTTTATTTTTCCTTGTTTGTCAAGGACTAGCGAAGCTCAAGTTTGGGAGTATGATCAATCACATAATTTATCATTTTATCACCTTCAACTTAGTGATGCTAGACCCCAATTTGCTACTAATGAGATATTGACGTGCATATATTAAGAACGGATAGCAGAATAGAGCCAAAGTGTTAATCTTTGTTAAAATGAACTCAAAAAATAGTAAGAAACACGATCGTACGAAGATACGACCAATCGTATTGAGGCGTCATTCAGTAAGTTGAAAGGAAAAAAGAAATCGTAATCATGAACGAATGAAAAAAAAAAAAAAAAAAAAAAAAATCGTATTTATGATTCTTCAGAAAATGCTTAAAGACTAGAGGAAACAAAGAAGAGATACAATCGGGCGTAAAAACGAAAGAAGAAGAAATCGTACTAAAGAAAGGATACAATCGTAACTACGATTGTATAAAATTAAAGCTCTTGCTGCTACTGATCACGTGAGATCTATACTACCATGCACAGAATTAGAAGATCAGTAAAATTAGAAGTTTGGTAAATCACGGATCTAAGAAGATTGGCAAAAGACTCCTAAAGATCTCTGCTACTGAAAATACGGAGAAAAGTCTTAGGCAATCTACCAATCAAAGCAAGGAAGAACTAAGATTATAAGTTTTAGTTATATTAGGAATCTTTTATTCTTAGTAATTTTCTTTTATTAGAATTCGAATAATATAAACCGACCCCTTATGATCTATAAATAAAATAGTTTGGCATAGAAAAAAACTTTTCCAAACAATTTTCAGCATCAATTAACAAAAGAGGTTTGAATTCTGGAAGATCACCTTAGAGTAGTTTTTTTCAAGTAAAGTCGTCCACAGATTTCTAAAAGTCTTGCCTGACAACCAAAACCAAGGAATTCTGAAAGATCGACTCTTTGGATGATTCTACTTTGCTTTCTAGTTTAGATTTATTTTTACTGCATTTTCCTGCTTTGTAAATATCCAATTCTTCTTGAATTTAATTGACGCCTAAGATTAAGAATTTGAGGATATTAGTGTAACGGTTTTTATTTTTCATCTTCAGTTTTCTTGAGTTTGATTGACGCCCAAATTTCGGAAAGATTGTTGATTAGTATAAATTTGTGTTGAGGTAATCTAGTTTTTAATTGACGCCCAAATTCTAGAGGACTGAGATACAGTGTAATGATACTTTACTTTCATAAACATCTGAGAACTGAAGGATTGCAATTGACGACCATAATCTAGAAGGAGGAGGATTTAGATTTACTTTCTGTAACTTTAGTTTAAATATCCATTCTTTTATTCTTATTTCTCCAGTAAATTAGATCTTTAAAAGACAAATAAAAGTTTTCACAATAAGAAATTTGACCTTCCCAGTGGGAACGATCTTATACTAGTACTACAATTTTCGTTATGCGCCTGCAATAGATTAAGGCTAAGTATAATAATAGCCACATCAATAGCACTTGGTATAAGTGTGAACCGAGGATCCAGTCATTGCACTCAGACTTGAATTTGTACTAATACCTGAACTTGAACTGGTATTTGAACTCAGATTTGGAACCTAAATTTATGCTTGAATTGGAATGGGTATTTGAACTTGAATTTGAACTCGGATTTATGCTTGAATTGGAACTAGAACTGGTATTTGAACTTGAATATGAACTCAGATTTGAACCTGAATTTATACTAGAATTGGAATTGAACTTGAACTTGTACTTGACATTGTATTTGAACATGTACTTGAACATTTAAACGGGAAATGGGTATTTGAATTTTTGAACTTTGAACTCGAAATGAGTATTTGGATGTTTGAAATTTGAACCTGAAATAGGCATTTGAATACTTGAATTTTGAATACAAATACGGAACTCGAATATCAAAATCCGGAATATACTAAATCCTGAATACTAATTATTTGATAACAAAACCTGAAATCTCTTAAGTGAAATGATGATACTATTTTGAATTTTGAAAGCCTCACATAGCTAATCATTGTTCTTACGAACAGGCTCGCATGAGCGTCTCGTATTTGAAAGAGCTTTTGTAATGTCAGCTGAGGATCGGGTCTAATTAGACCAACAAGGTCATTGATCCTTATCTTGATTGACTAAACGACGGAGAGTGTCGGACTTTGTTCACGCAAATATTGGCATGTTGAATTTGAATTCGGACCATGATTGGTGTTTTGGTATTGATACTGAATTAATTAAAAGATGCTAATAATCAACTCATAAATTATAATAATAAGCAAATAATATCCAAATAATCGAAATTACACTTAATCATTTCAAAAAATCTTAGTGCAACTTGTAAACTTGTGTTTGCTAATGTTATATTTGTAAGTATTTTTTCAGATAATGTTGTAGCAGTAATCTGTAGAATAATATTCTTTGCTTTAATTGTAAATCTCATTATTTCTTGCTTTAGTTATAAATTGCACATCATGGACTGCTATTCTTATTGTGGATGCTTACCTTCATGCTAGATAGAATTTGCTTACATTATTTGCACTTAGAATTTCTATTTAATGTTAGTCTAATCTTGCTTAGTTTATATTATCACAACTGCTGGAAACCTCACTTGCATTTGCACCTATAGAATTCTCTTATACTACTTGTATAGACATCAACTTTTAAAGACTTTTAGGAAAATTTCTTGATTTATCTTATTTATATTTTCGCACTTGATAGAATCTGTTACGATAAAATCGTAAAACCTGAATTTGCTCGATCAGGTTAACGAAAATGGAAATTTAAATCGAAAATATTTAAATAATGTTTCCGCAACTACTTTGATAAATGAAATTAATCGTTTCTGCAATTAAAGCATTTCCCTCGATATTTTAGAAAAAAAATATATGTGACAATTTTATATGAAAAGGGAAATGATTTAGGAACTTGAAATGCCCGAATCTGAATATGTATGTGAGTAGTGTGCATCACGCGCCTGCGCCGCCAATGGACCGCAAGGCCAGGGAGGGGTGTGAGGGGCATGACAAAATCTTACGTTAAATAAAAATCTCTTTTTCACTAGTCGACTCAAGTAAATCTGAAAGGGAGAAAGGCTCTCGGTCTGGCTCTTGCAACCCTAATCCCAACCCAAAGTACCCACTATCCCCATCTTGCGACCTCCTTTGGTGGACCTCCAACATCTCCAACAAGATTTAGTCCATCCAGCTATGGCTCTCCATGGGTCGGGCCAATCCAGATTTTTTCCCGCACTCAGCCCGAAAAAAGTGGTACTTTTTATCAAGCAAACCCAGCCCAGATACTTGGTATTCGGACCAGGCTAAACATGTTGCAACCCGGATCATTCCGTGTCGAGCTTGGGTTGAATGCTCCAACACCCGGCCCGGATATATATATATATATATATATATACTTATCCTTTTAAAGTAAAAAAAAAATTTATTTTAATTAAATATAATTTAATTAAATGGCCTAAGATTAATTGGTGTCCGTTATAACCATTGTGTAACAAACTAAACTGAAATATTTGAATAAACGCATATATCTGAGCCTCTATAATGTTAATATAATTATTTAATTAAATTTTTAACCTTCTTCAAACTTTTATTAGAAAAAAAAGAGTTTAAGCCCAACCAACTTTTATTAGAAAAAACTGCCCAAAAAAATAGCCCAACCAAATTTTATTAGAAAAAAACAGTCAAAAAATAAGCCGAAAAAAATCCCAAGCCCGGTCTGGCCCGGTAGGGCCGGGCTTGGGCTGAGTACATTGCAGACCGGGTTAGGGTCGGACAGAAAAATTTGGGAACCCGACCCGGGTTGGTTAGGGCCAGGTTGAACCCCAGCCCGACCCTAATCCGGCCCATTGAGAGCCCTACCTCCAACATCAACTCTCACAACATATAATTTTTTTGAAGGCATTTTTTTTAATATTAATATATTTTTTATTCATTGGAAACATAGGAATGCAAGTTCAGGTACCCGAATTGAAACAAAAAAATTCAGTTTTCGATTTAGGTTTTTCATCTTTTGAAATTGAAACTCGAAATTTTTGGTTTGTTAAGTTCAATTTTGGTAGATTATGTTTTTTATTATATCTTGCATTTTAACTTACTTTTTATTTTTTTTAAAATCAATTTTTTTTCTTTATTTTGTCACCCAACCTAATTGGTTTTCGATTTTTAGCTCGAAACCGAACCAAACCAGAATCGGTTTTCAGGTAGGGTTGGGTTGATTCGGTTCACTCGGTTTTCGAGTCAGCCTCTACCTCTCCTTTAAGAAAATCCGGACTCTGCCTTTGGACTTCACAGACAGGCGGTGCCCACCAACAAGCACGACCGTCACGAAGATCTAAGGGCTAATTACCTTTTTCAATGGAACATGGAGACTTTAGAGAGCTACGCATATGTGTAATCAAAGTTAAGATTTTAAGTTTAGATTAGGATTCTTAGGGATTACGTTTATTTTCATTATATGCGTAAATGTAAGTTGATTTAAAGACACGGAAAGATTAATGAAATAAAGTTATGATTTCCACAATGAAGTCTCTCTTGCATCCTCTCTTCTCTTTCTAATATTCATCTTATTATTTCTTCTTTTTTTTTATATTTTCTACAATAAAACCGACCCTAAAACCGAAAAAATCAAACAGTAAAATAAATCAAATCGAAAATTTCTCTGTGAAAAAAGAAAACACTAAAAAAAATGGAAAAAACACCAAAAACTGAACCGAACCCACTGAAACCAAAATCGGATTGGTTTGGTTCGGTTTTGGTTCAGGGGGTGGGAAATTCGATTAACCGTAACCGAAACTAGAACTTTTTGGTTCTGGTATGGTTCTTGGTGAACTGACACTGAACTGAAATTTTGGTTTCAGTTCGATTAACCAAATTTACACCCCATTTGAAGGTCAATCTGAACTCGATCGGTTAAAATATCCAGACCTTTGAACCTGACTTGTTAACCTTTAAACCATGACGTTAACATGAACCTGACTTGTTTGAAAATAGCCTAACTTGAACCTGACTACTACTTGAAGCTGGACCTAGACTTGGACCTGTTGAAAATAGCTTAACATGAACCTGACCTGTTGAAAATATAATTTATATGTATGTCTTTTAATAAATAGGCAAAAAGTCAAATTTGGGTAGGGTTTCAGTCTAACTTGAACCCCAATTCCTTTTATAACAGGTCCAGATGTTCGACTGGACCACGCCGTATGGGTTGAGTTTTTTATTAAAAAAGCTTGGCTTCTAGTCTGTGGGGCTGGAAAAATTTGCCTGGTCAACAACGACCCATTTGAACCCCCAGGTGTTGGGCATTTTTTATTAGGAACCTTTTTCATTCAACTCAAGATTCGTTTTTTTTAAGCCGTGTTTCTTGTGTATATATAGTTGAATGCATCGAATCAAACAACAGAGTTTGTATTGTTTTTGCCACAATAGAGATTGAGATCATGGTACATGTGACACATTTTGAAAAGTGATTTGTCGTGGGCCCATGAACATGTCAAAATTTTTTTCAGATGAGTGCCTCATCGGATATAAATCTAAGAGAAATTTATATTTTTGACCCTATAAGTTTGTTTATATGCAAAAATGGCTCTATAGTTTGAAATTATGTAAACTAGCTCAGCTCCATGCCAAGCTTTTTTCACGTCAGCATCGACCTATTTTTTTATTATATATGTTTATTTTTAATTATTTTTTTATCGTCTCTTTTTTCAATTCTAATTACAGAAACTTATTAACAGAGACCGTCATTTTAAGATAGATAGCTGTTGCTATTTTAATATGGCGATTTTGGATAAAAAGAAAAAGAGAAATTACTATATTATCCAATATAAATTTTATTTCTTTAAAAAAAAAATACATATATAAGTTTTATTAGTTAGAAATCTGTCAAAAATAGAAGAACATAAGGCATAAGTAAAAAAATAAAAATTAAATTAAAAATCCGCTAGCATACCGCTATCTTAAGATAGCGACCATTATCCTTAAATGGTGGTCGCTCTCTTAAGATAGATGTATGTTAGTGAGTTTTTTTATTTTTTTATTTTTTTGCTACTTATATCTTGCTTCTTATGTTTTTGACAGATCACTAACTAATAATTTTATAGCAATTTCATATTATGTGCACAATTAAAATAGATTATCATCTAATGCCATCTTTACAAAGCTTATATTGATAACATATTAATCATTCTTTATTCATACCCTAAACCTCCATCTTAAGATAGCGACCGCTATCTTAAGCGTCAACTTAAGATAACAGTCGCTATTTTAAGATAGCGACCTCCAACTTAAGATAGCGGTCGCTAGCTTAAGATAGCAGTATGTTAGCGGGTTTTTTAACATTTTCTTATATTTTTTTTTGTTAGTTATGTCTTGCGTTCTTATATTTTTAGTAGATCACTGACTAATAAATTTACAGGTATACAATTAAAATAGATTATCATTTTTACGAAGCTTATATTGAGTAACACAGTAATCTCTATTTTTCTTCATACCCTACACCACCATTATAGATAGGGATTTTTTCATATCCAACCGCCAACTAATAAGAACGAAAGACATAAGTAAAAAAAATAGAAGAAATCGCTATCTATAATAACGGTTTATATTAAATTACTGTGTTATCTAATATAAGCTTAGTAAATACATAATTAATTGTATAGATGTTATAAAATCACTATAAAATTATTAGTTAATGATGTGCCAAAAACATAATAACACAAGATATAAGTAAAAAAAAAAAAAAAATCAAAAAGCCCCCAAACACCGCTGTCTTAAGATAACGGTCTCCATCTTAAGAAATCGACCGCCAATTTAAGATAGCGGTATGTTAGCGAATTTTTAGATTTTTTTTTTAATTATTACTTATGTCTTGGGTTTTTTATGTTTTTGATAGATTCCTAACTAATAAAACTTAAGATAACAGTCTTTGTTAACAAGTTTCTGTAGTCAAACTGAAAAAATAGACGATAAAAAAATCATTAAAAATAAATATATATATATATAATAATAAAAAGTCGGTCGATGCTAATGTGGAAACAGCTTGGTTTGGAGCTAACTTATTCTATACAATTTTAATCTATAGGGTCGTTTCTGCAAATATGCAAACTTGTAGGAGCGAAAATGCAAATTTTCCTAAATCTAACAGTATATGATGGTAAGCTCATAATATCAATATTTATTTTGTCAAAAATTGGGTCGGAGCTGATCTCAAAAAAATCAAAGTTTTAAGCACGTGAAATTCGGGTTTAGATAGAAGAATCTTGGATTGTAAATAAAGTTACTTTTTATACGTATGGTTATAAAACTTTGAACTCTATGTCATGGATCAAAATTTCGTCCGATATCGATACGTATCGGTATCTGAGTTGAACGATATGGTACATTTAATGTACCGTATCGTTCAGTTGTATGACAGATACCGAACGATATATTCAATGTATCGTTCGGTATCGGACGATACCGATACGTATCATCCGATATGTATTATTTTGGAGCTCGAACGATATGATCGGTAACCCGAGATTTTGACCCATGCTCGATATTATCGAGTCATCGTTTTTGGCGTTTTGTTTTTCCATGTTTAAGTTTCTCCTTTAATCTACTTTCAAAGCTCTCTCCTCCAATTTTAGTAAAGTACTTTTTTAAAACAATGGCAGGCCTCTGTTTTAAGTAATGTTTTATATAATTTTAGACTTGGTTTGTTGTGGTGTTAGCTTTCTACAATTATTTTATTGAGATTTGCGACACTTTGATCGCCATCGTCACTCACTCTGTAACAACAATTTCTGGTTTTGCTATAATCATCACCACTCACTCTGTTTCGGAAAAAAGTCCTAAAAATTTTAGAGAAAAATGATAAAATGAGATTAAAAATTACTATTTTTTTTAATATTGAAAAAGAAGAAATTTATTAAAAAGGCCATGAATTAATCCTGAATTTTGTGAATTTTTAACAAATATACAAATTTTAAAAGAATTTGGGATTAAACTTTTAATTAATGGGGTACACCAAAAAATTATAAATTAACACAAAAATTTTCAAAAAATTGTTAATTTCGGTGACTGGTTGTTGAAAGATAGAGGCGCAAACACTTTGGGGTCGAGACTGGGTTTAAGGCCAACTTGAATAGAATATGACCCGACCTATTAACCTTTAAACCTTCTTTAAACCTTCATCTGAACTTGAACTGTTAAAAATGAACTTGACCTGAGCTCGACTCTGGATTGGATCTACACAAAATTTGAATCCAACCTTGACCTGACATACGAAGTGTAATTCAGCATTTTAACTTGAACTCTTAACCTCTTCGGACTCTAACTCAAACTATATAATAGGGAAAGGTGTTCGTCTTCTATGACAGAACGGTCACAGTCTTCCAAGCTTCCACATGAAGCTCCACGTGGCACCCAAAATATTGTTTCAATGTCACATGGAACTCGGGTGCATTGTTTAGATTATCTTTGAAAAAAAAAATTGAAAACTTATCTCCACCGAGTGTTTTTTGAACCGTGAAATGTGGACCAATGAAACCCGTCAAACTTTGACTTATGGGTTTAAAAAGTATTTTTCAAAATTTTGTTCTTTTAATATTGATCTATACCATCTATATGTGGTTCACATGGCTCCCAAACAGTGTTTTGGGTGCCACGTGGAGCTCCATGTATATCTTGGAGGACGGTGACCGTCCTCCATTGGAGGACCTAACCGGCTCCCATATATATATATGGGCGTTTTACAAAACGGCGGCTTGTTTTGACGGCCTCATTAATCTGTGCGCCAGTATGAAGGCATGAGGACCTTGGAACTGGACACTTAGTTAGCAAGAAGGCAAGCAGACCTTGTAGCTAGCCATTTAGCACATGAGCGCAGAGGCACGCGGCCCTGCAACGCGTGCATGTGTCCCTTATACATGATGCGACGACGACTAGACGCACGTGGGGGCACGCAGTGCGGTGCTCCGCATAAGAGCATGCAACGTGGTGCCAAGAGGGCACGCGACGTCTGTGTGCTATAAGGCATGCGAGGCAGTGCTAGGATGGCACGCGATGTGGTGTCAAGAGGGAACGCGACATCTAGCTTGTATGGCAAGCGATGCGGTGCCAAGAGGGCACGTGATGTGGTGTCAGGGGCACGCGGCATCGGAGTGCAATGACAAACCCGATATGGTGTCGAGTGGACACAAGATACAGTCACGACTTAGACGTGATGTGGTGCCATGAGGGTACGCCATGTGGTGCCATGAGGGCACACGACATGAGGCCATGAGGGCCTTGCGACATAGTCACGACACAGTGCTATGTTGGACCTGAGACCATGAGGGCCTCGTGACGTAGTCGCGATGCGGATGCAACATGGACGCGACACAGTCGCAACGGACGCTGATGCGTGACCTTGCAAGCCATGTGGCTTGGAGGATGGCATTGGGTGCCACAGACAGAGGATCGTGTGCCATGATTAATGGCAAGACACCACCTTTGCAGGTGTGTGCCATGGGCAGGAGGCCGTGTGCCATGTTGGTATGTCAAACCAATAGGTTTGAGGGTTTTCTGCTATTTTGCCTAAGTCGGTGTTTGGACCATACTTAGGGGGAAGGGAGCTGTGGAGCTGTTCTCTCACACATGTAGTCCTGCGTTGCGGGACGAGCGCATGGGCTTTCTAGGTTAGGGGTGGGCCTAGAACATCGCTACAGCAATACGGCGATGTCATGTGTCACCTGGAGTGAGGTTACCATGTGGCCTCGTGCCGGCGTCGCGGTGCACATGGGTCGGTGACCTCACGTGGGCACTAGCTATAAGGCGCGCATGTGTGCCGGGTCATGGGCCATGGGCCACACACGATGCTTGGTTTGGATAGCATGAAGAGCTACATGCTACTCCAAGTGTGCTGGTCGCGTGGGCCACACACGTTGGTTGGCTTGAATAGCATGAAGAGATGCATGTCAATGTCGTAAAAGAGGGTAAAGCTAGGCTGGCCAAGTGGCACTGAGGTGCTGGCATGCGTGTCGCGGTTAGACACGATGCATTGAGTGGGTTTGCCTCGAGTGAAGGCAACCACGATGCGGGAGTTCCCGTCCTCTAGGCGGGTGGTATCAGAGTGATGGTTGGATAAGTTGGTCTCACTGTGCGCGACAGCGAGATGTTGCACGAGCATGATAACCAGTGTTAGGTTATGCTTCGTGATAAATTAGTATCTGAGTTAGGCTGGCCTCGCTGTAGCGGCAGCGAGGCGCCGCACAGGCGTCGAAAAAAAGTTACCCCGTAACATTTGGTATCAAAGCCAGATCGTTCCGATTGGAACTGCTTTGGCAAGCTAGAGCGAGGAGGTGCGCTCTGATTTTGTGACAACCAGAATTACTTGGGTGCAGTTGAGTTGGACGTCTACGATAGAGATGCGATTGAGTCGCACGTAGATGGATGGTATCGCTGGGTTATATGTCGCGAAAAAGGAACTCAATGCTAGTTGGCCATGTGAGCCACACATTGACTTAGCGGGCCGGTCCGAGGTGGATGGACGCTGGTGACTTTCAACATGAGACGTTGAGTCACACAGGTGCTGAAAGCACCGTTGCCATGTCGGCATGGAGCACGGGGAATGCTCCGTTCTCACTTCGCGATGTTGTTGCCTATGAGGGCTATACATTGCAGTAGCGGGTCGGTCCAGGATGAATGAACGCTAGTGACTTCCAACATGAGACGTTGGGTCACGTTGGAGCTAAGAAGTACCTTTGCTATAAATGATGAGGAGCAAGTAGGATGCTCCATTCACATTTAACACATGTTGGCTATGAGTGCCACACGTGGAAGTAGCAGGTTGGTCCGAGGCGGATGAACGCTAGTGATCTCCAACATGAGACGTTGGATTACGTTGGTGCTGAGAGCACCGTTGCCATGGATGGCAAGGAGCAAGCAGGATGCTCCATTCTCACTTAAAGAAGCTGAGATTTTAGAATCGGTCGCTGGTATATGACATGAGGGTCTAGACCGCTGGTATGCGGCAAGGTAAGGATCTATATGTTGCGATGGTCAAGGATCGATGATACAGTTAAGCGAGCTATCGCGAGAACTGAATTGAGCTAGGCTGAACCAGAGTAGGGGTCAGAAGCTCGTTGCTTTGTTGTGTGACGATAAGACACAACGTCCGGGAGTGATGGATGGCTGGACGAAGATCTAGCGTGGCTTTAGAAGAAGTCAATGGATGAACCATATGGGTACCTTTAGAGGAAGCGAGTCCCAGGTGATCCAGTATAGCTTCAGAGGAAGTAAATATGAGAGCTAGATGGGTATCTTCAAAAGAAAGTGAGTCTCAGGCGATCGTTGAAATCTTTGGTCTACGCGAAGAACCGTAAGTCGGGTTGCAGGAAGTAACTCGAGTCACACTATTGGGTGAAGACAGAGGTCGAGGTACTATAGTGTGAGAGGCATAGAGCTTCATTGATTGAGCAAGGTGCTCATGACAGACTCTTGGGTGAAAACACAGAGGTGTTGAGATACTAGAGCACTGTAGGATCGTTGAGGGCTTGTATGGTGATCAAGTCTAAAGGTCCGACAAAGCTGGGTTCCATCAGTTGCTACGATCGAAAGATATAAGCAATGTTACGGATTTCAGCATTGTTAAGCATACATTGAGGCACTAGAGCTGCAAAATTTGCTTGGGTGATAGTCTCGTGGTTGGAAACATACATTGAGGTACTGGAGTTCTACAAATCACACGCAGGTCGAACTCTTGGGCGAAGACACAGAGGTGTTGAGGTGCTAGACGGCAGTGTGGATGAAAGGTAGACTCCTGGGTAAAGATGGACTGTTGAAAACCTAGAGAGCTGCGAGGAGCAATGAGTTGCGGAAGCTTGGTTGCTAACGATTGTCTTGCTTCTGGTTGTATGAAGAACTGGTATATAAAGATAATTGGGTGAAATATTGACCGAACCTTGGCTAAAACACTACGTGGGGTGAAGACACTGAAAATGGTTGAAGTACTAGCACAGAATTGTGAATCAATGCAGCGAAGTGCACTAACTGCGATTCAGATTTGAGTTGTGCTTTAGTGAAGACCAAAACAGGTGTCGAGGAACTGACGTAGGAGTTCGGAGGTTGACGAGGGCGTCAACGCATCGAGTGGGGGAGAAAAATGTGACCAAAAATCACACCCCTATTGCATAGACCGAAGCACTAAAATGCTTCAAATTCAAAATTTTCTAAGCGAACTCTTGGGTGAAGACACGTAATGTCGAGGTAATAGAGCGAGCTGTAATCACTAATGCTTAGTGCATGGCTTAGTGATGGATAGCGTGGTGCGAAACCGCGTGGACATGACCAAATTGATCCAGCGATGAGGTGAGAAACCTCGGGGCTAGATATTGGTGGAACACATCTGCATGAGGATGCGATATGAAACTCGATAGAGTACGTGGGCCAGAGGGTCCAAATACTACGTGTGTTGGTGACGGGGGCCACACACAAGCGGAAGATAGGCTGATTTAGCGTGGGACTCTAAGTTCTGAACGCGAGTGCACTATGAGAAAAGTGACTCAGGGTAGGCTTTGCATGGGGTGAAGACATTAAGTCGAGGAACTGATGCGGGTCTAACTGTCAATAAAGACGTTGACATAACCAGATTGGTGGATGTGGCATGATTCATTTCCTTAAAATATTGTGTCAACGAGGAAGTTGACCTTATTGAGTCGAGGAGGATGTGACGGCCTCATTAATTTGTGCGCCAGTATGAAGGCATGACGACCTTGGAATTGGGCACTTAGTTAGCAAGAAGGCAAGCAAACCTTGTAGCTAGCCATTTAGCGCGTGAGCGCAGAGGCACGTGGCCCTGCAACGCGTGCATGTGTCCCTTATACATGATGCGACGGCGATTAGACGCTCTTGAGGGCACGTAGTGCGGTGCTCCGCATAGGAGCACGCGACGTGGTGCCAAGAAGGCACGCGACGTCTGTGTGCTATAAGGCATGCGAGGCGGTGCTAGGATGGCACGCGATGTGTTGCCAAGAGGGCACGCGATATGTAGCTTGTATGGCAAGCGATGCGGTGCCAAGAGGGCACGTGATGCGGTGCCAGGGGCACGCGGCATCTGGGTGCAATGACAGACCCGATATGGTGTCGAGTGGACACGAGATACAGTCACGATTTAGACGTGATGCAATGCCATGAGGGCACGTGACATGAGGCCATGAGGACCTTGCGACATAGTCGCGACATAGTGCTATGTTGGACCCGAGACCATGAGGGCCTCATGACGTAGTCGCGATGCGGACACGACATGGACGCGACACGGTCGCAAGGGACGCTGATGGGTGACCTCGCAAGCCATGTGGTCTTGGAGGATGGCACTGGGTGCCACAGACAGAGGATGGCGTACCCTCATGGCATCACATGGCGTACCATCATGGCACCACATGGCGTACCCTCATAATTAATGACAAGACACCACCTTTGCAAGTGTGTGCAACGGGCAGGAGGTCGTGTGCCATGGTGGTATGTCAAACCAATAGGTTTGAGAGTTTTCTCCTATTTTGCCTAAGTTAGTGTTTAGACCATACTTAGGGGGAAGGGAGCTGTGGAGCTATTCTCCCACACATGGAGCCCTGCGTTGCGGGACGAGTGCATGGGCTTTCTAGGTTAGGGGTGGGCCTAAAACATCGCTGCAGTAATGCGGCAATGTCATGTGTCTCCTGGAGTGAGGTTACCATGTGGCCCCGTACCGGTGTCGCAGTACACATGGGTCGGTTACCTCACGTGGGCACTCAAGGTCTAAGTGGGACGCAGTGGCGCACACTAGCTGAGGGCCTGATACGGATGTGTGCTGGTCATGGGCCACACACGATACTTGGTTTGGATAGCATGAAGAGTTGCATGCTACTCCAAGTGTGCTGGTCGTGTGGGCCACACACGTTGGTTGGCATGAATGACATGAAGATATGCATGCCACTGTCGTAAGCGAGGGACTAGTGCACTGCACAGGGTGAAGCTAGGCTGGCCAAGTGGCACTGAGGTGCTGGCATGGGTGTCGCAGTTAGACATGATGCATTGAGTGGGTTTGCCTCGAGTGAAGGCAACCAGGATGCGGGAGTTCCCGTCCTCTAGGCGGGTGGTATCAGAGTGATGGTTGGATAAGTTGGTCTCGCTGTGCGCGGCAGCGAGATGTTGCACGAGCATGATAACCAATGTTAGGTTATGCTTCGTGATAAACTAGTATTTGAGTTAGGCTGGCCTGGCTGTAGTGGCAGCGAGGCGTCGCACGGGCGTTGAAAAAAAGTTATCCCGTGACACAGCACCTTATTTTATTCCCACGAAAACCCGTGCTGCATTTTGTTCCGTCATTTATGTAATTATCATAATTGCCCTTCTATAAAAACCACGAAAACCCATTAAAAAAAACCCTTCGCTTCACCAACGTCTCCAAATAATCAGGCAAGGCGTCGTATTTCACCAGACAACACTCAAATCTCTCGTTTCTTTTCTTCTTCTTCTTCTTCTTCTTCTTATCTAAATTCGACACACCAATTTGTGGATTCTCGTCTCCATTAAAACCCCTTCTCTTCAGATATCTCCAATCCATCGATCGCCGAACTCAAAATAACGGTTCCACGTTAAGATCACGGATCTAAGGAATCAGATATGTTCATTAATCAAAACCTCTTTTAAATAACAAATTGTTTCCCCCATTAACAGCTCGATCTACCGCTCAATCTCTTGTCCAGATTGCCGATCGATGTAGAAATATGTGAACAGAATCGCGAAATCTAGGGATAAGGAAGATTCTAATCGCAATTTTTTGGGGCTTTTCAGACTGATTTTGATTTTGATTTTACAAAATAATTAATAAATAAAAAAGAAAGCGTGTTGTGTCGCACGGTGTCCTTTTGATCGAAATCTGGCGAATCAGACGTGAAATGGATTTCGAAGATGCCCTTCCTACAGCGAACTAGAGATACGATATGATTTTCGGAGAAGAAGATGATGCTTCAACCTCAAGGGGTTAGGCGAGCTGGCCAGGTATCTGCTTCCAAAAGCAGGAGATCTGAGTTCGAATCCCCTCCCCCCTTGATGCCACCCTAGGGATTTATATCCCTTGTTGACCCGACATGTGCTGAATTTGGGGTACACATGTGCCCCTGGGATTAGGCGGGTGCTCTAAGAGGCTCGAATACCCAAGTTATCAAAAAAAAGAAGATGATACTTCACTTCCCTGCATTTATTTCAGCTCCGATTAACCCGAGAAGGAAGGGCAAAAGGGAGGGTCTCGATATTCCACTAAGAAAGGGCAATATCGTCCCTCTAAATAGAGGCATGAATACTCGTGCATCGAAAACTAGGGTTTCTCGCCCGTTTTAACCTGTATGGGGACCCCTTTTATAATAAAAAAAATTACGAAATTTGTGATAAAAATAAATTTTGGGCATGTGCCTATACTTCTCTGTCTCTCTCTCTCTCTCTCTCTATATATATAGGTGGTAGGTTAAGTTTAAGTCAGGTTTGGGGCTAACCTGAGCCTGCCCTGTCCATGTAATAGTTTGGGATTTTTGACACCTGATCTTTGGCGGAAGTCATTCCTAACTGATAAATAAATAAATAAATAAATAAATATATATATATATATATATATATATATATATATATATATATATATATATAATCGAATGAAAAAAAAAAAGAAAAAAAATTAGTCAGTCAACGAAAACATATGATCTATATAGTCAAATGAAAAGAAAAAAAAATTTCAGTCAGTCAACGGAAACATATGATCTATCGCCAATCAAATGAAATTTCAAACAGCTCACAATTTATCAAAACGCTTCAATTTGAAAACTATCCAAATATGATTTTGACGTTTGTAAACCGTCAAATTTGTGCGTGGAAATGGCTCTTCTATCGAAGAGGGTCCCCATTGTTTACCAAATAGTTACTATTATGTGCACCACCTGTGTACGGACGACGGTGCATGCATCCATCTTCCGCAAGAGCTGGACAAAATTTTCCAAACATGCAAATAAGAGAATGTTTTTAGGGCGATTTACAAAATGGCGCCTTATGCCATTTTTTATGATGGAAAAGGCGTGTGCCTATTTATTCTTGAACAACGTCCATGCACGCTTTAAACGGACCATCCTCCATTATTGTTGTGCTAAGTAGGCTAATATAGAAGCATCATGGTCATTTATCATTTTTCCCTTCTCACATCCCTATCCTTAAAAAGTAATAAAGTTACATTTATGCCATAAAGTAGCTTCGATTATGGCATTTACTATTTTAACACCAAGTTCACTGGAGAAGAAATCAGGTTCACGAAAATAGGCCCAGCATTACAAAAAATAAGGCTATTAGCGGCAGTATTTTGCAGCAAAAAATCGCTGTCTCTATTAACCAAAAAACTATTAAAGGCTATTAAGACTATTAGCAGCAATTTTTTTATTAATAGCGGCAATTTTTGGCTGCGGCGAATAGTCTTATTTTTTGTAGTGCAAGGTCTATTTGGTGTTCGCTGGAGAAGACACCAGGTTCACAAAATAAAATATTTGCGTCTAATCACAGATCTCTGAGTTCGTACTTCTTAATTTATAATTATAATTATTTAAATAAAAATAGACGCTTTCCCCCTACAAATTACAACAGTTGCAGAGCAAATTAGAGATCTCCGACGAGAAGAACTCACCTCATTTTTTTTTCACTTTCCCCCAAAACATTTCATCAAATTCCCCTTTCGTCCCCATCTAAACTCGAACCCACAACTTTCTCTTCCTCCTTCATGCACTTCTCCTTGTCCCAAAACCCTAACCCTAACCCTAACCACCCAACGAAACCCCATTGCAATTGTTCTCCCCCATCGACATCGGTCCAAACCCTAAATTCGGCACCAAACTGAATGATCTGAACTTGGCATTGTCTCGATCGACAAAATTTTGGTGTTGAATGAGAATGAGAACCCTCGAATCAACAATAGAGGATCGTCAGTAAATTTCTCTAACACCGTGACGCAGGTTTTTCGCGTTTTCAATTCTCGGAAAACCGCAACCTCATCATATTTTACTTCATGTTTCTCTTCTTTTTCTTCGGTTTTTTCTTGTTGAGAAAATGTCGGAGCTTCTATTGAGGTGCTTGAATTTGAAGGATCTTGACCGAAGCCTAATTTTTCTCCCGAAATGATGAGTGAAATTGCCGCATTTCTTTGTTCCTCTATGCTGCCATCCCCAGGGGTTATTTGGTGTTCGCAAAAGAAGAAGAACCCAGTAACAAGGGGAAATTTCGTCCCTCAGAAGAGAGGCATGAAACCTCGTACATCGAAAATGGGCATTTCTCGCCTGTTTTAACCCTTATGGGGCACCCTTTTGTAATTAAAAAAAGGCATCAAATTTGTGATAAAAATATTTTGCGGTGATGTTTAGTACTTTTCTCATCTTTTTAACCTTCGTAGATAGGAGTCATTACTTGCACACACAAAGTTAACCCAAGCACGTAATCTAAAGGAAACTTGCTATTTTGGAAACTTATGTGGAAACACTATCTAAGCTGTGTGATTAAATGACATGTTCAAAAGATCTATGGGCAAAAAATTGGCACGAAACACGATTTCTATCATTAGATTTAATGAAGTCAGCTGTTGATTACATGATTGCTTTTGACTGCATTGAATCATATGATAGAGATCATGATTCATGCCATTCTTTTGTACCAAAGATAGTTTGTGTGCTTCACCTAACTTTGTGTGTGCAGATTGTCAAGATTGTATCTTAAATTTTGTTCACAGTACTAATCAACAGGTTGGACTGTACACTCAGCCACAACTGTGCGGGTCGAGCTCTGCAGTGAGCTCGCTGAGGGATAGCAGGGTTTCAGCGCGCTCCATGCCCAAGGGTTACTGAGGGTATTTTCGTTATATGTTATATTGGGCGGTTATATTTTATTTTAGATATAAACTCTAATAATATATTAGAGTTATATTAAAGGAAACTCGATTTCTGTATTGAGTGAGGTGAGATATGAGAGATTTGTAACTCTAATTTTTCACAGATTAGTGAAAGAACTTAGCATCACCCGTGGACATAGGCAAATTATCAAACCACGTAAATCTTGTGTTTGCATTTTGCTTGTTGTGTGTGTGTTTTTATTGTCATAATTTCTACAAATTGATATCAGAGCCTTGGGTTTTTAGGCTTTCGTTTTTCTCTTCACGATGACAACAAAATCTACAAGCAGGTTTGAAGTCGAAAAATTTAACGAAAATGGTAACTTCGGATTGTGACAAAGAAGAGTTAAAGATCTGTTCATGCAACAAGGTCTCCACAGAATGTTGCATGGAAAATCGAAGAAGCCGGTAAACATGGACGATGATGACTGAGACGCACGATCAGTCTTTGTGTCGTGGACGGGGTCATGTACAATATGATCGATGAAGAATTAGTGCCCAGACTTTGGACGAAACTTAAAAGTCTATATATGAAAAAATCTCTCACGAATAAGTTGTTTCTAAAACAACAATTCTATACGCTTCGGATGAAGGAAGGATCGAATTTGTTAGAGCATCTCTATACCTTAATAGGATTATATCTCAGTTACTTAGCGTTGAAGTTACGATAGAAGATGAGGATAAGACTATTCTTATTCTTGCATCTCTTCCTTCTTCGTATGAGCATCATGTTACAATGTTGCTCTACGAGAAGGATACTCTCGAAACATAAGAGGTTGCGGCGGTGCTTCTCTCAAATGAGTTGAAAAAGAAATCGAGTATTGAGAAACCACGGGCGAAGGGTCTTGTGGAACAGGGAAAGAACCGTAACAGAGGCAGATCAATGAAAAGGGTTTCAGCAACAGAAACAGATCCCGATCGAAATCAAATGAGAAAATACAAGAACATTTTCTCTGTTATCATTGCAAGGATAGATTCATGAAGCGGAATAGCAAATTGTTTATTCATGAATAGGAAGATAAGAAAAAGGAAAAAGGAAAAGCCTCCACATTAGATAAGGCGAACGTCCTAAGAAATAATGCATACGAAGGTGATGACGACGTTTAATCTGTCAATACAGGTACGAATTTATTTTCAGATGTATGGATTTTAGATTCAAATTATTCTTGACATATGTGTCCTAATAAATAATGATTTGATAAATACAAACCGTTCAATGTTGGATCTATGTTAATGGGAAATAATGTTTCATGTAAAACTATTGGAATTGAAATCATAAAAATTAAGATGTTTGATGGTGTGCTTCAAACTCTTAATGATGTAAGGCATGTATCGGATCTAAAGAAAAATCTAATTTCCTTTGGTGCATTAGATTCAAGCGGTTGTAAATACACTGCAGAAGGTGGAGCATTAAAGGTTGTTAAAGGGGATGATCGTTATGAAAGGTTATATTGATGGAAATCTATACAGATTGGTAGGGAATACTATTATAAGCGGAGCATCGATCTATATCTACTATAAAAGATAGTAGTGCTGATGACGCAGATCTATGACATATGCGCTTAGGACATATGAGTGAAAAATGGATGATGGAACTTCACAAACAAAATTTGTTGAAGGGTGTTAAGAACTGCAAGCTTGGATTCTGCAAGTATTGTTTATATGGAAAGCAGTGCAGGGCCAAATTTAGTACTGGAGTCCATAACAGCAAAGCGATATTAAACTATGTGCATTCAGATGTTTAAAGACCTACGGTAGAGCCATCAAAGGGAGGTACAAAATATTTTATTGCCTTCATTGACGACTTCTCAAAGAAATTTAGATTTATTTTATAAAACACAAGTCAGAAGTGTTCATAAAATTCAAACAGTGAAAAGAAAAAGTTGAGAAACAGACTGGAAAATAGTTGACATGTCTCAGGTCAAATAATAGGTTCGAGTATAAGTTTATAAATTTTCTGAAATATTGCAAAGATGAGGGCATTGTACTCTATTTTAGTAATCCAGGGACTCTACGCTAGAACGGAGTCGCAGAACGAATGAATAGAACCTTCTTGAAAAGAGCAAGAAGCATGGGATTAAATGCGGGCCTAGAAAAGGGTTTCTAGGCGGAGACAGTGAATATGGCTTGCTTTATCATAAATTGGTCGTTATCTACAACGATCGATTTCAGAACACTAGAAGAAGTTTGGACGGGAAAAGCTGTAGATTATTTTACTCTTAGAATTTTCGGGTGTCCAGCATACATCCATGTACAAGCCATGCAGAGATCTAAGTTAGATTCAAAGTCAAAAAGGTGTATATTTCTCGGGTATGAAAATTGGGTGAAGGTATTCTATTATGGAATCCTTCAACAAAGAAGACAGTAGTCATCAGAGATATGGTCTTTGATGAGGCCTACATTAAAAAAGTCAGTAAACAAGGTAGAGAAATCAGAGAAAATATTCTCAAGGGACCCAGTACCATTGAGGTGGAGATAGATAATTCAAAATCTTAGGAAGAAGATAATTTGCTACAACCTTCACATGAAGAATTAATCAGCATGGAGCACCACCAACAACTTCAACTGTCACAACACATTGCAAAGGGTGGGAGAAAAAGAGATAAAAAGGCACCAGTCAGGTATGACTTTGAAGATATGATTTCTTTTACACTATTTACTGAAAATAGAGATCCATCTTATTTCAAGAGACGACAAAATCATAGGAAAGGGATGCATGGGTGACATCTATGATAAAAGAGATGGAGTCTCTCAAGAAAAATAAGACATGAGAGTTGGTAGAACTTCCTAAGGCAAAGAAAGAAAGAATTAGTATCAAAATGGAAAAAGGAACAGTACAAAGCTCGGTTGGTGGCTAAGAGATATGCACAAAGGGAAGGAGTGGACTACAACGAGATTTTATCATCGGTAGTCTAACACACATCGATTCGGGTATTGCTTGTTGAAAGCCTTCTTTAATTTCAAGTTAGAGCAATTTAACGTAAAACGACCTTCCTACATGGAGATTTGGAAGAATAGATTTATATGGAACAACCCGAAGGATTCAAAGAAAAGAGAATGGAAGACTACCTGTGTAAATTAAAGAAGTCACTATATAGTTTGAAGCAATCCCCAAGGCAATGGTACAAGCGCTTCGACTCCTTCATGAAAAAAAATAATATGTTCGTAGTGAGTATGATCATTGTGTTTACTTTCATATTCTTCCTGATAGTTTATATGTATATATATATATATATATATAGCTATTTATGTTGATAAAATGCTTATTGCTGCTATGCAACATGTCACATGTGAATCTTTTAAAGCGTCAATTGGTAAATGAGTTTGACATGAAGAATCTAGGTGCTGCAAAAAGAATCCTTTGTATGAAAATCCAATGAGATAGAAAACATGAAAAATTATGATTATCTCAAAAGAAAGACATTGAAAAGGTACTGAACAGATTTAATATGGATAATGCTAAACTAACTAGTACTGTTCTAGCTGCACATTTCAAGCTATGTGCAAATTTGTGCCCCATCACAGAAGAAGTAGAAAATATGCTACATGTGTCATATGCGAGTGCAGTTGGGTGTTCTGTGTATGCTATGGTGTGCAAAAGGGTCGGCATTGCCCAAGCGGTCAACGTTGTTAGTAGGTACATGAAAAATCCAAGAAAAAAAAAAGAGCATTGAAATGTTATAAAATGAATTTTGTGATATCTGAGGGGAACAATGGACTACGGCATTTTATTTAAGAAAGATGAAGCATCAGAATATGTTGAAGGATATGCCGACTCAGGTTTTGCAGGAGACTTAGACAAGAGACGGTCTACTACAGGCTATGTGTTCACACATGTAGGTGCAGCGTTTAGTTGGAAGTCAATGTTGCAATCGATAATTGCTTTATCAACCACACAAGCAAAATACATAACATTCATAGAAGCAGCGAAAGAAGCAGTTTGGGTAAAGGGTTTGGTCAAGAAACTTGGTTTGGACCAAGAGAGGACATCGGTATATTGTGATAGTCAGAGAGCCATACACCTAGCTAAAAATTAGGTGTATCATGTCAGAACAAAACATATAGTTGTCTAGTATCTTAAGATATACGAGTACATAGCTAACGGCAGGATTCATCTTTAGAAGGCGAACACAAAAGATAATGCCGCAGACATATTCACAAAGTCGATACCCAAGGAGAAGTTCAAATATTGCTTGGACTTAATTAATCTCACTAAGTATTGAAGATTGTGTTACACTTTTGAAGGGTGCGAAATCTTGCATTCTAGGTGAAAGAATGAGGAAGAAGAAAGTAAAGCGAGAAGGCATTACGGCGGTATCTTCGAGGTGACTTGTAAGGATTCAAGTAAAGGTGGAGATTGTGCCTGTAACATCTCCAAAGTTTGAGCGTTGAACCGTGACCTCAAGATGCGTGCCTATTGGTCGTAGGTTTGACCAAGTGGAAGTCAAACAAAGGACTTAGGAACGACTTATTAGGTGTGGTATGCATGTGCTGCAAGTATAGGGTTAGGTGCTTGTTTTAAGGGTCGCGTACACCTATCTAGGGTGTATGTGCTTTACACCAAAGATGGAAGAGGAGTTAAGAAGGGTTTAAAACTTAAGAGAAGTTATTTCTCTTGTCTTTGTGGGTGAGAAGAGTTAAGAGGAGAAAGAGAGAGAGAGAGTAAGGAAGGAGCAATGGCTAGGAGTTAATGCAGATTCGAATCTATGACGGGCTTGAGCGTTTAACGCTGGATTCGACGCATTGGAAATCATTGGAGCCAAAGCTAGAAGCCCTAGCCTTTGAACCAACCATTCAATCAATTAAAAGATTAATTTGAGGTGGATTTTTGTGGAATTGTAATGTGGATTATGTAAATAGGTTGTGGTGCATTCAATTGTTATACAAAAGATGAATTCAAGAGGCAGAAATGAAAGAGAAAAGAAAGAAAAGAAACTTGGAAGAAATGCTCGCAAAAGGGCTGAGTTTCTGACCAAATCGATTAATCGATTTTGGTCTGGAAGTTATCTGGGCAGAATGACCCGAAACCGATTGATCGATTTTAAAATTGATCAATCAATTTTTGAATTCAATTAATCGATTTAAAAATTGATTAATCGTTTGAGCACCTTCAGTGACTGAAAAATCATAGCTTGGAGAAAACCGATTAATCTATTTTGGAAATCTATTAATCTATTTTGGAAATTGATTAATCGCTTTTGGTAATTCGATTAATCGATTTGGATTCGATTTGAGATTTCGATTAATCGATTTTAGGAGATTGATTAATCGATTTTGACAGTTTTTATTGACTTTTGAATTGGACTTTGAGGTTCCAGGAGGATCTTATACCTTCTTTAATGCATCCTTATTGATGCATTACTTGTGCCATGGTGTATTATAGGTGGTACGAGCAAACGCAAGCATGTTGAGCCACATGGACCTTAATGCTTAGTGATTCGAACGCATGAGGTAGGGAACACTTTAAACATGTATTTTAATTTTCAAAAGCATGTACGTAGTGAGATACAAGTGAATATTTATGCATCAAAACGTGATTTTAAGAGTGCGTGTGTGTGTTAATACTAATGAACTTGTAAGGTCCCTAGGGGACGTGAAATTGTGATAATGAGCATCTAAGTGATATGTTGAGCCAGTGGCATCCCAGGGATGCAGATGAAATCTATCAGTAAAGTAAAAGCAAAGTTGATAAGGCCTAACATACTAAAATTAGCATGATCACGCAGTGAATAATTATATGTAGTGCACTTTGATATTTGAGGTTTGAACAGAATACCCCATCGACGTGGCGGGATACCCACAACTGACTCGACAGGATATTCGTGATCGGTATAGCGGCCAATCAGTACACCAGTTTAGACATTCCAGGGATGTGTGTATGAGACTAGAAACCCCGCCGCCTATGAGAAAGGGACCTGGGTAGTATTCAAGAAAGAAACATATATAAAAATTGTCTAATTAGAGGATGATGGAGGGCATTCTATCGGGCGCCCAACTCTATAGTAAGTTGTGGAATATTTAAGTTAAGATTTAAGTGATTTGGCCGAATCAGTAAATAGTATCAACAAGTTGAGAATGAATAAACACATATAAAGTAACAGTTGCATCTAGTACATCTTTCAGTTATTTAAAATACTTTCACAGTAATTTCATCAGATAAATCATGTTTTTAAATTGTTTTAGAATATATGTGAGAGCTTGATTTACATGTTCACTTGTTGTTTCCCTATTGAGTTAGGATGTAACTCCCCCTTTAAACTATACATCGCAGGTCCATTGTTTGAAGCTGTCGAGGCTTCGAGAGACGTAAATATGGAGGATTCGGATTACGTACTCGGGGAAGAGTTGGAGCCTCCTTCTAAGGACTTCTTCTAGAGGACCCGTGCATACTTTGAGAGTGGGTTTTGAGAGCATTTTGTACGGCTTGGTATGTCAAGCCTTAATGAGGAAAAGATGTAATTAAATGATATAATTCTTTTGGGCGAAACATCTAGGCTGATCTACTTATCACCGATGGTTCTGGTCGGTTCTTCTGTCCATGTGTTGGCATGGAAGTAGAACTGTCTTTTGAGCTTTTGCTTAGATTAGCGTATCTTTATTTCACGTTATTGAGTTTACCTGTTTTATTTTGAGTAGTTATTGCTTGGTCATACCAATGTTTCGTATGGACTTCAGGGGCACGGCCTGGAGGGTCGTGCTGATGGCACAAATTTTGGAGTGCCGAAATTCGGGCTGTCATAGTGCCTTGAATTCTGTTGACAGTATTGATCAATTTCTGTATTGAGTGAGGTGAGATCTGAGATATTTGTAACCCTAGTTTTTCACAAATTAGTGAAAGGACTCAATATCACCTGTGGACGTAGGCAAATTGCCGAACCACATAAATCTTGTTTTTGCGTTTTGCCTGTTGCGTGTCTTCTTTTTTTTTATAATGACTCCCTTTAGAGATTTGGCACTTAAATATATTGCTCTCTGAACCGATCACCACCAAAGTGTCAAAATCGGTAACGGACTTGGGTATCGGTCCATAGAGGACCGATACGACTCGGCTGAGTCATATCGGTCCTCCATGGACCTTTTTTAAAAGAAAAAAAAAAGAGGTATCGGCTGAAACCGATACTCGATTCATATCGGCCGATATCGATACCGAGTTGAGATACTCATACATACCGGTGCCGATACGTATCAGTTTGCCGAGAAACTGATACATGTCGCTGATACGTGTCGGTATCGCAGTACAAAAAGTAAGACTATTAGCGGCAGTTTTTAGCAGCCAAAAACTGCTGCTATTAACAAAACAACTATTAAGACTATTAATGGCAAGAGTATTAGCGGCAATTTTTTTGTTAATCGCGGCAGTTTATGGCTGCCGCTAATAGTCTTATTTTTTGTAGTGTCGACTGATTTTTGATACCATGATCACCGCCCTTGGCTCATGGGTTGGATACCTATACCACAAAAAATAAGATCATTAGCAGCAACCAAAACTGTCGCTATTAGCAAAAAAATTGCTATTAATACCCTCGTCGCTAATAATTTTAATATCCTTTAATAATTTTATTTTTTTTGTTAATAATGATAGTTTTTAGCGGCAGCTAATAATCTTATTTTTTTTAAGTGCTAACAATTCTACTGAAAAAGCTACTACATAAAAAGTGATGTAATGGACTTCTACATTTTTACAACAATCGTTTGAACGGTATTTGAACGGGGTTAGATGCGCTAGATTTTAATATATATTAAAATAACAGCTGGGTAATGTACAAGAAATCAGTACATCTATCACCCTCAAATCCATTCTTGTCTACCATGTTGGAAGGTGGACTAAGAATGAGAGTTGACTATAAACTTTGGGGACCAAGTGGGATAGAATGCCATATAAGGTTACTTTATCTGCCCACAATGCACGCTAGAGATTTAATTTCTAGAGGTGTACGCCTATTCCCGCCAACAGAATTTCTGAAAGGGTTAACGTTCGAAACCAGCCCTTGGAAATCTATTGACTACTTTGAATCAGATGATGAAGATCGGTTTTCGCCGTGATCTTCCACACAATGAATCTTGAGACCATAAACGTAGCATCAAATAGTCAGTTTCTAATTCCCTGTTGCATGGATACTCAAAAGGTTGCCCTAAAATCATATGGCACACATTATGCTCAAAGGGTGATTTTAGGTCTATTGTTTGTGAATCTGTGACACATCTTATGGTAAGATCATGGTATCAAGATTCATCGTGTGGTGGATCGGGGGTGAAAAATAATCTCCATCATCTGATTTCAAGCAGTCAATCGATTATAAGGGGTTGCACACGTTAGTGCTTCAAAAATCATGTTGATGCGAATAGAGGTACCCTATATAGAAAACTGGGGAAATGCATTGGGACGTGGCCCTGGAGTTACACCCTGGTGCCAAATCACATGCCATGGGACATGTGATTTAAAACTTATTATTATTATTTTAACTTTTTTGACCCCTTGGTGAATTAATTTTAGGCACCTTTGGCCATATTTTCATGAGGGGCATGACTACGACTCTCTTGACTGTCATTTAAACACCAAAATGGTGCTTATAGATGATTGTAAACCATTGATGGGCTCAAGGTGTGGCTAATCCACACCGTCAAAGTGATAGATCGTAAGTTGAAAGATAGTGGCCCAAAAATCAAATTTTTTAAGAGATTTTAACCATCCGATTTGTGCACTCTGACCATTGTGTTTAATTTTAATGGTTGATATTCAAACTCACCAATTGGATGGTTCACATCCACTTATGGATATAATTCCTTGGTTTAAACATTCTCCAATGATGAATTTCAGCCAAAATCATTTAGATTGATCACAAATCGATGCCACATGGCATATTTAGGAAACCAAACTTAATGGTGGGAGATCGTTTAAACATCATTTGGTGTTTAAATGTCATTTAGTAGCCATTGTTTGTGACGACCCGACTTTTCCAATCCCTCAGGTATAGGAAAGGCCGATTCGCCAACCTATCGAATAAACGATAAGCCGGACAAACATGACATATATCAGAGTAAAGCATAATAAATATCTATAGCTAAAATAAATGCGGAAGCAATTAAAAGTAAAGAACTATCGATGATGGGCGACCATCATCGAAACATGGCTCATAACAGAAATCAAAGTCAAGTATAAAACTATAATATCCAACTAAAATGGGCCCACAAATTCAAATCTAACTCTCACCACAAGTAAGAAAATTAGTAAGTTCTATACTGGGAAAAACTCCTCAGGAGGAACCTCGGGCTCTTCCTCAGGCACGTAGTCAGGATCACCTCACATACTGAACAACCACGTGCCAGACTGGACTGTGGCGATAGTCGAGTGAGCTAACCAACAAAGCTCAGTAGAAGAAAGACATCTACGGCATTTTACTTTAACTAACATGGTTTCAAAACAAATATCGGAATATAGCTTGTCAAACATATAAGCAGATAATAAACTGAATTTAGGTGCGGAAATCATATGTAAGATTTATTTCTAAATGTGTGAAAACAGTTTCAAGAACAGATGCAGTGTTTCAGTGTTTTAGTTTCTCTAACTTCTATATGTAAAGTTTAGTAATTCATGACTTAATCCTCAACTTAAAATACTTCCCGAGTAAACTATATCTCGAGAGCAGGAATATAGCCGATGGGAACCCCTACCTACCATCGTCGTTCATGAACCCTTTTTCAGGATGCAACAAGCCCCTACACTCGGAGGGTAACTTGCGCCAAGAAATTGTTCAGGAATTTTGAGGGGTCGTTCAAATGAATCGTAAAACAGATGCAGATAAATATCATTCGGATGTAAGTTTTTTATACATAGTTCTGATTTCATATTTCAGATTTCGGAGTTCAGGCAGATTCTGATTTTCAGAGTTTATATCAGGTTTTCGGTTTACAGATGTATTTTCAGATGACAAATGCAAGTTCAAAATCTAATACAAATTATCCATGCGAATTAAAATAAAATACTGTAAAGATGAGATTCTCCTACCAAAACTCGGAGTTACGCGAAGTCAAGTAAAGTTCTATTGATGGTCTCTCGCTCTTAATCTACATTACAAATATACGTTCATGCATTAACTCTAATCACTAATAATATGGACCTATTTAAGTGTTTCCTCAAAAACAAGTCAAAGCAGGCAAGTTGCCCCAATCCTAGAATTTGATGTAATCTTTTCATACATTTTTTATCATTAGGACGATTGATTCACGAGTTGGTCAAAACATGAAAGTTGTAGATTGTTCTGTTAGCTTTTCAACACAAAAAGAATCATCACAATCAGAGTTTGGGATAGAAAGTTATGACTAAAAGACTAAGACAATATCGGAGTTCGGTGATACCTCGCCCAAACGATTAAAATAGCTCGCTCGAGCGAGGTCCTTCAGAAATTTCTCACTCGAGCGATGACTTAAGCTCGCTCGAGCGAGGACAGAGAATATATATGACTTCTAAAGTCAACCTTTTGGTGCATCCTCGCTCGAGCAATTAAAATAGCTGGCTCGAGCGAGCAACAATGACAGTGAGAGTTCTGACCTTCAAAACTCGATTCGGATTACGATTCTCGCCCCAATTTTCACCCGAATCAAAACCCATACATCCCAAAACAAAACTCATGGCTAATCCAATGATTTTAATTAATAAATTTAATTGAAACATACCTTTAGTCTAAGGATTCCTTGATTAGAAACAAGTCACGCAAACAGAGCTTGAGCTGCAACGGCGGGTTTCTCGGCCGATTCACGATCGATCCCACGAGTTCACAGAGACAACTCCAACACGTCCCCAATGATCTCAACCTCTCTCAATAGCCAACTACGAATTCAAGGTTGATTCAAGTTCTTTCTAAGGGTCAAGGGTTTTCAACAAAAGAGGGTTCTAGAGAAGGAGGTTTTCTAAACCGATCTCCTACGATGATTGAAGAAGAGAGAAGACGGAGTTTCGCATGGTTGGGCGACTATCAAACGATTATGGTCTTTCACGTCTCCTCCTCTCTTAACAAAACCTAGTATAATACGGGAATGTAATTCCTTCTTATAAAAGGATTACTCACAAAGTTAAGCACACACACACCTCTTGTGTGTTATACACTTCTAATTTTAAAACTCAAGCTCGGTGTTGAGAGGCCACACCGAGGTCGGTGCACAACGTTCGCACGAGAGTCCAAATGGACTCTAAATCAGAATCTGTCCGCACAATCACATCTAGATAAAAATTCAAAACAAATGGCGATGTCGGTCGCCGAGCCGAATACACACACGGGGTTAATCTAACTCGGGTTCAAAATACGAGTCTTTACATTGTTCCTTTGAAAAGAGGTTATGCATCTGATTGATCCCAAATTTTTTGGGTGATACCTAATTGTTATTTAAGTTGTCATTGCACCCGATCCTCGTGATTTGTTCCAAGTTATACTAAAATGATTCGGGTGTAACTCTCAAGGCTACATCTCGGTGTATATAATCAGATAGCCTCACCTATGATCGACTCCAAATTGAGTGTGGATACATTGTTCCACGCAAATATATTTCAAAAATATGTGCAATGGTGAGCATAAGAAGGTCAATGATTGAGTTCTTTTTTTTTTGTTTATAATTAACACTGAGGTTTAAGGTGTTAGAAATTTTAAAGAGAATAACAATGATCTAAGCTTGAATCATTTGATCAACATATGGAATACGACAATTACTTAGTAAGACAAATCTTACTTACTTGACTAGATGATCACGAAGGCGAACTTGATCGGTAATTCCTCTGTATAAGACCAAACTCTTAGGACAAATCACTTCTCTTACTTTCTATCTTTGTTGATGGGAATAGCATTGAGAAATAGACAAAGAAAGGACGTTGTCCTCCTTATATAGACATTGATTTGTTTTCTAGCCCATCAAGGAAACTAAATCTAGAGGATGTGTCACTTCCATAAAAAGGATCAACACAATCCTATAAAATTAGTAAGGAATTCTACAAAGATTGCATGGTGATTCCTATTATGCCAAGTATAAAAAGTCTGATCAATTCAAGTTTTAGCAAGTAAAGGAAGAGAGGTTAGTGTGTGGGTCACAAAAACCTAACAATCTCCCACTTGATCCACGCACTACCAAAATATTATTTTAAATAATTACATGAATTTGTCTCTTTTGAAATGTGGATGGTCATCCTTATAATTTTATAAAATGATTGACTTTCAAAAACTTAGTACAATACAACATCATCTTCAAGTTCTAAAAAATAACTTTAATAATGGATTATGGATGCCTATAATGTACCATGTTTAACAATTGACAGTAAGGCAGTTCCATAGTCATAAAGATTATCATCGTTAATGAACCAAAGAGTATTACTTGTATTTTGTGACACCAGTATATGCACACTTTAATGCAATCACTTGTGCGCATACCTGCATTCGTCTAGCTTCATACCCTAAAGTATGTCATCTTGATATCTTACAACATACACCATATGAATCATCACCCAACTATCAAGATAAAGGCTATACAACCGTGGCGCCTAATCACCATAGCCCAAGCTTCCTTATTTGAGCACTTATGCTCTCAGGATAAAATTGCATATGCTAATAATGTTAATAATGATAAACATAGAGTCAAATGAAAGACATGAATAAAATGATAATCAAAGATATAAAAAGTGTCAATAATAAAATAGAATAAAATAAATATTGTGAAAGGAACTCCCACTCAATCAATGTATTCGAGTGCTTCTAATACTCTCATCCGGATCACGTGCGCTCTAAAATCTTTTGATTGAAGTCCCTTTATGAGTGGGTCGGCTATCATTTTCTCAAAAGGCAGATGAGGGATCTTAATGACTCCTTCACGAACCTTTTCCATCACTATCATATACTTGACCTCGATGTGCCTATTACTTTTGATTCGTCTCTTGCTCTCAATGAAATCAGTGACAGCTTTGTTATTGCAATAAATGGTCAAGGACTTATGAATGGAATCCACAACACCCAACTCACCAATGAAGCTCTTTAACTAAATGACATGCTTGGTGGCCTCATAGCATCCAACGAACTCTGCGAACATAGTGGAATCCAACGTTATAGTCTGTTTGGAGCTTCTCCAAGTAATAGCTCCATGGGCGAGCATGAAAATGAAACCCAAAGTGGATTTGCGAGATCGATCACACCCTGCATAGCTAGACACACTATAGCCAACGACTTCAAGTTCATTTGATCTTCTGTATACAAGCATGTGGTCCTTGGTTTCTTACAAATACTGTAATACCTTATTGACAGCTATCCAATGAGCAAAACCAAGATTGTGTTGAAACCTCCCGAGCATCCCAACGATAAAACTGATGTCGGGTCGCATACAGGTTATAATATATATAAGGCTTCTTACTGCAGAAGCATACATAGTCGGATCCACTCACTTTCTCTCCATATCATTTTTAGGGCATTGATCTTCTCTTAAGAGATCACCCTTAATAATTGGAGCACTGAAAAGATTATAGTTCTCCATTTTGAATCGTTTGAGGACTTTATCGATGTAGGTTCTCCGAGATAATCCTAAGAGCTCAGCTCCCCACTGCTTGTGGATCTTAATTCCTATAATGTATTGCGCATTTCCTATATCCTTCATGTCAAAACAGTTGGATAGGAAATGTTTTATATCGTGTAGAAGATAAATGCTATTACTCGCTAGGAGTATGTCATCAACATAGAGCACTAGAATGATGAAACGACCTTTTGACTTCTTAATGTAAATGCACCAATCCATGATATTTTCTTGAAAGCCATATTTCATAACAACTTGATCAAACTTCAAGTACCACTGTCTCGAAGCTTCCTTCAGTCCATAAATGGACTTCTGCAACTTGAAAATATGATCCTCTTGACCCTGCAGCTCAAAACCCTCAGGTTGAGACATATAAATCTCTTCTTCCAAATTACCATTGAAGAAAGCCGTTCTTACATCCATCTGATATAATTCTAAGTCATAGTGTGCCACAATTGCTAGAATTATTCGAAGAGAGTCCTTGAATGAGACGGGAGAGTATGCCTCATTGAAATCAATTCTCGGTCTCTGAGTGAACCCTTTGGCTACTAATCTGGCTTTGAATTTTTTAACATTGCCTTCAGAGTCCCTTTTAACTTTGTAAACCATCTACATTTGATCGCCTTGTAACCTTCTGGAAGGATCATAAGGTCCCAAACATCATTCATTTTCATAGATTGCAACTCTTCTCTCTGGCCTCCTGCCAGTGTTGAGATTTGTCACTTTCTATGGCTTGAGAGAAAGAGGAAGGATCATCGGTGTCCAGGTCAACATCATCATTTTCTTGCACTAAAAGATTTCTTGGATCCCCTTAAAGAAATCGGTGGCCCCTCAAGAGAAGGTGGAGCGCTAAAAGTTTCGGCATTGAGAGAATCGAAAACAGGTATAACAGATCCCTCAACGTGAATGAAATGATTAGGCATAGGGATAGGAACACGTATAGTTGTTTCAACGGGAACGAGAGGCATAACCTGAGTATCTTTGTCAAAAACAATCTTGCTTTATTTTTGACTCCCACTGATGAAACTATCTTCAAGAAACTTGGCATTGGAGGTCTCTATGATCTCCAACGGTTGAGATGGACAATAGATCCTATATGATCGGGGTAACCAATGAAGTAACATGTGACAGTGCGTTAGTCAAGCTTCTTTAGGTTTAGATCATAAAGTCTCGCTTTTGCCAAACACCCCCACACATGCAGATATTTAAGACTTGGTCTACGATCAGTCTAAAGTTTGTAAGGTATTTTCATAGCAGTTTGCATGGCACTCGGTTAAGGATATAAACTACGGTTTTGAGAGCTTCTCCCCCAAAACTTTCAGAGAGATTCAAGTTGCTCATCATGCTGCGAACGACCTCCTGATAAGTACGATTTCTCCTCTCGAAGACACCATTCTGTTGTGGGGTACCAGGCGAAGTGTAATGAGGAACAATCCCATGTTCCCTTAAGTACTGAGCGAAGTTTCTATGATTAACACCATCAGAATCCATCTTCCCATAATATTCTCCTCCACGATCTGATCTAGCGGCTCTAATTTTCTTATCACTCTGTTCCTCAACTTTTGTTTTAAAGATCTTGAACGTATCAAGTGCTTCAGACTTCTGATGAATCAGGTATATGTAAGCATAACTAGAAAAATCATCTATAAAATTGATGAAGTAATGTTGTCCGCCTCGTGAAGGTGTGGGAAAAGGTCCACATATGTCTGTGTGGATCAATTGTAATAAATAAGAGGATCTAATAGCCTCAAACTTTCATTGTTTTGTGGACTTCCCCTTGATACATTCAAGACATATAGTATAGTCGTTAAAATTAAGAGGATTAAGAATATCATCTTTGACCATAGCCTCTAATCTTTTCCTCGAGATGTGACCCAAATGTTTATACCAAAGCATAGAAGAGTTTTCTGCCAAAAGAGAGTACTTTATTCCGGATGAGGTAATAGAGACACATGCAAATGATACAGCAGAAATATCATGAAGAGATAACCGAAATAATCCATCTACTAATAAATCATGCCCTACAGTAACAGTGTCCTTAGAAATAATCAAGGAGTCTCTAGCAAAAGTAAAATGATATCCGAAAATAATTAATCTAGAGACGGAGATGAGATTTTATCTGAAAGAAGGAATGAAATAAACATTTTCAAGTATTAAAATATGTCCAGAGTCTGAAACAAGCCGGTAAGTACCAACAACCTCGACTTTGACCACTTGCTCGTTTCCAAGGAAAAGCCTTTCATCTGATCTTAGGCTTCTCCTGCTTACCAGCCCCTGCAAGGAATAAGCAACATGTACAGTGGCACCAAAATCAACCCACCAAGAATTTTTGAAAACATTGACCAGATTTGATTCAGAACAAACATGAATGACGTGAGTACCTTGATGTTCCTTCTTCATGATACTTTTTCATAAATAACAATCCTTCTTGAAGTGTCCTTTCTTTTTACAAAAGTGGCAGCAATTGTCGTTATCATTCACAACGGCTTTCTTCTTGAAGTTATTTCTGTTTTATTTATTTGTGACGTGATCCTTTCTTTGATTCTTTCTCTTAAAATTTTTCTTATGAGCAAAGTTATAAGTAGGGTTATAGGCAAAATGAGCAGACTCGATCTTGTTGCCTCGCAACAACTCTTCTTCCGTTACACACATTGAGATCAATTGGTTCAAGTCTCATTTTTCCTTCTGGGCATTGTAATTCACCTTAAAGGTATCAAATTGATTGGGAAGGAATGCAACAGCCAAATGAACTACGACAGCTTCCTCAATGGGAACACTCCTTGCTCCTTGAGCTTCATGGCCAACATAGGCATCTTAAGCATGAACTCCCTAATAGAACCCTTTCCATCATAGCGCATTCTAACAAACTCCATAAGATAATCATATTGCAGAGATTTAGTAGACTCTATAAACTGATCATCGATGTTTTTCAATAACTCACTATATCAGTGGTCTTAATATCACAACGAATGACCTCACTCATAGAAGCGTGAATAATCATGATAGTCATATGATTTGCCTTTTCCCACTTTGCATGTAAAGCTTTTTCAAACTCTGAGGAGTTATCGAAAGGGGTCGCTGGTCTGTTCTCTGAGTGAACGAAATCATAATCTAAGTAACCAAGGGTCAAATCCAGACCCATTCGCCAAGAGAAATAATTGGTGCTAGTGAGCTTTTCAATGCTCGCCATCTATTGGTGTAATATTCATCCGTCCATAGCTACAATGACAGATCATTATCAGCACACGTTCATAAAGAACTTTAAATAATTTGAGTTCGTACCTGGGGTCAAGGTCGAAACAATCAGAGTGTATTAACCATGTGCAAAGCCATCCACTCTGAGGGACGAACATTACTCATTGTCTCAGCATCACCTTAGGGTAGAAGCTTTGACCTATTGCATGTCTCCCTAGTTCGTGTCCGTTAACATGCATTGACCTAGGCATTTGTGTTTTGGTTTGATCCAAACTAGTCATCAGCTTAGGTCAGAAAGGTCGCTTTTCTCTCACCTAAACACGCATAAATATTCTATCCTTTCGCCTTTCGTGAGCTTTCTAAGTCAGCTTTGGCCAGAAGTAGTATCTCACGCAAGTGACTGCTCTCGCGATCTTAATGAGACAATTATCTCAAAATTTAAGGATAACTTAACCTCCATAGACCTGTCACCTTTGGGCAAACTACACACCTACTTTGGCAACGTCTCCCTGAATGACTGCTTTACCGATTTTTCTAAACCCCTTTATAGGAAGGACCTATCTCAAGGCATTCTATCATGTCATCAGTTCAAGGTTTCATACCCTAAGTACGCTGACATACCAAGTTTAGAGAAATTAGATTTTATGAATTAAATCAACTAATTTAATATTAATAGAGAACAACATTGGATGTGTTAATTTAATATGTAAGGAGTTAGTTGAAAAATACATTAGAGTCATTAAGAGAAGGTGCACATGAGGTAACTGTGAATAATGACATGATAGTGTAAGAGTATCAATACAGAATATCGATGATCAAAATTTCGGGTATCATTTCGGTTTCGGAGGGGACCGAAACCGAAATTTTGGTCCAAATTATCTTTTCGGTGGGGACCAAAACCGATAATTTTGGCCAAAATTTTGGTCATTTCGGCCGAAATTTTGATCCTTGAAGAATATTCAAAAGGTTCAACAATTTATTTAGAATATAAAAAATAAATTCATTGACCTTTGAAGTTTAAAAGAGTGTCAAACAGTCCCATAAAGTAGTCCAAAGTGTAGATCTCGTCGAGTAGACTAAAAACGATAGGTAACATGCGCGAATCAAAGTTGTATATCTCCAGATATTGCTTTTTAAAGTTTGAGTCCGAATAGGGTTCAGTCTGGTTGCATAAACGAGTTCTGAGTTTAAATGTCTTATCTACAGCCGGCGGAAGCAATTCAGTAAGGTGATTGCAGATAAAATCTGAATAGGAATTGGGTCGGGTCTTAGACCGGTACTCAGTCGGGTAATGTGACGACCCGACTTTTCCAATCCCTCAGGTATAGGAAAGGCCGGTTCGCCAACCTATCGAATAAACGATAAGCCGGACAAACAGGGCACATATCAGAGTAAAGCGCAATAAATATCCATAGCTAAAATAAATGCGGAAGCAATTAAAAGTAAAGAACCACCGATGATGGCCGACCATCATCAAAACATGGCTCATAACAGAAATCAACGTCAAGTATAAAACTATGATATCCAACTACAATGGGCCCACAAATTCAAGTCTAACTCTCACCACAAATAAGAAAATCAGTAAGTTCTATACTGGGAAAAACTCCTCAGGAGAAACCTCAAGCTCTTCCTCAGGCACGTAGTCAGGATCAGTCTCACAGCCCTGAATAGCCACGTCAATACCTGAACCTGTGACGTATAGTCGGAGTGAGCTAACCAACAAAGCTCAGTAGAAGAAAGACATCTACGGCATTTTACTTTAACTAACAATATTTTCAAAACAAATATCGGAATATAGCTTGTCAAACATATAAGCAAATAATAAACTGAATTTAGGTGCGGAAATCATATGTAAGATTTATTTCTAAATGTGTGAAAACAGTTTCAAGAACAGATGCAGTGTTTCAGTGTCTTAGTTTCTCTAACTTCTATATGCAAAGTTCAGTAATTCATGACTTAATCCTCAACTTAAAATGTAATAACCCAGATTTTTGAATTTTATTTAATGGTATTAGATGATGTACCACACAATGCGTGGTGCTAACGCTCCACACCGGAATATACCCACTTTAGAAATAGTCTAATTTTTTATATACATATCAATATTAGACTCATTGCGGAGTACTTGTCGATACGATTCCAACGATATATAATTTGTCGATTTTCGATAAGAATATAAAAAGTTATGCCCGTTTGAAGAGTGAAGCGGGTTAAAGGGCACAATTATAAATTCGGGAGAGAATCACCATTTACCTTGGTGCTTATACAAAGCGCTGGAGCAAAACCTCTTCTCAAGCTTTTCAAGTCACGTATGAATTCTACTTGCGTGTAAAAACTACTATTTTATTAAATCTTATACGGAAAATCTTAATTAGAGTTAACCTATACAGGGAATTAGATATATATTTACTTCTTCTCTCAGTTGTCTTTCTTTATTCCCTCTTCTCTGCAAAAGCTCTGACAGTGCCATCTTTCATAATTCCTCGTCGGATCTCTATCGATTTTCGATCTTATCAGAGAATCTTACACCATCAAAGTTTCTCATCGCTGCGACCAATTTATCGTAAGAAAGGAATTCTCGCGAAAAGACTCGGGCATATCGTCTCTCGAATCCGATCTCCATCAACCCAAATCATCGTGAGGATTCAATCACGCTTCAATGTGGGTGCCTCTAAATCCATCTAAAATTATTCAGTTATTTCTTAAAAAGTCCTCTCTGATTTTTCTTTAAGTTTTGATAAATTTCGGGTTTTAAAAACATAGAAATTAGGCCCAAAATCGATAGGATCGTTTTTCCCAGATTTTCGTGAAATTCGGCCAAACTCTTCAACAGACACAGCCTCGGTATTTTGGCCATAACGTTTTATCCCGAACTCCGATTAAGACGATTCTTTTTGCGTTAGAAAGCTAATAGAAAAATCTACAACTTTCATGTTTTGACCAACTCATGAATCAATCGTCTTGATGGTTAAAAAAATATAAGAATGTTACATCAAATCGCTCGAGCGAGCTATTATCATCGCTCGAGCGAGGTATCACCGAACTCCGACATTACATTAGTATTTTAGTCATAACATTTTATCCCCGAACTCCGATTAAGACGATTCTTTTTGCGTTGGAAAGCTAATAGAAAAATCTACAACTTTCATGTTTTGACCAACTCATGAATCAATCGTCTTGATGGTCAAACAAATATAAGAATATTACGTCAAATTCTAGGATTGGCGCAACTTGCCTGTTTTGACTTGTTTTTGAGGAAACGCTTAAATAGGTCTATATTATTAGCAATTAGAGTTTATCTTAATGCATGAATGTATATTGTGATGTAGATTGAGGGCGAGAGGCCATCAATAGGACCTTGCTTGACTTCGCATAACTCCGAGTTTTAGGTAGGAGAATCTCATCTTTACAGTATTTTATTTTAATTCGCATGGATATTTTGAATTAAAATCTTTAAATTTGCATATGCCATTGAAATCACATCTGTAAACTGAAATTAATATGAATGACTGAAAATCTAAATCTACCTGAATCCTGAAACCTGAATCTGCTTAAGCTCTGAAAATCTGAAATCAAGAACCTGAACTACGTATAAGAGACTTGTATCTGATTATATTAGTATCTGCATTTGTTTTATGATTGACCTGAACGACCCCTCAAAAATTCCTGAACAACTTCCTGGCACAAGTTTCCCTCATTACGTAGGGGCTTGTTGCATCCTGAAAAAGGGTTCATGAACGACGATGGTAGGTAGGGGTTCCCATCGGCTATATTCCTGCTCTCGAGATATAGTTTACTCGGGAGGTATTTTAAGTTGAGGATTAAGTCATGAATTACTGAACTTTGCATATAGAAGTTAGAGAAACTAAGACACTGAACATCAGATCTGTTTCTTGAAACTGTTTTCACACGTTTAGAAATAAATCTTACACATGATTTCAGCACCGAAATCCAGTATATTATCTGCTCATATGTTTGACAAGCTATTTTCTGATATATGTTTTGAAACCATGTTAGTTAAAGTAAAATGCCGTAGATGTCTTTCTTCTACTGAGCTTTGTTGGTTAGCTCACTCGACTATTATACGTCATGTTCGGTATTGACGGCTATATTCGTATCGTGAGATCGATCCGAGGAAGAGCTTGAGGTTCCTCCTGAGGAGTTTTTCCCAGTATAGAACTTACTGATTTTCTTATTTGTGGTGAGAGTTAGACTTGAATTTGTGGGCCCATTTTAGTTGGATACCATAGTTCTATATTTGACATTGATTTCTGTTATGAGCCATGTTTCGATGATGGTCGGCCATCATCGGTGGTTCTTTACTTTTAATTGCTTCCGCATTTATTTTAGCTATGGATATTTATTGCGCTTTACTCTGATATGTGCCCTGTTTGTCCGGCTTATCGTTTATTCGATAGGTTGGCGAACCGGCCTTTCCTATACCTGAGGGATTGGAAAAGTCGGGTCGTCACATAAAATACCTCCCGAGTAAACTATATCTCGACAGCCGGAATATAGTCGATGGGAACCCCTACCTACCATTGTCGTTCATGAACCCTTTTTCAAGATGCAACAAGCCCCTGCGTAATGAGGGAAACTTGTGCCAGGAAGTTGTTCAGGAATTTTTTGTGGGGTCGTTCAGGTCAATCATAAAACAAATGCAGATACTAATATAAATCAGATGCAAGTTTCTTATACATAGTTCAGGTTCTTGATTTCAGATTTTCAGAGCTTAAGCAGATTCAGGTTTCAGGATTCAGGTAGATTTAGATTTTCAGTCATTCATATCAATTTCAGATTACAGATGTGATTTCAATGGCATATGCAAGTTCAAAGATTTTAATTCAAAATATCCATGCGAATTAAAATAAAATACTGTAAAGATGAGATTCTCCTACCTAAAACTCGGAGTTATGCGAAGTCAAGCAAGGTCCTATTGATGGCCTCTCACCCTCAATCTACATCACAATATACGTTCATGCATTAAGATAAACTCTAATTACTAATAATATAGACCTATTTAAGCGTTTCCTCAAAAACAAGTCAAAACAGGCAAGTTGCGCCAATCCTAGAATTTGACGTAACATTCTCATATTTTTTTGACTATCAAGACGATTGATTCATGTGTTGGTCCAAACATGAAAGTTGTAGATTGTTATATTAGCTTTCCAACGCAAAATGAATCGTCTCAATCGGAGTTCGCGATAAAAAGTTATGACTAAAATACTAAGGCAATGCCGGAGTTCGGTGATACCTCGCTCGAGCGATGATAATAGCTCACTCGAGCGATTTGATGTAACATTCTGATATTTGTTTGACCATCAAGACGATTGATTCATAAGTTGGTCAAAACATGAAAGTTGTAGATTTTTCTATTAGCTTTCCAACGCAAAAAGAATCGTCTTAATCGGAGTTCGGAATAAAAAGTTATGACTAAAATACTAAGGCAATGTCGGAGTTCGGTGATACCTTGCTCGAGCGATGATAAAAACCGACGGGTTTCCTCAACGATTCGCGCCGCGATCGATCCCACGAGTTCACAGAGACAACTCCAACACCCCCCCACTGATCTCAACCTCTCCCAATAGCCAACTACGAATCCAAGGTTGATTCAAGTTCTTTCTAAGGTTTAAGTGTTTTCAACAAAGAGGGTTCTAGAGAAGGAGGTTTTCTAAACCGATCTCCTACGATGATTGAAGAAGAAAGAAGAAGGAGTTTCACACGGTTGGGTAACTATCCTCTCTTAACAAAACCTAGTATAATACGGGAATGCAATTCCTTCTTATAATAGGATTGCTCACAAAGTAAAACACACACACACATCTTATGTATTATACACTTCTAATTTTAAAACTCAAGTCCGGTGTTGAGCGGCTAAACCGAGGTCGGTGCACAACTTTCGCACGAGGGTCCAAATGGGCTCTAAATTAAAATCTGTCTGCACAATCACATCTAGATAAAAATTCAAAACAAATGGTGATGTCGGTTGCCGAGCCGAATACACACACAGGGTCAATCTAACTCGGGTTCAAAATACGGGTCTTTACAGGTAATGGTCCAAGTGGACCAGGTCAGGTGGGCTGGGTAATGGGCCGAAGTGAACCAGTTTAGGCAAGTCGGGTCCCGAACCGGTAATGGTCCTAAGTGGACCAGGTTCACGCAGGCTGGGTCCCGGACGGGTAATGGTCCTAAGTGGACCAGGTTTAGGCAGGCCGGGTCTCGGAAGGGTAATGGTCCCTCACCTTCTTCTTCGTTTTTTTTTTTTTTTAATTTTATTTTATTTTATTTTATTTTAATTATTATTATTAACAGGTTGCAGCGCCAGCGGCGCAGCAACAAAACAATCCGAATAGGGCCAAATCCCTCCTCTCGTGTCACGGTAACGGTCCGGTCCCGTCTGGTCAGCCGCGGACGGTCCAAAGCAGTCGGTCATCGGCCATCCTGACCATCGAGACCGATGCCCGTCGCGGAAATCGCCAAACCGTCGGCCCAAAAAAACTTTTTTTTTTTGTTAAGGTTGCACCAAACCTGACCGTCCGGTCTTTCTATACTTGAATTAGTTCGAGATATCGTGACATAGACCCGACCGTCCGGTGGCTGCACACAGGACCCGTGCACAAGACCGTGCGGTGGCCGGAAGCCGCCGGTGGGCTCAAATTTTATTTTATTCTTTTTTAAATATGGATCAAACGAAATCAGACCAACCTTGCTCTGATACCAATTGTTAAAAATCTTAAAGAGAATAACAATGATCTAGGCTTGAATCATTTGATCAACATATGGAATATGATAATTATCTAGTAAGACAAATCTTACTTGACTAGATGATCGCGAAAGCGAGCTTGATCAGTAATTCCTCCGTATAAGACCACAAAGGCTACCATACACTACAAAAATGAAGTGTTTCAGGGGCACTTGCTGTTAATGCAGTTTTTAGTAACTGGAGTGTGCACCTCAGTGCTTGTTTGATTCATGCGTAGACTTATTTACCTAGCTGTAGTGTGCACCTCAAGATGTGTACTCATTTGATGCAGCCCAAATAATCTACTTATTTTACTGTAGTATGCAGCCCAAGTTTAAGTAGCAACTATTAGCTAGTGTTAGAATTCAAGTTTAAGTAGCAACTATTAGCTAGTGTTAGAATTGTTACAAAAAAATTCTACTAACGTGTTAAAGCAGGTTAGTAGAGTGTACTCAATTGATGTGGTTTGCGTGTTATAACTGTGTCCTTGATCATAAATGCTTGTTTGATTGGGAAGTGTTAAAGCATGTCTTACCACATCAATCCTTTAAGGTCGGTAGTAACTGCAGATTATGTGCAGATTCACTATATATCATTAATTGTTGTTCCTATCTCAATGATAGATCAGTAGTAACTGCTTGGGGCAGCATCCCTCAATCCAAGCAGTGCATTTACAGAGTCGGGTACCTTATAATACATTGGACAAGATGAAATTAAAAGCCAATTTATATAGTTCTTCGATAGTTGACACTTATCTCATTTCGTTTGTTTGCATAATTAAGCATTTAGACACCCACAGGCTCTTTGTTTTCTTCTGAGCTCATAATTTGGAGCTGGTATATATATTAGTTGGACAGACTTACGCATTGCATGGCTTTTAATTAATACAGATGAGAGTTGTGTGCACCATTATTTTCCAACACCATTAGAGGTTTAAAACATACTAGCATGACATCATGCATGGGCCATTGCACTCTGTTTGAACAGCTTTCATTTAAAGAATACGGGAAAGACTTGGGTTCTACAGACACACATCTAAAGTAGACATATGTTATCACCCTAGGTACTATATATACATAAAATAGGGAAAAAGAAAATCCTACCCCTATTCACCTTGCACTCCCCGTTATTCTGATTCTTATCTATTGTCGTTTTGAGAGTGTTGCTCTATTTTCATCCACTAAAGCTCTAGAATACCCGAGTCGAAATTCATTTACTGTTTTGAATTGGGTGTTTGAGATCATTTTTGTCCCAAACTTCTGCACAACAGATCTTCAGATCAGGGGCATACCATCAAATGGCTCAGATGGTGTTCCACAATGGCCCAAATTCCAAAAAATGAACTGAGAACCAAGTGACTAGAAGGGCGTACTAATTAAACTAAGTCAATGAATTCATCACCTCTGTTCAACATATTACAGCTCAATTTAGTAAGATCTAGTAATGAGTGTGGGTTTTCTGTGGAAATTCAAGCAAATATAGAGTTTGACGTACAAGAGAGTGGTATTCGACGATCTTATATCTTTTGTTTGTGGTGTCAATTGACATTGCAGGTATGTAAGCCAAGGGAAGGGTGTGTTACAACCCCATCAATTGTTGACTGAGTTTGAAGTTTTAATCCCTGAGGGGGACAGAGAAAAATTAAAGGATGGGGTACATGGAGATGTTCTGAGAGCCACTCAGGTAATATGCTCACACCTTACTCTTTATAGAAGTCATTCAAATTCTATTTTGGTTTCTTTAATGTGATACATGAAGCAATAGTTTTACCTCCATGGGCTGCACTAGTTGTTCGCCCGAGGCCTGGATTTTGGGAATATGCACCTGTGAATGTTAATGAATTGGCCGTGGAGGAGCAGAGTGTATCCGAATATTTGCAGTTTAAGGAAGAACTTGTGGATGGATGGTAATTTCCATTATTCGATAGGATATTTACGCCTTCAAAACTTATTATTATTGCTATCTTTTTTGTAATAGAGTTGATATTCTTGATGAAGTTGCAATGATAACTCTGGCCTTGAGTTAGATTTTGACCCCTTCAATGCTTCTTTTACTCATCCAAATCTATCAAAATCCATCGGCAATGGTGTGCAGTTCATCAATCGGCACCTTTCTTCAAAAATGTTTCAGCCACTGCTCGACTTTCTTCGCATGCATAACTATAAGGGGAAGGTAAAATGTATGTAACAACTTTCTAATGTTTCCGCCTTTTATTTCTTTTCTTTTCATCTCTATAATTGTTGAAATGATTCCTTATCCTTTTCAGCAGCAAATGTTTGGCCCAAATTTCTGTTTCATTATGGTAACTTGTGATGCCATTGGTGTTCCTGTTATATCCTTGTGATTCAATAATCAGGAGGATTCACATACCACGGTTGACATAGTAATTAGCTCATGCACAATTAATTTTGCATAACAGCATTGACAACAATCTTTTGGAATCCAACTTCAATATATAATGGCGGCAGTGTATCTGTGGATGTAATATAGTAAAATGCCAATTAAACAAACAACACTTGGATGATTAATCACTTGAAAGAATAATCATGAAAACCTCTGATTGATTATGTTCTTGACTTTTAGCCAATCGTAACTTCTAATTGATTATGTTCTTGACTTTTAGTCAATCGTATGAAATTACCAACTGAAAGAAATAATACTATCATTCAATAAACAGGAGAAATCGAAAAAAAATGCATGGGAAAAGAAAAGGCTATGAGTATTTTTACTCCCAAGTGATGTGTTACAGTAACTTTTTGGAATGTAATGGGAGACGTGCCATGTAGATACAGAGAGGAGTGGACCTTTTCTATTTGGGGGAAGTCAATCTCCTTTAATGGGTCATTTGGGTAAGGATATTATATGAAATCTCAAGGAAATGGAGGTGATGTGAATTATTGCGTCAAAGCTGACAAACTAATCAACGATCTCACGATGAACGATTAAACAAGAATGCAAAGATGAAGAAAATCAACTACAAATACACAAGAGACAATATTTACATGGTTTGACAATATGCCTACGTCCACGGGTAGCGATAATCCACTATATTGACGATCACACAAGAATATAAGAACACTCAAGCCTTCCAAAACTCTCCTCAAAACCCTAGATAGGTTTTTTAAAGCTTGACAATGATATCTCTCTCTACTAATTCGTCCATGAGCATTCTCTTTATATAGAAGTGTTGAATCCTACTTTTAACCCAATAGATACTGCCCAAAAAATGGAGTCGACACATAACTTGACGTCGTGGGTCGCTCGAGCGACAACCAAAGTAGCTCGAGCGACTAAGACCCGAAACATTTCCCTTTGAACCGTGCGTCGGTCGCTCGAGCATGAACCAAACTCACTAGAGCGACTTATACCCATAACACCGTTCTTGAACAGTGCACAACTCGCTCAAGCGGATTTGGTTCCCGCTCAACCGACTTCAACAAGTTAGAGCCAATTAGTAATTCTCCACCTGACTCTAAATTTCACCATGTACTCTTTCTTCTGATCATCGTTATACTCATATCACCACTGCCACCAGCACCCCGAGAGAGCTCAAACCTGTTGAACATTGATCAAATCCAATCATGTTTAGCCTTGACCATCAGTGCCACCATTGTCATCATATTCGCAAGATTATCCTTCGTACTCACCTTCTTCAAAGATATCTCGTCATCTTAGATTATTTCTCGTACGAAGTGATACCGTATATCAATGTGCTTGGTATGAGCATGATATACGTGATTTTTTGCTAAGTAAATAGCACTCTGGCTATCGCAGAACATATTGACCTGTGCGATCCCCAAATCACCAACTAAGCCCTGAAGCCACAATGCTTCTTTCACTGCCTTTATTACCGCCATATACTCTACCTCTGTAGTAGACAGTCACTGTATCATGTAACATCGACCTCCAGCTAATCGGACCTCCTGATAGCATAAACACATATCCTATTATAGACCGATGCTTATCCAAATCACCTGTGTAATCTAAATCTATGTCTCAGCATAACTGATGATCTGTACCACTGTGAAAAACCAACCCAGCATCCTTGGTATTGCGTACGTGTCCCATAATTCATTTCATTGCTTGTCAATACTCCTTGCCCGGATTAGTCATATACCTACTAACCACACTAACGGCCTGTGAAATATTCAGTCGAGTGCATACCATAACGTACATCAAGCTACCAATCGCACTCGTATAAGGAACATGAGTCATGGACTCACGCTCTTCATCTGTGGTAGGAGACATGCTAGCCGAAAGATAAAAGTGGGTTGGTAATGGAGCACTCACGGCCTTTAAATTTTTCATACCAAACTATTAGAGTAGCTTTTCTAGATAACTTTTCTGTGTCAGACACAACTGCCTTTTTTTTTGTCTCTTTGAATCTCCATCCCAAAAATCTCTCTCGTTACGCCAAGATCCTTCATCTCAAACTCCATGCCAAGTTGAGATTTTAACTTGTTGATCTTCACCATGCTCTTTGCAGCTATGAGAAAATTATCAACATATAAGAGAAGGTAAATAAATAAGTCATCCGCTAGCCTCTTGAAACAAATACAATTGTCATATTCACTTCAAATATAATTTTGGCCCACCATGAACGTGTCAAACCTCATGTACCACTATCTCGGTGACTGTTTTAACCCGTACAAGGACTTCTTCAGTTTACACAGCAACCTCTCTTCTCCAGGAGGCTTGAATGACCCTTCAAGTTTGTTCATATAGATGTCCTCCTCCAGATCACCGTATAAAAAAGTTATTTTCACATCAAGTTGCTCCAACTCTAAGTCCAACTGTGCTATAATTGACAATAAAACTTGGATTGAAGTGTGTTTCACAACTAATGAGAGAACCTCATTATAATCATTACCTTTCATTTGCGCATAGCCTTTTGCTACCAACCGTGCTTTGTACCTTGCACCACTACTTTTCGGAGAACCCTCTTTCTTCTTATAAACTCACTTGCACCCAATCACTCTCTTTTCCTCAAGTAACTCTGTTAGTTTTCAAGTTTGATTCTTGTAAAGAGAATCCATCTCTTCACTCATTGCAGTCTTCCATTCTCATGCACATCTACCACTGATTGCATCCTTGAGTGAAGACGACTCACTGCCATCCAATGTCGACGCGTAGGCGACCATATCCTCGTAATCGTAGCAAACTGGTGTCCTAATATTCCTTTTGGGTCTTCCACCTACTAAGGATTGTTCTGGCGCTCTCTCAACTATTTCTACACTTTCCTCAGATGTAATAACTGTAGGAGTTTCTAACTCCACCTCAAACTGATCTTTCGTCATATTTTCTCCAATTTTCATGATCTGTTTGTTAGAAGTTCTCATAACAGATTCATCAAAGGTTATATCTCTGCTGATCATAACCTTATTCTACTCAAGACAGCATAACTTGATTCCTTTCACACCATTTGCATATCCTAAGAAAATCGCTTTCTAAGTCATTGGGTCAATTTTATTATCTCTGACATGATAGAAAGATGTGCAAGCTTCCCTGACTACATCTCAAAAGGATTCTTGCACTTTATTGCTGCTGACGGTGATATATTTACTAGATAGCACGTTGTACTAACTGCCTCAGCCCAGAACTCTCTACCCAATCCTCCATTGGATAACAAACATCTTGCTTTTTCAAGTAGAGTTCTATTCATACGTTCTCTACCCCATTTTGTTGCGGTATATTTCTCATTGTGAAGTACCTAGCAATACCGTTCTTTTCACAGAACTCCTGAAACTTTCCATTGGTGTACACACCACCATTATCGGTTTTCAACTGCTTAACCTTCCTTCCAGTCTAATTCTCAAACAGTATTTTTCACCTCTTGAAGATTTTCAGCACCTCATCCTTACTGTTCATCGTGTAGATCCATACATACTGAGAGTAAGTATAGAGGAAGGAGACGAAGTACCTAACACCACCTTTAGAAGGATCCTTTGAAGGCCCCCATACATCTGAATGTATATAGTCCAGTGTACCTTTTGTAGTGTGAACCGTTGTGTTGAACTTAACCCTACACTATTTTCAGAAGACACAATGCTCACAAAAGTCAACTTTTTTGGCCTTTACACCTTTCAACAAGCCCTGCTTGTTCAACTCGATCATCCCTCTTTCTGACATGTGCCCCAGGCGCATGTGTCATAACTGTATAGAGGACAAACCACTATCATCTAAGATAAATACTACTGCTCCACCTATCACTGTACTCCCTGATAGAAAGTAAAGGTTCCCAACCATTTTAGCTTTTATCACAACCAGAGATCTCTTTGTCACCTTCAAAACTCTACCTTGAGCTGTAAACTTGAGCCCATTAGAGTCTAGTGTATCAAACGATATGAGATTCTGCTTCAGTTCTAGAATATGACGTACATCGGTCAATATTCTCACCATGCTACCATACATCTTTATTCTAATACTCATCTTTTCAACTATTTTATAGACCATATTGTTACTTATCAAAACCGTTCCACCATCCACCTCTTTATAAGACGTGTACCAGTCCCTATTTGGACACATGTGGTAGGAGCACCTTGAATCAAGTATCTACACATTCTACTAGTATTTATCTGAAATCACTGACAACATGTTTTCATCATCATCCAGAGCTTGTTCGGTTATATCGGCCTCATCAGCGACCCCTTTCTGCTTCTTATCCTGAGCATCGTCCCTCTTTATTTGTAACTGTGGACAATGCCTTCTGATGTGTCCATTTTTGTGACACTTGTAGCATTCTACTGTCATTTTATTTTTAGATTTAGATTTACACTTTGATCCATCCCTTTCAGATTTATGGTTCTCTGCTCTCCCATTAACTAACAAGCCATCTGCTTATGTATATCACTATCCAAACCTTTCTTTCTCATGTCGTTACAAAACAATACCATTGTAACTGACTTCAGTTCAATAATATCATTTCCATAGAGTAGCGTAGTAACAAGATGCTCATAAGAATCTGGGAGGAAAGACAAAAGCAATAGTTCTTTGTCTTCATCCTTAACCACTTCTCGAGCATTTAATAATTCAGACATTATTCTATTGAATTTATTAAGATACTCGTTGAGAGAAGTACTTGCCTTCATGTACAACTTGTACAGTTGCTTCTTGAGATATAGAAGACTCATGAGAGATTTCGCCATGTAAAGACTCTAATTTGGCCGACAGTGTGGACGTCGAGTTCTCCCACATTATGTTTTATGTAATCTCTTTCGCTAGACATAACTGAATCATACTATACGTGATGAGTAGTGAAATATGATGATATTTCACCCCTAAATACTTACATTTAGCCATCTGATGAAGGCTATCTGATGAAAATTATTAAATTTGAAGTGTTTCAGGTAAATACAATCCAAGTGCATAAAACAGCCCAAGAATCTCGAAAATACTGTCAAACACTGTAACCTTGGGTCATCGAGAACTTAACGTAACTTGCAGCTCCATTTGGACCTTCAAGACGTCCGATTCATAAAATTACTAAAACACAAAAGTTGTAGATCTTTCTTTCATCTTTCTAATGCCATAAGAATCATATCAATTTGAGCTCGGAGTAGAAAGTTATAATCGAATACCGAGGCAGTGTCTGATGGAGAGTTGGGCTGAAGTTCACGAAAATCTGGGAAGGTCGATCGATCAACCGAAATGATGGAGTTTGAGACAGAAAAGACTTCTAATGTAGATTTATAGGGAGTCGATCGATCGACTTCCTCTAGTCGATTGATCGACCCTGGTAGTTCGGGATGGGAAAGCTGCGAGACTTGGAAGTATTTAAAGTCACAAAAAACTCAAGATGAGGGGAGATAGATGTAGAGTAGGGATGGGGATCTAGATTTTTTTTGGAGAGCTTTATTTATTTTACTTTCTTAGCATTCCTTTCTTCAAGAAGTTTATTTTTGCTCAATTAATTCCTAGTTAAATTTGAGATTAGTAGAGAGTATTTTTAACTTCATTTCGAAAGATCATTATACCTGTGGATTAAGCTTGGATCAAGGAATTGCTATTGAAGGTTGAGGTATTTTTAATTAATTAGATCAATGTTATTTTTCATTTATTACTTTGTTATGTCGTTCAATTATAACATGTGTGGCTAATTTCTTAGGGATGAGGATCTAATGATTCCCATCCGAGTACTTCTAATAGTATAGATCTAGGATTAAACTTTGAGATATTATTTTATGATTGTTATGCTATCACGAACGGATGAAATCTCCGCCACTAACTGTGATCGAGTGTGCTGAGTCATGCCCTGAATCTCATATCTGTGACGGTAATTTTATCCCAATTATTTTTATGTGGTCTTTTTGTTTTTCTCGTGCAGATCTACTTACGATTACAGTCTGGGATCGAGTGTGTTGAGTCATGCCCTAGATCTTGGATATGTAATGATAATTTTATCTTAATTACTCCCTAATCTGAAATCAAGTGTGCCGAGTCATGCCCTTGATATCAGATCTATGGTGATATTCTTATTAGAATTGTTACCCACTTTGGGGATGATTTTTATTTGTAATCTGAGATCAAGTGTGCCGAGTCATGCCCTTGATCCCAGATCTATATGTGGAAATCATCTTTGAAATTAAGTTCTAATTACAGGGATGCAATGTGGAACCTATCTAGGTTTTGACCATTTATCTTTCATAAAAGATGATTTTCAATGGTATATCTCATAGTTTAACTCTTAGATCTGTATTATGGGAAGAACAAATCAAAGATGGGAGGATTTAGTACCTTCATCTTCACCTTTATTTTTTTGAATCATCAATTAAACTTTATTTTATAGTCAGTAATCATCATCTCACAAAACCACCTAAATCATAATATTGGTAGATTTCTATTAAATCTTGATAGATTTTTTGAATTATTGTCTCATCTTTTTAGATCTTCCAAAATAGTCCTCGTGGGAACGATCTCGTACTCTGCACCCACTATATACAATCTGATTCGTGCGCTTGCGAGTAAAATATCACAATTAAAAAATTACATCAATATGCCTAAAGTTTGAATTCCCAATCACCATTGGATATATCCATCGGCTTGCCTGAAAGCCCTTTCAATGCCTTGTGCAACCCTTGTTGAATCAAGATATCTCGGACTTGTACTTGCCACAGGCCAAAATTGATCTTCACGTCAAATTTCTCAACCTCGAACCTCACGTTCAAAACTTCTGTGAACTTCAATGACATCTTTGATCCACTATAAAAATAAGGTGTTTTAGAGGAACTTGCTGTTAAGGCAATTTTTTGTAGCGGTAGGACTAATAACTGCAGTTTTTTATAGCAACAGGACTATTAGCAGCAATTTTTTGTTAAAAAAACTGCCGCTAATAGTCTTATTTTTGTAGTGATCGTAGAACATAAACCTCGCACTAATACCAATTTATTGCACAGAACCTCACAAACTAACCAACGATCTTACGATAAACAATCAAATAAGAATGCAAAGTAGAAGAAACTCAACCACAAACATACAAGAGACAATATTTACATAGTTCGGCAATATGCCTACGTCCACGGGCAGCGATAATCCACTATATTGATGATCACACAAGAAAACAAGAATACTCAAGTCTCATCAAAGCTCTCCTCAAAATCCTAGATAGGTTTTCCAAAGCTTTGCAATGATATCTCTTTCTACTAATTCGTTTATGAGCTTTCCCTTTATATAGAAGTATTGAATCCTACTTCTAACTCAGGAGAAACTGCCAAAAAAATGGAGTCGACACGTAACTTGATGTCGCGGGTTGCTCGAGCGACAACCAAAGTCACTCAAGCAACTAAAACCTGAAACTTTTCCCTTTGAACCGTGAGCCGGTCGCTCGAGCAAGAACCAACCTCGCTTGAGCGACTTATACCCGTAAAATCGCTCTTGAAGAGTGCGCAACTCGCTCGAGCGAATTTGGTTCCGGCTCGAGTGACTTCAACAAGTTAGAGCCGATTAACTAGTGAATTCCAATTTTTTTACATGTCACCCCCTCACATGAACCACTCTCTTCCACTTTCAATATATATGTAGATGAGATGTTAAGAGCAATTAGAGACCCCCATGGAGAGTTTCCCTTAACGCAAATTTCCCCTGCTGGGATATTGATTGCCATTATATAACACAACTAAAGTTTTAACTGAGAGGCTTGTGTTAATGTTTGATAACTGCATGAAGACAATGCATTTTGTTTTGGGAATGTGTTCCATTGTAAATGGTTTTTTAATCTAGAATGAGGTGTCATGTTGGGCAATGGTCAGGTCCTACTAAGTAGAATCGGATTTTCAGTCCTACCCCATCAGCTGTCCTTGGAAATAGGAGAATCTTGACTGCACATATTGCTATAAAAAGTGAAAATCAAGAAATTCAACATTCTCTAATTTTCAAGGGCACCGAATGAGGTAGGACTGAAAATTCGATTCTGCTTGGTAGGACCTAACCATTCCCTGCCATGAGTTTATATCAATATCATGCCATCATTTTTTGGCCTAATAAAGACATATGATGATTGAACTATATCTGACCACATAAATATATTTAAGATTCCAAGATATCGGTTTAGAGAAAGGATGGGGTGATACAACTGAGGGTGTGTTGGAGATGGTTCATCTACTCTTAGATCTTCTCGAAGCACCTGATCCCTGTACACTAGAAAAATTTCTCGGGATGATTCCTATGGTGTTTAATGTTGTAATCCTTTCTCCTCATGGGTATTTTGCCCAAGATAACATTCTAGGGAAACCTAACACTGGGGAGCATGTATCGTAATGTTTCACTCCACCTCTTGTATATCAGTTATACAATTTTAATTCCTGTTTTAAGCCCACCGAAATTCTATCTGTGCAGGTTGTTTATATTTTGGATCAAGTTCGTGCCTTGGAGCATGAGATGCTTCTTAGAATAAAGCAACAAGGCCTTGATATCACTCCTTGAATTCTCGTTGTAAGTAACATAACAATTTTCACACCTAATTTTGGGAGCTTGCGACTTTCCATTGTAGAAACATTGACTCTCTCTTGTTTCCAATGCCTCATATATATATATATATATATACACACACACACACACTACAAACAAAAAATAAGACTATTAGCGGCACTAAAAACTGCCGCTATTAACAAAAAAACTGCCGCTACTAATCTTGTCTACTGAAACAAGGTTTTTTGTTAATAGCGGCAGTTTCGGCTGCCGCTAATAGTTTTATATTTTGTAGTGTGTAATTTATTTGATTCCTTTGTTACTATTATTATGTAAGAAATCAATTTCAATTAACATTTTCTTATCCCAATTCCAGTTTTACTTTTTTTTTTTTTTAATTCTTTTGCACCTAGCTCACTTATTTGTTTATTGGTTTTATTCTAAATTCAAACAACCAACTTACCCATTTGTATCACATTTGTCCGAGTTGTCTAGTTGCACCAACTCTAGCAATCGGATCGGTACTTCTCCAACAAGTTACTATTTCAGCTTCTTTTTATTGCACCGAAGCTTACAAACTAACCAATGATATCACGATAAATGATCAAATAAGAGCGTAAAAACAGAAGAAAATCAACCACAAACACACAAGAGACTATTTAGGTGGTTCGACAATATGTCTACATCCACAGGTAGTAATAATCCACTATGTTACTGATCACACAATATTACAAGAACATTCAACCTTCACCAAAGCTCTCCTCAAAACCCTAGATAGGTATTCCAAATCTTTACATCTCAACTCTCTAATTTGACCAAGAACTTTCCCTTTATATAAAAGACACAAATCCTACTTTCAATCTAAGAGAAACAAACCTTATATAGAGTCTGAATGTAACTAGGCCATCGCCAGTTAGAGTCAAACTACAATTCAACCTCCAAGTTAGAGCCAACCTCCAAGTTAGAGTCAAACTACAATTCAATCTCCAAGTTAGAGTCAAACAATAATTCTCCACCTAGCTCTAAGCTTGATCATGTATTCTTTCTTCCGATCATCGCTATGTACGTATCACCGCTGTCAGCAGTGCTTCGAGGGCACTCAAACATACTTCTTCAAAGATATCTCGTCATCTTCGATTACTTCTCGTACGAAGTGATAGCCCTTTGCTACCAACCGTGTCTTATATCTTGTAGCACTACTTTCCGGAGAACCATCTTTCTTCTTATAAATCCACTTACACCCAATCGCTTTATTTTTCTTAGGTAACTCTATTAGTTCTAAAGTTTGATTCTTGTAAAGAGAATTCATCTCTTTACCCATTGCGGTCTTTCATTCTCGTGCACATCTTCCACTTATTACATCCTTAAATGAAGACGGTTCATTGTCATCCAATGTCAATGCATATGCGATCATATCTTCATGACCGTAGCGAATTGGTGCTCTAGCATTTCTTTTGGGTCTTCCACCTGCTAAAGATTGTTCTCTCTCTCTCAACTATTTCTACACTGTTCTATTATATAATAACTATAGAAGTTTCTAACTCCACCTCAAACTGATCTTTCGTCACCTCTTCTTTAATTTTCATGATCTGTTTGCTAGAAGTTCGCATAACAGATTCATCAAAGGTCATATCTCTGTTCATCACATACTTATTCTGCTCAGTACGCCATCACATGTATCATTTCACACCATTTGCATACCTTAAGAAAATTACTTTCTTAGCCCTTGGATCAATTTTACTATCTCTGACATAATAGTAAGTTGTGCACCCAAAAATTTTCAATGCCCTTGGATCAATTTTCCTTACCACATCTCAATTGGAGTCATATATTCTATTATTGTAGATGGTAATCTATTTACTAGATAGCATATTGTATTGACTGCCTTAACCCAGAACTCTCTACCCAATCCCACATTGGATAATACACATCTTGTCTTTTCAAGTAGAGTTATATTCATACGTTCTGTTACCACATTTTGTTGCGGTGTATTCCTCACTGTGAAGTGCCAAACAATACTGTTCTCTTCTCAGAACTCCTGAAACTCTCTATGGGTGTACTCACCACCATTATCAGTTCTCAACCACTTGACCTTCCTTCTAGTCTGATTCTCAAACAATATTTTTCACTTCTTGAAGATTTTCAACACCTCATCCTTACTCTTCATCATGTAGATCCATAACTACCGAGAGTAATCATTAATGAAGGGAATAAAGTACTTGACACCACCTTTAGAAGGGACCTTTGAAGGCCCCCATACATCTGAATGTATATAGTCCAGTGTGCCTTTTGTAGTGTAAACCGTTGTGTTGAACTTAACCCTGCACTATTTTTTGAAGACACAATGCTCACAAAACTTAACTTTTCCGACCTTTACACCTTTCAACAAGCCTTGCTTGTTCAACTCGGTCATCTCTCTTTCTGACAAGTGCCCCAGTCGCATGTGCCATAATTGTATAAAGGACAAACCACTATCATCTAAGATAAATACTACTGCTCCACCTATCACTGTACTCCCTGATAGAAAGTAAAGGTTCTCAACCTTTTCAGCTTTCATCACAACCAGAGATCCCTTTGTCACCTTCAAAACTCTACCTTGAGCTGTAAACTTGAGCCCATTGGAGTCTAGTGTACTAAGCGATATGAGATTCTTATTCAGTTTTGGAATATGACGTACATCGGTCAATATTCTCACCACCCCACCATGCATCTTTATTCTAATACTCCTATTTTCAACTATTTTATAGACCATATTGTTACCTATCAAAACCGTTCCATCATCCACCTCTTGATAAGACGTGAACCAGTCCCTATTTAGACACATGTGGTAGAAGCACCTTGAATCAAGTATCCATATATTATGCGGGTATTTATCTGAAACCGCTAACAACACATTTTCAACATCATCTAGAGCTTGTTTGGTTGTACCAACCTCATCAACGATACCTTTCTGCTTCTTATCCTGAGCATCATCCCTTTTTGTTTATAACTGTGGACAATGTCTTCTGATATGACCCTTTTCGTGACTCTTTTCGTGACACTTGTAGCATTCTATTATCTTTCTATTTTAATATTTAGATCTGGACTTTGATCTATCCCTTTTGAATTTACACTTTTCTACTCTCCCCCTAACCAACAAGCCATCTACTTGTGTATCACTATCTGAACCTTTCTTTCTTATGTCGTTATCAAACAATGTTACTGTAACCGACTCCAGTTCAATAATATCCTTTCCATAGAGCAGTCTAGTAATAAGGTGTTCATAGGAATCAGGGAGGGAAGACAAAAGTAATAGTGTTATATCTTCATCCTTAACCTCTTCTCCAATGTTTAATAATTTAGATATTATTCTATTGAATTCATTAAGATGTTCGTTGAGAGAAGTACCTACCTTCATGTTCAACTTCTACAATTTCTTCTTTAGATATAAACGACTCATGAGAAATTTCATCATATAGAGACTCTCCAATTTGGCCTATAGCGAGGCCGCCGAGTTCTCCCGCATCACATTATACATAACCTCTTTCACTAGATATAGCCGAATCGTACTACACGCTTGAAGTTCGAATACTTCTTCATATTGATCGGACAAATCCGTCGACTTACCCGAAAGCTCTTTCAATACCTTGTGCAGCCCTTGTTGAATAAGATATCTCGGACTTGTACTTGCCACAAGCCGGAATTGATCTTTCCGTCGAATTTCTCAACCTCGAACCTCGCATTCAAAACTTTTGCAAATTTCGATGTCATCTCCGATTGTAGAACAGAATGTAATAGCTCTGATATCAATTTATTATGTGAAAGCTTACAAACTAACCAACGATCTCACGATGAACGATCAAATAAGAACGCAAAAATTGAAAAAAATCAATCACAAACACACAAGAGACAATATTTAGGTGGTTCGACAATATGCTTACATCCACGGACAACGATAATCCACTATATTAATGATCACACAAAAATACAAGAACACCCAAGCCCCACCAAAGCTCTCCTGAAAACCCTAGATAGGTTTTCCAAAGCTTTACATCTCAACTCTGTAATTTGACCAAGAGTTTTCCCTTTATATAGAAGACGCAAATCCTACTTCTAATATAAGAGAAATTAGCCTTATATAGAGTCTGAACGTAATTGTGCCATCGCTAGTTAGAGTCAAACTTCAATTCAACCTCCAAGTTAGAATTAAGCTACAATTCAACCTCCAAGTTAGAGTCAAACTACAATTCAATCTCCAAGTTAGAGCCAACCTCCAAGTTAGAGTCAACCTACAGTTCAATCTCCAAGTTAGAGTCAAACAACACTTTTCACTACAATAATTGAGAGATTGTTGAATCTTTGCCAAATGCATCTGTAAGGGCCCAATGATAAAAGAAAGTTGGGTCTTCACTAGACGCCAATTGTTGCAAAAAGACTCAAGGATATTGATTCATGTTAAAAGGCATAAAGTTTCATCTTAATGAAAAGAATGCCCATCTCTGAATCTTATGATAAGAATATCTATCTGTAAGGGCAGTTAGGGCACCTTGAGTTCATCCTAATGCATCTTTTGTAAAATTTACTTTACGGGTCAAAAAGGTTTTTTTTAATTTGTAAAAGTATAATTTTAGTGTAAATGACGGTTTAATTCACTTTTAAATAAAAGTGTAACATCTATTTCATGGATTATTTTACTTAATGTTGAATTGATAACAAGGATCTTTACATCATGGACTTCCAATCGGAAGGCCTAGATGGTGTTTCGCATGGCACAGGTCCCAAAATTAGCAAGTCCTTTTTAACCTATATGCAATAATACAAAGCTGAAATGAGATTTTTTTTAAAAAAACAAATAAGGTTATTACTGGCAAGTAGTAGCTGATTTTTTTTTTTTTAATGCATAAAAAACGACTGTCCAAATGTGTCACTCTTTTATGGCTATTAAGAGCAGTTGTTGTTGATGTTCATAAGCGACAGTCGTATGTTGTAGTAAAAAAACTACTATTTTTTTTACAACTGTCTCCTCGATGGTCAAAGATAGTTTTCTTGAAAAGACGACTTGTATTTTTTTTTGCTTTTTCACGTAGTGGCTCCAAAGAAATTTTCTATGTGATGATCTTGGGAACAATAGGAAAATGCACCTCGCTAGTTAGGATAAAATAACTAAACCCAAGTGGCAGGGGGTCTCGGGATTAGGCCAATTGATAAGATGAATACTGCTATGTTGATGAAGTGGTGGTGGCTTCTTGGTGACAATAGCAACCAATGGTGGAAAGACATTATAGAAAAACACCGCATGAACAAAGAGGACAAGGAAATAAAGAATTCCAAGTACCGCAAGTCTTCATGGTAGTGGAAAGGCATTCTCTCAGTTCGAGAGGAATTCTTAAACAATATCTCCTTCATCCTCGGAAAAGGAGATAGTATATACTTCTAGACTGATACGTGCCAGCCTTAGTCTCAATATTAATTTCCCAACTCTTTTTTGCATAGCTGCTGACCCAACCAGTAAAGTAGATGTTATTTCTCTTTATATAACCATCCCTATTGACACATCAATTTTAAAAGAAGACTTAGCGATTCTGAGATAGAAGAATACAGAGAAATGTCTGATTTCCTTGACAATATGGGGGAAATGCTTCAAGGCCATCGGATTGTCATTCTACGTTAGTAATACTAATGTGGAGTTTCTAAGTTGTTGAGAAAAGGTTTCAGGAAGTAGGATTAAGAAGTGGATTTAGGACCATCTTCACTTAGCCATTTGTTGGAATATATGGCTTGCTAGAAATGACATAAGATGCAATGGAGGCCCATTTTGTCATAATAAGCTTATTCGATCCTGCATCATACTCTTTTGCAACTGGGCATCCGCTGAAGGTGTCGGCAACCCCTCGATTTCTAGTATCAGACTTTTGATGCCGATCAGTTGCTCTTGTTCTTCAATTCCTTGTAACTTTTTTTGGGGTTTTTTTGGGTTTATGTTTCAATCTAATAGGATTTTGTCCTATTAGCTGGGGATCTTTTTTATTTTTATTTTTTTTGGAGGTTTTCTTGTTGGAAACTATTAGGATCTTCCCGCAATCAAAAGCAGAATTAAATAAAACTTTAGCACACCTTACACCGTAGAATTTTTCACTTGAGGATTAAACCTTAAGCGATCCGAGCGATGATTCGACGATCGATGATTTGATAGAGAGTCTTCTCTTTCTTTGCACACCGTAGAGAAGATGAGTGAATTCTTCTAATTCAATTGATACGTATATTGTGTGTAGAAAGAGGGATTTTACATTCCTTTAAATAGGTTAGAAACTTGCCCATTAAGGAATCTAACGGTTAGGATTACCACACTTAAGTTAAGGTAAAATCACAACCCTTAATTTAATTGGAAACTTCTAGTTTGACCACAACTAGTATTCCACCATCTCTCTAAGTTAACAACGTGGACTGTTTGACCTTGACCATGACGTGTGACTTAAGGGCCACATAAATCGGTGAAATCCAACATTCTCCCACTTGGACCTTAAGACTAATTGGGATTTATTTATTTATTTATTTTTTGAAATATTTTGAAAAATCAAGTCCAAATTGTTTCTTTAAGAAAACTTGAAACGGTGCACCGATTTTGAAAATCTTAGAGAGATATATTCTTTCATCTCCATTTCAAGCACCATTAGTGAGGATCATGAATGCACTAGTATTCTCAATATTGACACTAGGACAGTTCCATGGTCACAAAACTAACACTACTTGAAACTTCAACGTCTTTACCCTTTACGTGATTATTTTAAACAATGTAGCACGAGAGATATAGTACTCTTAAAGCTTGGTCTTGTACTCATTCTCGTAGAGTCCTGCTTCATGCCATTGCATGTCACTTTGATATAATCTTGCATCCCGCTTTGTGACAAATCAGTCACCTTTTTATTAGAGTGAAGGCATTACCAACTTGGAGTCAACTCATGTTTAGCCCAAACAAACTTAAGTGTTGAACACTCCAGGCCATTTTGTAACAATCGCCACCATACCTTGTGACAACTACTACCATACCTGTCACAACCGCCACCTACCTTATGAAAAAATGCCACCTTGTTATGGGTAATAATCCCATGACCTATAAATGATAGCATGTAATAATATAATAATTTGAGCTCAAAATAAAACATGTATATAAATGCAGCGAAAAATATCCATGATTAATAGCAGAAAAGAAATAATAATAACATGTCCAAATATAAACAAATCTAGAACTAAGTCAACAACTCAACAAGTCTCATCCGAGTCGCGTGCTCCTTGAAAACCTTGGGTGGTAAACCTTTGGTAAGGGGATCTACAATCATAAGTTTCATATTAATGTGAGGAATCTATATAACACCATCTCGAGCGTTCTCATATACAACGAAATACTTGACATCAAAATGCTTATTCCTCCTAGTAACCTTTTCGTGTTTCACAAACTTGGTCACAACCTCATTGTCATAATAGATAATAAGAGGACGATGAATGGAATCAATAATCTTTGGATCTCCAATGAAATTCTTCAACCATAATGCATGACGAATAGCCTCATAATCACTACTAATCTCGATGTACATAGTCGAATCTGTCATCAAAGTATGTTTGGCGCTTCTCCAAGAAATAACGCCCTCCGCAAGTAGAAACAAATAACTTGTTGTCGATTTGACGCTATCCTTACAACCAGCAAAATTAGAATCTGAGTATCCGACAACTTTAAGCACATCTGATCTACCATAGTTCAACATAAAATCTTTGGTTCTTTGTGAGTAACGAAGTACCTTTTTCACAGCTTTCCAATGCGCTAATCCTGGATTAGACTAATATCGGCTAAGTAAGGTAACATCGAAACTGATATCAGGACGTAGATAAACTATTGCATATATATGACTACTAACAATGGAAGCATACTCCTTTTGATCTACTTGTTGCTTTTCTGCCTCAGTTCTGGACTGTAGATCTTGAGAAATAACGTCACCCTTCAAATAGGTGCTACACCTGGAGGGCATCTATCCATATCATATCGTGTTATTACTTTCTCTATATAGGCCTTCTGCGAAAGACCTAAACAATCGACAGCTCTATCACAATGAATTTTGATACCAAGCATATACTCAGCAATATCCAAATCCCTCATATCAAATGCCTTGGAGAAAAAACTCTTGGTATCGTGGAGAAAATAAATGTCGTTACTTATAAGTAGTATATCATCCACGTAGAAAACTAGAATGATAAATTTGCTCCCACTCTTTCTAAGATATATACAACGATCAATAATATTTTTTTAAAACCCATAATTAGTGACAACCTCATCGAATTTCAAATACCACTGCCTAGAAGTTTGCTTGAGTTCATAAATGGATTTATTTAATTTGCAAACTAGCTGTTCTTTCCTTTAATCATAAAACCCACTGGCTGGGACATATATATGTCTTCTACAAGGTCTCCATTTAGAAAAGCAGTCTTCACGTCCATTTGATGTAGTTCGAGATCGTATATATGCAACTAAAGTCATCACAATCCTCAATGAATCCTTAGAAGAGACAGGACAGTAGGTCTCATCATAGTCAATGCCTTCCTTCTATCCCTTCACCACAAGTCTCGCCTTGAATCTTTCAATCTTGCCACTAGAGTCTCTTTTGATTTTATAAACTCATTTGCATTCAACCGCCTTGCGATCCTTTGAAAAATCTACAAGGTTTCAAACCTCATTCTTTTTCATGGACAATAACTCTTCTCTTATAGCCTCCTACCAGTGTGAGGATTCATTGCTACCAATTGCCTGCTGAAAGGTCGATGGATCATCAAGATCAACACCCTCAAACTGAGCCTCTTGCGCATACACCTCATAGAAATCTAGAATAGCAGATTTACGCTGACGCTCAGATCTTCGAAGTTGAGCGAGAGGTATTAGTGAAACATGAGGTGGAATAGGACATTCTTCTTCAATTGGAGCAGTCACTGAATTTGTCTGAATTAAACTCTCAACATGTATGGGATCAGGTGGTGTAACAAATTCAGAGTTCTCAATAAAAATAATATTATTCTGACATGAACTTCCACTGGATTCGTCATTCTCTAGAAAATTAGCTATATAGGTCTCAGCAATATCGATGACACTTTCAGGATAATAAAATCCCCAAGTCCTAGATCGATGTTTATAGCCGATAAAATAGCAATTGACTGTGTGAGGATCCAACTTCTTAATGTTGGGATTATAAAACCTAGCTTCAGCTTTACAATCCCATATATGTAAATGTCCGAGCTTTGGATCTTTAGTTGTCCATCTCTTCTTTAAGTGTAGAGTGACTTAGCATGCTACGAACAGCCTCCTAATAAGTACGATTTCTTCTTTCTGAAATATCATTCTACGGTAGAGTGCCAGGAGAAGTATATTACGGAATAATGCCTTGGGTCTGTAAGTACTCCACGAATGGTCCATGATTGACATCATCAATGTGACAACCCGACTTTTCCAATCCCTCAGGTATAGAAAAAGCCGGTTCGCCAACCTATCGGTTAAACGATAAGCCGGATAAACATAGCACATATTAGAGTAAAGTGCAATAAATAATCAAAGCTAAGAAAAATGCGGAAGCAATTAAAGTACACAACCACCGATGATAGCCAACCATCACCAAAACATGATTCACTACAGTAATCAAAAGTTTAGTACAAAACTAAAAATATCCAACCAAAGGTGGGCCCACAAATCTAAGTCTAACTCTCAACAACAACAAGAAAATAAAATAAGTCCTAAGCTAAGAAAAACTTCTCAGGATGAACCTCAGGCTCTTCCTCAGGTATGTAATCAGATCACCTCGCATTTCTAAACCGTCACGTCATATCAATTGTCACGTGAGCTAACCAACAAAGCTCAGTAGAAGAAAGACATCAACAACATTTTACCTTAACTAACATGGCTTTCAAAACATGTATATATCGGAATATAGCGCATCGAAATCAGATATGCAAATAAGAGCTGAAATTTAATTATAGAATTTCATAGGCAAAATCAGTTTCCAAGTTCTTAAAATAAATTCTCAAACAGATGCATGATTTTAGTATTTCAGTGTCTCTAACTTCTATATGCACAGTTCAATAATTCATGACTTAATCCTCAACTTAAAATACTTCCCGAGTTACTATATCTCGAGAGCAGGAATATAGCCGATGGGAACCCCTACCTACCATCGTCGTTCATGTACCCTTTTTCAGAATGCAACAAGCCCCTACACTCATGAGGGTAACTTGCGCCAGAAATTTGTTCAAGAATTTTGAGGGGTCGTTCAAGTAAATCATAAAACAGATGCAGATATTAATATAGTTCAAATGCAAGTTTCTTATCATAGTTTCGATTTCAGATTTCAGAGTTTATATCAGATTTTCAGTTTACAGACGTAACTTTAATGGCATATGCAAGTTCAAAAATTCTAATTCAAAATATCCATGCGAATTAAAATAAAATGTGGTAGTGGTGAGATTCTCCAACCTCAGAACGTCTCACACAAATCGGAGTTCAAATTATGCTTAACGGACGGTATGAAGATCTACAATATAACCTAACACCAATACAGACCATATGTTATGAGTCTAGTAGCATACAACCATAAAATTCGAAAAGAGAATGAAAAACAGACCAAAGACATACTCTGATACTCGCACGAGCGATGATAATCCTCGCGCGAGTGATGATAATCCTCGCACGAGCGAGCGCAGAGACTACATTATAATTCATTTTTTTGATTATACGCGCTCTAAGTCAAACTTTTGGAGATTGCTCGCGCGAGCGAGCAATAAGACTCGATCGCGCGAGCTACAGAAACTACGCGATCGGACCTTCAGAAATTCACATAAAGATGCGATTTTTGCCTCGATCTCATCCGAATCGATTTCCACACAACCCCAAAACAGAACCCACATCTAATCTATTGATTCTAATTAATAATCTTAATCAAAATCATACCTTTAACTGAAGATTTTCTCGATTTGAAAAAGAACCGCACCAAAGGGTTTTGGAACGAAATCATCGGATCTCCTCAACAATTCGCGCCGTAATTGCTCTCACGAGTTTACAGGGATGACTCTTACTTGTTTCCAATAATTTCAACTTCTTCCAAATGTCCAAAATTGAATCTAAGGTCGATTCAAGTTCACCCTAGGATCAAGAGTTTCAAACAAAAGAGGGTTCTAGAGAAGAGGGGTTTCTAGAGAAGGTTTCACAACGACAGATCTCACGATGGGTTGGCGACACAATGAGGTCGGGGTTCTTCGTGGATGGCTCATGTCTCCTTTCTTAAGAAATAAAACAAATAACCTTAACCTAATTATATGCGGAGACTAATCTCTCTTATAATAGAATTGTACTATGTGTTAAGCACACACACTCCTATTGTGTGTTAAACTTCTAAGTCCAACAACTTAGGTCTGGTGTTGCACGGTCACACCGAAGGTCGGTACACGGCTTTCACGTAAGGGTCCGATCAAGCCCTAAATAAAAATTCGTCTGCACGATCACATCTAAATAACAATCGCAAGCAAATGGCGACATTGGTCACCGAGTTGAATACGCAACCAGGGTTGGTCTAATTCGGGTTCAAAAATACAGGTCTTTACAATTAGGACCAATTCTACCGAAGTATTCTCCACCTCTATCTAAAGCACAGTCTTTATCTTCTTCCCAAGTTAATTTTCTACTTCCAACTGATAGGTCTTGAAAACCTCTAAAACTTGATCTTTTGTCTCCAATAAGAAGACGTATGTGTATCTGGAGTAGTCATCAATAAAGGTAATAAAATACCTTTTGCCACCACGAGCAGCAATCGGAAAAGGCCCACAAATATCAGTATGTATCAACTGCAAAATCTCAGTGACCCGAGAGGCGGAGAACTTCCTCTGTTTGAAAGTTTTACCCTTCATACAATCCACACAATTTTCAAAATCGGTGAAATCCAATGGTTTAATAATATCAGATCTAACTAACGATTCCAGCCTTTTCTTTGATATGTGACCTAACCTCCTATTCCATATGACTGCAGAATCATCTCTAAGCAAAGAGCGCTTTGACTCGGACGATGTCGAGGCCTCAACAACCATAGCAATGGTGCGAGAAGAATCAACAGATAACAAATATAAACCAGCAAATAAAATTTCATGACCAATCACAGAACTATCAAAAGAAATATCCAAACTCTTACTATTAAAAGTAAAAACATAATCACAATCTGTAAGTCTAGATAACAAAATAATATTCCTCCTAAAGGAGGAAATAAAATATGTCCCATAAAAAGTCAAAGTATGTCCAGAGTCCAAAACTAAATCACAAGTGTCAAAGCTCTCCACCTGCATCTTCTGGTCGTTCCCAAGGAACAACCTATCCTCCTGTTTGGGTCTTCTCCTGCTTCTGAGCACCTGAAAAGAGTGTGTAATATACACAAAAGAACCAGAATCAACTATTAACTGAAAATGTCTGAGAGAGTACTAAAACTCTAGGAATACCTTCAGGCTACTTCGTTAGCCACTTCTTATAATTCATACACTTGCTCTTGAAGTGGCCTTTCTTGTCGTATAATCAACAAGTGCTTAAACTTTCAGACTGACCCTGAGGATGTGCTGCCTTTCCTAAACTTTGACCCTTGGCTTTACCCTTATTCTGAAATTTTTGTTGTGGCTAATTTCCTTTTAGATTCCTCTTAGGACCTCTCTTAAAATTCTTTTTACTAGAGCTGGAAGTCCCCAAATGAGCAGACTCATGTCGCTCGCCTTTCAGCCTCTTTTCTTCAATGACGCGCATCTGAGTTAACTTGTTCAAGTCTCAATTCTGCTCTTGCGAATTATAATTTACCTTAAAAATTTTGAAAGTCTTAGGGAAGGAAGCAACCCCAATATAGACTATCAACTCTTTATCGATGTTAAGCCCGTATTCTTTAATACCCAGATAGATTTGAGACAACTTCAATAAGTAGTCTCTCACATTCTCACTACCATCATACCGAAAGTGAATGAGATCATACATGTAATCATATACAACCTGCTTCTTACTGCTAATGCATTATTTCTTAATAAGAGCTATTAATTCAGAAGCAGTCTCTGTAGCAGGTATGCCACCCCTGAAATAGGCATTAATGGTGGCCCTAATCATTAACATGGCTAACAAGTTAGCCTTATTCTATTTCTCGAAAAAAAATTTATCCTTGACAGGAGAATCCTGGGTAACCACTGCAGGTTTAGGTATTGTAAACACAAAAGACATGTCTAAAATTCCAAAACAAATATCGAGTCATTTTTCAAGTATTGAAATTTGACCTAAAAAGCGGCTCAACTCCTGCTATGTGTTATTGCTGCAAAATTTTTAATTTAAGATCACCTTTTAAAAGCCAACACAAAAATAATCCTTAATTAATTATTTAGATTTAATCCCTTTCACTTAAACCAGGGGTTTTGGTCAAACATATGAAGTGACACTATGTGCATATGTCAACTTCAAGGAAACCACTTGGCAACGTCACGGCTCACGTTTGGGCAGACACCATGACTTATCATTTCTTCTCATTGTGTAAAATACGCCATAGACCTAGCCTCTATAGTTTGATTAGAATCAGACACTTCCTATACTTTTGGTCAAATAGGATTATCCTATCTAACCATCTCATACAAGACTATTCTATTCGCGCACACTACGTTAAGTACCTATGACACCTTTTTGTCATACATAAACACTCAACGCAATGGTAAGCTTAGCGATCTCAATAGAGAAAACATCTAAGATTCGGAAGCTAGAAGGTTTGTGAATTATCTACCTTTGGGCAATAAACAACTCACTCGCCAAGCATCCCTAAACGATCACTCGATTCTTCATAAACCCCATAGGAAAGAACCAACCATTATGATCCATAAATGTCGTATTTCAGTTTTTAGAATTAGAAATCCAATGTTAAATTTATACATGTTCAAATTAAAAAATATAAGGAATAGATTCCAATTCAACTTTAATATGTTCACATATTTAACTTTAAGTTGAATTCTTTTTCATCAAAATAATCTGAAATTTAATATGAAAAGATGGTACAAAATCTCATGCACATAACTTTAAGTAAAATAGACATAAAGATCAAAACCTTAATTAAACATTTCATGAATGATAAAACTTTTAAAAGTGTGCATGAGACATGTATCTTGAGTAATTAAATGAAAATAAATCATGAATTTAAAATTAATTGCAACTTTAAGTAAAGGCACTCAAATATAAAATAATTATCCTATTAAAAAATATCAAAAAAGACATCAAGTCATGAAACGTTACAACAGAGAGCTCCTGTATAAAAATAAACTTCAAAAACAGATCTAGAATATCCGAGAAAGTCAAAATTAATATATAATATCTCAAAATTGGACCTGTATATATCCCATAAATGACCTGAAAAGAATAAGGAATCATTTGGGTCAAAATGGGCCTTAATCGAACTGGCCAAATTCGGGTCATGCACCATGGGCCGGGAATGCGACTGGACCGAACCAGACTATGGGCCGGATCGGGTCATGAATCATTGGCCGGGAATGAACTGGACCATGGGCTAAATCGGGTCATATGATTTTATAGGTCCAAGGGCCGGGTCGGTCGTTTGTGGACGGATCGGTTCAAGGGCCATGTCATTAGCTAATATGCATGGGCCGGGTCGGAGCAGGGGCCAAGTAGATGAGATTTCTATACGACAGGTCGGGTCATTAGGCCCATTTGACCAGTCGTGCAATGAAGGGAAACGTAGTTTGAGTCGTCTTCTTATTAGAGTTTGTTCTGTAGTCGTCTTCTTATTAGAGTAAAGGAACCAGAGATCTAAGAAGGTTCTTTATATGCAGCCACCAAAACACCTTCTAGCATCCGAAAGTGGCACAAGCTACCAAGCGACCGCTAGTCCGAATGGCCGGTTAGTCCGGCGACGGTTAGTGACACCGGCGACGGCCGGTGACGACCTAATCGCTCAATGAAACCCTCAAGAAAAATTCGGAAAAACTCAAAAATTAGATTCAAACGCCAATAAACACTTTATACTGGCGACACCTAATTAATATGATTATTTACACTAACAAATTAAAAAATCCGGCGAAACCCTTGATGATGAGAATCGGTACGGTAAAGTCGATTACGGGTTTCGCTCTGATACCACTTATTAGAAACTATTAGGATCTTCCCGCAATCAAAAGCGAAATTAAATAAAACTTTAGCATACCTTACACCGTAGAGTTTTTCACGCGAGGATTAAGCCTTAAGCGATCTGAGCGATAATCCGACAATCGATGATTTGATAGAGAGTCTTCTCTTTCTTTGCACACCGTAGAGAATATGAGTTTTCCTTGAATTCTTTTAATTCAATTGATACGTATATTGTGTATAGAAAGTGAGACTTTACATCCCTTTAAATAGGTTAGAAACTTGCCCATCAAAGAATCTAAGGGCTAGGATTACCACACTCAAGTTAGGATAAAATCACAACCCTTGATTCAATTAGAAAATTCTAATTTGACCACAACTAGTGTTCCACCATCTCTCTAAGTTAACAACTTGGACTATTTGACCTTGACCATGATGTGTGATTTAAGGGCCACATAAATCCGTGAAATCCAATATTTCCTCCGGACATCTCGGTTTCCTCCCATGTAGATTTTTCCCCGTGTATCAGGCTTCCTATTTGTCACCCATGTATCTCTTTGATTTTCTCCTAATGACCATTTTTCTAGAGAGCAATACTTGTGGTGCTTGTTAATGTATTACTCGGTCCATCGGAGGCATTAAGCAAGTTTTTTATATAATTTCAAAAAAAAAAAATTTAATATTGGAGTATGGTAGGAAATTATGTTACCAATGCTATTCTTGATTATCTTAATGGTAATGGAGGCCTAGCTTAAATTAACTATACTAATATTGTTTTGATTCTCAAAATCAAGCACCCGACCCATGTATCCGAGTTTAGACCGATTAGCCTTTGCAATGTCATTTATTAGATCATTGCAAAGGTATTAGCTAATAGACTCGAGGTGATTCTTCCATAAGTAATCATTGAAAATCAGTGTACATTCGTCCCGGGAAGGTTAATTACTGATAATGTATTTGTCGGTTTTGAGGTTATTCATCATATGAAGAATAAAATGATTGAAAATAAGAGCTATTATGCTATTAAATGCATGAGCAAGGCTTATGATCGAATAGAATAGGTGTTCTTAAAGAAGGCTCTTATAAAATTGGGATTTCATCAAAATATGGTCTGACTTATTATGGGGTGTGCCACTAGTGTTAGCTACTCGTTTTGCATTAACAGCAATGTTACAAGTCATATTACTCCAACACAGGGCATTAGCCAAGGAGACCCACTCTCCTTATTCATTTATAGATTTTGAGATCATGACGCTTATATCAAATAGTCAATTTTTTATTCCATGAGTCACAAATCTTATATAATTGGCTCTAAAATCAAGTTTGAGCGTGATGTATATCATATGGTTTAAGGGCAATAAAAAAATAATTTTTTTATAGATGCGCCACAATCTCAAAATCTAATCTGTAGAAGACCTAGGTAAAAAATAATCTCTATCATTTGATTTAAAGGAATCAATCCTTTTGAAGGGATTTGGGACGTTGGAGCTTTAAGAGAAAAGCGCAGGGAAATTTAAAAATATCTAAAGCAAAATCAGATCGTTTTTTTCATAGATAACCGTTACTCGATATGAAAAAGAGTTCAATGCCAAAAAAATATCAAATCAATATATATATATATATATATATATATATATATATATATATATCTTAGGTGCTCTCTCCACCAACAGCATTAAAGTCTGAATTAATGTCTCAACAAAGACTCATCTATTATTGTGGACGATGAAAGAAACTTTAGAATTTCAACTGGTAGGGCCGGGCTACTTTAAGCTAGGGCTCTCTAAAATGGTTTCCTATTAGGTACATCATCCGAGCGTCGAGTGACTTGGTTCACGGGTCACTTTTTAGGACAGGTGGCATTTTATTTCATCATGTGTGCTGTATGATTTAAAAATCATGGTTTAAAGATCTTTGGTGCTTAAGATTGGGATGAAAAACAATTTGTGTCATGTAATTCAAAGAAGTCAATACCTTTTGGAAAGTTAATTGCTTTGAATCACATGAAGGTGTTTTTCCATCTAAATCTCTTATATCATAGATCTTTAAATCATAATCCTCAAAAGACATGACATAGATGATGAAATCAGGTAGCATAAGGCAATTATCTTTCACTTCGGTTACGTGCTTTTGAGATCTTGAAAAAATTTGGGTAAATTTCTTTTTGATAGGAACACAAACAAGATTCATCACTACAAAAAAGATAAGATACTAAGAGCCCAGCCAAAATGTTTGCTGGTTCATATATGGCTTGCAATTTGCCACTGTCAAGTTAACCCAGTTCGCTAGAGTAAGATATGTCTTAAATGAATTAAATATTTACATTAATGTCAATTTTTATAATGAATAAATACTTTATAGTTTGCTAATTAAGGGCATGATTGGGAACCTATTTATCGACAATTTCTTTGTTTTGTCCAAGCAGGATCAGAAGTATCCACCTTATTAGGTAGAATGCTTTTCTCGGAGTCTCTAGTGGCGCAGCCGAGACAGCGACGAGTTCTCCGGAAGGCCAATTCTTGCTTCCTTATGTGAACTTATTTTTATACTTTGAATAAAAACTTATCTTTTGATGCCGATTAGACCAAATTAAACTGTGACCTGGTTTGTTGCATACTAGTCGTGGTTTGAATGAGTTTCAGTGAATTAGGCAACCATGACCTACTCTACTTTCATGAGAGGTGGGTCACCTAGTATCGTAGTCACCAAGTCGGGGTTTGATAATAATTCAATAAGGTTTAAATTAAAAACAACCCACCAAAATTCGGCAAGTTCATGAAAAAATCTAAATAAATAATTGGAGAAAAAAATACTAATAATAAGACTAAAATGTATTAAAAAATTTGCAAATACTGAAAATCTCGACTTATTGAAAAAATCGTGAATTATTCACAATTTTTTTAAAACAATAGGATTTTATAAAAGATACGACTATTCTTACCAGTTTTCAGAGTAAGGACTGCACAATTTTTCAACGATGAAAACTGTTGACTAATTTGAATCAAATGATAGAGATTAACTTTTATGTCAATTCCACATGGCACACGTCCCTAAAAGTAAAAGTCACCTCCTTTACCTATGATCTATGTCACTTTTGGAGATGTTTGCTATGTGAAATCAACATCTGACCAACTGATAAGCGAACCATGAACTTAAGATCTATCGTGGTGAATATTGGAACAAGAAACAATCTCCTTCGTCTGACTCAAATCAGTCAATGTTTTCATCCGTGAAAGACGGTGTGGTCCTTACTTTGAAAACGGGTGAGAATAGACATACCCTTCATATAAAATTCACGAATAATTCTTGTTTAGTTCGTGGAATATTAAATTTACGAATTATTCATAAGTTTTTTAAAAAATTCCAAATGTTTGGTGACAATGCCTAATGCCAACTCTATCGATAAAGCCCAAAAGGAAAGAGAAAGAGGTGGATTGCACGAGAGGATTGCAGTGTTTATAGCAACAAATCATGTGCATGTGGTGGGTGCGCATACAACAAGAACCCACCACCCCTACTGCCGCCTCCAACAACTAACAACACCAACAGGGAGCCCCACACCACGCCACACTTCCATTCTTTCTTCCTCTTGAGGCATTAAAGCCACATATATCCCTCCCCCCCGCGCCCAGAAGTCTCTTTCCGCCGTATAACCCCATCTCTTTTTTAATTCTTATTATATTACGCCCCAACAGTGTAAAAATACATTGAACACGGCACAAGGGTAAAATCGGAAGATCCTTCTCCTTTCATAATATCTTCCTCAATCCCTTTGATCATTTGATGTGCTCATCCATCTATCAAAATCTTGATTTCCTGATGCAGTGATACATATTGTATCGGTCTCAATCAATATGGAGATACGTCTCGGGTGTCGTCACCTTATGACGATACGATAGAACATAGGATACCTCTAAATGCGCCCACGCATTTCCTGAAAGCGCCAATGTCTCAAACCCCTTGAAAATCATTGGTTTCTTCGAAGCAAATGATGGAGATCATTTTGCACCCCTATCTGCCATACAATAGAAGATCATGGAGCACCTATTAGACGGTTACTTTTTTATTTTATATATCAACATATCTCTAAAAAATGGCCTTTGAATCATATGATACACATCAAGCTCAAACATGATTTTAGGGCCAATTTTTGAGGATCTATAACATGTGAAATCATAAACTGACTGTATGATAAGTATGCCATAGTCTCAAGATCTATTGTGTGGAAGATTCTGATAAAACCATGATCATAAAGTAATTGGTTTATAATCCAATATGCTGTACTTAATATCATTCGATACACATCCTATCAATAACGACCAAATATTCATGGGGATGACATTCCTTGGTGTCATTTGAGATTTTAAACGATGCTTAGTACCATCCAATTGTTAGATGGGCAATGACACTGCTGAGAGAATTCTAACCATCTGTTCAATTAGATGTACTACTGAGGGATTTAAATTCTGATATATATCTACATATGAAACGTGGCTCTAGGCCATATTTGGTATTTTGTCCCATTCATATTCAATATATGTTGATTGATAAAACCTAAATATTAGGCGGGCACTATATAACCTAGTTGACCTAATATTAGACCATATTAAATCAGGAGTGTATATCGTATCGGATGGGCCTAACCATGGTTTAAATATCGGCCCCATAGATATAGGCCAAAGTGGATAAGGTTAGGCCCCATCCGATACGACATGCACCCCAATTTCAATGAGGTCAAATACCTAATCAAACAGGCCAGATATTGGCCAATATGTATTTCATATGCACCAAACAATTCTAAAATTGCCCTTTTGACAAAAATTTTATTTATATATTTTTTAAATACTTTAAAAATAAAAAAGTGCACTTCAATATTAGCCGGTCGATATATAATTGGATGTAGCCGATATTTGAAATCATGAGATTAACTAAGCCAATGGTCATGATCAACTAAAGAGTAGGGTCAATATCTTTTTCTAATATTACTTTGATCTATTATAATTTCCCAATAAGAGAAGTAAACCTGAAACAAAGTAAGAGAAAAGAAACCGTTGGCTAATGAAAAGAAAGCTTTCAAACCACTTGATGCTTCGTAGAAAACGCCAATGGCCGGATATTTTCTCTCTCTTCTATTCCATTTTTCTACCTATCTCTTTCTCTTTCTAACAAGAACCTAAAACCTAAAAATGCTTACGACACATTAAAACCTCCCTAAAATCCGTTACAGGGTTAGCAAACCCACTAACCAACAAATGTACAAACATGGACCGGACCTGGTTTTTATGATCCCAACCCGGTGCTCTAGTTTCTATCTTCTAAAGTTCTCGTCAAAAGCTTTGAACCGCTGCCGGCAAATTGAATTCCGGCATGGAGACCTCTTTCTTCCGCCGCATCTCAAGAACTTTCCGGTGACTGTTCGAATGGACCTCGCTGGAGAAAGTGGGGCTGCCGGCCGGGCGGTACTCTGGCAAGAGCCGACCGGATTTGAACCGGACCCCACAAGCGTTACAGAGGGTTTTGGGTCCGAGCGGCCCGGTTCGCCACTGGGGGGTCTTTTGAACGAGGCAGTGGGTGCACCGGCGTTGTGGCTGTTGGCTGTTCTCGGCCGACGGTTTTCTTCCCCGATTCTGCTTTTTTGAGGGCGGTTTGCCGAGAGCGTAAAAAAGGTCCCTGTTCGGACCGGGTTTAGGAACCATGAGACAAGATGAAAACGACAACGATGATGAAGAAGACGAGGAAGACGAAGAGGGAGATGATTCGGTGAAGCGCGGAGCACCGTAAGACCATACTCTCCCGGTGATCCTCGACCGTTTGCTTCGTGCCTTGGCTGGCACATGAGTCTCGAGCCCGAAAACGGTGGGTTTCCCAAAAACGGTATCGGGTTTGGTTTTGGGTTCGGGTATGTAGCGTTTTTGGGTTTCGGTTTCGGGTTTTCTTTCTGGGTTGCAGAGAAGAGAGTCGCTTGAAGTGGGGAATTCGCAGAAGGAATCGTCATCGAAATGAGATAACCATTCAAGGACTGCTAAATCATCCGACTGTAAAATTTCAAAAAATATATATATATAAATTAATAAAATAAACAAAATAACCACCAAAAAAATCCAATTTTTTTCAAAAAAAAAAGGTTACCGGTACGTCAAGTCCGCTCCCAAGAACAGCACCGAAATCATCCGTGACCGATACAGAGGAGTTTGAGTTCTGGGCTTCTTCAAAAGAAGAAGAAACACATGAAACCTCTTTCTCTTCTTCTTCTTCTTCCTCCTCTTCTTCTTCATCTTCATTCTTGTCTGTAATAAACTCATCTTCATTTGGGAAATCAAGTAGGCCGTCGACGAAGAACTCGTCTTCTGAAAACGCCTTCTCTGTCGATTTAACGGTTAAAATCTCCGGAAAAAAAACATCTTTCAGTGAATCTGATTCGGCTCCTCCTGCTCTCGCTGGTTTTGCCTCCATAATCGTTTATTTTTTCTAACCTGTACCATATCTCCAACAAATCAATTTTAAAAACCCAGAAGAGAATCTTTATTAAATAACAAAATCTATTGAAGATTTTTTTCTATTATTGATTAATTTACCTGTTAGAGAGAGAAAGAAAGGGTGAGAGATGAAGAAGGCGAGGAGGGTGGTGTACGGTCGTTTTTAGGAGAGGAAGAAGAACTAAGAGAGAGAGAGAAAAGAGAGAGAGAGAGAAAGAGTTTGGTAAGGCATTGAATAAGGTCTAGGCGAAACAAGTGCCCCCCATTTCCTAGATTTTCTTTATTCATAATGTTTTAAAAAATTAATTGGAAATGGTGAAAATGAAAGCATTAATTTTTATCTATTTAATGTTAATAATTGAAATAAGAAATAAAAATCATAAATGACTGGGCAGTTGTTACTCATATAGAGTGTTATGCTACTAAGATGTTTGAAATGTGTTAGTGCTTTTAGTTCCATCCATTGATTCATATAGACTTGATTAGGGTTTCTTCTAAAGCATGTAAGCCCCTGCCACCCACGCGTTCGTTCTCTGAAAGCACTATTGTGGGGATCTGTGACTTGTGGAATCAAAAATCGGTCATCTAGTAGGTGTGAAATGATCTCAAGATTTATTGTATGGAAGTTCTAGGTGAAACACGATCTTCATCATCTAATTCGACGCAATCATTAATTTTTCAGAGGGTTCTACCGTAAGGGCTTTCATGGAACGTGCGAGTGCGAACATAGCTGCCCATTTAGTTATGTAAAGAGTCTTTTAGGCTAAAATTTGGGGGCCATTACTTGCATTGGGAAAGTTGACCCTTACACCAAATTTAAAAGAAAGACTTACAAATTTGGAGACCTCTTCTATGCGAAAACACTATCTAAGCCGTTCGATTTGGAAACCATGATTTAAAGATATTAATTGCGAAAGATTAGAACAAGACATAACATTCATCTTGTGATTAAATGTAATCAAAGGCTATTATTTGATTCATCTGTTGACCACAATAGATCATATAATAACTATGCTTGTTTTGCTATAATCTTATGTAGAAATCTATACATCATAAACTTTAAATTAGAACGCCTAAATTGCCTTTTCACATGTCACATGTCCCTAAAATAATAAGTCTTTCTTTAAATCCAGTGCAACGGCCAACTTCCCCGATGCAACTGAGGGCTCTCTAAAATTGGAAAAAATAAAATCACAAATATTAGAACCCTAAAAGGCAAATTCAATCAAACGCATATCATAAAATATGATTCTCGAGTTACTTATCGTGTGATTTTATTTTTAATTTTAATTTTTTTTTTCAATAATCTAATCATCTACCAAACACGTGGCAACGGATCATGTTACCTAGGGCTTGAGAGCAGGCTGCTTGTTTCAAATAAGAAATTTCTATTTTATCCAATTTAGTTATTAATAAATCCGACGACCATTCCGAGGGGGTAACCGCTAGTGGACCCTACTCGGACCGTATCCACAGTCCACAAGATTTGAATCCCGTTTTCCACCCAAAAAAACCAACCAAAACGGATTTTCCTACGAAACCGCTTTCTTTTATGCTTTTTCTTTTGTTTTCAAAATTTCTCCCACATTCCCCTTACTTTTTGACCAAATAACCAAAATGCACCCACATGCTTTTTTCCGTGATCTCCACCGCAATCATGGGCACTTTTTTTTTATTGTTCTATTATTTGTTTTATGAAAGTATCTAGTGCTGGTCCTAAACACAATTTAATTTGCTTAGTCATGCAAACTTCTCAAGATTTTTTATGAAAAATGACTAAGTATGATCAGTCATTTTGTAAAAGCTTTTGTATCATATATAATAACATATGTCTTAGTTTCATTTTTTTAAAATAATGTTATATGGAGGACAAATTTGTTGAGGACAAAGTACAGGCGACTGATGTGATGCGATGCAATTGGTTGCAAGTGTAGTACAGCTAAATTAATTCAAGTTAGTGCAGTCAATCATATCGCGTCATATCAGCCGCCTATAATTTTTCCTCATCAAATCTGTTCTCCATTTATAATTTTTCTTTTTTTAAAGTCCTGCTTTAATGAAAGTGACACTCATTGATCATACAATACATCACTTGTTGTCTCTACTTTGCCCAATTATAGGTGTTTGTGACAGTAAATGACTTGGATTTACTCCCTAAGATCATATGACTGAATCCCCTCTTGTGAATTACTAGGTTATATGCAAGTGCTAAACAAGTGTGTATATATATATACTAATATATATCATGTGCTTTTTTTTCTCTTCTTAATGAACATTTTATATATAAATCGAGATACAATGTCTATTCTCATGAATTTTACTCATTGAATTAAACTTAATCAAAATTAGGATATGGGCATTCTCTAAGAAAGGAAATATGAAATATTTAACATAATAGAATGCCTAGGAGCTTAAGTTATATCTATAAAAGGATTTAGGTTGAATGATAAAGTAATCGTTTCGGGATGCGTAGCCAAAGTAGGATTGTAATATGCCCAAAGGTGATCGACCTATAAAGGGTCTATTATCCTTCAATTTTGAGATTCAATTTCATTGAAATTGCATGTGCATTCGTCTGTATGAACTACTATTTCTAACCAAAGCCGATTTAAAAAATTCATATAGATTGAATGAGCAGAATAGTCATGTGTGTCTAGGTGAGAGAAGAGAGATGGATAGCTTAAATCAAACTAAAAACACATCAGACTAAGCTGATGGATAGCATGAATCAAACTGAAAACACATTTGACTAAGTCTATGTGTGTTCTTAAATACAACTTAGGGAGACTTACGATGAGTCAAAACTTCTGCCCCAATGTGATGTTAAGGCAATAAGTAAAGTCTGTCCCTCAGAGTGAATGTTTATAAGCACATGTTTGTTTACACTCTGATTAATTCAACCTTGACCCCGAGTAAGAATTTTATTCTATAAAATTTTAATCGAACGATGATAATGATTTATTTTCATTACAACTATGAACGGATCAGTCTTACACCAACAGATGACGAGCATTGAAAAACTTCATGACACCAATTATAACACCTGGTGGATGGGTCTTGATTTGACCCTTGAATATATGAACTATAAGTTTGTTCTCATGGAGAATAAGCCAACCTCATCATTCAATACCACGAAACTCAAACTACCCAATGCGCTCGACAGGACAAGGCAAATCGTATGGCAATGGTGATCATACGTGCTTATATTGCTGAACCCATTATGGGCGATATTAAAACTACAGGCGGTATTAAAACTATGAAAATTGTCAAAGAATTATTAAAGATTATCCAAGATCAGTTCATTGGAATAGTAAAATCCCTATAGTACGGTTATTTGGTGTAATTTGTCAACATGCGATATTATGGTAATGAGAGTGCGAAAATTTATTCTTAAAATGTCTGTTAGCTATGAAGCTTAAAAAATAAGGAATTACCATCGAAAAAGATGTCGTAGTGCATTTAGCTGTTATTTTCCTTCCTAAGCAATTTGATACTTTTGAAGTGAATTACAACGCTCAGAAGGACAAATGATATTTGAATCAATTAATTTCAATATGCGTGATTAAAGAAGAGAGACTTCGAGGAAACAAAGTCGAGTCTGTTAATTTGTGCTTATAAGTCAACTCACAAGAGGATTTTCAAGAAGAAGGGTTAGAACCAGAAACCGCAATAATAAGGGAATGAAGAAAGACTTTAAGCTGAAAGCAGTAAATATCAACGATGATGATGGCTGCCACTTCTGCATGAAGAAAGGTCATATCAAGAAAGATTGCTACTTATAGAAAAATATTATGAAGAAAAAGCAACGATGAGGTATTAACTTTGTACATGGTTGCTTTGAGTCAAATTTTATAAATGTTCCAAAAGGTTCGTAGTAGGTTGACTCCGGTGCTTCTTTGCATGCTTCTCATACTTTGCAGGGGTTAATCAATAGGAGAAACCCAAGATCGGATGAGAGACTTTTCTTCGAAAATGAACAAATGATTAAAGTTTAGTCTGTTGGAACTTACCGTCTTGTATTAAACTCTGGACATATTTTGATACTATAGAATGTTTATTTTATTCCTTCATTCCATTGTAACCTTATCTTTATATCTAGATTACTTGGTCATGGATATTGTTTCATATTTTCTGGTGATGATTTATCTGTTACTCTACATTCTAATTTGACAGGACATGGTTTATTGATAGATGGGTTATTTCAGTTATCTCTTAATATTGCTTCAACTTCTTCATCAGTATATGTTTCTTTCATTTCATCAGGGTCTAAGCATTCATTTTTGATAGATAATTCTTTTAAGCTTTGGCATAGACGAACGGCCATGCATCAAGGAAAAGACTGGAGACTATGGTCAAAAATGATATTTTTAAACCATTCGATTTTAGTGATTTTGAAACCTACGTTCAATGTATTAAAGGAAAAATGACAAAATAACACAAATTTAAAGCATCAAGATTATCTGATTTACTGCATCTCATTTATACTGACATTTGTGGCCCTTTTCCTACTCTTTCACGTGGTGGGCAACGTTACTTTATCAGTTTTATAGATGATTTCTCACGATATGCGTATATGTATCTTATTTATCACAAATCTGAGGCATTCGGCATGTTCAAAATCTTTCAAACAAAGGTAGAGAAATAGTTAGATAAAAAGATAAAGAGTCTTAGATCAAATCATGGAGGTGAATATTATGGGAAAATAGATAAAGACGATATAAATCACAGAGCCTTCATTGAATACCTAAAGGAACATGGCATAGTTCCTCAATACACTACTCCAGGTACACCTCAGTAAAATGGTGTCTCTGAAAGGAGAAATCGTACCTATCAGAAAGTCATATAAGGCATGATGAGTCTTTGAGATCTTCCTGAGAGTTGTTGGAGAGAAGCTCTGAAAACAATAATTTACATTATAAATAGGGTACCTTATAAAGCAACTCCTGAAACTCCCTACAAGATTTGGACTAGTCACAAGCCAAGTTTGAGTCATCTTCATGTGTGGGGATGTTTAGTTGAAGCAAAGCTTTATAATCTTGAGTTGAAGAAACTTGACCCTCGCATTGTCACATATTATTTTATAGGTTATCCAGAGCGTACTAGAGACTACAGATTCCATTAGCCATCGAGACTACTAAAGATTGTGGAGACTTCTAATGCAAAATTTATTGAAGATAATATTCTTTGTGGGAGTCAAAAGCGAAGAAACGTTGTCTTCCAAGAAGATCATAATATTGTTCTTCCTATTCCCTTTAGAGCTTCTTTACCTACTCTTTCTATGACTCCTATTCCTCCTCCCATTATTGACCCAGAAGAAAACCCCATACCCATTTTGTCCCTCATGACATGGTGACATCAAGTGCACCCACTCTGGCTCCATCTGCTCCTAATGAGCAACCAATTACTTTAAGAAGATCCTCTAGAGAGCGAAGATCTGTCATTTCATCTGATTATAAAGTCTGTTTGTAAAAGAATGAAGATGTTGATCTAGATATTGATGACTCTCCTTCCTTTCGCAAAGCTATGGAAATGGACAAATCTCAATACTGGCAGGAGGCCATGAGAGAAGAGTTGCAATCTATGGAGAAGAATCATGTCTAGGAATTCTCTACTCTTTTTTATGGTCATAAATTAAAGAAATTAAATGCAGATGGACTTTCAAAACTAAAAGAGACTTAGAGGGAAATATTGAAAAGTACAAGGCAAGACTCATTGCCAAGAGTATTACACAGAGACCTGACATTGACTTTAATGAAACATTCTCTCTGGTCTCATCAAAAGATTCACTACGGATAATCCTTACAATCGTTGCCCACTACGATCTCGAGTTTAACCAAATGGACGTCAAAACGACATTCTTAAATGGTGATCTGGACAAGGAAATTTATATATATCAGCTAGAGGGTTTTGTAGCACATGATCAGAAGGATCTTGTTTACAAATTCAAGAGATCTATTTATGGATTAAAGCAGACTTCACGATAATAGTATTTAAAATTTGATAAAGTCGTGACCTAATTTGGCTTCAAAGAAAACATTATGGATCGATGCATTTACATCAAAAGGGTTAAAGGGTGTTTCATCATTCTCATCCTTTGCGTCGATGATATACTTCTTGTTAGTAAAGATATTCATCTCCTATACGAAACAAAAGTCTTTCTCTCAATGAGTTTTGATATGAAAGATATGAGGAATACTTAATATTCTCTTGAAATTAAGATACATAGAGATCGAAGTGTTGAACTTTTAGTCTTATTGCATAGAGCTTATATTGATATAGTTCTCAAAAGATTTCATATGAAAAATTGTGCACTCGGTGATGCCCCTATTGATAAAGATGATATTTTCAGTGAAAGTCAATGTCCAAGAAAGTAAAAAGAAAAAATACAAGTAAATGTGTCTGAATATGCTTCTGCTGTTGAAAACTTAACGTATGCAATGGTATGCTTACGACCAAATATCGCTTTTATTGTTGAAATACTCGAAAGATTTCAACGAAATCATGATATTACTCATTTTAAAGCCATTAAGAAAATCTTATGATATTCACAAAAAACTAAAGATTTCATACTAGTTTATAAAAGGTTGAGCAAGCTTGAGGTTGTCGGATACACAAACTCTTACTATACTGGATGCTTAGAGACTCGAAAGTCTACCTCGGGTTTCATTTTCAAGCTTGCTCATGGAGTGGTATATTGGAGGAGCTCAAAACAAAGCATAACTATAAATTTCATCATGTTTGCAGAGGTTGTCGGATGTGAAGAGGCTACTCACTATGCTATATGATTGAAAAGCTTCATTAAAGAACTAAAGGTTGTGGACTTTATTGATAAACCTATTGTGACAACAAAGCTGTTATCGATTTCATCAAGAATGAGAGGATTTTCAAGAATAATCGATATTTTAAAATAAAATACCTTACGGTACGGTTCGCGAGAAAGTGGAGGAAGGGATTATTAAAATTCTTCATTTGCCAACTGAAGAGATGATTGCGGATCTTTTTACCAAATGATTAGCTCCAAAAGTTTTTAAGGCGCATGTGATCCAGATGGGAGTGTTAGAGACACTCAAATATACTATTTGAGTGGGAGTTTATGTTTTAAAAATGTTTTATTTCTTCCATGATACTTTTATTGCTGACATTATGCTTTATTTATTTGATGCGTCTTTTTTTATACCATCATTATTATTATTTGTGTATATGCAATATTATTGTTTGAGAGCATAAGTGTTCAAATAAGGTTATTTGAGCTATCGTGATTAGGCACCACGATTTGTATAGCTTTTGTCCTGATAGGTGGGTGATGATTTTCACATGGCGCATGACATAATATCTAAAGATAACATACCTTAGGATATGAAGCAAGACGAATGAGGAGATATACACAAGAAGTTGTACAATGATCTCTCAAGTTTATTAATAATATTCGTGTCTTGATTATGAAATTGTCATAATGTGATTTGAAGAAATGATACATTATAGGCATTCATGATCCGACATTAAGATTATTATTGAACTTGGGAGAATGTTTGTAACATCGAAGTCTTGAAAGTAAATATTTTTATAAAACTTTAAAGAGTAGTCATCTATTTTTTAACTAAGTCAATCTTGATATTTTCTTTGTTTTCTATTTTATTTTATTTTATAAAATAGATATTATAGTTAATGTGTAGTTCAAGTGAGAGATTGTTGGATTTTTGTGGCCCACACACTAACTTTAACTCTTTTGCTTATTTACTTAAAACTTGATTGACAAAGGGCTTGAGACTTTCATTTGTAATGAGATCTTACTCCACGCGACTTTAGGGGTCGGATTCGACATGATTGGTTTGTGGTAAGTCAATCCCTATTTTATAGCGATATGCCTCTCCCTTGAATCCTCGATAAGTTTAGGAATCAAGGGCATGTTATAAAAGAGGACAATGTCCCCTCTTCATCTTTGCTTATTATTATCATGCCCATCATATAGAGAGAGATAGAAGCAAGGTTGTTTTGTCCTCAAGCCAACTAAGCGAGCAGTTTATCAAAATTCTTTAACGGACCATTCTCATCATAAATGTATTTTCTAACCTTGAGATTATCCTTATGTGTTTTTTATTGAAATTTATTGCCTTTGATTCATTATATTTGCTCAACAATATAGACTTAAAATTATTAGACTGAATAGGTGGAAATTAATGGTTTGGGTGGCCACTTAGGCCTATCCGTTTTAAAGCGGGCTTGGGCTCACAAGCCGAACTTATGGTAGCACTTTAAGCCCGATAATTAGATGGGTCGGGCTTCGGCCTAACCCTATAAGCCCATTGAACACTCATATTTGATAGCCTCCTATCACTAATCTCACTTTAACATCTAATTAATGTAGGGGCAATGGTCAAGTCCAATCGGGTTCAATCGGATTTTGAGCCTAACCACATCTCCAACCCTTAGATATGGAAGAATCTTGACTTTCACAATTTTCACTTGTTAAAGGATGACTGACAGTCAAGATTATCCTATTTCCAAGGGCTTGACTATCCTATTTCCAGGGGTTGGAGATGTTGTTGGCTTCAAAGTCCAGTTCAACCTAGTTGGACATGACCATTGCCCTCAATGTAGAGGAGGTCATCTCTCTCTCTCTCTCTCTCTCTCTCTCTCTTAGACCTTGTTTGGTGTGCTTCAAGTTATTTAAAAAGTGATTCGAGCAAAACACTACTGTCAATAGCAACTTTTTCTTGAAGTGCTCTTGCTAAAAAAGTTGTTTGTTTGAGACAACTTCCCGGTCTCTAGGATCAGTTACAAAAGATTTTTTAGTTTGGTAAAAACAACTCTTATCTTTCGGATTGTGGGTGCTAGAAACCCCGTCTTATTTGGGCATCCATCTATATGATTCATTCCAATCTTTTACACATCTTGATATGATGGTCCCACCATCCAACAGTTAGATTTGTATTACAAGTGGCACACATCCCAACATAATAAAATGTTTATGGGTGCAATTCTCGAATATTTTTTGCAAAGTGTGCCTCATGAAATCAAAATCTAGCCATCTAATAGTACAAACTTAACGTCAAGATCGATTGTGAAATCAAAATCTGGTCGTCTAATGGTACAAACTTACAATCAAGATCTATTGTGTCTAAGTTTGGGAAAAAACTCGGTCTCCATCATTAGAGTCAAAGCGATCATAAATTGAGCAAGTCACATTTGGGTTGAGAAGGAAGAATCATTGGTTATAGATGAAAGTATCCATATAAAAATGTTTGAGAGAAAGATGGGTAGAGGGCGAGAAGCATAGGAGCGAGAAACGGAGTAAGAGACATAGAGAAAGAAACGTAGACAGAGAGACATAGAGAGTGAGAGAGGAAATGCGCAGAGAGGGGATGGGCAGAGAGAGTCAGAGATTGCAGAGAAAGTCAAAGAATGAGAAATGAGAGACATAGAGAGTGAGAGATAAGAGATGTTTGAGACACAGTGAGAGGGAGAAATTGCAGAGAGAAAAAAAAAGCTTTGAAGAGAGAAGAGAGAGAGGCTCCTCCTTGCTTGGCTGGTTGTTCGATGGTAAAAAATATAGCGTTGAAGAGAGGAGAGAGGAGAGAGAGAGAGAGAGAGAGGATCTCTTTGGTTGGGATGGTTGTTCGATGGTAAAAACGAAAGCGTTGAAGAGAGGAGAGAGGAGAGAGAGAGGCTCCTCCTTGCTTGGGTTGGTTGTTCGATGGTGGAGTTTCTCTTTGAGACAGGGAGAATTAAATAACTAGGCATATAATCATACGATTATTTTGTTATTTAAAAGGTTTTCAGTCAAATAGAGTTGTTCTGCAAATCACCCTCAAATTCCCGCAAAATCTAAAAATAAAAGCGGCCTCTAGCCGCTTTTAAATAACAACTTATTTTTAGCTTTTTTGATTGAAAATAATCTATAATCTATTTGCCTACCAAACAACTTTAAAAGCGTGAAATTGCTTTTAGGAGCCCAATAGTGATTTCTAGGCTCCCAAAAGTCAGGCCAAACAGGACCTTAATGTCTAGTTTAATAAGTATAATCTCAAATTCCCAATAAAAAATCATATTCTCAATAAAAAATCATATTCTCAATAAAAAAAAATATTTTAAAGACTTTAGCTACATAATAAAATAGATTTACAAGATATCATATATTTATAACGAAAGATTTTGAAGGACAAAAGATCCCCTCCCATAATTCCACTCCCACAACAAAAAATAAGACTATCAGCGGCAGTTTTTTGCTCCAAAAAACTGCCGCTATTAATAAAAAACCTATTAAGACTATTAGCGGCAGGTTTTTGTTAACAGCGGCAATTTTTGGCTGCCGCTAATAGTCTTGTTTTTTGTAGTGTCCATTCGTCGCATCTATGAATAAACAGGTAGAATCAGATCGGGCTTGGCTTTTAAAAGTTTGTTATGGGTCGGGTTTGAGCTTTGAATTATCACTACAAAAAAATAGATTATTAGCGGCAGTTTTTTGGAGCAAAAAATTATTAAAGACTATTAGCGGCAGTTTTTTGTTAATAGCGGCAGTTTTTGGCTGCCGCTAATAGTCTTGTTTTTTGTAGTGCCAAACCAAATCTTAGTCAAGTTAGATTCAACACATGTAAATCTAACTCAAAACCAATTGGCTCTGAGTCAGGGGGAACAAGGATATTATAAGGGGAGAGAAAAGGCTATAATTTTGGCCAATGTGAGACTAAACTTCAACAATGCATGAGAGCTCAAGTAAACACACACACACACACACACACACACACACACACACATATATATATATATATATATATATATATATATATAACCAGCTTTTGAATTTTGCAAGTTCATGTTATCACAATCTATGTCAACCTAGGTAAGGTGTCAGTGTGTGCCAATGTATATTTGGGTCTATGTGGCTTGAAATGGATGGTTAGAGATGTCTTTTGAAGCTACAATTAAACCACTTAGGAAGTTCTACATATTTGGAAACATAAACGCTACGGACGTCCATAATGAAGGTCACGGATGACTGTGAAGGAGTTCCGGACGTTCGTCAGCTTATGTTTATGATATTTTGAAGTCTGAAGTTTTTTATTATGGGCTCCTTTGATTTAAATAGTACTTACGAGAATATTATGGTCATCGCTCTCAAAACCTAATTAATTCACATCTGTAAGGGAGAAACCCTTCTTCTATGAGAAACATCATTGTCTACTTATTTTTTTTCTTTATTTTTCTGATGATGTTGCAGTGCATAGCCAACCTAAATGTGTCTTACATATCTTGTGAGCCTAGCCTTTTTCATCTCAAAGGATTTTTACCTCCGTTGCTCTAGGAATGTGCTTGAAGAATTCAAACATATTGTGCTCGTGAATACAAGTGTTTGTGCTTGAGGATTTGAGTGGATTATCATGGTGATTTGGTGATTTAAGGTGATAACAGATTTGGAAGGGATGCGTTAAAAGGATCAAGCAGTGACTACTAAGAAGGGTTTGATAGGTAACATATCAATTGATTACCTTATGTAATTATTTTGCTTAATTTTTATAATGGATCTGTAGGATTTTATAGGATTTGATAGCAGCTGGAAGAATACTTTCTTGAAGAAGAAATATCCACTACAAAAAAACAGATTATTAGCGGCAGTTTCAAAAGATTGCCGCTATTAACAAAAAACTATTAAAGACTATTAGCGGCAAGGGTATTAGCGGCATTTTTTTTTTTTTGATCGATAAGCAAAAAATTCATTAAAGAACAAAGAGGAGAATACAAAAGTACAAGACAATGCCCTTGAATGGATCGACTCTCAAGGTCAATAGAGCTTCGGCATCACCATCGCCCTAAAAACCAAGGACCGACCAAACGAAAATAAAGAAAGAAAAATTATTACAATGATCTACTATCTATCAAAAGTAAATTTTGTATGTCATCAGGTAGATTAGCGGCAGTTTTTGGCTGCCGCTAATAGTCTTGTTTTTTGTAGTGATCGGCTGCTATAAAGGAGTGCAATGCCAAGCGTGCTCCAAGTCCAGACGACTTCACATTTGATTTTTTTCATAAATATTCGGAGGTGGTCAAATCCGATATAAATAGCATGTTAAGGAAGTTTTGGGAAGATGGATTTATTCATAAGTCTATCAATGTGACTTTCATATGTAGTGCTCATACCAAAAGAAAGAAGGTTCTCCGAAATGAAAAAATTCAAACCTATCTCTTTAGTTTTCAACTAATATAAAATCATTGCTAAAATTTTAGCAAACAGATTGAAGAATGTGATTGGTTCGGTGATATCTACCTCCCAAGGTGCTTTTATAGAAGGAAAGCAGATCCTCAATCTTGCTGTCATCGCTCAAGAAAGTATCCATTCTAAGTATTCTTCCAAACAAAAAGGTGTCATTATGAAAGTGGACATGGAAAATACCTACGACCGTGTCAGTTGGGACTATCTTCTATGGATGATGAGGAAGATGGGATTCAGAGAACGTTAGAGAGATTGGATTCATGGATGCCTATCCACGGATCATTTGTGACGACCCGACTTTTCCAATCCCTCAGGTATAGGAAAGGCCGGTTCGCCAACCTATCGAATAAACGATAAGTCGGACAAACAGGGCACATATCAGAGTAAAGCGTAATAAAAATCCATAGCTAAAATAAATGCGGAAGCAATTAAAAGTAAAGAACCACCGATGATGGCCGACCATCATCGAAACATGGCTCATAACAGAAATCAACGTCAAGTATAAAACTATGATATCCAACTAAAATGGGCCCACAAATTCAAGTCTAACTCTCACCACAAATAAGAAAAACAGTAGGTTCTATACTGGGAAAAACTCCTCAGGAGGAACCTCAAGCTCTTCCTCAGGCACGTAGTCAGGATCAGTCTCACAGCCCTGAATAGCCACGTCAGTACCTGAACCTGTGACGTATAGTCGGAGTGAGCTAACCAACAAAGCTCAGTAGAAGAAAGACATCTACGGCATTTTACTTTAACTAACATGGTTTCAAAACAAATATCGGAATATAGCTTGTCAAACATATAAGCAGATAATAAACTGAATTTAGGTGCGGAAATCATATGTAAGATTTATTTCTAAATGTGTGAAAACAGTTTCAAGAACAGATGCAGTGTCTTAGTTTCTCTAACTTCTATATGCAAAGTTCAGTAATTCATGACTTAATCCTCAACTTAAAATACCTCCCGAGTAAACTATATCTCGAGAGCAGGAATATAGCCGATGGGAACCCCTACCTATCATCGTCGTTCATGAACCCTTTTTCAGGATGCAACAAGCCCCTGCGTAATGAGGGAAACTTGTGCGAGGAAGTTGTTCAGGAATTTTTGAGGGGTCGTTCAGGTCAATCATAAAACAAATGTAGATACTAATATAAATCAGATGCAAGTCTCTTATACATAGTTCGTAGTTCTTGATTTGATTTTGAGCTTAAGCGATTGAGTTTGAGATTGGTGAGATTTAGATTTTCAGTCATTCATATCAATTTCAGTTTACAGATGTGATTTCAATGGCATATGCAAGTTCAAAGATTTTAATTCAAAATATCCATGCGAATTAAAATAAAATACTGTAAAGATGAGATTCTCCTACCCAAAACTCGGAGTTATGCGAAGTCAAGCAAAGTCCTATTGATGGTCTCTCGCCCTCAATCTACATCACAATATACGTTCATGCATTAAGATAAACTCTAATTACTAATAATATAGACCTATTTAAGCGTTTCCTCAAAAACAAGTCAAAACAGGCAAGTTGCGCCAATCCTAGAATTTGACGTAATATTCTCATATATTTTTGACCATCAAGACGATTGATCCATGAGTTGGTCAAAACATAAAAGTTGTAGATTTTTCTATTAGCTTTCTAACGCAAAATGAATCGTCTCAATCGGAGTTCGGGATAAAATGTTATGACTAAAATACCAAAGCAATGTCGAAGTTCGATAATATCTCGCTCGAGCGATGATAATAGCTCGCTCGAGCGATTTGATGTAACATTCTCATATATTTTTGACTATCAAGACGATTGATCCATGAGTTGGTCAAAACATAAAAGTTGTAGATTTTTCTATTAGCTTTCCAACGCAAAAATAATTGTCTCAATCGGAGTTCGGGATAAAAAGTTATGACTAAAATACTAAGGCAATGTCGGAGTTCGGTGATACCTCGCTCGAGCGATGATAATAGCTCGCTCGAGCGAGCTACAGCGACGCGATTTCGCTGGTTTTCACCCGAATCGAAACCCATACATCCCAAAGCAAAACCCATGGCTAATCTAATGATTTAATCAAAAAGTTTAATTAAAACGTACCTTTAATCTAAGGATTCCTAGATTAGAAATGAGTCACGCGAATGGAGCTTCGGAACGAAACCGACGGGTTTCCTCAACGATTCGCGCCGCGATCGATCCCACGAGTTCACAGAGACAACTCCAACACGCCCCCAATGATCTCAACCTCTCCCAATAGCCAACTACGAATCCAAGGTTGATTCAAGTTCTTTCTAAGGTTTAAGTGTTTCCAACAAAGAGGGTTCTAGAGAAGGAGGTTTTCTAAACCGATCTCCTACGATGATTGAAGAAGAGAGAAGACGGAGTTTCACACGGTTGGATAACTATCCTCTCTTAACAAAAACTAGTATAATACGGGAATGCAATTCCTTCTTATAATAGGATTGCTCACAAAGTAAAACACACACACACATCTTATGTATTATACACTTCTAATTTTAAAACTCAAGTCCGGTGTTGAGCGGCTACACCGAGGTCGGTGCACAACTTTCGCACGAGGGTCCAAATGGGCTATAAATTAAAATCTGTCCGCACAATCACATCTAGATAAAAATCCAAAACAAATAGTGACGTCGGTTGTCGAGCCGAATACACACACAGGGTCAGTCTAACTCGGGTTCAAAATACGGGTCTTTACATCATTTCTCTATTATTATTAATGGTACGGCTTTGGTTTTTCTTAGGCTAGCAGAGGGCTGAGACAAGGTTGCCCCTTGTCCCCGTATTTATTTAACATCGCCAGTGAAGGTCTATCCCTTATATTCCGACATGTTAAAAGTGAAGGCTCAATTCTCGGTTTCTCTAATCCTAGAAGTAGCTCCAATGTTTGTCTTCTACAATATGCAGGCGATTCCCTTACAATGTGCGACGGAGAGCTTCAACAAATTCAACATGTACGCAATCTTCTCAAAATTTATGAAGGCATCTTAGGTCAGCGGGTTAATTACAATAAATCAAATATTTTTAACATTAATATTGATGAGCAGGTTCTAATCTCGTGGGCCACTAATTCCAAATCTAGTTGCAACTAAGTTTCCATTTAAATATCTCGGCATTTCCATTGGAATTTGGAAACTAAAAGTCGTTGATTGGGATCTGGTTATCTCTAGAGTTAACAACAGGCTCAATGGTTGGAAAAGCAAAATTCTTTCCAAAGGAGGGAGATTAACCTTACTACATTCAGTTCTTAGCGTCATTCCCGCCTATTTTCTATCTATCTACAACTGTCTCATTAAAGTAGCTCAAAAAATAGAGAGATTATAACGAAACTTTTTATAGAATGACCTCGGTGATACCAGAAAAATTCACCTTATAAGCTGGAACACTATCACTAAACCCAAGTGTGCAGATGATTTAGAAATCAAACCTATTGTTGTAATGAATCAATCTTTACTCATAAAGTGGTGGTGGTGGCTCGCAAAATTCACATGAATATTGGTGGAAAGACATTATCATAAATAAGTATCGGGTACATCAAATATTCAACCTCTTCTGTTAGAAGTTCCTATTTTGGTGGCCATCACTATGGTCAAACCCGTTGACCGGTGAATGGTATAAGATCAACCTTGAGATGTACAATTGCTATTCTGGTGAGTTTGAAGAGAATAGGCAACTGCTTATTGAGTCTTTCAGTTAAGGTATGATTGTGATTTCTAATCACACTATAATTAGCAATTTTAGTCCTTAATGGGATAGGACTCTTTGGCTATAAATATAAGGGGTGCCTGGTCCCAACGATAGCTCGACATAATTCAATCCTCCCTATTGGCGAGAGCATCCCCATTGTGCTAGGAGACATTGAACGTGAGAAGATCGTTGAAGATCGGCAACCATTAATGGCTAACGCTCAAGGTACGCACATATATCTAATTTATAGATGGTTGGTTTATTGTTTTTGATTGATCATGCGCCTAGATCTTTCGGCTTAATTTTGGACGGTCGGATCGTCAGATCCATTTATATTCCATCAATTGGTATCAGAGCCATGATTGGCGTTATGATCAGTCAAATCATTAGTGTATAAGTTTTATCTTATGGCTACAAAAAAAAAAAAAAAAAAAGAGACTCAATGTCTCTGTTTATTCAAATGTGCCTGCATGGATTGCACATCAAAAATAAAAAAAAAAAATTTGGCCGTCGGACCGGCGCCGGTGTGGGCTTTTCTGGCCGCCGGATTGACGCCAGCGTCGTGGCCGACTGGACGGCCCACCAGCCCGTCGGGTCTGGTCACCGGTAAGGGGCGGGGACTGCAACTGTTGCAGTTCCATAAATTCAAAAAAAAAAAAAAAAGTTTTTGGTTCTTTGGGCTGACGGTCCGGCGCCGGTAGGCTCTTTCCGGTGGGGATGCACCGACCAACTTCGGCGGGAGTCCGCCATCGACCTCTGACCGTCGATCCTGTTGGGGCGTAGCTCGGCTGGCCAATGCTGTAGCAAACACAAAAAAAAAAAAAAAAATTGAGTTTTCTATTGGCCACGGTATTACATGGTGAGGTTCCACGATCGCAAGCCGACTTCCGTGGCCGGGCCGATCGGGTGCACCTGACCACGGCGCCACGGTGGGGTGGGTTGGCTGAAAGGGTTGTAACTTCAAAAAAAATTTCAGAAGAAGAAGAAGAAAGGGGATGGGGCGGGTCCGTCGCCGGCCCATTGCCCGACCCGCCTAGCCCTTTTGGTCTTTGGCCCGACCCGCCTGGCCTATTTGGACCCTAGCCCGACCCGTTTGGCCCCTGGCCCGTCTGGCCTATTTTGGCTTATGGCCCGACCCGCATGGATCCGCATGGCCCTCTGGACCATGGCCCGACCCGCATAACCTTGGCCCGACACCGCCAGGCCTATTTGGCCCCAGCCCGACCCGTTTTGGCTCCAGCCCGGCCTGTCTGACCCGGCGGACCCGACCCACTGGGCCCTAGGCCCATTCGGCTCTTGGCCTATTTGGCCCGAGTCCGCCCGACCCACTGGGCCCTTGGCCCACTCGGTCACTAAGGCCCATGGCCCGGTTTTGGTACCCGGCCCAACATAACCACCCTATTTCCTAATCTTCTCGGGCCATTTCTGGGCTATTTACAGGTCCGATTTTCGGACATTATATATGCATTTTGACTATCTCGGACATTCCAGATCTGTTTTTGAGGTCTATTTTTGATAATGAGCTCTCTATTATGATATTTTCATGACCTGATGTTATTTTTTCCATTTTTTAATTGTGTAATCAATTTTTGTTCAAGTATCATTCATTAGAATTGGGTAGTGGAGGTTGTGCTCCACCACCATGGCTGGTACTTACACATTATAATGCTCGTTTGTTGTCTATTTTGACACCTCCTCATAACACGTTTTGTGATCATCTAAATTATTATCAAGCCTAATTTAAAAACATGGCTTGGAAAGATTCTTCTGCCCAATGGTGATGATCCTTCCTAGTGCCGTGGTTTTCATAGTGAGGTTTAATTTTGTCCAAGACCGTGTTACAAATCCATTGAAAGTGTGTAGTGAACGTTGGCGTTACAACATAAGGGATTCTTCTGCCCAACGGTGATGAATCACTTAATGTTATATGATGGCTGTGTTTCACTATTCATTATTTTATTAATGAGTCTCGCGTGTTGTGACTCGACCCAACGGAGGGCCATAACGACGCAATTAGTACCACAATCATTAATATAGATTGAGGAAGCGACTAGTGTATTATGGCTCAACCCAACGGAGGGTTATAATGACACAAATCGTTTCTCAATAAAACCATATTGGTTTTAATTTTTATATTCCTTGACATATTTTAATTTTCGCGTCACATACTATAATTATAACCTTGTGGAATTGATAGTTACTTCGATTGTATGTGGACATAATAAAGCCCTTAATTATTGTGCAGCATTGAACCCGTCTATCATAACCAGTATGATTGGTGGAATTGAACTTTTGAGTGGATCAAATTATAAGAAATGGAAGGAACAAGTTGCAATTGTTCTAGGCTGCATGGATCTTGACTATGCTATACGATCTGATAAACTCAAGGTGCTCACCGCTGATGCCTCGGCTGAGGATCTGGCAGTGAACCATACGGATTTAGAAAAATGGGATATATCAAATCGTATGAGCCTCATGATCATAAAGAGTTTCATTGCTGATGCGATTCGGGGAGGTATTCCTGACTCGCACACTGCAAAGGAATACATGCAAGCCATTAAGGAACAATTTCAAGGGACTTCTAAAGCCCTTGCCAGTAGTCTAATTGTTAAAATGGGAACCATAAAATATGATGGTCATAGCGGCGTCCGGGAGCACATTATGAAAATGAGTGGCATGGCAACTCAATTGAAAGAACTGGACATGGGTTTTTCTGAGGGTTATCCTGTTCACTTCATTATGACTTCCCTTCCTGCACAATTTGGCCCGTTCAAGATCAATTATAATACGCAGAAAGAGAAGTGGAAGATGAACGAGCTAGTCGCTCACTGTGTCCAAGAAGAAGAACGACTTCGGGCTGAAAAACCTGAAAGTGCCCATTACGCCTCTCTTGGCCCATCGAAACAAAATTTCAAGCGAAAACCGGGACAATATAAAGGAAAGAACGTGAAAGCTCCTCCACCGGAAACCAAACAAGGAGAGGCTAGCACATCTACTTCTGGCATCAAGTGTCACTTCTATAAGAAGAAGGGACACATTAAGAAGAATTGTCAGAAATATAGAGATTGGCTAGTTAAGAAAGGTAATGACCTTGCTTTTATGTGTTTTGAATCACTTTATGTTGATGCTCCACGCAATACTTGGTGGATAGATTCTGGTGCAACTATTCACATAAGTAATTCAATGCAGGGATTTCGATCCAGCAGGAAGCTAAGTAAAGGCGAACGTACCATCAAACTCGGGAATGGAGTAGAAGCAGACGTGGAGGCCATTGGGACTCTTCGTCTCATTTTAGATAGTGGTTTCATTTTGGATTTAGTTGATACTATTTATGTTCCCAGTATCACTAGAAACCTTATCTCAATTTCTAAATTGGATTCATTAGGTTTTGAATTTAAATTTAGAAATAATATGTTTACTCTATTATTTAATTCCGATATTGTAAGTGGTGGCTAATTAGTGGGTAATCTTTATCAGTTGAACTTGGATTCATCTTACGCCCAATCTTTAGTTTCTATACATGTGAATGATAAAATAAGTAAGAAACGAAAACGAGCACTCGATAACTCCTCCATTTTATGGCATAAACGTTTAGGCCATATATCTAAGGATAGAATGGAGAGGTTAATTAAGGATGATATAATCGATGCGCTCGATTTCTCTGATTTCAATACTTGTGTTGATTGCGTTAAAGGAAAACTCACAAAGACTAATAAGAAAGGGGCTCTCAGAAGCACGAGTTTGCTGGAAATAGTCCACACTGATATTTGTGGGCCGTTTCCAACTCCCGCTATTGGTGGTTAAAAGTATTTTATTACCTTCACTGATGATTATTCTCGTTTTGGTTATATATTTCTCATTCACGAGAAATCTGAGGCCCTGGATATGTTTAAAATCTATAAAGCCGAAGTTAAGTTACAACTCAATTCGAAGATTAAAATTGTGAGATCTGATAGAGGCGGAGAGTACTATGGTAGATACTCTGAAACAGGTCGCAATCCAGGACCCTTCGCCCTGTATCTACAAGAGCATGGCATTGTCGCTCAATACACCATGCCGGGAACACCGAGCGAATGGTGTAGGTGACGATCAAATCGTACTCTTATGGATATGGTGAGAAGCATGTTGTGCAACTCTACGTTGCCTACGTTCTTGTGGGGAGAAGCCTTGAAAACAGCGGTGCATATCCTCAATCGAGTTCCTAGTAAGGCAGTTCCCAAAACTCCTTATGAGCTATGGGTAGGCAGAAAACTGACTTTAGGATATTTACACATTTGGGGCTGTTTTAAAGGTGTACAACCCACAATTAGGAAAATTGGACCCTAAAACTATAAGTTGTCATTTCATTGGTTACCCTGATAGATCAAAAGGCTACAGATTTTATTGCCCCACTCATAGTACCCGGATTGTTGAGACTAGACATGCAAAATTCTTTGAGGATCGTGAGATCAGTGGGAGTATAGAGCTTAGGAAAATCACTTTTGAGGAGAATCGGGTTATAATTCTTATCCCTTTTATCCAAGAAAAAGTGGCACCAACACCAGTTATTCAAGCCAGTGTTGATGCACCCGTATTATACCTAACCCACATTGAGGAGGCTCTTGCTCCCATGGCAACTGCCAATGATCTACCATTGCGTAGATCAAAGAGAGCAAAGAAGTCTGCCATTTCTGATGACTATATAGTTTACCTAAATGAGAGTGAGTTTGATTTTGGAAAGGAATCAGATCCTGTTTCCTTTAGCCAAGCCATGAAGAGTGACAAATCCACTCAATGGCTCAAAGCCATGAAAGATGAGTTGGAATCAATGAAACATAACTCGGTCAGGGATCTTTGTGAGTTACCTAATGGAGTCAAGCCTGTAGGCTGTAAATGGGTATTTAAAACCAAGCAAGACTCCAAAGGTAATATAGAAAGATACAAGGCCCGATTAGTCGCTAAAGGTTTCACTCAAAAAGAAGGAATAGACTATAAAGAGATATTTTCTCCTGTCTCTAGAAAGGAATCCTTTCGGATAGTCATGGCATTAGTAGCTCATTTTGACTTAAAATTGCATCAAATGGATGTTAAAACTGTTTTTCTGAATGGCGACTTGCATGAAGATGTCTTTATGACACAACCTGAAGGTTTTCAGGTTGAGGGGGAGTCATTTAGTTTGTAGACTCAAAAGGTCTCTATATGGTTTAAAGCAGGCATCTCGACAGTGGTACTTAAAATTTCACGAAGTCATTTCAAATTTTGGTTTTAAAGAAAATACTGTGGATCAATGCATATATCTTAAAATCAATGGGAGTAAGTTTATCATCCCTGTTTTATACGTTGATGATATCTTACTTGCGAGTAGCAATTTGGGCATGTTATATGAGACAAAGAACTTTTTATCAAAGAGTTTTGATATGAAAGATCTTGGTGAAGCTTCCTACGTGATACGAATTGAGATTCATCGAGATAGAGCCCGTGGCATATTGGGATTGTCTCAAAGAGCTTATATTGATAAAGTTCTTAAAAGGTTTAACATGCACAATTGTTCCATCATGCTCTGTCATTAAGGGTGATAAATTTAGTCTACTTCAGAGTCCCAGGATCGATCTGGAGAGAAAACAGATGGAGACAATTCCCTATGCATCGGCAGTTGGGAGTCTCATGTATGCACAAGTCTGTACTCGTCCAGATATAGCGTATATAGTTGGCATGTTTGGCAGGTACAAATGTAATCCTGATTTGGATCATTGGAAAGCAGCTAAAAAGGTTTTTTGCTATTTACAAGGGACTAAAGGACACATGCTCACATATAAAAGGTCGAATAACCTTGAAGTTATTGGTTATTCCGATGCTGACTATGCTGGGTGTCAAGACACTCGTAGGTCCACATCGGGTTATATTTTTATGCTTGCAGGTGGACCTATATCTTGGAAGAGCGTTAAACAAACGCTAACTACTTCGTGCACTATGGAAGCAGAATTCGTTGCATGTTTTGAGGCAACATGTGAGGCGATATGGTTGAGGAATTTTATCTCAAGGCTTCGAGTTGTTGATACTATTTCAAAGCCACTGAGAATCTTTTGTGACAATTCCGCTGCGATTGCTATCTCCAATAACAATAAGATTAGTGGGGGTTCCAAATATATTGATATAAAATATCTTGTTGTAAGGGAGAAAGTTTAGAATCAAATTGTATCTGTTGAAAAGATAAGTACGACACTCATGTTGGCTGACCCTCTCACAAAAGGTTTACCTCCCAAGGTCTTTTTGGAGCATGTTGCGCGCATGGAGTTAACGGATAATTTTAATAGCCTTTGAGAGTGGGTTTATGCGAGTGAATACATTTGTTTAGTTGATTCAGAAATAAAACTTATTTATTTGCTTTTCCATTTTTATGCAAATAATTCCTTGGAACATATGGTGCCAGTAGATGGCAATAAAGTAGGACCAATATTAGATTGAGTTTACATGTAATCATCATTCAGTTTGTAAACTTACAATCTATGTGAAATCATACTAGTTGGAATCCATGTCGGTGATGACTTCCAATACAGTGACTAATGAGCGGTCATATATCGATGATATGATATATTGACTACATTGATTCTGTGTTGCAATTCTCCTTTGGTGGGATGATAATAAAGACTTTGATTGAGATTAATTGTGACTTACCATTCAAAGAAAGTTAGCTAACATTGGGTAATCGGAGTTTATTGATATAGTTTGGCCAAGTGGGAGACTGTTAGAAGTTCCTATTTTGGTGGCCATCACTATGGTCAAACCCGTTGACCGGTGAATGGTATAAGATCAACCTTGAGATGTACAATTGCTATTCTGGTGAGTTTGAAGAGAATAGGCAACTGCTTATTGAGTCTTTCAGTTAAGGTATGATTGTGATTTCTAATCACATTATAATTAGCAATTTCAGTCCTTAATGGGATAGGACTCTTTGGCTATAAATATAAGGGGTGCCTGGTCCCAACGATAGCTCGACATAATTCAATCCTCCCTATCGGCGAGAGCATCCCCATTGTGCTAGGAGACATTGAACGCGAGAAGATCGTTGAAGATCGGCAACCATTAATGGCTAACGCTCAAGGTACGCACATATATCTAATTTATAGATGGTTGGTTTATTGTTTTTGATTGATCATGCGCCTAGATCTTTCGGCTTAATTTTGGACGATCGGATCGTCAGATCCATTTATATTCCATCATCTTCCCCATGGTGGAAAGGCATCCTTTCTGTAAGAGATGCTTACTTAAAAAATATTGCTTTCTCAATCGATAAAGGGCATAATGTTCACCTTTGGACCAACACATGGGAAAATTAAGATTGCAGCCTAAATCTTAAGTTTCCCTTCTTTTCACTATTCGGCAAATTCCAAGTCTAAAGTGGTGCATCTTTGACAACAATGACATAAATCTAAATCACTGGGTTGTCGAATTCAAACGTAGGCATAATGACCAAGAAATAGCATAATACAAAGCTTTCTCGAAAATTTTGGATAGTCTGTGCCTGAAGCCAGATCAGGTTGATACCCAAAAAACATACCTTCTCAGTGAAAGATGCTTTCAAATCTCTGCAAATCAACTTGGCTAAGACTGAATGGGCTTTCATTTGGAAATTCAAAATTCCTTCCAAAATAACCTTTTTGTAGACTCTCCTTCGGAGCAAGATCCTTACCATTACTAATCTTAACAATAGAAGAATGGACATCAACCAAAACTGTTTTTTCTCCAATGTTTATGGGGAAGATTCTGATCATCTTTTTCTTCAATGTGAAAAAAGCTAGTTCATGTGGGTAGATGTTTCAATGCCTTTGGGATATTGATGTGTATCAATAAGAATGTTCAAGATGGTTTCTACAACTAGGACAAGGACAGATTCGAAGGTTTTAAGAATTGGATATGACGCCACACTCACATTTCTATTATCTAAAATATTTGGTTAATGAGAAATAGTATTTCATGCAATGCCATGTGGAATCAACACTTGACCGCTTGATAGGTGGCCACAATCTCAAGATCTATTGTGTGAAAGATTGTGACGAAAAACAATCTCCATCATTTGATTCAAGGCAGTCAACGGTGTTAACATTGAAACCATCAATTGCGCCAATAGATTATTGGTTGTAAATCCTGCTGTATTTGCATATGTTTTCCGCCATTGGTAATCTCCCTCTCTCTCAATCTTTTAGTTTCTATCCAAGGATTTTGAAACCAGCTGAACTCTATATGGGTTCACTGGCAAAGACCTAGGCTATAACATAGCCCTCTTTTCATGCCATGTAGGGATGCAAGGCTTAGCCATGCTTTAAATGGTTCCAAATATTAAGCAGGCCTAAAATATGGCCCAAACCAACTCAAATTACACTTAAAAAGGTTGTATCTTACATCTTTAAGATGGGCTTGAATGAGAGAAGGTTCAACACTAGGGCTTAGGCCTACCCCATCTGTCAATATGGCTTTAATTGTAGGCCAAGCGTCTCACCCATCCGGCTAAATCTCAAGCCCAAAATTCGATTGTGGTGAGTTGGGTCTCGACTTTGAATAGGGATTTTTACCAAACAATGCCTAGTTACGAAAGAAATTATTCTCCCACATCCTAGTTTGAAAAAAATTATTCCGCACTCCCTTGCAACAAATTAAAATAAGGCTTCTCCTTGAAGTTTGAGCATAAAAAGTGTGACTTTTGTGCAAATTTTAAATGGCCAAATATCTTGACATATTTCTTAAGGACAGAAATACCTCTTTGCCTATTTATGCTAAGAAATAAAATAAGGGCTAATTACCTAGGAGGGTCTAGAACTTTGGCTTTTTATTTGACAGGGTCCAAATTATCATCAATGGCCTAGCAGGGTCCAAACCCTAAACCTATGTTTTGACATGTCCTTAAATTTGAATTAAGAAAAAAATGAGTTAAACAAAAATAACCTTAGTCTCATATGAGACCGATCAGTTCACTATAGGATAGATTAATCGATCTCATATGGGACTGATCGGTCTTGATAAGTCCGATATGAGATCAATAGGTCCCATATAAGACCAACCAATCGTTCTTATAGTGGACCAATCAATCTCATATGAGACTATTTGATCTCTATATTGTCGTCTAACTCATTTGTCACTTAATCCCAATTTAAGCACATGTCAATTTCTTTTTAAAGATATCATAAGCGCTCATGTCTCTTAACACCTCAAAATGGGAAATTTTGAGGCCTTGAGGGTCTCAGACCCTGCTGGGTTATTACTGATAGTTCGGACCCTGTCAGGTGAAAACCTAATAGTTTAGGATCCTAAGGGCAAAAAATCCATGAATACTCTCTCTCTCTCTCTCTCTCTCTCATTTTAAACCATAGCGATTTTAGACGAAGCTCTTGGCGTGAGAATGTCTTTACCTTACGTTTTAAGTGAAAGTTGACATTCACGTCTTTTCACACTCAATTGTAACGGCTCGTTAACTCATAAAAAAATGTGCAGGCACCTTGAAGTAATTTCATTTGTAACTACGATATTTATTAGGTAATTTATTTCCTAACTAAGCATTATTTGGTAAAAAAGCCCTTCCTTTTGAATAAACAGTTATGACATCATGCATCAAGATTATAATTAGTAGTGCGAAAATGATACTTTGGACATAAGTTGGTTTTAGAAACTTTCCTTCAACAAAGCATAATAAGTGTTATATTGATCTTTCCTCCTATTCAAGGCAGTTATTACTTATTAGGGCACATGTTTCATAAAGTAACAAAATTGAGGTGCCACTTGGGATTTACCAGACAATAAGTTGATCATTTAATCGGGGCTCTTGATTGCAGTAGGTGAACCACAGAGCTTCTTCATATCCTGAAGTAGTAAACCCATTTGTAACTCTATAGTGCCAACTATTACCAATCAAAAGGAAATTTTCAGGAGCGGCCATGATGGCTTCACCTTTATCAGGAGTTTCACATTTTACATAATAGACTAGCTTGAAGCCGAGCTAGTACCGCAGTGTTAAAATAGAAATCCAAGCTTTTCGTCTTGGGCGATTCTAAACGCCTTAACATCATTCACTACTTTGAAACCCATGATGGATATCATTTTTTGTCATGATCTTCCAGAGGATTGATCTTGATATCATTGTTTACCATCAGACGGCCCATTTTACACAAAAAATCAGGGGCATAAATCAAAGCGTAGGGTTGACGCTTCTACAAAGGAACGAAAATCACCGCCACAAGGAAGCGATGTCGTTGTCGCTCATATACATGGGTGTTATTGTTCCTATATAGGGTTCCTGTCGCTCTTTTGCAGGGGGGCTGTCGCTCCTATATAGGGGTTTTGTCGCTCCGATAGAGAGCTGTTGTCGCTCATTTACATGGGTTTTGTTGCTCCGATACAGGGATGTTGCCTGCTCCTATACAAGGTTGCAGTTGCTCCTATACAGAAGATCCATGTTTTTAGATCCACGTTTTTATGTAAAAAGGATTATCTAATGGTACGCCCATGATCTCAAGATTAATGCTGTGATAAGTCATGACAAAAATCAATCTCTATCATGGGATTGATGTTAATTCATTAAGACCAACTCACGACGAAAAACTTAGTTTTATCACCTTTTACAGGCCCAAGGGAGTATATTCATCAATTTAACACTGGGGCATGGTATCAAAAATTAGCTAATACCGATATGTATTGGCGATACGTATCAATATCCCAACTCGGGTATCGGATACTGTATCGGTTGATACGTATCAGGTATCGGTTGATATGTCTTGGTTTCGGTTGAGACGTGGATTTTCTTTTCTTTTTTTATTAAAAAATAGGCCGATAAGTATCGGTATCGACCGATGTATATCGGCAAAGTCATATCAGCCATCGACAAACTGATACCCGAGACTGAGAGCGATTTTGTTACCTTGATTGGGGGTATTGACTCGGCTTCAAGCTGGTCGGTAATGGAAAAGGTGAACCATCATGTCAGGCTGGGTCGGGTCGATGTGCACCATCATGTCAGATTGGATCTGGCCGTGTCGGGTATATCCACCTATGCCCTTTACCGATACCGATCGGACAGCCAAAATTTTGGCCCAACCCGACCCATTGACGGAACTACCGACAGCCACTCGTATATTATTCAGGTCAAGGATCAAAATTTCGGCCGAAATGACTGAAATTTCGGTCCAAATTATCGGTTTCGGTCCCAAATTTCGGTCATATTTTACATGGGATTGAAATTATTGGCCGATATTTTGATCCTTGATTCAGGTTCTTAATTTCTCATAGGTACCACTATTCGTGCCAGCAAGAGTACTAATGCTAAAACCCATTGACTGCGACGATTGGGCGTGCAATCAGGCGATGTAGTTTTTTTCCATGTGGCACAGATCTCAAAACATGACCCTAAAATTAAATGGCACACATCACGCTCCAACATGATTTTAGGGTCATATTTTGGAATATGTGCCACATGAAATCAAAAACTTGATCATCTGATGGCATGCCTATAGTTTCAAGATAAACGATTATGGATGTCTGATTTAAGGCGGTCAATAGGTTTTAGTGTAGGGGCTCACTAGTAATATGGTAGGTGCGAATAAAGGTACCCTTTCTCATATTACTTTTATTTTAAATGATATTCATAACATAAAAAATAAATAATAAAAAATCGACACACATGAAGTAGATGAAATCATTCCCATGGTGGTCCTTCGAATAAAAAAAAGGGGACAATATCATGAGCTCCTTTTCTGTTCTCCAACCACGCTCTGTATCACCTTTGCTTGGCTCGTGGTGAAGGGCACTTTTTGTTTATATTGTGATTAGAATGTGATTTAATTTTTTGGTAATTTACTTGATAACCATAAAAAGAGGCTTTCATAATTAATGGGAGCCAGTACTTGCATACACTTTTCAAGTAATTACACCGAATTTAAAGAAAAACTTATTTTAGGGGCACATGATATATAAAAATATAATATGAGCCGTCTGATTTTAAATTCATGATCAATAGATCTATGGTACATAAAATTAGAGCAAAACACTGTACTTGTCATATGATCTATTAAAGTCAATTATTGAATTATATAATAGCCTTTGAGTGCATTTAATCAAATGAAAAAAATTATATTTTGTTCTAATCTTTTACAATTGATATGTTTAAATCATGACCTTCAAATCAAACGGCTTAGATGGTGTTTTCCAGTAGTAAAAGTTGCCAAACTTACAAGTATTACTTTTAAATTCGGTGCAATCGAATGCAATCACTTGAAAAGTGTGTGCCAGTAATGGCTCCCTTAATTAATACTCCATACCTTTTAAGTGCACCCTCGATGACTCCATTACTAAACTTTTCTCAGCCATTTCCTCTTCAATCTTAAATCCTTACTACTATTATAAAAACATCAATATTTCTCTCAATTTTGTGTTTGCACACTTTAGGAGCAAAATACCTTTCTTAACTAACCCAATCTGCCCTTATATACTCTCCTAAGTCGTGACAATAAAATGAAAATATGTGTCATTATTTATCATCCATAAAATTGTGACCTCATCCCACCTCTTTCAGTCCGAATGTATTGTTTGCTTGAACATACGATGAAGTTTGCTTTTTGTCTCAATCTTTTATATAACTAATCTTGACATTCTTATTGTATCATCAGACGGTAAAAGTTTGTATCACTAGGCACATAACCCAAAAAGTGACTCTAAAATCATATGGCCTACATCAATCTCAAACATAATTTTAATATTATTTTTTTGACTCACAATTTTAAGGAGTGTAAATAATTGTATTCAAATAGAATAATCTCTTTTCCAATGACAATACGTAAATAAAGGTATCCAAATAAGTTTTCAAGAGCCATTACTTGCACACGATTTTCTAGTGATTGCACCGAATTTAAAGAAAGACTTGGTATTTTAAGGACATGTAATATGTAAAAATGCAATATGAGTCGTTTGATTTGAAGTTGATGATCAACAAATCTCTAGTACATAAAATTAGAGCAAAACACGATACTTGTCATATGATCTATTGTAATCAACTATTGAATTATGTAATAGCCTTTGACTCTCTTTAATCAAATGATGAAAATTATTTTTGTTCTAATCTTTTGCAATTGATATATTTAAATTATGACCTTCAAATCAAACGGCTTAGATGGTGTTTTCTAATAGTAGAGGTTGTCAAACTAGCAAGTCTTTCTTTTAAATTCGGTGCAATCCGATGCAATCAGTTGAAAAGTGTGTGCAAGTAATGGCTCCCTTAATTCATACTCCATACTTTTTAAGTGCACCCTGGATGACTCCATTACTAAACTTTTCTCAATCATTTCCTCTTCAATCTTAAAATCTTTTCTACTATTATAAAAGCATCAATATTTTTCTCAATTTTGTATTTCCACACTTTAGGAACAAAATACCTTTCTTAATTAACCCAAGCTGCCCCTATATACTCCTAAGCCATGACAATAAAATTAAAATGGGTGTCATTATTTACCATTCATAAAATTGTGACCTCATCCCACCTCCTTCAGTCCGAATGTATTGATCGCTTTGAATCATACGATGAAGTTTGTTTTTCGCCTCAATCCTCTATATAATTGATCTTGACATCCTTGATGCATCATTAGACGGTAAAAATTTTATTTCACTATACACACAATCCAAAAAGTGACTCTAAAATCAAATGGCCTATATCAATCTCAAACATGATTTTAGTATCATTTATTTGACTCACAAATTTAAGCGGTGTAAATGATTGTACCCAAAGAGAATCTCTTTTCAAATGAGAATACGAAAATAATGGTACACAAATAAGTTCTCAGGAGCCATTACCTGCACACATTTTTCAAGTGATTACACTGAATTTAAAGAAAGACTTGATATTTTAAGGACATGTGATATGTAAAAATGCAATATGGGCCATCTGATTTGAAGTTCATGATCGACAGATCTCTGATGAATAAGGTTAGAGCAAAACACGATACTTGTCATATGATACCGTTGAATTATATAATAGCCTTTGACTCAATTTAATCAAATGATGAAAATTATATTTTGTTATAATCTTTTGTAATTGATATATTTAAATCATGGCCTTTCAATCAAACGGCTTAGATGGTGTTTTCACACAGTAGAGGTCGCCAAATTTGCAAGTCTTTCTTTTAAATTCGGTGCAATCACTTGAAAAGCGTGTGCAAGTAATGGCTCCCTGAGTTCTCTTTCCTTCCTTATTTTAGCACTTTCAAATAAACCCACAAAGTTAATAGAATTAACAATTTTGCCATAAAAGTTTTCTTTTCTTCCTTATTTTTAGCACTTTCAAAGAAACCCACAAATTTAAGAGAATTAATAATTTTACCATATAATATTTGACTTGCTTTGATATCAAGTTCCCTTATATAGAAGATTGGGCCGAAAAGCGATCTCCATCAACTAATACAAAGAGTCGATAGTATTTGGCATAGGTGTCCTCTAAGATTTCGCTGGTATTAAGCTACCCAAATAATAATTTACTAGAACGTTGAAACCCTTTAAGCCATGATTAATGTACTCCTGATCAAATTTTCTCATCCTACCTAATCGATTTTTAGCTTTTCCCACCTAAAATTGAAATTAGACAGAATTAGAATTGGTTCAATCTGAACTAATTTTCGGGTCGATTGGGGCTAGTTCAATTAGTTAGGTTTTCGGGTCAGGTTCTGATTTTGGTTCAAAACCTGCACTCATACGTTTGGTTGGTCGTAGGACTTAGGCGAGCACTTAAATTTATTTGACTTGGACAAGCATATGCTACTTCTACATAGGGATCTCAACAAATCGGATAGACTTGTTACTCGACCTGCGCGGGACGATTTTTTTATTAGGTTAAGTACTAAACTTGACATTTTGGGCTAAGTTAGGTATGCAGTATCAGACACAATCTATAGGTATGGTTTGGTCGGATTAAGAAAAAATTTGGTCGACTAAACTCGAGTTACACGATATTCATAAATTGACCGTCTTATGGCACACCATTGATCTCAAGTTCCATTATTTGAAAGATTGAAAGAAAATCGATCTTCATCATCTGGTTCACATCAATTAATGATTTTTCGAATGTAGTACATATAGAGATCAGGTTAGTGTAATTAGAGCTATCCTTTAAAGGAAAAACTTAGTATTTGAAAGACTTAGGTCAAGTGAAAACTTTATCTTAACTATTGGATTTGAAGGTCATGATTTAAAAATATTTAATACAAAAGATTAGCAAAAAATAAAATTTTTATTATATGATTCAAAGCACTTAAATATATATATGAGATAATGGTCATTTATTGTATTAAGTCATATGATAGAGATTAAAGATCTTTAAAATATAATATTTAAATAAGATAAATTCAATAATTTCTTCACGTTTATATTAACAGGAGCAACGCACATCCACCTTTTACTACTTCATTTTAACTACCAGTAATGTTGGAACTTTAGGATTATATGTTACTACTTTTTTTCGATAATGCTATCGTCATGGGTTACTAAATTTTTTTACGGATCTTCAAAAAGTTTCACTGCCGCATTTACTTCTTCATTCAAGATATTTATATTGTTTATTTTCTTTTTACGTTATATGGGCTTAAGTAAATCGTTTTCTACCTGACATGGTCGCAAACTGTCGAGTATTTTCACCTGGTAGGGTCTCAACTATTGATAATGACCCAACAGACTCCGACACCATCAAACTTTTCAGTTTTGAGGTGTAAGAAACATGTGCGCTTGATAACTTTAAAATAAATTCGACATGTGTTTAAATTGGGATAGAGTGAAAAAAGAGTTGGACGAAAACACAATAAGGTCTTATATGAGACCCCATTGATATCGTCCGGGTAAATATATATAAATGACAGATATAGTACATTTAATGTGCCGTATTGGTGACCTCCAATATTGATATGTATCGTCCGATATGTATCGATATCGAATAAAATTTTGATCCATGATCATGAGATACGCAAAAGATAATTTCATCTAACTCATATTTTATTTAATCTGAATTTAAGCACATGTCAAAATTTGTTAACCATATTAGGTAAATACCACACTTTAGTTTCAGGGTCCGGACATTGTTGGGTCATTAGAGATTGTTCAGACCCTGTTAGGTAAAAAGCGAACCTTCTAGACCTTCTTAGGTAATTCACCCTTAGGCTGCATTTGGGAATGGGGATTTGGATTGGAGGATTTCAAATTCAAGTATTTCAAATTTAGAATTTGAAATATTTAGATTTGCAAATCTCTTGTTTAGATGTTTAAACATTGTCTTAAGATTTGGCCCAAGGATTTATAGTGGTTATTTTTTTTATAAATAGCCATTATAAATTGTATCCAATTTTTTCGATTTTCAGTTCATTACACCACAAACCGAAACCAAAACGCCGAACCAAAATATATCGATTTTGGTTTCGGTACATCGAATTCCTCCAACACAAACCGTTCCCGAATCGAAACTGAATTTTTCGGTGTTCGATTTGGATTCAGGTAAAAATAAATAAATAAATAGTTAATTAAAATTTTTAAAAAATATATTGAAAATGGGTGCAACTCGCAATTTCTTGGTTGCACCCAAGGTGCACTGTACAAAGGTGGGCTGCAACTTCCAACAACTAGTCGTTGCAACCCAACAACGACTACAATGACTAGTTTTCTAGTCGTTACAGTAACTACTTCAGCTTGGGTTGGGTCAGTTCGTGTCTGGTTTGTCTCGTACCAGTTCAATTTGGTCCATTTACCATAGGTTTAGCCCGATTCGGTTCAATTTAATTCAGATTGGATATCATCGGTTTGGGCCAGCTCGAATCCGATTTGGATCAATTAAGGCTCTTTTAGGCCTCCGTTTACTCAACCTAACCCGTCGATTTTCAGTTTCGAGACACCGAAACTGAAAACCCAATCGAACCTGCAAGTCGGGCCGGATGCCTCATGCCCAACCCAATCAGATCAGTTAAACTTAAAAATACTCGAATCAAGCGGGTCGAGTATCAGATCGAACCATACCTATGATAACACTGGGTAACAACTTTTTATTCACTAAACATAGCCAATTATATGTTGGTGTAAGTTTTGGATTTTCAAATAACGCCTAGGAAGTGTCATTTTCATTTCTACTATTTTACAGTAGACACATGAATTTCTAAATTCTGGTGGATTTACCAAATTCAAATCCAAACACTAAAAGGCGGAGCCAAACGATGGATATGAATTTAAGAGATCCAAATCCAAATTCCGAAATTCAAATTGAAAGTCAATCACCATTGGGAGCCATAATCTTTGTTTCAAATTTCATCATAAACTTATGTTTTTCTAGTAAAGATATTACTGATTTCTTAGCTATGTCATTACTTTAATGTACGAAAATAATGACGTATTTGATTCACATATGAAGTAGCAGTATAGCTTTGAAAGCAACAATTTTTCAGGGAACTAGATTCCAGGGTTTAAAATCGTTGTGCCTCATTGGTATTTTTGAAGGCTCCATATAGATCGTATACATCCGATAAGTATTGGGGTCATACGGCCAATGTGTACTTTTTTTTATAAGTCTATAAACAACATGTGGAAATCATAGCATTCAAACGTTTGACTGGCAAGACATGTATGCAGTTAAGTATACAATTGCATTTGATTGCTCGAGTCAATCTTCCTCACAATAGATCTTGAGATTATGATACACCTATCAGACAGTCATATACTAATTTCAGGTAACACATTATAAAATAACAAAATCGATATTGATATCGGATATCAGTCTTTGGAGGACCGATACGAATTGGCCAACACCGATACGTATTGACTCATTTTAAAAAAAATTTAAAAATTGAAAATATAGGTATCGGCTGATACCCGATACACATCAGCCGATATCGATACCGAATTGGATACCGATACGTATCGGTTTGCCGAAAAATCGATACATATCACCGATGCGTATCAATATCGGCCGATATTTGATAGGTTCTCCATCATCTCAAGATCTTACCGTCTGATAGGTTCTCCATCATCTCAAGATCTATTATGTAGAAGATTGGGATAGAAAACGATCTCCATCGTCTAATTCAGGGCCGATTTGTTATAGTGGAAACGTGTGTTCTTCACAGGTTTATCGGGAGTAATTGGTAAATAATGCTGCCCTTGATAAAAAGTCAGTGATCTGAGTCTAAGGCTGTGTTTGGGTTAGCTCTTATAAGAGCAGAAGCAGCTTTTTGTCTGCTCTCTGTCAGAGCAAATTAAATCTGCTATGAGATAAAGCAATTTTATCACTTAAAACAATTCTCCACCAGAGCAAATGAGGCAAAGAGCTGTATTACCAAATATAAAAATAGTCCTCTGTCGAAGCCAAAAATTGAAAGAGCTGCTATTTGACCCAAAAGAGCTAACCCAAATGCTGCCTAAGGACATAGTGTTGCTAGTGGGGGTACATACTAATTTTGATATTAAAAAAGAAAAAGAAAAAGAATTGATTAGAGCCTTTTGGGAGGATGCAAAATCAGGCCCTCCGACTTTGAAGCCATTAGATACTTGGGATTTTGTTTAATAAGTAATTAAAAGGCTATTGTATAAGTATGCGGTTCATTGATTCTTTTTCTTAATGGGAATTTAATTATAAAATAAAAAGCCTTAAATATGCATAAAACCATCATTAGATGTTAAAGACTATATAATAGGGCTTTAAACCTACCCTCGAAATTTTCTCATATGTAATGGTTTAAAAGCATGATGACCCAATTTCAGGTCCTTTCTAAAAGGACCTGATCATTGCTTTTGATAAGAGCAGGTGTCACCTCACTCGTGTACCGCAAATGCCCCCCTTTTATCTCTTTCTTTTTTTTTTTTTTTTTTCTTTTCTTAGTAGCGTATCCGGTCAAGGGATTCTATCTTTTGGTGAATAGGGATACATTGATAGTATCATAATATCAAATATCGCCCGGAATCGATATGCGCCGATACTAATATGCACCAATATTTATCGAGTATCCAACTTGGTTTTGGTATTGATATCGGCCGATTCTTGGATTTTTCTTTTTTTTTATATAAAAAAAATGGCCTGATCTATATCGATATCGACCAATTCGTATCGATCCTACAAGACCGATACCCGATACTGATACCGAATTTGTTATCTTGGATAATATAAAATCTGAGCACTTCAATATGATCCTTATGTTAGATATAAGGCAACAACCCACTCAAAGTGCCCTAATTAAATAATTTAAATCCTTTGATTAACATATTGTTTAGGTTGACATCAATTTATGTGATGTTTTTCTAGTTGGATGACTTTGACCGCTAAAAAAATTAATGTTCCATGTGGCTTAATTAAAGGTGAGGGTCGAGGATTCAATCCGACCGACTCAACAGGTAGAGATTTTAAAACCGGAACCTGACTCATAACAAGTCGGATCTAAACAGCCCTTCGGGTTAACCTGACCCATTTGGAGCCCTTCGTAGGAATCTATCTGTTGATGTAGGTGATGCTTCATTTATCGGTTGATGCCATCATGCCACCCTGTTATATAAATGCACTTGTATTTGTAACCAAATATTTTTTACCTACAATCATGGTTCTTGGATTGAGAGTCATTGATTGGCTAGAATCATAAAATGGGCACCATTTTCATCCCAATCCTCGAGAGACTTGATCTTGAGATCATGAAGCACCTATCAGACGGTCAGATGTTGATTCCAAATGAAACATATCCCCAAATGTTACCCCAGAACCCACCCCTTCTCATGGTACGCCCATGATTACGATAACTTTTAAGGATGTGTTACACGTGGAATCAAGATCTGACCGTCTAATAGGTGGCCATGATCTAAATATATATCGTGTGGAAGGTTGGAATAAAAAAAATAAAAAATCCTTGATTTGATTCAAGGCAATCAAGGGCTCTCACGTGAGTAAACCCTGGTTGTGGATATTAAATATTTAGTTACTAATACCAGTACCCTTATCTAAACCAGATAAATTATATTATTTTGACTAAATATGGTTCGCAGCTGTGCCACGTCAGTCCATATAAAACTTTAGAATAAGGGTAACACCTATACGTGACGTGAGGTTAGGTGGGTGCTTTTAAAGTTTTGATTGGTTCAAATAGAGGTACTTTTTGGAAAAATGTCAAAAGCCATTCGAAAGAGCTTGTGCAAGAAATTTTCAAAAGGCTTGTACATGGCTCATTTAAGACTTCGTTAGGAACATAGTCACAAATTTCGTTTTCTGCGACATTTTGGTAGGGATTTATTTCCGATAAATTTTGAAAAATTTTTGAGGAGTACAAAAAAATATTAAATATAAATTATATTTAAACTTTATAAAAATTTTATTTATTATTTAAAAATGATAAGAAATAGAAAAGAATTATTAATATCAATGAAATTTCGTTAATTTGGGTGAAATTTCAGGGATTTTAGAGAAATCATTAAAATTTTGTCAAAAGTTTCGCTCGTCCCCTATTTCGGTAAATTTTGATCACGCAGATTTTGGGTTATCCCGACATGATCCCTAGTGAAAATGCTCTGCCTTGGTGAATATTGACCCTCATCACCCACTTGAGCAAATGGTTGCGTTTGGAAGCCTCTCTTTTAGTAAACACGCTAACATGTTCCTATGCAAAGTTGACCTTCACATATTTTGACGGCCTCTAACATAGATAAATATCTACTTTTTGATAAAAATTTGTCACCAAAATATTAATAATCTTTTTAAGCTCCACACTACTTAAATGCTAGTAAGTAGGCTAAAGGGCTAAACCCTAAATCCTAATCATGTTTCTTACTCATTAGTTTAAAAGAATTACCTAAGGATAGGGTGATGGTGCAAGTGTGCTACAGTGGCCTGGGGTGTGGCATATATTAGCCTAGCCTAACAAGTCAGCCGCCCACCATCAAAGGCCAAAAGAGTTGAACCTGACCCTGGTCCATTAATCTTGTGAAATGGGCCAGCTGATGGGCCAATTTCTTCTAACCAAAAGCATGCCCATCTTATGGGCTAAAAGTTCTTCCCGTAGCTTTTAGCCGAGCCCAACCCAACCCAGACAGGACCTTAGCATCAATAGCTAGCCTGATTCACCCTTTTACTTAACCTTAGGGATTGATTTCCCCACGGATTTCAAGAGATTATCAAGCTTATAAATAAACTTTTAGCCTCCAACACAGTCAAAAGCTAATCTTCATGTATTTTTGCGGCCACTAACATGTATATATATATATATATATATATATATATATATATATATATATATATATATATATATATATATAAAAGTCAGCTTCTAAGAAGGTTGCTGCCCAAAATCTCCGGATAAGCTTGCAGGATCGGGCTAAAGCTAGGAAAATCTCTTACAGACGGGCTGAGCCTGCAAAAATAACTATTAAAATGTACATCTAAGCCCAAGCCCAAGACCGGCCCATTTCTACCCTAGCCTGGTTGGTTTGTAATTTTGTGTGAGCAGGTTTTTTTGTGATAAAATAAGGCGCAAGACTCTTTTTGATACAAAGCCCTTTAAGTATACCTTTTTTTATAACTATTATATTTTCGTCCGTCCCTTTGCAAGCCGAGTTTCCTTTTGACCATTTTGGGCAACTACCTTTTCATAAAGGTATGGCAAATGTTTTATAACTTATTTTTGTGAATAGTCTAACATCGGGCTTTGTACTAAAAAGAGGCTTGCGTCTTATTTTATCACCAAAAAGACTTGAATCGTTTTTTTAACCAATATAGCGCCCCTGCGTTCCTAAACAACCCGCCGGCCAAATAAACCCACGCACTAACCTTAAGTTCCTTTACTATTTTACCCCTATTATTTTATCCCCTTATTAGCTACCAAACAGATAGAAGAGAGAGAAAAAAGATGGTAGAACCCGAAAAATGAGAAATAAATCAGACCTCTCTGCATTTTAATGGCTACAAGGACGTTTCAGGCCTCCGGAAAATGACACAAGTCTGTCGGAGATTGATCCACGTCAACGTCAAATGGACTCTCTGCGGTCGGGTAAAGTTTTTCCGGCGATTTTTCCAGCTCCTTTGGGGCCGACTCATCGCCTATACCGCCCGACAATCATTACAACATCACCCGATCTCAAGGTGCCCGTCTTCTTCGGTTACGGTAGAGAGTGGTTTAATGTCTGATCCTCGATCGACGTGTGGAGATTTGGAGACCGATTCGGATTTGGTGTCTCTAAAGATTAGCCTCTTGGGTGATTGTCAGATTGGAAAAACAAGTTTCATGGTGAGAGATTGTGATTTCATGAGTCTTGTTAGATGAGTATTTTTTATGGCTTTGGGGGTGCGTAGCTTCTGAGGTTTTTAGAGCGAAGGGGCTGAAATGTAATTTGTCCTTTTCATAAAGTGTGGAGACGAGCAGCCAAGCATCCGTCTCTCTTTCACCCGAAATCTCTCTATCATCTCTTTCTATCTCTCTTATTTAGAGCGACGACGGTAAGTGATCAAACACACTCAAATTGTATTTTAAATTCAAAAAAAAAAAAAATCACCCAATATTTCCTCATATTGATTTCTCGATCAATACACAAATCTCTCTCTTTATGATATATTTTTGTTCGTGTATTAGAGAAGAAGAAATCGGGCGCATAATTCGTAAAGTTTTAGAATGATTCACATTGCTACGATCATCGATAAATCACATATATTTGTCTCGATTCTCTTTGCGACGTTAGGACCCTAGGTAGGGGATTTTTGCCTAAATGCCGCCCGTTTTAAGGGTGCATGGGCGTCTTTCAGTAATAAAAATGAAAAGTCACCAAAATGGTGATAAAAATTAATTTGGGCGTTTTTTGGTACTTTTCTCATATTTAAATGCAGTTGTAGGAAATCGTTGGTTGTAGCCTAAATTTAAATGGCATACCTGATGTTGTGACCGCCATCTACAAGTATTTATTGACATTGTAGAATGTCATTGATCAACTAAGAGGATAAGTAGGGGGTTTGTGGGTTGGACTCCTATGCTAAATATCGGCCTGCCGACTTTAACAACTAACGTTGCTTAGGGTTTTAATTAATTTGGATTTTTCTATCATAATTGGTCTAACTAAAGGGGTGTGTTGGCCCATAATGCGCAGGAGGATCGAACCCATTCCCAAGTACCCTTCGTTGGCTCCCTTGGGCGAATCAGGTTTAAAGGCTATGATTGATTTTGAAAATATGATGAGTGGTGTGAACCTAATTAGTTCTAAGTTAAAAATTTCACAAGGGGTTTCCTAAAGGTCAGTTCTAAGGCTAGTTGTTCTTCCCTCCGGACTACTCGAGAATCGAAGCAAATGGGTCAACTCCATCATGCTTGACTACTCTATAAGACTTCTAAAAGATAGTCGTAGTTCTAAGAGCAAGATACTTAAAGTGCAACTCTGCTCTATTTCGAAATCTCAAAGTCAACCTCGAGTTTTCCAGATAGAATAAGCAAAAAATTGTGTATAGAGAATGGGAGGGCAAGGGCCCTATTTATAGTATATGGTCGATTATACGCTAGGAGTCCAGCGTATAATCCAAAATTATACGTTGGAAGTCTAGTGTATAATCCAAGCGGCCTTGGAGAAATCGGTCAAGTGACCGACTGGTGACCAGATTGGCTTGGACACAAAATCCGAGTAGGACTTTCTTCAATTATACGCTATAGGTACAACATCTAATCAAGAAGTCGAATAAGTTTGAGGAAGAGAAACCCAGCCCAAGTTGGACTGATTATACACCGGGATTCCAGCGTATAATGAATTATATGCTGGGATTCCAACGTATAATCTGAGAAAGTTCGGTTCTCCAGAGGGAAAGTCCTAGTGTACTAACGGGGCAATTATACGCAGTGCTTCCTACGTAAAACCAATTATACGCCTAAATTTAGGCGTATAATCTACGAAAAGACCGGGGCTGAGTTGTGTCTGATTATACGCTGGGAGTTCAGCATATAATCAATTATACGCTGGAGTTCCATCGTATAATTCCCAGAGATAAGGGGTTTTGATATTCCGGGGAAAGGTTGAATTTTTCAGAAATCGTAGGCAGAGTCAATGATTGACCGAACACTTTGTATGCTCCGAGAGGGCGAAAATGGGATGTCTACACACTAGGCAGATCAAGTCATTCGACTCACAACAAATTATGATAACATAACACTTTTTTAATTTCATTTTATTGAAAAAAGGTTAAAGAAGTATAATAACTTTGATTGTAAACCTAAGTGGACTCCTTACGATGCTAGCGTATATAATTGGAAGCATGATACTAAATTGATCGCACACAGAGCACAGGTGTATTGCTTAGATCATAGTTAACCCAATAAAAGTTTGGAAACTCATCTCCTCCATGTATTTCTTGAGCCCTAAAATTTAAACCATTGAAATTAGTCAAACTTTGACGAAGGCCTTAAAAGGAATATTTTTAATTTTTTTTTGGGAAAATTGATCTAAGCAATCTCCATATGCTCTCCATTGCACTCAGACAATGTTTTGGATGCCATATTGATCTCCACGATATCTTGGAGGACACTTGCGGGTCCTTCCATAGAGGACGTAACCGGCTCCCTATATATATATATAGGAAAATGGCTCCCTAGAACGTAGTTGTAGGGTTTGAACCCTACGACGTGATTCATTTGAGCTACCATGTGGCACCCTAATCCTAACCATAGTGACAAATTTTGTTTTCGGTAATTTTTCGGTTGGGTGTCCTTTCGGTACATTTCGAAAAAAATTCAGGAAAGTTTTGAGGATTAAAAATATATAAAAATATATATTTAATATTTTTTTAAAAAAAATAGCAATTGATCCAAGTGGCCAAGCACTGACGCCGAGCTCAAGCATAGAACTATAGAAGACGAATTGACAAAGGGTACCATTATACTCATCCCAAAAGGTTGCTTTTTCACCCCATCTCCTCCACCTAGCATGCATTGATTGTCTTTGAATCATATGGTGGAGGTCGTTTTTCATCCCCATCTTTTGTACAGTGGATCTATGGATCGTGAGCGTACAATCAGACGATCGATTTTTTATTACATATGGCACACATCTCAAAAGTGATGCTAAAATCATGCTTGAGCGTGACGGGGGTCATATGATTTTAAGGTCACTTTTGAGATGTGTGTCATGTGTAATAAAAAATCGACCGTCTAATGGTACCCCCACGATCCATAGATCCATTATGCAGAAGATGAGGACAAAAAATGACCTCCACAATCTGATTCAAGGGCGGTCAATGCATGCCAGCTGAAGAAGGTGGGGTGAGAAAGCAGCCTGGTAGAGTGAGTATAATGGTACCCATTGAAAACTGCATGTTGTTTTATAACTACCATTTAGTCACACATCGGTGATTCCAGAAAACGCTCGACTCTAGCCACCTATATAACATGTTTTGCATTCGCTTATACAATCCATGGAGCCTCGCCTTTTACTATAAATAAATTACTAACATATTCAAAAAATAAATAAATAAATAAACATGAAAAAAAATATTGAAATTTACCGAAATTTTTGAAATTTTTAAAATTTCATTGAAAAATACCAAAAATATCGAAAAGAACCGAAATTTTCGTTTGACCCCCATTTCGGCAAATTTCACAAAATCGCAGAATTTCGACGAAATTTGTCGCTATGATCCTAACATGTTCCCTCTAAGGTTCTAGGAAAAAAATATTTTTTCTAAACTTCTTAACCCTTTAATCATAAGCAAAATGTTTTGGTTCATCCAAGAAACATCGTGCATTAAATTTTTTCGAACTTTGACTGAATATTCAACGCTAGAGAAAAAACTATTGTTTCAAAAAATTGGTATATGATTATCTGATCGACTTTGGGCAAGTTGCCTCGACATGCTATCCCCAGATTGATTGCCACATGACTCCAAGCAAGCCACATCATAGGATTTAACCCTACAATCACGTCCTAGAAAACTCGGCTTTTATATATATATATATATATATATATATATATATATATGACTTCTTGTGTAACCTCATTAAATTATAAAATGTAGGAGATAAATTTATAATATAGCATGCAGCCGACTTGGCCCGACGACCAACTAGCTAAAATGTCATCTCTCCAAAAATTGGATTCAACTGAAGATTGGAACAACATCCCCTCCATCAGCTTTGTCCGTATAATATAAAGTCATAGACAAACGACCCATAGTAAATGATTGACCATTGGAGAGGAGTGACTAGATCTCAACATGCACCTAAATGGTGGAGGGGAGTTCCACTCCCTAATCACCTATGTCAAAGGGTAGTTAATATTCTAATATTTATGCGTATAACAATCTATTATATATTATGTATAGCCATCTTCGTTAAATGTTAAATGCTTTTCCTTTTATCGATCTTAAATATAAAACGATTTGCAATGTGATAATTTTAGTTTTAGATCAAATTATATCATTGTCATTTGCCATCTACTTGGAGTTGCTTCTCTACTTTTTATTTTTGGAAATTGTTTTGTATTAAGAAAAGAAAGTTAAATGAGTGCTTCGGAGAGTCTGATAAAAACACATTATAAATCAGAAAGGTCTTTCCTTCAGCTTGTAATAGGGTTTTGGGTTTCATAAGGTTTCACGGAAAGGTAGAAAATGATTCAAAGTTTTTCTGATAATTTAGCTCTTCTTTTACTATTCTACTTAAGTAAGTATCCATAATTAGATAACTTCTTCCCATTTATATATATATATATATATATATATATATATATATATATATATATATATATATATATCCCAGTTCTTTAGCTATAAAATTATTTTTTACGATTTTTCTTTTCTTTATAGCTTTTTGTTAAATCATAATTTTCTTTTTCAAAAGTCATTTTTTACGATTTTTCTTTCTTTTCCCATATTTTCTTTTATTTCTTTCTCTGTACTTCTTCTCGCATTTCCTTTATATGTTCTTTTTTTACTCCTTTCACTCCCTCTTCTTCCCTTCTTAACTCTCTGAAATTGTAAAGGTTCAAGGTAGAAAGCTTTGTGTAGTACATATGGTTAAAAGTTTATAAAATTTTGGAATAAAAAAATTTTATTTTAGGCTTTTAATATGGGTTCAAAGGATAAAATATTCTGGGATTTTAGCTTTTTGACTCTGGTTTAAACAAAATATGGCCTTAAATCATCTTTACGATTTGCTAGTATAGATGCCTTATTGCTTTGATATTTCTAATAGATAGTTATAGACAAAAATCAGTTCATCATATTCATAGAATAATTCGATTCTAAATTGAGCAATATGAGATTTCATATCAGTATAGAAGTTCAATGAAATTTTTTTATGATTTGAATAGAAACAGTCTCTCTCATAATAAAAGAGGAAATATGACTCAAAATCTCACTGATTTATAATTTTTGAAACTATAGTCTAAATTTTTGCAGTTTAGATCAATCTATTGTTTCAAACATCCATTCTAATTCAGCGTTTCAATGAGCTAAGCATGAATTATAACTGTTCTAAATTCTAATTATTAAGCTTCTATTATAATGAATTATAAGTTTTCAGGATTTGTAAGTTCTTCTATCATAATTCCCATGCACTGATAAGGAAAAAAAAATTACTAAAAATAAAACTACTATACACAGAAATTGTGTATCCCCCCAAACTTAAATTGGACAATACCCTCATTAGCAAAAAAAATAAGGGACACAAAATAAATAAATAAAATTTATTGATATACTGATTATTTATCGAAAAAAATCTGTTATCAGATATATACTCTCCCCCAAACTTGAGAGAAAATATTTGCGACTTATTCTCGGAGTATCAATAACAAAAATGTTAGTAAGAAGAAAAAAATATTAGTGATGTTAGTAACACATACTATTAGTCAAAAAATGATAGTAAAAGAAAAATTTTGAATATTTACAATGAATAGCAAAGAAGAAAAACTATTTACATAAAAGAGTGTAAACCTAGGAAAAATCTATGGAGATCATACCTGTGGGGTTTGTAATTTTTTGTGATATTTTTACTCACTTGTTGAATATGATATAAGAGTAGAAGCAGTGGATTCATCTTCCTCATCTGACATATCGGTTGTAGAATAACCATCTTTATTTTTTTCTACAGTTGAATCCCCACATACTGTCAATTCAGCCTCTTCTGTATGTCCTTCCACAATCATTGGACAAGAAGTTCCTTTCAAACACTATTTTTCTTGAGATCTGCAGTTATCCTTGAGATCTGCAGTTAGCTTCTTAATTATGACAGATTTTAATTGAATTTTTGTCCCCAGCTTCTCTGCCATGGCTTGTTTCTTTGCTAATGCGACAAAGTAGTTCTTAGTTTGGGACTCAATCATTTTTACCTGTCTATCATTGACTAAGCATAAATAATATTTATCCTCTTGCAGTTGTCTTACTTTCCCTTTTGCTACAGTCAGTAAGTGATTCTTTTCTCTTAGTTATTGATGGAGCATTTTCTGATAGTCCTTAAGAGTTTTTTCTCTAACAGTTTCTACATCATCAAGAACTAACATCAAACCTCCAAACTGTTCAAGGATACTAACAATTTTCTCTTCATATACTCTCTTCTCTTCTTCCCAAGCTTGCTATTTTTCCCTCATTTCTGTAATCTACTGCACTAGTTGGGCTTGAAGGGTTGAAATAGCATCCTGAACTCTCTTTTCTGTCTCTACTGCTCATCTCACACCTTGCTCTTGTACAACTTTTCGTCGTAAGTTATTAATTATCTTTGTCCGTTCTTTAGCTGTCAATGTGGTATCATGGACTCTCTGTTTTAAATTTTGGAAGTCCCCCATCCACTTTTTTACTATACTTGACAGTTGCATCACTGATAGGGCATTTGTAGAGATCCATTGTTCTAGTTTCCTCACCCTTCTTAGTACTTCAGGCAGTGGCAATAATTTAGTTCATGTCTGTATTGTCATTGCTCTATTGCCCTCAATCTCCTTTCTATCTCGTGCAATGATGTGGAGCTGACTAGAGGATCCTCAGGGAGTGCTTCTTCTCCATGTAATAAATCTGTAAAGCTCTCTCTTAGTAACTCTGAGCTTTGTTCTGCTTCCACTGCTTTGATTATGAGAGTTTGCTCGGTATTGGCTGCAAGTGTAGGTTGAGCAACATGTTTTGCTGGTACAGGGGTATGGCTAGAAGTAGTCATTCTTACAGCCTGTTGATTAATTGTGAAAGAAATTTCTTCTAATCTTTCGAGAATTGGGCTCACAGGGTCTGCTCCCGTGATGATGGACAGTGTATCTGCCTCTGTTGAAGGGGGTATAGCCTGTCCCTATTGGTGAGTCCAAAGCAGGGTCATACAGACTGGCTTGGTCTGCAACTGGGACTCTTAATTCGATTATTCTTTCTGATATCGAAAAGCTGATCTCTGCTCTCTTATGAGGTGGAGTAGTACTCACACCTTCTTCCAGAACTGCTTCTTCTGATACTACGAATTTTGTTGTTTGCTCTATGTCAGTCTCCTCTCTTTTCTCATGAATTTGGGAGATTTGTGGTATAGAGGGGATACTTTTAGTGCGAGGACCTAATGGAATTTTCTTCTTATTTTCAGCACTTAAAATTCTCCTATAGGCTAAAACTATTAAGCCTTCCTCAAGTCTTGGTAACGCTTTTTCCTTGGGGTCTATACTATACCCCACATTCATCAGCAGATTCGTTTTAAGTCCTCCAAATGGCAGGATCAACTTTTTCATTTGGTATTTTTTTTTACTCTGTTTCTCCCTCACGGTAGTGATTACCTCGAAAAGGTAAGAGGGCACATTGAACTAATAGCGATTTTCCATTAGGTACAATGCCTAGGCAAATAATGCTCTTCTCTGTGTTCCATGTCCCGTGGGGCGAATAATCTTATGGATAAGCACATCGAAAAAGTGAAGTAATAAACTCCTTGCTTCCAGATCCTTTCTAAGGAAAAAGGACCTGTCCCGTGAAACTTTTCCTAATAATTCTGTTGTCATTTGGGTAGAGTTGGAGAGGGTATCTAATGGCATCCTCAAAAGGTTGTCCTCTGGATTATCTTGGGATAATTGTGGTATCTCTAGGGGTACATTCATAACCCTGGAGACCATTTCCTTTAAAATTTCGATCGGAAGTCCATCAATACTGGTGGAGAGGGTAGAGGGTGGTCCTTGGCTACCTATGGTCATATTTTTGTAAAATAGCCTCACCAATCTAGGATAGATTCGTGTGACTCCTAGCTCCAAGAAATAGGTCAGCCCGGCATCATTAAAATATTTAATAGCTTCTAATTTTTCTAAAGATTCAACATCCACTGCAATTTCAACACCCACAATATGATATTTCATTGAAGTAGGGACTTTATCTACTGACATAGCAGAGGACGCTGGTTTTTTTCCTTTATCTAATTTTAGTCCCTTTTTAGATCACGGACTTTGTCCCAGTGGTGGCTTTAGAGGTTTCTGTGATAACTATCCCTGAAAATTTGGGTTTCTTCTTAGGTGGGTCTGCTGCTTTTGATTTGGCCTTAGGGGCAGCAGACTATGCGATACGGTGAATGATTTGAGTGTTATCATAATTATTATCTTCTTTTTCTTCCACTTCTTCCCTTTGTTGTTTGCCCGTTTCGTTCGCTATACTTCTACTCTGCAAAAATTAATACCAACACCATTGATTAAACTTAAATTTCATGTATTGAGTAAAATCTCTTACAAAAACCCTTCTTTTTTATAATTAAAATCGTCACCTTCCCTCTTTAAAGATTGAAACCCTAATTTATAATTATAAAATGAAATGCACGTAGGATTCTCCAGAATAAAGCAGAGGATGTAAGGGGTTTTTTAAGAAAATAAATGGTTAGGTTGGATGGAAGAATGGTTAATATTACGGACTATTTGAAAAAAAAGAAGGAAGGTGGGAGGAGAAAACTGAAAGGTTTTTGAAAATGGGATCGATATATCCTTTTTACAAATATGTAGGTCATGCTTTCAATGACAACTTGTTGAGCCGATCATCACATGAGTTTTAACCTAGAATCGTAAGTGAATTTTAGCCTTACGTGAATAAAAATCACAATCGCTGCATTTCTGATAAACATAACTAAGATCAATCGTAAATCCATACGATTGTCCATTATAATATATAGTAGGTATGAATTACGACCTATCGCTTTCCAACGAAATTGGTCACATTATAATACCTACACTAACTAAAAAAAAAGAAATAGTTTACATGGTTTATAATTAGTGCTACGGATGAGTCGGTAGCCTGACAATCCAAGAGGTTTTTATTTTTAATTTTGGGGGGGCAATGTCTCCCCCAGGAATACTTGTCATCTAGGATTATTTAATGACTGTGTAGACAATTGACCACTTTCTCTTCTTGCCACTTGAGAGCAAGGTGTGGCAAGTGACATCAGGATCAGATCTAAGCAGAGTCTATTTCTGTTTTGAATTGTCGACCAGTTTTTCGAATAAATTCTAAGACTGCTAGTCGTTTTGAGCCATAAAGGCTCCTCCACTTATGGCATCCATTATAGACTAGTTGGTCTCAGTCAACCCTTGATAGAAACTTTATGCTATCGACCAATTTGGTACCTCGTGATGAGGACGCCTCCGTAACAGATCCTTCATCTGTTCCCAACTCTCGTGAAATAATTCTCCTGGCTTTTGCCTGAAGTCTTGAATTTTCTGACGAATTTGGTTAGTTTTAGCAATTAGGAAGTACTTGCCCAAGAACTTAGACTGCAATTCCTCCTATGCGGTAATACTTCTGGCAGGTAACAAAATTAACCTTGCCTTCGCCCAATCCTTGAGAGAGAAAGGAAACAAACATAGTTTTACGGCCTCTTTATTGGCAGTCAATGTTTGTAACACTTTGAAAAGTTCTATGAAGCCCCTTAGATGTTGGTAGAGATCTTCTCAATCAAGCCCATGAAAGGTCAGTACAGACTGAAGTGTATGGAGCTTGATTTTATAATTTTGACCTGCAAGCACCTCTGGTGAAACTATACAAGAGGGCTTGGTCAACGCTATGGGGCTTAAATGTTCCTAGATGGGCAAATCGTCAGCCATTATTAAGGATTCTCTTGTATAAATTCAGCTTGCTGCCAAATTACATCGGAGAGTCCTTTCAATTTATGGATCATACTCGAAGAAATCTAGACTTCGAGATCGAGTGTGATGAAGAAAAGAAAACTCTATTTTTAAGATTTTTAAATTTATCAAATTTTTATTCTAGAAGGCAGTGAGAGAGAACAAATCTAAGCCTCGAGCTTCACTGATCAGGGGAAGTTGAGACTCTAAGTCGTTGCTCCGAATAAACCTGCGAAAGATTAAGAAGTGATTCAAAGAAAGTTAAAAATATAAAGAAGTACAAAAAGATAAAGATAAATACTTATTTTTAAAATGGGAATATAAACAAAATTAAAAGATAAAGCGCTTCCCTGGCAACGACACCAAAAACTTGACCGGCTTATAGTATATATATATTTAAATTAAAATCAAGCCTCAACCTATTGCAGGCGCATAATGGAAATTATAGCGTAGCGATAGGATCGATCCCACGAAGAAGTGATTATCTTCTTATAGATTTTTATTTTCCTATTTTAAAAACTATCTTTATCTTTTAAGTCCTAAACTACTAGAGAAATATGAATAAAAGAATGGGTCTTTAATCTAATTGCATAAAAATAAATCCTAATCCTCCTTTAAATTGATGTCGTTAATCTCAACCTTCAGCTATCGGATGTTTACAAATTTAAAATACCGTTACACCGTATTATAGCCTTCCAAAATTTGGCCGTCAATCAAAAACTAAAATTCTTCAACATAGACTTAATCTAATCAATAATCTCCTAAAATCTGGGCGTCAATCAAATTCGAGAAAATTGAAGATGAAAAAGTAAAATTGTTACACTAGTATGCAAACTTTAACCTGAGTCGTCAATTCAAATCAAAATTCGAAGATATTTACAAAGCATATAAAATATAAACTAAACATAAAATAAAATCTAAACTAGAAAGTAAAAGTAGAGCCATCCAAAGGGTTGATCTTTCAGATTCCTCAGCCTTGGTTGTCAGCCAAAACCTCGGAGAACTATGAACGATGTTACTTTGTAAATCCTAAATTACTTTGATCGAGAGAAAATACAGATCTCAGTTGTCAATTAATGTTGTAAAATTCTTCGATGATTATTCCTATGTCGAGCCCTCTTATTTATAGATCATAAGGGTCGATTTACAGATATCTAAAGTACTAAAATAAAATATTCCTAATATAACTCTAATTCTAATTTTATTCTTCCTTGCTTCTGGATGTTTGATGTGTTCCGAATTTCTTTCCTTAATAGTAGCAAAGAGTCCTTTTAAAATTCTTCTTCATCAATCTCTCAGATCCGTGATTAGCCAAACTTCTAATTAAAGAGTTCTTCTAATTCTGTTCTTGGCGATAAAAACTCTCACGTGATCAACAGCACTAGAAGTAATCAGAAAAGCTTCTATAATCATAATCATAATTCACGATTATCCTTTTTTTCTTTAGAAACTCGTGATTTACGAACGATCGCTTTCTTCTATATCGCCTTTTACTCTTTTGTTGCTTTCTGAAGAATCGTAAATTACAATTTCTCATTTTTCTCCTTTGTCTTCAGTATTAGCGCTCAATCGTAAAATACGATTTCTTAGCTTTTAGTAGATGGCGAATAGTCTTCTTACGCTTAATCATTTTTTTACTATTTTTTGAGTTTATTTTGATGAATATTAACACTTTGAGTCTCTTTTACTGTTTTTCTTTAATATCTATACATCATCAATTTGTTAGTAGCAAACTAAGTCCTAGCATCACTAAGTTAAGGGTGATAAAATAGTATATTCTGTGACTGATCAAGGTCCCTGTTGAAATAATCAACGTACTTCATCACGAAAACCCTACTGTCAAAATCATTTCCTTGATGTGGCGTGTTGCTTACACCCAAACATTTTCATGGATATTCCCCAGAAATTGCATATGTTGTGTCGTGCATATATAACAGGGCTGGTAAATACACGTGTGTCAAAAGAAAATTAGAGAGAGGTTACACATACATTTAGAAAATACAAGGGGCGGGGGCGGGGGCGCTAATGCAATGATAAAGAACTGTTGGTTGACGCCTCGAAGTTGAAGAGTCGGCGCTACCGATAAGAAGGGCCAACGCTTCAACTAAGAAGCGTTGTGCTTCTTAGTCGTCTCTTTAATCTTATCAGGGTCCTGATCTCCTCGACAAATTTGGGGATCGGTTGTTGGTCCAAGCGCCGTTCTAGGACAACGATCGTATGGTTTGAGGAGATGGCTGAAGCAAGCACCCAGTGGAGTGGCTTGTTAATGTGAATTGGAATAAATATCTCTTCACTGTCCATCGCAAACAATGCGAGATTCTTATTGATGATGAATTGCGCCATCGGCTTGGTGCCATGTTGCACCTCAAAAAATTCGACGTAAGCCCTGCACAGTCCCCCTATGTCGTCAGGGAGGGAAGTTGTATTCTCCTTATTATTCTTCTCAAATACTTTAAAATCTAATGTCATTTGAGGGCCACAGGGGACATCCGGAATTTCCTCTGAAAGGTGTCAAGTTATTTGTCCTCCCACTTATCCATGACCCTAAAATACGCGAACATTATCAACATACGAAAGCAAAAATATCAATATGGAATCCGGAAAGCAACACGTTTCAATAGGGATTAAAACTTACTGGGTCTTTTATATATTTTGGGGCTTGTAGGTTATGCAGCAACTTGACGGTAATATGCCGACCCCAACAGTGGATATGATATTCCTATATTCAAATTCAGACATAAGTTAAAACAAAAGGGGATATACTTATATCTGCAATAATTGTGGTGAGGGGGTATAATTACTCCTTCTCACTGTCAGGTTTTTTGCAAATAGCCTTCATATAGGTTGTTGCTTAATCCTGGGGCCCCCCGTTTTGGCCTACTTTTTGCGAGGCTAGGAGACCAGATCTCCCTTTCTTTTAGGAAGAGTTTGTGAGGGAGGAAACACGGCGGGGGCTTTACCCCAATTCTTTTGACTTCTCTTGAAGACGGTTGAGTCACCTTCGTCGTCGTCTTCTTTTTCAGCTTGCCCCAAAGACTTCTCCTTGATGCATGGTTGCGTAATGGACATCTCAAATCGGAGTCATGAGACGCAATTGGCGGTGGTGGTGGAGGCTAGGGTTTGGACTTTGTAGGAGGTTGGGGTTTGAACTTTGTAGGAGGTTGAGTTTTTTTATTAGGTAGGAGGATGGGGTTTGGAGGGAGTAGGAGGATGGGGTTGGGGTTGGGGTTGGTGATGCGGTTTGGAGGTAGTAGGAGGATGGAGCAGGGGTTGGGGCTAGGGTTTCGAGGCAGTAAGAGGATGGGGCTAGGGTTGGGGTTGGGAATGGGGTTTGGGGGCATGAGGTGGGATCACAATAGGTGGTAGGTGATGCCCGGCGACAGAGGAGGAGGTGGTGACAACATTTTTTCGTTGGGGGACAACTATATGATGTTCCCCAGCAAGCCCCACCAGGCTTCTTGCCGCAATGTTGTCCTGCAATATGAGAAAATAGACGTATTATTTAGAAACAAAATAGAAATTTCCAAAGCATTGATGCTTTGTATTTCATTTAGAGGCGCTGGTGCTTCATAATCAAAGCGTCAGTACTTCATAGACGAAGGGTTTGGAAGCGTTGACGCTTCGCATTATATGCTTTAAACAAATAGCATACCTGGGACATTTTGATAACAGACTCCTTCCGAGACGCTTGATCCTGAAGGATCAGCCTCAACTGCCGCCTCCTATAGCCCCGTTCCTTCAAGACCTGGGCATTCTCTTACTTTAGTGTGTTGTTCTCCGGTTCCAGCTTGCGAACCCATAGTCTGAGGTCGTCGAAGCTCGTGCTCCGCTCTCTGACTTACCTCTGACAGTCTGCAATTCTTGAATTTATAGACTGCATCTATTTTTCATCAATCTACGGCTTCGCGGACTTACGGGCTTTGGAAGCGTCTTCTTCTTCCTTGATTTCATCTTCTTCATCCTCTTCTTCTTCTCGCTCTTCCTCTTCCTTTAGGTCAATAACGTCAATATCTGACCTCTTACTCCGCACAATAATGGGAGGGACCGCAGGTCCTTCACCCACTTCTGTAGATCTCTGTCATGTTCGTAGTCAGGCTGCTACCACAGGCCGACTCTCCTCATAGAGTGTGCACTCAAGTTCCCGAAAGGCCTATAAGAAGATAGATTTTTTATATTATTGGCGAATGATAAAGAATTAAGAAAACCGACCTCGCTTTGTAGGAAGCGATCACGCCTCATCATAATCGTGTCGTCACTTCTTACGTGAAGTAATTACGCCTCAGAGTAGTGGCATGGTCGCTTCCTCTGTGGAGCGATTGTGCCTCCATTTAGATGGATTGCTGCTACTTATATAAAGTGACGACGATATCGCCCCGTATAGAAATTAACTTATTCTCGAAGTATTTGATATAGAACTTCCTCGTACTCTCATTCGCCTCCCATTTTAGTAGTCTTAGGAAATGGATGGTGTCAGGGGCCCTGGCTGGGGCACACTTCGAGTTGATCTCGTATGCCTAGATTTGAGGAATAACATATTGATGAGATTTTTATGGGCTTAGGAAATAAAACATAAAATTATAACAGACATATTGCCATCAGAATTAGAGCAAACGATATCACCTGCAGGATAATCGTACAGCCGTAAATATTATAATCTTGCACAGCCTTTGCCCGCTCTGCTATTCCTCGGTTCTTATTCGTTTTGTCCACGCACTGCAACAAGTGTTTGTACACCGCATCACCCCATGGATATTTGTTGGAATTTGGGAGATTATCAACGAGATTGAGATAGAGGTCGTCGAGGGTATATTTTGTGTTTAGGAAGAGGATGGTGGTGAGGACGAACAATAAACAAAGCTTCAAGAAGTCCTCCTCGCTACCCTCAACTACGCCATTAATGGCGTTGAGGATATCTCCCCTCTTTAAAGGGTTAATGCTCCTAAAATATTTATTTCTAATCGTCTGGTCTTCGGAAATGGTCTTGGAGGGAGGGTAACGACTGGGATCAGTTATTCGAAAATCAGTTACCAAGCAAAAATCAAGTAGATGAAATTTGATAGTGCCCTTCCCAAAATTTCATATATTTTTCTCAACCCAGAACTTGATAATTGCGTCCATGAGGCAGTTGACGCTTTTCACATCCTTCGATGTCATAAAGAATTGGCTGAAGACTGATTCCATTAGCAAAGTTTTCCAATTGTCAGCTGCCTCGTCAAAGATGAACCGACACTTCACAATGGTGCATTTAGTAGCTGGAGTCTTGATAACCATCTTGAAAATCTGTTAATCAGAGAAAAGAGTATAAAGAAGAAGACATTAAAAAATGAACATCGTCGCTTCTCGTAAGAAGCATTAACGTTTCCCATAAGAAGCGCTAACACTCCATACACGAAGCAATTGCGCTTATAAATAGAAGTGATGTGCGTTGACGCTACATCAATGAAGGGATGTGCCTCTATTTAGCGGCATATTTGAAGCGGCATGAAAATAGAATGACACTCACCATGTTTCAGAAAAAGAAAAAATGAGTTCGTCGCTTTGATGTATCTTCTTACTGCGCTTTGAGAAGATTAAAATTAGGAAAAAATGAAAATAATTTATGAATTTTTTAATTCACAAATTTGCTGCCTCAAATTATTTTTTCAAATGGTAATAATGGTCATTGCAAACCACGATGTCAGGCGCCTTATCCTCATTCGTTTCGCCCAGCTTTAAGCTTCAGTTTCTGACAGCGATCATAAATGATATAAGGTCAGATGTCGCCTCGCACAAAAAGGTGCTACGTGTCAACATAAAGGTATTACGTGTCAAATTGTAGGCGTCTTTCATTCATTGACGGAGCGCTAACGCTTCATTAAGGAGGCACTAGCACCCCGTAAAGGACATGAGGATGCCTCTACATAGAAGCGCTAGCACTTCTAAGTACGAAGCGTAAAAAAAAATTATTTTTTAAATTGGGGCAAAATGGTCTGTTTGAAGGACCATCATCACAACTAGTCTTGTCGAAAGGTATTAATGGCAATTGAAAATCATGATGTCAGGCGTCATACTCCTATCCATTTAGCACCGCTTCACATTTAAGGTTTTGACAATGATAATAAATAATATAAGGTTAGACGTCGTTTTGCACAAAAAGGTGCTACGTGTCAACAAGGTGCTACGTGTCATATTTGTAAGTGTCTTCCATTCCTTGACGAAGCACTAATGCTTCATAATAGATGTGTTAGCGCTCCTGATAAAAAGCGATGACGCCATGATAGAGGCTTAGCGCTTCATATACGAAAGCGGGGAAAAATAATTACAATAGGGGCAATAATGGTCTTTTCGAAGGGTTATAATAATCATTACAACGCCTGATGTCACGAATGTATCCCCAGGCGCGTCGCAACGGTTTGCTGTCCTGATTCTGTTCGTGGTAACTTTGATTAAAGCGGGGTTAAATAAGAAAATTGGAGGAATGTCGCATCAGCCAAAAAGGCGTTACGTGTCGAGTGCAAATCCATAGCCGCAAAGATATCTTTACACCTATATATATATATATATATATATATATATATATATATATATGTGTGTGTGTGTGTGTGTGTGTGTGTGTGTGTGTGTGTCAAAGTTTGACCACTTTGATTCACCCATACTACCAAATCCTATATATACATAGATCGCCATCTATTTTGTCCATCCAGGGGCCATCATTTAATAAATGAGGTGATCATGACCATCCGATTGAGATCTTGAGAAGGCAAAAGAATGAATGCTCATGTGAGTTATATGTACGGTTGAGATTGACAGAGTACAAATGAACAATTCTTTGTGATCTAGACAGTACACTCATGGATCAAAATTTCGTCCAATACATATCGGATGATACGTATCAGTATTAGAGCTGAATGATACGATACATTTAATATACCGTATCGTCCAATTGTATGGAGGATACCGAACGATATATTCAATGTATCATTTAATATCGGACGATACCAATACGTATCGTCCGATACGTGTTGTTTTGGAGCTCGGAGGATTCGAATGGATAACCCGAGATTTTGACCCATGAGTACACTAACATTTCCAAAATATCAATAAAAATTCAAAAGTGAGCCGACCTTTCGTGGTCGTCGCCAAACTTCCACGTGGGCTGCTGGGGTATGGAACGTAAATGTGGTTGACTGAAGTAAGCCGGCAGTTGAAAATGAGTTGGCCTCCCTAATGTCAACGTCTCGCCAAGTGGCAGATAGATAGTTGACAAGCTTTAGAACGGACGGCGAGAGGAGGGTCACGTGATGGCGCGGAATTGAAGTTACCTTACGCAAAAGGACACCTGTTTTTCAGCTTATTACATGCTTTGTTTTCGTTTGATGAACAGGCGCATCACATGCTAACCAACCATTTTTTTTCTTTTTCTTTTTCGGAACGAAAATTATAAAGGTGGACAGATTTTGATAGACAATATTGCAGATAGTTTATGTGGCACAACATAACAGGCTACAGTTTTTGGCCCAAATATATATGCAGTCAATCACATCACGACACATAAGGTCCCTGTAAAATTATCTATCAAAAATTGCCTGTTGTATAACATTATCGGATACAGAATTAGGTGGGTACTAGTTTTTCTATATTTCGGGTGCACTCAAAAGTTATTTGTTTATAGTGGTTAGCTTAACTAATTTTGGAGGGCAGTTACACCCAAAAACCATTGCTTCAAATCAGACAATGGATATCTTTTCTTCCTTCTAATCTTTAACTTTTGATTCTTCCTTTTGTACTTAAAATATCAATAGCTTAAATCGTTGACTGCTTTGAATCTTACAGTCGAGAATATTTTATGTTCCAATCTTTGGCATAATAAATCTTGAGATCATGATTTTACCCTCAAACTGTCAAATTTTCATTCCACATTGCACAGGCTAGAAAAGCGATCTAAAAACCATGTTTCATATACGCTTATGATCATGCTCAATTTTTGGGATGTGTTTTGTAGAATTAAAATTTGACCGATCCATAATACGCCATTGATCTCAAGATCTATTGTATGAAAGATTGAGATGAAAAGTAATTTTCATCATCAAATACACAACAATCGACGATTAAGCACATGAAATCGAAGTCGAGGAGGAAGAATTCAGTCAAAAATAACATATTCTAATAATAATATTAGTAGTAGAGGCCAAGAAACAGAGATTTCTCTATGCCTACCCCAGGTAGCCATCATGTGGCGTCCATTACAAGGATTAGGAGCCACGGCAACTTAGGCAAGGTCGATTAGATCCCATTCAAAAAAAAATTGTTTTTATGACTTTTCCACCGTTAAAAATATAGTCAAAGTTTGCGAAAATCAATGCGCAAAAGTTTTGGGGCATTACCTTATCTTTGACCTATCAAACAGAGGGTAAAAAAGTTAAAAAAAATATATTTTTTCTTTTTTAAAATCACATGTCTCATGACTGATCAACCCAAAACGAAATTTATTTTGTGTTGATCATGCCACGTGGCATGTAATCTGTCCATCGGGCGCACGGATAATCATGTGCATACACTCCCCAAAGCCTTAGTAATGATAATAATAGTATAAATTTAAAATATATACATAATAACTAATTAATTAATTAGAAATTTGATTTGGAGAAACATTCAAAAAATAAAGATTTTAAATTATAAGAAATATAAAAAGCATGTTGAAAAAGTTTTAATTTATTAAATAAATTACGAGTTATTCATCATTTTACAAAAAGTAGCTTTTTCAAAAAGTAAAATTTCCGTAACAATATTAGAGTGGTTACATGATATTCTTAGAACTCTCATAAAATTTCCGTAATTTCGCTAATTTTCAATAATATTTTTTTTTATATATTTAAAATTTTATTTATTTAATTTTAAGTATGTTAGTAATTTAGTATATATATATATATTTTTAATCCCCAAAATTTTTCCAAATTTTTTTCGAAAGGTATCGAACTTAATCCAAAATGTACCGAAAGGATCCCATCGAAAATGACCGAAATGAAATTTGTCATTATGGATATGAGGGAATCTTGACTTTCAAAACTTCGTCTATAAGAGATTGACATAAAAGCACTTCAACTGCTATAATTAAGGATCAAAATTCTGGATTTCATTTCGGTTTCGGTGGAGACCGAATCCGAAATTTTGGTAGAAATCTTCATCCCCATACAAAATTTTTGAAATTTAGGGATTTCGTTTCGGTTTCAGTTTCAGTGGAGACCAAAACCGAAATTTTGGTCATTTCGGCCGAAATTTTGATATTTGATAAGAATAAAAGATGTATCCAAGAGTTTTAAAATCAAATAACGTATAAGTTTTAACTGGATGTATCAAACCATAGCCGATCTCAAGATAAAATGATTGTTCCAACTTGTAAGAGCATCTCCATTAGAGAAGCTATCCCGCTCGCCAAAGCTATTTTGGTTATCCAAATGCCAAAAAACGAGCTCCAGCAGAGAAGCTATCCCACCCGTCAAAATAGATGTTTGCTATAATAATAGCTAAATTTAGTTATTACTATAGCAGTAACTAAACTTTAAAATAATATTTTTGTTAAAGGATAACCCTCTTTCTCTTTCTTATCTAGTAGTAAAATAATATATTTAAACAACAACTATATATTTAGATCTAATATATTTAAACAACACTCACGTAGCATTAATAGTGTGGATTATCAACGTTCGTGTAAAAGGCCGAAAATCTTATAAGAGGTGAGAGAAGATTATCAATACTCGATGTGGGAGTAAACTTCATCAACAAGTAATGAGCCCTACAAGGTGCTTGGATTAGAGGGTCGAAAACCTAAATATGCTGGCTCCAAATCAATCTGCATGTGTGGCCTTCCCCAGTGAGTCATGAACCACGTATGCCATGTACAAACAAAAGTTGGTAATATGCACCACAGCTGGTCCATGAGCCATGCACACATAAGAAATTGATAACTACAAATCTCCCAAGGTTTGACTAATGGGTAGCTCTAAACGCGCCTACGTGTTTTCTGAAAGCACATACATAGGGACCTTATTGATTGGGTCGAATTCGATGATGGTGATCGTGTTTCACCCTGATCTTCCATATCTCACAAATCCTTAAAAACTGCCTTTAAAATTATGTTTGAATATGATGTTTGCCATTACCCACAAGATCCATATTTTGAGAATATGTGAGATGTGTAATAAAAAACTGACCGTTTGATTAGTAAGACTTAATCCCAAGGTCCTTTGTCTGAAATATCGGAGTGACATACGGTTTTAATCGTATAATTCAATACAATTAATGATTTTGATGAGTTGTACACGTAAGCGCTATGCGTTGGCGCGGACAGAGCTACCCTTGACTAATTTGGTGGCGTAATGATATGTGCACGGAACATCAACTCTTTTAATATTTAAAATTTATCTACTTCTCGAAAGGGCACGATGCGGGGGACGGTGACACACACTCTCTCTCTCTCTCTCTCTCTCTCTTTACTTGGGAAGTTTTGAGCGGCCGACCATGGGCGAAGTCTGACTGCGCTTGGCCAATTAAATATAATTTTGAAATTTCAAATAGGGTATCATTATTTGTAACTATAAATTTTTTCTACTTTAAATTTATTGACTGAAAATGCTTTTGTCCCAATCTTTCACACTATAGATCTTGAGATCATGAGTATCTCGTTACAGGGTTAGATTTTGATTCCATGTGGTAGACATCTAAAAAAATGACCCAATTGAATCATGTTTGATTTGTTTGGCTATGATCAAGTTCAATTTTTGAGATGTGGCTGAAATTAAAATGCCGCTCATCATCTCAAGATCCATTCCATTTGGGATGAAAATTAATCTGATTCAACAATTTTCGCATATAAACCCTAATTGGGAAGAGAGAATTTGTCGTTGCAAATAACGGTGTCCACTGTCAAGGGGTCAGTTGTACAACAGTGCAACCCCTGTGACACGTAAAACCCAACACGCTAGATCAACCTAAACCAACTAGCAACCAACTCAACTGAGGCAACACTTTGTCTTTTGTCGGCAACTGATGTGTCTGTGAGCATAGAATCGTGTGAGGGTTCGCCGGAACCAACCCAAATGTGATGACTCTAGGCAGCAGAGATATGCCCTAGAGCGACCAAGCAACACCAACGCAAATGCTAGGCCGAGATATATGTACTCAAGCAGACTATTGCTAGGCGTATGTGTTGGCATAGCGGTACACTCAAGCCAGGAATTCGTACAGTAGCACGACCCGTAGTTACTGGGCTACAACCCCCATATGTAAGGGCTAAACACGCATAATAAGGGGCACCTCAAAGGTATTTGTTTGAGATACTACCCATGGCACATGACCCTATCCATGACACACGCAACTCCCATGCAACACCAACACTCCCACAACGTTCCACGTCGGCTCCAACCTTGGCTCTCGACCATCCTCAGGATGCTCACGCGCGCCCATCATCCATGCACACTGCGGCTCTCAAATGCGACCTGTGGCATCCTCTTCAAATCAAATTGTCAACATCTTCGTTGACGTCAAGGCATCTCTTCCCAAGAACATGCTCTCCCCCTCATGCTGCAGTCCCTGAACTCGAAGTCTTCACTACACGCAATCGGTGTTCGATCCAACTTGCACTTCACCCCAGGCGGAACCAGAATTTTTCAGTAGAGTGGTCATCTAATCAATTAATGTTAGAAAATTGTATAATTTTTTTTTTCTATACAAATGTTATATATGTATATAAACAAAGTTTATCATCTACGTAAAGAAAGGATAACTTTCATAGATCATTGTTAATTATAATGACAATTGTCCACGAGTTTTCATATTTTGAAAGTAATTCGTGATTTTTTCACCTTTGATACTATTAAAAATATTTTTCTCGATATACGTGATTAAACAATCGTTCATTAATTCATCTCACATTGAATTGGGCAACTTATACATGGATTTGAGGCTTATAGCTTTCTCATATAATATCTCATTTATAAGCCTCTATCACCAACATCATATAAATATTGTGCCCGGAAGTTATGGATTATAAACCGAAAACACCATATTCTTCTAACAAGTAATTTACAAAAGAAAATGAGAACTTTTTTTCATTTATAAATTTAGAATAATTATAATTTTAAAAAAAAATTAGAAAATAATAATTACTAAATGAATGAATATATCAAAAAATTCACATTTACAACTACGAAAAAATTTATAATTAGGGAATATTTATTCCAAAAAAATAAAGAAACAAAAAATAAAATATATGGATTTTAGCATTAGGGCTCCAAATTTTTTTTTAACAAATGGGACCAACTCTCCTGACCGTCATTTAAACACCAAATGGTTTGTAAACAATCTTACACCATTTATTGGCTTATGATCATGGAAATCCATACCGTCAAATTGATATATCATTAATTGAAGGGCTACGGGTCCAAAAAATAGATTTTTTGAGAGATTCGAACCATTTGATCTGTGCACTCTAATACCAATGATTATTCTTAATTTTGATGGCTGGTATTAAAATTCATTGATCAGATGGTTTACATCCATTTAGAAGCATAATCCTCTGGTAGGGACATGCACTAACAACGGATTGCGACTTGAGAAATTTAGATTGATCATAGACGTATGCCACATGCCACAATGATAAATCACACTTCAATGGTGTAAGATAAAAAAATGACTTTTAAATAGTGTAAGATCATTTAAACACCCTTTGCAAATTATAATTAGTAAATGACTAGTAATAGAGGTACTAGATAATTAGGGTTTTTGTATTAGGGTTCCAAAAAAATTTTAAAATATTACATGAGTTGAGGGAATGAGGCTTCGGATCCATTAGGTGATTATGGTTTTAACTTAGATTTTAAAAAATAAATATGAAAATAAAAAATTAGATATAATTAGAGTAACATTATGGTAATAAAGTTTTAGTATTAAGCCTTTAAATTGATTAGAGTTTTAGCATTAACCTAATGTTAAAATCGTAATCAATTTAAAACCCTAATATGGTAATACCCAATATGGTAATACCTTAATCAATTTAAACCCTAATGTGGTAATATCTAATATGGTAATACCCAATAGAGTGGCACAATATTAGACATTAACTGAATAAGGATTCAAAAAAAAAACCTAGCATATCATGAGACATCAAGTTAATAATGATCCAAAGCTAAAAAATAAAATACCTTGGACACACTGGCGTTGAAGCGGTCATGATGTAGAGAGAGACTTAGCTAGACAGATAGAATAGCTAGGAGAGAGAAAGAGAGAGAGAATCCAAGAGGAAAAAAGATTTAGTTTTAACAGAATCAAAAGAAAATAATATTTGTTATGGAAACAAACACCATAAAATTTTGTTTGGAGTTTTAAAATAAATTTGGGTGGTAAATATAATTTTGGATGGGTGGCCATTCACTAATATAAATTAGGACCCCTAAAATATAATAACAGATTTTAAGAAAGGTTGGGTGGTCAATTGACCACCCAAGTCCTAACGTGGCTCCGAACAGTACCTCATGCTAGCTAACAACATTCAAACTCATTATGTCATGCATCTCATACTTGACGCAATTCACTCTTTTGTCTTAACCAAAACTTTCCAGAGATTGCACCACAACTGATGCTCGACAACTCATGCCCACTACCACAGTCCCTCGGCAACCCATGCCTTCACCCCAAGTAGCATCTCTAAACAAACAACACTACTCTAGTTCCTCGGCTCACAAAGCTTTCACACAGAGTAGCAAAACAACAAAATAAAACCATGTTCTTCGTTGGTGTGTAAGTCTTCCCATGGCCCACGCCAACATGACCGAGGTTTAGTAACCACTTCCTCTACAATTCACAAGTCGGAGTGCCCCTACCCAAGGAATGATCGCCCCGTCATCAACTTCTTTCTCCTTTCCCTTCCCCTTATCTGCAACCAAAGCATTCAAGGCGGCCTTCTGTGGACAACCCCATACTAGATGCGGCCCATCACACAAGAAGCAACCCTTCGTCTTTGGCTTGTCATCTCTCTTCCTCTCGTGTTCATTTCTCTCTTAACCATTCCGCTCATTCCCTTTCTCATTCGGTTGCTTCACATGTTTCTCAACATTCTCTTTGGGTGCTTGTTCCCTCTTCTCTTTCTCTTGCCAGTACTCGGTTAATCGCTCAGCAGCAACCAATGTCTCATCCAACTTGTTAAGGCCCGTACGACTCAACTCATTCTGCGCCCATGGCGCCAATCCATGAATGAAGTAGATGACCCTATCTTTCTCACTCATATTATAAATATCCAGCATCAAACTCATGAAGGTCTTGATGTAGTCATGCAACGACCCAGTGTGTTTCAATGTCGACAATGCCTATCGTGTTGTCTAATCAACATTAGTAGGTAGAGATTGAACCCGCAGCTGCCTTTTCAAATCGGCCCATGACTCGACCGCCCCACTTCCCATGAGTACTTCAGAAACTCGATGTCTCCATTACAGCTTGGCATTCCCAATCAGGTATCTTGATGAAATCCTCAGTTTGGTCTTTCCATCAATGTCTTCCAGAGATTCGAGGTATTCCTCCACTCCCAAATAAAGTTCTCGAGCTCTTTCGCCTCACGGGAGCCCTTGAATGTTTCTGGCTTGGGAAACTTGAACTGGGGTGTCAAACATCCCCATCGGCATCGTGAGGAATGGCCTCTTTAAAACGCTCATGTCCTCACGCATCTCTTCCAACGTGATCCTGACATCTCACACTTCTGTAGACAAGTGTTGCACGCTCTCAGCCAACGCGGGATAGTTCATCTCATGCCTATTCAGTCGATCACCGTGTCACGTCACCAACATCATCAATATTTCTATTTGTTCAACCTAAGCTTCCAAGATGGCCATATGTTCCCTCGTGTGCCGCCTAGTCTCCTCTGCATTCGAACTCATGTCAGCCATCTCGATGTCTCTGATACCAACTGTCACAAGATCACTCGCGCAACAGTGCGACCCGTGCGACACCTAACACCTGACGCTCTAGATCAGCCTAAACAATTCGTAGCCAACACAACCGAGGCAACACTGCATTTTTTGTAAGCAACGGATGTGGTTGTGCACAGAGAATCGTGTGGGATAGGCCTCCTTTTGGAGTTGACCCGCACTGCGAGGTTGGCCTGAACCAACTCAAACACGATGGCTCTAGGCCGCACAAATATGCCCTAGAGCGACTAAGCAATGCCAAGGCGGATGCTAGGCCCGGATGCACGTACTCAAGCAGAGTAGTACGAGGTGTACGTGTTGGTATGGAGGTACACTCAGGCTAGGAATCCGTGCAGTAGCACGGGTCGTAGCTACTTAGTTACAATCGCCATATGTAAGGGTTATACACTACTTTCGACAGAATAAGGGAGGACTTCAAAGGTATTGGTTTGACACACTATCCATAACACACGACCTTGTCCGTGGCACCCGTAACTCCCACAACGTCCCATGTCGGCTCCAACCTTGGCCCTCAACTATCCTCAGATTCCCATGCACTCCCATCATCCATGCACACCACGGCTCTCAAATGAGACCCATCACACCGTGCCCTTTCAAATTCCTGCCCCTATTGAAAGGCACCATATGTGCGGGAATTTGTCTACAAGTCATTGCATACAATGAGCTTAGCCTTGTCAGTTGTCCAATGACTAGTGAGTGGACTTTGAAACACACATAACATTAGAGAGGAGTCGCGGATGCATGCCCCTGCGAAGTTAAAAATAATAGTAATAAATAATAAATAAATTCCTACATATAAAGTAAACAAAGAAAGGACTTTTAGAAAAAAACGATTTGGAATCATAGTGACAAATTTCGGTTTCGGTAATTTTTTGGTAGGGGTCCTTTCAGTACATTTCGAATTAATTTCGATACCTTTTAGAAAATATTCGGGAAAGTTTCGGGGATTAAAAATATATAAAAAATATTTTTAATATTTTTTAAAAAAATTACTAGAATATATACTATATTACTAAAATATTTATAAAAAATTAAAAAATAAAATAAAAACAAATAAAAAAAATTAAAATAAAAAAAATACAGAAAATTCTAAAAATTTCATCGAAAAAATGCCAAAATTTTCGTTTTTCCCCCTTTTCGGAAAATTTCACTAAATTTCTGCGAAATTTGTCACTATGTTTGGAATGAGAAGTTTTATAATTTTAAGTCAGTTCAAAAAGTTATGAGAAAAAAAAGGATTTTCATGATTTTTTAGGTTCTTTGGAATTTTTACTAAGAAAATCAATAATTAAAGTTCTTAGGATTTTTATGTAAGAAAATCAGGAATCAAGACTTTCATGATTTTCTAGATTCTTAGGTTTCAAAGAGATAATCAAGAACGTAGATTTTCACAAAAAAAAATTTTAAGGTTTTAAAGGGTATTTTGATAATTTCATAAATATGGGATGTCACATGTGGAACACAATTTCTCTTTTTCCTTTATTCTTTTTTCTTTTTTGATAATCTCATACGGCGTAGTCAATCTAGATGTGGCTTATATATTGCAGAGGGTATGAGAGTTGAGGAATAGCACTTGAGGAATAAATCTCACACAACTAAGCATTCACATTGAGTGACTCATAGAGAATAAATCCCACACAACAACACTCACGAGAGGAAGCAAACGTAGACCTCATGCCCCACATGGAGGGAGGATACCAATTGAGTTAACACCCAATTGGTAAATTTATGAAAATGCAAAGAATGTAAAAAATCATGAATTTTATGATTATAATGTTCTATAACTTTTTCTTGATGTTCATGTTTTTCTAAATAACTCGAGAAGGAATTGGAGTGTGACAGATGCATATCCTGATGGATCTATCGATCCGACCATCCAAATATATGTCCTAGGATCTAGCCGCATGATCAATCAAAATAATAAATCAATAATTCATAAATTAAAATATATGTACGCACCTTAAGTGTGAGCCATGAAAGGTGGGTTGCCGATCTTTAACGATCTCCTCGCTCTCAATACCTCCGAGCACAATGAGGATGTTTTTGCTAATAAGAAAGGTTGAAGTGTGTTGAGCAATCGTTGGGAGCAAGCACCCCTTATATTTATAGCCAATGAGTCATTTCCCATTAAGAACTTAAATTACTAATTATATTGTGATTGAAAATCACAATCATACTCTAACTAAAATACTTAATTATTAGTTGTTTATTCTTTTCAAATTCACTGAATTAGCAACTATTACATCTCAAGATTGATCTTACACTATTCACCGATCAACGGATTGACCATAGTGACGACCACCAAAATAGAAATTCTAACAGTCTCCTACTTGACCAAACTATGTCAATAAACTCCGATTATCAAATGTTAGCTAACTTTCTTTGAATAACAAATTCAAATCAATCTCAATCAAAGTCTTTATAATCAATCCGATCTAGTAAGAATATTAACATATAATCAATATAGTCAATGCATCATGTCATCGATACATGACTGTTCATTAGTTACCGTATTAGAACTCATCACCGACATGGATTCTAACTAGTATGATTTCACATAGATTGCAAGTTTACAAACTGAATAGTGATCACATGTAAACTCAATCTATTATTGGTCATACTTTATTGTCATCTATTGGCACCATATATTTCAAAATTTTATTTGCATAAAAATGAAAAAAAAAAAAATAATCCTTATTTTCGAATCAATTAAATAAATATATTCACTCTTATACATCCACTCTCAAAAGTCATTAAAATTATCCTTTAATCACATGTGCGCAATATGCTTATAAAAGAGTTTGAGAGGTAAGTCTTTAGTGAGAGTGTCAGCCAACTTGAGTGTCATATTGATCTTTTCAAAAGATACAATTTGATTCTGAACTTTCTTTCTTACAATAAGATATTTGATAGCAATATATTTAGAACCTCTACTAATCTTATTGTTATTAGAGATAGCTGTCACAATAGAATTATCACATAAGATTCTCAGTGGCCTTAAAATACTATCAATAATTCGAAGCTCTGAGATAAAATTCATTAACCATATCGCCTCACATGTTACCTCAAAACATGTAACTAACTCTTCTAGCATAGTAGACGAAGTAATCAGTGTTTGTTTCACGCTCTTCCAAGATATAGGTTCACCTGCAAACATAAATATATAACCCGATATGGACCTACGGGTGTCTTGACACCCAGCATAGTCGACATCTGAATAACCAATAACTTTAAGGTTATTCGACCTTTTGTACGTCAACATATGTCCTTTTGTCCCTTATAAATAGCGAAAAACCTTCTTGACTGCTTTCCAATGGTTCAAATTAGGATTATATTGATACTTACCAAACATGCCAACTATATACGCTATGTTTGGACGAGTACAAACTTGTGCATGCATGAGACTCCTAACTGCCGATGCATATGAAATTGTCTTCATATACTTTATCTCCAAATCGATCCTGAGACTTTGAAGTAAATTAAATTTATTACCCTTGATTATAGGGGCAAAAGTAGAGGAACAATTATGCATGAAAAACATTTTGAGAACTTTATCAATATAAGCTCTTTAAGACAATACCAAGATGTCACGGGCTCTATCTCGATGAATCTCAATTCTTATCACGTAGGAAACTTCACAAAGATTTTTCATATCAAAACTTTTTTATAAAAAAGTATTTGTCTCATTTAACATGCTCAAGCTACTATTCGCAAGCAATATATTATCAACATACAAAATAAGGATAATAAATTTGCTCCCACTGATTTTAAGATATATGCATTGATCCACAATATTTTCTTTAAAATCAAAGTTTGAGATGACTTTATGAAATTTTAAATACCATTATCGAAATGTCTGCTTTAAATCATATATAGACCTTTTAAGTCTACAAACTAAATGGTTCTTCCCCTCAACCTGAAAACTTTCAGGTTGTGTCATAAAGGAATCTTCATGTAAGTCACCATTCAGAAAAGTAGTTTTGATATTCAGTTGATGTAATTCTAAGTTAAAATAAGCTACCAATGACATGACTATCCTAAAATATTCCTTTATAAAGAAAAAAAAATGTCTCTTTATAGTCTATTCCCTCTTTTTGAGTGAACCATTTAGCGACTAATCTGACCTTGTATCTTTCTGCTTTACCTTTGAAATCTTTATTGATTTTATAAACTCATTTACAGCCTACAAGTTTCACTTCTTCAGGTAACTCGCAAAGATCTCAGACCGAGTTATGTTTCATTGATTCCAACTCATCCTTCATAGCTTCGAGCTATTGAGTTGATTTGTCGCTCGTCATAACTTGGTTAAAGGAAACAAGATCTGTTTCATTTCCAAAATCATACTCACTTTCATTGAGGTAAATGATATAGTAATCATAAATGACTAATTTCTTTGTTCTCTCCTATCTACGCAATAGTTGATCATTGGCAGTTACCACAGGAGCCAAAGTCTCCTCAATGTGAAGTGTTGCAATAGGTATAGTCTTAGGTGCATCACCACTATCTTGAATGACTGGTATCGGTGCCTCCTTTTCTTGGATAAAAGGGATAAGAATTATAGCTTGATTCTCCTCAACACTCCCACTATTCTCACAGTCTTCAAAGAATTTTGCATATCTAGTCTCAACAATCCAAGTACTATGAGTGGGGCAATAAAATTTATAACATTTCGACCTATCAGGATAACCAATGAAATGACAACTTATAATTTTAAGATCCAGTTTTCCTAATTGTAGATTATCCATGGCTACTAATGTGAATTTCTATATCAATAGTATCAATAAAGTCTTTTTTCATCAAAAAAAGTGAAGTGTTGGTATTAGTGTTGAAGTTTAGTCTCACATAAGGTATTCATAGCCTTGTCTCTACTCTTATAAAATTTCAGGCCCCTACACTCATAGTCAATTGGTTTCGAGATGGATATACACATTTATCATGGTATCAAAGGAGGCTTTTCTTCACCCAATTTGATTGTTCACGTGATTTGGCTCCGTCCGACCAAACATGAGTCCAGGCAGATAAGGTATTCGTAGCCTTATCACTCCTATTATTAGATTTTGGGCCCCTCCAATCATAGTCATTTGGTTTTGGCGATAGAATCCTAAATTTATCACTTTGCTGGTCAATGTGGACCAAGGACTCTGAACGAGTCTATTTCCCCCCAAACCTTAGTTGCCCAAATATGTTTTTTTAGTGCGAAATGAGGTGAAAGGTGAAAAGTAAAGGCTTATCTTCACTAGTCCCCATTCGTTATGGACAAGATGAATTTTTGCAAAATACATTGGAACTAGTGACCATGGATTGAAATCTCCCCTGAGACGAGGCTTCTCGCGCCTCTCAGGCTTCGGCGGTACAAGATGCAAGTGTGATTCATAGGGGCCTCAAATCACACCATATCTCGTCGAGATATGTGAGATCTCGGACATCTCGTCTGAGTTGGCCTAGATAAACCATATTTCAGCTAGATATAGTGTAATTTGAGTTGCTTTGAAAATAGGGTCCCTGTATTTACAGTTCAAGATTCTTCCTTCTCAATCTAGGTTTTTATATCGTTAAACAATTGACTTCTTTGAATCAAATGGTAGAGATAACTTTTTTACCCCAATCTTCGACAGGACAAATTATGAGATCATGGGCCTATGATCAAACGGTCAGATTTTGATTTCACATGGCACACATCGAAAAAATGAATATCATCATGAGCATATATCAAGCATGGTTCTCATATCACTTTTCAAGAGTTGTGGCATGTGAAATCCAAATCTGACCATGTGATGATAGAACCATGATCTCAAGATCTATAGTGTCCAGGATTAGAAAAAAAAAATATTATCCATCATTCAATTCAAAGCAGTCAGAGGTCTAAGCATGTAAACCGACGCTTAGGAAGAATCTTAAGTAGTAAATGAAGGTACCCTAAAAGAAAGTACTCACTACCCTGATTCTTAGGATTCTTCAACCGATTTTTATGTTTATATATGTTTAAAATAATTTTATTATATTTATATATGTTAATTTAACTTAAATATAATTATTATAAATATTTTATCAATTTAAAATTTGATTAAATATAAATAAATCATTTTATTTTTATCTTAGAATATCACACCATCTCACCGAGACATCTCCCCGAGACGCAAGATGTCTCGGACTCTCGGTCTCAGAGGTGTGTGAGACAACTCGGATATTCGAGGTTTCAAGCCATGCTGGTGACATGGACTTGGTGCATTATATAAATCGTTCTTGGGCTTTGGAAAGGGAAAAAGAGAATAAGGGGTGCTACCTCTCAAGTCTATATGATGTACCATTGGAAAAAGTAGCAAAATAAGGTTCTAGAAGCATCCATGGCTCCATGAAGGGAACCCTTCTTACTCAAAATAGTGAGTCATTTTGTAGGCGCATAGAGGAGCCCATCTTACTCGATTTGGAACATTGATCCAAGCGCCAATAGAGGAAAAACTGAATGACCCATTTTGTAGGCTTCTATCCCTTTCACAAGGGAAGAGGATACCAAATGAGCTATCACTCAACCAATGAAAGATTACATTTTTATCGTTAGAAGATTTGCTTCTGAACCGACCTGTTAAGATCCAGGATGTTGAATCACCAAAATCAAACAGCAAGCGTAGCTCGCTGATAGGCCATGATCATGGATCGATTCCCATCTTCAACGTCCTTCTCTTCCACAATGGAGGGGCATAGTCTTGAACAGGGTTACCCAATTCGCTCGCTGGGTCACCCCATCAAACCGTTTCGCAGTTTGGCTCTCTCCGGATCGTTGTTGGTGAGCGGACCAGATGTTGCACTTAAAAAGAAAGGCAACTGCCGCTAAGGAGCCTCCAACGTCGTCCAACCATCCAATGTTTCATTTGTTGTTAAGTTGTTGCATATAATTATATATTATAAGTTTGAAAATTTATATGACCCATCGAAAAAAAATAATAATAATAAATTTATATGTAAATTAAAAACTCGTCCTACCCCAAGCGAATCGAATCGGGGTCGTTGGGTAGTGGCTAACCACAAACCCGAATCCGAACCATGGGAGCAGAATTTGAGTCCTAGGCTAGCACCCCTATAAATAGGCTTGCTATTTTCTATTAACTGACCGAATTAGCAAAGTCTATATGGCTAGATTTTCTATTAACTGGCCTTAGTGACCAGCCCTGGAAATATCTAACACAAATATCCTTGACAAGTGAGCTCTTGTGGGCAGCACAAAGATAATTGAACCATGAGTCTGCAAATGGAGCCACCCTAATGAAGGATTTAAACTCAATATAGATGGTTCGCTTGCCAATGATCAGGGAGATTCATAACCTCGTTTGAGAATACCCATGCGCTTCATAAGCATTTCTGGAACATATCCTTCGGTATCCCTACTCGTGCCCACCTATTTACTGAAAGCACCACCCACTTAATAATGTCTAGCGCTTCTTTAAGTGTGTGCTTTCAGCAATGAGGTGGGGCACCAACAAAGGTACCCCATATCCTTTCATCATTCATTGAAAGAATGTAATAGAAGTGATGACTACTTAGATGGGAGGCATTACTTGCGCACGAAAAGTTGGCCCTTGCAAATAGTTTTAACGAAAGACTTCATATTTTAAGGACTTGTGCCATGTGAAAATGCCATCTAAACTGTCTCATTTGAAGGCCATAATCTAGAGATCATCGGTGCAAAAGGTTGGCACGAAACACAATCTTTATCATATGATTAGATGCAATCAGGCCATTATCCGATTAAACAGTTGATCACATTTAAATCGTATGATATACATCATGTTTTGTTTCATTCTTTTGCACTAGAGATTTTTAGATCATGGCTACAAATCAGACGGCTTAGTTGGTGCTTTCACATGGCATATGTTCCCAAAATACTAAGTCTTTCTTCTAAACCATGTGCAAGGGTTAACTTCTTGTGTGCGAAAGATTGGCATGAAACACAATCTCTATCATGTGATTCATGCAATATAATTCTTGAATTAGATGATGGGGTTTGACTGTGCTGAATAATATGATCGAGATCGTGTTTCATGCCAATCTTTTCCACCATGGATCTTTACATCATGGCTTTCATATCAAACGGCATAAATGGTGTTGCCACGTGGAATAGGTCCCAAAAATATCAAGCCTTTCTTGTAAATAAGGTGCAACAACACAATTTTCAGGTGCAAGTAGTCACTCCCATACAAATAAAATAAAATAAAAAGATTGCAGCCAAATATTCAATATAAATAAAAAGGATCAACTCATACACCATTTATTGTCTGCCTCATGTATTTAGGTAGAAATCATCCATAACAGTTCTCACTACCAAGGGAATCCTCACTGCATGGACACCATCCACCCATGACAGCCTTCCAAAAGAGTATCTTCCTTGCACGCTCAGAAGCGTACTGAAATAGACCTTGAATTCTAACTTCTTGACCGTCGAATTGAACAATAAGATCATCGGATCGACGCTCACGATCACCCCAGGAGGCGCTTCGACCCAAGCAGTGTATACAGAATTAACATGACCGACATTTGTAACTGTTCTCGTTACGGTGAGATCCTTCTTCAACTCTGGAATGGAGATTGAAGGGAGGTTGAGATCTGCTTGTGACCAAGATGATTTACGACAAGCAGTGGTATCGTTTGTCATTAAGCTGATAGCCGAGTTATTGTAGCCCATTGAACAAAGGAAGCGTATGTGATCGGAGATTTCCATGTCAAAAATGAGACCAGGATATGCCGCTTTGTTAGGATTTACATGACCGCCTCCGTAGTCAAATGAGTCAGCTTGCTTATGCGGACCTCCCTCGGCAACTATATGCTGAAAATATTTATCGTGGACGGAGGCTGAAAGAGAGGTTTAAAGATTGGAATCCATTTTCAGTCGATCAAAGGTGATAACGATATCGCATGAAAGTATAGTGACAAATTGAGACTTCACAGATAAGTTGGCAATAAAAAAATTCGGAAAAAAAATCAGGAAAATTTTGGTAAACTTCAAAAAAAAGAGGTAAAACTCGGCAAAGTCAAGGAAAAAATTGTGCATTAATTGTGATCTTCGTGATTTATTCAAAAAAACGCGACAATTATATAAAGAATGATATATTTGTATTTTTGGTTTGATGAATAAATCATAATTAAAACATAGCTTTTTCATAAAGTTGCTGACTATGGCCACTATGCATGAATATTACCTGTTGTGACGAGTGCAGATTTTATTGCGGCAGGGCTCCAGTCAGGATGGATAGATTTGAGAAGAGCCGCAATACCAGATACATGTGGACACGACATTGAGGTTCCCGATTCGATCTTGAAATTAAGTGGACTTTTGTGGTCAATCATATATGACGAAGCAGGAGACCATGACGCTAAGATGTTCACACCAGGAGCTGAAATATCAGGCTGCACAACATTCATGTACGTTAGATGAAATAAGGGATAATGGCTCCTGACCGAAAATTTAAACACGAAAATGGCGTTTTAACGGTCTCCCACAATTAAATTACAACTTCTGAATTAAATTATTGAAGTGCCAATCTGTCATTGGAACATGTCTTAGCCAAAGAATCTTGGCTATAAGTAGATGTGAATCATCTGATTGGTGAACTTTGATATCAGCCATTAAACTAAGGACAATAGTTCGCATTAGAGTGCACAGATGGGATGGTTCAAATCTCCCAATAAGTGTGATTTTTTAACCCATTAACCTTCAATGCATGATCTATCATTTGACGGTATGGATTATCCACCTCTTAGATCATTAATGTTGTAAGATCATTTAAACACCATTTTGGTGTTTAAATGACGTCAGGAGCATCATGTCCATGAAATAATCATGTTACAGGAATAGGAAGAAGATGGGATTAATGCAGTAGATGACGATATAAACATCGATACCACAATCACGCAATCATCCGACAAGGGCGATAACACTAGTTATTTAAACCAAACACAAACAGGTTTCTCAAACAAAATCCAGAAAAAAAATGATCGGTACCTTCAGCACTGAGGGAGACAGAGAACTGGGTCCTCGAGAAGAAAAGAAAGCCACTTCCGGAGAAATCAATGTCCCCAAAACCGTTTTTGTAAGGCTAAACTTAACAACTGGTTTTCTGTCACATAAGCAGTTCATTAGTATAATCTAAATGATTGGGATCAAATGCCTGAAATTAAGCTATTTTATGATCACAAACGGGCAGGAGTGGGAATTCGAAGACACAGTAAGTAGAGGCTTCCTGCTAGTAGGGTTTATCCACAGAACACATCCGTCCACAGAGACATGTTGTTAAGGTATAAGTGTAAGATTAGTACTTAAAAAGACATCATTATTGTATACTTAATGGAAGTAGTAGTTGCTTTTGACTTTCCAATATCAAGTGTAAACGGATACAGGAAACATGAGCGACGACCCGGACCCACATCCCAACGATATTGTCCGGTTCTGGGCTTAGGTCCCCGCCCCGGCTTTGTTCCTAGCATAGGCATTATGTATCGCCGTCCCTACCCAAAATGCGTCGTTACATGTAAGGGCCAGGTCGCACCTCATAGCCCAGGCTCAGGATAAGTCGCTATGCGATGTGAGACTGTCACAATCCCCCCATCTTATAGAAGAACCGTTCTTGGCTCTAATACCATTCTGTGATGACCCCAACTCACATACCCTGAGCCTGGGCTATGAGGTGCGACCGGCCCTTACATGTAACGGCGCATTCTGGGTAGGGACAGCGATACATAACGCGTATGCCAGGAACAAAATCGGAGCGGGGGCCTAATCCCAAAACTGGACAATGTCGTTGGCATGTGGGTCCGTCGTCACAACATGTCTAATAGAAGCAAGATGTTGTACAGGTATACAGTTGCTGATATACACAAATCTTAGACCATCGAATACCCTTCGAAATGCTTAACTAGTAGAGTACAGTTGTACTCCATGACTCAAGCAAAATTTAAGTACAGTTTTACTCCTTCGATCAACTATTTCAAATGGTCAACGAAGGTGTTAGATTTGTGTATTGCAGGTTATGTACACATACGTGTTCAGCATCTTGCTTCTATCTAATGTAACGCAGGAAAATTTTATGAGGGGATGAAGTGAGTCTCACATACATACATGATTTTAAGAAGTACCTGGTCTGTCCAATGTAGGCCAGCACAGATGTTCCTGCTTCATAGTCCACTTGGACACATGGGATACCTATGGGAGAAGCAATATCCTTCGTTGGAATCTGAGCAAAGATGAGCCCAACACCTTTGATTTTCACTATATCTCTCACAACGGAAGCAGCTGATCTCTGGAACCGAGACTGAAAACAGAGAACCACCTTTCCCCTCGCTAAAGTAGCATTTAGAGATGCAGCTTCGCAACCTCTGCAACACACTCTCAAATTGAAATAAACCAACAGAGTAGGAGGTAAACCCCAAGTTGGCATATGGTAACCGATCCCTTCAGAAAAGATTGAGAATGGGCCACTGATTTGGGAGATGCGGGACCATTTTTCAGAAAGTGTGCCATGTGATGCAAAAGATACGATACAAAGGTCTGGTTGGTTGAAGATTACATCGAAAAAACATCTCCCTTCAAAACGATCGGCTACCATGTCAATATCCAAAATCAGATCCAGCCGTTCATTTTAAAGGCGTTTGACACGATGGAGATGTTTTTTCAATGCAGTCTTCAACAGCATAGTATCTTTAGATCACGATCTTGCAGCACACACTGAAAAAAAATGATCCATTCTCAATCTTGCTCGGTCACCATATATCCAATCAAACCACACGCACGTAATTTTTTACCTTGCCCTATCCTCGTCTGCGCCATTGGAGGCAATATCTTCTGCATACACTATTCGGTAAAACTTGCCGACTTGCTTCCCTATATAGAAAGATTGACCCTGCACGAGAAAGACACCTGGATATTTTCACTACAATGTTTCCTATCTTATTTTGAATTACAGCATTTGAATAATCACTAAACATGAATATATAAATACCACAAAAGTTCGGTTGTTCCCAAGGGTGATTGCTGTCGGAAAAGCCCGATCAATTGTGCTTGCTGCGACAGTTATAACCCAAGGAGCAGTATTTATAACAGTCTGGGGATAAGGACCAGAATTTCCTGCAGAACAAACTACAACGATTCCTTTAGCTACTGCATGGAAGGACCCAATTGCCAAAACATCGTCAACGTAAGCTTCAAGTGGAGGTGCTGAGCCCAGAGACAACGAAATCACATCCACCTGATCAGAAATGGCATCATCAAAAGCAGCAAGGAGGTCCGCTGAGCTGCATCCACCAGTGGCCCAACATACTTTGTAGACTGCTAATCGAGCACCAGTAGCACCTCCTCTTGCCAACCCTCGGGCAAGTCCCATAAAGCTTGCATCTTCTACTAACGCACCAGCGGCAGTAGATGAAGTATGAGTACCATGGCCCCCTGCATCCCGGGGTGATAAAAACTCAACACCATCACTTGTATCGAGATCTCCAAATTCAGCATTGTATCCTTTGATGTACCAACGAGCGCCAATTATTTTCCTGCAGAAAGACTTTTCTATGAACACTCATTTATCATCTTGATCTAAATCGATTATTGGAAACAAAATTTCCTTTTGAGGGACAATGTTGTAACTATCCTGTCAGAAAACACTAGTATTGAAGATAACATTCCTGAAGGTCTAATGATCATGCATCGTGATTATATAAATGTCAATGCATTTGACAGTATTATTTATATATTTGGGATCACAAGGATAGTTAAGTGTTTCGAGTTTCTACCATTTGGAATTCGGACTGATTAGTCCGTGTATTGTTGAGAGTATTTTTGCTTATACATCATTATTTTTTTTTATTTTTTTTTATCGGTAAAAAGATTATATTGAAAAGCCAGCAAGATGCTGGAAGAAACAATATGCATCATTATTATATCGGTGTATATATGCATAGGTCATGCATACATGGTGTATATATGCACTACTCACAAAAATTTTACAAGTACACAGAGTGTTGGAAATTGTGTTTGAAAATGGCCTGATCAATCAAAATGCTGTCTATTAAATTCATGTAAAACCAAATGACGTGGATTTACATAGATTAAAATGCTGCACAAAATTAAGTGGTTAAATGAACCATATGGTTAGAAATTTGAGAGTTCCAATTAGAGGCATGAGAAATCTTGCAATCATACCCCACCACATTGAGAATGTGACCAGTAAAGGGTTACCAGCAAATTTGGTTCCAAAATACAATGAACTAAAACTTCCATTACATATGTGATCAAATTGTTGATTGGAGTCATGCCCTTGAATCCTCACTATAAGATACAACAATGCTCAATTATATGAAATTAATATCTAAAAGAAGTCAAATTCAAGAAAAAGATGAGATCTTATTGTATTTTAATGTCCTTTTTCTAATAATCAATCAATACATATTTATAATCAATTTGGAAAGATTTCATCATCGTCTATAAGATACAACAATGCTCAATTATATAAAATTAATATCTAAAAGATATTAAATTCAAGAAATAGATGAGATCTCATTGTATAAAATTAATATCTAAAAGATATTAAAGATTTCATCATCGTCTATAAGATACAACAACGCTCAATTATATAAAATTAATATCTAAAAGATATCAAATTCAAGAAAAAGATGAGATCTCATTGTATTTTAATGTCCCTTTTCTAACTATCAATCAATACATATTTATAATCAATTTGGAAAAATTTCATCATCGTCATCATCATCACAGCCTTATCCCATCTATTTGAGGTCGGTTTTGCAAGTCCTATTTCTCCACTCGTTTCTGATCAGGATTAAGCTCTTTTAACTTTGCAATCCTCTATATCCCTTCTCATGGATTCCCTCCAGGTCTTCACTGGTCCTCCTCTTCTCATACTTGTGCTTGTAGCTTCTCAACCTCCTGCACAGGGTGCTTCGTGCCTCCGATGAACATGTCAAAACCACCTCAAGCAACAGTTGTAATTTTTTCCTTCGTAGGTGTCACTCAAACTTTCTCTTATGTACTCATTCTAAATTTTATCTTTTCTTGTTACTCCACACATCCATCTCAAAATACAAATCTCGGCCACTGTATTCTATCTTCACATCAATTTGAAAAGATTTGAAAACTAAAGATTCAATACAAGAAAAGGTATATAGATCATACTAGATTTCAGTAGCTTTTTCTTATTTCAATCTTCATGCAAAATTAAGGGGCCAAAGTATTCATTAAATCGACCCTCAAAGAAGTAATTCTAATAAATAGTGGCTGTTCAAGTCAAACACTAACCATTAGGTTACAACCTTCCAAAAATCCACAACAATGGTGATAAAAATGTTCAAAAACACAAATCTCGTGATCGGGCACTACTAAAACTGATGTTGAGGTACTTAAAGTATGCCAATAGTAGTGATGTGGGTGTAACCAATGTGCTGACCAGTAAAAAAAATTGACAGTAACCTCTAAGGTTGCATGTATGTAATTGTTAATGGTATACATGTCAAAATCCCACAAAATTAAAAGGATTTTATTTTAAGAACTTGCTTGTATATTAAACAAACTCTTCACAATACATGGACATCAATATTATTGGCATACATGTCAATATTATTGATGTAAATGTCAATTAACCCCATGCAAACAGAAGGAGTACATCGATTGGCAATTTGCATAGGTAGGTTAAGAGATTTTACATGTTTGTATTTACCAAACAGCGGAAAATTGATTTTTCATGTAACTTCCAATTTACAGTTAATTTGCCAAACAACATCCCAAAAGTTTGCACAAGGCTGAAAATGCATTTTTGCCCTTCACATGAAAATGCTCATTTCCCCCAACAAATGCATTTTTCTGCGTAAAATTCTCAAACGTCTTTAGTTGGGAGGGAAAACAATAGAGTACTAGGAAAAAGAACTTAAAAAGGGATGTTATCCTCATGTATGGATGAAAGCATACAATTATTAATCAAGAAGCAGGAAGTTAAAATAGCATCACCCAAAAACATCTTGAAACCTTCATATTCAACAAAGTGCACATGCTACTTCCAACAGATGTCTGTTTTCCTTTCACACAGTCTAATGCATAATCCCATCTTGTTGAGTATGAATACACAAAGTCATCCATAATGCCATTTTATTCGAGATAAGAATGGAAAACATTAGACATGAGCTTTTTCTCATAATTAGATCTCAAGGTACCTAAATTTCAATTAAATTGAGTTAAAGTCGCAACAAATAAAGTTCAGCTCTATCCTTCATGAGGTATAACTTTATCATCCTATAGAAATCATCAACAAAGGTAACAATTTATCTGTAACATAACAAAGTTGGAACTCGAGATGGCCCTCAAACATCATAATGAAATAACAAAAAGGGAACTATACTTTGTTTATCCATACGAGGTGGAAACGAAAGCATATATGGTACTTGCTAAGCTGGGAAACTACACAATCTAAAGAAGACAAGGAAGACAAAGATGGAACTAAGTATTTTAGGTTTGTGAGAGAACAGCACGAACAAGTTAGAAAACCAAGAGGCTAGAGGGCTATCTCCCCACCATCAGTCAATCCACTTCTTGATGAGACTGCCATTGCTGTTGTATACGAACGCACCTGCTAAAGTGGGATAAAATGGAAATCACCCCTTTCCACCACCCCAAAACTCTTTGAAGGCCCCACATACCTTATATTTACTAGAGACCGCCTTTGCCCAAAGCGCATTTTGATCGCCATCTAATCTCCATAACCATTTGCCAATGAGCGCCAAAGTCATATCCAAGGATCAAAATTTCAGCCGAAATGACCGAAATTTCGGTCCAAATTATCGGTTTCGGTCCTCACCGAAACGATAATTTTGACCGAAATTTCAGTCATATTTTGTATGGGAGTCAAATTATCGGCAGAAATTTCAGCCAAATTATTGGTTGTCAGCCGAAATTTCGGTCCAAATTTTCGGTTTCGATCATGCCCGAAACCGAAATTTTCCCCGATATTTTGATCCTTGGTCATATCCCCTACTCTTCTAATGCCTAAAGCCCTTTCCATTTTGGGAAGGTTTGATTAGCTGAAATTTTTCTTTAATCATCACCAAAACACAAGAATTGCTTCATCATACTTTTGATTTTTCCAATAACTCCAATCAGGCATTTGAATAAAGAGAGGAAGTAGACCGTACATTAGATAGCACATTCTTTTGTCAAAGTAATCCTACCACCAAAGGAGAGTTTATTTTTCCAAACTACCAACTTATTTTCCATTCTTTGATCACTAGGTCCCAAAGCAAGATTCTGGACCTGCCTATACATAAAGGAAGGCCCAAATAAGATGTCAGGAGATTACTAGCCTTGCACACCAAAAGTAAGCAGCATACTCCTCAATGACAGTTTCCTCCAATCTAACTCCCATTATAATAGTTTTGCTCAGGTTTATCTTCCGGACAAAACTTCATAGCATCTAATGATCCATTTGAGACTAAGGTTCTCTTTGCCGTAGCAAAAGAGACTTGTATCATCGGCGAACTAGATATGCGTAATGGGGTTGAGCTGATTTGAAATGCGACCTCGATGTCCCCAAGGCTAGTCCCTCTCTCAATGGAGAGGAGCTTTGGCAATCCACGTGTCATCCCAAGGTTGAGATATGAGAGTGTAGTGACCCTAACTTTTGATGTTGACTTTTTGACTTCCTAGAAACGAAAAGTAGAAGTTTATTAATGATGGCCTTGACCATTCAACTAGTTTAACTCAAGTCAAACTATTTACCCATCTGGTTGATAAACACACAATTACTCATATTTGCATATATTTAAAGTATATAACATATATTGTACATATGTGGGTTTGCGGATCCATGTGTAACCCGAGCCCTAAGCTCAATGACAATCCATGCCTAACACCTTTTGGGGTTGTAAAAAATAAACAAATAAATAATAAAATAAAATAAATAAAATATCATTTTATATAGATATTAAATAGGGTGGTTTGTCCATTGTAAAGAGTGAAGTAAGAGTGTAGTGTCAGATTCACTAACACCCAATTTCAGTATTTGTAAGAGTCAAGAGAGAAAATTCTCTCTAAGAAAAAGAAATGAACTTCATATTTAGGTGCCAAAGTAGCATGAATAAGTTATCAACTTCGGTAAGTTCTAAATTAATGGAACACTAAGAATTTCCAATACCATTAAAATAGAAACTCCCAATAATTGGAATTTTCAATTCCATTAACGTAGAAATTCCCAATTAATTGAAGAGTAAAGTTGCACTCTTTAATCTCCATTCCTCTATATATACATGGGTTCTAACAAGCCCCATTCACAAGAGCCCTTCCCTCTCTCTCTCTCTCTCTCTCTCTCTCTCTCTCTCTCTCTCTCTCTCTCTCTCTCTCTCTCTCTCTCTCTCTCTCTCTCTCTCTCTCTCTCTCTCTCTCTCTCTTAAGACCGACACCACCTTTTCTTTTCTTTTTGATCGGTAAAAAACTCAATTCCATTGCAAAACAACACCAGCGAGAAGTTGGGAAAGGTTACAAAAGGAAAAAACGAAAAAAACAGCAAGAACAAAGGCTCGAGAAACTAAACAGGCAAGCCACCGGAGGCGGAACAGGCCCCCTCCCCTTGTGGCCCCAAAGGAACTATGCGATAACGCCTTCAGAGCCTGTGTTCCCTCCCAATTCGCAAGGAACCCACAGAAACATGAGGTCTCTAACACTCTTCAGAATAGATCCAAACGGACGGAACTTTCGATTAAACACTCAGTTGTTTCTTTCAAGCCATATACCCCAAAGAATAGCTAAAGCATTCACTCTCCAAAAAGCTCCAAGGGAACCGACAAACTTGTGACTGTACCAAGAGACCAACAATTGAGGAACCGATTCCGAGAGAACCCAACTCATCTCAAAAGACTTCAAAAGAGAATTTCAAATATCATAAGCCACCCAATAGTGGATAAAAAAATGAGAGATTGACTTCTCGGCACTAAGGCACATAGGACAACGATTACGAATATCTTTGCCTCTAACCAAAAGCTGATCCAACGTCAAAATGCGCCCAAGAACTGCCATCCAGCAGAAGAACATCACCTTCGGCAAGGTCGGGGCTTTCCAAATGAAATTCCACTCGACCACAATCATCGGACGATAAGAGAGAATCCGATAGAAAGATTTAACCGAGAAAATTTCGTTCTTTGACGCTAGCCAAATGCGAGTTTCCCTTTGTTGTTGGTTCCACTTAGCGCCATGAAGGAGCAAAAGGCGTTGGAACTGCTCCATCTCTTCGTTGAAGAGAGACCTCCTAGTGACTATGTTCCAAACGAGAGCCCCTCCAATCTCAGTATACATCTCAGTGAGCGAGGATATAACTCGATCCATGGATCCTCCCAAAACTGAAGACGAGAACCCTCCCCCAGCTGAAAGAGGTCCACCGAGAGAGGTCCATCCAAACTTCGCATATTCCCTTCCACCACGCAGAGACCCTCCTAGAAATGGAAACGTTAATGCCCCAGAGGCCTTACGACCAACCATACTTCTCAGCCAAAACAACTAACCAGAGGTTGCTCTTTTCGGAACCCGCTCGCCATAACCACTTTCCAAGGAGGGCCATGTTAACCAATCTTAGGTTCCGAATATCTAAGCCCCCAAAGCACTTAGGGAGGAGGCAAGTCTCCCACCAAACCAAGTGGAATTTCTTCTCTAGATCGGAGCCCTCCCACAAGAAATCTCTTTCAATTTTTTTAAACTTTCGGATGACCTCCATGGGGCACCTAAACAAGGACATAAAGAAAATAGGAAGGCTCGAGAGGACAGATTTAACCAAGCATAGGCGACCCCCACTACTTAAAAGTTTTCATTTCCAAGAAGAGAGTCTCCCTTCAAATCTTCGGACGACCGGGTCCCAGGAATGGGCATTAGGCTTACCACCCTCGAGAAGCAACCCCAAATAAGAGATAGGAAGTGCATTGATTTCACAGCACACCTCCTGCGCCAATAACTGAGCCAATTGGCAATCGATACCTTTACCAATCACCTTAGATTTGGCTAAATTAACAAGTTGCCCTGACATGGCTTCATATATCGTGAGCACATCAGCAAATGCTCGGATCTCATCAAGTTGAGCCCTACAGAACAGGATCGTGTCATCAGCGTATTGGAGGTAAGACACCACCCGACCGAAACGACCAACCGAGATTCCTGAAATGTGTCCGATAAGTTGTGCACTCTCGAGAAGGCCCCCCGACACTTCACCAACAATATTGAATAAAAAAGGGGACAACGGATCTCCCTGACGGAGGCCCCTGGAACTGTTGAAGTAACCTGACGAGGACCCATTAACCAAGACCGAGAACCACGCTAAAGAGTAACACACTTTCATCCATCTTCTCCACCTATCTCCGAAGCCAAATCTCCCAAGCATGTAGTCAAGGCAATCCCAGTTACCTCGGTCGTAAGCCTTCTCCATGTCGACCTTCCAAACGGCGGTCGGAAACCGATCAATGTGGGCAGAGTGGATAACCTCTTGCGCCATTGCCACCATGTCTATCAACTGTCTATTAGGAACAAACGCCCCTTGGTTGGGCGAGATGATCGTCTCGAAGACAGATTTAATCGGTGAGCGAGGACTTTGGACAGGATTTTAACCAAGCAATTGATCATGCTAATAGGCCGGAAATCTCGGAGGTCCTCAGCTACGTCTTTCTTAGGAATGAGAGCGATGAAGATCGAGTTGAGGCTTCTACCAACAGAAGCACAAGAATTAAACTCATGGAAGAACGCCATGATATCCTCTTTTAGAAGCGACCAAAAACTCCTATAGAACTCCATTGTGAACCCATCAGAACCGAGGGATTTATTGCTACCACTGAACTTGATCGTAGCCTACACCTCCTACTCGTCGAAAGAGGCCTCCAAAATGTCTCGATCCACCACTGAGAGAGAGGGGTAGGGTATACTGCCCAGCTGCGGCCTGAGGGCACATTCTTCACTATAAAGTTTCTGATAAAAGCTGACCGTCTTGGATCTAATCAGATCTGGATCAGTGACTACCACCCCATCAACTTCAATTTTGCACAGATGCTTCTTGTTCTTGGCATTAACCACCGAGTGAAAAAATTTGATGTTATTGTCCAATTCTTTCAACCAGTGGACCTTGGACTTTTACTTCCAACAAATCTCTTCCTGAAGACATTTGTCGCTAAGGTTGAATCTTTCTTCTTTCTCAATATCGGATAATCCCCTGGATTCCTCCAGCAAATCGAGCTTTGAGAGTCGCACCATCAGAGTATTTTCCAAACATGGACCAAACCGAACATCTCCCTGTTCCAAATTTTGATACATCCCTTTAGAAAGGCCAACTTGGATAAGAGACTATACGCGGCTGAACCCCGAGGATTCGATTGATGCCACCAAATAGGAACCCTTTCCCTAAAATCCGCATTGAAAAGCCAAAGATTTTCGAATCGGAAGGGGGAGGACCCCTACCCAGAGAGTCACAATGAAGCAACAAAGGACGATGGTCAGAAATAACCCTGGCGGAGCCGTGAAGCATAGCATTGGGAAATAAATCAAGCCAATCTTGGTCAACCAAGACTCTGTCCAATCTGTTCAACGAAGCCGAATCTTAGAGGTTAGACCAGGTAAAGCGGACCCCCTTTAAGGTTGATCGACCAGAGCCTAATCTTGAATAAAAGAGTTAAAAGCATTCATGTTTGGCCGATCCGGTGGACCTCCAGATTTTTCGTCAAATCACCGGATAGCGTTGTAACCCCCTCCCACACCACGAAACGTCCCAGCGCCCTGCTCGTACCAAAACTCAACCTTAGAGTGAGCGTCGGATGGGCCATACGAGCCATAAACGTCAGTAAAGGCCTAACTCTTACCGTTGTCCCTGTTTTCCAAGATAACCAAAGTCGAGAAGAGGTCAACTTCCTCATCAATTTTGCGAAAGAGGTGGGAGTTCCATGCTAGCAGAATGCCCCCTGTGGCACCAACGGAATGAACACTAATCCACTCCCATATGTTGCCCCCTAGAATAGAAGCCACTATGACTTGGTCGCAGGCCCCCCACTTGGAGGATAACCACCGTCAGGTTATGGGATGCTATGACTTGCTTGACACCCACCCGTTTTTAGGGTGGCATACCCCCCTAACATTCCAAGACAAGATCTTCATAAAGACAACAATAGACAGCCCGCCCAAGCAACCAGAACCTTACTGGGCTTCAGTTTCCCTTCCATCAGACATGCCCCACTCCAATATTGCCAATTCTCTTGGCAACGATTTTTTTTCCTCGACGAAGGCAAGGAATTGAGAAAAGCAAAGGTCGTCTTGAAGATATCCCTAAGTTCTTCATCAGACCTTTGAAAGACATCCCGAGATCGACATCGAGCTGGATGATCTCGTCGAAAAAGTCCTTAGTCCACACAGCTTCAGCGCCCCTTACCGATGTCAAATCCTCATCGAAGGAGGGGAAACATTCTTCCCAACAACTGAAATAGTTACGTCTGAGAGTTCTGAGCGGAAGAACTCTACAACAAGAGGAGGAAGGAGACTCCTCCGACGAAACAAGGAGAGGCAAAAGCAGTTCGACATCGACCAATGAAGGACCGATCGAGGAAAAGTCCTCAGAATTTGACACTAAGGGCGACGAAGAAAAGTTGTCCAAAGGAAGCATGGCGACATCTGCCCCTCTAATAGAGAAAGAACATGCAAGCAGTCGAAGATCATGGGAGTTGGACGCAAGAAGAATCGATTCCGGGTCCAAAGAGAAACGCGAAGAACCAGCCTCAAAGAGGCCTGGACCAAGTAAAGAGAGGAGGTCCAAACGGGCCATCCACAGTCCAATATCCCTAAGGTCCATAGTCAGCCGAACCGGCCAATCGAAATCACATAAGAGCCCACGTCTAGAACCGGATTTGAAGCCCAACAAGCGAGACCCCGACACGCCCGGGCCAAACACCACCAAGCCGCCACGTATCCTTGCCAGTACCGCCTTATAAAACAGTTCAAGCCATGACAGAGAAGGTAAAACTCATCCGAGAAAAACTGATAACAGCCTAAGACCAACAAAATTCATATGCTGATAAACAACAGCATAATTTGGAATTTGAGGTAACAAAATTTTCTTTAATATATTCACAATTATTTGTTGCTTCGATTTCCTCGATAGTTAATCCATTCCTTGTAGGTCGGCGACCATGTTCTCATTCGGGTATCCCCTACCAAAGGTGTCGTGCACTTTGGTAGACGAGGCCAGCTTTGCCCTAGGTATGTAGGACCATTTAAGATCATGAGTCGAGTCGGAGAAGTGCTTACAAGGTAGCATTACCTCCACAACTTTCCAGTATTCATAATGTATTCCATGTATCAATGTTGAGGAAGTGCAACCGAGACTCTTCCCACGTATTGGAGATAGAGCCACTTGAAATCAAGGAAGACTTGACAATTATTAATAAGCCAATCGAGATTCTCAATTGGAAAGAACAGACATTACGGACAAAGAAAATACCCTTGGTCTTAGTACGATGGCAATATCATTCACTTGAGGAAGCAACCTAGGAAGGAGAAGCAAAGGTCAAAGAGAAGTATCCAGGACTTTTTGAATGACAGGTACGTAATTTTCGAGGACGAAAAATTGTATGAGGGGAGAATGTAGTGACCCTGACTTTTGATGTTGATTTTTTTACTTTCTCAAAATGAAAAGTAGAAGTTTATTAATGATGACCTTGACCATTCAACTAGTTTGACTCAAGTCAAACTATTGACCCCAACTGTTTGATAAACACACAATTACTCATATTTGCATATATTTAAAGTATATAACTATATTATACATATGTGGGTTTGCGGGTCCATGTGTAACCCGAGCCCCAAGCTCGATGACAAATCCGAACCTAACACCTTTTGGGGTTGTAAAAAATAAACAAATAAATAATAAAATAAAATATCATTTATATAGATATTAAATAGGGTGGTTTGTCCATTGTAAAGAGTGAAGTAAGAGTGTAGTGTCAGACTGTCAGATTCACTAACACCCAATTTCAGTAGCATGAATAAGTTTTCAACTTGGGTAACTTCTAAATTAATGGAACACTAAGAGTTTCCAATCCCATTAAAATAGAAACTCCTAATAAATTGAAATTTTCAATTCCATTAAAGTAGAAATTTCAAATTAATTGAAGAGTAAAGTTGCACTCTTTAATCTCCATTCATCTATATATATATATATATATATATATATATATATATATATATATATATATATATGTATATGGGTTCTAACAAGCCCCATTCACAAGAGCCCTTCCCTCTCTCTCTCTCTCTCTCTCTCTCTCTCTCTCTCTCTCTCTCTCTCTCTCTCTCTCTCTCCACCAGTTATCTCTTAAGACCGACACCACCTTTTCTCCCCAATCATCTTGCTAATTTGGTCATTGCAATCACACACCACAAGCTCGGATCTGAGTCCTTTCCACACCGATTCTCACCTCGGATCTGCACTACTGTACACGTTAGAGGTGGGGGTGAATTTTTCATCGCGTCGATCAAGATGGTATTTGATGGTTCTCCATCACACTTGGGTCCTAAACACTGTCCGAAATATTATTTTGTTCTAATTCTGAAAACTCTGGAACTTTTAGAAATCTGAATAAAAATCTGATACGAAAAAGTACACTGTGAAGGCCAGCAATACACTATAATTTGAAGTTTGAATCTACATGTGTCATACCTTACGCCAAGTCACCGTAAGGGCTCAATGCCTACAACCAAGGCGGGTTCTTCGGAACACTCTGTTTCTACTTCTAATAAGGGCATCCTCTCCATTGAGCTGCATGGAGATTATATTTTGTTCCTGAGATAGGTCATTGTCACCACAATGAGCAGGTTGATAATCTGACACGACCCTATCGCGTGTCGGGCTCGAGCAACGACTCTGGCACAAGTTGTAATTTTAATTATTATTCTGTAATGCAACCACATGGTGTGTAAACACATGGGAGCTGATTAATAATATAGCAATCTTCTAAAATATTGTTCACATATGTTTGACCTATAAGATAGAATCTAGGTCCAGGTACGTTAGTCGCATTGATGGCACTCTGAGCATGCATATATTCTGAGATATGTTATATTATCATGCTTGCACATTTATCTTATTGTGATAATCTATTTCAACTATCTTTTTAAATTATATATTTTATCACTCACGTGGCACACACCATTCACCCGTGTAGTTTGGGGTGGATTGGTTGTGATACCCACTGGGTGACGATTTATCGTTACTCAACCCACGTTGCCCTTGTTTTTAGATTTCTATGAGGACATAGCTGTGGGCGATCCAGATGCAGTATATGATGATCATACGGGAGATAAGGTCATAGCTCCTGAGCATGAGGCAGACCCAGAGGACTTCTATGAGCATTGAGAGCTTATCGAGGACTTAGTTTCATTTCAATTGAGAGGCAGTTTCATTTATTATTTTATATCAAATGTTATGTAAATTTCAGCCGTTTACACATCGGTATCTTTATTTGTGATTAGCTGGGGAGTCGTTTCGCCCCAAGCACTAGACATAAACAGTAATTACAATGAACGGATGTTTTATTTGATGCTTATTATTTATGAGCGAATGATTATTGCTAATTGATAGATAAAATCTTCATAGGAGACCTGCAATTGAATAAGTTAAGTCTTGCCTGACCGCTTATCACATTCACGTGCGTGCGTGTCACAAACGAAATCATAGACCTCTGAGATAAGGTAGGATTTTGGGTCATTATAGAGATGGTATCAAAGCCCAGGCACAGGTTCACATGAGGACTGTGTGGTTCAGTTAAGTAAGATCTTATTCAAGGATTAATGGATATATCTATGATTGTTTATGGAATCGGGATTCTATGGAACCTACACGTTCGTGCACTACATCAGCATCCTCTTGGGGTGGAGGATCAGGGAATGAGATTACAAACATGATTAGGGAGGTGGTGAATGCATTTGGGCAACAGATGGACAAATGGCAGAAGCCCAGCAAGTGCAGCTGAACCAAATGGTACAGAATATGCAGGATATTTTACTACAATAGCCACAACAGCCTCCTGCACCTAGAGGGGCTCAGACTACGGGCTTTGAGGCCTTTCGGAGAGCGAGGCCACCTTACTTCAAGGGTCAGCCTGACCCCGTAGCTGCTAAGTCTTGGATCACCCAAATAGAGAAGCACTTTCGTGTGGTTGCACCAGAAGAGAATCAAATGGTTACCTGGGCCACATTCCATCTAGAAGGAGAGGCTGAGCACTGGTGGAGTGCAGCCAAGGGAGCTCAGAATCGAGAAGAGGAAAACTGGATGTGGGACCAGTTCAGGGAAGCATTCTTCAGCAAATATTTCCCAGATTCGATGAAGTCTAAGTCGCATAGAGAGTTTTTGGAACTCAAGCAAGGGAATATATCAATCTCCGATTACGAGGCGAAGTTTGACCAATTATCATTCTTTGCTCCCACTCTCATTGCAGATGAAGGTGAGAAGTGTTCCATGTTTCAACATGGTCTACCACCGTACTTACGCGAGAGGCTTGCAAGCATGAAAATTAGATGTTATGGGGAGCTTGTAGATCGTGCACAGATCCAAGAAAGGGAGAGTGAAGAGTTAATTAGTAAAAAGAATGCACGAGAAGAAGCTCAAAAGGAGAAGGCTCTACAGAGGATGTCAACCTTCAATGAACACCAGGCACAGAAGAAGTTGCGATTCACTCCAACATTCCAGCCGAAAATCGATCTTGTTATTCAAAGGACCACTCCTTTACCCGTGCATCGATTCCAGCCATCCAGGCCTGCCGTGATAGCACCATGCAACCAATACCCTCCTCCTGTCACCACTATGTATGAGAGATGTGCTACTTACGCCAAGGGGCACAAGACTAGGGATTGCATATGTAACGATACTAATTTCGCTAACGTTGACTCATTGATCGTTGATGATAATACAATTATTTTGACCGGTTTGACTTTGGTCAAACTTTTGAAATTTGTGACGTGGTCTCTAGCCCACATATTTAAATTGGGCGAACGCACCCAAATATAACCGTAACCCAAATTTAAAAAAATAATAATAATAATAATAAATAATAAACAATATGCTTGTGTGGTATTAGATAGGGGTGCCGGGACGGATTGGTTTTGGGCACCCATCCCAATTTGCACTATCCATTCTAATACCCAACTTCCAAAAGTATGGTGTTAGATAGGGGGGAGCACCAAACTTCATATAGGTGCTCCACACCCTATTGACACTCACACCATATAAAACAAAAACAAGAATGGAAAAAAAAATTAAAAGTAAAACCACCGGTGACGACCGTTCGTCACCCAAACAGTGGCACTTAATATCTCAAACCATAATAATAGTCCCAAGAGTTCTAAAAAAACTATACCAAGTCTATATACTCAAAAAGTATCTAAAGATAAAACTCCTCAGGTGGAAGATCTGCTTCTTCTTCCAGTACAAAGTTGGGAGTTTCTGAATCGGGATCTGGAACCACTTCTGCACCTATGACACATAGTGTCGGGGTGAGCTAACCATCTAAGATCAGTAGAAAAAGTTCAAGGCCAAAATTACATCTTATCCGGTCAATGCATAGTTTGATGATAAATTCAAACGCAATTTAAATGACAAAATAGAATTCGGAAATATCATGGGTTCAAAAGCACATATGGTGAGTTCTAGTTTCATATGATATTCGATAGCATCGACTCTTAGGTTTCATGTGAGTATTCATTAAATCGTTTCATTATCAAATTTCAGGTGTAGTCTTCTTAATTTATGATGACTTAAAAAATATAACTTAAATATCACTAGCACAAAAATATAGCACTAGAGTCTCCAATTTCCGATGGGAATCCCCTCCTAACCATCGTCGTTCAATGAACAATTTTCTTAGTGCTCAAGCCCCTGCGTTGTGAGGGATGCTTGTGCGGTTCAATGGGCCGTTGAAACGGTTCCAAAAGTGCCGAAGCGCAGGATTCGGTTCAAATTAATCTCTTTAAATCACATGTAGAGTTCTAATACATAGGTTCAATGATTCATAAAATAATTCTCATTCTAATCCAGATTCAATTTCAAAGGGCTCGATGTGCAAAGGTTTAATGATTATAATCCATGCAAGTTATATATCAGTCAAAAGGATTCCAAATATTCCATTGCAATGCAAAAGATATAATGTTCAAATATTCAATCATTAATGCCTGTTATTTTCGCTAATTCTAATGTTTACATACCATACTATTCAACCAGTTCAAATTTAATTCTAATAATTATGGATCTGGTTCGAATACATCATTAAAGCCTATGATTTAAAGTCTAAAACATAATTTTATATTGAAATTCCCCTACCTCGGGTCCTAACGTCGCAAGGAGAATCGAGACAAATATGTATGATTTATTGATGATTGTAGCAAGGTGAGTCGTTTTAAAATTCCACGAATTATGCGTCCGATTTCTTCTTCTCGTCGTCGCTCTAAATAAAAGAAATAAGGAGAGATGATAGAGAGATTTCGGGTGAGAGACGGTTGCTTGGCTGCTCGGATTGTAGAAGGTAAAAGGGAGACGTTTGAGGAAGAAAGAGTTAAATAAGAAGTTGGGTTGTTGGTTTAGAGAGAAGGATTAGACGTTTTTGAATTTATTTTGGTTTAGCCGTATTAAGAGACAAGAGGTATGTAGAGAATTGGAAAGTCAACAAGCATAAAAATAGCAAGAGCTTTATGTTATTTTATTTTATTTAATAATAAAGAAGGGGAAGGAGAGTGGGGAAGTCGGCTGCATAAAAAGAAGAGTCCAAGAAGGGACTTGAGATTTGCTTGGTTTGAGTAGATTTTATTATTATTCTAGAGAAAGAGAGTGAAAGAAAGTTAAAGTTAGAGAGAGAAAGAGAAAAAGCGAAAGAGGCGTGTGAAGGTAATTAGCTTGATGGAGGTTCATAAAAGACAAAAAAAAAGGAAACCATAAAGGCATTATTAGGAAACTATAAAAGAACTAACACAATAAAGATAAAAAAAGCAATAGTCCAAAAAGGACTTTAATACTTCCAAAGAGGAAATCAAGGGATCGGTTGGGTGCTTAGCATATATAAAAGACATGCCTTGTTGGAGAAGGTAGCTTAATTGAAAGTCAACTATTAATTATTAAAAAGCAATACCATAAAAAAACAATAAACTAATAAAAGCATAGGTAATCTAACCTTGGGATTCGGGGTGCTATCTTTGGTACTCGAATCCAAGTTAAATCTTCTTTTTTTTTTTATTCTTGTTTTTGTTTTATATGGTGTGAGTGTCAATAGGGTGTGGAGCACCCATATGAAGTTTGGTGCTCCCCCTATCTAACACCATACTTTTGGAAGTTGGGTATTAGAATCGATAGTGCAAATTGGGATGGGTGCCCAAAACCAATCCGTCCCGGCACCCATATCTAATACCACACAAGCATATTGTTTCTTATTTATTATTATTTTATTTTTTTTTGAATTTGGGTTACGGTCATATTTGGGTGCATTCGCCCAATTTAAATATGTGGGCTAGAGACCACGTCACAAATATCAAAGGTTTGACCAAAGTCAAACCGGTCAAAATAATTGTATTATCATCAACGGTCAACGAGTCAACGTTAGCGAAATCAGTATCGTCACATTTTGGACTACTAGCCCGTCGAGCTCAAAGAAGATATGACGGTAGTCGAAGAACCAATTCAAATACTCGACCATAAGGAGCAAATTTTACGTACTAAGAAGATCTCGCTCGTACTGGTCAGGTGGCGAAATCACTCAACTACTGAAGCCACTTGGGAACGGGAAGCAGAAATTCGCGACCAATATCCACACCTCTTCGGATAAGGAACGTAAATTTTCGAAGACGAAAATTCTTTTAAGGAGGGGAGAATGTAACGATACTGATTTCGCTAACGTTGACTCATTGACCGTTGATGATAATAAAATTATTTTGACCGGTTTGACTTTGGTCAAACTTTTGATATTTGTGACGTGTTCCTGAGGTAGGTCATTAGCACCACAATGAGCGGTGGTTTATAATCTGACCCGACCCTATCACGTGTCGGGCCTGAGCAATGACTCTAGCGCAAGTTGTAATTTTAATTATTATTCTATAATGCAACGACATAGTGTGTAGACCAGTGGGAGCTGATTAATAATATATCAATCTTGTAAAATATTGTTCCTATATGTTTGACCTGTAAGAGATAGAATCTAGCTCCAGGTACGTTAGTCGCATTGATGACACTCTGAGCATGCATATATTCTGAGGTATGTTATATTATCCTACTTGCGCATTTATCTTATTATGATGAACTATTTCAACTATCTTTTTAAATTATATATATTTTATCACTCACGTGGCACACACCGTTCACCCGTGTTGTTTGGGGTGGATTGGTTGTGCTACCCACTGGGTGAGGATTTATCGTTACTCACACACGGCCGTTGTTGTTTTTAGATTTCTGTGAGGACATAGTTGTGGGAGATCCAGATGCAGTATATGATGATCATACAGGAGACAAGGTCATAGCTCTTGAGGACGAGCTAGACCCAAAGGACTTCTATGAGCATTGAGTGCTTATCGAGAACTTCGTTTCATTACAGTTGAGAGGCAATTTCATTTCTGAATTTATATAAGATGTTCTGTTTATTTCAGCCGTTTAAACATCGGTATCTCTATTTGTGATTAGCTGGGGAGTCGTTTCACCCCAAGCCCTAGACATAAAAAGTAATTATAATGGATGAATGTTTTATTTGATGCTTATTATTTATGAGCAATGATTATTGCTAATTGATAGAGAAAATCTTCATAGGAGACATGCAAATGAATAAGTTAAGTCTTGCCTGAGCGCTTATCGCACTCACGTGTGTGTGGGTTACAACACGAAATCATAGGCCTTTGAGATAAGGTAGGATTACGGGTCGTGACAGAGAGGCCTTCTACTTAAGTAATGGTAGAACGACTTTACCGAAAAGTCACTCTTAGAGTGTACGCATCGCACTCTGGGATCCTCCCGTTGAGTACCCCAAGAAATAGTATGCAACTGCGCCATTAGACCAACAAAGTCCTCATCTCATGGTAAAAAATTTCTATGCAGCAAGATGTTCCAGACCACCTGCCCAGAAGGATAGTCACCATAATCTTTGATACACACCATGGATCAAAATGCAAAATTTGAAATTATGCCCCCCTTGAACGAAATTATCGGTCGATAATTTCAATTTTTTGGGGGGGTTTAAAAGCCAGATCTGGCTTTTAAACCGTTGGTTTTTCCTCCCTTCTAGCTTTTTGCACATTTCTCGCTTGAATCTCGCCGAATTTTTACGAAATCGCTCCAAATTATACTTTAAGTTGTCGAATCTTCACGGGGTTCACCGTGTGGACTCAGTTTTCGCCAAATCTCGTCGGAGTTCGCTAGATCTAGCTGGTTGCTCGCCGGAATGTTGCCAGATTTCATCGGATTTTGACGAAATCGCTCCAAAATATATCTTGCCAAATCTTCTTGGGGTTCGCCGTGTGACCAATCCTCATAATCTCGTAGCAAGCAAAGGCGTCGTCGCCTAGGATCACCTCCTAGAGATGAAGATGAGGGAGGCCGTAGTGGTGATGACAATGGGGGAGGTGGTAGTGGTCATGACGATGGGAGAGATGGTGATGATGATGATGGTACTGGGGGTGGTGACGATGGCGGTGGAGAGGGCACACAGTGGGGAGGTGAAACTTACAGTGGTGATGGAGGTGCTTTATATGGGCAGTCTTCAAGCGGAGTTGGACAGTGGACTGACGATGACATGACTATGTACGACACTCCCATGTTTAAATACGAAGGGTTGCAAGGAAGATGACCATCAGAGTCCTACCAAATTCCACAAGATCAAGACGCCATTAACTCTACAATTAATAGCTTTAGTGGGTTTGGGTTTCAACCTACCGACCAATCTTACAACCCACAGTATCCTCAGTCAAGCACCAAGGAACTGAGAGTTTTGTTTCACAACTATTTGGTGGATCGTATGCATACTACTATCCCCAACATGATCAACCACAAGAAGTATCTCAGCACGAGACATATGGCTATGAATACGGACAATATTATAGGCCACGACAAAAAAATGATGCTCGGGATGCTAATGAAGAAGAACCACCCAGAAACTCTATGTGACTTTGAGTAGGTGGTTGCTCGAGTTCAGGTAATGAAGTCCATTTTTGTCTACTTTATGTTCCAAATTTTATGATAAAAGACATGTAACTTTAAACGGACGAAAATTAGCCTTACTAGTGTAAATATGTGTTCTAATAATGTTAAAGAGTTTTAAAAAACAAAAAAATAAAGTTCAGCAAAGTTTGGCAAAGTTCAGAGCATATTTTCAAAAAAAACCGAAATTTACCAAAATTTACTAATAATTTGACCGAAATTTAACCAATTTATGGTTCGGGTCATGAATGAAACCGAAACCGAGATTTTGATCCATTATACACACTAAGTTGTGAGAGCTCAGCACGAAACTTAGTAAACCAAGAGGCCTGAGGACTATCGCCCACCATCAATCAATCCACATCTTGATGAGACAACCACTGCCTGCAATATAACGAACACACCTGCTAACTGGGATTAGAACGGAAATAGATTAATCAACAGCTTGATAAGTTGCATTGGATTATAAGGTATTTGAAGGGAAGCCCAGGGAGAGGGATACACTATAGTACCAATGGCCATTTGGGTGTTGAGGTATTCACGGATGTTGATCGGGCTGAATCCCTAAGTGATAGATACTGCACATTTCTCGAAGGAAATTTAGTCACATGGAAGAGTAAAAAGCAGCAAGTTGCATCTAATTCCAATGCAAAAGGTGAGTATAAAGCTATTTCTCAAGGGGCACAAGAAGGGATGTGGTTCAAATTTTTCCTGGCTGACATAGGGGTTGATGTAAAATTATTGATGCCATTGTATGAGGATAATGAAGTGGCACTCCATATTGCAAAGAATCATGTGTTCCATGAAGAACCAAACATATTGAAGTAGAGTGTCACTTCATAAGGGAAAAGGTCGAATCGAATGAATTTCTTACACCTGAAGTGAGCACAGAAGACCACTTGGCGGACATACTCACAAAAGTGGTTGGAGGAAAGTGGTTGTATAGCATACCTCCAAGTTGGGCTAGGTAGATATCTATGCTCCAACTTGAGAGGGGAGTGTTGGTGTGCCTACGATCATATAGTAATTTATGTATGTCATTGTCGTCATGTGTGACTCGGTGCGGGAGTACTAGTTGGTGTGTTAATATCATTCTGTAAAGAGTATAAATATCAATAATACAGTGTAAGACTAACTCATAACCCTAATTTTTCCTATTTCTTCTCTCATACAAACCCCAACCCTAAACCACTCTGAATCACAAAACTTTCACTGTCTCCACAGTCACAATCACTCCCCATACTCTGAGAATTAGAGGTTAAAGTGGGGTGCTCCATAAGAGTGGATGGAGTCATAATAGCACGACGTCATTCATCACCATCAACCATAGCATAAATGCTCTGAAATGGAGGCAAGGGGTCAATCACAAGGATCTGAGCATGCAACTGCTCAACTAAGGTTGGAGTCCCATCAGAAAGTAATATATTTGTTGGCACTGAAGACAGTGTGCAGCAATTTGGGAAACTTCACCTGGGTACGAAGGAGGCTTGTAAGACGACTCTTTCCATCTCACTTGGATACTTTGGCTTGTATAGCCAAAGTACTTTGGAACTATCTGATCACCATGCTTGACATGCGAGACCTCTCTAAACATGGGCATACATTTGGATTTATGCATCCCATAATTGTGCACCAGTCTCATGGAACATAAACATACTATATATGGATTCCTTCATTGAGTTGAACAACCATCCCAACACCGTGTAGTTATCAACTTCCCATTGTGAAAAAGAGGGATCAGATGGGGTAGGTCTGGTGACAATCTCAAGAATGTGTCGTAATTTTCCACGGCTGCCCAAATAATTTTTTACAATTCTAGACCATAGGAGCAAATTCTTCCCATTCAGCTTTACAGTTGTAATCCCTTGGGCTGGGTTGGAATTGAAGGGACCAATAGGAATGGAAGTTTTCGATTCCATAGCAAGGAAAAAAGGTAGCCACTCGTGGGAAAAGATCACCACAGCAATATTAATAACAACAAAGAGGGAAACATATCTATTTAAGGTATGATAATATCTAAGAACAAGAGCATAACAGAAAAATGAACAAAAGTTGATCAAATCAACCAAATCATAAAAAATTTGTTTCATAGTGATGTTGTACCAAAACTAATCCATCTCCTCACAGATTAACAGCTCAAAAAGTTTCACAGAAATCGAGGAGCTAGAAATATAGGTTTCAGTCGAGAAAAGGGTTCAAGAGGAAAGTCGAAATAACTCATCCAAACTTCAATAGAATCCAAGAAAACCTAGTATAAATAGATTCTAGACAAAAACTTGGATCAATCCATCCTATATACGACAGGTCTCTACAGCTTGATGTCCAAATCAGCCTAAAAAATTCTGAATCAGATCTGAGCAAAGATATGATCAAAAAAGCATTTTCCACTTGCCAAATGCTAACATACATTTTATTAAAGTTAATCTACTCGAAATTTCGATCAAGATACCCTTCTTCAGATTTAAGGTCAAAGACTTTACCTATTGATGTCAGCAAATCGAGAGGTCCAGGTACTGGCTTTGATATTAACTTGACTTCATTGATGGTGTCAAGGTTAGATAGTTGGGATTAGGGTTAGGGTTAGGGTTAGCTTAAGGTGGAAGGAGAAAGAAGGAAAAAAGAGAAAGACAGCGAGAGAGAGAGAGAGAGAGAGAGATTAGCCAAAAAGACTTAGTTAGGGTTAGGAGCCCCTACAAACCTTTATATGAGAACCAAAAGACATAAAAGCCCTAACAATACATAGACACCCAATAATATGACTAACACACAACTATTACAAATAGTCTCATATACATACATATTGTAGCGCCCCGAAATCCATACCACCAGACCCCAGGGGGTTACCATGCATAAACATACTAGGACTGGCAAAAAAAAGGGCTAGAAACATGCATAACAATAATAAAGGGCAGCAGAAATCCATAAATAAAGAAAATAGCATTCATTTCATTGCTTTAAAGCGATTTATAACGAGTACATCATATCTCATTGTGATCATAAATAAACTGATACAATCCATTCCTTTAGATACAACTGGTGTCACAACTACAACATCAAACTAAACTATTAATGACTACCATACCTCATATGTTCATTCTGGTAGGAATTGATCCTTGGTTTATAATAGTTCATCTCTTGCGCTCAGAGCGTTCCTCTGTGGATATAAAATAAGGGTGAGCAAATGATCCACGGCTCAGCAAATCCTCCCCCAGAATCTAGAAGTCTTACAAAAGGGATTGGAGGCAGAAATGCCATCTAGGATAATAGATCTATGTGCCCATGGGTGTGTGCGAGTATAAACTATGTAAATGCTACAAGCAGTAAAATATGCAGATACAAAAAAAAAGTGAAATCTTTCGAAAAACTGTCTTGTTCCATAGAAGAGTTTTTCCCTTCACTTTCTTCGAAAAATTCATTTATTTTACAAAAGATTCTTTTTCTTTTCGAAAACCTTGCTCGTCTTCCAAAAGAATTTCTTTTATAGAAAAATTTCTATAAAGAATTTTTTCTTTTCTTTGTACAAATTTGCACTTTTCAGAAAAACATATTTTCTTTATAGAAAAATTTATTTTCGTTCTTTTGTTTTTACCATCTTGTTCGTTTATTTTCTTTCTTTTTCATCTTCTTTCTTAGCTTGCATCTAACATTTTCTCAGGTTGTCATGCTTGCATCCATAAGTGGTTCAAATCCACTTATAGGCATGTTTCTTTGGGCTAAGACATGTTTATATCATAGATTGCCACTTGGACAATTTAAATAGATCAAAGATGTTGACCACATGGCATAATGATAATCACAATTCAATTGTTTGAGATTAAAAGTTTGAACTTCGGTGCTATAAGATCATTTAAACATCATTCTGGTGTTTAAATGTCAATCAGGAGCAATTATCCCTAAGCAATAAGGGCTTTAAAGCTTAAGGACTATCAACGGGTCGGGTTGGGTGGTGTCCAATAAAAAAAGGCGTATGCCCGACCCTTTCATAACGCGACCCGACCCGGTAAAAACTTGTTAATTTATAAATCGAACTGCCCGCCCCGCCCCAGACCCGGTCCACCCGAGAAGACACCTTAAACCTTGTCCATTCAAGTCAATTCCTTATATATGGAACAACATCAACTAGCTGAATTTTTTTAATTTTCCAATAAAACAATCAATAATCATGAAAATACTCAAAATAATAAATAAATGAGTACGGAAATTTCTATGCCACAAACTACACCACGGCTCTCAAATTTCATGCTAAACCAATCAACACAGGTACCAAATTTTGTTTTAGGATGCTCTTTCAAATGTAAAAGAGTTGAATTAGATCAAACAACTAACAAGATGCATCAAATTAAAAACTGAAAAACAAATCTTCAATATGAATGTATGTTTATATTTATATATATATATGTGTGTATGTATATTGCCAAAAAAAATTTGACACGGCTTAAAATATAAATAAAGAATAAAACACACATACACAAAACAAGAGATTTCTCTCCTTCACATCTCCCTCATATGGATTTCAGCCCTCAGTATTAGACTCAAGATTGAGAAGTAATTTGTTGATCAATAGAAGGGCTAAAATTCCAACCCCTAAAATCCGCAATTTAAATCTTATCTAATTTCTTCTTGGATGTTTCTGATGGATGGAAATTCATGCTCTGCAAATGCACAAAAACCGTAGGAAATTAGAAAATCTAACTTTGATACCATGAAAACATTGGAGAATTGAAGTAGTTTATTAATCAAGCCCATAGGCAATGTGTATAGAGTAATAACAAGTAACTATACTAATTATAACTCAAGCATCTACAATTATATCCAAATACTACCAAAAAATTCCCTCCCATACATGAATGTATACAACCATCATCCAACACTTGATATGTGTGTTCATCACCATCATCATCATCATAGCCTTATCCAATTCATTTGGGGTCGGCTTTATGAGTCCTATTTCTCCACTTGTTTTTATTCAACACTAAGTTCTTCATAACTCCACAATCCTTCATTTCCTGCTTCCCTCCAGGTCTTCACTGGTTTAATGAATATGTGAATATGTGTGAACATGAGATACAGATCCATTTCCATTAGTTAAAACTTTTGGGCAAAGGTAGTTGAACCCAATCCTTTCTCAATCAAAAAATATTAAGATCGGATACATTTGCAACTAAAAAGTTATAAATTACATTTCAGTTGGCATATGGTTAACATCAAGATTAGAAACTAGCATGATATACAACATACTTTGAACTCATGCTTCTAGAATGCAACATATAAGACTCATTACTACTCTATCAAGAGAAATGATCTTTTTTTCGATGTACATAAGTTTTTTTGTCCCCAGCAATATTTCTTGTACTAGGACTAGTTCTAATGGTATAGTAATTGACATAGGTGGAAACAAATAGATGCAAACTATAGACATCAAATATATACATGTCTTATAATCAATGAGTTCGTACCCAACTTGCACCTAAATTTTCTGCTGCAGTAGAGAAACTTTGATAAGAAAATTTTCAATTGAAGAGACTTAGATTTAGCATACTATTGTGCAAGATTTCATATCCGCAGGTAGATCAGAAAATCTACAAATGCAAATGGATCAGATCAGGTCCGGCTCAGTGTAGATCCAGCCATGATCCATTTAATAATGATTCCAGATTGTAAACAGCACACAACTCATGTATTAGTGGATTGGGTCCAGACTGGATCCAAGTCAACATGGGGAAACCCATTTAGGATTTCAAGTTAGACCTAATCTAAGGAGGAACCAAGCTAAGAACAAAACACTTTAACATCTTTATTGTGAGGCTAGCAATGTCTACATTTTATTGTCAAAAGTTACACCTAGGCCCTACATATGGACAGTGACCACTTAAGCATAGCAATCCCTACATACACTTTGCCCACCTTGGGCACCATAAGGAGACATGTCAGATTTTTAGGAGGGCATTTAGGCAGGCCTACCGTGGGCAGCCACAATAGGAATACGTTAGATGGAAAATGCCTCTCCGAAGCTCTACAAATGGTTCATTTTTTCCCTTTTTAGTAAAACTAACCATAGCTCTTATCAAACATTAATAGAATAGGTAAACCCTTGATCTCAAACTACATGCTGAATGATATGACCACTTGAGCTAAGGCCCAATCCCTTAACCACTAAGCAAAGGCCCAATCCCTTAAGAACCCTGTTTCTTTAATATTTATAAATAAATCAGAATGAAATTGGATCAAATCAACATCTTCAAATTTTTTTCTACAAAATTTTCAGTTGCACCAAATTGACTTTAGATTTGATTGTTATTGATCAATAAATGTCCTTAAAATTCAAAAACTCCATTACTATTTTTTTCAAAATAAATAATATACTTGTTTTTGTGTTTGTCTATTTGATTTGTCAATTGTAGCTTGCTAGTTATTAACTGATACTTTACTCTTTTAACCTACAATTTGTTACAATATGTGGGTGTTACTATTAGTGTGTAGTTAGTATTATATACTTAGGATGGTGTATGGGTGTGTTATCTTTTATATGTAGAGTGGGTGTGTGTAGGAAAACTATGGGTGCATATATATATATATATATATATATATATATATATATATATATATATATATATATATATATGTGTGTGTGTGTGTGTGTGTGTGTGTGTGTGTGTGTGTGTGTGTGTGTGTGTGTGCTTGTAAGTTTGTTATAATCGTAATGATAAAGGGGTTTGAGTTACAACAACTCAACCCTAATTCCTCTACTCTTCGTCTTTTGCTCCAACTAACCCTAACTCTAGATCTAACCCTAAATTTGTGGTTGATATTTAATCAATATATGCTATATAATGACATTTTCAACATTATTTGCTAACTTTCACGTATGTCTCATTTATTATTGATCCTCTACAAACCACTATAATACGCAAAACAATTACAAAATTAATGGGCCTCACCGCTCAAGCTCCACCTAAGCCCCTCTTAGCTCCGCCCGGACCCCTCCTAGTGCCTTTAACAAATTTGGTCCCCAAAAAGTTTATTCATAGAGACCCAAACTCCCCATAAAGAACATTATTTTGGTCTTCTTATTATAAATGAAGATAAGAGGGATACAATGGGATTTGTATATATTGTGAAAACCGAGGTATGTTTTGAAAACTGAAAATGATTACTAAAATTAAATGGCCTGATGTTAAGATATTTGTAGTCATTTTATAAATATACTAATGGATCAAAATATCGGAATTTCGATATGTATCGTCCTGAACTCCAGGACGATACGTATCGCTTATCGTACGATACATTCAAGTATCGGCGATACATTGAATGTATCGTTTTGATACAAATTTATTTTTTTTCAAAAAAAAACCCAAAAATCAAACTATCATCCGTACCGGACAATACAGACGATAATTTGAATGTATCATTCGATTATTTGGCCAACTGGGGTCCCTGTCAATCTGCCAAATTATCAGACGATACATAAATTATCGTCCATATCAGATGATATGAACGATAATTTGAATGTATCGTCCGATAATTTGGCCAAATGAGATCCTGTCAATCTGCCAAATTATTGAACGATACATTCAAATTATCATCCATTAATTTGAAATTATCGTCCGTAACGGACGATAATTTCATCGTATCGTCCAATAAATATGTGGGTTTTTGGGGTACCCGGTAAAAAGGTATTTACCGTATCGTTCATGTCCAAAACTGATACGTACCGTCTGATACGTATCAGTATCGGACAATATTTTGATCTATGATCCCAATGCATCAAAAGAAGAGAAAAGAAAAGCATACTTTATGGCTGTATTTGAGTCAAAATGATTTTTGGGGACATTGCTAACTTCACAATGAAGTTAGATACAACCAAGAGAGACCTATACCTAACCTTGTTTGTCGGGCCAACCAAATCAAATACAATCAAGTTGGTGTAACAACCGAAATGGTTTGCTTATTTAGATCTTAATTATTTACTTTAAATTGTGATTATGATTTTGGTTGATTGATTTGATACACTTAATTAGTTATTGCACATATACATACTGTCTATTTTAATTTATCATGGCCTATGATAATTAATTAATCTAATTAATAGACCTTAAAACTTTTAATTAATATGTTAGTAATTTTGGTGTGCCACTAGTAATAGTTAATGGACCTCTAAGACCCGTTAGTAAAGTAATAAAATTGATTAGAATTATTAATGTTAGTAAAGGCCCGTCGGTAAGACCCTTTTGTATGGCCCATTAATGATATTAATGACCCAAAAGTTAATTAAGGCCCATATAGAAAGTTCTAATTAGAGTTAGACTTTAAATAGGAAACCTTAAGGTATTTTTAAAATAGAGATTAGGTTTAATTTACAGAATTTTTACGGAACTTTTATAACCTAAAACCTTAGAGAGAAAGAGAGAAAATTCTAAAGAAGAACTAAAAGAAAAACCCTAAAGTTTCCGATTTGAAGGCTTAGAAGAACGCGAGAGGAGCTTACGACGCGACCGGATTTCGAATTAGAGCTTCAGATTGGCTCAAGGGAGAGGAGATAACGTCAATTTTACGCGAAGCCTAGAGGTATGAAAAAATCATGTTGAGATTAATCGAAAACGTGGATAACACAACAATAAAATAGGAATTATTTCTTTTAATGAATATTCTTCATGTTAAATTTGATGTTTAATCGCGGGTTTTCGATGGTAGACAAGGTTACGTGATTGATCACGAAATTCTGTGCATAAATAAGAATTTCAAAATCTGTCCAGAATTTCAAATTTTGTCCAAAATTCTAGAATCTATCCAGGATGCAAGCAATGAATTTGTATTTCATTTCAAATATTGCCTATGTTTAATCATGATGCTTAAATGTTTATTTAAGTTCATCCTTTTTTTAATTGCTTAGAATCCATGCAACCTAGGATGTTTGATTTACACAACATGAAAAGGTAGGAATCGATAGAGATTATATATTTATGACATTTTAAGCCTAAACAAGTGAGAGTTATTGCATGATTGATTGATTTTCAGTTTTTCTATGTATGCACATTCATGGCATCCACAAAAGTGAAGATACATTTACGATATGACACATGAAAGCAAAATATTTCTATGGTTACGATAGAATTCCTATAAGCTTATGCTAGAGGAATTAACATGAATAAGAATGGCAAGAAAGAAAAGGTATGCATCCATGCATTAATGATAAGACTGAAGAGATAGGAGTTCTTTACTTTTAAGCTAGGAAGCACCAGTGCGGGTAGGGCATACGGATACGATACAATACTGGTACGACGATACGGAAATTTTCAAAAAATCAGGATACGAGTACAGCGGGAGTACTTGTATTAAAAAATTAATTTATATATATATATATTAGGTTATTTTTAAATGTAAAAAATAGTTAATAAACAATTAAACATAAAACAACACAAAAAATAATAATTCAAGAGACAAATCAGATGGCTTAACTCTCGCTACTATGTCATGTTTGGCCCATTATGACTGAAATTAGATGGCTTAAATTCCCTAACGGTACAGATCACTACATCTTAAAACGTTGATCAATGATCTTTAATATCAGCCATGAAAATTGTAAACAATGGTTGATATTAAAGTCCACAATCAGATGGCTTAAATCACCCTATAATGCCATTTTTGGGCCCATTATGACTGAAATCGGATGGCTTAAATCTCCTTAATGATACAGATCACCACATCTTAAACTATTGACGGTTTAAGATCATTTAAACACATGTTTTGGGAACACATGATGGTCTCATGAGTCAGACCTTTCAAAAATATGGTCACGTGAACCGGGCCAATCACACATCAAGTCAGAGACATCTACTCTCTCTCACCTTCTAAACCCTATTCTGCACCTCCTTTTAAGCTCAACCAAAGTAGCAAAGTTTTATGGGACCGACTATCCTAAGAGTTATTTAAGCACCAAATGATGTTTAAACGATCTTACACCATTTATTGGCTTAGAAATCCATAGCATCAAAGTGATATATCATCAATTGAAGGCCTATGGGTAAAAAAATCACGCTTTTGGAGAGATTCGAATCCGATCTATGCACTTAATGTCAACGGTTGTTCTTAATTTTGATGACTGATATTGAAGTTCACTGATCGGATGGTTTACATCCACTTATAAACATGATCTTTTGGATGCGACATGTTCCAACGAGGGATTGCCTCTTGGGCAATTTAGATTGATCATAGAAGTGTGCCACCAGGCACAATGATAAATCATACTTCAATGGTGTGAGATAAAAAGTGACATTTCAATGGTGGGAGATCATTTAAACAAATTTTTTAGGTGTATATGATGTCACGTGAATCGGGCCCTTTAAATATCTAAGAGGCTACTGCTACAAAGCAGGGTAAGCCTACCGCTGCAAAGCAAACAAAACAAAAACCTTCGGCGAAGGGCCTTCACAAAATCGCAGCAAAAAAAAAAACCCTTTGCAGGGCGAGAAGGAAAAAAAAAAAAATCGGAACCTGATTTGAGAAGAAGCCCCACTGCACGGCAGGTACGTCCTCCACTCCTATTTTTTTCCCTCCCTTTTGCAATCCTAAAAATGAGCCAGAGCAAAGCAGACCCACCGTATACGATTTTGACCCCTAAAAAGGCAACCCTAAAAAAATAGGGATTAAAATAATATTTATTTTTTTAAATCAAATATCATACCTCCGTATCCCGACAATATCCCGATTGTATCCCGGCCATACCCGAATTTTTTTTTTCCGGAAACTCATGGGATACACATGCACCCGTATCCCACCCGTACCCGTATCCCATACGTATTGAATACAGGTACGGTGCCCTTTTGGGTGTATCTGTGCTTCCCAACTTCTAAGTTTACTACTTAACTTAAGAGAAGTTATGCGAAGGTTAACGTAGATATTAATCCAAAGATATGAGAAGATTGGGATAATGATTAAGAAAGAAATAACCATGTCCATTATGCATGCTAATTCATGAGCATTAAATGCACAATTAAAATGACCACACATGAAACTAGGGTAGAAACCCAAGCCACAATGTTTAATTTGATTTAATGTTATGTTTCAATTTCATTCTATTGGTTTACTCATCATTTATGTCACATGTTATATCACTGTTATTGATTGATTTTATGAGTTGGTTTAAGTTATGGAAGGTTTCTATTAGCCTCATGTCTGGTTCATACCGGTTTACTTGGTAAATTGACCCATTATTTAGGATTTCAGGGAGTACAGCTATACATGGAGTGGATGATGTAGATGCGTCATTGATTGATGGAAATCCATATTTTAGCGAAAAAGGATTTGAAGCTTAGTTGATTAGGTTTTTCTTTATACATTAGGAAGGATTTTAAGACATTTATTTCAGATTTATGTTAATGATGGATTATGCATGATTTCAGTTTCTTTTATTTAATTTAAAGAGTAGGCATAGAACTTAGTATAATAGGTTGTTATCTCATATTTTAGTATTGCTATCATGAAGATGGGAAAAAGAAAATTTATGTGTGCGCTTTTAAAGTTTTAATAGTTGGTTTTTCCGTTGCGTTTATATGCGGATCTTTGTGGATTAATTGACATAATTATGATCATGGATATGTGATGTCTCCAAGTGAGTGCATTGATCCAGTGTGTGAATTTAGGGACATCAAAGTTGGGCACAACATACTTCCTCTAGAATGTCAATGATCAATGCAAAAGTATTTATATCTTTCGGATAACTCTATATCTACAATTTCTTCAGCATCTGCTTCGTAGTGAGGAAGAATATCAGTTAGGGGATGTGCTCTAGATCTAATTAAGCATTCTTAAGGCCACATCATGAATGCAGGGATCATATAGAGTAGCTTGTTAAGATTACACTAGAGTTCAATACTAATATTTTAGTTCAGCTAATTATTTAATTGTCGATCTTATCACTTTTCATCATTTTGTAGGGGCTTAATCTGATTTAACATTGATCATCAATGTTCCAAAACAAAAAACAGCATATAAACTCATATGTAGATATGATAGAATATACAACTACATATATATTATTTCTTGTCTACATCTAATGAACTCTTATCACCATTCATCAATGCCCTGCATATGTCCATAAAAAAATATGCAAGATATTGATCGTGAGATATATAATTGACCAAAACACAAAAAAATGTCGAGTAAAATTATGTATACACCTTAGGACACCAAATTTCCGCTTAACGAGATCTTATTGAAGGAGAACTGAAATTCTTGGGATGTAAGCTCATGGATTGATTCACGTCCATTATCTTATATCGAAAGACTGAAATTGCAATCAGAATTGAAAAAAAAAAGAAGTGTAGCATTATCTTGTCAAGTAAAATGATTAACTACATAAATGCTATCAATTTTAATCGAATTTGCAGTTAGAGATGGTTTACATCAGATTTAAAGGCATGGAACTTCAACTACTGATGCATGGTTATGGTAAAACAATATAGCACAAAATTATGTATCGAGGGAAAATAAATTCAACCAAAAGCTAATCGATTTTTTTTTCACCTATTACAGTTAGTAGAGTTGAATTCCTCTCCTTCTTGACAAGTCCCCTTCCAATGAGATGGTACTGCTTCCATATCTAACTCACTAAAGCTTTTAGATTCAGGCCATATTCCTTCACACAAAACCAAGTGCACCATTACATTTATCCTAACCTAATAAAATATACCACAAACAAATGCAGCAACACACAAATTTACCAGTATCCATGATACCAATAATTGATCCATCGCCTTTATAACTCTTTGAAAGAAGCCCATTAGAACTAGTCGGCTTTAGCTGTAGAAAGTCCCAACTCCGAGTCGTGTGCAAGCTAAGAATATGATTGGGAATAACACGAACCACCCCAGAGAAATCTGCATCAGTTCATCTTTCTTTTCATTAAGAGAACATAAAAGAGACTACTTTTCAACGTGGACAACATAAACACCTGCAATACGCTTAGCCTGGGATGGTGTTAGCTTCGCGGCAAACCCTGAAAACCCATATTTATAGCTATACAGTATCGACTCCTTGGCAGCTTCCTTGCTACACTTACATATAACAAAGCACAAGCTTGGTCAAAAATATATAAATTTTGAATAGCAATGAACTTTTTTAGTTTGCTTCTTAGCATAGGGATATTTAACAGGACCCATGTAACAAATCAAAGATAAGAATGAACACCAAATCGAAAGATAATCAAGAATTCAAGTATAAAAAAGCATTTCATAAGCATATTCTTCTCAAGAAAGTCCAACCAACAAGCATACAGCATCGATGAAGAAATGGGTTATGGCATTATGGGAAAAGACCCATAGTTTCCAAATTCGCTCTAGGCCCCACAAAACAGAGAACTGATATCAAGTGTCTGTTTGGTCACAGGTCTCTCCGCAAAATGCCAATAGGCGAGAAGTAACTATTGATTACTTCTGCACCATTGAAGTTTTAGCGTAACATCAATAGTGCAATCTTAAATGGGACCTCAACGTTTATCCAAACGCATATGTTGAATAAATGTGGACTATGCCATTTCAAATAGGGCACAATTCACGATTTAGGGTGCTGATCAAACGGGACCGAAATCCAGTAGCTAATTTGACGACTTCTCTTTTAAGTTTACTAGAAGCATAGCAAACTGTGAACTACTTGGAGCAAACCAAGCACAAATCCAGAGACTAACAATATATAACTCTTGAACATGAAATCCAGCGAGTTGGGTACTAATTTAGCAAACTCAATAGCTAACTTCAGCGAGTTGGTTCTTTCAATTTCTAGTGAAATTGAAAGAACCATGGGTTCTTTCAATTTCACTAGAAACGTTGCAAACTGCAAACCATTTAAATCGAACTAAGTACAAATTTAGCAACTATGGTTTCACAGATTAAAGAATAAAACCTCCCAAGGACCTCAGAAAGAATCCCATGATGCAGCTCCTGAGCAAGCTGAGGTTCATGGTGCCCCTTCTCTCCCATATAAACAATGTGAACCTACACAACCAGAGTAAAACCCATTAACAGAGAACTTCACTACATAAAATTCTAAAACCATATAAGGAAAAACTAGAGAAAACTGAACAAGCAGACCAAAACCCATTAAGGAAAAACATCATTTTTCAAAAATCTACAAACCATATAAGGCAAAACCTTACAAAAGTGATCAACCAGACCACCCAATTAAGGAAAAATATCATTTTTCAAATTATACAAACCATATAAGGCAAAACCATGCAAAACTGAACGAGCAGACCAAAACCCATTAAGAAAAAATATCATTTTCCAAAAATCAACAAAGAAAAACAATTCAAAATTAATAGAACTCACATTGGTCACATGGGTTGCAGTTGCAGAAACAATAAGAACCCAAAGAAGAGGAAGATGGTGATGAGAGTAGCTCATGTTTGGTTCCTACAAACCAGGAAGAAGGTGAAAAAGAAGAAGAGACTAAAAAATTTATGTGGGAAAAATAAAAAATAGTTGAAAAGGTTAAGAAAAGAAGAAGAGCCAAAGAGCAGAAGAAGACAAGAACTACAATGGTTAAAAGATTTGAGAGTGGTGGAACTGGTAGTGGACTGGTGGTGGTTGTGGTCCCCACACCACCACCACTAACGCCACTGACCACTATTCGTGCGCCATTTTTATCTGTTGTTGTCATGCCACGTGAAAATATGGCAAGATTTGGAAGTGGGAAGGATTTGAAACCAGGGTGAGTCCTTTATTTTGATCAGTAGGTATTGGGTGTTAAGCTCATTAAGACCCAGATGAGTCTTGATGCCCTGTATTCATACGAGGGCTGTCAAGTGTCAATGGGTCGGGTCGGGTCCACTCGACACCAAATCTTTTACCTGGTCAGGACGGGCATGAGACATCCAACCTAACCAGATATTATATATATATATATATGTCATGGAAAACAGGTACCTGGTCGGCTCGGGCTTTCGATCCAAGCATCAAGTCAAGTCAGGTTTTCAGGTCAGATCAAGCATGTACCCTTGACCCATCAGGTCAAGTCAGATGCACCATTGGGTCGGTTCAGGGATATGCCCTTTACTCAGTGGGCAACCAAAATTTTGACCCGACTCTGCCTGGCCCTTTGACAACCCTAATTCATGGGTCATAACCAGTTTTACTTAATTTGGTACAATTAGTGAGCTAGTTCAAGGTCTAGTTCAGTTCTGGCCGCACTAGTTTTTTATTTTGAATTCCCTTTTCAAAGTATGAAAATGTTAGCATCGGGGACGGAGAGCATGGTATTTGGGTCTTATTGTACCTAGGGATGCAAGGTTTGACCCGAATCCCAAAACCGAACTGAAAATCTACTGCCAGACCGTAAACCGGACCAAACCGATTCAGTTTAGTTTCGGTTTAGGGTGGCAAAAATCCAAAACCGAGGGGGTAGGATGAGAAAATGCATTAAAAAATTAAAAAAATAGTAAAAATATCTAAACCATACTAAAATTGAACTGAAAAAATTGAAATATTTCAGATTCAGTTTAAAAAAGAAAATAAGAACTGAACCGAAACCGATTCATATCAATTCGGTTTTCTGTCAAGGGGGGTACCGAACTCAATACCAAAAATATGGGTATCGGTTCAGTACACCTAACTTGCATCCCTAACTGTAGGGTTGGTAGCCGTCTGGTGCATCATTTGAGGAGCCATATATGGGGTAATTGAGGGTTTGTTGGATGATGGAGTGGCATGCAAGGATGTACTGTGATAGTTTGGCAAGGTATGTAGAGGTTGGAGGACTAGTATTGGCCTTGGACCAAGGCCCAAGAGGGGCTGCCTCGGGCCCCCGAAATTTAGGGGGCCCCCAAATCTAGAATAACCTATTTTTAATAGGCTTTTGCATTTTTTTTTAAAATTTTGAGGGGCCCGGCCCGCCCAATTGATATGGACCCTCACAGCCCACCGTCCACTTAAACGAAAAACAAATTTAAAACCCTATCTGCTAGTTTCAATCACCCCCTTCCTAATTCTCTCTCTCTCTCTCTCTCTCTCTCTCTCTCTGCTCCACCTTCACACTACCACGGCCGCACGGCCCCACCTTTCATCAGCCTCGCAGCCCCCTATTCCCATCTCATCTCTCTCTCTCTGAAAAGTCTCACATCGTGTAAATAGTGGTCCTGACCCTGGGACATATGTAGCAGCCCCACTCTCACATGTAAGATGCGTTTTGGGTCGGTGTGGCAGCCATTTGTCCGATCGACCCATGCCAAAAATAAAATCTTGAAGGGAAAGGGCTACTGGTGGGACCAAGTGGAGCCAACCAAAGAGGACAATATCTTGGCACGTAGCGTCGAGGCGTTAACAAAATGGTATCAGAGCCACCCAAAGAAGTCATTTATTTGGTCGACCCATACCAAAAATAAAACCTTGAATGGAAAGAGCTACTGGTAGGACCAGGGACAGCTGGTGGGACCAAGTGGAGCCACCCAAAGAGGACAATAACTTGGCACGTGGCGTTAGGGCATTATAAAATGGTATCAATGCCAAAGACGGCTCTATTACAAGATGGAGAGAATGAAAAGTCTCACATTGTGTAAATAGTAGTCCTGACCCTGGGACATAAGTAATGGCCCCACTCTCACATGCAAGACGCGTTTTGGGTGGGTGCGACGGCCATTTGTCCAGTCGACCCATGCCAAAAATAAAACCTTGAAAGGAAAGGGCTACTGGTGGGATCAAAGACAGCTGGTGGGACCAAGTGGAGCCACCCAAAGAGGACAATATCTTGGCACGTGGGGTCGGGGCGTTATAAAATGATATCAAAGCCACCCAAATAAGCCATTTGTCCGATCGCCCCATGCCAGAAATAAAACCTTGAAGGGAAAGGGCTATTGGTAGGACCGGGGACGACTAGTGGGACCAAGTAGAGCCACCCAAAGAGAACAATATCTTAGCAAGTGGTGTCGGGGCGTTACAAAATGGTATCAGAGCTGAGGAAGGCTCTATTATAAGATGGGGAGAATGAAAAGTCTCACATCATGTAAATAGTGGTCCTAACCCTAGGACATAAGTAATGGCCCCACTCTCACATGCAAGACGCATTTTGGGTGGGTGCGGCGGCCATTTGTCCAGTCGACTCATGTCAAAAATAAAATCTTGAAGGGAAAGGGCTACTGGTGGGACCAGGGATAGCTGATGGGACCAAGTGGAGAATCACCCAAAGAGGACAATATCTTGACACGTGGCGTCGGGGCGTTACACACACACTCTCTCTCTCTCTCTCTCTCTCTCTCTCTCTCTAGGCTCCACCACACCACATCACTACCACCGCAGCCGGCGGCCCCACCGTCTATTGGCGGGCCCCACCCTTCTTCATACTCAGCCTGATCCCTAGGTCCCACGGTCCTACCCCTCTTCGGCTCTTTCACCGACAAATATCACATTAGGGTTTTTATGATTTTGAGGTATTCTCTTTCTCTCTGTTAGTCTTAATTTCTTACTTAATATTTGTAATTGATAATAAAAAATTAGCAAAGTCCCACAATGATTGAATTCATTTAATTAAATATTAATTTAATTTTTATCTTATTATTTAGTAATTAGAATTTTTTAAGGGGGTGTGGCAACTGACAATAGAACATCCTTGATGGCTTGATCTGAGCAATTTATGCATATAATTTTTTATAATTTTTTGTCGAAATAGTCTACAAATTAGTCAAAGCCTTAAAGGCTATAATGTGGAAACAAAAAAAGAGATTGTCGTAGAATAATGTGCATTGGCATCAACATGGGAGCCTGCCAATAAACAATAATCCCCAATTGTTTTTTGTGTACGGTCGAGCCTTCTTTTTTGGCTTTAATCACCTACAATTTTACCAAATGAAAAATGATTATATTTCACCATCCATAAAATGCTCTCCGGATGACTCCAAAAACTACATAATCATTCATTCTCTGTCAAAAAATACAGTTGTCAAATCTTTAGAACACCTAAAATTAAACTTGCTCTGAGTTGAGCGTGGCTTAAGAATCTAGAGGTGTCTTCAGAATGGTTCCCGAAGATTCGGCGCAAAGAACCCATTTTTCAAACTCCATTAACAGTGATGCGGCAATGTCTTGCACCATCGCATTCAGGTGGAACTTTTCAAACCATGATATATGTGTGTGTGTGTGTGTGTGTTTATTCAAGTCCATTTTTTTTTTTTTTCTGCAAAAGTCTTTTTTTTTCTCTTATTAAATAAACTCATCTATTTTTCCTCTACAAAAACATCTGCCAATGTTAAAGTTATTGTAGCCTCACCACTTAGAGCCAATTGTGGGATCAGCTTAACCAATTGCTAAAGAGCAGCCTCACCACTTAGAGCCAATTGTGGGATTAGCTTAACCAATTGCTAAAGCAATTGCAATTGATGTGATATAAATCTGCAACTGATATTATAAGTTAAATTTGAAACTATGGGTATTAATTGTTTTAATGCACTTAATTTTGCTGAAGCATCTTTAAGTATCTTATTATTAAACTTATATTTTGATACAACCTATAGGTATTTAAAGGGCATGAATTATTATTATCTTGGGCACACAATGTTTCTCTTGGCCTTGGTTTTGATTTTAATAATCTCAAAGTCTGATTTTGGTTTTAATAATCTCAAAGTCTGATTCAAACTCATATCGAAGACCATATTTTTTTTTTTCAAATGCAGATGAACAAGTTCGGAGATGCTAAAAAGTTATTGTTTGGGTTACTCGATCCATCGAGTATGTTCTACTATTTAGCTTTACTCTTTTTGTTTTACATTTTCTTTTAATATATACTTTCATTATATTGTTAGTTGCATTTTCAAATTATACGTAGTTGAATGGGATATGCAGATCTCTAATTTAGGAATATTAGTGTTGTTTTATTTGTAAAAAAAATAGTTGTTACAATTTTTTTTTTTTAAATAATATGAAAGAGGGACCCCATTTTAGGAACTCCTAAAATCTCAGGGCCGGCCCTGTGAAAGACTTTGACATAGGCACAAGGTGGTGCCATGGGCAAATAAGCTTGCAATAGCGCATTGCATGCACACAGGAAGAAAACACTCCAAGTAACGAGTGGCATATTTGGAGGCCAGTCGAGTAGGGCATTTCAAATGAGTAAGACAGGCGCAAATGGTTCAGCAAACAAATGCGTTTAGAGAGAAATATGAATTTTTGAAAGACCAATATGTCAAGCCAGTATGTTTGAGATTTTCTGCTATTTTTCGGAGAACGGCCATTTGGGAGGGGATAGTTATGGGGCATACTCTCATACAAGGGTACCGCCGTACTAGAATGTTTGGTTGGTGATCTCCTAGCTAGGAAGGGTGGCTTTAGGATGCCGCTACACTGGCAATGTCATGTGTCACCTAGTGAGAGGTTTGATGGTTCAAAAATTATGATGGGTAGGTATTCGAGCTCGGATGCCTCAGTAAGTGTGCATTAGAATGGTCTGTGCTAGGGCAAAGGCCACACGGGCAGCACATGTATGCATTAAGAGACACGGTAGGTTCATAGTCGGTTAGGCAAGTCGGGGCGATAGCTATGGGTCGGTATGCTCAATGACTCAATTCTCTAGAGCTAGCTTCTTGCTCGAACTTTTGATGGCACTTTTGCTAAGTCGGCTAGACCTACTTGGGGCTATGTGGAACACCGTGGCTCATGTGTCTTGCCGCAGAGGTCCCCAGAAGGTGCCAGAGGGCATGTAAGTTGACATAGTCGGGGGCATCAGCCTAGCAATGATTCCGTGTTGGCTTTGCGCTCTTGCTAAGTAGGCAGGATCATGGATCAAAATTTCGGCCCATAATTCAAATTATCGGTCGAATCATATCGGTTTCGGTCTGCACCGAAACAAAAACAAAATACAAAATTTCGGGCATTACAGTGTATGAAATGCAGAATTTCGGCCGAAATTTCAGTTTCGGCCAATCCCAAAAACAGAAACGAAACCGACATTTTGATCCTTGGGCAGAATCTCTTTGAGGACTGCATGGGAAATAATTGTGCATGTTAGCTTGACTCAAAATCATACAGAAGTAGCATATTGTCTTTTGGGTCTTGGGAAGAAGACCTTCAGGCGTGAACTATGTAGGGTAGAGAGCCTCGCAGATGGCTTAGTTTGGTATGTGGATGATGTATCGATATGAGGTAGATGGCATGAGGAGCTGGCATGTCACTGTGTGAAGTAATGGTGCGGACAATACTGGGTGAAGTATGAGCAGGCCAAGCATGGGGTATAGAGGTGCCAAGTGTGACGCATGGAGATGCCTAGCATGGTAGGAGCAAAGAGAAAAAATTGTGCCACCCTCGGAGATTCTTGCTTTCGGCAATCATTTCCGATTCATCGGGCATCTGGCATGTATTAGGGTTCTCACGTGGAGTGCAGGTTCCTCCCTCCCCTAACGGCGGTTCACGGAGGGTTCAGGCCCTTGTTTTATTATGGCATTGCTTTTTATTTATTTATTTTTTTTATTTTTTTATGGCATTGCTTCATGCCTACCTCATCCTAGCTTCTTTTGTTGTTGGTATGTCTGTGTCGTGTCCACTCCAAGCTTTTGTTATCTATGCTTGGGTCATTATCTCATATTTCCGTATTTTTTCCCCCCTTAGGTTTTGTTGCCTGACCTCAGGCCCGTCTTTTTTTTTTTTTTTTTAAATGTAATTTTATGCTTTCAATCATAGTGACAAATTTCTCCAAAATTCACTGAACGAGGGGTCAACGAAACTTTTAGCAAAATTTCAATGAATTATCACCAAGAATTCATTAATTTTGACGAAATTTCACCAAAATTAATGATTTTTTCTTTAATTTTCTATTTTTATAATAATAAATAATATTTTATAAATATTTAATATAATTGATGTTTATATTTTTTGTACTCGCGGAAATTTTTCGATATTTTTTCAAATTTTTTTCGAAATTCATCCCAAATGAATCGAAATGACCCTCTATTGAAATATTGTTGAAAACAAAATTTGTCACTATGCTTTCAATAAAATTTCATCATTTCAATTTGGGAGCCATTACTTGCACGAGTTTTTCAAGTGATTGCACCAAATTTAAAGAAAGACTTGGTATTTTAGGGACATGTGATATGTAAAAATGCGATATGAGCCGTATGATTTGAAGTTCGTGATCAATAGATCTTTGGTACATAAAATTGGAGCAAAACACGATACTTGTCATATGATCTATTTTAGTCAACTGTTGAATTATATAATAGCCTTTGGCTTCATTTAATCAAATGATGAAAATTATATTTTGTTCTAATTTTTTGGAATTGATATCTTTAAATCATGGCCTTCAAATCAAACGGCTTCAATGGTGTTTTCATATAGTAGAGGTCTCCAAACTTTCAAGTCTTTCTTTTAAATTCGATGCGATCACTTGAAAAGTGTGTGCAAGTAATGGCTCCCTTGCCATTCTAAAAAAACAAAACAAAAAAGAAGGATAATAATAAACATTGTTCAAAACATTAGATTTCTAAACAATACGCCTCCCGGATATCCTTACACTAGGGAAATTGCAATTTTTTTTTTTTTAATAACTTGGGTTTCCGACCCTCTTAGAACCCCCTGTCACGGAGTTACTCTTTGCGACGTAATCTCTCGTGCGGCAACTAACTTTTCTCGAACTAGATCAGCCTACTCACATTTCAAACCTGCACGGTAACGCGTTAGGTTAGAAACTATGCGGATTCCCGAATACAATTCATATAGCTATACGCAGGGACATTCCTAGGAGCAGGCCCACTTAGAGTTTAGGTCGGCACCGTGAGGGTGGTCGTGGACCACCAAGACGATGGCTCCAGCGCACGACGCGACAGGAGCGACCTAAGACCTATGCAAGGCCCGAATGTGCGAACTCAAGCCCACAAGACTATCATACGCGTTCCCTAGGGGATCACTTAAGCCAGCTACACGTCACGTGGATGTTTAGATCTTTTCCCCATATATATATGGTTTAAACATCAACAGTGCTAAAATGGCAGGAGGACCTCAAACCTATTGGTTTGACATACCGTAACACTTGTGCACTGCTGACCCATCTGGTTTATGTCACGACCGCATCGCGTCCCCTGCTGGCACTGCATCACGACCCAAACTGCCACCACGTCGCGTGCCCTCTTGGCCCCCGACCAAAACTCTAGGAGTACCAATGGCGAAGCCCTCATGGCTTGGTGGCGTGCCGACGATGCCCCCGCTTCAACCCACTAATGCCTGACGCACTAGTGGCACAAGTGGCCCTGTGGCTGACTCAGATGGCCACACCGCGAGCCCACGTCACATCCTCCCCTACTTAGTTGCATTGACGTCCCCGTCGACGGGCTTCCAGTACTTCTTTAGGGCGGATTGGAATGACGGGTAGGTACTCTCAAGTTCCCAAGTAATTTCGGCCTCTGGTAGGCCCTTCCACTTCAAAAAGTACTCCACAGGAAATTCATTCTGACTGCCATCTTCCTGGTTACTGCGTCTGTGTGCAAGGATTTCTTCAACCTGTCTCTTCAACTGTAAATCGGCATTTGGGGCAACACGAGTTGACAAACTTCTCCCTGAATTATTCGGGTCTCTTTTATATGGCTTCAAGCAACTGACGTGAAAGACCGGATGCATTCTCAGTCGGGAAGTTGCATTCGAAATGAAACATCATTAATCCTCTTTGTGATCGGAAATGGCCCATCATACTTACGAACTAATCCTGCATGTTTTCTTCTGAAGAATTTGAGCTGCTTCGGATTAAGTTTTAGCAAAATTTCATCGCCTACGTGCAACTCGATAGGCCGTCAACCCTGATCGGCCCACTTTTTCATTCGCTTAGCGGCCTTTCCCAGATAAGCCCTAGCAATCTCTGCATTTCTCTGCCACTCCTTGGCAAGATGGTAGGCTGCCAAACTTGACCCAGTATATCCCATAGTAAGTGTATGCGGCGTTAACGGTTGCTGGCCAGTTGCTAATTCGAATGGGCTCTTATTTAAGGTTGAACTCTTCTGCAGATTATAACAAAATTGTGTCACGTCTAACAACTGAACCCGATTCTTTTGGTTGGCACTGACAAAATGTCTCAGATATTGTTCCAAAATAGCATTCACCCTTTCTATCTGTCCGTCTGTTTATGAATGCATGTTGGATGAGAAGTTCAGTTTTGTCCCCAGGAGCTAAAAGACTTCTGACCAAAACTTGCTAGCAAACCATGGATCTCTATCACTGACAATCACTTGCGGCACTCCTCAATGTTTCACAACATTACTGACAAATAATCGTACAGCTTGCTCTGCATTACAATTCAACGGTATCGGAATGAATGTAGCGTACTTTGAGAACCGATCCACAACTACCAGGATGGACCCGAGTGTCCCTACTTTAGGCAATGCTGAGATAAAGTCAAGGGAGATGCTCTCCCATGGTCTGATGGCACTGACAATGGCTGCAGGAGTCCAAATGGTTTAGTTCTTTCCACTTTGTCCTGCTAGCATATCAGGCAAGTCCTGACATACTCTTCTACGTCCTCTTCCATCTTAGGCCAATAGAAACGCCTTTCCAACAAGGCGAGCGTGCGATGAATTCCTGGATGACCAGCCCATAATGTGTCATGACATTCCTTCAGGAGTTCCTTTCTAAGTTCTTCCACTTTCGGCACATAGAAACGGCCCCCTTTGGTCACCAACAGTCCTTCCTCATTCTAGAACCGCCGTGTTTTCCCCTCTTGTATCTGCTGTAGTAGGGTCCTCACGAGTGGATCTAATTTTAACCCATCGCGCAATCTATCGGGGATAGTCGAACTAATGCGACTAGCTGCAGTTTGTTCTTCAATTTTTAGTGTTGCTAACTGAACTTTCAATGCTGCTAACTCTGCTTTGCGACTCAAAGCGTCTGCAACTTGGTTGGTCCTGCCTGGTTTGTACACTAAGTCCATATCGAACTCGGCCAAGAAATCCTGCCAACGGGCCTATTTCGGCGACAATTTCTTTTGTGTCTGAAAGTAGCTGGTCACCACATTATCGGTCATCACCAGGAACTTCGACCCAAGGAGGTAGTGCCTCCACGTCCTTAAACAATGTACTACTGCCGTCATCTCTTTTTCTTAAACTGTGTACCGCCGCTCGGGACTGTCCAACTTTCTGCTCTCGAAGGCCACTGGATGCTCTTCTAGCATTAATACTCCTCCTATCGCATAGTCGGAGGCATCCGTGTGCGCTTCAAATGGCTTGGAGTGATCAGGTAGCTTCAGCACGGGGTCACTCATGACCACCGCTTTCAAATCCTCAAATGCCCTTTAGCATTTTTCCTTCCACTGTCACGGTCGATCCTTCTTCAACAGGCCAGTCAGTGGCACAGCACGGTGTGAATAACTGGGGATGAACCTTCTGTAAGAGTTGACCAAACCCAAAAATGACCGCAACTCAGTCACGCCTTCTGGCACTCTCCAGTCTTTGATTACACGAACTTTCTCAAGGTCTATGCTGATGTTTTCTCCCCCAATACGGTGTCTTAAAAATATAATCTGCTCTTGTGCAAATGAACACTTCTCCTTAACATAGAGCTGATTTTCTCGTAGTATCTTGAATATGATTTGGAAGTGGCTAAGATGTTCTTCCAATGTGTTGCTATACACAACGATATCGTCTAAGTGCACCACCACAAACTTGTCGAGGTAGGCATGGAACAACTCATTCATCAAGGTGCAGAAGTTGGCTGGGACATTAGTCAGCCTAAAGGGCATCACTAGAAACTCAAAGGCTCCGTACCTGGTCACACAGGTAGTCTTGCTTTCGTCTCCCTCGGCAACTCGCACCTGATAATAGCCAGATCTCAAGTCCAACTTAGTAAAGTACCTCACATTGCCCAACTGATCAAACAAATCTGCAATCAATGGACTAGATACTTATTCTTAACGGTGACCTTATTCAGCGCTCTGTAGTCGATGCATAATCGAAGGCTACCATCACGTTTCTTTTGAAATAGAACTGGGGCGCCAAATGGAGCTTTAGACGATCGAACAAACCTTGCCCCCAATAACTCATCTAACTGCCGACGTAACTCGGCTAACTCTGGAGGAGCCATTATGTAGGGAGCTTTAGCCGACGGCTTCGCACCTGGTTGTAATTCGATTCGGTGATCCACTGCTCTCCTTGGTGGCAGCACCTTAGGTAATTCTGGCGGCATGACATCTTGGAATTCTTGGAGTATTCCTTACACACTTTCTGGCACAATATCTGTCGGCCATGTTGCTATACCTTCTAGCAGTGTCGCAAGAAATGTAGGTTTCCTTCTTCTTAGTCCCTTCTTTAACTGAAGTGCTGAGATAAACCAATCACTCTCCACTTCTTTATCTTTCTGAATGACGGGGATCATGCAAGGGGTCTCTTCTCCAAACATGCACACTGACCCGAGGTATGGTATGGGCACTACTTTAGCTTGGTGTAAGAGTTCTAACCCAATGACAACCTTGAAATCATCCATCTGTACTGTCATAAAGTTGGCTGCTCCGCTCCACGGCCCTATCTGTACAGGCACCCCCTTTGCTACTCCCGCTATGGGGCGCGCCTCCGAGTTCACGGCTTTATACGGCTAGAGTCTTGCTCCAGTTTCAACCCTAGGCAACGTGCTTCTTTATCAGCAATGAAGTTATGCGTCGCCCCCGTGTTCACCATGGCACGGGTACTTTTCCCATTAATGTACACCTCTATGTACATCAGCCCCTTGGGCGCAACGGTCTTTCCCTTTTCCACTTGACCCTTGATGGCATTCAACAACCTGAGTGTTCCCATTCTTGGTTCATTGACGACAGGAGATGGAGCACTGGCGGATCCCTGTAGGGCGTTCAAAGACTGTTTCTGTGGGCAATCTTTCACTCGATGAGGCCCTCCGCATAGAAAGCAACCCGACTTAGGTGCAAAATTCACTGACTCGGCTGACTTGACATGAGACTCTTTCCCGTGTGACTTCTTTTCTTGCGTGCTACTCTTACTTTTCTTATTTTCTTTCGTCAGATCCTTTGAACCACTCTTGTTCTCATGCGGCATCTTCTTATTTTGATCTGATGGCCCGTAGTCTGTTAATCGTTCCGCAGCAGCTTGCGCGGCTGCTAAGTCCGGTAGTGCTCTTCTGTTTAATTCAGTGTGCGTCCAGGGCTTGAGGCCTTCAATGAAGTAAAACAATTTATCCTTTTCGGACATTTCCTTGATGTCCAACATCAAAGCGGAGAATTGCCTCACGTATTCTCTCATTGTGCCCGTATGTTGTAGCTTCCGTAGTTTATGTCGGGTAATAAAGTCAACGTTTTCGGGCAAGAACTGAGCTTTTAATTCTCTCTTCAAATCCTCCCACGTATCTACCACACAACGTCCATCCTGAATCTCTGCGTAGCGTGTACGCCGCCATAGTTTAGCATCTCCCTCAAGATACATGGTCGTTGTGACCACTTTCAAAGCTTCGGTGGCAGGTGGGACGAGATGGAAGTATTGCTCAATGTCCCATAAGAAATTCTCTAACTCCTTAACATCCCGAGCACCCCCGTAGCACCGCGGCTCGGGTATCTTGACCTTCCGTTGGGGAGTTTCTGGCTGTTGAACAGTCCTAGAGCCAATCGCCCTCATCAGGACGTTCATCTTCGTAGTCAGGTCTTCAATCTGTAAACGAAGGGTTTCGACGATGCCCCTTGTGTCCTCGGTGAGGATCTCCACGTTCTCCGCTAACTTGGCATAGTTCGCTTCTTGCTTATTTACAAGCGCAACCACAGACTCTATCTGTTCTGTTCGAGCTTCCAGATCACCCAACCGTTCTCTTGTGCGCCTTCGCGTAGCAGCACTGCTTATCCCAGTGTTGGTCATTTTTAGGCTCTGATATCAAATGTCACGGAGTTACTCTTTGCGACGTAATCTCTCGTGCGGCAACTAGCTTTTCTCGAACTAAATCAGCCTACTCGCGTTTCAAACCTACACGGTAACGCATTAGGTTAGAAATTATGCGGAATCCCGAATGCAATTCATATAGCTATACGCAAGGACATTCCTAGGAGCAGACTCACTTAGAGTTTAGGTCCGCACCGTGAGGGTGGTCGTGGACCACCAAGACGATGGCTCCAGCGCACGACGCGACATGAGCGACCTAACACCTATGCGAGGCCCAGATGCGCGAACTCAAACCCACAAGGCTATCATACGCGTTTCGTAGGGGATCACTTAGGCCAGCGACACGTCACGTGGCTGTTAGATCCTTTCCCCATATATATGGTTTAAACATCAACAGTGCCAAAATGGCAGGAGGACCTCAAACTTATTGGTTTGACATACTACAATGCTTGTGCACTGCTGACCCATCTGGTTCATGTTGCGACCGCATCGTGTGCCCTGCTGGCACTGCATCACGACCCAAACTGCCACCACGTCGCGTGCCTTCTTGGCCCACGACCGAAACTCTTGGAGTACCAATGGCGAAGCCCTCATGGCTTGGTGACGCGCTGACGATGCCCCCGCTTCAACCCACTAATGCCTGACGCACTAGTGGCACAAGTGGCCCTGCGGCTGACTCAGATGGCCACGCCGCGAGCCCACGTCACAACCCGCCTAATCCTAGGGGCACATGTGCACTCCAAATTCAGCACATACCAGGTCAGCACTGGATATAAATCCTTAGGGTGGCCTCAAGGGGGAGGGGATTCGAACTCAAGTCTCCTACTTTTGGAAGCAGATACCTGGCCAGCTCACCTAACCCCTTAAGGTCAGGGGAAACTGCAATTATTTATAGGCTACACCATCTGATGCAGCTGGAGACTCAAGGGTATAGATTAAATGAAGAGAAGTTCTTGGTCGATGGTATGAAGACTCCAATGAGTATGATATTTGGGCAAGAGTCAATCAAGATGTTAGCCTATTTCTTGTAGACTTTACATTGATGAATTTTATGTTGCCTATGAAGACTTGCTGATGCATGTGTACCATCTTGGGTGCACTCGCTTCTACCAAATGCTAGCTGTTTGGTCAATGGTGGGAATCCAGAGAGCATCTGTCTTTGACTCACGTTTGAAAATTGATGTTTGGACAGAATTGGATTAGTTGTGGTGTCAGATTCGAAGGTTGGAATTGGATTTGCAACTCTTTGTTTTTTTTTTTAATTTCTTATTGTTATTTCCAAGTAGGATTTCCAAGGGCACTCTTCAAAAGTTAGATATGTTGACGTGGCTTTGTTTCAAGAGGGGACAAGGGGGCAAGACATCGCCTATATACTCTTTAAGTAACTCTTCAATTTTTTTTTTATGGCTGCAAATAGATTATGCTACTAGCCGTTGATAAAAGTTAATTTTTTTATTTTTTTTTAATTATTTTATATCTGACAAGCCAGCGATGGAGAATCGTCAAAGTCTAGTCAGCTTTGAAGAAGCGATTAGAAGCATTTGACGAGTTACAGACTCTTAAAAATTTATTGGTTGGCTTGCCCACTCAAGATTTGAAGAGTCCCTTGGAAACGCACTAATGAGCTGTCACATACTCCACGTCCAAAGGATAATTATATTTTAATTTTAATTCAAGAAGATAGAGCTGATAATGAAGATGATGATGTTGATGTGAGTGAATCTCTTCTAAACACTTCCCTCTAAATTATTAGGGTATTGGTATTTACAACCAAATATTTTACATTTGCAACATATGGTTTCCGCTATAATTAAAATTATTGACTCCCTTAAATCAGACAAAGGAAATCATTTTTCTTCTCAATCATACACTCATAGATCTGGAGATCATGGCCCACCTATCATAGGGTTAAGTGGTGATTCCATGTGGCACACACCTCCAAATTGGACAAATCATGAGAAGGGTTTTCAGGTCACTTTTGGTAATGTGTACCAAGTGGAATCAACTCCTAATCATGTGATAGGTCGGCAATGATATCAAGATCCAATTTTGTGGAATATATTGAGACGAAAACCAATCAACATCGTCTGATTACAGGCATTCAACATTGGATACCCCATGCTGCAATGTAGGAGGATCTTGTTCGCGGTCCCCCACTATGACCCACATCATCTTAGCAAACCTTCCCCCTCAGCTCATTATTTTGCTTCGCGCCTTCTAGTACGCTTTGGTTTTAATCTTCCAGCATTTCACACTCCTATGTATTCAAGAAAAGAAACTTTAGGTGCACTATCAAACTGGGTCAGGAAAATGTCCGTTACCTGTCAGCGAGCCAAAATTTTAGCCCGACCCAATCCAACTTGACCAGCCCTGAGCATAAGCCCAAGAGGCGGGTCCCCTAGGGCCTCCAAAATTTATCTAAAAAATAGGGTACCCACCCCAAAAGGTGTAACCCAATTCAATATGTAGCAGGGCTCCATTTTACGAACTCGCCCAAGACCCCTAAAATCTGAGGGCCGGCCTTGCTTGACCCATTGACAACTTGATCTCTGTCTGATATTAGTGGTACTAAGGTTGGGATGGCTTTGACCATGTGATTAAGAACAAGCAAATGAACTGCTACGTTGTGTATTGGCACCTCGTTGAGAGGCCTAACACTGAATACAGGAGACAGACAGAAGATGACAAAAGCCAACAGTGAGAGCTAGCTGTTTGGTTCGGTCGGTGGTGTTGGGAATTCAGAGAAGTTAATGAAGGCGCAGGTAGAATAGCAGCACTTTTGGTTTAAGTGGGCAACAACTTTATAGGCGCCCAGAAAAATGATATAGAGACCTTATCTCTGCACCTATATGTTGTTTGATTTTGACTACTCTTTTTTCTTTTTGATAAGAGATTTTGACAACTCTTATTCCAGGGTTCTGTTTGTTTTTTCGTATTGCTTTCTGCCCCTTCTTCTTCTTCGTCTAAAACCGAGTGGCTGACACAGTGACATAGAATTCATTATTATTTGCATGTGTATATAATCACTAGAAAGCGAGAGATGAGGAGAGAGAGAGAGAGAGAGCATTTAGCGGTAGGCCCACTACCAGACCCATTCAATTCTAGGGGCTCAATGGCCTGGCTTGAGCAGAGCCTGACCCGACCTGAAAATGGCAGGGTGTAGGCTAGGATAGGTAAGCCCGATATATCAATAGGCTCGCCTGGCCTGATTAGTAAACCGGCCCAGGCATGAGCTAGTTCCAAAGCCCCAATTAGAAATCAGATCGTTTAAGCCCCACCCGAATCAATCGAATGAATCCTTTTATACAATTATTGTCGGAGTGACCCTCGACTTGGCCCACCATACGATGAGAATGGGATAAGATAAGTAAGCCTGATCCATAAATGGGCTGGCCCTGGCCGATTAGTCATTGAGCTGAGTATGAGCTAGCTCTAAGAGACTCAATTATAATCGGTCATGTAACGACCCGAATTTTCTTAAATATATTTAATGGTGTTAGATGTGTTTTGCACTATGCACAGTGTTAGTGCTCCATATCGGATCCTACCCTATTTTAAAAAACTCTATTTAAGTTACGTAACTCTTTTCTCTTTTCTTATTCTAATCTTTCAAGAAACCCTAGTCGTCTCTTATTCTCTTCTTCTCTTAAGAAACGCTAACCGTCACAACTCTTTTTTCTCAACCCACCTTTACTAAAAATCGCTTCAAAAACTGCCGTGTGTTCTTCCACAAGAATCACCGTGATCTACTTCCACCATCAAAGATCAAGGAGGAAGAAGAAAAAAAAATTTCATACGGGCTATCGCGTTGGATGTCGATCTCCTCAACCTTAATCGTCGTAGATCTACCGTTCACGCTTGAGGCGGGTACTCATCGATCCATCTTGTTCTTCTCATATCCCGTCGTGTAGGGTACGTTCAATCGCATATCGACGGGCTAAACAAATGAACCATATTTTATGCTTGTTATAAAAATCGCTAATAAAGTGAATGGGATGACTAACTCCTAGCCATAGATTCTATTTTAATTATTTTCCTTTTTTTCGTAGTAGATTTTTTTTTTTTTTTTCTTGTAGATCTATTTCGAAACCCTAATTCCTTCTGAAATCCCGATAATCGACTGATCGATTCTCACTCTCGATCAATCGATGTTGAACTAAAACGGAAATTGCATATTACCTGATATAATCGATCAATCGATTATTATTTCCAATCGATCAATTCTAGACCGAGTCGATTGTGTCTATTTTTATTTTAATATTCGATCGATCAACTATCATTGCCAATTAATCGATTTTGAACCGAGACCATTACATATTTATATTTTTACCTTTCATTTTCGATCGATCGATTCTTAGACCGATCGATTGATCATGTACCAAATGACTTGGCATATTTTATATGTGCAGTCAATCGATCGATTCCAAGTTGTAATCGATCAACCTTGCACCGAGATCATGTTATATAATATATAAATACCTTTCATTTTCGATCAATCGATTTGAAGTTTCCGATCGATTAATTTTGAACCGAACCAAATGCCTCTTTGCATCTTATTTTCGATCGATCGATTCCCTATGTTAGATCGATCGATTCTGAATAGAACCGATTCATCTATACACTCTAATTTCAATCGATCAATATATACCTTTCGATCAACCAATTATGGACCAATCGAATTGCTTATCTTTCTATATGATATCGATCAATCGATTCTGACCCAAATTGAATGGTATATATATATATTAAAATTTCGATCGATCAATTTTCGTCCGAACAGATAATATTATTTACCTATATAGTTTCACCATATCACGATCAAAACTTTTAATGCATGTTAACCACATGAACGCTTCGATTGATAATCATGATTTACCTCACTTTAAATTACAATGTCATTCAATTTGAGCATTTAATTATAGTAATTTATATATAGCAATTTTATCGCTTCAACGCGACCTCTTCGATAACACGAACAGTTAGAAATTCGATGCCCTCGTGAAAATTAAACTTTAACCTTCACGTTCTCGAAATCACACACTAATAGCTACCTTATTCTATATTTGTATTGGTGTGATATGTAAATACATATGCGTATATACATAACGAAATTTGAATGTAAATATATTTTGTAAGTAAGATAGTTCTATACTTCTATCTTAATCATGTTATAAGAGTTACATATATGTTAAGTCATAAGTACGTAAGTATATGAAATCATACCTATATTTGGGCGTGATAATTCGCTGAGATGATATCAAAGCAAGGAATACATCATATTTACATGTCTCACAACTCATGGTGGTATGGGGCATCATGACGAATAGAGTAAGTGCGAATTTAGTATAGCCTTGTATATGGTGGCTTATGCGGTGACCCCAAGGTATCAAATATCGGCCTATACAGATACGTATCGGAGATACATATCGATTTTCGGCCAAACCAATACGTATCGGTATCGACTCCGTATTGGTATCACTGATACGTATCAGATATCAGCCGATACGTATCGGCCAATTCGTATCGGCCTCGGACAAATCGATACCCGATTGACACCTTGGGTGACCCTATCACCCCCGAGTTTTAATATGATAGGACAAACTATGAGTTATGATATGAGGCTCGACCCTTAGGCCTTAGTTGTAGTAAAGTTTCTCTTACGATCACGTGAAATTCGAAATGTAAGCAATCATGTACGAATACAACACCTCTATAGAAGTATGGGCTCCCACACGAAGTACACCCAGGTTACTATGTAATATTTTTCCTTGAGAATCGTAGTTATTGTAGTTTAGTGAAGTTATCTCACCATAGCTCGTTCTAAAATTAAGTTGTAAGAGTATGTTATGATATGAGTATATAAAATAAGATAACTTACAAGCATAACAATAAGATACCGCTGTATATGCCAGTATATGATTAAAAACTTATGTCTGTACGTGTCGTTCCTTACTTAGCCATCGTAAGGGCAACATCTTACAGTCAAGACGATTTTTTGGGAGACAGTATGAGTATGTTATGAGTTACTATTGGTCATGTCTCTCTATTATGTTATGATGGTAATTTACTATAGTGACTCTCACATAGTAGGCTCGAGCAGTGACTCTGACACAAATTATATAGGATTTATGAGTATGTTAGATACACTTATGCGATATACAAACGCATGTGTGAGAATAATAAAATATATCATATTATGAGGTATGGTGAGATACGTTAGAATATTAGTGTGTCTAGATCATAATCTTTCATTTATATTATGATATGAGCTCTACGATACATAAAAATTTATTATTTCCTCCTAGTTGTTTTGATATACTATTATTATCATTCACATGATACACCCACAATGCACTTGGGTAAAATACGGTGGATTACTGATATATCCACTGAGTTGCATGTTATTTTACAACCCCGCCTTCGTGGCATTTATTTATTTCAGGTGATTATATTGACGGAGTATGCACTGATTATCTAGATCCTGCTGACGTTGATTTCATTGACCCCGTGGATGCTGAATACTAGGAGCCTTGGGAGAGCAATGTCGTTGAATACCAGGAAGACCTTGATGCTAATTTTAACCCGAATGCCGACTATTGATAATTGCAGTTTCCGTACTGAGATTAGTTTCATACTGTTATGATTTATTTATAGCCTCGTACTTCTATTTATGTATGATCTTTATTATAAATTCACCATGATTGCCTTAGTCTAATACGTTGTAGACCAAGGATCAAAATTTTGGCCGAAATGATCGAAATTATTGGTTTTGGTCCCCACCAAAACGATAATTTGGGATCGAAATTTCGGTAGGATTTTGTATGGGGTTAAAATTTTTAGCCGAAATTTCAGTCCAAAATTTTGGTTTCGGTCTCCTCCGAAACCAAAATGAAACCTGAAAATTTGATCCTTGTTGTAGACGGCATTTTGAATTGAGTTGAGTCGGGCTTAAATCTAGGTTGACTCGAGCCGAACTGACCGATCAGTGCACTTGACCTGATCTGATAGGCCAAGAGCATGGCCCGACATGACCTGACCTGATTTATAATATATTATCGGGTCATGCAATTTTGGTCCGACCCTACCCGACGTGTCATGTTTATGCGTCTGACCTGATTCAAGAACCGCGTTGACCCAATCTATTGGCAGCCATAATTTTGGGTCTTATTTATCCACCTATTTTTGTTTGGAATTGATTCTATTCCCCCTATATCGATAGAGCCTCACCGTCATCTTGGCCCAATATATTATACATGTTTTAAAAAACTCACTTCGTCTAAATAAGAGGACATTATCAGTTCAAATGTTATTCTAACACTTAAATAATAAAAAATAGTGTTCTATAAATATTTTTATTTTTTAATTTTTATACGTAGGGTATCCCAATTTATTTATTTATTTACTATTTCACGAACTACACATGCACACTACACCCAATTTTCCACTCATATCATAGCCACACGAATAATTGTGAAAAATCGATGCATATAGCAGCGAGGAGAGTCGATCTTTATTCTGTCTTGTAAGAGATTTGGGTTGTAAGCATGTCAGAATTAGGGAAAAAATCATGAAAGGACAAAAATAGGGAAAGAATCGACAATATCGAGAAAAAATAAAGAAAACTTTAGACTATATGTACTAAAAAAAAAATGCCCAACCAATAGTAAGATACAAAATAATCTCGATTAAATCCCAAAAATCATGATTAAACTGCAAACATCACATTTTTCAAAAGAATCACAATTTTTGAAGAAAAATAATGCGCTTTAACTTCATTGCCCATGTTTATTGATAAACCATAATAAAAATAAGCATTTTTTTTTAAAATGCCGATCCATTTAAACAGATTTAAGCATAAAGAGGTTCATCAAGGACTCAGAAGGAAAAATAAATATATAGATACATAAATAATTAAAAGCTGGGCATATAATTTTCTTCAACTCGTATCGAATAAAGATTTACGGAAGCTTTCATAGTATCTTCTCCAGTGCTTAATTATATATTTATGCAAATAAAGATATCACCAATTATCCTCTTCTTCTCCTTCATTTTCCGGGTGGAAGTTATCAGGAATATTTTTCGATGTAAAAATAATGTAATTGTCAAGAACAGGTGGCAACATAATATCAAAGACTACACATTATATACATACCAATCACATAAAAATTATACAAGTTAATGGATTATAATTGCTGGAATTATTTTTTTATAAAAATCCTTTTTCGCAATAATGAGTAGCTATCATGTTCATGCCTGAGGTTCCAAGCTCTGCAATGAAGAAAACGACCAAGAAAGGTGCCAGGAGACAAACCACCATGAAATCGATCGATCATTTAACGGAGAGATATGCCAACAAGATCGATAGCAGAAGAAAAACCACCACAATCTGCAGCCAAATTACAGATAAATTAGATGTGATTCATCAGTTTTAGGACCTAAGATAAGAAAAATAGTACAAGAACTCACCAGAACATTGTACCTCGGCATGCTCTCATCTACGTATGATCTCCTGCAGAACAACCAACAAAGATTGATTACAAAGAATAAATCGTAGGTACATTACAAGTGATAGACGGACAAACCTTTTGATTAGCAACCCACTGTCCCGGCACATTTTCTGCATTTTCCCCAGCCGTTCTAGCATTAGTGCAGCATTCGGATCATTCTTGTCAACCTGCAATAACAAATAAACATTCTCATTTTTTTCACGAATTGTTTCAGTTTAATATTTGGAGAATGGGGCGATATCTCTGAAGAGACATATTGCCCATCTTTTCGTTCATCTCATTACGATATAGACTGCTACAAATCAATTCGTTTGACATTCAATTTATTGTGGCATTGATTCCATCATTAAATCCTATTCCAATGTGTTCATCACGTAGGAAACAAACGGGAGCACACCTTAAAGTTTCTTAAACACTTACGCTGCCATGTAGTAGTAGTAGTAGTAGCAGTAGTTTGTAGTATATATATATATATAGGGTGTCTGGCCATAGCTGCAGCGTTTGACCGCAGCAGTGAGTGCTATTTTGAGTGCCATGGCACTGCCACATGGCACCCATCCCCCTATGCAGGGCCGCCCCTGACATTTTGGGGGCCCAAGGCGAGTTCCTAAAATGGGGCTCCTTTTTATTACTTTATAATATAAAATAAGCCACAAATTTTTTTTCAAAACACATACATACATATGCATAGCCTGATCAAATTCCCCTGCTGGTTTATGTAGAAAGCGGAATCAATGCAGAGATCAAGTTGCTTATAAAACTAGACAAAATATCAATTCATACTATTATATTAAGCAGGTTCAAATCACAGTAAAGAATCATCTATAGATACTAACTGCCTCCACAATAATATAACAAACCCTTTTTTTTAATAATTAATATAACAAACCCTTTTCAAATTTGATTCAGAGAAGATTCTGATATTCAAACCATGCATCCATCACCTCCCATAAGTCTCTCTATGCAGAATAAAGAGCACAAAATAACTCCACAGCATACAAAACTCATTTTCGTCTATTTTTTTTTGTTTTTATTCATCAATCAAGTAGATGATTCTTCACAAATTAACTATCTTGGAGTTGAAGATTCTGATACTCAACCATGAAGTCATCATCACCAAGAGAATCTATATTACAAAATAACTAAATATAAGAACAAAAATTATATATAAAAAAAATTTTAAACCCTCAAACTTTATATTGAAACTGAAATTTCAAACCAGATAGGCGACTATAGCCCAATGGAAGGTTTATAATTTTTTTCCTTAGGCGATCTGCCCTTAATAAGTAGGGTATAATGCTAGAAATAAAGATGTAATCTCTATAACAGAACAGGAAATTTAGAATTCAATTGATCCGTCAAGATTTTAGAAGACCCATGGCCGTCTCAAACAAGTAATTCTCCTTCTCTTTCTTCTCATACTAGATTTTAAACCATGATCTTAGATAATCAATTAATCATCATAAGCAAAGCAACAGAAAAAAATAAACAAACCATCGAGATTTAAACGAAATAGGCTCTGCAAACCCTAATCTCGTTGCAAATACAAGACAATAATTTTTAACAAATACAAAACATTAATCAATAAACTAAAAAAAAATCCATTGTTTCCAATAGTAGCAAGTAGCAACATGCCAACATCTAAGGATCAATCCAAAAAAGATAAGGAAGAGAGATAGATTCCAAGTTTTCTAATCATCCATCCACCGAAACAATCAAACATCGAATTCAGAAATCATGGAGAACCCCTTACAGTTAAAATTTGGATTCCAAGATTTCTTAGGCACGGATTTCTGGGTAGGACTCAGACGAGAGGGTTTGAACTTTGAAGAGCGAGAGAGATGCGCTGGATTTGGGGCCCTTTATATATATATATATATATATATATATATATATATATATTAAACAACCTACTTTTTAAAAGAAACTTTTAATTTGGGGGCCCCTGAAAATCGGGGGACCAAGGCAGCCGCCTTAGCCTGAGGGCCGGCCCTTTTGTGGGATAGCTCTTTGTTAGCTGTGTCAAAGTAAGGCTTACCTACTTTAGTATGCTAAATCTTTGTTACCCGCTTTAGCAGGTTCCCCTTCTCTTTGTTACTTTTTTGGCCAGGATTTACCTTATCCAATAGTTCTCCCATGCTCTCTGCTCACTTCTTGTTGAGCAGATTTTATTTCCTTCGATAAGGAGTTAGCAGCAAGCAGGAAGGTAGCCATTATAGCTATTCATCATGCACCATTAGGCATGAAGCCCTATTCATCATATTGCGTTGTGAGCAATTCGGACTATGCACGGGGCCGGCCTTGAGATTTTGAGGGCAAGGCGAGTTCCTAAAATGGGCCCCTCTTTCATATTAATCTTTAAAAAAAAAAAAAAAAACTGCCATAAATTTATTTTTTTACAAATAAAATAATACTCATTGCTTTTAGATTACAAATATCTTTATATTCCATCTATTGTTTATAATTTGAAAATGCAAATAACAAATTAACGAAAGTCTAAATTAAAAGAAAAATGCATCACAAAAAGAGAAAAGCTAAATAGTAGAGCATACTCGACGGATCTAGCAACCCAACCAATAACATTTTAACATTTTTTATTACTTTAACTATCATTGAATCTTTCACTGCCATTTATATATATATATATATATATATATATATATATATATGATGGAGATCGTTTTTCACCCATATCTTTCACTCAATAGATCTTGAGATCATGGTGCACCTATCAAACAGTCGGTTTGTAATTCCAGGTGTCATAGATCCCAAAAAAATGACCATAAAATCATATTTGAGCGTGATGTGTGCCATATGATTCAAGGCCATTTTCTTGGGGATTTGTGACACATGAAATAAAAATTGACTGTCTAATAGGTGGGCCATGACCTAGAGATCTATTTTGTGAAAGATAGGTATGAAAAGTGATCTCCATCATCTCATTCGAAAGAATCAATGGTTATCAAGGGATCTGGGACATGGGCACTTTCGGGGAATGCATGGGCACGTTTAGAGGTACCATATATATAAAGGATTTGGTCAAACAAATCTGGTATGGTAAAAAATTGGGCTAGAGAATCTACTAGGTCAATATATATGGCCAGCTTGGCCCAGTTGGGCTAGTGACCCGACCAATGACCTGCACCGACTCGGCCGAGACCCGATCCATGACCCATTTTAAAAAAATGTAAACATGGGACCTGAGAAGAGTTGAACATATATGTTGGATAAAAAGTAAAACAACACTAGTCACTTAACCAACTAAACAATGAGATCATTTCAATACATTTATATATTTAAAATTATATTAAGCAACTAGATGGTAAAGAGTAAAGACTTCCAAGATTTTGGGGCCCTAAATATTTGGGGGCCCAAGATGGCCGCCTCTTGGGCCTTGGCCCAGGGCCGGCCCTGCCCCTATGTATTTAGAAATAAAAAATACAAATAAAATTATAAAACCTTGATCTAACAGTGTGAAATGAAATATTAATTGATGAAAATTTCACTGTTTATCTGATGGTGTCAATGCTCACTGTATCTCCAATTCTCCATATATCATGTCAGTGAATAGAGTAGGCAATCAACCTTCTCTCTGTAAGGGACAAATGGGCAAGGATCAAAATTTCGGGTTGAATTTCGGTTTCGAGCATGACCGAAACCGAAAACCGAAATTTCGGCTGAAATTTTGGAGTCCATACAAATATGGACTTAGATTTTCGGTTTCGTTTCGGGCATACCTGAAACCGAAACGTTTTGGCCGAAATTTTGATCCATGCTAAGGGGGACTGGTCATAAGGTGTGCCTTGTGTCTGTGCCATCCCTCAAAATCACAATAATTTCTTCCTCTACGGATGGAGAAAGACAGAATTCGATAGTCAAATAACAATCGACCCTTTATTATTTATGAAAATTTTATTATCACCGTATATAATAAATGGCCGGCTTATTTGACAAGTAAGCAATGTCTATTGCCATCATGTCATTGACTAGACCAGCCACGTTAAAGGTTATAGAGACATATCCTTCTGTGCATTTCATGTATGTTGATGACTACGTCAAAGACTACCTGTCTCACATCTCACGTTTACTGGGGTACATCAAAATAACCTGCTGCATTCACACAAGAATTGTGTTTCCATGTGAGGGAGGTTAGAACATCCCGCATGCATATGCTACCATTGTATCAATTAGACTTTATATATATATATAGAGAGAGAGAGAGAGAGAGAACAGAACTTCATATAGAAACACCAGAAAATCACAAAAATGGCAGAGGGAGCAGGAGCGGGAGAGAGAAGCTCCGAACTAGAAAGCCTGCCCGACCCAACTACACAAAAGGGGATGTGATGCGGGACGCCGACATTGTAGACATCAAATACGGACCGTTTTGCGTGTATCAACGTCGGAAGAAGCAGAATGGAAATCAGAACCAGGCGTAAAGGACGAAAATTCATAACTATGCTTAAAGGGCGAAGACAAAATTTTCGTTCGATCGAATACTTATTTCGATCGAACACTTATTTCGATCGAACGAAATTTCGCAAATTGAATTCTCTCGAATTTGAATTTGAAATATCATGGTTAAAGTTGTCTTTTATTATTTAATTGTTTTAGGGTTTTCTTTTATTTTAAGACCTCCTATATAAGGTCTCTCCATAAACAATGTAATTAGTTTTTTATTAATGAAAAAGAGCTTTTGCTTTCTTTCTTGAGATGAGCATTCCGGAGAGTGATTCTTCGATTCCCGAGATGGGTTTGGTGTGAAGCCAAGGGTGCGAAGCCCACAATCTATTCCCGAGAAGGGTTTACTGTGAAGCCAAGGGTGTGATGCCCAAAATCTATCATCTATCTATCTCTTTATTTTATTTTCTTTATCTGCTTGTTTTGATCTCATAAACCATAAACCCAGCCATTATCCTTTTCCCAAACCCAATGATCCATCAAAAACATGAATCAATCTGATTCAAGTCCTAGATATTATACTAGCCGTTAACCAACCCGAATCAGAAACCCTTAGAGGACTCACGACCCCATCATTGAATCCTGAGTGGCGCCCTAATCTGGAAACCTAGAGTTCTACATGCCGATCCACACCGCAAATCTAACGGATCTAGCGCAAAGGCTCGACCCTTTCCTGAACCAGAACGTGATCTTTCGTATGGAAAACGATGGAGCCCTAAGGTAACCGCATTATTTTCAGGTTCATTGTTCAAGTTAATTTAAATTAATTTTGACAAGTAATTAATTCATCGCATTCATGTAGTTTAGGGTCCTTGTCATGCGTCAGTTTTAGTATCAGAGCCTACGTTCTAGGTTAGGGCATATTGTGTGACATTTTAATTTTATTGCATTTTTATTTCAGTTTTTATTTGTGCGCATCTAGTGTTTGACAAAAATCCCTACTCATTTTGAGTCACATGTGTATGTCATTTCGAGGTCATTTAATTTTATGGCCTTTGTGCCTTCATTTGTGTGCACGTCATGTGTTTGTTAAAATTCCTCAACTATTGTGTGGTTCATAGAATTATGTCTAAGTTGTATTTGTGTCAAGCATCATGTATGAGTCACTTACACGACACCATGAATTCCTTACCCGTCATGAGATTGCACTAACCAAACATGGAAACCGCTATACACCAAATTCTTGGTAAAGTCCCAAAAGTCGTGATGAGATTAGAGTCAAGGGATACCTCCATCATCGTGAATCTGAGTACGACCCTGCCGAGAGGTTCCTAAAATCTATTCGGAATGAGGTCCCAAATTTTGGGGGATGGGTGAACCCTGAAACCTTTGTGGAATGGTTATCTAGTGTGGAAGAGTATTTTAATTGGTATGACATACCAAATGAGTACAAAATTATGCTAGCGAAAGCAAAGTTTGAAGGAAATGCCAAAACCTATTAGACTAATGTTGAGTTTATACGCGAGTTAGCTAACCGGAAACCCATCACACGATGGGAGGACATGAGGGAGCGACTTATCGAGAATTATGTTCCTCTCACACACCGTCATCTTTTATGATTTTTAAAACCCAAGACGGACAAGTGTCCTGATTGCTCCAAGTGTCACGGATTTGGACACTTTGCTTACCAATGCTCCACACAATTTTCCACTCCGAATTTATTGATTAAACGGGAGAGTTCTAAAGAGCCGAAAAATATGAAAGTAGAAGAGGAAGTGTATGACCCTAGAACCGTGATGAGTGAAGAGGAGATCGAAGAAGCTGAAGAGAGTCTAGTTTGTGTCAAAAGGACTTCTAATTCCCTTGTGAGTAGTAATGTTGAGTCGCCCACACGAGAGTCAACTGAGTCACCCACGCCCGATTTGTTAGAGCCCGTAGAGCCAGTTGTGCACGAGTCCTTGTTGGTGGTAGAGTCGAGTGCACTTGAATCTTTGAAGTTGGTTGAACCGAGCATACATGAGCCATTAGTGTCCTTTGATTCTATCACACATGAGCCGATAGTGCCCACAGAGTCGGTTGTGCCTAAGTCGGTTACATGTGAGTCGTTAGCGTCATATGCACATGAGAGTATCGAGTTCATAGATACACGTACACATCATAGTCTCGAGCTGCATACCGCTATACATTCTGAGTCATATAGTAGGTCAACTTTTGAGTCTCATTTTGCATTGCATGCCGAAATTAAGCTTAAAATTAATTTATGCAATGAAACTCTCAAAATATCAATGCAGTTACCTAAGGCTTTTATGAAATTTCAATTGAATGATCATGCAATGGTTCGGATTGGACCTAAACGATTCCCATCGGGAGTCGTAAAGGAGCTCCAAGCCCACAGCACTGAACCTTTTGGAATTGTGGCAAGGAGTGATCCTAATGCGTACATTCTTGAGCTTCCTCCAGATACAAAGATTAGCTCAATGTTCAATGTGGAGGACCTAGTTCCTACTCTAGGCTCAACCCCACGACCCTGTAATCCTTTTCAAACGCCCCCTATTCACGATCTCGTGACAACTTTGCAGCCAATACCCCTTCCCCACCCAAGCAGGGAGAGGAAAGAAGTAATTGAGGAAATTTGGGATGATCTTGTGACATTCACCGGTGACAAAAAATTTCTAGTCTATGAGATGCAGAGGGTTGGCGAGTAGACTACCGAGAGTGCATGGGCTAATCATGAGAGAGTTCGTCACTTGAATTCCCGTATTCCCGGTCAATATCGCGATCACACTTCATCGGGGATGAATTCCTTCAGGTCCGGGAGAGTCGATGCGAAACCTCAAAAGTATTTGGTAGAGTGGCTTGGAGAGCCGGGATATTGGGCTTGTCAATGAGAGGTTTACCGGGTACGCCCCTCTACAATGGACCGAGACGATGCTTATACGTCACCGAGTGGCGGGATTCACTTCATGTGTGTTTCATCGGTGATGAAATATTTTGAGTTGAGGAGAATGATGCGGGACGCCGACATTGTAGACATCGGATACGAACCGTTTCGCGTGTACCGACGTCGGAAGAAGCGGAATGGAAATCAGAACCAAACGTAAAGGACGAAAATTCATAACTAGGCGTAAAGGGCGAAGACGAAATTTTCGTTCGATCGAATACTTATCTCGATTGAACAAAATTCTCGTTTGATCGAACACTTATTTCGATCGAACGAAATTTCGCAGATTGAATTCTCTCGAATTTGAATTTGAAATATCAGGGTTAAAGTTGTCTTTTATTATTTAATTGTTTTAGGATTTTCTTTTATTTTAAGACCTCTTATATAAGGTCTCTCCATAAACAATGTAATTAGTTTTTGATTAATGAAAAAGAGTTTTTGCTTTCTTGCTTGAGATAAGAATTCCGGAGAGTGATTCTTTGATTCCCGAGATGGGTTTAGTGTGAAGCCAAGGGTGCGAAGCCCACAATCTATTCCAGAGAAGGGTTTGGTGTGAAGCCCAAAATGTATCCTCTATCTATCTCTTTATTTTATTTTCTTTATCTGCATGTTTTGATCCCATAAACCATACCCAGCCATTATCCTTTTTCCCAAACCCAACGATCCATCAAAAGCATGAATCAATCTAATTCAAATCCTAGATCTTATACGAGCCGTTAACCAACCCGAATCAGAAACCCTTAGAGGACTCACGACCCCATCATTGAATCCTGAGCGGCGCCCTAATCTGGAAACCTAGAGTTCTACCTCTAGGACCAATATACACCGCAAATCTAACGGATCTAGTGCAAACGTTGGACCCTTTCCTGAACCTGAACGTGATCTTTCGTATGAAAAACGATGGAGCCCTAAAGTAACCGCATTATTTTTAGGTTTATTGTTCAAGTTAATTTAAATTAATTTCGGCAAGTAATTAATTCATCGCATTCACGTAGTTTAGGGTCTTTGTCCTGCGTCAGGATGCTTTCTTCATTATTCCGGCAGAGCATGCATTGATTCGCACCATACGTTTCAGGTTGTCAAAAGAAGAGATCTTATCCACCAGCAAGAGCCAAGCAAAACAAATGACTCGGTTAGGGGCTTTGGATCACCAGATGCATGTCCAAGGCAGTGACGGGGCAGCAGAAAAGGCAAGGTTGTTGTAAAGATTTTTAACTTTAAACTTGGTCCCTCTAGAGTCGTCAGACCAATAAGGAAAGTCACTCCCCTTCAATTCCGCTAAACCTGAACTTGATGAGAAATCCGAGAAGAGAGGTAAGATCATGAATTTTGTGATCATATTAGGCCCCTGGAAGACCGGAAGTTCCACCTAGCACTGTCATTTACATCGTGGTCAGCCATGTCCTTAATGGAGTCTTTGAAGAGGGAAATGGAGAGAATAGAGCCGAAATGATCTTTGGGAGGAACAATCCCGAACCAGATATCATGCCAAAAGGCAATGGAAGAGTCTTCTCCAACTGATATAGACGACCTCCTATGGAAGGAGTGGAAGAAATTAATTACAGAACTCCAAACTTCCAAGGCCGAACTGCACTTAGAAGGGTTAATTAACCGTTTACTTCCATTAACACCGTATTTAGAGGCAAAGATAACCCTCCAAAGAGAATCTTTCTCGTTTACAATGCGCCACCATCATTTGATGAGAAGAGCCTCGTTGAAATATTTTGTGTTTATGCCCACATCACTATCTTCTTTGCGCCCTACACAAGAGTCTCCAATCAACAAATTGCAATTTTCACTTACCGTCCGACCCACACCCAAGGAAGTCTCGTTGAAGTTTATCGAGTTTGTGCCTCACCCCAAACCGGGCAACTAAAGAGAGCCATCAAGTACGCCAGAAGCGCCGATAGAGTGAACTTTACAAGAGTAAACCATCCGCGAACGAAAGAAGCTTACTTTTCCATCCTTTGAGTTTTTTTCCGCTCAATCGGGATTTTGCAGGGACCTTGGCAGATGAACAACAACGAGATCAGATCTGACCATGGTGTTAATGGTATTTCATAACTAATAGAATGAAAAGCAGCTCGTAGACAACCTGAAAAGGGATATTTGTTATTCAATCCATATCTTGACATAAGAAGTCTAATAGGAGCAATACTTTTTTTTTATCGGTAAAGGCGCAATCTATTAAAAAAAGCAGCAAGAAGCTAACCGACAACAATAGGAAGGTCACTCTGACCAAAGAGGAAAATAAAATAAAAGCAAAAAATACACAGACGGAAGAGGGCCAGACGACCCGACCTTCAGCCTAGCCCGAATTCCAGTTTTGGGCATCTCCCCCCCCCCCCCCCCCTCCTTATCCAGCACTACCCAAGAGTACATAAAGTCTCGGGCAGACTTGAGGACCATCCTGGTTGGTTGGCGTTTCCAACCGAAAATATGAGCATTTCTCTCAAGCCAAATACTCCAAACCACCGCAAAGAACCCAACCCTCCAGAATGCTGCCAACTGGCCCTCGAAACCCGCCCGAAACCATGAAAGAAACTGCTGAGAGATGGTTGAAGGGTAGGCCCAATACATGTCAAAAGACTTAGAGTAACCCCCCAAATCTTATGAGCCGCCCCACAGTGGAGAAAGAGGTAAGATACGGACTCCTCCGATTGGAGACACATGGCACACAAATTCTGAATATCTTTTCCCCTTTGGATCAACTGATCCATCACAAGAATTTTCTCTTTAAGCAAAGTTCACATGAAAATTGACTTTGGGGGGAGCAGCAGCCTTCCACAAACCAGCCCACTCACACCTAATTAAGGGGCAATACGACAACATTCGGTAGTAAGACCTGGTGCCAAAGACCCCATTCTTGCTCGGCACCCATATCCTAGCATCAGCTGTGTTATTTCTATTAGCCCCATACAACACAGCCAACAGGCGAAGAAAAAGAGGTTCCTCCTCTCTAAGAAGCCTCCTAATGACCAAATCCCAACATGTCCCCCCCTCAGGTTCCGAGACAAAGCATACTACGACTTTGAAAGGGTCCATTGCGAAGCTAAAAATGGCCGGAAACAAGAGTTTGAGCGGCCTGGACTCCACCCACTGGTCTTCCCAGATCCGAATGCAAGTACCATATCCCCAACTAAAACACGCTCATCGAGAGAAAGATGACCAAGTCCCACAAATGCCCTTCCATCATGCCAAGAAGTGTCTATTAATCACGACATTGATTCCCCAATTGCGCTCCAGATGACCATACTTATCTGCCAAGACCGACAGCCATAGTCTCTCTCTCTCTCTCTCTCTCTCTCTCTCTCTCTCTCTCTCTCTCTCTCTCTCTCTCCAGACCAGCCCGCCAAAACCACTTTCCCATCAGAGCAATACTAACCCATCTCTGAGAACGGACACCCAATCCAGCATAGCTGACCGAGAGTTGACAAGTGTCCCAGTTGACCATATGGTACCTCTTGTCAAGTCTCGCTCCCTCCCATAAAAAGTTCCTTTGGATTTGCTCAAATCTGTAGATCACTGTCGCCAGACATTTGAACATGGACATGAAGAAGACCGACGGGCTAGCTAGGACAGCTTTGAAGAGGAGGCGACCCCCGCTACTAAGGAGTTTCCTCAACCAAGAAGACAGCCTTCGGTCAAACCTCCGAGCCATCGGTTCCCAGACCCTAGCCGTTGGACAGCTGAGCCTGAGAGGAAGGCCCAAATATGTGATTGGGAGGGTATCGATCTTGCTGCCCACCGTGGCAGCTATATCATTCAGCTGCTGGTCCCCAGCTCCAATCCCAAAGATAGCCGATTTGTGCTAGTTAATTCGCTGCCCCGATACGGCTTCGTAGATTGTAAGAACCTCCGCGTATGCTCGAAACTCAACCGCATCGGCCCTACCAAAAAGGATGGTGTCATCCGTGTATTGGAGATGAGTAATACGGCGACCGTTAGAGCCCACCTAGATTACTGAAATGTAATCTAGCTGCCAAGCCTGATAGATGAGGTCGTCTAACACTTCCCCAACCATATTAAACAAGAAGGGGGAGAGGGGATCTCCTTGCCGGACGCCTCGAGAACTTTGAAAATAACCCGCCGGAGTCCCATTAATGATGAATGAGCCATTGAATAACAAGCTCGCATCCAGCTTTTCCATCAGACCCCAAAACCGAATATGCTCAACATGTAATCAAGGCAGCCCCAATTCACCAGGCCATATGTCTTCTCCATGTCTATTTTCCGTAGGGCAGTGAGGTCGTGCTCCCAATGAGCGGAATGCACGACCTCAAGCGCCACTGCAACCTGATCCACCAATTGCCTGCCCTGCACGAAAGCCCCCTAGTTAGCTGAAATCAATTTTCCCATTAAGGGCTTCAAACGGTTTGCAAGGACCTTCAAAATAATTTTGTACAAACAGTTGACCAGGCTAATCGAGCGATAATCACAGAGATCCTCGGCCCGAAATGAGACAAGCAAATGTGGAATTCAGAGCACGCCCAATGAAGTTATCATGGAACTCATGAAAAACAGCCATCAGGTCGTCCTTGAGAAGGGTCCAAAAGCTCCGATAAAATTCCATGGTGAAGCTGTCTGGACCCAGAGACTTGTTTTTCCCACTACTTTTGATGGCCCGCCAAACCTCCTCTTCCTAAAACGGCAGCTCCACGGCAACTTGATCCTCCCCCGAAATGGTGCGGAATGGAATTTCATCCAGTTCAGGCTGCCGGCTCCGCCCCTCATCTAAGTACAGTTTTCTGTAGAAATTGACTACTTGAGATTTGATCTGATCCGGGTCTGAGAACACGCAACCTTCCATGGCGATTTGACCCATAAAGTTATTTTTGTCCCGAGCATTGGCCTTTGATTTTTGTTTCCAGCATACCTCCTCGACTAAGCATTTATCGTTGAATTCCGATTTCTTGCGTAGTCTCTCCTCTCATTCCAACTCCGACAGATCTTTGGACTCCTCCAGGTCGTCCAGCTCCTTTAGCCTAGCAAGGATTGCCTTTTTGGCTATGTGGACCAGCCCAAAAGAGACTCTATTCCACTCTTTGATTCTACTTTTGAGAAGGCCCGGCTTAGAGATGAACCTGAAGGCAGCAATCCCAGCAGGACAAGTCTCGTTCCACCACGTGTGAACAAAAGCCCGAAATCCGTCATCGAGGAGCCACATGTTCTCGAAACAAAAAGGCGAAGGGGCCCCTCCCTCGAGTCTCGCAGCAGAGAAGAGGGCGATGATCAGAGACTGCCCTTGCAAGGCATTGTTGGAGGGCAGTAGGATATAGATCTATCCATTCCGAGGAGCAAAGAAAGCGGTCAATACGGATCAAAGTGGGTGTTTCTTGAAGGTTGAACCACGTGAAGCGGGCACTCGACAAAGGGAGATCGACCAGTTCCCAGTCCCGAATAAAAGCGTTGAAATCTTGCATCACAGCCACATCTGGGGGCCCTCCGATTCATTTGTGGGCCCATCTTAGCGGTCAATACGGATCAAAGTGGGTGTTTCTTGAAGGTTGAACCACGTGAAGCGGGCACTCGACAAAGGGAGATCGACCAGTTCCCAGTCCCGAATAAAAGCGTTGAAATCTTGCATCACAGCCACATCTGGGGGCCCTCCGATTCATTTGTGGGCCCATCTTATTGCATTAAAATCTCCCCCCAAACAGTAGGGATAATCCCACAAGGCTGCTATAGCTGCCAGCTCAAACCAGAACTCTGCGTGACTTCCATCATCCGACGGACCATATATGCCAAGGAAGGTCCAATCCTTTCCATTGTCCCTGTTCCACAACACAACAGAAGTCAAGAAATGATCCACCTCCTCATCGATCTTCTCGAACAAGGACGAATTCCAGGCGACAAGAATACCCCCTGTGGGCTCCAATCGAGTCCACTCTCAGTGCTTGCCGCCGAGCACCAACGCCGCCTTGCCGCTGTCACAACAACCCCACTTGGTTTCTTGCAGCGAAATCACCGCAGGCTTAGAGGTAGAAATCACCTTCTTGACTCCCGCTCGCCTTTTCAAGTCGCATGCCCCGCACATTCCAAGATAACATCTTCATAAGGAAACAACGAAGAGCCCACCCCAACCAAACCGAAGTGCGATTACGCACACCCGGATCCCCTTCTGTCCGACATCCCTCACTGTAGCCTAGCTAACTCTCTAGACTTAGATTGTTTCTTCCTCTTTTTCCCCTTTGCTCTGGCCCGATTGAGAAGGATGGAACTAAAAACCTCCCAGAGGTTGTCATCTGAACCCTTGAAAGACATTCCAAGCTCGCGGACCACTCGAACTAACCTGTCAACCTCGTCCGACTCTGCGGGTCTAGCCCTGTTGGTCACGCGCCTAGGTGGAGGAGAACCAGTCCCCCTTGTGGAGCTGAAGGAGCATGGAACCCAATTTCCGGAGTCGTCTTGACAAAGAGAATTGATGGCCGAATATCGGTTGTGGAAGACGAATCCGAGGAAAAAGTATCTGAACCAACTAATGACGAGGAGCCTGCGAGTTCCACTATCATGGGAATTGATTCATAAGGGGGGGAAACACACCTCGTAGACCTGGCCTCCATGGTGGGAACCTCAGGGTTCGAAAGAGCAATCCGTGCCCTCATAAAAGTCCCAAATGAATTCACAGAGGAGAGAGTTCTTTCCCAGTCATCAAGACCCCACTTCAGGAACCTACCTGCCAAGTTGGGCTGGTCCTAGAGCCGTAGATCGAAACGGGTCGCCGAGGATCCCACTGCCCAACAAAAGACAAACTGATTCAGTAATACACCGACCCGTCAAGAAAATCCAGCTAAACAAACCCGACGCTCGATTGGCCCAATATTAAAGTCGCGTGACAGTTGTCATCTAAACCAACCCATCGTGAAGACGTGTGCCTACCAACGTCGGATCCGTCGCCCCGGCACACCCCCCTCTCTCTCTCTCTAAAGCCCATACAGCTCTGACGCTACTCCATACCATCCTAGAAAACCAAGAGCAGTTTACGGAAATCGCAGCAATCTTCATACAACAACTGGACATGTCTTCCACCTGTCGTATTTTGGTTCGCTGCCAGCTGTAGCTCCTCGGTCCCCGCGCGCAACCCCAGTGCCAAAAGAACATTATTTGGAAGGTTCTCGTACGCTCCCTCTTCTGTGATGTCGACATGTGGCAGGTGACCTCCACTTGTCCATTCAAGGAGCATAAGGTCAGCCCAAAAAGGAAATAAGTAGCTGATGTGGAAGGTTGCATGGCCCTCCATACCGTCCTTGCATTTCAAAAAAAGCTCCGACTCCACCGCGACAGGACGATGCATCATGTCCGTAGATTCAACCGATGATGAGAGATCTTCGGCAGTGGTGAGTCCCATGTGTTCCACCAAATCCGACGCTGACAACTCTTCGAAAATCTCGTCTGGAGGCTCCGACTCACCCCCTTCTCTATCTCCAACCCCATCTTTGACGAAGACTATTGGCAGCAACTCAGCGAAGCCCTCGTCCTCCGACTCCAACTCCCCCTCTTCTCTATCTCAAGTCCCAACCTCATGGCGCCTCCCCGTCGGACCGGTGCACCCCGTCGCGGCCGGCCTCCGATGTTGCGGCACCGGCAAGGCCACGTCCCTCTGTGTGGTTTCTTTCCCCGACTGAACACACTCGGATCTACCCCATTTCGGGCTGGGTTGAAGAATGGCGCGAATTTTTCTCTAGAGCCAACGACTTCGTATTCCTCACCTCTGATGGTCCCCGACGATTCCTTCTCCGGTTGCGCAGGGAAGAGAGCCCTCTCACCCAGCTCCACTTCTAAGAAGATCTGAATGCGTTGGTCGTTGATTCCGACGATGTAACTACTCGGGATGTCATCGAGGCTCGCCACAGCGATGAGGATCCGGGCGAAACTAGTCTCCCACAAATTGGTGGTACTCCAGTCCACGGAGATGAGAGAGCCGCAGAGGGATCCGATTGCCGTGAAGACCGCAGGGGCCCACGCGTGAAGCAGCAAGCCAAATAGACGAATCCAGATTCCCCCCTTCGAAGGTGAGAGGGGTCGCCTCTCCGATGTGAATGTTCCAGTGATGAGAGACCACCGGACGCCATCGATTAGAAAAGCCGCATCCGAGCAGAACAAATCGGCCACCACCTCTTCATGGAAACGTAGTAGGTAGATAGCCAGGGACAGGGGGGAAACGTGAGGGCGTTTGAAGAAGCCCTACCGCCGTTACACCCATCGGAAAAATTGTACAGGGAGTATAGTATGTTTGGGAAAACACACTGAGACCCAGTATGCCGGAAGATGTGAAGCCAAGGCCTCAAACTCGTTGGTCGAGAATTCCAAGACCCAGGTACCACCTCTTTCGCCTTTACAAACCACTTCGCGATCCTCCGGACAACCAACCGCCTTAGCGATGCCAGCTTCAGCCTCCGAATGGTTTGTATGACTACTCGGGTCGCCGATAACCATAGACACAAAGGAAATCTCAGTGTGGATCCTGCCAGACAAAACCGCGCGAGGCTCCCTAGATCTCACCGTCGCCGTAATTCGCTTGCCAGCAATGAACCATCCATTTTGTAAATCCAGCGCCTGAGGACCGTCAATAAAAATTTGGCCCTTAGTATTCCCTCTCGGGATCTGATTGTTGTTCTTTTTAATCGGAATCCCCTCTGCCCTACTCACCTCGCAACCGTTACGATGGCACATCGATCTTCGACGAAAGTTAACGTTGCGACAGGCAAATCCAATCGCCAGCACGAAGAACCAGAGGAGCTCGAATTCTGTTAGGGCTGAGAAAATGTTGCTTTTAATAGGAGCAATGCTTATATATATATATATATAATATGGGTGGCATTGTTTGCACTCATTTTTCCTGTGAAGAGTACGCACTCTTCCAAAGGAAAAACTGTTGGCTGCCTTGAATCAAAGGAACGAGATATCGTTTTTTTGTCCCAATCTTCCACAATAGATCTTGAGATCATGGCGCACCTATCAGACGGTCACATGTTGGTGAAGAGAAGGACAGAAAGAAGGGAGTCTTTTCTTTCCTAGCTTCTTAAACTCTTCCCAACTTATCAATGGATATAACCCTTTTGGTACGAATATTTTATAGGTCTGGGCATGGAAGTTCCCAGCCTTCGAAGGACTAGAGATTGAATCCCCACCATCATTACCAACCCGCAAGATGCATTCGGATGGAGGAATATCATCTGTTAAAGCTAGTCGATCAATCGCAACGGATTAAGAAACCTAAGCTCATTAAGACCCATAAGTCTTCACTCTTCGTTCCTCCGCAAGGCGCTCATCTCCTCGAGCCTGGCGACCTGCAACTTCTTATGTCCTCGAGCCTCCTTAAGCCGACTACTATGAAACATTGGATTTAACAAGAAGAGCTCATCGATTGGGTATTCCTATTGGTACACATTGCCGAAAGTGACCGTGATCATGGGCATTGTTGTCAAAAGCGATCGCATTGGGATTATGCAATCGCATATGCGATCCTACAGGGTATTATCGCATATGCCATGATAGCATATGCGATCTAGAATGTATGCGATCACATACACTTCCAACAGTCATAAATATGACCTTAGGAGTTTTTTTTATATTTTTTTACATTTTAGGCATCCCCAAAGCCCTATAAATAGGAGGTTCCTCTTCCTAATCCATACCACATCTATCCAAGGTATATTTTTGTCTCTTTGGCCTCTTGTTTGAGTTTTTAGTGCGCTCTCTCTCTCTATTTCTCTCTTTCTTAAATCTTTGTTCATAATTTTTTTACTCTATTTTATGGGTTATCTACTTATCTTATATACTTTTATTCCGTATTCTAGACACTACAAAATTAATAGAACACAAAATTAACACAACATATATTATATACTTTTGGGAATTTTTTGAAATTTTTTGGGATTTTTTTGAGCAAAAAAAATAAACTTATGCCATCGCATAATCACATATGCAATCCTCATATGCGATGGCACTATGCCATAGCATAGCATCGCATATGCGATTTGACAACAATGATCATGGGCGTACCTTTCAGATGGTCACTTTTGGGGATGTGTGCCACGTGGAATCAACAAGTGACCGTCTAATAGGTGAGCCATGATCTCAAGATCTATTGTGTGGAAGATTGGGACAAAAAACGATCCATCGTCTGATTCAAGGAAGTCAACATTTTTTCTTGTGAAAGAGTGTGTACGCTCTTCACAGGGAAAACAGGTGAAAATAACGCCACCCTACATATATAGACCAAATCACCCTCCCCATTCTCGTGTCTACTAAATTTCACTTCATATATTCTATCTTTGTTTGTTAACTTTCCAATTCCTTCACTCCAAAGCCTTTCTCCATAGTTCCAACTTATAATTTACTTGTTTTATTATCTCGCTAATTAACAACACATCATCAGCGAAAAAACATACATCATAGAACCACCTCTTGCATTTATGTTGTCGATTGATTTACAACCAAATGATTCAAAGCAAACCCTTGATGCAACCAACTCCAATAGGGAACTTTGTCGTCTCTCTACAGGCAGTTCTACACTAATAATTACTCCTTCATACAAGCCTTCGATAACCTCAATATATTCATTGGGGATGCACTTTCTCTTGATCATCCACCAGATTATCTGCTTTAGGCACCCTATCATAGGCCTTCTCAAAATTGATAAAAACCATGTTTAAATTTATTTTTCTAAACACCACCCTAAGTTGCCTCAACAGGAAAATGATTTCAATTGTTGATTTTCCTAACATAAACCCAAACTGATTCACAGAGATTTTATTCTCGTCTCAAACACTACTCATCTACTCTCTCATAGAGTTATATATAGTATGACTTAACATGATAGTTGGCAAAATTCTAGATATCGATTTTTATTCTCATAAAAAGGGATCGCGGTGCTCTTTCTCCTTTCTTCACACATTTCCCTTGTTTTTAATATCGTCTCAAGTAATTTGGTCAACAAAAGTAAAAAAATAGTCCTCCCATCTCAAAATCCATACCTCTAAAGGTATCCCATCTGCTTCTAAAGCTTTCTTTTCTTTCATCTTTGTCAATACTATTTTTACTTCTACTGCAAATACTTTTTCAATCATCCCTTGATTAAGTTCCCCTTCATGGTCTACTTCACTCGCGTATTTTGTACTTAATCACCCCATGATTTGGTTCACCTTCTTGGTCTACCTCCCTCATATTCCACATTCACCCAGTCTTCTACATACATTTTACGTCTATTTTTTACCTGATATTCTTGACCTTTTGATCTTAATCCTTAATGCATCTTACCTGATCAACGTCCCTGATTTTCTACTTTTATCTAGGAAAGCAGGTAGATATCTTTCCCTCTCTCCTTCGTCTCAAACCAGCATACAAATAGCCATTATAAATCTTAAAAAAAACTAGTATTCAATAAAATAAGAATTGCACGACTTCATGCCATTCCACATGTGTGACATATCCAAAATTGCATGAAATTGTACTTTATTTCATTTTTTATTAACTTGTCGGAAAAAGCCTAGGGGAAAGTTCTTTTGAACAAAAAATAAAGCTAGGGAACAGAAGTATTAGAATATAGGAAAACTGAATTCAATCTATATTATATGAATTCTTTCATGAGTATACAATATGATCTGATAGATATGAGTGGATGCTAAACCCACATTATATATATATGGATTATTGCAACCTAAAGTTTCACGGTGTCTTAGATATCTACGAAAGGATAGGAGAAGGAATCCACATCCATATCTAGCTTTTCTAATGCTCCGTTGTTCCTGTATCCATATCTATGAAATATGGTATCCAATTTGCGGAGGTACAATTACTTCAGATGATTCATGGACTCATAGCTTAATGGTGCACGATTTCTGAACATCGACTTATGCTGTTACTTCTGGTAGGCTCAACATTTGACAAGGACATGCAACCGGCCAAGTTGACGGTCCATTAGGGTGATATAGGACGTTAACTCAGTGTTTAAATGTAGATAGGTATTTTATGACTTGTAGAATACTTACTGTTCACAACCTTTCACAATATCTGCAAGCACACTGCTCTTTCGGCACAGATTTTCAATAGTCAGCGACCAAAGGATTCATATGATCCTGATGGGAGGTTTCATCAGAAAATCGACTTGACTAAGAAAATTTATCTAGAGACTGTAAAATATAGCTCCAAGCCTCCAAGAGAATAATGTGGACAAATCATTAATGGTTGGCATAAATAAGCTTGATGGAAAAGGTTACTCTTCAAATTGATACATTATAATAAAATTTCAAGGATCCATACCTTGGACTTGAGTACGCATGAAAAATCGAAGAAAGAACCATAGACATGAGACGTTGTCTTTGTTTCATCAATAACCTTAGCAACGATGCCTAAAAATAATCCAAGATAAAGGAAGAAAGTCATAGTACTTGGTGCAAAAACTATTTAGTGCAAAATTATCACATGTGCATATCAGAAATTCAGAAAAATCATTAAATAATTCCGGCACACTTTGCAATAACACATTCCGACATCTTTATTTTTTCCTTATTTTAATCACAATTTTAGGAACAAAATTTTTCTCAAAGACCTCACACCAATAAATCCCAACTTCAGGAGTTATTTACCCTTATTTGCAATAAAATATGACAAATAAGATGCGCTCTGTGAAGTAAGTCATTAAAGGGGAGAGTTCAACATTTTTCTATGTGCATGGAGCAACAATTTCTTCAAAACCATAACAAGCACATAAAGGAATCTAAAAGCAACAGAAACTGATTTGTAAGGGACAAAATAAAAGTAAACCAACATGGGATAGAATAAAAGGAAACCAACATAATGCTAATCATCTGAATTGGAAATTCTGTAAGTCACCCAAAATCCCTCGGAATGCTTTTTTTGTTGAACTACAGAAAATATGGTGATTCGTCGGAGGCCCAAGTTGATAGAAGATAATGAGCACATCCAAAGTATCGACCCTAGTGGTGTCTTTCTACATCTAAACTCCCACTATCTCAGAACCAATGTACTTAAATCACTCGGGGCGGCCACCCGGGCTGTTCAGGGCCCCCAGGCGCCCCGGTTTAGCCCTGTGTGTCGACTCGGGCAGACCGGGTGCCCGCCTGGGCGTTCTAAATTTGGGGTGGGCGCCCTCCTTTCCAACTGAATATTTGAATGGTTTTTTTATTTATTTTGAAGAACTGCTAAATTTATGTAGTAAATAGCAATGTAGTGTTTTGCTGTAGTTAATCGCTATGAAACTTTTATTCCGATATTCAGATTTAATGGTTATTTTTCATAGATTTAAACATTGAACGCAGCATATATTAAAAGTATATCCATTTATGTTGAAATAAAGTATGTATGTACACATATGTACATATATATACTTCGGGGCTGCTCAGATCTTCGGGCGCTTGCCTAGGCGCCGCCCAACGACTTCCACCCGAACGTCCACCTGACCCCCCGGGAACCTGCCCAACAACTTTAAGAACATTGATCAAAACAATGTTTCTCAGTATGGTCACGTCATGGATCTTCATAAATCATTGTGAATGGAAAAAAAATTCTTAAATAAAAAAGTAAAAAGTAATAATAATGATAATTTCCCATTATGGGGAAACGACACGAGTCAATTCATAAACAAAAAAAGTCCTAGGTCCTAGGTGCCAAGAGAATACTGGTACACAACATAGTTTCTCTTTTTCTTAATTCACAGCCGGACATTTTTTCAATTTATATCCCAATTTCTATGGATTTTTCCTTTTCCATCTTTCTTCTTTATTCTACTTTCTAGGTTTTCTACTGAACGAACTTCAGGGTTTCTTTCATTAAAATCGTATTAGTTATTACCTCATGCTAAAGTTTCTTTCATTAAGAAACTTAAATACGGAAATTGTATTAGTTATTACTTCATGCTTGTGTTCGGTGATTTTCACCCTTACAATTGCATATGCTCTTTTGTGTGTAAGGGTAGAATACGGTGTGGTGCTTTTAAGAACGATTTTTTTGGTATGGTCATGTCATGGCAAACCTCAATACAGTCAAAAAAATGAAAACACTAAGGCTCTGTTTGAATGTTTTAATAGAAAAAGGTGGAAATGAATTTTTTAAATCCATAGTAAAATATGAATTTCCGGTGTTTGGATTGCAAAATAAGATGTGGAATAAAATAAAAGCACAATCTTCAGTGTGTCTGACCCACACCAAACAAAAAATATCAGTCTTCTCCAAATTATTTTCTTCCAATTTCCTAAGTACCAAAAAAACAATCAAGCAACTTCTAACCAGATCCACATCCTCTCCAAATAATTCAAAAAATCATCACAACTTCTAACCAGATCTACATCTTCTCCAAATATTCAGATTGAAACCTATCTCCCATCCCTGAAACCCACTTTTAAAAGCAATCCCATCCTTTTGTAAGCTCGTTCCATCATCTTCTCCAACTAACAAAAATATTTTTAAAACCCATTTCCTTTCTGCTAAGATTATTGGGAGAATCTTAGAACCCTAGGCAAATAGAAGCTCATTCCAGAAGCTTGCCTAGTTGTGCTGAGATACGATGGATCCGGGGGAGAAAACGAAGAGGATTTTTTGCAGATTTAGGGCTTCTGTGTTGGTAAGGCTATTGGCAGATTCCCAGAACCCTAGAATAGCAGCTCCTTCTCAAAAGCTCTCATGGGGGGGTGCTGAGATTTGATGATTCCGGAGGAAAGATGAAGTTAACTTTCTGTAAAAGATGAATTGCGCTAGGAAAGGAAACAGAAATCACTGCTTAGTCAAAAAGAAGAATACTTAAAAAAAGAATCGTCCGGAAAGATAGAGGGATACGTTTCCAACGGAAATGGCGAAACCTTGATTTTAGACAGGATTTTATGTTTTCTGAAGCCACAGAAAATGGCCATATTTTCTGCCTTGGTCTCCCGACCCATTTTAGTTGCCAAAGGCAAGAAAGGATAGGATTTCTTTTCTTTTCCACCAATTTCCTTTCCTGGTATCCAATCATAGCCCAAGTAATCGACAAAGTAAAAACATTTACCATTATTTAGATAACATCCCAAAAACCACAACTGAAAAAGAAAAACTAGGTCCCGCAAATGATTTCAAATTACGAAGTCCATTGATGACGAAAGGTCATTCAATCATTGTTATCATTGAGTAACCAAGATTGCTATCATACAGGGAACATGTACTGGTTTAGTTATCAAAATAATTCAATCCTTAAAGAAGAGTAATTAATCTTTCCCCAGCCAAAAGAAAGAAACCATGAATAAGCCTCCTCTAACTTCCACAGCTTGAAAAATAAAAATAAAAGACAAATAATATATATTTAGTAGAATATAGCATGCTTACAAATATTGTTGAGCAAATGATTCTTTTTTTGGCCTATAGTTGGACAATATTCTAGTTATGGTTTTCCCACTTTAGGATCTCATGATTCTTGGATGCCTTGGTGACGGGGACGCCACTTACATGGACATTGGATTCGGACCGCACCGGTTCTATTGGCGTCGGAAGAAGCGTAGAGGAAGCCCGAGTACCGTAGCCTCAGACGAGGAGCGGACACAAACCGCGAGGAGAGCAACGCTGCACGCGAGGAGAACGGCGCAGAGAACCCTCGCGTGAGTGAGTACTTAAAATCGCTCGAGCGAGCATCGCGCGAGCGATCACTTAAACTCGCTCGAGCGAGCCTCACTCGAGCGATGATAAAACTCGCGCGAGCGAGCCCGTAAAACGGGATTTCATGCGAAAACTCCCTTTTTGTGTTTTATTAGTATTAGAACTCTTTATTTCGAACTTAATTATTGGTAGCCTATATATAGAGGCTTGTAAAGACTTTTAGTGGAGTTGATTGATTATTTGAATGCTTTTATGCTTGAGTAATCTTTGCCTAAGATGGATTTGGTGTGAGGCCAAGGGAGTGTTTCCCAAAGCCATTGTTATCGTCTCTATTCTATTTGCTACTTTCGATCTGTGTTTGCTTTCTAAACCATAGCCGAATTTCTGCCTTGTGATCCCCAAAACCCTAAACCCTTTTGAAACCCTAAACCACACAAAGTCAACACCCGTTCCAAACCATAAACCGAGTCGAAAACAATAAGCCTATTGCAAACCGTAAATCCCTTTCACAACCCAACTTGAAATCCGTGAATCTACATCGGACCGAAGACGAGCGCCTAAGCCTGGAAAAAGCTAGAGTTCTATCTCTAGGCCGATTTTGCCTCGACTCGAAAAGTACTTGCGCATCGGACTGGACCCTACCTGGATCTCGTGTGATCTACCAACCTGAATTCTCTTAACCCTAAGGTATTTAAGATAGTTTTGAGATTAAGCTTGATTTAATTTTATTTAATTTCGGCAAAATCTGCATAAAAATCATATTCCGCATTTTAGGGTCATTGTCTCGCGTCACTTGGGTTATTAAATTGCATAATTTCTATTTGTTATATGCTCCCGCTCCCTTCTTTTGCCAATTCTACTATAAGGCTTGGTTGCTAGTTCGATCTTGACGACTGTGCATGTTATCCATTGTGATTAACACGTGATTTATTTTGCTATAGCATTTAACACCATAATAAACGTGTTGTTTTTAAAAGGAAGGGTTTTTTCATCAAAACATGTTTTTCACATTTGAAACATGTTTTAATGATATTCCCTCATAGTTTAGTTTTTTTGATCGGTAACAAAGATTATATTAATAACTAAAGGAAATACAGAGGAAAGAAAAGTAAACCTAAGGGTAGAGAGGATCTACCCAAAGGGAAAACACGCGCCGAAACCCAAAGGGTGTGGTGGGAAGCTCATGGTTAGGCAAAGGATCCCAAAGTTGGGTAAGGACGTCGTGTGGCTAATCATTCTGTAACAACCGCTAATACTGAAGGAGATCGCGGGCAGGTCTTAGAACCAGACCTCTCAGCTTAGCGACACATCAAGAAACCTTGTTGTTTTGTTCTTTCCAGATTGTCTAGATTACAACATACGAAATTTGCTATGAGACAGTTTCGTCAATCTCGATGCTGATGACTTTGTTGATATGGTGCCATTGCATTAGAAGATCCCCGATATTCCTAGGGATAACCCAAGTTAAGCCCAAAATTCTAATGACCGCTCTCCAAAGGTAAATCGAGAAGGGACAAAGGAGAAGTGTATAAGAGATGGACTCTTTCCCGTTCATGCAAAGGAGGCACTGGTTGCGGATGGTGATACCTCTTTCCTTAGTTGATCGCGAGTTAGGACCCTCCCCCAAACTACCGACCATGCGAAAAATTTAATTTTAGGTGGGATTTTGAACTTCCAGAATTTGAGCCATCCCGGTCTGTCAATTCAAGTTTGAAGAATGGTCTGAGCCTTATGAAGATAGGTGTAGAAACTTTTCACCATAAACTTGCCCTTCTCCGTTAAGTTCCATCTCTTATTGTCTTTCCGCGAGAGATTCGGAGTAGCCCCGTGAAGGACCTGGAAAAAGCCTAATGAACTCATCAATCTCGTCGTCTTTCAGACTCCTTCTAGTAGTGGCATTCCACGTAACGATCCCATCTCTTCGATCCATAATGTCACTAACTAAAGCATCCTTATTAGCCACAATGTTGTATATTCTTGGAACTTGCCATCACCCCAGCTATATCGGACTGTCATGTGGAATTCATGGCGTACTTTACCGACCCCTTTCCACCATCCTGACGTATTTCATTGTAGGTTCCAACCTCTATGGGGTAGACTGTACTTCTCCCTAACGACTTACCACCACAATGTATCTCTATCGCTATCTTCCCCCATTTTCCATAGCCATTTCGCGAGTAAAGCCTTGTCGACTGTAGTTAAATTTATGATGCCCAACCCTCCGTCTTCTTTATTGTTACAGCACGTTTCCCAGTTAACGAGGTGAAGATTTCCTCTCGAGCCACCTCCTTCCCAAAGAAAGTCGCGAACAATTTTCTCCAAGTGATTGATGACTGATTTGGGTGCCTCATAAAGAGAGAGATAAAAGATGGGCAGTGCCGCTAAAGTAGATTTAATGAGAGTAAACTGCCCTCCGTTACTAAGAAGCCTGCTTTTCCAGGTCGCAAGTCTGCCCCGAAATCTCTTAATGACCAGTTCCCAATGTGCAGCCCTTAGCTTGCCCAAACCAAGAGGAAGACCGAGGTACCAAAAGGGCACCTCATAAAGAGAGGTAGAAGATGGGCAGTGCCGCTAAAGTGGATTTAATGAGTAAGCCGCCCTCCGTTACTAAGAAGCGTACTTTTCCAGGTCGCGAGTCTGTCTTGAAATCTCTTAATGATCGGTTCCCAATGTGCAGCCCTTAGCTTGCCCAGACCGAAAGGAAGACTGAGGTACAAGAAGGGCAGGTTCTCCATCTACCATCCAACGACATCAGCAAGTTCGTAGAGCCTACTACTGTTGATGTTGATTCCGATGAGCCTGGATTATTGGATGTTGACCCGCTGCCCGACTACCGCCTCATAAACCGTTAAGGCGCTTAGAACCTATAAACAACAAATTTGCGTAGGATATAAATCTAACACAAATCAATCATAATAAATTTTCCCTCGCTAGGAGAGGGTTTTATTAAAATGGCGGACCTTACACTTCCGGGTATCGCAGTCAATTCCCCGTTAATTACATCAAAATTGAATACCTCTGATTAAAAGCTACTAAATAAAAAAAATAATAACGTAATTACATCTCTGAAATAAACAAAACTAAGATTCTAATTCTAAGTCTTCATCGACATCTTCAATCCATCATGAGATAAATGGATAGCAGACTATCTTCATCGGAGATTTGAGAAATATGAAATAGGGGACGAAAGATGAGAGAACCCCTCCTCCAAAAGCCGGTTCCATTTGATCGAAAAGCACGAGTCATTACTGGAGCAAGAAACTCGTGGAAGAGTCTTAAAACGAATTCTTGTTCTCTGGTCTCAAAGATGACTTCGAATACCAAATCCATTTTTCGGGCAACTGATTATCAGAAGAATTATCACTTTCAGTGATAGAGTGTCTAATCATGAGTTAGATATCGTCAAATTCCTTAAAATTTGATGATCATAGATGATTTTATAATGATTTTACCGTTGGATTTGATCAATATCTTAAGATTTGGTCAATGCATAGTAAATCCACTGTTGGATCTCGTTACGATCTCACATTATGATCATTTGACTAAAAGTCAATGAATTCACCATTGGATTTGATCAAAATCACAAGATCTGATCAATATGTAATAAATCCACCGTTGGATCTCATTACGATCTCACATTATGATCATTTGACTAAAAGTCAATGATTCCACCGTTGAATTTGACCATAATCACAAGATCTGGTCAATATACAATAAATCTACCGTTAGATCTCATTATGATCTCTCATTATGATCGTTTGACTAAAAGTCAATAATTCTATCATTGGATTTGACCAAATTCATAAGATCTAGTCAAAATGCAATAAATCCATCGTTGGATCTCATTACGATCTCACATTATGATCGTTTGACTAAAAGTCAATGAATCCACCATTGGATTTGATCAAAATCACAAGATCTGATCAATATGTAATAAATCCACCGTTGGATCTCATTACGATCTCACATTATGATCGTTTGACTAAAAGTCAATGATTCCACCTTTAGATTTGACCATAATCACAAGATCTGGTCAATATACAATAAATCTACCGTTGGATCTCATTGTGATCTCTCATTATGATCGTTTGACTAAAAGTCAATTCCATCGATGGATTTGACCAAATTCATAAGATCTAGTCAAAATGCAATAAATTTTACCGTTGGATCTCATTACGATCTCACATTATGATCGTTTGACTAAAAGTCAACGAGTCCACTGTGAAAGAATTTCCGATCTCGAGGTTAAGGTCCAAACCCTCATTTGAGGGAGTGATGATCCGAACCGCGAGGGAAACTCTAATTATCATAGGTGAATATTTTGGGTATTATAGTCTGAAATCATTCTTCGGGTTCGTGATTGCAACCCGTATGAGCATTGAATTTGTAGTTGCAATCCGAGTGTACTAGGAGTTATGCCCAGGGTCGTACCCACGTGGCTTAACTATTTCTAAGTACGTAAGAGATTGGGTGCGAGTCGTAAAGCGTAATCCCAAATTGTAACCATAAATCTCACTTAGGAGGAGTCGTAGCTCTTATCCTAAGCATATCTCCTTTAGGTAAGGGCCGTAGTCTTTATCCTAAAAGTCTTAATCCTAACTTACTCCTCCCATCCACTTTAAAAGAAAAAAAAAAAGAAAAAGAAAAGAATAGTCAGAATCTCGGAGATCACCCTAAAGTCTTTTTAGAAGAGTCGGAGATATTTTCGGCAGAGCTCTCGTATCCGAATTTTCGAATCCCTTGCAATGAGGACGGGCCTACTATTTATAGATTTGTGGTAGCGGTTATAGAAGTTACGATCTTACGATTCCGTAAGGTTTTCATGAAATGAGCGGTTGAGAGAGCTGCGTAAGTTTTCGTCTTCACACGGATTGAGAAGATTCTTCTCACGTACGTCATTCTTTTCTCATAACCGCCTAGGTGGATAAATATATTTTCTATCCACCTAGGGTGGATAAGTATATTTCTATCCACTTAGGGTGGATAAATATTTTTCTATCCACCTAGGTGGATAAGTATTTTTCTAGCCACCTAGGTGACTAGGTATATTTTCTAGCCACCTAGGGTGGATAAGTATTTTTTCTATCCACCTAGGGTGGATAAGTATATTTCTATCCACCTAGGGTGGATAAGTATTTTTCTAGCCACCTAGGTGACTACATATATTTTCTAGTCACCTAGGTGGATAAGTATATTTCTATCCACCTAAGGTGGATAAGTATTTTATTTATCCACCTAGGGTGGATGAATATATTTCTATCAACCTAGGGTGGATAAGTATATTTCTATCCACCTTAGGTGAATAAGTATTTTTCTAGCCACCTAGGTGACTACGTATATTTTCTAGCCACCTAGGTGGATAAGTATTTTTCTATCCACCTAGGGTGCATAAGTATTTTTCTAGTCACCTAGGTGACTACGTATATTTTCTAGCCACCTAGGTGGATAAGTATATTTCTATCCACCTATGGTGGATAAGTATATTTCTATCCACCTAGGTGGATAAATCTATTTCTATCCATCTAGGGTGGATAAGTATTTTTTCTATCCACCTAGGGTGGATAAGTATATTTCTATCCACCTAGGGTGAATAATTATTTTTTCTATCCACCTAGGGTGGATAAGTATATTTCTATCCACCTATGGTGGATAAGTATTTTTCTATCCACCTAGGTGGATAAGTATTTTTCTAGCCACCTAGGTGACTACGTATATTTTCTAGCCACCTAGGTGGATAAGTATTTTTCTATCCACTTAGGGTGAATAAGTATTTTCTAGCCACCTAGGTGACTACGTATATTTTCCTAGCCACCTAGGTGGCTACATATATTTTTCTAGTGGCTAAGCATAGCTTAGGACTTTAAATCCTATTTAGATTAGGATTTGTTAAAAAAAACTATAAATAGTCTCTTTCCCTAATTCCTTCTATTAATTTATTCTATCTGATTTTTAAGGCTAAGTGGAAGAAAAAAAAAGAGTTCTCAATTCCAAAATTTTCGAGTCAACAGAACCGTCTTGATATCGTGGTTAGAGGTCCCGCAGAAAATAACTGTCATCTGTGTACTGGAAGCGGGAGATTCGTCAGTTAATAGAGATGTGCACCGACCAAGAATTATGTGCAGCGCTTTCCCCACTATATTGAAAAGCAGTGAGGACAATGGATCTCCTTGGCGAAGCCCTCTGAAGGTTCTGACGTACCCTTTTGGGATACCGTTGACAATAACCGAGAATCTGGCCGAGCTGACGTAACCCCTCATCCAAGTGTTCCACTTTTCTCCGAAGCCCATCCATTGAAGAAGGAACAGAAGCCAGTCCCAATCAACACGATCGTATGCTTTTTCAATGTCAACTTTAAAGATGATGCCCATGGCTTTTTGAGCTTTGATCGAGTGAATCGCTTCGTAAGCTGTGAGCGTCGTTTCCAAAAGTTGTCTTCCCGGAAGGAAAGCCCCTTGTGCGTTGCAAATGACTTTCTTTTGGACCAGGGTTTTCGAGCGACCCAACACGGTGGCCGGACGGGTCTGGGGTCTTCGGCGGTTCTCCCAAGATTTGGATCGATGCGGAGGCCCAGAGCGTTGGCCATGGCATGGATGGGGGGACCGGTCTCTCTATTTCTGATTTTAGGATGGGGATGAAGGGGAGGAGCTACCTGAGGAAGACAAGGGCCCTCTCCTGGAACAACCTCATTACCGGGGGTGCCGACACGTGCTCGAAGGTGCTGACCGATTCGGGTTCTGATGATTTGGGAATGGAGATCCATGGAATGTGCTGGCCCGACACGACAGAGGTTGGGAAGAGCAATTTAACCTGTTTGGCGCTAGAGGAGATGCAGGTACAACTTCATGAATCCCCCATGTGCCTTGGAGGTGAATTGATGGTGGAAATAGACGGTTGATAGAAGTAAATCTGGGGCGTCATTTAAGGGCTCTCGGGATGAATTGCATATTGGTTATTACCCGGCAGCCAACCACGAAACGAGCAGCAGGCAGAATCGGCGCTGGCCACGAGGGATATGTCTGACTGGAGGAGGGCGCGGGGGAGATAATTGGTCTCCTTTTCGTCGGGCGGGCGTGAACTTGTTACAGAATGAAGGTCTTCTCTTGGAATGTAAGAGGATTGTGTGATGTGGGCGGAGGCAAAGGTGTGATGCGGGTTTAATCCTGTTATTGTCACACTCCAAGAAACTAAGTGGGGTACCTGTGACAGGCGAAGGGTTGCTTCGGTATTGGGGGGGAACAGCTGGGACTGGGTTGGTGTCGACTCCGTTGGTGCTTCTGGAGGGATTCTTGTGGCCTGGTCGACGGTTCTGTTTGACAAGGTTGACGAGGAATTGGGTTGGTACTCGGCCTCTGTGGTGCTACGGGACAAAGTGAAGGGGAAATTATGGAGTTTTGCTGGTATTTATAGCCCAACGGCTGATCGGGAGAGGGAGGAGTTCCACATCTGCCTTGCCGGGGACTTCAATGCTATCCGATGGGATTCTGAGAAGCAGGGTGGTCCTACTAATCAGGGGGTTATGAGGGATTTTAACTCCTTCATTGGGGACTGGGGCTTGTTCGATATTCCTCTGGTTGGGGCGCAGTTCACGTGCTCGAGTTTGCAGGCTTCGCCGACCTTTGCAGGCTGGACAGATTCCTGTGCTCTACGGATTGGCTAGACATATTTCAAGGGGCTCACCTGGAAGCTTTTGCACGTGCCGTTTCGGACCACCGCCCTATTGGGCTTACTTGCGAATCCTAAGGTAAAGGCTCGGCTCCTTTTCGGTTCGAAAACATGTGGTTAATGGATGAGAGGTTCCGGCAGAAGATTCGGGGATGGTGGTCCGAGCATATGCCCAACGGGGCGGCTGCCTTCAGGTTCATCTCTAAGCTTGGGCGGTTAAAGGATAACATCAAGGCCTGGAACAGAGACGAGTATGGGAGGGTGCAAGTTAGGAAAGAAAACATACTTTCTAAGCTAAGAGTGCTTGATAATTTGGAGGAAACCAGAAACTTGTCGAGGGAGGAGAGGGAGAGCAGATTGCAGGCTAAGGTGGAGTTCAAAGAGGTTTGTAGGGCCGAGGAAGTGCTTTGGATGCAGAATGCGAAGGCCCGATGGTTCAAAGAGGGGGATACCAACACGAAGTACTTTCATGCAATTGCTAATGCTCGTAATAAGCAAAAGTATCTGGGAAGCATCACGGTGGACGGGATGACGTACTCGGGACACGATCAGATCAGTGACAAAGATAGTTGGCTTCGAGATTGATGACGGCCTCCCGAGGCCGGGTTTGGATGAGCTTGTTTTTCCCACTCTCTCGGTCGAGATCAGCACGGGTTTGGAGAGTGTTTTTACGGAGGAAGAAGTTTGGACAGCGATCAGATTCGGGCAGAAACAAAGCGCCGGGGCCGGATGGGTTTACTATGGAATTTTACCACACTTTCTGGGAGGTTATTAAGACGGATCTGATGGACGTTTTTCGCGAGTTCCACTCGACTGGCTTTGTGGGGAGAGCTTTAAACCCTACCTTTATTACCCTTATCCCAAAGAAGCAGGGGGCTGAGGATATTTCCGACTTTCGACCTATCAGCCTGACTAATTGCATGTATAAAACTATTTCTAGGGTGCTGGCCAACAGGATGAAATGGGTGATGGGCCTTATCATTTCGGAGCATCAGGGGGCCTTCGTTCGTGGTAGGCAGCTGACGGATTTAGTTGCGGTCGCTAACGAGACTATTCACTCGGCCTTTGTTTACCGAAGGCCAGCTGTGGTTTGGAAGGTGGATATGGAGAAAGCTTATGATCGGGTGAGCTAGGAGAATTTGGATTACATGTTGCAGAGGGTGAGCTTCGGGGCTATTTGGAGGAAGTGGATGCGTGGTTGCTATTCGTCTCCGTGGTTTTCTGTTTTGGTCAACGGTACGTCTGCTGGGTATTTCAAGAGCTCTAGGGGTCTCAGGCAGGGGGACCCTCTCTCCCCTTTTCTATTCAACCTGGTTGGGGAGGCTTTATCCGGGCTGATTAGTCGTGCAAAGGACTTGGGCAGGCTTGCTGGAATTCAGGTTAGAGAGCAGGGCAGAGCCATCACGCACTTGCAGTATGCGGATGATACTATTCTATTTGGGTCGGCTGATTTGACTGAGCTTCGCACAATGGCTGATGTGCTATCGGTGTTCGAGGCTGTGTCGGGACAGCGAATCAATCTCTCTAAATCTACTGTCTCTGGCGTTGGGGTGGATGAGGAGTCCCTGGTGCTTCTCGTGGAGTCGGTGGGATGTGGTATTGAGAGGCTGCCCATTAGATACCTTGGGCTGCCGCTTGGGATTAGGAAACCTTCGAGCCGCGACTGGCAGCCGGTTGTGCAGAGGTTTGAGCAGCGGCTATCCTCTTGGAAAGGAAGACTTCTGAGTACTGGGGGGAGACTGATATTAGTTAAAGCGGTGTTATCTTCGACATCGATATTCTTCATGTCTATGTTCAGATGCCCCAACAAGATTCTCGGTCGTCTCGAGAGTATCCAAAGGTCTTTTCTCTGGGAGGGGGCAGGCTTAAATAGGAGATATCACCTGGTGAACTGGGACACTTGTCAGTTGCCATTTGCTTACGGCGGATTGGGAATCCAGAACCTTAAAAGAACAAATATGGCGCTTCCAGGTAAATGGATTTGGAGAGCAGGGAGGGAGGAGGAAAAGGGAAGTCTGTGGTGGCGGGTCCTTAGCGAGAAGTATGGGCTTTCTTGGGGTGGTTGGGGGATTCAGTTTTCTATCCACAAGAGCACCTCGTGATGGTGGAGAGAGATTTCGCGTGTCTGGGAGTTTATGGCGAAAGGAGTTCAATATAGCTGGGGCTGTGGCTCGCGGATTCGATTTTGGAACTATAACTGGCTGGAGGTGGAGCTGCTTAAAGATATATATCCGGATATTTATGCCTTATCGATGAACGCTGAGGGCAGGCTTGACGAGTTCGTGTCGACCATTGGTGGGAGGTGTGTTTGGGATGTTGTCATCAGAAGACGTCTTAGGGACTGTGAGGTGGGGCTCTATCTCGATCTTCTGAGTACGCTGTATGGGGCAAAGCAAAACAGGTCACGGGCTGACCAGAGGATCTGGGTCATAAATCATGACGGGAAGTTCAACACCAAATCGCTATATCGATGGCTGTCGCGGCGTCCGCTTATCAGGTTCGAGGGTAGCTGGTTGTGGAAAGAGCCTATCCCGCTTAAAATCCGCTTCTTTGTTTGGGCGTTGTGTAAGAACAGAATTCTTACTAGGGACCAGCTGTCTCAGCGAGGAATGGATGTCCCGAGTTCGTGTGTTATGTGTTCTGAAGGGGAGGAGTCTGCGTCTCACCTTTTCATACATTGTCGCATGGCCCATGAGGTGTGGGGAGCTGTCCTTAAAGATTTTGGTATGTCTTGGTCTATGCCGCAGTCGCCGTATTCGTTGTTGCTCAGTTGGGATGATGTGAAGCTGAGGGGGGAAGGTAGGCTCACCTGGAGGGCGGCGATGCTTGCCGTTTTTTGGTGTCTATGGCATGAGAGAAACCTCAGAATTTTTGAAGAGAAGTCGAAACCAGTCGGCATGGTCATAAGGTCGGTTGTGGACCTGGTCAGGTTATGGGCTGGGACGGCAACGATTGGGGACAGCTGTTGTAATTTCTTGTGGGACCCGGGTTAAGGGGTCTCCGTTCCCATTTTGGCGGAACTGTTCCTCTTTTTTTTTCCTTCGCATAGCTTATTTTTCCCTTTTCCCTTTTCCCTTTCTTTGATTATGTATCTCGATTGTATTGGGTTTCAGCACCTTGCTGGGTATTAATACAATTCTCATTACTGATAAAAAATAATAATAATAATAATAATAAAAATGAACTTTTTTGTTGACATGACCTACATGACTTCGCTACAAAGCTAACTTATAGTAAACCGAGTCCACATGTTCGTGAAAAGGCCGGATCAAGATCAAGTCCAAGTTTGTTTCCAAGTTCTAGAACCTTGCCACAATGATTGAAGACTACTTCCAAGATCTGACGCACATATTATAATATTCAAAAAATGAAACTAATATATGCTACCAAACCAAAAAAAATAAGAACCGTACATATTGAAAAAAAAGGTTGCTGAAAGTTGCAGGCTATATGTAGAGGTAAAGATAGAGTTTTACATGAGCAAAACAAATTTGTAGTAAACTCTTATTGAGAATATGGTTAGCTTTACAGTTTTTGTCGATCAACAAGTAGAAGAAAACAACATAAAATCTTATTGAAACGAAAGAACATAAAAGTTTTCTGAACTGAATGGTACATTTTCCAAAGATAGATCCCTTACCACGCCTCATTTTCACTACCCCTCTGAAGACCTCAATGTTATTATAGCATAAAGCAAGTGTTCCAATTGCCATGATCTGATAGATGTAGCAAACTTTAGTTCAAGTCCAACTCACATGTAAGGACATCTCAAAAACATAATCAAATGATCGAAACATGTTTTAGTAATGAAACCGTCATATAATGGAATCTAATAAAACCATGTAAAATGGAGTTTGACAGAGGCTCAAAGCCACTTCTTGCATCAACCCATTCGCCTTAAGAAAGATGCCTTCAATATAGAATGAAAAATGGAAGTATATTACTGCACACAGAGGTTTAGAGATGTTCCACCTCTCATCTTCAACGAAAGTGGATATGCAAACTAAAAATAACAAAAAGCTAAATCTAGAAACCATGTGGCAAAGTCACTTGTACCATACCTAGAATTTCTTGCAATTTAGTACTTCCATGATAAAATTAAAAATTAGTGCAGTGCTTTGAAACAGAAACATGTGAGACACTGTAGGAACAGAGATAAAACCTTGTATCTAAGCAAAGTAAAAACATCTAAGTGTTGGGAATATAAATTTGGATTCTTTACCCATTATTCTTTGCGTATCTCTCCTGTATGTAATATTCAAGTACATGGCACATTACTTCATTCGCCTATTTCATTAGGGATACACATCAAGCTGTGAGTTTGAAAGATTCCATCCTATTTGTTGCCAAATAATAAAGTGGTACACCGTGTAGGCCTTGTTTTGATCCTCAGTTATGCTGAGATCAACAAGTGAGGTTGACCTATGGGCCTAATTACTCACCTGATTTGATTGAAAGCGTGGGAGACCTGCATGGTGTGTGATGTTTAGCAGTTTCCAAGTTTGATTTACCCTACAACGTACTGCGCATACCACGTGCCACAAACCACTACTGCTATGAGTGATGAAAATATTCTCATCCATTTCGTTGTGCAATGAGCCAGTCTAGTAGGACAATGTGACCCGGACAATGTGACCCTACAAATCTCTCTCTCTCTCTCTCTCTCTCTCTCTTGCAGAGTAAACGCTAAAACCCTAATTATGCAGATTTGAGATTAATTTCAGATTAACTTGAATAGCGGAAATATTCAAAACTTTCCAACCACATAAACTAGTTTAACATATTTAATTAAAACAATTAGATTGAATACATTCTAGCGATCACATGCATTGAGATTTCCCAATCTAGAAAAATGGTTCCGATGAGGGAACTCGAATTTCGTTCTAGTTTAGGGCACCGAGCGATAAATGCGATATCGTCTCTTGATTCCTCTAGGATTTGAAGAATTAAAGACCCAAAATGGTTAATTCAGTAAAAAGGGGAAAATCAAAATATATATCAATGATTAACGTGTGAATAAAGTTCCAAACTAATTAACAAAGGATTTTGGCTTTGATCTTATCAAAGAAATAAGGAAAATAATTACCTGACAAGGATTAGAAGGAAGAAGAACAAAAATAGAAAGATAAGTGTCCAAGGCTTCACACCAACGGTTCCGAAGCTTCACACCAAGGAAGTACGTCGGGTTCGCACCAAGCACACAATAAACGAAGATTTGCTCTTCTAGTTTTGAGAGATTTGCTCTCTCGAGTGGAAACTCTTCACAAGTTCTCTAAGATTTGCATAAAAGCAATTCCCAAATTCATTAATCATCAACAAAAAATTATTGTTTTTACATGCCATTAAATAGGCTAAGAAAACCTTAAGTAAAATAAATTCGAAATAAGAAACTAACTAAAACTGTCAATTCATGAACGTCTGTCCTGTGATCACAGATGTTCGTCCTCTGTTCGCGGGCATCCGTTGCCAATGACATGCACAAAACAGAAGCCATCTAAAGTCACAGATGTCTGTTTGAATACCACGAACATCCGTTCCGAAGCCACGGGCGTCCGTCATATGTTGACTAACCTTGTTTCATTTTCTTCTTTCTCCCTTGTTTCCTCTTTGCGCTTTCCATACACCTTGCACTGTGACTCCTTGCCAATCACAACTTGGTATCAAAGCAATTTCAAATGCCCACATTGATCATGCGATAGCATTATTGCTGACAACACCAAGCCTAGACTTAACATTAATAAGGTCCTACTCCTACGCTGGGGCCAGCTTCTAGGAAAAAAATTACACCTTCTAAAAGCTAATCTTTTAAGCATTTATCTCTTCTTCTGAGAAGCGATTGTTTCTATGTGAATTCTCATCCATTTCATTGTGTGATGAGCCAGTCTAGTAGGACACTGTGACCCTAAAAATCTCTCTCTCTCTCTCTCTCCTTCCTCCTTACAAATCACAACTTGGTATCAAAGCAACTTCAAATGCCACATTGATCACGTGATAGCATTATTGCTGACAACACCAAGCCTAGACTACATTAATAATGCCCTACTCCTCCACTGTGGCCAGCTTCTAGGAAAAATTACTCCTTCTAAGAGCTAATCTTTTAACCATTTGTCTCTTCTTGTGAGAAGCGAATGTTTCTATGTCTCGAATAGTGTGCTCCATATAATGGTTTTAAAGGATGCAAATTCAATCTATTTGAATCCGTTTTTGGTTGGTATTAATTTGAACATGTTCTTATGTGAATTGGAGGTGCTCTAACGACAATATGACCATTCATGACTTTTCTCGTAATTCTGTGACTGGGTTCGCAACCCAGTGAGTGCAACTCTTCTGTTGACTGTATAGTCGTTTTTTTGTGGTTTTGTGGGTTGCAATCACCATATTTCAGGTTTTATGTGATCTAGTGGACTGAAAGATGTTTGTAAATTGCTAAATAGTATGGTCACAGGGTTATAATCCTATTTTCTGCAATTGCACCCTTGTAGGTAGTGGGTCGTTTACGTTGGGATTACTTGTGGATTGTCTATATAGAACTAAAAATGTCATGGGTCTCGAAAGAAGAATCGACTTATTTGTCAAGAGCGCGACTGTGGAAGTTGTTGCTTCTGTAGGTCTCATGAAATGTTGTGTCGGGAGTAAGATTAGTCAACATTTACAGATGACAGTAGAAGCACACAACAGTAGACTTACCATGACCTCCTCATCCACTACTGTGATGTATTCCACGGCCACATCCACTCCCCATACCCTGAGTCTCAGTAGCCAGAGCAGTTTGCTCTGTCAAACTCGAACGACAACACTCATCACCATCGATCGTAGCATAAGTGGTCCATAAAGAGGGTAATGGATCGGTCGCTAGAATCTATGCACGTGGCTGCTCAAACTCAGGTTGAAGTCCGCTCAGAAAATAATATATCTGCAGGCGCCCAAGGCATACAAAAATCTTGGAACCGTCACCCGGATTTGGGAGATCATACTGACTGAGCTCATCCCATCTCCGCTGAAGATAGCCAAAAGACTCTGAATCAATCCGGTCTCCCTGCTCGGCACACAAGACCTCTCGAAGTAACGGATCAATTCGAGTGTCATTCTTAGCATGGGGATACATTTGGTCAATGCATCCAAAAACTGTGCAGCGGTCTCATGAAACATAAACATGCTATATATTTGTTCCTCCATTGAGTTAAACAACCATCCGAATACTGTCTAATTCTCAATTTCCCATTGTGAAAAGAGAGATCATATGAGGAAGGTTTGGTTACAATCCCAAGAATGTGCCAATTTTCCACAGCTGCCCAAATACAGTTTTACAGCACTAGACCATGGGAGGAAATTCTGTGTCCATTTGAGGTTTGTACTTGTAATCTCATGGGAAAGGTTTGAGTCGGAAGAACCAATAGGAACAGAAGATTTAGGTTCCTCAACCGATGAAAAAGGATCGTGGGAAATAACCTGCACAGCAAGATTAATGGCAAAAAAGAAGTGGGAAAAGCATCCACCGAAGGTATTTAGAGCAGATTTATATATAAAAAAATATAATATCACAGACATATAGTTATAGCATAGTTGAAGAATTATAATAAGTTGATGACATCTCATTAAATCACATGATATTTGTTCCATAGCAATTTCGTGCAAAAACAGATCCATCCCTCACATTTCGCAAATACAAAAAATGGCATAGACATCAAGGAGCAGGAAAAAGGTGTTTCAGACAAAAAAGAGAGGAGAGAAAATTTGAGTTAACTTCCCCAAATCATAACCAAATCAAAGCAATACATACAGAAAAGGAGTGTAGAGAAAATTTTGATTTATTCCATACCAGATACAACAGATCTCTAAAGTTACATGCTCAGAACAGCCTCAAAAACCATGAATCAGATCTGAACAAGGATTTGTTCGAAAACCAACCCTCAAGTGGAAGTTGACTTGCACGAAAAACAAATCAATATGGTGTCCCCTTCAGATTTGAGGTCAAATGTTTGACCCTCCTGGCATCAGCATGATGCCATGCTGACATCTCCACAAATTTGGGTGACAGCAAATCGAAAGCTGCGGAAGAAGGCTCTGATACCAACTTGATTTCCAAGGATGAAATTAGGGTTAGATTGCTAGGGTTATAGCTAGGTTGAATGAGAAAGGAGGAAGAAGAAGAAAAGAGAGAAAGAGAGAGGGGGAGGGGGGGGGGGGGGGAAGAGAAAGAGAGAGGTTGGCCAAACTGACTTAGGGTTTAAAGGCCCTACTAGTCTTTATATTAATGTCAAACAACCCATATACCCTTACCTAGACAGATAAATACATATACACCCTACATAAACTATATATATACACACACACACATACACCAATAGCAGATGCCTTTAATGAACTGCTGACGGAGAACGCCAAGTTCGGGAGCCTTGGATTTGGGGTCACAACAGATTTTCGGCGTCGGAAGAAGCGTAGAGGAAGCCCAAGCACCGTAGCCTTAGAGGAGAAACGGATACAAACCGCAAGGAGAACAATGCCGTAGCGAGCCCTTAAACTCGCTCGAGCAAGCCCTCGCTCAAGAGATGATAATCCTCGCTCGAGCGAGCTACGGCGACGGCTTCAGACGGGATTTTATGCGAAACTTCCCTTTTTGTGTTTTATTAGTATTAGAACACTTTATTTCGAACTTAATTATGGGTGGCCTATATATAGAGGCTTGTAAAGATTTTTAGTTAGTTGATTGATTATTTGAATGCTTTTATGCTTGAATAATCTTTGCCTCAGATGGGTTTGGTGTAAGGCCAATGGAGTGATTCCCAAAAGCCATTGTTATCTTCTCTATTCTATTTGCTACTTTCGATCTGTGTTTGCTTCTCTAAACCATAGCCTAATTGTTTCCTTTCAAATCTAAAACCCTAAACCTGTTTTAAAGCCCTAAACCACACAAAGCCAATACCCTTTCCAAAACCACACACCGATCTAAAGTCATAAGCCTTGTACAAACCCTAATTCCCTTTTACAACCCGATTTGGAATCCGTGAATCTACATCGGACTGAAGACGAGCGCCTACGCCTGGAAAAGCCAGAGTCCTATCTCTAGGCCGATCTCGCCTCGACTTTAAAAGTACTTGCGCATCGGACTGGACTTTACCTGGATCTTGTGTGATCTACCCATCAAAATTATGCAAAACCCTAAAGGTATCGAAGATAATTTTACGATTAAACTTGATTTAATTTCATTAATTTCGGCAAATCTGCATAAAAATCATATTCCGCATTTTAGGGTCGTTGTCCCGCATCAGTTTTGGTATCAGAGCCCTAGGTTTTCTAGGTTAGGGCATATTATGTGTCACTTTAATTTTCATTGCATCTTCATTCAGTTTTTTGTGTGCACGTCATGTATTTGACAAAATTACTCATCCATTGTGGTTCATGTTTGCATGGCATTTAGCACCCATGTTAGTAAGTCGTGTTCACCATGAGGCGATCGCGTCCAGATTCTTGGCAAAGTCGCACGAGTAGTGATGAGACTAGAGTTAGGGGATACCCTCATCATCGTGAACTTGAGTACGACCCTTCCGAGAAGTTGCTAGAATTAATTCAGGATGAGGTTCCAAATTTTGAGGGTACGGCGAACCCTAAAACCTTCATAGAGTGGCTATCTAGTGTAGAGGAGTATTTTGATTGGTATGGTGTACCAGATGAGTACAAAATTAGACTAGTGACAACAAAGTTTAAGGGTAATGCCGAAGTTTTTTGGATTTATATAGAACTCTGTGTTGAGTTTCATCGGATTAAACCCATCTCCACATGGGAGGATATGAAGGTGACACTTATTGAAAAGTATGTTTCTCTGACACACCGTCACCTTCTAAGGGGTTTGAGAACCAAGACAAATAAGTGTCCTGATTGTCTTAAGTGTCAAGGGTTCGAACACTTTGCATACCAATGCCCCACAAAATTTCCCCCTCCAAATTTATTGACTGAAAGCGAAAGTTCTAAGGGGCTGAAAAATATGAAAGTAGAAGAAGAAGTGTATGACCCTAGAACTGTGATAAGTGAAGAGGAGATGGAAGAAGCTGACGAAAGTCTAGTTTGTGATAAAACGACTTCTATTTCCCTTGTGAGTAGTGATGTTGAGTCTCCCACACGTGAGTCAACCGAGCCACCCACACAAGAATCTACTGAGTCGCATATGCACGATTTGTTGTTGCCCGTAGAACCCGTTGTGCACGAGTCCTTGTCAGTGGTAGAGTCGCATGCACATGAGAGTATCGAGTCCATAGATACACTCACACATCATAGTCTCGAGTTGCATTCCGCTTCACATTCCGAGTCTTGTTGTGAGTCAAGTTTTGAGTCTCATTCTACATTGCATGCCGAAATTGAGTTCTCGTCATCCTGACCGATATCGCGATTACATTTCATCGGGGATGAATTCCTTCAGATCCTGGAGAGTTGATGAGAAGCTTCAAAAATATTTGGTAGAATGGGTTGGCGAGCCGGGTTATCTTCATCAAAGAGAGGTTTACTATGTGCATCCCGCTACAATCAACCAAGATGAGGATCATACGTCACCAGGAGCTGAAATTGTTTGGGCTAGTTGCAAGGAGTTCCACCGTGCGAGTTCCGATACACTTGATCAGTATCATGTGCGTGTTTCATCGGTGATGAAACATTTTGAGTGGAGGAGAATGACGGGGAACGCCAAGTTCGAGAGCCTTGGATTTGGGGCCACAACAGATTTTCGGCGTCGGAAGAAGCGTAGAGGAAGCCCGAGTACCGTAGCCTCAGAAGAGAAACGGATACAAACCGCGAGGAGAACAATGCTGCAGCGAGCCCTCGCTCAAGCGAGCTACGGCAACGGCTTCAGACGGGATTTTATGAGAAACTTCCCTTTTTGTGTTTTATTAGTATTAGAACTCTTTATTTAGAACTTAATTATTGGTGGCCTCTATATAGAGGCTTGTAAAGACTTTTAGTTAGTTGATTGATTATTTGAATACTTTTATGTTTGAATAATCTTTGCCTGAGATGGGTTTGGTGTGAGGCCAAGGGAGTGATTCCCAAAAGCCATTGTTATCTTCTCTATTCTATTTGCTACTTTCGATCTGTGCTTGCTTCTCTAAACCATAGCCTAATTGTTTCCTTTCAAATCCAAAACCCTAAACCTGTTTTGAAGCCCTAAACCACACAAAGCCAATACCCTTTCCAAAACCACACACCGATCTAAAGTCATAAGCCTTTTACAAACCCTAATTCCCTTTTACAACCTAATTTGGAATCCGTGAATCTACATCGGACCGAAGATGAGCGCCTAAGCCTGAAAAAGCTAGAGTCCTATCTCTAGGCCGATCTCGCCTCGACTTTAAAAGCACTTGCGCATCGGGCTGGATCCTACCTGGATCTTGTGTGATCTACCCATCAAAATTCTGCAAAACCCTAAAGGTATCGAAGATAATTTTGCGATTAAACTTGATTTAATTTCATTAATTTCGGCAAATCTGCATAAAAATCATATTCTGCATTTTAGGGTCGTTGTCCCGCGTCAACTGCAAACGAAGATTTCTTCAGTTTTTTACTATTTCCTCCACAAGATATGTAGCTTCCATAAAAGTGCAAATTTCCAAACAATTTCATATTGAAAAGCATACAAGACGACTGCAAATTGATCATGCATCCATGTCTTGTCCAACTTTATCCATTTTAGAAGAACTCAATCCTATCATTACAAATTAAGGCACTCAAATTTGCATGAGGAAGACAAGATGGCTGATCATCAACAAAAAGGTCATAAAAAGGGGTGCATGGATGGATCAAAAAAGGTTTTCACATGAAGTACGTGCCACAATGCTGCTGTTAGTTGGGAAGCTCATAATATCCACAAGGAAGTATAATGTCAAGGGAGTAGAAGCCTATCCCTAATGAATTTCAAGTTCAAAAGCTTTAAATCAATGGAGAAGACTGCATCTCTTTCAACTGAAATAGTTATCAGCCTATAACACCACTTAAGGAAACCAAAGGTAAAATGGTCTCAAAATTTACTTTAAATGCTAAGATGCTGAGTATAACATGATTGCCCCCATTCAATATAGCTTAATAGGGTCAATGCTCTTCTTACAGGAATCGACTTTCCAAACCAATGTCTCATGATCATGTAAAGTGACAAACAAAGAACCATTTACAAAGCCACATTTAAGATTTTCTGATGAAGAGGTCAAATCATATTTGCAATGATTCAAACCAGTACCGACAGGACTGAGAGGTCAAATCATATTTGCAATGATTCAAACCAGTACCGACAATCATGACATGGCCCTTCCAATGTGTCTCATAACTGAAACAATCAACAAGGCAGTTGCAATCATGGTATCAAAACTCGGCCGATGCCAATATACATTGGTTTCGTTGAGAACCGATACCGATACCACCCCAATACAGGTATCGAGGTGGTATCAGTATCTTTGTTAGTATCAGCCGATACCGAGACAGTATCGTCGGACCGATACTGGTCAGTATCGGCCGATGCTAACCAATACAACCAGTGTTTTATATTATTTTTTTTCAATATATATATATATATATATATATAACACAACCGATACGGTATCGGAGATACCATATCCGTATTGGTTGATACCCAATACCAATATTGTCACCTTGGTTGTAATGTATCTGAATGTAATCCACCTGTTCTGCAGCTTTACAATGGATGTTAGTTGTGATGTCGTTACTCTTCCCTTAGTGTCGAAAGAAGCTGTAAGTTTTAATCCTCCAGAAAGGGTAAACAATAATTTACATTGCTAATTTATTCATTTTATATCCCAGGTCTAAAACATAGTAAGGAAAACTCTGTGCCAGTAGTGGCTCATAACGTTTGAGTTTCAAAATCTAAAATCAGAGACATCATTGAAGAACCTAACAAGAATATCATTACTTTTGCCTACTCTACAAGTTGCATGTGTGCTCTAAAAATTGCAAAACCCAAAATTCAAGTCATCCATCACCCAAAAACAATTAAAATATGCTGGCAGCACAATGCATCTATAACATTAAATTGCAACTAACCATTTAACATGACACTATCTAAACAAAGAGGCATATAATAACTGATGTCCACATGGTATTAATAAAAGTTCAATCAATAATTCCACTATGTGGTGTGCAGCATGGATTATTAATTGGAATGCACATAGATTAATTGGTGTGTGGTGAGTAATTTCATTAGTTTGTGTTTGACAAGCAAATGTTGGTGTGGAAGTAGCAGCTCTTTTCATCAATCAGAGGTCAAACAAAGGAAAAAATTTATATCAATATGGAAGGAGACCCCAGAGTTCTTTTTTTGGAATACCAGAGAGAATCCCATGCTGATTTAAAGACACGGCATAAACAGCCATTTTTGAAATACTTCAAAGTATTCCACACCTGGGGAATAGCACAAAATCGGAAGATAGCTGGATCACGCAAAGCTGACATGTACTTCAAGCAATCTTCCACGTGGATCATTGCATTGGTGACCATCTCATTCAAGCATTGCAATGCTTTGGTTGAATTTTCCTCGTACTTCAAATCCTGAAGTAAATTAATGCATTTAGAATAAGCAAGAAGCTATTACAGAAAAGGTTTAAGGAGTAAAAATCATATTAGTTAACTTAGAATAAATAAATCAAACACTACGAAAAATATACACCTCAAGTTTGTTGACGTATTTACTCCATATTTGACGAGGCCAGAACATGCGTGATTTTGGTATTTCATTTATGTCCTCTAGATAGTCACGAATAATATTTGTTTTCTGCAAAGATACCATTATAGCATGAGTACCAATTATTCCAACGAATAATTTGACAAAGCCTTGCAAATAAAAATTTACAGGGTATCATCCAAACCCACTTGAAGGAATAAACCCATTGAATTGGAGAGAGAATCAGGAGCCTGATCTTCCAACTTTGAAGCATGGAAGAGCGTGGACAACCCTAATCCAACCAGTCCCGCTACATAGTGGCAGTACTCATCATAGTCATCAACTGTTTCTACCTACAAAATAATAAGGAAATTAATGGCGGATTTAAACATAACGTAAATCTATACGCCATTTAAGCACAACCTTTAAAGGAACACAGTTCTGGGTTATCTCAGATGTGCACAACCTTTGAAATTTTCACTCCTGAAGAATCTGATAAATTCTAGAGCATAGAAAAAACTAAGAACAAAAGGGAAAGAAAGCCTGTGTAGGGTTTATTAGCTAAAGAGATGGAGAAGAAGAGGGAGGGAGGGAGGGGGATAGAGAGAGAAAAAGAAGAAGAAGAAGAAGAAGAAAAGCATAAAACATTTGAAGATAATGATTACATCATTGGTAAATTTGATTCCGAGATACAAGGGTTTGGCCTCTTTCTATAAAGAGACCACAAGTTACATAAAACATCTCTTTCCAATGCAGGAATAAACCCACACAACACTAAGCCTACTAAAGATACCGAAGACATAAATACCCTTCATCTTCATTATCGTCATTATCTTCAACAGAATCAAACTTGATAACAAAGGGCTTGAATTAGTCAGGCTACAAAAAATTAGTGAGATAAGGCATATTTGTTCAACAGAAAGGCTACTGAATATTAAGTGAGATTATTGCTCCATTGGCACTGTGAAGAAGGAGAAGTACAAGTATAATGGTACTGCAACCAGATTGCTAACTGTTTCATAAAGAGAAATATCTCATCAGACAAATCAATAACAATTAACGCATAAGAGATTCAGCTACTTAACAGTAAATACCAATAAAGAAGAAACAAAGAATGAAAACTAAAAAGGCTCTAGTATAGGAACCATTTAAGTTACATTACAAGAACAATCAAGAATATGTTTACAAACCTCCTTGCATATATATTTTGCCATTCCTGCCCCCATTCTTTTGGTAATATCCTCAATTGCGTCTTGATAACTAAAAAGCAATTGAAGAAACAAAATCACAATGAGTTCTTAGTGTGAGTTTATCTTTTTGTTCACTGTTTGCTGTGCTGGATGTATTTAAATATTAGATGAGAATTTGACTGGCATGAATGAGCAATTTAAATTTTTATTTTTTTCCAACTTTACTGATAAAATATATGTTGTCTACAAACTACAACAACCAGCATTGAAAGGACATGGCACATTGAAAAGTTATCGACAGGTAGGAGCAACAAATTATTGTGTAGATATTTGAACAGCTCTCATGGACTAGTAATATTGTCCATGATCAGGGAAAAAAAATTATTATGTTTTATATCAAACAATAGAACCAAAGACAACGTGACAAACATGTGAAATCATGATTTTGCTAAGCAGATAGCTGTTTTGTTCTTACTATTGATACAAGGATTTTCCAAATTAAAGAGGCATATGCGATGCAGCATAAGTATGATAATGACCAAAAGGGAGAATGGCTCCTGACAGATAATTTAAACACCTACACCTTTAAAATAAGACTTTTTTATCTCACACCATTGAAGTGTGATTTATCATTATGCCATGTGATGCACATCTGTGATAAATCTAAATTTCATAGCAGCAATCTATCACTGAAACATGTCTCAGCCCAAAGAAACACGCCTATAAGTGGATGTGAACCATCCGACTGATATTAGCCTTCAAAAAAATAAAAACAACAGTTGATATGATGGTCCACAAATCGGATGGTTTAATTCTCACTAAAACAACAGTTTTAGGCCTGTTGCACTTAAAGCTATGATCTATCACTTTGACGGTACGGATCACCCACATCTTAAACCATTGATAGTGTGTAAGATCATTAAAACACCATTTTGGCATTTAAATGACGGTCAGGAAAGTCGAGTCCTAACCAAAAAGGCATGTCTATTTAGAAAGTAGAAAAAGCTGTTCCAATATTCAAATAGTTAAAGAGTCCTAACAATAACAAGTTTCAGTAGAGGCATCACTGTTGATCCCAAAATATATATCTAATGCTACTGTCCGTAAAATATATATACCTAATGCTACTATCTGTAATCAGCAAAAATTTACATCTCCGATACATAACATATTGTTCATTGTTAGTCTAATCTTGTCCATTGAAATTCAAAGTTGATATTAACATAAGTATAGCTTGTGTCTAATTCAGTAATAATTAGTGAGTTCTTCATTCCACATTGATTACTTTATGGTCCCTCCACTCTTCCCTTGTACAGTATCGAGGGATTACCATTCCAAGTAACTTGGTCAAATGTAGCATTGAATCATCTCTGTATCACTGTATGGGTGAAAATTGAATCTGATGGAGTTGCTCTTAATAACTCTGTTACAGCAAGCAGGCCTTGGGGATCGTAACTGCAACCACAGAGGAAATTTTTATTTTCATTTAAATCGGGTCTTCAGGTATTCAACAAATAATGTTGCTAAAGTTCGCCCCAAAGCCTGTGATACAGATAATATCTGAACTTGATCCAGAAATTGTAGTAAATAAACACTATGATGTCTTTAGAATAGAGTAACGGGCATTGTTGTCAAAAGCGATCGAATATGCCATCCTACAAGGTATTATTGCATATGCCATGATGGCATATGCGATCTGGAATGTATGCAAACGCATACACCTCCAACGGTCATAAATATGACTGTTGGAGTTTTTTCTATTTTTTTACATTTTAGGCCTCCCCAAAGCCTATAAATAGGAGGTTCCTCTTCCTAATCCATACCACGTCCATCCAAGGTACGACTTTTGTCTCTTTGGTCTCTTTTTTGAGTTTTTAGTGCTCACTTTCTCTCTATTTCTCTCTCTCTCTTAAATCTTTGTTAATAAATTATTTGCTCACTTTTATGGGTTATCTACTTATCTTATATGCTTTTATTCCATATTCTAAACACTACAAAATAAATGGGGCACAAAATTAACACAAGACATATATTATGTACTTTTGGGAATTTTTTGAGATTTTTTGGGATTTGGGGGGATTTTGTGAGGTATTTTTGAAAACACTGGTAACAGGGTTTGACAACAATGGCAACAGGGCAGTAGATATCTTTGATAATTGATGCACAAGGGAATTGGTTCACGATACTCCTCCACCACCTCCCCTTCAATTAGTTATCAATAAAGAAAAATCAAGTACATCATTTAAGTTCAAGGGGTTCGATCATACAAACACTAGTACACAAGATCCCCTCAGAACCCTGCAGTTTAGTGTGCTTGGCCGATAGTGGTACTAGGATGGGTGACCTCCTGTGAAGTCCTCGTGTTGCATCCCCCTTATGGGATAAGCCTATGATGATGATGATCTCCGAACAGAGTCAAGAGAATTTCAGACTTCAGATACACATGAGCATTATGGGATCATTGCCATCTACAAATGGTGGTTGAAACAGAATCAGAACACCCCATAACCTCTTAGCACATCTACCCTATGTCATATGCTCAATAGGCACAAAACACACTGTATCAAAGATCGGAACTTCAGATTATAGATATCAGGGTCAGTTTTCACAAGAAGGCAGCAATCTCTCGGATTACAGTTGTTCAACTAGCACAAAATCAGTAAAGTCTGAGATTTTATGATCTCCTAATCTCATAAATTTTCTAATCGATAGGGCTGCTAGCTCTTTACTAGGCTCTGTAACTTCGAAAGTGATTCAGTATGTGTGTGTGTGTGTGTGTGGCATGTCTTAGCAGTCTCTTTAGCAATTTTATGGACTTCATAAGATAGTATGCAAACCCAGTTCTAGCCTCTATGCCCATGCTCCCTTCCCCCTCTCCCTTTCTCTTGCAATCCAGATGGTAGGCCTGCTCCCTTTTGTACTATATCTTTGCTCTTTAATGGGATTATATACTTAGGAATAAATTAATAAATCTAACTAAATATTTTTACTGTAATAAAACTTCAAAACAAGTATACTGCATTTTCGTACGTAATCCAAAAAGAAGAATTCTCATCCTGATCTAAACCTCTCACTATTCACTACAATAACTTTCCTAAATTTAATAAAATCAAAAATTGTCTTTTGGAACATTTTCTACAGACTCATGTTGAGCAGCTTTGACCACATTTACCTGCTTCGACCAAGGTTAGTACAATATAATTTTATTAACAACATTAATACAATCAAATTTGTATAGTAAATTTCTCTGACCAAAGTTAGTCTTTTAAATTGCTTTGACCAGGGTTAAAACAATCAAGCATTCCTAGTAGAATAAAGAAGCTTAATACAATAAAATTGTAGAGGTGTAGAGGAGAGAAGATTGGGAAGATCAAGGTTAGCTCATAAGTGGGTCATCGCTAGTGTGAATAGAGAGGGAGATAATCATGAGGAACAAAAAAATTAAGATACCTTCCATCACATGATCCACATACAGCGAGACCGCAAATTGCAAACCACTTAATAAGATAGGGTTTATACTCGTTCCTCAAACTCACAAAGAGGAGCTTTCACAAAATAAATTCACTAACCAATTTATATTTCGCTTACAGTAACTTAAATAGAAGGAGAAAGCAAACAAACCTACTGTTGCATGGTTCCCTATCTACGCTTAAACACTTAATAACTCTAAAGAACAAGAAAAGGGAAGTCAAATTTTGAGGGGTCAAAACCTCTAATAATACCTCTCTTTTGTGAGTTATCATAACAAAGAAATCTCAACCCAATTTGTCTCATGCGACAATAGAAGTCTTAAATAACAATTAACTAAACTACAAGACTTAAATAACAACTTAAATAGAAGTCAACAGACTAACGAAGTTAGCCTTATTTTGAGTCCCTCCATCTCCTCCCTCCCTCTCTCCTAGTTTAAAGGTGAGCAATTTATCTTTCTTTATTAAAAGTGACATGGGAAGCCACTTAAGGCTCATGTGGAGCACTTTTAAGTGGTCTCATGGTAGCCACTTTAGTGAGCTAGAAGAAGGAGATGATTTAGGTTAGAGAAAGGAGGTTAGAGTTATGAGAAAGGTGCAAGAATTAGGGGTAGAAGAAGAAGAAGAATGGAGAAAGATAGGGAGAATAGTTTAGATGGGTGAGAGTTCCCCACTAGCTTTTATATTCCACACAAATAATAGAGAGCTGACAAGTATACCCCCTATTACATTCCTCCACCTATCTCTGAGGCCCATCCTCTGAAGGACGTATCTAGAAAATCCCATTGTACTCTATCGTACACTTTTCCATGTCGATCTTAAACACCCATCCTTTGTCTTTGCGCAACTTGACAAAATGCATTGTTTCAAAGGCTGTAACTATGTCCATAAGCTGTCTTCCCAGGATAAAAGCTCCTTGCACATTTGATATTAGCTGGTCAATCACGCCCTTGAATCTATCACCCAGAACCTTGGAAATTATCTAATATGCACTTCCAATTATACTTATAGGCCGATAATCTGATATGGCCGTAGCCCCTTCCCGCTTCGGGATTAGCGCTATGAAGGTAGAATTCATGTTTTTATTAACCCTTCCCATTTCGTGGACTCGTGGATCATTGCCATAAAGTCTTCTCAGATTGTCAACCAGCAGCTCCTAAGGAATTCCATAGTGAAGCCATCGGCCCCGGTGACTTGTTAAAACCCGAACTCTTTAATGCCCTTTTAACCTCTTCTTCGTCAAAGGCTCTTTCCAGATCGTTGGCCTCATGATTGGATATCGAGCATAACGGGATCCCATCCATGCAGGGTCTGATCATCGCCTCATCATTAAACAGTTGCTCATAAAATTATGTGATTTTTACCGGGATAATCGCAGGATCCGTGTGCACGGTCTCATTTATATTAATCGTAGAAATATAATTCCTTCTCCTCCTTCCATTGGCTATCATGTGGAAGAATTTATTATTCCCATCTCCCTCCCTTAACCAATACGCTTTAGATTTTTACCGCCACTCCTGTTCTTCTTGAAGCACAACCCAGTTAAATTCTAGCTTTAGGGCTGTTCGGATGTCTTTGTCAATTTGGCATAGCGTCGTCGTCTCTTCTGCTCTGTCCATCTCGGCTATTTCGGCCATAATCCTTTCTCGGTTTATTCTTGACTTCCCGTTGTTTTCTGTGTTCCACTCCTTGATTTTGATTTTCAGATTCTTTAACTTGGAGGTAAATACATAGGAGGGTGCCCCCGTCGATTCGTCTTAGGTCCACCATGTTTGTATCAATTGCCTGAATTCCTCGTTTTGTAGCCAGTATTTCTTGAATCTGAAAGGTCCCTCCCTCGTTCCCTCTCTTCTGTGCTCGCTAAGAAATCAGTCCGACAAAGGAATCTGTCCAACCTGCACAGCGTCGGCTCTTCCTATCTGTTAGACCAAGTGAATATCCCTCCAGACATCTCAAGGTCCAAGAGAGCTCCTTGAGATATACATTCTGCAAACAGCACCTTTGTTGTAATGTCGATCATACCGCAATTTTTCTCGTCATCCGTCAATAGGGAATTGAAGTCCCCTCCAATGCAAATTGGGAGCTCCCATCCGCTTAAGATCGCGCTTAATTCAAAAAAGAACTCTTTCCTGGTTCTATTGTCATTAGGGTCGTAAACTGTTATCCCAACCCACTCCTTGCCATTTCTGTAATCTTCGAGATGAGCGGCTACCGTAAAGTTCCCTATCTCAGATTCTATCAGTTTCTGACAATCTGCGTTCCAGGCTAACAGTATCCACCCCCCTTAGTCCCCTCGGCTTCTAGCGCTAACCATTCCCAGGCAGGGCTCAATAGCACCGTTCGCACCAAAGAAGCACTCGGATCTCCCCATTTGGTTTCCTGAATCCCGACGACCTTTGGGCTCCGGTTGACAATGAAAGATTTCGCCAGCGCCCTCTTATCAGGGTGCCCTAAGCCTTTGACATTCCAACTTAAAAAAATCATGGATATTTTGATTTGACCATAACCCCTCCCAACTCGTCGGCCCAAAACCACTACCCATAACTATTCTCCCGCCTGTGAGGGCCCATCTTGGACCGTCCCTTTCTGTGGGCCCTTTCGCGCTCTGCTGTAGAATGGACCCCACTTCGATCTAATGCTCACCTTGGATCTGACCCGACCCTTTCTCCTTTTCTGTTTTTTGCCTTTGCTACCTGTTTTCCCCGTTCAATAATCTGTCCGTACAACCTAATTAGTTCGTTCCGGTCTGCTTGATAAGTGATCCCCAGATCTGTCCCTAACCCGATCAATCTCTCAGCTTCCCCTTTCACGTCCATTGATCTCGTATCTTCGCTGATCTCATTTGTACTGTCGCGCTCAGTAGGTCCCTCGGTATCCTCCCGATCCCGCTGGAGTATGTTCTGTCATGGATGATGGGGATCGTCTTTGTTCCTCATACCTGTGTTCTGGCCCGTTACAATTTCCCTGAAAGCCCAAATCATGAAAGTCATTAAATGGCGGCCTGGGCCTAGAAGGCCCAGGTTCAAGCAAGCTAAAATTACAAGTATTAGGGGGACCGTAAGGGCCCATGGGTTCTACACACTTCCCAGGGTCCGGATTGACATTTTGATCCAGAAATATGACGTGGGTTCCCCGAGGAGGCCCCTGGGCCTGAGATATATCACCATTGCTGTCCGGCGCATAGGAAATGACAGCTCCTCCCATCTGTTCACTGACTGAATTTGTGACATGGGTTACCATGTCTTCCACGCAAATTCCTTTGCCTTTTGGATCAGAGTTAGCCGACTGTATACAGTTCCGCTTCCCCTGTGTGCCTTTAGTTACAAAGTAACTGGTACTCAGCCCATTTCGTCGGTTCGTTGAGGAGAAAGAGCTAGTTTCCCCCACAGAGTACGTTTCCAACACGTCAGAACTCCTTGCATTTATGACGTTGTCCCCGCCCTTTGAACTCCTTGCATTTATGACGTCCCCGCCCTTTGACTTTTTTGTCCTTAAAGCACTCACGTCCTTTACGAAATCGCCACGTGTCTTATTCCCGTCAGCACCCAGCTTTTCCTTATTTGTGGTAAGTCCTTTTATGCCCCCGCTGTCGCCTTCAGCATTAAAGGAGGACTCGCCACGTGTCTAGTCGCCCTCAGCATTTAAGGTAATCTGGGCCTGGTTTACTACGATCGACGTGTGTCGACCCCTCTCCTCCTCTCTCTGACTCTTTATATGATTCATCTCAGCTTCCTTTTCTTCTTTAGATGTATTTTTGCCTGCTTCAAAAAAGCGCTTGTCCCACAGAACCAGGGTTCATTATCGGTTTTCTCCAGCTCATCATGCCACCTAGGCCAATCCAACCGTTGGGTCCCCCGATCAAAGCCATCCAGGAACGCGGCTGTGTACCTGCCCGTATGGAGGCTGATCCACAAGCGTTGGAGAAGTGGGAGCTCCGTCCCATCCCCGCCCTGCATTTTCCAGTGAACCTTGCTCGTCTCGCCGAAAACTTCACCGCTAGTGATCGCCGCGTTCTCTACCTCACTGGCCCCTATCCAACCAGGATTTATTATGCCGTCATCTCCAGCCGTCGTCCATTTGTTCCTATCCAATTCGCTCCACCACCAGTACCTGTGGCCATCAATGAGGACATCTCCCCACCTCGGTACGTCGGCAATGTTCGTGGGGCGAACGACGATCCTCAAGTACCGAATATCTACCCCTCTCGGCAGTGAGATTGTCCATGCCAAGGAAAGTTCCACAGGAACGACCAATACCACTGAGGACCTCGGTGGTCCATAGGAACGGAGGCAAACCATAAATTCGGCGCCAGAATCCGCCGTCAACCTCTTTTTTGACCGATATATTGCAACTGTCTTCGACCCATCTGCTACATCTGATGGTGCTTCCTCCTCGCTCCGAAGTCCCGTGCTTAATCAGAAGTTCAATGATCGCGGGTATCTCGTCCGAGAAAGCAGCGAGAAAATGACGTTTTGAAATTTTTGACACTGTAAATGCTGTTTGGAAACACTCCCCAACCAGATGTGATATATGCTCTTTAATGTAAACTTCATCTAAATGATGGTTGTTTGTATTAATGATGACCCAACTGTTTTTGTGTTGTTTCCTTTTGGCGTATATATCTCCAGTCACCTGTACAACCGGCAGCAATCTTTCCCCCGGCCTCAGCACCTGCATCGTTGAGGTCCCCCCGATGTCTCTTATCCGCTGGCAACTCTGGCTGTGGACGAGGTTCATCATATGGGTGAGGCTGCTTCCACCTATCCGGCTCCACCTTTTTCCCTTGAAATATTGAGTTAATTTGTCTGTAAACTCTGCCTGCAATGTGCCATCCATTCGCTAAATCCCGTTCTTGTCTTCTCGTGATCACCGGTGATTTAAGGCTATTTCTCCATCCCCTCATCTTTGTATTGAGATTTATGCAGTTAGCGAACGGTACCCCCAGCCTCCAGTGAGCATCACACCCCCTAGAGAAGCATCGGATTCTTCTTTTGAAATTCAAATACCCGCAACTCTCACATAACCAATCTCTGTTTCTAACGACGATCAGGAATCTTTTATTGTGCACCTCCCCCTTACTAGCATAGCTGCTGTGTTTAACTCCGGCGATTCTCCTCAGGTTCTCGTACTTGTCTAATCTACTCCTGTCCCCTCCGACGGTAACCTTGGAATTCCTCATCAAGCTTCTCAATAACCTTCTGCACTTTCGGCAAGCTAACTTTTATATCCATCATTCTTGGTGCATCAACATTTTTTTCTTTTTTGGTGTTCAATATAGAATTATCATGAAAAGGAGACAATCCCTTTTGGAATGCCGTTTTCATCTGAAGTCAGATGTTGTTACTGATGCCATATACATATGCTAATATTTTCTTATCAAATCATGTGATAAATAAAAATCTAAGTAGATACATATACCAATAAAGGAATCCCAAAACTTATAATTTAATTGTCCAATTTCATACGATTATATGAAATCTATTGAAGATGCATGATTAATTAGCCTACGGATGATTAGTCAAACTAAGCATGATTAACTCGCGTAAATGTGATTAACTAGGGTACACATGATTGGCTAGGCTAAACAAAATTTAACTTGCCTAACCAAGCCTGAGTTCGATCGGACTGTGCCTGGGAGAGGGGCTGGAGGGAATTCCATCCCCCCACCATCACCACCACCGCAATTTATAGAGCCCCATTGGGGGGTGATCCCCTTTGGTAGGTCGGCTACCTTATCCAACCTACCACTCCTTTGGGAGGTCTGTTACCGTAACCAACCTTGTAAGGAGGTGCCTCCCTCCTTCAGTGGGCCCCACGCACAACCACCCACCAAGCCACCTATGTGTCTCCATACAAACCACGTAAGATTATATTTTTAGTTACTTTTTATCCTGATCTTTAGTAAAATTACTCTTTTGCCCTTGGCTATTTTAAATTTTCCAAAACTGTTCTCAATTATAAATTAACAACTTTACCCCTAAATTTTAAAATGCCAAAACTGTCTTTATAGTGTGAATTATCTTTTTCCTCATAACTTCTAATAAATACAAAATCTGCCCTAGGAAATAATTTAGTATTTTATCCCAATATCTTAATAAATATCAAAGCTGCCCTCTTGTCTTTTACTTGTAATATGAAGTATTACAAGTGTATATATATATATATATATATATATATATATATATATATATATATATATATATATATATATATCGATTATTGAATGTGTCATACATTAATTTCACCTCGATTTTACCAAAATGGCATATCAGAAGCATCTCTTTTACAGATAAAAATTTTGATTTTTACAGAGGCTAAATGAGGAGCACGGGAAGTATGCACAGACTGGTTGACAAGACCAACAACAAAAGTAATATCTGGTCCTGTAAGGGTAAGATAGATCAATTTTGACCCATAAGGCTCTGATACTCATGAAGGTTAGAAAATAACTCCCCCTTACTCTCATGGAGAGAGTGCTTAGAATCTATATGGGAGGAAACCGACTTGCATCCAAGCTTATCCATATCATTTAGTAGGTCTACAATATATTTCCTTCGAGAAAGAAAAATCCCTTTCTTCAATCTGACTTATTCAAAGCCAAGAAAATATTTCAAACAGCATAAGTTTTTCACTTCAAAGATACGGCCAAGCTCCTCTTTTACATGGTATATGGAGGAGTCATCTCATGCAATCACTATATCATCAACAATCACCAACAAGAAAAAAACTGTGTGCCACTAAGAACGCATCTCTGAAATCTCATTTTGATGACCATTCCAATAAAACGTTGAAGCCAAGCACGAGAGGACTGCTTCAACCTGTATATGGACTTTTTAAGTCTACATACTTTCTCAGTCTGACCCTAAAGCGGGAAGCCTGAGGGAGGATCCATATAAATTCAGTGAAATCTTTTTTTTTATTGGTAATGCAAAATATATATTGAAAACCAGCGAGAAGCTAAAAGGAACAATACAAGGACACCACGACCAAAAAAGAGAGAAACAAGATAGAAAATATACAGAGGAACCCAAAAAAACAAAGAAGGCAGATCCTAGCAGCCAAGTCCAAGAGGGGCAGCTTCAAGAGTGCACCCAAACTAACCCGGTTCCCAGTGAGGATTCTCACCCCTAACTCCGTCACAGCCTCTAGCGACCCATAGCCACATGAGGTCTCTAACAAACCTCAGAATCATCCCCACCAGTCGACGTTTACGATTGAAGATTCGCGCATTCCTCTCAAGCCAAATACTCTAAATGACTACAAAGAAACCAGCCATCCAGAAGTCTCCTAGCTGGCCTTCCAAACTGACAGAAGACCACGCCAGAAACTTATGGTAGGGAGTCGAGGGAATAACCCATAGCATATCAAAAGATTTTAGGATGACACTCCAAATCTTGTGGGCCACCCAGCAGTGAAGAAAAAGGTGTGCCGCCAACTCCTCTTGGAGACACATCACACAGAGGTTGGGTAAAACCTTCCCCCTTCAAATAAGTTGATCAATTGTTAGAATTGTTCCTTTGAACAGTGTCCACGTGAAAAAATTTACTTTGGGGGGAATGGCTGCCTTCCACAACCTCGCCCCTTGGAATTTGATTAAAGGGTGACTCGAAAGCATCCGAAAGTATGACTTGACGCTGAAGTTGTCGTCGCTACTAGGAGTCCAAACCTGATTATCCAGGCGGTGAGGATTCCTTTTTAATCCATACAGTAAAGACAGCAACCGAGTGAAGGAGGCCACCTCTTCCCCTCTAAGGAATCTGCGAGTGACGACATTCCACAGCATTCCACCTTGGGCTTCTGAGAAAAAATCTGCAATCACACCCTAAGGGTTTGTGGAGATGTTAAAAATGTCTGGGAAAGAAGATTTGAAAGGACTGCTCCCCGCCCAAGTGTCCTCCCAGAATCGAATTCGGGTACCATTGCCCCAACTATACCGGACCCACCTGGTGTAAAGACCCCAAGTTCCACAAATACCTTTCCACCACTTAGAAAGGCATTTTTTGATAAAGGAGCCAATTCTGATTGGCTGCGATAGAAATGAGGGCACGCACAGTTTAGCTTAGTCACAAGGGTAAATGTGGCATCATAATCAATGTCATATGCATGGGTCAAAATACCGGCTGATACTAGTACATACCGGTATCGGCGGCCAGCGGTACAAGATACATACAATTGTACCGCTGGCCTGTAGGCATATTTTTTTTCAATGTATCAGAGATACAAGAACGTATCGGAACGGTTTTGAGGGTGGGCGATACCTATCGGAAAAACGAGATTTTGACCCCATGGTCATATGTCTATGTATATCCACAAGCCACAACACATGCCTTATATCAAGCAACACTATCATCCGGATTGTGCTTTACAGCAAAGATCCATTTGCATCCCAGTCTTCTTTTATCCACCATCGTTACCTTCCATGCAGGATGAGAAAGAGCAATATGGACGGTATGACGTATAGTGACAATATCAACCTTAGATAGAAAAGCATTGTAACAAAAAGACGCTGCATGATAGCATACATATTGAGCAATAGGATAGGGTGTAACACATGAGTGGACACCTTTTCGAAGGGCAACAGGTAAATCAAGATAAGATGTATCAGTGAGACTAGAAATAACGGTAGGAGGAGCTACACAGATGGCAGGGATAGTACTGTCAACTGGATCTACTTGTACAGATGGCTGTGGTCGAGGCTCGATAGCAGAGGGCCCATGTATATGTTTGCGAACACAAGTGAAAAATGGCTTTAGTTGCTACAAAGGAGGCTGAGAGAACTTGGGATACTAACAGACTGTTGTATAGGAGGGTGTGAAGGAGTAGTAGGAGGAATAACTGGGAATAAAAAAGATATCATGTTGATAGGCTGGGAATGGAGGAAGGAGCAATAACAGGTGCAAATATGAGAGCAAAGACTCATGAGGAGAAAAATAGGGCACGTACTCAAAAAATGTAGCATCCATAGAAGTAAAAAAATCAATGTGATTTAGGGTCATAACATCTATATCCTTTAGATACACTTGAGTAATCAATGAAGACACCTTCACAGAGCAATAATCTAATTTATGCCCATTAGGACGAAGGTCATGAACAAAACAAGTGCACCCAAATACCTGAGGTTCAAAGAGAAACATGGAATTATTAAAACTCAAGAAGGCAAAAGGAGTATGACCTCCAAGAGTCCTCAAAGGGGTGCAATTAATAGACAAACATGCAGTAAGGAAATCAACTAGTAGGTCTTAGGCACATGCATGCCCCTCAATAAGGATCGGGTAATTCCAATAAGATGTATATGTTTGCGCTCAACAAGTCCATTTTATTAAGGAGTACACGGACATGAAAATTGATGGATGAGTCAATAGTCCTGAAGATATCGAGCGAAGGAATGAGACGCGTACTCTCTCCACTATCAAAACGAAAACCTTTAATAGAAACACCATATCGATTTTCATCTTTAGATTCATAAGATGAACCCACGTGACACCGGTGTAGTCATCCATATACACACCATGATAGTGAAATCCCTCGAGAGAGGTAACTGGAGAGGGTCCCCAAACATCCGAATGAATCAGCACAAAAGGAGAGTTGCACATGTGCATGTGTGAAGGATAAACACTTCATAATTGTGTTGAAACGGCACAAATATCATATTGAAATTTTGAATTCATGCGGACAAATATAAAGGAAGGAATCAAAGAGCACAAAATATTAAATTGGGACATAAACTGGCATGTCCCAATTTGGTATGCCAGAGAGAAATAGTATCAGGACTAGCATTTGTAGGAAAAGGAAAACAGGATGAAAGGTCAAGAGAAGAATTAGCAGCAACCGTAGTGGCGGAAGAACACTTATGGTCAACATGCAAATCATATAGTCCTCTTTCAATGCCCTTACCAACAGTTTTCGTAGTTGCCAAGTCCTAAACCAGACAATGATAAGGATAAAAAGTAATAGAGCAGTTTAAATTTTTTCGTAACACTACTCACATATAGCAATTGTGTAGATAGATGGGGAACCTGGAGAACATTAGACAATTAAAGGAAAGATGATACCGGAATGGTTGCAACTCCTATAATTGGGGTAAAGGAACCATCAGCTAAGCATACCTGAGAAGATGATGATGGTGGTGAATAAGATGAGCAAGAATCTTCAATCATATCGTCAGTAGCCACGGAGTCAATCACTTAGTGTGAAGGGGATGAAGGCGCGGTACCAAGACGGAGGTAACACGAAGTGATGTAGCAAAGGTAACATGCGAATCAAGAGACATGGTAGCAGTTATGGGACCCATTATATCAGAAGATGAAGCCATTGCAGTCACAAAAATCACTTAGCAAAAATAGTCCTCAAACCAAGAACATAGAAGCTAGAGTCATTACCATCAATATTGACAATCAATAATACTATCAGCCAGTAAACAATAATCAACACTAAGATGTGTGCCTCTGCTCAATACTAAGACTCAACAAAACTAGAAGAAATGCAACACATATATGTGCATATGATTATGACCGCTTCAAATCCAGACATTAGCCACACAAAGTGTCACAACACAAAGCCTTACCAATCTACAAAGAAAACATGCTACAAAAAGCCCATAATATTTCACGCCTCGCTGTCCACCGATCTCTAGGGCCACAAAATTACCAAGAAGTCACATGGAGATGCAAACAGAACTGTACACAACACCAACTTCATATCCCAGCACAAATAGCAAAATGTTATCTCAACACTGTTCAGAAACCAACACGGCCAATAGGTTCAAATTCATACGGAACTCATCAAATCTCTCCAGATACAGCTCTAAATCACAAGCAACAACATTCATATGTCATGAAATCAAAATTTGATCCAACCTCCCAAAAAAACAAGAAGCAAAAAATTTCACATGGGACTGAGATTAGGAGAATCGTGAATCTGAACATTCAGAAAGTTATTCATGAGAAACACAATATCTCTCAACTCTTAACGAAACTTCACAAGACCCAGTTGCAAATGACTCCCACACAAAAATCAATCCAACACCATACAAGTTTTCCTTCAATCCAGCTTTCATGGATATCAGGATCACAAAAACCGAAAACCAAGCGATCTTCAGATGCAACACTAAAGGGCTCAAAGCCCACTATAAACTCCTCAAATCATCTCAACCCAAGAGAGAAAAAGACGCAGCAGAAGAATCTAAATCAAATGGTGTTGATTTGAAGTCAATCTGATACCTTGTTGACGTCAGCATAACATAACATCGGCGTCAGCAACAATGGCGTGTAAGTGGTATCAAAGCTCGGTCGATTCCAATACAAATTGGTTTCGTCAAGAACCAATTACGATACCACCCCGATACAGGTATCGGGGTGGTATCAGTATCAGTATTGGTATCGGACAGATACGGGTTAGTATCGGCTGATACTATCTCGTTATCGGCTGATAGTGACTGATAAAAAATATTCTCTTTTCAAAAAAAAAAAAACAAATATAGACCGATGTGGTATTGGCGATACCGTATCCGTATCGGCTGATGCATATCAGTCCAAGATGGACTGATGCCCAATACCAATACTGAAACTGATACCTTGGACGTGTATTGATGGGTTTTGCTCTGATACCAAGAAGGAGATAATTTAGGTTACAAAAAGGAGGTTAGGGTTAGGAGAAAGGTACAAGAATTACGGTTAGAGAGTAAGAAGAAGAATGGAAACAGACAAGGAATATAGCTTAGACGGGTTACAGTTCCCTACTAACTCTATATTCATCACAAATAATAGAGAGATGACAAGTATACCCCCAACACAAGGAACACACCAATATACACTATATGCACGCTTAAGTACATACACCAATAGAGCTCATGTGAGGCATTTTTTGAAGTGCATCAGACCTTTTATAATGGCCAAATAATCCCCTTCTTGGGTCTTTCTTCGGCCCGTTACTCCTTTCTTCTCTCCTGGCCCTTTGTTTCCTCTTCTTCTTTGGCCCATTACTCCTTTCTTCTTTCTTACTCTTTTGTCTCCATTTCTTCTTTTCTTGATTGGCTTCTTCTTTTCTTTGATTTCCTTGCCCCTTTTATCCCCTGATTCGGGTTACATGAACCACCCCCTCTAATTTTCATTAGTAGCCTCATAAAATTACCCTAAGTGATTTAGTCAAATTGACAAACCAACACGAAATAAGATATCAAAGTATTGTGCCTCAACCCTCAACACATCTGCAACCATTAGGCATTGTATATACAATTATCCTCATAACAAAAGCCAACGTTTATGCATCAGATCAAATAGCAAGTTAATCATTCAATCCTCATTTGTAACTTCGAAGGCAGACATAAATTAATGGTTATGTATAGCTGGTGTTATCCTTGGAAGTAGATCATAATCCCATTCTCGTTTATGCTTTGACGCAAACTATGAAGCAACACTCATCAAGTTCGAAGAAATGTTAAATCTTTATTTATCTCAAATATAAAGAACCACGTAGATTTAGGGTCCGGTTTCCATGTTCCTAACGGTCTAATGGCTCTCTTTCGCGCCTCTTTGGGTGAGGCACGCCATACTTTGGTCGCCCAGATCTATAACCCATATGTTCTGACCAATCAACAAATGCTTAGCGCTGACTTCTATGAGGTATGATGACCTGAATTCCAATGCAATTTTCATTTTCATTTAACCAATTTAAAGCAAGCAAACCAGTATAGGATCCAATAAAATGTCAGACAAAGTCATCTCACTTGCTCCCCAAATCAGGAAAAGATTTAAAGGAATACAATCAATTAGCAGTGGAAGGAATCCCGCATATAGCTGTACTAGTTTGCTAACTTCATCAACCATTGAAGTTAATATGAAAAATTCAAGAGTACGAATGAATACTATAACCATCATTGATATAAATCAGAAGGACAGTAATAATGAAGTTAATATAAGTACTACGAAAATTTTCTCTATTAAACTTAAGAAAAATTGCTGCAAGAACTGGTAGAATGAGAAGTAACCTTTTTCCAAGCTCTAAAAAAGCAACTGAAACATGATGAAACTGGTCCATGAGAACTTTGTATTCCTTTGTACCACCTGCATATTAAAAAATATATATTAGGATTAACAAACATGCACATGATTTTCATCCAAAACACTAATGACATATAGGTAGCATATCTGGCCAGCAGAGTAAAACATAAACATCACATCTAGTATTAAATTGTAAAGACCCAACTGTAGACAAGGCTTCCAGGTACCCTATTTTAATTAAATTGAATTTATAGTGATTTTATATTATATGTAGGGATATTTTAGTCTTTACATTATTGAAGGGTAGAATGGTCATTTGAGGAGTTATTGAGGTCATGTAAATTTTTCTATTACTGGGACTTTATTGAAATTTATGGGAATCTGTAGGTCTGATGTTTATCCCTGAAATGGTAAACATATATGACTACGAAATCCTGACATAAGCATGTAATTTGTATCATATAGAAGATTGAGTTCGGGTAGTCTAAGGATGCGGTGTGTGGAGAAGGGGCTGACGCATGGCACCTTACTGATGGACGAGTTGACATCCTCTGTCACGTCATTCCCGGACACATCGCACGCTGATGAGCTTGGGTTAAATATCGAGATGGGTATTATGGGTCAGGCCCATTTGGAACAGGCCTTAGGTGGGGATATGTTTTGAGAGGTCAGCAATGGGCCTGATGTTGCTAAAAAGACTAGATACCCGGGTGGCCTCACTGCCAACGATTTGACCTGCATGGGCTTCCAAGGTTTGAAAATGGTTAAAAACTCTACTTTGGAGGACTTCAGAGTCGTTTATCCAGACCAATATTACTTAATTCGTAATTCGCTCAATTGGAACATGGGTTGGTAATTCGCAAATCGTTGCTGCCATGCGAACCCGATTGGTTATGGGTAGGATGAGTTTTTAATATATGTTCTTATTTATTTTTATTTTGGTCAGCTAGCAAGAACTGATGATATAATCAATAAAATTTAACATTTATACTAAAACAGCTAGCAGCTCACTTGGTAAGGTAATATGTAACTTATTTAAATATTAACTAAGGCGTCAAATATGTTTGTAGTTAAATCCCTAATATACAGAAAACCCTAGCCGTCACATCCATCTTCCTCCCTTATACGATCCAGGGGAAATTAAGATGGGTCCGGTGGAGAGAGATGGCTACTGACGACACAAAGTTAGAGGGGAACCGATAGTGGTCAGAGCAGGGGACTGGAGGTGCATGGAATGCGGGACGTTGAACTTTCGAAGGAGGATCAGGTGCTACTACTCCAGATGTGATGCGCATTGGACTTCGGGGGTTACCGTCTCCAATCCTCTTCAGGAGTGGCCGAGGGGCAGAGGGAGGGAGGGAAAATTTCTACCACCCGTTATCACGCGAAGACAAGAACGGGACCTTCAGAATGGATGGAACATTGCCGGCAAAAGATACAAGGAGGTAAACTCCATTTTTCAGGCGAGGTTACCACCTCCAAACCTACAGGAGCGTTCCCAACGACGATACCGACTCCGGTTTCGAAGAAAGCACTAAGTGGGGTGAATCTCTCTCTTCCACACTTGGACAATGTGTGGAAGCCTATTGGGAAAACACATGTCACATTTCATGTATCGGGTGCGAACTATAAAATTAGGAAATCACATAACCATAACTGTTGGATGATAATTAATACCAACACCCATGCAATAAAAGAAGAGTTCATTAAAGTCCATATCTTACAGATGTTGGGGGAGCGTTTTCAAATACCTTTTACAACATCAAAATTTACAAAAAAAGTATTCATAGTCAAGTTTGCAAAAGAGGCCTCGGAGGCCATGGATATGCTGGTCAATCACGGACCGATTACAAGGGAGGGTTGCACCATCCGCTGCTATAGATGGGAGGAGGAAAGAGTCACCACCACCATTCAAAAAGATGCCAACGATGGAGTTAGGCTTCGTATCTACGGCCTCCCGCCATCCCTTTGGACCACCGAGGTGCTCAGCGGCATTGGTCGGGCCTGCAGAACTTTCATTGCGGTCGATTCTTGCACTACTTTGATGACGAACTTCCGGTTCACGAGGATAGTCATTCGCTCCCACTGCATTGCCGATATACCGCGGTGGGGAGATATCCTCGTAGACAGGACCAGGTGCCGGTGGTGGAGCGAACTAGAGAGGAATAACGGGGTCGACAACTACTGATGACGGCGTAATACCTCCCGTCAAGGAAAGGGCCGGTGAGGTAGAGCACACGGCGAGTACTGGCGCGGTTGTTCTCCGCGGGGAGTCGGAGGTTCACGGGGTAGTGCAGGGCAGGGATTGGACGAAGCTCCCAAACCTCCATGGCCTGCAGATCAGGCTCCCGCCGAATGGGAACGGTGCTCCGATCTCGATCTGTGTGAGTCGGGAGACCAATAGGGAGGAGAGGACGTGGCATGATGACCTAGAGAGGAGCAAACCTAAAAGCTCTCCTGAGGGGGGCCACGTCGTCCTGGGAGCTGCCCCTTGTGAGAGAGATGTAGAAAGAGACGAATTGGGCGCGTGGGTGTCTCAGTGTGTTTATACCGCAGGGCAACACACATCCCAACGTGCAGCGTGCGATGATCGACACGCGTCCCTGACTTCGAAGGAGGTACCGTCTTCCTTAAAACTGAATATGAAGGCGAAGGGGCTTTTTGGCATTCCTACGAAAAGTCAAAGGTTAGTGGATCGTCGGATTGTGACACCTGGACGGGCAAAAGGGAAGGAGAAGCTATTCACCGTAAACAACGTTGGCAGGCAGGACATAGTGCTTTCGGCCGAGACCAGTCGAACAACCAACACGTGGCCGTCCAGGGTTACCAACTCCTGTGGTTCCTCGAATACCGAGCCAGCGTCGATTGCTAAAGGACCTTGGGGGACACGTCACCCAATTGCATATGAACCAGATGGGACGAGATTGGGAGGTTTTGTTGACAGATGTCAACCGACCTTGACTCTTGTTCAACTGGTTAAGGGAAAAGGACGGGAACAACAGATTTTTCCATCTGACTGCGAATGGAAGAAGAAGGAACCTTATATCTTCGATCTCTATCAACCAGGACAGATTTGAGGATCATCTTATCATCCCCGACAGAATTATTGATTTCTTCAAGCGGCAGTTCAGTCATAACGAGACCATCAGGCCACGTATGGATGGAATTCTTTTCAACTCCATTACGGAAGAAGACGCTAAGGCTTTGGAAAGAGCTTTTGAAGAAGATGAGGTGAAAGCGGCTATAAACAGTTCGGAGTTCAATAAGTCGTCGGGACCGGATGGGTTCACCATGGAGTTTTTCAGAAGCTGCTGGTCTACCATTAGAGGGGATTTCATGGCCATGATGTATGAATTTCAAGATACCGGACAGATGAGTAAGTGTATGAATTCTACGTTCGTTGCATTGATCCCAAAGCAGGAGGGGGCGACCAATATTGCCGATTACTGCCCTATTAGCCTTATCGATAGCGCGTACAAGATTATCTCTAAAGTCCTCGCCAAGCGGCTAAAGCTTGTGATTGATCATCTTATCTCCAATGTTCAAGGGGCTTTTATGCCAGGTAGGCAACTTATGGAAATTGTCGTCGCAGCCTCTGAGACCTTGCACTCGGCTAAGACAAGGGAAGCTAAAGGTTGGGTCTTCAAAATCGATATGGAAAAGGCATATGACAGGGTGCAATGGGATTTTCTAGACTATGTTTTGCAAAGGATGGGATTTACGGAAAAATGGAGAAAGTGGATGAGAGGTTGCTATGCGTCGACCCGTTTCTCGATTCTCATCAATGGCACTCTATATGGCTATTTCAGAAGCAAGCAAGGTTTGAGGCAGGGGGATCCCATCTCTCCTCTTCTTTTCAACTGTATCGGGGACGCATTGCACAGATTATTCAAGAAAGTGGAGGATACCAACCTGATAAAGGGGTTTTCTATGGCAGCCACGGGCCCAAGTACATCTCATCTTCAATATGTTGACGACACGATCGTTTTCTGCAATGGAAATAATTGTGGCAGCGAAATTAAGGCGACTAAGGACATGCTCATGATCTTTGAGGCGATCTCCGGGCAGCGGATCAACATTCATAAATCTACCATTTCTTGTATAAATATACCTATGGAGGTCACGAATCAGCTGGCGCTGGAAATTGGGTGTACCAAGGCGCAGTTACCCATCTCTTATTTAGGAATCCCGCTAGGTTTCAGGAGAAGGAGAGCTTGCCTATGGGACAAGGTCGTTCACAGATTTCAAGTTAAACTCGCGACCTGGAAAAGTAAATTACTAAGTTATGGTGGAAGGCTGACCCTAATCAAATCAACTTTTGCGTCGATCCCTGTTTTTATGATGTCTTTTTTGTCGGTGCCGACAAGATCATCAGACTTGAAAAGATTGTTAAACATTTCCTCTGGGAAGGAGCTGGAGAACGGAAAAAGATACACCTCGTTAGATGGGACGACTGTTGTTTACCGAAAGACCAAGGCGGCCTTGGGATCAGAAATCTAAGGATGGTTAATAGAGCCCTTCTCGCAAAGTGGGTATGGCGAATGGGAGAGGAGGGCGAAAGAAACAAGCTTTAGTGCGGCTGCAAAGTACAGAGGTCCAGACGATGATACTTCGAATCCCAACCACTGATCGAGATGGTGGAAGGCAGTAAAAAGTTGTGCCCAAGATGTCCTTGAGGGGACTAAATTCTTGTTGGGTGACGGCTGTAGAATCAGGTTTTGGAAAGACGTGTGGGCTGGGGAACAACCTTTGTATAGAAGTTTCCCTACTATTTTCGATATTGCGATTGACAAGGATGTCGTGGTATGCAGTGCGGTCCAAACTGCGGGAAACCCCGGCGAATGGAATATACAGCTGAGGCGCAGATTATGGGAATGGGAGAAGGAGGAATACTCTAATCTGATGACTCTTCTAGGGGGGATGAGTCTACAACCTGGTCATGAGGATATAAGGGAGTGGAAATACTTGGCCAAAGGCAGATTCACGGTTAAGTCTTTCTACAACAGATTTAATGCAAGAAATAGAGAAAGTCAGGAGGGAGCCTTGTGGGCAGGTTTCTGGAAGATAAAAATGCCCCCTAAAATTAAGTTTTTTGTTTGGTTAGTTGTTAAAAGAAAAATTCTTACGAGGGACCAAATTATTAGAAGAAATATTCCGGTGACCAATAAATGTACGCTCTGCATGAGGGGGTGGAGACGATTGACCATATTCTGATGCATTGTTCTTTTGCGCGATCTATCTGAAGTAAGATATTTCAAATTTTCGAAATTGAGTGGGTCATGCCGATGTGGCCTGGTCAACTAATGGAAATGTGGATAAAGAGTTCACTGGAAGACCAAAGGAACGAGCTTTGACCGCTTACAGTTTACGCGGGTTTCTGGGCGATCTGGCTGGAAAGAAACGGCAGGATTTTCACTCACAAGGCTAGGCCGTTTTTGCTGATCATTAGGAAGATCAGAGACATGTTAATTAACTGGATTGCGTGTAAGATTCCGGGGTACATGAATGGGACTAACTACCTGCTGAGGGCCTAGAAGGATGGCTGCGGTTAAGGGTCTTCTCTCGCTGTTTTGGGACCTGGTTTCTCTCTGGTTGCGGGTCCTGGAGGCTGAGGCTCTGGGGGGTAACGTTGTCACTGTAAGTTTCTTTTTGTTTTCTGCTTTTCGCCTGTGATTCGGGTAGTATCTTACTACCCGTCAAGGTACGATCATATGTATTTTGTTTTATTTTCCTTTCTAATATATATTTTGTTACCGTCTCAAAAAAAAAAAAAAAAAAAATTAACTAAGGCCATTGGTTCAACTCACGCCACCATTTTTTATCTAAAAAGAAGTTTGAATTTGGTTCACCCATGATGCTGAATCCAACCGAATTGTTTGGCGAACTGGTTCGCCGTGAACCAGTTTGTCATTCGCTAGGTGTAGTAGCGAATTAAGGGTAATCCCAACTCAGCAAAGCTCAACGAGAGGGCTCTAAATCCTTCCAGCGAGTAAACCTTGTGTTCTCCCTTGATCACAGCATGTATACTCCGTCTCTCCTTCTCTTACATTTGGGTCGCAGGTATCTCTTGCATCATTTTTTATAGAAGGTAAATAAGTTTATTTATAATACTAGTTGTTTTTAGTATGATGATAGGTTTAGGGGCTGGGGTAGTGAGAATTTTTGGTTTTCTATGGGGAAATGGGATCAATTGTAATGCAAGTTTGACTGACCCAAAATACACTTTGGAGAGTCTTCTCCCCGTCAGGGAGAACATGAGGGGCATGGTTTTACTGATGGAGATTGTAGGGGGGATGTTGGATTGATACACAGCTACAAAACATAGAGGATAGCACCATTCAGAGGGAGACTGAAGTGGAATAGGGTAATGGGGTATCTGATGAAGTCATGAGGGGTCCTAAGATTGTTGCTTTGCATATAAGGTCACTAAGAATGGGTGGAACAGGATATGGATTGATGTGAGATTTAATAATATGCAAGGATTAGAGGAGAGTAGTAGGGGATCATCATCCAAGGATGGATATGGTGTATTGCAGCATTGGGCAGGATGTTATTGACAAATTGATAAGAGTTTGGAAGGCAGTATGGGATGTCCTTTAATGGGACAGATGCAGCGTTATGAGCTCCATTTGAATCTATTGAAAGGGGAAGAAAGGGAAGAACTTCTAGTAGTCAATCTAAAGACAAAAAGGAGTTGGCTAGCCTTGATTGGGATCTGTCGTGCGAAAAAGGGAACAGTCCGGGAATAAGAAGCCATGTAGGGTTTTCAGGTTGTTGTATTTCATTTCTGGCTTTGGTCTGTGATTGTTTATTATGTATTTACTGTCATGGAACGCTAGGGGTCTTTGTGATCAGAATAAGAGGGCCGCTGTGAAGAATGTAATTTGCTATACATGAGTCGGAGGTACTGACACTACAGGAGACGAAATGGGAAAGTACGGACAGGATAAAAATTATTCGATTTTGGAAGGCAATAGATGGGATTAGGAGAGTGTAGATTCTGCCGGTGCCTTGAGTAGCATAGTTGCTGCTTTTACAAAAGTTGGATATTGAGATTGTTGACTCCTCTGTTTCGGTGCTTTGATGGAATACAGATAACATGAAAAAATGGGTGTTTACGGGAGTGTAGGGTCCTAATGGAGAGGCAAGAAGCAAGGATTTCTGGTTTGAATTAGCTGGCATATCAACTAGATGGGATGTTTCTTCGTGTTAGGGGGAGATCATCACTATTGGGTTTGACCGTTTGATTATGAAAAGGGGATGGGGAGCCCAATTGACTGGAGAATAATAATTTTGGTAATTTCATCAATGAAGGTAGTTTGATGGATTTTCTGATGGAGGGAGGAAACTTTACTTGGTCCAGAATGTAGGATAACCCGACGTTGTGTCGCTTGACAGGGTTTCATGTTCTACAGAGTGAATGGCCGTGTACCCGAATGCTATTGTGGAAGGGTTGGCTAGACCTGTGTCAGATCATAGACCGATTATCTTTATTGTACCACTTGGGGAAGGAGCACAGCCACTTTCCTTTTTGAGAATATGTGGCCCAGAATGAGAGGTTTAAGGGCCTGGTAGCTAAATGGTGAGCTAAAGACCGAGTGGATGGAACGGAATAACCACTAAATTAAAAAATCAAACTTGGAATGCTGAAGAGGAGCTTGGGGTGGGGGAGATCATGGAAAAATTTCTATAAGAACTATAATTCTATGATTTGATAGAAGAAAGAAATCTAACTCCCGGGGAAGGGGAGTTAAGGATAGCTAATAAATTGAAGTTCAATGGTAAATGCTTGGAAGCAGAAACTATGTGGAAGCAAATATCCAAGGTAAGCCGGCAGATGACGAGGGATAGTAATTGAAATACTTCCATTTGGTGGAAAATGCTAGAAATAAAGACAAGCACATGGGATGTCTAGAGTGGACGATTATAGGTTTGGGGATGGAGAGATGATTGGTGAACAATTGATAAAAACAAATTGAAATTTTGTATAAAGTAGAGGAGAATAGACCGACGGTGCGGGGATTAAATTTCAAAACCATCTCGGAGTTAAAAGATCATCTCTTGAAGAAAGTTTTGGAGAAGATGAGATGAAGAAGGTGGCAATGAATAGTGGCAGAAACAAGGCTCCAGGCCCCGATGGGTACACTCGAGTTCTTCAGGTGTTTTTGGGAGCTTCTAAAAGGGGATATTATGCAATTTTTTCAGGAATGCCACAGTTACGGCTATGTTGGAAAGAGCTTAAACTCTGCCTTTATTACTTTGATACCAAAAAGGAAGAAGGGGAGATATCAAGGGTTTTAGATCCATTTAGTCTTTTAAGTAGCTTTTAAAATTTTAGCTAAGTACTTACAAATAGGTTAAAACCGTATGGAGCATATCATATCCAGCAATCAAGGGGCTTTTATAATAGGCAGACGTTTGATTGATACAAGTTGTGGATTCGACACATAGAAGAAAAATTCCCAAAATTATATGGACACACAATATGGAAAAGCCTTATGATAGTAACAATCAGAATTTTCTAGACTACATGTTGGAGAGGTTTGGATGTGGGGAAAGATGGCGGAAGAGGATGCGAGTCTGCTCCTCATTGGCCTGCTTTTCAATACTGGTTAATGGTACATCTAGAGGCTACTTTAAGAGCTCTAGAAGGCTTCGGCAGGGGGACCTGCTCTCTCCTCTCCTTTTCAACATGGTAGGAGAAGCACCTTCAATATATATATATGGTTACAATATTGGGACAAATAGGATGGCCATTACAGACCTTCAATATAAGGACGATGCCATTGCCTTTTGTAGGGCTGAGGAAGAAGAATTGAGTGCAGTGCCAGATGTGCTCACATTTATGAAGCAGTTTCTGGCCAGAAGGTTAACTTACAAGTCTAAGATTGTAGGGACCATGGTTGACGAGGTTTACCTCAATTTTTTAGCCAGTGAGGTGGGATGTATGGTGGAAAATTTCCCATGTCATATTTTGGACTACCTTTTGGAGTTGGAGTAACGTGGGCTCGCGGCGTGGCCATCCGAGTCAATCGCAGGGCCACTTGTGCCACTAGTGCATCAGGCATTGGTGGGTTGAAGCTGGGGCATCGTCAGCGCGTCACCAAGCCATGAGGGCTTCGCCATTGGTACTCCAAGAGCTTCGGTCGTGGGCCAAGAGGGCACATGACATGGTGGCAGTTTGGGTCCCGTGACTGGGTGCTGCTCTTTGGGAACCATTGTCCAATGCTTTGAGAAGAGGTTGGTAGTTTGGAAGGGGAAACTGTTAAGTAATGGTGGTCGACTGCTACTGGTTATGAGTATTTTATCAAGCCTTCTTCAATATGTCTGTGTTTGTGTGCCCTATGGGGTGATTGATCGCCTTGAATAGATTGAGCAAAATTTATTATGGGAAGGAGGAGGACCAGACATGATGTATCATTTGACCAATTGGGAAGTCTGCCATTTTACCAAAGACGAGGGCTATGTATAAGGAGGCGGAAAGAGATGAAAAAAGCCTTGCTTGGAAAATGATTATGGGGGACTGGTGATGAGATGGAGAGATATAGTCTGTGGCTGCAAGTTCTGGTTAGTAAATATTGATGGATGGACAATGAATGAGGACTTAAAATTGTTGAAGGTAGGAGAGGCTCGGCTTGGTCAAAGGGAATATGTGTTCAGTTTGGTCGGTGTTATAAGAATGTAGTTGGGGACTTGGGGACAGATCATACTTTTGGGGCGATGTGTGGTGTGGTGGTCAACCTTTACGTGATGTCTTCCCTTCAATCCATGGTAGACAAGAGGGCTAGTGTGGCTGACATTTGCATGCTTAGTGAGAATTCTTCTATGTAAAATATTTGCACCAAGAGAAACCTTCAGAGGGGAAATTAATGTCTTCTGTGATCTCCTTTCTCATGTGAACAAGGTTAACAAAAACCGTATGGGAGAAGATGTGAAAATAGGGAAGGAGAATTCAAAAGGTGTGTTCACGATTAAATTTTTTTGCAAGTTTCTCGTCAAATGGCCATTGTTAAAGCATGATTGCATAAATCTGTGGAGGGCAGGCTCTCATCCCTCTCAAGATCAAATTGGAGCGAGCTTGACTAGAGGTCGGAGTTTAATGGTTGACCAGTTGATTAGGAGGGGAAAACAATTGTTGTGTGATGTGCCTTCAAATGGAGGAATTTGCTAGTCACCTTTTCTTGCATTGCTGGGTAGTGAGGGAAATTTGAGGAATATTATTCCAGACTTCTGGAATAAGCTAGATTTTGCCGAAATCTTGTGGCCAATTGATGACATCTTGGAATGGTGTTGGATTCGAAGGAATCAAAGGAGGTTTTCGGAGTTGCTATGTTTTCAGTACTTTGGGTGATTGCCTTGAAAGAAATGAAAGAACCTTTAGAAGGATTCGGATGTCTAAAGATATGGTAATGAAAATGGTTTGGACTTTATGATAGAGTGGGTTAGATTGGGCATAGGATCTTGGGATGGACAGGGATGTGTTGAAAGCTTGAGATAACATGCATTTTAACCTTCTTTCCTCTCAGGGGGTTAGATTGGACATAGATGGGGCTCTTGGGATGGACAAGGTTACCTCTGTTCGCTCCTACAAAATTTCTTTTCAAATAAATGCATTGGAGTCACTACAAACTTCCCCTGATCATTGCAATGGGATTTGTCTATTTATCTATCTCTTGACTCGAATTGAAATGGGAGCGTGGTTTGAAAAAGTATCGTAGAGTGTCTGGGGTTGGGCCAGGAGGGTCTCGTAATGCCTTCTAAATCCAGTTCTAAATTTTTCTAAAGACGTGAAGCAATATCATAAGGAAAAACCGGTAACGCTAAACCAAACATAAAAGCCTACACCTATTACATTCGTAAGTATTACAAAGCAATATAATCAGAGTTTGCTGCTGAATTTCCCTCTCGTTAACAAAATTGCACACTTTTTCACGATTTATTTTATCTTTGTAATTGATGTGTAGTTCCACTCCCACCGCTTGCTTTGGTCCACCTTTGTTGGGCTTGCACCATTAAAACTGACTCACTCCTATGCAAGGATCAAAATTTCGGGTATCATTTCAGTTTCAGAGGGGACCGAAACCGAAATTTCAGCCGAAAATATGATTCCCATACAAAATAGACCGAAATTTTGATCCTTGCTCCTATGTTATTGAATTGACTTTTTTATGACTAAAGCCAAAAACTTATCCAAAGATAATATACAGAAGGATCTTCATATACATTATAAAAATATAATAAAAGTGCAGAGTTTTATCATTTCCTGACTATAGATCTAAGCTCTGGTTTGCAACTGAATTTCCTTCTTATTAACAAAATTGCAGACTTTTTGTCATTTTGATGTTATCTTTGTAATTGGGGAGCTCTTTGGTGTCTTTTTTTGTTTCTTTGATTTTCCATAGGCCCCAACCACTCGTTATGCCTTTTATTGTATCTCCTTGGACTTTGAATTCCTTTACCAATAGAAAAAACTATTTTATCTGTTGTTTGGGTAACATCTGGGCTTTCGAGTGACTAATAAGTTTGTTGTTTCAGTGACATCAAAACTAACGAGTCATCTATTTACTATTGTGAAGGTTGAAGAGGTGGTGGTGGTCTTAGTGGAGAAGGTGGTGGTGGATATGTGGTTGTGTGGCAGTGGGGCGGAGGAGGTGGTGGTTGTGAGATGTGGTGGAGAGAAGGTGGCAGTTTGGCAGTGGTGGAGGAGGTGGTTGTGGTGATGGTGGGGGATTGTCATGGTTGTGGTGGCAGAAATAGTAGTCATGTTATGGTGGTGGTGGTGGTGGGGTTAATGGTGGCGCAAGATGAGTGAGGTGGTGGGAGGTGGGCTGGTAGTGGTGGTGATTATAGCGGTGGTTGTAGTGGTGATAGGGTGGTGATGGTTGTGGTGTCGATGATGGTGGTGGGATGTTGTTAAATGGTTGTGCGATGACGACGATGGTTGTGTTAGGCAGGCGGTGGTGGTGGTGGCGACAATGATGGTGGTGTTAACAGTGTTGGTGCTGGTGCTGGTGCTGGTGGCCATGGCATGGTGCTAGTGGTGGTGGTGATAATGGTGGTAGTCGCGGGGTGGAGGAGGTTGTGGTGGTGGTGGCGGAGGTTAAGTGGTGGTGGTAGTGAGGCGGAGGAGGTTGTGGTGTGGTGGTAGTGGTGGCGGTGGTGGTGGTAGCAATGTTGGAGGTTTAGGTCGTTGTGGTGGTCGTGATAATGGTAAGATGGAGGAGGTTGTGATGGTGATCGTGATGGTGGAGGTGGAGGGTCGTGGTGGTGAAGTGGAGTGTGGTGTTGGGTTGGTCATGATTGTGATAGTGGCAACGACGATAATGGTGCTATTAGTGTTGGGGATGGCGGTGGGGTGCTCGAGTGGTGTGATGTTAAGTTGAATAATAGAGACAAATTCGTCTCAAATTTTGATGACAAAAATTCCACATATTTTCGTGAAAGAAAAAAATCCTCACGTTGAGTCAAAATGCCTTTTTTCCATGGTTTAAGAAGTCCCAGATGCAATTTGACACCAAAAAAGGTACAGAGAGTAGAGACGTTTTCTCTGGAAAAGAAAAAGTTCGAAAACTTTTTAATCCAAAGATCCAAACGCCCTCTTATATAATATATTTAGGAATATTTTTCTTGTTTTCTAATTTTTAAATTTATTTTCAGAATTTCCCAAAGAGAAAAGATGCAGCAGTACTGCTACCAATATGCATGAGTCCCGACACCAAGTATTTTAACTTTGCTTGAGACTTCAAACAATAACGCGAGAATATTAGTAATTGCTAGTTTGTTGTGCGGTCGTAACTATAATATTTTGCAAACAATAATAAATAATAAATACCTTTACAATAAATTATGTAAAAGTTGGAATGGTGTAGGTTAGTTTGTCGTTAGTGGTCAAATCTCATACTGCTGCCACAAAGTCCCACGACGTTTTGTGGATTGTAAATTTGTAATTAATTTTAGATACTTTGTGATCAGTCTCCCATTGATACTTGATGTCAAATAAAAATAGTCGCATCAAGACTACAGCCATAATTTGAAGATCATGTTATCACACTAGAGCATGCATACTAAAAAAAGAACTACCTATCAATTCCTTTTCATCTCTAGTAAGAGTAGCACATTTTAGAGAGTGAACAAATACTATATAAAGTACAGGTAACTTTTATATCGGTTATGCACAATTTGGCAACATGAATAGCATAAAAACTGGCTCTAGAGAAACAACTAACTCTTCAAGGTTCATAGTGAGGTTTCAGAATGACTTACACGAAAAATGCCAGTCGTGATCATATATGTGACGATGAAAAGATTTCAGAATAGGTACTTTAATATCAGAGGGTATGCTTGTATCATCCTCTATAACACCAAAAAAGAAAAAAAAGGAATCAAATAAGAAGCTAAATATCTGTAAAGTCACTAGTGGAAATGTTAAAATTAGACTACAAAAAGACTAGAACAAATAAATACAACAAACACTCAAAGGCGAAATTTATCATTCTACTATAGAGTGAAACCTTCGACATGGAAGCAACTGCATATAAGAACAAACATGGAACCAACAGCATATAAGAACAAACCAAAATTCGAGAAAGTTTCTCATCTTTGCTAGTTCAGAAAATGCAATGCAAAATATGAGCATCAACATGTTGATTAGATATATTACAAACCCCAAATTGTAACAATTTTGCAACAGACTTGAGTAAATCGGTTCTTTTTTCCCTTTTTGCTTGCTTATATAACTTAGTAATTTGAACAAGTAAAATACATACACAATTATTATTATTATTTAAGAATTTTTTAAAACAAATACCCGAGCACCCAGAACACCAGGTTGACTTTAGAGAAATAGCTGCATTTCCCATGGTTTAAAATCTAAGCCAACCTGAAATACCTGTTTTATTGCCTAGTTGCCTGTTGCCCACATTGTCGTGAAATAGATCTATTAAAGCTACCCTAATTCTTTAGGGATCTTGAAGCCCAACATATTAGAAATATATTGGCGTGAATCTTGGTCCTAACAGCATAATAAAATCTTGAAATGCACCTATTCTTTATGACCTTACTAACTTAGAAATTGAAGCCTGGCAAATTAAACTAACATGTTCCTATGGCAACTCTATTTGAATTAGGAGTCATCCGTTTAATGCTAAATTATGTGTAGGGAAAAAGGCATATGGGTTGGAACACATGGATGGATCCATGTGTTCGAACCTAAGATCACCCGTCACATGGCACGTCATCCCAAAACAACACCCATTTTGGGATCACATGCCATGTGGCATGTGAGCTTTTACCCTCCAAAACCATGGTCAAAGTTTGCCTACCGCCTGTCTCTATCTGATGCATTGAAATTTTGCACCTTTGACCACATTTTGGACAGTGGATACACCCCTATTAATTTTATTTTTTTTAATGAACCTGATCGTCCTTAGGCAAGTAGTTGTGGCACCCGATCCCCTGGATGGGTGCCACGTGGAGCCCAGCTGGTTCGAACTCATGGATCATCCATGCTTTCGAACCCACATCCCTGGCCCTCTTCTGTGTACTACAGTTAGCAACATATATAGATACATATATTCATGACAGTAATTTGGTTACACATCAGTGATTAGTGCATCATTTTCATGGGATAAAGACCTGTTAATATGGTTAGATTATGACCCTAGATATTATGTCACATTTATAGATGATAACTCACGTTGCACTTGGGTTTTTCTACTTACATCTCTGGATGAGATCCTTCCCACCTTTATCAGCTTTGCTACAAGGTTCAACCTCAATTTGGCAAATCTATTAAGGCCCTCAAAGTTGAGAGTACACCTTTCTACACTTTAGATCATATCTAGAAAAGATGAGGATCATGCATCAATTCTCATGTTCATGCACTCTGAAACAAAATGGTCTTGTCTAGCAGAAGAATAAGCATCTTATGGATGTCACAAGATCTTTTCTTCATGGGACGGATGTTTTGTAGTCGTCTTGGTTTATGGCTCTTCTTACTATGCCATGTCTAATAAATCGTACACCTAGTGGGGTTCCAAGTACTTACTCTCTTTTGCATATTCTTAAACTTGATGTTAGTCTATTTAAGATTGCATCCATAGTATTTGGGTGTATTTGCTTTGTTCAATACCTCCGAGCTTAGAGACACAAATTGGATGATAAATCCACGCATTTTGTATTTCTTAGGTGCTCTAGAATGTCCAAGGGTTATAACTCGTCGGTTTTTTTACTTCTATTGATGTCAAATTCGTTGAACATGTTTGCTATTTTTTCTCCTCCCATGCAAGAGTCTTCTTCCCCATCTTTGAAGGAGCCTCCATGTGCTTCCTATTCCGATTATGTACTCTTTCCTAGTTTTATCCTTTCTTGTTACTTCACACATCAACATACACATCCCAACCACGTGTACGATAGTAGCATCAAGTGCTATAAAGCTATGCATGTGTACAAAGCCTTTACACAGATTCCTTATTTGTACTTAAATGCTTCATTTTCGCTTGCCACTAAAATTATGAAATGTTGCTTAAGGTGGTTTGGACATGTCCATCGAAGGCCAAAAGCGGAAACCGTACGAAAGGTTGGGACGTTGTGAAGACCTGGAGGGAAGTAGTGAGAAGGGAAGTAGTGAAAAAATTATGAAATGTTGCTTAAGGTGGTTTGGACATGTCCATCGAAGGCCAGAAGCAGATACTAAAGGTTGAGACATTGTGAAGACCTGGAGGGAAGTAGTGAGAAAGGACATGAAGGATTGTGATATTACGGAGAGCTTAACGTTGATCAAAAATGAGAGAAATAGGACTCGTAAAGCCGACCCTAAATAGATGGGATAAGGGTATGATGATAACAATGATGATGATGCTCACAATTGACACCCTCTCCTTACCTATAGCTTAGCACAAGGATACAAGGAGTTTTGTGACTATTCACCCAACTACTCAATATGTTCATATCGGACTTTATCCCCTCAATACCAAGCTTCTCTTGTCATCACTTCATAAGCTTCTATTATTTGCTCAATTTTTAGGCTCTTTGCCATCCTCCCTGGTTCACAATGATATCTGAAGAGATGAAGGCTCCTCAAAAGAATCAAACCTAAGAACTTGTGGATCTTCCTCCTAGCAAGCGCATGGCAGGTGCTAATGGTTCTTCACGATTAAGCACATAGACGATAGTAGCATCAAGTGCTATAAAGCTATGCATGTGTACAAAGCCTTTACACAGATTCCTGATTTGTACTTAAATGCTTCATTTTCTCTTGCCACTAAGCTTCCTTCCATGTAGGTCACCATTTCCTTGATTGCTCGTCATCATTCAGCTCTCTAGCAGCTTGATGTTAAAAATGCCTTCATAGGCATTTGAGTGAGGACGTCTACATGGTTCCTCCTCTTGGCTTTCGGCTTTAGGGGAGTATTGAGAGAAGGTGAGCTGCCTTCTTAAATCAAAAAATGGGTTGAAGCAATCTTCATGTGCCTGATTTTGTGATTCAGTGTTGTAATGCTCACTATGGGCTTCTCTCGCTGTCACTCAAATCACACTTGTTTCAAACAGGATCATGAGGTCATAGGAAGGATTTAAGCTATGCCAATGTTTATCATTGACTCCAGGATGTTTTGGTAAGTAGGGATCTCCCTCCCTCCCTCTCTCTCAACCCTAAACTAGCCCTAAAACCACTTGCTCGAATCTTAATTATGAGGATGATGGTTCTCGATTAGATAATATACAATCATTATAGTAGGCTTGTTTATTGCATGACAATTACGTTTTAGTTAAGACAGTTGACAAAAGAAATTGTGGATACTTAGGAGATTATGAATCTAGTACAATAAGATGTGGTCAACCGTATAATAAAAGTATCTACGAGGTATCAACTATCGTAAGTAAAAAATATACAAATATATGCATACCTTACCTCTCAAGTTGTCAAAATATATTTTATATTCCAATATACGCTATCTATATTCATTAATATACCCAAGTTGTCAGTTTCTTGTACAATGTCCAATTTCAAATGCTTATTTTGTAAAAGATACCAAACAAGAAGCTAAGAATGGAAAGTGATTTTGTATCGATTTTTGTTCAATTCTTCTAGAAAACCTTTGATACTTGTTTCAATTTGATGTGATTTACAAATATAACTAGGCCACCAATTCATTATTAGCAGAAATACAGGTGTTAGCAATGTTGTTAGCAGAAAAAATTGAGGAATATAATATTACTGATAAGGAATCAAAACCTATGCACTGGGATTGAGGCCAGATTCTGAAAAGAAAGCGAAAGAGAAAGTGGACTCGTCTATGGAGTTTTAAAGTACCTCCTACAAAGGATTCTGTCGCAATTCACTCGCCCAAGAGCCAACCTTGCGCGCGAGAGATCAGCCCAAGGAGTTAAATTTTGAAGTCCGCGAATTCGCCCGAGCGAGATCGAGCCGAACCAAGTCAGCAAGTCTAAGTCTAGATGATTTTATCTAGGCTTAGTTTCCTTTTTGTTAGGAGTCTTTATTTTGCAATTTGTTTTAAGTTTAGTTTCCTTAAATGAATTATTTAGGGGGTCAGGCACATTCATATGACATGTGACTATCAATTTTGTCACTTGTAGTGCAGCCCTCAAAAAATTGATCATAACTCATTCATTATATGTCAGAATTGCGTGATTCTTCTCTTGTTTGAAAGTTACTTCGATAAGCTTTCAAATAAGACCAATTTCACGCCAATCGGATGTCATTTGACGCTTCAAAAATGGTCGCACATGAAAAAAGGGAATTAATGGAGGAAATAATTATGACCGTTAGATTAGAAAGTTTTAATGGTTATTTTAGAAGTTTTAATTTTAGATATTTTTAGGGTTTCTTTGCTTATAAATATAAAATGTAAATCTCTTATAAGATAGTTGATGATTAATGAAATTTATGAGGCTTGCTTTGTGTGAATTTTAGAGAACTTGAGACGAGATTTCATTAGAAGAGTGATTCTTCTTCTGCGTGCAGTCTGGGGTGAGGCCAACAAGTTCTTTGGTGTGATTCCAAAGATTTCCTTATTTTCTATCCTTTATTCTTCTGTTATTTTATTTTATTTGGAGCATCCTACGAATCGAGACCCTAAAATCCTATCATGCAGGGATTTACACTATTTTAGGGTTAGCGTGAGACTTTTTCTGCATCAAATACTATGCAAGAAGCAAACAAAGTAAATATGCTGTTATGTCATTAGAACCAATAATGAACATCATGCTAAGACAAATACAATACAATTTTCAAATAAAGGAAAAATATATAATTAGAGTCCTACTACATTATGACAATGGCCAACACGCCTCAGCTAGAGGATCTCATGGAAATTTGACTTTTGCAGACTTTAAGGTTGAACGAATATCTTGTTCAGCTTTGATATCCCAGAATATTCTTTTACATAGAAGCCTATGCCATACAGGCACATATTCAATTGTTTAAGAGAGCAAGAACTCTCAAATAAAAAGATAACACAAAAATTGGGATTAGGGAGTATATGACAGGCACAAACCAACAGTATCAAGGCCTCTGAGAACCAAATAGAAAATGCACACCTACAAAAAAAAAATAGAACAAAAAAAAAATCAAATGGCAGTCTAAGAAAATAATAGAATCCATGAGAACATGGGAACAGGACAATGGCAAACAAACATCGTACATAGTAATAGAATATTTTTAAAGAGTCACAGTTCAGAGGAATCTATATTCTGCTTGATAGAGAAACTGCCAAAGATGACACGAGCCAAACTTATCTAATACGAGGATTGGAGGTAAAGTCACAAGAAACTAAGGGGGAAAAAGAGTATGCAAGTATGAAATCAAATATAATAAGGGTACCTTGTAACAAACCCAATGATAGAAGAAGAGCTCTGGCTCTTCAAGAAATTACAACAACAAATTAATAAAAATGTAGGTTCAAAGTCCCTTGGCTACAATCTCAGCACTTAAAACTGTCCTCATTGTTTTATTCTCAGGCCTTATTTCTCAATGAAAAGTAAAAATACCAAACTACCCTGACCTAAACTCTACACATTTAAAACACTCCCTAATTAAACATGATATGAAAATTGTGTAACTGCAGGTGTGGACATACTACTTATCTAACCACAAAAACCACTTTAAACTTCCAGTTACTAAATTTTATCTTTAACTCCTACTAGTCGGCCACACTAAAGAAACACCTTACAAATAGAAGAGTAAAAAATAAAAAAGAAAAACTCTCAAGCAAGGAACCCCCAAGATTATGTCAAACTGACACCATCATGAACATGCAACCCACCAATTCTCACATAGATGATCTCCTCTAAACACCATCGTGTATATGCAACCCACCAATTCTCACTCTTCTATGACAAAACTATCTCCTCAAATTTCTCCTTTTTATTTGAATTTTTTATTTTCTTGACCTGGTAGACCACAAAGTGTACCTGCTCTTGCATGGAACTTCATTGTTTCTTCTTCTTTAATAACTCATTCTGTTTGATATACTGCATCAGAAGACTACACAAATCCATGATGTTATCCGGGGACTATTCACCAGTCTCCTGAGTTGAGACAGAATCAGAAGTCCCCTCTGATAGGAACTGATGGAGAGGTTGGCAAATGAATATAATCCCTGAGGTAGATTAGTTTGCATGCAATTTGAATTTGGCTTTCATCACCCTCTACAGATCTATCATATTCATTGGAGATAACTTCCCATCACCCTCAATGGATCGATGGGTGGCAAACTTCTTAAAAATCCTCATATTCCTCTCCTTCCAGATACCCCAGAAAATCGTGATTGATAAGGTCCTCCAAGTGATACCCATGCGACCGTAGAAAGGGACTTCTGATTAACTCACCGGAACCTCAGCACCGGACTTGCCCAAGTATCCACCAACTCCGAAGCTAGTTAAAAATGTATTCCAAAGCATAATTGGCGAACTCAAAGCCAAGGAAGAGGCATTCTACAGTCCCCTCACACTTCCCACAGAAGGCAAAATGTCTTTATAACCACTATTCTTCTTTTACATCATTGGACACAAACCCCATGCAACCTTTCATGTTGGAAACTTCACTCTAAAAGGTGTTGTGAATTCCCACGTATTCACTCATTATTCATTAAGATAAAAAAATTTCAACAAGGTGCGATTGAAGAAACATATTAATTAGACTAAGTTTGAAGGAATCCTAAATCTTTATTATTCATCCGTATTTCCTGAAACCCCATCTCAAGGATCAATAACTTTTATGATTAAAACAAAAAAAAAAAATCTTTTAATCATTAAAGAATTTTGAATATTTTATCCAACAATAAAAGAATTTAATGTACAAAAGAGAAGAACAGCAACAAACAAGAAGCTAGCACCAAATGAACGTAACAAGGTAGGGAAAAGAAAAAACAAAAAAATTACAGTAACATCTCAGGGTGTCCAACAACTGGGAGAGTGATCCCTCATATACAAATCTGAGTCTCCCCCAATCTTTAGGCAGAGTCGGAAATTTGTTTGCACTTTGAATAGATAATGGTATATGAAACGCATTACGTTTAGGATTTTTTTTACTTTGCACTTTGAATAGACAATGGTATAGGAAACGCACCACGTTTGGGATTTTAGTAAAAACCTCCTCGATTAATCTTCCAATCTTTAAGGTGTAACATCCTTATAAGTCACCCATATGATAATGTTGAACGCAAGGTTACATAATTCGCTAGGTCACCGTGCAAATCGTGAACCAGTTCGCTCAGAATGGGCGAACCGGCGAACACATTATTTTATTATTTTTTTCATGGAAAAAATTGCTTACAGGATTTGAAAGCTGTTCTCTTTAACTACCTGTAATACTAACCAGTGCTCCATAGTTGCAACTTGTGAACAATTGGCATATATTTTTTTATTATTGAAAATCTAAAATTTATATTTTATTAATAATTGTTATTAAAATTATTAAAATCTTGTTTTTCTTTTTTATTTAAAACTCATCTTACCTCTAGCGAACTAGGCTCTCTCGGATGTAGAGAACCGCGAATTACAAACCCAAATTCGAACCGAGCGAACCAACGAATCAAGTAACATTGGTTGAGCATATCACTTTACATAATATGATACCCAAATACAACAAAATGAGTTACATGTACTGTAACTGTATCACATAGACACATACATCTTCGATACTCCATTATCAGTAGCAAAACTTGTGCTGCATTTTTTAATCATAGCTTTTACAATTAGAAGAACAGAAAATGAAATTTGGAAGATTCTCAGTTCTTCTAATAGAACCTAATTTTCTTGCTTCATTAGTATTTTACGTCAAAAAGCAAAGGCCATTCTCACCTTGCAAACATCCTAGTCAAAACCCAAACATCGAAAGTACTCATACCAATCCTACCATCAAAAAGAAGTCCCATAAGACCATTTGAGAACAACTCCTAGCCAGGGTACCAATAGTTAAGTTCCCACTACTCTTTGTGCCTCCCTATTATTCGTTGGTGCAGTTGCTAAATCTGCACACTTCCCACTACTCTTTATGTTTTGAAAAACTAAGCTTAAATGAAGTCCATAAGATTGAGACAACACTAATTTTCATAAAGCTAAATATAAAAACTATTGGCCTGCAAAAAACAATATGCAACAGTAATTAATTACAAAAGAATAACAAAAAAAAATAAGGATGCTTTTCACATATAAAATCATCCATCATAACGACCATGAATCTTTTCACTTTCTTTTCTTTTTTCGGTAACACTGCGAATTTGTTGAGTTAGAAAACAACTGTAAGAAATCAGCATCAAAGTATAAATTTCGAACATGATGCTTTTGTTTTTTACTTAGAGTAAGGTCCCCGACAATCTCAAACCAACAACCTTGGTTGTTGTGTTGAAGTTTATGAGCGCCAAATCAGTGTAAGGTCAAAAGTGAACTTTCACTGATTTGCATACCCATAATAGCAGAGTCTCTTGAGGGCTGACCATTTGGACAAAAGGAGATTGACCTGAGTGCCACTCAGGTCAGGTACCTAATACCAGCTCTTTGTTTTTGTTTTTTATACTTCTTTTGGGTAATGCGGCTAATTTACTGAGAAAAAGAAAAGAACAAATAGAAAAGCAACATCTAATACTAAATTTCATAATCCATCAAACCACTCGAGAAATCATAATTTCTACAGCAAGGACGAGAAAAGAGACATCTAAGCAAGGACAGAGGCATACAGCATTTCGGAGTTCGGGTCCGAGTTGTTGGATGACAAGGGCAAAACTACGAGACACCTTCAGGAGCATTGAGTAGCAAAACGCCCAATGAGGCTCTGGAGGAATTTGCCTTTCTGCATGGATTGCAGCAATCTTCAATTTCAGAAGTGCGAACAAATCTTCTGGATGCTTTATGATTGCTCCCATTCTACCCATTTTCGTTCTTGCCTTTCCTTACTATCCAGATGAGATCTCTTTATTCTTCTTATTCACCACCCTAATGAAATCACAAATACTATGCTCAGCTCATGATGGGATAAAAAATGAACTTAAAAGAGAAATTAATCAATTAAAAAAATTACTATAAAAGGATGGCCTATATAAAAAATCGGGAATATAATCAAATATATGGGGCTATTATTTTGTATTGGACAGGTCTACGCATCAAATAGTTTGATAACTATAATTTTGACTTTTTAAAATAGAATTTTGGTCTTCAAATGAATGGTAGTGATCGCAATATATATATATATATATATATATATATATATATATATATATATATATATTATTTTGAATTGGACAGGTCTACGCATCAAATAGTTTGATAATTATAATTTTGACTTTTTAAAATAGAAGATATATATATTATTTTGAATTGGACAGGTCTACGCATCAAATAGTTTGATAATTATAATTTTGACTTTTTAAAATAGAATTTATATATATATATATATATATATATATATATATATATATATATATATATATATATATATATATATATATATATATATTATTTTGAATTGGACAGGTCTAGGCATCAAATAGTTTGATAATTATAATTTTAACTTTTTAAAATAGAATTTTGGTCTTCAAATGAATGGTAGTGATCGCAAAATAGATATATATATGTATATAATCGCTCTCGTCTAGCAGTACTTTCATGAATCTTCCAAAAGATTAATGCCTTTCCTCTCGCAGAATCTAGAAAGTAACCGAACTGTAAAAAATTTTAATACTTGTAAATTTCAGAATTTTCAGAATCTTTGTACAATATTTACAGATCAATAAACATAAATACCTCACATGGAATTTAAATAATGTTACAAATTGGAAAAAATAAATAAATTCTCCTACTTATCTAAATCTTTTTCCCACTAAAAACAAAAGAAACCAAATCACAGAAGCATAGAAATTCAACTAAATATACAATATGTATACATAATTAGACTATTACAGACAGATTGAGAGGTTAAATAAAAAAAATCTTATGTCGGTTTTATCAAACACTAGCAAAAACCAAAAAAAAAAAAAAAAGGACTGAACATGAGGTCCTGCAGTATAGTGAATTAAGAGAGGGAATAAAAAGAAAGACAAAAGTATTTTGGGAATTCAGGTAAATTAAAAATAATAATAATAATTAGGTGGGACTTGAGAGGGACCTTAATATAATTTATTTTACTTTTAACTGCCGGATTTAAGTACTTCACACGGCACGCAAAAAACAAATAATAATAATAATAATAATAATTCAAATTTGGATTGGGAAAGTGGGGTTTTACCAAAAAGGGAAATTAAAAGATAAAAAATTATTGCACAAATAAAATAAAATAAAAATACCAGTATGCCATTAATGGAGATCTGGGCAACCTCAGAAATTGAAAAAGATACATTCCTCAGACGATCAAAGAGAACCCAGATGACAAAATATGGCAAATGGGTATTAAATTAAAATATTAATAAATAAATAGAGAAAGGAGGGAAGAAAATCACTCAAATTTTGTTTATAAGAAAATTTTAAAAAAGGGCATTATTCATTATTTATTAGGAAAAAAGTAGTAGATTTAGAAAGAAAGAGAGAAGAAGGTACTTACTACAGAGTGATGTTGTTAGATCTAGAAAGGAGGAGGCGATTAAAGAGATCTAACACTCTGCTTGGTTGGGGTTTTATACGTTGGTTGGCCTTTTTTCATATTTATTATTTTATTTTTATTTAAAAAATAAAAGTATAAATTCTATATATATATATATATATATATATATATATATATTATAAGAGTGGCTTTAGCAGCCTGCTGAAAACTGGCGGCGAAACCTTATTGGTTAGCGGGGCATCATCAACAGTGGCCCCACCCATATGCCACTTTCATATATTAGTTAGAAACACTGTAGTGTTACCCTGGAGGAGGTATTTGAACACGTGGCAATTAGATGATGGATATGAGATTTTAATACGTTTGGTGGGCCAGTGTGTAATGTGATGTACGAGAGGTAGGCTACGGTGCAATTCAACCAAAACATATTATGTTCAGAGAGCGATTCCAGCCGTTGGATCATATCCTGTCTTCTTGATGGTCACCTGAAGGATGTGATTTGGAAGTTGAGTTGTATAATGAGTTGCCACATACACATTTTTAATTGCCGACTGGTGAACAATAAAGATAAGTTATCACGGCATCAATCAAATTTAGCCGTCCAAACTGTTGATATTAGAGTATACATATAAGATGATTTAAATCTTCCTAAAATACCATTGCTACACTTTAATCTATCATCTATAGTGTTGACGAAACAAATCATGCACATTTTAAATCATTGATACTATTTCAGTTAAACATAATTTTGATGGTTAATAGGGTTGGATCCCTTTGGGGGTAGCTCATGACCAACATTTAATGTAACAACCCAAATTTTTTTTTTAATTTATTTAATAGCATTAGATGTATGTTGCACTATGTACAATGTTAGTGTTCCACACAAAAATCTATCCTATTTGAAAAAACTATATTTAAGTTTAAATAACGCAAACTATATTTAAGTTGACTTTTCTTCTTCTTAAAAATTATAGTCATCTTATTCTTTTCTTCTTCTTAAGAAACCTAGCCGTCACAACTTACTTTTCTCTGCTCACCCTTTTTCTAAAAACTCCCTAATCTCTTCTCAAAAAAAATTTTGTCTTCTTCCACAAAAAATATTGTGATTTATTTCCGTCATCGACATCAAGGAGGAAAAAGATGAAGAAATTTTGGAAGGGCCATCATGTGGAACTTCAATCTTATCACCATAATTGTCGTTGATCTGTCAATCACGCTTCAAGAGATAGGTATTCGTCAATCCATCTTATCCTTCTCAGATCTCATAGAATACAATACGTTTGATCGCGTATTGACGGTCTAATAAAAAAAATTATAAATTTATTTTCTATATAATATTATTCTAAGATTGAAAAGATGGTTAACCTTAATTATGGTTTAGTTTTATTTATTTTATTTGTTCTTATTATCACATTGATTATTATTTTCGAAACTCAGATCTGTTTAGAAATTTTGACAGTCGATCGATAGATCGATTTCAAGCCGAGCAGCAATATTATATTTTCTTTACTTAGTTGATCAATCAATTTTCACTTTTCGATCGATCAATTCTGATCAAAAATCATTATATCCTTATGTTGTCTTTTAAAGACAATTGGTCAATGTAATGACCGATCGATCGATTTTTAAAATAATCGAATGGGGAAGTCTGAATCCTCGACTTCGATCGATTATTGATTCAATTGATCGATTCTTATTAATGTACTTAAATGTCAATGATGACTTATAAGTTTATACTTTTATATTCATGCGTGGGGATTCTAAACCACTCTTACACTATCTTATGGAGCTAATAAAGTAATTTATAATTTATATTATATTATACTTATACTCTTAGATAAAACATTTGATACTCAAGTAAGGTATTATTATAATTATATACTTTATTTTATAATATATATAACGGAGGTATGATTATATTAAACAAGTTATAATGGGGTATCTGATTGGCATCCTATCCCAAATTCTCTGATTTTATCGATCCGACTTTAAAATTGATCAATCGATTTTGAATCAAACCGACTACTTATACTTTATTAAAAATCGATCAATTATGGATATAATAAAACCATGTGTATTTTAAATTTCTTTAAACTCGATCGATCGATTCTAACCCGAGTTGAATAATTTATATAATATATTTCCAATCGATCGATTCCAAAACTAATCGATCGATTCTCTTTACCTTATAACTCCACTTTTGCATAACTAAAACTTAGTGCACATTAATCACTTGAACGCTTTAATCAATGGCCGTGATCCACCTAATTTAAAATTGTTGCACCTTTTTAATTTAAGCACGTAATTATAGTAGTGTATATATATATATTTTATTGTTTCAACGCAACCACTTCGATAACATGAAGTGTTAGAAATTCGATGTCTCATGAAGATCGAACTCTGACTTTCATGTTATCGAAATCACACTTTTAATTATCATATTCTATATTTATATTTGTATTATGTAAATATTTATATATGCATAAACATAACCAAAATCTTGGTGTAGATCTTTCTGTAAGTGTAATAATTCTATACTTTCATCTTGATAATATTATACGAGTTATGGATAAGTTAAGTCATATATACGCAAATGTATGAGATCAGCCTATGCTGGACATGATAATTCACTGAGATGGTATCAAATTGAGGAATATATCATATTTATATGTCTTACAACTCATTGTGGTATAGGACATCATGACGAGTAGGATGAGCATGAATTCAATATGACCTTGTATACGGTGACATATATGATGACCTTATCACCCCCGAATTTTAATATGATAGGATAAAACATGAGTTATGATATGAGATTTGAGCCTTAGGCCTTTATTGTAGTGAGATTTCTTTATGATCATGTGAAACTCGAATTATAGGCATATATGTACGAATGTAACTCCTCTATGGTAGTTTAGAATCTCTATAGTAAAGAGGTCTCTTTACTATCATACGAAATACATCCAGGTTACTACAGAACCCTTTATTTGGAAAGTATGATTTAGTGAATTTATCTCACTATAGCACGTCTTATAATTAAGTGATATAAGTATGATAAAACATTAATCAATATGATAAGATAAAGTTACGAGTACGATAATAAGACATTGCTGTGTAGGTCAACATAAAAATAAAATCTTAAGTCTATGTATGTGTTGTTCCTTACATAGCCACCTTAAGGACAATGTCTTCAATCAAGACGGGTCTCTGGGAGACAGTATGAAATGAGTTACATTTACGTGTCGCTCATGTGACTAGATGGGGTGTATAATATGAGTATATATGATGGTGTGATACTATGATGACCCTCACATGGTAGCTCGAACAACGATTTTGACACAAGTCGTTTATGATTTATGAGTATGTTAGTTACGCCCATGCGATGTAAAAACGTATGTGCAAAAATAATAAGATATGATATGTTTTGAGATATGGTGAGTTACGTTAAGTTATGAGTGTCTAAATCATAGTTCTGCATTTAGATTGTAATATGAGCTCTTCGTTATGTACTTGATTTTGTCATTCTTCTTTTATGTTTCACTATTATACTATGTTTATCACTCACGTGATGTATCTACAATGGACCTGAGTAGAATGAGATGAATTTGTGGTATATCCACTGAGTTTATGTGATTGAGTAAACTCATTCCACAAAAATCTAACAGCTATGGATGATTTTATCGACAGAGTGAATGTTAGCTATTCCGATCCGATTGGTGCTGATTTTGTTGACCCCGTCAGTGGCGGAACCAGGATTTTCATCTAGGAGGGGTGTAAGATAAATTAGGTTTAATTTCGATTTATTTCGGAATAACTTTCGAAAAAATTATTGGGATTAAAAAATATATAAAATTATATATTTATAATTTTAAAAGATATTAAATTATATATTATCATAAAAATCGTGTTTCATGCCAATTTTTTCAACATTGGATTTTTTGATCATTGCTTTCAAATCTTACGGCTTAGATTGTCTTTCTTACATATGATCTTTTCATTATTACGTTTAATCTTTTTCGTACGATCTTTTAATCATCAACAATTGATTGATTTGACTTAGACGATGGAGTTCATTTTTCACTTCAATCTTCCACACAAAGGATCTTGAGACTATGAGCGTACCATCCGACGGTCAATTTTTTTTTATTTTAAGTGACACAAATCTCAATAAAGTGATTAAGAAACAATGAGGCACACATCACACACTAAATTAGGGCTACGTTTTGGGATGTGTGCCACGTAGAGAAAACTAGCGTTTGATGGCAAGTCTATGGTCTCAAGATCTATTGTGTAAAAAATTAGGCTTAAAACTTATCTTTATCGTCAAATTCAAAACAGTCAAATGATTGTGGCATGCAAAACTTGAGTTGAAAAGAAAGAATCTCAAATTTTAAGGATTGCAAATAAATTAGTCCCTTCATATTTTAGCTCCAATGGTGGGCAAAATCAGCTAAATTTTAGTAGAATATTTTATTCAATTTTATCTTAAGAAAAGATCGAGAAAGTGGACCCCACATTATTGCAAAGAAAATATATTTTATTCTATAACAAAAGCAAAAGGGGTACCATTGTTTGCACCCACGACTTAGACCCCTTGATAACCATTGATTAAGTCGGATCAGATGATGGAGGTCATGTTTCATCCCGATGCTCCATACAAGAGATCTTGAGATCATGGTGTACCTATCAGACGATCAGTTTTTATTCCAGGTATCACAGATCCCCCCAAAAATGGTCTTTGAATCATATGTTAGACATCACACCCAAACGTCAATCTAGGGCCATTTTTTGGAGATCAGTGATACATGGAATAAAAAATTTACCGTCTGATAGGTGTGCCATGATCGCAAGATCTATTTTGTGGAATGTTGGCCTGAAACACTATCTCCATCATTGATCTGAAGCAATCAATGGTATTCAAGGGGTCTAGGACGTGAGCACTTTCAGAGATGGCTGCGAATAGAGGTACCCAAGGCAAAATTCAAGAGACTTTTTGACCGACTCCTCTTCTGACGGAAACAAGTATTAAATATATATATATTTTTTTTAAGTCAGGTGGGCGGACGCCTCTTCTCACGGAAACAAGTAGTAAATATTTTATTTTTTTTAAAGTCAGGGAGGGCGCACGCCCTCACTTGCCCATACATGTATCCGCCACTGGACCCTTGGATGTTGAGTACTAGGAGCCTTAAGAGGGCAACATCACTGATTATCAAAAGGACTTTGGTGTTGATTTTGATCCGAGCATCGGTTATTAATAGTTGTAAACTCGATACTGAGTTTGATTTTATATTATTATTATTGACTCTATGTTTTCTTATATCAGATTTGTCTCTTATTTTTTATTTGTTGGCTTTCACGGGTTTCGTGGAACCGTTATTACTCGAGAATTTTAATTATGTATATGTTCGCTTAGTGTATTTAGGATACATGCCGATCATAACTTAAAATCCTAGGCCCTCGGGATGATACAGAATTTCAAGTCGTGATTTTTAAATATTATAAATTGGTGTTTCAAAAAAATTTATGCTATTTTTAAAAATAATTTATGTTACACTATTAAAGTATGATATACTACCACATGACATTTTTTGTAAATAGTCTAAATTATCTAAGTGTCAACATTAAAACATGCCACAATAAAAAAAATTATGCTTATAAGTAAACGTCAACCATTTTATTGGTGAACTTTAACATTAGCATTGAAAAATGACCGCAATGGGTGAAATTGAAATGCGTGGATCAAATAGTTAGAATCTCCAATAATTGTAATTTTTAGGCACATATCCCTTTAATATATGATTTATCATTTTTATGTTATGAATTATGTGCATTTTAAACTATTAAAATACAAATTTGGCATTTAAATTATGATATCATGGTGAAGAAGTAGAGTCTCCTTTTTACGCCCCATGTGGTAACTTGGAAATGTCATAACATTAATAAAAAAGAAAGGTCGATCTCCATATATATTTGTGTTTATTAACATTACAAGGAGATTGAAAGGAAAGGAAGTGGGCCGGCAAGTTATTTTATGTGAAAATTAATTCAAGCTTTTCGAATTATTGAAATTGTGTTTCTCATCAACACAATAAAGTTATTTTGGTCATTTTAACATTATCTTAGTAAAAAGAATTTTTTCACACCCAGTTGAAATCATTTCTCAAACAACCTAATTAAATAGAGAAAAATTCATTTTCACACCCATTAATTTAAAACGGCTGGTGTTATTGTCAATCTACTTTATGTTATAACTATCTCATTTAAGCAAAATAAAAATCAGTTGACTGCTTTAAATCAAATGTTGGCGATCAATTTTTGTCTCAATCTTCTACACAATAAATTTTGAGATCACGGGCCTACCATAAGACGGTCAATTATTGACTTTATGTGGCACACATCCCAAAAAGTAAACATGAACCATGCTTGATGGTGAGCCATAATCACAGTATCACACTTGCTTTTTGTAGATGTGTGTCTTGTTTAATCAGCATGTGGCCGTTTGATGGTAGGCTCACGATCTCAAGATTTATTTAATGGAAGATTGGAACGAAAAACAATTTCCATCGTTGGATTCAAATCAATTAAATATTTTTCTTTGCCTAAGTGAGGTGTATGCGGCATGAAGTGGTGTGGCAGTAATATTAGTCTCCAAATATAAACTAATAAAATCTTATATAAATAGGTGAAACTAGGGCTACGAAACTGCTTTGCAGTTTAGTCGATCAAAACCCTTCAGGCCGGCTCAACCGGCTTAGATGGTTCATTGCTTTATAAAATTATTATGATTTTAGAATATTATATTGCCAAGAGCCTTCAACAAAGGCTACTTGTTTGTTTAAGGTGAAGGATGAAACAAACAAGCTAGCAGCCACTTATTTGGTCAAATGTGAAATATTATATATATATATATATATATATATATATTATCAGTTATATTATTGTATATTTATTTAGTATATTATTATAAAATTAAAACTCATCCTACCCATGTGAAGTGAGTTTGATTGACAGTGGTAATAAATCGTAAATCAATATTTGATGGAAGGAAATCAACAAATCAGGTAACACTGGGTGAAACAGCTAAAATTAGAAGTGGACAGTTATATGACAGACAGGTTGTACAGGTAAAGTGTAGGCAACTGACATGTAATGACATAATTGGTTGCAAGTGCAGTGGGGTCCAAACAATATAGGTCGGGCAGCTAGTCGCGTTGCACCACATCAGCCACCTACACTTTGCCTACACAAAATTTGTATGCCGTTTGTGATTTTTCTTTCAGAATTGAATTGTAGAAAGTATTCACCCCCACTGAATTATTGAGTAGAAAAAATATTAACTGCTTTGATTGAAATGACAATGATCGGGTTTCATTCCAATCTTTCGTACAATTAATGGATCTTTAGACAATGAGAGCACCGTCAAATTATCATTTTTTGTTTTCATATGACACAAATCCCAAAATAAGTGAGCCAAAAGTCACATTTGAATTTGATGTGCCATGTACTTTTGAAGTCACTTTTTTGAGATTTGTGCCATGTGGAATAAAAAAAAATTGATTGTTAGGTGGTCCGCTCAAGATCCATTTGTATGAAAGATTTGGATGAAAATTGATCTACATTGTCTGATTTAAAGCAATTGATAATTTTTCAATAGTAATTCTATAAACGCAAATAGAGCTACTCTTGTGAAAATGTGGTAAAACTTTGGTAATAATGAAATAGGTTGATTTGATTTATTCACTATAATAACAATAATATTATGAGTACCTTTAAATCCAGCCACTAAATTTTTGAGTTCACCTACATTAAAACACATTGGTTGCTTGAATCAGACAATAGAGATTGTTTATTGTCCATGGATCTTGAGATTATGGCACCAATTTTTATTACATGTAACTTTAAAATTAATTTTGAGCGTACAGGTCACTTTTCTGAGACGTGTGTCATGTGAAATAAAACATTGACCGTCTAATGGTACGCCCAGGATCTCAAGATCCATCGTGTAAAAGATTGGGAGGATAAAGGATCTCCATCGTCTGATTCACTGCAGTCAATGTGTTTCAACGTAGGTGAACTCAAAGATTCGGTGGGTGAAATTAAAGGTACTCTAATCTTATTGGATGATTTTTAATTTATTTTTTTAACTTTCTTCCGAGTCAATCCAGATAAAGTGATATACACAAGGCAAGCACAGGACACACAGAACTTGGCACGACAACAATCCCTCAAAAAGATTGCAATCGGCTATGGATGTCAACAAGTCGGGCCAGGCCGGGCTCTTGTTAGGATTTTAGTACAATAAATCCTGCCCAACTTCAAACAGAGCCAGGCTTGGCCCAAGAATAATTCGGATTATGACTATTACTCAAGCCCGATCCGAAGCTGGTTTGGACTAGCAGGTTTGAGCCAGCCCGGTATTTTCTCCTTAACATAATCGGGCTTGATCTTGATAGACCCGATTATATTTTATCCTACAAATCAAGACCGACCTCGGCCTGAATAAAATTTGGGCCACGCTTAGCCTGAGTACACGAGCTCGAGTTTAAGATCTAAGCCCAAACTCACCCTAAATCGGGTCCGGCTGGGGTCATTAACAACCCTTCAATCTGCTTTTTGGGCTCAATGCCTACCATCTGCCTACCGCGTGACTTACAAGGAAGATATGGATGTCAAGCATATGTTGGCATTGTTGCTTGAGTTGTTTGGTGAAGGTATGTTTTCTTTCAAGTAGTTTGAGAGGGATTAGATCTTCAACTGATAAAAGTGTTCTTTATGTTCTCAAGGATATTACTTTGATGAGGGCCGAGATGCTACCACCGGGTAGCGTTTTGGCGCTACCCTCGAGCCAGCTGGGAGCCATGTAGCACCAAATTCGAACATCAGGTGACATGGCAACTTGAACAAGATCAATCAGGTCCCACCCAAAAAAATTGGGTGGGATCCGATGCTTATCTACTATTAAAATTGTGGTCAAAGTTGGAAAACAAATCAATGCATGTTGTAGGTGGGCGCTATCTTATGTTTGACCCATGATTTGAAGGGGAAAATAAATAAATAAAATAAAATAATTACAAATCCCATGTCCTATGGATGTAGCATCCAAACCGTTTTTTTCTTTCTTTAGCACATGCTACATGGCATGTGATCTAGCCCTCGTGTTAGCGCCTGGACTCTACCATCGTGGGTACTATCCATTTTTCCTACTTTAATTTAAATTTTATCAAATTTAGGGCTTGGGTCAACCTGATACAGACCCAACCTAAGTTTTAAACCAGTTGTATCAACCTAAGAAAAGTTTCGGGTTGAGGAGGGTTGGGTTTAGATGAATGACTCGATCAGACCCAAAACCCAACCCGTAACTCACCCCGCCTCGATCAGACACCAATAATCTCCTAATTAGTATTATTTATATAAACATGTGTAAAAAAACTTTATTTACATATAATTTGCGTTATAATCAACAATGCTAATTTTTGCATTATAATTAATTTGAAATGTTTAAATGCCCGACCTATTAATCCAAAATTTTGACCCATTTACCCGACCCACCCGACCTGAAAGACCAGATTCGAATCGTCGGGTCAGGCATCAAGTACGAAATGCTTGAACTAAAATTCAAGTCATGTCGGGGATTCGAATGGTCCGAGCAAAGAAAGTGTACACCCAAAATTCAAATAAGGGTGTACAATTTTTTTTATTTACAACACTTAAATGCATAGTGTAATGCAAAAAAAATTTAAGTAGCAAAACCAAATGAAAATGTCTTGATATGCAAATAAAGACGGACATGTCCATATTTATTTCAGGTGGACTGTCTCTCTCTTGGGATATCTTTTAACTAGATTCTCGATTATCTCTTAGGAAAATTGAATAGTGAATATGTGACAGCCCGAATTTTGACACCTCGAAACCCGTACCATCGGCACAACCCTCGTGGTCGTGCCCCATAATGTACGTGCGGAACACTTGGTACATCCCATTCATAATATGAAAGCATAAGAAATTAATGCAAAATAAATCTTTAATTCTACTATACGCTAATCCAAAACACCTATCCAAAAGATAGTTCTAATTTCATGACTTCGCATGAACAAAAGAACCAACCCGAACCATCAGTGCCGTAACTACGGTCACTCTCAATGGTTCGACAAAAGAATATTACAAGATGTATTTACTCTTACAAAAATAAGGCTGGACGTACCAAGCCGTAAATCTCTATCTCCTTATAAAACACTATCAAAGTATGCACTAAGTATTCTAAAAGAATCTCTCCGGAGGAGGCTCAGACTCCTCCCTTGGAAAGTACTCTGAATCTCCGGGATCAACCTCTCCCGTAGCAACTCCTAAATCATCAGTGGCAATTCCTAAATCATCACCTGTGACATATAGTCAAAAGGTGAGCTACATCCTAGCTCAATAGGGGCAATATCACAATAAGTATATCCTTCTTACAAACATATATTTCATGACAGGAATAAAATATGAACTCATAGATATGTTATTGCTTGAAAAGTAAATTTAAGATGCGGTAAAATAATTTGACTGCATTTATTACTCTACTCATGTATTTTAAAATGACTACTAGTTTCCCTTAGTTGCAACCAGGCTGAGACCATGACTTAAATCTTAACTTAAATAATCCCCGAGCAATATAGCATCGAGCCCCGATGGAATACCCTCAATCGTCTTCTAATCGAACTATTTTTCATGGAATCGTCTCCGTCCCTATCTCGTAGGCAACAGGCATACTACTACTATATATCCCTGGGATGTCTGCTGGTGTACGGATTAGCTGTCGTACCGGTCACGGATATCCTGCCGAGTCAGTCACGGTTATCCCGCCCCCCGTTGGTTGGGTATTCTCTGAACCTTAAATCAAATTGTGCAATACATATAGTTATTCATCATGTGATTGTACTAATATATAGTAACTCACAGCCCGTGCAATTATATTTACTGTTTACTTCTTAACGTGGATCTTTACATCCACCATACATCCCTGAGATGTTACGTCATTTGATGTATCTGTGCGATGCCGAATGTGTTCTTACATCCCTGGGATGATTTTATTCTTACCTAACAAGTTCTCTCTTGAATTTTGTGTAAACACGCACACCATTGCCATTTCTCTACTCATTGCGTTAATAATAAATGAAAATCATGTTTAAAGATTATGCAACAACATTCTATCACTACGTAAATGCTCGTAATAAAGTGTACTCGTTTAGATATTCTCCTACCTCAATGCATCTCGAATCCTCGGATTCTCTAATCCGATCAAACTATTAGCAACCCAATGGTCCGATTTAACCTAAGTATGGTCAGCACATAAAGAACATCACTATAGAATTTAAACATTGATTCATAAAGCCTATGTTCAACTATACACAATTTACAAGTCAAAACAGACCCAAAACCCAATTTCACTCAAATCGATCGAACGATTCTAAATCGTTCGAACGAATTTCTATATCATTCAAACGATTTTATTTTGTTCGAACGAATCCTTCAGAGAACATTATTTCCATCAAGCAAACCGTTCGAACGATTTTCAATCCGTTCGAACGGTTTCCAAAATCGATTGAATGAATTTACATTTCGTTCGAACGATTCACTCAGAAATCTTTTTCCTTTTTCAATTTATCTTTTTAGGCCAAATTCATTCAATCGAATTCTCATTTCGTTCGAACGAATTTGTCCATCTTCAGCTATGGATCGAGTTCATCACTTCTTAAACTCATCCACCCATCTTAGTCTTCATCAATTTCTCATATATATATATACATAGTTAATTAATCAACACTAATCTAAGGGATTACTTAAGAAAGATTCAGCTCACCTTTAACCAGTTGCTCCTTTGATCCCTAGCCTTAGTTCATTAGGGTTTCTCAAACCCCCAAACCAAAATCTCTCCTCGATCCCAAGCTCGATCCGTTAGACTTTGCGCCAAAGTCACTTGTTTGCATTTATTACACTTCTTCATTTATTTCACAACAAATCATCCTCTCATTCACTCTCTCTCTTTCTCTCTTAACTCCTCTCCACCATTTAATAAAAGAAATAACTCCTCTCTTGTTCTTTATAACCTATATCCTATTTATTTCGTGTTGAACACATACAACTACCAATTGTGTGTGTGTGTCTATCAATGGATACATAGTCAAATCAAGGTTTTATGTTATATACTTCATCTCACCTATGACAGATTAAGTCAACACAGTTAAAGTTGACCCAATCAAACATGTGACCAGTCGGTTCGCTTCCCGAGGTGCACTATTTAAGTATGAATTTTTCGGGACGTTACATAATACATTTATCGTGCAAAACAACAATTTTTTTTTATTTTTTATAAAAGAGACTTTTGGGTTTTAATTAACCACCTTCTCTCTCTCTCTCTCTCTCTACTGTAGAGCACGTGTCATCCACTAGTAACTTTAAAATCTAATCAAATGTGTTTCTATTTAGAAACTGACAAATAATGTCGCACAATCAACTTCAATTATTTGCTAATGGGCCCTTACCTTATTGAGGTTAGGCCAAGCCTTAACAAATTAGATGTTTTAGTAAGTATAAAATCAAACCCTAGCTTAATCCATTTACTATTCAAACCTTAAGCTTGATTATGAGAAACAGTTTGCAAGGGTTTAAACTGTGATAAGTTATATACGCATTTAGCACGAAATGAATGACATAGGCTTAAGCCTAAACACGAGTTCTTTTAGAACACGCACCAAAGCCCCATCTCAACTCACCTCTACATGTTATAGATTGTAACTTTATTTCATCATTCAAAAGTAAAAGATAGTGTTTGTTTGAATCCTACAACATTAATAATGAGGAGAAGAATAGTAAAAAATGTGTAAGAAATTAACAAATATTTTTAAAATACTAGAGAAAAATTCTTCTCCATATAGACTAGGGGCAATGCACGTGTGTAAAATAAAGAAAAATAAAAATTATATATTTATAAATGCGAAATAAATGAATATCTACTCCTTTTATATTTAGAGCTTCATAGAATTGGATAAGATACCAATAAAAGAGAGATAGTAAGACACTATCATTGAAGATATACTATGATAAAGGGAACAATCTTTGCTCGTATAACATTCTCAAGCATTTGCGACATGAAAAACTATCATTCCTTCTCATATGCTTCCTCCAATTATACAGAATTATTCAACAATCTCAACTATTAAACTCCATCTATCACCCAATATGAACAAATAAGTAATCCATGCCTATTATCCAAATTAATTTAAAAAAATTCTACTAAAATTACACAATTTTAAAGCCTATTATTAATCTATATAGAAAAAGTAGAGAAAAAATTAAAATTTATGATTGAAAAGCCAAATAGATAGCTAAATTATTTTTTTTTAACAAAAATTGCATTAAAGGAAATGCAACTATCAGCTCCAATCATGTCCATAAAAGTCAATTACACTCAAGAAACTAATCTTCATGATTGATTACCCGAAAAAAATTTGTAGTAGAAAAATCATAAACTTCATCAAACATAGTCATCCAAATTTCATTTTTAATAAAATTTCATATATCCAAATACCAACACCCTTGAAACAAAAGATGAAAAATATAATCTTAAAATATAAAGATTAAAAAGAGAGAAGAAAGTATTTTCTAAAATATACTAACAACAAGTAATTAGCACCTCCAAACACAATCACTAACAAGAGGCAATCAACAACTCCAAATATGAAAAAACCTTAAAAATCTCAAATTGCAGCTCTAAAATATCAAATTTTCCAAAACGAAATCATGTAATCAATACCGATTACTCACTTCTAAGAAAAAAATTAAACTCAAATTCAATACAAATAATATTTAAACATCATTATCAAATTCAAACAATTAATATTCTTGAAAAAATTGTGACAAGCACAACTGACTCGAGAAAAATGAATTTAAAAGTTATATTTTTATTTTTAATATAAGAGTAATAATAGGTGACATTTCTTGAGAGGAAGATAAAGTCATATTTCCATAAATAAATTAAAAAATGATTTACAATCTTTGCTTTACCATGTTAGGGACTGATATTCAGTCATAGACAGCCTTCATGCCCATTCAATAGAACATCATATGTGACTCGACCAAGAACCTCAATATTCCATATGTCAGATGTACACACCTACATTCTCCAAGAACCGAAAGGAGAATCAAACAATTATAGAAGAGACTGCTATTGACTTGATTTAAATACTGCTCATTGAGAATTGGGCACATAGATCTCTGCGATCTCTAAATGCCCATTGAGAAGTAGAATCACTATTTTTTCTCCCCAATTCCAATCCCATACTCATATCCATTTTCTCTAAAAACAAAAAACCCTTGAATTTTTACAATTACTACTTAAAGAAACATGTTAAATTTGGTTAGACAGTCAAATTACAAATATCAAACTGCAAGAAAATTAACAACCTCATTTATATACAACAAACAAATGAAATATCTTAAAAGAGTAGCAAATGATGAATAATTCACATACCTGTTATGAACAAAGCGACAATTTTTTTCAATCAATACCTTATGTCTTCAATCTTCCCTTCCCCATCTAACTATTCTAGCAGAAATAGAAGACAAAAGGAATAAATATGAAAAAAATTGAATCTACGAAGAAAAAAAAATCATAACTTATAATGAAATGGAAATACAAACAACTCAATAACAACTCAAGGAGATGAAAATTAAACTTTTAAAAGAATTAGTTTCCAGAAGGCTAGGCATAAGCTCTATAATAAGAAAATACTTTATATTAATCCATTTGTAAAATAAAAAGTATTCTTTCCTATTTATAAGAACTGTATGCAAGAAAAAAATAAAATAGTTATAACAAGTTGATTTAGCAGTTCTTTGGTATTTTGCATTTGATTAAAGTAGGTGAATATGGATGTAGAAGATAAAGGTATTTGACCACTTTTCCAAAAAAATGGCTCTTCTAAGTTATTGTTGGTTGCCAAATGGATATTTATAGATTTAAGTTAAGAATTCATATCAAACAGTTCCATAAATAAAATTAAGTACTTTGCCCACACCAACTCAAGAACATTATGCAAAGTGATAACTATATATGTTGCTTAAACTTCGTCTCGTCCCACTCAATACCCCTTTAATCAAAATTGGTTTGTTCCTCCCGAGACAACATTTGGAGAAGCTAATTGTCTCTCTTGGCACCTATCATCCGTAAGAAATCAAACAGTGTCATCTTACCAAAATTTGAACCCAATAACAGGATCATCAATGTGTGTCATAGGAAATAAATGATTAAATAAAGATTTAATGCATATGCAAAATATAGGATACAATATATGCTTTCATCATTATCAAGAACATTCAACATGAATGTATTAATAGGTTAATACATATAAGAGATTGACTCTCCTTAGCAACATCTTAAGGTTATCAAGTTTATCAAGAGCCTTTTACCCTAACAAACAAGATTCACTGATTTAATGACTAAAATGTTTTTCATAAGCATTGTAACTATTCCATAAAATATCTAAGCAAACAAAGTATAAACTAACATATGAGACATATAAAAAGGGAAGTTGAAATATGAGGATGATAAGTTAACTGAAAGGTATTCGTTAAACAACAACAACCAATTAATAGCAAAAGGAAAGTAACAATTAATAAGCATGATCAGTTAACTGTAAAAATTAGCTGCAAAATTAAAAGAAGCTATAAAAATAATAAGAAAAAATGAAAAAACTAAAAAGGAAAGTGATTAATAGAAAAATAAGAAATAATAATAATCATCTAACATTATTAGGAGTTAGAAAATAATAAATAGATTAATAAAGAGTAAAAATATTTAAAAAAAGGGAGCCAGTAATTGCACTCAGAAAGTTGCCCTTGCACCGAATTTAAAGAAAGACTTGGTATTTTAGGGACATGTGACATGTGAAAATGCAATATGGGCCGTCTGAGTTTGTAATATCCCCAAATTTGGGAAACCGTGTAAGTCATATAGGTGTATGTACAAGTGCAGTGTATTGTGCCATCTTGGGTTTGGTAAGGTCCATGCGTGCGTGTGGTGATAGGTGAGTATGTGAGATTTAGTAGGTGCAAGGTGTGGTGTGTGTGGTTCACAAGGGAACCGAGGAACTTAACACACACTTAGGTGTGTGCGTACACATTAGGTGGATAGGAACAAACATTGTGCGTGAGTATGTGTGCTTCACAAGGAAGCAACCCACTTTAAGATAAGTGAGGGGTGACCTCACGTGCACAAACCCTTTACTTTTATTCCCTTGCTTTGTTTCTTTAGAGAAAGAAAGAGCGAGAAAAGGGTTGCGAATGTGAAGAAGAGATCCGCCGAATTCGCGCACTTCGACTGTAACATCCCTAAAATTTTCCAAACTATAGGTCCTGATTAGGTGCATGTCTATTAAGAAATATATCACCATTCAAAATTTTCAAATGGGATCGTTTTGGGTCCGTTTAAGCTCGTGTGAGATTTTTAGAACCAAGTTTATACACCGTGGTGGTGCGTATTGGCTCAACACCGAATTCGATTGATGAGCAGTTTGGGTGTGTAGGCCCCACACTGAACCAAAATATTATTATATAATAGATAATACCTTAATTAGGAATGTCCATTTCACGCGGAATCTAGTTGTTTGGATAAGAACTAATACACAAAAGGGTGTATGTGCTTCATAAAGAAAAATTCCTTTTTTTTTCTATAAGAAAGCAAAGCTTCCTTTGAAAGCTCACCTGTTTGCAAAATTTGGAAGTTTTTGGTTCTAAAGAGAGAAAGAGAGAGAAACTGGAGGAGATCGCTCACGTGGATGTCCGAAACTTGGGTCAGTTCCGTTGAATTCGAGGTATTAGCCTTGTGTCAGTTTTGTGCGCTGTGAGAAGTAGCTAGATATCGACACAAAATCCGTGAAGAAATGAAGGTTTTATCCCTTCAAACCCTCTTTTGATTTGGGTTTCAAAGTTCCGAAGTCCATGGGTCGCGCAAGAGTTTTGTCACGCATTAAGAAAGGATTTTACGCTTTGATCATGTTGAAACGATCGCGAGAAGTGGGTTTCAAACCATTACACGTGCAATAGGCGAAAGCGTCGATAATTCTGATCTCCGCTCATTTTACGTGTTGATCTTGCGAGATTAAAGGGTAAGATTTGATTTAAATTGGCTAGAATTAGTTTGGTTATGATTTATGGGCGATTAGGATGCTTGAAAATAAGTTTTTGGGTGTTTTGGATTGAAAAAGGAGAAGCCCGACGAGTTTCTGAGACTGTCAAAATCGATCGATTGAAATTTATAGAACAGAAAAGTGAAATTTTTTTGGAAAAATCAATCGGTTGATTTTGAAAATTGACCGATCGAATTTGGAAATCGATCGATCAGATACTTATTTCGATCGGTTGATTTTGTCTGAGCTTGCCGATACTGGTTCGGTATTTTGGCCTTAAATTTCTGATCCGAACTCCGATTGATGAGATTTTTATAGAGGCCGAAAGAAGAAGAAAATATATACAACTTTTATGAATTGACAAACTCATGAATCAAATGTTTTGGGGGTCAAAAGTGATCTGGAAATTAGGTAAAGTTCTAAGCTAGCACGTTTTGACTGAAGTGCCGACATAGCTTCAGTATTTTGACCATAACTTTTTAATCCGAACTCCGATTGACGCGATTCATGCAGTGTTGGAAAGAGGATAACAAGATCGACAACTTTTTTAAATTAATAAATTCATAAATCAAATATTTGAAGGTTAAAATTGAGAGGGAAGTTATGTCAAATTTTGAGTTAGCACGAACTTGCCCATTTTCGACTCGATTTTGAGGAAACACTTAAATATGTCTATATTATTAGTAATTAAGTTCAATCCTTAATACATCATATATTTGTGATGTAGATTAAAGGCGAGAAGCTACCGATAGGACTTTGCTTGGCTTCATGCAACTTCGAGGTTAAGGTAGGGAAAATTTACCATCTAATTGTAATTTTGATTTTATTTATAGATACTGTGATATAAACTAATGATTTGTAACTGTTTTTGAAAATATAAAAGCTTTGAAATATGAAATCGTAATTGAACGCATGTATGCGTCCGTTCCATTTATGTATCGATTTTTGTTTTGAATTCGTTTGTGTTTCGTTCCGTTTCCAAATCCGTTTATGTTTTCCGTTAAGGAAGTTGAATTGAGAATTGTTTGAATTTGAAAAATGAGTGGCGGAGAGGAGTTGAGTTTCCGAAGAGGAGCTGAGTCTCCGAAGAGGTTGAGTCCCTGGAGTTTTTACTCTATTCCCGCTTATGGGATGCTTTGTTCCCGCTTATGGGATGCTTTGGCCCCTTGTTGATTGTGTGACCCGATATGTTTTATTCCCCTCATACGGGATGCCTACGTGATTGTGCCTTGATTATACTTTATGTGCAAAGAGGGGTCGAGTCCCCGATACCTTATTATCGCTTATGAGATACTTTGGCCCCTCGTTGATTGTGTAACCTGATATTGTTGTTCCCCGCATATGCGATGCCTATGTGATTGTGCCTTAATTATACTTTATGTGTAAAGAGGGGTTGAGTCTCTGAGGTTACGACCTTGTTCCCGCTATGGGAGGCTTTTGCATTCTGATATATATATGTGCTTCTGTTCCCCACATACGGGATGATTTGGTTATACTTTGTATGCAAAGAGGGGTTGCGTCCCTGAGGTTTCTACCTTGTTCCCGCTATGGGATGCTTTAGCTTTTAGATATATATGTTTTGTTCCTTGAAACATTTCGTTCCTTGTATGCTTCGATTTGATGATATGTTTGCTCCACTCTGTTATGTTCTTATCAGAATACGTCTCCATTTCTAACATGTTTTGTTTTGATATATTCTGCTTCTATTTGCTTCTGTTTTCAGCTATGTTTTGATAAGTATCTTTATTTTTCAGATGTATTTGTTCTCGATATGTATCTGTTTTTCGACATGTGCTATTTCTGATCTATATTCGTCTCCGATATGCTTTATTTCCGCTTCACCATATTTTGAAAATAAAAATGTAATATTTGCAACTCTATTTGATATGAAATGATTTTAAAATTTTATCACTGAATCTATGCATTTCAATGATAAGATGTGAATTGTGTTTGAATTTTGTCTACTGAGCTTAGTTGTTTGCTCACCCCGACTATACGTCACAGGTAAAATACCTATCAGGACACCGGACTTGAGGACTCGAGGATTTATAAGATTTCTGAGATCGTAAATTGGGTACATTATATATTTTGGTAAGTTGGGCTTGGTATATTGTGCTATTATATACCTATTGTACACCACTATTTGGTGATGGTTGGTCATCACCGGTGGGTTGTTTTAGTTTACTATTCATGTTTGATATTAGAACTAGAGATTTAAATTATGTCATATGTATTGTCTGTTTTGATTTTCGCATGTGTGTAGATGTACCAAGTAAATCCTGTGTTCAGATTGTGATATACGATCTGGTAGTCCGGATTTTCCCAGTTGGATTTGTTTTAAAGTTAAAGAAAAAAAAAACTTTAGCTCAGAAAAATTGTGTTGGAAAAATCCGGGCTGTCACACCGACGCTTCTAACCTTGTTTTTCTTCCGCAATCTGGTCAAAGGAGTGGTTACCATCGATTGCGATGATTGAGGAGGTTGGGGCGTGAAGCATGACCGAATGGGTTTAGAAGCTATTGTTTAACTCTGATTCGTGCTTACGTATCATGGATCTCGCTAGATTAGAAGGTAAGAAATAAAAAACAAAAGGTATTTAGATTATAGATTTAAATGTGTGTGGATTTGTGTGAAAGATGTGGGTGAAAGTGTCAAAGAATCGCGAGAGAAATGGGTTCTGAAAACTCAAAACCCAAAGAAATTCTGAAACACGCACGCTCGAGACCCAACTCTCGCACGCGTGAGCAACCTTCAGAAGGGCTTCTGAGTGCCTCGCGCAACCGAGAAATGAAGCTCCAGTGAGCTTCTAGTTCTCGCGCGCCCGAGCTTCAATGCTCGCTCGTGCGAGCAGCCTTCAGAAAGGCTGGATTGAGTCTCGCATACATGAGGAATGAGGCACCAGTGAGCCTCTGTGCCTCACGCGCTCGAGGAGGATGAGTTCCATATGACTTGCGCGTCCGACCCTGTATCTCGCGCGTGCGAGATATAGAGTTAGGCATTTTTGGCTTGTTTTCTTGTGAGCCCTTAAGAGACTTTGTTCATTAGGCATTTTTAGATACTTCTAAAGGTTCTTTGGATGATTTGGGATGTAGGTTAAGGTTGTGATTATACACGTGGAGCCTAAGACCGCTTCGCGTTGGATTTGCATGTGAATCATGTTTAAGGTAGGAAAAATCCCATAATATGTGCCTTTGATACAACTAGCATGGATATTGTGATATGATGAATAAAAGTGTGTAAACTATGAAATTTTGTCATCTAATACGCATGAGCTTTGTATATGGATTCAAACATAAGAATGTATGTGTGTGAAACTACGTAAGATGTTTACATGTGTGTGTGTGAACTTCCAGATTTTCAAACCCCAAATCTAGTTATAAAATACCATATTTCACGGTGATAAATTATGATTTAGACTTTGCACTTTAATTTAAGGTTCACGTGAAACAAATCCCTTGTGCTCCGAAACGACAGGATATCCGTTCATTTTCTTACCGATCTATGGTAAACTTTGTTCGGCACAAGCATCCCTCATACGAAGGGGCTTGGGCATCATGAAAATGATTCATTGAATGATGATGGTTGGGATTTCCATCGGTATATATGTGGCTCTCGATGCTATATATGCTTGAGATTGGATTTAAGTGATCAATTTAAGTTTTCTTTTGTTATGAGAGTTAGTTTTGGAAATCATGTGAATGAGCTTTGAAATATACATTTAATATAAGTTTTTCTTCAATTCAAATACCTTCAACTTGATATCTTGAAAAGCATACCAATTTATGTCGTGAGATATGTGTGATGTGATAATCTGCATGTTATTGATGATTCCCTTTTGATCTTAAGACGTAGCTCATCCCTCGACTATACGTCACAGGTACAAGTGTAGACGCGAGTATTGAGGACTTTTATCTTGAGGGCTCAAAGTACATTCCGAAGGAGGAGACTGAGCCCCCTCAAGAGGAGTTCTTCTAGTGTGGACTGGGTTTGAGAGGGATATAATTTTTATTATTTTGTGTAGGGCTTGGTATGTCCAGCCACTTTTGTATTATATATTGGATTCAGTACATAGTTTTTGTATTGTGTTGTGAACCATTATTTAGGTGATGGTTGGCCGTCACCGGTGGTTCAGTTCGGTTCTTTTGTCCATGTGTTTTTGGCATGGAATTAGAACCGTCTTTTGTCATGGTGATCGATATAGTCATATATAGAAATGGAGATTTCTTTATGTATCTATGATTAGTCTATCTGCTTAGTTAGAAATATCTGCTTTAATTTCTGCTTTGTGTGGATGTACCAAGTGTTCCGAAATTCAGGGATCGCCTTTAACGATGGTTCGATGGCACGGGTTCCCGAGTTTACAAATACGAGTTGTCACAGTTGGTATTAGAGCCCTAGCTTTAGAGATTTCTGGTAGATCTTAGGCTTAGACCATGTGTTTAAGATTTTTTCGAATATAGGGACCGTTTGCTACTGAAGCTTTTGTTTCATGTTTACAGAACGTTATGTCCACTAGAGGTAGAGGTAGACCGAGGGGAGGTCGTAGAAGGAACTGGAGAAGTGGTGAAAGACAAAGAATGGCTCAGGCTATGGAGGCTGTGGCCAATGCAATGGCACAATAGACGGCATTGATAGCTGCTCAGAATACCAATAACCATCAACAACCACCTCCACCTTAGATTCCATCTACACCATTGACATTTGTTGAGTTTAGGAGATTGAGACCTTCTAGTTTCTACTGTTAGACTGATCCACTTGAAGTGGAGAAATGGCTGAACCAAATTGAGAAACTTCTTCAAAGGTTGTCGTGTACTGAAGAGGAGAAAATGAGTTGGGCTTCTTTTCAGTTGGAAGGAGAAGCCGGTCCTTGGTGGGAGTCAGTGTTGAGATCGAGAGAGCAGGAGAATCCAGATGGGTTATGGATTTGGGAAGAATTTATAGAAGTGTTCAACAAAGAATATTTTCCCAGGCAGGTGAGAAATTAAATGGTTGCAAAGTTTATGAGATTAGAGCAAGAGGGGATGTTCGTACGCAAGTATGAGACAGAATTCACAAGGTTGTCAAGGTTTGCTCAGAAGTATGTGGCTACAGAATTAATGAAGGCCAATAAATTTGAAAGCGACTTAAGGTCGATTATACGTGATATATTTTCCGTGCTAGAATTGGAGACTTATGAAGCAGTGATGGGTAAAACACTGGTTGCCAAAAAAGATATAAAGGATATGTATAAAAGAAGGGACCAGCAGAATAGGAGCAAGGCAGGTTAAGGAAGACTGGATAATTATGAATCGATGAATAAAAAGCCGAAATTTGCAGCACCAGTCTCAAGACAACCTACCCAAACCACTTATTCTAGGCCACCTATGCCTAATATAGTTAGACCCTTCCGTTCGAATGACCCTGCTACTACTATAGGAGTAGGACAATGGAAAGACAAGGTCTCACACGTAATTTATTATGCGAGCCGCACCTTGATAGAAGCTCAAGTAAACTGCACCACCACTGAGAAGGAGCTTCTAGCTGTCGTATTTGTATTAGACAATTTTGGTAGTACCTATTGGGATCAAAGATCATCATCTTCTCTGATCACTCTGCACTAAAATACTTACTGTCTAAAAAGGATGCCAAGCCGAGACTAATTAGGTGGATCCTACTTTTGCACTAAAATACTTACTGTCAAGAATAGAAATGCCTAAAACTATCAATAAAGAATCTCTGTATGATACTTTTCTAGAGGAGCAACTTTTTTCCATTCAGGCAATAACACCATAGTATGCCAACATCGTGAACTATCTGGCAACAGGTAAGATTCCTCTTACCTGGCTCAAGTAGGACAAGTATATTTTATTTTCTAATGTCAAATACTACATTTGGGAGGATCATGACCTATTCAAAATATGCCCAGGCCAGATAATTAGGAAATGTGTGCCCAATAGTGACACCCATAATATTTTGTGATTCTGTCACAACTATGCTTGTGGGGGCCACTTCAGTGGAAGAAAAATGGCTGCCAAAGTGCTACAATCAGGGTTTTATTGGCCATCACTATTTAAGGATGCCCATAATTTTTGTTAGGCTTGCGATCGGTGTCAGAAGTCAAGAGCCATGTCTCAGAGGAACATGATGCCCCTCAAACCAATCTTGGTCGCAGAACCTTTTGATGTATGGGGCATAGATTTCATTGGATCTTTTTCACCGTCATTTGGATTCACATATATACTTGTAGCATTGACTATGTATCAAAATGAGTGGAAGTGACGACCGAAAAAATAAATGATCATAAGGTGATAGTCTCTTTCATCGGGGAAAATATATTTGCACGATTTGGAACCCCACGAGCTATCATAAATGATGGAGGAAGCCATTTTTGCAATAGGTATTTTGAAAGCTTGCTCAAGAAATACGGTGTTACTTATAAAATCGCAACCTCCTATCACCCGCAAACAAGTGGGCAAGTTGAGGTTTCTAATCGAGAAATAAATAAGATTCTGGAAAGAACTGTACGACCCAATAGGAAAGACTGCTCCCTAAGATTACATGATGCCCTGTGGGCATACAGAATGGCCTACAAAACACCTATTAGCATCTCTCCTTTTCGACTAGTGTATGGGAGAGCTTGCCATTTATCTGTGGAACTAGAACATAGAGCTCTATGGGCCATCAGAGCATTGAACTTCGAGTTGGAGTGTAACGGCCCAAAATTTTTACCTCGAACACGTGGAAATTCCCGGATCGCTAGATCATAATTCATAATCTAATTACAGAAATTCTTTAGTATCGATTAGTGTGTAAGCTATCATAAATAAATTGAATGCAGAAATATCCCTAACTAAATCAATTTGCATTAATGTCAAGAACGAAAGTGTAAAAATTAAAAGTAAAACCACCGGTGACAGCCATTCGTCACACAAATAGTGGCATACAACATCCAAAATAATCTTAGTTATCTTAAAAAGTTCATCTAATCTATACCAAGTTTAAGTCTCCAAAAGAATCTAAGGATAAAACTCCTCAGGCGGAAGATCTGCTCCATCTTCCGATACAAAGTTGAGATATTCTTCTAATTTGAGATCTGAAACTACTTCTGTACCTGTGACACATAGTGTCGGGGTGAGCTAACCATCTAAGCTCAGTAGAAAAAGTTTAAGGCTAAATTACATCTTATCTGATCAATGCATAGTTCGATAACAAATTTAAACGCAATTAAATGATAAAAATAGAATTCAGAAAATATCATGGGTTCAAAAGAACATATTCTGAGTTCTCGTTCCATATGAGATTCGATAGCATCGTTTCGTAGGTTTCATGTGAGTATTCATTAAATCATTTCATTTTCAAATTTCAGATGCAATTTTCTTAATTTATGATGACTTAAAAATGTAACTTAAATATCACTAGCGCAAATATAGCACTAGAGTCTCCAATAACCGATGAAAATTCCCTCCTAACCATCGTCGTTCAATAAATAATTTTCTAAGTACTCAAGCCCCTGCATTGTGAGGGATACTTGTATGGTTCAATGGGCTATTGAAACGGTTCAAAAGTGTCGAAGCACAGGATTTAATTCAAATGAATCTCTTTAAATCACATGCAAAGTTCTAATATATAGGTACAATGGTTCATAAAATAATTCTCACTCTAATCCATCTTCAAATTAAAGGGTTCGATGTTCAGAGGTTCAATAATTCAAAGTTCAATAATTCAATGCAAATTATCATTCAAAAGGGATTCCAAAATATTTAGTTGCAATTCAAAGGGTTTAATGTTTAAAAATTCAATAATTCAATGCAAGTTGATATTTAATAATTCTAATGTTAGATACAATAAGATTCAAACAGTTCAAATTCAATTATGATGATCATAGATCTGGTTTGAATACATCATTAAAGCTTATGATTCAAAGTTTAAAACGTAATTGCGTATTGAAATTCTCCTACCTCAAATCCAAACGCCGCAAGAGAAATTATTGGTGATGGTGTCTAGTGATGCGGCTTCGATGGTGGATTGATGTGGTGCTTGGTTGCACACAAGAAGAAGAGATGGCTACTTGGGCTACCCAAGCCGTAAAAAGAAAATGAGAGAGAGGAGATAGAGAATGGGAAGAGAGAGATGATAGAGAGACTTCTGGTGAAAGAGAGACGGTTGTTGTGAGAATTTGTATAAAGAAGGAGCTGCTAGGTTATTAGAGAGACGACTGTTGTAGGAGTCTATATAAAGGGGATACTAGGTTATTAAAGAGACGACTGTTAAGGTTTCTTAGTCGGATCCTAACAATTTGGGGCGAAGTGGACTTATTTAGCAAGAAATGAGTGTATTAGAAGTAGTTTCCAATTATCAAAACTTCTAATTAGATGTGTGATGCGTGCAGGCTTGGGCAGTCAACCAAGTTATATAATGGGACATGGTGGCTGGGAAATGTTTGGGTGTTAAGCACATATAAAAAGGGTAGCTTATTGGGGAAGGTACCTTTTGTCAGTTTGGAGAGCGCTATGTAGGGAGGGAGTTAGAGTGGGCGTGGGTCTTTTAATTGTATTCTAGAGAGAGAGAGAGAGAGAGAGAAAGAGAGAGAGAGGGTTAGAGTTAGAGTGGGTCTTTTAAATTTGGGGGAGTCAACATTAATAAAGTAAACTAAAAAGTAACATTATAATAATAATATAAAGGCAACACTAATAACCAAAAAGGCAATACACTAATAAAAAAGTAGGCAACCTAAACTTGGGATTTGGGTGTCATCTTTGGTACCCAAATCCAATTCAAATTTTTTTTTCTTTCTTTCTTGTTTGGTGTGGTGTAATAAGGCACTCTCATATTGAGCCAATGAGTTTCCATAGATGGGCCCAAATTTTGAACTCAGAGTTTGTCTTTGAAGCAATTCCTTACATTCAATTGATTGGCACCCTAAATTTCTTAAATTATAATTTATTATTTTATTAGACATCAAATGGTCTAGGGAAGGTCTTGGTTTCGGGTTTTGTTATTGGGCTCGGGTTATGTAAAGGCTCGAACTAAATTTTGAGTATAGGGTTGGGGTCGTGTGCAACATGTTGGCCTATGACTCTAAATGAAAAAGGTTGAATGTGAGCACATATTTTTGTACAGACTCGACTTCCGTTTTGTGTTTAGGTGTACCGACCCACTTGATCAATAATGTAATATTTATCATTTATTTGTTATAGATATACACGCAAAGATATATATGTCAAATGGGAAGTTGAATCTTAGGCCATAATATTGATCAAAGGTCTGACCCGGGTCAAGTTAATTGCTTTATCATCAAAGGTTAATGATTCAACGTTAGCAAAATCAGGATCGTTACATTCTCCCCTCCTAAAAATAATTTTCGTCCAAAAAAATTTACATACCTTATCCGAAGAGATGTGAGTATTGGCCGTGAATTTCTACTTCCCGTTCCCAAGTAGCTTCAGCAGTTGAGTGATTTCTCCACCTGACCAGTACGAGCGGGATCCGCTTGGTATGTAAGATTTGCTCCTTATGGTCGAGGATCTGAACTGGTTCTTCGACTACCGTCATATCTTCTTTGAGCTCAATGGGCTAATAGTCCAAGATGTGAGTCCCATCCTTAATCTATTTCCTCAGCATGGATACGTGGAATACATTGTGCATACTCGATAGCCGAGGTGGTAAGGCAATCTTATATGTAACTTCACCGACTCGACCCAATATCTCAAAGGGTCCGACATAGTGTAGGCTCAGTTTGCCATGTCTTCCGAATCGCATCACTCCCTTGGTGGGGGAGATTTTTACGAAGACGTTGTCCCCCACCTGTAAGGAAAAGCGTTGTCTCAGTGATGCATATGATTTACAGAGGAAAAAGGTAATAACTTTACTAAGTATACTTGAAATTCGGTACTCGTTCGCTGGAGGTCAGCATAGCTCTTCTGTTGACTTTGAGCGACTCTTAATCTTTCCTGAATCAACCGAATCGCTTTGGTTGTGCTCTTAATAATCTCTGGGCTTAATATGAATTTCTCCCCAGTCTCTTCCCAATTGAGCGGAGACTTACATCTCCGACCATAGAGTGCTTCAAACGGAGCCATTCCAATGTTAGCCTGATAACTATTTTTGTAGGCAAACTCTATCACAGGCAAGTGCTTGTCCCATGACCCTTAAAAATCCAGCATAAAAGCTCGAAGCATGTCATCGATAATCTGATTCACCCTTTTGGTCTGACCATCTGTTTGGGGATGAAATGCGAAACTAAAGTCCAGTCTTATGCCCATTCCTTCTTAGAATCGTTGCCAAAATTTTGATGTGTACATCGGATCTCTATCTGAGACGATGTTGGCTAGGATACCATGTAGTCTGACAATTTCCTTGAGATACAACTATGCTAGCTGACTGGTTGTATACCTCGTGCTTTATGGTAAAAAGTGGGCAGATTTGGTCAAGCGATCACCTATCACCCAAATCGCATTGTGTCTAGGTAATTCAAGTATAAAATCCATGGATATAGCCTCCCATTTCCATTCTGGTATCAGTAAGGGCTGTAGAAAACCCGAGGGGTTCCGATGGTCAACCTTGACCTGCTAGCACACCAGACATGTCGATACGTATTCTGTTATATTTTCCTTCAAGCCTCTCCACCAGAAGCTCTTCTTCAGATCCTGATACATCTTTATACAATCAGGATGAATGACGTACATTGACTTGTGTGCTTCTTCGAGAATAAGGCGTCGAAGGTCGGTATCTGCTGGCAGACATAGTCGATCTCTGAATAGTAAGGAATCATCTTCCCTGATGGAGAAATCCAATTTCTTCCCTCTGATCACACCCTGTCTAATTCCCATAAGCTCTTCATCAGTCTTTTGGAGTTCTCGGATGTTATCGAATAGTGTTGGTCAGATGGTGATGTTAGCCAACAATGCTCCAAATTTCTTAATCTCAAATTTCTTGTCATATAATGATATGTCCTCAAATAATTGCCATCTATGGATCCTCGTGATGAGGTTAGACAATTGAGCCGATGATTTCTAACTCAATGCATCTGTCACCACATTTGCTTTCCCCGAGTGGTACTGAATGCTACAATCATAATCCTTAAAAAATTCTATCCACCTTCTTTGTTTCATATTCAAATCCTTCTGAGTGGAGATATTTCAGGCTTTTGTGGTTAGTAAGGATTTCGATCGTCTCTCCATAGAGATAGTGCCTCCAAATCTTTAAGGCGAAAATAATTGTTGCCAATTCTAGGTCATGCGTTGGATAGTTATTTTCATGGTCTTTGAGTTGTCAAGAACCGTAAGCGATGACCTTATCGTGCTGATTCAGTACACAACCCAAACCATTGTGTGAATCATCACTGAATACTACAAACCCTCCACTGCCTGACGGTATGGTGAGAACTGGTGCGAAGGTCAACTTGTTCTGAAGTTCTTGGAAACTCTTTTTGCACGCATCGTTACATTGAAACTTTGTGGTCTTTCTTGTTAGCTGAGTTAGCAATCCTGTAATTTTGGAAAAACCTTCAACAAATCTTCTGTAATATCTGGCTAGACCCAAAAAGCTTTAGACTTTGGTTACCATCTTTAGCTGTTCCCATTTTATAATGGCTTTAATTTTATTTGGGTCGACTTTTATGCCTTTTTTCAGTGTAGACACCCAAATTTGGCCCAAGGCCCGATCAAGACATATTTCGAGAGAGGCGCATCTTCAAACTTTTGATGGCATATATGAAACCCTTAAGAACCTTTTTGAAACCTTAAGAGCCATTTCAAACCCTTAGGAATCACCTTAGATCCCTTAGGAACCTTCCCGAACCCTTAGAAACCCATCCCGACCCTTAGGAACCATTCCGGACCTAAACTTAGCTTTCCTGAGCAATGGATGAAGAGTGGTGTACCAAAACTAGCAGTGACCTACTATAATCTAATCATATACCATTGAAAAGTAGAAGTCCTCAGCTTTCCAACAAGTCAAAGATCACCCCAATCGAAGCTATATGTGAGGAGATATCGCGTTCCGAAGTGTAGGGGCAAAATGGTAAATTGGCTGAGTTCCCCTTAGGGATTTGGCGCAAGTATTACTTGCGCCAATTATAAGGTGGGCCCCACCACAGGCAGTCAACTTTTCAGGCCACTGTGTGGCATTGCTTTACTGTACATATGCCTGGCGCACCTATTAGTTGCGCCAGGCTTATGAATAGTAACCCTATATTTTTGCATCAAAAATCAAGATTGAGGTTTGACTTGTTGACCATCTTGACCTTTGGGATATGTTTTGCTAGCTCTATTACACCCATTCACTATCTATTTGCAACCCCTTAAGTGGTTAAAGCCTCACCCTATAATCCATCATTGGAGCTAACCTTCACACTTTTTAAGGCTCCAAAAACCCTAGGAAACCTTAGATAGCTAGATTATCTAATTGCTAATCCAAATTACCCTCTAAACACTCTCCTAAATTCTCTTTTTCCTATAAATAGAGAGGCACCCCTCCCTTTACAAGGGCTTGAAAAAATTTGCAAAGTAAGAGATTAAGGAATCCCTTCTCTCTCTCCTCTAGTGCACTCTTTACGCACAAATTTCAGGACCTTTAAACCTTCTAAAAACCTTAGCCTTTCACCTAAAAACTTTAGTTTAGGTGTGTGCTGTCCCCTAGCCTCCCCTCTCTACCCCTTAGCTATCCATCCTAGGAGTTAGAATCCATCATCAAGCTATACAAGCCATCAAAAGCTCACCGAAGCAAGCCAACGCAAGGCTCCACAGCGGTGCAACAAGGGCCCGAGAGCTCCAGATCTCCCTAATATTTCTCTACCTTCTCGGTTCTTCCTCCATCCTCTCATTTGTGTCGTTATGCCGCCGAATTTTTGGTAGGAACGGAGGGGCATAAATAGGATTTTAAGGTCCTTTGGGTAAGAGAGGCTTATTTTATTTTATTTTTTATTATTTTTTTTTGGCCATAAGTAGAGACCGCATTGAGTGGGTTGATTGGGTACCTAACACCTTCTTGATCGATAACCGAAGCCCCTACCCAAGAGCCTTTGGCGTAGTTCGGATTTAGAGTCAATTTTTGACACTTTGGTACTCATTAAATTTGATTTAGGTTTCCCTGGACACCAAAATATCCGGGTGGTGACTCTAAAATTTTATCACGAGTGCGCGTCGTGCGGCGGATCGTTAAAAATCCACGGTTGCACAGATGGCGACTATGTTGGGGAGTAGCTAGTAGAGCTTCTCCTTAAATTTGGCCTCTTTATTTTTGATTTACTAATCATTATTACTGTTTTATTATTATTTTTTTACTCACCCCTCTGATTATATCATTTTTCTTACCCCTACTTTTATGACCTTTACGAGCCTTAGCCGATTGGCGGGCCTACTTGCGCACCGCATTTAATTTCTTTATGTTTTCATCATTTTAAGTATCTTAGCCGATCGGCGGGTCTACTTGTGCATTGCCATTTAATTTTCTTTACTTTCAAGTTATTTTAAGTGCTTTAGCCGTTTGGGGCCTACTTGCGCCTTTAATTCCGTAATCATATTACAAACAGTGGACGCCTGCTCGTAGAGGCGACACGGGGTCCTTACCCTCGGTCTTTGAACTTAAGAAAACTTCCTTAAAAGTGAAAAGTAAAATAGAACCAATAAAGGGAATTTAAATTGATTTTTACGAGATAGATTTTTACGGGTTGGGGTATTTAGGCACACATACAAACTCTCGGATGGCGGCAACCCCCTAGTGGTGATGATCCGAAAAAGTCCCAGCCCACCTAGTACCTGAGAAAGTGCTTGCACTTGAGGTATATAGCCTTCTCGTTACCAAACTTAAAACTCAGGGAAAAAGTGAGCGTTAACGGATTTGGATCGACATTGTATCCCTAGGTTCGGTGAGGAAGAGAGCCGATTCATTTAGACAATCAGTCCCTGGAAGTCTAGCTTCCACAAAAAATCAGTTAGAAGACCCATTTCGGGCTGAAAGTGCTGCTATCATCTGGAGCCTCATCTTTGTCTAGCGCAACTATTACATGTGCCAATGCAAAATTCCCCAGAAATACACTGGCGCATGTATTAGTTGTGCAAGCTTTATCCTGGGCAATTTTGGTCTGGGGCACCTAATTGTTGCACCATGTTTGTTTTAGGTAGCAATAGCCCGAATCAGTGGCCTACTTCACACCTCGGACTCCCTGATTAGTGTCTTTAATGCTTCTGTTTAGGCCCCGCAATCTCCGATACCTAATATGTCCTCGTTGGTCAAAAGCAGGTGACTTCTTTTTGACTCGTTTGGAGGGATCAGGTTATTTGCATTGGTTTTCGTGCCTTTAATAGATCAAGGGGTTACCCTTTGATTCTTTTGAAGCGCTTTGGAGCATTTGCTGTGGGACCTATTTAGGGTACGAGAGCCACCCGAGAAGGGAATTCAAAAGGCCCCGAAGGCCTTATTCCTTTTCATTTAATTTTTTTTTAAAAAATTGAAATTAAAAACTCAAAAATAGAGTCTTGTTGGTGCCGGCACAACGACATCATCGTACCCTCCATATTCCCGTAGGGGAAGGAGGAAGCTTTACGGGCCCCATCTGAGGCATCCGTACCCGACCCGATACCGAGCTAGGTCATGGGCTATGGACACAGCTTACGCCGATCCTAACTCATCCTCGCCACATTCTCCAACCCATTCCCATACCAAGGAGGCTTTCACTTCCGTCCCCCTCACCCAATCAACCCTCACCATCACCGGCCCGTTCGGTGCCCCTAGTTTTCCTTCCACTACTTCCCAAAATATCCAAAATCTAACCCCCCATTTCTCATTATTTTCCCAAGCCATGCTGTCATCCATGGCCACTTCCAACCCATCTCACCTTCCATCCACACCCATTCAAAATCCGGCCCCATCCTCCACTTTCACCAATATACCATATTTTTCATTCGCCCGACGCATACCCAATCCACCCACATCTATCCATGCCGCACTCGATCCCCCATACATCCCTCCGTCTACCCATACATCCCTCCGTCTATCCGACACATACGCATTTTTACTAGAGTCATGACTAGCTTTCCTCTTTCATCATCCACATCCATGCCCCAAACATCCTCCCCACACATGCCCAATCCATCCTCATCCACCAATGATCCATCTAATTTTTATAACCCACCCCATATCCCCCACTTGCACGGGTCATGCCCGATTTTACCGGGGCCATGCCCAATTTTTCCTCTTCATGCACCCCATCCATGCCCCTCCAACCCTTAAATACCCCATCTTCATCCGATCCCCCTTTCATGGCCATGATGGAGGAGATGTTTCAAACTTACAATAGGTGGAAGGCCTCCCAACACGTCCCCTCTCATCCATACCACACATCCATGGATCTATCCGAGACCCTTTCAAGCCTCCATGCCTCCTTCCCCCATGACCCCCATCAACCCCCCATCATCCACACCATCCAAACCCCCACTACCCACATACCCCAAGGCCTAATGGCCTAAAACCTCATGCCCCAGACCCACCAAGGGCCCATGGCCCGGACCCACCATGGGCCCATAGCACGGACCCATTAATGGTCCATGACCCATACCCACCAAGGCCCAATGGCCATGACCCACCAAGGGCCCATGGCCCAGACTCATTAAGGGCCCATAGCATTGACCCATCAATGGCCCATAACCCAGACTCACCAAGGCCCAATGGGCCAGACCTATCATGACCAAGGCTTTATGGGCCAAACTTCCCAAGGACCCATGGGCCAAGCTTTTATAGCCCAACCCTCCCAAGGCTTCATGGCCCAAACCTAGCAAGGCCCTAACCTTGGAACCTCACACCCATACCCTTCACAATTCCTCCAAAAATTTCACTCACTCGCAATCCTCATACTCAGCTCAAACCCATACCTTACATCAACCCCAATTCACCCATATCTCAACATCCCAAAGTTAGTTCCAAACCTTTCCCCATGCCCAATGGCCTCATCAGACCCCACCCCAAAATTTGACCGCCACTCATCCCATCACCCAACAAACCTTTCCTCACCTCCAATGGACTCACCCAACCCCCATTCAAATCATTCCCATCCAGTCCATGGAACACCAGTAAGAGAATTTCGCCCTCACTGCACCTTATGTAGACTAGCAGTATGAAGAGGACGAGATTAGGAAAGTGGAGCTTATGCTGGGGCATTGACCAGCCTTAACCCTCCTCCTATAATTTCTCACCCCCTGGTAGCCCAAAGTGAAGCCCAACCAACTGCTGAGAAGGTGGCCCCCATGTCCAAGGAATCAGAGCAATTGAAAGAACAGTTAGATAAAATTCAGAAGCAGTTGTTGAAGATGGGTGGTGCTGAAATCCACGCCATGGACTTCTCCAGATTTATGTTTGTTCGCTAAGGTCCCCTTGCCTCCAAAATTTAAAATGTCGACTTTTGACGAATATAACGGCACCGACAATCCCATAGCACACCTCAAGTCTTATTATGGGGACATGTGCCAGTATGGGGGGAATGAAAGACTATTAATAAAGGTCTTTCAAAAAAGTTTGACTGGTCCGACCTTGAGGTGGTTCACATCCTTGGAACCATCTATGATAAAGACTTGAAAGGACTTGATGCACTTGTTCCAAGAATAATATGTCTACGATATAGACATTCAACCACGCAAGTCAGACTTGGCCCGTTTAAAGAAGAATTCGAATGAGACCTTTAGCAATTATTTGGGGCGTTGGAGAGCACTGGCAGCTCAGGTTAGAAACATGATACCTGATGAAGAGCAAATAGAAATGATTTTCAAAAATAGTTTGCCAGTGATCTCAGACTTTCTAGTATACCAGCAGCAGTCCAGCTTTACTGATCTGGTAAGGAACGCAAATTACTGTGAAGATGCTATCAGGGAAGGTCGCCTGAGAAAAAATATACCTAGTGGAGCTAGTGGAGTTAGAAGGTTCTCAGAGCAGAGAAAAGAGAAGAGAGCAGGGGTTAATGTTCAAAACGTTGCCAACACCAGGCCTTATAATATAACCTCGTTCCAATTACAGGCAGCCCAGCCAGCACCAGTCAGAACTAAGTAGATCAAGAGAATAGGGAATGGACAAGGAATACAAATGGCTCTGGAGTAGAGGAGAGCCCGCTACGATCGAGTGTTTACACCCCTAGGGCAATCATTAAGTGTACTTTTACCTTTGCTAATAGAAAAGGGACTAGTTACCACCCTCCAATCGTGACCTCCTAATCCAATCCCGAAGAATTATGACCCTAACACTCACTGTAATTTTCATCAGGGTTCGGGTCACCCGACTGATTGCTGCTTTCCATTGAAGTACGCATTATAAGATTTAATTGATGCCGAGAAAATCATTCTACCTGCACCCTCTCAAGTGAACCAGCACGCAAATATACATCAGGTTCCATTACCCCCACACCCTACTGGAGGAGCAAGTCCCAGACCCACCATCGGGATGATCGAGGAATGTAAGGAAGAATTTGAATTTGATCTGTCGGATTATATCAGTGATCGGGAGAGTTATGTGGCACCGTTGCGAAGAAGTTGTGAAGAAAGGAGTATCAAGGTGATTGAACCTATAAATTTATCTATTTCCCTAACCCATAACCACAAGTTGAACCCTTAGATCTCAGGGCTTATTTTCTATCACCCACACCCATCAATTATGTACACATAAGTGCATATCAACCACATACTACCACCCCCATCAATTACCCGATAGCCCATCAGGTCCCCCTTCCCCTACCATCACCTATAAACTATCGATGGCCCACTCCTACCCCATTACCCCCGGTGCAACCACCCTCAAACCTCATCACCCCAACCTGGCCTAATTTTTCCACCCAACCATCTGTCATTGAAGTGAGCCAAGTATTACCTACCCCTCCGGAGCCATCAGTGTAAGTGCATCAAATACTGGCAGCTACACCATTTCAGATTTCGAGACCAAACTACAATCCTCATTAGGTCCCGCTGAGTTACGAGCAGACAGATGCCAATGCCGGCAGCAGTAGAGAAGGGGTAGTAGACTTTATCACGAGATCCAAGAAGATTTCAAAGCAGCCGGAAGCACCGGCAGCAGCACAAGCCCAACCGGAGGGAAAGAAAGATAGTGCCGTTAATCCTTTTGAAAAAATAAGTCGATAACATACATTGGAGACTCAATTGAGAAGGATGCCAGCTCACATCACTGTATGGGATCTATTAATGACGTCCCCACTCTATTTTTAAGCTTTAATGGGGGCATTAAAGAGTACGCATGTATCATTTCAGGTGAGCCTAGATGAAGTCGGGCAGATAATTGGTCAAATGATGGCTCCAAATGCAATTTCATTTTCGGATGCCGATTTACCGGATGAGGGAAGTAGTCACTCCAAATCCCTTATATTACTGTAGAATCCGGAAATATGATAATCCCTCTGGTTTTGATTGACAATAGGTCTACTCTAAATATATGCCCACTGAGAACCGCCACCAAGATTGGGGTAGAATCATGCATGCTAAGACTCATAAGAACCAGTGCTCGAGGTTTGAGAATACGGGAAGAGAGATAATGAGAGAGGTTGACCTTGAGCTATTTATTGGGCCAATGACCTTTTCCATATTATTTCAAGTAATGGATATCAAATCTTTGTTCAATCTGTTGTTAGGACGCCCATGGTTGCATGAGGTCGGAGCAATACCGTCAACACTCATCAAAAGCTCAAATTCGTGTCTGGGTATAAAATTATCACTATCATTGGTGAGAGGCATAGTGAGAAGGAAAAAGCCACCAACAACGTAGAAAAGCTAAAAGTGTTGGATGTGCTGCACACAGCTGAGGATGTCGACCTCCACAGTTTTGAGTACGAAGTATCAATGGTACTCTCGGAGCCCATCGAGGGCATCATCCAAAAAATTGGAGGTGGAATGGTAGCGGCAGTGGCCATGCTCCATAAGTGGGGATACCAAAGAGGAAAGGGATTGGGACCCCAGTTACAGGGAAGAAGAGAGCCCGTCACAGCCAAGGGTTAGAAAGTTAAATTTGGGCTAGATTACAAGCCCATGGAAGAAGAGGTGTGAGAGGCTAAGGAAAAAGCCGACGCAACGACAGTTACAAGAGCCAGGGGATACACATAGAGGAAAAACCCCGTCCCAGGCCTCACATTAGAGATTCATTCGTAAGCACCGGGGTTGTGAAGATCAATCAAAATGGGGTAATTTGATTAACCCCACACAAGCCCGCAGCACCTGTTCACCCCACCAATCCCCACATTACCCTTCCTAGCCTGGAAGTAGATCTGGCTGTGTTATCCCTCTTTGAGGAACGACATTTCGTACCTGAACAATTTCCTCCTGTGGTGAATCACCACAAGACTATGTTGATGTTTGAGGACATAGTCTTAGACGAACCCGAGATCAATATGATGGAAGCTGACTCCAATGAGCCATATCAGTCAACACCATTCATACAAACTGGTAAAGAAGCGGCCCCTCAGGTACGCAATTGGGCGTCTGTTCCCTAAACTCTGGAGGCGGAGAGTGGCCTAATATTTGGCACCCATTTCCCCAAAAAAATAACCTGTAAAAAGTGAGATAAGCCCTTGGTAGGCAATACCTTGTATATACACAAACTCGCACTGCCAAGGGTCCGTCTCTGAAGAAAATAAAAATTTCAAAAACATTGTAAAAACACAAAATCCAAAAATAACGTCTTTTAAAATTTTGAATAAAATCCCATAAAAAGTTGTCTTAATTGAAATTTTTGTCCCACGTAAAATTGAGCACCCCTTCCTTATAGAAATACAAGAGGTAGGAGTTACGAGTCTGGACGAAGAAGTCCCTTTTGAGGAGTTCTCTAATGAGCTCCTTGACCGATTTGCCGACTTTGAGCATGGCCCTACCCCCATTGTTGAAGAAATTGAGGACGTCAATCTAGAGACTGAGGAGATTCCCTGGATTATCAAAATTGAAACGTCACTGTCTCTCGAAGAAAGAAAAAGAATGATCAATTTCCTTCGATAATACCAACACATTCTCGCCTGATCATACAAGGACATGCCTGGTCAAGACACTGATTTGGTTAAGCATGAGTTGCCGCTCTACCCTGATATGAAGCCGATTAAGCAGAAGCTGAGACATCTCCGACCCGAGTGGATGTTGAAAGTCAAGGATGAGGTTATTAAGCAGTATGACGTCGGGTTTTTGATGGTATCCAAATACCCACAGTGGCTAGCCAATATTGTGCCTGTATCGAAGAAAGACAAAAAAGTCCGCATGTGTATTGATTTTAGAAACTTGAACAGGGCGAGCTCTAAGGACGATTTCCCATTGCCGCACATCGACATCTTGGTCGATAACACTGCTAAGCGCGAGATGCTATCTTTTATGGATAGATTCTTAAGATACAATTAGATTAAGATGGCAGAGGCAGATCGAGAGAAGATGACATTTATCACTTCATGGGGTACCTTTTGCTACCAAGTCATGCCATTTGGGATGAAGAATGCTGGGACAACGTACCAGAGAGCTATGACTGTGATGTTTCATGACATGATGCATCGAGAAATTGAAGTGTATGTCGATGATATGATAGTCAAGTCACCGGGGTGAAGCGATCACTTAGTAAGCCTCCAGAAGCTGTTTGAGAGATTGAGAAATTACAAGTTATATCTGAATCCACAGAAGTGGGCATTTGGCGCTATGTCCGAAAACTTGTTAGGATTCATCGTCAACGGGAGAGGGATCGAAGTCGACCCAGTCAAAGTTAAAGCTATCATGGAAATGCCGCCGCAATCTACCGAGAAAGAGGTTAGAGGGTTCTTGGGCATGATATAATATATTAGTCGGTTCATAGCACAGCTCACGCCTATCTTCAGCTGGATGATTTCTCCATTTGACAAGCACTAATGGAATACTCTTCGTACGCAAAATTTTCTCCTTCTGATCAAGTATTTGGATTGGTTCTTCTATCATCGTCATATCCTCTTATAACTAAAGTGGGTTATTGCTCAAAACATGAGTCGGATCCTTCACATACTTTCTAAGCATAGACACATGAAAGACATTATGTACCCTATCGAATAGCGGAGGCAATCCAATTCTATAAGCAACGTCACCAACTCTGCCTAAAACTTTAAAGGGTCTAAAGTAACACGGGCTTAATTTTCCTCTCTTTTCAAATCTCATGACACCCTTCATGGGTGAGATCTTGACAAACACATAGTCCCCAACCTCAAAATCTACACTCGTTCTCTTATTATCGGCATAACTCTTCTGCCTGCTCTGAGTTGACTTGATTCTTTCTCTAATAAAATGGACCATCTTAGCATTGCTTTCAATCACTTCCGGACCTAACACAAACTTTTCGCCGGTTTCTTCTCAATTGATTGGTGATCTACATCATTGTCTGTATAGTGCCTCATACGGTGCCATACCAATGCTCGTTTGAAAACTATTGTTATATGCAAATTTGATCAATGACCATGATCCCTGAAAATCAAGCATACATGCTCTGAGCATATCTTCTATGACCTGATTTACTCGCTCGGCTTGTCTGTCCGTCTATGGGTGGAATGCCAAACTAAAATCTAACCGTGTACCCATCCCTTCTTGAAACTTTCGCCAAAACTTTGACATGTACAAAGGGTCACAATCTGAAACAATACTGATCGGAATACCATGCAACCGGATAATCTCTTTCATGTATAGTTTCGCAAGCCTTCCTGCTGTATGCATGGTGTTGTATGGCAAGAAATGAGCTGACTTGATTAGCCAGTCAATGACTACCCAAATAACATTGTGTCGCTTCGCTGTCTGTGGTAATCCCACTATGAAATCCATCGAGATTGACTCCCACTTCCATTTTAGTATCGGTGGAGGCTGTAATAAACTTGCCAGATGTCTATGATCCACTTTCACTTGCTGATATACTAAGCACTTTGACACGTATTTAACAACATCCTGTTTCAAATCCCTCCACTAGTAGTTCTTCCTCATATCTTGATACATCTTCATGCTACCAGGGTGTATAGCATACTTAGACTTATGGGCCTCGTCTAAGATGGTTTGCCGCAGGTTGGCATCAATTGGTATTCATAGACATCCCCTGAACAAAAGGAAACCATTCTCCTTGATTGAGAAATCTGGTTTACTGCCATCACTTAAACCCTACCTAATCTTTACTAGCTCTGGATCCTTCATTTACAATTCCTGAATATTCTCAAATATCATCGGTCATACTATAATGTTAGCCAATAATGCCCATGAAGCTTGTACTTCGATCCTTATGTCGTACAATGAGAGATCCTCTAGTAGCCTCCATCTACGAATCATCATAACAAGGCTAGATAATAGAGCCAAACTCTTCCTACTCAATGCATCTGCTACAACATTAGCTTTGCCTGGGTGGTACTAAATGGTGCAATTATAGTCCTTGAGAAATTCCATCCATCTGCGTTGCCTCATATTGAGCTCTTTTTGCGTAAACAAGTATTTGAGGCTTTTATGATCAGTGAATATCTCAAAGGTCTCGCCGTATAAGTAATGTCTCCAGATCTTCAGCACGAAGATCACTGCTGCTAGTTCCAAGTCGTGTGTTGGGTAATTCTTTTCGTGCTCCTTAAGCTGTCTTGACCCATAAGCAATCACTTTCTTATGCTGGTTGAGCACACAACCTAACCCACTGTGTGAAGCATCACTATATACAGCAAACCCTCCACTGCCTGAAGGAATAGCCAACATTGGAGCTGAAGTTAGTCACTTTTTGAGTTCTTGAAAACTCTTCTCACACTCTTCAGTCCATTCGAATCTCACATTCTTTCTGATAAGTTTAGTGAGTGGTCCAGATATCTTTGAAAATCCTTCTACGAATCGTCTGTAATATCCAGCCAGACCAAAGAAACTGCGAATCTCAATCACTGTCTTCGATTGTTCCCATTTTACTATTGCCTCGATCTTTGCCGGAGCCACTGTAACACCATCCTTTGAGACAACATGTCCCAAGAAACTAATTTTTCCAGCCAAAACTCACACTTACTAAGTTTTGCATATAATCGGTGTTTACGCAATATTTATAGAGCAATTCTTAAATGTTCTTCATGCTCTTTCTTTGTTTTCGAGTAGATGAAAATGTCATCTACGAACACTACCACACAAGTATCAAGGTGTGATTTATACACCTTATTCATCAGGCTCATAAATGACACCAGGGCATTTGTTAATCCAAATGGCATCACCAAAACCTCGTAGTTTTCATATCTTGTTCTGAATGTCGTCTTCTGTATATCCTCGACCTTAACTCGCAACTGGTGATATCTAGAGCTCAGATCGATCTTAAAAAAGAATCTCACACCCTGTAACTGATCAAACAAATTGTCGATCTTAGGCAAAGGGTATCGGTTCTTGATGGTTACCTTATTCAGCTGACGATAGTCAATGCACAGTCTCAACGACCCATCCTTCTTCTTCACAAACAAGACCGGTGCTCCCCAAGGAGACACACTAGGTCTTATAAATCTTTTATCTATGAGTTCTTGTAATTGGTCTTTCAACTCCTTCAACTCCTTCAACTCAGCTGGAGCCATTTGATATGATACTTTAGATATAAGATCCGTTCCTGGTGCTAAGTCAATGGCAAACTCCACTTTCCTATCTGGTGGTAATCCCGACAACTCATTTGGAAAAACATCCTCAAACTCGCATGCAATCGAAATCTATGTTATGACGTTCTTCTCTTCCTTATCCTCCTTCAGAAAAGTTAAGTATCTACTGCATCCCTTCTTCATCAAACGTTCTGCTTTGACTGCGAAGATAAGTGGCACAAAAGTCGATCGCATTCCTAGAAACCTAAATGATCTTCTTGTATTCGGTCTGAAGGTAACCATCTTTCTCTGGCAATCGATACTTGCACGAAACGTGGATAACCAATCCATGCTAAGGATTATGTCAAATCCTTGCATATCTAACAGAATCAAATTCACTGCCAATTCATAACTGTCACCATCCCTGATGGCGACAATGACTGACCGACAAACCATATCATTACTAACTAATTCCCCGTCGGGACTGACACGGCCAAAACAAAGTCCAATTCTTTTGAAATGACCTATATTTTCCGTGCAAACTAAAGAGTAATAAATGAGTGAGTAGACCCTGGGTCTATCAACACTCTTGCTTCATAACAAAGGAAATCACCCTTTCCATACAATTGCAAAGTCCCTATATCATACACATACTTCAACAATTACTTATGCATCAAATGTAATGTAGAGAATTTGATTTAAAGACTACTTCCTAATATTGATGCATCTTCTCCATTTAAAATTTAAATCAATGACATAATTTAATTTAAGAAGTATTTCACCTTGAATGGTGTCATTACTATTCTGGGCATCCTGAGCTGTTACGACATATGCTCTCCCTTGTACAATCGGTCTTGCTGCTCGTATAGGCCTTGGTGTAGAAGTTGATGTCGTCTTTTTCTTTCTCAGTTTTGGGCAATCCTTGATCATATGCCTCATTTTCCCACATTTGAAGCATCCGCCAGTACCCCATCTACAATCTGAAATCTTGTGACACTTGCCACACCTGGCACACGTCTCAGCTGGAGTAGATGATGCTGCCCTAGAGAATCCCCGAGTAACTGACACTCCAGTAGTAGTCGGAGGGTTCTCATAACGGATCAGTCTCACAGACGTAGGCGTAGGTAGGCTAGAGTAATTAGTCTGAGGTGGTCTGGAGTAATGGGTCTGTGTAAACTACCTCTGAGTAGGAGCTATGAATCGCAGCTTTTTATTCATCGGTTCGTAGTTGCCTGACACCCCTTGACCTGCCTTACTCTTGTTCTACTAGTCCCGCCTCTTATACATATCTTCTATGGCTTTCTCGACAACCAGCGCCTTTTCCATTACTTTCACGTAAGTCTCTAGTTCTAACACAACGATTCTATCACATAAAATCTGCCTCAAACCACTTTCAAATTTATTAGCCTTCATAAGTTCAGCGGCCACATAATCCGGGGCAAACCTTTGTAACCTTACAAACTTTGTACCATATTCTTGTATAGTCATCGCTCCTTTCTCCAAGGTCATAAACCTTGCTGCCATCTGATTTCTTATTTGCTTTGGGAAATACTCTTTGTTGGACACTTCAACGAATTCTTCCCATGTCCATAATCCACCTAGGTTCTCTTACTCTTTCCTCAATAATACCGACTTCCACTACCGGTCGGCATCTCCCTCTAGTTGAAATGAAGCCCAACTTACCTTCTCTGCCTCGGTACAAGGCAATCTCTGCAGGAGCTTCTCAATCTGATTCATCCATTTCTCTACCTCTAATGGATCCGTTTGACCATAGAAACTAGGAGGTTTCAATCTCCTAAAGGTAGAGTAGGTGCAATTGGAGGTGTAAGTGGCATCTGCTGATGGTTATTTGCATTATTAGCTACCAATAACATTGTCTGTTGAGCCATGGCAGTCGCCACGGCTTCCATAGCCAATGCCATCCTCTGTCTATCTTCTCTTTCTTCATTTTTTTCTTGGTTCTTATCTTGATTCCTTTCTTGACCTCTCTCTTCCGGAATAACCATTTTCGGAATAACTCTTGAACTCGTGGGAATATCTTCCACAAGTCTTGTAGCTCTTCTCCGACCACCTCTCGGTCGACCTCTATTTCTCGTGAACATAGCGCTCTGTTAACATGAAACCAAAAGTTTCATTAACAGAAGGCCCCTATATTCTGACAAAATCTTAAGCATATAACCTACATCTAAGGCTTGTCAGAAATCTCTAAAGAAAATATTTTGATACCAACTGTGATAGCCCGGATTTTCGCACCCAGAAACCCGCGTCGTTGGATTGATATAAAGGCCGATCTCGGAGCACAACGAACACTTGGTACATCCACACACAAAGCAAAACAAAGCATATATCTAACTAAATAGATAGAGTCATCATAAAGAAAGTAAATCTTCTATTCTATATAATGACCCACTAAGTAAAAGATTTCAAAAGACGGTTCTAACCCCATGCCAATCGCATGTGTAAAAGAATCGAACCAAACCATCAGTGACAAACAATCGTCACCCAAGGATGGTTCGCAAAAGAGATACTGTATCACAATATCACATCAAGTCTATCTTAACATGGCTGGACATACCAAGCCTTACACAAAAGTCTCAAAATAAGCGCAGCTATGTCTGCTAAAAGAAATCCTCAGGAAGTGGCTCAATCTCCTCCTCTGGTACGTACAAAGGTTCCTCTAAATCTGGATCCTTGGTACCCGTAATAACCTCTGAACCTGTGACGTATAGTCGAAGGGTGAGCTACATCATAGCTCGGTAGGAAAAAAGAATAGCATGCATATCTTTCACATCTCACATATCTTTCATGACATAATTCAAAGCATAGTTTCTTAATGAGATTCGTGACTTAAAAGCATATCAATGAACAAGACGAATAACCGATGCATATTTCAAAACCACACTTAACATTTTACAAAAGCTTGTTCTTATACATCAAGCATATATAGCATTGAGCCCCTGATGGAAATACCACCATCGTTGTTCACATGAACCATTTATACAAAGTGCCCAAGCGTTTTCACACATTGGAAACCAAATAACAGATATTCTATCATATCGGAGCACAATTTGTACGGATATCCCGCCCTACCGGTCACCAATATCCCGCCGTGTCGGTCACGGATATCCCGCCGTGTCGGTTGGGTATCCACATAACCTTAAATCAAAGTACAATTTTACTTATTGTTATTCACCGTGCATTTGTGATAATTGTAATAGTTCGAAGTTTTTAAAGCGTTCACACACATGCTTGTTCACATTCTTTTGATGTCATATTCACATTTCTCATAGTACACACACCCACACATATCTTTCTTCTTAGTAGTCATAATTATAAAGTTCACATGTTAAGGCTATAAACGAAAATCATGTTATCACATAGACGTAGTCTCAAAAGCCACGCACACTCTTACATTACACACATGCTAGTTGAAATAAGATATACATGCTAAGGAGTTTTCCCTACCTCACACGAAGTCACACTTAATATTCTTAGCTCAAGTTAGTTCTTCTAGCCCTAAGGCTCAAGCTCACACCTAATATACATGAATTTATAATAAATGTAAAAAATGACGTAAAACAGGAAGATACAATGTCTCCCAAAAGTTATCACTTCAAACAAAAACCAAGCTCTAAAGCAGCTAAAATCGACCGATCGATTCCCAAATCGATCGGTCTGTTTTCCAAATAGACCGGTCAAATTAATTTCGACCGGTTGGTTTTCCTTAAGAAAACCAAACCTTTTCTTTCACATGAAAACCGATCAGTCGATTTCCCAAATCGAGTGGTCGATTTCCCCATAACTTATTTCTTATATTCTCTGTTTTGTGGAAATCGACCGGTTGCTTTTCTTTTGACCGGTCGATTTTCCAAGTCGACTAGTCAGTTTTCAATTCGATCGGTCGGTTTTGTTCAGAAACCCACAAACTCATCAACTCGAAAAAATCGATTGGTCGATTTGGAAATCGACCGATCGGTTTTGTCAGTTTTTCACCCAACTTGAGTTGAAATTTTATAACCCATTTCCCTTCAATTCTTATCCTTTCTTCTTCAAATTTCTCACTCATATACATAACCAACTCACTCATTCATATAAAATCTTACCTTTTAATCGATCGATTCCTCGATCTCGGTTCTCACACACAACTAGGGCTTCGTACCTTGAAGCCCAGGATTCCACACGATCCAACTTCGCAATTAATACACCCTATTGATTTCTCCTCATACATACATTCACTATACCATATTGATTGCTCTTCCCTCTCTTCCCTCTCTTCCATCTCCCTTAATAACTCTCTCTCAACAACCAAATTCACAAGAGAAATAAATTCTCTCATAGGTTTCTCTTCACTTATATTAGCTTAGGTTTAGGTGCTAAGCACATACACCATAACTAGTGTATCGCAGCTTACTTAAAGGTCCCTACACAATATCCCTCATTCCTATTGCACCTATCTCAATACCTTCCATGACTTACCCATCATATTCACAAGGTCGGGTACGTGACCAGTCGGGCATGCATACCAAGGCATACTGTTTAAAGGTTCAAAATTTTTAGGACATTATAAGTAAATTAAAAATTTCCAACTTCTGTCGGCCACAAAATTTAGAAGCTCATATTTTCTTTTCTCCCTGCTCTCTAAAATGAAAAATCGTATAAAGCTAAAAACATAAAAATAAGTAGTTATGCGCAAATTAATCTCAAAAGACTTTCATGTATACATACGCTACTAAACAAGCATTCTGCTACCGCATAAAAATAATTATTACCCATCATATGTACTCTTCAATATCGTCACATATAATAAATGGTATGACGCTTTATATTTATTCCAGCCGACGTCCAACTAACCTTCTATAGAATAATTATGGCAATTAAGCTCGGAAGGATAAGAAAATTTAAAATGACGATTCGTATTCCACCATCCATGCACTTCAAATACAGGATCAGTCCATCCTTTGTGAAATCATTCCTTTTCATCCCTACCATCCCATCCTTACCCATGACAGACGATAAAACTAACTATAACCTAATAAAGTTCTTTCTAGTATGGGAGGACCCACTACTAGCAAAAGAATTAGACCCTCTGCAGTTTTTGTGGGACGAGACAAGGAAGTTCAAAAATTTTTGGCAAAGGAATAAAAGAAAAAGAAAAAAAAGAAGAAAAAGAAAAAAGGAAGATGGAACCACCTGCCTCTTCTAACACACCTACCATCTTCACCTCCTCTTCCGCTCATCCACCTTCTGCTCAGCCACCACCCCCTGATTCTCCCTAATCTCCGTTATTCCCCTTCTTGACTTACAGTTCCTCTACCAAGAGCAGCAAGTTGAGGACATCCCGAAGCCAGGAGGGTAAAACATTTCTTTGACGAGATAATTTTGATTAGAAGCCGATGACCGATCTTCATTGAAGACCCTTTTCGGACGTTACTGCCAGTATCTTAACTTAGTGTGTCTAGATTTTTCCTAGGTTTATACTCCTTTATGTAATTAGTTCTTAGGATTGATTTTAGATTTTACTTGCCCTTTCTGATCAGTGTACATATTCAGTAATATATAAAATTTTCTTTTTACTAACAGTGTATGTTACTAACATTGCTAACATTTTTTTTTTACTAACATTTTTGTTATTGATACTCCGAGAATAAGCTGCAGGTATTTTCTCTCAAGTTTGAGGGAGAGTATGTATCTGGTAACATATTTTTTTGGATAAATAATCAGTATATCAATAATTTTTTTATTTTGTGTCCTCTGTTTTTGTGCTAAGGAGGGCATTCTCCAATTCAAGTTTGGGGGGATACACAATTTCTCTGTTTAATAATTTTATTTGAGTTTTTGAAAATTGTTATTATTATTTTTTATTAGTACATAGGAATTATGATAGAAAAAAAATTACAAATCCTGCAAACTTACGATTCATTATAATAGAGTTTAATAATTAGAATTTAGAACAGTTATAATTCATGTTTAGCTCATTGAAATACTGTATTAGAATGAATGTTTGAAACAATAAATTGATCTAAACTGTAAAAATTTAGACTATAGTTTCAAAATTATAAACCAGTGAAATTTTGAGCCATATTTCCTTTTATTCTGAGAGAGACTGTTTATATTCAAATCGTAAAAATTTCTTTGAACTTCTATACTGATATGAAATTTCATATTGTTAAATTTAGAATCGAATTATTCTATGAATATGATGAACTAATTTTTTGTCTAGAGCTATCTATTAGAAATATCAAAGCAATAAGGCATTTATGCTAGTAAATCGTGAAAATGATTTAAGGCTATCTTTTGTTTAAACCAGAGTAAAAAAATCCAAAATCCCATAACGTTTTACCCTTTGAACCTATATTAGAGGCTTAAAATCAAATTTCTTTGTACCAAAATTTTATAAATATTTAACCATATGTATTACCCAAAGCTTTCTACTTTTAACCCGTATAATTTCTGGGAGTTTAGAATGCAAAGAAGAGAAGAAGAGGGAGTGAAAGGAGTAAGAATGAAATAGAGAAGGAATGTTAGAAAATATGTATAAAAAAAAAAAAAGGGAAAGGAGTGAAAAAGAAGAACGATTCTTTAGCAAAAAGAAGCCGTGAAGAAATAAAAAAATAATTATAAAAGACGATTTTATAGCTGAAGAACTGAGATATATATATATATATATATATATATATATATATATATATATATATATATATAAGAATACAAAAGAAGTATATGAAAAGAAGTTATCCAATAATAGATACTTACTGAAATAAAATAGTAGAAGAAGATAGGAGGAAGAAGAGCTAAATTCTCAGAAAAACTTTGAATCCTTTTCTACCTTTCCTTGATACCTTTTAACCCAAAACCCCATTACAAGCTGAAGGAAAGACCTTTCTAATTTACGATTTGCAAAAATATAAGCATAGTAGAGATAAGGATAATAGATACTATAGATTGTACAGAGAATCATAAGAATAGGATAAAATTATCTTTTCTATGAGATTTATTTTTATAATTATTTTTGACTAACTTCGTTTAAAAAATATACTGAGAGAATCCAAAAGTTTCAATATCTTTTTAAGAGTATGTAAATAGTGAGTTTTTAAATGAAAATATTTTCTAAATCTGTAGTTTAGAAAAATTTATAAAGAATAAACTGTTCACTAGTGTATATACACTATGTGCCTATTATGAATTGAAATTGCTGGAGTTCTATCCAAGGATAACTGTTGTAATGGAAAATAAGAATAAAGAATTGGTAATTTTAGAAAATTGTAATAGACTATGCATTGACCAATTAAGTAGATTAGTTAGATTTTTTACTTTTAAATAAAAATATATTTTGAAAAACATAAAAATATTTAAAGTTTATAGGTAACTTCACTGAAAACCTTAAGGAGATTACAACTCCTCAACTAGGAATCACCTAGGGGTTTAAAGGCTTGTTGCATTTGCTAAATACAATCGTGCTCCCTACGAGAGTGGCATTTAAATTTATCGTTTAGATATTTTATGTTTCCTTGTTTGCTAGGGACTAGCAAAGCTTAAGTTTGGGGGTATGATCAGTCACATATTTTACCATTTTATCACCCTTAACTTAGTGATGCTAGGACTTAGTTTGCTACTAATAAGTTAACGATGTACAGATATTAAAGCAAAATAGCAAAAGAGAACCAAAGTGATAATATTCGTCAAAATGAACTCAAAAAGCAATAAGAAAGACGATTGAGTGAAAAAGACGATTTCCCGCCTACCAAAAGCCAGAAAATCATAATTTATAATTCTTCAAAAGAGACAAAAGAAGAAAAGCGAAAAATTGTAATCCAGAAAATCGTCCGAATAGGAAACTATGAAAAGTAGAAAATCGTGATTTGTGATTATCTAGAAAAGAAGCTTTCCTACTATTGTTGTTGCTGCTGATAATGTGAATGAAGATTATCGCCGTCAAAAATACAATTAGAAGATATATGAAATTAAAAGTTTGGTGAATCACGGATCTGAGAAGATTGATGATGATAAGCTCTTAAGAAATCTCGATTGCTGAGATAAAGGAGAACACTCCAGAAGCACATCAACCATTGAAAGCAAGGAAGAATAAAATTAGGAATTAGAGTCATATTAGGAATCTTTTATTTTTAGTAGTTTCTTTTATTAGAATTAGAAGTCTTTGTAAATCGAGTCCTTATAATCTATAAATAAGAGAGCCCGATATAGGAATAAGCATCGAAGAATTACAACATCAATTGATAGCTGAGGTTGGATTTTCTTCTGATCAGTAGTGTAAAATAGTTAGAGTAGATTAGATATAAGAGATTTCTTAAGAGCAATTGACAACTGCTATTGGGTGCTGAAGATTAGTGTAGATATCCTAATTTCTCAGAAGTAATTGACGACTGCGGCTGAGGGGTGAAAGATATATTTATTTGCTTTCTAGTTTAGATTTTATTTGCTTTATTTACATGCTTTGTGAATATCTTAAAGTTTTAATTTGAATTGATGACTCAGATTGGAATTTACAGATTAGTGTAAGGTTTTCTACTTTTTCATCTTTAATTTTTTAGAGTTTGATTGACGCCCATATTTTAGAAAATTATTGATTAGATTAAATCTGTGTTGAGGAATTTTAGTTTTTGATTAACACTCAAATTCTAAAAGACTACAATACGGTGTAACGGAATTATTTATTTTTATAAATATTCGATGGCTGAAGATTGGGAATGACGACTTCAATCTGATGAAGGAGGATTAGGATTTATTTTCTACAATTTATATTAAGAAACTATTCTTTTATTCATATTTCTCAAGTAGTTTATAACCTTTAAAGATAAATACAAGTTTAAAATAGAAATATATATATATATATATTTATTTATATATATATAAAAGATAAAACTTCTTCGTGAGAACGATTCTATACTAGCTCTACAATTTTCATTGTGCGCTTGTAATAGGTTAAGACTTAATTAGACATATATAGTAAGTCGATCACCTTACAAATGTATAGGAAGGATGATTATTGTTGCTATGAAGCACGAGTTTTGATAGACCCAGGGTCCACTCACTCATTTGTGATGCCGCAGATTGCTAGGAAAGTGAAGGTCATTCCTAAGACCGTAGAATTTATTTTGGCAATATAAGTCCCAACGGGAAATCCAGTTAGTACCGATACAGTATGTCGATCAATTATAGTCGCCATTAGGGATTATGAAGATCATGAGCTAATGGCCGATTTGATCTTGCTGGATATGCAAGGATTCAATGTAATCCTTGGCATGGACTGGTTATCCACGCATGACATGAATGTCGATTGTCAGAGAAAGATAGTTACTTTTCGACCGAAAGGAAATAGATCATTCAGATTTTTTGGTATGCGATCGACTATCGTACCATTTATCTCCAAGATACAAGCAGTGCGTTTGATGAGGAACGGATGCAGTGGATACCTCGCTTTTCTTCAAGAGCAATAGGAAGAGAAAAACATCATAACTGATATTTTGATTGCTTGCGAGTTTCAGGATGTGTTCCCAGACAAGTTGTCAGGATTGCCACCAGATAGAGAGGTGGAGTTTGCCATCGATTTAGCACTAGGCACAGAGCCAGTATCTAAAGCATCCTATCAGATGGCTCCAGCTGATTTGAAGGAGTTGAAGGACTGGTTGCAGGAACTCTTAGACAAAGTGTTCATAAGACCCAGTGTGTCTCCTTGGGGATCATCGGTCTTATTTGTTAAGAAGAAGGATGGGTCGATGAGATTGTGCATCGACTATCATCAATTGAACAAGCTGACCATCAAGAATTGATACCCTTTACCCAGAGTAGATGATCTCTTTAATCAGTTGCAAGGGGCAAGGTTCTTTTCCAAGATCGATTTAAGATCTGGTTACCATCTACTGAAGGTAAAAGTCGAGGATGTCCAGAAGACGATATTCAGAATCAGATATGGGCACTACAAGTTCTAAGTGATGTCATTCGGCTTGACCAACGCACCATCTTCATTCATGGAACTCATGAATAGAGTGTTCAAATCATATCTCGATACTTGTGTGGTTGTGTTTGTGGATGATATTCTCGTCTACTCAAAGTCCAGGGAAGAGCACGAGCAGCATCTAAGGATAGCTGTGCCAACCCAGATTTTGACACCTCGAAACTCGCGTTGTCAGTGGGCTGGCGCTAAGGTCGAATCCCGAATGAATTACATATCATCTCATTTCACAGCGAAAACAAAGTAGAACCATACTAACGAACTCACATAACGGAATACAAAGGAAATATGCATTAGTTCCATCAAAAGCTCAAAATAATGGTTCTAATTCCATATGAATACCTATGGAAAGAGAACCGACAAGAACCACCAGTAAGGACCAATCCTTACCAAAACATGGTTCACAAAAAAGAATTAAGTTACAATTATCATCAAAGTTAAGTATTCTTCACATCATCTCAAAATCCTAATCTCTCAACTTAAGGCCAGATATATTTGGCATCGCACACAAGAAACAACACTCAGGGGAGATTTCTTCTAAATCCTTACCAGGTGATAACTCAGGATCCTCCCTCTACAAGATCTCTGTTCCAATGCCTTCTCCTGAACCTGTGACATTTAGTCAAGGAATGAGCTTCATCCAAGCTCAGTAGGGAAAAACTCATAGCATGCTTATTATGACATCAAACATATATCTCATAGTATAATGAAATAAAATTTGTCAGAACATATGCACAGTGTGATTATCGTGGCATGAAAGACACATGCAATACTTATTTAAAATTCATAACACATGTTCACATTTTTATTCTAACATATGAAAAGAAAACTTAAAAGTGTCTTACCTAAAGTATTTGAATAAGGAACTATAGCCTCAAGCCCTCGATGGAATACCCACCATCGTCGCTCATATGAATCCTTTTCACATATATCCAAGGTCTCATAAAGTTGGACACTTGGCCGAACATAATTACCGTTATACGGTAGGAGTTACAAAGCACATAGCACAAAGGGTGTACGGATTGGTCATTGCATCGTCACGGATATCCGCGTCGATACATATTATATACCGCCGGTCGGTATTTACATAGAACCTTAAATCGAAGTACATACATATAGCTTATCGCCGTGTAAAGTGATAATTATTGTTTAGCTCAAAAGTCAGAATGAAATGTGAAAATCACACGCACATACATAAATTGAAATGAATCTCGAAAGATTCCATACTTATGCAATTCGAAAACATGATGATACACACGCCTTTTCAAATTGGAGTTATAAACAAAATTTATATGATTGCATCATAATTTGCATCATAACATAACACACATGCTAATGTAGTAAATGCACATGATCTCAAGTGTTCCCTACCTCAAAATCTTAACCCGCACGCGCTCAATCCACCGCTTGGGTTTGTCCTTCGTCATACAACACCATGTCACCTAAACATATAAAATCCATGATTCACACATTAGAACGATGCTAAACATACTATGCCAACTCCCCTTAAAATCTCACAGTCAAAACACACCAAAATCCCGAATCTAGCAATTTCGATCGATCGAATCCCTATTTCAATTGATCAAAACTGGATTTCGATTGATCGAACTCATTTCGATCGGTCAAACTCCACAAAACATACACGACATTTCCCAATTTGATCGAACGATTCTGCCATTTCGATCGAACGAACACAAATTCGATTGATCGAATCCTCACAGAACCAAATGATCACAACACAGTTCGATCGAACGAATTTTAATTCGATCGATCGAAACTATTTCGATCGGTCAAATTCCTCAGAAGCTAAATGACAATCTACAAAGTTCGATCAAATAAATTTTAATTCAATCGATCGAAGATATTTCAATCGGTCGAATTCTTATAACAGACTTTGAAATTCGATCAATCGAAGATATTTCGATTGGTCGAATTCTTATAACAGACTTTTTCAAAATCTCTGTTCTATACATTTTGATCGATCAAGTGTAGGATTCGATCGATCGAAACACACTTCCTTCGATCAAAATTTATTTTGATCGAACGAATTTCCTCAAACTTCAAATTCTTCCTCTTTAAGTCCATTTCGATCGATCGAATTAAATTTCGATCGGTTGAAATGAACAGATTTCATCTGTTCTTGGGTTTTTCGCGTCCTTTCTCTTCTCTTTTCGAAATCAATCCCATTTCTTATGATTCTTTGTTCTCAAATTGGAAAAAAAAATCACTAACATAATTTCAAGATCTAGCCTTAATTTCATACCTTGATTTTATCCAAATCCTCGATCCTTGCTTTCAAAATTGCACTAGGGTTTACCAAGCGGACAACGGCTTGCTCGTCACTCCAAACCCTTACCAGCTAGCCTCGAGAACGGATTGTTCTTGCATTCAATCCCCCCCATTCACTCTCACTCTCCCCTTAATTCCCTATGATTAACAATGAATAGGGTATTAAATGTAAAAACAAATGAGGCCTTTATTTCCTTTTTATAACCAGGGCTTAGGCTTAGGTACAAAATAGTTACACCACGGTTGGTGTACAAGGGTTCACTAACCCATAACCTAATCCACATACACAAAATCTGACCCATCGGACTTGATCTATAGGCTTTACATAGTCCATCGACACAGTCCTCGACGTATGGATCGTCAGGCACGCATGCCAAGGCATACAGTTTATAGGTCAGGATTTAGGGGCATTACAATAGCTCTACAGATGCTACGTGAACACTAGCTTGAAGAGAAGCTCAACAAGTGTGAGTTATGGCTAGAGCAAGTGAGCTTCTTGGGACACCTTGTTTCTAAGGAAGGCGTCACAGTGGATCCAACAAAGATCGAGGCTGTAGGAGGATGGAAACAACCAAACACTGTGACTGAGGTTCGCAGTTTCCTCGATTTAGTTGGGTATTATAGAAGGTTTGGGAAAGGATTTTTAAAGATTTTAGGACCACTCACAAGACTCACAAGGAAAGATGTTAAATTTCAGTGGACCGAGGCATGTGAGAAGAGTTTCTAAGAACTAAAGAGGAGACTTACCTCTGCACCAGTGTTAGCTATTCCATTAGGGAGTGGAGGTTTTACTGTGTACAGTGACGCGCCACTCAGTGATTTAGGTTGTGTGCTCAACCAGATTCAGAATGTTATTGCTTATGGGTCGAGATAATTTAAGGACCACGAAAAGAATTATCCAACGCATGATTTGAAACTAACAGCAGTGATCTTTACATTAAAAATATAGAGACATTACCTGCATAGAGAAACCTTTGAGATCTTCACGGATCACAAGAGCCTCAGGTACCTGTTTATACAGAAGGAATTAAATATGAGGTAACAGAGATAGATCAAATTTCTTAAACACTACGATTGCTCCATTCAATATCACCCCGACAAAGCTAATGTAGTTGCAAATGCCTTGAGTCGGAAGAATTTGGTTCAACTATCTAGCCTTATTATAAGAATCCGTAGATAGAAACTATGGAAGACATTTCACAGTATGACACTGTTGGTGAGTGCTTTTTCTGGGTTCCCTTCAGTCCTCGTGAATCAGTGGCTCAATTCTATCATGAGCAGACTCTGGCAATGCGGCGTTTTGAATGTTGAAAATAAAGGGGGATTCTAGGAAGATTTCTAGTTTATTGCGATCGTCAGCTATAGATATTTAACGACGCTGCAACACATCAATGATCACGCTTTAGAGCAGGTGTGGATTACTTCTTTACTGAATCGTCGGCTTGCTAACATCAGCAACACTGACTTTTCTTTGTAATTTAGATAATTTAGTTTTCCTTTCCTTATTATTGCTGTAATTCTAATTGGCTCAAGTTTCCTCGTTCTGTTATGAGTCTAACTGTGGGAATCTGTTGTGGTGAATTAACCTACTATTCTAGTATTCTAATCCTAGTATAAGTCTACTTGGTTTAAGTATTCTAATCTTATTAGTAGTCCAATTAGTTTAGAATCTAATTATTTTTGGGTATCCTATTTTTATTAGAATTCTACTGTGATTAGGTGTCCTAATTCTACTGTGATTCTAAAAGGTCTTCTAATGCTATTAGAAGTCTAAAATATTTAATATTTTAATCTTATTGAAAGCCTAATTAATTAAGTTTGCTAATCCTTCTATGAGTCTAATTAATTTAGTTTCCTAATGCTACGAGAAGTTTAATTAATATTAGTCTCCTAATCGTACTAGGAATGCAAATATGTTAACTCTAGTGAAAATCTAATCAAAGCAAGTATGCTAATTGTACTGAAATTCTAAGTAAAGGAAATATATTAATTTCACGAAAATATTAATTAAAGCAATCATACTAATTTTACTGAAATTCTAATTAAAGCAAATAGACTAATTTTATTAAAATTTTAATTAAAATAAGTAAACTAATTGTACTAAAAAAATCAAAGAAAAGGGGTTTTGGGCCTGCTATGCTAAGGAGGATTGGCCTCGTTCCCGAGTACCCTTCGTAAGCTCCCTTGGGTAAATCGGGTGGCTGAGATTAAAGCAAATTGAATTTTGTATTATAAGATAGTACTTTTGAATTTTTTAGTCAATTTTGGATTATAATTATGAATTAAATTATGAAACTAGAAATTAAGAAGTGAATTATATATTGTGATTTTAGAAATATCAAATGAAGGAATTAAAAATTAGAATTTAAAATCTAATGACTGAATTCGGGACTGAAATCAGAAAATCAGACCGTATGATTAAGGACTGGTTCTAGAAACTAAGAACTTGAACCAAAGATCAATGATAGGACTAGAGATTGAGATTTCAAAACAAAATTAAAGTCTACAGTCGGGGATTAGGCCGTCTGATTAAGGGTTGGTTCTAGAAACTAAGAACTAGAACCAGAGATTAAAATTACGGTCTAAAAAAAAAGGGTGCTATGGTCTAAGACTGAAAATTTGATATTAATGGTTAAAACTAAAAAAAAGCTAAATCTAAGAACTAAAAACTAGAATCAAAATTAAAAACTAAATTTTTACCTAAGGCCGGGGTTGCAAAGAGAAATCTCGAAATTCAAAGCTTGGATGCGGAGGACTTGAAGCTCGAATCTCGAAGTCATTACTGTGTTTCTCTCTGTGTTCGCTCTATGTGCCCTCTCTTTTTTCGTCCTCCTTTGGGGCAAAATAAAAAAGGTCTTTTATAGGTTTTTTTTTTTTCCAATTACGTGCCCTTTTTCAGGTGTTTAACTGAATTGCGTGCCTGTTCTCCGGCGCTTATTCGCTTTGAGTCGGTCACCGACTCAGTGAGCGACCAGCTGACTCTTTCAACTGAGTTCCCTAGTTCTAATCACGTTAGGACTAATGGCGCGCTTGATTTGGAATGTGTAATCTGATTAAGCATTTCATTTGAAGTGCTTAATTGTAGAATCTTGGCGGTCAAGGACTGTGAGACTAGGTCGGGGATGGACTAATTATGCGCCAGTGATGGAGCACTTAATTCGATCATGCGTGCCATGTGGAGCGCGTAATCTAGTCTCGAGATGGTATGAAGAAAGGAGGTTTGGTCTGAAAAGGGACTGATTGCACGTTTGTGGGTGGTTTTAGGCACGTTTGTGGGTTTACGTGCAATCGAATTACGCGCGTGGTTTTAAGTGCGTAATTTGGGGTTGTTCGGGTCTGGGTCGGGTTTGAAATGCCAGACTATTATTTCAGTTTTCATTCATCTATATACTATTATTTTAGTATATAGTCTCCCTACATCAGGATCTGAGCCACAGAGCTATTATTTCAGCCTGTGTTCAGCCATATATTATTATTTCAGTGCATAGTTCCCACATTAGGGTTAGGGGATCTGAAATGTCAGACTATTGTTTCAGTTTGCATTTCGACTCTATACTATTGTTACAGTATATAATCACCCTACGTCGAGATCTGAGCCACAGAGCTATTATTTCAGCCTGTGTTCAGCCATGTACTATTATTTCAGTGCATGGTCCCTATGTTAAGGTTAAGGGGCTTGAGCCACAGAACTATTATTTCAACCTGTGTTCAGCCATATACTATTGTTTTAGCATATGATTCCCATATTAGGGTTGTAAAATTTATAGAGAAGATAAGTCATTTTCAAAAAGTCACGGGCAAGGTCAAAGGTTGACCGAACGAATTTTTATATTTCGAGAGGGCAAAATGGGGGTGTCTACAGATGCCCCTCTTCGGCGAGCTCTTGTGAAGTAAGAACGCGTCGAAGAAGTAGACACCCCTCATTCGAGGTGTCTTCTCGTTTCTCTTAGGAAATTATAAATGTGAGCTGGGGATGATGACATGACATGCTTGGCTTTCTTTTTTACCAGCGCAAGCTAAAATGGAGCATTCAGGGGCCCAGTGGTAGCTGTCGAAAGGCATTTTCCATGCCATGAATGCAAGTGATCCCGTCGTGTATCTTGACCCGCTGTCATAGATAGTCGACGGGGGAAGTCAACGTATCCTAATTTGCAGGTGCAAGGGGCATCCCGTCGTGTGGCATGACCTGCTGCAAGTAATAGTCAAGCGGAAAGGAGAATCACCATATCCTAATATGTGGGTGCAATGGGCATCCCGCCGCATGTCGCGACCTGCTGCAAGGAGCAGCCAAACAAAGGGATATGACGCAGTTGAGGTACCGGGGGGCGTCATACAAATGTCCATAAATAAGGTCTAGAGACCGATAATTAAATGCAATATAATATCGAAGGCTTTCGCAAGTCATGTCAGACTGGGCCCGTCATTGCTCACACCAATGCGCGTCAGGTATTCTTTTTCCAATAGGCGCTTGTAAGTTCTTAGATTAAATATACTCATTGCTCGATTTCCCAGGGGAATGGCTGATTTGGGCTGGTAATCGAGGTGAATTTTGATAGGTAAAAGGTCTCTTTGTTTATTTTTATTTCTATTTTTTTTTTGGAAGTAAGGTTCTTTTTCTGAAAATTCAGGAAATTTAACTTAAGATCAATTTGGTGGTAAAACTTCAAAAAATGTGGCTTCCGAGACGTCACTGAGTAGATCCACCGGTACGGGATTTGTTGACTCAACCGTTATGTGGTTGTCAAGACGACACTTGGCATGCCGGATGCTCCGTCTAACCTTCTCAGCGAATACTGATGATTGTCTCTTATGGGAGGACTACAGTGATTCGCGAGTCGAGAGAGATGAGTTTTGAAAATATTTTGACTTAATCATAGCTAACTATATATTTTAGAAGTAATATTGAGTAAAAAAAAGGGTTATACTTACCTGAAGTGGTGATGTTTACCTGTGTAGCCTGTGATGGGATTGATTGGCTGCTGTGGTTATAATCGCGATGGGACATTCAGGGAGATTTCTCTCTGTCTCCATTTCATGTATGTTGTAGCAGAGACTTGGTGGCCATTGTCATGTTGTAATGTCTTGGGGAAGTGAGTGTGGCGATGGGACGATGTGGTCTTCCCTTTTTGGTTGTGTGTTGAGATGAGTCCTGGTGGTTGCAAGTGCGATGAGACGCGAGAAAGTCTTTCTTCATGCTTCCTGTCATAGTGGATCATAGACGTAATGGGACATTGGGGGTTTGCATTAGGCTGAGAGATTACTGGTCGTAGGTCTGATAGTGATATTCGGATCCTGGTGGGATTTTCTTTTGAGATGCGATGGGACGTGGGAGGAGTCCCTCTTCTTCTGTTGAAGTCTAGCGACTGCTGCGTAGCTAGGGATTTGGGGGGTAGGCTCTCTACTTTCGTGATGGGACATTGGTTGAGCCTAGTTAGAGATGAGAATTTTATAAGGTTTGACTTTATACAAGGTTTCGTGATGAGGATTTCAGGGGGTGTGATTTGTGTCGGGGCTGTAAGGCAAGATGAAGTTGTTGTGTCGTAATGGGACATGTGTGACGAGATCGAGTCGTAGTTGCATCGCGGGCTACATATTGATGGATGTGTGGTGGGATTGTGTCTGGATGTTTCGGGTAGTGATGTTTGCGATGGGGCGTTGATGGGATATTTGCTAATTTCTTTCTTTGGCAGATCTTGGGTTGTGTGAGATCACATTGTGGTTATGTCATGAACTGGACTCATCTTTGGCTTTGGTCATGTGCCTGAGTTTTGGAAAAGTTTTCTTTTAGCTTTTTATGATGGGAGGTGTGGTGGCATAGCTGATTTAGGTAAGTGAAATTAGATATTGGGATAGCATTGTATGTGTGCATCTTATCGCGATGGGACATGCACGATGAGGTCATGCAATGGGATTCTCCCTCTCCGGTCGGATCATGATGGGATGAGGGAAGGTGACGGTGTCACAATAAGGCATGTATGTCTCGTTACAATGGGACCAGGGGCGCGGTCAATGCTTCTTGTAGGGCTACGCGATGGGATATAGAAGAATAATCTTGATTGAGATGGGATAAAAGGTGTGAGGATGAATGAATTTGGGATTTGCGCGCCTAGTACCAGGCATTTAATAGAATTGCATGCCTGTTTTAGGGCATGCGATTGAAAGCTATTTGCGCGTTTCAGTGTAAACGTGTGATTGGATTTCCCGTGGTTTCATAAGTGCATAATTCAAATGTGACCAGGTCACTGTGCAGGTGACCTTTCGGATTGTGTGGTGTAAGTAGGTCGTGCAATAGGGTTGCACGGTCTATAGTTGGCGCGCGACTGGAGCATCGCACCATCTGTGCGGTGTTAGGATATTTTAAGTGCTTGCTGCTGACTTTATTGGAAACAGTGATAAGAATAGGGTTAGTGAAAATAAATCAAAGGTGGATTGAAAACTACAGAGCAGCAAGCCTAAAAATACATAGACTTGCAAGATACATGGCCTGTTGTAGCAAGTTTTAATAAGTAAGAGTTTGTCCCACAGGAAAAGTTGATCTAAAGCTCCAAGGGAGCTATCTTTAGTAGGCCCTCCAGATCTGACTACAGATCTGGCAATCCTAAATGGAAGGGGATTTAAGGTCAGTAATATTTAAATCCTAAGGTAACCTAATGCCTAAACTACAAAAATATTTGAGAAGAATGATGGAGTGTGAGAAAATAAATATAAAAGGGTGAGAAGTAAGTTTATTAGGTACAGATTTGATGGGTCTTATAACTCAGACTCAGATCTGCTGCTATAGAAATCCTGTCCAATGGCTACATTATCACTAAAGAGGAGGAAGGATCCAACTCATCCTTGTGCCATGATCCAATCCCTTATGGCTATAACCTGTCCACTTAAATGGTCATAGACTATCCAATAGGGGAACCATAGTCCAGAGATGGGTCAGAACAAGTTTATCATTGTAGGCACTACTTCTTCCAGGCTACCAGCTCAAGATTCCATAGGAACCTCAACCTCTAAAGTTCTGTGTGTGGGGCTAGGCTTGCAATGTGCACTAGCCTGGACACACAAGACCAGCAAGAGTTTGAGTACTAGCTTTAGGTCTAGCTGTTAACTACTTTAGAAAGACTACAGTGATCCAGTCACAAGCCTACAATCTCTACAGCCAGATCAGATCTGCCATCTGATGGTGGGTCTATACAAATACAGGGGAGTCTGTCTCTGCACAATCTCTCACAAGGCTACAAGCACAAGTGCAGGGAAGAAGAATCTGTCTTAGATCTGTGGATTGGCTTCACCCTAGGGCTATAACCTGTCCACTTGAATGGTCACAGACTATCCACAGAAGCTATCCTCCTCACAGAGGTCTGAGACAGAATAAGAAGAATACTGTCACCATCATGTTCACAAGGCTACCAGCTTAAGCTCCCATGGGGATTCAGATTTAGTGAATCCTGTGGTAGGGCATAGGCCTGCAATGTGCCTAGCCTGGACACACAGGTCACTTGAATCTAAATAAATTCTTAAAAATAATCCTCCATTGCTTACAATGCAACATAGCAATGGAAGATCTCAAGGTAGCAGCCATGTACAGAACAACTCTTAAAACACCAATCCCATATAAATATAACATCCAATTATAAAACACCATCAAAATTATTCCAAATACACATACAAAGGCATAGCCAGCAAGTGCTGGACTATGGAGAGATGGAAAGGGAAAAAGAAGCTGCCTAAACCCTAACCTTAGCCTATTGCAATTCTACAGTTGATTCCAAAAGAAGGAGTTCAGAAGTCCCTTAAACCTAAACTAGGCTTAGGCTTATATAGCAGTCAGCTGTGGGAGCATTAGGGTTAGGAAAACCCTAATTTATTAGTGCAATCGTGGCTCATTTCTGTTCCTTGGATGCCTTGGACGTGTGCACAGAGATTAGAGCATTGGAGTGCGCGCCCTAGTTGTTGGAAGTTCCCAGATTGCCCCTGCAGAAGTGGAGAGAAGTTAAGATCTCGAGCCTCGCTGGGTAGCAAGGATTTCCAGGTCTTGTCACGTGATAGAATTGGTGTCGCGGGATTGAATTGACTTGAAGCTCCTGCAGTCACGGGATTGATAGTTTGGTCATCGCAGAAATGCTCTGGTCATCGCGGGATTGAGCTTTCAATTTGAATGGCGAGGGAATTGCACGCGTGATTCATTCCTTGGTGAATCTCGCGGAGATCCTCGCGAAGAAGCAATGTGCATGGGCTTCTGAATCGCAGAGATTCCACTCAATGTCTCAGATCCTCGTACATCCGGCATAGCGCAGGAATGCCTGGAGCTCTCCCTCCTCAGTAAATCGCGTGAAGATTAAAGGCACCTTTCTTGAGCTGCACGAGACTGCGCGAGAGCTTATGACTGAGCCTCTCGAGAACTGCACGAAGTCTGCTTTCTGGGCTCTTCTGTCATTCATCTGCGTGAGAACAATGTGAGCAGTTGGTGTGCTGCCCTCAGAAACCTGCGACAACTGCGCGAAGCCTTTTTCTCTGAAACAATTGAACCCTGCGACATCTGCACGAGGCTCACTTTTTGACATTTTTCTGCTTTACTGTGCCTATGCTGCAGCCAATTCTCTGTCTGGGTCCAACCTTCTTTCTTCTGAGTAACTTCTAGGGTAACAATAGGCTTCTTGGTATGGTTAGGGCCTTATTTGCAGCTGCTGCTTATTACCTACAAGATGGGCTTAACACACATTTATTAAATGACTAAGGGTCTAACAGAGAGTAAGTTAAGGGGTGAAAAGTGGTACTTTTCAGGTCTTAACATACCCCCAAACCTAATCTTTGCTAGTCTCTTAGCAAAGCTTTAACTAATTAAATGCCACTTTCGTAGGGATCACGGGTACATTTAGAATATGTACCAAGCCTTTTAAACCCCTAGGTGATCCCTAGTGGAGGAGTGAAGTCTCCTGAGATTTTCAGTGAAGATATCCACAAACTTCACCATTAGAACAGTTAAGTATAGTGCAGTTAATGACAACACAGATTTGAATGTATAAGGCTTCATTCCACACCCCTTCTTTAACACTTAGAGGAAACTGCAGTAGTAATGCAGGCCATTTAAAACTCAAAATTAGCATGTGTTTGCATCACCACCATTCATTTTAGATTAGAAATTCAATGTGTAAAAATCAGTACCCAGCTTACCTTAAATTCAAAATTCAGGTTGGATACAACCCCAATGAGGTTAAAATTTAGACCCAATTCTCACCAGGGCTATCTCTCAACATTGACAATCTGAGGGTGTTCACATTCAAAACAGCTCAAGAGCAATTACAGACCCCAAATGGGCTTGCAAGCATGAGCATAGGCAAAGCTTCTAATTTCTGACATCCTTATGACTTTTTACCATAGATTGGACAACTCCTCATCTCCACATGACAGCTCATTTCACGTTGGATCTACAAGGTCTTTTTGAATGGGTTGTATTGTGGCCTATGGGTGAGGGATATAGAGAATGAAGGGGTAAAAAGGGAATCAAAATTAAAAAATCAGCAAGGTAAGGAGTGATTCATGACTTCACAACCTTCATTTCAGCAAAACTTCATCTTACTTGATATATTCCAGAATCAAAGTGGCCAGCTTCTCCTCTTCTTTTCAATTTTTCAGATGATGTTCTTCTCTAGACTTCTCTTTCTTTTTCTCTTTTTATTTTTATTCAACCATTTTTATAATTTTTATGATGAGCTATCACACAAATACCATTGATACACTACTATTCGTAAGTTGCTTTTCTTCACCTTCTACCAAATGTTGGACCACTCTCACTATCTTTAACTCCTTCTCCTTTACCTTATGAATTCTCAGAATGAGGGTGAGGTTGAATCAGGTCATGAGGTTAAGGTGCAAGTACTCTGGTGTTTGTCAAAGAAAAGTAAGATTTTTAAGGCTCAACTAGTGTATGCAAAAGGGCAGTTTTTAAAAGGTTGGATTTTCAGGCTTAAACTGTCCAAATGAAGGCCTTGGATCATTTCCTTAGTGTCATGGGTACTGTCAATCAGTTTTGATTTAGAGGTGCCTAACTTCTAGTGAAAAAGTCCTGACTCAATCAGTCCTTAGAGCATAAATAATGTCAAAAACACTCTTCAAAAGAAAATGATGGGCCAAAATCTCACTAGGTATGGTCCTCAAATTAACCCATGGGGTGTATTTTCACCTGTTTCTTTCCTCTTCGGTTTACTAAGTATTAATTTAGCATTTCTAATGTTAGCTTCATGGTGGTGTCAAGATTTTAACATTTTCAGTTTCGAAATGTCTGCAAAAATATTTTAATTTTTTCACAAATTTTCTCATTGCAGTAAGTTAGGTGGAAATTGACTTTATTTATCCCAGTTACAGCACCATTACTACACTAAAGTTAACTATTCTATTGGCAGACCTACCCTGCCACACCCCCAAACCATGAGGAGCAGTTTCCTCACTGGTTCAAAGGTGAAAAAGTGCAGGGTAATAGTCAGGAATAAAAAGGTAAACACACACAGATCAAATACACAAAGCAAAATACAAAAAGAAATTCTATTAAGTTAGAAAGAAATGTACAACTGTAATTGAAATGACAAGAAAAAAATGGAAAGGAAAGAAAAGCCTAAGTACAATCTATTCTAAGAGGAGGAGGATTCGAAATCTAAATCTGTGAACCAGTCCCAACCCATCTGTTTTGCATGTTTCCTCTTTTCAACTTTACTCTCAGAACTGGGCTTGGACTTGGTTCTATCTGAGGGAGCTTTGGTCTTTTTCTTCCGGGCTTTCTTCTCAATTGGGCTCTTTTTCTTTTACTGCCTTGGTTTCTTTGACTATGGTGGTTTCTTCATGGTTGGAGCTTTTGGTGCCCTCACCCTCATTTTTCTGGTTTTGGGTTTAGGAGGGATCATAGGATATTTTCCTTTGTCTTGCTCAGTGGGGGTTACCAGGGACTTCCCTTTGGCAGGCTGGCCATGTGGTGGTGCCTCCTCAGACTGGACAGCTGGCTCTTTGCCAATTTTAATAGAGGTTGCTGTGGAAGCAGTCCTCTTAGCAGTGACTTTCCTCTGTTTAGGATAAGTTTGCTCAGTAGGGTGTGCAGCAGGAGTTGGGGTAGGTTGATGCTTCTCTGTGGGGGGTGCAACAGGGGTTTTCCCTTTATCTGGCTGGGCAAGTAGTTGTGCCTCCTCAGACTGGGCAGCTGGTGTTGGAGAAGGTTTAGGCTCAGGTTCTGGCATGAGTACAGAGAGTGGGGTGGGCTGCTGAGCTGCAGTTCTAGCAGCAGCCAATGCGGCTTCCAAAGAGACTATCTGAATTTTAGCTTTGAGGAGGTCAGTGTGTCTGGGCTGGGAGGTTGAGTTTGTGTAGAAGAAGGCACAGGTTGAAAAGGTGAGGAAGGGGCATGATGGAAAGTGGAGGGAGGAGGAGATTGGGGTTCTAGTGAGTGATGTTGTGATGTAGTTGGGGAGTCCGGGAAGGGGGTGTAGTGGGTGGGTATAGTGTCAAGGAAACTAGACATAAAGGCTTGGAATCCTGTGATTGTATTAAGGTTGAAGTCTATGTCTGTGAATGGAGATGTAGTAGGCATGACAATAGTGGTGTCTTCTTCAATGTGAGGTGTGTCAGTAGGGATAAAACGGATTGTGGGTGGTGTCTGGGAGATGGTGGGGGTTGTCTCAGTGATTTTCCTTTTCTTGTAGGAAATGAGTGGAGGGCTGTCAGGTTTATGTGAAGATAATGGGGGTATTGAGGCTGTGTATTGAGGTAGGGTAGGGGATGGTGAGGGGCTGACATGGGGGGTGGTGTCCTCCCAGGTACCAATCACAGAAGAAAGGGGTGTGGGGATGGATGATGAAGACAGAGGTGGGTGAGAGAGAGAGATGGAATGGGGGTAGGGGATGTTGGAGTAAAAGGTGGGGGGGATGTGGTGGCTGCTACAGCAGTGGTGGTGATAGGCTTTGGAATCTCCTCTGTAGTAATAGGGGTGGGCCTTGTAACAGCTGCCTCTTCAGATTGCTTGGGAAGGGCCTGAGTCTTAGCCTTCTTCTTCTTCTGTGCTTCCATCAGGCTTCTGCTGATTCCCCATTGCCTCTTGGTAAAAGTTGTCGGGGCAAGGGTGGTAGTCTCCTCAGTTTTTGCTATTTTGTACCCCCCCTTCAGAAGCAGTTTGGTGATGACTCTGGCATAGGGGAGTGTGTGTGGCTTCTTGTTCTTTCCACCAGATCCTTCATTGTTTCAAACATTAACCAGGCGGCATGGAAGCCATGGCCCAGAGAGAACGAGTAGACAACATCAGTAATAGGAGCTCTCCTCTCCTGCTGATGGCCTGAGCAATAGATGTTCTTTCTCAGGACCTGGTCAATGAAAAGGAGTCCAGGCTCCAACTCTCTTCTTTTGATAGAATCCCCTGAGGCCTTTAATCATCTAGTCAGAGCCCTTGCAATTGTATCAATTAAGGCACTTAGGGGGGGTGGGCATATCCACAGCTAGGGTCAAATGTGGCTGGGATGCCCAATACCTCTGCAATCACCTTGGGGCCAACTAATATTTCAAAATCATCAATCAATACAAGGAGACCTGCTTGTCCATCTTTGTCCTTGGTGACCCTGATGTGCTGGTAAAAGAGTTGCACTAGCCTAGGGTAGGCTAGTGCTGGAATTCCTCTCATCAAGGGTGTCAGGCCAGCCTTGTTCATAAATTGAACGGTAGGGGTAGAGAGAGGCTCCTTCTCAAAGAAGGGCAGGTCGAAAGCTGTCTCAGGCTCCAAGGGGATTGGAGCCATGAGCTTAGAAGGTGAAGAAAAGTCAGGGGTTGGCTCCTCCACCTCCTCAACCACTTCCTTCCCTTTTTTCGATGCCTTAGAAGTCTTGACCTTCTTAGCAGTAGACTCAACAGGGGCCTTATCCTTGCCCCTTTTCTTTGGTGCACTCTTAGGGGCCATTCCAAACTCTATTTTCAAAAATAAAAATGGGGGACTAAGATCTGAGTGCTTACCCTAAAATTGTAGGGTTTGGTTCGATCTGACGCACAGTGCACCACGAGATTTCTGAGCAGAGGGTAACTGATGGGGATGATGTTAGGAACAAATCTGTAGATTCTTGGTGTGAATGATGGGTTGTAGGCTGGTCGCTAGAGGAGAGAGGTAGAAGAGCGCCGAAAGCTAGGGTTTCGCTGGATGAAGAAGGAAGATAGTACTGGAAAGGGAGACAAGTGCGGGGTTAAAATACTTGTCGCTAAGCTTGACGCGCTTTGGAAATATCTGGTTGTGGGATTGGAAATGAAACCTAGCGAAGGTGCAATTCAACTTGGATTGCGCGAGAGTCTCCCAGGTTTACCTTGGAGCACGCGATAGCTTATGACTGAGCCTCGCGAGAACTGCGCGAGCAGTTGGTGTGCTGCTTTCAGAAACCCGTGACAACTGCGAGAAGCCTTTTTCTCTGAAATAATTAAACCTTGTGACATCTGCACGAGGCTCACTTCTTGACATTTTTCTGCTTCGCTGTGCCTATGTTGCAGCCAATTCTTTGTCTGGGTCCAACCTTCTTTCTTCTGAGGAACTTCTGGCTCAACAGTAGGCTTCTTGGCATGATTAGGGCCTTATCTGCCATTACTGCTTATTATTTACAAGATGGGCTTAACACACATTTATTAAATGACTAAGGGTCTAACAGAGAGTAAGTTAAGGGGTGAAAAGTGGTACTTTTTAGGTCTTAACATGCGGGCGATGATTTTATTGCGCGCTCTGGTTAGAGCGTATGATTCAACTTGCGCGCGGTATGCTCTGCGTGTGATTGAGTTGTGCGCATGTGTCCCGATGCGTGATTGAGGCCCTACTCTATATAAGCAAGGGAGTCTTCATTTGTTTTTCATCTCTCAGTTTAGTCTCGAGTTTTACTTTCTCTAAATCTTTTATGCTCTGAAATTCGTGTTTCGATGATATTGGGTGATCTAACCATTCGATTGAGATGTCATTTCTTCCTATGTTCGTGATTTCGCATTATCTTCGTCCTGAGGTGATGCTTGGGGATGTCATTATTCTGAGAATGGGCAATATTAGAAAAGAGGATGCTAGTCTTCACATCGGTCCCTTTTAGGGAGCAGTGAAGGCAGTGTTGAGGAGGCAGCAACGGAGGAGGTGAAGATGGTGAAAGAGAAAGTGTTACGAGTGGAGGGATGTATTCCCCAACCAATCCTTCCTGAAGCCTCCGATTGGACATTCCAAGTTGGGCGCTGCTCCTCGCTTGGTCTTCATTTTAAATTTAGTTTTTGTTTTGGGTTGTAGATTAGGTCTGTCGATTTTCGTTTTGGGTTGTATATTCAGGAGGTATGCCTCCGGTGATATTGTATAAACTTTCATTAAATAAATAAAAGATGCGCTTTATTTATTTTGTTTGTTTGTTTGTGTACATTTATTGTGAGATTTAATTATACTTACTCGGGCGTTTATCTGATTTTGCGTAAGATTTTGAATTTTATTCGATTAATTTGATTTGGTTTATCTTGAATTTGTTCAACATTTTCTCTTGGTAATCTAGGTCTTATTTAGGATTTGGTTTTTATTAGGTTTATTGGGGCATTTTTTCCGTTTTACTTGGGGGATCATTTTTCATTATTTGTGTTGTTTAAGGTGGGGTGTGAATCCTATGTTGTAGAATTTTGGTATTTTTGTTTCGGTTTCATATTTAATTTGGGATGACACTTGTTATAAATGTGTGATCTTTGAATTTCTAGATGGGTGTAAAGTGTTTGAATCCTATTGGCTTGTTTACTTTGCTTTGGATTTGTGTTTCCTTGGAGGGGTAAGTGTTGGATGATCATTGACTAATCTGAGTTTGTCATGGTCTGTGGTTTTTTAGGGGGTCTGTGTCTGGCTTAGATTTAATTAGATTGGGAGGGTTTAAAAACATGACACTTGTCACTCTGTGGTTTAGGAGGCATAGTTTTATAAATGTGAGCCAAAGGCTTTTGGTTTTATTTTGAATTTTATTTCAAGTTTAGGATTAAAAGTTTTGGGGTATTTTTTGTTTGTGATCTAGGGCATTTTTTTCGTTCATTAATGTCTTTTCTTCCTTTCTATATTGTATCACGGTTATTGAGCCCGAAGGGTTATGATTATTGAGCAAATTATTGGGAATGGATGGGATTGGGAGCTTGTGGTTGAGCCGGGGTTGGCTACAGATAGGGTGCTTCGAGCATTCTTAATGCATTTCCTTGGTGCGATACTCTTCTCTTCTTCGACTCAGGGATGCATTACCGGGTTATTTTTTATGCTTCTCGGGGACTTGGATCGAGCCCCTACCTATGCTTGGGGTGTGGCAGTATTGGCGCATTTCTATGAGCAGCTTTATCGTCAGGGGTGAAGTGTCACTACGATTGGAGGTTTCCTTCCCTTCCTCCAGGTGAGTTTTAGTTAATTGGCATCACAGTGTCTCCGATTTTTGTTGTCATTTTTTATCATAGCATCTATTCAGCATTTCTTTTTTTATTTTCTAGTTTTGGGCATATGATCATTTTACCTTTCTTCGTCCATGGGTCCCGGCGGAGATTACTTTCACGTTTCCACGGATGCATGTGTGGAGGATAGCGTTGAGGGGTTGCCATTGGTCTACGGATCTTCAGACTGTGCGAAGCCTTTTTGAGGACATGCATGAGGGGTAGGTATATATCATCGTGCACACGTTTTATTTAATTTTGTTTTGGGGCTTTTAGGATCTAAGGCTTCACTGATGGGTTGGCTTGCTTATTTGGTGGTAGGTGATTTGAAGGCCATATGCGGCTGAGGAGGATGTTGGTGTGCCAGTGAATCAGTCTGGCCAGGCTTTCTTCGATGTGGACATATGGGTCCATTGTTTAAGAAGGTGGAGAGGATCCACCTATCTCGAGTAGTTCAGCAGTTGGGGCTCGCTCAGGGAGTCCCTCTAGAGATTAGAGAATGACCGGTCCCCCTGATCGGGATTTCGTGAAGAAGATGGCGCTTCAGATAGCTGATTTTAGAGCTGGGGAAACCAGGGTGACATGGGCGCATGATGAGGGGGATGTCCGAGAGTTTGTGAGATGGTTTGGGGCATTGGGTGGTGGGTGCCTCTTTACACATCCCTTCCATGGGAGTGGTTCTTTTACAGTCGGCGGGCCTGAGTCGACGTCAACATTGAGGGAGAGATTGGCCACATTAGAGCAGGGCCATTTCACAGTGGGTGTCTGGGGAGCATTGGATGCCCTTCATAGGGTGATGGAGCAGACGGGGTGCGCTCCTCGTCCTGATGAGGAGATGATATGCTCCCTCGCCTCCTCGGTTGCTCAAGCTAGGGGAGCGGAGGACGATATGAGGGTTCAGCTTGCGGAGACTCGACGGCTCTTGGTAAGTTAGTTCACTGGTTTTAGTTATTTATATATTATGTTGACTCAGTTTTCCAGTAGTTCTGATATAGTTGTGGTGTCTCATTTTGTTTTGGCCAGTCTGAGAGGGAGGCCGAGGTCGCCAATCATGCGGCGATGGTCAAGTTGTTATGTGGTCAGCAGCAGGCCGACCGGGAAGTGGAGGCCAGTCTGTGATCTGAGATTGATCGATTGGTAAGTGTCTTCCTTGGTTTATTAATTGTTAGTATTTTGAGGAATTTTATTAATTTTGGTGCATTTGTCGATGTTTGTAGAGGGCAGAGCTCTCCGCTGCGGGGGCTCCTGCTTAGGCATTCGATCCTTCTTCAGTTGCTTCTTCTAGTCGGGAGATTCAGCGATGGCTCAGCTACAGGTCGAGCTAGAGCACTCGGTGAGTTTCTTTAATCTTTTGACCCGTCTGTATGACTGTAGTAGTTCATTGGGTGTTATTGTTTTGCTTTTCTTAATAGTTTACTAACATCATGTGGTATTTCAGCTTCAGCTCGTCGAGGATTTTTAGACGAGGGAGGCAACTACTGCTTTTCTATGCCTCGAGAGTCAGGTATAGTTTTTGGTTCGGTGTAATTTAGTTTAGGTTATTTCATTTATTTTATTCTGATATATCGTGTGTCGATTTGTTTGGTTTTTTTTGTGCAGGCTGTTCCGAACTCTGCTCCTGAGGCTCCCCCTCAGGGGTCTGCCCCTATTCCTTCTCAGGTATGTTTTAGTTGATGTATTTATAGTTTATTCATCATCATAGTATTTATCTTATGTATTTGTTTGTTCTCGTTGGAGCCGCCTACGTTTATTGTTCCTTTCGTGCCGCCTGCTGATCCAGTGACTGCTGTGACAGTTGAGCGCCTTCTTAGGGAGAGGGTTGATCTGGTATGATTCTCTTCTCCTTCAATTTTTTCTATGTTCGTATATATATATATATATATATATATATATATATATATATATATATATATTGGGTTTCTTTAACTCGGTGTGGTGACGCAAGTACGTGAGCTTGAGGAGGCGTGTCTAGAAGTGGCACGAGCGCGTGCCACTCCTGAGGCGAGACGAATCCTTGGGGACACGCAGAGCCGCAAGGACCTATTCGTCGAGATGATGGTAGCACAGAGGACTCAGACTGAGGCATTGGAGGCAACGCGCTGGACGACGCGGGCAGAGATGCAGGCGACCATAGATCCGCTGCAATATCGTTTGACGAGGAGTGAGCGGGATGGTTAGTCAGCTTGCTGGATCAGAGTCAAGAGCTAAGGGTTCCTCGGTCGGGCAACCTCGTCATATGACACTTGATCGTGTCAGGGATTATGTTCGCGAGGTTTTTGTCATTCTTGAGTTTCTTGCTGGGTATCCTCCTCGTTCTCGATCAAGGTGGTCTACTAGTTAGGCGAGTGAGGGGGGTTCAGTAGCGGGGCCTCGTCGTCTAGAGGTTCTGCGAACTCCGGGTGTCGGGATTGTGTTTTCAGAGGATCAGTCTATGGACCTCCGGGCTGATAATACTGGGCACAACGGTGATTGACCATCCCAGCGGCAGCGTAAGGAGTAGGGGTGCATGTGTATTTTTTTATGTTCATTGTGTGTGTTTATTGTATATACAGGGGGTATGCCCCCGGTGACAGATGTAAAAACAAGAAAATTTTGATATAGACCGAGGTTTTTTGGGTTTAGATGTACCTATGTTGTCTCCTTTTCTTTCACTTACCTCTTGCATTTGCCTTTCGCTTTTAGTGCTGTCAGTTGTCATCGAGACTCAAATGCTTCCTGAGCTGGCCCGATGGTGGTTGAAGGTTGCTTTGTATCTGCATATGTAAAGGGCAAGGCTATCAATAATTTTTGTTCTCCCCCTTTCTAGTTGTCAAGGGGGGTAAGTATCTCAGGCCGAGGTTTGTTAGTAAAAGATGAATATACGCTCTCTTTTTTCTTTTCTTTCTTTTTCTCTTTTTTTTTTTCTTTTTTTTTTCTTTTTTTTAAAAGATAAAAATATTGCAACAGGGAAAGAAAATAACTAAAATAAAATAAAAAACAAAATTGCCTCAGTGTAGGAGTGTGGTAGGATCGTTAGTATAGTATCTTCGGTAGCATTCTCCGAGTGGTGACTTCGTTATTCCGCATCTTCATTATAGGCGAGTCGGCACTTCTAAGGTGATTCTCCTTCTGACCACAAAAATGCCCCAGTGTCTAGATGCAATGAAGCTTTTCATGGGTTTTTAGATGAGCACTTTAGGTCTATAAAAAGCCATTGGTATTTGGTGAGTTAGTTTTGAAGAAAAATTCCCCGTTACTACCACCAAACCAGGGGAGGTCATTTTGATTATGTTAGTTGTATACTAGGGTCTACCTTTGGGTGGTGGTCATCCAATCCTGTGGTCATTATCAGGGAGGGTGTGATAGATATAGTAGGTGATTGCATCAATTGTCATTCATCGGTTTTCAGTTTCATTCTTAGGGGTATCCTAAAGGGTCTTTGATTTATCATCCAAAAAAGAAATAAAAAGTAGAAGAGGGGTAAAGCTCAGTGATGTGGAGAGTAGTTTGTAACTAACGCTTTGCGAAAGGGATGAGTAATAATCTTTTTCTCAGAGGGGATACAGGGTGCTGTTAAGACCTGAAAAGTACCACTTTTCACCCCTTAACTTAACCTTTGATTAGACCCTTAGCCTCCTAATAAGTTCTTGTTGAGTGTTTTGTGTAGATAATAATCAGCAGTGAAATAAGGCCAGGAATCCTGTTAAGGAGCTTGTTTTGGCACCAGAATTCCCTCAGAAGAATGAACTCTGAATTCAGACCTGAAATGAGCCTCTCACAGTTGACCCAAGCTTTAGAGGATTCAGGAGAAATATGCCTCGTGCAGTTTAACTAAGCTTCCCAAGACTTTACAGCAACCTCTCGCGCAGATGAGTGACTGAAGAGCTTCAGAAACTCAAACTCGCGCAACTCTCGTGAAGCTCAGGAGTAGAACACATCGCGGTTGTTATGCGATTTCAGCAGACCTCTCTCAATCTCGCAGTATTTCAAACGGTGAGAGAGAGAGAAGATTCCTCGCAGCCTATCGCCGCGGGATGCGATTATCAGAAGAAAACATCCTGGCGAAGGCAAAGCCATCCTCACGAAGATCAGCCTAGCGAAGACCGAGCAACCTCGCGACTGCTTGAACTTCAACCCTGCGACATCTGAGACTGTGTTTTCTACTCAACCTTGTGAAGCCCAATCCAGTGAGAGCATAATTCTCTACCGCGCGACTGCCTGAAGAGCAAACCAAGGCAACCTCACGATGGCTGAAGCTTTAATGTCAAATCATCCTAGCAAAGAGCAAAGAGCTACCACGCGATAAGTCTGGAAAACTATAGCTACCTAGAGAAGCTCTGAACCTAAACTTCCATCTCTTCAGCAGAGGACCTTCTGGGAATTTCTAAGTGATTAGGGCACACACTCCCATGCTCAAATCTCCGTGCACGCACCCCAAGGCATCCAAGGATCACTGTTAGGCCACGTGGCATTGTTAAAATTAGGTTTCCTAACCCTAATGCGCCGCCAGCCCACTGCTATATAAACCCATACCTAGCTTAGGTTTAGGTATCTGGGAACACATCTCAGATCGTTTTTCTTTTCTCTTTCTTTTTATCTGTAGGTAATTTTCTTTTTTTCTTTCCTTCTCTTCATAGTCCAGCACTTGTTGGCTATGCCTTTGTATGTGTTTTTAAATTAGATTAATGGAAGTTCTGTAATAGGATCTGTACTTTATGGGATTGGTGTTTATGTGTGAGATGCTCTGTGCAAGGCTGCTGCCTTGTGATCCGCCATTGCTTTGGCTGTGTTTCAAAGCAATGGAGGACTGATTCTAAGGGCCATTCAGATCCAAGTGACCTGTGTGTCTGGGCTATCATGGTCCTACAGCCTTAGCCCCACTAGATCTGAAATCCCCATGGGAGCTTGAGCTGGTAGCCTTGTGAACATAGTGGTAGCAGCGATATTCTTGTTTTGTTTTGGGCTCCGTGAGGAGGATAACCTCTGGGATAGTCTATGACCATTTAAGTGGACAGATTATAGCCTTAGGGTGATTCTAATCCACCGATCCAAGATGGATCCTTCTTCTTTCACCTGAGCTTGTAAAAGCCTGGTGAGAGATTGTACAGAGGCAGACTCCCCTATATTTGTATAGATCCGCCATCAGATGTTGGATCTAATCTGGTTATAGAGATTGTAGGTTGGTGACTGGACCATTGTAGCCTCACTCAAGCAATGGACAGCTAGATCAAAGGTTGTACTCAATCTCTTACTGGTTCTATGTGTCTGGGCTATCATGGTCCTATACAGCCTTAGCCCCACATATAGAGCTTTAGAGATTAAGGTTCCCTATGGATTCTTAAGCTGGTAGCCTGGATGAAATAGTGCCTGCAATGATTTACTTGTTGTGTTTTGACCCATCCCTGGATAGTAGCTCCCCTATGGGATAATCTGTGACCATTTGAGTGGACAGGTTATAGCCTTAAGGGTGGAATCATGGCAGAGTGATGGGTTGGATCCTTTCTCCTCAGTGGCGATAATGTAGCCCCTGGACAGGACTTCTATAACATCAGATCTGAATATGAGTTACAAAACTTCTCTGATCTTGGCTCCATAACATACTTCTCACCCTTTTATATTTATTTTCCACACTCCATCCATCCTCTCAACCCTTTCTGTATTTTAGACATTAGAATACTTAGAATAAGTGACCTTAAACTCCCCTCCTTTTAGGACTGCCAGATCTGTAGTCAGATCTGGAGGGACTACTAGAGATGGCTCCCTTGGAGCTGTAGATCACCTTTCCTTGTGGGACAAACTCTTACTTATCAAAACTTGCTACAAAGGACCCTGTATCTTACAGGTCTAGGACTTCTGAGTTGTGCTGATTCCATTCCCTGTTTTACTCTTTCTTTAATTTTTAAATGACTTTCACCACCAACCAATAATGTAAGCACACCAGAATCTGTCAATAGGTGCTATGATTGAGCTCTTTGTCATATTTCGGTACCATCAAAATCTCACATTCTATGGTTTGCAGGAGTTTGTCCTCCTCCCGCCACCTTACGATGATATCTAGTAGTATGGGGACATCAGGGAGGCCCTTGCAGCTTGCTTATACATTTCTAGTAAAATTACCAGAGACATCCTCACTGCCTGCTTATGCTTCCCTAAGCTCATTGACTTATTCATTCGTCGTATTTCTCTCAGTCGATTTTTTTGAATATATATATTTTTTGAAAGCATCCTGCTAGCGCAAGAATAATAAGTTTTGATTGAACCTAGCATCTTCATTTTTTGGTGCTCTAACGTCTCCTCCAATGGCAGAGGAAGGGAAATGAGGATCGGGTGTTACTTATGCTTTTAAAAGAGGTTAGATATGTCACTAGTCCTTTAATCAGATTGCTCGAATAAGAAAGCGGGTGATAAATTAGAGGTCTTAAGGATATTCTAAGAATTGATGGCGTACGACCAATGAACGGGTCTTGACAATTATGAGGGTGGTAAGTATAAGTATTTAACCACAGGATGTGATGATCACAGGGCTAAGGGTAGTATTTTCTAAGATACATGGCGTTCCAAGGGCTAGGGAGTTCTTCCCTGTCTTGGTTCGCCAGTTTGTATGCATTCCCAGGGTATGTGACTGTTACAACATAAGGGCCTTCCCAGTTCGATTTCAATTTTCCTTTCGGATGGGCGTGCTTGGAAGGCATGATTTTCTTCAAGACTAGTTCTCTAATATTAAAGGCTCGTTCGAGGACTTTCTTATTATAAGCTCTAACCACTCTCCTCTGATATACTTGAGTGTGATCAGCTGTCCTTAGATGTGTCTCATCGAGCTGCTCTAGCTGTACAAGTAGGGCAATTATCCTCTCGTCTAAAGATAACTCATCATCGAGTTGAATCCATAAGGATAGTACTTGTATCTCATATGGTAAGACTGCCTCCATCCCATAGATAAGGAGGTAGGGAGTTTGGCCAGTGGCCGTATGAATAGAGGTCCTATAGGCCCAGAGTACTTTTGGTAGTCATTCAGGCCAGTCGGCTCCATTGCTTGTCTCTACTGTGTGCTTCAGAATTCGAATCAACATTTTATTTGTAGCTTCTGCTTGTCCATTTCCTTGAGGATAGAACGGTGATGAATGGCATAGATCGATGCCAAACTTCTTGCATAACTTCTTAGTCATCTCTGCGATGAACTGCAGTCCGTTGTCGATGACAAACGTCCTCGGTACTCCAAACTTGGTGATGATATTCTGAACAATGAACCTCACAAGTGTTGAAGCGGAGATTCTGACGTAAGACTTAGCTTCTGCCCATTTGGTGTAGTATTCGATTACCGTAAGTATGAATGCGTGCTTGTGAGTGTTCCCAACTGTGTCTGTGAAAGGTCCGATGACATCGAAAGCCCACATCGAAAATGGCCACGACGAGGTCATAGTGTTCACTGCAACTGATGGAGCTTTGATGAGTGCGGCATGTTCTTAGCATTATTTATAAAATTGGATGTAGAGGTGGCAGTCTCTTATCATTGCTAGCTAGAAGTAGCCCTGCCGTATGATTTGATCTACGAGTTTGTCTACCGGCGTGGGCGCCGCAGGCACTGACGTGTGCTTCTCGTATGATGTATTGTCCTTTGACGGTTATGACGCATCGTAGCAGTACTCCTCTGGTCAAGGCTTCTTTGTATAATATTTCGCCGAGTATGTGAAATCGGGCGCATCGGTTCCTTATGATCTTTCATTCGATATTCGTGGTGTATGGAGGGACGTGTTGATGCTTCAAGAAATTCTATATGTCGAAATACCATGGCTGTCCGTTGTCGGGGGGTGATTTTTCAAATTTGAACATAGCGACTTCGGTTTCTGACTTGACATGATTTTTCGGAGTGATTGCTTCATTTGGTCCCATGCTCATGGGGAGGATTGGTAATTATCTCTTGACGGTCCATGCTACCTCGTGGGCGAGTACTGTCAGCTTTTCGATGAAGAAGGTCATGGGTACTTTATCCGATGGGTATTTGGATGACCGAGGTTAACATGACAAAGGAGTTTGCGAGCTCATTTTCTAATCTAGGGATGTGCATAAAAGAGATTCTTTCAAATTTCTTTACCAAATATTGAGCGGTTTCTAGATATGCCATCAGTCTCCTTTTCTTGGTTTTCCATTCTCCTATAACTTGTGAGATTACGCGCTTAGAATTATCGATAGTTTTCAACTGTTTAATGCCTAATTATAGTGCTGCTCGTAGTCTAGCTATGAAAACTTCGTATTCTGTGATATTATTAGTGACAGGGAAGTTTAATTGAAAAACCTTAGGTATGACAACTCCTTTAGGGGTTAGCAAGACTATCCTGATGCCTTTTCCTTTATGATTTAGAGCACCATCGAAATAAAGGGTCCATGACGTCTTATCAGGCTATTCATTATGAATGGTGAGTAGGTCTTCATTGAGGAAATCCGTGTGTATGGGCTCATTGCTCGGGAGTGGGAGATTTGCGAGGTAATTAGCGATTGCTTGTCCTTTGATCGACTTCAGTGTGACGTAAGTGATATCGAATTCTTGCAATAGCAATAACATATGCCAACGAGCAATCTTTCCTGATGTCGCGAGCTTTTCGAATATGTACTTCAGAGGGTCCATTCGGGCTAGTACTAGTATCTTTGTGCTCCAAAGTATTGTTACAATTTGGTTGAAGCCCATACCAATGTGAGGCAGGTCTTTTCCATTAAAGTATATTTTCGTTCGTACTCGACCATCGTCCTACTAAGGTAGTAGATAGCCTTTTTTTCTTACCGTCTTCTTCATATTGTCCCAAAATTACTCCCATTGCTTTATCGTTTACTGAGAGACAAAGGATTAGGGGTCTTCCGAGAACTGGTGGTGATAGTATTGGCGGGTTAAGGAGGTACTTCTTGATATTGTCAAAGGCTTGCTGACACTAGTCATCCCATTTGTATTCAGTTCCTCCTTTAAGTAGTCTGTAGAAAGGATCTCATCTGTCTGAATGCTGGGAGATGAATCTCCTGATGAATTGCAATCTTCCTATCAGACCTCATAATTCTTTGATATTACTGGGAGGTGGCATCTCAAGGATGGCTCTGACTTTTGCAGGGTCGACTTCGATTCCTTGCTTGTTGACTATGAAACTGAGTAATTTTTCGGAGGTGACTCCAAAGACACATTTCTTTGGGTTCATTTTTAGCTGATACTTCTTAGCTCTTTGTAGCACCAGTCAGAGTGCTTCAACATGTCTTGCCCGTGTTTGGGACTTCACTATCATATGATCAACATAAAATTTTACACATTTATGCATCATGTCGTGAAAAATAGCCATCATGGCGAGTTGATACGTGGCTCCTGCATTCTTAAGCCTGAAAGGCATAATGACGTAGCACTAAGTGCCCCATGGTGTGGTGAAAGAAGTCTTCTCTTGGTCAAATTCTGCTAATTTGATCTGATTATGCCTAGAGAAATCGTCCATAAAGGATAGCATCTCATGTCCGGCGGTGTTGTCGACTAGAGTGTCAATATGCAAAAGTGGGAAGTCGTCTTTTAGACATACCTGATTGAGCTTTCGAAAGTCAATGCAAACTCGTACTCTGTCATCTTTCTTAGCGACATGTACTATGTTGGCGACCCATTTGGGGTAGAGGACGACTCGGATGACTTTGGTTTTGTGTAACTTATCAACTTCCTCTTTAACTTGAAGGGCTGTTTGTGGGTGCATCCTTCAGAGTTTCTGCTTAACAGGCTTTGCATCGGGTTCCAAGACGAGACGATTTTCTGCCAGACTTGGGTCTAAACCAGACATATCTTCATAGGACCATGCAAAGGAGTCGAGGTGTTCTTGCAAGACTTGTACGATTTGTTGACATTCCTTGGAATTAAGTGTTGCGCTAATTAGTAGTTTCTTGGGTTTCTCTTCAGTGCCAAAGTTGATTTCTTCTGTAGGTTTCGCGACAGCTTGGGTTTGCTGGTCGAAATACTTAATGACCCATTGGAAGTCCTGTGTCTCCTCAGTGATTGGTGTTCCTTCTTCATCCTCGGTAAGCTCATATACTGTAAAATTGCTACACTGGGGTTTTGATTTTGTGAAAGGTAACCCTTCATCAGCGCAATTTATGACTGAGAGATCTTTGGTAAAGTGAAGGTCAAGGCTATTGATCATTTTCTCAAAGTCGTGAAGTATCTCATCTGGTATGATCACTGGCTTGTTATTTTACCTGAATGCCTTACGTCTTTGTGGAGGAGAGGGGACAGAAGTCTTAGGAGAAAAGTCTCCTTGTTGGTCGCAAAATTGATTCGGGACGAAGGGTTATCTTTCTTTTATGAGGTTTTATGATTTTTTTAGATTTTGTATTTATGAATTTTTAGGGTTTTCTACTTTTTCTATTTTTTTGATTTTCGATAGTAGATATGGTACAAGGTCGGTCGCCTCAAGAGGCGTCGGAAGGGTTACTTCCTCTAATTGAGGGAGCGAGACGGCTGCAGGAGCCATTCGAGCGATTCTTTGGGAAATGTGGACTTGTTCTGAATTTGACATTTTATATTTTTTTTGGAGTCCTCATCTGATGAGATCTTTTGAATAAGCGACGCTGGTGACAGCGGCACTGATGTTTGGATTTCCTCTATCACATTGATAGCCTCATCTTCAAAGAGACTTTGGAGATCATAATCGGTCGAACTATCTTTCTCTGAGTTATGATACAATTGCTCTTCCTGTCGAGGGTGCCCTCCTAAGGGATCTTTCGGGGCTGTGATCTCTTTCCCTTGAACTTCATAGTATGTTATGATAAACACGCACGTTCGGCAGCGAGGTTGATAATGGTGATAAAGGCAGGGAGATCCCCAAGGGCATTCCCATCCTTCTGAGCCAGAGTTAGGGCTGGTATCGAACTCGTCTTCTTGATCTGACAGTGTCAGGAGTCCTTGGTTGGCTTGCTCTGCTAACTCGAGTGCAGGGAGGTCTATCCAATAGTCCTCGTCATCACTCGGAGGGGGTTGCCACTCTTCCTCAAGAGATTTCTAGAATATTTGGAGTTGTGGCGCATTTGGGGATGGAGGAGTATCTAGTTTGAGTTCCTCTTCGAACTCTATGAAGGCGATGTGAGTATCTTCTTTTGGGTCGACCTGCTGGCTGTTGGAATCTTCATCTTCCGGTGCCGGTGGTGGAGTTGGTAGGCCATTACTTATTTCTGTCATTACGAGGTCGAGGTCCTTCGATCCTACTATTGCTAAATGTCAGATCCAGCTAGCGAAATGTTCAAATATGCTGGTGCATGCCCTGCAGTGGGGTTGGTATGAGTGAGCGATACAAGGGGAGTCCCACGGGCATTCCCATCCTTCAAGGCCAAAGATGTGGCGGATGCTATGGGAGCTAAAATTTTCTTGTGGGGTTTCATCCTATGCCCATGTTGACTGTAGGTGTTCTTCACCATCTTGCAAGGCAGCTATGTAAAAATCTTCGTCATCAGTGGATTCCCAATCTCCTACTCGCGGCTCGAGTTCTAAAGGTTATTCCTCTTTCTATTCTGTAAACTCCTTTGTGTCAAACAAGGGTTTGATTCCCTCAAGTGGTTTGTTGATATCGTCATTTAGATTTGTTAAATCATTTAATGCTTTAGCCATTCGTTCAATCTCCGCTTCATGGAGTTTAGTGAAGGACACTTCCTTCTACCTTGGTGCATCTATTTTCTCAGTGATCCCATAGACGAAGTGTTCATATAAAGACCATTTTAGTGAGGTAGGGAACAAGTCGGCTTGTGGGCCATCCGATTGATAACCTAACCCTATGTGTTTACATATTTTCGTTAGGACGATACGTCCTACACGACCTTACTTATTTTTACCGAGTCCGGTGTGGGGGATGTACCCGAGCTGATACATAAGGTCCCAACCTTTTATCACGGTTTGGTTGATGTCGTAGAGTTTGGCGAGGTCTGGGCCAACCTCTCTTCTCATTAATTTTTTTTGACGCATTGGGAGAGAACTAGGAGGGGTAGGGAGACAACTTCTGCAACAATTGTCTCATCGGGGATTCGAGTTTTCTTAATATGGCCCGTGTTCAATACAAAATCATGGGCTATCAGCATACTTGTCACGTAATCAGTGTCCATCTCTTGGAGAGGTGCATCAGCATATATACGGACAATGGAGTCCTCGTACAGAAATTTGACGCATTGGTGGTATGTGGATGCGACGGCCATCATTGACTCTAACCATTTTCTTCCTAAGATAAGATTGTAAGTACTGGAGGAATCAAAAACATAGAAAGTGACGTCTTTTGTTACAGGTCCGAGGTGAACCTGGAGCTTAATAGTTTCTTTGACGAAACGATGCGAGTTGTCATAAGCTATAAGAGATAGTGTTGAGGGCCTGACATCTTGCTCCGTGTACTCGAGCGTCTTTAACATTGTGATAGGGCAGATATTGAGTCTTGCTTCTGTATCGACTAACACATGCGGTACAGAGAATCTCCTAATTATGATCATAAGGTATATAGGATTTGAACTTCCCCGAAGTGACTCTATAGGCATGTCTGCATCCGTGAACGTGAGTGTCAGAGGTTGTGCCATGACCAAGGTGATTTGATGTAGCTCATCCAATATTGTGTCCTCGTCCACTTATGTGTCTTCAAGCGTCTTTATCAGCAGTCGGTGATGGCTAGGCGATTTCTTGATGAGTTTTAGTATTAATATCTAGGCTGAGATCTTTTAGAGATGCCGAAGAAGGTCATATTCTTATCCTGGCTCGAGTACAATTTCTTTGCCTGGCCGATGAGCCTTGGCTGCGGGTGGTTGGAGTGGTTGAGGTGCAGAGATTGGTGGAGGGATAATGTTAGGTGGGAGAGGCAAGTTAACTTCTCTTTCTTTCACGTTCCCCTCTATTGGTTGTGTGTTTGTGAAATCCTTATTTTAAGGAAAAGGCGGAGGTGGATAATTGGTTCCTGACTTAAGGATCGGGCAAGTCGATTGTTGACCTAGCCCTATGTGGCTCGACGTTGACTTATCTATGAAGTGAGTGAAATTCGAGGATGGAGCATGTACTTGCACTGTGCCACTCTAAGGTGGGAGGTACTGTGTGTAATCTTCCTCTTCTAGGAAAGCGAAGACCAGTGTCTCGCACTGGTCAGGGTGTTCTTCTTGTTCACTCTCTTCTATGTTTAGTGAACACTCAGTCCTTGTTTCATCTTCCTAGCTTGGGGTCTTTTGGGTGACACTGTCTACCCATGCAGCGATTTGGGCTGTGGTTTGAAGAACATGATCTCCATACTCAAACTCTAAATCGGATGAGGGGAGCGATAATGGTGCTGGTTCAGGATTTGGAGGGGTTGAAGGTTCCGATAGGCGACTATGGAGGAATGGTCTTCGGGTCCTAAAGGAGTGGACTCGCATCTGAGTGAATTTTGGGTAAGGAGGTGGGCTCGGCGGGGCGATTAGGGTGATCAAGGCCGAAGGGTGCGGGGGTGGAGGAGCTCTTGCAGGGATGGCAAAAGTGTTGGAAAGTTGGATGCGAGTGATTAAGGTGGAGGGCTGGAAAGAGGATTGACCGGGGAGATCCATGGTGGTGACCTGGGCTGGTGTTCCTTGGTTGCTGCTGGGCATGAGGTTATTAATGATTCCTAAATTTTGTTGGGGTTGACTATTGTTAGGGTTTGGATTCCTGAGCGCTTCCCAATTAATTTGGTCCCGGTCATTCATGTCATAGATTATATCCCGGAGGACCCATTAGTCTTTTAGATTGTGTCCCACATACCGGTGAAACGCGTAATATTTGCGATAGTCTATATTTGTCGGCCATGGTCGGGGTCTTTCCTGTAGGATTCGGAGGAGATTCTGAGTGTTATGGAGACGGAAGATGTTGGGAACTGTATCAGGTAATGGGTGATAGTGCTCCCGCCTTGGCTGGTAAGGGCCTTTATTGGGTTGAAGTTTTGTGGTGGGGGTACGTTATTGTAGCTTTACGTGTGGGCCAATCGATTCTGTGTGGTATTCTGATTTTGGTAAGGATTGGGATATTAATTTATGTTCTGGTATTAGCCCTGATTCTAGTTCTGGCCTTGGTGCTGGTTCGCATATCTTTGTTGATTTGCGCCTTGGTTTTAGTTCGTGTACCGTTGCTGATTTTGATTATGTCCAAAATTTCTCAGCTAGAAATTTCCGTTCTCGGGATTTTGTTCTTGGTTGACAATGGTGTTAACCTGCTCGGTTCCTTAGGCTTTCTTATTATTTTTTAACTTTGACTCATCGAAAGAGCTTACTCTCCGCCTTTGATGTGTCACGCTAGTCGGGACGCCCGAGAGTGGAGTGCAGTGAAGTGAAGTCGGGGCAGTCACTTATGACGAGTGCGCTCTTTAATGGTTCCCTAGTGTTATTGATGATAATGTCAATCGAGTCTTTCTCTTTCATTGAAATGTCGGTCCTGGCAGCGAGTTTCCTCCATCTGACAACAAAGTCAGTGAACTCTTCATCGGGTCCTTGCTTTGTCACTATTAGATCATTGAGACTGACTGTCTCATGGATCAAGTGTTTGTATTAGTCTAGGAATTGACTGACTAAATCATCGAACGTATCTATCTTATACAGCGGGAGTCCCCACAAACCAATGTAGAGCTTCTCCTTCTATGAGTGTAGGAAATAGTGGATGAGAAGTCCTTGATTATCGCGTATGGGTTGGCAGTCATTGCAAAAGAGGGCCAAGTGATAGTTTGGATTTCCTGTGCCGTTGTACTTGGTAAATTTTGGTAGTTTGAATCCCGTCGGTAAGTTAAATTTGACATCCCGACAAAACTTGTCGAACCCGGATGAGTGACCAGGGCGCTCTCTCTTGGCCATGTATTCATCGAGCATCTTAGGGAGATCTTCGATCTTGATGGTGCTGTCTTTTGGAGCAACTCGTGAGAAAACCTTGCCTGGAGAATCATCATTGAAGAATATGTGAGCAGGTTGTCTCATTGGTGAGGCACGGGCTGACACTGTGCTCGGGGTAGGCGGCGGCCTTTCCTGTCGTTCTTGATCTTCTGAATATTGTCGTGCCCTAATTGTCTCATATGCGACAGCCAGTCCTCGAAGCAATTCCTCGGCATCATCATCTCCTCTTTATATTCTCTGAATACTGAGTTCAACAATTTGTTGAGCAGTGAGGTTTTGTCTGGTGTTACTATCTCTCTCGTTATGATTATTACCGGTGTGCAGGGTAGAAAAGGGATTTTCCTGATCTCCAGACATGTTAATCTTAGGTTGTCATAGGCTGGAATCGTAAGGTGATTCTTCCTCGTATATAAGGTTATCGTGATATCTCCACAATGGCGGGTCCCCTAAACTCACTCTTCGTATACTGGACATCTCGAGTCTTTGGCGAAGACTCATATATTCAAGAGAATTCGAAATGGTGTGATGGAAAGAAAAAGAAGGAAGATAAAACTATCTATAAAAAAAGAAAAGTTTGGCAAAAGGGTCCCATCGCGATCGCCAGTCTGTTAGTGCACACATTTTCTATGTTCCCTTCAGTACCCATGAATCAGTGGCCCAATTATGTCCTCAGCGGACTCTGGCAATGTGGTGTTTTGAATGTTGAAAATAAAGGGGGATTCTAGGAAGATTCCTAGTTTGTTGCGATCGCCAGTTGCAGATATTTAACGACACTACAACACGTTAATGATCAAGCTTTGGAGCGGGTGTGAGTTACTTTTTTACTGAATCGTCGACCTGCCAACGTCAGCAGCACTGACTCTTCTTTGTAATTTAGAGAGTTTAGTTTTCCTTTCCTTACTATTGTTGTAATTCCAATTGGCTTAAGTATCCTAGTTCTGTTATGAGTCTAACTATGGGAATCTGTTGTAGGAATTAACCTACTATTATAATATCCTAATCTTATTATAAGTCTACTTGGTTTAAGTGTTTTAATCTTATTAGTAGTCCAATTAGTTTAGAATCTAATTACTTTTGGGTGTCCTATTTTTATTAGAATTCTACTGTGATTAGGTGTCCTAATTCTACCGTGATTCTAAAAGGTCTCCTAATGCTATTAGAAGTCTAATTAATTTAATATTTTAATCTTATTGAAAGCCTAATTAATTAAGTTCCCTAATCCTACTAGGAGTCTAATTAACTTAGTTTTCTAATACTACGAGAAGTCTAATTAATATTAGTTTCCTAATCATACTAGGAATGCAAATATGTTAACTCTAGTGAAAACCTAATCAACCTGTAAGCCCCCGCTCCCCTCAAAGCATAATCAGTGATGTGTTGCAGCGTCGATAAACATCTGCAGTTGACAATCACATCAACCCAGGTATTCTTCATTTAAAATTCGCCTTCCTTTATTTTTCTGTATTTAAATATCATCCTTTTATTATTCTAATCTATCACTGCAAGCGCACATAAACATTTTCCTATTATTATTTTACCGCTTTATTATTCTATTGCTTTTCGCTAGAGTCCACATGGACCGAATTGGGCCACTCTTTCCGGGGATCGAGAGGAACCCAGAAAAAGCGCATACCAACAGACTGGCGATTGCGATGAGGCTCTTTTTCATTAAGGTTACCCCAGTTTAATTAATTTGGTTTTCTATTTTCCTTACTTAATTTAATTTAATTTTATATTTTTCATTTTTTTATTATTTTGATTTCCATTTTGTTCCGCTTTATCACTTTTCTATACACTTGCACGTGGATAAACTTTTCAAAAAAAAAAAACCAAAAAAAACTAATTTAAAATGTCAGGCATTAGAAAATTAAATATTAATTACGGTGACCCACCCTCATGGCGCTCCACAAAATACCAATCATAGCGACAACGGCGGAGGAAGTGGTATCGAGCAAAGCTACCCCGCTAGCGAAGTTATAGACCACACCACCACCGCACTCCTCCCGAAAGGAGGAGAAGAAGCTGATGCCCTGCTACAGTCCTTCGCCAATTTATGCAAGACCACAATGAATCAGAAGCTAGTTAACGAACGCCAAGTTACTCTGAGAAGCGGACAAGAGGAAAAGACGTCGACTCCTCCATATGCTCTGACTCCCTTGACACGTAACACACATACCCCTCACACCTCCTACGACAACAGCTACCGAATACAACTCTTTCCCCAGACACCTAGAAAAGACACCACCATAAACATAAATGACCTCCCTTGACTTTTAGACACCTATCTGGCTAAGAGGGAACGCTCAAAACAATCCTTTGGATTTGACAAATTTTGCTGGGACATTGAATTCATTGTACTCGCTGGCTTTAAACCTCCAAAATTTAACAAATACAACGGTACGGGAAACCTGAACCACCACTTGGCCCTATTATGTAACGATTGTCAACCAATCCATACAAATCATGAACCCCTGATCCATTACTTTCAGAGGTCTCTAGAAGGAGAAGCCCTTGACTAGTTCGCAACTCTGCCCCTAGCTGAAATCGAAACCTTAGAAGACTTAGCTGACAGATTCCTCAACTAATACACACCTGACTCACGAAGAGGTCAGTCTCGCTGACTTGATACACACAAGGCAAGAAGACGACGAAGACTTCACACCATTCGCCAATCACTGGAGAAGGCTCGCCGCCCGAATGGAGAATCAAATAAAAGAAAGCGATGCGATGGAAATCGTGATCGACAATACCCGAGAGCCTCTTCGGAGCGTTCTCATCCTAAGTGACTACCCCGACTTCGTTGTCCTTTATGAGCGCGCTGCACATATACAACGTTACATAAAGGATGGGAACCTTAACCTCTCCGCTCTCACATCTGAAGAACCCTCCTCCGACAATCCTGAGACCGACACCCTAAAGAAGACTCTAAGCCCTAAAAAAATCAACACAAACTAAGGACAAAACCAAAAAAAATCTCAACCATACCACCCATATGACCAAGCTCAAGATCTATACACAAACCTATACCCTGACCAAAACCAATTTCCATACACAAACCGAGATTAACACCCTCACCAACCTTTATACAGAAATCAATACATGGACCCGTGCTATGATCAAAACCAACTCCCTGACACTGCACAAACTAACATCACCTATTACAACCCATTTTTCGATCAAACTCAAATCACATATGAGACTATACACTCATTCACTCCTGCTCCATTCCACCCGGCGAGCCTAATCCAAAGGAGTGAACCTCCCTCGGAGCACATCCATACCATCCATTCACGACCAAGTAACCCTGTCTCGCGTACTTATAAACGCAAAATAACCTTTCACCCTGAATCAGTCACCAAGATCACTAAAATTTAAACTATCACCAAATCCACCCCTAAACTAACTTAACCCATCAACAAACTCATCGCCAAGCTCAATGCACTTATCTCCGAACTGATTCAACCTACCCTTGAACTCGATAGCCTACCGACAAGCATACCAACCCCTACGATACCTCAGCTGACACCGAAACTAGCTCCATGACCATTCCCTAAACAAACTCCCTCTTCTATGTTGGATGCAATTCTCGAATTAATCTATCCATATAACACGACACCATTCATACTTAAACCAATCATAAAGATAAACTCTAAACATAAACCCATAATTGAATCAAGACTCCTAATCCAACATACTCTAGAATTAATCCCCGAGCCCGAACACAAAACTGAACACATTGTCAAACACATCTCCCCACCAATCTCAAAACCAGTCTCTGAATCAATCCGTACACCTACTTTAAAACATGAACTCAATAACGAACACTTCACTCCACCAACGTCCGAGTCAACTCTCAAATCAATAACTACGCCCGCCTCAGAACCTAAACTCACTTCCACCTCACCAACTTCAAAATAAAATCTCGAACCCGAATTTGTTACCAAACATACCTCTGAACCACCCATTTCACTCACTCTAGAATCAACCATTGAACCAATCTCAAAACAACTCACAAATCAATCTCTACACCTGTCTTAAAACTTGAACTCATCACCGGACTTATCACCTCACCAACCACGAAACTGAACCCCAAACTCAAACCTACTATCAAAACTAAACCTATTATCAAACCTAAACTTGTCATCAAACCTAAACCTACTATCAAAACCTATTATCGAATCTAAACCTATCCTCGAACACGAACCTATCATCAAACTTAAACTTGAACCTATTATTAAACATGAACCCACTGTCAAACCTGACTCCGAACTTGACACCAAACTAGAACTGATCAAATCCGAACATATCATCAAATCTACCTCTACAACATCAATATCAGCCATTGAACCTATCGATGAACCAATCCAAAAATCCATCACTCTTTCCACTCTCGAAACTAAACCAAGCTTAAATCTTACAACTCTGATTAACATCCAAATCAACATGCCACCTGATCCTCAAATCTTGTCAAAACGGGAAATCAATGTCACAACTAAAATCGCTTCTGACCCCTAGATCAAAATCTCTTTTGACCTCACGACCAACACTCCTACGAAACCCCAACCAACAAAACTACTACACCAAACTCTCGACACTAAACCTCCTCCAAAAATTACAAACAAAACTTTAAAACAATCTCACGATAAACCTAAAATACGCATCAAACGAAACAAGAGAAGACAAAACCTCCTCACACGGAGAAAAGGGCAACTTTGGCCTACGCTCTTGTGTCTCCTCCTCCTCTACCTCTGCCTTATCCTCTCATTACCTCTAGACCACTACCTTCCCTCTCAACAGTTTCCACTCTAGCTTTACCCACGAACGACTTTCCAACAACCTGTAAATAATTCTAGAAAACTCTCCAACAACCCTAAGCCCCAACTTTACAATATACCTCATCCCTCGAAAAATGAAAGAAGGTCCCTCCTGATAAGGACCATAAAAGATTTATTAAAAGAAGAAGTTAAAAGGCGCCACACATACTTCAACGAATCTCACATCATCCACAGCATGAATGCAAACATGACCTCTCTCTCATCCCAGATTGACCAAATCGAAAGGGATCAAGGACCCTGAAACAAATTATCTAACAGTTATTCCGTCCGATCTTTTGGGTCAGCCTCTGCTCAGGGAACTGATGTTGTACTGTAACACATAAATAATAATTACAAAACAAAAATACAAAAAATAAAATAAAATATAGAAAGGTCACGAAAAAACCAAAAGTATAAATGCCCAAAAATATAAATACTAAAAAAAAAATACTCTTTTATGCCTCAAACCCTTCGAACGCAAAGTTGACCGAGGACTCGAAGTCAAGGAGCTAGTGCTAAGAAACAATTCCTACACAATCACCTCACCTGCAGGAAATCAAAGCTCACGTGGGAAGTACTTATATTATCTCGGTGACATGCCCAGGAAGCAGCAAGAGGGGAAGGACTTCCTAAACCCCAAAATGCTACCCCTAACTCGATCATCATATCTCGTAGCCTAAAACAGGCATACTTATATACATATCATCCTCATAGTCATCGCAAGGCATTCACCAATCGTAGGTCATTATTCTTTTAAACCATTTTAAAAATCATCTGACTCATTAACCACCCTTCCTGTTCGGACAAGTTGATCGAAAGGACTAGTGGATCATTAAACTCTCTTTTGAAATGTAGAAAACTCTGGATTCTTACACACCCTTCTAGCCATTGGAGTCGATGTTAGAGCACAAAATAATGAAAATGTAAGTTCCATCAAACCTCATAATTCTTGCATTAGCAAATTATTTCAAAAAAATGTACAAAAAAGAAGTACAATCGAGCGAGATCAATACGACGAATGAACAGTCAATGAATTCAAGGAAGCATAATCAAATTGTGAGGGCATTCCTGATAATCTTATTAGGAAAGTATAAGCAAGCTGCGAGGGCATCCCTGACATATTCACACTACTAGATGTCATCGTATGGTGGCGGGAGGAGGACAAAACTCCTGCTAACCACATAATTTGAGGATTTGATGATGCTGGACCATGACGGAGAGCTCAATTATGGCACCGCATTATCCACCCGAGAAGAAAGTATTTGACTACTATTTTAGAAATCGGTTGAATGAGAAGCTACCTTCAGATCAATAAACCTTACCTCCTCTTCACCCTTAATTTTTCTTTTCAGACAATGAGTCAAATGATTTTCAAATTCCCCTTAAGGATAAAATCGAAAACTCTCGAACGACAAGTGATGCAATCACACATTACCTACCATTCATCTCAACCTCGCTAAAAAGCTATGACACATGATGATCGTTCAACACTAACATGACATGTGGCTGAAATAATCAAACTACTTCCCGACATGGGATCATTATTAACGCGCTCCTATATATATGAGAGGCCGATAAGAGTCACACCATCACTTGACATTGGGGCATTTTTTTAAGAGCGCTAGCACCTTGGTAGCGATACTCAGGTCACTAGACCAACACCTCAAACTGGGGCATTTTTTATTTTAGTTCTTGCTTTTCTGCCATGGGGCCAAAAACCAAATAAGACAAACAAGAAACAGACAACAATAAACACAAACAAACTTCAATGAAATGAACACAATAAGCAAAAATACCCCTTTATTTATATAATAAAATTTATACAGGTGTCACCAGAGGCATACCTCCTGAACATACAACTCAAAAACGAAGACCTAGGACCTGAACATACAGCTTAAAATAAACACGAAACCCAAAACGGATATAAAGCCCAAAACAACGACGCGCGAAACGTCCAATCAGAAGCAATAGAAAAGAGAGGTGAGGATTGGTTGGGTAACACCCTTTCCATCCATTTGGAGGACTTCCCTCCTGCCGTATTCACCTCCTAACAATAATGAAGGATGTATACAGCCACTCAATCCCAACACCCCCCAAGCCACAACGACATCACTGATTATACCGCCATTAGAAGCCACTTTAGGACACAGAGCGCGCGAAACAACGAACATCGAAAGAAACGACATCATAATCGAACGGTTGGATCACACAATATCACTAAAACAGGGAAATTGGGATACTTCGAACTTAGGTCAAACAGAAAACAAAATAAAATAGAAAAAAATAAAGAAAAATGAAGAAAACTCAGGCATATATAGTCGCTCGATGAATTAAACTCTGGAATACGGCGCGCAAACCAATTGAGCGTAGCCCACCTGGCGCGCAAACCAATTGAGCGTAGCCCACCTGGCACGCAATTCAATTTCCCTCACCACAAAATCTCGACAAACCAATCCCGCACTGAAGACATCACGCATAATGGAATTACACGCTTACACTAATGCACGGAATTCCAAAGGTCACCTGCACAGTGACCTGGTGATGCTCCAATCATGCACACTGATCATGGCGCGTAATTAGATTCCACACATACACCCAAATGTGTAATTGACCTCTCGATCACGTGCTCCTTCCTAGGCGCACAATTGAATTAAGCACACAAACCAGAGCGTGCAATTAGGGCTACCAACGGGCCGGGTTCGGGCCCATTTTTTCATAGATTTAATAAATGGGCCAGGCCCGGACTGCAAAGTGTAAGGCTCGGCCTAGCCCGAAAAAATTAGGCCTTTAAAAAAAAAATCTTAAAAACTTATTAGAAACCCATCCCGAACCCGACCTGGCCCAGATAGCTAATTGGGCCAGGTTCCGACCGCAACATTTCAAAATCGGGTCGGTCCTGACCTGACCCGATTAGCTATCGGGCCAGGCCCGGGCCTAAAATTTTTCTTGAAAAAAAATGGGCCAGGTGGAAAACCCGGCCTGAACCCAACCTGGCCCGGCCCGTTGACAGCCCTATGTGCAATTCACCAGCCATAATGCGCTCCTCAAACACGACAGTATTTCTGGAAAAAATGAACATATGCCCTCAACAAAAACCCTAACAAAACAAATACGCAAGACTACGTGTCCTATCGCAATAAGATACATGCATAATAATCTTGATCCATCTCAAACCAATCAAGGGTGAGGACATCTCCCCACAGTCCCATCGTAGCCAAGTCACCCCCTGACAACTTATTGTGAATTAACGTCCCACCCCGATTAAAATTATTCCCCAGAGTCTCATCGCGTACTCACAAATGCACGTAACCACTCCTCAACTTCCGCTGCACAAAATAAGTTGACGAAATAAAATAAAATAAAATCATCACTCACAGCCCCATGGCTAAATACAAAGCCCCATAGCAAGACAAAGCAAAAGGTAATGATGATAAAGTAGCCAATCACACTGCTCATCCCATCACGATTAGAATCACTCTCCCTTGACCCATCGCATGACCTTACACACCGACCAAGGAGAGAGAACCGTTGATGTCCCATTACGCATCCTCATAATGACGCATCCCATTGCGACAGGATTCACATATCCAACCCAATCCCAACACCTAAGCTCACTAGTCTAAATCAGCCACGCCCTCGTGTCCCATCGTGACGCCAAAACCGCACCACGCGACCTCACACACAAAACAATCGAAGGTAGACTCGACTAGTATCCTATCGCAAAGAGCCAGGAATGAGCCTCCCATCACGACCCCAAGACATCACCTACCGAAGAAAAGAGACACCATCATTAACCCATCACGTCGCAATGGAGTCATCAGACCAACACTCTATCACATACTCATGAACATGCCCCGCCACGATGCAACTACAATTTGATCTCGTCATATAACCCAAGATCTACCAAAGAAAGAAATAAACATAGCTTTCCTCATCACATAACCCCCAATGTCCCATCGCCGACTACTCTTCTCCGAAATTCCGTCGCAACCCACTACGGCACATGACCAGAAGAGAAGGCTCAACAAAATTCCAACGTAAAGAGCTGAACCTCCCCCCAAATGCCTTACCACAACAATCATCACGTACCATCGCGACTACTCCTGAATACTCAATCACATGATAGTCACTAGACTCCACCACAATCGCAACACACTCTCGCTGACAGTAGAAGAGGGTAAACCCTCCACTGTCCCATCGTGCCACTCACTAGCAAGCCCCTACCGTTATAGAGAGGAAACCCTCCGACGTCCCATCGCACCCATCAACTACCAAGTCCCGTAGCAAACATTTCATCAGACGATCCGGACATCCCATCACATCGGCAATCATCAGGCCCCACTATAACGTTCACCGGAGGGGGACGAATAAACCCTATAATGTCCCATCGTGTGACCCCGCACAACCAACAAGAATAAAGGGGAGGGCCAACCAATGTCCCATCGCAGGCCACACCCCTCCAAAATGTCCTGTCACGACACTCCCATCGGGATATAAAGCAGCACAGGAAGTCACCTTGACAATGCATAAATACCAACAAGAAGGCTTTGAGTTCATATGGAAAAATTCACACAAAAATTCCAGTAGCCTAAGAGCCAACAACACCCATTGATACGAATGATATAGATGGTTGTGTGATTTCTTCATGTTTCCACAAAGAGCTCAAGTCCCCTAAATGACTTCATCGCCATACACTTTTGTCTCATTGTGTAACCTTACATGCCAAGCAAAGGCGACTCAAACCAGAAGGAGGAGCCGCCTATAGTCCCATCGTGACACAACCGCGGGAGCAACGGTCAGCCAGTCCCATCGCAAGCAAAAAAACCTCCCGCCGATAATAAATCAGGTAAGTATCCCCCTCTTTATCTACTCAATATTTTCTGTAAAATATAATTACCTAATATTAAGTCAAACGTTTTCAAAACCCGTCTTTCTTGACTTGCGAATCACTGTAGTCCTCCCATAAGAGACAATCATCAGTATTCATCGAGAAGGTCAAACAGTGCATCTGACATACCAAGTGTCGTCTTGACAACCAGGCAAACGGTCGGATTTATCCATAAATCTCGTACCAGTGGATCTGCTCAGCGATGTCTCGGAAGTCACATTTTCTGCAGATTTATCACCTAATTGATCTTAAGTTAAAATCCTCAAATTTCAAAAAAATAAAAATAATAAAAATAAAAATAAAAAATAAAAAAGGAAATAAAAACAATTAAATAATAATAAATAAACTCTCCTATCTATCAAAATTCACTTCTCATCACTCAAATCCATTCTTTCCCCTGGAAAATCGAACACTAAGTATACTCAATTTTGAGAAATCACGAATGTCCACTGGAAAGGGACGCTTGACACGCCATTAGTGTGAGCAATGATGCGCTCGGTCTGACATGACTTACGAAAGCCTTCGCCATTATATGATATTACATCTTATTATTTGGTCTCTGGATATTTGTATGACGCCCCCCGGTATCTCCTACCGTTTAACTGTCCCTTGCAGCAAGTCACGCCATGCGACGGGATGTCCCTTGCACCCGCGGATTAGGATACGCTGATTTGCCCCGTTGACTGCTACTCGCAGCAAGTCGTGATACACGATAGGATGCCCCTTGCATCTACGACAATGAATACACCTTTTGACAGCTACCACTAGGCCCTCAAATGCTCCATTTTAGCTTGCGCTGATAGATAAGAAAGTCAAACATTTCATGTCAGCATCCCCAGTCCACATTTATGATTTCTCAAAAGAAACGAGAAGGCACCCTCGGAAGAGGGGTGTCTATTTCTTCAACGCATTCTTACTGTGACAGCCCGAATTTTCGCAACCTGAATTTTGAGACATATATTTTTTTTCTTCTTTAACTTTACACCTAAACCAAATGGGAAAACCTGGACCGTCGGGTCGTAGAACACTATTCGAATACAGAATGTTTGGTACACCCACACACACATGTGGAAATCAAAGCAGATAATACATATGACCTAAATAAATCTCTAATTCTAATATCCAATATTACAATAACTAACAACGACCACCAATGATGTACCAACATCACCAAATAGTGGTGTACAATGAGTATATAATAGCACATTGTACCAAGCCACACTCACCAAACTCCACAAAGTACTCAATCTATGACCCCGAACATCATAACACTCCTTAATTCCTCAATCTGCAAGTCCGGTGTCCAAATAGAAGCTATACCTGTGACGTATGGTCGAAGGGTGAGCTACATCCTAGCTCAGCAGAGGAAACTCAGCATAATTTTACATCTTATCATAACGAAACATAGATTCAATGTCATCATCAAAGCTTTTCTTATTTAAAATTGAAACTCATTTCAAACACTCATTTCAAGCTTTTCTTATCAAACAAAGACTAATGTCAAATACTGTTTTCTTTTCACACAAATTGATTTTAAAATTGATTTCCATATCACACAAAACTGATTTCAAAACTGATTTCCTTTTTCACACAAAACTGATTTAAAGCCGATTTCCTTATCATGCAAAATTGATTTCAAAACTGATTTCCTTTTCACACATAAAATTGATTTCAAAACATTTATGTATCACATAAAACTAATTTTAAATCTGCCCCGGCGGCCCACATGGTACTTGTACTCTGCCCATAGCGCTCTACTTTAATCTCACGACTTATGATTTGATTTACAAAGTATAATCCGAAGAGTACGTAAAATCCCTCGAAAGCGGTCCAAGGGCGTACATGAATCCCGCATAAGCGGTCCAAGGGTGTACATAATCACAACAAGTTCCAATGGAGTACATAAAATTCCGTAAAAGCGGTCTAAGGGCGTATATAAGCACAACAAAGTCCAAAGGTATACGTAAATCCCATAAAAACAATCCAAGGGAGTACATAAGCACAACAAAGTCCAACGGAGTATGTAAAATCCTGCGAAAGTGGTCCAAGGGCATACATGACTTACAACAGTGTCCAAAGGAGTACGTAAAATCCCATAAAAATGGTCTAAGGGCGTACATAAAATCCGCCACAACGGTCCAAGGGTGTACCTTCTCACAAATCTACAAGACTCAACAATTCTGAGTTCACATTCTAGTTCAGATTTCTAAATCACTGTCCAAAGCTCACATTCTTGGTTCAAAAGTTTTTAAACTCACCATTTAAAAATTAAGTTTAAAATCGAACACCATAGTACAAATTTTAGGTTAAGTTTACAGTTCAAAATTCACCATTTTCAACTCAAGGATTTCAAATTTCTATTTTGCAAGGAGTTCAAGTTATAGTTCAAATCACTATCAAACTTACATAAAAATACATCAAGAAAACTTATTATTTTTCATCTGAACACATCAAAGAAACTTATCATTTTTCATATAAATACCTCAAAGAAGATATGAATCAAAGTTAAACATGCAAGTTTGTGTTAAAGTTCCCCTACCTTAACCTCAAAGCAAGCAAGGTCCTATTGATGGCCTTCCGCCCTTAATCTATATCACAAGCACATAATGATTCATCAAGGATTAACTCCAATCACTAATTACTTAGATACATTTAAGTATTTTCTCAAAACCGAGGTTGAAACGGGTAATTTCATGCCAACATAGAATTTGACGCAACCTTTCTCCTAAATTTTAACCTTTAAAACTTTAGATTCATGAGTTGGTCAAAACACAAAAGTTGTATGTCTCGATGTCCTCTTTCCAATGCCATAAGAATCGCATCAATCAGAGTTAAGAGTAAAAAATTATAGCCAAAATACTAAAATAGTATCGGCAAGCACAGTTAAAATCGATTAATCGAAATTCCAAAATCGATCAATCAATTTTCCAAAAAATTAGCTTTTTCAGCCACTGGCAGTGCTCATTCGATTGATCAATTCCAAGTGGATTAATCGAAACTAAAAATCGATTAATCGAAATTTAATTTGATTAATCGATTTCGTGCTGCAGCTCCCATATTTGCTTTTTGTCAAAAATTGATTAATCAATTTCCATATCGATTAATCGATTTTGACAGCAAAATAATCCTTTCAGGCTGCACATCTCTCTTTCAACCTTTTCTCCACTTCCAATGATTTATTCACCGATCGAATTGTCTTCCTCGTTGCACAAAAGGATTTCCCAAACCTACATTGATCTCTTACGAGCTCCACGATCACGGCCAAGCCAACATAATCGTAGGCGATCCTTCCTCACACGCCACACCCAAATCTCGCTATGATTTGTGGCTCAAAATACACCATCTCTTCACGAGAAAAAAAAAGGGTTTTCAAACTCCAATCGGCTTCAAATCACGCCACCCGACTCCCCAATGTTGAAATCGACGACATTTCTCTTTCTTCAACAAGCTCATACATTATTTTCCACAGAATCCCAAGCTCGGCGCACACGGATCCGGCCATTCCTTCTATTTCTTCTTCTTCCTCTCTCTAAATCCCAAAACCCCCAAAATAGTGAAAACCGGGTGTTAGCTTCCAAAGGAAGCTATTTGCTTTTCTTTAATTCAATGGGACTAGTTCCCATACAAAACACATACACCCCCTTTGGGTGTTAGCTGTTATCCATGGATCTAGCCTCCGTGTGAAACAGACATACTTAATTTGAGTGTCATCTCATAAAAAAATGATCTTTGACTCGGTGTGGGGCTTACACACCCAACCCATCTACCGATCGGACTCGGTGTAGAGCTAATACACCACAGCTTGGTGCATAAGAAACCATCTAATGCTCAACACACAATCTAAATCGGTCTTTTTTCCACTTAATTAATTTCACAAAATTAGGCACATGACCAATCAGGCACGCACACCAAGGCACACTATTTAAAGTCGGGCATGCTTCTTGAGGTGCACCATTCAAAGTCAAAATTTTTAGGCCGTTACACTTAATTCACAAGAATGCATCAAAGAGGGGCATCTGTAGACACCTCAATTTTCTCCTCTCGGAGTATACAAACTTGTTCGATCAAATCTGTGTGAAACCAATCGGTCGAATTCAAGAGCGACCGATCGATTTCGACAAGTTGTGAAATTTGAAGCCCAAACACAATTTCCGACCAGTCGAAAAAGGCATTGACCGGTCAATTTAGAAAAACAGTGAGTGTGTAAAGTCAGACTTTGAGAAACCGACCAGTCAAACCGAAATCTACCGGTCGATTTTGGAAAAATTGACGGGTCAAAGTGTGATCGACTAGTCGATTTTGACAGTTTAGAGCTTTGTTTTGTTTTTTAATTAGGAAAATTTGGGAAGCTTGTTGCCTTCCTGTTTTACGTCATCTTTGACATTTTATTCATAAAATTGTGTATGATAGGTGTGAGCTTGAACGATGGATTTGAGAGGCATCTATGAGCTAAAAGGATCATAGTCCGACCTTGTGTGAGGTAGGGAAAACTTCTTAGCATGTGTATTTGATTTCAGTAAGCATGTGTTTAGTGATATGATGTGAAGGTGTGTTTTACGATATGTTTTGCCATAGCATGGATTCATCATATTTGAAATATGCAAGTGTGATATGAGTGATCACTAAGAGAAAATGTGCGTGTGTGTGAAGTATGATGTGTATGTGTGTGTCTTTGGAAATAGATCATAAATATGTGTGCATGTGATATCATCAGTATGTGAACATGTGTGAGAACTTTGAAATAAGAAATATGTGTATACGTGACATCAGCAGGATGTGAATGTGGATATGAATGTGTGTGAGAACTTTGAAGTCAAAACCTATTAGAATTATCACAAACTCACAGTGAATAACTATATATAGATTTAGCACTTTGATTTAAGGATTTCGTATGAATATCCAACCGACATGGCGGCATATCCGTGACCAACGCGACGGGATATCCGTGACTGGTACGGTGGAATGCCCGTACAACTTGTGCTCTGGTGAGGCGGGATATCCTTTCTTTGATTACCATTCTGTGATAATATGTGTTCATATGTGTTCGGCAAGTCACCCCATCAAGGGGGTTTGCATAAATTGTGCAAAGGGTTCAATTGAACGACGATGGTGGGTACTCCATCGGGAGCTTGATACTATATTTCTCGGGAAATTAGTCAAGTTTTGTGAAGTAAGAAAAGGACTTTTGGTTTAAGATATGTGTGATTTCAAAATATGCATCACTCATCAATTTATTTAATTTAAATGCTTTTAAATTGTATTCTCCATTCAAGAAAAATATAAATTATGTTATGTCATGAAATATATGTGTGATATTGAAATATGCATACTATATTAGTTTTTCCCTATTGAGCTATGATGTAGCTCACCCTTCGACTATACGTCACAGGTTCTGAGGATGCAGTGGGTACTGGGGATCTAGACCTAGAGGATCCTGATTACATTGCTGGAGAGGAGACAGAGCCACTTCTAGAGGATTTCTTCTAGTGGACTTGGCTGTGCTATTTTGAGATTTGTTTTGTAAGACTTGGTACGTTCGGCCATTTTGACTTAGAAGTGATGTAATTATGAGATATTGTATTCATTTTGGTGAACCATCATAGGGTGACTGATGGTTCGGTTCAGTTCTATTGCCCGTGTGCTTGGCAGGATATCAGAACCGTCTTTTGAGTTATTTGTTAGTTTGGTTATTGCATAGAAATGGAGATTTTTATAGGACGATGTCTCTATCTATGTTATTAGCCTTATGTCTCTATCTATTTTGAGATTTGTTTTGTAAGGCTTGGTACGTCCGGCCATTTTGACTTAGAAGTGATATAATTATGAGATATTGTATTCATTTTGGTGAACCATCATAGGGTGACTTTGGTTGTCACTGATGGTTCGGTTCAGTTCTATTGCCCGTGCACTTGGCAGGATATTAGAATCGTCTTTTGAGTTATTTGTTAGTTTGGTTATTGCATAGAAATGGAGATTTCTCTAGTACGATGTCTCTATCTATGTTATTAGCCTTATGCTTTGTTCTACTTTGTGTGTGGATGTACCAAGTGTTCTGTGTGATATATGGGGTGCGGCCTTAAGGGTTGTGCCGACGACACGGGTTTCGGGGTGCCAAAATTTGAACTGTCACAGTTAGTATCAAAGCATATTTCTTTAGAATTTCTGACAAGTCTTAAATTTTATCGGAGTATAGGGACCTTTTGCTAAGGAAACTTTGGTTTCATGTTGCAGAGCATCAATGTATACTAGAGGGAGGGGCCGACCAAGAGGTGGCCATAGTAGAAACTTGAGGAGTGGGGATGAAGTTCCTACAGGTTCGAATAGAGTCCCAATGGGAAATGGGGTTATTCCAGAGGCGAGTAACCCAAAAAATAGAGATCATGAAAGAGAACAAGAAAGAAGTGAAGAAAGAGCAGAGAGACAGAGAATGATGCACACCATGGAGGCTATGGCTAGTACCATGGCTCAGCAAGCAGCATTATTGACTGTTCATAATCAGCAGCATACACCACCTCCACCTCCTATTGCCACTACAAATCCATATCACTCTGGATTCGTGGAGTTTAGGAAGCTGAGACCTCCAAGCTTTCACGGTCAGACTGACCCATTAGAGGCAAAAAAGTGGTTGGATCAGATTGAGAATCTATTAGAGAGAATGTCATGCACGGATGCAGAGAAAGTCAGTTGGGCTTTCTACCAATTGGAAGGAGACGCCAACCCATGGTGGAAGTCAGTATTGTTGAGAAGAGAGCAAGAGCAACCAAGAGGTGTATGGACGTGGGAAGAATGCGTTGAAGTGTTCAATCAGGAGTACTTCCCAAGGTAGTTAGGAAATCAAATGGTTGCAAGATTTATGTCCTTGGAGTAAGGAGCAATGACCGTGAGAGAGTATGGCACGGAGTTTATACGATTGTCAAGATTTGCTCCTGAGTATGTGGCCACTGAAATTATGAAGGCTAATAAGTTTGAAAATGGGTTAAGGCCGATCCTACATGATAGGGTTGCGGCATTTGAGTTAGAGACCTATACGGATGTTATGGGAAAGGCACTAGTGATCAAGAGATCGCTTAATGAAATGTACAAAAAGAAGGAGCAACAAGGAAAGGGACAACTGGAGCAAGGTAAAGGAGGAAACTATGAACCGGTGAATCAAAAGCCGTGTTTTATAGCACCTGGTCAGAGACAGTTTACACAGACCCACTACTCTAGACCACCTCAGATTGGCTATTCTAGGCCACCTATGCCTACTTTTGGGAGAGCGATTCGTTATGAGAGCCCTGCTACCACCACCAGAGTATCTGTTACTCAGGATTTCTCCAGGGCAGCATCATCTAACCCGATTGAGACGTGTGCAAGATGTGGCAAGTCTCACAAAACTTCCAACTGTAGGCGCGATACAGGTGGCTGCTTTAAGTATGGGAAGATGGGGCATATAATTAGAGACTACCCAGAGTTGAGAAAAGAAAGAACAGTTTCAGCTCCTATGGCTAGACAGATACAAGCAAAGAAGCTGATTGTTCAAGGGCGGGCATATGCAGTAATGGCCCAGGATGCCCAAAATAGTAATGACATCATACAAGGTGCGATTTAAAAATTTAAATTAAATTGGTTCATTGAATTAATATTTAGATAGAGAAGGTGTATCAATAGAGGAAATACTTTAATTTAGCTCATTCCATGTTTTAACTTGATGCACAAGTAGATTGCTAAGATGCACATGCTATATAGGTACCTTGCAAATGTATGGTAAGGGAAGTGACCTTAGTTATGAAGCGAGAGTGTTGATAGACCCGGGGTCTACCCACTCGTTTATTACTCCGCAGTTCGTGAGGAAAGTGAAGGTCATTCCAGAGGCCATGGACTTCATTTTGGCAGTGTCAGTCTCAACGGGGAATTCAGTTAGTACTGATATGGTCTGTCGGTTAGTCCTTGTCGCTATGAGGGATTATGATGTTCATGAATTAGTGGCGGAGTTAATCCTGTTGGATATGCAAGGATTCTACGTGATCCTTGGCATGGATATTCAAGCATCGTGGTGGTTATCTTTAGACCTAATACGAGGAGATCATTTAAATTCCTTGGAATGCAATCGACCTTTTTACCGCTGATCTCCGTAGTTAGAGCCGAACGTTTGATAAGGAAAGGTTTCCGTGAATACCTAGTGTTTCTAAAGGAAGATAAAGAAGAGAAGAATGTCATAGGGAAGATTCCATTTACATGTGAGTTTGAAGACATTTTTCCAGATGAATTAACAAGTTTACCTCCGAAATGCAAAGTAGAGTTTGTCATTGACTTAGCACCGAGTACGGAGCCTGTGTCTAAAATACCCGATCGAATGGCTCCTGCTGAGTTGAAGGAGTTGAAAGATCAATTACAAGAACTCCTAGATAAAGGATTTGTAAGACCTAGTGTGTCTCCTTGGAGAGCACCGGTCTTATTTGTAAAGAAGGACGGGTCGATGAGATTGTGCATCAACTACCGTCAACTGAACAAGTTAACTATTAAGAATCGGTACCCTTTGCTGAGGATTGATGATTTGTTTGATCAGCTACAGGGCGCAAGATTTTTTCCAAGATCGATCTGAGATCTGGATACCATTAACTGAGAGTCAAGGCAGAGGATATATCAAAGACTACATTCAGAATGAGATATGGACACTATGAGTTTTTGGTGATGTCGTTCGGATTGACAAATGCATCGGTGTCATTTATGGACTTAAGGAATTGGGTGTTTAAACGATACCTACATACTTGTGTAGTAGTGTTCGTAGATGACATCCTCATCTACTCCAAGACCAAGAGAGAACATGAAGAACATTTGAGGATTTCTCTACAGATCTTACCAAAACATCAGCTATATGCAAAGCTCAGTAAGTGTGAGTTTTGCTTAGAAAAGGTTAGTTTCTTGGGACATGTGGTCTCAAAGGATGAGTAGTAGAGTGGGAACAATCGAAGACGGTAACGGAGATTTGGAGTTTTCTTGGTCTGGCTGGATATTACAGGCGATTTGTAGAGGTGTTTTCAAGACTATCTGGACCACTTACGAGACTTACTAGGAAGGATGTGAGATTTGAATGGACTGAAGAATGTGAGAAAAGTTTTCAAGAACTCAAGAAAAGACTGACTTCAGCTTCAGTATTAGTTATTCCTTCAGGCAGTGGAGGGTTTGCTATTTACAGTGCTGCTTCACACAGTGGGTTAGGTTGTGTGGTCAACCAAAACAAGAAAGTGATTGCATATGGGTCAAGGCAACTGAAAGATCACGAGAAGAATTATCCAACCCACATTTTGGAGCTAGCAACAGTTATATTTGCACTAAAGATATGGAGGTATTACTTATACGGCGAAACCTTTGAGATATTCACAGATCATAAAAGCCTCAGATATTTATTTATACAGAAAGAACTGAACATGAGGCAACGCAGATGGATGAAATTTCTCAAGGACTATGATTGCTCCATTCAATACCACCCAGGCAAGGCTAACGTTGTAGCAGATGCCTTGCGTCGAAAGAGTTCGGCTTTGTTGTCAAGTCTTGTTGCGAGAATTTGTAGATGGAAATTACTAGAGGATCTTTCTCTGTACGACACAAAGATAGAAGTGCAAGTTTCAGGAGCCTTGTTGGCCAACATTACAGTTAGACCGGTAATCTTTGAGCACATTCAAGAATTGTAGATGAAAGACCCAGAGTTAATAAATATTAGACAGGGTGTAACTGACGGTAGTAGACCCGACTTCTCAGTTAAGGAAGATGGTTCTTTATTATTCAGAGGACGTCTATGTATACCGATTGATGCCGATCTATAGCAGACCATTCTAGACGAAGCTCATAAGTCTAAGTATGCTATTAACCCTGGTAGTACTAAGATGTATCAGGATATGAGAAGGAACTACTGGTGGAGAGGTTTAAAACATGATGTTGTTGAGTATGTTTCAATTGAGTCAACTTTACAATGAATAGCAAGAAGAGTTTGGCACGTGCCTTTTAATATATATATATATATGTATATATATAAGAGAAAAGTGTTTCATCTGATATCTTTTCTTCAAATGGTCGAATATTTTTTTTACTATTTTACCCTCAAATAACCTACTCGATTCTCGCGCAACCCAACTGCCACATGTGATTAAACCATTAAACTCTAGACTTAGCCACTTTATAGGGATAACCTTTTTATTTCAAAAAAAGAATTGGTCCTTAGCTCAAGCTGCTAAACAAGAATACCTATACCTTCATTACATCATCTCTCTATCAACTACAACTTCATTTTTCATCTTCACATTTCCGAGTAGGTCAAGTATTGTAAAGGTTTTTTCGTAATAGATGATGAAACTTCATCCCAATATCTAGAATATCGCTCATCATCAATGTTGTGAATTTAAAAATGTTACTCGCAAGTGTCTGAGTCGTACCATAGTAAACGGTGCAGAGTACAAGGTCAATCCCACGAATATGTCATATAGAATTTAACATGATACAAAGTACCAATCTAAGAACTTACTTGAATTAACACCAATCTTAACCTAGCATACAGAATATAATGAGTTGAATGATTAAACGAAACTACATAATATGAAATTACTAAAAAGGAATGAGAGCGATTTAGGATACTAAATCCTCTCATCTTGGGTTCATCATCCATTTTTTTAGATCTAATAATTAGAATCATATAGATGCAATACCATATAAATTATTAAAATGAATTAATAATCTATGGAAGAATAAAACGATGAATCAATATAAAAATCTAAAGTAATGCTCTTCCAAATCTTCTAAAGAAAAAAATCAAAACATCCACTGTATTAAAATAAATCTAATCACAATGAATTAATGAGTCTAAATTTTAGCATTAAAAATAAGTTCAGAATTCTTAGTCACAGATCTAAGATCATGGGAAAAGCATGATTAATTCCCACATATCGAATTTATGATTAGATCTCATAAAATGACAATAGCACATGACAAATAATCCACACACGCATCTAATATAGTTTCAACCATAGATCTATTTTATGGATGAATCTCTAGAAATTTAGCCACACATCTATATACAACATAAAATGAAATGTAATAAAACAATAAAAATTTATTAAAATACCCGACTATGATCCCCAAAATTGCTACTTGATCAATAAAATTGTTACCCTTCGATCTTTGGTACAATGGTTCTTACAAAATTGGGGCTAATCCCCTTTTTAAAAAGCTAAAAAAAATGATAGGAAAAGAGAGAAAAATAAAAATAATGTGTGAAAGAGAGCTCCATAACCCTAACTCTAACCTTGCCTTTTATAGGGTTCTCTCCCGAAACTCTATTTTTTTCCCTCTAAAATTCAAAAATCAAATTCTCATTCTCGATCACTTAAATTGATTGATTGATTCTGAGAATCGATTGATCGATTTTAGTCCGAACAGAATATACATATTTATCTATAATTTTTGATCGATCAATTCTCATAATCGATCGATCGATTTTTAGTCCACTTCAATTCATTTTCGAGCCATAAAAACGTAAAAATTCGGCCCAGAATCAATCGATCGATTTTCTCATATTTCCGTGGCCACTAGTGGCTCTTCAACAGAAACAGTCTCGGTATTTTAGACATAACTCGTTACTCCGAACTCGGATTGACGTGATTCTTACGATATTAGAAAGAAGACAACGAGATTTATAACTTTATGTGAAATAATAATTTCACAAATCCAATATTTTAGAGGTCACAATAGAGCTGCAAGTCGAGATAAATTCTGAATGCCCCAAGGTTGCGCAAATTTCACGTTATTCCCTGAACTCTTGAGCTATTTTATATTCAACTTATCTCAAGACCTGTAAATCACTAAAACTATACAAAATATATTAAATAACTTTCATCGGACAATAATCTATAAGTTTAAGGGGTAAAATATTAACATTTTTCAACACTTATCAATCAACTTCAGGAAAAACTCAAATCGGCCACCATCAAGCCAAGTTAGGTTTTGAAATTTTAGATGTTTTTATAGTTTTCTTAGATTTTATTTTATTTTCATAATTTTTATTTTAAGGTATTGTCTAAGTTTTCTTAGGGTTTTTATTTGATTTGTTTAGTATACATATTTCTTAGAGTTCTCACTCTCACAACAACCTAAAAACTCTTTACATTTAATAAACTTCAAATAAATTAGTGCACAAAAACTCTCATTTCAACGATTTATATTTGAGATATAATGAGAGAATTTAATATTATTTAGACTGAAGTATAAATTATTTGTCATTTTTATTAAATATCTCTTAATGATATTTAATATTGTTTCATTTGTTCTACTGTAATCACTATAAAAAAGGCCAATCTTATAGAGGTATTTATAAGACTATTTACATCTTACATATAGCTTTCCATAAATGACCTCTAAAATTCTAGTTTGATGATACAAACTTCTTTGACCAAAACAAAATTGATTAGGGTTTTGAGAAAAAAAAATTATATTCATTAATGTTTGGGGAGATGAATCAGCGACATTTAACCCTATGTCTGCTTACGTTTTACACATTTCAGGATATTTAATAGTCGGCTACCATGATTTAGAGGGAATGGGGGTTCAATGATGTAGTGCCTTGCCACATAAAGTACAGGGAATAAGTCAACAAATGTAAAAAGGTTGACTTTATTTTTTCTTTTGGGAGTAGAAGGATTCTTGCTCACTTAGCATATATACTAGTGAACGTGTGATGCACGTGAGAGCTATTTATTTGGAAAATGAATCGCAACAACGTAAATTTCGAAAAATATTTTTTACATTTTGTTTTAAATTGAGCTCAATCATATTTAAACTTCTATATATTTAATTTATTAAAGTGTCCTTTTATCATAAGTGCATTAGTTCATGCACCCAATACCAACTCATAGAAAAGAGAGTTGCAATTGGGTTGCATGGATATTGTTGAGCCCCAAATAAGTGTTGGGTGCCCATATATAGGCGTGCACCAACTTAACATATATTTTGTTGAAAAAAAGTGCTTTCATTAGATATCGTGCTTCTAAATAAAACCTATTTAGATTTTGTGCGGCCTCATGTACAACAATGAATTAATTTTAATATGTGTGCCATGTGATAGTAAGACGAAATTCGCCGAATTTTTGAAAAAGCCGCGAATAATTTGCGAATTTTTGAAAAGAGATGAATGAAATCTGACCTATTCATAATTTTCGAATAAAATATGGATTTTTCGAATAATTCACGAATTTAACAAATTAAATGACTTTTCCCTGAATTATTCCAATTTCTAGTCCCAATTTTAAAATTTTTAATTTTTGGTTAATATATTTTTTACTTTTTCAAATTTTGACTGTACTTTTTCATAATTTGACGAATTTGGCCTAATTTTTTCAAATTTTTTCCAAGTCGATTCATTCCCCGAACCCCGACTGGGTGACTATGCCCTGTTGTACCACATGGCCTAAAGGCTTGCCCATGAAGGTTATATAGGAGCTAGATTGATCTCAAACATAACTATAATATACGTTGAAACAAAAGACTCGCAAACATTCTCTAGAACGACTGAGTTAATAATATTTTTTGTTGTAGTGCGATATACTTAATATAAGCATGTTGCTTCCGCTTGCTCGCAATCTAACGAAAAAAAAATATGCATACTAAAAAAATATTTAGAAATCAATAATTAAACTACTTAGCCAAACTCGTAACTTTTTAAGCTAGCTCATTCGTATCTGAACACTCGATTCATTTATCTTTGCTGGAAAACCTAAAAGCTCAAATTGTTGATCATATATGAATCTATATAGATATATTTTAAACACTTGTCTTATTGGCCATACACCAAATCAAAGCCTCAAGAAGCTTCTAGTGGCCATGACACCTACTAGTTGTCATGATATAATTCCCTATTTGGGTGTAAATAAGAGGGAACCTGTGCTCCTCTGTTAGCATGGATTATTCTTGTCTCACCATTCCTTTAGGTTGTTATGGTATCAGAGCCACCACCAACTCCACGGCTCAAATACAAAGTTCCCTTTGATCCAAATCATCTAGCCACCATTTTCTGCTCCAACGAGCGCTTTAATGGTGGCCATTTCATATGCTTCTTCCACTAACCCAACTCTACCTCAGGGGTTAGCCTTCTTCATCTCTAACCTCTCATCCCAACCCCTGGCCTCGTACGTTGGGCAGCTCTCGCGCTTCGTACATTTCGATCCACGAGCCGGGTCGACGTGACACACCTTGATTTTCAGTGTTCAATATAAAAAAATTTCTCCCAAATCGGAGGAAAATGCAAAATTTATTTATTGCCAAAAATCTCATTTTCTTAACGTGGTCAGTTTTCAAATTCGATTATTCATTTATTAGGAAAGCACAAGTTCTTTCGAAATTTCTACTTGTTGCGGAAAGACAAGTAAAACAAAAGTATGCACTGTTTCGATCAAAATAATTTCAAAGTTTGATATTGAGAGACCAATGATTTTATAAAATCATAAACCAAACTAGTATTAAACAAAAGTAAAGTAACTATATAAAGTCAAAATCTAGTGTAAGTGTCACTTGGTCCGTCCACGTATGTGCTGGTAACTCCTTAGATAAATTGAGTTAAACGCTTTCCACTCGATGAGTCCTAAATCTTTACCAGTCTGCTCAGTCTAGCTCTAACTGGGCGACGTCTATCCTTTCTATGAAAGTTTTTGTCATGAAATGACGTAAGCGGAAAAGCTTAATAAAGTTTTAGCTAGATTTATCAATGCATTTCTAGTAAATTTTCATAAATCTGCCAGTGTATTCAGTAAAGTTACATCGATTGTCTATCTGATCAATATCACTATATCCATATATCTCAGTTCCAAACCTATCAATCTAACTAACAATGACTCATTAGGCACTAATAAGACTGATGAAAATGTTCAAGGATCCATTTGATACAAAGTGAATATTCAAATTCCCATTTTCAAGACATGATCAATCCAATTACCAACATCAATAAAGCAATGTCAAGTTTGATTTTCAATCATCTATTTTAACAGTGCAAATTAAACAATAACATATTAATTTTAGCTACCAATCTACCATTCAAACAATGTCATCAAGCAGTATCAGGTTGCTTCATTGTAATTTTGTGACAGCCCGATTTTCCCATTTCCACAAAATCCTACACAATATTTTTTTTTTCTTTTTTACACCTGAAACTCAGGGAAAATCGAACCGTCGGATCGTATTGCACAATCCGAACATTGAAATTTCTTTGTACACCTACAAAATATAGAATCAAAGCAAGGATACGTATGACAAAATAAAGGTTTCTTCTATACAAAACAACTAAACCAAAAGGGCCCAAAAGAAAATCACTGGTAATGGCCGACCATTACCTAAATAGCGGCTTACAAAATATATTTACAAAAATTGACAGTGCCATTGTATCTGATTATAGAACATACCAAAACCAAATCCAAAAGTACACAAACTAAACCCAAAGTGATCCTAGTCCAACTCCAGCACCTAGGATAGAATTTCTCAAACTGGAGATCCCAATCCCTTCTCCGGTACCTGATCTAGATAGACACCTGTGACGTGTAGTCGAGGTGAGCTAACAGTCTAAACTCAATAAGGGAAAACTCAATGTAAATTCATATTTCATCATATAGAAGCATAGATTCAATGAAAGAATTAAAAGGTAATTCAAAAATAGAGTTTCACAAAAATAACTAGAATTTATATCAAGGTGGAATCTCAAAGAAATTTCAATAGTCTACGATGGTGTGTTACATAAAGATCACAAAGTGTTGTCTGATTTCTTGCTCACTTACGTGTTTCACATGCAACATGCAACTTATCATGTCATGCACAACTTAACACAATTTAAAAGACATTTAAACTTAAACAAAACTGATCTTAAATGCAGGTTTCAAAGGTGTTCACATAATTTCTAAATCTTTTCTCATGACACAAAGAAACTTAAACTGATCACTTAAATACAATCTCAAACATACATAGCATTGAGAACCACGAATTTTCCGATGGAAATCTCTAACAATCGTCGCTCAATTGAACACTTGTGGAATAGCCCAAGCCCCTGTGTTAAGAGGGATACTTGGCGAAGTGAAATTATCGTTGAGCGATAGAATTGTACGGATATCCCGCCGTACCGGTCACGAATATCCCGCCGCATCGGTAGGGTATTCATTAACATTAAACCTTAAATCGAATGCATATGCTAACACATAATACTCAATAACTCACGGAAAAATCTCCATTTCATATGCACAATACAAGAGTTATATGCAGAGCTTATTTTCCAATCTCAATTTCGTATGCACAACAAAAGACTTATATGCAAAACTTATTTTCCAAAGCTTTCATGATGAACATACAGATTGTCACAAACATGCAAATTGTCACAAGTCCAAAAAAAATATTTTTCTTCTACAATTAAACTAATGCCTTCTGAGTTATGAGTCAAAAAAGAAACAGAACGAATATCATTCCAGCTATGAGTCGAGAAGCAAAATGAAGCAAACATTGTATGAATTACGAATCAAGTAGCAAAACAAACGAATATCATACGAGCTACGAGTCAAGAATTGAAATGAAATAAATATCAAAGACATCTATGAATCAAAGTCAAAAGTGCATATGGACATTAAATTTCCCCTACCTTAAGTTCGAAACCATTCAAAGCGGTACCTAGGTCCTTATTGACGGCCTCCCATTCATCTATATCATACACACGATGATGTATTAAGGACTGATTTTAATTACTAATAATTTTACTGTGTCTAAGTATTTTCTCAAAATCGAGGCGGAAATGGGTAAGTTCGTGCTAACTCGAAATTTGATCCAACTTTCCCCTAAATTTTGACCTTTAAAACTTTAAATTCACGAAATTGTTAATTCACAAAAGTTGTAGAGCTAGTTGTCCTCTTTCCAATGAATCGCGTAATTTCAAGTTCAGAGCAGAAAGTTACAGCCAAAATACTAAGACAGTGTCAGTCCTACTATCACAGTCGCGCGAGTGACTTTCCAAACTCGCGTGATTGACTGTTTTCAATATTTTTTGGCCTGTTTTCTGAAGGTAGCTTGCCCGCGTGAGTTTCCCAATTCGCGTGCGCGACTATGCGAGATTTTGCGCGTTTTGGGGATTTTCAAACCCATTTTCTTTCCCAAAATTTAATCTTTTTAACCCATTTTATCCTCGAGTAGAGCCGAGTGAGAAATCGGATCGGAAGAGAGGGTTTCAAAACGGGTCCAAGGAATTGTTTGTGGAGTCGGATCTATTCCTCTCGTTCATGGATTTCTTCCACGCGGGAGATCGACAATGACAACTCCCATGAGATCGCTTGATAGAAACCTCATGAAAATTTGGAACTTCGGAGTACACGAGTTCGGCAAATCTCTTCTTCTCCTTCACAATCTCTCTCTCTTTCTCTTTCTCTCTCAACTCACTTGCAAAACCAAACAAAGCCGAATGAGGCTTGCGTGATACATCTCCCCCCTTTACCCCCTTTGGTTTGATTCCCTGTGAAGCACACATACACTAATGTGTGTGTTTTAGTTCTTATCCAAGAACTAATGTTTGGTATGAAGCTTGCACCCCAACTTGTGTGTACTAACTCAATCTAATAAGCTTTAGCTTGGTGCTAATCGTGTACACTTAAACCAAATGTTATCCGTCACTCATAATGCTTTGCTTCAGTGTGAGCGCACACACACACACACGTTTGCCCTTATACCCGAAAGGTTTCGGTTAGGCGTGTAGTCAACACACCCAAGTCCGTAATTGCTACATATCTAAAGGTCCTAACTAAGGCCCAAGGCAGTCCATATTGTCAGCCCAATTAGTCAACCCAATATAGCTGGCCCAAATAGTCGGCCTAATTAGTCCAATAAGTTTGAATCATTATTAAACTTTCATTTTCTAAAAATTTTGCCTCTAGGTTGCACACGTGCACAATGTGTCGTCCTAGGCACGCGCACTTGGTCAGTGTGTGTAGATTCGAAATTTGGGGATGTTACATTCTTCCCTCCTTAAAGAATTTTCGTTCTCGAAAATTAAAGTACCTTATTCAAAGGCACCTGTCAGCTCATCCTTATCAAGATTGAACGTCCTCAAAACTAGGGTTATGAGGATGTTACATTCTTTCCTCCTTAAAGAATTTTCATCCTAAAAAATTGACGTACCTTATTCAAAGACACTCGTAAGCTCATCCTTGTCAAGATTGAACGTCCTCAAAACTAGGGTTATTATATTCTCTTCTCCTTAAAGGAATTTTCGTCCTAAAAAATGCAAGACGTGATGTTTGATTTTCCAATATAGTAATTATTTGCGAAACTCAAGTCACACCCAGAAAAGTATTCACAGCCCAACACGGAACGACTACCTCTGCAAGGAATTGAAATATACACAAGTGTAAAGCCTCAGAGTTTAACAGTCAAAAGCGATCAAAATTTGCACTCTCCAACCCACACCGTCTGTCGGTAACGACAAAAGGTGTGATATGGAGGCTACGTGGGAAGGACCACATAAAACAGGGAATGGATGACCAGTGCAAGAGAATAAAAAGAATAGATAAGGAGATTGAATTCCTCAATAGAGGGAGGAACATAGCCCCTTAACCGAAGATCTACACTACCTTGTAAAAATTTACTCGTTGAGTTTGACACGAAGGATGCCCATTTCTCAATAATCGGTGCTTACTCAAGAGTCGAAGGAAACCATCAAGTATATAAAATAGAAGAGAGACCACTCAACTCCCGCACAAGTAATTACTAAACACCGCTTCTACAACCTAACGAAGTATCCCCATAACCAGTTGGTAATAACATATCCATAAATAAAGATATTCTGGCATTGAGATTAAAACCATTAATCCAGAAACTGTAAGCCATACTTAAGACCAACTAGAATATGAAGCACTTACGAGTTTATCTAGGACAATCGACCATTAATGAAGTTACACTCTCAATCAAAGAAAAGTTTGATTCACCCTATGGATGCTAGTTTCATCCAAAGAAAATTTAGCCATAATACGGAACAATTCTAATCTATCTAGGAATAGAATTTTACTTTGCCCAATTAACCATCACCAATGGATAAACTTGATACCATCACTGAACCCATGTAAAAATGCATCCACAAAGCTGATAATACACATCCATAATAAATCGGGAATTTCGTTAACAATTTACTAGCACATTTGATACAACTGCACAATCATTATAATTATCACCAAGACTCAATCATGTATCAATAACTTTGACCATTTGTCAATTATCATAGACAAGATTTGAACCATCAACCATCAACTGTATGCACACTATAATGAGTACCAACATGAACCATCACGTACGTCCATACAGGTATGTAGTCATTACAAAATGAGCTTATTTTAAACTTACAACAATGATCTTGAACTTCCAATATGTATGCATTTAATCATTCCTATAACACCCAAATACCATTCTAATTATAAAAGAAAAGACAGTCGATGACAATACTTCCAATCATTTAATGAAGGAGATAATTCTAGATGGTCATTCTCAATGACGCTATTTAGATGCATAAGACTAAGGTCTTACCTACATGTCAGCTTAAGATTAAGCATCTCTTCACGTGGACAGTCGTTCAACACAATCAATAGAGCAACTAATTTTGATTGTCATCCTTATTGATCTACATTCGTCAATAGGATTTAAATGTGATTGAAACTTTGCAATCTACAATGGTAGGACAAGTCTAAGGTTGTAGGAGTGATAACCAATTCAATAGTGAATTGAGAAGTCACAAAGAATTCGATCTTCCCTCAAATCAAGGCTTAAGTCCTTCATTTGAACCGTATGAATCTTATGTCAACTACCACCATTGTTTCTTTAATTTCCCCAATCCACAAAGATTTCCAAATAAAACCGCAGTGATTACCAACCTCACTCAAGGTTGGAAGGAGTGCTTCCGAACAATAACCACTTATGATTCATTAACCTTAATGTATAACATCGCGATGCGGTCTGTTAAGTGTCAATTTATTGACAAGTCTTGGTCCAAACTTTATCGCTCATAAGAAAACGATGAAGTTTGGGTTTAGTTGTTATGTATAGAAGAAACCTTTATTTTGCCATATGTATCCTTGCTTTGATACCGACTGTGATAGCCCGATTTTCCTATTTCCACAAAATCCCACACAATATTTTTTTTCTTTCTTACACCTGAAACTCAGGGAAAATCGGACCGTCGTATCGCGCTTCACAATCCGAATATAGAAATTTCTTAGTACACCTACAAAATGTAGAATCAAAGCAAGGATATATATGACAAAATAAAGGTTTCGTCTATACATAATAACTAAACCAAAAGGGCCCAAAAGAAAACCACCGATGATGGCCGACCATCAACTAAATAGTGACTTACAAACATATTTACAAAAACTGACAGTGCCATCGTATCTGATTATGGAACGTATCAAAACCAAATCCAAAAGTGCATGAACTAAACCTGAAGTGTTCCTAGTTCAACTCCAGCACCTAGGGTAGAATTCCCCAAATAAGAGATCCCAATTCCTTCTTCGGTACCCGATCCAGATCTACACCTGTGACGTATAGTCGAGGTGTTTCCTTCTCTTAAAGATTAATCAAATTATACGCTTCCTTGTGGGTTTGACACCCTTGATTTTGCTGTGCTTCAATAGATCTTGTACACTTACAAAGGTATAATTTAAAACCGATCAAGTTTTTGGCGCCGCTGCCGGGGACACGACGTAATTTTATTGACTTTTAGGAGATTTTTGTTCTTTGTTTACCAGTCAACCGATTGATTTTTCATATTCAATCAATTGACTGAGAAGCAGAGATTTGTGTCCCATTCTGCACATTATTTCATTATTTCTCATGAATCGATTGAGTTATAAAATTCAATCGATCGACTTGAAATTGTGACTATTTCCCTGTTTTATTTAAAAAATAAAATAATAAATAAATAATAAATAAATTTTCTCTTATGTTTGGAATCTGAAACTCATTGTCTCTGAAATGTTTAGAATTGTTTGACCTTGCCTTATGATCATTTTCAATAGATTGAGTATTCAGATTTAATCGATTGAAAATACAGAGAATAGAGTCAATCAACTTTCATACTTGGATTTTCTTCAATCGATTGGTCAATTTCAATCGATTGACAGAGTCCAAACTGATACCATTTCAGTGAGTTACTTGTTCTGATTAGACAGTGTATTCAATCTCAATCGATTGATTTCCCAATTTCAATCAATTGATTGGGAAGGTGACTTGTCTGAATTTTCTCTTCCGTTCTATATCAATCGATCGATGTTTACAAATCAATCGATTGATTATGAAGTCTAGCTGCCTTTGAGTCTGTTCCATTTTGGAATCCTTGTTTCGGTTCATTGGTGCATGAGTTTTACACGCTTTCGTTGCCTAAATCTACAACCCTTGAATCGTGAGATCGAAAGATCTTGCAGAACAAATCATAGAAACTGTAGGATTCTGCGAGACCACACTAAGACCATGGCAGATCAGATACAAGGAGGATGAAATGTGAATAATAGCAACAACAACAATGGAGGAGAAAAAGAAAATCATTATGAGGTGCCACCAGATGGTTCAAGGACGTTGGAGCAATATAATGATCCTGGTCCTTACGAGAATCAGGATAGTATCACTCATGCTCCCATACCAGGGAATCATTTTGAATTTAAATCGGCAATGATTCAAATGTTGCTAATTTTCAACGGGTTGAGTAATGAAAATTTGTATGCTCATTTGACCGATTTCATCGAGATTTGCAAAATGTTTAGAGTACATGAGATAGCAAAGTTGAGACTTTTCCCTTTCTCTTTGAAAGATAAGGTGAAAGCTTGGTTTCTGTCATTAGAACCGAGATCTATTAGGAGTTGGACCGAGTTACAACGTGAATTCTTGAAGAAGTACTTTCCCATGAGTAAAACTAATGACCTATGTCAGAAGATCTTGGTTTATGCTTAGCAACCTGCTGAAACATGTCATGAATGTTGGGAACGTTTTAGGAATTACTTAGAAGCTGCCCTAATCATCGAATTCCTAGATGACAAAAAGTCCAGAGTTTTTACAATGGACTGATTCCAGAAGAAAGACGCATGGTCAATGCGTCGTGTGGAGGATCTTGTGCAGTAAAGGAGGAGGGAGAAATTTGGGCTCTTTTCAAAAGATTAAGCCAAACTTCAATACAAAACGAGACATTAGGGCATGTCAACCTTGATATGTCAACCAAATCTCATAGATTGACAAAAGGTGGGCTTTTTGAAGTTAAAAACAACACTTCTGACTTATCAACAAAAGTTTATATGTCGTCCAAACAAATGAATATATTGTTAGCAGCAACCAAACAAACTCAAAGTCCTATCACCCCCACTATCTGCTCAATTTGTGAACATAAGGGTCACATGGCTAACGAGTGTCCAACCACTCTGATGGTTTTTCCTGAAGAATCTAATCCTCAGGAACAAGTCAATGCGACTCAATCATATCAACGACAAGATAGGAATATTATTCCAACACCTACAATCCGGAATGGAAAAACCATCCTAACCTAGGATGGGGAGGATCGAATCAGACTGGACAGGCAAACCAGTAGTATAGATCAAATGCACCAAGTGGACAACAAAGTTTCCGTCCACAACAAAATTCTAACTTGCAACAGAATTTGAATTTTCAATCAAATTCGAATTATCATGACCCAAATTCAGAGTATCATCAAAATCAGAATTTCAATCAATCTAATACTTCTAGTTCAAAGAATTCTGATTTTGAAGAGAAATTGTTGCAAAATATGTAAGCATTCAAACAACAAACTTTGCAAGTTGCCCAATAATCCATAGCCATGATGAAGGATCAATTTGGTCAATTGGCTAACCAGGTGAGTCAAAGAGAAGAAGGAAGGCTTCCCAGCCAGCCCATCAATAACCCTCAAGGCCAAGCACCATCTGGTGAAGGACTATCGACTAGCCACCAGCTAATGCTATAACAGTCTTGAGAAGTGGAGTGATCGACAATTAGGTAGAAATTCCATCAGAATAAGAAGAAATGGATGAAGAAGCCGAGAAGGAGAAGGAAAAAAAAGCAAAGGAGAAAAAAAAGGTGCCATTCCCTGAGTGCCTTACACCTCCATCTAGATTGGGGAAGGGTCCATCGAAAATGGATAACATTTGAGAAACATTCAAGCAAGTGAAGATTAATCTTCTGTTGCTTGATGCGATCAACCAAGTTCCTGCATACGCCAAGTTCCTCAAGGACTTGTGCACCCATAAGAGAAAAGCATATACACATGTGTCAAAGAAAGTGTTCCTGACTGATCAAGTCAGTTCTATCCTGAAATTCGATGTGCCACCAAAACTCAAGGATCCTGGAGTCCCGACAGTTTCATGTGTTATAGGTGGACAAACAATTGACAAAACACTTTTGGATTTGGGAGCAAGTGTACACTTGATCCCATATTCAGTGTATGAAAAATTAGGACTTGGTGAGTTGCAACCAACCGCTGTTACACTCAATTAGCGGATAGGTCAGAAAGAAGGCCTAGAGGTATCATTGAAGACGTTCTCTTAGGGAGTGATATATTTGTCTTCCCAGTGGACTTTGTTGTACTAGACATGGAACAACGTGTTAAATCAGAAAATCAAATCCCAATCATCCTTGGACATCCTTTTCTTGCAATTGCAAATGCCTGTAGTAACTGTTGTATAGGAGTTATGAATATCTCTTTGGATAGCTTGAAAGTGAGACTAAATGTGTTAAACGCCATGAATCATTTTCCCAACGAAGAGGAGGTCGATTGCTTTTATATGATCAGGTTGATGTAGTGGTGGAAGATGCTCTTCCTTCAATGCTAATCAAGGAAGAATTTGAAATTGCCTTATTGGCCATCTATGATGAAAGAGGAAGTGTAGAGCAACAGTTCGAAGGAATGAAGACCATTTCAACATCCCAGGAGAATAGGCCAGGGAAACTAAAGGTCGAACCACTACCCGTCATGGCAAAGTCCACCCTAAGGCCATCAATAGAGCAGCCGCCAAAGCTTGACTTAAAACAGCAGCCCGATTCACTCAAATATGCTTTTTTGGGACCTCATGAAACTCTATCAGCGATAATTTCATCTACTTTGTCGAAAATGCAAGAGAGTGAATTGATGAAGGTGCTCCAAGATCATATAAGAGCAATAGGATGGACCTTAGCTGACCTGAAGGGAATTGATCCGACAATTTACATGCACAAAATACATCTGGAGGAAGGAAGTAAGACCTCAAAGGAAGCACAAAGACGACTCAACCCGAATATGAAGGAAGTCGTGTTAAAGGAGATCATCAAACTTCTTGAAGCTAGCATTATCTATGCAATCTCTGATAGCGAATGGGTGAGTCTAGTGCAGATTGTTCCAAAAAAATCAGGCATAACTGTAAAGGAGCATGCTGAAGGAGAACTGATGCCGACACGAGAAACCACTGGATGGCATGTTTGCATCAATTATCAAAAATTGATGCAGCCACAAAGAAGGATCACTTTCCCCTTCCTTTTAATGATCAGATTCTTGAAAAATTGGTAGGACAGGAATTTTATTATTTTCTTGATGGATATTTCGGGTACAACCAAGTACCTTTGTTTCTAGCAGATCAAGAAAAAACTACTTTCACTTGTCCCTATGGCACATTTGCATATCGCAGAATGTCATTCGGTCTTTGCAATGCACCTGCCACTTTTCAGCGTTGTATGTTAGCCATTTTTTATGATATGGTAAAAAATTCATCGAAGTTTTTATGGACGACTTCTCAGTCTTTGGGAAGACCTTTGAACTGTGTCTGCATCACTTGACACAGGTGCTACAACGCTGTGAAGAGTCTAATCTCATCTTAAGCTGGGAAAAAAGTCATTTTATAGTTCAATAAGGAATTATCTTGGGACACGTCATATCCAAGAAAGGGATCGAAGTTGACAAGGCAAAGGTTGATTTAATCACCAATTTACCACCCCTAAAGATTGTTCGTCAAATACGGTCATTCTTAAGGCATGTAGGGTTCTACAAGAGATTTATCAAGGACTTTAGTAAGGTGGCTAAGCCATTGTGTAACCTGTTGGGGAATGATATTCTGTTCAACTTCAATAATGCTTGTATGGTGGCTTTTGTGAAGTTATGAGAATTGCTATTTAATGCTCCGATAATCAAACCTCCGAACGATTCATTGCCTTTTGAGATTATGTATGATGCCTCCAATTACGCAATCGGTGCGGTTCTAGGCTAAAGAGTAGATAAGTTACCTCATGTAATTTACTATGCAAGTAAAATATTGATCGATGCACAAGTAAACTACACCACCACGGAAGAATTATTAGCTATAGTTTATGCTTTGGACAAATTCTATTCACACTTGCTTGGTTCTAGGATTGTGGTTTTTTTCGATCACTCCGCGTTAAAGTATTTGTTGGCAAAGAAGGATACAAAACCAAGGTTGATTCGATGAATTTTGCTTCTCCAAGAATTTAACTTCAAAATTCGAGATAAAAAAGGGGTTGAGAATGTAGTTGTTGATCACTTATCTCAAATTTTACTAGCAGAATCTTCTGTCTTAGATCCCATCCAGGACACCTTTCCTGATGAACAGTTGATGGCTATCAATGTGGCAAGAAATAAAACTCCTTGGTATGCAAACATCGTCAATTACCTAGTCACAGGGCAGACCCCTTTACAGCAAAGTAGAAACGACAAAAAATTAATTTTCTCCCAAGTAAAATACTACTTTTGGGAGGAGCCACATGCTGCTCGGACCAAATGATTCGACAATGCGTGTCAGAGGAGGAGCAACCGAATATCATGAATTTTTTCCACGAAGGAGCATGTGGAGGACAAAAAACCGTCCTCAAAATTTTACAAAGTGGATTTTATTGGCCCACGATCTTTCGTGATGCAATGACCCACTGCAAAGGATGCATATGATGCCTGAAATTGGAAATTATTTCTAAATGAGATATGATGCCACTGCACCCAATTTTAGTTGTTGAAGTATTTGATGTCTGGGGAATTGATTTTATGGGCCCATTTCCTCAGTCTTTTGGGTATGTGTATATCCTGGTCGCTGTAGATTATGTGTCCAAGTGGGTTGAAGCTGTAGCTACGCGATCAAATGACCACAAGGTGGTGCTCAAGTTTCTAAAGGAGAATGTGTTTAAAAATTTTTGGGCACCTCGAGCTATCATCAGCGATGGTGGATCGCACTTTTGCAACTACCATTTTGCGATATTAACGAAGAAATATGGTGTCACCCACAAAGTGACAACGTCGTATCATCCGCAAAAAGTGGTCAAGTCAAGGTATCCAATCGAGAGATCAAACAAATTTTGGAAAAAACTATTCGAACATATAGGAAGGATTGCTCTCTCTGGCTCTCTTATGCTCTTTGGGCATACAGAACAACCTTTAAAACACCGATCGGAATGTCTCCCTTTAGGCTTGTGTTTGGAAAGGCTTGCCATCTCCAAGTTGAATTAGAACACAAAGCATTATGGGCGATAAAGCAATTTAATTTCAACATGCATGCGCCTAGATCAAATCATCGCTTACAATTAAGCAAGCTCGAGGAACTACGCTATAATGTGTACGAAAACTCAAAATTATACAAAGAACGATCCAAGAAGCTTCACGATCAGCTAATTTCTAGGAAAGAACTTCATCCGGGCCAAAAGGTTTGGATTTTTAATTCAAAGTCAAAACCCCACCCATGGAAATTGAGATCAAGATGGGAAGGAACTTTTCAGGTCATTTCTACCTCTGAGCATGGTACAGTTGAGATTCAAGATATGAAGGATAATTGGATATTGAAGGTCAATGTTCAACGCCTCAAACTGATGTTTGAACCAATGACCCAAATGATGATTGAATCAACAGAACTCATTGATCTTGAGAATTGAAAATTGAATGGTCGAGCTGTCGACATTTAAACTCAGCGCTTCCTGAGAGGCAACCTAGTTGAATAGTTTTGAGTGTGACTTTAGTGTTGTAGGTTAGATATGTCTAGTTTAATCGATTGATTTTACAAAATCAATCAATTGACTAGGCAGCGTCAATCTCATGCAAGATCTCTGAACTTGTCAGTCAATCAATTGGTTTGAAATTTCACTCAACTCAACCGATCAACTTCCGTTAACATGTTTTAAAGAAAAAAATAATGTAAATTTTAACCCAATCGATTGATTTGGCATTCGACTCAATCGATTGACAGAATTCCACATCGGCACTTGCTGTCAATTCACGGTCACTCAGGAGTCACTTCCCATGTCTTCTCAAACATCATTCACTTCGACGCTATATTTATGTCAATTGATTGAATTTTCAGATTCAATCGATTGACATAAATAGCCATCTATTAGGTTCCAGATTCCAAAGAGTCAACTTTCACGTCCTTTCAATTGACGGATTAATCAACACAGTTTGACATTCAATCGATTGATTATAAAATTTCAATTGATTGACCTGACGTTTCATCTAACCCTTGCTGCTTCCCAAGCAAATGACTTCACATCTTTTCAAAGGATTCATTTGAAAATAACACTGCATTGATTACTAGGGATGCACTAATAGCTTCCTTTTCGAGTCAATTGATTGAGTTTCCAAACTCAATCGATTGATGTTATGATTTGCACTAACCCCATGCGGCAGGATTTTTAGATTTAAGGGACAACCGTAGTCCCTTTTTCCTCAGTCATTTTGCAAGCACCATCTCTCCCGAGCCTTTATTCTTCCTAACATTCTCTCATCTTCCTCGTATCATCGGAATGGCAGAAGCGGGCCCCGCAATCTACCGACCACCACGTCTCGACAAAAATCTGATGAGAATGTCGAACGAAGACTACGTGAACTAGCAGATCCAAACTGAAAACTTCTTTGATCTAACCGAGTTCCGTCTGATTCTCAAAGCTGCGCATTCGATTGAGTACATCGAGGCTATGCATCTCGAAATGTTACTTTCACCACCGCCAATTGATGTCTCCTTTCATCTCATACATTTGTTTTATCAAAATATGGAATGGGTGTCGGCATCGCGCTCTCCATTGGGCTTTGCCTTTGCCCGCGTTCAGATTGATAATTGGACTTACAATGTATCCGTTGCGGACTTGCTCGGGCATTCAATTTCTTTGTTGTCCAACCTCTCAATCATCAGATTGAATCTGATGGTAGAACTCAGTTAGGAGACCATGATCAACAATATGTGCGGTGGAAGACATGGCTCAGGGATGTCTACGCCCCGCTCTGCTTTGCCCCGAGACATTCTCTTTTGGGATATCGTGATGTCCAATAATCTGCTCCCGCATGGAACAAAGAGTGAGAGAACGAAGAATCGTGTCGCAACGCTCTACGCAGTCCACAGAAACACCTAGTTTGATGCACCTGGAATGATGCTCGACGAAATGTATTGGTGCCACAACGATATTGTTATCGCCGCTTCGGCACACAAACGAGAAAGTATTCTTCTATATTTTCCTCACTATATCATGCATTTATTGGGTCAGCTTTGGTGCCCGATTTTTGCTGACGAGGTGATGGGTGACATGCAATTCTACCAGTATGGCAGGAATGTGTGGAGCAAGAGCATGATAGCTCTCGTAAGCTCTCGTTAGGAATGTTCTAGTTGCGCCGCAACCCTTCAATGTTGATATTGATGATGTACCTCCTCCTCCACAACCAAACCCCGCACAACGCCAACATGGCGGTTTATGAAGACCTCATCTCGAAGAGGTCACAGATTACAATGTCGAGGTAGCAATCGCTCGCCTCGAGGCGCGGATGGACGGATTGACGACAATTGTTGGAGGTATCGATCGCAGGTCACGTTTTCATAATTCCCTCCTTATTCGGATTGCTTGGGAATCATTCCCGGTGTAAGTTGATGATTTCATCGCAGGAGCGCAAGCGGCGATGGATAGAGAGGGTGACATTGACGATGATGAAGATGGTGTTGAAATTGTATGTTTGGAGATGGACTCAGTTTGTGATGTTTTGTTTTTGTTTTAGGTGTGTTTGGTATTTTTGGTTTGATGTGTTAGGATTTTGATTTTGTTTAATCAGTTTGGAGATGGACTCAGTTGTGATTGTGGTTTTCTATGGGAATGGATGACTGAATCAATCAATTTGGTTAGTTTAATGGAAAATCATGTCCGTTTTGGATGTTCAATTTGTAGTTCGGAATGATGCCCATTTTCATCAGTTAATCGATTGACTTCCGATATTCAATCAATTGAGTACTGTTTTTCCATTAGTTTCAAATAACCAATTATATTGATTAATCGATTAAGAACTCTTTTCAATCGATCAATGGTGTGTTGATACGGAATTTCCATTTGAGAAACTTCTAGAAATTCATGATAATCCTTAAATTTTGAGATTTTCAAAGCAGAAAGTTTCCTTCAATTCACTAGGCTAACTAATAAATATTCAAAATCAAGCGATTGACTTTACAAATTCAATTGATCGAGGTTGATTCGAAACCCCTGACAACTTTCTGAAACTTAAGCCATGGTCCAAATTTGGACTGTTTTATAAACTGAAAGTTCTTTTATTCATCAGTCAGGCAACTTTCCGAATTCACCAAGTCAATCGATTGATTTTAAAAAATCAATCCTGAGGTGGATCTCAGAGACTTCAATTTCAATCCGGAAATTTTCAATTTTCTTCCACTTTTAGATTAGTTTTTTTTATTTTTTAGGGCAGATTTTTACTTATTTATTAACCTCTTAGGCTTGGTTTTTATTCATCAATTCCCTTAATCTTTAGCACTTATCATCCCAAAGTTTCAATCAATGGAAAGCATCTGATACCGCACCCGCTCTGCAGTCAAGCGTCTTGCCGAATCGGCAAGGAAACAGGCCCGACATGGTATGCCTCCGCAACCTCTGAATTTGTCAAACTGGGAGGTAATTGACCTCGACCCGGTATCACCACCTCCATCTTCTCCATGATCGCCATTGGATCTAATGTTGATCAACTCACCAGTACCACCTTCACCTCCACGTAACCGTCCCCCATTTACAAGATCCACGGTAGCCAACAATAACCCAGTTTTGAATCTGATTCTGACATATCTATGGGCGGAATTGAATGCGCAACCGCCACTTGTTAACCCGCCACCAACCCCACCAACATCACCACCTCGTGCCCCGATACCACCACCTGACGGGGTTGGCATAACTGGGGAGATGTGGTGGAGGCTTATGTTTCCACAGCCGAAGCCTGGGATGGCAAGCGACAAAGATTAGGCAATTGATTCTAGTTTTAGCCTTAGGAGTTGTTTTACTTTTTATTTCCCGAACTAGTTCCTTTCATCATTTTTTTTAGAATAATTTGCTTTGAGTGTTGCTTTAGGTTAGTTTCTTTTTAATTTTCAATAAGTGTATTAGCATATAGTTAATAAAAGATCAGTTTAGTTTATTTATTAATCTCAATCTGCTCATTTATTTTTGTCGATGCATAACCTATGTGATTTGATCTTAAGGGTCACAACATTTTTCACTTGGTTTTCCTTCGGTTTGTGGTATGCTTTCCATGGGTTTGGGGGTACCAATGAGGACATTTTACAAATCAGTTTTGGCGGTGAGAAGCAGGTGACATCATGAAATTGGAGTAGTTCAAAAAAAAAAAGTTTGTTCTCAGAAGTATTGAAAGACTTTGTTAGTCAATCGATTGAATTCCTTAATTCAATCGATTGACTAGTAACTATTGGCCAAGAAGACTTTTGCAATTAAGTCAGTTCAATCGATTGAACTCCTTAATTCAATCAATTGATTGGTAATTGTGGTTCCAGAATGAATGCAACAGGTGTAAGTCAATCAATTGATACTGATAAGTCAATCGATTGGCTGAGTAATTGAAGCCTGTTTTCCGAAACTCCATTAGTTTTCATGATTTTTACTTGTTGATACTTGGGAGCTTTAGTGAAAATTTACCATGCCATGTTAAGATTATAACTGCCTAGGATTATTAATTTTCATGCAAGTTTTAAAGATGATCCTATAATTCATGACTAGAAATTTTTACACATTACTATGCTTGAGTTTCAAAGTCAAGGAATTAGTCTGAAACTTTGAATCCTAGGATTCTAGTGGAGACTAAAAACCTGTGAGCTTTAAAACCAATTTCTCGTTCTTGATGAGTGCCAAAATAAATTCAGAATATCTTTGCAATTTGTGTTTACTTGTTTAAATCTCATACATTTTTCATTGGTTTGATTACTTTCCATTGCTATATCATTGGGCTAGAACACATTGCGTTTGAACTAAAAAAAAAAAGGCATCGTTACCACCTTTTGAGGAAATGATCAAAGACCGTCTTTGGCTCGTTTGAACCTAAAATGCCCCACCTTACACTAATTTATCTTTTGACACTCCTTTTAAGCTTTGTTAAAAAAATTTGCCTTAAAATACTTCTTGTTAAGCCACAGTAACCATACCCCGACACTATCATTGAAAATTAAGCCTTAACCACCAATCTCTGAAAAATCGGGAAGAAGAGAGATAAGAAGCAAATGAAAAGAGAGTACATGGAGAGGTGTGATAGTGGAAACCATTGGGAGCGTAGGGCAGATATATTGATGAAAAAGGGTGAAAAGAAAAAAAAGAAAAAAAATGTACGTGTGAAAGAGGCGAAAAAATGAAGAGAAATAATATATATATATGAGGTGATGTCAAAAAGAAAAGAAAAAAGAGGAATGAAAGAAAAGAAAGTTGAGAAAAGAGTGAAAAATGAAAAAAATCAAATGTAATCTTTTTCTAGTTTCTCAGAGAAATTTGAATCTAATTTTCCTTTCTTCTATAACCTCCACCTGAGCCCCATTACAACTTTAGAAAAGACCTTCGTGATCCAATCTCGGTTGGTAAATGCCTTGTAGAGAGTGATGATGCAATGACTATGGTACTTGATATAACGTGCTTAGGATACAAATATCATTCCTTATGATATTACTTTTTCTTTGATGCACCGTATTTATTGTATCATGTGAGGCTCTTTGATTTGTTTTATAAATTCTCCTTCTCACATATGTGTGAAAAAGTAACTCATTCATCGAAACGATTTCAATTTGAGTGCATATCTAAAGTGAGGATTGAGTCGAGACATGAGATCCAAAGATTCCTTGTTAAGGCTTGTTCCCTGATGGAAGGATTTTAGTATTGGTAAGCGCACATGACACTCTAGGCATAAACGAAAGAATCATCGAAAAAATAAAGTATTAAACTAATCTGAATGAGCATTGAAAAGATTAACATGATTGTGTATTTGTTATTAAAGATTCGCAGGTTGCAAACAATTGATAATTGTGAAAACTAATAATGAAATTTATAAGCTTTGAAGTTTGTAGGTACCTTCATTGAAAACCTTCATGAGACAAAACTCCTCCGCTAGGGATCATCTAGGGGTTTAAAGGCTTATTGCATATGCTAAATGCAATCGTGCTCCCTATGAAGTGGCATTTATTTTCTTTTAAATTGCTAGTTTATTTTTCTAAAATATTTTCATTCTCTTTGCTCGAAGACTAGCAAATTGTAGGTTTAGGAGTATGATTTGTGCCGAAATATGATTATAATTTGCACCCAAATACTGACACTTAGCCATACAATGAAATCTATCTTACAGCGGAAGCATCGAAATTCGTGAAGAAATCAGATTGATCCAGCCATGTCTACGAGAATGAAGATATAACATGTTGTCATCAATCGATTGAATCTCAGGAATCAATCGATTGATTTGGATGACAGCTCTTTCCCCTTTAAATTTGAATTTAAACTAATTCAATCGATTGAATTTAAATTTAAATTAATCTGCCAAAATTCAAATTTGAAGTCAATCGATTGAATTTGAAATTTCAATCGATTGATTCTTTTATGGAAGTTTTCCTATCCGCACCCTATATAAACAAAGCTATGTTTAGGTTTTGGGGGGCTTCTTTTTGGCAGAATTTTTGAGAGATTTTTCAAGTTTTCTTTAGCATTGCTAGTGGTAGTTTGTAATTATGATAAAATTTTTATAAGGTTCTGATTTGTGCCAAAAAGATCATATGGTTGATAAATAAAAGTGCATTTTTTTGTGACGGCTTTGGATTTGCATCGTGCGAGTGGATCGAGAATTAGTGGCTAAACCCCTCGTTCAAGGAGGAAGCGTGTGACAGCCCGAATTTTCCCAACATAACTTTCTAAGGTATATATATATATATATATATATCTTTAAACTTTAAACCAACTAGGAAAACTCGGATCGCCAGATCATAGATCACAATCAGATACATAATACTTGGTACAAATATATGGTTTAATTAAAATATCCAGGTCTAATATCCAACATGAACAGCAACTAAATAAATACCAGTGATGGTCAACCATCACCTAATAGTGATGTACAATGCATATATAATAGCAGAGATGTATCAAGCCCAAAAATCCAAAAGTCAGATAAGCTAAGTCCAAACTCACCAAAATTCACAATATATTAAATCTACAATCCCTAAACTAGGGGTACAAATCCTCAGGCGGAATATCCTCTTCTTTCGATACTTAGTCTAGGCCCCTTACAAATCAAGATCTAATCAGTACCTACACCTGTGACGTATAGTCGGGGTGAGCTAACAGTCTAAGCTCAATAGAAGAAATATCAATATCAATTTCACATCTCATCATACCAACATAGATATTCATGACAGAGTTCTAAATGTTAATTTACTAGCAAAGCAGAATTTGCGCATATCCTTAAATAGAAATAAAACTCATTAATTTGGAGATTCACATAAATTTAAATGATCCATTCTCGGTTTCCAAGTTCACATTTAAATTTTGATTCAAAATATTCATTCGGATTCAAAGACTTACAGGGTTCAAGGTTCAGATTCAATGACTCATAGTGTTCATATCTCGTTCACATCCTACAGTGTTCAGATTTTCAGCTCACATCTTATAGTGTGCACATTTCAATTTCACATCTTACAGTGTTCACATTTTGATTTCACATCTTACAGTGTTCACATTTTCAGTCACAATTGTCTAGTTAGTATCCAGTCAGTGTGTATAGTATATAGTATGTACGGATAACTTGATGTAGCGGTCTAGTATGCAGTATGCAGTGTGCACGGATAACCCACCATACCACCAAAGATGCGTAGATGTATGGATAACTTCAGATCGATCCAAGATGTAGTATTCAAGATGTACGGATAACTGTGCATCGATCCAAGAGTATGTTTAAGCCGATCTTGTGATCGATCGGTCGTTTATATGGATTCAAAGTTCACAGCTCATGTTCCATATTCATATCATTGTCCTAAGTTCGAATTCTAATTCGAAGTTCACATCCATATTGGGTTCAGCTATAGAGATTCATATTTAAGTATTGTTCAAGATCAGATTTGTATTCATGTCCACAAGTCATATTCAGAGTCCTTTTGCTAAATTCGATTTCACTTTTGGATACAGAGTTAAATTTTCATGCTTAACCTAATAATTTCAAGAGCTTCAATTATATCTCAAGGATTCAAAGATTTCCATATATTAGTCAAATCAGATTCAAATACAGATGTCATTCCATATCATATTCAAATCCATATACTAAGCTTAGCAAATCCGATACTTTCAAAGAATACAAAGTTTCAATTTCAATAGTAAAATTTCTAATTCAATGAAAATAAGCTCATCACATTTAATCATATCATGACATCAACGAATCAATCCACTCACAAGTTCTAACGCACTCAATGAGTGGCTACAAATCAAATACAAGTATGCAATTAAATGTTGAATTTCCCCTACCCCAATCTTGAAGTTACACTAAGCCAAGCAAAGTCCTATTGATGGCTTCTCACCCTTAATCTACATCACAAATATACGATGATTCATTAAGGATTGACTCTAATCACTAATAACTTAATCATATTTAAGTATTTTTCTCAAAATGAGGCGAAAAAGGACAAGTTCGTGCTAACTTAGAAATTGACGCAACTTCTCACTAAATGTTGACCTTTAAAACTTTAGAATCACAAAATTTTTAACTCACAAAAGTTGTAGATCTTGTTGTCCTTCCAACTCCATAAGAATCACATCAATCAGAGTTCGAAACAGAAAGTTACGGCCAAAATACCAAGGTAGTATCGGCAAGCTCAGTCAAAATCGATCGATCGATTTCCAAAATTGATCGATCGATTTCCAAAACCGATCAATCAATTTCTAGAACCGATCAATCAATTTCTCCAAAATTTTGGCACTTTTCTATTTTATACAAACCGATCGATCGATTTCTAAATCAATCGGGTGATTTTGACAGTTTCAGAAACCCTTCGGGCTTCTTCTTCTTCAATCTAAAACAACCAAAACTCCATTTTCAAACATCCTAATTACCCATAAATCAAATTCAAACAAATTCTACATTATTAAACATAAATTTTACCTTCTAAAACTCGCGAAATTGGAGCACACGATGGACAGCACTGATCACGCCAAAACCCATGCTTCTCTAAAATCCAAGATTTCGAAACCCAATCTTCTCCCAATAAAAAGGGGTGAAATCAAGGGTCAAATTCTACGGTTTGTGCCCAATAAATCCGTGATATCCTTGCGATCATATGACTTTGCAAAAGAAGGTTTCAAATCAGAATTTTAGAGAAAATGGAACTCTCGTTCTTCAAGGATTATGATCACGTCGATGATCGTCGGTCTCTCGCGGCACACAAACAATAAGAAGCCAAATGCATCGGAAATTAAGGGTGCCGATTCGACGTTCAGATGGTTCACGGTGTGATCTCCTCAAGCTCTTCTCTCTTTCTCTCTCTAGAACTCAAAATCTCCAAAGCAAATTCAACCGGGTGATAGCTTCTTAAGGAAGCTTTGCCAATTTATAACTAAAGGGATTGGTTCCCTTATAAAACACATACACCCTTTTTGGGTGTTAGCTTTATCCATTTGTTTCGTTCTGATGGAAAACCCATATACGTAAGCGAGTTGTTTTACATTGCACAAATGATCTTTGGTTCGGTGTGTAGCTTGCACACCCAAACCACTTATCTACAGGATTAGATGTTAAGCTTATATAATGAAATTGTGTATAAGTGTTTAGTCCAAAAATCTTATACGAGGCTCAAACAGACCCGTAACGATCCCGCTTGAAAATTTTGAAACAATGACGCGTTTCCTAATGAACACGCACCTAATTTTTTTTCGGGACGTTACATTCTTCCCACCTTAAAGAATATTTGTCTTAAAAAATTTACGCGTCGTATTCGAAAAGGTATGAGCACAATTCAACATCCTCGAAATTAGGATCATTACATTCACCCCTCCTTATAAGAATTTTCATCCTCGAAAATTTACACATAGATTAATTATGAATAATGAAGTTCTCGAACCCTACAATGAAAACATATAGATTTATCAAAACCACCATCAAAGCATAATAGTAATTGTGCCAATAAACATCAAACTTAAATCATTCATCATGAAAAAGTTTACACGACAGGTTCAACCACAATTACATATCATGAAGAGTAGTTCAAAAAGGTAATTGCGACAAAATGTAACTTGCCAAGGTAACCTAGGGCCTCCAAATAGATGCTGAAGTTATTCTTTCCTTTCCTTTCCTTTCTCGGGACAGTCCTTTACATGATGTCCCATCTGGCCACACCTGAGGCATGCACCAGTAGATCACCAACATTCCTGCGTCTTATGTTGCCCTCCACACCGTGTGCATGACTCATCCGGTGCAGGTGAAATGGTGCATGAAGGTTGCTGCACCCTCGACGTTCTAGCCATAGTAGGGCTTGAAAGACGGAAAGGTCTCGGAGATGTAGACATGGTTGGTCTCGAGTAGACAATCCAAGCAGGCAGACTGGGTATGGGCATCAAGAATCGCGGTATCATGGCTGCCTGCTCGTGGGCATATGACTGCATTTGACCTGCTCTATCCTAACTGCGTTGCTCGCTTCTCTTATACATTTCTTCGATATCTTTCTCGGCAACCAAGGCCTTACCCATCACATCTCCATACGCTTCTAACTCTAATATAGAAATTCTATCGCGTATGGCCGACCTTAAGCAGAGCTCGAACTTATTGGCCTTCATCAGGTCCGTGGCCACATATTCTAGGGCAAACCTTGACAATCTTGTGAACTCCGTACCATATTCTCGTACGGACATTTCCCCTTGCTCCAAACTCATAAATTTCTCCGCCATCTAACTTCTCACTTGCCTGGGAAAGTATTCTTTATTGAACACTTCAACAAATTCCTCCCAAATCCATACCCCATCGGGATTTTCCTGATCTCTGATTCTTAATATCAATTTCCACCAAGGTTCGGCTTCTCCTTATAACTGAAAGGAATCCCAACTTACCTTTTCTTCCTTAGTACACAACAATTGCTGAAGAAGCTTCTCGGTCTGATTCAGTCATTTCTTTGCTTCAAGCAGATCCGTCTGACTGTAAAAACTAGGAGGTCTCATCCACCTAAACTCTACAAATGTTGATGGAGTAGGTTGAGTCGGAGGTGGAGGCGGCTGTTGATGATTATGGGTATTATTAGCAGCAATCAATGCAGTCTAATGTGCCATCGCATTGGCCACAACCTCCATGGCTTGTGTCATTCTCTCTTCTCTTCCACTCTCTTCTCTTAATGGGGTAGCATTCACATATGGCAGGAAATCTCTTCCACATCGACCACCTTTGGGTTGTCTACCTCTACCAGACATAATGATCTGTTATAATGAAACAAAAATTTTAATTAACAGTCGATTACTATATTCAAATAGAACTTTTAAAACGTCACAGCCTATACCCTGACAGAATCTAATGCCACATCTCTGGACCTACAGCTAGGGTTCGCAGTCTCCCGTAAGACCTAAAGCCTAAGTTCTGATACCAACTGTGACAGTCAGGATTTTTCCAACATAACTTTCAAAGATATATATATATATATATCTTTAAACTTTAAACTAACTGGGAAAATCCGGACCGCCAGATCGTAGATCACAGTCTAATACAGAATACTTGATACAAGCATATGATATAATTAAAATCTTCAGTTCTAATATCCAACATAAATAATAACTAACCAAATACCAGTGATGGCCAACCATCACCTCACAGTGGTGTACAATGCATATATAATAGAATGGATGTATCAAGCCCAAAAATCCAAAAGTCATATAAGTTAAGTCAAAACTCACCAAAATCCATAATATACTAAATCTACGATCCTTGAACTAGGGGTACAAATCCTCAGGCGAAAGATCCTCTTCTTCCAGTACGTAGTCTGAGCCCCCTCCAAATCAAGATCCAATCAGTACCTACACCTGTGACGTATAGTCGGGGTGAACAAACAGTCTAAGATCAATAGAAGAAATATCAATATCCATTTCACATCTCATCATATCAATGTAGATATTCATGACAAAGTTATGAAAGACAATTTTCTAGCAAAGCAGAATTTGCACATATCCTTAAATCAAAATAAAACTCATTAATTTGGAGTTTCACATAAATTTAAATGATCTATTCTCGATTTCCAAGTTCACATTTAAATTCTGATTCAAAATTTCTATTTGGATTCAAAGACTTATAGGGTTCAAGGTTCAAATTCAATGACTCATAGTGTTCAGATCTCTAGTTCATATCCTATAGTGTTCAGATTTTTAGTTCATATCTTATAGTGTTCACATTTCGATTTCACATCTTACCTTGTTCACATTTCGATTTCATATCTTATAGTGTTCACATTTCCAGTCACAGTTTTCTAGTCAGTGTGTACAGTATACAGTATGTACGGATAACTCGTCATACCGGTCCAAAGATGCAGATGTATCAGATGGATAACCCATATACCGGTCAAGTATGCAGATGGTATATGTACTAATAACCACCGTATTGGTCGATGTATATAGTATGTATGGATAACCCTCCGTACCAGTCCAGTATGCAGTATGTACAGATAACCCGCCATATCAGTTCAGTATGCAATATATAGTATGTACGGATAACCCACCATACCAGTCCAATATGTTTAAGCTGATGCGCAGTCAGTGTCTAGTCAGTTTATACGGATTCAAAGTTCACAGCTCACGTTCAATATTCATATCATTGTCCGAAGTTCGGATTCAAATTTGAAGTTCACATCCATATTGGATTCAACTATAGAGATTCATATTTAAATATTGTTCAAGTTCATATTCTTATTCATTGTCCACAAGTCATATTCAGAGTTCTTTTGCTAAATTTATATTCACTTACGGGTACTTCACTTATATCTCAAGGATTCAAAGATTTCCTTACATCAGTCAAATCAGATTCAAATACATATGTCATTCCATATCATATTCAAATCCATATACTAAGCTTAGCAAATCCGATACTTTCAAAGAATACAAAGTTCCAATTTCAATAGTTAAATTTCTAATTCAATGACAATAAGCTCATCACATTTAATAATATCATGACATCAATGAATCAATCCACTCATAAGTTCTAACGCACTCAAATCATATCATGAAGGTCTATAAATCAAAGACAATGATGTAATTAAATGTTGAATTTCCCCTACCTCAATCTTGAAGTTGCGCGAAGCCAAGCAAAGTCTTATCGATGGCTTCCCACTCTACATCACAAACATACGATGATGCATCAAAGATTGACTCTAATCACTAATAACTTAGACATATTTAAGTGTTTTCTCAAAACGAGGCGGAAACAGACAAGTTCATGCTAACTTAGAATTTCACGTAACTTCCCCCTAAATGTTGACCTTCAAAACTTTGGATTCACAAAAGTTGTATATCTTGTTGTCCTCTTTACAACGCCATAAGAATCGCGTCAATCGGAGTACGGAGCAAAAAGTTACAGCCAAAATAACAAGATAGTGTCGGCAAGCTCAGTCAAAATCGATTGATCGATTTCCAAAATTGACCGATCGACTTCCAAAACTGATCGATCGATTTCTCCAAAATTGTCACTTTTCTATTCTATATAAATTGATCAATTGATTTGACAGTTTTAGAAACCCTTCGGGCATCTTCTTCTTTAATCAAAAAACCAAACCTCCATTTTCAAACATCCTAATTACCCATAAATCAAATTCAAACTAATTCTACACTATTAAAACATAAATTTTACCTTCTAAAACTCACGAAATTGGAGCACACGATGGATGGCACCGATCATGCCAAAACCCACGCTTCTCTAAAATATGATATTTCGAAACCCAATCTTCTCCTAATCAAAAGGGGTGAAATCAAGGGTCAAATTCTATGGTTTGCGCCCAATAAATCCGTGATATCCTTGCGATCATATGACTTTGCAAAAGAAGGTTTCAAATCAGGATTTTAGAGAAAACGGAACCCTCATTTTCACGGATTACGATCATGTTGATGATCATAGGTCTCTCACTGCACACAAATAATAAGACGCCAAATGCATCGAAAATTAATGGTACTGATTCGATGCTCGGATGGTTCACGGCGTGATCTCCTCAAGCTCTTCTCTCTTTCTCTCTCTAGAACTCAAAATCCCCAAAGCAAATGCAACCGGGTGATAGCTTCTTAAAGAAGCTTTGCCATTTTATAACTAAAGGGACTGGTTTCCTTATAAAACACATACACCCTTTTTGGGTGTTAGCTTTATCTATTTATTTCGTTCCGATGCGAAACCCATATACCTAAGTGAGTTGTTTTACACTACACAAATGATCTTTGGTTTGGTATGTAGCTTGCACACCCAAACCACTTATCCATAGGATTAAATGTTAAGCTAATGCACCAAAATTATGTATAAGTGTTTAGTCCAAAAATCTTATACGAGGCTCAAATGGACACGAAACGATCCCATTTGAAAAATCTGAAATAGTGACGTGTTTCCTAATGAACATGGACCTATTTTTTTTTTTCGGGATGTTACAAAGCAACCCCTAGATGAGTAATTAATTCACTTTTAATCTTACAATTTCTTGTTTGAATTATTGAATCGTACGTCTTTGAGTGTGGGCCTATCGTATTATCCTCGAATACTCATTTCTAGCCGTCGATCTTGGTTATCGGCGATAGTAAAAGGGTTATTCCACCTAAATCAATCTTATAGACTGATTTAGGATGCCGTGCGATTGATTTTTATTATTGCAATTTCGAATTTATAATATATTATGCCTTTCGCATGATTCATGTCGTGATTGAATGCATCAAACTGTTAGGATAAGGTATGCCGAATCAATAGTTGCATTTTTAACAATTCATTTTGCTTGTAGTAAAATGATGGTATAATTATTTGACTTGAAATTATATGGATTATTGGTAGAAAAGTTACAATATCTAGGGTTAGCAAACTCCTTGATCATCTCATCATTGTTAATTTATTTGGCATAGTTCATCCTTGCATAGTATTGATTTAATTTTTATTATTATTGCATTGTGTAGTGATAAATCTTAGCAATCAAATCTTGCCTTTGATACTTCCTTAGGTTGCTTCCTTCTCTTAAAGATTAATCGAATTACACACTTTCTTGTAGGTTTGACACCCTTGATTTCGTCGTGCTTCAATAGATCTTATGCACTTGCAAGGGTATAATTTAAAATTGATCAGGCCCCTTGTTGGGTCGATTGGTTGGGCAAATTTTGGATCTTAAGTCCAATTAATACTAAGATTTCAAGGGAGTATGGTGTAACACTCTCCTATATTTTCATAGGTGTCCATAACAAATGAACCACCTGATTAACGAAGATATCATATCCTTCCCGATTCATCATCGTCCATTTGGGCCTCATAAGTTAGGCCAAATAGGATTTGATTTACAATCAGTTTAGGTCTTTAATATGTCTCCACATTTTCAATGTGGGTGCTTTTAGTCTTCAGTGGGTGCCATTAGTAAGGCCCACAAGACATTCAAATAGGGACATCGGGTCCCAACAATTTCATTAATTGCTTTAGACCTTATATATTGGGTCACTCCGGGTCCTACATTGAAAGGGGCTCGATTTTCCAGGGAAATTCATATTTTGATTGTAGGTGATTCCAAATTTTGAGGGGTGCCAATAGTAGTGGCCCACTCAACTTCTAAACAAGGAGATCAGGTCCTATAAGTTATCTTGAACTATTTTCTTAGGCCCATGGATCGAGCCGTATCGGGTTTCTAGACCCTAATTGGTCTAATTTCAAGAAATCGGGTTCTTGGGCCTCTAAGGGTCCTATCTCAATTGGTCAAACTTTTTATCAACATCTTGACATTTTAACAAAGGGTCATCAGTGGTTACTAAGACCATAACAGTGATCATTAGTGATCTCTGTGCCACAGAATTCGAGGGAAAGTTAAGATTTTGACTCTATCCCTTCAATACTAGTTATTTCACTAAAAGTTTCGGATCCTTGGTTGGTAATCGAGTCACCATTTTCAACTCCGATTGAGTTTTCTTGTGACAGCCTGGATTTTCTACACCAAATCTGGGTTGTTAGATTGCAGATCACAATCAAATACAATATCATCATTGGCATCAATGCGGAAAACAAACAGATATCCTATATATATAGTAGAAGCAAAATCCTCATTTCTATAAAAAAAATACAATGCAATGGAGCCCAAAATAAAACCATCGGTGATGGCCATCCATCACCTAAACAGTGGTACAAAATTTGTCTATACAAAACTAATCCCATCATTCATACAGCCACATAATGTACTAAGTTCAAAATCCCCAAAACTCCCCACTATACTGAATTCAATTCACTTTGTCTATGGGAAGAAATCCTCCTGTGGAAGATCTTTCGATACGTAATCCAAGTCGTTCTTTACCTCTGGATTCTGCCTGATATCTACACTTGTGATGTATAGTGGGGGTGAGCTAACAGACAAAGCTCAATGGAGAAAATCAATATCAATCACATTCTATCGCAAGAGGCATAGATTCAATGACAGTCCTTAAAAATCAATTTAAAAAGCATTCAAAAATCAAATCGGAATTGCAATTGCAGTTCATGTTAAAACAAAGTTTCAATCATCTCATTTTCGTATTCAAAAGTATTTATAAAGAGTTAGTCATGAATGGAATACATAGACAGAAATGGAACACATCAATTGCGAAACTCATCAATAGGAAACACATCAGTAATGGAACACATCGGTGACAACACATTAGTCAATACCAATTTCATAAACCTAAGCAACCCATCTTTTGGGCACCGAGCAGCCAATCTTCCAGGCACAAGGTAAAAACCTCGGGGCCTCTACCCCTCTCTGGAGCCTCTACTCCTCTTAGAGTTCAATCACATAACACATCAATTTGGAACACATTCAAAGTTCAAGACAATGCAATTGCAGAAATTAACAAACTCGGAGTTCACATACGGTGTTCATTTCAATCTCACATTCAAATCTTAAAGACTTCGGAATTCAAATCATGCAATTTTACGAGTCAAAACATGCAAAATACTCAATCATATCATATCAGCTATGTAATCAAATAAAAATACATTTGTGTATAGAATTTTCTCCACCTAAGTTCCCAAAGTGGTTCGCTAGCAATCCGACGATCCAAAGCCTTTAATTATCGCCTCGATTCTCAATCTATAACACATTATGTACATATACTATGTGTCAATAGTCGATAAATCATTCTAAAAATTTCTCATTTTCATATATTCACAACGAGCTGTGGTTTCCCTGATAGTGTGTTGTGATAGAGTCCACAGCAAGTTGTGGTATAGTGATAGCGAGTTGTGTGATTTTATTATAGTTTTGTTTTAGTTCTGTTGTGAAGTCAACAACACGGTGTGATATAGTGACAGTGTGATGTGATACAATGACAGTGTTTTGTGGTTGGAGAGGTCATCTCCTCAGAGGTGCCACTGTCATCACTATGACAATGTGCTGTGCGAATTGTCACAACGTGCTGTTATTGATGACAACGCGCTGTGAGAGTTGTCACAACAAGCTGTCAACAGAAATTTCAGGGTCAAAATTTCTGGACACTCTAGGTTTCGAAAGTGGGATCAACTCAACCATTTTTTATTCCCAAATTGACCTTCAGAACTTCCAATCATATGAATTACTATGATGTTTACCTCTTAGATCGGGCACACAACGTCTCCGACAATTGTTCCCAAAATCGACGTTTCACACTCCCGCGTTCATCCGATGGTTTGAAATCAAAACCCCTTTCTTACTCGCGATCGGATGGAGTCGTAGATCGAATCCTAGTGATGTATACGACAACCCAACACTCTCTTGAGTGAAGAAGAAGAGCTTGAGTGAGCTTGGGTTTCAAGAAAACCAAAAGAGGGTTTGAGGGTTCTCTCAAGCTCGTGATCATAGTCGCGCCCAAATCGACGCCCTCTCGCGGTAGATCTAAGAATATGAAGGAGATTGAGAGGGAGATCAAAGCCATGATGAAGGAGAAGGCAAGGGGGAGAGCCTCTTCTCTTCTCTTTTTTTTCTCTTCTCTCTTCTCCCTTCCTCTCAATGTTTCAAGCAAATGAAACTTCCAAAGGAAGTTTCACTTATATACTTGTCAGTTAGTTCGGTGAGAAACACACACACTGAAACAATGCGTTAGTTTTTTTTCATCTAGGGTCTAAGATGTGGGGTCTCAAATGTGTGGCATATACCATGTCAAACACATACACGAAATCGAGTGCATTGGTGTCCGAAATTTCAAGACGTACATCCTCCCTTCCTTAAAGAAATTTTCATCCTCGAAAATTCAGTACGCATCGTTTGGGTCTAAGGATACTGACTGTACTCCTTGTCACTCATCGTAACAGAAGACACACACCTGCAACAAATAGAAATATCCACAAATATCTAGCAAGATTTGTCCACAATTTAGTACATCATTCAAAAAGGTGCAGATACGCATCACTTATATCCGCCTCACGTTCCCAGGTTGCCTCTTTTGGCGAGTGGTTCCGCCATTTGACTAGTACTAGTGGGATCGGCTTGGTACGCAATACTTGCTCCTTTTGATCAAGGATTTGCACTGGTTCCTCTTTAATGGTCAAATCCTCCTTAAGTTCGGTCGGTTGGTAGTCTAAGATATGGGTTGGGTCCTTCACATACCTTTGTAGCATGGACAAGTGAAATACATTGTACATATCTGAAAGTTATGGCGGTATTGTAATGCGATATGCGACTTCTCCAACCCGGCCCAAGATCTCAAATGGTCCTATGTAGGGTGGACTCAATTTTTCACGCTTCCAGAAATACATTACGGCTTTAGTAGGTGAAATTTTGATGAAGACATTGTCCCCAATCTGAAAGGATGTACTGTGTCAGTGGTATATATATATATATATATATATATATATATATATATATATATAATGGATATTTATAATAAACAATTCATCAAGTTACCTGAAACTCGACGCTCATTCTCTTAAGGTCGACATAGCTCTTTTGTTGGCTTTGAGCCACTTTTAGCTTTTCCTGAATCAACTGAATTGCTTTGGTCATGCTTTCCACAATCTTTGGGCCTAATATGAACTTCTCTCCAATTTCATCCTAGTTAAGTGGAGACTTGCATCTCCAACCATACAACGCTTCGAATGGAGCCATTTCGATGCTCGCCTGATAACTATTGTTATATGTAAACTCGATTAGGGTTAAGTGATTGTCCCATGATCCTTGAAAGTCAAGCATGCAGGCTCAGAGCATATCTTTAATAATCAGGTTCACTCTTTCAGTTTGTCCATCCATCTATGGCTGAAACATCGAACTGAAGTCTAGTCTTGAACCCATTCCTTCTTGGAATCGCTGTCAAAATTTAGATGTATACAGTGGATCTCTATCTGAGATGATGCTGGTAGGAATGTCGTGCAGTCTAACTATCTCCTTGAGATATAGCTTTGTAAGTTTGGTAGCTGTATACTTCATGCCATAGGGTAGGAAATGAGCCGATTTGGTTAATCTGTCAACAATCACCCATATAGCATTGTGCCCCTCATGGTTCTCGACAATCCCAAAATAAAATCCATGGAGATGGATTCCCATTTCCATTCTGGTATTGATAGAGGTTATAATAAACCTGAGGGATGTCGATGATCCACTTTTACCTGGTCATCCCTGATGGAGAAATCGGGTTTAGTGTCATCGATCACACCATGTCTGATTCTCATGAGGTCCTCATCTTTCATCTGAAGCTCGACGATACTATCGAATATCATCGGTCGGATAGTAATATTTGCCAATAAGGCCCTTGAGTCCTTCACCTTGATCCCCGTATTGTATAAGGATATGTCTTTAAGCAATCTCCATCTGTGTACTCTCGTGAGGAGATGGGACAACTGAGCTGAAGAATTTTGACTTAACGCATCTGCTACCACGTTCACCTTCCCAGAGTGATACTAGATGGAGCAATCATAATCCTTAAGGAATTTCATCCATCTTCGTTGCCTCATGTTCAAATCCTTCTGAGTAAACAAGTACTTGAGGCTCTTATGATCAGTAAGGATCTCGAACTTCTCTCCGTGGAGATAGTGTCTCCAAATCTTTAGGGAAAAAATAATAGTTGCCAACTCAAGATCATGGGCCAGATAATTCTTCTCGTGATCCTTGAGTTGTCTCGATCCATAAGCAATAACTCTCCTATTCTGGTTAAGTACACAACCGAATCCGCTGTATGATGCATCACTTCATGCTACGAATCCTCCATTGCCTGAAGGTATGACAAGTACTGGTGCTGAGGTCAACCTTCTCTTGAGCTACTGGAAGCTCTTTTCACATTGTTTGGTCCACTCAAACTTTGCATCTTTTCTTGTGAGCTGCATAAGCGGCCTCGAAATTTTGGAAAAACCTTCTATGTACCTCCTGTAATAACCGGCCAATCCCAGAAAGCTTCGTACTTCTATCACTATCTTCATTTGTCCCTATTGTACAACGGCTTCAATCTTGGCTAGGTCTACAGTTATGCCTCCCTCAGAAACGACATGCCCCAGAAAACTAATTTGCTCTAGCCAAAATTTGCATTTGCTCAACTTCACATACAACTGAGCCGATACGCAAGTATTGGTCATGCTCTTCCCTCATGTTCGAATAGATGAGGATGTCATCAACGAAGACAACCACACATTTATCGAGGTGTGGTCTGAACACTCTATTCATGAGATCCATGAACGATGTTGGAGCGTTCGTCAATCCGAAAGGCATTACTAGAAATACATAGTGGCCATATATTGTACGGAAAGCAGTTTCGGAATATCCTCGACTTTGATCTTCAATTGATGGTAACCTGACTTCAAGTCGATCTTTGAGAAGAATTTTGCACCTTGGAGCTGATCAAAGAGGTCATCGATGCAAGGAAGTGGGTAGTGGTTCTTAATCTTTAGTTTATTCAATTAGCGGTAATCGATGCAGAGTCTCATCAACCTATCTTTCTTTTTAACGAACAAAACCGGTGCTCCCTATGGAGAAACACTAGGCCTAATAAATCCTTTATCCAACATCTCCTATAGTTGCTCCTTAAGCTCTTTCAGTTGTGTTGGGGCCATTCGATATGATGCTTTCAATACTGGTTCGGTGCCTGGAGCTAGCTCAATAGCGAGCTCAACTTCCCAATCTGATGGTAATCCTGACAAGTCTTCGGGAAACACATCCATAAACTCGCATATGGTGGGAATGTCGGGGAGGTGGTTCTTCTCTTCCCATTGGTTTTGTATGAATGCGAGGTATCCACTATACCCATTTCTCATCAGACATTCAGCTTTAATGGCAGAGATAAATGGTGCGATGCGGGACTTGATGCCGTAGAATTGAAAAGATTTTTCCTTTGGTGGGTGAAAGGTAACCACCTTTCGAAGGTAATCCACACTTGCATGTCCAACAAGATTAAATCCACCGCCGTTTCGTGGCCTTCAATCGGAACGACAAGCGATCGACAAACTCTGTCTGTGCTCACTGAACTTCCCATAGAGACTGATACCGCTAGGATGAAATCCAATGGTTCGGGAGTAATACTCAATTCTGTCGTGAACTGGGGAGTTACAAAAGAGTGCGTAGATCCTGGATCTATAGACAAGGTACCTAGATTTCAATCATGCAATTCATTTAAGTGTGCATATAAACTGTGTTGTAGTATTTAAGATATGTCAAAAAAATATCAGAAGAAATTTCCAAGGATATTCACTGACTAGAAATACTATAAAATTTGACAGTTGATGTTGAAGTTATACCTTGGATAATATCATTTGATGCCAGAGCGTCCTGTGCTGACACGGCATAGGCGCGACCTTATACAATAGGTCGAGATGGCCTTTGTGTAGATGCCGATACCATCCTTTCCTTACGTGCCTCGAGACACTCTCTTATCGAGTGTCCCATCTTGCCACATCTAAAGCATGCACCCATTGTCCACCAACACTCCTCTAACTTATGTCGTCTTCCACATCGTGGACAAGACTAGGCTAATGTGGACAAAGAGGTGCGTGAGGTCTACTGTAGTCTCGACGCTCCTGTGGTAGTAGGGTTCGAAGAACAAAGTGACCCCAAAGGTGTAGACATAACTGGCCTTTGATAGGAGATCTGTTCAGGTTGTCAAGGTGCTGGTGTAGAAAATCTTGGCCTTTTGCCTGCCTGCTCGGAGGCATAGGACTGTGGTCGACTTACTCGATTCTTATTCTGTTGTTCTCGTCTCAGTTGTATCTTCTCAATATCCTTCTCGTCAATGAGTGCCAAGTTCATAACCTCCACATAGGTCTCTACTTGAAATAAGGATATCCTCTCCTGAATACTAGGCTTCAAGCCATACTCAAATTTCTTTGCTTTCATGAGTTCGGTGGCCAGGTGTTGCGGAGAAAACTTTAAAAGCCTTGTAAACTCTGCCTTGTACTCATGTACGAACATTTGACCTTGCTCTAGGGATATAAATTTGACTTCCCATAGATTCCGAATTGCTTTCAGAAAGTATCTCTCGTTGAACTCTTCCACAAATCGATCCCAAGTCCATGTGACATTCAGCGTCGTTTGCAGCATGGTCCTCCCAACAGACTTAAACCACACGTCTGCAGCTTCTTGTAGCTGAAAAGAAGCCCATTTCACTTTCTCTTCTTCGGTGCATTGAATCATGCGAAGAAATTTCTCGATCTCATTCAACCATTCTTCTGCCTCAAGCAGATCGGCTTGGCTTCGGAAGCTTGGAGGATTCATTCTTCTGAACTCTTGAAATACAGAAGGTAGACGTCTTGACGCAAGTTGGGCCATAGTATTGACCATTGTTTTGAATAGTTGCCTAGTCAACCCATTGTTGTTTCCCCCACCCAAGGGAATGACATTTGCACCTGTGGCGACTCTCTCACGACCTGATGTTCCCTCGCCACTTGGGATGCTTCTGTTGCGTTTTGGCCTACCATGTGGGGCCATAGCAATCTATCATGATGAAACAAAAGTTTCAATTTAACAAATGGTCTCTACGTTTTGACAGAATTCTAACGTTCATAACCTATCTCCTGATAGAGTTAAAAGCCATATTCTCGCACTTAGAGCTATGGCTCTGACACTCCCATAAGACCTAAAGCCTAAGCTTTGATACAAACTGTGACAGCCTAGATTTTCTAACCCAAAATCCATGCTGTCAGATCGCAGATCACAATCAAATAGAGTATCATCTTTGACATCAATGCGAAAAATAAACAGATATCCTATATATATATAGCGGAAGCAAAATCTTTATTTTTATACAAAATACAATGCAATGGAGCTCAAAATAAAACCACAAGTGATGGCCATCCATCACCTAAACAGTGGTACACAATTTTTCTATACAAAACTAATCCCATCATCCATACAGTCACATAATGTACTAAGTTCAAAATCCCCAAAACTCACCACTATACCGAATTCAAATCACTTTGTCTATGGAAAGAAATCCTCCGGTGGAAGATCTTTCGGTACGTAATCCAGGTCATTCTTTAACTCTTAATTCTGCCTGATATCTACACCTGTGACATATAGTGGGGGTGAGCTAACAGACAAAGCTCAATGGAGAAAATCAATATCAATCACATTTTATTGCAAGAGGCATAGATTCAATGACAGTCCTTAAAAATCAATTTAAAAAGCATTCAAAAATCAGATCGAAATTTCAATTGCAGTTCATGTTAAAACAGAGTTTCAATCATCTCATTTTCGTATTCAAAATAATTTATATAGAGTCAGTCAGGAACGGAATACATAGACGGAAACGGAACACATCAATGACGAAACTCATCAGTAATGGAACACATCGGTGACAACATATCAGCCAATAACAATTTCATCAACCTAAGCAACTCACCTTTTGGGCACTGAGCAGCCAATCTTCCAGGCACAAGATAAAAACCCCGGGGCCTCTACTCCTCTCTGGAGCCTCTACTACTCTTAGAGTTCAATCATATAACACATCAATTTGGAACACATTCAAAGTTCAAGACAATGCAATTGTGGAAATTAACAAACTTGGAGTTCACTTACGGTGTTCATTTTTAATCTCACATTCAAATCTTACAGACTTCGGAATTCAAATTATGCAATTTTACGTGTCAAACAATACAAAACATTCAATCATATCATATCATCTATGTAAGCAAATAAAAATGCAATTGTGTATAGAATTTTCCCCACCCGAGTTTTCAAAGTAGTTCGTTAGCAATCCAACGATCAAAAGCCTTTAATAACCGCCTCGATTCTCAATCTATAACACATTATGTTCATATACTATGTGTCAATGGTCGATAAATCGTTATAAGAATTTCTCATTTTCATCTATTCACGGCGCGCTGTGGTTTCCCTGACAGTGTGATGTGATAGAGTTCACAACGAGCTGTGGTATAATAACAACGAGCTGTGTGATTTTATTATAGTTATGTTTTAGTTTTATTGTGGAGTCAACAACATGTTGTGGTATAGTGATAGCGTGCTGTGATACAATGACAACGTGTTGTGGCTGAAGAGGTCATCTTCTTAGAGGTTCCACTGTCATTACTATGACAGTGCGCTATGGGAATTGTCACAGTGTGCTATTATTGATGACAGCGTGCTGTGAGAGTTATCGCAGCGAGTTGTCAACAGAAATTTCAGGGTCAAAATTTCGGACACTCTAGGTTCCAAAAGTGGGATCAACCCAACCATTTTTTTAAAGACCCAAATTGACATTAAGAACTTCAAATCATATGAATTACTACGATGTTTACCTCTTAGATCGGGCACACAACTTCTCCGACGATTGTTCCCAAAATCAACGCTTCACGCTCTCGCCTTCTTACTCGCGATAGGACGGAGTCATAGATTGAATCCTTGCGATGCATACGACAATCCAACGCTCTCTTGAGTGAAGAAGAAGAGCTTTAGTGAGGGTTTCAAGAAAACCAAAAGAGGGTTTGAGGGTTCTCTCAAACTCGTGATCATAGCCACGTCCAAATCGACGCCCTCTCGCAGCGGATCTAAGAAGATGAAGGAGATTAAGAGGGAGATCAAAACCACAATGAAGGAGAAGGCAATGGGGAGAGCTTCTTCTCTTTCTCTTCTCTCTTCTCACTTCCTCTCAATGTTTCAAGCAAATGAAACCTCCAAAGGAAGTTTCACTTATATACTTGGGAGTTAGTTCGGTGTGAAATGCACACACTGAAATGGTGTGTTAGTTTTTTTTCATCTAGGGTCTCAAATGTGTGGCGTATACCATGCCAAACACAGACACGAAATCGGGTGTGCTGGTGTCCGAAATTTCAGGACGTTACATTTTTGGTGATTCAAAAACTCAGTGTAAGATGACTAGGAGCCTCTTCCACAAGTAATGGCACTCAAAAATATGATCAGACGTAATCATGGCCATCGATTTACATAGCATATTTTTGATCAATTCGTATATCCGGCCAGATTTCCAGGTCTCAGATAATCCAGTCATAATTTTCATTTTCGATTCTTAAAGTTATATATATATCATATTGTTATATATTTTTAATACTAGAAATGTCAGGATCATGATGGAATCCGAGTTATCTGATCGAATGTCCGACAATGGTTATAGTATGTGCCACTTAACATAATTTCGTACCCTTATTTTTCCGGTTTCCTATCCATCAAAACCGACCAAGTCGGGGGCTGGTCTTCTAAATGAAATTAATATATATATATATATATATATATATATATATATATATATATATAATATTTCATATTCCCAAATTTTTATATTTCACTTTGGCCCATGAGATGATAGATATAAACTGCGTCATTTTCCGTCCATCTTGGCCTTTAGGCCTTCTAAGAGTGAATCTTTGATTCGGTTAACTAAGGTCAACCATCTTGATTACAGGTCATCAGTGACCATAAAACCTTGTTTGTAATCTTTAATAGTCACAATCATCACGGGATTTAAGGATAAAGTCAAGAATTTGACTTAATCCGTTCACTTTATAAATTTTAGGTGAGAGTATTGGATCATTGCCGATAATCAGGCTGCCATTTTCAATCTCGATTGAATTTCGAAGTGATTTCAAAACCCAATAAAAGATGACGGATAGCCTCATCTTTCATAAGTGACGACACTCAAAATTTATATCATGATTGATCCGTTCCATTGATTTGCAGAACGTATTTTTAACTCATCTGGTCATCATACCATATTTTTGGATAATCGACCATAACTTTTATTGCCGATATCATAATCGGACGGACAAGAGCTAGTTGGAAAACTCTCAAAGCTCTCTATGATTCTTCTATGTATCGGTAATGCTAAAAATATTTGAATCACAATGAAAACAAAGCTATCTGATCAACTATCTATTGGTAGTTACTATATGTGCCACATACAATGGATTTATGCGTCCTCGAATCCCGAATTTTCTACCGATCAAACAAAATTAAATCAAGATCTGAAATTTTATACAGTGTTGATACACTGATAAATTTCCATCCTCAATTTTTTATAGAATTTTTAGAAAATTTTATATCCTCAATCTCAGTCAGATTTCTGGTACACTACACCAAGCAGATCCGTACAGTTCTACCTCGAAATTTGTGTCGATCAGACTACAGTGAATTAATGCCTAAAGTTTTACAGAGATGATCTACACTCATGTATGCACGTCAATGAATTTTTGTAGAATTTGTCTAAGCCTAGAAAGTGGTCAAATTGTGACCATTAGATTACTCAAACTTACAGTTTTTATATACTTAAAACAATGACCATATCCATCATGTAACATTTATCATCATTCAAATCAATCATAAAAAGAACATCAAATACACTATGATGTATTAAGTTTAAATAGCCTTTAACTCATGCAAAATATTTACTCATAATATTTTAAAAGAATATTAAAAAAGAAATCAAAAGATTTGGGGACTAATTGCAAAAATTCACTAGGATTTGCAAAAAAATTCTAAACTAATACTTTACATTGATCTCCAAGCTATCTCTTGTTGGTTTAATCAAAATTATGTGGTGGAAAGGGCTGGAATGAGGTTCAATCTAACATATGTGGTTCTAAAGGTGATGGGGATTTTTCTAGTGGTCTTAGATCTCAAGTTTAATGGTTGGATTGGGAGGGCAAATTCAAGAGAAGAAGTAGGAGCTCTAATAGAGAAAATGAAGGAAGAAGATGGAATGAGGAGGGAGTCTAGGGAATTCATTTTTTGCAAAGAGTGGGAAGACAAGACCTTCCAATGGTTTGCCACGTGTCCCCATTTTTCTTTCAAACGTCTTTCTCTCTTTCCTCTCTCTTCCTTATCACATGCGCATGAATAAATGGGACCCACTTAGGTTTCATTTTTCACCACCCAATTTGTCTTATCTTGTCATTTATTTTCTGCTATGCCCTCAATTTATGTGTGTACATCTTTCAACCTAATCTTGGGTTGCATGTACTCACTCCAATCTAAAACCTTAGATTTTTTCAAAGTTTTTCAATGGTCTAAGATAGAGCCAAAGTTGGCCAAGTAGATGTGTGGCGAGGATGTGCATGAACTTTGCAAAATTCTAATTTCTAATTAAAGAAATTAGGAAAATTAATTAGAATAGCCCTTGGACATTATAATTATTTACAAGAATTGACACTATTCTGTATGAGACACATACATGATGTTTAAAGTGTTAGGCATCTAGTCTTCTTGAATTTAAGAGTTGTTTGACCTAAAATATCGACCATCATCGGGATGATCGTCAAAATCTAAACCATGGCTGATGATCTCCACATCATCACCAAAGCTCAGTCCTAATTTGGACCAATTTCCGAGTCATGGTCAATCAGTAGCAATTCCAGGCTTCTCATGTGATGTGAGATGTGGTGTGTATTTTACTTAATTGCTAACACACCCAATTGAATAAAAGGGGTGCCCTTAGAAATGATACTATCCCATTAATCTACAGGTGGGTGCTTAACATTTTTGGACCTGACCTTGGACAGTCACTTGGCACAGTCAGATCTCATTAGGCTTCAGTCAACTGGTTGACGGACACAAAATTTGAGGGGCAAGTGCTATAATCATCATCGTCCGTTTAGATGCCACCAACATCACAACTTGGCAGTGGTAAGTTCGCATTGCATTGCGTGCCAATCAACTACTCGGATACGTCGATGGGTCCATAATCTTCCAAAATCCCCCCATTATTGATTCCCCAATCAACTACTCGGATACGTCGAAGGGTCCATAATCTGCCCAAATCCCTTCATTAGTGATTCCTTTGGCAAGGAAATACCAAATCCATATTACCAACTCTGGAATATGGGGGATAGTCACCTTCTTAATGGTGGATAGTAAGCTGCAACCATACTCATAAAGTATGGGCCCTCTTAGCCAAGCGTTACATGTCTCTCTCTCACCCTCACATCCACGAAATGAAGACAAAGTTATACTCTATTCAAAAACAAGATCTGAAGATGGCTGATTATCTAGATTAGATTGAATGTATTCTGACAAGTTACTAGTGGCAGGATCCCTTGTATCCAACGAAGACCTCATTTATTTCACCCTTCATGGGCTCCCATCTGATTACAATCTCTTTAAGTGTACCATCCACACAAGGGTTGAGCCGATATCACTTGCTGAGCTCAATGCCCTTGTAATTTTTGAAGACGTTCTTCTCTCCCTTTGGGACATTTCGAAAATTTTGATTTCCAAACAGGTTCGATTCCGTGTGCGTGTTGGACAGGTCACATGATTTACATTATAGATTTTGGGGAGTGAGTTGAGTTACAAGAATACCCTCATTTAAAAAGGAAAGAATAAGTGATAATATTGATCGTTAGATGAGTGACCGTACACCGACGTGCGGTGTATCAGCTTAGCACCCAAAAAGGGCTAATTTGTGTATAAAAGTCAAATGGATAAGATATTTCCATTTGCTTGCTTTGTTTTGTGAAGAAAGAAAAGAAGAAGAACCTAAACCTCCTCCTCCCATCCTTCATGTGAGATCCAACCGGGTGATCGCGTTGCGAGCCACGCATCCCTCTTGAGAAAATTATCACCGACGTTAGGAGAGTTTCACTGGGCTGGACCAATCGTCAGAACTGTTAAATTTCGACATCAGTAAGGTTGTTGAGAATGTGAATGTGTGGGTTTGACGGGAAAGAACCAACCGTTCGATCGCAACATACGCGATAGGAAGAGTGAAGAGTGGTGTGTGTTGGAGTGGAGCTTCGTTATAAGCTTTGTTTCGACTCAATCGCCGAAGGGATCAACGAATTTCACTCTGAAACCCTCCTTAGTAACTATTCTTGAAAAGCGTGTGATTGATCAAGGAAAGGTAAGTACGGTGTGTTAATTATGTGATAAGTAGCTAGATTAAGCTTTGGTAAAGTTGAGAGAAATTGAGAAGTATAAGATACATTTTTGGGAGAAAATGAGTCAGGAAGAAGAAGCCCGTGTGATTGAAAATATGTCAAAATTGATCAATTGAAATCTGAACTGATTGATCGATTTTGACAGGACAGTGATGTGGAAGGTTTTTGAAGAAACCGATTGATCGAACTGGAATTCGATCGATCAATTTTGAAAACCGATCGATCGATTTGTGAATCGATCGATTGGATTGTTCAGACAAAGAAAAGTGAGTTTTATGAAGAAACCGATTGATCAAACTGGAATTTGATCGATCGATTTTAGAAATCGATCGATCAAAAGGGGATTCGACCGATCGATTTGTCCTGTTTCTGAGCTCTTTCTGTTTTTGGTGAAAGGACTCAGTGAGACATTAGGGCTTCCTATTTTTCATCACATTTGACGTATAGGATGATATTTTGTTGTGTTCTAGGTTGTGATCAAGGGTGCGGAATGGGTAGGTTGCCTTGAAAAAGGAAATCTTCGTTTTGGCTTTGAGTTGAGATAGGAAAAATTTTATATCATGCGCATTTGATACAACTAGTATGAATGTTGTGATATGATGAATAAAAATGAGTAAATTATGAATTTTGTCATCGAATAAGCATGAATTTGTTACATGGATTCAAAACATGAGAATGTGTGTGTGTGTGTGTGTGTGTGTGAATTCAGAAAGATTTGTTAAGATGTGTGTGTGAACTTCGAAATTCTGAACTTCAAAACCTAGTTATGAAATACCATACTTCACGGTGATGAACTATAAATTAGAAATTGCACTATGATTTAAGGTTCATGCGAAACGAATTCCTTGTGCTTTGGCACGGTGGGATATCCGTTCATTCTTATCGAACTGCGATAAATTTCATTCGGTACAAGCATCCCTCATACAAAGGAGGCTTGGGCATTATGAAAATGATTAATTGAATGACGATGGTTGGGATTCCCATCGGTATATGTGTGACTCTCAATGCTATATATGCTTGAGATTGTATTTAAGTGATCAATTTAAGTTTTCTTGTATTATGAGAAAAGATTTAGAAGTCATATGTTCAAATTTTAAAATCTGCATTTAATATCAGTTTTACTTCAATTCAAATACCTTTAGATTGTGAGTCCTTACTTAAAAGCATGTTCAATTTATGCTATGAGATATATGTATGATGTGATAATATATATGCTATTGATGATTCCCTATTGAGCTTAGACTGTTAACTCATTCCTTTGACTATACGTCACAGGTGTTGAGTTTGAGAAAGAGTTAGACCCGAAAAGTGATCCGGAGTACGTTTCGGAGGAGGAGACTAAGCCCCCTCCTGAGAAATTCTTCCGATAGTTGAGAGATTAGTCAGATTATACTATTGTGATTTTGTGTAAATCCGGCTTGGTATGCCCAACCATTTTGTCTCTGAATAACTGATACGTGATATTAAATGTTTATTATTTTGTGAACCATGTTTCAGTGATGGTTAGCCATCACCGGTGGTTCGTTTCGATTCTTTTGTCCATGTAGTTTTCTCATGAAATTAGAACCGTCTTTTGTCTTACTTTATATATAGAAATGAAGATTTCTTTTGCTATCTATGATGACTCTATCTGTTTACTTGCTTTGATTTCTACCTTATATGAATATACCAAGTGTTTCGTTCGAGAATTGGCCTTATAGGCGTTCCGACAGTCTGGGTTTTTGGGTTTAGAAATCCGGGCTGTCATAGTTGGTATCAAAGCCCTAGCTTTAGAGATTTCTGGCAAACCTTAGGTGTAGACCATGTGTTTAAGATCTTGTTAGAATATAGAGACCGTTTGCTAATAAAACTTTTGTTTCATATTTACAGAACATTTTGTCTTCTAGAGGTAGAGGTAGACTGAGGGATAGTCGTGTACAAAATTTGAGAAGTGGTGACGAGATTCCCTCTAGTTTAAATAGGGTTCCGTTAGGTGAAAGGATTATTCTGAAAGAAAGAGATCAAGAGAGAGACGAAAGACAGAGAATGACTTAGGCTATGGAGGCTGTGGCCAATGCTATTGCTTAACAGACAGTGTTGTTGGCTACAAATAATACCAATAACTATCAACAGCTGCCTCCACCTCCGACTCCACCTATGCCATCAACTTTTGTAGAGTTTAGGAAGATGAGACCTCCTAGTTTTTACGGTTAGATGGATCCGCTTGAAGTGGAGAAATGACTAAATCAGATAAAGAAACTTCTTCAGCGATTGCCATGTACTGAGGAGGAGAAAGTGAGCTAGGCTTCTTTTTAGTTAGAAGGGGAAGCTGACCCTTGGTGGAAGTCGGTACTGAGAAGCAGAGAACAGGAAAACCCCGATGAGGTATGAACTTAGGAGGAATTTGTTGAAGTGTTCAACAAGGAATACTTTCCCAAGCAAGTGAGAAATCAGATGGCGGCGAAGGTCATGAGATTGGAGCAAGGGGGGATCTCCGTACGTGAGACGAAATTTACGAGGTTGTTAAGGTTTGCCCCGGAATACGTGGCCACGAAATTGATGAAGGCCAATAAATTCGAAAGTGATTTAAGGCCAAACATACGAGATAGAATTTCGGTGTTAGAATTGGAGACATATGGAGCCGTGATGGGTAAGGCGATGGTTGCCAAAAAAGATATTGAAGATATGTATAAGAGAAGGGACCAACATAATAGGAGCAAAGCAGGCCAAGGGAGACCGAGTAACTATGAATCGATGAATAAAAAGCCGAGATTTGCAATACCAGTGCCAAGACAACCTACCCAAACCAATTATTCCAGACCACATATGCCTACTTCGGTTAGACCTTTCTGCTATGAGGGCCCTGCTGCTACTATGGGAGTATCAGATACTCAGATATTCTTAAGGGCTGCATCATCTACTCCACAGGAGACATGTGCCCGATGTGGTAAGGCACATAAGACGACAAATTGTAGACGGGGTACAGGAGGATGCTTCAAATGCAGTAAGGTGGGACATATGATCAAGAATTGCCCGAAATTGAGGAAAGAGATAACGACATCAGCTGCTATGCCAAGGCCTATAAGGACTACGAGGCCTACTATACAAGAGCGTGCGTATGCTGTTACTGCACAGGATAGCTAGACCAACAATGCTCACTCTTAGATGTGTGCAACGTAGACCCACAACGATGGTGTGCCCATGATTCCATCCAAGGAAAATTATAAATGGTGGATGATTTTGCAGACAACTTATGAGGCTTGATGTGACTCGCTGCAGTGCTTGGTGTGCAGCAAATTACATCCCGGTACATAAGTTGACTGCAAAATTGTCTGTAAAAAATTGTCCACTTTATAACAGTGTCTCTCATTTAATTTAAAGCCGGCAATAGTTTTCAGCGTAGGTGCCCACAAAGATTTGATGGGTGCAAATAATGCTACCCAAAAAACAAACAGTCCACGCTTCTCGAAAGAGGAACGCCATAACGATGATGAAAAAGAGAGGGTTTGGAGTTTGGATTGTGGAGTCCCGCATGATCCCCATTCCTCCTTCGTCGCCTCCAAGTTTAAATTTCTGCAATAACTCCTTCAAATCTCCCAGAGGAGGAGGATACTAAGATAGCATAGCTAGAGAGAGAGAGAGAGAGAGAGAGAGAGAGAGAGAGAGAGAGAGAGATGGGAAACAAGATCGCTCGAACGACCCAGGTGTCGGCATCTGAATACTACCTGCACGATCTTCCATCCTCATACAACCTGGTTCTGAAAGAGGTTTTGGGTCGCGGAAGGTTCTTTAAATCCATACAGTGCAAACACGACGAAGGCCTCGTCATCGTCAAAGTTTATTTCAAGCGCGGCGACCCTCTAGATCTTAAGGTACATTGCTTCAATTTATTTGAATTTAATTTAATTTAATTAATTTAGCATTTTTGTTCTTTTTTAAATTTAATTTACTCCTCTCTCTCCTTTGAGCAACTGGATTGATTCTGAGTATAATTAGCTCCTCTATATGCCAAAATTGAAATAATTAGCAAAAAAATCGCCTAGAATTCTATTATGGGCAAAAAATTCTCCTTCCTCTTATTCTAAATATAATTCTGTAAATGGAATCCATCTTGATTTGCTAAATGTTTTTGCTCAGAATTCTTTACCCAACCCTATGTTACTTAATTCGCTACAGCACCCTTTCAAATGGCGAACTGGTTCGGAGAGCGAAGCAGTTTTGCCATTCAATTAAGTCCAATTTGGTGTGATGGGCGAATTGGTGTTATGATATAAAAAAATCCTAGAGGAGAGGGGGAGAGTTGAACCCTCAACCTTTTATAGCTTGCGCCCCCCAATTTTCTTACTTACCTTACCAAGTTAACTGGCAGCTCCTACTATGTATGTAATATGTGAACTTTAATAATGTACTTTCACTTCTTGGTAGCTGAAAAGAAAAATTACTAAAAACTCATCCTACCCCTAGTGAATCATGCTCACATGGAAGTAGCGCATTGCGAATTAAGTGACATAGGCCACAACCTATTCTACTAAATATTTTTGCCCAAAATTATTTGCACATCCTGTTTTGCTTACGAATACAATTGTGGTATATATGGCTAATTATTTTCAAAACCAACCTGTTTTACTGAATTGCCCTTTTGTCTTTTTGTAGGAATACGAGCGGAGGCTGTTCGAGATCAGAGAGATCTTCCGTAGTGTCCAACACCCTCACGTATGGCCATTCCAAGTAAGATTATATCAAAGCTTTTATTTATTTATTTATCTATCCATCTTTCTTCATAATTTTGATGCTTCATGTTTTCCTTTTTTTTGGGTAATTGTAGTATTGGTTGGAGACCGATAAGGCCGCGTATCTTTTGCGGCAATATTTTTACAGTAATCTTCATGATCGATTGAGCACCCGACCGTTCCTGAGCCTTGTTGAGAAGAAGTGGCTAGCATTTCAGGTATCCAATCCATTTGTTGCCGCCTTTTAGTTTATGATCATTTCTGAATTCATTTGTTAACTAACAGTGAATTGATAGGCAGCCCAAACCTATTGCACTGGAAATTTACCGAAGGGAGCAACTACTTGCACATGAGATTTGTGCCATTGCACAGAGTTTAAAAGAAGCTTCAGTATTTTTGGGATGTGCTACTTAGAACACCATCTAAGGCGTCTAATTGAAGGCCATGATGTAAAAGATCTTTGATGTCCAAGATCGGCACGAAACATGATTTCTATCATCCGATTCAACATTATCAACCATTGGATCAGATGATGGGCTTTGACTGTGTTGAATCAGATAATAAAGAGAGTATTTCGAGCCAATCTCTGGCATCAAGGATCTTTACATCATAGCACTCAAGTCAGACGACTGAGATGATGTTCTTCTTGGCATAGATCCCCAAAATAGCACCTTTCTCTTTTAAACTGTGCAATGGCACAAATCTCTGGTGCAATTAGTTGCTCCGGTTAGCAAATTGCAAGCTATTTAGAACAACTGACCACAAATTCGGAAGTGGTGCTTTCTCTTGCAGTTGCTAAATTCACTAGGTAACAACGAACTGACTAGCCAACTTATTAGCTAATTTGGCTTCACTAGGGATGTAACAAACTGTGAACCATGTAGATTGTACACTGGCCACAAATTTGGAAATGGTGCTCACACTTTCCAATTTCTCCCATGAATGGGAGACTGGTTAGTGAACCCATTAACTAATTTAGGTTATTTCTCCCTTAGATTACTAGATATGTAGCAAATTGTCAACCGCGTTGAGAGCAAAATGACGGCAATTTGGCAATGATACTTCTTCTTACAGTTGCCAAATTCACCCATAAATGGAATACTGATAAGTGAATCCATTAGCTAATTTAGATTATTCATCACTTAAACTCACTATAAACATAACAAACTGCAAACATGTGGAGTGAATGAGCATAAATCTTGTAATTATGCTTTCTCTATCTTTATCCTTTATGCTTTCGTCTCTTTTTTGAATGAATTTCTCGATGCTTCAAGGAACTGTTGCCGACCTTGTTCTCTGATTGTGCAGCTACTTTGTGCAGTGAAGCAGAGCCATGAGAATGGTGTTTGCCATGGTGAGCGTATTTTTTTGCAGTTGCATTGGTGATATTAATGCACAGTGATATTTCTCAAGAATGATCGGTAGTTTTCTTCTGCGTAGGTGATATCAAGTGCGAGAATGTTTTGGTTACGTCTTGGAATTGGCTCTACCTCGCCGACTTTGCTTCTTTCAAGCCAACTTACATACCTGATGATGACCCCTCAGATTTCTCATTTTTCTTTGACACTGGAGGGAGGAGGCGCTGCTATCTTGCACCAGAGGTTGGTTCCAGTTCTAGTATCCGTTATCGATTTTGTTTTTCACTTTGTGCAGATTGAGATTTGTATGGCTATTGGTTTGGATTTGAGTTTGCAATTGATGTGGTAAAAAAGGAAGAAACCTATAAAAAAGAAGATAGAAACATAAAAATGAGAGAGAGAGAGAGAGAGAGAGAGAGAGAGAGATTTTCTGCCACATCAGCATGCTGAAGGAAGGTCAACGACGAAAAAGGGGTGATTTTCTACCATTGAAAAAGAATGCTCTTCGGGGGGAGATCATATCATATGGAAGAGCATGCTGTTTTAACATATCTCTAGCAAGAAGAAACCGAAAATGGTCAGCCAAGAACAAGCTTCAGAGGAAAACACCGATGATGGAGTGAGTATGGAAAATGTAGAAACGTGTAATAATTTTGGAAAACGAACAACATTTACTCGGGAAGCATGCTGACATCTTCCTCGTCAATATCACCCCTTATTATAAAGTGATTAGTGACGCAAAATGTCAACTTGCCTTAATAGCTTGTACGCTGGCCAATTTGCGACTATTTCAAATACGGAGAAAGTTCAATGGCCTTCAGCTTGTATGCTGATTCTTTTGCATCTACTTCAATTTGTTTGCAAATGACTCACTATTCATCTCATTATTAGTTTTGTATTATTCAAAATATTTTGACTGGCTGCAATGTCATTGAAGCTAAGAAAGTGGAAAGAAAACAATTGGGTATATTATATGCTGTGACCTCAAATTGAGCAATGGACCTGGGTCATGGATGCGGAGCATTTGAATCTCGTAATTTTAATCCAATGATGAAGATTGTGGTTCTTGTTGAATATAAAGCGAATATAAACCAGATGATTGAAAATTTCTTCTATGCTTATTGGTTTGCTTAGTGGAAAACTAGAAACTAGAAACTGAATTTAAATTTATTATATGTCTGAGCTACTGTAATATGAAGAGCTGAACATCTTGAATTATGGTCATTACTTTGCATCCCTGCATCACTCAATACATCTATGTTTTGGAAAATAATGCTTGTATAGTCGTATTCAAAGACTTCCTAGGGTTATTATAAAATGAACTTAATTATTTCTGCTACCAGTTAATCTCTTATGCTATAGATTCTCATGGTCAATTTCTTTTGGTTATCATTAAACAATTTATACTTTTGAGTTCTTTAAAGAACTCTTTACCATCTTTCAGAGGTTTTTTGAGCACGGGGGTGAGATGCAAGTTGCAGCAGATGCACCATTAAGGCCATCAATGGACATATTTTCTCTAGGGTAAGCATTCTTAAAATAAAACTTTATTTTATTTAAGTTTGATCCTATTTGCATCTATGAATTTAGATATTTCATCGTCAAGCTTTTAAAACTCAGTATTGGTAACTGTAGGAACTCACACATATTGGTATCAGCGATACGATACGATGTGAATTCTATTCTTTGAAAAAGAATAAAAAATAGGAAAAAAGAATCGTAATATAAATATGATATAATTGAGTACTTTTTGAATATAAATAATCACTACAATGAGATTTAGTCAATAATTAGTAAGAAATAAGTGAATAATATTGAATACTTATTATGTGCTGTATGTAACTATTACTCACTGATGTAAATAAAGTTATGGACCATGAGTGACTGAGTATGATGATGAATTGATGTGTCACTAGCAATGATTCATGCTTGATATATATTACATTTTAAAGTATACGGCATTCAATGGAATATAATTACGACTCTATAATTAGAACAGCTTCTCATTTTTCAATTCATGTTTTGCTCAACAACTCCTTATTTCTTTAACCTAAAAAATTACTAAGTTCATGAAAACGAATGGGAAGACAACAAAATGAACCAGGATATGTGGTAATATATGCTTGAAAACTCTGAAAATATTGAAAGTTTTGTACATTCGTTTAAGGGCCTAAAATCTTTAAAACTTTCATTTTTAGTCAAATCAATATAAAACCCTTGGCAAACATCTTGGATATTTACTTGACGTAGAAAGTTCAGGTTAACTTTTAGATTTTATCTGAAAGTTTACAAAAAATATAGAAAATATGAAGAAAATAGAACTTATACTGATATGTGTCGGTCGTTATATACAAGTATTAATTGGTACGGATTTTAATAGGTAGTGGCCGATACCAACCAATACTAGTAGATATAAGTTGATATCTAACGGATACCGATAAACATGTGGCTGGGTATCTACGAGGCCAAAATCAACACATACTGGTTATACGTTTTGATAGCAATCGACACTCTAAACCATGGTCATGGTTTTTTCGAAGTGTGTGCTTAGCTTCTCATAGAAGATTATGTTGTTAGTCTAGTGTATATTATTTTAGTTGTAGAGATCAGATAATGCAAGGATTTCTGTTCATACTTGTAGTCATCAAATATTTGCACTGAAATTCATGCAAAAGAGAAGTTTACATGAAAGTAAATAAGGTTCACAAACTTGTGCTAACATTTGTTTTGAGTAAATAAGATTCACAAACTTGTGCTAACATTTGCTTTGAGTAAATAAGATTCACAAACTTCTTCTTCTTCCGATCCAAGCTGGGGGATCGATATGATTTTGAATATTATGGTCAACAATGGGATGAGCTCAATCAATAGGGGGCTCTTCTGAGTATCCAGGTGAGAGTCCTAAGATTGCTGCATGCCTTCTGGAGGGTCAGCTGATATATATATATATATATATATATATATATATATATATATATATATATATGTATATCTTTTTGATGGGACTCCAGCCAGAATTTGGTCAGTTGTGAGCACAGATGCTTGCTACCAATCCTCCACTACCCCTTTGGACTGTATATGCAACTATTGATGGTGATGAGCATCATTGGGCTATCATGATTACTTCTACTCCTTTGACTTCTATTGAGCATTTTGCTTTAGCTACTGAGTCTCAGAGTAGGGGGAATGGTCGTGGCTGCTTCAGGGCCGCATTTGTGGCATGGGGGATGCTGTGGCAACTCTACAATTTTTGTTCTTTTTGTCAACGACCAAGACACGACCGATCCAGGTTCTTCAAGCTACATGGGTATCCCCTCATTCTGAGACATTGTCTTTGCTGATATTGCTTCCACCACAGATGCTATTCCGATACCTTCTGACACTACTAATGCCTCATAGAGCTCTCCAGTTGATCCCACGTATGATCTTGCTGCTTTACATGTCGAGGTTGCTACACTTCGAGAGAAATTCTCAGTTACCCAGTCGAGCTCTTCTTATGTGCCGCCAGGTACTTCAGATGCCTATCATGCAACCATATATTCTGCCTCATCTCTTGCTTGGGTATTGATTCAGCTGCTTCAGACCATCCATTGTTCCACGTTCATCTAATAGGTAGGTACGTTTAACTGATATCCTCACTCCTGTTTCTCATAAGGGGAGTATTTCTCTATCCTATAGTCTTTCTCTTTCAATGTATTGCATGTTCCTCATTTGAGCACTAATTTGTATATGTCAGTTGCATTACAAAGTCTTTACATTGTTATGCAACATCTTTCCTATCCGCTGTGTTTTTGATGGCTTGACTATGAGACAGAGTTTTGGCATGGGAATGAATGTGAGGGATTATTACTTTGGAGTTGATAGTTGCAGCCTTATCTACCCGGTCACATTTTTTCCTGATTCTAGTAGAAGTTAGTAGAAATTCCTTGGGCCTTTGGCATTCTAGATTAGGGCATGCCTCTAGAAAAGTTTTATGCTTGCTATTTCCTTCTTCCAAGAATATTATCTACATTTCAATGTCAAACTTGTGGATTATTTCTGTAGAGTCATTTACTCTTCTCATATGCACATCACAATAGTGCTTTATTTGATCTTATACATAGTGATGTTTGGGATCCTGCCCCATTGTCTTCTTTTGATGGATTTGAGTACTATGTAACCGTTATTGACTATCATTCACGATGCACTTGGGTGTATTACTTAAATCTATAGATGAGGTTCTCTCCACCTATATGAACTTCTCTACTATAGCCTAAACTCAGTTTGGTCAAACTAGTAACATTTTTCGATCTGACAAGGGTGGGGAATACACATCCTTGAATTTTTGTTCATATTTTCAGAAGAAGAGGATCCCACATCATTTTTCGTGTCCTTACACTCCACAACAAAATGGAATTGCGGATTGAAAGAATAGACATCTTATGGAGGTGATTAGGTCTCTCTTATGTGAGATGCTAAGAAGTACAGATATAGGACAAGGGTATGATATGATACGGGTACATAGATATGACAATTTTAAAAAGAATCAAGAAGCTCCTAATGGGTATTGTCGTTTTGCGGATACTCCATATTTTTCCGACACACTTGCGGTGATATCATCTCCTCTTTCTTCACCTCAGGTTGATTCCCATGTTTTTGTCTTTTCTTTTCATGAATTTTCCCTTGCTGCTTAAACCCGAACTCCGAGTTTGGCACTGTGGGCATGAGGTCTCAGGGGTAGGTTGCGAAGCTAAACAATATAATGGAGCAGGAACAAAACAATTTTCCTACAAAGGCCCGGGTAGGTGCGCCTAGGTAGTGGGACTTATGGAATCACTTGTGAATACGTATTAAAGCCAGGTTTCGACCAAGATGGTGTTGCATTTAGTTGGTTTGCAATTGAGGGATCTGAGGAGCACATTGATTGTTGGTTTATGCAAGGTAGTTAAGGCGGTGTGGCGAAGTCATGGCGAAGAGGCTCGCTACGCCATAGCGTGGCCATTGCGAAACCATGGCGAGACTATTTATTATTGTAATTTTGAAAATTATTTTATATATTAATTAGTAGTATTCTTTTTATATATTTTTTTTATATGAGAAAAAAATTCAACAACTAAAGCATCATACTTTGATTCTAATAATGAAGATTTCATGTTCTAGGAATAAATACAAATCAAATATGGAACATCAACAAATTCGCAACATGGTAAGTATAAATAAATAAATATGAAATATCAACCAATATAGAATACTAAAAATATGAAATATTGAGTATACATACGGTAGTGCCGTCGACGCTGAGGTTTCGGTGACGCTGGTGTTGGTAGATGCTGTGAAGAGAGAGAGAGAGAGAGAGAGAGAGAGAGGATTTTGTAACTTATAAGTTGAGGTTTTGTGACTTATAAGTTAACTTTTATAGCTTATATATTATAAAAATGTCATAACTTAATAAGTATTATATGTTATTATCCAAAAAATAAAATAGCGTGCATAGCGATGCCATAATGCTATTCTGCCATGGCGATGCTATGGCGTCGCTATTTGGCCATCATGGCTATTTGGTTATATATGGCATTTCCCATCACCATTCGCCATGGCGAGGCCATAGCGTGGCCTTGACAACCATGGGTTTATGGAAGAAGTTGATTGAGCGCCATGAGGTGCGACATATCAAGAACATGTTTTCAGATATGTGAGATGATACGAGACTTCCAAAGAGGATGATCACGATATTGCAGCTCGAGCCTAGCTTTAAGTCCCACCTCTCTTAGCTGAAAAAGTTTAAGGGCTCATAAGAGGCAAAGGAGTTTGAGAGCTTCATATGGGATGTTGAGGAGTACCATGAGTCCACATGAGACCTAGACGAGCAAACAAAGGTCCACATTGCATCATGATACTTGATGGGGGATCTAATGATATGAGTGGGAGGATAGAGTTTTCAAGATGGAAGGGGATACTCACAGTAAGAGCACCTCAGCTCTCACTAATGTCCCATAAGAGGAGAGAGATAAAAATTCCTTACTCCATTTGCTCTGCATATGGCGGCCTTGTGGATGAGCTATTGGAACATTGAGACATTGGGTGAGACACTGGCAACACCTAGACAATTGAGACCTTGGATTGGTTCCATGGGCCCATAATTGATAAGCTATTGTAATATGAAAACATTTGGTGAGACGTAGGCAACGGCTGAATGATTGAGTGACTAAGGTTCAAAAGCGGCACATGTTGGTCACAGTTGTGCATGTTGGATTGATGTAGAGGCGTAAAGAAAGGGACGAATGATGCATTTTGACGAGGAGGTCGAGGCCTCAAACAAACAGCATGTGCTGATAGAGTAGGGTTAGACATGAGGGCTTAGTTCGATATTGCTGGTAAGACTTATGGGATAGTATGGTGAGCTGACACGCCATTTTTGGGTGTGAGGTACTAGTGCAGGTGACATAGGGTAAAGTACAACAAGGCAAGCAATGAGTAGGTTTGGCACTTGGGGACATGCCTCTAGTCCACTATGTACGGCAATGCTGAGCATGTTCAATGGGTGGATCAACCAATTGAGGGCTATGACGTTGTAGGAGCCGTGATGTGATCATGGAAGGGATGAAGAAGGACATGGAAGCCTATTTTGAACTACTAATTTGTTCGAGTTGATACTAGGGTTCGGGCATTCAAGTGTTTACTGAACTCGCTCTCTTCGTGTTTGACAAACTTCCATCCCGATTGGACTATTCTACTGTCCTCGTGTAGCTGTTTTGGATGACTTCACTTGCTGTCCCAGAAGGAATTCCTTGCTCATTGAAAGGAAAGGTCTCTTGGCTTACTTAAGGCGGGAAGGAGATATTCACTTACTAGAGCTTGTCATGTCGCACCTTCTCCACTTGACTCCACATGATGGAAGAGCTAAAATGATATTATTCTCCAAGAGGGACAACTGAACTCTGGTTATGCTGTTCATCTACCAAAAATAGAGCTATAACAGGCCTGTTAAATGTTGTTTACAGAAGTTGTTGGAGTAGGCCTTTTAAAAATTGAATAACGAGCTGGATAGAGGCCTTAAAACATCCAAAATTGGGTCTTTAATTAAGCTGATTAAAACCAATGTGAGATCATAAGTGATCACGTGGGATGAGATTAACGTGGGAGAGATTTCCCACCTTCACAATTCTCACAATGTGAGATCACAAGTGTTTTACATGTTAGTTAAAAAAAGTTTGTGATAATTTGGGAAAGTATGAAAACTGTAACTCATAGTCTCTAGTTTATAAGTTTCTGGAAATTAATTGTAAAGACAGTTTTTGATATATTTTATGAAAGAAAAGTCTCTGCTGAGATTTGTTTAGGGTTTTGAACCTTTGGAAATTTGTTTTGCTATCTTGTTGTGGTTTAATCATGATTGAAGCAAGGCACATTTCCCTACAAATCTAATCTTCTCCCTATTGGTGATCATTTCCTCTTTACCACATCAATACACCTTGATGTTGGGCAGCATGAGTTCCTTTCTAATTGCAGATGGTAACAGAGTTGACTATTTAAAAGATGGACTTTGATGTAAAGCCCTTGCGGTACCGCATGGGGCTGGTGGTTGGAAAATCTCCCCCCTTGTGGTTTTCGCACTTAGTTTTATGGTATAAAATATAGATATGAAACAATGGGTCCTAAATCCTATCTCCTTTTAGCAAATACTTGGGGTGAGATTAAAGTGGGAGAGATTTCCCACTTTCACAAATCTCACAATGTGAGATCATAAGTGTTTTACATGTTAGTTAAAAAATGTTTGTGATAGCTTAGGAAAGTATGAAAACTGTAACTCATAGTCTCTAGTTTGTAAGTTTCTAGAAATTAATTGTAAAGACAGTTTTTGATATATTTTATGAAAGAAAAATTTCTGCTGAGATTTGTTTAGGGTTTTGAACCTTTGAAAGTTTGTTTTGCTATCTTGTTGTGGTTTAATCATGATTGAAGCAAGGCACAATTCCCTACAAATCTAATATTCTCCCTATTGGTGATCACTTCCTCTTTACCACATCAATACACCTTGATGTTGGGCAGCATGAGTTCCTTTCTAAGGGCAGATGGTAACAGAGTTGACTATTTTGAAGATGGACTTTGATGTAAAGCCCTTGCAGTTCCGCATGGGGCTGGTGGTTGGAAAATCTCCCCCCCTTGTGGTTTTCGCACTTAGTTATATGGTATAGAATATAGATATGAAACAATGGGGTCCTAAATCCTCTCCTTTTAGCAAATACTTGGGGTGAGATTTCCCACTTTTTCAAATCTCACAATGTGAGATCATAAGTGTTTTACATGTTAGTTAAAAAATGTTTGTGATAGTTTAGGAAAGTATGAAAACTGTAACTCATAGTCTCTAGTTTATAAGTTTCTGGAAATTAATTGTAAAGACAGTTTTTGATATATTTTATGAAAGAAAAGTCTGCTGAGATTTGTTTAGGGTTTTGAACCTTTGGAATTTTGTTTTGCTATTTTTTTGTGGTTTAATCATGATTGAAGCAAGGCACATTTCCCTATAAATCTAATCTTCTCCCTATTGGTGATCACTTCCTCTTTACCACATCAATACACCTTGATGTTGGGCAGCATGAGTTCCTGTCTAAGGGCCAATGGTATCAGAGTTGACTATTTTGAAGATGGACTTTGATGTAAAGCTCTTGCAGTACCACATAGGGCTGGTGGTTGGAAAATCTCCCCCCTTGCGGTTTTCGCACTTAGTTATATGGTATAGAATATAGATATGAAACAATGGGTCCTAAATCCTATCTCCTTTTAGCCAATTAGTACCCTTTCCAAATCTTGTTAGTCAATTTTGCTTTTACTCTGGATATTCTTTGGAATGCAATCATTTATTCTGTTGAAACATTTGATCCTTACGACATACAACCCCAACTTTGAAATTGCTGAGGTTATGACTCTTACCTTGTGATATGGCCTCATTTTTCTCACGTGTTAATAATATTGTCTAATATCATGCAATAAGGGACTTAAGATCAATAGAGGTGGTCCAATTGTGTTCATCTCCAATATGTTGATGATGCAATCATTTTCTGTGATGCGTCGGTTGTGGTAAAGAACATCAAGGCTATCATCAGGTGTTATGAAGTCATCTCTGGTCAAAGATTGAATTTAAAGAAATCCATGCTTGATGGAGTGAAGTTGGAGGAATATGTGGTTGCCGGTTTGGCAAATGTGTGGGGAAGTGGCTGGGGGTGGATCCCCGCTACAGATTTTGGTCTCTCGTTATGCATAGGAAAACTAATTAAAAGCCAATGAGACTTGATTATTGGGAGATTTGATAAAAACATAGCGGGATGGCAAGGGACTTTGTTACCTAAAGGCGGGAGGCTCACTTTGATTAAAATCAATGTTCAATATCCAATGACAGTGGTAGAAAGGTTGGAGAGGATTCAAAGGAATTTTTTGCAGAGTGGGAAGAGCGAGAAAGAAAAGATCAATGTGATTAATTGGGATATGTTCTGATTCTCCAAAGATGACGACGGATTAGGAAGTCAATCTATTATAAGTGTCAGTTTAGATTTTCTAGGCAAGTGGCTATGGAGATGTGGTGAGGAAAGGGATTCACTTTGGGTGGAAGGTAGGTAAGAAATGCGATAGATATAGTTGCAGATGGTCTGTTAGGAGTCCTTGGGGTAGGCTTGGATTGTGGTGGCGGAGGGGTGTTAATAAAGCTAGGAAGAGGTTTGTGGAATGAATCAGTTTTAGAATGGGGTCTGGTCATAGAGTCAGATGTTGGTGAGATAAGTGGTGTTGGGAGGAACCACTTTGTGATATTTTTGGGCTAATTTTCACACTAGCAACTAACAAAGAAGCAACCAAAGATTAGGGACAGAGAGGGAGGCGATAACACCTCTGGAATGCTCAATTGCGAAGAAATCTGCAGGATGAGGAAATTAGAGAATTTGTTCAGTTGATGAAGGAATTGGTGAGAGGTCATAGAAATAGTCTTGATGTTTGTATTTGGGATAGGGAGAAAAACGGAAAGTGTTCGATCAGGTCTCTTCATAGATGTTTCTTTAGGAGACCTTTGGTGATCCAACCTTGGACCGTGATTTGGAAAAGGACGGTCCCGCAAAAAATTAAGGCTGTGTTTGGCATAGCTCTCTGCTAGTTCCCTGTCAGAGCAGGGTTTACCTGCTTTAGCAGGTTCCCTTTCTCTTTGCTAAATATCTGCTACCTGCTTTAGCAGGTCCCCCTTCTCCTTGCTAACTCCCTGCATAGCAGGATTTATCTGCTCCAACCAGTTCTCCCCTGCTCTTGCTCACTCCTTGCTCGATCAGAGTTTATTTGCTCTGGCATGGAGTTGGCAGATAGCATGGAGTAGCTGCTAGAGCAGGTAAATTCTGCTTTGCAGAAGGGGGCCTGCTAAAGCAAGTATATCCAGCTCTAGGAGGGAGCTGACAAAGATCTATGTCAAACACAGCCTAAGTTTTTGGCTGTGGAGGTAGCCTCGGAGAGGGTCTTAACTTGCAGGTTTTGGTGGTCTACAAGATGAGTCGAATGGGCACCTTTTCTTGAAGGTTAACTTTGAGGGAAAGTTCCTGAGATGGATTGGGGTTAGTGGCTGTTTGGGTGAATCTTGCCTGATGGTTTTCGCTGGATGGCCAGAGAATCCCTTTTGAAGGGAATGTAGGAATGATTTGGAATGTCTTACCATTGACTATATTCTGGCATATATGGATGGAAAGGAATGAACAAATCTTCGGAAATAAATATCAAATTCGTGGATTTGTTGAGATTGTGATTATCGAGGATTTATGTTGGTGGTATGTTGCTGGCCATTGGGAGAGGTGACTACGGTTGCCGATATCCTGCTAGAGTGGGAACGAATCAAAACCCCCTAAAGTCTTCACTTTTATAATCTCTTAAGCCATTTTGGCGTGCCTTTCACAGTCTCTTCTCTTTGTTTTGATGTCTCTCTTGCTTTCCTTTGCTTTTGTTTTGTTTTTACTTTTTGGTACCAAATATTTATTGTGCTATACTTTTCTTTATTTTATCACTTTTTCAGGTGTGTTATTGCGGAGCTTTTCCTTGAGGGTCAGCCAATGTTTGAATTATCCCAGCTGCTTTCTTACCGTAGGGGACAATATGATCCCAGCTTACCTCTTGAAAAGGTAATTTTATTTTTGATGTCGTGATTTCTTCTATGATTCCATATAAGCTTCTTCCTCTCTTATCTATATATTAATGCTCGTTCAGGCGTTCTCATTCATTGATCATATGTTCTGAGCGATTATGTTTTTTGTGTGTAGATACCAGATATTGGAATCCGCAAAATGATACTTCACATGCTTCAGTTAGATCCAGAATCACGGCTTTCTGCTGAAAGTTACTTGCAGGATTATGCATCTGTTGTGTTCCCTAGCTACTTCTCACCATTTCTTCATAATTTTTTTTCCTGCTTGATTCCTCTTGATTCTGATACTAGGGTAAGAAGGCTTTCACATTTAATTCTATAATAAAACAAGAGCCTTGCTGTGGCTGTATACTAAATCTAAAATGCATTGTCTTTTTGTTTGAAGGTTGCAGTGGCACAAAGTGCCTTCCATGAGATACATAGGCAAATGATGAGCAGTATGCCAAGTGAGGATGCTAATGCCAACACATCTCCTAACTCCATAAGTGTTGATCCTCTCCAACAGGAAAACAATGGGAAGCAACCAAAGGGTCCTTGGAGAAAGAACGGAGAGCTACAGAAAGGAACGTCTGGTCAGCTTCTTGGTGATATTTCTTCGCTCCTTAGTAATGTAGAACAAAGTAACCATGGTTCTTACACCAAAGAGAGTATTGAAAATGGGCCTAGTGCTGCCTTTGGCACCTCTGATGCAACGGGTTCTACATTCTCTAAAAGTACTAACCACTCTAGCAATCAATCTTCAAGCAAGCTACTCCAAAGTATTCATAAGAGTTTTAAGGAAAACAATCCTCATGTTTTGAGAAAGATCCTGAAAAGTGATCTAAATTCATTAATATCTGGATATGATGGGCAATCGGATACTTTCGGAATGCCTTTCCTTTCAGGCCCCCAACATAACTTGAGCTGTGGAGGGATGGTTTTGATCGCATCACTTCTATGTTCATGTATTCGGAGCGTTAAGCAGCCTCAGTTGAGAAGGGGGGCTGTTCTTCTACTGAAATCTTCGTCCTTATATATTGATGATGAAGATCGGTTGCAGCATGTGCTTCCCTATGTTATTGCCATGCTCTCCGATCCTGCTGCAATTGTGCGTTGTGCTGCTTTGGAGGCTCTGTGTGATATTTTGCCACTTGTCCGAGACTTTCCTCCTAGTGATGCAAAGATCTTTCCAGAATATATTCTTCCAATGCTCTCTATGCTTCCAGATGATCCGGAGGAAAGCGTGCGGATTTGTTATGCCAGCAATATCTTTAAGATTGCACTAACTGCTTATAGATTCTTAATTCAGTCACAAAGCTTGAGTCAGGCAGGGGTTCTTGATAAATTAAACCCACCTCAAAGATCATCCGCTACTACTACTGAAGCAACCCGACGGCTGCGGAGCGAAAGCAGTGACGCACAGCTTGCACAATTGAGGAGGTCCGTAGCTGATATTATACAAGAGCTGGTGATGGGCCCAAAGCAAACCCCAAACATCAGGAGAGCACTTCTGCAGGATATTGGTAACTTGTGTTGCTTCTTTGGTCAAAAGCAAAGTAATGATTTCCTGTTACCCATTCTCCCGGCATTTCTGAATGATCGAGACGAGCAGCTAAGGGCAGTTTTCTACGGGCAGATTGTGTTTGTCTGCTTTTTTGTAGGTCAAAGAAGTGTTGAGGAATATCTTTTACCGTACATTGAACAGGCATTGGCTGATGGGATGGAAGCTGTTATTGTTAATGGCTTGGAATGCTTGACCCTGCTGTGCAAAAATGGGTTCTTGAGGAAAAGGGTACTACTCGAAATGATTGAGCGAGCTTTCCCCCTGCTTTGTTATCCTAGTCAGTGGGTGAGAAGGTCAGTTGTTGCTTTCATCTCAGCCAGTAGCGAGAGTTTAGGAGCAGTTGATTCATATGTCTACCTATCCCCAATTTTGCGCCCTTTCCTCCTTAGAGAGCCGCCATCTCTCGCTTTGAAAGAATCCCTCCTTTCATGTCTCAAGCCTCCAGTCTCGAGACAGGTTTTCTACCAAGTTCTAGAGAATGCTAGGGGTTCCGACATGTTGGAGAGACAGAGAAAGATATGGTACAACCAGTCTGCTTTTTCAAAACAATGGGAAACTGTTGAGCCAAATAATAAAGGGTTAGGAGATTTAAATCCTATAAAGAGTTGGCTTGGTAAACAATCCGATCCTCAGGGTAGCAAATCTTTGATCACTGCCATGCAGCAACAAGGACTGTCTGATTCTGAAGATAGTACTAAGTTGAGGGTTATGGGAAGCTCTCTCCGTGGTGCATCAAACACCATGGATATTCGAGATCCACTATCCTCAGAAAAGTTGCAATTCTCGGGCTTCATTTCCCCACATGTTAGTGGCGGAAACAGTTTTAATTGTGACGGACCATCAGAAGGCATCCCTTTGTACTCTTTTTGCATGGATAAGCGAACTGCAGCACTAGCCTCTATGGGCTCCGATTCTTCATCCCAGTGGAATTCCCTAGGAGTCGGTTCAGCATCCGTACCTTGGATGGAGCCAATTAATAAATCGTTCAGCCTGGGTAATTCGGTTGCTCCGAAGCTTGTTTCAGGCTCCTTCAGCATTAGTAATGGCTCTAAGCAGGTTTACAAACTGGTGAGAGAGGCGGAGGGCATCGAGAACGATCAAACTGCCTATATCACTAGCAAGTTTCAAGACATTGGTGTCTCTAGCACACAACCTAAAGGAAGCTCATCTATATCTGTTGAAGATGTCTCATCTGTACCTGATGTGGCTGTGTTGCCATCTTTTCCCCGAGCATCATCGGTCTCGGACTCATGTTGGAGGCCTCGTGGAGTGCTAGTGGCACACCTCCAGGAGCACCGTTCTGCTGTCAATGACATTTCCATTTCAAATGACCTTAGTTTTTTCGTAAGTGCATCAGATGATTCCACTGTCAAAGTATGGGATACTAGAAAGTTAGAAAAGGACATATCGTTCAGGTCGAGGCTGACATATTCTCTCGAGGGAAGCCGTGCGTTATGCACTACGATGCTTCGTGGCTGTGCCCAAGTTGTCGTCGGAGCATGCGATGGCAATATACATACGTTCTCTGTTGATTACATATCTAGAGGGTTGGGTAGTGTAGTTGAGAGGTATTCCGGAGTTGCAGACATAAAGAAGAAAGTGGTCGGGGAAGGTGCCATTCTCACACTGTTGAACTATTCTATGGACACTGCCAGTCAAATGATTTTATATAGCACTCAGGGTTGTGGGATCCATCTATGGGATACGAGGACACAATCAACCTCAACATGGACACTGAAAGCAATTCCCGAGGAGGGTTTTGTGTCTTCACTTGTGACGGGTCCTTGTGGAAACTGGCTCGTGTCTGGATCTTCAAGGGGAGTGCTTAGACTCTGGGATCTGAGGTTCCTCATACCGGTCAATTCATGGCAGTTCTCTATGGTATGCCCGGTGGAGAAAATGTGTCTACTCACCCCCCCTGCAAACTCCCCTGTGTCCTCTATGGCAAGGCCACTGGTTTATGTTGCTGCAGGTTGTGATGAGGTTTCCCTTTGGAATGCAGAGAATGGAAGCTGCCATCAGGTACCTGCTTTGCAATCAATTAGGAGCTGGCATAGGATAACCAACCCATTCCCAATCTTAGATTGATAGTGGTCAATTTTTTGATATGTTGCAGTGTTTTTAATCACTGTGCCATGTGATGTGAATTGGTCATACCATGGGTCAAAATCTCGGTTTTCCGATAGGTATCGCCCGCCATCAATACCGAGATGATACCTATCGGTATTACCGATACATTCAATGTATCAGCGATGCAATGAATCAATATGACATATATTGTTTTTGTATCTTGTATTGATGGCCCGCGATACGGATATGTATCGGTATCATCCGAGATTTTGACCCATGGGTCAAACACTTCTAAAATGAATGGCTAGAACTGATTTTGGAGATTTACATGGTAGCCATTCTTTTTAAAGGTGTTTTGTCTGCTTTCAATCACACAATGGAGATAATTTTTCAATGCAATCTTCGATCCACCAGATATTTGTATCAGGTCATCCATATTCCGTGTCACGTGTCCCAAATCAGTGACCTGTTCACAATCTAGATTGGGAACGGGCCGGTTAACCTCCTCTACCAGCTCTTCAACAGGAGCATTACTCATTCTGCTTCCGTTTTTGCAGGTGTTCAGACTAGCAAACAGTGGCAGTGATGTTGAGATGTCTGATGTACCATGGGCCTTAGCCAGGTCTTCCAGCAAGTCCCCTTCTAAACAAGACACCAAGCGAAATATAAATCCAAAGTATAGAGTTGATGAGTTGAATGATCCTCCTCCTCGCCTTCCTGGTATCCGCTCATTACTTCCCTTACCCGGGGGAGACTTGCTAACTGGTGGAACTGACATGAAGATACGCCACTGGGACCATTGCAGGTTTTGTTTTATTTCTTAACTGTTGATCTTCTCTCGGCTACATTTAAGATTTGGTATGTCTGATTTCCATTTTGTCACCCGTGTTGCAGTCCTGATCGTAGTTACTGTGTCTGTGGACCATCAACAAAGGGTGTTGGCAATGACGAGGTCTATGACACGAGAACTAGTTTCGGTGTGCAAGTTGTGCAGGTAGGTCAAACAAATGTGATTGCACCCATGTCCTTAATTTTGGGATTAATGAGGTGTAACCATCATATTAAGGTTATGAAGGTTATGAAGCCACCTTTTAGCCACCGAAGCGTGTCAATAGCTTTCTGACATATTTTATGACCCTGAAATCAGTGGGTTGAAGTGGGAGTAAAAAGGCTTTTCGTAAGCTTGATAACCTTATGTGCTGGTGAGTAGAGTCATATCTCTAATTTTGAGAGCCTCAGGTCTGAAGAGCTAGGACATGTGGCAGCTCGACCTGTGCACATTCATTGTGTGAAAAGCCTAATTCCTAACATGACTTGCCTGCTGTTGGATGAAGTTGATGCCAATGTTGTGGATCCACTTGGCCATGCCTGAGCTTTGACAGGCGAGCCAAGCAAAATCTAATGGCATCAAGTTTTGTCGCTATCTAGATCTTAGATTGGATTGGCCTGGGATGGATTGAAGTCTTCATAGGTTCTGGACCCTGGAGATTAAACAGATTAAACTGAACATTTACAGATAAGAGGCATGGCCATGGTTGAAAATTCTGGATGAAACTGATACGTATTGTCCGATACGTATCAGTTTCGGAGCAGACCGGGTTGATACATTGAATGTATTGACCTATATATTTTTGTATGTAGTGGGATGTGTCAGCCGATACATACCAATGTATTGTCTGGAACTGATATGTATTGGTTTTGGAGCTGGACGATACGCACCGGAAAATCGAGATTTTGACTCATGAGCATGACTGCCCCAATTTTAGGCCACTACGCGGGTGTTTTTGAGCAATCAAAGTTGTCAAAATGGTAGTTCATATATTGAGCTGAAGTGGGCACAAAAATCCCTCATTGGGGGAATTGAACCGACCAATCTTATGTACTCTATAATGGATGGTGCATATCTTTTAACAGTTGATATTAAAGAGTGCACAGATTGGATGATTTGAATTCTCTGATAGGCATGTTTTTTGGGGTGAGACGTGCTAATTATGGGTTACAAGTACTTGGATTATTCAAAGATGTGCATCTCGTGACCTAAAAAAGGACGGTCATGGCACTATCTGTGTACATGCGGTCAGGAGAGTCGTTCCCTTCATAATAAATGTAACCGAAAGATGAAAATTGCCAGCCTAATCTGATTACTCACTGTCAAACAGGAGACGAGCAAGCGACCTCCAGCAACCAAACTGACGGCAAAAGGCCTCCTTGTCGCTGCTGGCACGGATTCCGCAGGTTGCCATCGTGACTCTATACTCTCTCTCGCATCTGTCAAGTTAAACCAACGGCTTCTGATCTCTAGCAGCAGAGATGGTGCCATTAAAGTGTGGAAGTAGTAACAGGTATTTTTTCAAAGATGACTGTATATATTTAGTGCAAATTAAGTTAAAATGTTTTTTCTTCCTGTGTATATATTGAGTGCACAATAAGTCAAAACTGATTTATCTTCCAATGTATATAAATTGGGAATTAGGGTTTCTCTCTGTGTGACTTGGGGCGACTTGTCTTCCCCAATTTTTCTCTTCTCAGTTTTACTGAGATTGCTCTCTTTCGTTCCTGGAGTATTTTTTTTTCTCTCTTCTATTTCTTCTCTTTATTTTCTTTGTTCTTTCTATGGATAACCTTCTTGTGGAAGTCAAGAAAAAGCTAGTCCTAACTTCAGAGGAGATGGAGGAAATTGCTGCCACTTAGGAGGAGATGGAATCTATTAAGGCTAGGGGTCAAAACTGTCTTCTTTGCAAGATCATCTCATCTAGAAAAAACAAGGAGGCGATCAAAGAAATTTTTCCGAATGCGTCAAGACTTGCACATTATGGAAATGGATAATAATGTCTTCTTGTTCCATTTCTCGGATAGTGAGCAGATGAGCCGTGTATTAAAGATGGGTCCCTGGTCCATTGAGAATAATCTTCTTGTTCTTGTTGAATCAAAACCAGATTTACCAGTGGCCTCTCAAAGTTTTGACAGAGTTCTTTCTGGATTCACGCGGTGGGACTACCATATTGGCACCACAGAGATGGTGGACGTAGACGCCAAGGGGATTGGATGGGGTAAATATTTAAGGATTTGAGTGGCTGTGGATGTTGCAAAACCAATCAGAAGGGGTTTCATTCTCCGAATCAAGGACAGGGAGCCGTTGTGGATCAGATTTCAATATGAGAGGCTTCCCACAATCTGCTATTCATGCGGTATTATCGGCCATAGTGAGAGAGAATGTGTCCAAAAAGTGATGCAGCTGGTGGTAGAAAATGGTGAACCCCAATACGGACCATGGCTTTGAGTCTCTCAAACTTTCAGCTATAAGCAAAACCGTGGGTCTCGCTGGTCACCCCCAAGAAGAGGTCCTGAGATTTCTAATTTGGGCAATGAGGCTGCTCTGAAACACACACGAGAAACTCTTCCCTTGCAAGGATTTCGATCAGAGAAGAGGACGGCAGGAGCTCCACCAATGGATGGGTCGGGGCAGAAGAACCAATCACTGATTTTTAGGGATTCGGATCTCACCACGCATACCCAGTCTTGCATGGTGGAAACACTCCCTAATGTTTCGGAATCCCCTGATATTTCGGAATCCCCTAAGGTCACTACCCAAGGTGGGTACAATTTTATTAGCTCCAATTTAAATGATGAGGTCATGATGGTAGTTAGTGATAAGTCAAAGGGGAAGGAAATCATTGGTGTGGGAGTTACCAATGATGAACCTATCCCTATCCCAACCAGAGTTAGAGGTGAATCCACTCATATCCAATCTCCCGATTTCAGTGCCCAATGATACTGAAATTATGAATGTGGATACCGGTTATAAAACTAGTGGCGGTCAGAGGAAGGGACGTGGGATCAAATTCTTTGCACGTACGAGACATTCAAGGAAAACAGGGACCGGATCTATACCAGACCCAATTTCGGAACCAACCCAACCTCTGCTCGAAAAAAAGAAGAGGCGCCGAATTGAGACACAGGCTGAGGTGGGAAGTGTGATGGTAAGTGATGAAGATATACATTTGCTAAAGATGACCATAACTGAAGGAGTCCCAACAAATATTCTATCGACGGAGGCTGCATTGTAGCCCTGCCTGGACCAATGAAAATTTTCAGATGGAACTGTCCGGGAATTGGGAACCCCCAAACAGTTCAAGAACTTCGCCAACTAAAGGCGAAAGAAAATCCACTATTGTCTTCTTGTTGGAGACAAAACAGAAAGTGTCACAAATGTAGAGGATTCGGATATGGCTGGGGTTTCAATCAGGCTTTTACGTCGACAGCGTGGGCAAATCTAGTGGACTAGTGATGTTATTCTCGATATCCAATTGTACTCGTCTCATATTGGTCTGATTCTTACAGTGACTGGATCAACACAAAAATGGTGTTTAACGGGCTTTTACGGAGCTCCTGAGGCGTATAAGCAGGATCAATCACGGGATCTTTTGAAAAAACTAAAGCACAGCTACTCCCTTCCATGGCTTTGCTTTGGTGATTGCAATGAAATCATGGCTTTGAATGAAAAGAGGCGCGCGAATCAGAGATACCCAGCAGATATACCAGTTCAGATCGGCGATCGAGGCATGCGAGCTATGCGATTTGGGGTTCATTGGGCCTAAATATACCCGGAGTAATGGGAGGGAGGGATCAGATTTCACTGAGGAAAGGATTGATAGAGCGCTCGTGAATCATGCTTGGCAAATGATGTTTCCAACGAGTAAAGTGTACCATCATATTTGCACAACCGCTGACCACAATCTTCTCTGATTATCAATCGGGGCGACCCCCTATGATCAACATATCAGCAAGGACCAGTTCCAGTTTGAGGCGGTTTGGCTAACGGCGGAGGACTGCTCAAAAATTGTTGAGGAAAATTGGGATACTATTTGTGTTTGGGATCCAACGGTGGATATAAATTACAAATTGGCTCAGGTGGCGAGATCTTTGCGGGAATGGAACAAGAACAAATTCGGTAATGTACCACACACACTTATGCTAAAGCGTAAGGAGCTTAATCGAATGGTGCGAGGAAGCGAAACTGATGTAGAACCCACAACAATTAAGGCCCTGAAAAGAGAAATCAATGTGTTAATGGACCAAAATGAAATCATCTTGCATCAAAGGTCACGCGAAACCTGGATGAAGTGTGGGGATAGGAATACCTCATTCTTTTACGCAAAAGCATCATGCCGGAAAAAAACAAACCATATTGAGGGCCTCCAAGACTCTTATGGACATTGGCTCACCTCCAGGGAAGATGTGGAGCAGATCACAACAAATTACTGCCGGAGTTTATTCACGTCCTCAAAGCCAAACCGAATTGCGGAAGCGCTTCAGGAAGTCCAAGCAAGGGTCAATGCCGACCATAACCTGACTCTCACCAGGGAATTCACAACGACTGAAGTTCACAAAGCCTTATGCCAAATGCACCCATTGAAAGCCCCCGGACCCAACGGTATGCCTACTATTTTCTATAAAAAACTCTGGTCTATTGTTGGCAATAATATTGTTAAAATGGCTCTCTATTATTTAAATGGAAATAGCTCCCTTAACCCCATAAACAAAACCAACATTGTGCTTATTCCAAAAAAAAAGAACTCAAAAACCGTCTCTGACTTTAGACCTATAAGCCATTGCAACGTCACTTGCAAAATCATAGCTAAGGTCTTAGCCAATAGACTCAAAAAAAATTCTCCCCTCAATTGTGTCTGATAGCCAAAGAGCATTTGTACCAGGACGCTTGATATCAGACAATGTCTTTGTGGCTTTTGAAGTTGCCAATTTCTTAAAAAATAAAAGGATTGGTAGGGTTGGAAATTGTGCAATTAAGCTTGATATGAGTAAAACTTATGATCGGGTCAAATGGGAATTCCTTGAGCAAGCTATGCTTAAGCTGGGTTTCAACGAAAGATGAGTGAAACTTATAATGGGCTGCATCTTCTCGGTATCTTTGTCTTTTCGGATTAATGGTCAAATCGTGGGGGATATCAAACCGGAAAGGGGCCTCTGTCAAGGAGACCCTCTATCACCTTTACCATTTCATAGTTTGTATAGAAATTCTCTTCAATATGCTCACAAATGCGGTTGATCAAGGAGCGCTCTCTGGAGTTAAAATTTGTCGCAATTCTCCAACGATCTCCCATCTTTTTTTCACCGATGATAGCCTTGTATACACAAAAATCACCAAGGAAGAAAGTCGTGAGGTCATTTGTATTCTACAGTTGTATGAGGAATCATCAGGCCAATAGATTAATTTTGACAAATTGGCGATCTCTTTTAGTGCCAATGTCAAGCTGGAGCTGCGAGCCAAAATCAGGTCCATCTTTAATGTTAAAGATGGGTCCACTATTGACAAATATTTGGGCCTCCCATCCGTAATAGAGTTCAAAGAAGGTTATCTTCAAGTCTATCATGGAGAGGGTATGGTCGAAATTGAAGGGATGGAAGGAAAAACTGTTATCAAGTGTAGGGAAGGAAGTCCTAATCAAAGGCGTGGCTCAAGCGATTCCAACTTATGCCATGGGGTGTTTTAAATTACCATCGAAGTATTAATATCTAGGAGGACAAATGGGTGCCAAGGAAATCTACATTCAAAGTTATTTCTAGCAAGCGGAACTCTTCTTTGGAATGGGTAGCGGAGCTCCTTCAATGTGGAGAATGAGTATGGAATGAAAATCTGATTTGGGCCAATTTTTGTGAGGAAGATGCAAATATTATTCTCACTCCACTAGGAGCTAGAACATATGTGAATAGAGCAACCAATTTCTATGAATGGGTTGAAGAGTTTTTGAAGGATAATGGAGAAGAACAACTTAACCTATTTCTCACGTGTGCTTGGGTGGGTGTGGAATCACAAAAATACAGTGTGTCACAGAGAGCGGGGTGAGGATCCATGGACAAGCGGCCTAAAATGCTATTAGCTATCTTGAAGAGTTCACCAGGGTAAACAACAGCGAGCTTCACAATCATATCAACAATACCTCTTATGGTCATCATATTGCACAATGGAGACCTCCCGATGAAGGCAAGGTTAAGATCAATGTTGATGGATCTTGGCGAGAGGGTGCCACCAAAGCTGGGATTGGGGTTGTTATTCGAGACCACTTAGGTTCTGTTCGATCGGCTATGGCAAAGCCGGTTAGTTATGTCAATTGTGCTAAGCGTTGTGAAGCAAGGGCATGTTTAGTAGGGCTTCAACACGCGCTGGTTCATGGTTTCTATAATATTATTTTGGAGAGTGATTGTAGTCGTGTTGTATCTTTCATTAATGATGGCGAAGAGGACCTTTCAGATTTGGGTGGAATTATTTCGGATATTTAATGGACCCTGTTATCCTTTGAGTCTGCTACTTGCGTCCATGTCAAATGTGATTTTAACATAGTGGTCCATAGCCTGACAAAAATCGGGTCCCCGGTGACTGATAATGTAATATGGGCAGATATTGTCCCTTCTTTTTTGTTATCTGATGTAATTCTTGATTTGGTTTACTTGAATATGATGATGTTTGTCCTAAAAAAGAAAAAGAAAAAATTGGGAATTGGGTAAATTAGCCCTTCGTCAGCCTCAAGGGGTTAGGCGAGCTAGTCAGGTACTTGCTTCCAAAAGCAGGAGACCTGAGTTCGAATCCCCTCCCCTCCCTTGAGGCCACTTTAGGGATTTAAAATGAGTATATAAAATCAAGCGGGACTCTTAAGGGTAGTGTAGAAAGATACAAGGTCAAATTAGTTGCGAAAGGATTTACTCAGAAAGAGAATAGATTATAAGGGGATATTTTCTCCCATCTCTAAAAAAGAATTTTTCAAGATAATTATGACATTTATAGCTCACTTTGACTTAAAATTACATCAAATAGATATAAATACTACATTTTCTAAATGCTGACTTGTAATGATATGTCTTTATGATGCAATTTGAAGGCTTTAAAGTTGATGGTAAGAAATATTTAGTTTGTAAGACTTAAGAAGTTTATATATAGTGTAAAATAGACATCTCGACCATGGTGTTTGAATTTTCATAAAATTATTTCTGACTTTGGTTTTAAAGAAAATATTATGGATCAATGCATATACCTTAAAATCAGTGGGAGCAGATTTATCATCCTTGTGTTACATGTTGATGATATATTAGTTGTTAATAGTAGTTTGGGCATATTAAATGAGACAAAATTTTCTATCAAAGAACTTTGATTTGAAAGATTTTGGTGAAGTTTCGTGTGTGATAGAGATTGAGATTTATCGAGATTGAGATTTATCGAGATAGAGCTCGTGGTCTATTGGGATTGTCTCAAGGAGTTTATATTGATAAAGTTATAAAAAGATTTAATACGCATAATTGCTCCAATGGTGTTTTCCCTGTGATTAAGGGTGATAAATTCGATTTAATTTAGAGTCTCAGGATTGATTTGGAGATAAAATAGGTGGAGACAATTTCTTATGTATCGACAACTGAGAATCTTATATATGTGTAAGTCTATACTTGTCTCGATATAGCGTATATAGTTGGCGTGCAAACTTAAGAGTGGTGATTATATTAGAAGTGAGAATTGAGTCTGTGGACCTGTTATTTATGGTTTTTATATATCCTATTCATCAAAGATTACTATTCATAATATAATTAGGAATTCTAATCATACCATTAATAAAGACTTCAATTTCCAATTGCTATTCCAAAATCATCACCGATTTAAGAATGATCACTTGCCATCCACCGGTCAATGGATTGATCATAGTGACTGGCCACAATTGAAGAACTGTCTAATAGTCTCCACTTAGCCACACTATGTCAATTAATATCACTTTTCAAATGTTAACTTCTTTTGAATGGTAAATCTTAGTTAATCTCAATATGAGTTTATTAAGGGTCTATTTGGATAGAACTTAGTAAAATTTGATAAAGTTGTTGATTTTTTACCAGGTTTTACCATGTATTCCAAACTTACATGAATATGTAGTAATATATATGAATACTACGTTTCTTCTCTATTCTCGAGGGGGAGGTTGGAATATGTTTTGGCGTTTTGTGATAAAGAGGAGTAATATGTTTACCATCCTTTTAAGTACACCCAAGCTGCTGAATCCATGGTAAATCGTTTTACCATTGAGCCCGACATTCAAACAACCCCTAAGAATCAGTCTGATCTAGTGAGTCTTTCCCTACAAAATCAATGTAATTAATCAATATGGTCAATGCATCTTCTCACCCATTGAAACTCTAAGAGCACCAAATTGCACTTTTAGGGCTGCACCTGTTATCGGTGAAAGGTGGGTGCTCTTAGAGTTTCAGTAGGTGCTTTGAAATAGAGCTATTCCATTTTCCTTATGTATATATAAGAGTATTTTCATAACAACTCTAAAAATTAGAGAAAAGAAATGATCCCCTTGCCTAATTCCACATCCACAAGATGGAGAAAAGTACCCATGGAGAGATCCGTTTATCAAAGCAGAGTAATTAGGAGTAAAGATACATTCCCATACCGAAGCTTGCCACACCCAATCAAATCCTAACTGATGCAAGATGCTCATAATAGAGCTATAATTAACTTTATAATTAACTTTAGGGAGTCATTACTTGCACTAGCTTTTCAAGTGATTGTCTCATATTAGTAAATTTTTTTTTTTAATATTATCTCTTTTTTTAATGACAAAATTACTCTAATAGTTGCACCTTAGGTAAAGAGAGAGAAGGCTGCTGAGAAGTTTAGGGAGAGAATGGTTGAGAGAGAAAGGCCAGTGGAGAGAGTGAGATTGGAGAGAGAGAGAGTGCAAGAGAGATGGAGAGAGAACGGTGTAGAGAGGTTTACAGAGAAGAGAATGGTTGAGAGAGAAAGGACGGTAGAGAGAGACCAAAGAGAGGAGAGGTGTAGAGAGATTGGTAGAGAGAGAGAGCAAGAGAGAACAGTGTAGAGAGAAAGAGAGAGAAAGAAGTGGAGAGAGAGAGAGAGAAGTGCAATTTTCTTTGGGCTAAGAGAAAAGTGCAATTTCCGTTTTAATTTTAAGTACAATCACATAAAACATGTGCAATGACTTATTTAGGTTAATTCAGTGTAATCACTTAACAAACGTGTGCAAGTAATGGCTCCCTTAACTATATCGTAAGCCTTCTTTAAGTCCATTTTAGCATGTTTATTTTTTTTATTAACTATCAAGTTCCAAAAGAATAAGAACTCCCCTGAAAATCCATCATGGCCTAGAGGTTTATTATTCAGAGCTTTAAAGATATAAGAGAAGATGCACTTGCTCCACCATCAGTTTTCTCTTCAAAGAAATAAGAGACATATTTGTAATACGCAAAGGCTTTTGATATTTAAGAAAAGTAGGAGGCAAATTTTTTGAGTAATTGGGCCTTAGACTCAGGGTTGATCACATACCAGATTAGGCTATATACTTATTTAATGCCATAAAGGAAACTTACACAAATGAAGATGATCCTTTGTGTATTGCATGTCCATTTCTACTCACTCTCGTTTAATTTCTAGGCTTGATCCAAGTGTAAAATAAACATTATAAATAAATAAATTATACCCTATTAAAATTGAAATTTCTAGTTAATGTTACCTAGCAACAATGTGATGTTTTTCGTTGAAGAAAGCTAAATGTAACTATGAAGCATGGTTCAAAATTTCAGCCAAAATCGAAGCCTATTCAACTATAAAGCATGGTTCAAAATTTCAGCCAAAATCTTAAGATTTCGGCCAAAACGCATTAGTTTTGGTGGCCCCGAAACGAAATCTCTAAAATTTTGATTTTGGTATCAAGGTAGCATATTGTTAATCACCAAATTATCGGCCGATATTTTGGCACTTTGAAAATTTAAATTTAAAAAAAAAATAACAATTATAAATAAAAAAAGTTGGCCTATCCCTCAAAATTTCGGTTTCTGGCAAGACCGAAACCGAAGTTTTGATCCTTGCTGGGAAGGAACCTTATTGGAGATTTTTTCATTTTGGTGAGGGAAATCGTGATTTTAGAAACCTTAGGGGGAAAATGGTGATTTTGCATAACCTTAGAGGGATCTTGCAAAATGTCAATTACGTTGAGGGTACCTTTATTTACAACCCAAGATTCTTCCTTCTCAACCCTCGCTCCACATGCTTAAATCGTCGATTGTTTTGAAATACATGATGGAGATCATTTTTCATTCAAATATCTGACACGCTAGATCTTGAAGAGCATGGTTTACTGGTAGAAAGTTAGATTTTGATTTCATATGGCACACATCCCAAAAACAATAAACATGATATGGGCGTACATCAAACTTGTTCTTGAATCACTTTTTGAGATGTGTGCCACATAAGATCAAATCTGTCCATCTGGTAGTAGGACAATGAATCTCAAGATCTACTCTGTTAGTGATTGGGATGAAAAAGGATCTCCATCATTGCATTTAAAGCAGTCATCGGGACCTGAAATCTGGATAGAGAAAGAAGAGTCTTGGGCTGAAAATAAAGGTACCCTTAAAAGCTTATATCGGTAGGTGCATGCGTTGATTGTGTGTTGAGATGGTACACTAGTATCATTGATGCCAGCAAGTACACTGCGATCAATGCTCTTTGTCCGTGGATGGCATTGTGAGCTGTATTTTCCTTAGGAATTTGAGCTTCGACTAAGCTTTTCTCAAAAGAAAAGGCCAAACAACAAGGGAGGGATTCCATATAATTTAATTAAAAACACCCAACTCTTATGCTTACATATCGATAGGGCAATGAGAGCGTTCTCTAATGCCTCTTGGCCTGCGCAATGATCATCTAAGTAGTCTAACTCGAAACCCATCGTTAGCTCATGTCTCACAAGTTTGAGAAGATTGGAGTCATCCAATCAGAGCACTTTTATGGTTGACAATGGTTCAAAATTTAGGCCGAAATTATCGAAATTTCGGTCTACAATTTTAATAATTGAAAATTTCGGTTATTTCAACAGTAGGAAAATTTCAGTCCAAAATTTTGATTTCGGCCTCCCCCAAAATCCAACAAAATCCAAAATTTTAGTCCTTGAGGTTGACCGTCCATAAAAAGCAAAACAATGCACAACTATTTATATTGGAGTGTATAAATTAGTAAATAAAAGTGATTTTTAGCCTAACTTGAGAGCCCATCATTAGCACATATTTTAGCGAAAGGATGATACCTACTAAAAGATTGGAATCCTTCAATTGGAGCACTTTAATATCGACCATTAAAAAATAAGATAATATTAAATAAAGGATAAATTTTATGCAAACAAAGTATAAGCGATTGATGTGACACGACGTAATTGGCTGCATGGGTGGTGGGGCTCAAATAATGCAGGTCGGTGTAGCTAGTTAAATCACGCTACATCAGTCGTTTGCACTTTCTCCACGTCAAATTTATGTTCCGATTATAATTTTCCTTAAAAAATTTAGGGACAACTGTTTATATTCGTGTGCATAAACCAAAATCTTTAAATTAATGTCATTTTAAAGCCTACTTGAGTTCAAATAGCACAAACGCTTTAACGACTTATGTTATTCGAAAGCATGTGCCATGTGGCTAGGGGTGCAAATTTGAACTGTAAATTTGATTGGAGCAAATCAGACTGAAATCGATTGAAAACCAAATGAATCAATCCGATTCGGTTTTGGTACCTAAAACCAAAAATCGGCCGGGTAAGGTGAGCAAACCGAAAAATGAAAAAAAAAAAAAAAAAAAGTGAAAATCGAGTGAAAATCGAGCAGAGCAGGCCAAAATTGAAATTGGATCAGTTCGGTTTGATTTTGGTTTGAAGGGCTGAAAATTTCAGTTAACCGAAATCAAACCAAAATGTTTTAGTTCTGATTCGATTTTGCAGAATCCAAAGCAGAAAACTGAAATTTCGGTGGTTCGATTAACCGAATCTGCACCCCTACATGTGGCATAGAAATAAGGTTGTCATGGCTTTATCGGTAAGGGAAAATTTTGGAGTGTTTCAATTTAGGGAGTCAAGCGGGCTAAATGGTTGGAGATAAATAACAAGGTCTTCAAAAGAATAAGGAGGTCCACAAGCTTGATCCTCAAATCTGTTCCTGATTTCCAAGTTAGCTGGATCCTTTCGGATATGGAGGAAAATAAATAGAAGTTTTTATTTTGGTGGTCATCATTATGGTCAATCTGTTGATCGGTGAATGGTATAAGATTAATCTTGAGATGTGTAGTTGCTATTCCGGTGATTTTGAAGAGAATAGGCAACTAATAAGTAGGTTTTTTAGTTGTGGTATGATTGTGATTTCTAATCACAATATAATTAATATTTTCAGTGCTTAATGGGAAAAGACTCTTTGGCTATAAATATAAAGGGTGTCTGGTCCCAACGATTGCTCGACACAATTCAATCCTCCCTATTGGCGAAAGCATCTCCAATGTGTTAGGAGATTTTGAGGGCGAGAAGATCGTTGAAGATTGGCGACCAACCATTGATGGCTCACACTCAAGGTGCGCATATTTATAGATTATAGGTTTATTATTTTTGATTGATCATGCGCCTAGATCCTACGGCTTAATTTGGATGGATTGATCGATGGATCTATATTTAAATTCCATCAATTGGTATCAGAGCCTAGATTGGTGTTTGATCGGTCAAAGTATTGAATACCTCTTGATCATCTATATTTATAGTTTTTTGTGATGGCTTGAATTTTTTTAAGCAAAACCCCTAAAATTTTTGGGATGTAAATAAAGGTGTCCGATTCCCATTGCAATTATTTAATAAATAAATAAATAAAAATACAATAAAATTTGTGGTCAGGACCGGGGTAGAGGGTTTTCCACCACGGGTGCATGGCGGACGCACCGCGCCGGAGTGACGAGACTGCGTCACCGTCGGGTCAGTCACCATGAGGGATGAGGCGGGGAGGTTGCTGCTTGTTATTTAATAAATAAATAAATAAAAATACAATAAAATTTGTGGCCGCCGGACTGGCACTGGCAGACGACCGGCACCGAGGTCGACCGGACGGCGTACCAGACCGTTGAGTCTGGTCACCGATGTGGGGCGGGGGAGGGCTACTGTTGCAGCTCAAGTTAATTAAAAAAAAAATAAAAATAAAAAATAAATAAATTTGGAGGTTCTTTGGGCCGACGGTCCGACGCCGGTGGGAGTTTTCCGGCCACCGGACTTGCATCGGTCGACATTCGGCGCCGGGGCCGACCGGACGGCGCACCGGATTGTTGGCGCAAGTCACCGGTGGGGGGCGCAGATTAGCCCCTAAGGGGCTGCGGCTATGGTTGCTGCAACTCTGTCAAAAAAAAAAAAAAATTGAAGAAGATGAACAGTGAAAGGGGGGGGGGGAGTTTTAGGGATTTTCGGACCGGATTGGGTCCCCCGCCACTGCCTTTAGCTGATGACCCGTCTGCTTTGGCCCCTAGTCGACCACTTTGGCCTACTTTGGCCCCACTCGACCTGCCTACTTTGGCCCTGACACCACTTTGGCCTATTTGGCCCTGGCCCAAACCACTTTGGCCTATTTTGGCCCTTCGCCCTTTGGCCCTGGACTGTCTGCCTTTTGGCCCCCACACTGACCCATTGGCTCGACCCAACTGGCCCTTTTTGCCACTGGCCCGACCCGTCACCCGACTCGCCTCGGCCTTTTGGGCCATGGCCCGACCGCAACCCAATTCTCAGCCCACTAGCTGAGGCCCACTCTGCCCATTTGGCTCATGGCCCTGACCCGCAGGGCCCATCCACTGGGCCCAAAGCCCACTCGCCCACGAAGACCTATGGCCCGGCCCGATACCCGGCCCAATTATACCGATACAATTTCTTATTCTTCTCGAGCATTTTCTGGGCTATTTATAGGTCTGATTTTCGGACATTATATATGAATTTTGACTTTCTCGGGCATTTCGGATCTGTTTTTGAGGTCTATTTTTGATAATAAGCTCTTTGTTGTAAAGTATTCATGACCTAATGTTATTTTTTTTAATTTTAAATTGGGCAATCATTATTTTTTTGAGTACCATTAATTAGAGTTGGGTAGTGGAGGTTGTGCTCCACCACCATGGCTAGTACTTACACATTATTATACTCGATTATTGTTAATTTTGACACTCATAATACGAGTTGGACTTGGCTTTTTTTTTTTAATATCACTTTAGTGATCATCTAAAAATATTATCAAACCTAATTTGACAGCATGGCTTGGAAAGATTCTTCTGTCCAACGGTGATGATCCTTCCTAGTGTCGTGGTTTTCATAGTGAGGTTTAATTTTGTCCAAGTCCGTGTTACAAATTCAGTGAAAGTGTGTAGTGAACGTTGACGTTACAACATAAGGGATTCTTCTGTCCAACGGTGATGAATCACTTAATATTGTATGATGGTTGTGTTTTACTATTCATTAATTTTGTGTATGGGTACTGCCAGCGTGTTGTGACTCGACCTAACGAAGGGTCATAATGACGCAATTAGTACTACAATTATTAATAGAGATTGAGGAAGCAGTTAGTGTGTTATGACTTGACCCAATGGAGGGTTATAATGACACAAATTGTTTCTCAATAAAACTACATTGGTTTTTATTTTTATATTCCTTGACATATTTTAACTCTTGCATTACACACTATAATTATAACCTTGTGGAATTGATAGCTACTTCAATTGTATGTGGGCATAATAAACCCTTAAATTATTGTGCAACATTGAACCCGTCTTTTATAACTAATTTGATTGGTAGAATTAAACTTCTGAGTGGCTCAAATTATGGCAAATTTAAGGAACAAGTTGCTATTGTTATAGGCTGTATGGATCTTGACTATGCTATACGATATGATAAACCCAAAATGCTCACCGCTGATGCCTCAGCTGAGGATCTGGCAGTGAACAATACGGATTTGGAAAAATGAGATAGATCAAATCGTATGAGCTTCATGATCATAAAGAGTTCCATTACTGATGCGATTAGGGGAGGCGATTAGGGGAGGTATTCCTGACTCGCACAATGTAAAGGAATACATGTAAGCCATTAAGGAATAATTTCAAGGGACTTCTAAAGCACTTGCCAGTAGTCTAATTGTTAAAATGAGAACCATGAAATATGATGGTCATAGTGGCGTACGGGAGAACATTATGAAAATGAGTGGCATGACAATTCAATTGAAAGAACTGGACATGGGTTTTTTCTGAGGGTTATCTTGTTCACTTCATTATGACTTCTCTTCCTGCACAATTTGGCCTGTTCAAGATCAATTATAACATGTAGAAAGAGATATGGAAGATGAACGAGCTAATCGCTCACTGTGTCTAAGAAGAAGAAAGACTTTGGGCTGAAAAATCTGAAAGTGCCCATTACGCCTCTCTTTGACCATCGAAAGGAAATTTTAAGCGAAAACAGAGATAATATAAAGGAAAGAATGTAAAAGTTCCTTCACCGGAAACCAAACAAGGAGAAGCTAGTAGATCTACTTTTGACATCAAGTGCCACTTCTGTAAAAAGAAGGGACACATTAAGAAGAATTGTCAGAATTATAGAGATTAGCTAGTTAAGAAAGGTAAAGACCTAGCCTTTGTGTGTTTTGAATCACTTTATGTTGATGCCTCACGCAATACTTAGTGGATAGATTTTGGTGCAACTATTCACATAAGTAATTCAATGCAGGGATTTCGATCTAGCATGAAGCTAAGTAAAAGCGAACGTACCATCACACTCGAAAATGGAGTAGAAGCAGACGTGGAGGCCATTGGGACTCTCCGTCTCATTTTAGATAGTAGTTTCATTTTGGATTTAGTTGATACTATTTACGTTCCAAGTATCACTAGAAACCTTATCTCAATTTCTAAATTGGATTTATTAGGTTTTGAATTTAATTTGGATATAATATTTTTACTCTATTATTTGATTTCGACATTATCCGTGGTGGCTCATTAGTGGGCAATCTTTATCAATTGAACTTGGATTCATCTTATGCCCAATCTTTAATTTCTATGCATGTGAATGATAAAATTAGTAAGAAACGAAAACGAGCAATCAACAACTTCCCCATTTTATGGCATAAACGTTTAGGCAATATATCTAAGGATAGAATGGAGAGGTTAAATAAAGATGATATACTCGATGCACTTGATTTCTCTGATTTCACTACTTGTGTAGATTGCGTTAAAGGAAAACTCACAAAAGCTAATAAAAAAGGAGCTATCAGGAGCACGAGTTTGCTAGAAATAGTCCACACTGATATTTATGGACCGTTTCTAACTCCCGCTATTGGTGGTCAAAAGTATTTTATTACCTTCACTGATGATTATTCTCGTTTTGATTATATATTTCTCATTCATGAGAAATCTGAGGCCCTGGATATATTTAAAATCTATAAAGTCGAAGTTGAGTTATAACTCAATTCGAAGATTAAAATTATGAGATCTGATAGAGGTGGAGAGTACTATGGTAGATACTCTGAAACAGGTCGCAATCCAGGACTATTCGCCCTGTATCTACAAGAGCATGACATTGTCGCTCAATACACCATGCCGGGAACACCTGAATAGAACGGTGTAGCTGAACGATGAAATCGTACTCTTATGGATATGGTGAGAAGCATGTTATGCAACTCTAAGTTGCCTATGTTCTTGTGGGGAGAAGCCTTGAAAACAGCGGTGCATATCCTGAATCAAGTTCCTAATAAAGCGGTTCCCAAAACTCCTTATGAGCTATGGGTAGGAAGAAAATCGACTTTAGGATATTTACACACTTGGGGCTGTTTAGCTGAAGCAAAGGTGTACAACCCACAATTAGAAAAATTGGATCTAAAAACTATAAGTTGTCATTTCATTGGTTACCCTGATAGGTCAAAAGGCTATCGATTTTATTGCCCCACTCATAGTACTCAGATTGTTGAGACTAGATATGTAAAATTCTTTGAGGATGGTGAGAACAGTGGGAGTGTTGAGCCTAGGAAAATCACTTTTGAAAAAAATTGGGTTATAATTCCTATCCCTTTTATCCAAGAAAAAATGGCACCAACACCAGTTATTCAAGCAAATGTTGATGCACCTATGGCTATGCCTAATGACACACCCCACATTGAGGAGGTTCTTGCTCCCATGGCGATTTCCAATGATCAACCATTGCGTAGATCAGAGAGAGCAAAGAAGCCAGTCATTTCTGATGATTATATAGTTTACCTCAATGAGAGTGAGTTTGATTTTGGAAAGGAAACAGATCCTGTTTCCTTTAGCCAAGCCATAAAGAGCGACAAATCCACTCAATGGCTTGAAGCCATGAAAAATGAGTTGGAATCAATGAAACATAATTCAGTTTAGGATCTTTGTGAGTTACTTGAAGGAGTTAAGCCTATAGGCTGCAAATGGGTATATAAAACTAAACAAGACTCTAAAGGTAATGTAGAAAGATACAAGGCCAGATTAGTCGCTAAAGGTTTCACTCAAAAAGAGGGAATAGACTATAAAGAAACATTTTTTCCTGTCTCTAGAAAGGAATCCTTTTGGATAGTCATGGTATTAGTAGCTCATTTTGACTTAGAATTGCATCAAATGAATGTTAAAACTGCTTTTCTGAATGACGACTTGCATGAAGATATCTTTATGACACAACCTGAAGGTTTTCAAGTTGAGGGGGGGAGTCATTTAGTTTGTAGACTCAAAAGGTCTATATATGGTTTAAAGCAGGCATCTCGATAATGGTACTTAAAATTTCACAAAGTCATTTCAAATTTTGATTTTAAAGAAAATACTGTGGATCAATACATATATCTTAAAATAAGTGGGAGTAAGTTTATCATCCTTGTTTTGTATGTTGATGATATCTTACTTGCGAGTAGTAATTTGAGCATGCTACATGAGACAAAGAACTTTTTATCAAAGAGTTTTGATATGAAAGATCTTGGTAAAGCTTCCTACGTGATGGAAATTGAGATTCATCGAGATAGAGCCCGTGGCATATTGGGATTGTCTCAAAGAGCTTATATTGATAAAGTTCTTAAAAGGTTTAACATGTATAATTATTTCGCTACTGTTGCCCCTGTTATTAAGGGTGATAAATTTAGTCTACTTCAGAGTCTCAGGATCGATCTGGAGAGAAAGCAGATGGAGACAATTCCCTATGCATCGGCAGTTGGGAGTCTCATGTATGCACAAGTCTGTACTCGTCCAAACATAGCATATATAGTTGGCATGCTTGGTAGGTACCAATATAATCCTAGTTTGGATCATTGGAAAGCAACTAAAAAAGTTTTTCGCTATTTACAAGGGACTAAAGGACACATGCTCACATACAAAAGGTCGAATAACCTTAAAGTTATTAGTTATTCAGATGCTGACTATGCTGGATGTCAAGACACTCGTAGGTCCACATCGGGTTATATTTTTATGCTTGCAGGTGGACCTATATATTGGAAGAGCGTTAAACAAATGCTGACTACTTCGTCTACTATGAAAGCAGAATTTGTTGCATGTTTTGAGGCAACATGTGAGGCGATATGGTTGAGAAATTTTATCTCAGGGCTTCGAGTTGTTGATAGTATTTCGAGGCCACTTTGAATCTTATGTGACAATTCCGCTGCGATAGCTATCTTCAATAACAACAAGACTAGTGGTGGTTTTAAATATATTGATATAAAATATCTTGTTGTAAGGGAGAAAGTTCAGAATCAAATTGTATCTGTTGAAAAGATAAGTACGACACTCATGTTGGCTGACCCTCTCACTAAAGGCTTACCTCCCAAGCTCTTTTTGGAGCATGTTGCGCGCATGAGGTTAACGGATAATTTTGATAGCCTTTGAGAGTGAATATATTTGCTTAATTGATTCAGAAATAAAACTTATTTATTTGCTTTTCTATTTTTATGCAAATAAAACTTTGGAACATATGGTGCCAGTAGATGGCAATAAAGTAGGACCAATAATAGATTGAGTTTATATGTAATCACCATTTAGTTTGTAAACTTACAATCTATGTGAAATCATACTAGTTGGAATCCATGTCGGTCATGTATCGATGACATGATATATTGACTACATTGATTCTGTGTTGAAATTCTCACTGGACCGGACTGATTATAAAGACTTTGATTGAGATTGATTATGACTTACCATTAAAGAAAGTTAGCTAACATTTAGTAATCGAAGTTTATTGGCATAGTTTGGCCATGTGGGAGATTGTTAGAAGTTTCTATTTTGGTGGCCATCACTATGGTCAACCCGTTGACCGGTGAATGGTATAAGATCAACCTTGAGATGTGTAGTTGCTATTCTGGTGAATTTGAAGAGAATAGGCAACTAATAAGTAGGTCTTTTAGTTGTGGTATGATTGTGATTTCTAATCACAATATAATTAGTATTTTTCAGTCCTTAATGGGAAATGACTCTTTGGCTATAAATATAAGGGGTGTCTGGTCCCAACGATTGCTCGACATAATTTAATCCTCCCTATTGGCGAAAGCATCCCCATTGTGCTAGGAGATTTTGAAGGCGAGAAGATCGGCGACCAGCCATTGATGGCTCACATTCAAGGTGCACATTTTTATGGATTATAGGTTAATTATTTTTTATTGATCATGCGCCTAGATCTTACGGCTTAATTTGGATGGATTGATCGATGGATTCATATTTAGATTCCATCAATTGGTATCAGAGCCTAGATTGGTGTTTGATCGGTCAAAGTATTGAATACCTCTTGATTATCTATATTTACAATTTTTTGTGATGGCCCGATTTTTTTTAAGCGAAACCCCTATATTTATAGTTTTTTGTGATGTACCCATAACATTAATATAAATCTCATTCAACATATTGGAAAAAAAAAGTAAGAAAGAAACCGAGCAAAAATATTTTTGGTATATCTGAAGGCATCACATAGAGGAGGTAGAAGTTAGTCTTAATCAAACATTAATGTTGAGGAACAGAGACCAAATTTAGGAAGTAGAGTAAGGGAGAAAAGAAGGAGAAGGTCACCGTCTTTTGCTTTAGAACAAAACCTTGAATCAAGGGCTTTGTTTTTGGTAGCGACATGACTAATAGCGGCAGTTTTTTGCAGTGACAGGACTAATATGTTAGATATTTTAAAAGTTCTAAATAAAAGCTTTTGAACTTGGGATTTGTCCCACATCACGTGAATCCTTTTTTGGGTTTGGTTTATATATCATTACCTTGGCTTAAGGCCTGTAGCCTTCACTTAGGGGGCACCGAATTTTGTAGCTTCCACCACCATGCAACCCATTAGTCACACACATACGCGCGCACCGAGCCGAGCCAAGTTGGGTCGGGTCGGGACGGGACAGGACAGGGACGAACACGTGTATGTGGCGTGGCGTAGCGATATGATAATTTAATTAAACTTTTGAACAAGTGTGTAACCGCCCGCTTAAATTTTAAATCGTTCAGTTATTTTTAAACGGATATGCCTTATCCGGCCGTTCAGTTATATGCTACGGATATGTCTGTTCGGTTACACCTGTTTTATCTATAAAATGGCCTTAAGTCCCCTCATTTCATTAACTGCATTTTTTTCTCAAATTTCTTCTCCGCGAGTTTAAGTTTTTTCTTCTCAGAGTTTCGCTTTAGTTTCTTGGTGTTCTGGTTGCGTGATCAGATTCACCAAATCTGATCACACGGATACGCTGCCAGTTCGTTGTATCCTGGAACCGATTTGCCAGTAACCTATTGGTGACCACTAGATCATAGTGATAGGGGCAAATATCGGTTTAAAGACAACGATATTTAACGTGTCTCAAACCGGATCTGCGTATATTTTAATTCCAATCTTTATCTTCCTTTGCAACAGTAACCTATTATTCTAAAAATTTTAAATTGAGATGACCCATATACAGTCCTCGCCTTCTTCCGTACTGACCGACAAAACCCATCCCGCACTGCCAACAACATCCACAAGTTGGATAATTTTGATGGTTCCAACTTTAAAAGGTGGCAACAAAAATTACACTTTCTGTTGACTGCGCTGAAAGTTGTGTATGTGATCACGAATCTGTCCCCAACTGTTACCGAATCATCAACACTCAATGAAGGCCGAAAAAAGTAGCAATGAGAAGAAGACGATTACACGTGCAAGGGCTACATTCTAAATACATTGTCGGATTCATTGTTTGATGTGTACCGCGCCCACAATACCTCGAAGGAACTCTGGGACGCACTCGAGAAGAAATACAAAACTGAAGTTGCATGGTATAATTTTTACATAATCAGTCAGCTTTTTAATTTTAAGATGGTCGATGATAAACCAATTCTTAGCCAAGTGCATGATTTTCAAGTAGTTATATATTATATGATCGCTAATGGTTCTCATTTCGATGAGAATTTTCTGGTTGGTGCAGTAATCACCAAGTTGCCTCCATCTTGGATAGATTACCGAAAAATCCTTAAGCGTAATAATGAGAAGATTTCTATGAAAGATCTTCTCTTTCATTTACATATTAAGGAAGAATCCCGAGTTAGGGACAAAATATAAGATCACATTGATATGACATCAAAGACACACTTGGTTGAGTCTAAGGTTGTTAGTAGACCATCCAAGAAGAAGAAGAGAGGATATTCTCAATCAAAGGAAAATAAGAAATTCGCCAAGACCATGGTACCAAAGAATGGTGGATGCTATCACTGTGGGAAATCCGGACACTTCAAACGAGATTGTCACCTTTTCAAGAAATTGAAGAATCAAGCAAATACAGTGGAAGAAAAAAGTAACTTTGCAGCCGTTCTTTCGGAGGTAAATCTGATTGGTGACATCAATGAATGGTGGATCGACACGGGTGCCACAAAGCATGTCTGTAATAATAATGACATGTTTGTGACGTATGACAAAGTTGATGATGATCAAAATCTCTTCATTGGAGAACTCATTTACGGCAAAGATCATAGGGCGTGGAAAAGTGAAATTGAATTTTACATCCGGAAAAGTCGTGATGCTTATTGATGTGCTCCATGTACTCGATATTCACAAGAATCTTGTATCGGGTGGTTTACTAATCAAGCATGAGTTCAAACTTGTATTTGAATCGGATAAGTTTATCTTATCCAAGAATGTTGAATTTGTTAGAAAATGATATGTCAGGGGAGGCATGTTCAAACTCAATGTAAATGATTCAATCAATAAAATCTCTCATTCTTCTTACTCGATCTCTCTTTCTAATTTATGACATGATAGATTAGGACATATTAATTGTAGGTCTATGAAACGCATGACTTAGAGTTAATTCCAAAACATGAATATTTTGATAGTAGTGCTTGTAGTATCTGTGTTAAGACTAAAATTACAAGAAAACATTTTCCTAATGTTTTTAGAAATTCATGTTTATTAGATTTAATACATAGTGATATTTGTGATTTAAACAATATTCCTACTAGAGGAGGAAAACGATATTTTATAACTTTTATAGATGATTTTTCGAAATATGCACATATATATTTGTTAAATACTAAAAAAGAGGCTTTTGAAAAATTTAAGATTTATAATGCATTAGTAGAAAATCAATTAAATAAAAGAATAAAAACCATTAGATCTGATTGGGGTGGAGAATACATGTCAAATGAATTCTCCGATTTTTATGAAATTCATGGAATTCGTCATGAGGTGACGGCTCCTTATACTCTACAACAAAACGGAATTGCCGAAAGAAAAAATATAATATTAGTAGAAATGACTAATGTAATGTTAGTTAACGCTAATTCCGATAAAAATTTATGGGGTGAAGCTTTGTTAACAGTTACTCATATTTTGAATAAAATTTCACATAAGAAAAGTTTAACTACACCATATGAACTTTGGAAGAATCAAAAACCTAGTCTAACCTATTTTAAAATGTCGGGTGTAGGGCACTTGTTAGATTAGTAGATCCTAAAAGACTTAAGATAGGAATTAGATCTATTGAGTGTACATTTGTTAGCTATTTGCAAAATAGTAAAGCTTATAGATTTCTAGTTATGGAATCTAATGATAACATCGATAAAAATACTATAATAGAATCTAGAGATGTTATATTCTATGAATCTAAGTTCACTACTCTAACTAATAAATTAAATATTGAAAGTAAAACTTACGAAGATGGAGAATCTTCTAAATCTAAAGAAGTTATTGAATCTTCAAGTGATGAAGAGGTCATCATTAAACATCGACGAAGTAAACGTCAACCGTTTGAAACTAATATCTCAAAAGATTATTACATTTATTTGATTGAAGGAAATATGACCAAAATTACTAAGAAATATTTGTGTCTAAATATAGACGATGATCCTATCACTTTTAATGACGCAATAAAATCTAGAGATAGTGTTTTTTGGAAAGAAGTTATCAATGATTAAATGAATTCAATAATGAGAAATAAAATATGAAAATTAGTAGACTTACCAGAAAGATCTAAACCCATAGGATGCAGATGGATATTTTTTTTTAAAAACTCAGAACAGATGGAACTATAGAAAAATTTAAGACAAGATTGATTGTCAATGGATATAGACAAAAGGAAGGTGTTGATTATTTTGACACCTACACACCCGTTGCTAGAATTTCGACTATAAGACTTCTAATTGCCTTAGCTTCTATACATAAGTTACAAATCCATCAAATGGATGTTAAAATCGCTTTTTTAAATGTTGATTTAAAAGAAGAGGTCTATCTGAAACAATCAGAAAAATTTGTTCTACTTGGACAAGAAAAGAAAGTCTATAAACTTAATAAATCTCTATATGAGCTAAAACATGCACCAAAACAGTATCATGAAAAGTTTGATAATACCATTACCAATTTTGGATTCAAAACTAATGAAGCCGACAAATGTATGTGTTATAAAATTTCTCATAAAAATGGTGTTATTATATGTCTTTATGTAGATGATTTACTTATATTTGGAACTAATTTAGAAGTTATTTTAGAAACTAAAAACTTCTTAAGTTCATCTTTTAATATGAAAGACATGGATCAGGCAGATGTAATTTTAAGAATCAAAATTATAAGAAATGAGAATACATTAATTTTGCATTAATTTTGACTCAATCTCATTATATTGAAAAGATTCAATTACTTTGATTTAAAATCTGCTACTACACCTTTAGATATTAATATTAAATTAACTAAAAATGATGGACGATGTGTACAATAGTTAGAATATTCAGGATTATTGGTAGCCTTATGTATGCAATGCATTGTACAAGACCAGACATTGCATTTGCTATAAGTAAGTTAAGTAGATTTACATGTAACCATAGTTCTGTTCATTGAAATGCTATTTTACATATTTTTAGATATTTAAAGGGTACTATTAATTATGGTTTGCAATGTTCTAGATATCCTCAAGTTTTAGAATGATATAGTGATACAAGTTGGATATCTGGTTCAGAAGAATCAAAGTCCACAAGTGAATGGATATTCACTTTTGGAGGTGCTACGATCTCATGGGGATCCAAGAAGCAGACTTGCATCACACATTCCACTATAGAATAGGAATTCATTGCCTTAGCAGCAAGTGAAAAAGAAGCAGAATGGTTAAAGAATTTACTAATAGAAATTCCCGTTATGATTAAATCATTGCCACCTATCTCTATACATTGTAATAGTAAAGCAACACTATCAAAGGCTTATAGTCAAATGTAAAAATAGACACATTGGTCTAAGACATAGCTATGTAAAATAATTACTCAGAGATAGAGTAATCTCAGTAATTGGGGTCAGGTCTTTAGAAAATCTGGCAATCCGTTTACTAAAAGTTTTGCCAGATATGGGATTCATAAAACTTCAATCGGGATGGGTTTAAAGCCATTAAACCTAAACAGCCACTTATGATGGGATACCTAATATTTATTTAATCAATGTTTAGGTTCAAAGGAAAAAACAAGTCATAAATCTGTGACAGCTAAAGGACACTACATTGATGAGAAATAAATCTCATATACATCCCATGAAGGGTAGTATTTCACCTGTAATGGATAAGGGGAGGTAGGGCTTTGCTCTTAACAGTCCTATAACACTATGTGTTGAGATGTTATAGTTACAGGGACATCTCTTATAGGTCTGGCTATATAAGTGTGATGGTGGAGTCGCTTTCAATGAGACTTGGCTTTATCTCTTAAACACTTACGAAAATCAGGGTACTAGCATAGGGCCTAAATTTGCTAACCTTTTATTGAACACAAAAATTTGTGAAATATGTGTGTGAAATAATTTCGATTTGTCATATAAAATTGTTAGTTCAAGACTTAGTTTCACTAAAGACCTTGATAAACTTTGAATTATTTTCACTAAAGTGAAAATTCAAGTCTGTAAGACATTTTCATTTATGCACATTTTTCTAGCGTTGCTCTATTTCAAATCTTTAAAATAGTGGGAGATTGTTTGCTTTTAAAAACTTTTTTTTTTAAAATTTTTTTTTAATTTTAAATCTTTAAAATAGTGGGGGATTGTTAGATATTTAAAAAGTTTTAAAATAAAAGCTTTTGAACTTGGGATTTGTCCCACATCGTGTGAACCATTTTTTGGGTTTGGTTTATATATCATTGCCTTAGCTCAAGGCTTGTAGCCTTCACCCAGGGAGCACCGAATTTTGTAGCTTCCACGGCCACACAACCCATCAGTCACATACACACGCGTGCATAAGGCGTCAGCCGAATCAAACTTTTGAACAAGTGTGTAACCGCCCGTTTAAATTTTAAATCGTTCAGTTATTTTTAAATGGATATGTCTTATCCGACCGTTCAGTTATATGCTACGGATATGTCCGTTCGGTTACGCCTGTTTTATCTATAAAAGGGCCTCAAGACCCCTCATTTCATTAACTGCATTTTTTTCCTAATTTCTTCTCCGCGAGTTTAAGTTTTTTCTTCTCAGAGTTTCGCTTTAGTTTTTTGGTGTTCTGATTGCGAGATCAGATTCACCAAATCTGATCACACGGATACGCTATCGGTTCATTGTATCCTGGAACCGATTTGACGGTAACCTATTGGTGACCACTAGATCATAGTGGTAGGGGCAAATCTCGGTTTAAATACAATGATATTTAACGTGCCTCGAACCGGATCTGCGCATATCTTAATTCCAATCTTTATCTTCTTTTGCAACCCGAACCTATTATTCTAACAATTTTAAACCGAGATGGCCCATATACAATCCTCGCCTTCTTCCGTACTGACCGACAAAATCCATCCCACACTGCCCAACAATATTCACAAGTTGAAAATATTTGATGGTTCCAACTTTAAAAGGTGACAAAAAATTACACTTTCTGTTGACTGCACTGAAAGTTGTGTATGTTATCACGAATCCGTGCCCAACTGTTACCGAATCATCAACACTCAATGAAGGCCGGAAAAAGTAGAAATGGGAAGAGGACGATTACACATGCAAGGGCTACATTTTAAATGCATTGTCGGATTCATTGTTCGACGTGTATCGCGCCTACAACACCTCGAAGGAACTCTGGGACGCACTCGAGAAGAAATATAAAACTGAAGATGCAGGGTATAATTCTTACATAATCAGTCAATTTTTTAATTTTAAGATGGTCGATGATAAATCAATTCTTAGCCAAGTGTATGATTTTCAAGTAGTCATAAATTATATGATCGCTAATGGTTCTCATTTCAATGAGGATTTTCTAGTTGGTGCGGTAATCGCCAAGTTGCCTCCATCTTAGAAAGATTACTAAAAAATCCTTAAGCGTAATAATGAAAAAATTTATATGAAAGATTTTCTCTTTTATTTACATATTGAGGAAGAATCCCGAGTTAGGGACAAAACAGAAGATCACATTGATATGACATCAAAGGCACACTTGGTTGAGTATAAGATTGTTAGTGGACCATCCAAGAAAAAAAAAAAAAAAGATATTATCAATCAAAGGAAAATAAGAAATTTGCCAAGACCATGGTATCAAAGAACGGTGGATGCTATCACTATGGGAAACCCGGATACTTCAAATGGGATTGTCGCCTCTTCAAAAAATTGAAAAATCAAGTGAATACAGTGAAAGAAAAAAGTAACTTTGTAGCCGTTCTTTCGGAGGTAAATCTGATTTGTGACATCAATGAATGGTGGATCGACACGGGTGCCACAAAGCATGTCTATAATAATCATGACATTTTTGTGATGTATGACAAAGCTGATGATGATCAAGATCTCTTTATGGAGAACTCATCTACGGCAAAGATCATAGGACGTGGAAAAGTGAAATTAAATTTCACATTCGAAAAAGTCGTGACGCTTTCTGATGTGCTCCGTGTATCCGACATTCGCAAGAATTTTATATTGGGGGGTTTACTAATCAAGCATGGGTTCAAACTTGTATTTAAATCAGATAAGTTTATCTTATCCAAGAATGACGAATTTGTTGGAAAAGGTTATGCCATGGGAGGCATGTTCAAACTTAAAGTAACTAATTCAATCAATAAAATCTCTCATTCTTCTTAGTCGGTCTCTCTTTTTAATTTATGGCATGATAGATTAGGATATGTTAATTGTAGGTCGATGAAATACATGGCTAACTTATAATTAATTCCAAAACATGAATCTTTTGATAGTAGTGCTTGTAGTATATGAGCTAATACTAAAATTACTAGAAAATCTTTTCCTAGTGTTATTAGAAATTCATGTTTATTAGATTTAATACATAGTGATATTTGCGATTTAAACAATGTTCCTATTAGAGGAGGAAAATGATATTTTATTACTTTTATAGATGATTTTTTGAAATTTGCTCATATATATTTATTAAATACTAAAAATGAAACTTTTGAAAAATTTAAGGTTTATAAAGCATTAGTAGAAAATCAATTAAATAAAAAAATAAAAGCCATTAGATCTGATCGGGGTGGAGAATGCATGTCAAATGAATTCTCCGATTTTTGTGAAATTCATGAAATTCGTCATGAGGTGACGGCTTCTTATACTCCACAAAAAAACGGAATTTCCGAAAGAAAAAATTGAACATTAGTAGAAATGACTAATGCAATATTAGTTAATGCTAATTCCAATAAAAATTTATGGGGTGAAGCTTTGTTAACTGCTACTTATATTTTGAATAGAATTCCACATAAGAAAAGTTTAACTATACCATATAAACTTTGGAAGAAACGAAAGCCTAGTCTAACATATTTTAAAGTGTGGAGGTGTAGGGCACTTGCTAGATTAGTAGATCCTAAAAGACTTAAGATAGGGATTAGATCTATTGAGTGTGCATTTGTTGGCTATGCGCAAAATAGTAAAGCTTATAAATTTTTAGTTATGGAATCTAATGATAACATCAATAAAAATACTATAATAGAATCTAGAGATGCTATATTCTATGAATCTAAATTCACTACTCTAATTAATAAATTAAATATTGAAAGTAAAACTTATGAAGATGGAGAATCTTCTAAATCTAAAGAAGTTATTGAATCTTCAAGTGATGAAAAGGTCATCATTGAACCTCGACAAAGTAAACGTCAACGGTTTGAAACTAATCTTTCAAAAGATTATTACATCTATTTGATTGAAGGAAATAGGACCAAAAGTACAAAAAACCATTTGTGTCTAAATATAGACGATGATCCTATCACTTTTAATGACGCAATGAAATCTAGAGATAGTGCTTTTTGGAAAGAAGCTATCAATGATGAAATGGATTCAATAATGGGAAACAAAATATGAAAATTAGTAGACTTTCCAGAAGGATCTAAACCCATAGGATGTAGATGGATATTTTAGAAAAAAAACTTAGAATAGATGGGACTATAGAAAAATTTAAGGTAAGATTGGTTGCCAAAGGATATAGACAAAAGGAAGGTGTTGATTATTTTGACACCTACACACCCGTTGCTAGAATTTCGACTATAAGACTTCTAATTGCTTTAGCTTCTATACATAAGTTACAAATACATCAAATGGATGTAAAAATCACTCTTTTAAATGGTGATTGAAAAGAAGAGGTCTGTATGGAATAATCAGAAGGATTTGTTCTACCTGGATAAGAAAAGAAGGTCTATAAACTTATTAAATCTCTATATGGGCTAAAATAAGCACCAAAACAGTATCATGAAAAGTTTGATAATACCATTACCAATTTTGGATTCAAAACTAATGAAGCCGACAAATGTATGTATTATAAATTTTTTCATAATAATAGTGTTATTATGTCTTTATGTAGATGATTTACTTATTTTTGGAACTAATTTAGAAGTTATTTTAGAGACAAAAAACTTCTTAAGTTCATCTTTTAACATGAAAGACATGTGTCAGGCAGATGTAATTTTGGGAATCAAAATTATAAGAAATGAGAATACATTAACTTTAACTCAATCTCATTATGTTGAAAAGATTTTGAAAAGATTCAATTATTTTGATTTAAAACCTGCTACTACACCTTCAGATATTAATATTAAATTAACTAAAAATGATGGACGATATGTGCAACAGTTAGAATATGCAAGGGTTATTGATAGCCTTATGTATGCAATGCATTGTACAAAGCCGGACATTGCATTTGCTGTAAGTAAGTTAAGTAGATTTACAAGTAACCCTAGTTTTGTTCATTAGAATGCTATTTCGCATGTTTTTAGATATTTAAAGGGTACTATTAATTATGGTTTGCAATGTTCTGGATATCCTCAAGTTTTAGAAGGATATAGTGATGCAAGTTGGATATCTGGTTAAGAAGAATCAAAGTCCATAAGTGAATGGATATTCACTTTTGGAGGTGCTGCGATCTCATGGGGATCCAAGAAGCAGACTTACATCACACATTCCACTATAGAATAGGAATTCATTGCCTTAGCAGCAAGTGAAAAATAAGCAGAATGGTTAAAAAATTTACTAATAAAAATTCCCATTATGATTAAACCATTGCCACCTATCTCTATACATTGTGATAGTAAAGCAACACTATCAAAGACTTATAGTCAAACGTATAATAAAAAAAATAGACATATTAGTCTAAGAAATAGTTATGTAAAATACTTACTCAGAGATGGAGTAATCTCAGTAATTGGGGTTAGGTCTGCAGAAAATCTGGCGAATCAGTTTACTAAAAGTCTTGGTAGATATGAGATTCATAAAACTTCAATCGGGATGAGTTTAAAGCCATTAAACGTAAACAACCACTTATGATGGGAACCCTATCTAATATTTGTTGAATCAATGTTTAGGTTCAAAGGGAAAAATAAGTCATAAATCTATGGCAGCTAAAGGACACTACATTGATGAGAAATAAATCTCATATACATCCCAGGAAGGGTAGTATTTCACATGTAATGGATAAGGGAAGGTAGAGCATTGCTCTTAACACTTCTATAATACTATGTGTTAAGATGTTACAGTTACAGGGGCCTCTCTTATAGGTCTGCCTATATAAGTGTGATGGTGGAGCCGCTTTCAATGGGACTTAGCTTTATCTCATAAACTCTTACGAAAATCAGGGTACTAGCATAGGGCCTAAATGTGCTAACCTTTTATTGAATACCAAAATTTATGAAATATGTGTGTGAAATAATTCTGATTTGTCATATAAGATCGTTAGTTCAAGACTTAGTTTCACTAAAGACCTTGATAAACTTTGAATTATTTTCACTAAAGTGAAAATTCAAGTCTGTAAGACATTTTCATTTATGCACATATTTCTAGCGTTGCTCTATTTCAAATCTTTAAAATAATGGGGGATTGTTTGTTTTTAAAAAAGTTTTTTTTTTTTATTTTAAATCTTTAAAATAGTGGGGGATTGTTAGATATTTTAAAAGTTTTAAAATAAAAGCTTTTGAACTTGAGATTTGTCCCACATCGTGTTAATTCTTTTTTGGGTTTGGTTTATATATCATTGCCTTTGCTTAAGGCTTGTAGCCTTCACCTAGGGTGCACCGAATTTTGTAGCTTCCACCGCCATGCAATCCATCAGTCACACACACGCGCGCGCGGGCGCCGAGCCGAGCCGAGTCAAGTCGGGTAAGGACGGGACGGACATGGGTACGAGCACGTGTATGTGTACGTGGTATGGCGCGGCGATACGGTAATTTAATTAAACTTTTGAACATGTGTGTAACCGCCCGTTTAAATTTTAAATCATTCAGTTATTTTTAAACGGATATGTCTTATCCAACCGTTCAGTTATATGCTACGGATATGTCCGTTCAGTTACACCTATTTTATCTATAAAAGGGCCTCAAGACCCCTCATTTCATTAACTGCATTTTTTTTCAAATTTCTTCTCCGCGAGTTTAAGTTTTTTCTTCTCAGAGTTTCACTGTAATTTTTTGGTGTTTTGATTGCGTAATCAGATTCACCAAATTTGATCACACGGATACGTTGTCGGTTCGTTGTATCCTGGAAATGATTTGTCGCTAACCTATTGGTGACCACTAGATCATAGTGGTAGGGGCAAATCTCGGTTTAAAGACAACGATATTTAACGTGCCTCGAACCGGATCTGCGTATATTTTAATTCTAATCTTTATCTTCCTTTGCAACCCGAACCTATTGTTCTAATATAATAGCAACAATTTTTTGTTAATAGCGATAATTTTTTATTGCCGCTAATATTCTTATTTTTTTGTGTGATTTTTTAAGTCTTACTTGTATGGAAGTTTTATCTCATAGAAGATAAGGAGTTAGGCTAAAGCCAACTCATAGACAATATTGCACTCTAATCTAATTAAGGAAAAATAGTCCTAGGTTTTGGCTTTAACATGGTCTTTAACTTGATTCAATTTTAAGGAATAGACCTTATTGAATATAGAGTTAGAACTTTGAGATTACTTTATACAAAGAAAAAATCCGTTGACCGCTTTGAATCAGATAGTGGAGGCCTTTGTTCGTCCCAATCTTCCACATGATAGTTCTTGAAATCATAGGCCTACCATATGTCAATTCCACGTGACAGACATCCCAGAAAAGTGAATATGAACCAAGTTTGATGGTATGCCATGATCACGTACACTTTTTGGAATGTGTACCAGTTGAAATCAACATCAGACTGTCTGATGATAGACTCATGATGTCAAGATCTATTATATGAAACATTCAGACGAAAAATGATTTCTATAATCTGATTTATAGCAGTAAATCATTTTTTACTTTGCTTAAGTGAGGTAGTTGTAACATAAAGCGGTGGTAGCAACACCAACCATACTTAAACTTATGATCTTGTCTTTTAGGCTGTATTCCATTATTACCATATAGTTAATGCCACATTATAGTAGCAAAGAGGATCGAGTGCATAGGGCTGAGTTGCGTAAGTTAAAATGAATGAATGAGTGGGCTAAATGTAGAAACTTAGTATATAAGAGAAAATTTAACCAATAAATTTAGAACCTAGTATATAAGAGGAATATTTGTTATTATTATAATTATTTAATAATGAATATCCGGCCTCTTAGAGCTTCCGACTAAGTCCTCAGGTATGTGCAACACCCGCACGTCACACAGATAAGTCATTATAAATCTCCGTGAAGGGCCAATGAGGGGTAACATTCGAACTTAAAACCTTTGTTTCTTGAGGCACGGTCCTGATCACTGTGCTAACTCTCCGTTGGTTAGGGGAGAGGAAATTTATCTCCCTAGTTAATGGTTCCCTAGATGAGAAAGGGAGACGGTTGGCATCGGGTTCACTAGTGGAGTCAGCTAGGAGAGAGTGGGGGTAGTTTCTCCCTCAGCTATAGTGCACTTGCCCCCTCCTCTATGGTGTACTTGCCCCTTCTCTCTCAAGTATTTATTATTAGGGAACCTTTGTTCACACCCACCTCTCACCTCTTCACTGAATGCGCCCATTAATAAAAATGCACTGTGATGGGGTAAAAACTGTCACACCCCTTGCACCCGGCACCGCGATCCGTCGGCATGTCCGATGCGAGGCGGCGTCGGCGCACACCGTTCATATTTCCTTTCATAACTATATTCACGCCCTTATCTTTTTTTTACGTAATTTTCCATATATATTTTTTTAAAGAAATACATTTAACTTTTCGGAAACGATTAGGTTACAATTATCAAAGTATGCCCAGAAACTATACTTAAACACTATTGATTTAATTTCCCAATTTCGTTAACTTGATGAGCAGCTTCAGAGTTACGACTTAATCGTAAATGGTTTTCAAGGAGTAAAACAGTATCATGAAGGTAGCTTTTAAAATCCTTTTTCCATCAAATAAAACCTTAAAAGTTAAACTGTTTATAAAAGCCCAAATATAAAATTTTAACTTGAATTTCAAAAGTAATGGACTTAAACAAAAGCCAAAATAAGAAGGAAAGATCATTTCAAAATTAAGTGTAGGTGCTTGTAGCTCTACTAGACAAAAGGAGCTTTAAACTATCAACTCAGTTGTCGCTCCTGAATCCTTTCGCATCTACTCTCTCTAATCCTGACTGGGTGGCTGCTGACTGGCCTCTGAAATTTTTGGGCCATGAAACGACCGTAAGCGATGAAGCTCAATAAAGCCTTAATTAGAGTTGTTCTATGTTTTTAGTTTTTAGTGCAAGTAGTATATAAATAATTCCACAGGTGCAAATACAAGTGAGGTTTCCAATAATTGTGACAATATAACTAGTTACAATTAAGAATGATTAGGCTAACATTTATTTGCAGTTCTAAGAACAACAAAACTAAGCATATCCAATCCAATTTAAGTGAACATCTATGAAGAGCAATAAGTCACAACTAAATGAGAATTAATAAAATTACTTAGGGAGCATAGAAATATTATCCTACAAGGTATTGCTATATTATCATTCAGAGAGAGCTATAAAGGTAACTTTAACTAGTGAAACTTTTACATATTTCTAAAAATGAGGAGATAATTAAGTATGATTTTCGGTTATTATGATTACATATGTGATATTCTTGTTACAATTATCCCTTAATTATTAGTGTCTTTTTAATTTATTGGTGTCGATATCAAAACACCACCCATAAGCCAAGATTCAAGATTCAAGGTGTCAATGTGGATCAGACAAAGGCCGGCACTTTCCGTTGTTTAGTCAATTAAGATAAGGATCAATGACCATATTGGTCTAACTAGACCCGATCATCATCTAACATTTTAGGATCCCTTTCAAATATATGGTGGTCATACAAGCCTATTCGTGAGAACATTGATCAGTAATGTGAGGCTTTCAAGTCCAAGATAGTATCTCTTCTCACTTTCAAGTTTTCAAGTTTCGTTACCAAATAATTAATGTGCAAAGTTCATTATGTTCAGGATTTTCCATATTCAGGTGCAAGTATTCAAGTATTTGAATTCAAGTTCAAGTTCTTTTTAGAAGTTTCAAATTCAAGTATTCAAGGATTCAAGTTCAAGTTCAAGTACTTCTTCCTAGAAGATTCAAATTCAAGTATTCTAATATTCAAGTCCAAGTTCAAGTACTCTATCTATAAGTTTCAAGTTTAAGTTCAAGTTTGAATTCAAGTTCAAGATTAAGTTCCAGTACAATTTCAATTGCAAGTCTATGTTCAAGTACAAGTTCTAATTCAAATACAAATTCAATTGCAACAAGTTCTAGTTTAGATATAATATTCGAGTACAAGTTCTAGTCCAAATTACAAGTTCAGGTACATGTCCCAAAATCATGTTCTAAGGCAAGTTCAAATTCTCAAGATGTTGAGTTCAAGTGCGTTACTAGCATTTTTTTCAATCATAACACTTATTTCTAGTACAATCGTGCCATTATCTTAAGTACTACAGGGTTCAAGTTTTGGGACTTCGTCCTTAGGGAGGATCTTGTCGGCTTACACTTACCTCAAGTGTTACCCCAGTTAAAGTCCACTAGGGGACTTATATCTATCATTGTTGATAAGATGAAACTCGGTTGCTTTCAACAATAGTTGAGGCATCGAGATGCCTATTTTACAATTTCTAATTATTTGAGTTGAGTCTATAGTTTGGTATCCAAGTTCTACTTATCCTATTACTCCAGTATGAATCATTAGTTTCAAATAGGTCATGGATCTAGAAAGGTCCAATTTTACTGTTTTGAAGGGTCAAAATGAATTATGGGCTCAAAATGGTCTATAAGTGCAAAGAAGGGGTCCGGCGAGTTCAATTCGATATAGATCCGATAGATTTAGGGTCCAAAGGGTCTAACGTATTTTATATCATATGGGCCAGATGGAGTTTAGGTCCAAAGGGCCCAACAAGTTATTCCCTAGGTAATTCGGGCCTTTACTAGATTTAAAACTAAGGTTGGGGGCCTTTCCTAGGGTCCGAGCCATAGGTATCTTGGCCTCATGGGTTCTGATTCATGCATCTTGGACCTGACTCATATATTGAGGAATGGTTCAGATACGTCGAGTCATGGGCGGGTCCTTACTCGGCTCTTGGCAATCCTATAGATCTTGTTTAGTTAGAAGTTTAGGATTTTGGGTCTTATTGGGCCGTTAACAAGTTGACCGGATCCTTTGCCTCAATAAACCAATCCCACATGGGTTTGTTATATGTTTGCATAATGGAACCATATGTTTGGGTTTGCCTGATTTGTCACAGGTCTCCGATATTGAACCTCTATCCTATAATTTCTTATTTTTCCGAAGGAATGATCGACAGCCTACGGTAAATCGGTCGCCATTTTCGGCTCCGATCAAATTTTCACATGCTTCCAAAACTTAGGAAAAGATGACTGATTATAGCATCTTTATCAAGTAGTTGCATCCAAAATTTTGATCAGGTTTGATCACAGGAGATAAATTTCTGAGATCTGTCTTGTTTATTCAGGTTTCAGGCCAGAATTATTGGGCCTTGGTGTCGGGTCTGTAACTTTCAATTCCGACACCGAAATCAGGTGTTTAGTGGCTCTCTGGAAAGATCCGAGAGTCACCCAACTTTTTTGATTATATTTTTAAAGTCAAAAGTCAACATATTAGGATGGAATTGAGTCCATCCGATCAAAGGTCGGGTCTAGTTTTCTGGTTAGGCCCTATTTGCCTATATTTCGGCTGAAATTTTCCGAATTTCTTGCCGTTGATTCTAATTTAATTGAGGCCTAAAATTTTTACAGGGCCTTAAGGATATTCTAAGGTTTATAATCGATTTATTATAAGTTTTTCCATGAATATTTTGGGCACGGGAACTGGTATTCATTTAGCCTTGCTTTTGGGTGCAACGGGACAGATTTGCCGCATCACACCTCGGGTGTCATAATTAACTTTCAAACCACACAGGTTTTAGGTCTTAAATTTTAACCGAACATCGGGAGTTAATTCAAGTGTATCCCAATATTTTTGTGGATTTTTCTATTATTTATTTTTATCTATTTGGTTCATTGTTCCGGGATCGATTTTCTGTGGGCTGCAAGGTCCACATTTTTGGGCTTTTGATGGGGTCCCACTTAGTGGTCCATTTCATGCCACATTTTTCGATTGTCTGTCCGGAACATTCTCAGGTTACTCCTAGGATCATTAGGGCCTATGTCAGATTCATTTCATTTATTATAACAATACCAATCGTTTGCCAACAATTTCCTTGTTACCGATGGAAATTTACTTAATAATGTTGGATCGGGCTTTTAAGACATTCGATCAAGCCTAATTTATCGACACGATTATATTTTCCGTAAGTAGCACCTAAGTCTCGACTGGTTCAACCATATTTTATCAGTGGTTCATTCCTAGAGTCAAGATCACACAAGGAACTAAGCATTTTACCGATAAATCCGCACAAATCAAACAAATGCAAGTTGGCCAGTCATGACCATCCGATTGGTCTAATATCAAGACCAAAATTTTGACCAGGAATTTCTTTTTTGAGATGGGCTTTTTTTTTTTTTTACATCTATCACTTTCCAGTCATCAAATGTGCCAAACAATTTAAATCTAACATCTATGACAACAATAAAATCTAAAACTATTCCACATATAGAATGTTTAAAATGTTTAGCAATCTTGAGACACACAAATCCAATCGTGATCAATCAAAACCTAAAGGGCGAAGTCCTAAGATTTCTACACAATAATCTTATCAAATCAATCATAATTCATCAATCATGATTTCTATGATTTTTATGCAAGAAACTAGAATTTAATCTATACTATACTACATGCTAAAGCAAAAATTGCATCTAAAACCATAGATTTACCCAGAATTCCGTGAACACAAAATAAAATACAGAAATCACAACTTCATATTAACAATCTAAAGTGTCTATATTAATCATCTATAAGAATTATTTGACCTAAATTTCATAGAATAATCAAGAAAAATTTAAGAATACCAATTTTTCTATACAACAGTATATATTGGTTAAGGTTGGCCTTATCATGACCATTGGATGGCCTTGTATGATCATGTAAATTTTATTTTTTTCATTTCAGGTCGTTGATCTATCATGCATAAATTTTTTTTTGCAAAACTTCAAAGGAGAAATTCATTTAAGTCCTCAAATTTTTAAGAAAAACCAAGTTTTGGCACATAAGTCTAGTCTTTGACATTTTGACCAAAAGTGGACCGTTAGATATCCTTGCATGATCACAATGATCACCAGCATGGCATCTCAGGTCACTGGTTCATCTTTCTTGGTCAAAAACTCAAAAAAAATTTAAAACAAAAAACTATTTTTATTGATGAAAACCCAAGAAAATACAAAGAAATATAAATCTCTCTAAGATTTGACCTATTTGGTCAACCTAGGCCATTGGATGGCCTTTCATGGTCATATTGATCATATGCAGGTCATCCAACAACACAGGTCAATATTCACTCCAGAAATTTTCAAAGCCCATATAACAAAATCCTATTTTTATTTCACAAAATACAAGAAAACTAGGCTAAAATGCTAAAATAGTCAATTTTTGACCTTAAGGGCCATTCTAGACCATTGGATGACCTTGCATGGTCATGTTAGTTGAATGCAGGTCATCCAACATTTCAGGTCTAAAGTCTATCTCAGATAAAATAGAAACTAAAGTAAAAAAAAATCAGATTTTGGCCATAGAAATTCAAGAAAACTACAAATTTCTTATACTAGGGTAGTCTAGGCCCCCATAGCCATCATAGACCATTAGATAGCCTTGCTTGCTTACAAGGATCACATGCATGACTTCTAATGTTCTGGTCTCATATGACAATATTATCATTCCAGAACTTCCCATAAAGAAAATAATAGAAAAGCTCATGATCTATGGCAAAATTTCTATAAGAAAAGACTAAAAGAACTAGGCAACAACAACCCAGACTTTACCTTAGCTCAAGCCCTTCTTCTTCGCTAATTTGCTATAGGATTGGTGGTTGGAATAGCTGGGATGAAGCTCAAAATGATCTATGTGAGACTAGGGAGTGTGTGGAGTTGAATGGTGATTTTTTGTTTAGAGATGTAATGGTTGGATTGGGGAGGAGAAGGTTTCCTACAAGATAGGGTTCTAGGGAGCTTTCATGGAGTGTGGAGGGAGGAAGAAGATGTAAGAAGGATGGAGAATGAGGAGTCCCATGTGAGACTGAAGAATCAGGAGAATCCAGGATGGGTGATGTTGGGGAGCTAGTGGGAAGGTGTGGACCTAAGAACTAGGGTGGACCGAAGGAGAGCTTGAGGAACATAGTGGTGAAGGCAGGGACGAGGTACCGAAGTATTGCGAAGCTGAATTTGGTGAAGCCGAATACTTGGTGCATGGCATTGTGAGTGATAGTGCTGGTATGGGCCAAGCATGAAGAATCAATGTGTTGTTTGTTTGTATGTGAAGCTGGCTTCATGCTGAGTGAAATGCTGATAAGGCTAAGTTTGAGCTAGCGGAGAGGTGCCAAACATCGGGGCTAGATATTGGGTGTCAGCATGGTGGTGTGTTGACGTTAGCAGGTTGGGAGGAGTTGGCGGGGTCATTCTACTGTGATAATGGCGTTAACGAGAACGTTGACATTATGAAGTGGTGGAGGATGTGATGGGATCAATACTCGGGGTAGCAGCGGAAAGGCATGAGGGTCTTGGAGCTGGTTGGTTGGCTAACAGGTAGGGCGTTTGGCCTTGGTGCTAGGTGTGTGGCACGTGTGCGGGGAGGCATGAGGCCTTGCGACGTGTGCGTATTTCCTATATGTATGGTGCAACGGTAACTTGAGCTAGGTGAGGATCTAATGTGTCGACTAAGCGCGCGTGGGGCGTGAAAGTTGGTCTCAGTGGCGTGTTGGTGTAGAGGATGGCACTGTGTGCCACGAAAGGAGTCCATGTGTCATGGTGATATATCAAACCAATACCTTTGAGGTTCTCCTGCTGGATGGCTTAAGGTGGTGTTTAGACCATACTTGGGGGAGGGGAGTTGTGGAGCTATTCCCCTACATGCGTGGTCATGCCGCAATGAAGGGTACACAGTGGTTTTCTAGGCCTGAAAGGGTGGGCTTAGGACGTTGCTTCGGAAATATTGTGTGTCATCCAAGGTGAGATTGCCATGTGGCCGCAGACTATGCGTCACGGTGCACTTGGATGGGCAACGAGAAAGGCACTCAAGGGTTACGTGGGACACTATGGTGTACGGTAGCTAAGGGCTGGAATGAGATGGCATAGGGAGCTGCATGCCACTGTCGCAAAGCGAGGTACTATACTAGGACACGCTAGGGTGAAGCTTGAGCAGGCCAAACAAGGTGCATAGGTGCGAGCATGGGTGTTGTAAGGGGTATATATAATGCGATGTATGGTTAGCCTCGAGAGAAGGCAACCGTGAACGGGAGTTCCCGTCCTCTAGGCGGGTGATATCAAAGTGATGATTGGGCACACTACAAAAAATAAGACTATTAGCGACAGTTTTTTACAGCCAAAAACTGTCGCTATTAACCAAAAAACTATCAAGATTATTAGCGGCAATTTTTTTTGTTAATAGCGGCAGTTTATTGCTGCCGCTAATGGTCTTATTTTTTGTAGTGGTAGGTTGACCTCGTTGCATGCGGTAATAAGGTGCTGCACGGGTGTGATAGCCGGTGTCGGGTTGCGCCCCTGTGATAGTACGCTAACGCCTACCACATGGCCAAACATCACTAAGTGGAGCGCTTTTAATAAACGGGTGGGCATGGATAGAGGTTCTATTATTATATTATTATGAGGGAGCCATTACTTGGATGCACAAAGTTGACCCTTGCACATAATTTAAAAGAAAAACTTGGTATTTTGGATATCTATGCTGCGTGGAAGCACCATCTAAATCTTTTAACGTAAGGGCCATTGATCTGAAGATCTTCATTGCAAAAGATTTGCACGAAACACAATCTCCATGATTCAATGAAGGACTTCCTTGAATCATATTGAATTAGATGATAGAGATTGTGTTTCATGCCAATCTTTTACATCAAGGATGTTTAGATTAAAGCCTTCACATTAGGCGGCAAGGATTGTGTTTTCATATGGCACAAGTACCCAAATTACTAAGTCTTTTAAATTGTTTGTTTGGCAAACTTTGTGTTTGCAAGTTGTAATAATGTTATTATTTATTTATTTAAAATGTGATTACCAAAACCACTTTTAAGTTCCGATGGTATTAGGTACATGAGCCGAGCGACGATGCTCTTGGCATTCACCTAAATTTTTTTGGGGTGGTGTCATGTGGAACCACAAAGTGTTCCATGAGATTGAAATGCATATCACAAGACCCATAGTCCAAAAGATTGGTTGAAAAGATGATCTCCACTATCTCATTTTAAACGGCCGGAGGCCATTTAAAATTAATAGTATCTTAGAAGCCATTATTATTATTATTATTATTTAATATTGGTTTTATGTGATGCTTGACTATCTGAAATTAGACTATGGAAATCATTTGTCGCCTCAATTTTTTCTATAGAGCATCATTTGCCCCCTTAAGAAAATCACCCTTGTTAAGTTGAGAACTGGCTGTTAAAAAACCTCATGACATCCTCATGAAGAATACCCCAATAGGTGAGATAAGGTTATAATGATAGTGATAATATTAATATAAGAGAAATTTGAGCCTCCTGTAAAAAAGAAATTATAGAATATTATTTGAAATGGTGTGGACATGTCACATGTCCATTGTCCATTGAAAGTTAGAAATAGATTCTATACAGAGGATTGGGACATAACATGCACTAGAAAATATGAGGAAAATCACCAAAGACTTGGAGGGAAGAATTCAGAAGTGACATTAAAGATTACCGAGTCATGAATAGTACAAAGCCGAATAGAAAAAAGTGGAGAAATCGGACTCGTAGAGCCAACCCTAAATAGATGGGATAACGCTATGATAATGTACCAAAGTAATTAATTTTCTTTTTTTTTTCAAAATAAATGCAAAATACAGAATGGCCAAAACTGTAATATTACTCACCAAAAGGTTTTGATGAGTTTTTTTATAGCGAGTTGCATGCATGATGCTATCCCTTCTTTTTACCTTTTAATCGAGGCTTGAGTCCGGCATAAGCGGAGTTTTATTGTAGTTAACTTACTCATTTCCTTCGTCTAGTGCACTTGTTACTAGGGTTCTCATTGAACTAGGTTAGGGTCAGGTTGAAGTTAAGCCTGGCCCTAATAGGTCGGGGCGGGTCTGGGACGTGCTGCAGACTTTTTTTAGCTAACTTTTTTTTTTAAATAATTAATTTTTTCTAAATAAATTAATTTTTTTGTTTTTAAAATCAAAACGTGGGCAGCTCTGAATTCTGATATCATTTTAGAGTAGGCTTAGTAGCTTCACTTAAAAACAAGAGTATTTTATAGTAGGCTTAGTAGCTTTGACAGTAAATCATTAAAATGCCTCAAAGATTTAATCATTCAATTTAAAATTTTCAAGGGATCTTAGTAAAATGTCTTTTAATTAAAACCTTATTATATATAAAAATCAGGCGCGGACGAGCTAGGGCTGGTATGGGACCGGGCTTATACACGCAAAAAGTCTGCTATTTCCGAGATAGTTTCGGGCCTAAAATCCGGGCCATCCTTGTCCATTGAGAGCCCTACTTGTTACACGTACCACAATCAGTTAGAAACCTGTTTCACAATCAGTTAGAGACCTGTTTGGACGGAATGAGGAAAACATTTTGTCCCTCTACTGATAGACCATCTCTTAGGGGGGAAATGCTTGAATAGCTACATCTCTAAAGTAATATATATGGTCTTAACCCAATGGGATTTGAAGGACATAGATGGCTTGGAAAATAGGTTTAAGGTTTCGAAAGACCTTTTAATATTTACAAACCAGTCAACATCTCCTTATGTTTTAATCCAATTAGCTGTCATATGGTTCTACAAAATAGTAGAGCTAATGATTTTTAAATATTAAAAAATTATTAAAATTTTTGACTTTATCTTCAATGCCATCTAAGTCTAAGGAGAATTCAATGGCGAAGTCAGGATTTTTTTAATAAGAGGAAAATTATGGTTTATGAAGAAAATGAGTTAGCCTTAGATAAGCGGCAAGTGTGCCAAGTGACTTGGTACTTAGGGTGATTTTTGAGATATATGCCTTGTGAAATTAACATGCATACCAATAGGTGCACCATGATCTAAAGATCTTTCGTGCAAAACATACTGTTAATTTTTATAGCGTTTGACTATATTAAATGAAACAATCGAGAACTTCATTCCAATCACTTACAAAATAAATGTCCTCGAGATCATAAGCGCCAAATCACATGGAACACATGTCATTTCACGTGGCAAACATGCCAAAAAGTGACCAAATTCTAATAGCATACTGAGTTCCAATGCCCTCTCCCCTGTGAGGCCACCCTAGGGATTTATATCCCGTATTGACCCGACATGTACTAATCTGGGGTGCGCACGTGCCCCTGAGATTAGCGCGGGTGCTCTAAGAGGCCCGAATACCCAAGTTATTAAAAAAAAAAAAAAAAAAGTTCTAAGAGCATTGGGGGTCAACAAAGATATAGCCATTAAGGCCAATAGTAGCTCTACTTGCGCCCACGCGCTCTCTCAAAGGGCATATGTCTCAGGCCCCAAGAAAATTGTTGATTGTTTCGGATCAAATGATGGTATTCAACTCGATCTTTCACACAATGGATCTTGAGATCATGGTGCACTTATCAGGTGGTCAATTTTTGATTCCATGTGTAAAAAGCCCCCAACAAATGGCCCTAAAATCATGCTTGAGCATGATGTGTGTCATATGATTGAAGATACGTTTTTTTGGGATTTGTGACAATTCAATCCAAACTGACCGTCCGATAGGTGCGTCATGATCTCAAGATCCATTGTGTGGAAGATCAGGGTAAACAATAATCTCCATCATTTGATCCGAAGAAATCAACAATTTTCAAGGGATTTGAGATATAGGCGCTTTCAGATAACGCGTGGGGGGCGAATAGAGCTACCCTAAGGCCAATTGCAAGTGATTTTAAAAGTTTAGGGGGCAAAGCCACCAACCCTTACAAACCACTACCTGGCTCTGCCCTTGAAGGGGGTGGACTTGAGCTGCAAATGTATGTAGGTGTGCAAGTTCGGTTAATCGAACTGAACCAAAATCAATTTTTTTAGTTTTCGGTTCGGTTCCGCCTAAACCGAAACTAAATTGAAACAAATTGGTATTGGTTAACTGAAATTTGAAACGTTGAAACTGAACCGAACCGATTTTATTCGAATTTTTGGTTTCGGTTTGAATTTTTTTCATCTTTTTCATTTTGTAAAAAATCATTTTTTCCTGTTTTTCATCCTACCTGACCGGTTTGCAGTTTGCTCAACCCAAAACTGAAACCAGAACGATTTGGAATTGGTTTTGGTTTTTCAGTTTTGGATCGGTTCCATACCGGTTTTTTATCTGTTCAGTCGATTTCGGTTTTCGGTACAAAATTTGCACCTCTAAATTTATTTATTAGAGCATTTTCCTATTTAAAATCCCTTGTCTTGACTTTCAATTAGTAATATGATAAGATTAAGAAGATCATATTATGTTACCAATGTAGGAAACACAACAAATTAACTCTAGTGTTGGGGGCACAAAGGCTAGGGATGTTCTCTAAAATATAAAGAGCAAACACAACACAAAATTTACCTACTTAATTTGAAGTAGGCTATTTCACGTACGGAGATTCCTACAATTTTACTATGGTGGAATGAGAATCCAATGAAAAAAAAACATCTCCTTTACGTTTTTACAGTTTCACTCTTTCATAATCTTTTAGGCGGGGAATACAATGACTTTATATCAAGGATCAAAATTTCGGCCGAAATGATAAAAATTTCGGTCATTTTTGTATGGAATCCAAAATTTTGGTCCAAATTATCGGTTTCAAAATTGCTCGAAACAGAAATTTTGATCCTTGCTTTATATACATCGTTGTTAACTTGGAACTAATCTCAAAACTCAAATCTGACTTAATAATAACAAGTCTACATTTCCTTTAAATTACATATTTTAAATAGAAATTTCCAAAAAAAATAAATTCAATCAGTCATTTATAGTGGTTGTGAAACCAATTGGTAAATATCTGTAAGCAAGTCTAAGGGTGCAGCGAGCCAAGCATAGTGACCAAAGACACATTTTCGGCAAAAAAAAAAAGAAAAAAAAAACTACGAAAAAAATTCCCTTTTTTTCCCCAAAAAATGCCTCTTTTCCGGTTTAAAACCCGTGTTTAGTCACTACATAAGCCACTAATAAAATAACCCTTGGTAAATATTTGTAAGCAATAAACGTATTTTATCTTTTATAATTAGTAATATACTTTTATTTTTCAAAATTTTCCCTTTTTTTTTTTCTGCTATTGACCGCAATTGACCTCTTTCGGTATACTTGCGGAGCCGTTTTATTTCAGTACATATACTTGGTCACTATAGGGCGAAGTAGCGGGCCCGCCAGCCTCGCCAACCTTGAGTTGATTTGGGCTCACTCATTAGGCCTATGGTGGCACGTGGCACCGAAGACCGAGAGATAAATGCATTGGGCCTAGTTTCAAACATTTTAACCTATCCATCAAGCCCTACGCCGTTGCTAGCCCAACTAAACAGGCTTATATTGGGCCTAACCTTGAAACTCATTAATAAATGGGCCTTTCTTTTAGGCGCGATAAAACAATTAACATATATAATTATTTGCTTACTTTAGCTAATACTAGTAATAAAATTACCATTTGACCGAAAAAACAAAAGAACTCTCTTTCAAGAAGGAGCATTGGTCATAGGTTAGACAATAGGGCTTTTGTATTTATGTGTAGCGACTAGGCCAACAGAATTGGACGTAGAGAGTGACCCATGGGTCCATTTCATCAACCAAAAAGCTGAGAGTGGCTCTACCGTTCGATTTTCGATGCGATCCACTGTTCGCTAGCTTATAGGATATCCTGATTAACCGATTAAACCGCTCGATTTTAGGCGTAATATATAACTTATGAGTATAACTAATTAAGTTAGATCTTAATTTATTAGTTAATGTTTTGTCATGTCTTACTTCCTAGTTAAGTCTTGAATTGAACTTAGTTATATATAAGTCTATCAAGTCAAAGGATTGGTTACCACTAGAGCCCCATGAACTCATGTGTAGTGGCTATCTCGTTAGGGTGATGGAGATGGATGATTTGAAAGAGATAAGGGTGTGTAGAAAGACATAAGGTATCCTTAGGGAACCTAGGTTTCAAGGTTTGTGGACCCATATCATTGAATTCCAACAAAGTATCTATTGCTCATGTAGGCACATGGTCATGAACTTTTAAAGATATGTTGATTTGTAATTGCCAAAGCTCATTTCTTTATTTCTTTCTTTATTTATTTTTTTTAGCAACTTTTTGATAGTTTAAGGACAGTTACAATCGAACCAGATAGGGATGGGGACCGCGATCGCCCGATACATTAAGGCCCGGTCCAATTGCATCGGTAAATTTTCAATTAGTCCAAAGAAGAGCAAAATAATTGGAAAACTTTGTGTAATGTGCTTAGGATCACTTATAAGACACTTCATATGATAATATTAAAGGTGCCCTTATATTCAACCTAAGATTTTTTTTTCTTCTTAGCCTAGGTTTAATGTGCTTAAACTGATGACTGCTTCGAATCAGATGATGAAGATTATATTTTGCTCAAATCTTCCACACAATGGATCTTGTGATCAAGGGTGTACCATCAGATGACCAAATTTGATTTCACATGGCACACATATCAAAAAGTTATCTAAGAACCATGTTTGATGTATGCCCATGATCGTGTTCGTTTTTGGAGATGTGTGCCAAATGGAATTAAAATCTAATCATTTGATGGTAGGTCCATGATCTCAAGAATCATTACGTGAAAGATGGGGGCCCGAAAAATAGTCTCTATCGTCTTATTTAAAGGAGTCACTAGTTTAAGCACGTGAAGACTGTTGGAGAAGGAAGAATATTGGGTTGTAAATAAAGATACCATAGTATTAATCGACTCCAAGTACCGATAGAGTACATTGTCTCTAAGGTGTCAAAATCTAAATTGGGTGTCGGTCCATGGAGGACCGATACAACTTGGCCGATACGTATCGGCCGATACCGATACGTATTAGCTTATTTTCAAAAAGAGAACCACCCGATACATATCGGCTGATATAGGCCCGTATCGACCAATATTGATACCGATATGCATCGGGGCCGATACGTATCGGTATCCATCGGCCAATTTGTGATACCATGATTGTCACATAGAGTAGAGTGTCACGTGGATTCGCTTTAGTGAAAAAGGTCATATCGATCAAACAATTCTATCCATATGATAAACAGTTTAGAATAACTTGTAAAAGATGGGTTAAACAGAACATGGGGCCACATTGATCAGACCACTAGTACTGATTGATGAGTACATATTTTTTGGGTTCCCCACAATCCACATAAACTTCGTCCCTATAAGTTCTAGATTTGCATACAACTAAGCGATATGACCCAAGAACATTACATACCAACTCCATTTAGAATACTAGGATAATTAATCACCAAAAAGGGTATCTATAGATTTCATCAAATACCATTTCACTTCTAATAATAGCAATAGACCCGTGACTATTGAAGAATAAATATATTATTTTCTGTATATGAAGAGAGAGAGAGAGAGAGTGTGTGCGTGTGGCGTATGGGGGGAGATTACTAATTCGGGTGGTGCATCCCTTTCACCATGCATAGAGTTAGAGAGAGCATTTTGTTGAAACAAGGCAGCATAGAAATAATGAAAGTGGAAAGAAATTCAACAAGGAATAATATCATATATATTTTATTTTATTTAGTGTACCCGACATCAATAAAGTGAAGCTACGATAATATAATCAGTTGGACACCACGTGATAACTTTTTCCCATATAAACGGTACCCTTATTTTATTTTTTAGCATCCGTTTTCCTTACATAGCACTTACTCATTTTATATGGTTATTGCATTAATTGAGAGTAAATGATGGGTTTTCTTGAACCAACATCCATTTACACATATAATATTATTTTTTTACCTTTATTTGCACCCACCGAAAGTTTGAGGGCACTTATATTAAAATTCATGTACTGCTTTGAGTAAGATGATTGAGATCATTTTTCGTCCCAATTTCCACACAATGAATCTTGAGATCATAAATGTATCATTAAACAATTAATTTTCACTATAAAAAATAAGATTATTAGAGGCAATTTTTTCTAGTAAAAAATTGTTACAATTAATAAAAAATTTATTAAATACGATTAAGACTATTAGCGGCAAGGGTATTAGCGACAGGTTTTAACTGCCGCTAATAGTTTTACTTTTTATAGTGTTTGGTTTCACGTGGCACACATCTAAAAAAGTGACTAAAAAATTTTGTGATATAAGTCACTTTTTTAAGATGCGTGTCACGTAAAATCAATAATCGATAATATAAAGATTCATTGCCTGAAAGATTGGGATGAAAAATGATATTTACCCTGTGATTCAAAGTAGCTAATATTCATTTGGTATAACTAAGTACCCTCAAAGTTCGGGTGAGTGCAAATAAAGGTATTCTTTTATTTTGTAGAGAGAGAGAGAAAGAGAGAGAGAGAGAGAGAGGCAGTGAGGGCATGCAAAAGTACCCTCTAAAGATGAAGACAAAATGTGATAAAGTGATTGTACCAGGCACATATGTGTATAAGCATAAGCCTATGGTGTCCTTATGTGTGTGCGCGTGTGCACGAGGGCACGTACATTTTCTTCTTGTCTCTCTTTGAGAGTACTCTAACTATTGGAGGTAGGCCATTGCTTCTCTTGGTGTTGGAAAAGCTAGCATAATGGTGTATGAACCTTATTGGTCAGCTATTCTAATTCTCAGTAAATGTGTATGTGTATGTATATGTATATGTATGTATTATTAAGGTCAAGGTTTTGGACCCTCAATTTTTTGACACTAACTAATAATCGAGTGATAGAGGCAACACCACATGTATTGAAGTTTCGATCAATTCAGATAGTATGTGCGTGTGCGACTGACTCTGCTTGTAGGGTCCAAGATGGACCCCCAACATCCCTAAAAATCGAGTCGACTTGACCGTATCGTAGACTTGTCGGGGTCTTGGATTATGAATTAGGGTATATTTCTTGTTAGGCTAATCGGACTATGTTGTGTCAGACAACTTGTATCGGATATGTGATGACACACTCATACAGCTACTTTATCGGGTAGTTGCTTCTAATTTCTATAATTTGTGTATTTGCTTGTTCTCTGCGGGATCTGAATGTGTCCAAACCACCTATAAAAAAAAAAATGTATGCCTCCAAAACCTAACCCTATACTCCTAAAGATGTCGGATCAAGGCTTATGCAAGCCCTCGTCCCAAATAGATGTGACAAGGCGGTGACGATGATAATGATTTAAAGTGTTTATGTGAAATATTATTATTAAATATATATCTTTCATTTTTCATTACAGGATATCAGGCCTCTTTGAGCACCCGATTAAGTCCTGGGTACACACAACACCGATATATTACACTTATCGGTTACTAGGAATAAATCTTTGCGTGTGGCAAGCAAGAGATTTACACGTGTGAGAATACACACGTGCATTGTTAATGCACAAGCGTGGGAAGAGTGAAGAGAGAAAAAGGTTCCAAAAGGGAAGTTCAAATTCTTCCCCCCTTGTTGTGTGGCACACAGCAGGCAAATCTTTTGGCATATTGACTTCACATGCCCGTTAGCATCAACCAATTAATGAGTGACAGTGACTCCACTTCAATTAGGCACCTCACAACCCGATTAACATACTTTCTCTCTCCTCTTTCTCTCTCTCTCATGTACTACCTGTGACCATGAATGGAGTTAGTTAACATCGGGATTTGGATTTGTGGCTTGGTGCCCTAATCTCCCATCCTGCTCTCTCTCTCTCCTCTCTCTCGGTTGCCTAGAAACAGAGATGAGAGAGAAAAGATTTTGCTTTTGTTTATGTTTTCTCTCTCTAGAGAAAGAAGGTAGAAGAGAGAGAGAGAGTCAACTCGGGAGCACAGGGCTCGAGAATGACAGACAGGGACACAATTATTGGGAGTCGCACACATCATTCATCCACCAAATCAGCTCGTAATTAATTAATTATATATTTATACATATTCCATGTATATTAATATTATGAATAAATAATTAATTTTGGAAAATGGGAAAAAAAATGATTCAATTTTAGTTCTAGCAAACCACTTCATTTTATCGTCCATATAACCTTTAAGTGGCGTGAAGGCATTCCATAACGTTGATACATGATTATCGAGCAGTTGGAACCATGTGAATGTTGTACATGTGGCACTTGGACCAGTCCAAATTCTATCTGATCAGAGAAAACCGACCGTCTGATCAAGTCATCTTTGTGGGGCACTTGCCCGTACGGAGACTCTGGCTATGTGTGACACATGTAGGATAGCATTGATACTGGTGCTGTTGCAGTGGCACACAATAAAAACCTATTCAATTTCCACAATCACTGAAAGAAATACCGACGTGTCAACGAGTAGTAGTAATAATAATATATTAATAATTAGGAATATGATTGAATTTGAATTTTGGAAATAAAATCGTGTCGTTGGCACGCGTTCCGAGTTGAGTAGCCGTATGCGAGCGAGATTTCGGACCGGCTGTTCTCCTGTTTTAATAATATTATTTAATATTTAAATATAGAGGTGTAGTATATATATTTATATATACCGAGAGAGAGAAGAAAGGAATACGAGGTGCAGTGCCCTTCCATCCCTACATGGCAACCTCCCACTGAAACACACAAGATTTGTTTTTTTAGGAAACTCCACGTAATCCTTCTAAAAAAGAGGAAGATGAATATTAATAATATATTATAAGGAACGACTCTTTTGACCATCATATAAGAAATGTGCTTAAATGATCATACACCATTGATAAATATCATTGATGGACTCAAGGTGTGGGTAATCCACACCCTAAAAGTGATAGACCATAAGTTAAAAATTAAATTTTTTGAAAAGTTTTAACCATAAGATCAGATCCGTGCATTCTAATACCAATCGTTGTGTATGATTTTAATGGCTGACATTCAAACTGCCCAATCCGATGATTCACCTCCACTTATGGCCATGATTATTTGACTAAAACATTTTTCAATGACGGATTCATGCCTCAACTATTTAGATTGATCATAAATTGATACCACATGCGGCATACACTTCTATGGTATGAGATAAAAAAATTTAATTTAGTAGTGGTGAATCGTTTAAACACCATTTGGTGTTTATGGTGTTTAAATGTCAGTGAGGAGCCATTATCCCATTAATGCATTATAGGGACTGACTCCCCTGAGTCATTTCAACATCACCAAAATAGTGTTTAAATGATCTTACACCATCAAAGGTTTAATATGTTGGTGATCCGAATCATTAAAATGATAGATCAAACGATAGAGTGCAACATGCCCAAAAATAGTGTTTTAGGGAGGTTGAAACCATCTTATTTGTTGACTATAATATCAATGGTTGTTTTTAGTTTAGCGGTTGATATTAAAATTCGTCAATTGGATGGTTAACGTCCACTTATCAACATGTTTCATTGGCCTGATATATATTTCAATGATAGATTGCCGCTTGGGAAATTTAGATTAATCATGGATGTATGTCACATGGCATAATAATAAATCACACTTCAATGGTGCGAGATAGAAAGTGACATTTTAATAATAAAAGATCATTTAAACACCATTTGGTGTTTAAATGTCGGTCAGGTAATATGTGTGATTTTATAGTAGGTACTGGACCAGAGCATGGTATGTGGTGTTCAGCTCAATATCCCTCTGCAGACCAGCCGATATGACCTGGTTCGACAGAAACCGGGAGCTTAGCCACTTCGATCCGATAAAAAACCAATAACTTTGATTTTTTTCGGTCCAACTAGTTAAGAGGCAAGCCCTTGGGGGCTTCACAAATCCAAAGAACCAGAGCCACTTCAAACGACCTTAGGCCCTATTTGGCAAACCTTCTTCAAACGTACTTTTCAGGTGCTCTGAAGTAGTGGTTTACATGCTACTTCTTAAATACTACTTCTCAAAAACGCCTATCATAAGTTGAAAATGACCTTGTGTGAGAAGCAACATTGGGCAGCTTCTCTAGAGGTAATCATGTTTTCAGATAAAATGTGCTTCTCACCCAAAATTTTTTCTCTTGAAAAGTGCTTTTTGGAAGACCATTGCCAAAGAGAGCCCTAGTATCTTTCCAATATGAGTATTGGCATAGGGTTGATGATCTATACATGCTCTTTTGAAGGTTTTAACCCACTTTTCATTTTATAGCTGGGATGATCTGACACATTGCCTTAACCATGAATAAAGAGTCACTCTCAATGATTAAATCTCTTCTTAGTTGTTAGCTAACTTAATCCACACTACAAAAAATAAGATTATTAGCGGCAGTTTTTTTAATAAAAAACTGCTGCAATTAGTCCTGTCGCTACTAAAAACTGCCGCTATTAGTATTACCACTGCCAAAAATTGCCTTAATAGCAAGTGCCGCTAAAAGACCTTATTTTTGTAGTGCCAGTCCATAATTACATAAGCTTCAACTTCAATGTTAGTAAGCCGATCATAGAAATTGCTAAATACGTAACAATAAAATCTTCATTATTATCCCCGATAATCCCTCCACTGCAAGCTATACCTAGATTTCTCGAAGAGGCGTCATCTGCATTGAGTTTAGGGCACTTTTCAAAAAGAGGACTCATATTGATAAATTTTCTCACCATTATACTAAAAGAGAAAGTTTCTCATAATCAAGACTGCACGAATTTTCTTGGTGCGAAAATTTGAAAAGGCAGGGTATCAAGGTCATTTCACCAGCCACTAAAGAGTATATTTCACGGATTTTGAGGACCCTAAAATACGATGCATCCTGATTATAAGAAACTTTTGATTTCAGTATAACAGTGAGAAACTTTTTTTTCCCAACCCCGTTTCTATAAATTTCCCTTAAATTTTAATATGGTTCGACGGGGTCTTGATCCATTTCCCAATTGTTAATCTTGGCGGATTGATTACAATGGAAGATATACCAACTCATGCTAAGGTTTCAACACCAATATTACTATTTGCTTCCCATTTTCAAACACTCATCAAAATATCATTCGTTGATCTCAATTTGCCTTCAAATTGAGGTCAACAAGGAAATTTATAAGACACCAATGGGTACCCACAATAAAATCTATTAAAGCCAACAAATTTTTTTTGTCAAAGAGTAGATATTAACTCACAAATCAATTTTTTTTCCAACGTCGGTTTGACATGGGATATAAATCCCTAGGATGGCCACAAGGGGGGGATTTGATCTCAGGTCTCCTGCTTCTTAAGGCAAATACCTAGCCAATCGCTAAACCCCTTGAGGTTTCCATGAAAATAGCTTCATCATAGTAGGAGCTTTAGACCGTCATAATTTCTTCCATATGAGATGTGAATCTTGTTCTCTTGAAATATGTCAAGTCGATTCAAAAGTGAACTCTCTACAATTATGTAATTTCCAACAAATATGATCATGGTAGTCAATGCAAGATTTGAATTTAAAATCTTCTCTCTTAGGATTTGTAAATTCAATGGATTCCAGCTCTGAGAATTTATAGGAATTCCTTGTTTTCTGATGTTTGAATTGAGTAATTACACTTAGAAAATAGAAAATGAGTACCATCGATGACGTACATCTCACATACGCAATAAATCGAACTTTCTATTGTGAGGGAGATTATGTGAGAGAGAAAAATTAGGAGAAAGAAAAAGAGATTTAGAGAGAGAAGCTAAGATATAGAGAAAGATAGGAGAGAGATCCGTGAGAGAGAGATAGAAAAGAGAGAGAGAGAGAGAGAGAAAGAGAGTTTGATCGGCGATAGAGATCGGTGAGAGATAGGAGAGAGAGAGAGAGAGATCGGGTAGAGATAAGAGAGAGATAGAAAGATCGGTGAGAGAGAGAGAGAGAGAGTGTGTGTGTGTATTCTCACATAATAAAAAGAGGGGAGGGGAGGGGAGGGGAGGGGAGGGGAGGGGAGGGGAGGGAGTGACAAAAGACTTTCCTATAAAATCCTCCTATTTTAGAGGGCATTGTAATTTTTCAATGGAAAAGAAAATTCAAAATTTTCCTATTATTTTTGGTGGCACAACTTTGTTGCCAAACATACCCTTACCTCATTTGAAAAGAAATCCAACACGTCCATATTCTAGTCGTTGCCATCTTTGATTCGAGCGACAAAGCAATCCACATTCACAAAACTTTGATATAACTCTAAAAGGGGATGACTAACAATTCAATGGACTTTGAACGCTAAAAAAGAGAAATTCGGCCCCACCAACCATTTAGATTATCTCATTAGTTTGACATTTTTCTTTTCTACTCTTCCATATATAAGAATCACCACTATAACCCTCACAAATCAAAACCCTATACTGTTAATATATCTAGTTTGAACAAATATTGTCATTAATAACAGTCACAAGGTCAAGCAATATCATTCCTACTTTTTCCAATGACACTACAAAAAATAAGACTATTAGCGGTAATTTTTAGTTACAAAAATTACCGCTATTAGTCCTGTTGCTACAAAAAACTGTCACTATTAGTATTGCCGCTATCAAAAATTACCTTAGCAGCAAGTGTCGCTAAAACACCTTATTTTTGTAGTGATGCTTTATTTTATCATATATCTATGTGCCCCGAAACAAGTTCGGAAATTTTTTCTTGATTTGCATAGTGGCACTTCAAGGAATAGGGAGAATCGATATAATAGAAATAGGGATTGAGAGAGCAAGCCTAAAGCTCATGCTTTGTATAATTATAGCCCTATCTTAGATAGCCGTATATAATTCATTTGGTGGACTGGCGTCTTCTATACATAATCAAAGGAGGTATGAGTGTGATAAATCTTAAAGATTTTAATAATGCCCTTCTCTCTAAATAGCTTTTGAGAGCATCATCTGATATTAATAGTCTCAGGCGTTCAGTGGTTGCTGCGAAATATGGTGATGGAGGCTCCTTATGGGAGATTACAAAGGACTGTGGTAGATCGGGGTCAGCTATCTAGCGGGCTGTATCTACCATAGAGGTTCATTTATTTCTTCATTGTCCTTATTCTTCTTCTTCGGAGATAGATTTGGAGGCACATTCTCTGTTGGTTAAACATTTTGTGGGTCATGCCTTTCGGCGAGCACGTTCATGGGATCTTAGGAAAGGTGTTTCAGTGTCGGTAAAAAACTGCAGAATTAATAAAAAAATTGTCGCTACTAGTCTTGTCGCTACTGAAACAAGAAGTTTTTTTTGTTAATAGCGAGAGTTTTTAGCTGTCAAAAACTGCCACTAATAATCTTATTTTTTGTAGTAGTAGTTCTTCAAAAAAAAAGAAGGATCGCTAGAAGTTAATCCTCTTTGCTTCTCTGTGGCTGATTTGGAAGGGAATGGACAACATACTTTTTGAAGACAAGAGGAGATCTGCTTCTCTGTTGGCAGATTCCATTAAAGTCAAGATGGTTCAATGGGCTAAAAGCCTTGGTTAACTTGGCTCTTACTCTATCCAAGATGGGCTTAGAGATTGAGGCATAGTTTGCATGGGATTGTTTCCTTTTTCTGGTTGAGTCCATTTAGGGGTGTCTTTTTTATCTTTCTTTCTCTTTACTATTTGAGTCTTTTTTGGGCTGCCTGAGTTCCGTGTCTTAAATGTGGTCTTGGGTTTTCGATTGTTGATGAGTTTCTTACTTATGGTTGGCTGCCCTTTTTCTTTTTATATTTTTCTTTCTAGTCTATAAAATTTCGGTGAATTATAAAAATAAATAAATGGTGAAATATTTTAACATTTCACTGCTATTTTCACACTATTATATATAGTGAAAAAAAGGTTGGTACCTACAAGGATAGCGCCTAAGTGCTACTTGCTCTAATCATATGTCATGTGGCTTGTCATCATAAAAGAAAATAAAAAACTTGTTTTTGGTAGCGTAGCTATGGAGCATGCGATATAAAAAAATAATTTAACATTAAAAATTATTTTATCCTTCAAATCATAAGTCAAACATAAGATAACGTCCATCCATCAAGGTGTCTTAATATTTTTCCAAAATTTACCACATTTTTATCAGTTCATAAATATTAAAATTTATCAAATTTTTTTTAATAGGGCCTGATCAATCTTACACAAGTTGCCTTTGCATCCCATTTTCAGATTAGATGCCACGTGGCATCCAATGCACTCATTAGTAGCACCAAAACACTACCCTCGTATATGGGGTCTCGGGCCTGAAATATAATAATGGTTAAAAGGACGGGTACGAGATGGAATTAGGTGTCACATTGGCATCCAAAATAGCACTTGGGCGACTGTTGGTTTTGTATGTTATTTCAAATGTCACATGACAGCTATTGGTTTCTTTGAGGCTTGAAGAAAAATGAAAATTAAAAACTATTTTCACCGCCTGATTTAATAGTGTGGAAATGAATAGTGAAAGGCCAAATGATTTAATAGTGTGAAAATGAATAGTGTAATGCCAAAGCCTTTCGTCCTTCATTTTGTAATGGATTAATTTTGCACTCGAGTATGTGGTACCAAAACCCGTGTTTGGGTGCTACGTGGTAGTAATAATTGGACCCTTGGCTCCAGGGTCCACCATAGTGAAGTATTGTGCGATGGTAGGAGTAATTGAGTTAAGGCTATCAACGGGTCGCATGGATCAGATACTTGACCCACCCGACTTAGTTTTTGTGCTGGATTGGGCACAAAAATTTGACCTGTGAGGTTGGATTGGGCATGAGGCATCAAACCTGGTCTTCAGGTTGAGTCGATTAAGAGATTGAGATTGGCTGTATTTATTCTACTTGACCTGATATTTTATATATACAATCAGTGAAAATAAGGGGGTTTTACCACGAGCATATACCCTTGCCCGTCATTCGGGTCAGGCATACGCCATTTTTTTATTGGACAACAATTTTTTTTATCCCGACACTACAAAAAGCAAGACTATTAGCGACAATAAAAAACTGTCACTAGTTATTTTTTTGCTCCTAATAGTCTTATTAGTTGTTTTTATTAATAATAGCAATTTTTTACTCTAAAAAATTACCGTTTATAAATCTTATTTTTCGTAGTGCAACCAAACCTTACCCCCTTGAAGGCCTGAAATGGAGTGTCACTGGCATAGTTGGTCATCAACATTATGAATATCCTTTTACTCCATAATTTGATGGAAAGTTGACTTTTTTGAAATCATGGCCCTAAAAAACTGTGAGAGAGATGTTTTATTTATTTATAATAATAATAATAATAAATGGGACCATCTATAGCAGTCGTGTGGTAGAAAACTTCCCCAATTTAAGAACTTTAATCGTCCAATTGGCCTGCTAATGGACAGCTAAAAAGATGGGCGATAGTCAATGCATTCCACGTGATCTAATGGTTAGGATTGTCCACTTAGTTTGAATTTAAGTGTCCCCCATTTGGGAGCTACACCATTGCGTGAGGGCAATGGTCCCCTTAGTAATCTCAATTAATAAGCCAACTGTGTATCCTAAAGTTGTAAAGCTTATGAAGCACCCTTTTATTCACAATTTTATCAAAAGTTGAATGTCACTGATTTTGTGGGGCCTGAGGTCAGGAGGCATTTGTGGGATAGTTAGGGAGCAGAAGGTGTTTCATAACTTTCATAATCTTATGATACTGGTAAGGAAAGTTGATATACGATGAGATTGACTCCTCATCGATATCAACTATGGTATCGAGCTTATGAATAGCACTCTATCACATCTAAAGCGGTATGTTTATGACATCAAGATCCCTGACATACGTGAAAGTCAGCATTTTAGATGATTGATGGATAGAAAAGAATTATTTATAAGCATGATAATATTAAGATTACTAAGTGGTATCAGAAGTTTAAAAAGTCTTTTTTGAGAAGATTGATGGGATTGACAATATGGTCTGCAAAAGCTAGATGACACAGAATCTAGAGGGCACGACTGGTGAAAGTCATCTTTTGACTGTCCTCTAGGGTGGAGACCCTCCTTCAAAACTCACTGAAAACTTTATAATGCTGCTGATGAGGGTGAATCCCTCCCTGCACATCCCTTCATATATATATATATATATATATATATATATATATATCAATTAGCATCTCCCTCTACGGAAAATAAACTCATGATTTGAGCTCCTATTTACTTTATGTCACATTAATTGACTTATTAAAAATATACTGTGCACACAAAAAAAAACTTGAGTCATGAATTTATATCTTATAACTTGAGTCACATGATCATATATATCTCTCTCTCTCTCTCTCTCTCTATATATATATATATATATATATATGGTAGAAGGGAAAATGTGCTCGGCATAAATATATCTTTACGCCTATTGATATGGACATGACACATACACTAATAGCGTCTTTTTTGTAAAGTGATGGGTGGCATGAGACCCACTCTATTAATTAGTGTTAAACTTTTAAAATATTTTTAAAGTTACATTCCCTTTTAGCCGTCATTCCTGAGTTTCTTTTTTCTTACTTTTTTCAAAAGAGTGTTCGACTTATTTTTTCAAGTAAATTTTACTTAGAAAATGTAAACATCTAGTAGCAAAGTGCTAGCATCTCAGTAGCGAAGCGACGACACCCTGGTAGAGAGGCGTCGGGGTGTTGACGCCTCGTTTTAGGGGGATCAACGCCTCTATATCGAAGTGTCGGTGTTTTGTTAAAAAAAAAGAAAATAAAAGTTGTCGGTGTCTCTATATTGAGGTGTCGGTGCGCCTAAAACGAGGTGCCAGTTTCTAATTTTTTTTTTTTTAGTGAAGCGCCAACACGTCGATATAGAGGCCTGACGCTCTTAAAATGAGACACTGAGGTGCCAGCACTTAGCTTCCGAGGTGTAAGTACCTCGCTCTCGGGGTGTCGACGCCTCTCTACTATGATGCCGGTACTTCGATACCGATGTGCTAGAGTTTTGCTATCGAACACCCACATTTTTTTAGTAAAAATATATCTGAAAAAATAAGTCTAACACTTTATTGTAAACAAAGTGAGAGAAGAGAGAGAAAAAAAAAGACTTTTAAAACGTTAAGAATGATCACTAGAATGGTATATAATTTTAAAAATATTTTAAAAGTTTAATCATAATTAGTAAAATGGGCCCATGTCACCCATCACTTCACAAAAAAATACTTTGCACTACAAAAAATAAGACTATTAGCGACATTTTTTTATTGTAAAAAACTGTCGCTATTAACAAAAAAATTATTAAATACTATTAAAACTATTAGCAACAATTTTTTTATTAATATTGGCAATTTTTTACTGTTGCTAATAATCTTATTTTTTGTAGTGATGTGTCGCGCTCATATTATTAGCCGCAAAGGTATTTCTACGCCTAAGCGTATATCTATATCTATATCTATATATATATATATATATATATATATATATAAAATGTATCACCTGTACCAAGAACCCGCTTGATGATTCCGTTGTCCAAATCGATATTTAGTGCACAAGTGTTAATAGTACACTGCTGGCAGCCTCGCTGCCTCGCTAGCAAGGTTCAAAATCCCCATTTTCTAGTAGATGCCACAATGGTATGTATATATCGGCTGACACATGAAAAGGTTGATACTTTGAATGTTTCTATCAAAAACCCAAAAAATAGATAAATATCATAAGATACATATCAGTTTTTAATATTTTGAGCCATGGTCTCCAATGTTGACTTCAGAACGTGCCATACATTCGAGAGGTCTTCAATTTACATGAAGTCCCAAAACTTGTTCCACACTCAAGAGTAACCATATAATGTTCAAGCGGCCCTAATAATGTTTAGGTGGCAGGTGCTACAAATATGAAGATCATAAGGTTGATCCTCAAAAGGAATAAAAAAATAATACATCTTATTTATCATCCAAATTGTGTTTAAAGTTTAAAAAATTCAATGCACTAATATTAAGGTAAGGTCAAACTTTAACTAAATTTCTCAAGGCCGAAAAATTATAAAAATAATTCTTTTAATAAATCACATGCCACATAATTAATGATACTAAAACAAATATTTATTTTGAGATCACATTTCACGTGGCAAACGATCTTGACACTAATGTAAGCTATATATATATATATATATATATATATATATATATATATATGAGAGCCGGTTAGGTCCTCCAATGGAGGACGGTGACTCTCCTCAAAGATTCATGTGAAGCTTCACGTGGCACCCAAAACACTTTTTGATTATCACGTGGAGCACAAGTAGATAATTTTAGATTAATATTTAAAAAAAAAATTAAAATTTTTTTTTTTAACCCACAAGTCAAAGTTTGACGATTTTCATTGATCCACATTTCACGATTCAAAATATACACGGTGAAAATGAGTTTTTAATTTATTTTTTTTCAAAGATAATCTAAACAATGCACCTAAGGTCCACGTGGCACCCAAAAAGTATTTTGAGTGCCACATGAAACTCCACGTGGGAGGTTAAAGGACGGAGGCCTTTTCATATATATATATATATATATATATATATATATATATATATATATATATATATATTTAAAGTTAGGCAAATATCATGTTTAGGATTATGTATATGTGGTATACATATCAGCTATATGTTCCAATATTGGCCCATGTTAACCAATGTAGTATAAATATCAACCGGATAAGTGCTTTTTGATATATATCCATATCGACTCTATGTTTGCGTATCGTATTGGATATAGCTGATATTTAAAATCATGATCATAAATAGATTACAAGTCTCTCGTTAAAATTGAAATCTGACCTTCCATTAGAGGAGGAATCATAACATATATATTTCTGAAATATATGTGCTTTTCAAGGAAGCATTACTAAAACTTATACTGGAGAATAGTGTCTTCTATGTAATGAGAAAGAAACAAACAGTCTTTAGTCTCCTGACTACTGTGTTAGAATGTGAAGATTTCATGTCGAAGGGACATAAAGTGCCATTGGAGTTGATAGTGTGAGATTAACATACATTTAACTTAGATATAAGCGCTATATAGAAAATGACAACCCACTAAATATATATTTTAAGTAAACGAGCCATTAAAGAAGGGGTTGCAAAAAGCAGCGGGTTTTCCGGTGCAAGGACGAATAAGCAAAAGCTGTTGAGCCGACACGTGGAAGAGGTAGGGACCGTCGATTGGCCGCGAAGATCAGCGAGTGAGTGAGATAGATTTTCAACACAGAGTAATGGTCGTCATCGCCATCAATCAAGAGAGAGAGAGAGAGAGAGAGAGAGAAAGGAGAGGAGAGAGAGAAAACTTAGAGAAGAGAGAGAGAGAAAGGGGAGAGAGAAAGGGGTAACTTTGACAGAGGGTTTCTCTGTTGTCTTAAATTGAGGTTGCAGAGGGTTTGCAGTGGCCATGGCGGCGTTGCAGGGCTGTAATTCCTTATATTTAATGATCCAAACAGAGAAAGCTTTGTAACCCAAAAAAACTTCGACGTGTTTCCGTATAATTACAGAGAAGAAGAAGAAGTAGAGAGAGAAATAGAAGTAGGGAGAGGAGAGAAGATAACCAAACCATCACCGACCCTTTAAGCGAGAAGAAAAACAAAACCCAGAACCCTACTATCAGAAGAATTAAAAAAAAAAAGGTTTAAAAACCAACCCAACAAATCCAGTTCATCTGTTCTTCCCCAGCTCTTCATGCTATGGAGTTTCACCTGCAATTGACCTTGTGCTCAGCTATCAGATTGCTTCAACAATGGCAGGCTTCTCACTGAGACCATCAAACCAGCACCAGCAAGAAGAAATATCCCCTGAACCCTTTTATTTATACACTAGAAACCAACAAGAAGCAGCATGGCAGAATCAGCAAAACCAGCAGCACCACCAAGATCTATACTCCTCTTCATCCTACACTTCAGATGAATCAAAAGTTATGATGATGATGATGAGGCAAAGTGGAGGAGTTGGAACAGGTGGAGCAACTAGTAGTATGAGTTGCCAAGACTGTGGAAACCAAGCCAAAAAAGACTGCATCCACATGAGATGTAGAACCTGCTGCAAGAGCCGCGGGTTCGACTGCCCGACCCACGTAAAGAGCACATGGGTTCCGGCCTCTCGGCGCCGCGAGCGCCAGCAGCAGCTCGCAACCCTTCAAGAACAACAGCAGCAACAAGAGCACCACCAAAGAAGAGGTGGAGAAAATCCCAAAAGGCATAGGGAGAATCCAAGTGTCCCCTCCCTCGCCTGCACTCGTATACCTACAAGCGCCTCAGGTACTAATACCCCATATCATTTGACAAATTCTTCAGCTTTTTCGCTTTATTTAACTATTTATCTCTTTATTTTGATCTTTTTTTTTTAATTTTCTAATTTTAGCGATTTCTTTAGGCTTGGAACTTGGGCATTTCCCGCCTGAGGTGAATTCTCCGGCGGTTTTCCGGTGCGTCCGAGTGAGCTCCGTCAACGACGCCGAAGATCAGTATGCTTATCAGACGGCAGTGAGCATTGGTGGGCACGTTTTCAAGGGAATTCTCTATGATCAGGGGCGGGAAAATCAGTACGGACCCGGCGAAAGCTCGGGGGTCGGTGGCCGGAATTTAGCTTCTGCTGCTGCTCCTACTGCTGCTACTACTACGGGGATATCGGTTGGCGGTGCCTCGGCCGCCGCCTTTATCGACCCGTCTTCTATGTACCCAACTCCCCTTAATGCTTTCATGGCGGGTACGCAATTCTTCCCACACCCAAGATCTTAGAGATTTAAGTAACACTCTTTAACTCCCTCTTCTTCCTACTTCTCTCTTCTTTCTCTTGCATTGTTTGATCTTGGGTTTTCTATTTTTATGGAACAATTGATTTGGAAACACAGAAAGAGGAAATTGAAAGCATGGTATTTGAATCTTAATTTTTGGTGTTCTTCTTTTTCCACTGTGTTGGATGCTGATCTGAGATGAGGGCTTCATGGTTGCCTCTCAAGTCGCTTTTTGCCCACGTTTACACGTTTGGTTGCCGGTTTCAAATGGACGACCTTGGTTTCGTGTTTGATAAGTCTTTTTTTTTTTTAAACTTTATTTATCGGGCTGTGGTGCACCCCTGCAAAAACAACTGCAAACAAAATCTCTCTCTCTCTCTCTCTCTCTCTCTCTCTCTCTCTCTCTTCCTGTTTAATTATGCATTATTTTTTCTTCTCCGATCAACTGATCATCTCTAACCATGCAGTTATGGGGCAGTTTTACAACCACATTGGATCATTTATCAAGAAATCTAATGCATTTCATGAGTTTGGTTGTTGTCGAGAATTATTTTCATTTAATGAGAACCTGAAAATGGGTACATACTACATAAAACCACTTGCAGCAGGTGATTGTTCTTCTAGGCTTTAGAGAAGTGTTTTATTTATTTCTTGTTTTTTTTTGACGTGTAAACAGTATACACTTCAAAAATAAAAGGCAGGAAAACTGTCACCCAACACTATTTTCGAAAATGCTGCACGATTTTTTAGGGGAAAGGGCACATAAAAAATTTATGATTATTATTATTGTTTATGAAAAATTAAATAGAAACAATCATCGCACGAATACCATACAACATATGGATATATTATCACCGAGCTTCGAGGAAGATAATTAACATGGAGAAGTGTGCAATATGATAGATTAGAAGGTTATTGAAGGAATAATGAGTAATAAAAAAAACCTAAACCGAATCTCTCATGCATTGTGTCTAGGAGTTGGGGTGCGGGACGGACCATAGCTGCTAAACTAAGGAACAAATGTGAGAAACTATGTGTGCAATCAGACTGTCCAATCTTAAGTATGATGCAGGAAATCATGATATAGGGATACCCCGCGAAATAGATGGGACAAGACAATGATGATGATGATGATGCAAGGTGATGATGTCATAATGTGTGAAAATGAGTAATTATCACATAAATAGATGGGATAAGGCAATGATAATGATGATAATGATTCACCAAATGACCGATAAAAAGATAATAATAAGAATTTGCACAATGCCACATTTTACAACTTCTATAAATAGTAATCACCAACATTATACGAAACAAGAACTAAAATCCATATCAACTTATTCTAACCTGGGATAATAAGCTCTTAAGCTTGGTCTTACTTTATGAAAAAATGAAAGAAGACTTCCATCTCCGAGCTTAGCTTCAATATAACGTAATGTTTTTTGGGTGTAAAGTAGTGTCAAACCAAAATACACATCAAGCGTTAGCTCTCATTGAGAAGGAAGTGATCCAACCGCACTTTCTAGTAGGGTATTTGTGAGAGAAATTAAATGCCTAGCTACGGTGATAGAGAAATTTTTTTAATGCTAAAACATTTCATTAAGTTAATAATTATGAGTAATGTCACTACAAAAAATACGACTATTAGCGGTAGTTATTTAACAAAAAACTGCTGCTATTAGTCTTGTCGCTACCAAAAACTGCCGCTATTAGTTTAGCCGTTACCAAAAATTGCCTTAACAGAAAGTGCCACTAAATTTGTGTGTCTTATTTTTGTAGTGTGTGTCTTATGTTGAACATTCTAAGAAACACGAAATTTGTGTGGAATAAAATATAGATAATCCATTCCATGTTGGTCATTGTAGAGTCCTTGGGAAACATGATTTGCTTTAGAAAATGTATTTCTCTTCTAATCAATGGAGAATTTTGTCTCACAAGGATGTAAAGAATACCTAGGGGTTATAAGTCAAAATGGGAAAATGCAAAGAAAGCCTTGCTCAAATCGTAAACCAAAGACTCTTAAGAAAACCCCCTTGAAACATTTTCCTTAGCTCCCGTAACTTAATTTTTTATACTTTTGCTTCATCCTTGAATAGTTATCTAGCTACCTAAAAATTCATTATAATCAGTGCTTGTGATCAACACTTATTCTTTCTAAAACCTTGGTTCAAATTGTATGCCAACCAAAGTTTAATTCTTGGATCGATCCCAATACTTTTGTAGCTGCTATTGGTATTTTTTTTTTTTTCGGGGGGGGGGGTAACCCCCTGCGAGCACAAGCATGCTTAAATGGTTACCAGACCAACGCTCCCAAATTGGCTCGGTTAATGCATGCGTGAGGGCTTCCTCTACTAGTGGTATTATATTATTTGTACTGGTTACTACAATTGGTACAAATGCCGATAAGGGTTATTGCCACCCATTGTCGCGAGGTCTAGTATCGAAATCTACCGGACGGTACAATCAGGTACCACCAGATATTTAATTTATGATACCAAGTCTTCCTCTATTTCAAGCCCTTGTCTCTTATAGCATGTTGGGCTTATTTCCATCCATGAAGGTATGAGAGATCTTGAAGTTTGATTTTTCAAGAGCGCATAATATTTTTCTTTATGGCATATATTTCGTTAAGCTGCATCGCTTTTCAATCCCTCCAATAGTGGGCAGCAAACTTGTGAGGAGCTTTCATTCCCTTGATGGATTAGGATATTGGTTCTTTCATTTTGTTTATCCGCTTGTTAGCGGATAAATAATTTTCCATATATTAAGTGTTAAACATAATGATCAATGATCATTGTGACTAGAATGTCATTAGGAATTCTTGAGTTTCATTGAAAAGTGCCTTTGGTCTTTGAACCCCTAAAATTCCATATAACTGGGGGACTCTGAGAAGAATTATAGGGAAACCATTGAACTTGGGATTAAGAAGCCAAGTCAAATGCATTGGACAAAGAAAAGAACCAAGGGGAGAAGAAAGATACGAAAAATGCCTAGTTAGTACTGTTGGTGGAATCTGTGAATCTTGATGGTTATTCTCTTGCTATTTATGACGTTTTGAATGCCTTGGTGGTGTGTTTTATTGCTGCTTCTCTTAAATCCAAAAATCTAGAGATTTGATAATAAGGGCATTAACTCATGCATAGAAGAGCGGCTTTTGCTCTTAACAATATAGAATATTGCCTGTCTTGTTGAATGAGAGGTTGGACCTTGGTACGATGGCAAGTGCTGTCCGCCCAAAACATTAGGTCGGGGGGTTCGAGTTGGGGAATCAGTCTCTCCAAAAAGGAGGTAAGGCTGCCTACCATCTACCTCTCCCAAACCCTACGGAAAACAGTAGCCTATTGGCGAATGCTGTCTTTGGAAAATTAAAGAAATAATATGTTAATGTTGATTTTTTGTACTGTAACTGTTTATTTAATTTTTGCTTCATTTGCCAATATTCCTAAGTAAAACAACACAGAGTTTAAGTGTACTTGGAAGTAATGCCTTCGCTATGGAAAAAATTGGGAACTTGCAATTCATCATCCACAGGGACAGTTATCATGATGAAGAATGAAAATTGATGCAGATACTATAAGAGCATTAATTGGGTCAAACGTGCACATTCACTGATTTGCATGTTTGTAAATAGATGTGCTCTCCCAAGGGCAGAAGTGACCCAAGCACTGGGTACATAATTCCGACTCGTAAAGTTTTGTGGTGGTGAGAATTGGGGATTCGTAAAATTATATATTTGCTGCAGTTGTTTTGAACTATGTGGGGCTTGTATTCTCTTCTTTGGTTGATTCAGTGACACTTGGTCCACCAATTTGACTAAAATTTATGAATTCAGGAGGGTATGATTTAAATGAGATAAGGGGATGATGATGATGATGATGATGATGATGATGATGCCATTCTCCAGTTGGTATTAGGTGCCCGACTGGAGTGGCAACTGCTGTTCTCAGGTCAATCTCTCACCATCAACCTTGGAAAATTTGTTGATATTTTTGAGCGTCTATCAATGAAAGGCCAAAAATATACTTTCACTGATTTGGCTCCTCATAAATAGTTGTGCACCTCGTGGGGCTTGACCAATTGGGAGGATGGCGATTGAGCGGAGTGCAGCCCTTGGCACTCGGATGGTTAAGTCATTTTCTTTTTTAAGAGACAAGTCATTATTATTCCTAAATGCAAGTGTTAAAAGTCTTTCTTACATTTCTGAACAATGAGATGCTTACTTATGGTGTATTTAAAACCCAATAGCAATAGTAGTTGTCAGCTTTTTTGGTTCATCTCATTTCATTTTCTTTCAACTGTTACTTTATTAAAGAAATCAGGGTTTTGAAGATTTTTCTTTCCTTCTTTTATTAATAATAATAATAATATTATTATTATAACATAAGGTTTTCCAAACCTCGTTGTGCTTGAACTAATCCTTACCAACCTCTTGTTATTATTGTTTTGCTTTTAAGCAAGTGACTATTATTATTATTACTATTATTAGGACAGTACTATATATATGGCAGGAAGGTTTTGTGCAGGGCGCAATTGGCTGCAAGTGCAGTGGGGCGCAAGCAATGCAGGTCAGGGCAGACAGTTAAGTCGTGCCACATCAGCCACCTTCACTTTATCTGCACAAAATCTGCCCTTCATTTGCAATTTTCCTCATTACTATTCGGTAGGATTTACTTTTTTGAGCTAATAAATGATTAGGCTTTCCATAGGTGGTGGCACTTTTTTTTTCTTGTTTTCAATCGGTGTGCCGAGGTCACTGGTGTGGCGCCTCAGAGGGAGAGGGAGAGGGAGGGAGGGAGGGAGGGAGGGAGGTTAATGGGGGTTTGGAGAGCTGTGGAGGATGGGTAGGTGGCTGATTGACAGATTTGTTATATGTTACCTTGTACGTAGTCGAGAATTCGCTACTATCCGAGTGAAATCAAATTTGTGTGAATATAGAATAAGTAACCTCAAATTTTGTGGGAACCAAGGACGGAATGGGTGGATGTTGAAGAGCAAGCAAAGCTGTGTTGATTGAGGTCTGATGGTCCGTAAGCAAACTGATTCCTTAATTTACGCTATTTTTTCTTAATTTTATTATTTTTTATCAGTAAAAGATTAAATTTTATTATAAAGCTAAGAAAGGAATATACAAAATATAATATAAATAAGAAAAAGAGTCGGGGAAATGGAAATGAAATCAAGGCTCCATCTTTATGTGATCTATCTCACCCATCTTGTTGGGCGAACGCAACTGATTTTATAGTCCTGTCTTAAGCAACTCTTGTTCAACGTTTCTGCAAATTATTGCTCTAACTTGGTTGGCGCACTCGAGCGGACTTGGTTGTCGCTCGAGTCAGGTGGGTCGTCCAAAACGGTCAACTTATTGGTGTAAGTCGCTCAAGCGACTTTGATATTTACTCGAGCGACTAGTGCATTATTTTTAAGGGCGATTTTTTTGGTCTAAGTCACTCGAGCGATTTTAGTTCTCGCTCGAGCGATCCGCGACAACTCAATTGCGTTTACACTCAGTATTTAGTTAGTTTCCTTTTCAGTAGAAGTAGGATTTGTGTCTACTATATAAGGGAAAGCTCTTGGACGAATTAGGTGTGGTAAAAAGCTTTGGTCAAACTATCTAGAACTTTGTGAAGAACTTTGGTGAGGTTTGTGTGTTCTTGTATTCTCATAAAAATCATCAATATAGTGAATCATTGTTGCCCGTTGACGTAGACATATTATCGAACTCCAAATATTGTCTCTTGTGTGATTGTATTTGATTTTTTTTAATTTTGCATTTTTATTTGATCGTTCATCGTGAGATCGTTGGTTAATTTGAGAGATTTCACTCAACAAATTAGGTTTCTGTTCTACGATCAGAGATGACATCAAAGTTTATAAAAGTTTCGAACGTGAGGTTCGAGCACTACAAAAAATAAGACTATTAGCGACAGACAAAAAATTACTGCTATTAATAAAAAAATTGCTGCTAATACCCTTGTTGCTAATAGTCTTAATAGCCTTTTTGTTAATAGTGGCAATTTTTGGCTGTCAAAAACTGCCGCTAAAAGTTTTATTTTTTGTAATGGAGGTTGAAAATTTTGATTGGAAGATTAATTTCGGCTTGTATGACAAGTACAAGTTCGGGATATCTTGGTTCAACAAGGGCTGCATAAGGCCTTGAAAGTGCTTACGGGTAAGCCTACGGATATGTTCGATGGTGATTAGGAAGAATTCGAACTTCAAGCGTATAGTACGATTCGGCTATGTCTAGCGAAAGAGATTACGTACATGATGTGGAGAAACTCGGTGGCCGCATTGTGGGCCAAATTGGAGTCTCTATATAACAAAATCTTTGACGAGTTACATATAAAGGAAGGTACTCCTTTCAACGAACATCTTAATGAATTCAATAGAATTATATTTAAATTATTAAATGTTGGAGAAAAAGTTAAGGATAAAGACAAAACACTATTGCTTTTGTCTTCCCTCCCCGATTCATATGAGCACATTATTATTACGCTGCTTTAAGGGAAGGATACTACTGAACTGGAATCGATCACGACGACACTGCTTTGTAATGACGTAAGGAAGAAAAGTTCGAATAGTGATACAAAAGCAGATGATTTGTTGGTCAAGGAAAAATCAGAGGACTACAAATCTGAAAGGGGTAGATCAAAGTTTATATATAAATTCAAAAATAGAAATACTGTAGAATGCTACAAGTATTACGAGAAGGATCACATAAGAAGACATTATCCTTAGTTATAAACTAAGAGGGACGATGCTCAGGATAAGAAGCAGAAAGGGGTTGTTGATGAGGCTGGTATGGTCGAACAAGCTCCGGATGATGGTGAGAATGTATTGTCAGTAGTTTATGATAAATACTCACAGAATGCATGGATGTTTGATTCAGGGTGCTCCTACCACATGTCAAATAGGGATAGGTTCACGTCTTATAAAGAGGTGGATGATGGAACGATTTTGATGGGTAATAATATAGTCTGCAAAACAGTTGGAATTGAGAGTATTATAATACAGATGCATGTTGGGGTTGTGAGAACATTGATCGATATACGTCATATTTCAAAACTGAAGAAGAACCTCATATCGCTTGATATACTAGACTCCAATAGGCTCAAGTTTACAGCTCAAGATGGAATTTTGAAAGTGGCAAAAAGATCTCTGATTGTAATAAAAGCAAAAAAAGTTGGGAACCTCTACTTTCTATCAGGTAGTACAGTGACATGTGGAGCAACAGTATCTACGTCAGATAATAGCAGTTTGTCCTCTACATAGTTATGGCACACGTGTCTAGGGCACATGTCAAAAGATGGATAACAGAGTTGAGCAAGTAGAGCTTGTTGAAAGGTGTAAAGGCTGGTAAAGTTGACTTTTGTGAGTATCGTATTTTCAGGAAACAATGCAGGGTTACGTTCAACACAATGGTACACACTATAAAAGGTACATTGGATAATATACATTCAGATGTATGGGGCCTTCAAAGGTTCATTCTAAAGGTGGTGCCATGTATTTTGTCTCCTTCATCGACGAATACTTTCGACATGTATAGATCTACATGATGAAAAGTAAGGATGAGGTGATAAAAATCTTGAAGAGGTGAAAAATACTGTTTCAACACCAGACCGGAAGGAAGGTTAAGCGATTGAGAACTAATAATGGTGGTGAGTACACCAGTGGATAGTTTTAGGAGTTCTGTGAAGAGAACGATATTTCTAGGCACTTCACATTGAGGAATACACCACAATAAAATGGGGTAGCAGAACACATGAATAAAACTCTACTTGAAAAGGTAAGATGTATGTTATCCAATGCAGGATTGGGTAGATAGTTTTGGGCTGAGGCAGTTAGTATAGCGTGTTATTTGGTAAACAGATCACCATCTACGATGATAGAGTGTAAGACTTCAATTGAGATGTGGTCAGGACAGCCTGCAGATTACAGTGCATTGTGGATCTTTGATTGCACAACTTATTATCATGTTAGAGATAGTAAAATTGACCAAATAGTTAAGAATGTGATTTTCTTATGATATGTAGATGACGTGAAAGGATACAGATTATAGTGTCTCGAGCAGAATAAGGTTATGATAAGCAGATATGTGACAGTTGATGAATCTATTATGCGAATTTTTAGCAAATAGAGCATAAAAATTGGAGAGGTGGCAGAAGATCAGTTTGAGATGGAGTTAGAATCTCCTACAATCATTACAACAGAAAAAGGAATAAAAACAATTGAGAAAGAGCCAGAGAAATCCTTAATAGGTGGAAACTCAAAAGAAATGCGAAAACACCAATTCACTAAGGTTACGAGGATATGATCGCCTACGCGTTGATGTTGGATGATAATGAGTCGTCTTTATTTAAGGATGCAATCAGTGGAAGATGTGCACGAGAATGAAAGGCCGCAATGGGTGAAGAGATGAATTTTCTTTACAATAATCAAACTTGAGAACTGACATAGTTACCTAAGGGTAAGAGAGCGATTGGATGTAGGTAGGTTTATAAGAAGAAAGAGAGTTCTTCGGAAAGTAGTGTTACAAGGTACAAGGCACGGTTGGTAGCAAAGGGCTATGTACAAAAGGAAGACATTGATTACAATGAAGTGTTTTCACCGGTTGTGAAGCACACTTCAATCCGAGTTTTGTTGTCAATTGTAGTACAGTTGGAGTTAGAGTTGGAGCAACTCGATTTGAAAATAACGTTTCTACATGGTGATTTGAAGGATGAGATCTATATGAACCAAACTGAAGGGTTCAAGTCTTCTGGAGAAGAGATGTTAGTTTGCAAACTGAAGAAGTTCTTGTACGAGTTGAAGCAGTCGCCGAGGCAGTGATACAAGAGGTTTGACACGTTTATGGTGGGCAAAAATTTTATTCGAAATGAATACAATTGTGTTTACTTCAAAAGGCTAGCGGATAGCTCATTTATTTATATTATCTTTTATGTTGATGGCGTGTTCATAGCTGCAAAGAGCATGATAGAGATCAAGTTGAAATCACAACTTGACATGGAGTTTGAGATGAATGATTTTAGCGCAGCGAGAAAGATTCTTGGGATGGAGATTCAGAGAGACAAAGAAATGACAATTGTATCTTACATAAAAGAGTTATCTGGAGAAGCTACTCTCACAGTTTGGGATGGAGAACTCAAAGGCGATGAGTATAAGGCTCATTAGCGGGCAAGGAGCATTGACAGGCGGTGAAATGGATTATGAAGTACATATGCGGTACCATAGATGTCAGATTATTTATTCGCAGTGATACAGATCATCAATTATTCTGTTACGTAGATTAAGATTACATGAGTGATTTGGATAAGCGTCGGTCTACAACGAGATATGTGTTTACGCTATCAGATTGTCCGATTAGTTGGAGATCGATGTTACAGGATATAGTGACTTTGTCTATAATGAAGGCAGAGTGTATGGTAGTAACAGGGTAGTGAAAGAAGCATTATGACTTCAAGGCTTAGTTGGTGATTTGAGGATCGCACATGAAAGTGTTGATATGTTCTGTGATAGTCAGATTGTTATTTACTTAGTAAAGAATCACGTACATCATGCTCGTACCAAACAAATTAATATATGGTATCACTTCGTAGTTCGTACGAGAAGTAATCGAAGATAGCGATATATGTTTGAAGAAGGTGAGTACAAAGGACAATCCTATAGATATGTTGACAAAGATGGTACTGGTGGTCAAGTCTAGACATTATTTGAATTTGATCAATGTTCAACAGGTTTGAGCGGCCTCAGGGAGCTAGTGGCAATGGTGATACGAGTTTAGCGATGATCGGAAGAACTAGTACATGGTGAATCTTAGAGCCAGGTGGAATATTTTTATTTATTGCTCCAACTTAGTTGGCTCGCTCTAGTGAACTTGGTTGTCGCTCGAGCGACCCGCGACCGCCCAATTGCATTTACACTCTGTATTTGCCTACTTTTTTTTTTAGTAGAAGTAAGATTTGTGTCTTCTACGTAAGGAAAAGTTCTTGGATGAATTAGGTGCGATAAAAAGCTTTGGTAAACCTATCTAGGGTTTTGTGGAGAGCTTCGGTGAGGCTTGAGTGTTTTTGTATTATCATAGAATCATTAATATAGTGAATCATTATTGCACATAGACATAGATATATTTCCGAACCACATAAATATTGTCTTTTGTATGATTGCATTTGATTTTATTTGATTTTACGTTTTTATTTGATCGTTCATCGTGAGATCGCTGATTAATTTGAGAGTTTTTGCGCAATCATTTGTAAATGAGATTTAAGTTCTTCGCCTTTAAGAGTACGGCCTTTTAGATATCTTGTATCGCCAAAATTCTAGAAAGAGGGATCTTTTTATGGGCGATTTTGCCATAAAAGATTCTCTTACTCCTGTTATGCCAAATGTGCCAAATTGTTGTGGCGAAACAACATTATTTGGCCATTAAAGATTCTCCTAATTTGATTAGATACTTAGTCAATTATATATATATATATATATATATATATATATATATATATATATATATATATATATATATATATACACACACACTAGTAAACATGCACGCGCAAAACACGTGTTGCTCTATAAAATCATAAAATAATAATAAATTTATAAAATAGAAAAGGTTTGTGGGTTCTAATATATGGATGAACTTATGCATTCGGACCTCATATCATAAATGGAGATTGCCACGTGACACTTGATTCCAAGATAGTGTCTTTTTTGGGATCGTGTGCAATGTCGCATGTCATCTATTAAAAAAAAATTAAATTTTTTTTGTTGTTTAAACTTCAGCCAAAGTATGGGTACCGCCTCACTCATCATGTCAAGTGTTCGTTAGCATGTTTTATGATTTATTGAATATAAAAAAAATGACTTATTACTATGTTTTATATGTCTTTATTATATATAATTCAATATATATATATTGTCAATTATAGAACATGAAAATAAAAATAAATAACAAATAAGTATAATCTTGATAATTCAATTAAATCAAAAATAGATATTTATTCATTCTCGTCTCTCACTTGCTTAAGGATTTTATTGTCTTCATTATTCGCAGTTTCGTATTTAATGTTTTGACATATGTACGACCGTATCCGTGTAAAACGATTTTGATAAATTATATCTTGCACATTGACTTGATACGAAATTTTTTTTATGTGAATTTGAAATATTTTATCTCTATCCTGCATATAATAAAACATAATTAGCCACAATTTTTTTTATAAGAAAATATAATAAAATAAAAAATTTCACCTTCATTTTTAAAAGCATAAGATTTTCCGGGGAAGAACTAATAAGAATCTTTGCTTCATTTTGAAATAATGTGAGCCATATTTCCGTACATTTGTTACCAATTTGTACGCTAAGTGCAAAGCTATAATGTATATATATTGATACTTGGCTTTGAACTTAAATAGAATTGATAAGTCTATTTATATTAAAGTTATTACCATAACGTGTAGCATATTAGAAAGGTCATCGCGATGAACGGTAATGGATGCAAGATGGAAACGGAGTTTATAAGGAGACACCATAGACATGAGGAGAGAGAATCGTTGTTGTATTTTTTATCCTTTTATATTACTTTTATGAGGCAGATCTGATCGAGATTGATTTAATCTAAGTGTTAATCTGAGATTTCAATTTTTGATCTTTTAATTCAGTGTTCAAGAGTTTTACTTGTAGCAAATTAGCAAGAAAAGTAGTGGGTCTCCTATTTTAATTCTAAAATATGTAGAAGTTTTAGGGAAGAGAAAATATAGGTGCTCAGGAGTTTTAGTTTTTAGGGACGATTTAGGCTTGTTAGGGGCAAGGGGAAATTTGGTCCTACTATGTGTGAAAACAAAATTTGATAGAAACTAATTTTTCTTTTATATAATATTAAGGATATGTATATGGAAGCAGTAACGCTTTGTTAGCCAACTAGTATTGAGCCCTATGCAACTGCCATTTGGATACCAAGTAGCACCTAATCTGAAGTTCTGGTGCCGAGGCAACAAGCACAAGATTGATCACATTCATCACAATTTTATTTTTAAAAAAAATCATCTTATTCACTGTCCAAAATCTGGTCAAAGTTGGAAAAAAAATTAGTGCACCAAGTATGCTAGACAGAACCTAACATTGGACCACGTTTTTGAAGGCTAATTTTTTCATATCACATGCCATGTGGCACAAGAACCCAAAAGCATTTTTTTTTTTGAGATCACATGCATACTGTTCAACGTTGGGGTGTTGAGGTGGAGGCTCTTTCTCTCTCTCACATATATATATATATATATATATATATATATATATATATATATATATCCCACCTATATATATATCCCACCTACCTATAAAAGAGGAACTAATTCAAAATTTGGTACTTATTTGATTCTATTTTATTGAAAGGATATTTTTTCATTCTATCACTTAGGATAATAAAGGTTAGGTGAAAATTAGCAACGCTTATGCTTATTGTAGCAAAATCTCGAATTATATAGACTTCATTAATGTATAATAAAACTTGGTTATCAAAATTCCAAACGATAAAAACTTCATTTTAGTTAGGATACCTTTGTTTGTGCTCACACCCTAGCCCCCTTCATAATCATTGATTGCTTCGGATTAGATGATGGAGATAGTATTTTAGCCAGATATTCCACACAATATATCTTGAGATCATGGCTCACCTATCTGACAATCATTTTTTTTCTTTATGTATCACTGATCCCAAACAAATAGCCTTTGAATCATATGGCATATATCACACTCAAACATGAATTTAGGGCCATTGTTAGGGGATCTGTGACACATGAAATCAAACAATGACCGTCTGATAGATGAGCCCTGATCTCAATATATAAAGGGTCTTGGATGTGGGTCCTTTCAGAGAATGAGTGGGCACAAGCAGAGGTACCCATCAATTTATGATAAAAATAGAATCATATTAATATATAATAATATTAATTATAAATAAAAATAGTAAATAATAAATAATAAATAAAAATAATAAGAATAAAAATAAGGGAGGGTTATTCACACTCGTCTTTTCAAAATACACGCTCTTTCACACGAAAAATAGATCTTGAGATCATGTCGCACCTATCAGACGGTTAGATATTTATTCCATGTGGCACACATCCCCAAAAGTCACCGTCTGACAGGTGTGCCATGATCTCAAGATCTATATTGTGGATGATTGAAACGAAAAATGATCTCTATCGTCCGATTCAAGGTAGTCAACGTTTTTTCATGTAAAAGAGTGTGTGCTCTTCACAAGAAAAATGGGTGCAAATAAAAGCCATCCTAAATATAATTAATTGTCCATAACTACAATATAGATGTTTTTCATGTCAGTAATATAACACAACCTTCCATCCAATTCAAGGGTATTCAAATCATGTGAACCAGTTTCTAGGATACACATTTTTCTTACGGTTTACGGCTTTAAGTCATATTGTCTTTATCTTATAGGCTCCAATTGTATGCATTTTGCTTGAACTGGAGTTGCATTTTTTTTTGTCCACTCGGAATGGAGTATTGAGACATAATAGATATATTGAGAAACAAGATATCTAACAAAAGTTATTCTTTTTAACATAGTAAGTGTCAATTAATTTATTGATGTATGTGAGCACCTAACATTTATTTGGTGTTCAACAATATCCGTGCACCAGTTGAATAATAGCTAAACTGATATCCTCTTCCTCTGTGGAAGAATAGGTCTTAGATTCTAATCCCCACGCCTGCTTCCACCCTTTGTGTGGGTCCCTTCCCAGCGTTCTAGGCCAATAGTGGATATTCTATGCTCTACTTTGCATAAAATTTAGGCCATTGAATTATATGACACACATCACACTCAAACATGAATTTAGGGCTATTGTTTGGATATTTGTGACACATTGAATCAAACAATGATTGTCTGATAGACGGGCCATGATCTCAAGATATATTTGGTAGGAGTAAAACATGATGTCCATCATCTGATATGACGCAATCAATGGTTTTCAAAGGGTCTGGGATATGGGCGCTTTCAGAGAATGAGTGGGCGCAAACAAAAGTACCGATCAATTTATGATAAAATAGAATCATATTAACATATAATAATATCAATAATAAATAAAAATAATAAGAATAAAAATAAGGGAGGGTTATTCACGATCGTCTTTTCAGAATACACGCTCTCACACACAAAAACTATTAATTGTCTTGAATCAGACGATGGAGATCATTTTTCGTCCAAATATTCTGCATAGTAGATCTTGAGATCATGCCGCACTTATCAGACGATTAAATATTTATTTCATGTGGCACACATCCCCAAAAGTGATCATCTGACTGGTGTGCTAGTATCTCAAGATCTATTTTATGGAAGATTAGAACGAAAAATGATCTCCATCATTTGATTCAAGGTAGTCAACATTTTTTTTCCTGTGAAAGAGTGCGTGCTCTTCACAGGAAAAATAGGCGCAAATAACACCACCTTAAAAATAATTAATTGTTCAAAACTACAGTATAGAAGTTTTTCGTGTCAGTAATGTCACACAACCTTTCATCAAATTAAAGGGTATTCAAATCAGGTGAACTAGCTTCAAGCATATGCATCTTGCTTACGATTTACTGGTTTAATTCGTATTACCTTCATCTTATAGGCTCCAATCTTATATAGTTTGCTTGAGTTGTATTTTTTTTTTGTTCAGAGTGGAATATATATATATATATATATATATATATATATATATATATATATATATATATATAGAAACATAATAAATCTATTTTGACAATTTGTATCAAAATAGACATAATAGATCTATTAAGAAGTAGTATATCTAATAAAAGAGATTTTTTCTTTTAACATAATAAGTGTTAATTAATTCATTGATGTATGTGAGCACCCAACACTTATTTGGTGCTCAACAATATCCGTGTATTAGTTGAGCAATAGCTCAGCTGGAGTTCTTTTCCCTTGTGGAAGCACAGGTCGTGAATTTTAATGCCCACTCCTGCTCCCACCCTTTGTGCGGGTGCCCTCCCCAGTGTGCTAGGCCAATAGTGGATCCTCTATGCGTGCAAGTTTGCATATAGACTACATCTGAGCTGTCTATGAGGTTTGACATCCTCAAAGAAATAAAAAAAAATCCGTGCCACTCAATTGCAACTCTCTTTTCTATGAGTTGGTATCAGGTGTGTGAACTAATGCACCTATGATAAAATAGTACTTTAATAAATTAAATACATAGAAGTTTAAATAGGAGTTCACTCAATTTAAGACGAAACGTAAAAAATGTTTTTGAAAATTTCATTATATCGATTCATTCTCCAAATAAACTTCAAATAAATGGCTCTCATGTGCACCGCACGTGCATGGTCCACTAGTGTATATATATATATATATATATATATATATATATATATATATGTGTGTGTGTGTGTTGCATTCGGATGCGGAGATCATCCCTGTGTCCACACCTTAGTTGGATATTATGTGACATCCATCATGAGGATCGGGTACCACGATAGAAGATTTATCAAGTTCTAGGCAAAAATAATTTGGCACGATCTGATATATATATATCCACCGTTACCAATGTAATCAAAAGGGCCCAAATTCAATGCCCCACTTTGGTGGGGCGTTATGGTATCTTTGACCCTCCAAATGAGGATTAAAATAATCCAAAAAATAATTGTTTTCCTTAAAACAAATGACCCATGACTGATCAACCAAAAACGGGTGTTGTTTTGGGTTGATCATATCAAGTGGCATGTGAAAATCCACTCGGTTGTGGGGATAATCCCTTCAACTGGTTGCATATTCCCTATTCTCTCTCTCTCTCTCTCTCTCTCTATATATATTTACGGTGGAGGAGTTGCCCAGGAAAGCTCGGGCCAACTATTTTGGTAATATGTTTTCAATTCCTAGGTTTCGATTATGGTAAGTTAGGGTGCGCGTGGAGGTGTGTACAAGACAAAACGAGGGGTGATGGCATTGCTGAATCTCCTTCTCTTTGTGTACAAGACAAGATGAGGGGTAATTTTCATTGCTAGACTTGTTGTAATTTCTTTGTTTTGTTGGGTTTAATATATTAATTTCTTGTTTGTTCTTTGAAAAATAAAATTCTGCGTTAGCAATGTAATAAAATAAATAATAATTTACAAAACAAAAATTTGGGAGATTGGACTCATCCACTAAGACGTATCTTCGAGTTGGCAATAATGAGACTTGATTTTTGAAAGAAATCACAGCTCTCCAAATTGCTAACAACGAAGAGATGCCTTTCCAGAATATATGCATTACAGTCCATTCAAAGGAGCTTTGTTGACGCCTATATATATATAACCTAACTTTCCAAGGTCGCGCACTTATATTCTTATGTGAGAGCTTAAATTTGAAGGGCTGAATCCGATTGAATTTGAAATTTTCTATAGGCTGGTGGCACTTTATTGAGAGATTTAGGAAGAAAACGACACTCAGCTTCATTATTGGAGGCATGGGAAAAAGGAGCTAAAGGCAAAGAAATATTCTGTTTTTTATGGTTCTGGAGTACTGCTCCTCCTCGTGCTCTAGGGGAGTGGTGGTCTCTACTATTATCCTATAAAGGAACCATCAATATTTAAAGTAATATAATCAAAAGAACTATGAGGCTGACATGCGAATGGGATTTTATTTAGCAGGAGTTTGCTAGATTGGCAAATCGTCTCGGACAGTAATATAATCTGCAGATCGGATTACTTGCTTCTGAGTTTTGATATACAATTTATATATAAGAGATCCAGCTTGAAATGGTTTCGCCGACCGGCCGTATCAGTTCATCAAACATTGCCTTATTATGAGATAACCAGTCGCATTTATGAACATTAAATTTGCTTAAAATTATACATTTCTTTTTTATATTCATTGTTTGCTATATATATATATATATATATATATATATATATATATATATGGCAAAGGGGAAAATGCGCCCAGCCGTAGATATTTCTCTACGCCCCTCCAATGGGCGGACACATAAAAAGTGCTTTTACACTAACCTGAGTTATTTACAGCGGGATTTTCCTAGTGTCAGTAATAGGTAAAGTAGGCAGTAGGTACGTACTGGATGCTAAACATGTCAGAAGATGGAAGCGCTGTCTCCAAGGGGAGGGTCTTGTCATGATATGGCAGTAAAATAATTCAAAAATGGTATATGTTCCTTCTCTTTCTCTCTCACTACAAAAAATAAGACTATTAGCAGAAACTGCCGCTATTAGTCCTGTCGCTATAAAAAACTGCCGCTAATAGTCTTATTTTTTGTAGTGTCTCTCTTCAGGTTCTTTTTCTCCCTCGTTTCTATTTTCTCTTTGTCGCTTGCGCTTCTTTGCACAGTTAATCTGTTACTAGATTACGGTCTAGATAGAAACATAGAAGCCCACAACTTTCTCTCTCTCTCTCTTACTGGAGCGCACACCGAACTCTCTCTCTCTCTCTCTCTCTCTTTCTTACTGGATAGAAGGGCAAAAGAGATAACTTTCTATTTGTGTGAGGAGCTTTTACTGGATAGAAGCACAAAAGAGACAACTTTCTATTTTTTAAAAAGGCTCGTACTTGATAGAAGCGTAAAAGAGACAACTTTCTATTATTTTCTGAAGCTTGTATTGGATAGAAGCGCATAAGAGACAACTTTTTTTTTTTTTTTTTTTTTCTGAAGCTCGTACTGGATAGAAGCACATAAGAGACATATTTCTCTTTCTTTCTGGAGCTTGTACTGGATAGAAGTGCAGAAGAGACATATTTCTCTTTTTTCCTGGAGCTGGGGCTTGATAGAAGCCTAGAAGAGTGTTATTTGAGGTAAGTTTGGACATTTCTGTATATTATTTTCAGCTTACAGATCATAAAATTATAAACTATAACATATATATGTTACTGATTCGCCCGAGAGGCAGGGCTTCGAAATAGTATACGATATCACTTCGTATGTGAAGCGATTTACTCATCTATTTGTAGTTGATGGATCTCTTCACTTATTTAGAGGGTGGAGATCATAAAATTATAAGCATGTGAAAATATATAAATTATAATTGACTTAGAAGCATACGCTTCATATGTGAAGCGAAAGGAAGTGACGACGCTTGGACATAGAAGCGACGGCGCTACAATTGAGAAGCGCTATCGCTTCCATATTGAAGCGTTGGCGCTCTTTATGGCCGCATCATCGCTTCATTGTGAATCGTTTTCGTGGACTTCATAGTTGATTTGATTTTCGTCTAATGCAGGGTCTGTAATGGACTCCATTAGAGTATTTAATGTAGGTGTTGTTGATTTAAATCTCACCCCTGAGACGGTTTCTTTATAAGGAGTTTCACTTGGTTGTGATAGTGATATGAAAATGCTGGATAGTTGTGTAGGGTTCGAGAATACCAGCGAGGAATGGAAGCTGCATATCAGCTTGAAATTCAAATATGAAGATAAGGCATATAACTTCTATAATTTTTACGCCAAGAAAGTTAGTTTCAGCGTTAGAAAAAGTGATACTTACAAATCTGCAAAGGGGAGATTATAAAGAGAAAATATGTAATTCGTTCGAAGGGTTCAAACAACCTGATAAGAGTAAAATATACGTCGATATAAAGTATTCAAGAGATAACAGATGCGTATGTGAGGCAAGGTTGAAGATTATGGTCGACGACCAAACGTTGTGGGAGGTAGTGAAATTTAGAGAGTAGCATAATCATCAGTTGTATTCACCTACGAAGATGAAGGAACTACGATCACATAATAAGATGATCGGGGCAAGTAAATCATTGATAGGAGCATTTGATGTCATAATTCCTCCTAAAATTTCTACTATTTTATCGAGTTTGGATGGGGATGCTGGGTGATGGTAAGCCCTCAACGAACTCGGGATTACCTAAAGAAGGTGAGAAAAGAGAGTAACATTCATCCGATGTGCATGAACGTGAACAAATCCTTCATTGATGGGTAGAATAAAAGAGGTGGTTTCTTCTTTGAAGCCGAACTAGACGAAAAATATTATAGATGTAAAATATTTTAGGCTGATCATAGGTCACGAATGGCGTATCAATAATTCGGTAATGTAGTGTTATTCGACACCACTTACAAAATAAATAAATTGTTACTACCTTTCGCCCCATTGGTCAACCATCATTTGCAGACAACACTTTTTGGATGTGCGTTACTCGCGGATGAGATGGAGAAGACATTCATTTGATTATTTAACACGTGGCTGAAGTGCATGGGTCATAAGAAACCTAATGCAATTATTACTGATCAATGTAACGAGGTAAGCAAGGCCATCTCCGAAGTTCTTCCGAGGATTGAGCATCGCCTCTGCATATGACACATAGGGAGGAATGAATTGAACCATCTCTCTCAGCTGAAGGTGAAGTTTAAAATTTTTGGGAGAAAGTACAATCAGTGCAAGTTTAGTCAAACGGTTGATGATTTTGAAAGGAGATGGGCAGAGCTTGTCGAGGAGTTTCAATTGCAAGTCAACACTTGACTCAAACAAAAATACGGTCTTAGGAGGAAATGGATTCCATGCTACTTGAGCGATACCTTTTGGGCCAACGTGACTACTATGCAACGTGGAGAAAGTATAAAATTTTTCTTCGATGCCTATGTCAATGCCTAGACGAGTTTGACGGAATTTGTCAAGCAATACGATCTTGCCGTTAAATCTCGCCACAATAAAGAAAATAGGGAGAATCTCGTATTAATGTTTACGACACCGAAGTTCTTGTTCAGAAATTCAATCGAGAGTCATGCCGCTGCTGTGTATACGAGAACCATATTCGATAAATTCTACTTTGAGTTTCAAAAGTTTGCCTCTTTTAAGTCCCAAAAGGTAGTTGAAGAGGAAGCCAAGGCGGTTATTGTATACCAAGTGCGTAGAAGTGATGGGGATGACACGGAGGAACGCGGTCGAACATTCAAAGTTCATTTCGAATGTAGAGATGTCACGACCACTTGTGGTTACAAGCACTTCGAGACAGAAGGTTTGTTATGTTCTCATATCTTCCATGTTTACTTCAATGAAGAGGTAGATCAAATTCCTTCTAAATACATTTTACGTCAATGGACGAAAGATGCTAGATATAGTACTATATATTTAGGGGTTGGTGAGAAAGAGGATTCTAATTGTATATCTATGATGAAAATATGGAAGCTGAGAGAAGCTGGACTGAAGTTAATTCAGTTGGGGATATAATCGAATCGCTTGGTAGATTACACGTTGGAATGGATGATGAAACTATTAAAAGGTGTAGAGGACATTAGAACAAAAGAGGACAATAAAAAGCATCGCATCCTCTCCGGGTGACTCCTTCCATGCAATCGATGAAATTTTATTGTAAGAGCATGCCAACATTACAGTGTGTGATCTAATACGATGTGCCACAAAAGATAGGCCAAACAACAATAATAGAATAAAGTCTAGAATGAAAGTTGATTTTGAACAAACAAATAAGAAGAGACGCTATTGTAAGGGATGTGGTGAGTTGGGACATAAAATCACAACTTGTCTACTAAAGAGGGTCAGGATGATGGCTGCTACCGCTGGACAGAGCCAAATAGAACAGGAGACGATGGAAAGTGCGGTATCACAGATTGATAGTGAATCAATTTTATGAATAGAGCAACCGCTTTGTGTAGGATGCGCAAGCACTATGCATTCGAAGCGTGGTCGCTTCATTTCGAAAGTGTGGGCACGTCACATTGGCGCTTCTTTTTTGATGATTTATGGCACTTCAGAAGTGATGATGCCTCATATGAGAAGCGACGACGCTTTTGGAAGGAAGCGACGATGCTAGAAAAATGAAGCGTGGTCTCTTCATTTTTGAAGCGTGGGTGCCTCATTTTTTATGACCTTTATGCTATGCGCTTCATAGCGACAACGACCAATACACTACGTGCTGACGCATTGCTTAGGAAGCGAAGTCGCTACATGTATGAAGCTCGTGCGACTCAACATGACACCATTGACTATGTTAATTTTTCGTGAACACACTCCTGTGGATTGGTTGTGTCAAATACTCTTGGATCTTCATTTTTATTAGTCACACTTATTTATCAAGTCTAAAGGCCTTGGTCTCCTACATGTTCTACACGTTGACTATGGTATTCTTTCATGCGTTGAAGCGCGTTGTTGTTTGATCTTCCCCATAGCCCCTATTGTTGGAAGCGTCAGCACTGCTTGTTAGAGGCCTTTAATTAAAGCGTCAGTGCTACAATCAATAAGTGGCAGAAAGAATACTGCATGTGGACGTCCTTAGGATAAATATTATTTATTGCAGCGCCTATTCGTATCCCAATAAAAATACCTTTTAGCGTGCTGTCAGTTTAATCTACACTCCATTTCTTTTCTTTTGCCTCTCGTCCCCAAACCAAACCCCCTTCACCATGGCGGAACAACTTAACTCCAAGATTAGCCAAGCCTTCAGATTTCTTGATCGTATCATTGAAATTGAGAAGGCGAAGGTTCTAGAGCAACAACTAGCGCTTCTGGCACAAACGAAGGCGCGGTTTCAAAGGGTGAAGGATGAGATTGAAACAGATGTGGTCGCGATTGAAGTTGTTTCTGTCAAGTTTGAGGGGCGGCTGCGCGAAGTACGACGCCGTCCGAAGGGGGAGTCGTCTACCCCAAAATGATGGCTCTACACCCCCTTAATGGCGTCTCAGTCGGTTGTGCTGATGATTGTTTGTATATTTTTCCTAAGTTTTCTCTTCCTTTTTATACATAGTGTTTTGATGTGTAAGTAATCATTCATTATATGAATACAATATAATTTTTCCTAGGTTTTCTCTCCTTAAAGAGGGAGAGCGAAACACTATGTATAAGATCTGCAAACAAAATCAATAACTTTCCCCAAACTTGGGAGAAATGACGTCCGAAATAGCTATACAGAAGCGTCAGCGCTTCAGTAAGATGATTGTCGAAGCATCATTGCTTATAAATTTAAGCGTCATTGCTTTTATGTAGAAGCGCCATCGCTTCTAAGTTGAAGTGCCATCGCTTCTAAGTTGAAGTGCCATCGCTTATTGCAAAAAAAAAAAAATAACGATGTTTCGCGAAGGAAGCATCCATGGTTCGTTTTTTGAAGCGTAGGCGCTTCACTTATGAAGCGACGTCGTTTCACATTTGAGTGACGACGCTTTCTAGCGAAGCGAAGCCACTACATGTATGAAGAGTGTGCGATTCAACTTGGCACCATTGACTATGTGATTTTTTCGTGAACGCACTCCTGTGGATTGACATTTTCATATATTCATGGAGCTTCGTTTTGTTTACTCAGAACTATTTGTCAAGTAAAAGAATTTAATAATCATGCAAAAAGATTTCATTTATAGATCAAAATTATTTATTTATATCAAAATTATTTCTATACATCGTCTTTCTTTACACTATTTTTTAAAACATTTTTTCTATACACTGTCTTTCTTTATCGTAAACGAGTTTGATGAAATTAAACATGGTTCTGATGCATTGGACAATGTAGCGGACCCTGATTCAGCCCTTGATAAGGTCATCACAAGGATCCGTAGGAGCAAGGATTACATCATTGACAAATTACCACAAAAGATACGCCGACACAGTAGCGATAAGGAGACTAAGGCCGAGGGGGAAGAAGGAAAGAGAATGAAGGGAGGAGGGGGATATGGTGGACGAGTGGATATGGTGATGACGGTGGTTGGTTAGGGGAGGATGTAATATTTTATGGAAATGTTGGAGGTGGTGGCAGGGGATGGGTCGCGGGTCGACTAGGTGGTGGCGCACGGGGGAGGCGGCAGAAGTGGAGGAGGTAGCGGTCGAGGTAGAGGTGGAAATGGTGTTGAAAATGGAGATAGAGGTGTAGGCGGATGTGGGAAGCTTGTTATGTTGACGGTGGTGGATGAGGAAGTGAAGTTAGAGATGGGAGCGATGCTTGTGGCTGGGGTGGAAGAGGAAGAAGTGGAGACGGAAGAAGAACCAGTTGTGGATCCGGGAGAAGAAGGGGCTCTGGGTCTCTCACCATCGACAGTATAACGGGAAGGTTGTCATCGTCTGGAATGATGATAACTTCTTCAGGGGAGGGGGAACAACATGCTCGTTGTCGGAGACGACAACCAGCTCGTTGCCGTCGGGGATGTCGATAACCGAACTATCGTAGGAACTGATAATCGAACTATTGTCGGGGATGTTGATAGCCGATGACTCCTCAAACCGTTATGATGCATTTCAGTCTAGGCTAAGGAGGATGAAACATATAATCCAAGGAATCATAGAGTATGAAAAAAAATGAGCACTATGATACCCTTTAAATAGCAATTTTTCATGACTTCATTAAATAGTCTGTTGTAGTCATCATGGTGCACTGCCGCTGAAGCGATTTCATAAGTCATTGGGCTTCATATTTATTGCATCGACCCTCCGTATTCTACCAACTTCTCTCGAATTACGATAAGAATGCACCACGGTTTGATGTTACTCATGACACTTATTATTAGAAGCGTCAACTCTTCAATAAGACGTTTCCCGAAGTGTCATCGTCTTTAAATTGTAGTGTCATCGCTTCAATTTTGAAGCATCATCTCTTCCAATTTGAAGCATCTGCGCTTCAATCAAGGGCGATGATGCTTCTTGACGGTATTCGGCATTTCATTTATTACGACTTTCGAGGTGTTTAAAATTGTGGATTGTGTTGTCTTTTCGCGCAGTTTTTTCCAACATAAATTACTGCAACGGCTATTCGTATCCCAATAAAAATGCCTTTTTTCCTCAAATAAATAATCTTTAGAATTAAAAATAAAAAAGCCTTTTAGCCTTACGTCGGTTTAATCTTTTGACCATATATTTTCTTTTGCTTTCCGTCCCCAAACCAAACTCCCTTCACCATGGCATAACAACCCAACTTCGAGATTAGCAAAGCCTTCAAACTCCTTGATCGTATGATTGAAAGTGTGCAGGCGGATGTTCTAGAGCAATAGCTAGCGCTTCTGACACAGACGAAGGTGTAGTTTCAAAGGGTGATGCATGAGATTGAAGCGGATGTGGCCGTGATTGAAGATATTTCTTACAAGTTTGAGGGGCGGCTGCGCGAACTATGACGCCGTCCAAAGGGGGTGTCGTCTATCCGAAAATGATGACTTCTCAAGCGGCTATGCTGATGTCTCTCTGTAGATTTTTCCTAGATTTTTTTTCTTGGGTCTTGCACAGTGTGTTTACTTTGTAATCTATTAATATAATATCTTTCTTTCATTTGATTTCGTGAGGAGGGAGAACATTGATCAGCTTTTCTCATTCACATTAATATAATTTTTGCTTTTCTCGTTCTGGTCAAAGCGCTAGCTTTAATAATCTACGCACTTCATTTAGACGCGTCATCTCTCCTTAATTGAAGGGTCGACGCTTTAGTTAATGAAGAAGTCGCTTCTTAACGTAAGTGGCGTTTCGTTTATTACGAATTTCGAGTAGGACGGATAGCGGTTCGGTTAAGGGCTGCGATGTTTGTATTCCGTCATTACACTACACTCATATTTGGAGAACTTCTGTCCTCACTGAATGGGAAACGAAAATAATAATAACATCAAATAAAATATTGACATCATATAACCATGGCGTTATAGTAACAAATAACTTTGTTCCAATTATAACCGATGTCTTGTCGTCCCTAACAAATCTAGTGACTAATATTCAGGGACCTGCCCCTAATATTCAGGGCACTTTCATATCATTATGGGGTGCATGCTTTCTTATTGTTTGAAGCGGCAGTACCTCAGCTAGCCTTAATATTTAGCTCGCTTCATGTAGACGAGCCATCGTTGCATGGTTGATTCTAACTCAATGCGTCGTCGATTCTAACTCGAAGCATCGTCGTTTCAAATTTGTAACTTTTGGGATAACTTTAATTTATATGCAAAACTATACAGAAGGTGTGTACCCCGAAACTTAAATAGGACAATGTCCTCATTATGCACAAAATAGGGGATACCCAAAAATTTATCATGGTGCTAAGTGCACCAGACATGAGATCTGCAAAGAAAGTCAATAAACTCTCCCAAACTTGGGAGAAATTATGTCCGGATAGCTACAAAGAAACAACACCAAGAAGAAAAATCTTTGCACAAAAGAATGTGTTATACACAAAAAGAAAATTTCTATTAATATGGATAAAAATATTTACAGAGATTAACCAAGAGGCTAATTACATAAAAGATAAACCTAGAAAAAATCTAGACAAGGACTGACACCGTAAAGTTTGCGATGGAGATCGGTCTCCGGGTCTTTAATTTTTGGCTCTCTCAAGAGAGATGAGTCCCTCTTGCTATAAATTTCTAGCCCACCATCCTGGTAGAGGAACTCGCACTAAGGATGCAACGTTTGATGGTGAGATTGGTGAGATTTCTAAGAAGTGGGGGAAGGTGGGAAGTTAGAAAAAAGGGTCGGTTTGAGAGGAGGTTTATGGCAACGGGCAGTCTCGATAGACGATTCTACTTCGTGAATGGGTCGCTAGTGCTTCAACTTTTCTAATATCTTTATTTAAGCCAGAAATTCGGCCCTTTGCTTTTCAAGGATTCGATCAAGCCTTCTACTTAGCTCATCATGGTCTGGTTCTTTTGCCATGGGGTTAGAGCTAGAAGACGGAGAAAGAAGATGGATTTGGAATAGGAAGGGTTTATGACGAGACGTGACTTTATAGGAAAAAAGGCTAGTGTTTGAAACGTCATTTCGAAATAAATTTGGAGGGTTGGTGGCAAGTAGCGTATTTCGAATACCGATAAGAAGCGGGCTGCTATTTGATGTTACCCATGATGCTTGTTCATAGAAGCGTCAACACTTCAGTCAGACGATTGTCGAAGCATCATCACTTATAATTTGAAGCGTCATCACTTTAATTATGGGCGATAACATTTCTTGACATAATCGGCATTTCGTTTATTACAAATTTTGAGGACTTTGAAAATGTGTACTATGTTATCTTTTTGCGCTGTCTTTTCCAACATTATTTATTGCAGCGGTTGTTCGTATCCCAATAAATAAAAGAGTACCTTTAAATTCACCTACCGAATCTTTGAGTTCACCCACGCTGAAACCCATTGACTGCTTTGAATCAAACGATGCAGATCGTTTTTCACCCCAATCTTCTACATATTGCATCTTGAGATTATGCTCATAACATCCAAAGTCAATTTTTAACTTTAAATGGTATCCATTCCAAAAAAGTGACCTTAACGTCATGTGGAACATCACGCTCAAATAAGGCCACTTTTTGGGATGTGTACCACATGAATAAAAAACATATCGTCCGATGACACGCCCATGATATCAAGATCCATTATGTGAAAGATTGGAATGAAAAATAGTCTGCATCATCATATTCAAATCAGTCAATGAGTTTCAGCGTGGGTAAACTCAAAGATTCAATGGGTGGAATTAAAGGTACTCTAAATAAAACCCTTGATATCCTTTCTTTTGCCTGCCATCTCTAAAACCCCTTTCTCTATACCCTAAACCCTTAACCGTAAACGTTGAAACGTGGCCGATATAAGTAAAACCATTGATTATCTTATTGAAAGGGAGAGGTACGAGAAGTTTGTTCTTATGGCCAAGAAGGAGAGGCTGATTCGAAGGCAAAAGGTTGAACTTTAAGCGATTTTGACTAAGAAAGAGAGGCAGTTGCGCCAACAAGAACGCATTCTAAACGACTCTGAGTCGTCTACCACAACCCCCCCTTGCCCTACACCCCATCCTAACTCTCCACCCTCTTTCCCATCTTCACCCACCCCTACCCTCCCGATCTCCACATCTTCAAGGAAGACAACAAATTGATGACATCCCAGAGTCGGGAGGAGGCGCTACTTTTGGTGGGATAAATTTTTAAGACAACGCACAACTTTTCTCATTTGTCTATCTAGTTTTATCCTAGGTTTTCTCCTCCTTGTACAATGTATTTTTATAATTAGTCTCAGTTTATATGAATACAAACTCTGCTATTTAATTTCAGGAAGAGGGAGAACATAACACATACTTTCTCATTTATATGAATACAATCTTAGTTGTTCTCGTCATGCAGACACCGACGCGTCTACAAAATGCGTCAACGCTTCGAAATGGCAGAGTAACAATATATCCTTTGAATAAATTCCATGTATTAAAAAGTTCTCGTGTAATATGATCAGTGTACATTGTATATCTCTCTTATGTAAGTAGCTCTATATATATATAATCTTCAGTAAAATGCTATGTATGTGAACAAATGTGAAAGTACATTTATGTATAACAAAAAATTTATAGAAGCGATTCCAGATCGTCACTGGCATCCCAATTCTCTTCCTGGTGCATACCAATGGCATGTTCAATCTCCGCCCTGAAAGTTTCGACGTCTTCCTGCTTGAAATCTAGTTGGAGTATCCTACTATATTTCATCACGAATACTCCGCAGTCAGAATCGTTTGTTTGGCACAACGCAATGTCACCCTCATTGTCCTAAGGTAATATGTCAAAAACAGAAGTCAGGGCGCCGTGCATATGAAACATGATTGGGAGGTAATGCGTCTGTCAATAAAAAAAGTAAAATATCAGTTACACATGAATTTAGAAAATATAAGGGAGCGTTGTCGCTCCAATTTCAAAGTGCTGACGTTTCATTTTAAAAGCGCTGACGCCCCATTGTCAAAGCGTTGACGCCCCATTGCCAAAGCGCTGTCAGCAAAATGTCAAACCACTGACACCCCATTTTGAAAGCACTGATGCCTCATTGGCAAAGCGCTGACCTCTCATTATCAAACTGGTGACGCTCAATTGTCAAGGCGATATGCCCCACATTAATTGCGGCAATGTTTTCGCTAAGAGCCATAAGCAATTCTGACATTACTTTTGATAGTATTCAAGCGTAACTTATCAGTGTCCTTATCACTTCGCCAAATTTGGTTTTCAGATGATGATTTAGGAGGGGGTCAAGGACATCGATTTTATGAGCTGAGGGGGTCGTCACAATAAGCGCCCAATGTCTTGGCTTGTCGATGTGAATCGGAATAAAAAAAATTTCACAGTCCATCGCATTCAAGGCGTGATTTTTATTTATGACGAAACGCTGCAATGGCGGTGTGCCATGATGCGCCAAAAAAAAGTTGGCGTAGTATCTGCTCCGTCCCGCCATGTTGAGGGGCGCGTATCTCCACTCTATTCAATGTACCCCTCAAAATCTCTAAAATTCGTGCTTATGCCGTTGAGTCCAATGACGGCCATTCGGAAAGTCTTCCTCTTCTTCTCTATGTCTTCCCGCTTATTCATGACCTTAAAGTACGCAGCCATTATTTGCATAGAAAAGTGTAAATATCAATATGGAATCAGGGAAGCGACAGGGTTGAATATGAATTAATACTTACTGGGTCTTCTATTTCCTGTTTAGATCGCAGACAACACATCAACTTGACAGTATTACGCTGGACCCAATGGACGAGATGAAAGTCCTACATTCAAATTAAGACATAAGTGGATCAGTCTCTAGCTCTTTGAAGTAGACGCGCTAGTGCTTATTATACAAAGCGTTGATGCTCTCACCTAAAGGCGACGATGCTTCAACAACGACACATTGATGCTTCAAAATATATGTTAAAAGTTGTATGGAGGGAATATACTTACTCATTCTCTTTGTTGGGCATTTCCCAAATAGCATTCATATAGGCCTGAGGTGATGCATCACCGGCTGATAAACCCATGACTTTGGACTTCTTTTTGCTGGTTTGGGAGACCCGCTCTCCCTTTCTTTTAGAGTGAGTTTACGAGGGAGGAATGTGAGGACTTTAGCTCAGTTAATCTCACAGCTCTTGAAGATGAATAGGACTTTGTCCTCCTCTCCTTTTTAGCACTGAAGACCTCTCCTCGTTGCATGGCTGCGTAAGGGGCATCTCAAGACCTTCGTCATGAGATGCAGTAGGTGATGGTGGTGGTGGAAGCAGAGATTGTGGTTGGGGATGGAGTTTCTCCTTTGTAGGAGGTTGGGCTTTAGACTGTGGTGGAAGCAGGACTTTCGATTGGGAAAGGGCTTCGGGTTTAGAGGGAGTAGGAAGATGGGGTTTGAGTGGGGCACGGGTGAGGAGTTTGAATGTGGTTGGGCTTGGAGTTGGGCTGGGGCTGGGGCTTGGGAGGAGGCTGGGGTTTGGGCTTGGGCTTAGGTTGGGGCTTGGGCTGTGGTTGTGGTTGTGGTTGTGGTTGTGATTGGAGCAGGGGCTTGGGCTGGAGTTTGGGCTTGGGTTGCGGTTGTGGTTGGGGTTGAGGTTGTGGTTGTGGTTGGGGCTAGGGCTATGGGTGGGTTTGGGGCTTGGAGCAGTCGCTTCCCTTCGGGCAGGTGATGCAAGTCGCCCCAGCTTCTAGCCAAGGTAGACCTTTGGCATAGGCGGATAGATCTCTGATGATCCCCAACGCGCTCCAGCGAACTTCCCGCCACATTGCGGGCCTGCAATATGATAAGAATATCAGTTAATATTTAATCAATAATTATCATGTAGAAGCGTTCGCGCTTCATATCCGAAGCGTCGACGTATCATAGTTAAGGCATTGCCGCTTCATGCATGCATGTAGAAGCGTCAATGACTCGTGTAAATGTGTCAAAGCCTTTTATGGGGGTGTCTACACTTCATTTCCAAAGAGCATGCAAGTCATGTGAAGGCGTTAGCGCTTCACATCCGAAACGTCGACGCTTTGGCATTGGATTTCCTCAATTTCAACATTCCTCCACCATACTTTAGAAGCATACCTCAGATAATTGGTTCAAAATCTCCTTCAGAAACGTCTGTTCATTTGGAAAAAGGGTGAATTGATTCTGAATATAACATTGATCCTTCAAGATTATGGTGATCTGACCCATCAATTGTTGGTTCTCTTATTTCAGCTGGAGAACATTTACACTGAGGTCCTCGAAGCCTTTTCTCCACTATCTGGTTGACCTCTCACACTACGTAATTCTTGAATTGACAAATTGCTTCTATTTTTCATCAATCTACTGTTTCGTGGACTTACAGGATTTGGATGCTTCTTCTTGTTCTTCCTCTTCTTCTTCTTTCTCTTCTGCCTCTTCCTCGTCCAACGCGCTAATAACTTCAATGTCCATTTTCTTCCTTCACACAATAATGGGAGGGACCGGTTGTCCTCCCACTTCCGCAGGTCTCTGCCCTGTTCTCTATACGGCTTCTACCACAGGCAAGATCCTTTCATAAGGTGTGACATCCAGTTCCCAGATGTGGAAGGCCTACAAGATGAAAAATATTTCATATTATTTTCGATTGATAAAAAATTTCGGAAAACACAGCCACTTCCTTCTTAAACGATTGCACTCGTGTTAGAGGCGCCATCGCTTCAGATCCAAAGCAACTGTGCTCGTATTAGAGGTGATACCGCTTCATTTGGAAGTGGTAGCGCTTCTACATTGTAGCGACAACACCTATACTTGGATGCGATAATGCTTCGTATCGAATTTACCTTGTGCTCGAAGTTTGCGATATACGATTTCCTCGTTTTGTCATTTGCTTCCCATTTCAGCATCCTTAGGAAGCAGACTTCAACAACCTTGGGTGGGGCACATTTACTGTTAATCTCGTATGCCCAAATATGGGAAAATAAAATAATTATTTGATGACTTTCGTAATCGTCAACGCTTCGTAAGAAATAAAATAGGACATTCTCAGAGACGATATTACCTGCATGGAAATAGTGCAATGTAAATATTGTAATCCTACGAAGCATTTACTTTCTCAGTTATACCCCTCACCCTCTTCGCTTTGTCTACCCACATTAGAAGCTGATAGTATGCAAAATTGCTCCATGCATATACATTGAAATTGGGGAGATCATCAACGTGGTCGAGGTTGAGGTGGGGGTTATCGAGGGTGTATTTTATGTTTGGAAAGAGGACGGTGGCGAGGACGAACAACCGGAAAAGTTTAAGAAAGTCCTCATTAGCATCTTGGTCGAGTCTTTCAATGGCTTTAAAGATGTGTCCCTATTCGTTCTTGGGGAATCTCCACCTTCTGAGGGTAACTAGGGGGACGGTCATTTGAAAACCAGTTATCAAGACAAAATTAAGGGTCCGAAATTTGATAATGTCAGACTTGCTAGTTTCAAATGATTCCATGGTCCCAGAACTTGATGATTGCGTCTAAGAGGTTGTTGATGCTTATCACGCCCTTTAGAGTCACAAAGAATACACCAAAGACCGAATCCTTAAGTAAATTCTTCCTTCGATCAGATGTCGCGTCATAAATGACCCGACACTTTTGGATGGTGCACTTAGCTGCTAGAATCTTGAGAACCATCTTCAAAATATATGAAATAGAAAAGGAGAAGTTTAGAGAAGAAGGTACTAATAATAGGAGCGGCATCGCTTCCATGTACAGGTACAAGCGCCTTAAATGTTAGAGCGCAGACGCTTTAAAAGTTAGAGCGGTGAGGTGCCCCCGCCCCTATAGGAGGCACAAATGCTTCATCTATGGAAGGGATGACGCTTCTATTTGACATTTTTAAAATGGTCTTATTAATAGATGCAGAAATAGGGTTTCGCTGCTTTGGTGTTTCTTACTGCGCTCTGAGAAGATGAAGATTGGGAGGGTGAAAGTGAAAAGTAATTTGTGAATTTATAATTCACAAAATTCTCGCCTTAAATATTTTTCTGAAACAGGAATGATGGCCATCGCACAACACGATATCAGGAGCCGTAATCCCATCCGCCTCGCGTCGCTCCTCATTTAATGTCCTGACAATGGTAATAAATGAAATACGTTCAAGCATTGCTTCACACAAAATGGTGCTACGTGTCAAAATTTGGGGTGCTTCGTATCATGTACAGAGCGCTAACGCTTCCTAAATGTCGCACAAGTACTAACAGAAGACGGGTTGGTGCTTCATACCTAAGCGCTAGCGCTTCTCAGGGGGATCCATGCTTCCTCTGACAGAAGCACCATTAATGGTCAACATTTAAGCAATTAATACTAAACATTCGTCCAATAAATGGTCTCCCCGAAGGGGTCTTTCAAGCAGTCAATTCAAATGGTAATGATTACCATTGAGAATCACAAAGTCATGTCCCGCTGCTCATTTAATGTTCTGACGATGGTAATAAATGAAGTAAGGCCGGACTTGTAGTTAATTTCCCCGATAAGACGCCTTAAATAGTAATTTCCAAATGTAATGAATACCATTGAAAACTATAATATCATGCGCCGCTTTTCATTTAATGATATTATATTAGACGTCGCGATAGCGTGTCGTATAGGAAGCGCAATCGCCTCCTTAATAGAAGCATAAGTGCTTTGAATCAGGTGGTCTTCTCGTATGTCTTTTTGAATATAATTATGACAAAATCAGGATGTCAGGTATGCACCCCAGCTCCTCCCCAAGCTTTTCCTTTTTAATTATGTCAGTGGTAACCATGGTTAAAGTGGGGTAAAATGGGGAAAATGAGGGACTGTCGCATCAGCGACAGAGGCGCTACGTGTCGAGCTCCTATCAATATGCACAGAGATAGCTCTACGTCCGAGTGCATATCTCCGACCCTCTCTCTCTCTCTCTTTATATATATATATATATATATATATATATATATATATATATATATATATATATATATATATATATGGGAAAGGTGTCCGGGCGTAGAGATATCTCTACTACAATTGATAAGAGCGTCCTTTCTGTGAAGTGACGGGTGGCATAAGGCCCACTTAACTAACTAGGGTTAAACTTTTAAAATATTAAAAAAGTTATATTCTTTTTCAGCCATCATTCTTGAATTTTTATAAGTCTTTTTAAAGTCTCTTTTCTCTCTTTTTGTAAGAGAGTGTCAGACTTACTTTTTCAGGTATATTTTATTCAAAAAATATAAGTGTCCAGCAGCGAAGTGCTAGCACTTCTACAGCGAAGCGCCGGTACCATAATAGCGAGGTGTTGACACCTCAGCGCCGGATTGCCGACGCCTCTATATCGACTTGTCGGCACTTCACTAAAAAAATATAAAAAAATAGGGCATCGACCCCTCGTTTCAGGGGAGCCAACACCTCTAATTCGAGGTGTCTGTGCTTCGATAAAAAAAGCAAAAATTAAATAAATAAATAAATAAAATTAGTGAAGCGCTGAAGCGCCAATGCTTTACTAAAAAATAAAAAATAATTTTTTTTTTTTTTATCGAAGCGTCGGCACCTCGATATATACGAGGTGTCAGCACCTCAGGGTTGGCACCCTGGCGCTGAGGAGCGCCTCGCTATCAGGGTGTCAATGCCTCATTTTCGGGGTGCTGACACTTCGCTGTCGGTGCTAGCACTTGGCTATCGGTTGACCACATTTTTTGAGTAAAATATTTTTGAAAAAGTAAGTCTGACACTTTCTTGGAAAAGTAGAGAGAAGAAAGTGACTTTAAAAAAGTCAAGAATGACGACTGAAAGGGTATTTAACTTTTAAAATATTTTAAAAGTGTAACCCTAGTTAGTAAAGTGGGCCCCATGCCACCCATCACTTCACAAAAAGGGTGCTATGTGTCGCGACCATATCATTTGGCATAGAGATATCTCTACACCTGGCGCATATCCCCGACCCTCTCTCTCTAAATATATATGTGTGTGTGTGTGAGGCCTTAGACTATGCGTCATGCAACCTTGAGTGCGCGACACTATGTGGCACCCATCACGGGGATCGAGTCTACGTTAACTCATACAAGATCAATCAAATAACACCTAAAAATTTTGGGCACGAACCAATGTATAATCACCGTTGAAATATAGTCCAAGGTGACCAAAATAAATGCACCAAGTTGGTTGGGCGTCACCTTATCTTTCACCGATCAAACGGAGACCAGAAAAGTAAATAAAAAATATAATTTTTTTTTTAAAATCACATCACGTGGCTGATCAACTCAAAAGTGATATTTTGAGTTGATCACGCCACATGACATGTTATCTGGCATCTGGATATTGCCCTCCACAACTACATCTGAATGCACTTTCCCATCTCTCTCTTTCTCTCTCTCTCTCTCTCTCTCTCTCTCTCTATATATATATATATATATATATATATATATATAGCCCACCTACATATAAAAGAGAAAGGAATTCAAAACATAGTACTCATTCATTTATTTTTCATTGAAAGGATATTCTTTTATTCTATCATATAGGATAATGAAGGTTATAGGTGCAAGTTAGCAAAGCTCATGCTTCTTGTAGAAAAGTCCAAAATTATGCATAATTCATTAATGTGAAACTGAACGTCGTTATCAAAATCCAATGATAAAGACTTTATTTTGGTTGGGGTACCTCTGTTTGTGCCTACGCAATCTTTGAAAGCGCCACATCTCAAACCCCTTCAAAACCATTGATTGCTTTGGATCAGATGATGGAGATCATGTTTCAACCCGATATTCCACACAATAGATCTTGAGATCATGGCTCACCTATCAAATAGTCATTTTTTTACTCTATATGTCATAGATCCCAAAACAAATGGCATTTGAATCATATGACACATATCACGCTCAAACGTGAATTTAGGGCCATTATTTGGGGATCTGTGACATATGGTGTCACGACCCAAAATTCTATCCCATCCTGAGGGCCTAGAATTCTGAGTTATAACCCATACACATCCAGATACCCTAAACGGACATATACATATCTACAAAATTTGTGAATCCAATAGTATAAAGATGGAGAATCATGACAGAAATAAGTAATGAATAAAAACAATATCGAACCAATGAAATAACTACTAATCAAGGAAAGATAAAGGTCAGACATAAATCAAAAGTACGAGGCTGAGAATAAATGCCTAATGATAAACCATAACAGTACAAAATGAAAGAGTATCTGTATAAACTGAAAATCCTAATCTCAGTACTAAAATTATACTATCAATAATCTGCATAAGGATCATAGTCAGCACCGAGGACCTCCTGGTATCCTGTAGCTTCGCCCTCCCAAGACTCCTCGTACTCAGCGTCCACGGGGTCAACGAATTTTATGTCAGCATGATAGGGATAACCGACGTCCACTCCTTCAATAAAATCGCCTAAAAAGAATAAAAGCCACGAGGGCTAAGTTGTTAAATAATGCACAACTCAGTGGATATACCACCAATCAACCCTACACTTCACAGGTGCATTGTGGGTGCATCTTGTGAGTGATAATAATAATATGGCAATATATATGCATGGGAGAAGGGAATAATCAATTCTTATATATCGTAGAGCTCATATTATACCATAAGTGCAAGACTATGATCTAGATATACTCCAGTCCTAACGTACCTCACCATACCTCATAAATATAACATATCTTATTACAATGACACATGCATTTGTACATCGCATGAATATACATTTTACTTCTATTCCCTAATACGACCTGTGCCAGATTCAATGCTCGAGCCTACTATGTGAGGGTCTCTATAGTAGCTTACCACCATAACATAATGTCCTCCATAACATAACATAACACCTTTCATAACATAAAATAACATAACCTCCTCCATATTATAACAACATGAAATGAAAGAATAATTGTCTAAACTGAAAATCCTAATCTCAGTACTAAAACTATACTATTAGTAATCTGCATAAGGATCATAGTCAGCATTGAGGTCCTCTTGGTGTCCTGTAGCGTCGCCCTACCAAGGCTCCTAGTACTCAGCGTCCATGGGGTCAACGAATTCTGCGTCAGCAAGATAGGGATAATCGGCATCCACTCCGTCAATAAAATCACCTGAAAAGAATAAATGCCATAAGGGCTAAGGTGCTAACCAACGCACAACTCAGTGGATACGCCACAAATCCACCCTACAATTCTCAGGTGCATTATGGGTGCATCTAATGAGTGATAATAATAGTATGACAATATATATGAATAAAAGAAAGAAATAATAAATTCTTATGTATCGTAGAGTTCATATCAGACTATAAGTGCAAGATCATGATCTAGACACACTCCAATCCTAGCGTACCTCACCATATCTCATAAACATAACATATCTTATTACAACGATACATGTGTCTGCACATCACATGGGCGTACATTTTACTTTTATTTTCTAATATGACTTGTGCCAGAGTTGCAGCCCGAACTTTCCATGTGAGGGTCACCATAGTAGCTTACCATCATAACATAACATAACATAACGCCTTCCATAACATAACATAACGTCTTCCATAACATAGCATAACCTTTGCCATAACATAACATAACTCCTTCTGTCTTCTGAGAGACCCGTCTTGGCTGTAGACGTTGTGGTCCTTACATTGACTACACAATGCACGACACGTACATGTTGGTGCGCGCTTTTTTTAGGGTTCCTTTCAGTCCCTGAAAAGAGTGGCCTAATTTGGTTTGAATGGACTCTGGCTAAGGCGATGAATGGTAAGTTAAAAGATATTAAATTACAAAAATAAAAGGTAAATTTTAAGAGGAAAATACCTGATTTGTTGTGATCGCCAGTTGCAGATGTTTATCAACGCTGCAACACGTCACTGATCACGTCTTTCAGGGTGTGAGTTCAACTTCTTTACTGAATCGTCGGCCGGCCAACGTCAACAACACTAGGTCACCTAGGAGTTTAGTTTATATAATTTTCCTATTCCTACTCTAAGTCTAATTGTTTTGATTCTCTTAGTCCTACCGGGAATCTAATTAATCTAATCTTCTAATTATACTAAAAGTTTAACTAATCTAAATATTCTAATCCTATCAGAAGTCTGACTAACTTAAGTATCCTAATCTTATTAGAAGTCCAATTAGCATCAGTCTCCTAATTCTACTAGGAATCAAATTATTCTAAATATCCTAATTCTATTAATAATCTAATTAATTTAAGTATCCTAATTCTATTAGAAGTCTAATTATTGTAAATATCCTACTCCTACTAGAAATCTAAAAATAGGGGGGTTTGGCTCGCTATGCTAAGGAGGATCGACCCCATTCCTGGGTATCCTCCGTAGGCTCTCTTGGGCAAATCGGTTGACTAAGGATTGTTTTAAAAGCAATGTAGATTGAGAAACTGATTTTGAATTGAAAAGTTAAGATTTTGAAGATTGAAATTAAGGGATTTTAAAGATCAAAATTAGAACTGAAAAATTATGAATTAGAAGAGAGTAAAAACTAGAATTTGAAAATGAAGGCTATGATTTAAGGACTAAGAACTAGTTCTAGAGATTACGAACTAGAACTAAAATTTAGAGACTAAAATTGTGACAGCCTGGATTTTCCCAACACAATTTTTCTGAGAATTTTTTTTTCTTTAACTTTAAACCAAATCCAACTGAAAAAATCTGGACCACCAGATCGTAGATCACAATCTGATACAGAATACTCGGTACATCCATACACACAGATGCAAAAATCAAAGCAAATAATATAAGACATAATTAAAATCTTCAGTTCTAATATCCAACATTAATAGTGAACTAAAACAATACACCGGTGATGGCCAACCATCACCAAACAGTGGTGCATGTACAATAGGTATATAATAGCACAACGTACCAAGTCTAAACTTATCAAAATTCACGATGTACTAAATCTATGATCCTGAAACTCTAACAAATCTTCAATTCCTCAATCCTTAAGTCTGGTGTCCTGAGAAGTGTTATACTTGTGACGTATAGTCGAGGTGAGCTAACAACTAAGCTCAGTAGAAGAAATTCAAACACAATTCATATCTTATCATTGAAATGCATAGATTCGATGATAAAATTTTAAAACCATTTCATATAAAATAGAGTTGCAAATATTACATTTTTATTTTCAAAACATAGCGAAGCGAAAACAGAGCATATCGGAGACGAACATAGATCAGAAATAGCACATGTCAAAAAACAGATGCATATCGAGAACAAATACATCTGAAAAATAAAGATACTTATCAAAACATAGCTGAAAACAGAAGCAAATAGAAGCAGAATATATCAAGATTAAACATGTTAGAAACGGAGACGTATCCTGATGAGAACATAACAAAATGGAGCAAACATATCATCAAATCGAAGCATATAAGAAATGAAACGTCTCAAGGAATAGAACATACATATTCGAAAGCCAAAGCATCCCATAGCGGGAACAAGGTAAAATCTCGGGGACTCAACCCCTCTTTGCACACAAAGTATAACCAAATCATCCCGTATGCGAAAAATAAAAGCACATATATATCAAAAGGCCAAAGCATCCCATAGCAGGAACAAGGTCGTAACATCGGGGACTCAACCTACATAAAGTATAATCTAGGCCCAATCACATAGGCATCTCGTATGCAGGGAACAAAACATATCAAGTCACACAATCAATAAGGGCCAAAGCATCCCATAAGCATGAACAAAGCATCCCATAAGTGAGAACAGAGTAAAAACTCCGAGGACTCAACCCCTCTTCGGAGACTCAACTCCTCTCCGCCACTCATTTTTCATATTCAAACAGTTCTCAATTTAACTTCCTTAGTGAAAAAACATAAATGGATTCGAAAACGGAATTGAACACAAACAAATTTAGGACGAAAACCAATACATAAACTGAACGGACACACACATAACGGAAAGGACACACGCATGCGTTCAATTACGATTTCATACTTCAAAGCTTTCATATTTTCAAAAATAGTTACAAACCATTCGTTTATATCCCATTATCTATGAATAAAATTAAAAATACAATTAGATGGTAAATTTCTTCTACCTCAACTTGAAGCCAAAATGAAGATTTCTTCTTCCGAAAGTGACCCCTATCACGTCCTCTTGATCATAACCTAGAACACATCAAATTTACATCACACATGTCAAGAGTGACGAAGAAAAGTAAGTCACAAAATCCTTTTTTCCTCAAAATAGACAAATGCCAGAATCTGACAAAATCGATTGATCGAATCCCAATCTGATCGATTGGTTTCCAAATCCATCGATCGATTTCCTTCGAAAACACACACACTCCTGTTTGTATAATCAGTCCCACACTCGATCTCCGGTTCACAAACTGATCGATCGATCGATTCCTAAATCAACTTATCAGTTTACTCAGAAACCAATCCTTATCCTGTCGACACATTTCAATCAATCGATTCCCAAATTGATCGATCGGTTTCCCTTAACACACACGATTTTTCACAAATCGATCGATCGATGCCCATATCGATCGATTGGTTTCATAAATTGATCGATCAAACTAAATTTCAATCGATCGGTTTCTCCATAAACTTTTATACTTACACTCTTGACAAAATCGATCGATCGATTACTTATTTCGATCGATCGATTTTGTCAGATTTCTCACATTCTTGAGTTTCAACTTCCTAAAACTTATTTTTCTTAAATCTTAACTTCTTTTCTTCTAATTTCTCACTCACATCATACCCAAAGTCTAATCTAACTAAAAAAATCATAATTTCACATAATTTTTTTCACCTTTAATTGATCAAATCCTCAATCCACGAGCTCACGCCCAAGATAGGGTTTCGAAGTTTCATTCGGCCTTCCTCCACGCTCCACAATTGCTGTAACGTCGTCACGATCGAAAATTTTCACGACGATCTTACGGCTCGGAGCACACAGATTCAAGCGAAACTCTTCTTCTTCTTCAAAATTTCTCTCTTTCTCTTCTCTCCTCTATCTCTAGAAACCCAAAACCCCAAGATTGCAACCGGTCAATGGCTTACAAGGGAAGCCTTTGCTTTTTATAACTAAAGGGACAGGTTCCCCTATAAAATACACATACCCATTTGGGTGTTAGTTCTTATCCAAGGAACTTGTTCCGGTGTGGAACCCAACTAAAATGTTAGCTATTATATAATTAATCTTTTAGTTCGGTGTGGGGTTTGCACACCCAAATCACAGGTTACACGGAATTTGGTGTTAAGCTAATACACCACTACGGTGTATGAACTTCAGTCTAAAAGCCTAACACGAGGCTCAAACGGACCCAAAACGATCCCGTTTCAAAAATTCGAAATGGCGACACGTTTTCTAACGACACACACACTCAATCAGGACCTATGATCTTTGAAATTTTTTTAGGATGTTACATTCTTCCCACCTTATGTAATTTTCGTCCTCGAAAATTGACATATCCTTAGTCAAAGAGGCGTAGATACCTATTTGTCCTGAACAAAAGTTTGCATATTCTCTTCAAGAGTCAATGATTCAACATCAACGAAATTCGGGGTCATTACATTCTCCCCTCCTTAAAGGAATTTTCGTCCTCGAAAATTCATATGACTCATTTCGCTGCTAATACACAGTACCAACCTAAAGAGTATGGCTACTGTTAGTGGTATTAATACTGATGGTACACCAAAATGTTCATACTAAATCTGTCACATTAATCCATGTAATTTCACGAACTCCTAACAAGATATCCACAACTAAGTGTGACATTTTGATAACGATCTATCAAATCATAAAAAATTACAGGTTCAACATGAGATATCCACAGCTAAACTGAACATTTATTCACAACTAAGTTATCCATTTATTCGATAAGCTTTGCAGGCTGTCAATGCATCTCAGATAATCAAGATTATAAAAAATAATAATTAAAACATTCATCCATAACCTATAATCATTTTAGATACTAACCACAACCACAATTATTCATATAGGAAATTAAACCATTCCATAAAATAACCATCCTATAAACATGAAGGCTATGTAAAGTTTTACCCTACAAAAAAGCTCACTACAATTTAAGTTACAACCATGATCCCTCAATTATTTATCACTTGACATTTGCATCATTATACAACAATCAATCATCGAAACAAGCTAACCACAATTTAAAACCATTAATCTCCAAAACCAATAACCATTAATAATATATATCCAACCATCCACAAAATAACCCATGTAAATTTACAATAATCATACTTAAACGATAAAAACAACCATCCAACTAGAGTCAAAGATCATAGTGAATCTACCAGGATTCAATAGTTTTACAACATCCATACCAATAACTATTCTAACCATCCAAAACCACAAAATTGTAACAATTAAGTACATATCCTAGCCATTAATCCAAAATGCAATGACCGCCAAAGGAATTTAAACCATTCACTGCCAAGGTTAACCTAAGGCCTCTGAATAGATATCGACGTCGTCTGTCCTTTCTTAGCCTCGTGACAATCATTTAGTCGATGTCCTTTCTGGCCACACCTGAAGCATGCACCCGTGATCAGTCTACACTTCTCTGTCTTATGTTGCTTTCTGCATTTTGAGCACGCTTCAATTGGAGTAGACGAAGGGGTGCATATAGTTTGTTGAACCCTTGACGCTCTGGCCGTAGGAGGATTCGAAAGGTGGAAGGTCACATAGGCATATATGCAGGTGGCCTTGAATACATAGGTTGAGTAGGTTGAGAGGGCGCTGACATCGAGAATCTTTGCCTCTCGTCTGCCGGCTCATAATTGCTCGACCTCTCTTGACCCGCTATATTTTTACTTTGCTGCTCTCGTCTCTTGTACATGTCTTCTATAGCTTTCTTGGCAACCAACGCCTTACCCATCACTGCCGCATAGGTCTTCAATTCGAACACGAAGACCCTACCATGTATATTCGGCCCTAAGCTTCTTCAAACTTATTGGCCTTCATCTGTTTTGTGGCCACATACTGCGGTGCAAATCTAGACAAGCTCGCGAACTCCGTACCATATTCTCGTACGGTCATCCCCTCTTGCTCCAATGCCAAAAACTTTGTGGCCATCTAATTTCTCACTTGTTTCGGGAATTATTCTTTGTTAAACACTTCAACAAACTCCTCCCAAGTCCATAATCTATCTAGATTTTCTTGTTCTCTCATTTGCAATACCGATTTCCACCAAGGGTTGGCTTCCCCTTCTAACTGAAAGGAAGCCTAGCTCACTTTCTCCCCTTCCATACACGATAACCTTTGAAGAGGTTTCTCTATCTGATTCAGCCAATTTTCTACTTCAAGCAGATCAGTTTGACCATAAAAACTAGGAGGTCTCAATCTCCTAAACTCTACAAATGATGATGGATGTGGTGGTACAGGAGGTGGTGTCGGAGGTTATTGTTGATGGCTATTTGTATTGTTAGCTACCAACAATGCCTTCTGTTGAGCCATAGCGGTTTCCACGGCTTCCATGGCTTGAGCCATCCTTTGTCTCTCCTCCCTTTCTTCCTTTCTTTCTTGTCTCCTCTCTTCCGAAATTTCTCTATTGCTGAGCGGAACTCTATTCGAACTAGTGGGTATATCATCCCCTCTTCTCAGATTTCGTCCTTGACCACCCCTTGGTCGTCTACCTTTGTCAGACATAATTGTTGGTGCACGCTTTTTTTGGGTTCCTCTCTGTCCCCATTGAATCAGTGGCTTAATTCTGTTCAAGTGAACTCTAGCGATGCGGCGTTTGGAATGGTGAAGGTAAAAAAAGGAGTTTTCTAAGAAGATTCCTAGTTTGTTGCGATCGCCAGTTGTAGATATTTAATGACGCTGCAACACGTCAATGATCACGCTTTAGAGCGGGTGTGGGTTACTTCTTTACTGAAACGTCCGCCCGCGAACGTCAACAGCTGTGACCCGTCTTATAATTTAGATAGTTTAATTTTCCTTTTCTTTCCCGTTATTGTTGTAGTTCTAATCAGTTTAGATTTCTCAATTCTATTGTAAGTTTAGTTGTGTGGGAATTTATTATAGTGAGTTAATTTAGTATTCTGATTCTATCAGGAGTCCAATTAATCTTAGTTTCCTAATCTTATTAGAATTCTAATTAATTTAGTGTCCTAATACTATTAAAAGTTCAATTGATATCAGTATCCTAATTGTATTGGGAATGCAAATGTATTAATTTTAATGAAACTTTAATCAAATCAAGCATGCTAATTATACTGAAATTTTTAGTAAAGTAAGTATACTAGTCTTACTGCATTTCTAATTGAAATGGAGAACTAATTTTACTAAAACTCTAATTTAAGCAATGAATTAATTTTATTAAAATCTAATTAAACCAAATAAACTAATTTTATTAAAAATCTAATTAAAACAAATAAACTAATTTTAATAAAAATCTAATTAACACAAATAAACTAATTTTATTAAAAATCTAATTTAAATAAAGGAGCTAATTTTATTAGAATTAGAATTAGAGTAATTATTCTAAGGATCTAATCAAAATAAAGCATGTAAATTACTTATACTAAAAATCTAAGAAAATTATGGACTTAATTTTCTAATTTAATTAAAGCAACGAAATAATTCTAAAAAAAAAAGAGGTCTTGGGCCCGCTATGCTAAGGAGGATTGGCCTCATTCCCGAGTACCCTCCGTAAGCTCCCTTAGGCAAATCAGGTGGCTGAGGTTAAAGCAAATTGGGTTTTGGACTATAATATTATATTTTTAGCTTTTCGGAGTCGATTTTGAGATTATAATTATGGATTAAATTAAGAAACTAGAATTATAGAAACTAAATTAATATTTAGGATTTTTAAAAATATTAAACTAAGAAATTAAAACTAAAATTTAAAATTCTAGGACTGAATTTGGGTCTGAAATCAGAAAATCAGACCGTATGATTAGGGACTGGTTCTAGAACCTAAGAACTAGAACCAGAGATTATGATAGGGCTGGAAATTAAGATTTTAGAATGGAATTAAAGCCTAGGGTCGGTAAATTAGATCGTCAGATTAAGGACTGGTTCTAAAAACGGAGAAACAGAACCAGATATAAGAGATTACGGTCTAAAAAAGGGGTGCTACGATCTAAAACTGAAAATTTGATATTAATAATTAAAACTAAGAGAAATCCTAAGTCTAAAAACTAAGATTTTTACCTAGGACCGGAGCTGCGGAGAGAAATCTCAAAAATTTGAAGCTTGAATCTCAAAATCATGGCTATGTTCCTCTATGTGTTCATTCTCGGAGTTCTCTGGTTTTGAAATCCCCAAAAAAATCCGTTCTCCTCTCTCTCCTTCATGTTGTGTTGTGGGTCAAATTAAAATTTTTTTTATAAGTTTTTCTCCAATTAAACACCCTATTTCAGGCGTTTAACTGGATTGCGCGTCGGTCTCCCGGTGGTTAATCGCTTTGAGTCGATCACCGACTCAATGAGCGATCAGGTGACTTGCTCAGTGAGTCTCCTTGTTTTAACTACGTTAGGACTAATTGTGCGCTTGGTGTAGGGTGCGCAATCCGATTAAGTGCTTCTTTCTAAGTGTTTAATCGAGGAAGCTTGGGGTAAAGGACTGTAAGTCTAGGTCAGGCGTAGGCCAATTGCGCGTCGGTGGTCGGGCGTTCAATCCGATCGCGCGTCTCGTGTGAGGTGCGTGATCGAGTCTCAAGGTGGTATGGGAAAGGAAGTCTAGTCTAAAAGGGGGACTGATTGCATGTTTATGGTTTTGTGTGCGATGGAATTGCATTCATGGTTTTAGGCACGTAATTCGGGGTTGTCCGGGTCTGGGTCGAGTTTGAAATGTCAGACTATTATTTCAGCCTGCGTTTCAACTATATACTATTGTTTCAGTATATAGTCTCCCTACGTTGGGGTCTGAGCCACAGAGCTATTGTTTCAGCCTACGTTCAGCCATGCACTATTATTTCAGTGCATGGTCCATGCGTTATGGTTATGGGGCCTGAGCCACAAAGCTATTATTTTAGCCCGTGTCCAGCCATATACTATCATTTCAGCATATGGTCCCACATTAGGGTAAAAGGGGTTTGAAATGCAAGACTATTATTTCATTCTGCATTCTGATTATATACTATTGTTTCAGTATATAGTCTCCCTATGTTGGGATCTGAGCCACAGAGCTATTGTTTCAGCCTGTGTTTAGCCATGTACTATTGTTTCAGTATATGGTTCCTATATAACGGTTATGAGGTCAAAGGTTGACCGAACATATTTGTATATTCCGAGAGAGCAAAATGGGGGTGTTTACAGATGCCCCTCTTCGGCGCGCTCTTGCAAAGTAAGAATGCGTCAAAGAAGTAGACACCCCTCATTCAAGGTGTCTTCTAGTTTCTCTAGGGAAATTATAAATGTGAACTGGGGATGCTGACATGACATGTTTGGCTTTCTTATCTATCAGCACAAGTTAAAATGGAGTATTCGGGGGCCCAGTGGTAGTTGTCGAAAGGCGTGTTCCATGCTGTGGATGCCCAGGGGTGATCCCGTCGCGTATCGTGACCCGCTGTCATAGACAGTCGACAGGGGAAGTCAGCGTATCCTATTCTGTGGGTGCAAAGGGGCATCCAGTCGCGTGACCTGACCTACTGCGAGTGACACTCAAATGAAAAGGAGAATAACCATATCCTAATTTGTGGGTACAAGGGGTATCCCGTCGCATGTCGCGACCTACTGCAAGGGACAGCCAAACAGAGGGATATGACGCAGTCGAGGTATTGGAGGGCGTCATACAAATGTCTATGAATAAGGTCCAGGGATCAATAAAAAAATATAATATAATATCGAAGGCTTTCGCAAGTCATGTCAGACCGGACGCGCCATTGCCCACACCAATGCGCGTCAAGCATTCCTTTTCTAATAGGTGTTTGTAAGTTCTTAGATTAAATATACTCAGTGTTCAATTTTTCAAGGGAATGGCTGGTTCGAGCTGGTAATTGGGCTGATAATTAAAGTAAATTTTGGTAGGTGAGTCTCTTTGTTCTAGGATGGTTTCTTTCCTTTTTTGTTGTTCTGGGAGTAAAAGATTTTTAGTTTTGGAATAAGATTTTTGGTTTTAAGAGTAAGTGGTAAGAGTTTTTTTTTTTTTTTCTGAAAGTAAAAGATTTTTTTTAGAGTAAGGGGTTTTGAAAATTTAAAATTTTAGAGAATTTAACTTAAGATCAATTTGGTGGTAAATCGACGGAAAACATGGCTTCCGAGACGTCACTGAGTAGATCCACCGGTACGGGATTTGTGGACCCGACCATTGGTGTGGTTGTTAAGACGACACTTGGCATGACGGATACTCCGTCTAACCTTCTCGGTGAATACTGGTGGTTGTCTCTTATGGGAGGACTATAGTGATTCGCGAGTCGAGAGAGACGGGTTTTAAAAATATTTGACTTAATCATAGCTAACTATATTTATTTGAAGTAATATCGAGTAATTAAAAAGTGGGTAGTACTTACCTGGCGGTGATACTTACCTGGATTGTGCACAGCTTGTATGATCTGGTGGTGCCGTAGTGTCGCAATGAGACTTTGGAGGTTTTTCCTTTCTTCAGGTCCACTGTGGCAAAGCTTGGCGGTTGTGATGTAATGAAACGTCTTGGGGAAGTGATGTCGCGATGGGACTTGGGGAATTTTCCCTTTCTTTGGCTGCGTGTTGGATGAGTTCTGGCGAGTATTACGTAGCGAGTAATTGGGGAAGAGGGCTCTTTGCTTTAGTGATGAGACATTGGTCGAGCTTTCCCTTTTTTTCGTCGTATGGCATGGCAAGTGTTGTTTGAGGGTTTTCAAGTAGCGATGTTTGCGATGGGATGCCGCGTCACAACCCCAGATTTTTGGGAAACATGCACGTCATGCACCATACACATGTATATGTGTTTCACAAGGAAACTAAAATGAACCCATAGACACTATGTGTGTATGTGGGAAACACACTAGTATTTTCCTAACTTATAAGTATATAAGTGAAAGAGAGAGGAGAGAAGAGCCCCTTATGTAACTCAATTCTAACCTAAATAGAGAGAAAGAAAAGAAGAGCCTAGAAAAGAACTAGGGTTTTGTTGGGACTTAAATCGGTGGAAGATCTAGAGCAAAGGCTGGAGGAGGAACCTTGGAGATCTTTTAGTCTCGTAGAATTTTGAAGCGTGGATCGAACTTGCGCGAGACTTATCGCTGGAGGTATGATTAAAGGCATGATAAATGCTTGGGCATGTTTTAAATAATAGGTAGAATGTTGGTTGAATGTTTGTTTTTATATTAAGGGCTAAATGAGGGGAGAAATAGCTTTCTCGAGCAAATCGAGGTGTTAAAGTATATCGCTCCTCGCTCGAGCGGCCAAAAGGACTCGCTTGCGCCAGGAGAAGGTATAAAAATATAGCTCTGGGCTCGCTCGAGCGGTCCCCAAAATGAAGGGGAAGCTTGCTCGAGCGAGGTCTCCAGAAAAGTTCAGCGGCTCGATTTAACCGCTCGAGCGAGGATTGGTTCTCGCTCGCGCGAGGCACCACTCAGTTCTTGAAATTTTTGGTACAGAAACATGGAGGCTATGCGCTCTAATTATTCTTGTAACCTTCCTAAGCATATTCTAAATACATGAAATGTAGGTTTGACGTAGGATCGTAAAGTGTAAACCTCTACGAGAAAGCGTGCTTTGAAATTCATCGAGGTAGGGAATATTCTTGAAAGATGTATTTTATTTCATCAATTCATATATGCAATGTAATTCTATTAAAAGGTTGAGTATTGTATGATCTTTCAAAAAGGGGTGTGTGCGTAAGTTTCAAGGTGAAATCATGAAGTCCCCAGGGGACGGAATATTGTAATGAGGGCATTTAAATGATGTATCAAATCAGTAGTGTCCCAGGGATACAGATGAAAACAAACCGTGAAACTCAAGCATAATGATAAGGCCTAATGTACTAAAAATTAGCACAAGTCACGGTGAATAACTATATGTAAAGCACATAGATATTTTGTTATTCGAGGTTTGATTAGAATACCCCACCGACGTGGCGGGATACCCACGACTGATGCAGCAGGATATCTGTGACTGGTACGGTGGCCAATCCGTATACTTATAGCACATCCCAGGGATGTAGATTTAATAATAGACTCCGCCACCTATGAGAAAGGGGCTTGGGCAGTATTCCCAGGGAATACATGTAACAATTATCTAGTAGATGACGATGGTGGGTATTCCATCGGGGCTCGATGCTATATTGCTCGGGGATTATTTAAGTTAAATGCTTAAGTTATTAGGCCGAATTCATGACTAAACCGATAAGATAAGAACAAACAACATCATGAAAGGAAATCAGCTATATCCAATTTAATTATTCCAGCTATGTCATCTGTTCTGCTTAAAAATGATATCTAGTAAATTGTGCTTTCAAAATTGCTAACATATATATGACATTTAATCTATATATTCACTTTGTTTCCCTATTGAGCTAGGATGTAGCTCACCCCCCTTAGACTATACGTCGCAGGTTCAGGACTAGCGGCAGCAAGGACTTCTGGAGACTTTGATCCAGGGGATTTAGACTACGTACCCACTGAGGAATCAGAGCCTCCTCCTGAGGAATTCTTTTAGGAGACCCACTGCGTACTTTGAGAGTGAGTTGAGAGTATTAGGCACGGCTTGGTATATCAAGCCTTTTTATTGAATGTAATCAAATACGGTATGTTTTTGATAAAACTTTTGGGATGCACATTCATATAACGGCTTGGGTAGTTCTTATGCCCATGAATTGGCTTGGGACAAGGACTGCCTTTAGGGACCATAACTATATTTTTATATGAGAATTCGTTAGAGTAAAATTTTGTCTTGTTTATACCAAATGTACCTTAAAGGTTTCATGGGCACGGCCTTGAGGGTCGTGCTGATGGCACGGATTTCAGAACGCCAAAATTTGGGCTGTCCCAGTTGGTATCAAAGCATTTCTTTTTAGTTCTGGCTATCATCTCTTCAGAATATAGGGACTTCTACTGACGAAACCGTGGTTTCTCATGCAGACCGTTATGTTTCCTAGAGGAAGAGGCCGACCCAGGGGTGGTCATGATAGGAATTTACACAGTAGAGATGGTTTTGTCTCGCCTGTAAACAGGGTACCATTAGAAAACAGGGAGATTCCCCAGGGCAGTGGCCAGGGAGAAAACCAAAATCAAGGAGAAGATCAAGATCGAGATCGGCAGGATCGAAATCAGAGGGAACAAGATAGAGTGAGGGAGAGAAATGAAGAAAGAGAGGAGCGTCAGAGGATGATGCGCACGATGGAGACAATGGCAACTGCCATGGCACGACAGCGACATCCTTGGCACTGTGACCCAGAACTAACGAACACCTACACCTCCAGTAGGACCTATACCACCAGTGGCTTTGGCATTTACCGAGTTTAGAAGGATGTGACCTCCTAACTTTTTAGGACAGGCAGACACAATGGCGGCCGAAAACTGGCTGGGTGAAATGGAAAAGGTGTTTAGCGTACTGACATGCACAGAGGACGAGAGCGTCCGTTGGGCGGCGTATATGCTGGATGGGGAGGCTGGACCTTGGTGGAAATCCATTTCACGGACTAGAGCACAAGAAATGCCGGATATGCCTTGGACTTGGAATGAATTCGTAGAATAATTCAATAAGCAATATTTTCCTGAAGTTGTGAGAAATCAGATGGAGACTCAATTTTTGCAACTAATGCAAGGAAGGATGACCGTGAGAGAGTACGGAGTAGAATTCATGAGACTGGCTCGCTTCGCTCCAGACTACGTAGTTTCAGATGTGATGAAAGCGAAGAGGTTCCAACAGGGTTTAAAGTCCGACATCCGAGGAGGGGTTGCGCCCTTCCAGCTGAAAACCTACGGAGAGGTAATGAGTAAGGCATTAGTAGTCGAAGAATAAAACAATAACCAATACCGTCAGAGGGAACAATAGGGAAGAGGAAGCATAGATCCAAGCAGGACGGGGAACTATGAATCGGTACATAAGAAACTGAGGTTTGACGGGGCTTTTTTTTTTTATCCCTCACGAGTCAGGATCTCATTTTAGAGAGTTTTTTTTTAAAAAATTTAAAGTTTAAGGTATTTTATTTTAGTCTTTTGTTTGACTTGAGATGACACTTGTTAGAAGGTGTGATTTTTTTTTCAAAAATTCTAGATGGGTGTTAAGTGTTTGATTCCTATTGGCTTATCTAGACTTGGGGGTGGATTGGTGTTTCCTTGGAGGGGTAAGTGTTGTGTGATCATTGGTTTATCTAGGTTGTCATAGATTGTGGTCTTTCAAAGGGGGGTATGCGTTTGGTTTCGATTTAATTAGATTGGAAGGGTTTTCAATGGTGTGACACTTGTCATTTTGTGGTTTGAGGGGCATGGTTTATAAATGTATGTTAAAGGCGTTATTTTTTTTTGTTTTTTTTTTTATGGTTCAAGCTTAGGGTTAAAGTTTTGGGGCATATATTTCTTTGTTTTGTGATTTAGGGCATTTTTGTTCATTAATGGCTTTTCTTCCTCTCTATTTTGTATCCCGGATATTGAACCCGAAGAATTGTTATTATTGAGTGGATTATTGAGAATGGACGGGATTGGAAATCCAGGGTGATGCTAGGGTTGGTGCTATCGATCCAACTCGAAGTGTCACCCCATCGGGAGAAGTGATAGAAGGGAAGAAGGGGGTAGAAAGGAAACCCAAGGATAAGGCAGGGTCAGAGTTCTCATGACCGATGCCTATTTTTTCTTGATAGGCTCTGCGGATTCAATGTTAGTTGCTCCTCCTTGTTATGCTTTCCAAGGTGAGCTCCCGAAGGTAGATCCCGCAGATCCTAGGTGGCTTTCTGTGAGCCACTCTTTTTTTTCTGCCGTTTTAGGGTAAGGGGAAGAGGTTATCATGATTAGAATTTGTTCAGGGCGTACCTTTTCTTCGGGCTTCTCCGAGATCTCTTGTTTCCCAAATAAATCTGAATTCAGGCATTGCCTGAACATGCTGATTTAAATTTTTTATTTTAAGTTGTATATTCAGAGGGTATGCCCTCGGTGTATTTTGTAATTATTTTATCTATTTATGAAGTGATTAATGTTTTTAATTCCGTTTGTGGTTATTTATATTTAGCAACTTTTGGTTTAGTTGACGTTATAGCTTATTTGACTTGTTTTGAGTGCGAGGTTTATTTATTCAAGTCTGGTTTGATTTAGTCTATTTATTTTGGATCTGGGGTATGTTGGGGACAAATTTTTTTTGTTTAGTTTAGTTTAGGTTCAAGTGTATAAACGAAGGGGGGCATTTTTCAGTTTAGTTTGATTTTAGTTGTAGTGTGTAAGTGATGTGACATTTCTTCATTTTTTTTGTTTAGTTTGGTCTTAGTTGAGTGTATAAATGATGTTGGGGTGGGGGGATTTTTTTTGTTTTTGATTTGAGGTTTGTATATCCTAAGTCAGGGGTGTTTTTGGATTGACTCTAACAATGGCATAGTTTAGGTTGGCAGTCAGTGTCGGAAGTCACCTAATTCAGTCCTATGAACCTGCTGTTTTGAGCACATATTTTGTGTTTCTGGGGAATTGCTCGCTTCAATCCGAACGCATAAACTAATTACGCGCCAGAATGGGAGCGCACGTTTCAAAGGGTCGGAAGGTCATTAAGCGCCGGCGTCCGGTCATTTAATCAAATTCAGCGCAAGTCATGGGGCGCAGGATTAGGGCGGTGGCTGTCACTGTTGAAGTGACTGTTGGCATTCGCGCGCGCTGGTTCGGGCGCTTGATATAATTACGCGCCTGGTAGGAGACGCATAACCAAGTGGTCGGGTTAGGTTGAGCAGGTGATGATCCGTTTGCACGCCCTATTAAAAGCGTTTGATATGGAGTAAGCGCAGGAATAGTAGTGCGTGATTTGGTTGCGCGCGTGAGTTTACACGTGCAATTTGGGTATGTTCTATATATAGTTCAAAAACGTCTCATTCTTCCCGTGCTATCTATTTTGGTCTTTGAGTCTTGGTTTTCTTGTTTCGTTGCACTCTAGTTTTTGTGTTTTCGCGATATCTTGCGATCCGGTCGTCCGTTTCAGGTGCCATTTCTTTCGTTCTTGAGTCTTTTGAGTTCTTTGTTCTAAGATGGAGTCTGAGGGTGGTGGTAGGCGCGATCTAACTATTTCTGAGTTGGAGAGGATGATGATGGGGGAGATAGGTGAGACCTCTGGGGCTTAGACCGATGCTGTTGTCGGGGAGGAGGATGTCGAGGAGGTGCTTAGAAAGGAGGTACTGGAGGTTGACCAGGGTCATAGGGAGGAGGTGCCTGAGATTGAGCAGGGTGTAGCTGAGGAGGAGGGTGAGAGGGTCGAGGAGCAGAGAGCTGAGGATGAGGCTGAGGGGCACCAAGGTGAGAAGTGTCGTGGTCGCAGACACTTCCCACTGGAGGATTTCTTCGCTCGAGGCTGGGTAGGTACCTGTGAGCAATAGTTCCCTCATTCTTTTTAGTTATTTTATGACAAAGACTTATTAGGATCTGGAAACCCTTTTCTTCAATTCATGTCGAACCTGCATTAATGATTGATTGCATGCTCACTCATGCATCATGATGGCATCAGAGATTGGTCATGTTTCTATTCAGTTGTTCTTATCATGTTTTATGCATTTGTTGTAAGTTGTTATCAATGTATCTGGATATATTTTGTTTGTTTTTAGCTTATAGATATGTTTGTCGTTGGTCATAGGTATGTGTTAGTCTTACTGTCGCTATTTCGTTCTGTTTAATAGGAGCCCCCGCAGCTGGCTATCAGCTCGGCATGGACCGAGTCTCATACTTGGTACCGTGCCTTGTCAGAGTTTCAGCGAGCACGGTTGGTGTCTTTTAGCTTCGGGCCGATCCTGGAGCTGAAGCCCTTTCAGCTTGATCGTGGCCTGATCATGGCAATTTTAGAGAGGTGGAGGGAGGAGCATCAGGCGCTTCTCTTTCCAGTTGGCATGATGTTTCCGACTCTAGAGGACTGGGTCTGCATTACCGATCTTCATTTTAAGCCTGAGCCGATCACGGGACAAATGGCAGGAGAGTACTTGGAGGTGTGTGAGGAGATTTTAGGTGTGCCGTATAGGTCGAGCGGCTTGGGCCAGGTGTGGTTCGAGTCAGTTGGTTCTTTGATATGTTTGCGAGTGGCTTCGTCCCTTCGAGGTGTCATTCGGAGGCTAGGGTGTCTTACGAGGAGCGTTGTGTGGTAGTGGCGGGCCGGGAGCCCGTAGTTGAGCCAGGGTTGGCTGCATATAGGGTGCTCTGAGTGTTCTTGATGCACTTCCTCGGTGTAGTACTCTTCTCTTCTTCGACTCAGGGATGCATCACCGGGTTGTTTTTGATGGTTTTAAGGGACTTGGATCGGGTCCCCACCTATGCGTGGGGTGTGGCCGCATTGGCACATCTCTATGAGTAGCTTTATCGTCGGGGACTGGGCGTCGCGACGATCGGAGGTTTCCTTCCCTTCCTCTAGGTGAGTTTTAGTTAGTTGATGTCATAGCGTCTTTATTTTTCTTGGTCTTGTGGAGGTAGCTATTCAGTATTTCTCTTTTGTTATTTTTTTTTTAGTTCTGGGCGTATGACCATTTTGCTTTTCTTCATCCGGGAATTCCATTGGAGGTGACGTTCACGTTTCCTCGGATGTACATGTGGAGGGAGGCGTTGAGGGGTCGTCGCTGGTCTTCGGATCTTCAGACCGTGCATGGTCTCTTCGAGGACATGCATGCGGTCTAGGTATATATCATCGTGTGTACGTTTTGTGTCATTTTGTTTTAATCTTTTAGGATCTGAGGATTCATTGATGGGTTGGCTTGTTTATTTGGTTAAGTTATTTGGAGGCCATACGCGGTCGAGGAGGATGCAGGTGTGCCAGTGATTTAGTTCGGCCAGCCCTTCTTTGACATAGACATATGGGTCCATTGTTTTGAGAAGGTGGAGAGGATCCACCTATCTAGGGTGGTGCGACAGCTGGGGCTCGCTCAGGGAATCCCTCCAGAGATTAGCCAAAAGGTGGCGAAGAGGATGACCGACCCTCTTGGCTGAAACTTTGCGGAGCAGATGGCGCTTCAGATGGCCGATTTCAGAGCTAGGGGGACCAGGGTGACAGGGGCGTGTGATGAGGTGGACGCCTGAGAGTATAGGAGATGGTTTAGTGCACTGGGTGGCGGGCGCCTCTTCACACTCCCTTCCATGGGAGTGGCTCTTTTGCGGTCAGCAGGCCGGAGTCGGCATCGGCTTTGAGGGAGAGACTGGCTGCACTGGAGCAGGGCCATCTCACCGCGAGTGTGTCAGGGATATTAGACGCCCTCCACAGGGCGATGGAGCAGATGGGGTGTGCTCCTCGTTCGGATGAGGAGATGTTGCACTCCTTAGCCCTCTTGGTTGCTCAGCATAGGGGAGAGGAGGATGAGTTGGGGGCTCGGCTAGCAGAGACTCGACGGCTCCTGGTGAGTTAATTTATTGGTTTGATTGTTTATGTATTATGTTGACTTAGTCTCTTAGTCATTCTGATATAGTTGTGATGTCTTTAAATTGGATGGTCTGATAGGGAGGCCGAGGTCGCTAGTCATGTGGTGATGATCGGATTACTACACAGTCAGTAGCAGGCAGGCCGAGAGGTGGAGGCCAGTTTGCTATCTGAGATCGATCGATTGGTAAGTGTCTATTTTAACTTAATTTATTAATTGTCAGCGTTGGGGGCTTGTCGACTGACATGTTCATTGTTATTCATAGAGAGCCGAGCTTGCTGTTGGAGGTCCCGTTTCGGCATTTGATCCATCTTCAGTTGCTTCCTCCAGTCAGGAGGATCCAGCGATGGCTCAACTTTGGGCCGAGTTAGCTCATTGGGTAAGTTCCATTCAATCTTTCAACTCGTTTGTATAATTATCACAGTCCGTTGGGTGTTATTATTTCACTTTCTTAACATAGTTTACTAACATTATGTGGTATTTCAGCGTCAGGTTGTCGAGGATCTTCAAACGAGGGAGACGACTGCTACCTCTCTACATCCCTAGAGTCAGGTATAGTTTTTTGTGTGGTGTAATTCAGTTTAGGTTATTTCATTTTATTTTATTATGATATATTTCGTATTGGTTTGTTTGTATTTTTTTATGCAGGCAGTTCCAGACTCCGCTCCTGAGGCTCCCCCTCAGGGGTCTATTCCTATCCCTACTCAGGTATGTTTTAGTTATTGTGTTTATGGTTCATTTGTCATTACAGTGTTATATGATGTATTTGTTTATTCTCGTTGCAGCTATCTATGTTTGTTGTCCCTTCCGTGCCTTTCGTCGATCCAGTGACTGCTGAGACGGTTGAGCGACTTCTGGAGGAGAGGCTGGATCTGGTATAATTCTTTCCTTTTCAAAGTTTTTTTTTTGTTCATGTATATATTGGTTTTCTTTGACTTGGTGCGGTTATGCAGGTTTGTCAGCTTGAGGAGACACGTCTAGAGACGATTCGAGCGCATGTCCGAGGCGAGGCTGATCCTTGGGGAGACGCAGAGTCGCGAATGACCTGTTCGTTGAGATGATGGTTGCGCAGAAGACTCAGGCAGAGGCATTGGAGGTGGTGCATCAGACTATGCAGGCAGAGATGCAGGTGACCCTAGATCAGCTGCAGTATCGTTTGACGAGGAGTGAGCGGGGGGTACATAGGCTGTCTAGTCAGCTTAGTGGATTGGAGTCGAGGGCTACGGGTTCCTTAGCCGGGCAGTCTCGTCACACGTCTCGTGATCGTGTCAGAAGTGATGCAAGTGAGGATTATGTTGTTCGGGAGATTCTTATGGGGCATCCTCGTCATTCACGATCGAGGCGATCTGTTAGTCAGAAGAGTGAGGGGGGTTTTGTGGTGGGGCCTCATCGGCTAGAGGTTCTGAGAACTCCGGGTGCTGGGATTAGGTTTTCGGAGGACCAGTCTGTGGACCTCCGAGCCGATGATACTGGGAACAACAATGCTCGTCCATCCCAGCGACAGCGTAGGGAGTAGGGTGTGTGTGTGTATTTTTTTTGTCCATTGTGTGTGCATTGTATATATAAGGGGGAACCCCCGGTGACAAGTGTAGAAAGCTTTGATATATATATATATGGAGATTTTGGTTTAGATGTACCTGATTGGCTCCTTTTCTTCTAGTTACCTTTTGCATCTACTTTTTGCTTCTTAGTTTCTTTAGCGTTGTCAACCATCATTGGGACTTGGATGCTTCCTGAGCTGGCCCGATGGTGGTTGAAGGTTGTTTCACATCTGCACATGTAAAGGTAACGCTATCAGTAATTTTTGTTCTCCCCCTTGCTAGTTGTCAAGGGGGGTGAGTGTCTTAGACCGGGGCCTGGTAATAAAGGTGGACATTTTCTTTTTCTCTTTTTCTTTTTCTTTTTTTTTTTCTCTCTTTTTCTTATTTTTTTTTCTTATTATTATTATTTTCTTCTTTTTTTTGAAACGAAAATAAAGCAACAGGGAAAGCAAATAACTAAAATAACAATAAATATATATAAAAAAATGCCCCAATGTAGAAGCGTGGTAGAATTGGCAGTATAGTATCTTTAGTAGCACTCTCCCGATGGTAACTTTGTCATTCCTCGTCTTCTTTGTGGACAAGCCGGTGCTTCTAATGTGATTCTCCTTCCGATCCAAAAAAAATGCCCATGTGTGTAAATGCAATGGAGCTTTTGGGCTGTTGATAAACACTATAAGCAGTCATGAGTATGTAGTGAGTTAGTTTTAAAGAAAAGTTTATCGGTACTATCATCGAACCGGAGGGAGGTCATTTTGATTAGGTCAGTTGCATACGGGGGTCTATCCTAGGGTGGTGGTCATCCTGTCCCATGGTTATCAAGGATAAGTATGGTAGGTATAGTGGGTGATTGCGTCAGTCGTCATTCATTGATTTTCAGTTTCATTTCTAGGAGCATCCTGTAAGACTTCTGATTTATCATTCGAAATAAATATAGAAGAGGGGGGTAGAGCTTAGTGATGTGGGGAATAGTTTATATCTAATGCTTCCCAAAAGAGATAAGTAACAATATCTTTCTCAGATGGATATGGGATGCCATGATTAAGCTCTTTACCATCTTTCGATACCATCAAAATCTCATATTCTATGGTTAGCAGGAGTTTGTCCTCCTCCCGCCACCTTACAACGACATTAGTAGTATGAGGACATCAGGGATTGCCTCTTAGTTTGCTTATACACTTCTAGTAAAGTTACCAAAGATGTCCTCACAACCTGCTTATGCTTCCCTAAGCTCATTAACTTGCTCATTCGTCGTAATGCTCTCACTCAAAATTTCAATACATGTATTCTTTTAAAGCATCCTGCTAGCGCAAGAATAGCGAGTTTTGATTGAACCTAACATCTTTATTTTTTTGCTAGAATGTCTCCTCCAATGACGGGGGAAGGGAAATGATGATCAGGTGTTCCTTATGCTTTTAAAAGAGATTAGGTATGTCACTAGTCCTTTAATCAGATTGCCCGAGTGAGAAAAATGGGTAATAAATCGGAGGTCTTAAGGATATTCTGAGAATTGATGACGTACGACCAATGAATGGGTTGTGAGGACTACGGGGGTGATAGATAAAAGTATTTAACCACGGGATGTGATGATCACAGGGCTAAGGATAATATTTTCTAAGCTGCATGGAGTTCCAACGGCTAGGGAGTTCTTCCCCTCCTTGGTTCGCTAGTTTGTATGCATTTCCAGGGTATGCGATTGTTATGACATAAGGGCCTTCCCAGTTCTGTTTCAGTTTTTCTTTCGGATGGGCATGCTTGGAAGACATGATTTTCTTTAAGACTAATTCTCCAATATTAAAGGTTCGTTCGAGGACTTTCTTATTATAAGCCATGGCCACTCTCCTCTGATATACCTAAGCATGATCAGCTGCCCTTAGACGTGTTTCATCAAGTTGCTCTGACTGTGTGAGTTGAGCGATTTTCCTCTCGTCTAAGGATAGCTCATCATCAAGTTGAATTTGTAAGGATGGTACTTATATCTCATATGATAGGACTGCCTCCATCCCGTAGGTAAGGAGGTAGGGAGTTTGGCCAGTGGTCGTACAAATAGAGGTCCTATAGGCCCAGAGTACTTTCGGTAGTTGTTCGAGTCAGTCGGCTCCATTTCTTGTTTCTACTGTGTGCTTTAAAATTAGAATCAGCGTTTTGTTCGTAGTTTTTGCTTGTCTATTCCCTTGAGGGTAGAAAAGTGACGAGTGGCATAGATCGATGTTATACTTCTTGCATAATTTCTTCATCTTTTCTGTGATGAACTGTGGTCTGTTATCAGTGACAAACATCCTAGGTACTCTAAACCTGGTGATGATATTTCGAACGATAAACCTTACGAGTGTTGAAGCGGTGATTCTGACGTAGGATTCGACTTCTGCCCATTTAGTGCAGTATTCAGTTGCTATAAGTATGAACGTGTGCTTGTGAGTGTTCCCAATTGTGTCTGTGAAAAGTCCAATGACATCGAAGGCCCACATCAGAAATGGCCACAGCGAGGTTATAGTGTTCAATGCAACTGATGGAGCTTTGATGAGGACGGCGTGTTCTTGGCATTGTTTGTAGGATTGAACATAGGGGTGGCAATATCTGATCATTGTCGGTCAGAAGTAGCCTTGTCGTGTAACTTGATCAGCGAACCTCTGTCTACCAGAGTGGCACTACAAGCACTGGCGTGTGCTTCTCGGATGATGTATTATCCTTCGACAGTCTTGACACATTATAGTAGTACTCATTTGGTGAAGGCTTCTTTGTATAATGTTTCACCAAGTATACAGAATCGGGCACATCAGTTCCTTATAGTATTCCGTTCGATCTTCGTGGTGTATGGAGGGATGTATTGATGCTTTAAGAAGTTCCAGATGTCAAAATACCATGGTTGTCCATCATCGGTTGGTGATTTTTCAAATCTGAACATAGCGACTTCAGTTTCTGCCTTGACATGCTTTTTCGAAGTGATTGCTTCATTGGGTCCTGTACTGGTGGGGAGGATCGGTAATTCTCTCTTAACGGTCCATGCTACCTTGTGGGTGGGTGCTGTTAATTTTTCGATGAAGAAGGTCTTGATACTTTGGCCGATGGGTATTTGGATGACTGAAGCTAACGTGGCTAAGGAATCTACGAGCTTGTTTTCTAGTCTAGGGATATGCATGAAAGAGATTCTTTCAGATTTCTTTACCAAATATTGAGCGGTTTCTAGGTATGCCATTAGTCTCCTTTCCTTAGTTTTCTATTTTCCTATAACTTGCGAGATTACTAGCTTGGTATCACCGATGGTTTTTAACTGTTTAACTCCTAATTATAATGTTACTCGTAGTTCAGCTATAAAAGTTTCATATTCTGCGACGTTGTTAGTGACAAGAAAATCTAATTGAAAAGCCCTAGGTATAACTACTCCTTCTGGGCTTAGGAGGACTATCTCGATGCCTTTTCCTTTGTAATTTAAAGCACCGTCGAAGTAAAGGGTCCATGACGTCTTGTCAGGCTCTTCATTATGAATTGTGAGCAAGTCTTCACGGGGAAATCCGCGTGTATGGGATCATTGCTCGGGAGTGGGAGATCTGCAAGGTAATCGGCGATTACTTATCCTTTGATCGACATCTGCGTGACATAAGTGATATCGATTCTTACAATAGCATATGCCAGCGAGCGATCTTTCCTGATGTTGCGGGCTCCTCAAATACGTATTTCAGAGGGTCTATTCAGACTAGTACTAGTATTTTATGTGCTCCGAAGTAGTATCGTAATTTGGTTGAGGCCCATGATGAGTAGTGAAATATGATGATATTTCACCCCTAAATACCTATATTTAGCCGTCCGATGAAGGCTATCTGATGAGATTTGCTAGATTTGAAGTGTTTCAGGTAAATACAGTCCAAGTTTCTAAAACAGCCCAAGAATCCCGAAAATAATGTCAAAACACTGCTATTTTGGGTCATTGAGAACTTAGTGCGACTTGCAGCTCAATTTGGACCTTCAAGACGTCAGATTCAGGAAATTGCTAAAACATAAAAGTTGTAGAGCTCGTCGTCAGCTTTCCAACGCTTCAAGAATCACCTCAATCCGAGTTCGGTACAGAAAATTATGGCAGTATCTGATGCAAAGCTAGGCGAATTCACGAAAATTACTCTTAGATGTCAATCGAGAGGTATTAGGTTAGGCTATTATAAAAGGAAGCCACGAGTTTCTAAGGGGATTATTATTTTTGCAATTAGAATATTATTCATTCTTTCTTTTAGTTTTAGGGCTCTTCACTTTGGGGAATATTTTCTTCATCTTTTCAAGTCTTCTTCTCTCCTTCTTCTAGGGTTTATTCAGTGGTAGATTGTACCTAGGATTTGCATTATTTTTCTCTCGAGAAATTCATAGATTGTATTTAGGAAAAACAATTGCAAATATCTTTTGGAAGAAATAAAGAGGAATGACTTTGAAAGAAAAGGAGATCAAACACCAAAGATGGCTAAATCGAGAGATCGGGAAGATCGCGATCCCAGGATAAGTACCTATGTTTATGATTAATACCACGCCTATTATTGTTATCATGGAATCGTTTTGCTCAAAGTTTGTGTGATTGAAAATATTTTAAATGCTTTGTTATGACCGTTGATTGCGCGTATCATCCGTAATCGCTAGATCTGGACTGCAGGTGATCTAGGTAAGCGATTATGTCTTGTCGTGATCTAAATATCATGAGATACGCTATGCTTTTTACATGACTCATACCGCAATGTTAGGTGAGTCATTATTTTTAGATAGGGTATGCGGATTGATGATCATATTTTATTTCAAGTCATTTTCTAGATGAATGATGGTGTGAATGATGATTTAATGAAACCGTGGGTTTTAATGATAGAAAAGGGTACGAATGCAGGGGTAGCATATTCCTTGATCTCATTTAATATTGTTCGTAGATTTATCAAGAATTAATTGTTTAGATTAATTTATTTTTACGCATTTAGGAAAAGTATGTTAAGTTTTTGGTAAAATTGAATCTGCCCTTTGGTACTTCCTTAGGGACGTTTTTAAAATCTCTAAAAGAATTAATTAAAAATTCACGTTTCCCTGTGGGTTCGACACCCCTGTTCTTGCCATACTGCAATAGATCTTGTGCACTTGCAAGGGTTACATTCTAAATCGATCAAGTTTTATGCCACGGAAATCGGTGAAATTTTGATTAATTCGGATAGGGATTTTCACTTTTGAGTGTTTAAAAAATAAAATAAAAAAAATAATAATTATTAAAATTTATTTCCTTATTTTTCTCTTTGATAAGATTTTGTGGAGTCTTTTAGGAAGTTTAGATTTTTAGGATACCTTCCTTAGGAAATTTAGGAAGTAGAGATTTTTAGGACTTCTTATTTTAGATTTGGTAGGACTCTTTTTCCTTATTTTCCTCTTTTAGATATTTTTAGGATTTTCTAAATTTAGTCATTAACTTTTGTGGGACTTTTGTTTTAGGATTTTTAGGAATCTTTCATTCTTCTCCTTATTTTTCTCTTTTAGGAAAGATTTTATAGGATTTTCAATTTTAATTTTAATTTGAATAAAAAAAAATTAATTTAAATTTGAATTTTAATTAAAAAAAAAAAAAAAAAAAAAAAAAAAAAAAGAAGAAATCTTTCCTGCTGATATTGGCTACTGTTTATCATCTTTGTTTAAATCGTTTGAAGCAGAATTTTGTGGGTTTGTTGTGGATTCTTCAACCCTGTTTGTGAGTGTTGGTGTATGAGCTTTACTCGTTCTCATCACCCACATCTGCTACCGTTTAATCTTGAGATCGAAAGAGCTTGTAGAGAGAATCGAAGAGTCCAGAGGAATCAATATCAACAAACTGAGACCATGGCAGACCAAAGGCAAGAGAGAGATGAGAATAACAACAATGGGAATGTCAATAATGGAAATAATAGGAACAATAATTTTGATGAGGGCCCTAGAACACTGGAGTATTATAACGATCCTGGTTTTTACGAGGATCAGGAATGTATTATGCATGCTCCCATTCCAGGGAACCACTATGAATTCAAATCGACAAAGATTCAAATGCTACCAATTTTCCATGGGTTAGCAAATGAAAATCCCAGACGCTCACTTAAATGAATTCACTGGGGTATGCAAAATGTTCAGAGTCCACAATGTCACTGATGAGATAGCGAAGCTCCGACTCTTTCCGTTCTATAAGAGATAAGGCAAAAACATGGTTCTATTCCTTAGAACCACAATCTATTCAGAGTTGGGCAGAGCTGCATCGCCAGTTCCTTAAAAAATATTTTCCCATGACTAAGGCCATTGGATTGCCTCAGAAGATCCAGTTCTTTTCCCAACAACCTGTAAACATTCCATGAATGTTGGGAACGCGTTTAAGGAATTGAACAGAAGTTGCCCAAATCATCAAGTTCCAAGGTGGCAACAAGTCCAAAGTTTTTACAATGGACTGATTCCTGAAGAGAGACGCATGGTTGATGCATCTTGTGGTGGATCTTGTGCCACGAAAGAAGCTGACGAATTGTGGGCATTGTTTGAAAAGTTATATCAAACTTGATACAAAGTGAGACCTGGGCGAACCAACTTGAACCTGGCACCTAAATCTCATGTGTTGACAAAAGACGGATTGTACGATGTCAACAATAATGCCTCAGATCTCTCAACAAAGTTTGACATGCTGGCCAAACAGATGAACATGGTGTTAGCTGCTACGAAGCAAGCTAAAGCTCCTGTCACGCCCACAGTGTGTTCAATTTGTGACCTCCGAGGACATATGGCTAATGAGTGCCCTACTACCTTGTCATTCTTCCCTGATGAGCCTAATCCTCAAGAGGAGGTAAATGTGACTCAATCTTATCAGCGGCAAGGTAGAAACATGTACTCCAATACCGACAATCCGGAATGGAAAAAACACCCCAAGTTAGGATGGGGTGAATCGAACTAAAACCGCCAGTAAACCAAAGAACATAGAGCCAACACAATGGGTGGACAACAACCTTTTCAACCAAATTTTCAACACAATTTTCGCCCACAACAGAATTTCCACAGAATTCTAATTTCCAATGTAATTCCAATTTCCAACAGAATGCGTTCAGATTATCATCCAAATTCGACTCAGAAAAATCGAATTTCAATCACAATCTTAATCAATCTCATGCCAAGATTGAAAGATTCGATCCGAAGAAAAGCTTATGCGAAGCATGCAATCTTTCAAAGCAGATGATAATGGACCAAGTCATCCAATTGGCCAATCAACCCGAGTCCGAGGAAGGTAGGCTCCCCAACCCATCAATAATCCTCGAGGCCAAGCACCATCTGAAGCAGGACCATCGAATAGTCAACAGTTGAAAGCTGTTACGGTGCTGAGAAGTGGACGAGAGGTTCATAATCAAGTGGATATGCCTGTAGAAGCTGATGAAGAAAGAGAAGCAATAGAGGAAAAAGAATCAGAGAAAGAAAGGAGAAAGGAAAAGGAAAAGAAAGAAAGAGACAAAGAGAGATAAGAAAAGTGCAAGAGCAAGGAAGAGAGAAAGGAAAAGAAAAGTAATAGAGGAAGAGTTTCTTCAACCGGCCCAACAAGGACGTGAAAAGAATCGGAAATGGAATCGCACCTTATGTCCCAAAGGCACCATTCCTCAATGCCTAACTCCTCCATCTAGAATGGGAAAGGACCGACAAAATGGAAGAAATTTTCAAACATTCAAGCAAGTAAAGATAAATCTTCCATTACTTGAAACAATCAAACAAGTCCTGAGCACGCCAAGTTTTTCAAAGATTTGTGCACTTTCGAAGAGAAAGGCATACTCACGCTTTCAAAGAAAGTGTTCCTAACAAATCAAGTCGATTCGATATTGCGATTGGAAACCCCACAGAAACTGAAAGACCCTGGAGTCCCAACTGTTCAATGTGTCATTGGTGGGCAACCAATTGGAAAGGCGTTATTGGATTTGGGAGCAAGTGTTAATCTGATCCCATACTCAATGTACGAGAAACTCGGATTGGGTGAATTGAAACCCACGACGGTCACACTCCAACTGGCAGATAGATCAGAAAGAAGACCGAGGGGTGTTATCGAGGATGTTTTGGTTGGAATAGACAAGTTTGTCTTTCCAGTGGACTTCGTTGTCTTAGACATGGAACCACCGCAAATCAATCAATCAAGTCCCAATTATTCTTGGACGCCCGCTTTCTCGCCATCGCCAACGCTTGCATTAATTGTCGACAGAGTCATGGACGCTTTTGGAAACATGAAAGTCGCTTAACATATTCCATGCGATGAACCATTTCTAATGAGGATGAGGTCGAATGTTTTACATCGATCGATGGATCGTGGTGGATGAAGCATTACCATCAATGCTCACCAAAGAGGAATTTGAAACTGCTTTGTTAGCCATCTATGAGGACAAAGGGCTTGAAAGGAAGCAGTCAGAAGAGAAAAAGTCAAATTCATCATGTCAAGATGATAACTTATGTGAAGTTGTGACTAAGGTAGAACCACTACCTACTGAGGTAAAGGATGTGCTGACTCCATCAATTGAGCAGCCACCAACTGTGGAATTGAAACAATTGCCTAAGTCCCTCAAATATGCTTTTCTGGGACCTCGAGAAACACTTCCAGTGATAATTTCATCCACATTATCGGAAGAACAAGAGAATGATTTGTTGAAGGTGCTGAAAGAGCACAAGGAGGCCATCGGATGGACCTTAGCTGATCTCAAGGGGATTGACCCATCAGTATGTATGCATAAAATACATCTGGAGGATGAGAGTAAACCATCGAGGCGACTTAATCCGAACATGCAAGAAGTCGTTTTAAAGGAAATCATTAAACTCCTCGATGCTGGAATCATCTATCCGATCTCTGATAGTGAATGGGTTAGTCCAGTACAAATCGTTCCGAAAAAGTCTGGAATTACAGTGAAAGAAACTACGGAGGGAGAATTGGTGCCCACAGTGAAACTACCTTTGGATGGCGGTGTGCATTGATTATCGAAAATTGAACATGACCACCGTAAAAGATCATTTTCCCATTCCATTCAATGATCAAATTCTTGAGAAGTTAGTTGCCCAAGAGTTTTATTGCTTTCTTGATGGTTATTCGGATACAATCAAGTGCCCGCTTTTCGGTGATCAAGAGAAGACAACATTCACGTGTCCATATGGTACGCTTTGCATATCGAAGGATGCCATTCGGCTTATGTAATGCTCCGGCCACGTTTCAACGATGTATGTTGGCCATATTCTCGGACATGATCGACAAATTCATCGAAGTCTTCATGGACGACTTCTCGGTTTTTGGAAAAACATTTAATTCTTGTTTGAATCATCTTTCACAGGTGTTGCAACGTTGTGTAGATTCCAAACTTGTTCTCAGCTGGGAAAAGAGCCATTTTATGGTTCAACAAGGAATTGTGTTGGGGCATATTGTTTCAACGAAAGGAATTGAAGTTGATAAGGCGAAGGTCGACTTAATTGCAAATTTACCACCTCCTAAAAGTGTTCGACAAATTCGATCATTTTTGCGGCATGCTGGATTTTATAGAAGATTCATTAAGGATTTTAGCAAGGTGGCTAAACCATTGTGCACTTTGCCTGGCAAAGATGTTCCTTTTGATTTTGATGAGGATTGCATAAAGGCATTCCTAAAATTGCGTGAACTCTTATCAAATGCACCAATAATCCAACCACCGGATTATTCTTTACCATTCGAACTCGATTATGCGACGATCGAGTCGTTCTTAGGGGCAAAGGGTGAATAAATTACCTCACGTAATTTATTATGCTAGCAAGACATTAATTGATGCTCAATTACACCACCACCGAGAAGGAATTATTAGTCGTGGTGTATGCTCCGGACAAATTCGCTTCCTATTTGCTTGATCGAAAATAGTGGTCTTTTCGCACCACTCGCTTTGAAATATCTTTTAGCAAAGAAGGATGCGAAACCAAGATCCGTTGGATCCGCTTCCGTGAATTCAACTTTGAGATTAAAGATAAAAAGGGGTTGAGAACGTTGTGTGATCATCCACATCTAGAATTACACTCAAGAATCATCTATACCTGAGACCATCCGTGACACATTTCCGAATGAACATTTGATGGCAATTGATGTAGCTGGTGCAAAAGTTCCGTGGTTTGCTAACATCGCGAATTATCTGGTCACTGGCAGAATTCCCACTGAGTGGGGTAAGAATGATAAGAATCTCTTTTTCTCCCAAATAAAATACTATTTCTGGGATGAACCATATTTGTTTAAATTCTGCTCGGATCAGATCATTAGGAGATGCGTGCCAGAAGACGAGCAACTAAGCGTCCTAAATTTTTGCCATGCTGGGGCCTGTGGAGGCCATTCGGAGGACAGAAGACCGCACAGAAAATCCTTCAAAGCGGATTCCCATCGGCCTCAATCTTTCGTGACGCTGCTCAATACTGCAAGGAATGCCAACGGTGTCAACAGCTTGGCAATATTTCACGACGAAATATGATGCCCCTTAATCCAATTCTGATTGTTGAAATTTTCGATGTTTGGGGGATTGACTTTATGGGTCCTTTTCCACCATCCTTTGGGTATTCATATATTCGTGGTCATTGACTATGTCTCCAAATGGATTGAAGTCGTGGCAACCCGATCAAATGATCACAAGGTTGTGGTCAAATTTCGAGAGACATGTGTTTAACCGATTCGGGATCCCAAGAGCAATCATCGGTGATGGCGGTTCGCATTTTGCAATAGCCATTTTGCCACTTTAATGAAGAATCGGCGTCACTCACAAAGTCGCATTACCACCATCCACAGACTAGTGGTCGGTGGAAGTGTCTAGCACCGGAAATCAAGCGAATTCTAGAAAAGAGACGACGGATAGAAGAGATTGGTCAAACCGCTATCCGATGCTTTGTGGGCCTATCGTTGCATTCAAGACACCGATCGAATGTCTCCTTGAAATTGTCTACGGAAGGCATGTCATCTTCCGTCAATTGGAGCATAAGGCATTCGGCGATCAAACGATTTAATTTCGATATGCAAGAAGCAGGGAATCAAGGTTCTGATTGAGTGAATTAGAAGAGTTACGCCACGATGCGTATGAAAATTCAAAGATGTACAAGGAAAGGTACAAAAGTTGCACGATCAATTAATTTCTTGGAAGGAGTTTCATGTTGGCCAAAAGTTTGGTTATTCAATTCCCGACTTAAGCTTCATCCTCGGGAAATTGAAATCTAGATGGGAAGGCCCGCTTTGTGTTGTTTCCATTAGTGAGCAGTGCAATTGAAATTCAAAGCCTTCAGACAATCGAAGTTTTCAAAGTGAATGGGCAAAGACTCAAACCAATGTTTGAGCCGATGACCCGATTTAAGATTGAGGCGATGCACCTTAGTGATCCGATTCTTGATCAATGAAGAGGTCGACACTTAAACTCGCTTCTGGAGGCAACCCAGGTGTGTTTATTTAGGAGTTGGACACAGTTTAGTTTAGGATTTAGGATTTATTTCTCGTATGTTTAGTTCTAGAATATTAGTTTTAGTTTAGTTTAGGTTATTTTAATTTCCAAATTAGTGTAGCCACATTACCTTCAATCTATTTTTGGTCATGTTCTAATTTGATGCCCATATTCTCTGACTTTTGATCTTTGTGTTGAGGTACTTTTCAATGTTTGGGGGTACCTACTTATTTCAAACAATGAGGACATTGTCATTTTAGGTTTGGGGTATGTATGATTATCTATCTTTCATCACTTATTTTGATTTTCTTTGAAAAAAAAAAAAAAAAATTTTTGGAACCATCATACATGATTTACTTTGCAATAGTTTTCAAACTTTAGTTGATGATGCATGTGAATTTAATTTTGAGAATATTGATGTCATATTTTGAATACTTGTATCTAGGATGATGAAGCTTAATGTGATAATTTGTGGATGACTCAAATTCGTGCTTAGAATTTTTGCACTTATACCAAGCTAAGACTTAGAAATCGATGAACTATTTTGAACGTTGAATCTTAGGTTCTTAGTGGAGACTAAACCCAGAAGCTTTAGAGCTAATTTCCGTCATTGATGAGTGAATATATAAACTGAGTTTTCTTTGAATACTAATTATTTTGCATAATCTCATACATTTTATTTTGGCTTGTGACTTTGCATGATATCAAATTCATATTATTGTGTTAGAACGTCGTATATCTACTCAAGACAAATAGGCAAGGTTACCATCTTTTAAGGAAATGATTGAAGGCCTTTGTGTTTTTAAAATGCCCCACCTCATATAAATTTATCCTTCTAGTACCCTTTGAGCCTATAGAAAAATTTACCCTTATACATTCTTTGATAAGCCGTTAACTTTAACCCTTCACAATTTAAAATTTAGCTTTACCTTCTTATTTACGAGAAATTAGGACGAGGATGAAAATGAGCGAAAAGAGAGTAAGTGGAGAGATAATGAGTTATGGTGTTTCTTGAGAGTGTATGGCAAATATAAAAGAAAAAGGAGAGAAAAAAAAAAAAAAAAAAAAAAAGAGGAATGAAAAAAGAGGTGCATCAAGAAAAGGAAATTCAAAAGAGAAGAAAGAATGAGAAAAGAAAAATATTGAAAAGAAAAAAAAAATGGTGAGAAATTAGAAAAGAAAAAAAAAAGAAAAGAAGAGAAATAAAAAAAAAAAAAAAAAAAAAAATCAGAAGTTAGTTCCTTTTCCAATTTCTCAGAAATTTTGAATCACAATTCCCTTTCTTTCTTACCCTTACCTGAGCCCCATTACAACCCTACAAAAGACCTTCATGATCCGATTGCATTGGTAATCGCCTCTTGTGGAGAGTCAATATATACTTATGACACTTGATATGACATGCTTAGGATATACAAGTCATTCTTATGAGATTTATTTTGTTCATTGATTGCATCGTGTTTCATTTATCATGTGAGACCTTGTTATTTGCTTTGTATTGACCTCTCACATGTGCGAAAACTTACCAATCATCGGAGTGATTTTATTTTGAGAGTATACCTAAAGTGAGGATTGAGTCAAGACAACAGATCCGATGATTTCCCGTTTGGACTAGTTCTGAGATGGATGAATCTTGGTTTTGGTATGCACACACTACACGTTTAAGCATGAATGGATGAGTTATCTAACGATTTGGAGCATTAGACTAATTTGAATGGATATTGGTATGATTAGTGTAACATTGTTATTTAAAATTGAGAATTTGCATGTTGAATTGATTATTGATTTTGAGCTTTGAAGTTAAATATATGTTATAAAAATCAGATTTTGAAAACTCAATTTTACCGATGGTTTGAAATTTTTGGAAGTTTGTGGGTAACTTCACTGCAAACCCTCAGGAGACACAACTCCTCCACTAGGGATCACCTAGGGGTTAAAGGCTTGTTGCACATGCTAAGTGCAATCGTGTTCCCTCTGAAAGTGGCATTTAAATTTTAGGATGTGTTACATTCTAAATCGATCAAGTTTTTGGCGCCGCTGCCGGGGATCGAACCCAGAGGGAAACTTGATCGATTTAGAATGTAACTCTTGCAAGTGCACAAGATCTATTGCAGTATGGCAAGAAAAGAAACGTGAATTTTAATTAATTTTTAGAGATTTTAAAACGCCCAAGGAAGTACCAAAGGGCGATTCAATTTTACCAAAAACTTAACACACTTTTCCTAAATGCAGAAAAAAATAAATTAATCTAAACAATTAATTAATCGATAAATCTATTTAACAATATTAAAATGAGATCAAGAATATGCTACCCAGATTCGCACTCTTTTCTATCATTAAAACCTACAGCTTCATTAAATCATCATTCACACCATCATTCATCTAGAAAATGACTTGAAATAAAATATGATCATCAATCCGCATACCCTATCTAAAAACAATGACTCAAATTTAACATTGCGGTATGAGTCATGTAAAAAGCATAGCGATCTCATGATATTTAGATCACGGCTAATCAAGACATAATCGCTTTCTACAAATTTCAGATCACGCAGTGTCCAGATTAAGGATTACGCCGCTGATACGCCAACGAAAATCAACGGTCATAACAAAGCATTTAAAATATTTTCAATCACACAAACTTTGAGCAAAACGATTCCATGATAACAATAATAGACTGTGGTATTAATCATAAACATAGGTATTTATCCGGGATCGATCTTCCCGATCTATCGACGAACCATCTTTGGTGTTTGATCTCCTTTTTCTTTCAAAGTCATTCCTCTTTATTTCTTCCAAAAGATATTTGCAATTGTTTTTCCTAAATACAATCTATGAATTTCTCAGAGAAAATAATGCAAATCCTAGGTACAATCTACCCTAATAAACCCTAGAAGAAGGAGAGAAGAAGACTTGAAAAGATGAAGAAAATATTCCCCAAAGTGAAGAGCCCTAAAACTAAAAAGAAAGAATGAATAATATTCTAATTGCAAAAATAATAATCATCCTTAAGAAACTCGTGGCTTCCCTTTTTATAATAGCCTAACCCTAATACCTCTCTCGATTGACATCTAACAGTAATTTTCGTGAATTCCCGCCTAGCTTTGCATCAGATACTGCCTCGGTATTTTGCTCATAATTTTCTGTACCGAACTCGGATTGAGGTGATTCTTGAAGCGTTGGAAAGCTGACGACGAGCTCTACAACTTTTATGTTTTAGCAATTTCCTGAATCTGACGTCTTGAAGGTCCAAATTGAGCTGCAAGTCGCACTAAGTTCTCAATGACCCAAAATAGCAGTGTTTTGACATTATTTTCGGGATTCTTGGGCTGTTTTAGAAACTTGGACTGTATTTACCTGAAACACTTCAAATCTAGCAAATCTCATCAGATAGCCTTCATCGGACGGCTAAATATAGGTATTTAGGGGTGAAATATCATCATATTTCACTACTCATCAGCCCACACTAGTGTGAGGTAAGTCTTCTCCATTTAAGTGTATTTTTGTTTATACTCGGCCATCGTCCTACAGAGGTAGTAGATAGCCTTCTCTCTCTTGCCGTCTTCTTTATATTGTCTCATAATCACTCCCATTGCTTTATCATTCACTGAGAGGTATAGGATTAGGGGTCTTTCGGGAACTGGTAGAGATAGTATTGGAGAGTTAAGGAGGTACTTCTTGATATTGTCAAAGGCTTGCTGACACTGGTCATCCCATTTGTACTCAGTTCCTCCTTTAAGTAGTATGTAGAAAATATCGCATATGTCTGAATGTTGGGAGATAAATCTCCTGATGAATTACAATCTTCCTATCAGGCCTCATAATTCTTTGATATTACCGAGAGGCGGCATCTCAAGAATGGCTCTGACTTTTGCGCGATCAACTTTGATTCCTCACTTGCTGACTATGAAACCGAGTAATTTTTCGGAGGTGACTCCGAAGGCACACTTCTTTGGGTTCATCTTCAGCTGATACTTTTTAGCTCTTTGTAGTACCAGTCGGAGTGCTTCTACATGTCTTGCTCACGTTTCGGACTTCACTAATATGTCATCGACGTAGACTTCTACACATTTATGTATTATATCATGAAAAATAGCCATCATGACACATTGGTACGTGGCTCCTGCATTCTTGAGCCTAAAAGGCATGACGATGTAGCAGTAAGTCCCCCATGGTGTGGTGAAAGAAGTCTTCTCTTAGTCAAACTCTGCTAATTTGATCTGATTATATCCAAAGAAACCATCCATAAAGGATAGTATCTCGTGTCCAGCAATGTTGTCGACTAGAGTGTCAATGTGTGGAAGGGGGAAGTTGTCTTTTAGGCATGCCTGGTTGAGGTTTTGAAAGCCAATACAAACTCGTACTCTGTCATCTTTCTTGGCGACAGGTACTATGTTGGCGACCCACTTGGGGTAGAGAACGACTCAGATGAATTTGGCTTTGTGTAATTTGTCAACTTCCTCTTTAACTTGAAGGGCGGTTTGTGGGTGCATCCTACGGAGTTTTTGCTTAACAAGCTTTGCATCGGGTTCTAAGACAAGACGATGTTCTACTAAACTCGAGTCTAAACCAGGCATATCCTCAGGATCATGCAAAGGAATCGAGGTGCTCTTATAGGACTTGTTCAATCTCTTGACATTCCTTGGGGTTGAGCGTTACACTAATTAGTAGCTTCTTGGGTTTCTCTTCAGTGCCAAAGCTAAGTTCTTCTATGGGTTTCGCGGCAACTTGGGTTTGCTCATCAGAACGCTTGATAACCCGTTGGAAGTCTGGTGCCTCCTCGATGATTGGTGTTCCTTCTTCATCTTCGGTAAGCTTGTATACTACAAAGTTGCTACACTGGGGATTCGATTTTGTGAAAGGTAGTCCTTCATCAACGCAATCTATGATTGAGTTATCTTTGATAAGGTGAAGGTCAAGACTATTGATCCTTCTCTCAAAGTTACGAAGTATCTCATCCGGTATGATCACTAGTTTGTTGTTTAGCCTGGATGCTCTGCGTCCTCGTGCAGGAGATGGGATAGAAGTCTTAGGAGAAAAGTCTCCTTGTTGGCCGCAAATTTGATTCAGGACAAAGGGTTCCCTTTCTTTTTTGAGGTTTTCTGATTTTTTTGGATTTTATGTTTCTAAATTTCAAAGGTTTTCTGCTTCTTTTATTTTTAAAATTTCTAATAATAAATATGGTACAAGGTCAGTCGCCTCAAGAGGTGCCAAGAGAGTTGCTTCCTCTAACTGAGGGAGTGAGACTGCTGCTGGAGTCGTTCGGGCTATTCTTCGAGAAATGTGGACTTGTGATTTTAGTAATTTTTTTTTCAGTCCTCATCTGATGAGATTTTTTGAATAAGCGATACCGGTGACAGTGGCACCAACATTTGGATTTCTTCTAACACATTGATTGCCCCTTCTTCGAAGAAACTCTGAAGATCGTAGTCGATCGAACTATCCTCCTCTAAGTCGTAACATAATGGTTCTTCAGGCCGAGGGTGATCTCCTAAGGGATCCTCAGGAGTAGCGAGCTCTTTCCCTTGAACTTTATAGTATGTTAGGATAAGTATGCACACTCGGCAGCGAGGCTGATAATGGTAAGAAATGCAGGGAGATCCCCAAGGACATTCCCATCCTTCTTAGTTAGAGTCGAAGACGGTATCGAATTCATCTTCTTGATCTGATAGTGCTTGAAGTCCTAGGTTAGCTTGCTCTGCTAACTCGAGTGCTGGAAGGTCTATCCAATAGTCCTCGTCATCACTTGGGGGAGGTTGCCACTCTCCCTCTAGAGATTTTCAGAATATTTGGAGTTGTGGCGCGTCTGGGGATGGAGAAGTATCTAGTTTAAGTTCCTCTTCAAACTATATGAGGGCGATGTGAGTGTTTCCCCCTGGGTCAACCAGATGACTATTGGGATTTTCTGCTTCTTGTGCCGGTGGCCGAGCTAGTAGGTCATTACTTGTTTCCATTGTCATGAGATTGGTGTGATTTGATTCTTCTATCATAGAATGTCGGATCCAACTAGCTAAGCATTCTAATATGCTGGTGCATGCCCTACAACGGGGTTGGTAAGGGTGAGCGATACAAGGGGAGTCCTAAGGGCATTCCCATCCCCCAAGGCCAAGGCCGAGGCGGATGCTATACGAGTTAAAATCCTCTTGTGGGGCATCATCTTCTTCCCATATTGAGTGTAAGTACTCTTCATCACCTTGTAAGGCTGTTATGTGAAAATCTTCGCCATCAGTGGATTCTCAATCTTCTACTCGTGGCTTGAGTTCTGGAGGTTCTTTCTTCCTCTCTTCTGTAAATTCCTTAATGTCAAACAAGAGTTTGACTCCTTTGAGCAATTTATCAATATCGTCATTCAGATTGGTTAAATCATTGAATGTTTTAGTATATCTGCTTTCTCAGTGGTCCCATAGACGAAGGACACTTCCTTCTGCCTTAGTATATCTGCTTCTTGAGATCTAGTGAAGGACACTTCCTTCTGCCTTAGTATATCTGTTTTCTCAGTGGTCCCATAGACGAAGTGATCATATAGAGACCATTTGGGTGAGGTAGGGAACAAGTCGGCTTGTGTGCCATCCGATTGATAACCTAACCCTATGTGTTTGTGTATTTTCGTTGGGACGACATGGCCTACATGACCTTGGTTATTTTTACCGAGTCCGGTGTGGGGAATATATCTGAGTTGGTACATAAGATCCCACCCTTTTGTCGTAGTGGGGTTGATATCATAAAGTTTGGCGAGGTCTGAGCTAACCTCTCCCCTCATTAATTTTTGTTGATGCGTTGGGAGAGAACTAGGAGGGGTAGGGAGACGAACTTCTACAATGGTTGTCTCATCAGGGATTTGAGTCTTTTGAATGTGGCTTGTGTTCAATACGGAATTATGGGCTGTCAGAATACTTACCGCATAATCAGTATCCATCTCCTGGAGGGGTGCATTAGCATATATACGGACGATGGAGTCCTCGTACGAGAAATTGACGCATTGATGGTATGTGGATGCGACAACCTTCATTGACTCTAACTATTTTCTTCTTAAGATAAGATTATATATACTAGCGAAATTAGAAATATGGAAGGTAATGTCTTTCGTTACAGGTCTAAGGCAAACCTAGAGTTTAATAGTTCCTTTGACAAAGTGATGTTATCCATCGTAAGCTATGAGTGGCAGTGCCGAGGGCCTGACATCCTGCTCCGTATATTTGAGCGACTTTAACATTATGAGAGGGAAAATATTGAGTCCCGCTCCCGTATCGACCAACGCACAGGGTATAAAGAACCCTCTAATTATAGTTGTAAGATGCACGGGAGCCGCATTCCCGCGAAGTGACTCTTTAGGCATGTCTGCGTATGTGAAAGTGAGCGTTGGAAGTTGCGCCATGACCGAGGTGATTTGATGAAGCTCATCTAGGGTTGTGTCCACATCCACTTGCGTGTCTTCAAGTGTCCTTCTCAACAACCGGTAATGGTCAGGTGATTTCTTGATGAGTTCTAATATGGATATCTAGGCCGAAATCTTTTGGAGATGCCGCAGAAGATCATATTCTTGTCCTGGCTCGAGTGCCATTTCTTTACCTGGTCGATGAGCCTTGGGTGCAAGTGGTTGGATTGGTTGAGGCGTAGGAATTGGTGGAGGGATAATGTGAGATGGAGGCGGAAAATTAACCTCTCTTTCTCTCACATTCCCCTTTGGTAGTTATATGTTCGCGAAATCCTTATTTCGAGGAAAAGGCAGAGGCGGATAATTAGTTCCCGACTTAAGAATCAGGGAAGTCGGTTGTTGACCGAACCAAGTGTGGCTCGATGTTAATGCATTTATGAAGTGAGTGAAATTCGAGGTCGGAGCGCGTACCTGTATGGTGTCGCTCCAAGGTGGGAGGTACTGTGTATAATCCTCCTCCAGGAAAGCAGAGACCAATGTCTCGCATGGGTCGGGATGTTCTTCACGCTCACTTTCTTTTATGTTTAGCAAACACTTAGTCTTTGTTTCATTCACTCGGGTTGGAGTCTTTCGGGTGACACTTTCTACCCATGCAGCAATTTGGGCTACAGTTTGAAGGACGTGATCTCCGTACACGGGTTTAGCATCGGACAAGGGAGTGAATGGCGTTGGTTCAGGATTTGGAGGGGTTGAAGGTTCTAGTGGGTGACTATCGAGGAATGGTCTCCTAGCTCTAAAAGAATGAACTTGTATCTGAGTAAATTTTGGATAGGGAGGTGGGCTCGATGGGGCCATGTGAGTGATCAAGGCCGAAGGATGCAGGGGTAAAGGAACTCTCGCTCGTGTGGCAGAAGTATTAGAGGGTTGAATGTGAGTGATTAAGGTGGAAGGTTGGAAGGAGGATCGACCGGAGAGATCTACGGTGGTGACCTGAGGCGGTGTTGCTTGGTTGTGGTTGGGCATGGGATAATTAATGATCCCTAGATTTTGTTGGGGTTGGTTATTATTTCCTAAGCGCTTCCCAATCGATCTGATTTCAGTCATTCATATCATAGATTACGTCCCTGAGGACCCAGCAGTCTTCTAGGTTGTATCCCGCATAGCGATGGAAGGCACAGTATTTACTATAGTCTAGATTTATCAGCCATGGGCGAGGTCTCTCTTGCAGAATCAGAGGAGATTCTAAGTGTTGAGGAGACGTAGGATGTTGGGAATCGTATCAAGTAAAGGGGGGTAGTGTTCTCGCCTCGGCTGGTAGGGGCCTCTAGCTGAGTTAAAGTTTTGCAGTGGGGGTACGTTATTATAGTTCGGCACATAGGCCGGTCGGTTCTGCATTGTATTTTGGTTCTGGTAGGTGTTGGGATATTGATTTCTATTATGATACTAGCGCTGATTCTGGTTTTGGCCTTGGTTTTGGTTTGTATACCTTTGTTGACTAGCGCCTTGGTTTTGGTTGGTGTACCGTTATTGATTTTGATTTTGCCTGAAGTTTCGTGGTTGGAAATTTTCGTTCCTGGAGTTTTGTCCTTAGTTGACAAAGGTGTTGACCTGTTCGATTTCTAAGGCATTCTTATTATTTTTCGATTTTGATTCACTGGAAGAGCCTACTTTCGACGTGACTATGGATAGAGCGAGGTCTCCGCCTTTAATGTGTTGCGCTAGTTGGGATGCCCGAGAATGAAGCGCAATGAAGTCAGGGCAATCACTTATGACAAGTGTGCTCTTTAACGGTTCTCTTGCGTTATCGATGATAATGTTCAGCGAGTCTTTCTCTTTTATTGAAGTGTCGGTCCTGGCAGCGAGTTTTCTCCATCTAACGACGAAGTCAGTAAATTCTTCATCAGGTCCTTTCTTGGCCGCCATTAAATCGCTGAGATTAACTGTCTCTTGGACCAAGTGTTTATTTTGGTCTAGGAATAGATTGACCAAATCGTCAAAGGTTTCTATCTTATAAAGCGGAAATCCCACAAACCAATCTAAAAGTTCTCCTTCTAATGAGCGTTAGAAATAGTGAATGAGAAGTCCTTGATTATCACGTATGGGCCGACAATCGTTACAAAAGAGGGCCAAGTGATGATTCAGATTTCCCATGCTATTATATTTGATAAATTTCAGCTGTTTGAATCCTATTGGAAAGTTAAATTCGACGTCCAGACAAAATTTGTCGAATTCGAATGAGTGACCGGGGCGCTCTCTCTTGGCCATGTACTCATCGAGCATTTTAGGGAGGTCTTCGATTTTGATGGTGTTGTCTTTTGGAGTGACCCGTGAACCGACATTGTCTAGAGAGTCATTATTGAAGAATGTGTGAGCAGGTTGTCTCAATGGTGTGGCGCGGGTTGACAACGTGCTCGGGGTAGGAGGTGGCCTCTCTTGTCGTTCTTGGTCTTCTGAAAATTATTGTGACATGATGGTTTCGTATGCAGCGGCCAATCCTCGAAGTAATTTCTCAGAGTCATCATTTCCTCTTTGTATTCTTTGAATACTGAGCTCTACGATTTGTTGAGCAGTAAGGTTTTGTCCAGTGTTACCATCTCTCCCATTATGATGATTACTGATGTGTGGGGTAGAGAAGGAATTTTCTTGTTCGCCAGCCATGTTTAATCTCAGGTTGTCGTGGGCTGGAATTGTGAAGTGGTTCTTCTTCATACGCGGGGTTGTTATAATACCCCCACAATGGTGGGTCTCCTAAACTCACTCTTCGTATACCAGACATCTCGAGTCTTTGATGAAGACTCATATATTTAAAAAGGAATCTAAATGACACGATAGAAAGAAACATAGGAAAATAATATAAAAACTATCTAAAAATAAAGAGTTTGCAAAAGTGTCCCTTCACGATCGCCAGTCTGTTGGTGCTCGCTTTTTCTGGGTTCCTCTTAGTCCTCGTTGAATCAGTGGCCCAATTCTGTCCAAGTGGACTCTAGCAATGCGACATTTGGAACGATGGAGGTAAAGGTTAAAAAAAGGGAGTTTTCTAAGAAAATTCCTAGTTTGTTGCGATCGCCAGCTACAGATATTTAACAACGCTGCAACACGTCAATGATCACGCTTTAGAACGGGTATGGGTTAGTTCTTTACTGAATCGTCCGCCTGCGAACGTCAGCAGCTGTGACTCTTCTTATAATTTAGATAGTTTAATTTTTCTTTTCTTTCCCGTTATTGTTGTAGTTCTAATCAATTTAGATTTCTCAATTCTATTGTGAGTTTAGTTGTGTGGGAACTTATTATAATGAGTTAATTTAGTATTCTGATTCTATCATGAGTCTAATTAATCTTAGTTTCCTAATCTTATTAGAATTCCAATTAATTTAATGTCCTAATACTATTAAAAGTCCAATTGATATCAATCTCCTAATTGTAGTAGGAATGCAAATGTATTAATTTTAATGAAACTTTAATCAAATCAAGCATGCTAATTACACTGAAATTTTTAATAAAGCAAGTATACTAGTCCTGCTGCAATTCTAATTGAAATGGAGAACTAATTTTACTAAAACTCTAATTTAAGCAATGAATTAATTTTATTAAAATCTAATTAAAATAAATAAACTAATTTTATTAAACATCTCATGAAAACAAATAAACTAATTTTATTTAAAATCTAATTAAAATAAATAAACTAATTTTATTAAAAATCTAATTAAAATAAAGGAACTAATTTTATTAGAATTAGAATCAGAGCAATTATTCTAAGGATCTAATCAAAATAAAGCATGTAAATTACTTATACTAAAAATCTAAGAAAATTATGGACTTAATTTTCTAATTCTAATTAAATCAACGAAATAATTCTAAAAAAAAAGAGGTTTTGGGCCCGCTATGCTAAGGAGGATTGACCTTATTCCCGAGTACCCTCCGTAAGCTCCCTTGAACAAATCGGGTGGCTGAGGTTAAAGCAATTTGGGTTTTAGACTATAATATTATATTTTTGGCTTTTCGGAATCGATTTCGGGATTATAATTATGGATTAAATTAAGAAACTAGAATTATAGAAACTAAATTAATATTTAGGATTTTTAAAAATATTAAACTAAGAAATTAAAACTAAAATTTAAAATTCTAGGACTGAATTTGGGTCCGAAATTAGAAAATCAGGCCATATGATTAAGGACTAGTTCTAGAACCTAAGAACTAGAACCAGAGATTAATGATAGAGCTGAAAATTAATATTTTAGAACGGAATTAAAGCCTAGGGTCAGTAAATTAGACTGTCAGATTAAGGAATGGTTCTAGAAATAGAGAACTAGAATCAGATATAAGAGATTACGGTGTAAAAAAGGGGTGCTACGATCTAAAACAAAAAATTCGATATTAATAATTAAAACTAAGAGAAATCCTAATTCTAAAACTAAGATTTTTACCTAGGACCGGGGCTGCGGAGAGAAATCTCGAAGATTCGAACCTTGAATCTCAAAATCATGGTTATGTTCCTCTATGTGTTCATTCTCGGAGTTCTCTGGTTTCGAAATCCCCAAAAAAATTCGTTCTCCTCTCTCTCCTGCGTGTTGTGTTGTGGGTCGAATTAAAAAAAAAAATTATAGGTTTTTCTCCAATTAAACGCCCTGTTTCAGGCGTTTAACTGGATTACGCGCCGGTCTCTCGGTGCTTAATCGCTTTGAGTCGGTCACCGACTCAGTGAGCGACCGGATAACTTACTCAGCGAGTCTCCTAGTTCTAACTACGTTAGGACTAATTGCGCGCTTAGTATAGGGTGTACAATCCGATTAAGCGCTTCTTTCTAATCGTTTAATCGAGGAAGCTTGGGGGTCAAGGAGTATAAGACTAGGTCTGTAACATCACGAAAATTTCGTACTTAAATAGCACACCTCGGGAAGCGGACCAACTAGTAACATCTTTGATCGGGTCAACATTGACTTGGTTGACTTAGTAGATCATAGGTGGGATGAGGTGTATCATAGAAACCACGTAGTTGGACTATGTATCCATAGATATATACATACACACATTAGTTAAATGTATGAGCTTAACAACTAATATAAAAAGTTAAGTTATAAAGAGAATTTATTCCTCTTAGATTGAGTGGTTGAGAGAAATTGAAAGAGAGTAAATGAGAGGGAGATCTGATTGTGAAATCTTGGAGCGGGCATTCAATACGAGTGATTAGAATTGGAAATCTAGCAAATTGAGCTCAGTATCGATGGACGATTCGAGATTTGGGGTTTGAGAAACCCAAGTGTAGCTAAAGCTTTGGATCAACGGATCCAACAGGTAGAAATGGTAAGCCCTACTATTTTAAGCTAATTTTAGTTGTTAACTGATAAAATCTAAGAGATTAGCTATGGGGAGAAATAATAAATGGATGAATGATGATAAAATGGGTTCTAGAGGATAGAACAAATTTCAGATCTGAGAATGGGTAAGTTGATTGAACGAAATCAGATTTCGTTCCATTGATTTTGACCAATGACAAAATAGGGTGACGAGTAAGTTCTGAAGAAATCGTTCAAACAATTTTAGAAACCGTTCGATCGATTTGAGAACCGTGTGAACGATTTAAAAATTCGTTCAATCGGTTTCCCAAGGGACGAGAATGAGATAATTGGATTTCTGAGGAAATCAATTGAACGAAAAAAATTTGTTCAATCGATTTTCAATTTCGTTCGATCAATTTTAAAATCGTTCGATCGATTTGGACAAATTCAGGTTTTGTGAGTTTTTCCATATGAACTGTCTTTTGTTGGGGTTAGGGTTCTAACCCAGTGCTTTTACAATTATAGTGATGGGTTATATATGTTTGGCCAGGCTTAGTTATACCAAACATAATGATGTTTGAGTACGGCTCGGATTGAAGGATACGTGTATAGAAATCAAGTGAGAGGTAGGGGAATATCTGAACTTGTACCCTCAATTACGAGAACATGTATGTGACGATAGTATATGAATGCTTGTTCTTTAAAGCCGAGTTAAAATACAAATGTGCTTTCTTTTAAAGTGTAGTTGAAATGTAAAATGATAAAGTAAATGTAGTAAGAAACAGTATGTGAATACACAGATAAATGAGAAAATTTACGAGTAAAAGAGTTAAGTCATCCGAGGGATGCATATGTATATTGGGCATCTAAGTGATGCATCAGACCATGAGACATCCCAGGGATGTAATGTGGACGTAAAGATCCACATTGTGGAAGGTCCATGAAAGAGATTTAGTAGGCTGGGAATTATTATATTATTGGCACAATTACATGGTGAATAACTATATATAATGCCCAATCGATTTAAGGTTTGTAGAATACCCAATCGACACGACGATATACCCGTGACTAACTCGGCAGGATATCCGTGACCGGTACGGCGGCCAATCCGTACACCAGTAGACATCCCAGGGATGTATAGTAATGTGCCCGTCGCCTATAAGAAAGGGACATGGGTCAGGATACTTGAAAAATAGTCTGAGTAGACGACGATAGAGGGTATTCCATTGGGGCTCGATGTTATATTGCTCGGGGATTATTTAAGTTAAGCAATTAAGTCATGAGACCAGCCTGGTTACAATCGCAAGAACAATTTACATCTGATGTCATGAGTAGAGTAATAAAAGCAGTTTAATTATTTTCTTGCATCTCAAAACTGTTTTAAATAACTTACATTGATGAACTCATTCTTTATATTCTGTCATGATATATATGTGAGTAAGAAAGATGCACTCGTTCGGATATTGTCCCTATTGAGCTAGGATGTATCTCACCCTTTGACTATACGTCACAGGTGTTGTATTAGGAGCTGCTTCTGGAGAGATAGATCTTGAAGACTCATACTATATTCCAGGGGAGGAGTCTGAGCCCCCTCCTAAGAGGTTCTTCTAGAAGACCCTCTGCGTACTTTGACGATTATTTTGAGAGAGATATTTTTGGCTTTGTACGTACAGCCATGTTTTTGTAAGGATAATGGTTCATGCAATATTCTTTTGCCGAACCATCTAGGGTGACCGTAGTTACGGCACTGATGGTTCGGGTTGGTTCTTTTGCCCATACCGAAATATGGGATTAGAACGATATTTTGGATTAATTATTTTGACGATATATTGTAGAACTGGAGATTTAGTTATGCATTAGTTAGTATCTATGTTTTGTCTATTTATATGGGGATGTACCAAGTGTTTCTGCGTACTACTTGGGGCACGGCCTCGAGGGTCGTGATGATGGCACTAGTTTTGGGGTTCCGAAATCTGAACTGTCATAAGGTCAGGCGTATGCCAATTGTGCACCGGTGGTTGGGCGTTCAATCCGATCGCACGTCTCGTGTGAGGCGCGTGATCGAGTCTCGAGGCAGTTTGGAAAAGGAAGTCTGGTTTGAAGGGAGACTGATTGCGTGAGGTCAAATTGCGTGCATAATTTTAGGCACGTAATTTAGGGTTGTTCGGGTCCGGATAGAGTTTGAAATGCCAAACTATTGTTTCAGCCTGCATTTCAACTATATATTATTGTTTCAGTATAGTCTCCCTACGTTGGGGTCTGAGCCACAAAGCTATTATTTCAGCCTGTGTTCAACCCTGTACTATTGTTTCAATGCATGGTCCCCGCGTTAGGGTTATGAGGCCTGAGCCACAGAGTTATTGTTTCAGCCTGTGTCCAACCATATATTATCGTTTCAGCATATGGTCCCACATTAGGGTAAAAAGGGTCTAAAATGCAAGACTATTGTTTCAGTCTGCATTCTGACTATATATTATTATTTCAGTATATAGTCTCCCTACATTGGGATCTGAGCCACAGAGCTATTATTTCAGCTTGTGTTTAATCATGTACTATTATTTCAGTATATGGTTCCCATATTAGGGTTATTAGGTCAAAGGTTGACCGAATAGTTTTATATATTTCGAGAGGGCAAAATGGGAGTGTCTACAATAATGATCTGTTACAATGATACAAAAGTTTCAATTACCAATCGGTTACTATATTCGAACAAAACTTTTAAAATCTCACAGCCTATACTCTTACAGAATCTAATATCACATCTCTGGACCTACAGCCATATTCCTTCACCTACAGCTAGGGCTCTCAGTCTCCCACAAGACCTAAAGCTTGGTCTCTGATACCAACTGTGACAGTGTCACAGTTGGGTCTCCTATGTCCCGAGAGAACCTACTGCCATAGCTTCGAGTCCTAATAAGACCTAACGCTATGCTTTGATACCAACTGTGACAGCCCAAATTTTTCCAATACAAGTTTTCTGAGATATTTTTTTCTTTAACTTTAAACCAAATCCAACTGGGGGACTGCCAGATCGTAGATCACAATCTGATAGAGAATACTCGGTACATCCACACACACATGCAGAAATCAATGCAGAGTAGAACCAAAGATAAAAAAAAAACACTAAGAATCTGAATTTAGGAATTAAGAGTTAAAATTAGAGGTCTAGAAATTTAGAGATCAAGAACTATAGAGGATTAAAAACTAGAACTAGAAACTAGAGTCGAAATTTAAGGACTAAAAACTAAGAATTGGTTCTAGAAGCTAAGAACTAGGGATTAAAAACTGGGATTTAAGAATTAAAACCTAAGATCTAAGACTAGAAAGTAAGAACCAAAAGCTAGAACTTAAGAACTAGAACCTAGAACTAGAAAGAAATTAGGAAATATAACTAAGAAATTACCTGAAGCTAAGCGTCAAAGAAAATTTTGAAATCCCTAAACTCAGAAGAGAGGAACTCAAAAATTTGATTGCTGGATGTTTTTTGGTGTGGGGGTAGGAGGGTCTATTATAGATATTTGGGTAATTGTGCGCCATGTGAGAGGTGTGCAATTAGCCAGTCAAATCCAATTACGAGCCCTATCTGGTGTGCTTAATTGGATTACGTGCCTTATCCCGGACGCTTAATCACTCGGAGTCAGTGACCGACTTAGTGGGTGGCCGGCTGATTGGCTCAGCCGGGTGTCGTAGTTCTAGTCTAATTGGAACTAATTGTGCACTGGAGATAGTGCACACAATCTATTACGCGCACTGATTAGAATGCGCAATAGGGTCTTTTGGCGGTCTCTAGAAGGTTAAGGATCGGTCCATGTTAGACCAATTGTGCGTCAGTGGTGGGGCATGCAATTGAATTGTGCGCGCTTTATAGGGTGCGTAATCCACTCCTAAGGCGACCCACAAGAAGAACAGGCGTGGTCCAAGTGGGACCAATTGCGCGTCAACTATGGGGCGTGCAATCAAATTGCGCGCTCTGGGGCAAGGCGCACAATTCTGGACTTTTCTTGAGTTGAATTGGGTCCGAACCACAAGACTATTGTTTCAACCTGTGCTTCGATCCTATATATGGTCCCCATATTAGGCTTTTAAAGCTTTCAAAGAGGGTAAGTCTCTTCTGAAAGTCATGGGCAAGGTCGAAGGTTGACCGAACAGGTTTGTATACTTCAAGAGGGAAAAATTAGGGTTTCTACAGTACAGACTTAATTTCTTAATCTTATGCTCGCCTACACATTGATGTCTTATTATACCCGTATCTCATCTTATGTTACGTATTCTTTCTTATCATAATCTTACAGCTTGAATCTAGAGTGAGTCATGGTGTGATAAGCTTCACTAATCACGCTTTCCAAGGGACGGATTCCGTAGTAACTTGGATATACTTCGTGTGGCAGCTAATACTATCATAGATGTGTTACAATTGTACATAGATGCTTGCAAGAATATAAAAACTCTATGGGTGACAGAGTTGTCGTATCTTGTTCCTAAAGGTCAAGTGTCGTATCTTATTCATAAACTTATTCTATCATATTTAAAACTCATGGGTGACAGAGTTGCTACATATGCCACCATATATGAGGTTACATTGAATTTGCACTCACTCTACTCATCATGATGCTCCATACACCATGAGTTGTAAGGCATGTGAATATGGTGTGATCCCCACTTCGATACCATCTCAGCGAATCACCACGCCCAAGCGTAGACATGATCTCACACACTCGTGTACATGACCTAACATATTCATACCTCGTACATGAAAGGTTCAAGTTTGACCCCACATATGACCTCGTAATCCTAAAGTTTTCATGTCATCGTAGAGTTCGCGTCAAGGTGATAAAAATAGATATATAATAAATTATAATCGCATAGATACATAAAAAGATATGAATAATTAAAACTTAGATCTATGATGATCATCGATCAAAAACCTAATTTTAAGATTAATATACATAGGAATTTTGGTCATAATACGTCAAGGGTAGAGTACTTGATACTCTGCCAAAAGATAACGATACCGATGGTTTTTCGGCGGTGGTCAAACAAAGGAATAGATTCAAAGTAAAAATAAAAATAAAAAATAAACAATATCAATAGAATATATTAAATAAGCAAGTCTATCAGATTTTAGGGCTTAATTAGTTTTAAATAAAACAAGAATATAGATTAGACTTTAGGGCTTAATTAGTTTAAATATAAAAACTTTTTTAAAACATAAAAATACTTATAATGGAAAATTTAGTAAATGTTTTAAAATGTGAAGATTTAAAATTACAATAGAATTCAACTTATTATATTTTTTTAATAGAATATATAAAATAAGCAAGTCTATCAGATTTACAAGATATTAGGGCTTTATTTAGTTTTTAAAATAAAATAAGAATATAATTTAAATTTTAGGGCTTAATTAGTTTTAAAATAAAATAGGAATATAGATTATATGTTAAGTCTTAATTAGTTTTAAATATAAAAACTTGTTTAAAACATAAAAATACTTAGAATAGAAAATTTAGTAAATGTTTTAAAATGTAAAGATTTAAAATTACAATAGAATTCAACTTATTATATTTTTTAAATAGAATATATCAAATAAGCAGGTCTATTAGATTTAGAAGATATTAGGGCTTTATTTAATTTTAAAAATAAAATAAGAATATAGTTTAGATTTTAGGGCTTAATTAGTTTTAAAATAAAATAAGAATATAGATTAGATGTTAGGGCCTAATTACTTTTAAAATAAAACAAGAATATAGATTCGATATTAGGGCTTAATTAGTTTTAAATAAAACAATAATATAAAATTTTTGTTTAATATAAGAGTAAATTACTAACTGTGTAGATTTACAAATAATATAAAAACTTGATTAAAACATAAAAATACTCAGAATAGAAAATTTAGTAAATGTTTTTAAATGTAAGTGTAAACACCCAAAAATTGCCCAAGGCTCGATTGACTCATACTTCGAGAACGACATACTTCCGAGCTTCTGAAAGCATCTCTCGATCCCTTAGAACTTAACCCAAACCTTTAAAACCCTTCCTGAACCCTTAGAACCCTTCCCGAACTCGTAGAAACCCCAACTAGACCCACAGAACCCATAGTGGACCTAACCCGGGCCCACAAGTCAGCCTACAGAGGCTCGCGGCCCCAAATACATTTTACGGATTCATGATGTTGTGCGGCTCTCGAACTTCCAATGACCATAACTTTGAATAGAAAACTCCGATTGATTAATATAATATGTCATTTTGGAGTAGCTCGAGACGATACATCCAATGGGCATAAAAAATTTTACATGGGAAAATTTATACATGCATGCATAGTATGCACACATAGGCAATATTTTGTAAAAATTGGCTTTAGCGTGCATAGTATGCACGGAAAGCCAAATTGGTTCTTCCCTCGCACGGGCTTGAACTTCTCAATTCCGAAAATGGGTTTGTTACCTTAAAAAAATAGATTTCATATTTGGGGGTTTGACTTGTGGACCATCCTAAACTTCAGGGTTTATTTCCACAGGCCCCTAGGACCCCTAGTAGCTTAAATTATAACCCTTTTGCCATCCAAATCCTCACCCTATCATCAACCATTAAAGTCCAATTCCCTCCTTTCTATGCCCTAGAAAACCTTAGATTGTTCATTACCTAATTTCTCAAACCCATTAGCACTTAAGTACCCTCCTAACCACCACAAACTGTATAAACAAAGACCCCACCCCTCCTTGTTTAGGACACCTTTTGAAAAATAAAGAGAAGAAACTCTAGTGAATTAAACCCTCACCTTCACCATTCTTAACCTCTCAAACTAAACCTTTGGTTATTCCCTCACTACTACACTTCCCTTTCTAGCATCCCTGAGTCTTCAAAGCCATAGCTCATCTCCTACACTAGCACTACCAAGCTTATATTATCCAAGCCTTAGCTAGTCAAGCCTTTTTGCCTTAACCCATTTGCTATTGAAAGCTCATCGGCATTGCATCCACACGAATAGCCGACAACGGTGCTACGAGGGCCAAAGAGCTTCGGCTGTTCCTTCTATTCCTCTACCTTCTTTTTTGCTTTTCCTCTATCTTAGGATTTGGGCCGTTACGCCGCCGAAATTTTGGTGTTTGCAGAGAGCCCAATAGGATCCGAATGCCTTCAGACTAGGAAAAGTGTTGCTCACTTTTCTCCTTTATATATATATGGCCATAGTAGAGACCGCTTATAAGCAGGTTGATCGGGTGCCTAACACCTACTCGATTGATAACCGAAGTTTTTACCAAAGAGGCTTTGGCGTTAACTGGTGATTCAGAGTCATATATCACACTTCAGTGCTCACGATATTGATTTTGGATATCCCGAGACACCAAAAGCTTCGGGTGGCGACTCCATTTTTGACCGCATCGTCACGACGGACTCACAAAGTCCACGATTGCACAGATGGCGACTCCACTAGGATAGTTTTTAAAACTTCTCCTTGAAGTTTTGGCCCCATTACATGTGTTTTCCTCTTTCCGATTTATTTTTATCTTTTTGGCCTAGTTAGTTATCTGACACCATATTTGTTCCTACTTACCCCTACGATCCCGCACTATTTGTTTTTTTTACTTACCCTATGATTCCACACCTTTTTGCATTGTCATTTGACTGGCCACGTCTTTACCCGCTTAAGCCGTTTGTCGGGGCTACTTGATAAATTAGTTTAAATTCCCATCATTTATCGCCTAAGCCGTTTGGCAGGCCTACTTGATAGATTAAATTTAAATTTTCATCATTTACATTTTCCCGCCTAGTCACTTGACTAGCTTTGCCTTTTTCTTACGAGTCATATTTCACCATTGGACGTTAGCTCGTAGCGGCGGCACGGGACTCTCACAGCCCGGATTGAGGATGGTGGTGACAGCCCCATTTGTGGACTTAAGCAAACTTCCCTTAAAATTGAATGCTAAACAGAACCAAGAAGGGACATAATTGACTTTTCTCGCAAGTAGCTTGTACAAAAGGGAGGGAAAATTAGGCAACGATATACCCAACCCGATTCCAAGTAGAGCAGCAGCCCTAGTGGTGATGATCTCGAAAAGAACCACCCCATCTAGTATCTAAGAAGGCGCTCGTGCCAGAGGTATATCGGGTGGGTAACCGAACTTATTACTAAGCCTAAATCATTGGGGAGCGTGTTAGCGGAATCGAATTGGCCTTGTATCCCTAGGCGTGGAAAGGAGGGACCCGATAAGCAAAGAAAAATAGTCTTCGGAGGGATTGCTTCCAAAAAAAACAAATCAAGGACCAACTCGGATCTGAAATCTGGAAAATACATGTATAATAAGCCTTGCATGCATACTATGCACGCATAGTGAAAAAATTCAAAAATTTGCACATGCGTGCATACTATGCACGCATAGCTTATTTACTATTTCCAAAATTTGGGGTGTCACGTGAAAATTTGTGCCTTTAAAAATCAAGAGATTTTCTCTTTGATTCTTAAAAACGGCAATTGGGTCCCACCGTAGGAAACCTTGGGAATATTCACACCATCCGAGAAGGGAGTTCCAAGGCCCCAAAGAGCGCCGTAAAGGAAGAAAGGAAAACACTGTAAGAGAGAAAGAAAGAGAAAGAACTTTGACGCAAAATTTCTGAAAAAGAATCAAAAAAATCATCATCATCAAAAACAACAAAAATCCAAAAAAAAATTAAGAAAATAAAAAAGAGCCAAAGGAGAACTTGTGGTGTCGTAACCACGGCATTGCCGAACCTTCCACCATCCCGTAGGAGAAGGAAGAAAAAATCCTTCGGGCCATACCCAAGAAATCCATACCCCATCCGCCAACAAACTGCGGTCGATCCAACCGTCTTTGACTCGGATTCATCCTCACCATACTCCTACACCGAAGAGATTCCCATCTCCAACCCCCCAACGCAACCCTCATTTAATTTCACGGGTCCATTTGGCACACCCATTTTTCCCTCCCCTCAAAATACACCCACTTTGCCCTCCGCATCCACTCAAAATACACCCGTTTTTCCCTCCACTCAAAATACACCCTCTTTTCCATCAACCCAAAGCATCCCCAACTTCCCCTCCACATCAACCTAAGCATTTCCACCACCCCCTACAATAAATGAACCATCCACATCCGACCCCATAACCAACCCTATGGCCATCATGGAAGAGATGATGAGCACATTCATGACATGGAAGGCTTCCCAAAGCTGCCCCAATCAACCACAAGCACCATCAAGCGCACAACAATCCCTCCAAAATCTCCACACCCTATTCACCCAAAATACCAACCCTAATCAACCACCCATAATCCATACCACTCAAAGCTCACATCATCAACCTTGGGGCCATCCAAATGAACCTCAAAGGCCCCATGTACAATCCCAAGCCCATGCCGGCACAAACCCAAGGTCCACATTTTCAAACCCCCCACAATTCCCCCAATTTCCCACCTATAATCATACCCAACAGACATTTCCCCGTTCTTCCCAAATAGTAATCCCGTCTTATCCAACCCACCAATTCAGCGTGATCCTTAACCACCCATATCCGCCATACCCCACCCAACATGGGAATCCATCACAAGCCTTCAACCATCCCTAATTCACACATTCTCTCACCCCCACCAAATCATCAAAATGCCCATCAAGCACCATGGTCTCACCAAGAACCCACTCAACCCCTCCAAAACCCACAATTCACACATCCTCTCACTCCACAAAATCCTCACCAACCACAGTGGTCTCATCAAGCACCCACTTAGCCCAATCAGAATTCACCCGATAATCCCATCCCTCCACCATTTGTTGATGCGGGTCATCAATATGAGGAGGAAAATGCCAGAAAAAATGAGGCCTACATGGGGCATTAGCCAGTTTCAACCCCCCACAACCCACCTTCACCAACCAACAGGCCGACAGAAATGAATGGGGACAGCCGAGTAGGGGACCAGCCCCAACATTACCATCTAGGGAGTCGGAGCTGCTAAGAGAACAGATGGATAAGATCCATAAATAGTTATTGAAGATGGGAGGAGCTAAAATACATGCTACCAATTTTTCAGATTTGTATTTGTTCGTCAAGGTGCCTTTACCCACCTGAAGTCATACTGTGGAGACATGTGCTAGTACGGCGGGGACGAGCGCCTCCTCGTTAAGGTATTTCAGAAAAGTCTCACAAGCCCAACATTAACATGGTCCACTTCCATTGAACCATCCATGATAAAAATGTGGAGAGACCTCACCCACCTGTTTCAGGAATAGTACGTGCACAATATCGATATCAAGCCTCGCAAGTCTGATCTGGCTCGATTGAAACAAAAGTCTGATAAAAATTTTAATGAATATCTCGGAAGGTGGAGGCCCTTGGCAACTCAGGTGAGGAATCACATACTAGATGAGGAATAGATTGAGATGATCTCAAAGACCGCATTACCAGTTATATATGATTTCCTTGTGTACCAACAACAGGCTAGCTTTGTCGATTTGGTGAGAAATGCCAACCGCTGTGAGGATACGACATGAGAGGGATGTTTGAAGAAAATCGTGGCCAGTGGGGCCCGCAAATTTACTGAGCAAAGGATTGAGAAAAGAATAGGGGCAGTGGTTCAAGCAATAATGGCATCACAGCCCACCACGAGCATAACATCGTTCCTATTCGAGGCAGTTCAATAAGCCCCAACACAAGCAGATCCCATACAACGACCCGGCAATGGCCCAGCGGCCCAGATGACCCCTGAACAAAGAAGGGCCCAATTTAACCGTGTATTCACACCTTTGGGACAATCCTTAAATTTCCTTTTACCATTGTTAATTGATAAGGGTTTGGTTACCCCATTTCAGCCACGACCACCGCTGAATCCACTCTCGAGGAACTTCAACCCAAGCACGCATTGTAACTTCCATCAAGGGACGGGACATCCAACTGATTGTTGCTTTCCTTTAAAGCATGCAAAACAAGGCCTGATTGAAGCGGGAAAGATCATCCCTCTAGCACCTCATCAAGCAAATCCACATACCAATATTCTGCAAGCACCATTATCGCCACACCCGCAAGGAGGGATGGGGCCCAACATTAACAGGATGGACGAAGATGTGGAGGAATTCGACCCTCAGAGTACTTCACCATAGGAGAAAGTTTCGTATTACCAAGGCAGTGGAATCAAGAGAATGAGATCAGAGGAGTGGTCGAGCCTTTGAATTTAGCCGACTATTTCCCAAATCCTACACCTCAGGCAGCACCTCTAGATTTGAGGCTTTACTTCCCAGCACCAACTCCCATCAACCATGTTCAATCCAGCTTTACCTCACCTCCGCAATACTAGCAATTTTCAGCACCAACCCCCATCAATAGCATGTTTCCCAATTTTACCTCACCCCCATTGTTCCATCCCCCTTCCACACCCATCAGCCATATCTGGCCTAGTTTGGCAAGACCACCGCCGGTCCACCCACCTCTAGCACCAATTAACCATATTCGGCCCAACTTCACCCCACCACCAATTCAATCATCTCCGATACCCTCATCCACCCCATTCCAGATCCCCGGACCAACCTATGATCCTCACTAGGTCCGGCTCAACTACAATTAGACAAATGTTAATACTAGCAGCAACAATGAAGGGGCAATTGAGTTTATCACGCGATTAAGGAGGATTTTCAAGTAACCAGAGGTATCAGTACCAGCCCAACCCGAGGAAAGGAGGGAACTAGTAGCGATGCACCCTATGGAAAGAATGAGCCAGGAGTATTCATTGGAAACACAGTTAAGGAGAACTCCGGCCCACATCACTATCTGAGACTTGTTAATGATGTCTTCACCACACTTCAAAGCTTTAATAGTGGCCCTGAAAGATGCTCACGTCTCCAATAAAGTGTCCTCGGATGAGGTGGGAAAACTGATCGGTCAAGTGTTAGCTCCCAACACTATCTCGTTCTCCGACGCCGATCTTCCAATTGAAGGGAGAACCATTCCAGATCCCTCAATATTATAGCAGAAACTGGAAATTTGGTGATACCGTTGGTATTGATAGACAATGGATCAACACTAAATGTATGCCCATTAAGAACGATGACAAAGGTCGGAGTCTATCCATCATTGTTCAGGTCAGCCAAGATAGGAGCCTGTGGTTTCGATAACACAAGAAGAGAGGTAATAGGAGACGTTGATCTTGAGCTCTCGATTGGGCCAATGACCTTCTCTATCCCCTTTCACTTTATGGATATTAAATCCACTTTCAATCTGCTACTAGGGTGCCCATGGGTACATGATATCTGGGTAGTTCCCTCAACCCTAAACCAGAAGCTCAAATTTATCTCAGAGAAGAAAGTCATAGCTATCCTAGGTGAGGGACAAGAAGAAGGAGAAAGAGTTGCACACAGCATAGAGAACCTTAAAATATTGGACGTATCGCACACAGCTGAGGACACAGACCTCCACAATTTCTAATATGACGTGTCACCAGTGGCGTCAGAGCCCCTCAGAAAAGTCACCATGAAAATCGGAGCGGGAATGGTTGCAGCGGTGGCTATACTCCAAAAGTGGGGCTACCAAAAAGGCAAAGGATTGAGCCCCCACTTACAAGGCAGGAGGGACCCGGTTAGAGTAAAAGGAGGACAACAAATTAAATTCAGTCTAGGATACAAGCCTACCAAAGAAGAGGTTCAAGAGGCCAAAGAAAAGGCTCGCACAATCGTCGTTGCCAAAGCTAGGAGAATAGACTTGGAAGATGAACCACGTCTACGGCCGCACATCAAGAGCACCTTCATGAGTGCAGAGGTCTTCAAAATTGACCAAACAAGGCAACTCAGTTGATCCCTCACAAAAAAATCACTATCCACGAAACCAATCCTCAAATCATTCCCCCTAAGATTGAAATAGATCTTGCCTCCCTGTCACTTTTTGAGGAGTTACCCCTACCAGTACAACCACCTGCCCTAACCCATTTCAAGCTTGTGCTAACATTTGATGACCAAGTTCCAAATGAGCCCATGGTCAGTATGGTGATAGCTGACCCTGGAGGGCCGTCTCACTCCCATCCCTCCACAGAGAAAGGTAAAAGGGTAGCACCTAGGTAAGGAATTGAGCATCAGTGCCCATAACTCTAGAAGCTTCTAGTGGCCTGACATTTGGCACCCGCTTCCAAAAAAAAACAATTTATAAAAAGTGAGGATTTCCCTTGACAAACAATACAATGCATGTATAAAGACCCGCTTGGCCAAGGGCCTACCTAGGAAGAAAAAAAAATCCTAAAAAAATAAAAAAGAATACAAAATCCAAAAATATTGTCTCTTAAGATTCCTAGGACAAGAAAATTGATGCCTTAATTAAAAAATGCGTTCAGTGTAAAATCGACCTCTTTCCTATAGAGATACAAGAAGAGTTAGGAGTCATAAATTTGGACAAGGAGGTCCCAGCTGAGGAGCTTCCCAATGAGCTCCTTGAGCAATACGGCGATTTTGAGAATGACCCTAGCCCAATCATTAAAGAGACTGAAGAGTTCAATCTGGGAACAGAGGAATATCCTAAAATCACTAAGATCGGAACTTCGCTATCTCCTGAGGAAAGAAAAGGCATGATTGATTTCCTTTGGTCATACCGAGACGTCTTCACATGGTCATACGAGGATATGTCTAGTTTAGACACCGATTTGGTTGAATATGAGCTACCGCTGTATCCTGATGTAAAGCCTGTCAAGCAGAAGTTGAGGTGTCTCTGGCTCGAATGGATGTTAAAGGTAAAAGACGAGGTCATCAAGTAGTATAATGCCTCCAAATACCCGCAGTGGTTAGCCAATATCGTACCAATGCTGAAGAAAGATAGAAAGGTTTGCATGTGCATCGACTTTAGGAATCTTAACAAGGCGAGCCCGAAGGATGATTTCCCTTTGCCCCACATCCATATCTTGGTCAATAATACTGCTAGACATGGGATGGTCTCATTCATAGATGAATTTTTAGGGTAAAACCATATCAAAATAGCTGAGACAGACCGAGAAAAAATAGCATTCATCACTTCGTGGGGAACTTTCTGCTACCGAGCCATGCCGCTTGGGTTGAAGAATGCCAGAGTGAGATATCTGAGGGCCATGACAGCACTATTCCACGACATGATGCACCATGAGATTGAGGTTTATGTTGATGACATGATCGCCAAATCATAGGAGAGATATGATCATCTAGTGAACCTCCAAAAGTTGTTTGAAAGACTGAGAAAATACAAATTGCGACTGAATCCTCATAAATGCGCATTCGGCGCTATGTCGAGAAAGTTATTAGGCTTCATCGTAAGCAGAAGGGGCAACGAGGTTGATCCGGTGAAAGTGAAAGCTATCATCGAAATGCCACCACCATCTATCGAGAGATAAGTCAGAGGCTTCTTAGACAGAATACAGTACATTAGTCGATTCATTACATAGTTAATTCCTATATGCGGGCCGGTTTTCAAGTTATTGAGAAAAGATTCGCCCGTTGAATGGAATAAAGATTGTCAAGAAGCATTCTATAAAATCAAAAGCTATCTCCTCAATCCTCTCTACAACAGAATTCTCGATGGGATGTGTCCTAGGACAGCATGATGAAACTAGAAGAAAGGAGCAAGTCATCTACTATTTGAGCAAGAAATTCATTGATTACGAGACGCGCTATTCTCCTCTGGTGAAAGCATGTCTGGCTCTCGTATGGGCTACACAATGGCTTTGTCACTACCTACTCTCCCAAACAATTCTCCTCCTAGCATGGATGGATCCTTTGAAGTACTTATTTGAAAAGTCGACTCTCACTGGGCGGACTACATGCTGGCAGCTTCTCTTATAAGAGTTTGACATCACTTATGTCACCCATAAATCAATTAAGGGGCAAGCACTTGTCGATCATCATGTTTTACCTAATTACGAGCCTCTGAGAACTGAGTTTCTTAATGAAGAGATCTTGTTCATGACAGAGGATGACACAGAAGAGGCAGAGGATTCCTGTGTAATGCACTTTCATGGGGCATTGAATGTTGAAGGTCAAGGAGTCGACATTGTTCTAATCTTGCCAAAAGGATTCCACATACTAGTTTCCATCAAACTCAATTTCACTTGCGCCAACAACATGGCCAAGTATGAAGCCTGCATAGCTGGCCTATAGGTAGCTCTCGACCTGAACGTAACTCATCTCAGGGTGTTTAGTAGCTCTCGACCTGAATGAACCTGCCTTCTACCTCTAGATCGAGGGATCAATAAAGCTAGACGATGAGCCTCCATAGTTCTCAGATATCAAGAATTTCTTCAAAACACGTGCCTTCCCAGAGGGCATGTCTAAGACAGACAAGCAAACCATCTAATGTCTAGCATATAATTACATCATCTATGACGAATATCTCTACAAGTGATCATATAACAATATCTTGCTCAGGTGCTTAACCGAAAGTGAGGCAGCTAGACAACTCTAAAATTATGCTCTGTCTTAACCTATTGCAAGCACACAATGGAAATTGTAGCACTAGTAGAGGATCGTTCACACGAGAAAGGTTGAAACTCTACAAATTTCTATTTGCCTTTAAAAAAATTAAGAATGGGTGTTTAAACAACAGTGCAAATAATAAATCTAAATCCTCATCCTTTCAGATTCTAGTTGTCAATCAGTCTCTTTCTGAATTTTGGATGTTTACAAATTTAAAAACTATTACACTAATCTGCAATCCTCCCGAATTTGGGCGTTAATCAAAAACTAGAATTCTGTAGATATTTATGAAAAGAAAATACCATTACACTAATCTTTCAAATTCTCACCTTTAGGCGTCAATTAAAATTAAGAACTTTCATATGTTTACAAAGCAGGAAAATGCAATAAAATAATTCTAAACTAAAAAGTAATAAAATTGATCTTTCATCTCCCAATCGTAAGCGTCAATTGCTCTTAAGAAACTATAGATACTCTACACTAGAAAACAAAAAAAAATAATCTATCCTAATTTTGATCTTCCAGAATCTCAACCTCAGTTGTCCATTGTGACTGAGAGACCTTGGATGATTATTCTTAGTGTCAGGCCCTCTTATTTATAGATTCATAAGGGGTTGGTTTACATTATTCAAATCCTAATAAAAGTAAACTACTAAAATAAAAGTTTCCTAAAATACTACAACTTCTAATCCTAATCTTGCTTTCGATAATAAATGTGTGCATATCTCTTCCTTAATTTCAGCAATCTTCTCAGATTCGTAGATTGCATAACTTCTAATTTAAGAGTTCTTTCTATTTTGTATAGCGGTGCAACTCTTCATGTGATCTTCTGCAGCAGCATGAGCTCTATAGTACAAAATTGTAATTACAATTTCACTTCATTCCTTAGTACGATTCCTTGCTTACGATTGATCGTTCCTCAACACGTTCTCTCTGGTCTCGAGCTTCTTCTGTAGAATCGTAAATACGATTCTTTCAATTCTTCTTTGGCTTTGCTCTCTCGAGATTACGATTTCTTTTACGATTTGAATCGTAAATCTTCTTTTGGTTTATGAACTGGTGACACCACTACGATTTGGATCATAGCTTCATGCGATCGTCTTTCGTACTACTTTTGGAGTTCATTTTGGCAAAGATTAAAATATTTTTGCTCTTTTCTGCTTACTGTTTTAAATATCTGCATACCATCATATCATTAGTAGCAAGTCTAACATTATTAAGTTAAGGGTGATAAAATGGTAAATTCTGTGGCTGATCAGTAGCCAACGTCGTGAAAGAGATCCACGAAGGAGTATGCGGGGCCCATGTCAATGGACACATGCTCGCTAAAAAGATCCTACGGCAAAGGTATTTATGGACAACCATGGAAACTAACTGTAGCAAGCACATTCAGAAGTGCTACATATGCCAAGAATACTCCAGTCTGATACATACTCCAGCCATAGATCTACACAGCATGACCACTCCATGGCCATTTGCCACATGAGGCCTCGACGTCGTCGGAAAGGTCAATCTAAAAGCATCTAATGGATATCAGTTCATCCTTGTCGCCATCGAGTACTTCACGAATTGGGTAGAGACAACATCCTATACAAACATCATGGCCAGTCATGTTGAAAAGTTTATCAAGAGTAATATCGTTTACCGATTTGGCATGCCCAAGGACATCATCACGGACAACGACACCAACTTTACGAATAAGTGCATCAGAGCCTTCTGCAAGCAATATAAAATCAAGCATTATCGCTCGTCACCATATTGGCCGCATACCGATGGAGCCGTAGAAGCTGCCAACAAAATAGTGGTTCACATCCTTGAGAAGATGATCGTCACATACCGAGACTGGAGTGAAATGTTACCCTTCGCATTATGGGTTTACTGGACGTCGATTCATATCGCTACAAGGGTAACATCATTTTCCCTTATGCATGGAACCGAGGTTGTGCTGCTAGTTTAGGTCGAAGTACTTTTACTCTGCATCCTCATCGAGTCTGATCTATTGGAGGCCGAAAGAGAGAGATCCTGTTTTGAACAACTGAACCTGATTGATGAGAAAAGACTCCAAGCCTTGTGTCATACCCAAGTCTATCAAGGGTGAATCGCATGCGCTTACAATAAACATGTTCGCATTCGAGCATTAAAGGTGGGTGACACGGTACTCAAGAAAATCTTCCCTTCTCTTCACGCGGAACCTCGAGGGAAATTCAAGCCCAATTGGGAAGGGCCCTACGTCATCAGAGAAGTCCTTCTTGGATACATACTCCGGCTCTCCATAATGGATGAAGATCACTTTCTTGAGCCAATCAATGCTAGGTATATGCGACGATTCTATTCATAGTCTCCCACGACAAGATAAGTACTCTCAAAGCAAGATTCAAAGGACTTATCATCAAAATCCAAAAAAATTGAGAAAGAAAAATCCCAAAAAGAGGATGTCTGAAAAGAAAGCAAAAAGAACAAAAAAATAGAAAAAGAAAAAATAAAATAGAGAAATCATGAGGCATGCATAACAAAAGTCCCCAAGGAAGCATTGTATCGCAACAGCAGGAGCCCAATCATGAGGCCATTTTAAACTCCATAATACCTTCAAAATTCCTAACCTATCCCTTTCAACCCATGGCCACGATTCACCCCTGAAGAAAGCTCCATTTAAAGGTCTACAAGCAGTCATGGTATCCGTTGAGTCAGCACGAACCGAGCTGAAAGACGACAAAAGGAATTTCGTCTAGTCGGTTATGACGAAATCCGCATCCATAGAGAAAAAGAAAAAAAAAAAAAGGTAAAAAAAAAAATTACAAGCTCAAAGCAAAATGGACGTGGTGAAAACCCACAAGGGTGCCACGGGTAAAAAGAGCGAGCTTGTGCAGATCAGGTGAAAACCTGAAAAGGCGCTTTGGGTAAAAGAACAAAAATCCATGGACATAGTGAAAACCCGAAAGGGTACCACAGGTAAAAAAGAGGGCGATAACGGGTATGGTGAAAATCCATTTTGGGTGCTGTGAGTAAAAATATTTTAAAAGAAAGAAAAAGAAAAAGGAAAATCATCAGTTACTCATTCGGTTACATTTCCAATCTATCTGGCCTTCATTTTAGGCCGCTTATGTTAGCTCAAATCGGGTCTTGATCAGGTAGATCTCTAAAACGCACTGTCAAACATATGACCCGAGGTAAGCATAAAACGTTAATTCAATCCAAAGGGATGGACGTTCAAACCTTAATAAAATTTTGAACTTCACTCAGGCCCAACCACATGAATGGGTTCGACTATTCTCATAATGGGACCCGTTACCTCCTCTCACGATTAAGGCATCAAACAAAAAATATAGAAAAGAAAATTGTGTATACCCTAAAAAAAGAGAGAAAAACAATTTTTTTTTTCATTTCATTTCTGTACTTTGCTTGTGCCACCTCTCAAAAAATAATTTGTGTAACATCGTGCTTTCAGCCTTTACATTTTTGAAGAAGAAACAAAAACAACAAAAAATGCATATAATCCAAAAAAAATTTGTTAGGGGTTTTATACCCCTTTCCTTTTTGTATTGGACCTATTTTGAAGTATGTGCAGGTCAGGTCTACGGCTCAACTCGTGTTCCAAATTGCATATCGTCTCAAGCAAGGTGTCCATACAAGCATTTCGGTCACTCATCCACCGATCATGAAGGCTCTTGAAGTGCTTCTTAGAAACGTCAGTAGACTCGAGGGCCTCATTCAAAGCTCCTTCCAGACAAAGGTTCTCGCGGTCGAAAGCCTCAAGCTCGTTCTTGCTCTTGTTAGACGCTCCTGCAAAAATGCAAAAAAAAGAAAAAAAGAAAAAAAAAAAAAAAAAAATAATAATAATAATAATAATAATGTATAATAATAATAATAGTGGCACACACTCCCAAAAAGCGGTTCAACCTCCATTCGCTACGCTCAGGTAATTGTGCTAAATTGAAATTCCGGGTTGATGAGTGCACTCAAAAACTGACAAAAAAAACGTATGAAAAAAAAACAAATATATATATATATATATATATATAATAAAACAATATATATATATATATATATATGTGTGTGTGTGTGTGGCTTGTCAAGTGGCACACACTCCCAAAAAGCGGTTTGGCATTAATATTCGCTCCGCTCGGATAGTTGTGCTAAATTAACTTCGGGGTCGATGAGTAGGCTAAAAAAACCCCGAACCCAACCTCGCATAGGGGAACTTGTGACCAATCAAAGTGAGGCAATCAATGGCTCATAAGGTTGGACACAAACCGTTGGATCTTCGCGTCATTGCTTTACATCAATCTTTAAGAATGGGTCTATCACCCTCCCGCTCACGGGGTTGCTAAGTTCAATACGAAACTCAAGCATCATGCATCATCAATCATTTCATCATCCGATTATGCCCAGTAATTTCGTTAAGCACTTGGGGACCAATAATTTCGAGTGGTGGATGATTTCCTAATGTTATGGGCTTCCGTCACTGTCAATGTTTTCACCAATTGATGTTTGAGGATTGCTTTGAATATAGTGAACCCGATAGCGTTTACCCTTGGCCTCTTTGGATGTCTTTCTCTTTTGCATTCAATCATTAGTAATTGAATATCAAAGAGGGGCATCTATAGACACCAAAAATTATCCCAAGGCTCGATTGATCCATACTTCGAGAATAACATATTTCCGAGCTTTCGAAAGCACCTCCCGAACCCTTAGAACTTTACCCAAATCTTTAAAACCCTTCCTAGACCCTTCGAACCCTTCCCGAACTCTTATAAACCCAACCAGACCCATAGAACCCATACTGGACCTAACCCGAGCTCACAAGTCGGCACACGGAGGCTAGCGGTGCCAAAAAATTACATTTTACTGATTCATGATGTTGTACGGCCCTCGAACTTCCGATGGTCATAACTTTTGATAGAATACTTTGATTGATTAATATAATATATCGTTTTGGAGTTTCTTCAAATGATATATCCAATGGGCACAAAAAGTTTTACATGGGAAAATTTGCACATGCATGCATAGTATGCATGCATAGACAATTGTTTGTAAAAATTGGCTTTGCGTGCATGGTATGCACGCAAAGCTAAATTGGTACTTCTCTAGTGCGAGTTTGAACTTCTCTATTCCGAAAATAGGTTTTTTACCTAAAAGATTTGGGGGTTTGACTTGTGGACCATCCCGTACTTCGAGGTTTGTTTCTATAGGACCCTAATACCCCTAGTAGCTTAAATTATAATTGTTTTTCCATCCAGACCCTCACCTTATCATCCACTATTAAAACCCAATTCCCCCCTCTCAAAGCCTTAGAAAACCTTAGATTGTTCATTACTTAATTTGTAAAATCCATTAGCACTTAAGTACCCTCCTAATACCACAAACTCTATAAATAGAGACCCCCTCCCCCTCCTTGTTTATGACACCTTTTAAAAAACAAAGAAAAGAAACTCTAGTGAATTAAACCCTCACCTTCACCATTCCTAACCTCTCAAGCTAAACCTTTGGTTATTCCCTCACCACTACATTTCCCTTCCATCATCCCTAAGTCTTCAAACCCTTAGCTCATTTCCCACACTAGCATTCCCAAGCTTATATTATTCAAGCCTTAGCTAGTGAAGCCTCTTTCTCTTAACCCATTTTCTATCGAAAGCTCACCGGCGTTGCATCCACGCGAAGATCCGACAACAGTGCTACAATGGCCCGAGAGCTTCAACTCTCCCCTCTATTCATCTACCTTCTTTTTTGTTTTTCCTCTATCCTTTGGGCCATTACGCCACCGAAATTTTGATATTTGCGGAGAGCCCAATAGGATCCGAGTGCCTTCAGGCCAGGGGAAGTGCTACTCACTTTTCTCCTTTATATATATATATATATATATATATATATATATGTGACGACCCGACTTTTCCAATCCCTCAGGTATAGGAAAGGCCGTTTCGCCAACCTATCGAATAAACGATAAGCCGGACAAACAAGGCACATATCAGAGTAAAGCGCAATAAATATCCATAGCTAAAATAAATGCGGAAGCAATTAAAAGTAAAGAACCACCGATGATGGCCGACCATCATCGAAACATGGCTCATAACAGAAATCAACGTCAAATATAAAACTATGGTATCCAACTAAAATGGGCCCACAAATTCAAGTCTAACTCTCACCACAAATAAGAAAATCAGTAAGTTCTATACTGGGAAAAACTCCTCAGGAGGAACCTCAAGCTCTTCCTCAGGCACGTAGTCGATCGATCTCACATTACCGAATAGCCACGTCAATACCTGAACCTGTGACGTATAGTCGGAGTGAGCTAACCAACAAAGCTCAGTAGAAGAAAGACATCTACGGCATTTTACTTTAACTAGCATGGTTTCAAAACAAATATCGGAATATAGCTTGTCAAACATATAAGCAGATAATAAACTGAATTTAGGTGCGGAAATCATATGTAAGATTTATTTCTAAATGTGTGAAAACAGTTTCAAGAACAGATGCAGTGTTTCAGTGTCTTAGTTTCTCTAACTTCTATATGCAAAGTTCAGTAATTCATGACTTAATTCTCAACTTAAAATACCTCCCGAGTAAACTATATCTCGAGAGCAGGAATATAGCCGATGGGAACCCCTACCTACCATCGTCGTTCATGAACCCTTTTTCAGGATGTAACAAGCCCCTGCGTAATGAGGGAAACTTGTGCCAGGAAGTTGTTCAAGAATTTTTGAGGGGTCGTTCAGGTCAATCATAAAACAAATGCAGATACTAATATAAATCAGATGCAAGTCTCTTATACATAGTTCAGGTTCTTGATTTCAGATTTTCAGAGCTTAAGCAGATTCAGGTTTCAGGATTCAGGTAGATTTAAATTTTCAGTCATTCATATCAATTTCAGTTTACAGATGTGATTTCAATGGCATATGCAAGTTTAAAGATTTTAATTCAAAATATCCATGCGAATTAAAATAAAATACTGTAAAGATGAGATTCTCCTACCTAAAACTCGGAGTTATGCGAAGTCAAGCAAGGTCCTATTGATGGCCTCTCGCCCTCAATCTACATCACAATATACGTTCATGCATTAAGATAAACTCTAATTACTAATAATATAGACCTATTTAAGCGTTTCCTCAAAAACAAGTCAAAACAGGCAAGTTGCGCCAATCCTAGAATTTGACGTAACATTCTCATATTTGTTTGACTATCAAGACGATTGATTCATGTATTGGTCAAAACATGAAAGTTGTATATATTTATATTAGCTTTCCAACACAAAACGAATCGTCTCAATCGGAGTTCGAGATAAAAAGTTATGACAAAAATACCAAGGCAATGTCGGAGTTCGACAATACCTCGCTCGAGCGATGATAATAGCTCGCTTGAGCGATTTGATGTAACATTCTCATATATTTTTGACCATCAAGACGATTGATCCATGAGTTGGTCAAAACATAAAAGTTGTAGATTTTTCTATTAGCTTTCCAACGCAAAAAGAATCGTCTTAATCAGAGTTCTAAATAAAAAGTTATGACTAAAATACTAAGGCAATGTCGGAGTTCGGTGATACCTTGCTCGAGCGATGATAAAAACCGACGGGTTTCCTCAACGATTCGCGCCGCGATCGATCCCACGAGTTCACAGAGACAACTCCAACACGCCCCCAATGATCTCAACCTCTCCCAATAGCCAACTATGAATCCAAGGTTGATTCAAGTTCTTTCTAAGGTTTAAGTGTTTTCAACAAAGAGGGTTCTAGAGAAGGAGGTTTTCTAAACCGATCTCCTACGATGATTGAAGAAGAGAGAAGAAGGAGTTTCACACGGTTGGGTAACTATCCTCTCTTAACAAAACCTAGTATAATACGGGAATGTAATTCCTTCTTATAATAGGATTGCTCACAAAGTAAAACACACACACACATCTTATGTATTATACACTTCTAATTTTAAAACTCAAGTCCGGTGTTGAGCGGCTATACCGAGGTCGGTGCACAACTTTCGCACGAGGGTCCAAATGGGCTCTAAATTAAAATCTGTTCGCACAATCACATCTAGATAAAAATCCAAAACAAATGGTGACGTTGATTGCCGAGCCGAATACACACACAGGGTCAGTCTAACTCGGGTTCAAAATACGGGTCTTTACATTCTACCCTCCTTAGGAATTTTCGTCCTCGAAAATGTACGGATAGCTAAACCGAACTGCGGTAAGTCCTTATCCTAACACCAGTATAAAGCAAAATCGAAACAGTCTAAGGTCAAAGAACTTTGGTCGCGATGTGGTAGGCTTCACTAAGCATGCTTTCAAGGGTCGGGATCCGTAGTAACCTGGATGTACTGCGTGTGGCATCCCATACTGCCATAGAGGATTGCATCCGTACATGGATGCATACCTTCCCAAGTGTCACGTGCCTGGAAATATACTTCACCATGACACAAACCTAGCACACACACCTACCTCACCCTTTTGGTAATTATTTGAGCAGAAATTTCAGATGTCAGAATCGAACACTTATTCAAAAGCATGATCACGTGCCTGGTAACATGTTCTAACTGATGACACGGGTTCCAACAGACATAAGGTTCTAACCGAGAATGAAAATAAATATGACATTTAAGATTTTATTGTGTGATCGTTATAGATATATATGTAAAGCATCGATGTTATGAACCAATTTAACATTGAAGAATTTGAAGAAATTCTCCTTTTTTTTTTTTTTTTTAGAAGCAAATTCAAGAATTTAAAGGTACGTATGGTTTTCTTACATAACTATAGTTTACAATATACCTTCACTCGAAAAGTTGTGGAAATTGCTCGCGAATCTCCGCTTCACGCTCCCATGTGGCTTCCTCTGAAGAATGGTTCCGCCACTTCACTAGTACTAAGGGAATGTTCTTTGTCCGTAAGATTTGTTCTTTACGATCCAAGATTCGTATCGGTTCCTCAACCAAGGATAGGTCTTCTTGGAGCTCAATGGGCTGGTAGTCCAATACGTGAGTCGGGTCCTTAACATATCTTCGTAACATGGACACATGAAACACGTTGTGCATTTCCGATAGCTGCGGTGGCAAGGCTACTCGATAGGCAACCTCGCCGACTCGGCCCAATACCTCGAAAGGTCCAACATAGCGCGGACTCAGCTTCCCACGCTTCCCAAAATGCATCATGCCTTTTGTAGGAGAGATTTTGACAAATACGTTATCTCCCACCTTAAACTCAACATGGTTTCTTTTCAGATCAGCGTAGCTCTTCTGACGACTTTGAGCAATTCGTAGTCTCTCACGGATTAACCGAACTGTCTTGGTTGTATTCTCCACGATCTCGGGACCTAAAATGAGTTTCTCACCCACTTCTTCCCAATTAAGCGGAGACCTGCACCGTCGTCCATACAAAGCTTCGTAGGGTGCCATGCCGATGCTAGCCTGGTAACTGTTATTGTAGGCGAACTCGATCGTCCCATGACCCCTGAAAATCCAACATGCAAGCACGTAACATATCTTCTATAATCTGATTCACCCTCTCAGTCTGCCCATCGGTCTGAGGATGGAATGTTGTACTATAATCGAGCCTAGAGCCCATTCCTTCTTGAAATCATTGCCAAAATTGAGATGTGTACCTCGGGTCTCTCTATCGAGAGGCAATCTTGCAACCTAACTATCTCCTTGATGTATAATTCTGCGAGCTTGTTGGCGGTATACGATGTATTATAAGGAAGGAAGTATGCGGATTTAGTCAATCGATCCACAATGACCCAGATGGCATTGTATTTTCTTAATGTTCTTGGCAATCCCAAAATAAAGTCCATAGAAATAGCCTCCCATTTCCACTCAGGTGTCGGTAGTGGTTTACCCAGATCTGCGATGATCCACCTTTACTTGTTGACACAAGACATCTCGAGACATACGGTGACATCTTTCTTTAAACCTCCCACGAGCTTTTCTTTAAGTCTTGGTACATCTTGGTACTGCCAGGGTGAATAGCGTACATAGACTTATGAGCCTCTTCCAAAATAGTGTCCCGAAGCTCAGTACTAGTTGGTACGCATACCCGGTTTCTAAACAACAAAGTGCCATCATCTTTGATAGAAAAATCTATTTTGCTTCCCTCAATCACATCCCGTCTGATAGTCATAAGTTCATCATCCGTCAGCTGAAGTCTGCGAATGTTCTCATAGAGGGTCGAACGAATCATCAGCGTAGCCATTAATGCACCTGAACCTTTTACGTCAAATCTCATGCTACTTAGAGCCATATCTTCCAAAAGATGCCATCGTCGCACCCTTGTGGTGAGATGTGATAACTGAGCAGAGAACTTTCGACTTAATGCATCTGCCATTACGTTTGCTTTCCCGGAGTGGTACTGGATGGTACAATCATAATCTTTCAAGAACTCCATCCATCGACGCTGTCTCATATTCAACTCCTTTTGTGAGAAGAGATACTTGAGGCTCTTATGATCGGTAAATATATCGAAGGTCTCCCCATAAAGGTAATGCCTCCAGATCTTCAGAGCAAAAATCACTGCTGCCAACTCAAGATCATGCGTCGGGTAATTCTTCTCATGGTCTTTCAGCTGTCTAGACCCATAAGCAATGACTCTCTCATTTTGGTTAAGCACACAGCCTAAACCCCCATATGATGCATCACTGTATATTGCAAAGCCTCCTGCACGATGGTATATATAGCAAATCGCGCAGTAGTCAATCGTTTCTTGAGTTCCTGAAAACATTGCTGACACTGCTCTGTCCAATCAAATTTAGTATTCTTCTTCGTAAGTTGTGTAAGAGGACCTGATATCTTGGAGAAGCCCTCCACAAAGCTTCTGTAGTATCCTGCCAAACTGAGGAAACTACGAACCTCTGCGGTCTTTGGGTATTCCCAATTCATCGACTCAATCTTTCTTTGGGTCAAGCGTAATACCGGTCTCGGAGATAACATGGCCTAGAAAGACACTGCTCAAGCCAAAACTCACACTTACTAAGTTTTGCATATAGCGATGGTCTCTAAGGGTTTGTAGAGCCACTCGCAGATGTTGCTCATGTTCTTCTTCTTTGAATAGATGAGGATGCCATTTACAAAAACTACTACAGACTTGTCCAAATGTGACTTGAATATCCGGTTCATCAAGTCCATAAATGATGCGGGTGCGTTTGTCAACCCAAATGGCATGACCAAGAACCGTAGTGCCCATATCGGGTTCTGAACGCTATCTTCTGAATGTCTTCAGACTTAACTTTCAACTGATGGTAGCCTGACCTCAAGTCGATCTTCGAGAAGAACCTTGCTCCTTTATGGCGGTCGAACAGATCATCAATTCTTGGAAGTGGATAACGGTTCTTAATTGTCAACTTATTTAGCTGGCGGTAATCGATGCAAAGCCGCATTGAACCGTCTTTCTTCTTTACAAATAGAATCGGTGCTCCCCAGGGTGACACACTCGGTCTAATAAAGCCCTTATCTAGCAGTTCCTGAAGCTGCTCCTTCAACTCTTTCAATTCTGCAGGCGCCATTCGATACGGAGCTTTTGATACTGGTTCAGTACCCGGCGCTAACTCAATTGCAAACTCAATCTCCCTGTCAGGTGGTAATCCCGGTAGATCTTGTGAAAAACATCCGAATACTACAAGCAATCGTAATATCTGTAATATTTTTCCTCTCCTCCTTATGATCTTGCAAGTAGGCCAGATAACCACAACACCCGTTCCTCATCATACGGTCTGCTCGAATGGCAGAGATAAACGGTATCACACAAGATTTGACTCCGCAAAATCGAAAAGATTTTCTCTTCGGCGGGCGGAATGTTACAATCTTTCGAAGACAATCCACGCTCGCATGGTAAGTAGATAACCAATCCATCCCTAGTATCACGTCGAACCCTTCCATGCTCAAAATGATCAAATCAGCCACTGTCTCGTGGTCTTCGATCATCACAATCACTGATTGACACATGGTATCGGTGCTCACTGAGTTGCCAGTAGGAATTGACACTGCCAAGATGAAATCAAGGGTCTTGGAAATGATTCCCAACTTCTCAGCGAACAATGGAGTAACAAAAGAATGTGTAGACCCAGGGTCTATCAACACTCGCGCTTTGGTTTTGCTTACATCGCTCCCCCGATGCATAAAAAGGGTACCTTAGTTTAGACAAGCGTTTTAATTAAAAGTTTCTAAGCATGTGTGTTCATCCATAACTTATTAACAAAATTTATTAAATATCAAACAATTATATATAACACATAAAATAAGAAGACATCTCAACTTTTAATAATACCTTGGATCACACCATTCGATGTTTCGGCTTCTTGAGCCATCACGGCATAAGCTCGACCTTGAACAGTAGGTCGGGTCGATCTTTGAGTAGAAGTCGAACTAGTTCTTCCCTTGTCCTCCTGAGGACAATCCTTAACCATGTGTCCGATTGTGCCACACCGAAAACACGCTCCAGTGTTCCTCCTACAATCCTCGGCCTTGTGTGGTTTCCCGCACCTTAGGCACATAGTGACCGAAACAAAAGATGGTGCACGAGAGGATCCCTGTGCCACTGAAGCTCCACTAGCATTAGAACCCCGTCGTCACGGATTGCACAGTGATGATCGCCAATCTCGATAAGGGGGTCGGTCCAGAAGAAAATGTTGGTCTAGAAAATGCAGGTTGAGTAAGGTTCAATGGCGGCTTTGTAAACTTGGCCCTCTTATTTTCATAAGTACCTGACTGCCCTTGTACAACCCTGTCCTTGTTCGGCTGACTGCTTCTCAAAAACCACTTTTGAATTTTTTCCTCTGCTATGAGGGCCTTTGACAGTACTCCTCCATATGTTTCCATTTCCCACATAGCCACTCTCCTGTATACTCGGCCTAAGACCCATTGAAATTTTTTGGCCTTCATCATATCGGTGGCCACATGTTGGGGTGCAAACCTTGAAAGTCGCGTGAACTCATCTCCATACTCACGCCGACATTGTCCTCGCCTACCGATGAACTGAACTTCCATCCGATTCCTAACGATCTTGGGAAAGTATCGATCGTTGAACGCCTCGATAAACTCCATGTCTAAGGAGTATTGGGAAACTCACTCGCCCCTGTTCAGCCACCACGGACTCCCACGATGGTCCAGCCTGTCCATCCAGTTTGAAGGTTGCCCATCTAACCTTCTCGACATCGGTGCACTGAAGCACCTCGAAGATCTTTCCATCTCATCCAACCAACCTTCAGCCTTCCATCGATTTGGAGGTCTCATCCTCCTGAATTCGGCAAATCCTGATGATTGTTGTTGTTGTTCAGCAGAAATCAGCTCTGCTTGCTGGGCGATTGCAGCAGTCTGCTGAGCCATAGATGCGGTCTGTTGAGCAATGTTGGTGGCCAGACTTTCCAACACTTGTTCCATTCTTTCACCCTGACCTCTATCAACTCCGGCTCCTATAAGGACTGCATTAGAACCGGATGCGAAGGCAACTCCCCTTGATGTACCAACACCTTCAGGAATGTCCTCTAAAGGCACCGTCCTACCTCTACCTCTGCCTCTAAATCTTGGGGCCATACTGATCTGTTATTGTAAACACCACAACATCAGTCAACATTGATCGTAAAGACAACTACAAACAGTACTAGTGATTCTAGACCTAACGACATGACTCTGATGCGAACTGTACCGGGTCACGGTTAGTTCTCATGGGTCCTTAGAGAATCTAAAAACCATGTCTCTGATACCAACTGTGACGACCCGACTTTTCCAATCCCTCAGGTATAGGAAAGGCCGGTTCGCTAACCTATCGAATAAACGATAAGCCGGACAAACAGGGCACATATCAGAGTAAAGCGCAATAAATATCCATAGCTAAAATAAATGCGGAAGCAATTAAAAGTAAAGAACCACCGATGATGGCCGACCATCATCGAAACATGGCTCATAACAGAAATCAACGTCAAATATAAAACTATGGTATCTGTAATAGCCCGAAAAATCACGCTAAATTATGACTTCGGGATCCGTGCCCGATTGGTCACAAGTTTGACCAATCAGGAGATCAAGAGTTAGCATAGAATGTGATGAACGGATGAGATGTGATAAATAGAATGCCTATGTGGTGTGTGTTGTGGGGATGTAGTCGCATACACCTACCGCGGTGTATGTGCTCAACACATAAGTGAGGAAGAGGATAAAAGGGTTTAATAGCCCTAAAATCAAGAGTTTGGTTGTTGAAGGAGAGTAAAGAAGAGAGAGAGAGAGAGAAGTAAGAAAGGAGTTATTGCAACTGATTGGAGGGGGGATTCAAGCAATAAAAGCCGGATTCAACCCGATTTGGATCTGTTAGAGCCAAAGCTGGAAACCCTAGCCTTCCAACCACTGGATTGAAATCAACTTGAGATCTATTCAAGGTAAAATTTTTGTAAATAAAATGCATAGATTATAGGGGTTAAGTTGTGGTTGAATGTGGGTTAAATCATAGGATAATGGCTTAGAAAAATAGAAGAAAAAGTATGGAAGAAGATTGGGAAGAACAGCTCGAAAAGGGCTGAATCTGACAATTTCGATTAATCGAAATTGGGTTTCGATTAATCGAAATTGGCCAAGAAGTTGAAAAGTCAGAAGACCCCGATTTCGATTAATCGAATTTGATTTCGATTAATCGACTTTGGATTTCGATTAATCGATTTGGGGATCGATTAATCGTGAGAACTCCAAAGTGGACCCTGGTTGGAGGAAATGGCTTGAGGAAAATCACTAATCGAAATGGGATTTCGATTAATCGATTTAGTTTTCGATTAATCGATTTGGGATCGATTAATCAATTTGTGAAAACTCATCGCTCGAATCGAGAATCGACTTTGCGAAATAGAGAATTTTGATTAATCGAAATTGGATTCGATTAATCGAATGAAAACTCGACTGTTCGAACTAAGAATCAACTTTGCGAAAAGGAAAATTTCGATTAATCGAATGAAAGCTCGACTGTTCGAACTGAGAATCGACTTTGCGAAACAGAGAATTTCGATTAATCAAAATTACTTCGATTAATCGATATTGACCTTCGATTAATCGATTTTGGAAATCGATTAATCGAATCAGATTCGATTAATCAATTTTGAAATTCGATTAATCGACTGAGATAAATTATGTTGACTTTTGGGTTTGACTTTAAGATTCTTGGAGGGTCTTATACCTTCTTTATTGCATCCTTTGTGATGTGTTTCACCTGTTATGTGGTACCATAGGTGGTACGTGTGGACTAGTGCACAAGGAGCCACGTGGGACCTTGATGCATTGATCAAATGAAGACTTGAGGTAGGGAACACCTTGAACATGTACCTTATTTTACAAGAGCATGTATGTAGTGATATAGAATTCAATTCAATTATTATTTCTTAAGAATTTGTGAAAGGTGTGTGTGTGACATTCATAAGAGTAAACATAATGAGCCATCCCCAGGGGATGAAGAAGTAAAGAGAGAAGAGCATCAGGTGTGATGCAAGTAAATGAATACATCCCAGGGATGTATTTAAGGATTGAATCATGTTTGATAGGGCCTAACTGATATAAGATAGCACATTTACACGGTGAATAACTATATGTAAGGCACCGATATTTTTGTTATTTGAGATTTGACAGGGTACCCCACCGACGTGGCGGGATATCCACGACTGACACGGCAGGATATCCGTGACCGATACGGCGGCGAAACCGTAGGCCAGTGCGGAGGCTTATCCGTACATAGTAAGCACACCCCAGGGGTGTTGATTGAGACAAGTGAAACCCCGCCACCAATCCCCAGGGAAAAGGGGCTTGGGTACTATTTGTATTCCCAGGGAATACGGTTAAAACTGTCTATATAGATGACGATGATGGGTATCTCATCGGGGCTCGATGCTATATTGCTCGGGGAGTACTTAAGTTGAAAGTTTAAGTTTTTCTTTAGGCCTTTTCAGCATCATTCATGAGTAAATGAAAACATAAGTAATCAATAGTAAAGCGAAATGCTTTTTAACTATTTCATCAATAACTGCATAGATACATCATGCATGGCATATCATGGAATATATGTGAGTTATAATTTATATGTTCAACCGTGTTTGTTCCCTATTGAGCTAGGATGTAGCTCACCCTATGAACTATCGTCGCGGGTCCACTACTAGCAGTGCTTGAGGCTTGAGGAGGCGATCGTGAGTCGGACCTTGCGGCGGACCTCGAGGACTTCTTCTAGAGGACTCTGTTGTGCCACTTTGAGAGATTCTTGGAGAGGTTTTTGTATGGCTTGGTATGTCAAGCCTTGATTTTGTTTAGAACCATGTATATAAGGGGTTGGGATTATTCTTTTGGGACGAACCATCCGTGATGATTTCTATCATCGATGGTTCGGATCGGTTCTCCATTCATGCAGAGGCATGAGGGTAGAACTGTCTTTTGGAGAGTTGATTTATATAGATTTAAATTCCGCAATTTCGTTATTATACTTTTGATGCTTGATATACCAGTGTTTCGTGCTTAGCTAAAGGGCACGGTCAAGATGATCGTGCTGATGGCACGGGTTTCGGGGTGCCGATTTACCGGGCTGTCACAGTATCCAACTAAAATGGGCCCACAAATTCAAGTCTAACTCTCACCACAAATAAGAAAATCAGTAAGTTCTATACTGGGAAAAACTCCTCAGGAGGAACCTCAAGCTCTTCCTCAGGCACGTAGTCAGGATCAGTCTCACAGCCCTGAATAGCCACGTCAATACCTGAACCTGTGACATATAGTCGGAGTGAGCTAACCAACAAAGCTCAGTAGAAGAAAGACATCTACGGCATTTTACTTTAACTAACATGGTTTTAAAACAAATATCGGAATATAGCTTGTCAAACATATAAGCAGATAATAAACTGAATTTAGGTGCGGAAATCATATGTAAGATTTATTTCTAAATGTGTGAAAACAAGCCAAGAACAGATGGTTTCAAAGGTCTTAGTTTCTCTAACTTCTATATGCAAAGTTCAAGAATTCATGACTTAATCCTCAACTTAAAATACCTCCCGAGTAAACTATATCTCGAGAGCGTGAATATAGCGATGGGGAACCCCTACCTACCATCGCTGCTTCATGAACCCTTTTTCAGATGCAACAAGCCCTGCGTAATGAGGGAAACTTGTGCGGGAAGTTGTTCAAGAATTTTTGAGGGTCGTTTCAGTCAATCATAAAATAAATGCAGATACTAATATAAATCGATGCAAGTCTCTTATACATAGTTCGTGTTCTTGATTTGATTTTGAGCTTAAGATTCTGTTTCAGGATTCGTAGATTTAAATTTTCATCATTCATATCAATTTCAGTTTATGGATGTGATTTCAATGGCATATATGAAGTTTAAAGATTTTAATTCAAAATATCCATGTAATTAAAATAAAATATCAGAAGATGAGATTCTCCTACCTAAAACTCGGAGTTATGCGAAGTCAAGCAAGGTCCTATTGATGGCCTCTCGCCCTCAATCTACATCACAATATACGTTCATGCATTAAGATAAACTCTAATTACTAATAATATAGACCTATTTAAGCGTTTCCTCAAAAACAAGTCAAAACAGGCAAGTTGCGCCAATCCTAGAATTTGATGTAACATTCTCATATTTTTTTTACTATCAAGACGATTGATTCATGTATTGGTCAAAACATGAAAGTTGTAGATTTTTATATTAGCTTTCCAACGCAAAACAAATCGTCTCAATCGGAGTTCGAGATAAAAAGTTATGACAAAAATACTAAGGCAATGTCGGAGTTCGACAATACCTCGCTCGAGCGATATAATAGCTCGCTCGAGCGATGATAATAGCTCGCTCGAGCGATTTGACATAATATTCTCATATATTTTTTACCATCAAGACGATTGATCCATGAGTTGGTCAAAACATAAAAGTTGTAGATTTTTCTATTAGCTTTCCAACGCAAAAAGAATCGTCTTAATCAGAGTTCGAAATAAAAAGTTATGACTAAAATACTAAGGTAATGTCGGAGTTCGGTGATACCTTACTCGAGCGATGATAAAAACCGACGGGTTTCCTCAACGATTCGCGCCGCGATCGATCCCACGAGTTCACAGAGACAACTCCAACACGCCCCCAATGATCTCAACCTCTCCCAATAGCCAACTACGAATCCAAGGTTGATTCAAGTTCTTTCTAAGGTTTAAGTGTTTTCAACAAAGAGGGTTCTAGAGAAGGAGGTTTTCTAAACTGATCTCCTACGATGATTGAAGAAGAGAGAAGAAGGAGTTTCACACGGTTGGGTAACTATCCTCTCTTAACAAAACTTAGTATAATACGGGAATGCAATTCCTTCTTATAATAGGATTGCTCACAAAGTAAAACACGCACACACATCTTATGTATTATACACTTCTAATTTTAAAACTCAAGTCCGGTGTTGAGCGGCTACACCGAGGTCGGTGCACAACTTTCGCACGAGGGTCCAAATAGGATCTAAATTAAAATCTGTCCGCACAATCACATCTAGATAAAAATCCAAAACAAATGGTGATGTTGATTGCCGAGCCGAATACACACACAGGGTCAGTCTAACTCGGGTTCAAAATACGGGTCTTTACAATATATATATATATATATATATATATATATATATTTTTTTTATTTTTTTATTTTTATTTTTGCCATAGTAGCGACCGCTTATGAGCGGGTCGATCGGGTGCCTAACACCTTCCCGATTGATAACCGAAGTCCTTACCCAAGAGGCTTTGTTGTGACCGGTGATGCAGAGTCATATATCGCACTTCGGTGCTCACGATATCGATTTTGGCTATCACGGGACACCAAAAACTCTAGGTGGCGACTCCATTTTTGAGTGTATCGTCGCGATGGACTCATAAAGTCCACTGTTGCACAGAAGGATTTAAAATTACAATAGAATTCAACTTATTATATTTTTTTAATTCTAATGAAAAATGTTGATTATGTATTTAAAAGTCGAAGAAGATGGTGTGAATCAACTTATATTTAAATTAAATATTATTTGTATTCTAATAATATTATATAAGATTTACTCTTCTATTTTTTTTTTTAGAATATTCAAAATAAGTCAATCTATTAGATTTATAAGATATTTAAGTTTAATTAATTTTTAAACCCGTCGATACTACGCGACGGCATCTGAGAAGAATATAGGAGATTAATGGGTACCAACCTGTTGAAGTGTGAATGATAGATCTACGGCGGTTCGGGTTGAAATGTCAATACCCAAAGCGTCGGTTTGTCTAAATCTTGGGAGAGAGAAATTTTGATGGTAGAGAATAAAGAACTCTTACAGTTTTATTTATAATGGTAGCAAAGTGCTAGGTTAACTCTAATTAAGATTTTTCATAAAATATTCACTAAAGTATTCACGCAAGAATGCATTCTACGTTGTGACAAGGTTTCGTTCCAGAACTTTGTGTAGGCAACGAAGAAAATAGTGTTTCTCTCTCGAAATTATAATTATACCCTTTAACATTTTTCATTTCTTCAAATGGGCGTAACATTTTATTTTTTTAGCAGAATTCTACAAATTATATATCATTGGAATCATATCGACGAGCATTTTGCAACGAGTCCAAATTTGACTATGAAAAATAAACATAAGAAAAATTAGGATTTTTTAGAAAAAGGGTGGGCTCCAGTGTGGAGCGCTAACACCGTGCATAACATGGTACATCATCTAACACCGTTAAAATGGGTCAGGTTGTTACACATGGATTCAAACAATGACCGTCTGATAGATGAGTCATAATCTCAAGATGTATTTTGTGGAATATCGGGGAGAAACATAAGGTCCATCATTTGATCTGACGTAATCAATGGTTTTCAAAGGGTCTGGGACGTGGGCGCTTTCAGAGAATGAGTGGGCGTAAAACAAATGTACCCATCAATTTTTGATAAAAATTGAACCATATTAACATTAATGATATCAATAATAAACAAATAAAATAAGAATAAAAATAAGGGAAGGTTATTCACACCCTCCTTTCTGAAACACGCTCTTTCACATGAAAAACCTATTGACTGCCTTGAATCAGACAATGTAGATCATTTTTCGTCCCAATATCTGCATTATAGATCTTAAGATCATGTCGCACCTATCAGACGGTTAGATATTTATTCCACGTGGTACACATCCCCAAAAGTGACCGTCTGACAGGTGTGCCATGACCTCAAGATCTATTTTGTGGAAGATTGGGACGAAAAATGATCTCCATCATCTGATTCAAGGTAGTCAAAATTTTTTCTTGTGAAAGAGTGTGCTCTTCACCAGAAAAGCAGGTGCAAATAACGCCACCCTAAAAATAATTAATTGTTCAAAACTACACTATAGATATTTTTCATATCATTAATATTACACAACCATCCATCCAATTCACGGGTATCAAACCAGGTGAACCAGCTTCAAGCATATGCATCTTGCATATGGTTTGCCGCTCTAAGTTATATTTTCTTCATCTTATAGACTCAAATCATACGCATTTTACTTGAGATTGAGTGTTAATTAATTTATTGATGTATGTGAGCACACAACACTTATTTGGTGCTCAAGAATATTCGTGCGGAGGTTAGGCAATAGCTCAATTGGTATCTTCTTCTCTTGTGGAAGCACAGGTCGTGGATTATAATCCACCTGCTTGCTCCAGCTCTTTGTACAGGCCCCCTCCCAATGTGCTAAGCCAATAGTGGGCCCTCTATGCGTGCAAGTTTGCACAAGTACTACATCTGGCTTGTCTATGAGGTATGACATCCTAAAAAAAATAATAATAATAATATCAGTGCAATCCAATTACAACTCTCTTTTCTATGAATTGGTATCAAGTACATGAACTAATGCACCTATGATAAAGTAGTACTTTAATAAATTAAATACATAAAAGTTTAACTTGCATTTCGCACGTGCAGCATCCACTAGTGTATATATATATATATATATATATATATATATATATATATATATATATATATATATATATGACTGGCTAGTGTATTGTATGGTATAAGAAGATAAAAATAATTTTAGGAAAATTTATCAGATCAACCCTGTCAGATATACCTTTTCCGTCAAAGGCCCTTTATTTTCACCTTTACCCAAACCGACCAGCTTTTAGCCAAGCTATTTCAGCTAGCACAAAAAGTCCAAAATACCCCTTCTTACACTTTTTTTCGTTCTACATGATTTAAAATTTTAAATATTTATATTTTTCTATATTTACGCGATGTGAAACCGGATCTATGTCGTCTGATTTGAAGGCCACATAATAAAATAGATGGTGTCAAAGATAGATACGAAAAAAAGGCGATATCGCCTCTTTAAAAAATAAATAAATAAATAAAAATTTAACAATCGATGGCGACTCTTAAAACAATCGATGGTGAGTCTTAACACAGTCGATACCGACCATTTTAAAAGTCGCCATCGACTGTATAAAATATAAATAAATAAATAAATAAATTTTTTTAATTTTATTTTTATACAGTCAATGGTGACTCTGTGAAAAAAATTAATTAATTTATTTATATATATATATATATATATATATATATATATATATATATTACAATCGATGGCAACTCTGTAAACAGTCGTTGATGACTCTTGAAATGGTCGGTACCGACTGTGTATAAAGTCGATATCGCCTTTATATATATATATATATATATATATATATATATATATATATATATATATATATTACAATCGATGGCAACTCTGTAAACAGTCGTTGATGACTCTTGAAATGGTCGGTACCGACTGTGTATAAAGTCGATATCGCCTTTTTTCACATCTATCTTTGACACTATCAATTTTATATTGTAGCCTTCAAATCAAACGGCATAGATCTCGTTTCACATCGCGTAAATATAAAAAAATGCAAATATTTAAAATTTTAAATTATATAGGTGTATCATCTTCTTCCTCATTTTGATCTGTTACAGTCTCTGACGAAAAAGGTGTATTTTGGTCAATCCAAATAACAGATCGGAGTAGATTGGACTGAGGAGAAGACTGTAGCAGATTAAAATAACTTTTAAAAACTATAGCAGATTAAAATAAGGAAGAAGATGATGTTTTTGTGCGTTAAAGAAAGGGGGTAATTTGAACTTTTTACTTTCCTTAGGTCGGCTAGGCTCCCAGCTAGTCGGTTTGGGTAAAGGTAAAATTATAATGCCTCTAACATAAAAGGTATATCTAACAGGATCGATAAGGTAAATTTCCCATAATTTTATACTTGTCTATACAAGCCTCAATCACTTTTTATATTGGACGATACAAGAAGAGAAAAATATTTACACAAAGTACTGGTCAACACTTGCACATCCACAAGAACAATTGGCTTTCATGGTCAATCACTTGTTACTATACATCCACCAACATATATAAAAGATACTCCCCCATTTTTTTTTATAAATATCTATGTCAGGGTATTTATCGGGCCCACCTGACTGAGTCTTAGGATACGTGCAACACTTACACAAAACACGTGACCAGCCAGTAAGGATAATTTCCTGCGAGTGCCCACCAAAGTGTGGATTCAAACTTAGACCTCTGCCTCTTGAGTCGTGGTCCTCCCACTGGCCCCACTCCCGTGGTTATATGAAAGATATATCTCCTAAGTAAGGCGTCAACTCGGGTACTGGTATCGGGCCAGGGAGGACAGATACGAATCAGCCGATTCGTATCAGCCAAAACAAAATGGAAGGTATCAGCCAATATGGATTTCTTATCGGCCGACACCTCATACGTATCAGCCAATACAGAACTATATCGGTCGATCCCGATACGTATCAGCACCAATATATATCAGTTTGCTGAAAAATTGATAAGTATTGCGGAGATTTAAAACCTTGGCTACGATCGAGACCCTATCATAGATAGTTTTACAAATGCATCAGATTCCTCTCTCGAATTGGGGTAGCTTGTCTCCAACCTCGTTTCACAAAGCACATTTGAGGAGGTTTGGGTCCGAGATGCCTTATGTTGCAAAAGCTAAAACCATAGCTCCTCTCCTACAAAAACCTACAAAAATGAAACTACCCTTGATTCATGTTTACACAATCTTTCACCATAACCTATCTACAGATTCGGAAACAGCTCTCAACTTACCCTTGATCCAGGTTTACCCAATCTGTATTCTAATACAGCGGTAACAGAAATCCATCTGCCAAAATCCTTAAAAACCCTAAAACCTTGACTCCAGGGAACGCAAGTAAGGCGGGAAGACCACCTTCTTCTTCTTCATTTTCCATTTGCAATTTTGTTGCATTGCTCGCCGACCACCAAATTCCATTCACCTCCTCCCTTTCAATAAAAGACAACCATGCCCTTACCCTTCTCCTTCCCATCTCTGATGCGGTGCTCGCCATCCCCTGCTCCCCTACACCTCGGCCTCGCCCACACCTACCTCCACCATTGTGACGCAAAGATCAAATGGATCCGCGATCAAGGCCTCTATCTCGCCGTCGAAAAAGAGAAGAATATCCGACTGTTGGTCTGCCTCAAAAACCTCCTCAAATCATAGCCCTCCAACTCTCTCTCCGTCTCCATTGTCGCCAAAAAGAAAGACCAACTCGGGCTCCCACTACATGAAACAGCAAAACAAGCAACTGCCAATACCAGTTGTCTATTCAAGAAAACGACTATCCTTGGCAGTCGAGGAGACACTTGTCAAAAATGTTTAAAATTTTAAAATTTAGGCTCGAATCACACGATCAAAATATACCTTTGCAAGAACACGCGTACTTTGTATTTATTATCGGGTCATCGCGTCAGCGATCTCCTTAATGAAACCGATAATCTCCGCCAAAGAAATCGAGACCACGTTACCTCTTGTCTTCTCTAAGTTTAGCCTCTAGATGGGAATGTGTTAGAGTTAGAGGAAGAGGGGACGGTAGTCTCCTTATATAGTCACCTCTCTTTCCTAACTCATCAAGGAAAGAGTGTTTTCGAACCCATCAAGGAAAGAGAGTGGAGATATATCACTTATATTAGGAAACTACTTCCTACCGCCTCGAGATACGTATGGTCAAATGTCCAGTTTTTAATGGAAATCCAAAGATGGGTTAAGGTGTTGACCACAGAAATCTAGCATTCTCTCACTTGGTCTGCACCTTAACTCATCTAAACATAATTTTTTTTTTAAAAAAACTCTTCATGTTGACAAACTTTGAAAAGCGGATGACCATCCATTTTATTTTTTGAAAAATCATTGACCCCACTACCTCGATGCTTCGTAACAACTGATGTGATATTTTTAATGTGATGTTTTACTCGCAAGTGCACGAATCGGTTTGTATATAGTGGGTGCGGAGTACGAGATCGTTCCCACAAGGGCTAATTTTGAAATATCTAAAAGAGACAAGTAATTCTAGAAATCTATTAAGATCTAACAGTATTCTACCAGTTTTATGATTTAAGCGGTTGATGAGATGGTAATTAATGATTACAAACTAAAATTCAATTGATAATTCAAAAATAAAAGTGAAGATGATGATAAAAATGAAGATACTAAATCCTCCCATCTTTGGTCCGTTCTTCCTATAATATAAATCTAAGGATTAAATTATGAGATATTTCATTGGTAACAAATATTTTTATGGAAGATCAATGGTCAACACCCTAATAGGTTCCACGTTGCATCCCTGCAATCAGGACTTAGATGATTTTCATATATAGATCTGGGATCAAGGGCACGGCTAGGCACACATGATCTCAGGTTCAAATAAAAATCATCCTCAAAGTGGGTGAAAATTCCAACAAGAATACCACTTATAAATCTGAAATCAAGGGCATGGCTCGGCACACTTTATTCAGATTAGGGATTATTTAAGATAAAATTACCATTACAAAACCAAGATCCAGGGCATGGCTCGGCACACTCGATCCCAGAACATAATCGTAATTAGATCCACACGATGAAAGCAAAAAGACCATAACAATGATTGGGTAAAATTACCGTCACAGATCTGAGATCCCGGGCATGACTCGGCACACGCGATCCCGGTTAGTGGCGGTAATTTTATCCATTCATGATAGCACAACAACCATAAAAATAAAATCTCATATTTTAATCCTATATTTATATTATTAAAAGTACATCCCTCGGATGAGAATCATTAGATCCCGATCCCTATAAATTTAGCCACACATATTGTAAGTAAATGACATAAATAAATAAAGACGGGAAAATAACATTAATTAAAATTACCTCAAACTTCAAAAGAAATTAAGTTGATCCACAAATATGATGATCTTCAGAAACGAAATTAATGCAGGAATAAACTTTGAACAAAATTTAGGAATGAGTACTGAAAAATTAAAGAGAACAAAGCTCTCAAAAGAATAATAAAATTTCTCTATTTCTATGTCTAACTATGAAAAATAATGGCTAAAAATTAAGAACACTAAAAACTAAAACTCTTTCCTAAAACTAATTCCTACGTAATTCTAATTCTAAAAAGATATCTTTTTCCGAAGTGTTTGAGTCGCTTTAAATAGACCCGTCGCGCGGAAGTCTCCTAAGCCACTATTTTCGGGTTGATTAATCGACCAGGGAGGGTCGATGCATCGAGCCGCCAAAAAGTCCCAAAAATCAGGTTTCTAGTGTCAGTTTCGTGTCAGACTCTGACTCTGGCTCCATTAATCGACCTGTAAGGTCGATGCATCGACCCCAGAAATCCGTGAAATTCAACACTTCTTCTTGGTTCAGACACTGCTTCGGTATTTCAGCCATACCTTTCTGTCTCGAACTCGGATTGAGACGATTCTTATGCCGTTAGAAAGCTGACGAAAAGATCTACAACTTTCATGTTTTGACAATCTCGTAATTCGGCCGTCTTGAAGGTCAAAATTTAGCCGCAAGTCGCACCAAGTTCTTGATTACCCTAAGTTGCAGTGTTTTGACATTATATTTAGAATTCTTGGACTGTTTTCTATACTTGGCTTGTATTTACCTGAAACACTTCAAATCTAATCAATCTCATCAGATAGCCTTCATCGGAGAGCTAAATATAGGTATTTAGGGGTGAAATATCCTCATTTTTCAGTACTCATCATACCCCCAAACCTACACTTTGCTAGTCCTCGAGCAAAGCAAACTAAAGAAAATAAATGCCACTTTCGTAGGGAACACGATTGCACTTAGCATGTGCAACAAGCCTTTAAACCCCTAGGTGATCCTAGTGGAGGAGTTGTGTCTCCTGAGGGTTTACAGCGAAGTTACCCACAAACTTCAATATATTTTTGAAATCATCGATAAAATTGAGTTTTCAAAACATGATTTTGATAACATATATACCATTCAAAAACAAAAATCATTAATCAATTCAACATGCGAATTCTCAATTTTGGATAACAATGTTATACTAATTATACTAATATCCATTCAAATTAGTCTAATGCTCAAATCGTTAGATAACTCATCCATTCATGCCTAAACGTGAAGTGTGTGCATAACCAAACCAAAATTCATTCATCTCAGAACTAATTCAAATGGAAAACCGTTGGATCTGTTGTTTTGACTCAATCCTCACTTTAGGTATACTCTCAAAATATAAAGACACCGATAGTGGATAAGTTTTCGCACATATGTGAGAGGTCAATACAAAGCAAAAAAAAATTAAAAAGGTCTCACATGATAAATGAAACACGATACAATCAATGAACAAAAATAAATCTCATAAGAAGATACTTGTATATCCTAAGCATGTCATATCAAGTGTCATAAGTATCACATATTTACTCTCCACAAGAAGTTACTAATGCAAGATCAGATCATGAAGGTCTTTTTAGGGTTGTAATGGGGCTTAGGAAAGGGTAAGAAAGAATTGGAAGTTGGGATTCAAAGTTTCTGAGAAATTGGAAAAGAAACAACTTTTTTTTTTTTCTATTTCTCTTCTTTTTCTTTTCTAATCTCTCACTATTTTTCTCAATTTTTTTCTATTTTTCTCAACTCACTTTTTCTCTTGAATTTCCTTTTCTTGAAGCACCTCAGATTTTTCATTATTTTTCACAATTTTCTTTTTCTCCCCCTTTTTTCTTTTTATTTTTGCCATACACTCTCAGTAAACACCACAACTCAGTATCTCTCCACTTACTCTCTTTTCGTTCACTCTCATCCCTCGTTCCTAATTTCTCAGAAATAAGAAGGGTAAAGCTGAATTTTTAGAAATGGTGAAGGGTTAAAGGTTAACGTGGCTTATCAAAGAATGTATAAGGGTAAATTTTTTCAATAGGCTCAAAGGGGTACTAGAAAGATAACTTTATTTGAGGTGGGGCATTTTAAGCACAAACGAGCCAAAGATGGCCTTCAATCATGTCCTTAAAAGATAGTAACTTTGCCTATTTGTCTTGAGTAGATATACAGTACATTCTAACATAATGATATGAATTTGATTTCATGCAAAGTCACAAGTCAAAATGAAGTGTATGAGATAATGCAAAATAAGTCGTATTCAAAGAAAACTCCGAGTTTATATATTCACTCATCAATGACGGGAAATTAGCTCTAAAGCTCACTGGGTTTAGTCTCCACTGAGATCCTAAGATTCAACATTCAAAACAGTTCATTGATTTCTAAGTCTTAGCTTGGTATAAGTGTAAAAATTCTAAGCATGAATATCAAAATTATCCACAACATATCACATTAAGCTTCATCATCTTAGATACAAGTAATCAAAATATGACACTAGTATTCTCAAAATTAAATTCACATGCATCATCAACTAAAGTTTGAAAACAATCGTAAAATAATGTGCATGATGACTTCAAAAATTTTTTAAAAAAAAAAATTCAGATAAAACATATAAATGACGTAAAATAATTAACCATACCCCCAAACCTAAAGAAGACAATGTCCTCATTGACTGAAAGAAGTAGCGCACCCCCAAACCTGTCTGAAAAAAGTACCTCAACACAAAGATCAGGTGCAGAGAATATGTGTATCAAATTGGAACATGACAAAAAATATATTGAAGGGAAAATTGTTACACTATTTAGGGAAAGAAAAACAACCTAAACTAAACAAAACAAAACAAAAAGGAAAGAAAAAAAACTAAGAAATCCTAAATCCTAAATCCCAAACTAAACATGAATCCAACTCTGTTAATCATTGGCAGGCGGACCCATCCACCTCGGGTCACTTAAATTGATATTCTTAGGCACAGGAAATAATTTCTCCCAAAGATCAAGGGAAAATTGATGAGACACCGCCGATTGTATGGATGGAGGTGAGGAGGTGAAAGTAGGAGATGAAGATGGGGGAGACGGTGACGGCATCACATCAATTATCTCGATATCAGTATTGAAGCACGGCGTAGGAGATTTGGAGCGATTTACCTTTTTTCGAGATGGTTCTCCCCAGTAAGGAATGATCATTGGATCGAGGTCGATGATTTCAACATTGTTGGACACAAAAGGGACCGTCCGATGAGAGCGACGCTCCCGCTTTTTAGCAGTCTCCTCCATCTTTGATAATTGTGCTCTGGTGCGATATAATCGTCGGGCCATAAGAAAGATTGTGCAGAGTTATTGAAAAGTGAGCCTAAAGGTGAATATAAAGGGAAAATATATAGAGTTGGAGTAGGAGTGGAAAGAGGTGGCCTGCATAAAAGAAACAATGAAAAGTGTGGCAGTACGTCTAAGGGAGTCCACGGGCGTGAGAAAAGTGGCAAATTAGAGTAACAATAGGAGTGCCGTCGCAAAAAACAAAAAAACCAAAAAAACGGTGGGGTCGATTAATCGAACCCTGAAGGTCGATGCATCGACCCTTTGGGGGTCGATTAATCGACAGTGGGGTCGATGCATCGACACCCAAAAAAAAAAAAAAAAATATATATATATATATATATATATATATATTTTTTTTTTTTCAGAAACATAGGGTCGATTAATCGAACCCCTAAAGGTCGATGCATCGACCCTTTGGGGGTCGATTAATCGACAGAGGGGTCGATTCATCGACTTCCTAAAAATTTATTTTTTTTTTTTTTTCGCAAACAGTGGGTCGATTAAGCGACACCATCTTGGCAGAGAGTTGAAATTTTGTGAAAATTGACTTTTTAAAAGTGCGTTCCAACTACTCTAAAGGCAACCGGTAATTTGCAAAATTTTGACACTCCCACACAGATTAGAAAACACACTTTTTCATTGATAAAGACGATGATTACAAGGGCACTTCTGATTTGACTCCTAAAACAGCCTAAACAAAAGAAAGAAAAATAACACAAAACGAAAAATCCTAATCCTAGACTAATTAAACTAATCATCTCCATCCTCCTCGGCTTGGCGGGCCCTGGCGCGCATCTCATCATAACTATCAGGCCACATGCGCTGCCCGATCTGATAGAGGAAGGAACGATCATAGTGGCTATGGCGCAGGAGTGCACCATGTTGTCGCTGCTGCTCTTCTTGTAAAGAGGTAATTTGGGCTTGGAGCGAGCCAAGCGACACACCCTCCTCGGGTCCTTGATCAGGTGCATGTTGGTCATCTTGGCAGACACCGGCAGGCGTGGTGGAGGTTGGGCGTGCATCGGCGAGGCCATCGGGGACATTTCCCAAGAGAGTTCCATAACGATAGAAGGCAAGGTCCCCGATATCATCATCCCGGTAGAACGAGAAACGAAGGAAATTAAGCAACTTCATAACATAATGGGGGAAGTAGACCAACGGGGCTTCACCAGTGGTGGGTTTAGTGAGTTCGTCATGGCATCGCCACATGCCATCATGAATAATCCTGGGCACGTTGATCCATGAATTTCGGTGGGCCCCATAAAGTGTTTGAACCCGATCACCGGTGCGCTCAGAAACGTGGCCACGGGGACAAAGATTGCTACTGACCACACTATCCCAAAACAAAAGCGGGCGCGGCAACGCCGATCGCCTAGTGGCGATCCCAGAAGAAAATATGCCACGGCACATCTCGTTGATAATATCCTCCTGAGACTCGTCGAGTTCCTCACCCAGAATGTGATTGTGAGGGCGCTCGCATGAAACATTAAAAACTTCCGCAATGGTGTGCGGATAAATCGGGCGCGACCACCCATCAATTGTAACAGTGAAGTGGGCAGCGACTTGATTCTCGACGGAGGCGGGCACCCATGCCATATTCTGATAGAATAACCGAACAACGCGTTCGGACACTTTGATCACGGGTGGAGTGAGGAGAAAATGAGCATTGAGAGCCATCGCATAGGCGAGGGAAACGGCGCAAATAGGCAGTGCTTGAAAAGCCGCGAGATCAAAAACATATTCGGAGCATAGGTCGCGGGTCGCGAAGCGACCACTTGGCTGATCCCGTGGCAGGGCGTTGTACAAGTCTTTGCAACGCGGCAGAGGTCGAAGCCATGATTGCACTATCGGAATGTCAGAGGCAGTCAGAAAAAACAGGATACAAACTCAATGAAAAACGTAGTGAGACTGCTCCATTTAAATAGGCGCAAAGGCGCCCTCTCGGGACGGACATACGCAAAATTATCGATTAATCGACCAAAATTCGATTAATGACTCAATCAATCAGCACGCGTCGAAGTCCGGCGCATGGAAACACATAGCGTCTTTAAGTGAAAAGATGCAAGCGTCACGGAAGTGGAAAAATCGATTAATCGATGCACTTACTCGATTAATCGACACAAATCGGCGATTTAAAAAAAAAGCATGCCCGATTAATCGATCCATAAAGAGTCGATTAATCGACACCAAATAAAACAAAATGGGACAGAATTCGAAAAACAGCACAAGTTTCAAAATGTATAGTCGAGGCATCGACTCAAGGAGTCGATTAATCGACTAAAAAAAAAGTCAAAAACCGTCATAAATGCAGTCTCCTTGAAAAAGGAGACTCCATTAAATACTCTCGATTAATCGACCAAAAGGGTCGATTAATCGAGCACAAAGGGGTCGATGCATCGACATAAGGGGTCGATGCATCAATTCCAAAAAAATTTTTTTTTTTTTTTTTCAAACATAGGGTCGATTAATCGATCCCTAAAGGTCGATGCATCGACCCTTTGGGGGTCGATTCATCGACAGCCTAAATTTTTTTTTTTTTTATTTTTTTTATTTTAAAAAAAAAAAAAACAAAACCAAACGGAAAATACATAATTGGGTTGCCTCCCAAGGAGCGCTAGTTTAAAGTCGATAGCTCGACCATGGGAATAGCTCAGTCAGGGTGAGCAATGGCTCACTCAAAGAAATAGTGGCAGAGAATGCAATCGCATTCTCAAGGAACGGTTTCAATCGCTGACCGTTAACTCGAAAAATATTCCCGTGTTTCGGGTTGATAATATCTACTGCCCCATTGGGGAGTATTCGAGAGATTTTGAAAGGACCACTCCAACGGGTTTTTAGTTTTCCCGGAAATAAATGAAGTCGGGAATTGTAGAGTAGAACTAGTTGACCAACAACGAACGATTTTCACAGAATAGATTGATCATGAACCCGTTTCATACAGTCCTTATACGATTTAGCACAGTTATATGCATCAGCACGGATTTCCTCTAATTCATTTAATTGGAGACCCCTTTGGGTACCAAATTCCAGGAGATCGAAATTCAATGACTTAACGGCCCAAAATGCTCGATGTTCCAATTCAACCGGGAGGTGACATCCTTTACCAAAGACCAACCGATACGGTGACATGCCAATCGGAGTTTTAAATGCAGTTCTATACGCCCATAAAGCGTCATTCAACTTTAACGACCAGTCTTTACGGTTCGGATTGATTGTCTTTTCTAAAATTCGCTTAAGTTCCCGATTAGAGACTTCAACTTGGCCACTTGTCTGAGGGTGGTATGGTGTAGCAACTTTGTGTGTGACACCATATTTCTTCATTAATTGGGTGAACACTTTATTGCAAAAGTGCTTTCCACCATCACTGATTATCGCCTTTGAAATGCCAAAACGTGAAAACACTTGATCCTTGAGAAATTTGATCACTACTCTGTGATCATTAGATTTACAAGCCGCGGCCTCTACCCATTTCGAAACATAGTCAACACCGACAAGAATGAACGTAATTCCAAACGAAATCGCGAAAGGACCCATAAAATCGATCCCCAAACATCAAATAATTCAACTTCTAAATTGGATTGGCGGCATCATGTTGCGCTTTGAGATTGACCCGCATTTGGCAGTTGTGGAGATTTGCAATGTTGATGGCAATCCTTAAATATCGTCGGCCAGTAAAAACCACTTTGAAAGATCTTAGCTGCAGTCTTTTTGGAACTAAAATGACCTCCACAAGCTAACTCATGACAGAACGAGATGATTCGTGGTTGCTCAGATTCAGGAATACATCTTCGTATGATTTGATCAGGACAGTATTTGAATAAGTACGGATCTTCGAAAAAATAGTGTTTCACCCGAGCTAAGAAAATAGATTTCTCATTCTTTGACCAATGGTGAGGTAATTTCTCGGTGACTAGGAAATTGACAAGATCCGCATACCAAGGTGGGCAATCTATCCTGAACAACTGTTCATCCGGGAAGTGCTCCAAGATCGGAACAGGCTCGTCAGGTTTCTCAATAATTATTCGTGACAAGTGATCGGCCACCACATTTTCTGAACCTTTCTTGTCCTTGATCTCCAAATCGAACTCTTGCAACAACAAGATCCACCTAATTAAACGTGCCTTAGCGTCTTTCTTAGCGAACAGATAACGCAGAGCAGCGTGATCTGTGAATACCACAACTTTAGATCCTAATAAATAGGATCGAAATTTATCCAACGTGAAAACTACCGCCAAAAGTTCCTTTTCAGTGGTCGAGTAGTTCAACTGGGCATCGTTGAGAGTGCGACTCGCATAGTAGATTACATGCGGTAATTTTTCTATTCGTTGCCCCAAAACAGCTCCAATTGCATAATCAGAGGCGTCGCACATAATTTCGAACGGGAAGGCCCAGTTCGGAGATTGAATTATTGGAGCTTTTATCAATTCGGCCTTAATGGTTTCAAAGGCCCGCAAACATTTATCATCAAAGATGAATGGGGCATCTTTTGAAAGTAAGCTGCAGAGCGGCCGTGCTATCTTACTGAAATCTTTAATAAAACGCCTGTAAAAACCGGCGTGGCCTAGAAAAGATCTGATTTCCTTCACTGTCCTCGGTGGTGGTAGGTCGGCAATTAAATCAACTTTAGCCTTATCGACCTCAATACCCTGGGACGATATGATGTGTCCCAAAACAATGCCATCTTTAACCATGAAGTGACATTTTTCCCAGTTAAGAACAAGATTCTTCTCCTGGCATCGTGCAAGCACTAGCGACAAATGATTCAAACAGTCAGCAAAACTGTTTCCATGTATCGAGAAGTCGTCCATGAAGACTTCCAAGAATCACTCGACCATATCCGAAAAAATACTCAGCATACATCTTTGGAATGTAGCGCATTACAAAGCCCAAATGGCATTCGGTGGGAGAAAGTACCAAAAGGACATGTGAAAGTGGTCTTCTCCTGATCCTCCGGTGCAATGACTATTTGGTTATACCCGGAATAGCCATCGAGAAAGCAATAGTACTCATGCCCGGCCAATCTTTCTAACATCTGATCGATAAACGGAAGTGGAAAGTGATCTTTCCTCGTCATCAAATTTAACTTCCGATAATCAATGCACACTCTCCACCCTGTTTGAATTTTTGTAGGGACCAGTATGTTTTCTTCATTCTTCACCACTGTGATTCCCGATTTCTTAGGGACCACTTGTGTGGGGCTGACCCATTTACTGTCCGAGATGGGGTATATGATTCCAGCATCTAAAAGTTTGATTACCTCATTTCGGACCACATCTTGCATTATAGGGTTCAGTCTCCTTTGTGGTTCTCTAGAAGGCTTAGCATTGTATTCCAAATGGATTAGGTGCATACACATCGTCGAACTAATGCCTTTGATATCTTTTATCAACCAACCGAGGGCACTTTTGTGCTCTTTGAGTACATTCATGAGTTGGCCTTGCTGATTCGCATCCAGTGTTGATGATATGATAACGGGTTGAGTGTCATTCTCCCCCAGGTAGGCATACTTGAGATTCTCCGGAAGAGGTTTAAGTTCTAAGGACACTTTCTCCTCCTCTTTCGGCTTTTCCTTGATTAATTCAATTTGAGTTCCACACTCTATTTCATGTTCTTCACCCAGACGTGGTGTGGAGTCCAACATGTGATTTACTTCTTGGATTAGTTGATCCACATCGAAATTTTCTCCAAAATGCGCAAGACAAGCTGCTAAAGGATCTTCAGATTCAGATGCATTAAATATTTCCTCTACAATTTCATCGAGTATGCATGCTTGTGCATGTTCATCATCCTCCATGGGCTGCTTGGCAATATTAAAAATGTTGAGTTCCACCCCATATTCCCGAATGATTCATGATGATCCCATTTCGACAATTGATCAGCGCATTGGAGGTTGCTAGGAATGGTCTTCCTAGAATCACTGGAATATTATTCTTCAAATTTGATGCCGGTTCAGTGTCTAGAACAACAAAATCTACAGGAAAGTAGAAAGAATCCACCTTGATGAGGACATCTTCCATAATTCCTTGAGGGATCTTTACGGACCGATCAGCTAACTGAAGGGTCATCGCAGTGGTCTTAAGTTCTCCCAATTCGAGCTCCATATACACAGAATAAGGCAACAAGTTGACACTTGCTCCTAAATCCAAAAGGGCCTGATCAATACGGTTATCGCCGATGATGATCGAGATTGTAGGACAGCCTGGGTCCTTGTATTTGATTGGGAGCTTTGCTTGCAACACTGAACTAACCAACTCGGCTAAGAAAGCCTTTTTCGGAATATTGGTCTTTCTTTTGATTGTGACCAATTCCTTCAAAAATTTAGCATAAGCAGGTACTTGACGGATGGCATCCAGGAAAGGAATATTAATTTTTAATTGCTTGAAAATCTCATTTATTCCTTCCACATCGCGATTTCTCGCATGGTGCCATCAATCTTTTTGGTACGGTGCTTTAACAAGACTTTTCTTCTGCATTCACTCTTGTCATCCGATATTTCTTTGCTTGTACTTTGTCATTAATTTCTTCTATCTCTTCATATTTTTTCTCTCCATCAGACTCTTCCTCCTCCTCTGGCAACACTACTTTTTTATCGACCTGCTTTCCAGATCTCAACGTTGTGATCGCCCGAATTTGTTGTTGATTATCCTCTTGTCTTTGAAGTTGATGTTTGTTCAACAACCATTTGGCCCCTTGGGTTAGGAACAGTTGGCTTGAAACTAACCTTTTCTCTTTCACGCAGAAAGGATGCCAATTGCCCAATTTGGGTCTCTATTTTAGAGATTGAGGACGTGAGAATGAATGAGTTTCATCAGTCCTCGAGAAGGAGTTTGTATGAGGACGTTGCGTGATTTCGTGGGTTGTTAAATCCAGATGGTGGAAATGTCGGACAAAATTTTGTTGTGGTTGGTTTTGATAACCTCCCATTGGCTGGGTAAACTGAAAATTCTGGTTCATTTGCCGTGGCTGCCCAACCTGATTTTGATTGTACTGAAATTGATTCGGGTTATTGAACCCTTGCTGCTGAAATTGCCCTTGACCGTAGTTCTGCTGCGGTCCTTGATTGAAATTTTGTTGGGGATAAAAGTTCGTCCCTTGTTTCCTGGGCTGCATTCTTTGATTATCTTGTTTCCATGAGAAATTTGGGTGGTATCTCCAGCTATTTGGGTTATTCTCATTGAAAACGTTTCCTTGATTCCGCCCATAATTATTCACAACATTTAACTGTTCAGATGTGTCTTCATGATAGTTCTGCATTGAAGGACAATCATCTGTCATATGCATTGGACTTGCACAAATTGAACATGGCTCAGGTTGTGTATTGACCATATGCACATTTTTCTTTACTTTCAATTCCTCCACTTGTTGAGTGAGGAAATCAATTTTAGCCACCAGATCTGGGGAATCCTTTACTACATATAGCCCTCCTTTCTTGGTTGAACTCCCGGCTTGATCACGGGCTTTGATTGTTCTAGTCTTTGTGAAATCGGTGTTGAGAATCCTCACTAGTTTTTCTAAGAAAGCATAAGATTCGGTTTCTTTAAGGCTCGTGAATCCTCGCCATTCATTGACTCCACCAGATGTCCATTTAGTTGATCTAGTCCATTGTAGAAACACCGGAACACTATCGACTCTGACTATCCATGGTGCGGACATTTGAGGAACAGATCCATGAATCTATCCCAAGCTTCATATAATCTCTCATCTTCCTCGTCATGTGAAATCCGTGATTTCACGCCTAAGACATTCATCTTCGCCATAGGAAGAACTTTGTGAAACTTTTGACCATCGATCCCGGTGGTTATGGATCCCGATGGTAGAGAATTTAACCATGCTTTTGCTTTATCCTTTATAGAGAAAGGAAATAAGCGCAAAGCAAATTCTTCATTTGAAATTTTGGTAACAGATGAGCAGACTTATTGAAGTCTTTAACATCGGTATGGATCTTCTCGCCCATGCCATGAAAGATTGGAAGGATTTGGATGACATTTGTCCGAATTTCAAACCGCCACTGTGTGGCGGGGTATACAATGCATGATGGGGTATTTGTAGTTATCGGATAAAACAGTTCTCTCAATGTTGGTTCTTCCTCTTGTTCGAGTTGCCCATTCATGTTGTCAGTCATATTGACTTCAGTGGATGATTCACTTAAAAATTTCTGCCGTGATCTAGCGTCCTTACGATTTGACCGACAGGCACGTTCGATCTCAGAGTTTAACGGTTCTAAATTTCTCTCTTTAGAAGACCTAGTGTGCATGCAAATGATGCACAGAGTTGAGGTTTCAGGCAGGAAAACCTCAAAAAAAAAAAAAAAAAAATTTTTTTTTTTTTTGAAATTTTTTTTTTTTTTTTTTTTAATAAAAATCGATTGATCGAGTCACACTCGATCAATCGAGGCAATGTCGATGCATCGACAATGGGGGTCGATGCATCGACTCCCACAAAAATTTTTATTTTTTTTAAATTAAAATTTTTTAATTTGAAATTTTCGAAAAATTTTTATTTTTTATTTTTTTTATTTTTTTTATTATTATTATTTATTTTTATTTTTAATTAAGCAGAAATACTATTTTAATCCTCGAAAATTCCTAAAATTTACTGTCTACCAAAAATTCAGATTTTCTTAATTTGATCCCCGGCAACGGCGCCAAAAACTTGATGTGATATTTTTAATGTGATGTTTTACTCGCAAGTGCACGAATCGGTTTGTATATAGTGGGTGCGGAGTACGAGATCGTTCCCACAAGGGCTAATTTTGAAATATCTAAAAGAGACAAGTAATTCTAGAAATCTATTAAGATCTAACAGTATTCTACCAGTTTTATGATTTAAGCGGTTGATGAGATGGTAATTAATGATTACAAACTAAAATTCAATTGATAATTCAAAAATAAAAGTGAAGATGATGATAAAAATGAAGATACTAAATCCTCCCATCTTTGGTCCGTTCTTCCTATAATATAAATCTAAGGATTAAATTATGAGATATTTCATTGGTAACAAATATTTTTATGGAAGATCAATGGTCAACACCCTAATAGGTTCCACGTTGCATCCCTGCAATCAGGACTTAGATGATTTTCATATATAGATCTGGGATCAAGGGCACGGCTAGGCACACATGATCTCAGGTTCAAATAAAAATCATCCTCAAAGTGGGTGAAAATTCCAACAAGAATACCACTTATAAATCTGAAATCAAGGGCATGGCTCGGCACACTTTATTCAGATTAGGGATTATTTAAGATAAAATTACCATTACAAAACCAAGATCCAGGGCATGGCTCGGCACACTCGATCCCAGAACATAATCGTAATTAGATCCACACGATGAAAGCAAAAAGACCATAACAATGATTGGGTAAAATTACCGTCACAGATCTGAGATCCCGGGCATGACTCGGCACACGCGATCCCGGTTAGTGGCGGTAATTTTATCCATTCATGATAGCACAACAACCATAAAAATAAAATCTCATATTTTAATCCTAAATTTATATTATTAAAAGTACATCCCTCGGATGGGAATCATTAGATCCCGATCCCTATAAATTTAGCCACACATATTGTAAGTAAATGGCATAAATAAATAAAGACGGGAAAATAACATTAATTAAAATTACCTCAAACTTCAAAAGAAATTACGTTGATCCACAAATATGATGATCTTCAGAAACGAAATTAATGCAGGAATAAACTTTGAACAAAATTTAGGAATGAGTACTGAAAAATTAAAGGGAACAAAGCTCTCAAAAGAATAATAAAATTTCCCTATTTCTATGTCTAACTATGAAAAATAATGGCTAAAAACTAAAACTCTTTCCTAAAACTAATTCCTACGTAATTCTAATTCTAAAAAGATATCTTTTTCCGAAGTGTTTGAGTCGCTTTAAATAGACCCGTCGCGCGGAAGTCTCCTAAGCCACTATTTTCGGGTCGATTAATCGACCAGGGAGGGTCGATGCATCGAGCCGCCAAAAAGTCCCAAAAATCAGGTTTCCAGTGTCAGACTCTGACTCTGGCTCCATTAATCGACCTGTAAGGTCGATGCATCGACCCCAGAAATCCGTGAAATTCAACACTTCTTCTTGGTTCAGACACTACTTCGGTATTTCGGCCATAACTTTCTGTTCCAAACTCGGATTGAGACTATTCTTACGCCGTTGGAAAGCTGACGAAAAGATCTACAACTTTCATGTTTTGACAATTTCGTAATTCGGCCGTCTTGAAGGTCCAAATTTAGCCGCAAGTTGCACCAAGTTCTTGATTACCCGAAGTTGCAGTGTTTTGACATTATATTTAGAATTCTTGGACTGTTTTCTATACTTGGCTTGTATTTACCTGAAACACTTCAATTCTAATCAATCTCATCAGATAGCCTTCATCGGACAGCTAAATATAGGTATTTAGGAGTAAAATATCATCATTTTTCAGTACTCATCAACAACCACCCAAATTCAATAACAATACCAGTAAAGGATCGTGACGCACAGAATATTTCATCTTATAAATCTACACTAGGCAATCCATGGTGATAAAACTAGCATCATTAATGGACTTTAAGTCTTTGCTCAGTGATATCAGGCAATGCACACATATATCTTACCTATATTTGTCCAACTTTATATCTCAGGGTATGTCTTTCTGATATCTTACTGGCTCTCCGCCTGTGACTCACATCACCAATCTAACAGAAAGAAGGTTTCTCGATGTGGTGCCTAATCGCATCTAGCCCAAGCATATCAGGCAAAATGAGATCTAACTCTACTACTTTGTCATGTGATACAATCCTCATGCAGATGGTCATAGTACAATCACATGTACCCTCAATAACACGTGCACAATTTCATAGGATGAGTCAGTCACAATCTATAATTTTTAAAAACAAATCTTCAATCCAAGCGAGTTATCTCCTACTGATTTGGCCATTTATAATAGCAATCAATGAACAACAAGATTAACTTAACATCAACTATTTATAATCATTTAATTAAATTTATGCAAACCAAGTCTATCAAAATAAATATCAATGTACTAACTAATGTATTGCAAAAATAAATAAATAAATAAAATGAATGACGGAAGCGTGATTTCAGTTCTGGGACTTCTCGGACTGAGATGACTTCTCGGGTTGAGATGTTCCTCCTTTAACTTGCTTCAACAGATCTTTGAATATATAGCAATCCCTCCGAAAATGTCCCTTTTTCTTGCAGTGCCAACATTCTAAATTTTCAGGTTTGACTTTTTTATTCGAAATCTCTGCTCCAGCTCGCTTTTGATTGAAGTTCTGATTATGATTCTTCTTAAAAATCTTCCGGCTTGACCCACTTATCGCCAAATGTGCAAAATTAATTTTAATCGCTTTCAAACGCTCCTCCTCGGTCACACATAGAGAAATTAATTGGTTAAGGTCCCACTTTGTCTCTTGAGCATTATAGTTCACCTTAAAAACATCAAATAAAGGCAGAAGCGAATAGACAACTAAGTGAACAACTAGATCAGCATAAAAAATAGTCCCTTGTTCCCTGAGCCCTATAGCACACTTTGACATCTTTAAAATGTGCTCACGCACACTTCCATTTCTATCATATCTCATGTTAACTAATTGTGTAAAATAAGAGTACTCTTGAGACTTTCGTGTACCCACAAACTGATCTTTAATATTTTTCAAGAGTTCTTTTGTCGTAGTTGTAGGATTCAACCCACCTCTAAGAGTCTGATTAATTGATGAACGAATCATCATGGTCATACGATTAGTTTTTTCCCATTTAACAAAATAATTCTTCTCTAATTTCGTAAAACTCGTATTGGGTATGGGAGGTTTATTTTTAATAAGAACAAAATCATAGTCCATATATCCTAATGGTATATCAATGGCCATACGCCACGATGAATAGTTGGAGTCGTCCAGAGGCTCAATACCTGCTAGTTTCTTATCAATAATAGATCCGTCTATGACGCTATATAGACATAAATCATTATATATCACTAGTAAAATAAAGAAATATGTCAATTATGCATCTAAATTTTTTTTATCAGCCACTTTAACCATATATCACTAATGATTTAATGAGAATACGTCATGATCATATGTCCTCGAGGATTACGTTATGACCATATATCACTAAATGTTTACCGTGAACTATGACCATATGTCACTAACTATTCTTCGAAGATTTAAATTTTTATTTAAGGTCAAATCTGAATTAATTACAGTGTCAGCTATAAGCAACTTCTACTCTTTGGGACAACCAGTTGCCATATCTCAACATCACCTTTGGGCATAAACTTTAACATGCAGTTTGTTTTCCAAGATCATGTTTGAGAAAACACGCATAGACCTAATCACTTGTATCATATGTTTTATCCAGACACTCCATCAACTTTGGTCAGAAAGATTGTCCTTCTCTCCCTTACGCACTTATGATCATTTCATTCACCCTACTTATATGAAATTCCTAACTCAGCTTTGGCCAGAAATTAGAAACTTCATAAAAGCATGTGCCAACTCAATCTTAATGAGACACAAGTATCAAGATTCAAAAGTCACGCAACCTATATAAGTGGTTACCTTTGGGCAGACCTCGGCCTATTTCAGCTACGTACCCTCAAACGATTGTTTTACCGGTCTACCTTGATCCCTAAGGTACGACCTAAATTTCATTCAATCATATCATATCTGATTCAAAGTTTTAAAAACTCATTTCTAGATATATGCACATCTTGCTAACTAATCTACTTTTGAAAGATAAATCAATGTTACGCATTGTAATTGATGAACAAATTAAATAAAATCAAACATTTATAAAATACATAAGCATTAAGTGAATAAATTATCTATAATCATCAAACTATGATTATGTGAGCATGTATGTCACATCTAGTCAACATCGACAATAGAGCATTGAAAAGTCACATGATATTTACCTTGAATCGGATATGATATATTGAAAGCAATCAAATAAAAATAAACCTCATTTATGAAAACTGCGGCACTAGGAAACACTATCACTGTTGAGCAGAAAAATCCTTTCAAGTAGCCAAATCTAACTCATGTGGTGGGTAAGTGCTAAAATTAATAATAATCATGAGTAACATTATGTAAGTACTAGCGTTGATGTTAGAGCACAACCTTCAATACCCAATCCTATATCTTCTCATAAACCCAACTTTAATTACAGACAATCAAATATATAATAATTATTCGATTAAAATTGTCAAAAAGACATCAGGTCATGAAAAAGTTACAACAGAGAACTCCTTTTTAAAAATAGACCTTAAAAACAGATCCAAAATATCCGAGAAAGTCAAAATTCATATATAATGTCCTAAAATTGGACCTATATATAGCCTATAAATTACCCGAAAAGAATAAGGAATAATATGGATCAAAATGGGCCTTCATCGAATGGGTTGAATCCAGGTCATATACCATAGGCCGGGAATTGAATGGACCGGACCATGGGCTAGGAATATACTTGATTGGACCATGAGCTGGATCGGGTCATGACCCTAATCCGATTGTCGATCAGGTCGGATCACAGACTGGGCCAAGTTACAGGCCGGGTTGAGTCATGAGCTTATGGGTCCATGGGTTGGGTCGGGCATGAGGAGGGGTCGGTTTGGGTTGAACCAATAGAGTTGGGGAGCAGCAACTTTGGTGCCCCAACTATACATGCAATAATATTTTAAAGATTGCTTTTTAGCAAGAGAATCTAATGAATAGTTTATCATAGGAAGAGAATCCTATACAAAATAGGAAACTACTCTCTTCTACTTCTTCTATAGTCGTCTTCTTCAATGTAGTCGTCTTCTTCAAGGAATTAAAATGGATATTTTTGAACTATATACACTAGGTAGTAAATTTAAGCTGGTGTTTCTACTACACCACTTTATGATACAGCCATCGCACTTAATCAAAAGTTAGCATCATCGACGTGACACATGGGATCACCATCTGACCGACTAATTAAGGTAGGCCTTTGATCTCAAGTGCTATTGGTTGGATGGAAGATTGAGGCGACTTTGGGGGCCTGAACATCTCCCGGTATTTTACTTCCATTTACACCAAACTAATAAGACAAAACGAAGAGATAAATCAGTTCTTTTTGTTATAATATAATAATTAGAGTTATATTAGAAAGTTTAGTGCTTCTATACAAGGAGACTAGGAAGCTCTCTAAGTATGGCAATCATCAAGCACACGTATAGCACCTCCTCTCCTTTGACGCCTTTCATGAGAGAACAAGACATGATAGTGGAAAACCTAGACAAAATAGAGATAGAGTCATCCCGGCTCTTTATTAAAACTTTATGCTTCATGGGCCAATAAAAATAAAAGGTCATATAGCATTAATAAATTGGTTGCTAGATAGAAGCATCAATAAATTTGTTGCTAGATCGATGGGTCGAATCGATTTGCTCTGATACCAATTGTTTGAAATTTTAAGATCTAAGCTCGAATCACATGATCAAAATATACTTTGCAAGAATACGCGTACCTTATATTTATTATCAGGTTGCAGCATCAGCGATCTCCTTAATGAAACCGATGATTTTTCGAAACTATGTTACCTCTCCACCAAAGAATCCGAGACCACGTTACCTCTTGTCTTCTCCAAGTTTAGCCTCTAGATTGGAATGTATTAGAGTTAGAGGAAGAGGGGACGGTGGTCTCCTTATATAGTCACCTATCTTTCTTAACCCATCGAGAAAAGAGAGTGGAGACATATCACTTATATTAGGAAACTACTTCCTACCGCCTCGAGATACGTGTGGTCAAATGTCCAACCCAGTTTTTAATAGAAACTCAAAGATAGGATAAAGTGTTGACTACAAAAATCTAACAAAAAAGGCAATAATTTTTTTTACTATTATACACAACAATCGGTTACAAATTTCAACAACGATTGCTTTGAACAATCATAGAAGAACAACTAATTTGGGGATCGTCACCCGTGCCATCACCTTCATTCATAAACACCCCACCGTCTTCCACGAATTCCCAAGCGTTGCCAACTCTCACCACCCCCACGTGCACCTCACTCCCGAAGCTCTCCACCTTGACCAAGAAGAGCAGTCATCCTACACCACATGCCTCCGCGACACCGCTGACCGTCTTCTAAAACTTCTTATGGTTCCCCCAAAGAAAAAATTGCCTTTAGAAATCATAGATAAATTCAAATAGGACCACGGATTGCCGGAAAATTACATTAGAACCCTCCTGCCGGAGTTTCGGACTACTTCGAAGTCACCCGTGGCGACTCAGGTTCTTTAATTTGGAGATCATTTGCTATAGCAAAGAGCTCGCTGTCTCGGCAATAGAGAAGAATGCTATGAAGAGTGGGGAGTATAAGAAGGGAATGCATGCCTTTAGTTTTCCCTTTACAGTATTCGCGAGGTTTCGATTTGGAGAAGAAGGTGAAGAAATGGGTTCAAGATTGGCAGAAATTGCCTTACATTTCTCCTTTCAAAGACGCCGAGCCATCTCACTCCTAAGAGTGAGTTGGCAGATAAATGGACGTTCAGATTCTTGCACAAGCTGTTCTATTTGTTTGTTCCAAAGAAGACAGAGAAGGAGAATGTGTTGTATCTTGGCGAGCAATTGGGGCTTTGGTCTAGATTCAAGAGGGCATTTGTGTGTCACCCGGGGATTTTTTATATTTCGAATAAGATTAGGGCGAGTACTGTGGTTCTTAGGGAGGCTTATAAGAGAGATTTGTTGGTCCATAAGCATTCTCTGATGGGTATGAGGTATCATTATATTTATTTGATGAATAAGATGAAGGAGGGCAGGGAGAAAGAATTGGTTAAGGCTGGAAAATTGGAAGATCGATGTAAAAGCGGATTAAATTGTTGATAAAAAAATGGTATTGATAATGGATCCGAGGCACGTAGTTCACTATGTTGTCTTAAAGACATTAGACGCCCCCACTCCGCTTTTATAAATGAAGATGCAATAGAGTTTCCAGCAAATATGCCTTCATGATATAACAGAGTCCGACTTTACTAAGAATCGTATGTTCTTTTCTAAATTGTACTTTTTAGAGAAAGAACCTGTCACACAAAAAGATTCTTAAAAATTAAGAAAGCAAGAAGATAAATAGATGTTATTAATTCTCTTGTATGTCTTGTGTTTTCTTAACAGAGATCTTATCTCTATTTATAGAGAAAATTTCGAACCATTATATCTTTTCAGATTACGGTGAATAGATTTCATATATGTGTCTTTTCAGATAACGTAAAAAGATAAATCAATTTCATTGTGTCTTTTCAGAGAGTTGTCTTTTCATATAACAGAAAAAGATAAATTGATTTCCTTTTCAAATAACGTAAAAAGATAAATCAATTTCATTGTGTCTTTTCAGAGAGTTGTCTTTTCATATAACAGTAAAAAGATAAATTGATTTCACTTGTGACTTTTTAGATTTACGCTAAAAAGATGCAAGACTTGTGTTTTTTCAACTAATGGTAAAAAGATAGCAGTAAAGGAAAAATCGATTCACTTGTGTCTTTTCACATTTAGATGTCAAACTTGTTTCATTTCAACTCATGGTAAAAAGATAAATCAAAATCTGAAAAAACACTTCTTCGAAGAGAAAATAATTTTTACAAGTTTGTCATTGAATTATTATCAATATATATAATGATAATTATAAACTAAATTTTGAAATAATAAAATATATATTACTAAACTAATATATATATATATAACATATATAGCATTTCTAAAAACACCATATAGAGAAAAACAAGGAGAGTAATTAAATAACATTTCTAAATAAGTTAGTAAAGAAAAAAAGAGAGTAATTATCTAGTATATATGTCAGAGAGAATCATACTTCACACCACTCGAAATCTGAGTATTTCTGCCCAAAATGGTAGGAAACCAAAAAGCAACTGAAACTCATAAAGGTGCAGAATTCGTGTGGGCCCCACGCCCACTGCCAAACACAAGAAAAGTCCAGAAAAAGCTCTGATTTTGCACTTTCTGAGCGAAATACCTAGATCCCAAGTATATCTTCCTATTCGATCGGGCTTTAAAACCCCTAAGGCCTCGTTCGGGTGTTTCCTTACTTTTCCCAGAAAAGCTCTAATTCCTGACAAGTCAGTTTCCTGCAGATTCCTCGCCAACTTAGATTCTTGACTTTTCCCAGGTATGTTATTTTAGGCCTCAGAAATGCTCTGATTCTTGGCTTTTCCCAGAAATGAAGGATTTCCCTTCTTTTAATTTTTTCAGAAAAGTACAAAATCGATCGAGCTCAGGGACATTGTATGAACATAGGAATGACTGTAGTGCATCCGATACTGTATCGTATATATTCGTAGATCATTTTTGGCCGATGCACGATCCATGGGAGATTGAACACTTTCGTCGGTGCAGTTGTGGAAAATTGATTCCTACAACTATACTACTCCGTCTCCTATCATAATAACACTATCAAGACGCTTGTACAAATAAGGGAAGTATATTCTTCATTAGCCCACGTCATTCAAAAGCGTCTTAATTGAATAGTCAATTACAGAAACAAAACCTAAAATAGAACATAGAAAAAATGACATATAACCCTAACAATGACTATGAAGGTGGGTCGTCGCCATCCCCCTCCTCAGAAGAGTATGAGGTAGTCATTGCAGGCATGTGGGAACCAGTCTCGTCGTCCCAACTTTCATCGCGATGATGTTGCATGAGAGGTACCCAACGTGTCATGGTGTGTTTTAATAGAGTTTTGTGTGGGTTTTATTTGTTGGGCAGATGCCAGGAAGAAAAATGCTAGCCATTCTCGAGAAATCCATATGAAGATAAAATAAGGTCTGCTGTAATAAATTGCTTTAAATAACATTTTAGACAGGGTACCTTTAAAGGCAACCACCGAATTAGACGAGGAAGATCATTTTAAGCTCCAATATTTCACACAATGAATCTTGGGATATGTCCTATGTGGAAAGGAAAACTGACGGTCGGATAGGTGCGCCATGATCTAAATATCCATTGTGTGAATTATTGGAGTGAAAACTGATCTCCATCGCCTAATTTAAAGAACTCAATGGGTTTTAGAGTCGTTGCCCCACAATATTCGATGGGTGTGTTTAAAGTTACCCTTTCTAAAAAAGTTAGCCACTGCTCAGAAAAAACAAGGAGAGTAATTAAAGGGTACCTCCATTAGAGCCTATCCAATCTCTGAAAGAACCGATGTGTGCAACCCCTTTAAAATCATTGTTTGCTTCAGATCAAATGATGGAGATGGTTTTTCACCCCCATCATCCACACAATAGGTATTGAGATCATGATGCACCTCTTAGACGGTCAGTTTGTAATTTCAGGAGTCACATATCTCCAAAAAATACCCCAAAATCACGTCTAAGCGTGATGTGTGTCATATGATTCAGAGCCACTATTTGGGGATCCATGGACATGGGATAAAAAATGGACTGTCTAATAGGTGCGCGATGATCTCAAGATCTATTGTGTGGAAGATTGGGGTGAAACACTATCTCTGTCATCTAGTCCGAAGGAATTATTGATTTTCAAGGGGTCTAGGATGTGGGTGCTTTCAGTAAACAGGGGGGCGTGAATAGGGGTACCTGTAATTAAATAGCATTTCTAAAAAAGTTAGCGGAGAAAAAAGGAGAGAAATTAGCTAGTATATATGTCAGAGAGAACCATACTTCACACCACTCCGAATCTTAGTATTTCTGCCCAAATATGGTAGGAAACCAAAAAGCGATCGAAACTCAGAAAGGTGAAGAATTTGTGTGGGTCCCACGCCCACTACCGAACGCAGGAAAATCCCAGGAACAACTTTGATTTTTCACTTTCTTAGCTATATATCCAGATTCCATGTACATCTTCCTATTCGAACAGGCCTTAAACCCCTAAGGCCTTGTTCGTTTACTCAGAAATGATAGGAATCGAAGTTTGAGGTCAGAAAGTGAGGCAAATCGGTACTTTTTGAGCTTTTCTTTTGTCCGGGAATTGGCGTGGGACCCACCAACTTTTCGAGCAAATCTAAGAGATAGCGATATATCCACTTCTGAGCTTTTCGCTCGGAAATGGTCTGAATCTAAGTCCATGTGTAGTATCGTACCCCATTTATACCCGCCTTATAAAACCTCCTTGTCTTTTTTACTTCTTTGCAACTCCAGTGTTTTCTTTTTAAATTGGACGGCAACCAACTCTCTTGCTCGTCCCCAAAATTGAGTTCGACGGATGTAGAGAAACCCCCGCCCGCTACTAACTAGTGTCGGGCGAATGGATTGAGGTTATTTTGGGTGTCGGGATTGGAGATCACATTTTGTAGGTTTTAGCAAAGAGTTTTTCCTCCTCTATGGTACACCGGTTCACCGATTGGAGGAAGAAGAAGAAGCCAAAAAGTGATTTCAATTCTAGAAGTGACCTTTTTAATTAATTTGGGTAAAGGGAGTAAGCAGCTAACCTTAGTAAAATAATAATAATAATGTGTTTTAAGTAAAGGTTATAGGTGGGGCTTTGGTGTTCAACAACCTCATGGTACACGGTCAACTCTCATTTGCTCTTGATCCGATTAGGACCGATGCATGCAATCCAAGGCGCACACTGTATCGGATCCAAATAGATTTACTTCTAATAACGCACCAAAAATTAATGAGCCTAAATGTGGTCTCTTATAACACATGAAATTAAATTACATATATGATGTATAGCATGACACATAAAACATACAAAGTAGATACATACCACGCAACACACAATTTATGTGGCATACAAAATAATTGATGTAGATGTTGCGACACATGGCACAAATCTCAAGATATCTAAGTAACTCCAATTGTGAATGTAGTAGCTAATGAAGTATGTACTTTCCTTCTTTGTGTGATCTACTTTATAGTGTTATTATGATAGAGAATCAGGTAGTATAGTTGTAGGAATTGATTTTGAATAATTGGACCGACAAATGTGTTCAATTTTTCATGGATTTACATCCGCCAAAAATTAGCTTATAATATGTACGACACGATATCAGATGCACTACGGTCATACGAATGTCCCTAAACATAATTGATTCTGTACTTTTTTGAAAAAATTAGAAGAACATATGAAATCCTTCGTTTATGAGAAAAGTTAAGAATCAGAGTATTTCTGAGGCCTAAAAGGACACACCTGTGAAAAGCTAGGAATCTTAGTTGGCTAAGAATCTCCTAGAAACTGACTTGTAAGGAATCAAAGCTTTTCAGAGAAAGTCAGGAAACACGAAGGCCTCGTTCGAGTGTTTCTAATTTTTCTAAGAAAAGTTCTGATTCACGATAAGTCAGTTTCGGCTTATTCCTGACCAACTCAAATTCCTGGATTTCCCCCAACCCTAAGGCTGCATTCGAGAGTTCAAACTCCCTCATATTCTGAGTTTGAACTCAGATTTGAACAAAAATATGTGCTTTTTCGAGTTAATCAACCGTTCGAGAGTTCAGTGGGCCCCACTCATATTCTGACGTTTTCCTAGTGAAAACGACATGCCTTCGTCCGAGATTTTTGGTCGAAAAAGCTCAGAATCTGAGCTTGTAGATGTATACACTCCCTTAACTCTAACACCCAATCACCCCCTCCACTCAACGGTCATCTTCCTATTCCTTTAACTACCAATTTTTTTTATTATCATGAACAAACATCCATTACCATGAACATCAAACAAAACCCTAACCTTCTTCGTCTTCATCCTCCTCCTCGTCCCTTTCATCGATATTTTCGGCATTTGGAACTCCCTCGTCTTCCTCGTCGTTGATCTCATCTATAAAAAGCACTAGCAAAAAAATTGAACAAAAAAGCCATCGAAATTCAATCAAAAAGAAAAACTAGAATCGATGACCAAGCTTACCTTCTTCATCTGAGACTATTGCTCTTCCACCCATATCTCAAAACCCTAGCCCTAGAAATGCAAATCGAAGAGAGAGAGAGAGAGAGTGTAACAACCCGGATTTTTAGATTTTATTTTAACGGTGTTAGATAATGCACCACACTATGTACTGTGCTAACGCTCCACATCAGAATCGAAACCCACCTTTTAAAATAGAAAAATTTTAATTTTTCCCATATCAAAATTAGACTCATTGCGAAGTGCTCGTCGATACGATTCCAACGATATATAATTTGACGACTTCTGACAAGAATATAAAAAGTTATACCCATTTTAACTGATCAAGCAAGTCAAAGGGTATAATTGTAATTTCGAGAGAGAAACACCAATTAGTTTGGTGCTTATGCAAAACGCTGGAACGAAACCTTTTCTCAAGCTATCCAATTTACGTATGAATTCTTATTTCGTGTAAAAATCTCCTATTCTATTAAATCTCCCACGAAAAGTGTTAATTAGAGTTGACCTAAAATTTTATACCATTATAAATAAAACTTTAAAAGCTCTCTCCTCTCTATAATAAGAAATTATTCTCTCTCGAGACTTAGACGAGCCGATGCCTTGGGAATCGACCTTTTCAACCCGAATCGCCGTTGATCTTCCGTTCACGCTTCAAGAGGTGGGTACCCATCAATCCATCTTGTTCTTCTCAGATTCCGTCACGTAGGATGCGTTCGATCACGACGAGTTTAAAATCTTATTTAAACCCAAATATCTCATAAATTAATAGATCTATATATTTAATATATGTTTTCCCTTGAAAGTTATATATTTTGTAAATTGAGTTTATATGTTATTTCTCTTTTCTTTTCAAAAATTCCTTTTGTTTGAGCCATTAATATTTTACCTTATATTAGGTCTGTATATTTAATATGTTTACTTCCTCTTTTATGTCTATAAAATTAATTAAATTTTAATATTTATAACTTTGATAGATTGACTTAATTGGCATAATATCATATTGATATTATTTATTTCTAAATCTATATAGTATAAATTTATCCTTCTACTAAGACTATAATAATATATATTATTGTTGCAAGTTTATATTATTATTTATTTAAAATTAATTAAGTCCAAAAATTAAATTATATTTTTATTTTATTTAAATAAATAATAGATTGCACCAACTTAAAGTTTCGGGTCCGAACTTGCGGCTACGAACCCGAATTCACATTCATGAACCCGACCTCGCGACCATTGATGCACCTGTCTCAGTATTTTGGTCATAACTTTTTACTCCGACCTCGGATTAATACGATTCTTGCGGCATTGGAAAGAAGACAGCGAGCTTTACAACTTTGTGTGAAATAGCCATTTCACTAATTTGACTTTTTAGAGGTCAAAATAGAGCAACAAGTCGGATTCAATTTTGAATGAATCAAGGCTATTCGAATTTAAGATTATTTTCTAAATATCATGACCAAAGTTCTTATGTATATTATATTGTAAAGTCTTTCGATCGATAGTCATGATAAATCATAACTTAATAAGTATAAATATTATTTAATTTAATTATCTAATTATTATATATATATATATTATTTTTGTCGCTTCAACGCGACCTCTTCGATAATACAAAGTGTTAGAACTTCGATGTCTTTATAAAATCGAACTCTGACTTTTACGATTATCGAAATCACACTTATAACTCTATTCTATAATTATATTGGTGTGGTATGTAAAGAAATATAAATATAAGCATAATCAAAATCTAAGTATAAATCGTTCTGTATGTGTGATACTTTTGTATTTGCAACTTAATCAATTTATACGAGTTAAGAATATGTTAGATCATGAGTACGAGAGTGTATAAGATCATGCCTACGCTTGGGCATGGTGATTCGCCGAGATGGTATCGAAGCGAGGAATACACCGTATTCACATGCCTTATAACTCATGGTGGAATGGGACCCATGACGAGTCGGGTGAGTGTGAATTCAGTATAACTTCGTACACGGTGGCATATACAGTGATCCTATCACCCCGAGTTTTAATACGAGAGGATAAAATATGAGATATAATACGAGAATCGGGCATTGGGCCTTTAGCTGTGGTGAGGTTTCTTTTACGGTTACGTGAAACTTGGTATATTGGCGTCCATGTACGGATGCAACACCTCTATGGTAGTATAAACTATCACACGAAGTACATCCAGGTTACTACGGAACCTTTTTCTTGGGAAGCGTGAATTATAAAGGTTGCCTCACTATAGTTTGTCATAGAATTAAGTATAAGAGTATGATAAGATATGAGTATGAGATAAGATAAGTTATGATACGAGTACGATAATAAGACATCGCTGTGTAGGCCAGCAAAAGATAAAGAACTTAAGTTTATGTACGTGTCATTCCTTGCGTAGCCACCGTAAGGGCAACAACGTCTTTCAGCCAAGACGGATCTCTGGGAGAGATTATGAGTATGAGTGCGTTATGAGTGAGTTTGGCCATTATGTCTCCCCATTGGCTGGGTGGTGGAGTATGAGTATGACACGAGGGCGTTATAATATGGTGGTATGATACTATGTTGACCCTCCCATAGTAGCTCGAGCAGCGACTCTGGCACAGGTCATTTAGGATTTCACTAGTATGTTAGTTACGCTCATGCGATTTACAGACGTATGTGCGAGAATGATAATAAGACATGATATAATATGTTATGAGATATGGTAAGGTACGTTAGGATACGAGTGTCTAGATCATGGTCTTGCATTTATGATATGAGTTTTACGATATGCACGTGATTTTGTCTTCCTTTTGTTATCTGCTTTGAGATATTATGTTTATCACTCACAAGATACACCCACAATGCACCTGAGTAGTATGGGGTGGATTGGTGGTGTATCCACTGAGTTTACGTGACTGAGTAAACTCATCCCACGATAATCTAACGCTTGGTGATTACGCCTGTTGAGTGGAGTAGACGCCATCTAGATCTCGCCGAGATTTCATTGATTCTTGAGTACCGAGCCTTTGAACGATCACCGGGACTATAGTGTTGGTTTTGATCCGAGCGCCGGATATTGATTTAGTAGACTCGGTATTGGATTTTGTCTTATATTATTATCATTAACTCTATGCTTTTATTTTATTTTTATCGGATTTGTCTCCAATTTGACTTACCTATTAGTTGTGGATTGATAGCATTCTATCGCATTTTATCAGACTTATTCAGTATTTATGATTACATTTATATTCCACCCTATTTGTTGGATTTCACGGATTTCGTGGAATCATTATTGCACGAGAACTCTGATTAGGTGTATGTCCGCTTAGCATATCCGGGATATGTGCAGGTCATAACTCGGAATTCTAGGCCCTCGGGATGGGGTAGAATTTCGGATCGTGACAGAGAGAGAGAGAGAGAATAACCCCTAACCTAGATTTTGAGAGCAAGGAGTGTTAGGAAGAGAGAAAATGAACGAGGGTTTTGGAGAAAAATTATATACCCACCGGTAACAGCATCAGTACGCTTTAGCACTTTAGATCATATAATGACTCTCTCTAACGAGAGCTACAAGTTGCACACGAGGTATGTAGCGTTTGCACATGGTTGAAACGAAAGACTAATTTTGGGATCGGGTAGCTCTAAATGCCCCCACGCTTTCTCTACATGCTACTAAAAACTCTTTAAAACCATTGATTGAGTCGGATCAAATGATGGAGATCGTTTTTCACCCTGATAATTCACACAAAAGATCTTGAGATTATGTCGCACCTATCAAACGGTAATTTTTTTATTCCACATGCCATAGATCCCCAAAATATGGTCATACAATCACATTTGAGCGTAATATGTGTCATAGCACACAAAGGGCATCTTTTAGGGATATGTGACTTGTGGAATTAAAAACTAATCGTCTGATAGGAACGACGTGATCTCAAGATCCATTGTGTGAAAGATTTGGGTGATACACGATCTCAATCATCAGATTCGAAGCAATCAACGATTTTTAAGGTGTTGCACATGTGGGCGATTTCAGAGAACGAGTGGGCACGAACAGAGCTACCTTTTGGGATCTGCGACATGTAGAATATCATCTAAGCCGTCTGATTTGACGACCATGATATAAAGATCTTTGAAGAAAAAAATGGTATGAACTCTTATCTTTATCATTTGATTTGTCATTGTCAAACATTAATCAGATGATGGCCTTTGACTTAATTGAACCAGATGATTGAGATCAATTTTCGTGCCAATTTTTAGCCTTAGAGATCCTTACATCATGGTTTCCAAATCAAACGGCTTGGATGGTGTTTACTCAGGTGCCACACACATATCTCTAATGAAAATCTTAGCTCCCTTCTCTCAAACGCATAGACTGGTTTTCTCATCGAATGCTGCACTGTCAGGTGCTAACATTCGCGCATGCAATATGGGGTGCCATTTTTATCAAATTTTTCTTGAAACCCTGCTTGTAGATGTATATTTTGTTTTATATATAAAAAGTATCGTCTGTCATATATTATGCTAATGTTCTTTGTAGGACGATAAATTCACTAACTTTTTAATTGGGTATATTAGTGGCCTATTTTAAAAGTAATGGTCATTAAATTATATTCGAAAAAGAACTCCGTCAAATATATTTAATCCCATCTCGATTGGTTGCCCGTAAATTTTGAGAGAAATTTAAATACGACATACAAATCGATGATTAGATAACGTTTCTACAGTCATAACATAATTACCCATTTAATCGATTACAAGAGTTTTCTGAAAGGAACTTAAAAACAAAGGATTATGATCTTTTTATAAGAAAAGTAGGGAATCTGAGTAACTTAAAAAAGGTATGTAAAAAAAGCTAGGAATCTCATTCTCGATATGAGTGTTCAAAAATATGGGCTTTTATGAGAAAAATATGAAACACCTGAACGAGGCCTAACCCTAAACCCCGAGTCCAGAGAACGCAAGCGAGCCGCGCGAAGACCACTTTCCTCTTCTTCTTCTTCTTCTTATTTTCCATTTGCAAATTTGTTGCATCGCTCGCCGACCACCAAATTCCATTTTCACCTCCTACTTTTCAATAACATACAACCATGCCCTTACGCTTCTTCTTCCCATCTCTGACGCAGCGCTCACCATCTCCTGCTCCCCTCCGCCTCCGCCTCGCCCACACCTACCTCCAAACCTCCACCTTTGTGGACGCCAAGATCAAATGGATCCGCGATCGAGGTCTCGATCACGCTGTCGAAAAAGAGAAGAATCTCCGACCGTTGATCTGCCTCAAAAACCTCCTCAAATCAGAGCCTTCCAACTCTCTCCCTGTCTCCGTGGTCGCCGAAAAGAAGGACCAACTCGGCCTCCCCACCCGCGCGATCACCTTCATCCGTAAGCACCCCACCGTCTTCAACGAATTCCCAGGCCCTGCCGATTCTCGCCGCCCCCACGTGCGCCTCACACCTGAAGCTCTCCACCTCGACCAAGAAGAACAGTCATCTTACACCACATGCCTCCGCGACACCGCTGACCGTCTTCTAAAACTTCTGATGATGACCCCAGAGAAAAAATTGCCTTTAGAAATCATAGATAAATTCAAATGGGACCTCGGGTTGCCGGAAAATTACATTAGAACCCTCCTGCCGGAGTTTCCGGACTACTTCGAAGTCACCCGTGGCGACTCGGGTTCTCTGAATTTGGAGCTCGTTTGCTATAGCAAAGAGCTCGCTGTCTCGGTAATGGAGAAGAATGCTATGAAGATTGGGGAGTATAAGAAGGGAATGCCTTTAGTTTTCCCTTTGCAGTATTCGCGAGGTTTCGATTTGGAGAAGAACGTGAAGAAATGGGTTCAAGATTGGCAGAAATTGCCTTACATTTCTCCTTACGAGGACGCGAGCCATCTTGCTCCGAAGAGCGAGTTGGCCGAGAAATGGACGGTCGGATTCTTGCACGAGTTGTTCTATTTGTTTGTTCCAAAGAAGACAGAGAAGGAGAATTTGTTGCATCTTGGCGAGCATTTGGGGCTTCGGTCTAGATTCAAGAGGGCGTTTGTGTGTCACCCGGGGATTTTTTATATTTCGAATAAGATTAGGACGAGTACTGTGGTTCTTAGGGAGGCTTATAAGAGAGATTTGTTGGTTCAGAAGCATCCGCTGATGGGTATGAGGTATCATTATATTCATTTGATGAATCAGGTGAAGGAGGGGAGGGAGAAAGAATTGGTTGAGGCTGGGAAATTGGCGGATTGTAAGTCAAAGCAGATTACACCGATCGAAAAGGACGAGGATGGTGGGGTAGAAGAAGACAAAGATTTGAATGATGCTTCTGAATTTGAAAGTGAGGACTTGAGTGATGAGGACGAGGACAAGGACGACGATGATGAGGAGGAGGAGGACGAGGAGGAAGAGGATGATGAGGATGAACAGGGTGCTCGGGGGAGGGTTCACCGTCATAGAGGAAGCATGGGGGGCCGATCGAGTCCGGCTGAGGTGAAAGGCCCCGAGAGATCTTTTGTTCAAGGAAGATTGATTCGACAGAACCGTGATAAGGCAGGTACTGTTCCGACTACTTATTCTAGAAAAAATGAAATGTGTGAAGGGTTTTTGCGGGGTGGACGGAAACATGTCGAGATGAATGGGCTTGAGAGATCTCATGTACGAGGAAGATCAGTTGGACGGAATCTTGATAGAGAAGGCAAGGTTCCCACTACTTATGATAGAAAAACTGGAATACGTGATGGGTCTATTAGTGGTAGATCACCAGGAAGACCAAATTACCCGAGATCCAGTAGGAAATTAGCGCCCGACAGGAGGACTGCTGCATGGTAGTGATCCAAGTGATACGGAAAATACTAGTTGGTGGGTCCCTTTGTGGGGGTGGTGCCGATGGATGTTGGTGTCAAAGATTTGCCCAACAAAATCCTTGAGGTGTTTGATAGGATGGAAATGGATGGGCAAGTACTGATCAGTAAAAAAAGGAAAAGATAACTGTTGTCAAGTATTGTGGCAGGTATTTTCTTCGTGATCTTGCCATAAAATTTGTTCGATTTCATGTCTAATAGTTGAACATGTGAAGCCTTTGATACCAGGCACTTGTTTTGTGCTTTGAGGATTTGAAATTAATTGAGTTCTCTATAGTTTTTTCAATCGATGAACCAATACTTTGTTGTTCTAGCATGATATATATATATATATATATATATATATATATATATATATATATATATATATATATATAGTAAACACTAAAGGAGCATTCTTTCAGCCACCATTTTGCGATGTTGTTCCTTGGTAGTTACAAGAATACCAAGGGAGTTTTTTTACCAAAACATCTTCATTCCCCCTTCCTTTGAGCTGTGGTCCAACTTTATATGGGTAGCGTTTTATATAAAAAAAATTATTGTGGACATTGCTAATATCATAATGAAGACTGACATTTTATAAATCAGCAAATTAAAAAATGCTTTGACGTTGACCTTCCCCATCCCCATCTTGATAAATGTCTAATTTATTCAACAAAAATAATTGGCATCAGTCAGATGATACTAATATGCCATATGCTGCATCTCAATTGTATCCATATTTAACCCATGAACTTGACTACTTTTATTGTTTTGATCGATGACACTAAAATTTTATTTAAAGGAGGCTAAATGCAAAGGATGCCAAGCAAGGCACTCAGCACAAACTACAAAAAGCCAAGTCAAAGCAAAGGAGGATTCATATCATTTCTTGGAACCCCCCTTCCTGACATTGATCTTGACTATTTTCCTACATGCAATCCACATTCATCTGAAGATAATTAAGTAAGAACAATGAAGATTCTGAATTTCCAAGCGAACTAGTTTTACTTGCCTCCTTGAAAAACCACAGAGAATGAGTCTCCCTTTAATGACTCTTTGCATGCTGCAACTGTGAGAATCGAATAAAAGGATCATGTTTGGATGAGACATAATGAATTTTGAAGATACATAGTCCTATTCTCAAAATTTAGGTGCAATTTTGAATTATGTGTTTCTTACTATTTTATAAGTACATTATTTGAAGACCCATTTCGGCACTGATCAAGTTTGTTCGCAGACATGCTTCTCTAAATGTTCAATTCTGTCTTTCTTTTAACTCATTAGTTTACAAAAGAAGATAGGGAGCCATTACTTGCACACGCTTTTCAAGTGATTGCACCGAATTTAAAAGAAAGACTTGCAAGTTTGGCGACCTCTACCGTGTGAAAACATCATCTAAGCCGTTTGATTTGAAGGCCATGATTTAAAGATATCGATTGCAAAAGATTAGAACAAAATATAATTTTCATCATTTGATTAAATGGAGTCAAAGGCTATTATATAATTCAACAATTGACTACAATAGATCATATGACAAGTATCGTGTTTTGCTCCAATTTTATGTATCAGAGATCTATTGATCATGAACTTCAAATCAGACGGGCCCATATTGCATTTTTACATATCACATGTCCCTAAAATACCAAGTCTTTCTTTAAATTCGGTGCAATCACTTGCAAAATGTGTGCAAGCAACCAAGAAGATATCATCAGACTTTTTTTATTTATGAAGTGGAAATGTAATCATCAATTTACATGAAAAATAACACAGAATATCTTCTCTCTAGGTCACAAGTTCAATCCCAGCTTACCTATAAAAAAAAACACACGAGTATATTCCTGATTTACGTAGACAACTGAATGCATGTAATATTGGCTGTAAATGACTAAAATGAAGCTTATATTCACCTTTGAGTCTATTTCCCTTGGTTACTACAATGTTCAAAAAGGCTGTTTAATAGACTATTGTGGACTCGGCTGACTCTGAAACCGATACAACTTGGCCAGGCTGATGTGATTTTTATGTGAACAAATAGAAAAAGAGGGAGATGTGAGAAAGATATGAAAAGGCATACTAAGTTTATATTTAGGGACCATTACTCAATTAAGCAGTCATCCTAGATCCATGCAAGTTGTTTCTTTAACCTATTGTGGTTCGAAAATGCTTTTGGAGTAACTTATTTATTTGTACTGGCAAGGTCTACTAACATTCAACTCAGAGAAGAGGAATCTTACCAAAACTCTAGTTTCATCAAACATTCTTAAACATTTTCTTGAAATCTGAAATTGATTATTAGCAATATCCACCATTCCTTCGTTTTACTGATTGACGTTGTAGCTGGCACAATCGACACGACAAGCTCGTAAGCAATAAAAAAAAGTCATCTGGTCTGGCAGTATTGTCGAAAAGGTCATTACATTGGAGCTGAAAGGAGCTGCATTGTGAGGCTTCTGTTCTGACGAAGAAATTGGAAATGATGAACCAGAGATTGGGGAGATCAATCAAAATGAGTTTCTGCATCTTGCTTAGAAACAGTAAGTGGCTGGTGTAGAGAAAGCGGTAGCAAGAGTTTGACGCATGGTCTGTTAACCAGAAATATTTTATCAATATTCGTAAGTGGTTACAAAGTTTCATAAATCAAAGGCGATTCTGCAGTTCTACTTTTTCTGTTGTTAAAGTGAGTTGGCATATGCTTATGCTGAAGCATTGTAGTTCACTACGTGAAAATGACACAAAAACGACAGTGGCAATATAAAAAGAATGACTGTTTAAAAAAGTAGTCTAATAATCGACTGCCTAAAACAATGGTATAATAATCAAACACATGCGGGGTAACGAAAAGCGACTGTTTGAAACCCAAATTCGCAGCTGGGTATCGAATTTGGGCTGACCACGAGCCGACCCACTCAACCCACAATTTGGTTTATATATCAATTAATTCAATTCCCATTTTTTTCTTTTCATTTTCAACCCTAGCCCTCTCTCTCTCTCTCTGCAAAACACAAAACCCTAATCCATTTTCTCTACTGAAATCCCATCTCTCTCCATCGCCATTGCAATCTCATCAATCATTTCTCGTTTTTCGTGCAATTTCATCTGAGATTGCTATGTATCAACTGTGCAAGCGATCTGCTCGGGCATAGGAAGAGCTCTTTACTCGAAATCGTGGATCAAGTGATTTCAGTGGGGGCGAAATGCAAGCCGAAGCACAACAAAAGGTGGAATTGGTCAATGACCATGCCCAGGTTAGTCGAAAATTTCAATTTCATCATCCTCTCCATCTATGAATGCCATCTAGAAATTTATAATGCTGTAATTCTTCGTCTTTTTTTTTTATTTGATTTGAGTTTTTTGAGATTTTTGCAGATTTTAATTTGATATATTAATATTTTTTATTGTTTATTATTTCAGATCTCAATTTCTCACCGAGAAGAAGCTCAGCTCTATATTTGAGGTGTAATTGAGGTCTGAGTTCTATAGATTGTATTTTTCCCTAAAATATTAGAGTAATGAGATTTATGGGTTATATTTTGACTTTCCACGAATTGGTGAAATTTTATTAGTGATCCAAGCCTATATGATCTTCTATGATATGTATTTATTTTGCATGCCAACTGTTTGATGAAATTTTTTATTGATCCCACCTCATTTGATCTTTTATAATATATATATTTTTTTTTACATACCAATTGTTCAATGAGCAATAAGATTCTCCCATAATCAAATTTCTCAATCCTACCATTACCAGCTGCAACCACAATACTAGACCACATAGTCCACCTATCAATTTAAACACGACTCTGAAACAGAGGTGAAGGAGCTTTCTAGATGCTCGAATCCACCTAAAGCATGCACTATGTTCATCTATATCACAAAAACTTGGATTCCAGCACCAAAACCTGGATCCCAATATTTTTTCGCTCCCTATCGTGACTCACTAATCTATGGGCAGTTGCATTCAGGAAACGATGGATGATTTTTTTTTTTATTTGTCGCTTCCTACCATTACCAGCTTCTAAGGCTATTAAGTTTGTGTCCCAAGTATGAATTTTTTTTTTCTGAATCTCTACATGGCTAGTAAGGTTGGTACTCCTCCTGGCCTGCACCTCCTCCTATGATGAGCTTTCTTTGGGTACCCCCGTGCCATCAGCTCCTCTTCGTATGGGTTCACAGTTCAAACACAATTTCTCCATTTCGGGGTTTCAGTTTTGTGTGCTACTATTTTCACAATATCTTCTACCATTAAACAAAATTGAAAATTGGGTGCCTATAGTTTCTTGTAACGGGACTTTCACTTAACTGGATGCACTGTTGTTGAGAAATAGCCATAAAACAACATTCATATTGACTAATCACTTCTTTTCATTATTTTCACTTGTACTAATTATCGTAATAGTATGTACCTGAATAATTGCGTAAAATATTTAATGATACTAATGGTTTATGTTGATTTATTATGCATGTATTTTCTTATGCTTTGAAATAACCAAAAGACCCTTAGATTTTATAGAAACTTCAAGGAAAACAAATCTCAGTGAGGAACAGGTATAACATACTGGGAGTGGGAGGCATGAGGTTATGAACCAATTTATTTAAAAACTTGCTCAATTATAATTTTTTTTTTACAATTTCTGAGTTTTACTCAGTGGAGTGTGTGGAAAACTCTCCTATTTTTCAAAGAATGGCCAAGTCAATCTTTAACTATGCTTGAGTAATGACCACGAAAAACCAAATTGTTTTCTAATTACTTTTCATTATCTTTACTCGTGCTAGGTGATAGTAATAGTATGTAACTAAATAATAGCACAAAATATTCGACGATGCTGATAGTTTATGTTTATTTAATTGTGCATGCATTGTCTTATATTTGAACCTTGTATAGAAACTTAACAAAAATAAATAAAAATTAACAGCTTCTGCTACTGGGAAGCATGAGGGCATGAACCAATTGTTCAAAAACTCACTCAACTGTGGAGTTGCTTTTACAATTTCTGAGTTTAAGTCAGGAAAATCTCCTACTTGTCAAAGATTGGCCAAGTCAATCTTTTACTCTTCTAGAGCCATTTTGAAGTTTCAGTTGCACATAAAAGGTGAAGGGGTTAGCCATCATGTTAGAAAATCATGTCTATAAGTAATCTTACTCTATGTTCATCTGGTTGGCTTGTGATGGTTAGCTGGTTTGGAGATGTTAGTTCTTAGATGTTGGCTTAATTGTTTATGAGCAAGGGATAATTTGAGTGAAAAAGGAAGCGAGCATATAGGAAAAGGCCTTATCTGGACTTCCAGTAGTCAGACACCAGAATTTGTGCTCCACAAAATCCTAATATTATTCTTTGACGTGATTATTATTATGTATAATATGACAGTACGATGCACATGTGTGTATTACATGTTCTTCAAGCCAGTTGACTACTGCGTTGGATCAACTCTTTATAAAGCTCCTTCGGAGTGTGTGTGTGTGTGGATAAGGGGTAGCTGCCTTAGAGGTGTAGCGTTTGATGGCAATAGTGCTATAGCATTCTGTTTTGCATGTTTATTGTTTATATCTCATGCCAGAGCTGTGACAGGATATTGAGTTATCAAAGGAGCTAAATGAGTCCTTCAAACAGTCATCCCAAGCCAGGACTAAACTCCCTACGGGTATTCAGATGAGTGTTCATGTCTTAACAGCTGGGTGAGTCATCATTTTCAGTATCATGCAATTAATTACAGCTTTACGGTATCTGTCATTGAATCATTAACTCAATTTCCTAGAAGATTCTATTTCTTGTTTCTGGTGAACTGTTTGCAGGTACTGGCCAATATATCCACCAATGGATGTTCGCCTTCCTCATGAACTGAATGTTTACCAGGTTAAGCTCAATTATTTGTAAAGCATTTTCATCCATCACTCTTTAACTTGTTACTGTTCAATTGATTGGCATCCTCTGCTTTTTCGCCTTGTGGTACAACAAACAGGACATCTTCAAAGAGTTCTATTTGAGTTAATATAGTGGGAGGCGGTTAATGTGGCAAACCTCATTGGGTCACTGTGTTTTGAAAGCAGAGCTTCCAAAAAGGTAAAAAGGAGTTGGCAGTATCACTGTTCCAGGTGAATCTAGGTTTGCAGATTTTCTTTCATCATGGAATCTTTTCAATTTTCTTAATTGGTCTTCCTTCTCTTTTTTTTTCTTTAAAAACAAAAAAAAAAAAGAAAAAAGAAAAAGAAACTTTCAACAGACTGTTGTTTTGATGCTGTTCACTGATACCCAAAAGCTAAGCTTCAAGACATCAAAGACTTCTGGATTCGAGGATAAAGAGCTGAGGAGGACATTGCAGTCACTTGCATGCGGCAAAGTTCGTGTACTTCAAAAGGTGCGTAGCTCCTTCATTAAGACTCAGGTCTTGCCATTGTTCTGATTGATGATTTTGAAATGATGGGTGTTGCAGTTCCCTAAAGGAAGAGAAGTGGAGGATGAGGATTCATTTGTGCTAAATGAAAAATTCAGCGCTCCTCTTTACCGCATAAAGGTTCAGTTCTGTTTACCAAAGGTGAAAGCCAAGGATCAAAGCATTTGTATTTGAGCACTTTTAATACACAAAAAATTAAGAAAAAACTTGTCAATCTATGGGAAATGGAAATACATAGGAATTCCTATCCCATATTGTAAAAATACCAAGATGTACTGTTTATATAGGTTTATTGAGAATCATTCAATGCGAAATATCAAATATGTGGAGGGCGATATATATTCCTTTTTGTGCCTCCCAAAAGGACAATAAAAACTGAATAATTTGGTAAGAGCATTGATGTGGAGGTGTGAATAGGATCTAGCAACTTAAAGGAACAGGTGAATGCAATTCAGATGAAAGAGACACTGGTAGAGAACACGCACACCACTGAAAGAGTATTCCAGGATCGTCAATATCAGGTCCATCCACTTGGTTTGACCTTTTCTATTGCTAATGGGAATGCAATTCCAGTCATTGGCATAGCCACATAGAAGGGCGTGGGGGACTCAAGCCCCCATTTAACTCTAGAGTTTTTATTAAGTATGGTTCTTTATCATTTGTAGCCCCCTCCAACAAAAATTCCTGGCTACGTGCCTGATTCCAGTATCAAGCTGTAATATCGTAACTTCTTATTTCAATCATCTCGCTTAACCAGTTGTCATGTTCTTATTGCAGGTCGATGCAGCTATTGTTCAAATAATGAAAACGAGAAAAGTTTTAAGCCACACACTTGATAACTGAGCTCTTTCAGCAATTAATTCCAACTTCAGAGTCGGGTCATTTTGTTCTTTTGTTTCAATGTCTTTAGGTAATTCAAACAAGCGACTCCTTCGATGGCTGTTGAGAGCAGCTTAAGTTTCCAATAAAGTCGGTCAATTTGAAGAAAAGAATCGAGAGCCTCATTAACAGGGATTGTAGGGAACGGGAGAAGAGCAACTCGCACATATACAACTATTTGGTTTAGGTCGACCTTGTTTGATCTTGTTTCCGCATTACGGGGCATCATTTTCCCTTGGTTTTTCTGTATATCAACATGGGTAACCACTTTGTTTCTGTGAGACAGAGAATAGTCATGTCTTCTTGGATCTATGTCCAGAAACCTGTACTTTTAGTTTTGTTGCTATCAAAGGTGTAAACTGTAAATTATACCTCTGTTTTGGTATTTTTGAGCCACATTAAATGCAAGAGGAGAAATAGAAAGGGAAAATTAGAAAAACATGCTCCATTTGCAAACGTCTTAGGCTATTATGCTAGAAAAAAAAGTTTTAGGTAAAAAGGGTTTCACGGAAATTTGGAGTTCTAAGAGGTGAGATCGGAAATAAGTGACATGTGTGGAAAGCCTTGTAAATATGAATTCAAAAGGAGAACAAAGAAAGAGGGACCGGTTTCAAATGGGAACTTGTCGTCTTCTCCACTTATCAACCACCATTTTCGCTCCATTGCTCGTCGCTTAGTCGGCTTCTCCACTCAAACTATTTGAAAAATCACTTGTGTCGTCGTCTTCTCCAGTTATCAATCACCATTTTCAAATAGCCTAAAACTTTTTTTTCTAACATAATAGCCTAAAACGTTTCCAAATGGAGCACGTTTTCTAAAGTCCCAAAATAAAATCTCCTTTAAATTATAACCCACATCATATAGCATATCATCCACAGTTTGATCAAACGATGGAGATTTTTCTTGTTCCAATCTTCTCTAGAGGGGTTCCCTTTTGTCTCAATCTTTTTTACATCATATAGATCTTCATATTATGGTCTTCAAATCATATTGCGCACATAATGTTAACATGTGACATGTCAAAAAGTGATCCTCCAATCTAAGTCACAGGGTGTAATGACTCGAAATTCCCAAGCTAAAAGATGTGCAATACCGGGTCATTAAACTTATCTCACAAGCCCGTAAGCAAAAATTCTATTGGTAGGACACAAAATTAAATCTCTTTTCTCTTTATGTCCTTTTTTTTAAAAAACAACAACATTGATCAAGTTATTTTTAAGCTGAAACAAATAACCTTAATGCCCATGGATGAAAATATTAATTCAAAAATACTATCAGTGACGGCCGTAGGTCACACAAACAGTCGTGTTTACATCAATATACGTAAAAAATAATAAGTAAATATTCTAAAAAAAATTCATTGAGTCGTACTAAGTCCAAATTACAAAAGTTTTTACTAAGAATAAAATTCTTCGGGTGGAAGATCTCCCTCGTCTTCTGGCACAAAATCAGGATTCTTTTCAAACTCAAGATCTTTGTCAACGTCGGTACTTGTGATACATAGTGTCGGGGTGAGTTAAAAATCTACATGCTCAGTCCAATAACATTCGTGTTTAACCATCCAACACATAGTTTTAATGATCATTTCAATATTAATTACTAAGATATAATAAAGATAAGAAGTCACCACACATTTATGTTTTAAGATAATTAACTCCAAGTGCATGTTTGAGTTTGACTTACATAGCCTACGGTAGAGTCTTGATGTCATATTTCAGAAAATCTAAAAGTAGAATTTCATATAATGTCCAATTATGATATTTTCCTTTTGCATTTTAGTGTTAATTCTTATATTCCTGCATTACATAAAAATATAACTTAAGTAATCTCTATCACACATATAGCAGTAGAGTCAAAGTCAAAGTATCAATGGAAATCCTAATCATCGTCATTCTAGAATAATTTTTCAAAATGTCATAGCTCCTGCAATGTAAGGTAGCTTGTACGGTTCAAAATACCGTTGTAGCAGTTCCAAGTGTGTCGTAACACAAGATCTATTCAAATTCAAATATTCAAAACACATGTATATTCCTAAAGTATAATGTCATATTCGTACTTTATAATTAATTCATAATTCAAAATCAGTTTCTAAGATTTGATGAGAACTATATCAGGCATCTTCTTTTAATTAATTCAAAATTCATAATCAGTTTCTAAGATTCGATGAGATTTATATCATATTTCTTCTTCCTTCGTTTTTTCCTTAAGAGTGTCACAAGAAATTAATTTTCATACTATAATGGTACAAGGAACTAATGTTTCCAATCTTGTATTCAAATGTTCAAACAAATCACAAGAGCAAAGTGATCATGTGTCTTAACAAAGTACATAAGTGGTTAAGGGAAATGTCGAGGCATCATGAGAACCTCGATTATTTGCAATAACAAAACAATATACGATTTATTTAAAACCACTAAATACCTACAAATCAGAAGTATAAAACACAAACAGATCATTAAAATTCCCCTATATCGTTTCCTAATGTCGCACTGAAAAAAAGCGAGACGATCCCTATTGATTGGTAGTCGATAATAGAAATGTGAGTGTTGCGCTAGGATTCCATGAAGATGTGCATGATTCCTTCTTCTATAGTACATACACAAGTGACATATCAACAACCATAGATTTATATGTCGATCGATCAATCGAAATATGATATAAGTCATTCAATTCGGGTCCCAATCAATCGATCGGAAATGAAAGTCGATTGATCAGAATTAACGCGAACATAAGGTAACCAAGTTAATTGATTCTGTCGAGAATAGATCGATCGAACTAAAAGGGGTCAATCGATCGAAATTAATGAGTCGAACGTCATTCGATCAATTCAAACTCGATCGATCTTGGAATCGATTGGTTGAAATAAATGTGCGTAGATAAAGCAGTTCGGTTTATAATCGATCAATCGAAAATATAAGAAATACATACAAGTTCGATTCGGTTCAAAATCGATCAATCGAACTAGGGATTGATCGATTGATAATGAAAGCAAATATATACATCTATAAAATGGTCTCTGTCCATAATCGATCGATCAGGAATTAGGCTTGATCGATCGAATATAAAAGGTAAATGTATATATATAAATGACATTGGTCTCAATGCAGAATCGATCGATCGGAACACTAAATCGATCAATCGGCCATTAATAGGAAATAAGAATAATATTACGTGGATAGGTCTCGGTGCAAAATCGATCGATCAAAAAATGAAAATCGATCGATCGACTGAATATGAAAAATAAATCATTTTTGCTCAGCCCGAAATCAATCGATTGAAATAGGAAATTGATCGATCGAAATAGAAAATCGATCGATCGATTTAAAAATTTCCGCACGCTTCTAGGGTTCGCAAATAAGATCCGAAAATAAGAAATGATGGGTATCCACTTCTTGAAACGTGAACGGTGGATCTACGACGATCAGGATTGAGGGGATCGACGTTCAACGCTATAATTCATCCTAGTTTTCTTTCTTCTTGATCTTGATGGTGGAAATAGATAACAGTGGTTCTTGTGAGAGAACACACAAAAGATTTTAGAGAAGAGATTCAGGAGTTTGAGAAGGGATGGGTTGAAGAAGAAAAGTTATGACGGCTAGGGTTTCTCAAGAAAAAGAAAAGAAGAGAATAAAGATGGCTAAGGTTTCTCAAAAGATTAGAAATAAAAAGAAAACAATAGGGTTACGTGCTTAAATAAGTTTTTCCAAAATATGGTAGGTTTCGGTGTGGAACGCTACCACCAAGTATAGTGTAAATCACACCTAACACCACAAAATAAGGTTTAAGAAAATTCGAGTCGTTACATTCACCCCTCCTTATAAAATTTTCGTCCTCAAAAATTACATACCTTATTCGAAGAGGTGTGGATATTTGTCACGAATCTCTACCTTGCGCTCCTAGTTAGCCTCATCAGATGAATGATTCTGCCACCTCACAAGTACGAGCAGGATCCGTTTGGTACGCAAGATTTATTCTTTACGATCAAGAATGTGTATTGGCTCTTCAACTACAATCATATCTTTGTGGAGCTCAATAGGCTGACAGTTTAAAATAGGAGTTAAGTCTTTTACATACCTTCTCAACATAGACACGTAAAAGACGTTATGTATGCTCGAAAGCTGAGGAGGTAAAGCAATCTGATAAGCGACTTCGCCGACTCGGCCCAAAATCTCTAAGGGTCTTACGTAATGTGGGCTTAGCTTTCCACATTTTTTTTAATCACATCACACCTTTGGTAGATGAGATTTTGATGAAGACATTATCCCCTTTTTGAAAGAAATGCATTATCACAATAAGGCACATAAATAATAGGAGAATTAAAATGAATAATTTCACCAAATTACCCGAAACTCAATATTTGTTCTTTTTAGGTCTGCATAGCTCTTTTGTCGGCTCTGTGCGATCTTTAATCTTTCACGAATTACCCTAATTGCTTCAATTGTGCTTTCAATAAGCTCTGGGCCTCACAAAACCCTTTCTCTAACCTCTTCCCAATTGAGAGGAGATTTACATCTTTGATCATAATGCACCTCAAATGGGGTCATTCCGATGCTTGCTTGATAACTATTATTGTAGGCAAATTCGATCAATGATAGATGTTTGTCCCATGATCCTTAAAAATCTAACATGCATGCCCAGAGCATGTCCTCGATAATTTGATTCATCATTTTTGTCTGACCATCTGTCTGAGGGTGAAAAGCAGAGCTAAAATCCAGTCTCGAACCCATTCCTTTTTGGAATCGTTTCCAAAACTTTGACATATACAACGGGTCTCTATCCCAGACAATGCTTGCCAGAATGCCGTGTAGTCTGACAATTTCTTTGACATATAACTCAGCAAAGCTGGCTAGCGGTGTACTTCATACAATAAGGTAGAAAATGCACGGACTTGGTTAATCGATCAATGACCACCCATATTGCATTATACCCTTTCATTGTTCTCGGTAATCTAAGGATGAAATCCATGGAGATATTTTCTCATTTCCATTTAGGTATAAGTAAGGTTGTAACAAATGAGAGGGATTTCGATGGTCAACTTTCACCTGTTGACACACCAGGCATTTTGATATATATTCTGCTACTTCTTTCTTCAATCCTCTCCACCAATAGCTTTTCTTTATGTCCTGATACATTTTGGTACATCCAAAGTGAATAGCTTATTTTGAGTTGTGTCCTTCATCAAGAATCAGGCGTCAAAGCTGGGTGTCGGCTGACACACAAAGTCGGCCTCTAAAAAGTAAGGAACCATCCCCTCTGGTAGAGAAATCATGTCTATTATCATTGATTACTTCCTATCTGATGGGCATAAGATCCTCATCAGTCATCTGAAGCTCTCGGATGTTATCAAAGATCGTCGGTCGAATAGTAATATTAGCCATTAAGGCCCCTGAATCGTTAAATTCAAATTTCATGTCATAGAGAGGGATATCCTCAAATAGTCGCCATTGATGGATCCTTGTGACGAGATTGAAAAGTTAAGCAGATGATTTCGACTTAGTACGTCCGCCACCATATTAGCTTTCCCAGGGTGGTACTAGATAGAGCAATCATAATCATTGAAAAACTCCATCCACCTTTTTATCTCATATTCAAATCTTTCTAAGTAAAAATGTATTTCAAACTTTCATGATCAGTGAGAATTTTAACTGTTTCTCCGTAGAGATAGTGCCTCCAAATCTTTAAGACAAAAATGACGACTGCAAGCTCTAAATCATGAGTCAGATAGTTATTTTCATGGTCTCTGAGTTGACGAGAGCCATAAGCGTCGACCATATCATGTTGATTCAGTACACAACCCAAACCACTATGTGATGAATCACTGAATACCACGAAACCTCCACTACATGATGGCATAACAAGAACTGGTGTGAAAGTTAATTTCTTCTAAAGCTCTTGGAAGCTCTCTTCACATGAATTATTCCATTCAAATTTTATGTTTTTCCTTGTGAGCTGAGTAAGTGGTGTTGCAAGTTTGGAAAAATCTTCAGCGAATCTTCTATAATAACCGGCTAGACCCAGAAAATTGTGAACGTTGGTCACTGTCTTTGGTTGTTCCCACTTTATGATGGCTTCAATTTTAGCAGGATCAACAGTTATGCCCGCCTCAAAGATTACGTGCCCCAAGAAATTGACTTGTTCGAGTCAAAAGTCATACTTACATAGCTTTGCATAAAGCTGATGATCACGAAGTCTCTGAAGTGTGATGCACAAATGTTGCTTATGATCTCCCCTTGTCTTTGAATAGATGAGAATGTCATCTATGAAAACAACCACAAATTGGTCGAGACATGGTTTGAACACTCGGTTCCTCAAATCCATAAACGATGCTAGGGCATTTGTCAAACCAAAAGGCATTACCAGAAATTCATAGTGACCATACCTAATGGTCGGTTTTAAATTATACCCTTGCAAGTGCACAAAATCAGTTGTAGCACAGTAAAATCAAGAGTGTCAAACTCACAGGGAAACATGAAATTTAATTAATCCTTAAAGAGATTTGAAAAACCCAAGGAAGTATCAAGGGAGAAAATATAATTTGCCAAATAATTATCACACTATTTTAGATGAAAGAAAAATAATTAATCTGAGCAAGACAATTTAAGATAAATATAATGACAATTCTAAGAATGATCAAGGAATTTGCTACTCCAGATTTATAACCTTTCTACCATTAAACCTACAATTTCATAACACATCAATCACACCATCATTTATCTAGAAAACATGATCATCAATCCGGCATACCCTATCTAAAAACGATGACTCAGCCTATCATTGTAGTATGAATCATATAAAAAGCATAGCGTATCTCAAGATTCTTAAATCACTACCATGAACATATAATCACTCTACGGCTCAGATCGGCCTGCAGGTACAGATCTGACGATTATGGTCGTTGATAACGTAGATCAACGGTCATAATAAAGTATTCAAAAGATATTCAATTTAAGCACACTTTTTAACAGAATAATTCCATGATGAAATTAAGAGACTGTGGAGTTAATCATAAAAATATTACTTATCTGGGGATCGCATCCTCTTTGAATAAATGATTTAGCCGCTTATCCTTGGTGTGCAATCTCTTTATAAACTCAAAGTCACCCTCTTAAATATGTTCTTTCTATTTATCACCAAAAATCTTTTTACAATGCTTTTCCTAAATTCAATCTATGATTCTACAAACTGTAAAAAAAAAGGAATGCAAAAGCCTAAGTACAATCTACCCAGAGAAAATCCCAAAAAGAAAAAGAAAGAATGTGAGCTCAAGAGTGAGAGAAGGGATGGAGAAGAGAAAAGATGCATAAAATAAAGCCGTAGCTTTCTTTATATAGAGACGAGCAAAACATTTCCCTAATTACCTCAATCGATTAAGAATTCTTTCTCAATCGATTGACCTCAAATTTGAAAAATAGGGCAACATTATCTCTCTTATCAATCGATTAACACTTGTATCTCAATCGATTGACATATATGGGTAAAGTTTTCATTCTCTTGGTGAATGTTGAGCTACTTCACAGATTTCGATGCTTCTTTTGACCTTTTTGATTCACGGTTCTTGCGTAACCCTTAATTGTTCTCTTTTATGTTCTTTAATGATCCAACGGTTAGAAACACCTGTAAACATTGAAACTCCATAACAATCATCAGATGTTTTCATCGGCTAGCTAAATGTAAGAATTAAGGTATAAAATATAGTCACATTTCGGCACCGATCACCTAATGTGAAAAGTCATTTTCGAAATATCTTGGACCTTAACCTTCAGCTGATGGTTGCCTGACCTCAAATCTATATTTGAGAAAAACTTTGCTCCTTGGAGTTGATCAAAGAGATCATCAATGCGAGGAAGCGGATAGCGGATCTTGATCGTTAACTTATTTTCTTTTTGACAAATAGGACGGGAGCTCCCAATGGAGAAACACTAGGTCTAATGAATCCTTTATCCAAAAGTTCTTGCAACTGCTCTTTGAGCTCTTTCAATTCATTCGGTGGCATACGGTATGGAGATTTAGATATTGGTTATGTGCCTGAGATCAAATCAATTGAGAACTCAATTTCTCTATCTGGTGGTAATCCCGATAAGTTTTCCAAAAATACATCAGGAAACTCTCATGCAATAGGAATGTATGCAATATTGACTTTCTCTTCATGTTGATCTTGTATAAATGCGAGGTACACTTGACATCCTTTCTTCAACAAACACTTAGCACGAATGACTGAGATAAATAGTGTGATGCTTGACTTAATGCCATAAAATCGAAAAGGTGCACCTTTGAGGGGTGAAAAGTAACCTCCTTTTGAAGGCAGTCTACACTCACATGATAGCCTGACAATCAATCCATACCGAGGATTACATCGAAACCTTACATATCTAATATAATCAGATCAACTATCATTTCATGATCCTCAATTGGAATGATGACCGATCAGCATATGGTGTCCGTGATCGTAGAACTTTCAGTAGGAACTGAAACGGACAAAATAAATTCCAAAGATTCTGATATAATACTCAATTCAGAAGTGAATCGAGGATCCACAAATGAGTGCATAGATCTAGGGTCTATCAAGACACGTGCCTTATGCTGACAAATATCTTTACTCTGGTAATTGTGTAAGGTCCCTAGGGTTCATGTATTTAAATTAATCACTTATATACAAACGTGTTGTAGTGCTCATACAATCATATAATTCAAAATAATTCCCAAGAACATTCATTAACTGAAGGTAACAATAAATAACTTTAACAATCAATTAATTTAATTTATACCTTGTATGATGTCAATTGTAGCTTGGACAACACGTACAGAAACTGCGTAGGCGCGACCCTGAACTATAGGTAGAGAGGGTCTCTGAGTTGATGTCGGTGTTATCTTCTCATTATTCTTTTCAGGACAATCTTTTATTAAGTGTCCCTTCTGGCCGCAATGGAAGCATGAACCCGTGTTTCATCAACACTCTTCCAATTTGTGACGGTTTCCACATCATGAGCATAACTCAAACAATATAGATGAAGTGGTATATGAAGTCCTTTGTGCTACAAATGCTTCAGTTGTAGCAGGATGCAAGGAACAAAAAGGCTTCATGGGCGCTGAAGAAACTTGTCTAGAGTTGGTGGTCTGAACTGGTCGAGAAGGTGCGGAAGCTGAGAACTTTGTTCTCTTACTGGTCTGATCATTGGTAAATGATTGTGCTCAACTCACTTTATTCTTACTTTGTTGCTCTCTTTGTTTATATAACTTCTCTAGATCACGCTCAGCAATGAGAGCCCTATTCATGACTTCTGCATAAGTCCTCAACTTGAAGAGTAAAAGTCTCTCTTGAATGTTTGGTTTTAGGCCACACTCAAACTTTTTGGTCTTCATGATCTTCGTAGCAACATGTTGTGGCACAAACCTTGAGAGCCTTGTGAATTCACTGGCATTTGATCTTGCTCCAGAGAAATAAAATCTATCTCCCACTACTGAATTCAGGAAAGTACTTCTCATTAAATTTTTCAGTAAATTGGGCCCAAGTCTATGGTGTGTTTGGCGTCTCCTATGCTCTAGTTCTTTCAACTGACTTCCACCAGGGATCTGCTTCTCCTTCAAACTGAAATAAAGCCCATCTAACTTTCTCGTCTTCTGTGCAGGGTATCACATGAAAATTTTTCTCTAATTGATTCAGCCACTTTTTCGCTTCGTGCGGGTCTGCTTTACCCAAGAAACTGGGAAGTTTCGTCCTTCAGAATTCTTGAAATTTGAAAGGTTGCAACCTTGTCGTAAGCAAGGTGGTCTGTTGGGCCATAGTATTATCCATTGTTTCTAATAACTATCCAACACATCTATCGTCATTTCTTCCTCGCAATGGGATGCCATTGGGACCAGTGGCAATTCCTACCCAAGATTGAGCATAAATAAAATATACTTAAACAAATCAAAAGAAATCGTAAAAACCCAACCCATGTCCCAATAAGAACCTAAAGCTTAAGCTTTGATACCAACTATAACGACCCGAAATTCCCAAGCCAAAAGATATGGAATACCTGGTCATTAAACTTATCTCATAAGCCCATAAGCAGAAATTTCATTGGCAGGACACAAAATTAAATCTCTTCTCTTTATGTCCTTTTTTTTTTAAATACCAACATTGATCAAGTTACATATTAAGCTAAAAAAAATAACCTTAATGTCCATGGAAGAAAATACTAATCCAAAAATACCACCGGTGACGATCGTACGTCACACAAACTGTGGTACTTACATTAATATACGTGAAAAATAATAAGTAAATATTCTAAAGAAAATTCATTTAGTCGTAACAAGTCCAAATCACAAATGTTTTTACTAAGGATAAAATTCTTTGGGTGAAAGAGCTCCCTTGTCTTATGGCACAAAATCAGGATCCTCTTCAAACTTAGGATCTTTGTCAACGTCAATACCTATGACACATAGTCTCAAGGTGAGCTAAAAATCTATATGCTCACTAGGGCAATCCCAATACCATTCATGTTTAACCATCCAACACAGTTTTAATGATCATTTCATTATTAATGACTAAGATACCATAAAGATAAGGAGTCACCACACGTTTATGTTCTAAGATAATTAACTCCAAGTGTAAATTTGAGTTTGAGTTATATAGCCTACAGTGGAATCTTGATGTCATCTTTCAGAAAATCTAGAAGTAGAATTTCATATAATGCCCAATTATAATATTTTCCTTTTACATTTTATGTGTTAATTCTTATGTTCATGTATTACTTAAAAATATAACTTAAGTAATCTCTATTTCACATATAGCGATATAGTCAAAGTCAGAGTACCGATGGGGATCCTAACCATCATCATTTTAGAACAATTTTTTAAAGTGTCGTAGCTCCTACAATGTGAGGTATCTCGTGGGTTAAAAATATCGTTGTAATGGTTCAAAGTGTGTCGTAACACGGGATCCATTCAAATTCAAATCTTCAAATCACATGCATATTCTTAAAGTATAATGTCATGTCCGTACTTTATAACTAATTTAGAATTCAAAATCAATTTCTAAGATTCGATGAGATTTATATCATGCATCTTCTTTTAATTAATTCAAAATTCAGAATCAATTTTTAAGATTCGATGAGATTTATATCATATATCTTCTTCCTTCGTTATTTCTTTAAGAGTGTTTGAATTGACCGAATGACGTCTGACTTGGTGTCGGTGCAGAATTGATCGATCAGAACACTAAATCAATCGATCGACCATTAATAGGAAATAAGAATAATATTACTCATCAGTCACATAATTTACCATTTTATCACCCTTAACTTAGTGATGCTAGGCCATAGTTTGCTATTAACAAGTTGATGATGTGCAGATATTAGAGATAACTAGTAAAAGAGAGCCAAAGTGTTAATATTCATCAAAATAAGCTCAAAAAGTAATAAGAAAGATGATTTCTTGCCTACTGAAAGCTAGAAAATCGTAATTTTCGATGCTGCAACAGTAACAAAAGAAGAAAAGTGAAAAATCATAATCCAGAGAATCGTCAACTATGAGGAAGCTATGAAAGATAGAAAATTATGATTTACGATTTTCTAAGAAAGAGAAGAAAAGGAGAAATTGTGATTTGCGATTTTCCAGAAAAGAAGCTTTCCTACTGTTGATGTTGTTGCTGATCACGTGCATATTACACTACCATGAACAGAATTAGAAGTTATATAAAATTAGAAGTTTAGCTAATCACGGAAGTGAGAAGATTGATGAAGATAAGCTTTAAGAAATCTTGGTTGCTGAAATAAAGGAGAACAATCCAGAAGCACATCTACCGTTTAAGTAAGGAAAAGATAAAATTAGGAATTAGAGTTATATTAGGAATCTTTTATTTTTAGTAATTTTTTTTATTAGAATTAGAAGTCTTTGTAAACCGACTCCTTATGATCTATAAATAAAAGAGCTTGGAATATGAATAATGATCGAATAATTTCAGCATCAATTGACAACTGAGGTTGGATTTTCTTTTGATCAGTAGTGTAAAATAGTTAGAGTAGACTAGATATCAGAGGTTTCTCAAGAGCAATTAACAACTGTAATTGAGTGTTAAAGATTAGTGTAGATATCCTAGTTTCTCAGAAGCAATTGACGACTGCGGCTAAGGGGTGAAAGATATATTTATTTACTTTTTAGTTTAAATGTTATTTTACTTTATTTTCATGCTTTGTAAACATCTTCAAGTTTTAATTTGAATTAACGACTCAGGTTAGAATTTGCAGATTAGTGTAACGATTTTTACTTTTTCATTTTTAGTTTTCTAAGGTTTGATTGACGCCCAGATTTTATGAAGTTGTTGATTAGATTAAATCTATATTAATAGGATCTTAGACTTGATTGACGACCAATGCTAAGAAATTAGAGATGTGGTGTAACAGTACTATTTAAACTTATAAATATCCGATAGTTGAAGATTGGGATTAACGACCTCAATCTGAAAAAGGAGGATTTAGATTTATTTTATGCATTTTAGATTAGAAACAAATTCTTTTATTCATATTTCTCCAATAGATTAGATCTTAAGGATAAATAGAAGTTTTTAAAATAAGGATTTGAATAGAAGATATAAATAAAAAGTAATTAGGTAAATAAACTTCTTTGTGGGAACGATCCTATGCTAGTACTATAATTTTCATTGTGCGCTCGCAATAGGTTAAAACTTGAATTTAAACACAGTTTTAATATACATAACAAGACGGACCAATTACACGGATGGGCCTCGATGCAAAATCGATTGATCAAAAAATGAAAATCGGCTAATTGACTGAATACAAAAAATAAACTCTTTTTGCTCGACCCGAAATCGATCGATCGAAATAGGAAATCAATCGATTTAAAAATTTCCTCACGCTTCTAGGGTTCGCAAATAAGATTCAAAAATAATAAATGACGGGTATCCATCTCTTGAAGCATGAACGGTAGATCTACGGCAATTAAGGTTGAGGAGATCGACGTTCAACGCTATAGTTCATCCAAGGTTTTCTTTCTTATTCCTCCTTGATCTTGATGGTGGAAATAGATCACAGTGATTCTTGTGGAAAAATACACAAAAGATTTTAGGGAAGAGATTCAGGAGTTTGAGAAGAGATGGGTTGAAGAAGAAAAGTTGTGACAGCTAGGGTCAAGAAGAAGAAAAGAAGAGAATAGAGACGGTTAAGGTTTCTCAAAAGATTAGAATAAGAAGAGAGAGAAAGGGAGGGATAGAAAGAGGGATTTGTAGAGAGGGAGAGAGTCTGAAAGAGAGATTTGTAGAGAGAGAGACATCAGAGAAAAGAGGGAGAGATATTCAGAGAGAGCTTACCGTGGGACGAAGAACGTGTCACATTTTCCCATGAAATCCCCCTATTCTAATCGATTTAGCGGTTTCTGAAGCAGGGGAAACTAAACATGTTTCCCTTTCCATTTCCCATACCCTAATTTTATTCCCAAACACGGGATTGTAGAGTATTTCCTTTCCTTTCCTTTCCATCTATGACTTTTATTTTCCCTTTATCAAAACAGGCCCTAAATTAAACGAATCTCAAAAAATTCTTTAAATAGGTACTTTTTTTAGTATCCTTTTCTTCTTCATTATCTTAGGCCATCCGTGATGATGACAATACTGATAAAGATGGCGACGACACCGATGACAATGGTCACGACTTTTTTCTTAGCTCTGGCAAGAACATTGCTATCGTTGTAACTCACTGGAGTTGAGAAATAAGGAGAAGGTTAAGTTTTTTATTTAGGAATTGAAGAGGGTTTCAGGTGAGAGTATTTCTCATTTAGGATTTCAATAGAGTAAGAAGAAGAAAAGTTGGGTTTGAGGTTTAAGGTTTTAAGAGGGCTTATGGTGGAAACTGTTTTTTATTTAGGGTTTTAGTTGAGTAAGGAGGAAGAGGAGGTTGGCTTTCAGGTGAACTTCTAAGGGGTTTCGGGTGGACGGAATTGTACGCTTCATCGGAGGTGATGAACAAGAAAAAGATGAGAATTTTGCTTTGTGGGTGCCCCCTCTTATTTCATCCTAGTGTTTTCTCTTTTTTATCCTTGATAAAAATAAAATTTTATTCCCATATGTGTGCAAAGGTGCTTTTCAAGATTCTATAGGTACATTTAATAGTAGTTTTCTTGTAATTTTTATAAGTGTGTAAAAAGAATTTAGTGTCATCTCTGTCATGTGATTCAATGTAGCAATCTGATTTAACGGTTGAGAGCTCCTATTTCATTTGAATTTTTGCCCTAAATTATCTTTCACTCATGGTCTTCAAATCAGACGGCTTAGATGATATTTCTCATTGGCACAGATCTCAAAAATGGTGGGTAAAAATTGTCCCTGGGTTATAAACATTCAAATGTACCACACAGTCGAGGACTCACTCAAGGAGCCCTCCCTTCCATATCATATCCGTATAGGCTCAAACATATCAGAAAAATCGATACATCAAGTTATGGCCACGTGTTGTTTCAACTCAATGCATGCACACTTTTTAACACTAAGGGTTTGTTTGGCAATTTTTCGAAAAATATAAGAAAATGATTTATAGATCCAATGGATTCCAGCTCTTTGAGAATTCATAGGAATTCATTATTTTTCGGTGTTTTGATTGGGTAATTGCACATAGAAAATAGAAAATGAGCATTATCGATAATGTACATCTCACACACCTAATAAATCTAACTTTTATTGTGAGGGAGATTCCATAAGAGAGGGAAAATTTAGGAGAGAGAGAGAGAGAAAGAGATTGGGGGGAGAGAGACACAAAGATATTAAGAGAAACTAAAAGAGAAATGTGGAGAGGGATTAGGAGAGAGATTCGGATAGAAAAAGAGAAATATAAAATAGAGTGATTAGGAGAGAGATTCAGATAAAGAGATTAGGAAAGAGAAAGGGGAGCACCATTTTTGGTGTACACAACACACACCAAATAAAAAATTAGAGAGAGAATGAAAAAGAGAGAGAGAGAGAGACCGGGGAGAGAGATTCGATGAGAGAGCGAGAGAGAGAGATTAGTAGAACGGTAAGAGGCTAGGAGAGAGAGAGAGAGAGAGAGAGATTCGGTGAGAGAGCAATCGGAGAGAGAGAGAGAGAGAGAGAGATTTATTTTTTATATATTTTTATATTTTTATATTAACATTTTATTTTTATTTTTATTTTATTTTATTATATTTTTATCTTTATTTTTTATTTTTATTTTTCTAATTTTTTAATTTTTTTATTATTTTTACTATTTTTATTTTTACTATTTTTAATTTTTAATTTATAAAATTTATTATTTTTATTTTATAATTATTTTTATTTTTATTTTTTTCATTTTATGTTTTATTTTCTCTTTATTTATTTATTTATTTATTTTCGTCAATTGATTTTATTTCAATTTATTCATCAAAAGAGTGAGAGAGAGAGGAGAGAGAAAGAGAGAAATCGAGGAGAGAGAGTATCGTATATAGAGAGAAAGAATTCTCACGCAACAAAAAGAGGGGAGGGAGGCAAAAGATTTTGATGAAATTCTCCTAGTTTAGAGGAATTTGTCTTTTTCCAATGGAAAAGAAAATTTTGAATTTTCATATTACTTCCCGTGGCACAACTTTGTTGTCAAATATAAAAAATTAACATATTTCCTTTTATTTCTCATGATTTCTTTTCTTTTCCTCCTATCCAAAAGACTCTAATAATATGTACACTACGTGAAAAAGCTAAAAAAATCACTGCCTTAAACAGTGGTTTTTTCAAAAAATCACTGTCTTTGACAGTAGTTTTTTTTTCAAAAAATCACTGCCCTAAACAGTTATAAAAAAAGGAGTGGTTTTTTTTTACCACTACACAAAACAGTGGTTTATGAATTTCAACAACGACTGCTCTTTACAGTCATAGAAACAACCACTGCTTTTGGCAATGATTTTTTTATGCAAATTTTTTTTTTAAAAATACTTTTTTTTTTTTTTTAAATTACGTCGACGATTTTTTATGCAATTTTTTTTTAAATAATATTTTTTTTATGCTTTTTATAATATTTTTTTTAATGCTTTAAAAAAAATTATGTAAAGAAAAAAAACTATTAATCTCATATTTAAATACATCCACTCCACTCAAATATAAATCATTCAATGCCATTAATAAAAAAAATAGATATCCAATTCTTTTATTTAAACAAAAGGTTGCATCTCAACCTATGATCCAACCTTTCAAATCAATCAAATATTTTAAACTTTACATGCACAATCCTTTTATCCAAACAAAAAGTAGAAGAAAAGAAAGAGAATTAACAATCTAAGGACCTCATGGCCCATTTTCAAAATAAAAGAAAAAAAAATTAAATTTGCTTTGCTTCTCCTGCCAAGTGTCACCGTCCCCTAGTGATCTGTTTGAGGTGAGCTTCAAATCGGAAAGCTTCACCTGAAATAATAAAAATAAATATTAATTTTCGACTGTAAGGAATATGACGATATGATAATGGAAGTACAAACTCAAATATCAATACATGTTTATGGGTATCAATGGACCATTGCTCCAATTTGAGCCACGGGGCCCTTAAGAGGGGTAAGTACTTACTGCAATGACCAAACCAATCTCGACAGTTGAGAAGACGACACCGAGAAAAGCCCCCATGCACACAATGAAGTTGATCTTATCAACCTTCCATAGATGTATAGCAGCATCATAGTCAACGAGGCCAAGCTTTGCGGCTACTATGTTTGTTAGCATTTTAGTCAAAATATTATAGAGAACTTGAATAAACGCTAGGTCTAAAATCAGAAATTTTCATATGAATCTCAATTATGGGAATAAACACAATAAAATTCGAGTTGATGGATTTGGACATGATACCTTCTAGAAAGAAATTTTGGACAATCAACCAAATGTCATCTATTCCAATATCCGAAGCTGCAAAATAAAAAGTGTCAGGAAAGCCATTTGGGCACCCATAGATCAACTCAAGCCAAGGATCTCCTCCTCCAATGGGTACGCAATAAGAAAGGAGTTCTGGGAATCTGTAATAAATTTCAAAATAACTTCAAGCATATCCAGCGTAAAGGATATCTGTCTGAATGATAAAGGTCTTCGAATTCTGAAGCCGCATAGTAATGTTTATAGTGAAGCCAGAACAATATCAGATTTTGTAAGAAAGAGCCTATGAAATTGATGAACTTACGGCAATTTATGTTAATTGGAAACATTGGCCCATGGATTCGCCTGTATAAGGAGCACCTGTAGTCCATATTATAGAATATTGCTTTAAGTATTTGACCAAAGATTTTTATTTTCAATAGGCTCATTGCTTGACCACTCTGTTTAGCAACAGAGTCATAGGCATGGACATACTAAAGTTCACCCTATGGCTGTCAATATCATTGAATGGCTCAACTTCTTGAACGAGTAGGAGTCCACAAATCCTACCTCAAAGTGATAGCCCACTGGATTCTAATGTTAGCCTATTGGAAAAACATGGAAATGAGATCTAATCTAGCTTCCCAAAGACTTACATCCTACTATCAACAACCTCACAAAATTATTGAGACATCAACCATTAAAAAAGTAAATACAATTTTAAAATTTAGTAAATAAATAAGTTAAACTGAATAGAAGCCCTAAGCAAATAGAACATAAATGAGACACATACTTTGAAGGAACATATGTAGAGTCTGACTGTTATTCCTTTTAGGGAGTGAGGCAACACCAATTGTATCCAAATGCTAAAATTATAAACAAAGACCTTGTTTCAAGAGAGCATTGACCTAAAAAATATTAACAAGCCACATATCTGCATATTTATGACCTGGAGAGCATTCAACAAGTAAGATAAAATGTACCTTTGAGAAGAATTGATACTTTTTTGTACTCAGCAGATCCATAGTAGGGCCACATGTCAGTGGATCCAAGCATAACTCATAAAGAAGCTACATGAAGAAAACAGACAAAATCTTTTTAACATGAATGTCAAAAAAAAATAGCAGCCCATCCATTAAAACCTCAAATTCCACCTAACCTGAAAGCCAAATTCATGCAGCTAAGCATTTATGTCTGGCTTCGAAAGATTTTCCAAAATATCAAGAATAACCTTCAAGCAACTACACATAAAATAAAAAATTAATAATTTAATATCCAAATGAAGTATCATGGAATGAAAGATAATTACTAGCAATTTTGGAACTGCAAGCTGTTAAAACCTGTAATAAAATTTTGGTTGCAACACTGTTCGCTCCACGGGACCATCCACCTCAAATTTGAGAAGAAAATGTGCAATATTCGAGGTTGGTTGACTAATATTATCAATAAGAAGCTGACAAAATAAATGAAGAAAAAATGAATGAACATTTCTCAAACTGAACAAACATCTCATAAAACAAACACAACATCAACCAACCTGTATTATAAGAACACCCACATCATCTCGGGGGTCTCTATGACCTGAAACTCATCTGAGCGTAATTCCAGACAGGCTACATAATTTTCAATCAAAGATTTTGCTGCATTCAAATTTAGTAGAAATTGAACGAGCCTAATCATACAAGGACTGTCAATGGATCAAAATAAACGTAAACAGATGAAGCCTTTGATGCACCAACATAAACATCAAAGGTCTAACAAAAATTTTGCAAGGTAAATATGTGTGGATCAAATTGAGAGGTTTCCGATTGTGTACAAAAGCCAAATTATCAGAATTTAAATCCCTGCTTCAAACTAAAACTGATGTGGACCACAACGCAATAAACATCTCATTTTACAAAAATATTAAAGCTCACTGATAAAAATTTACCTACATGCTTGGAATAAAAAAAGTTAGATAACTGTAAATAAAAGGAAATTCATATACTGTTCATATATAAAGAATGGTGGCAGATTTTCATTCATAAAAGTAAATAAATAATCAGATGGAAAAATTTAGACAATAACCCATCAATCTCTCACCTGGTAGTTGCTAGAATAACAGAAGAAATGATTTTGGTTGTAGAAATTTGGCCTATTTGTGGTGATATATATATATATAGTAAGATGGCATTTTTACCCTCTTTTGATTGGCTCAGCTAGTTTATATGTTACTTTTCTTAATAGAAAAATAATTGTTCTAAGGGTAAATTTGGAAAATTGTCTAAGAGGTAGGGATGTACATTTAATCAAACACTTGGCGAGCAATCACAGCAATAAAACTCTCACATCCTCTATTGGGCATTCCATCAAACACCTGACCAACAAACCCAACTCTCCACATTTGTCATACATATCAACGCACACATTCAATTTGAAGCCCCATTTCACGACATTCAATGACAAATAAATGATTCTTAGATGCAACTTATATTCATAATATCATATGCTCTATTTGCACGACACAATGAAAATAGATAGAGGTGGCAGAGAGACTTTACTGGATGTGGATTTAATAATAGGAATGAGAACAACTGACCATCACCGAGAACACCTTGTCTCAAACTTGTGATCTCTGAAAATTGTTAGAACCACATTGACCATCATCATATCTGTTGCTATCTGAGAAGGTCGATTACAAAGTATATAAGAGGAATCATTAAACTCAACATACCCGGATATGGAGACGGCTCTTACCGTCGCCATATGTAATTATATTTAGGGAGACGACCAAAGCGGTCTCGAATAATATTATTAGAAACGGCTTTCGAAAGGCCGTCCCTAATTAAAGGTTGTTAGAGACGCTTTAAGAGGCCGTCTCCAATATCCGTACCCAAAAATAACTTTTTTTGTAGTGAAGGTATCATTTTAGAAGTTATTATTACAAAAGATGAAGTATTTTATTTATCTATTACAACAAATATTCATCATTTGGAGATCCTCAATTACAATACTGCAAGAAGATTTACCTCTGTTTCTTTCTGAAGAGAAGCAAGAGCAGTAACTAATGACTTTGTATTTGTCCTCTCACAAGCTTCATATTGCAAATAACAAGAAGCTAACCGTACCAACTCAGTTCCATCACCATTTGAGAAATGACCCTCCAAACAAGAATCCATGAGGATCAGAAAGTTCTTTCCACATATAAGATCAAGAGCCTCCACGATGTATGGGAATTGTGCACGTCAATCATGAATCTGGAAAATATGCCCAAAAAAAATTGCAAGAGAAGTTATCAATCATATTGTAAGCACTTAATACTAATAACTGCAATAGAAGTCATCCTCAACAAGCCTGTGACCACCCAAAACCGACCCAGTATGATATTATCCGGTTCTGTATGGTTGATCTGTATGGAGCCAGTACTGAGCTTGATCCTTTTTGGAGATAACCTGAAGACAGAAAAAACTATTTTAGTTTTAGAAGTTCATAATATGCTAAGCGGGATCCATTACTTGCAAGTATTTCTTTTAAACTACGTGCAAGGGCCAACTTCTCTTGTGCAAGTAATGGATCCCAAAAAGAAAAGTGTATGAAGAGCTTAATTTGCCTCTTGAAGGAAGTCAGCAGCCCCTTTTCTTTCCGGACACCTGAAGCCACAATCTTCGAAGAACTCCAGAACATAACTGCGAGGGCCATGGTAAACTATCTTTCCTTCTGCCATCAACATAATGTCATCAAAGAGATTGTATGTCTCAGGTGCTGGTTGAAGTAGGGAAACCAATGCGGTAGCTTCTGTGATGTGCACTAGCTGCTGAAGACATGTGGCAATTTGGAAGGTTGTGGAGCTGTCTAGGCCAGTTGATATTTCATCCATGAAAAGAGATTTTGTAACCTGAATTTTTTTTTTAATGTTAACCTCCTCTACCAAAATTTGTTGGAGATAGTAATATATATATATATATATATATATATATATATATATATATATATATATATATATATATATGTGTGTGTGTGTGTGTGTGTGGTTTGTAATAAGCAACAGTGTGAAGCAAGTTACTTTTATATCAACTGGTTTGGCCGATATGTATCAGATACATTTGGAGTTACCATTAACGAGGATCGAAGACCAGGGAATTAGAACATTGGTCATCAGATAAATTGATTCACTTACAAAGCACTGCTCAAGTCCACTAAATGAACCTCGAAATTCAAATAACTATGTAAAATCCTTCAAAATGTAACATTTTAATCTACAGGATTTATGTAATGACACTACTTCGAGTTGCCACGGTATCATCAGAGACCAATATGAGCCTCCCAAACATGATGCGGGAAATCCCAAGACAGGTTGGCCGAATCAACTCAGATTCTGTCTAGTCATACCGTGCTGAAAGGTTTCGATCATGGCCTAATCAGCCACCAAGACTGAGAGTCTTTCATCCTTGACATCTAGAAGCAAGATTATAAAGAAATGCTGATTCATATTTTTGGAAAGAACTTCCACACCTCACCAAGGACTCAGATTTGGCCGAGCCATATCCAACTCAATTCAGTTTTGGTTCGATTATTCTTTGAAATATAAAGCTAAGATGATAAAGAAAGAAGAACTCAAATATGGTTTGATTATTTAAAATCTTGGTAGATCAAAATCTCATTAATCCCAATACACTAGCAAATAGTAATACCACATACTGAATTATATACAAATCTCATTAATCCCAATACACTAGCAAATAGCAATACCACAAACAAAAGAATGATTTGGAGAAATATGATACCGATTATCTCAAAAATCTGCCAGAAGTTTACAAGTATGTGCCTGCAACAAAGAAAGCCCGTATTGAACCTCTTTCCTTGTACACCTGCTTGGAAGCTTTTCTGAGAGAAGAACCGCTGGTACCTGAAGATATGTGGTTAGTTTCTGTTCCTCCCCAGATTGCTATCTGGGGCTCTGATAAACTGCCATATGCAAGTTCAGTTAAATTGGGTGGTTCTTAGAATAGTTTCATGATTCATGAAACAATGAAGAAAATAGCCCTTAGAATTTCTAGGCATTTATTTTTAAATAGGCCCAAAACAGCGTATAGTTTTGGCCTAGATTGAAAAGAGTTTTATTAGGTGCTGCCCCTCAAGACCCAAGGCTGGTACTAGTGAGGTTATCACCACAAGAAAACCATATTAAATTTTTTTAGGGCAAGCTATTCTGGTCAAAAGGCCTTCTGACCAAAATAACTGATCATCAGATTCTTTTGTTTGTGGTTGTGATCTCACTAAGATCAGCTTCAGGCTTTAGTGGAGCAACAACTAATATTAATCAATTGGGATTAGATACATATCCACAAATCTGAGAAGGGATGAAGAATAAAACCAATTCCTCCCTATTTTTTCGATTAAACACAAAATACTCCCTACATTATTCAAAAACCTGATATTAATCAATTGAAGAATAAAACCAATTCCTCACTTTTTTTGGATTAAACAATCAAAATAATTCCTACATTATTTTCCTGAAGGTAGTGCCCACAATGCAAAGAGCAAAGGCAAGCAAGCAAGAAGTGGATCTATGGAGGCTTCCTGAGGTGCTAGTTATTCATCTAAAGAGATTCTCTTATAGCAGATCTATGAAGCACAAACTGGAAACCTTTGTCAACTTCCCTATTCATGGATTTGACTTGACAAACTATGTAGCACACAAGAACGGCTCTCAGTGTCAACTGTATGAGCTCTATGCCTTGAGTAACCACTACGGTGGCATGGGAAGTGGACACTATACTGCTCATATCAAGGTGAATGAGCATGTCTCTGACCTTGCTTTAGCTTTGGATTTTACATTTTTTAATAAAGTGTTATTTTTCGGGGACAATTGATTGGTTGTGTAACATGCATGGTATCAAAACTCCACAACTCCACAAAAACATGCAAGTGTATTGGGATTAATCAGATTTTTGTTTGTGGCATATTTCAGGTCCGAACTTAATTCAAGACCCCACAACTCCACAAAAACATGGCAATCCCCACTAAGCCAGAAACAAAAATCTGATGCAACCTATAAATTGAAATCCCAAAAGGATCCATTATAGAAGAACATATATTTAGCTCCTAAATCTGCTTTCAGGTCCGAACTTAATTCAAAAGCCCACAACTCCACAAAAAAAATGGCAATCCCCACTATGCCAGAAACAAAAATTAGATGCAACCTATAAATTGAAATCCCAAAATCCTAGATCTGCTTTCAGGTCCGAAATTAATTGAAGACCCCACAACTCCACAAAAAACAGATAAGAGAAATGATTTATATTGCTGATATATTGAACCTTAGCCAATGAAATAGAATAATAAGTGTAGATACAAGGAATTAACAAGGAAATATAAGATATTAATAGATCTGAAAGAAGAGATTTACCTTTACCCCAAAACTCCATTGATGAAGCTGCGAAGAGTTTCAGTAGAGTTTTAGAGGAGAGAAGCTAGAGGAGGCAGCAACAGAAAATGAAAAATGAACTCGACCCTACCAGATTAAAGGAAATGGCCAGGAGTAAAAATCAACATTGAAAGGCTGTTGATTCTGATGCTTCGACGTCGAATCTGATTCTTCAGGACTCTGATGCTTCAAATGGAAACGAAGCTAGCTAGGGTTTCTGAAGGGAGTTCGTGAGAAGGAGAAGGGAGAAGGGTTTCAGAAGGGAGTTGAGAAGGGAGAAGGCCTAGGGTTTCAGTTCGTTCGAAGGTAAAAAATTGATTTATATAATGGCCTGATTGAGTGGGTCATGCGCTTTAAGCGGAGTGGTCGGGTTGGCTCTCGAGGGTCGGCCCAAATCTGCCCCTACACCGACGGCACCTATATTCCAGCCGTTGGCGTATGCCCTATTTTTTGTAGTGCAGGCAGAAAAAAGAGGCTTCCATGTTGCTCTTCATTGAAGATTTTTTAAAATGAAGACTAACATATCATATAGACACCTCATCTAATCTGACCGTCAGTCTAGTTCAGGATCATAGATATTAAAAAAATTACCAAAAGTGTGTCCATAAAAGCATACAACACACACATAATGGTCAATAGAACCTGACATGAAGCTATCATTGATTGGGGACATGGCAATCAATGTAAAATTGTACTGACACCTATAACCAATTCATAGTTCATCAAGCATTTTATGTAAGCTAGCCCAAAAATAGATATATGATTCAGTTACAATGCAGATCTGGTTCCCATCAGGGGATATCCATGCTTAAGCTTCATGCCTCTAATATCAAGAATTAGGACATAAAAGTCAAACCAATGAGGTCATCAATTTGACTACGGCTTACACAACAAAAAAGAGATACAGAATAAAACCTAAACAATTAGACATTCACCATCGTCTCCGCTCCCTTAAAACCCAACTTTTTAAAAATGGCAAACAAGAACACATTCAATTAAAAAAATTAGCATAAAAAAGGTAATAATCCTAGCTTACCAACCAAACATAATGCAAAGGTGTTTTTGACAAGCTGCTTTGTCAACAATATTACCTGCTTAAGTTGGCCCCTTCTCTTGGAAAGAATAATAATTTGATCATTAAGAGCCTTCCATGCATGAGCTTCATAGCAAAGTTGAACTATGGCAATTACTGCCTTCTTAGTGCCAGGAACATCCCCAGCAAGCCTCATTTGTTTTTCCTCATTCAAAAGAGAATCTATGGCAGCTTCAAGATTCTTCCCTTCCTGCAAATTGCTCAACATCTTAACAACTATTAGAAAGCAGACTTAGCCAAGACATAAGTAAAGAACTGAATATAATTTTCCCATAAAATGCTTGCTGGTAAGGGTTTGAAAAATCTTTATCTCCAAATCATAGTAAGCACTGATGTGCTCACTCAAAATCAGTGAAATTTGAGAAGCAAAGGAAAAATATTCCCATCAAAGTTATCCTAATAAAAAATAACATATTGCCCAAGTAGATACATCAATATAAGATAACATATACTAAATAACATAGAGTCCGAAAACATATAATGTGAAATAACTTTTTATATCTACATGCAGATTAACTGTGGTCTCACTTGTGTTGAAGCTGATATTGGTGATGCCCTTGTACAATACTTCATGGATTTGCATCAGGCTGAGAGAGCGTTCAGCCCAAAGCTAAATGGGCTGAGTTTTTGAAGATTGACGTGGGCTGAGTTTTTGAAGATTTGGGTGCCATCACTTGATTGGATCCCCAAATCGCGAACTAGGGCTCCAAAACTCGATCTCGATTAAGAGAAAACCTTCAATGCTGATTTATGCTTCAATGGAATCGTCTCCAACCATCAATGGATGTATTTCTCCGATCTTGAGCTTCCAATCGAAGATCGGATCAATTTTCCTCATCAACGCTTATCCATTTTTCGCATACAAGGGGAATCCGAAGCAAGTCCCTCTGGATTTTGTGTTGTTTCAGCCGAACCAAAGGGGTTTTGGATCCGATCTCAAATCTCCGCTACAACAACATGCTGTTCGCGCAGATCAACGCTATTTACTCAGCGTTGGCGAACTAGAATTTCGCACCCTCTGGTCAGTCGAGCTGAAGCAGGGTGGCCATCGAAGGGCGAGGACGAGGACGAGGCTAGGGTTTGAGATGGATTGGACAAACTCGTGCAGGTTGTCAAGAGAGAGGAAGAGGAGAGAGGCTAGGGTTTGAGAGAGAAAGAAAATAGATGGACATGAAGACGGCAGATTTGTTTGCATAATAAAGGGAGAAAGTTTAGAAGTACGACCACAATAGATTTGGTACGTGATGGCGGTTAGAGTTGCACATGATAAGGGTTAACTAATTAAACCACTGTTTTATTATAATAAACCACCGATTTTGGCAATAGATTATTATACTATTGCTTGGGCAATGATTCTTTATATATTTGGAGGTGTGATTTATGTGCCATTTTCACATAATGGTACTAATTTTTGTATATTGCTTATGCTTTTAATTGTTACCCGACCTGTGCAACAAAGACTCTGGATGAGTCAATCTCCCTCCACCAACCTTGGGAGATGTGCATATATTTTTGAATGTCAAATGAGTGATAGGTCATAAAAGGATTTTTTTTTTCATGGTAAAGGTGAGAACTTAGCATCACTGATCATATGCACGCATAATTATATATGCATCTCTCGAAGTTTGACCAGTTTGGTGGAGGGAGATTCGTGCACATACTAATACTAACTCATTAGTTTAATTTTTCAAATAATTCGGTTTGAAGTTATACTTCCCACAATCGGCTTATATGATATAATTTTTCTCAAAATTTTGAACAAGGATATTATGTTTTGTTTGGTTCTCTCCTGTGTCGGCTATAAACCTGCCACAATTTATACAAGTACTGAACTACTGATATTGCTCTCGGTACTCTCAGATACGGGTGCCCTAGCATGGATGAGATGGAAAATTTCAGTAATCTTCACAACAAACGACTCGAGGAGGTTGGAGAATGTGGGGAGATCCCCATGAAGTTGGCTTTGGAGGTATCTGCACTTTGTTTTTTTTTTTTCATTCAAAATTTTTTCAGGATAATTCCAGCCAAAATCAATGGAAAGTGTTCAATTATCAGTCTTCCACAACCTAAATGGGTTCAGAAGCGCACATCATATCCACTCATTGTAGACTAAATTCTATCGGATAATGACAGTTGAAGGACATCACCCCATGGTTCAAAATATTGTCCGATACCAATATGTATCATCAGATAGGTATCAGTTTCCTGGGGTACCAGGTCGGTCGACCCATATATATTGGTATGTATTGACCTTTAGTTACTAATGTACCGTTCGATACCGATACATTCGGTTTTGGAGCTGGCCGAAACATACTGGAAAACCAAGATTTTGAACCTTGCACTTCCCCGCCTCCTGCTCCACCAACACATCAGTTGTTACATTGCCATCTATCTATATATATATATATATATATATATATATATTCTGTTGTGCACTTTACGAGCCCTCCATGCTTGTGATTTAGGAGATTGCGCTATATTTTGTAGGTATTGTCTCGGGGTGCACAACGGATATTGAAGATCCCAGATAACTTGGATAGATTCAAGGAGTTGCCCATGAGAGTGTCCTACATGGAAGGCGACTCAGGGACTACATACAGGGAAAAGGAAAGTGTTTTCCTTTTGGATTGCATCAAAACCGAATCGGAGCATTGTGTGTGGAAGCTGGCGGATGTAAAGGAGAAGAGAGACCTTTCAGTTAAAGGAAGATCGTTGAGCCGAAAGCAGAGGGATTAGAGACTCAAACTGGCGCTTAGTATGCTGATAAAATTGACGGTGTACTTGGAATCATAGTATAACAATTGGGTTTGCAAAGGAGAGGGGAGGGCATAAAGGGCTTGGATCTTTGTTCCAGTAGTGATGCTCTCAAGCGTGTAGGGTTGAGGTCAGAGGTTCAAATCTCATGCTTACCTATAAAAAGAGGTATAATGGGTCATCGTCCTGTCCTGCCCTGCCCTAGTAGTTTCCTTTTACTTGAAAAAAGTGTTACCCAGTTTTTTTTCTCCTCCTTACCTACCTAATAAACTTTAGGGATGACTGAAAATAGAGTGCAAAAATTAAACAGAAGAAAAAAAACATATAAAGATTTCATTATGTTCAGAGACTTTAAGGCCTCGTTCGGGAGCCAGATTTCACTCAAAATCTTAGTTGAAACTCATAAAGCAGCAAGATTGAGTGATTTTCTGAGTCTTTCTTGCATTCGAGAGTTGGTGTTGGGAACTGAGAATCTGATGACTTTTCGAGTGAAAAGGACAGGTCTTTGTTCGAGCAAATTGCTCGGATTAATTCAGATTCTGAGCTCATATTTTAGGCTATTGAGTATACTTCAGTTTAGTATATATATGAGATCCAACCTCACTAACCAATGGTCATCAACTGAAACAGCTACTTTGAAAACAAAACAAAACAAAAAAATTTGCAGATCGAAGAAGATGACGGTGAGCTTTTCTCAACTCACCGTCGCCGATACGATTTTTTTGGCTCACCGGACTGTCACCGGACCGATATCGGACGATTCGTGGTGTCGGGAGCCATTGGCCAGTGTGTTGGACAGTCGATTTTGCCCTGCTTACCCCGTTAAGATTTTAGCCCACCGTCATGAGGCGCCTATCCAGTGTGTCACTATATCCCTGCTGCTTCTATTGTTTCTCTTCTCTTCAGTGTGTGTGTGTGTGTGTGTGTGTGTATATATATATATATACTATACTGATATAATAATAGCAAACTGTACAAGCAACATCAAGCAACCTCTCTTCTCTTCAGAAACATAAGGCAACCAGACTTTAATATAAGATATTACAATTGCAAAAGTAAAGGCAACCGACTTGAATAGGGAGCCATTTCTTGCAATCACTTTTTAAGTTATTGCACCGAGCTTACAAAAAGACTTTGTATTTTAGGGACATGTGAAAACATAATCTGGGCCGTTTGATTTAAAGTTCAGGATATATAAATCCTTAGTGGATAAGATTGGCATGAAATATAATCTTCATCATGTGATTAAATATAGTCAAAGGCTATTATTTGATTTAAAGGTTCACAACACTAGATCATATGATAAATTTCATGTTTTGCTCCAATCTTATCCACTAAGGGTCTATAGATCATGAATTTTAAATCAGATGGCCTAGATTGTGTTTTCATATGTCACATCTCCCTAAAATGCAAAGTCTTTCTTTAACCTCGGTGCAATCACTTAAAAAGTGTGTGCAAGTAATAGCTCCCACTTGAATATTATGAATATAATATTATTAAAAGAAAAGGCAAATTTGTTTTTGTTTTATTGTAATAGGTGGCTATCGCATGTATTATGAATATAATATTATTAAAAGAAAAGGAAATTTTCTTATAATAAAAAAAAGGCAAATTTGTTTTTGTTTTATTGTAATGGGTGGTTATCCCATGTCAAGCTAAAGCACCAAAGTTGGTGCCCGAATTGAATTGCTTTGTAGACTAGATTCATTACAGCCTAATTTTTTATTATGTTTCAGTCGACTGCAAACATCAGTTTAACCCTCTAAATGGGTCTTAGTGGCCCATTTTAAAAGTATTGGCCATTAAATCTGATTCGATAAAAGACTCCATCAAATATGTTCAGTCTCATCTCGATTGATTACCCATAAATTTTGAAAGAAATCCAAATATGGCACATAAACCAATGAATTAGATCAGGTTTCTACGGCAATAGCATAACCACGGATTGAAACGATTCTAAGGATTTTCTTAGAGGAACTTAAAAACGAAGGAATCTGAGTCTGCTAAGAATCTGTCAAGAATCTGAGTGACTTAAGAACGCATATAAGAAAAGCCAAGAATCTGAGTCTGTTAAGAATCTGGCAAGAATCTAAGTGTTCAAGAATCTCAGCTTTTCTGAGAAAAATCAAAAAAACCTGAACGAGGCACAAGGCTGTGTTTGGACATATAATTCCTTTAGATTGTATTATGCTGCTGCAATAAGGTTTAAGTGTCCAAAAAGTTAGGCTTTCTATTTGCTATATAATTTGAAGAATTATATAGGATTTAATAGAAAACAGTTTTAGTACTTCCTAATGAGAAGCTAAATTTCTTATAAGAAAGAAATTGTGATTATTCATATTCACTTTAGTGCAGCGTAGTTTTGAGATATAATTATACGTCCAAAAACTAAGGATCAAAATTTCGGTTTCGATGTGATTTCGGAGGGGACCGAAATCGAAATTTTGGACCGAATTTTCAGTCGTTTCGGTCGAAATTTTGATCTTTGCCAAAAACAGTCAAAACCATTTTATGAATGAAAGAAATATATAGAAGCTGGTATATAGCAACCGATCCACATTAAGATCGATTGAGAAATTGTCAGTTTTTTTGGACATTATCACTGTTTTCAAAAAGGGTATCATGTGATGCAATACAATCCAATGATTTGTAATGTCGAAGATAGCATTAAAAAAAAAAATGTCATAACTGTTCATTTTACAGGTGTTTGATCGCTTTGACTCACATGCTAAAAACATTTTTTCAATCTTAGCGTGGAGCCGGCTTGGCTAACCTAAAAGTAAAGAGTGTCGAGCATAGATATAACAACGATTCTCTATGCACATTTGGCTAAGCTCGCAATCACAGATACTAAACCATTGATGTCCATGATAGTACCATGAACTAGTAGATTGCAGTTATACTCTATTTAAAATTCAAGTTTGAGCTGGTATATGAAGTAATTGACATGATCTTAGAGCTTGAGAATGGGTTCTTATTGTTTACTGGTAGCACTATTTTTCATCAATTGTTCCATGTGCACTCTTAGATTGAGAATGTGTTACTGCTTTTCGCATGTAGCACTAATTTTTATCTAAAGATATATGGTGTGGAAACGCCTTCAAAATGAAGGCTAAAATTTCTTTTAGAGTTTTTTTTTATCCAAAGATATGTGGCGTGGACTGGAAACGCCTTCAAAATGAAGGCTAAATTTTTTTTTTAGAGATTTACATAAAAGGCGTTCATCTTCAAAGCGTTGTTTGACTGGCTTGAATCGACCAAAGGATATAGTTTTTTGATGTAAAAATTTATTTTAGAGATTTACATAAAAGCCTTTCATCTTCAAAGCGTTGTTTGACTGGTTTGAATCGTATAAAGGATATATTTATTTGATTTAATATTGAAGCCACCAAATATTAGTAGGATAAAGGTACCTTGGTACTAAAGACCATACCTTACCTGCTTTCAGGTTAGTTTGTTGTCACCTGGCGCCCAGTCACATGATTGAGTGCCAGGTAAACGAGTTTGTTGTCATCTAGCACCTAGACGTATAATCATTTCATATATATATATATATATATATATATATAGTCAATAGTGTCAACCTTGTGAGAAATAAGCAAGGAAACTAAACCTGATTTTACTGTTCATTTTTCGTGCAATTGACTCTATCGATTGCATGATTTTTTTTATATTGCTCATTTGATTATTTTTAAACAATAGATAAGATCATTGAGCTACTCCTTTATGGGGCACCTAATCATCTGACTGAGTGCCACAATGTGATGTGGGAGCATATGAGTTACCTGGTCCTTACTCCTTAGCATAGATCAAAATCTTGGCCGATACCGATACATGCGTCATACAATTTGTGAATATACCGGACAATACATACCAATATATCGTCATAAACTTATACGCATCATCTAGTACATACCGATTTTGGAGTTGGACAAAATGTATGGGATTTCCGGATTTTTGATCTATGTTCCTTAGTACTAAACTACCTTTATCCATGATTTAATCAAGTCTTTTACATCAAAAAAGTAGTACTACATACCAAGCTGGTCCTCAAGATTAGACTATATAATCACAGTATTTTATCCTTGAAAGAGGGTTTAGATATAATTTTATTATTATTATTGAAAAATGACCACCTAAGCAGTCTCAATATAAAAGCATTATTCGAACTTCAAACCTACCCTAAACATACCATCATTAAAAAAATAAAAATAAATAAATTCACCAAACTCATAAAATGAAGAGTATCATTGATTCATGTGCATCATATCTATGGACGTCTTCTACTCTGTCCTACAAACCTAGAGGGACTAAATGGTGTAAGATCCACAATGCTAGAATGGCCATACAACACCAACTCTACAACAGCAGCCCCAGTAGAAGGGCCATTCAGAATTCCCCAACAGCTATGCCCCGTCACTACATAACCCTTCACATCAGGCATCTCTCCTATCACCGGCACACCGTCATCGGTGCAAGGCAGGAACCACGCCTGCTCCGCCTCCACCTGCGCTTCCTCTTCCGCAAGCTTACTAGAAACTGTTTGAGCCACCTTATGCAAAGTTCTTATGCTTTCTGGGTCGCGCACCACCCCTTCAGGATCATCTGGAACCTCGGCTTCTGCCGACATCCCACACAAATAAACCTGACCTGACAATAAATCCAATCTAAACTTTTAACAAAAAAAGGGGTACCTGTATTAAGCACCTTTCGAACGCTGAAAGCACTTTTAGGCTCTCTCAAGTGTCAAGTAAAAATACTATTTTATTTTTAATCAGTTGTAAAATTTATAAGAGCAGCCACCTTAAGCACCAACTTCTTCAAGGAGTGGCAACAATGACTACGACATCACCGAAGCATGCAACAATGACAACGACATCACTGAAGAGCTCTCTTCTTTCCCTTTTCTTCTTCTTTCTCAACTCCGGCGAGTCTCAACAACGAAAGTGCCAACTAAAGCTCACAAAAAAAAATAAGATATTAATGGATACCCTTTCCAGATGTAAAAAAACTAGCCGTGAGCACCACCGCCAGTTTTTTACATCTAACGGGTTACGGGTGTCTACTGCCACATCACAGACAAAACTGCCTATGACATTGACAGTGGGTGCCCAATTGTTAGGTTATCACATCTGACGATAGTGTCCACCGTCAGCCGGAGTTGATAGAGAAAAAGAAAAAATATGGTGCTTCAGTGATGCAGTAGGCATTGTTGCGACTCGTTAGAAGGAGAGGGTGCTTTGGTGATGCCGGAGTGCGGAAGAAGTGGCGTCAAGGAAGAAGTAGAGTGGGTGCTTCAATTAGTTGTTTTTTTGTTTTTTAAAATGAAATAATGATAAGTGGGCACTCTCACGCATTTTTGCCACTGATAGAGTAAGCTTTCAGTAAGTAGGTGCTTTTGGCTGCTAGGTGCTAATAGGTATCAAATATGAAACGGATAATAGCTTCTGACCACATTTAAACACCAAAATGAGGTTTAAAATGAAGTTTAAATGATCTTACACCATTAAATTAGAGCTTTTCGTGTTACATGTAACATTAACGTGTGGCTTTTTGTTTTGCAATGTGGCGCATATTTGAACTCAATCTAAATTGCCCAAGTGGCAATCCATTATTAGAACATGTTTTAGCGAAAGAATCGTGCCCATTGGTGAATGTGAACCATCCGATTGGCAAACATTAATATCAGCCCTTAAAATTAAGAACAAGGGCTATACATTAGAGTTCACATACCAGAAGATTCATACCTCCCAAAAAAAAATGACTTTTGGACCCACTTCTCCAGTTTATAATCTATCACTTTGACGGTGTGGATTACCGACATCTTAAACCATTAATGGTGTTTAATTGACGGTCAGAAAGTAAGAAGAAAACATGATCAAAAGAAAACAAAGCATAAATATTTCACCTGTAGGGCTTCGATAAACCTCAAGGTCCATGGCTTTCCCTCCAGCAGCACTCAAATAACTAAGAAAAAGAGGGTGCGGGGTGATCGCCTCTGGCTCCTGCGGCTTCAGCACGATGTATGCGCCTTGAGCCCTGACACATTGAACAGCGACGAAAGTAGAGGCATTCGACCACGCCATGGCCCCAGTGCCAAAACCACCGCATCAGCTCCAAATACCCCCCCCCCCCCTTCTTCCTTGAGCACCACCTCCCTTCCTCCATCTCAACCCGCTCACCTTCACCGATCACCACCTGAACCCCATACTTCTCCACCGCCATCGATAACAATGCTCGGGTGAACAGCTGAGGGTGAACTTGTGCAGTGGTCTCCTCCGTCCCTATCGTCTTAGGGTTGCGAGCGGGGCCCGTCTACCCAATGAGGAATAAGAAAATTGAAGGAGAAGGAGAAGGAGGAGGAGGAGGCACCACCGTGGTGCGGTTCCTGAATGGAGATGTTGAGGGTGTGGAGAAGGCGGATAGTCGTAGGATTGAGCGTTGTCGAGGTCGTGGGCGAGTGAAGCTGGAGCGGGCGAGGTTGGAGAGAGGCCCTCCGTCACACCAGTCTAGGGCTAGGAATCCTCCGACTTTTCCGGATGCGGCGCAGGAGACTGAAGATTTCTCGATTAAGGTTATGGAGACGGAGGTAGCGGCGTCGGCTGCTGCTTTCTTGGCGAGGAAGAAGGCTGTACATACTCCTATGACTCTGCCGCCACACACTATAACTCGTTTCAGCTGCTGGGTTTCCATGGAGTCATTAGTATTGGAGGATGCTCGGATGGGAATTGAGAAATTTGAGAGTTGGGGTTGGATTGCAGAGCCATTTTCAATTTTCCTATTTTGCATTTAATTTAGGGTCTGTTTGGATAGGGGAAAAGAAAAGAAATCAAGGGAAATGAAAGGAAATATATTAATTTCTTATGTTTTGCAACAAAGTTGTGCCACGGGAAATAATAGGAAAATTCAAAAAAAAAATTCCATTGGAAAAAGACAAATCCCTCTAAAATAGGAGGATTTCATCAGAAATCTTTTGCCACCCTCCCCTCCCCTCTTTTTATTGCGTAAGAATTCTCTCTATATATATACGACATCTCTCTCTCTCTCCTCGATTTCTCTCTCTCTCTCTCTCTCTCTCTCTCTCTCTCTCTCTCTTGATGAATAAATTGAAATAAAATCAATTGGCAAAAAAAAAAAAAAAAAAAAAAAACATAAAATGAAAAAATGAAAAAAAAAAAATAGAAAAAATAATAAAATAATAAAAATAATTTAAATAATTCAAAAAAATAGAAAATAAAAAAGAAAATAAAATAATAATAAATAATAAATAAAATAAAATAAGAAATAATAAATAAAATAATAGAATAAACTAAAATAAATAAGTAATAATAATAAATCAAGATAATATATATATATATAAGATAATAAAATATTAATATAAAAAATAAAAAATCTCTCTCTCCTAGCTCTCCCTTACCGTTCTCCTAATCTCTTTCTCTCTCTCACCGAATCTCTCTCCCCAATGTCTCTCTTCTCCATTCTCTCTCTCTAATTTTTTATTTGGTGTGTGTTGTGTACAGTAAAAATGGTGTTCCCCTTTCTCTTTCCTAATCTCTTTATCCAAATCTCTCCTAATCACTCTTTTTTATATTTCTTTCTCTATCTGAATCTCTCTCCTATATGCTCTCTCCCCTAATCTCTCTTTATGTTTCTCTTTTAATTTCTCTCTTAATTTCTGTCTCTCTCCCCAAATCTCTCTCTCTCCTAAATTTTCCCTCTCTGTGTGAGATGTACGCTATCGATGGTGCTTCTTTTCTATTTTCTATGTGCAATTATCCAATCCAAACACCAGAAACAATGAAATGGATTCCCAAAGAGCTGGAATCCTTTGGATCTACAAATCCCTTTCCTATGTTTTCCGAAAATTTGCCAAACAGACCTTTAGTGTAAACTCGTATTTTGCCAAGTCAATGATTGTCTGGACAAGTATGATGTAAGATCAGCAAGTTGTTTATGTCATTTGATTTGAGCATGAAATTTGAGAGAAAAATTTCCAAGTTGAACCCGAGTTTTTGAACACTGGACAAAAATTAACAACTAGACCAAGGTCCTCGTATAAGTTTTGGCATAATAATGGAGTATCATTTCTAGGCCAACAACGGTTGTTACACTGGATATGGGTATTAAGAAATTTTCCGAGATGAACTCTACACACTGTAATGGCTACAGAAAATTGGCAATGAGAGGAAGCACCTTGGTTTTAAGTCCTTTATGAAAATGGTAAAGCAGCATTCAAAATAGAATATGAAGGAATTGTCAATTTCTGTATCTCCTCTAAAGAAGTATTTATGATAGGAATCAATTCACCATTGGAAACCAGTCTGATTTGGAGAAGCCAAGTGTAGCTATCGATGTTGTTTGGATTTCCAGACTTCTTATAGTCTTGTGAGGACAAAATAGCCAACGGTTAATAAGCTTTGCAGAGCCAGGCCGACGGTTTGGTCACTTGGGTCTTAGAACATTTTTCTACAAAGAAATCCAATCGAAGAGTTTGTACTTCATTGAAAACTCCTGGGACTTTGAAGCAAGCAGGGAGTTTTTGCCAGGTTAGTCTTCTGCTGCTCAACAGATTCCTGGTTGTATATCCAGGTCGTCCATGCACCAGTCCCCTTCTTTCCATGTGCTCACTGGCTGGTGAATGAAACTGCCTCAAAAAGCCGCTATCTTCTTAGGGTGGGCATGCCCAAAGTCGTTACCTCAGCCACGAAGGGAAAGCCAAAGGCGGGGCAAGCGACTGGAATGAAGTCGTAAACAAGGTGGGATCTCAGATGATTTCCCTTCCTTTAGCCACTCGGATGTTTCAGTTCCTTATGTTTGAAAAGTCCAAAGAGTACTAACTAGTTACGGAGCTTGGATCTTATTTGGTGTCATTTTTTAAAATTAATAAGCATTTCGATTCATTCCATTTCGAATCAATTTCGAATACTAAAGATCACGAATTTCGAATTTGGAGATAGAATAAAGTTACTCAAAAGATCACGATTTGGAATGTGGAGATAGGAATAGGATAAAGTTAGGTCGATGAACCACCCACCTGTTTTAAGAAACCCACCCTTCAATGAGAAGTCGAATAGAGGAGAAAGCTCCAGAATACGAAGAGAGGGTGGTGCATCTAGGGGTTATGCTAGGGATCAAAGCCCGATCAACCAAGGGCATCTGAATACACTAATCCACACAAAAATGATATGAGAAATGCGAAAGAACTCCTATACGGAAAGAAGGCGACTAGTGGAGGAAATACATCGGTTTCTTAATCGTTCAAAGAAACCATTTTATGGCAACTTGGACAACTAATAATGATGTTACCAAGCAAACAAAGAAAAATTATAACGATGTTTGTCCCACATATCAATAAGAAGATTGGATCTTTACAAAAGGCTTTATAAACGTTTCATCTCAATTCTTATGTAGCTGACCATACCTGTTATAAGTGAATCGTTGTTCAGGTAGGAGTCTTAAGATTTATTATGAGAGCAGAACGCAACCCCAATCCATTAGTCCTTAAGCATAACAAGTTTAAGGGTAAGGCATTGCATTGGAAAAACTATGTAGGCCATTGGAAGCTATCTTCATCACCACGGGTTGCAGACATTGGCAGCTCTTGGGTCTTTGAACGCTACCTTCATCCCAACAGGTGGCTTGAGTCAACGACTTTGAACACTCTATACCTCATGTTCCTTGTGGGTGAAATTCCTATACCTCATCTCACTGAAGTTTTTTCCCCGACAATGTCATGGATGAAAATGTGGTAGATTCTGGCACCACCTTGGGTTCTTCATTTTGGTTGGTTAGAAATATATATATATATATATATATATATATATATATATATATATATATATATATATATATATATCTGTGTGTGTGTGTGTGTCTCTCTCTCTCTCTCTCTCTCTCTCTCTCTATATATATATATATATATATATTTTAGCTTTTCTTTAAACTATCTATAAGCGGAAAAAGTATTAAGAGGATCAGAAAAATACAGTAATGGCAAGGATGACCTGAGGATTCAAAATACAAATGAGCTGCCCAACACAGAAACAACTTGTAAGAAATAGCATTTGTGCAGAATAAAATCACATGATACAAAGCCAACAGAAAACGAATTGTAGTCATCTTCCATTGTTAAAGGAAGCCCTGCTTGTATTGAGCGACCAGGGTACATCAGGAAACACAGGATCATACTGCCATCTTGTTGAACCATAGTTGTTTCTTGCTAACACCTATCACTTGATTTGTTTTTTAATCCTTTGATCTAATTCTATTATGAAAGTAGGATCTTATTCCAATTGTATGATGGATGGCTAGAAAGTGTAATCGCCAAAGCAACTGATTGGTACTGAGGATAGGGGCCCATCACTTCAAGCACTAAAGTCGGACACTGAGTTAAGTCTCACATCATAAATACCCAACTTGGGATGAAGTAGTATCATACTTTAGAGGCAAAGGTGCTATATATAGGTACATGGTCACTGCTTTAATCACTGAAACAACAATAACCAGTGGTTAATAATGACCATTCCTGTATTTTGGACCGGATAAATTGTAAGGATTTTTTCTCAATTTATTACTGATTTACACACTCAATATTAGGCAGAAGTTTCATGAATTTCTACTATTAAAGTAAATATCTTGCAACATGGAAAATAAGACGAATCGAGTATCATACTCAGGGACAATTCAAAAGGCTCCACTCTTGTTTCTACAAGCTGGATGATAATAGAAGATGGAAAGTTAAAAGCGAAAACCCATATTCAAGATCATGAAACCTCCTATGCCAGCACAAACTCTTACTTGAGAGTTTATTTGATCAAACATAAATTCTAGCATGCCAGCATATCTTACCTGTTCAAGATTTTATCTAGTCGCACATAGATGCACCCTCGAGGAGAAGTCTTGAACGAGTAAATTTAAATGTCGTCGAAATTGACAAGGACCTCATGGGCAATAGATAGGATCCATTCACCCCATGGAACATCTCCAAGGACAACTCCACCACCGTCTCCTCCGTCACCAAGGTAAAAGTAACATAGGAAACATCAACTGACATACAAATTCAATCTCACAAAAGAGTAAAAAACGTAAAGGGTGTACCTTGGGCTCAACCTCATCATCGATCACGCTCTCTCCCTCTTCCCTTATTTCATCTACAAGCCTCAATGCATTTTGAATTAAAACTAATTATTCCACTATCAAATGCACAAAATTGGAGCTAATAATCTAATAACGTGTTAATCCCATCTGATCCATCATCTTAAATAAAGTGATCAACGAAAGAATAGGAGAAATAACTTTCAATGCTGTAAGAACCAATGATGTTAAATGGCTTATGCAACCCTATGTGATGGCATGGCCCAATTGCATATGCGATTGTGCCATAACAACAATTTTTATTTTTTTCCCCAAAAATACAAAATAAATTCCAAAAATTCACAAAAAATCCCCAAAATTACCAATATAAAAAATACTATAGTTTTGTTAATTTTGTGCTCTATATTGTAGAATGAGTAGAACATATCTCATAAGGTGGAAGTGAAAATATAAATTTCATTAAAAAATAAGTCAAAATAGTACAAAAATATAGTGGACCATACAAAAGAGAAGGAAAGAGATCCAAAACATACCTTTGAGAGTTGTGTGGTATGCATTAGGAAGAGAAACCCCTTAGTTACACGGCTTGGGGAAGCATAAAAAAATAAATAAATAAATAAATAAAATCAATGTTGGAGAAGCATGCGTTGACATATACTGTATGGGAGGACATATTGTCGCATATGCGATGGTATGCCATGACATACAACGCTGGTAAGAACAAAGTATACTAATCAAATGGGTGTGACTGATAATAGAACAAAGTATACTAAAGTAGCAGCACGAACGGGTGCGATAAAATCACAATTCGCACGCTTCATCCGAAACATGACTACCAAAATCCAAATGTGGCAAAAGTAGCAGCAACCCAGTTAGCCCACTAGTATTTCAGTGTCAACCAAATACGCCGCCCGACTACCGACCTAAATTTACAAATGATATGTTTTCACTTTATCTCCTTGGCAAATTGGCGACCAACCAAATGCCTCAGATTCAATCTAAATTCTCTTTCACATAACGAGCAATCAAGAAAAGATATAATAATAAAATCATTTGACAGGTTCCTATTGAAAAATAAATAAACAAATGAATGGAAAGCAAAGTGTCGAACAAAAAGGAAATTAGAAAATAAAGTGTTTTGTTGGGTCACCATGGATGGAAATCATGGAGTGGAGGAGGGTGATGCAGTATTAGCATCTTCCCTTTCTTTAGTGTTGAATAAATGAGCTGCTTCGACTTAAAGCATAGAGTGGAGTCGGCTGAATTGTGAATGCGAAAGAAGCACCAGCAGGGAATGGTTCGGGCGCCTTGGCTCTTCATTTCCGACGTTGGCTTTGTGGATAATTAAAGCCGTACCTCTCCAACCGCCCAATATATAGAAGGTCATTTGCAAGGGTGATCTCAATTATAAAAATAAGAGGATTGACACTCTCAAATTCGCCTTTTTCGTCGGCTCTATAGTTTAACCTTTTACCAAACCCGCCAACTCCAACCTAGCTAACACAAAAAGTCTCAAATACCCTTTCTTATACTTTTTATCATTATACATCGTTTGAAATTTTAAAAATTACACTTTTTTACACGATGTAAAGTAACATCTATGATGTCTGATTTGAAGGCCACAATATAAAGATTAATGGTGTCAAAGATTGACACGAAAAAAAATGCGATATCACCTCTTTAACAAAAAAAAATGACTGTCTGGACAGTCGTTTTTTTTTTCTCTATTTTTTTGTTAAAGAGGCGATATTGCCTTTTTCGTATCAAACTTTGGCATCAATGATATTTATATTATGGCCTTCAAATCATACGACATATATGCTGCTTCACATCGCGTAAATATAAAAAAAGACAAATTTTTAAAACTTTAAACTATGTAGAACGATAAAAATGTAAGAAAGGGTATTTGAGACTTTTTCTGCTAGCTAGAATTGGCTCGGCTTAAAGCTAGTCGGTTATGGGAAAAGTGAAACTATAGGATCTCTGACGGAAAAGGTGAATTTGACAAGGTCGATCTTGAAAATTTCCCAAAACAAAAATAAAAAAATTTCAAGGCTGACATTATTTGCACCATTTTTTTCTGGTAAGAGCACATGCTCATTCACCATAAAAAAAACTGTTTAGGATGATGGAGATTTTTTTTCGTCCCGATCTTTCACATAATAGATCTTGAGATCATGTTGCACCTATCAGGCGGTCACATGATTATTCCACCTGGCCCACATCCCCAAAAGCGGTTGTCTGATATGCCCATGATCGCGATCAATTTTGAGGATGTGTATCATGTGAAATCAACATGTTACTGTCTAATATGTGTGCCATGATCTCAAGATCTCTTGTGTGGAAGATTGGGATGAAAAAAAATCTCCATCGTCTAATTTAAGGCAGTCAACGACTTTTTTTGGTGGAAGAGCAAATGCTCTTCACAGAAAAAATATATAGGTGCAAATAATGCCACCCAATTCTCTTTTTTTTTCTTTGATAATGTCAAACGCCATAGAACAACCAAATGTCTGTGTGCAACCTGTGCACAGATAGGATCCGTATGTGGCGCAATACACTAGGAGGATAACCTTAGGGAACAAATTTCACTCAACAAATCACTCACCTTTGTTAATACAAAGGAAAGAAGCCACCCAATTTTCAATTTAAACTGATTTTTTAAAAAAGTGTTAATGTCACACCTAAGCAAAAAAAAAGGGTTTTTTGCATATTCCCCCCCTAAGATATGCCAATATTGCATCAAACCCCCTTAGTTATGGATATTTATTCTGTCGCCCTTACTTTTGTGTTTCTGTTCCATATACCCTACATGCCGTTAATTAGCCGTAAGTTTATGGACTGAAACGACTATTTTGCCCTTAATAAAGCCAATATTCTAAAAATACCACCATTCTAAAAGGCCCTTCATTCATCTATATTCACAAGTAATGCCATTATAGTTTACCACCATTCTAAAAGGCCCTTCATTCACCTTTATTAACAAGTCATGCCATTATAGCTTACCACCATCATTCTAAAAGGAGTACCTTTAAATCGACCCACAAAATCTTGAGTTCACCCACACTAAAACACATCGACTGCATTGAATCAGACAATGGAGATTGTTTATCGTCCGAATATTTCATGAGATCGATCTTTAGATTATGGGTGTACCATTAGACGGTCAGGATCAAGGATCATGGTAGTGCCCTCAATCTCTTCCAGAAATCAGTGCATGTTCACTTGGATCTAGACCATAAATTTTATATCTTTGGTCAATAAAATAAATGCAACAATCTATACAAAAGTAGTTGATGAATGGTTATGATGTCTAATACATGCAATTTCCAATATATGGTTTATAAAAGAAGTGGTCAATTGATTGAACGGTTGGAATCAAGGATCAAAATATTGGTTTCGTTTTCGATTTTGGGCATGACCGAAACCAAAATTTTGAATGAAATTTTCGGCCATAATTTTGAATTTCGATCGAAATTTCGACCAAAAATTTTATTGTCATACATAATTTGATCGAAATTTCAGAGGTTGTTTTCGTTTCAGTGAGGACCGAAACCAATGAATTTTGGCCGACAGTATGAATTATCGATCGAAAGTTTGAAACACGGTTAGGATGGTTCCGCTTGTACAATCATTGGAGATTAATAATGAAACCAACACAAGAGGGTTTCAACCCGTCGGGTCAATTCGATGGGTCAAAGTCAAATGACCCGACCCACCATAGGTTTGGACTTGAGTTCAGATTTTCAGGTCCCAACCCATTAGGTCGGGTTTAAAATGCTGACTCATTTATTTCCAAGCTCCACTCAACTACTAAATTGTTTATTATTTATTTCTCAACAACATTACTCATATACCGAACATAAAAAACCACCAAAATTTTAGATACCCAAAATTAAAAATCATTCCAAATTTTGGTTATTAATCTAAGAACATGTAGATTGAAGGTTTTCTTTATAAGAATAATTACATGGTTTTTCACAAATCCTCTATTGGTTGAGTATTCGTCCAAACATTGACATGCTTTAATGGGGGAATCATCCATCTGATGGGTCTTGAATCCAACGGGTGAATGAACGGCCTTTTAGAAGAGTACCTTTAAATCCACCCACCGAATCTTTGAGTCCACTCTCGCTAAAACATATTGATTGAATTGAATCGAACGATGGAGATCATTTATCTTCCCAATCTTTTAGGAGATCGATCTTTAGATCATGGCTATACCCTCAGATGGTTGGTTTTTTATTTCACGTTGCACACATCTTAGAAAAGTGACTTTAACATCACGTGCATACTTAAAATTGAGTTTAAGGTCACTTTTATGGGTGTGTACCACATGAAATAAAAAAAAATGACCGTCTGATGGTACACCCATGATCTAAAGATCGATCTCATGAAATAATGGGACGATAAAAAATCTCCATTGTCTGATTCAATGCAGTCGATGTGTTTCAGCATAGGTGAACTCAAAGATTTTGTGGGTGGATTTAAAGGTACTCCTTTTAGAATGGTGGTGGTAAAGTTATAATGGTATGACTTGTAAATAAAGGTGAACGAAGGGCCTTTTCAAATGGTGGTAAACTATAATGGCATGACTTGTAAATATAGATGAATGAAGGGCCTTTTAGAATAGTGGTATTTTTAGAATATTGGTTTCATTAAGGGCAAAATAGTCGTTTCAGTCCATCAACTCACGGCTAGTTGACAACAGGGGGGGTATATGAAACAGAAACACAAAAGTAAGGGTTGCAGAATAAATACCCATAACTCAGGGGGTTTGATGCAATATCAGGATATCTCAGGGGGGTATATGCAAAAAACCCCAAAAAAAGTGGCTGCATTGAATCAGACGATGGAGATCGTTTTTGTCCCAATCTTCAACACTCACTTCAAATACTTTAAAACATGCGTGCGGTTTAAAATTCATTTGGATTTATTTTTTAAAAGCTTAGGGTCCCGACCCTACTTACTAAATAACGATAGGTTGAACCTTATACGATAAATATTGTATAGGTGTTGACCCTCTCACGTTAAATTTCCTTTTAAAATTTTTTTCCATACCATGGGTCAAAATTTCGGCCGAAACATTTCTGTTTCGGGCATAGCTGAAATGAAACTGAGAGCCAAATTTCGGTCCAAAATGTATTGGGTGGGGGAAGGGGGGAATTTCGGCCGAAATTCCGATTCTCAGTCATGCCTGAAACTGAAATTAAACCCGATATTTTGATCCTTGATCCATACAAACTTATTGTTTCTTTTTTATATACCAACTTATGTTACAGCCACAACATTTAACCGAATTATTGGTGACACAACATTGTTATCTATTTACATAACAATTACTAAAATTAAGGTTTCTTTTCAAATACCTCTCTCCAAAGTTTCATATTTATAAAAAGCTCCCTCTACTTTTAGTATTAGGCAAAATTTTCATGATTAAAAGTTTTGTCTAAAATCCTCCCTAGAGTTTTTGTTGTTTGTTTTTTTTTTATTCTCATAATGTCAGAATTCGGTTTCGATTTTGGTTCACATTCGGGTGTGGTGAATGGGATTTCAGTGTACCAAAATCGAAACCGAATTGATTTCAGTTCGGGATCGGTTTCTATGGAATCGACTCGAAAAATGAAAATTTTGGTTCCGTACACCGAATTTGAATTCCCAATAATTGCTTATGCCACTATCAAGATGAGATGATGGTAGACTAACTTGTATGGGATATGATGAGAGCAAAATAAGAAAATATATGCTTGTATTGCTTTATTTTAGGGTTGTCTATGGGCTAGGTTGACCTCTTGAGCCTCTTCCTTTCTATCTGCCAAATATGATTTATAGGTTTGGTATGACAAGTGGGTCTCAGTGTCATGGCCCAGAATCCTAGCCGATCTTAAGGGCCTACAATTTTGTGTTATGACATCGTACATTTGTTAAGGCGATAAGCGGACATACATATCTTATAAGATCTTACATAACACTGGGCTCCCAAAAATCGTGAAACAAAATTTCTTCTCGCATTAAAATTCTCTTCATTAAACTTACATTGAATTTTGAGTCTATTATAATAATGACCAGAAATAAAGATACAGTCAACTAGTGAAAAGTCTTTCTAAATAATTACTACATACCTGGCATCGTTTAACTAGTCATCTACGTTGTTACCCTCATAAACCATATCATCTATCGATGCATCAAATCCAACGGGGCAGTGTAGTAAATATTTTTACCTGCAACTATTAGTTTTTAATGGAATGAGTTTACCCAGTCACGTAAACTCAGTGGGTTGCACAAATCATCTACCACAATCTACTCAGACGATCATGAGTGCAACTTCGTGAGTAAAAGTGAATCCTTTACAATTCCATATAAACAACATAATTAAAGTTTTCATAAACATTTCATAACTATAAAGCTGAAAGGACATAACATATTTCAGTGTATATGATGCTTCTAATGCCTATCATTTTTCTTACTTGTCTCATCAACTTAACTTACGTGACATATCTTAAGTCTTATCGTAGCTCTATACACCTACACAATGTACTTCGGATCATACATATCTTACGTATACGACATGTGCTAGGGCCATTACTCGAGTCTATCACGCGAAGTCCACGTGTAGATAATCACCTAACCTCCATATCCTATCATATCGTAAACCACAATCCAGCCCGATGAGGTTGCGCGCATTAGTATAACAGGTTCCCTTAAGTTGAAACCTCCAGTGTCCCCTTAGTTCAAGACAAAGTTAAACATATTATCCTTACAACCCGTCTTGGCTACAGACGTTGTACCCTTACGGTGGCTCGTAAGGTATGACACATGTAGAAATTAATTTGTTTTCAGTTAGCCTTCATAACATATTTTATCATATAATTTTTCAGTTCTTGTCTTAGGTCCCTGCCCCTATTTCATTATTGGCGTGGGCTTAAGTCTCCACTTTCTTATCGTACGTAACATTTATATAGCTTATTAGATTCTTAGATTAAAATAAGTCATAGTGAGATATGCTTCACAAACTACGCCTCCCAATGGATGGGTTTCGTAGTAATATGGACGTACTTTATATGACAGCTTATACTCCCATAGAGGTGTTGCGTCTGTACATGAACACTTGCATTCCAAGTTTCACGTGGCCGTCAAAGGAACTCCACCATGATGAAGGCTTATAAGTCATGTGTCATATCTTATTCCTTTTTCTTATCATACATATGCCCTAACATATTTCTATATGATGGATGTCATGCGGTGTCAAATGAAGCATGCAATAGAAATGAGAGTAACTACAAGAAACTATTTATATTTGCATACCTTGAATGAAAAAATCAAACAAAGAATTCAATCATAGGGAGATGTTAGAAATACAAATATCAATTTAGTATCTATAAAAGGGTGAGTTAGACTTTAACTCTCATATATTAGATTAAACTCTAAAACCTTATAGGGTTGGAGTATGGTTTAAGATTAACTTAGAGCGCCTCGCTGATCTGTAAAAGAGAGAAGAAGGTGACCTATAGTGGAGGGTACGTGGGTTCTGAAATACATATCATAAAGTGGTGTTAGTCTAATCTCATCAAATAGATCTTGTCTATCTGATAAAAACAGACTGATCATTTGTAAAATTTGGATAAGGATTGACTCCCGTGTGACTCAAACAAGTTTTGACCGTCGAATCCTTGTTATAAGGTTTTCAAGATATGTACACCTTTATAGGTTGGGTAGGAAATGCATTTAAATAGTAATTCTAAGCTTAGAAGCCGGTTGGGCCTATTCCAAAAGTTTGAGCTTTGACTTCTCAGGAATCTTTGGCTTAAATAGGGTATTTAGGCTTCTTCAGTACTTAGGCCCATCTAGGGTCTAAAGGTCGAATGGGTCTGCTTGGTGGAATCCGTGGACTTAAATCATGATTTGTGGTTCTTGTAGGATCCATATGGTTAATGATATAGGCCCATTTTAAGGTTTATGGTCCTTAAGTCTCAATTTGAGAATTTGGTTATAAATGGTAAATTATTTGGGTATTTTCACGTAAGAAGGCCTATGTGCAATCATGATGGTGTAGGGTCTTATAATACCCTTGACTTATGTGGTCAAAATATCTAATGTATGGGTCATGGCCTAAATGTAAAGAAAATTGTTACTCTTAGATTTTCATTAGTGCAACCCCAATGGCCATAACTAAGATTTTATGCACTTCGAGAAGCATGGAGAAATTATATTAAAATTTTCTAGTGTGACGAGATTAGCATAAATGAAGACTTTTTCTTCGACTGAGATTTTTCTAGATGTGGAAAAATATTCATAAAATGAATGCCCAATTGTCTTTTTCACAAATTTCATTCCATGGCCCTAACCTATCATTTTCTATATCTCAATTTTCGTATCAAATTTTGATTTGATATTTGGGGTATATATATCAGTGAAAAAGAAAGCTTTCTCACCTACTGAAAATTTTCCAAATGCGGAGATTTCTAAGGGAATTGATGTTCTGAATGAATCGGACCTCTTCTTCGCGCTCAACGAGATTAAGGCGTAGTACATGCTCACAGTAAGTATGATCTTGAAAATCGGACTCCACTATCGTGTAGGGTCCCAGAAAAGGTGAGGTCTCTGCAGACTCGTGTAGGGTCCTAGAAAAGGTGAGGTCTCTGCGGACTCCCTTCATTGGTTCGATCATAATGGGTTCAAAAAAGTGGTCAAAGAAACCTTTTTACCCTCGTCGGGTAGGAGTTTAGGTTTTTAAAATACTATTTTCTCTTTATATTGGGACCTCGAAAACTGTGCCCTTCATGTTAGAAAATGAATTCTAATCCGTTGGATCAGTGTGTCATGGCTAAGATTATTTTGTCCATAACCTTAAGGGTTTGTTGGTCTAGTTTCACAAGGTCAAGGAGTCAAAAGTAACCCCTACTCAAGTGCTCAAAAGTATCACTATAAACATCAATTTTGAGAGCATTAAAATATGTGCAAAGAAAATCATTCATGATAATTTGAGTCGTCGGATGGATAGACCATCAAATTTTAAGGGTGGTTTAGTTGTCAACCCTAATCTAGAAATAGCACGTATCTCGAGATCTATGCGGTAAAAGATCGGTCAAAGGGTGTTTTCACCCAAGCGGCCAACAAGCAAAATAGCAGCAGGGCAACCACTCGTTGGTGGCTTCTCACCGATGCAGAAAGTCACCCGTCGGTGGTTGTTCACCGACATGGGAGTCACCCGTCTGTGCCTGTTCACCGACGCACGTGCGCCCGTGAGTGTTGGGTTTGGTTTTCACGGATTTTTGTGCCCTTAACTTCTTTTTCGCTCAATCGATCCCCAAGCCAAAAACTGCCATGGTATCCCATTCAAGGTTTGACCATGGGTTAACCCTTTGACAACGAGGGCCTCAGAAATCCATGAAAATGACCTTAAACAAAAAAATTTATAATTTTTTTCCGATCAAATGGCAATCAATGACCCCTAGATTGAAATCTAATGATGTAATTGTGTAATTTGAGATAGATAAGAAGGCACCCACATTATATGAACTTTTTATCGGTTGGATAGACACAAATCCAGCTTTAGCATCAACCCTCATTTGATGATCACACGCGGTGGTGCACCTTGTGTTGTCGCGAGTAAAGCCTCGATGTAGCTAGCGATGATGATGGTGTACGGTGACTGGTAAAAGGGCCCCTTGTGGCTGCTTTGGTCGGCACTCAAGGGACAAAAAGTGGTTGTTTTAATTGTTTTTGAAGGAGAAATAGTGGTGAAGAAGATGGCTGCTCGGATGTAGTTTCCAAGTTGTGCTATAAAGAATAAAAGCAAGGAGTGATGGGTTGTTGATGCCGTGGTTATAACATGATACTAAAGGTGTTGTTTGGTGTTGTCTGGTGTTGTTTTCTCCTTGCTACGTGAAGAGATAGAAAGGAGAACGGGTGGATTTCTATGGAGAGAGAGCACATGAAGGAGGCGTAGTGTTATGGGTCTGAAACCATGGCTAGGAATAAAAGAAGAGGTTTTAGAAACTTAGAAATTTAGGATACCTGCATATGACATAGCTCTCTGCTAGCCCCTACCATACCAAAGTTCACCTGCTTTAGCATTCCCATCCTCTATACTAACATCATGCTACCTGCTTTAGCAGGTACCCCTTCTCGTTGATAACTACTTGCATAGCAAGATTTTATGCAGGATTTACCTGTTCAGCAATTCTACCCTCCTCTCTACTCACTCCTTACTAGAGCAGATTTTATTTGCTCTGGTAAGGAGTTAGTAGAGAGCAACGAGGTTGCTGCTAGAGCAGGTAAATCCTCCTTTGTAGGGAGTTAGAAAAAAGAATGGGAACCAACTAAAGCAAGTGAACTTTGTTGTGACGGGGACTAGCAGAGAGCTATGCCATATGCAAACTAAATCGCCTTAGATTTTGAGAGTGGGTTGAGGTGGTCGGTTTTGTGACTGTCCGATTTTCCCGTCATATATATATATATATATATATATATATATTTAAATTTATTTATTTCTTTTTTTTCTTTTTTTTCTTTTTGACAATTACACGAAATTCTTAGAAAGCCAAGCTCGATACATCCACACAATGCGGAAATCAGAGCAGATATCATTTATATACGGGATTCAATCAAGATATCATATGGTAGAACCAACATTACTATGCAGGACATGAAAGTAAAACTAAAATAAATAACTACAAGGGACGGCTAACCGTCACCTAACAGTGGTACTCAAAATACGTATACAAAAACTGATTCTACCATTCTATCACCTTTACTGGGCATACCAAGCCCAAAGTCCAAAGTAAAAAATACAATTAGTCCAATATACCTATCCCTTCCTTCGACACAAAATCTGGATACTTCTCACGCCCAAAGCCCTGAGCAAGACCTGTACCTGTGACGTATAGTCAGGGTGAGCTAACAGTCTAAGCTCAGCAAATGAAAGTGGATACCAATATACATCTCATCAATCATGCATAGACTCAAAGACAAAGATCAAAACATTTTCATATTAAAACTGATGACATTTTCATATTCACAATAGAAACTGAATTCAAAGGCATTTTCCTATCAAAATCGAAACTTATTTCAAAGGCATTTTCTTATCAAAACCGAATTTCCAAGACATTTAATATCAAACAAAAATTTTAAACCTTTTCATATCGAGGACAATTTCGTGTCAATACAGAATACCTTTTTATACTGAAGCGGAAAAACCCTTTTTCATAGCAAAACAAAAGCTAATATCAAAGTCTTTTCGCACTGAAGAAAGCTTTGTATCAAAACAGGGTGTCTTGTTCATGTTAAAACGGAAAGCAATTTACTGAATTCAATTCACTTGTGTCTTATCTTTGATTTACTGAGTACGATTCACATTCACTTATATGTCTTATCTTTGATTTATTGAGTTCGATTCACATCACTTACATGTCTTATCCTTGATTTACTGAGTTCGATTCACATTCACATACATGTCTTATCCTTGATTTACTGAGTTCGATTCATGGATATCTGTAAATGTTGCGGATTCGATTCACGGAGGCATTGTCGTGCAGTTTGATTCATGGATATGCATGGTATTGCACAATTAGATTCACGAAGCTGTCATACCAGTTCGATTCATGGATATGCCACATGCTGGGTTCGATTACGCCTAGCGACCTCTGATATACTTATAATCCACCCATAGCGGTCCACTTAATGACAAGAATTATTATTCAGTTCAAATTTAACTTCTGAGTTCGATTCAAAGTTTATATTCGATTCGTTTTCAGGTTCATATACATATTTAACTTTGTGCAGTGTGCTTAGTTCATCGCAATTGTCATAATTCAAGTACCAAATGAAATACAAGTTTTCGAAATTATGTAAATAAAGCTCATCACTCGGATTTAAATTTCAAGTTTGCTAATCATTTTCAAAAGCGGATTCGGATTTTGAATTTCAACAAGTTTAAATACATTTCAAATATGGTCAATTTATCATATTCCAAACGATCATACCAAAGCATCTATGAAAAATCAAATTGAAACACAATTGTGTATGAAATTTTCTCCACCTTAGCCACGATTTACACCAAACCATGTGAAGCGGTACAAGACTCCTCATAGATGTTCTCACCCTTAACCTATATCCCAATTCATCCTAAGACTCTTTAGAAATACCTAAGGAGGCATAACGATCGAAGTTTCTGAAAAGCTCACAAGAAAACACCCAAAACTGCACAAACTCTGAATCTCGCGCGCACGAGATGCAGGGTGGGGCGAGCGAGGCTCAATGGCACACACCTAGCTTGCACAAGCGAGCAACAAAGGCTCACTAGAGTCCCATTTTCCCTCTGCTCTTCGTATGTGCGAGGCTCAATGGAGCCTCTCTGAAGGCTTCTCGCGCGCGCGACAAGCAACTCTCGAGCATGCGAATTTCAGAAACTCTGCGGATTTCTGAGTTTCACAAACCCCATTTTTTCCTTTTTCTCACGACTTCTCGTACTTTCGTCCACACTTTTGACACGAATTTCAAGACACTTAAACCCACATTAATCACACACATTCCAAACCATTCATAATTCATAATCAAACTAATTCTAACCAATTTAAATCAAATCTTACCTTCTAAATCGTGTATACGGAGTCTAAGATGTTGGAATCGACGAAATTCGGCGCCGCAGCCCTCGCATTCTTCCGTCGGCTTGAAACCCCTTTTTTCTTTCTATCGTAACGGTCGGAGATCGAATCCCCTCAACTCACCCACAACTCAAAGGCTCTCTTGAGCGAAATAGAAGGATCTAGAGAGAGATCGATGGGTTTTGGGCTAAAAAAATGAAAAAGAGGGTGTGGTAGCGAATAGATTTCTCTCACGTTCTTCAATCGTAATTGCAACAAGATTTCTTGTTGTGAATCAGAGATGAAGAAAATTGTGCGGAAGCTCTACAAAGAATTTGAGGTTTTGGCATGCGAGGGGCTCACGTGAGGAGCAAATCTTCTCCGCTTTCTCTCCTTTCTCTCCTCTAAATTTTGCAAATAATGAGAAACCCACGTGAGGGTTTCACTTTTAACTTAAGGGTCCGTTTCGACGTGATGCGAGTATGTCAAATAAATGTATTTGTTCTTATCCACAAGGGTTTGGTTTTGAGTTAAGTGCACACGCCGTATTAGTGTGTTCGTTCCTATCCACAATTAGAGTTTGGTTTCGGCCTCAATCGAGCACACTGAACTGATGTGTTCATGCTTATCCAAAGAGTTTTAACTCTGTGTGAAGCTAGCACACCCAATCTTTAGTATATTAACTCTCCCAAAAGACTCGAAATGAGTCCAAATCGTACCCAATCAATTTTAAATCCCTAAACCTCTTAACTATTGGTGCTTAAGTGTCAAAACTTTGGGGTCTATGAGGTCAATTCAGTGTTAGGCCGGCACATCGTGAGTCAGTGTACTGGCTCTTCTCCAAAGGCCAAAACCTAAGATCTAACTTCACTATTCACACAAAAATTCGTTCTTATTAATTATTTATCCTAAAAATTCAAGGCGACATCGTGCAGCCTGCCAAAAATGTATACTTGATTGGGTGCCACGTGATAAGTTGAGTTATTGGGCTCGGGTTCATCAGCAACATACACAAATGCGCATACACTCTTATATAAGATATGAGTTGGGATTTAATGTGTTTGGCACATACCCCTAATTATAACAAGAAAGGTTTGAGGCCACAATACCTAGGTCAAATATTTGACTCGGGTCAAATCAGTCAAAAGTCGCATTCTCGTCAAAGGTCAACGATTCAACATTTTCAAAATTTTTGGGTTATTACATGTTTCCATTATGAACCACTTAAAGTTTCAATTGGCAAGTGGCAAGTGGCAAGAAAGGAAGCCCGTTGTTGTGTGGAGACTAGGTAGTGTTAGAGAGGTAGCCAAATTGGTAAGGAGGTTGTAACAGCCCGGATTTCTGTCTCCAGAAATCCGTGCCGTTAGGATCATACTCTGGATGATCCCGGATCGATCACACGTGTCCGCGCATATAGCGGAAGCTAGGTGGACACATCCGAGCAGCGGTAGTCTGAGTCAAACAATTTCTACACTAAATACACGTCAACAATATTTAAATGTAAAGAAAAACATACACATTCCCAAAAAGGAACCAGGAAGAACCATCGGTGATGGACGTACATCACCCAAACAATGGTTCCCGATAGTGGTTCCGAAATGGAATGTGGACTAACATAAACTAAATAAACGTAGAATCATATATGTATATACAAGGTGGCCACCAGGCACACAATAGTCCAAAAGATCAAAAGTACAAAATGTGCATCTACGGATAAAACTCGTCCGCTGGGCGTCGTCTCCTCTCGCCCCTCGGCCTCGGGATCCGGTGATAGTCCGGGTCACTCTCGGTCTTGAACGCAGCCGCGACCTCGTAACCTAAAAAAGATTTGAAAAGGTGGTGAGCCACATCATAGCTCAATAGAAGAAAAACCATCTAAATGAATTGAATATGCAGATCATGCTATCTCATAATGTAAGACAAATCCAGATCATGTACTCAAAACAAATCCGCTTAAAAGTCGGGAACTTTATGCAAGATGTCGATGTCATGCGATATATTATCGAGTACTTAAAGTGTGTCTATTTAAGAAACTCCGTGATCAGTATAGCGAGTAAAATGAGAATGACCGATAGAAACCCCAACCAAATCGCTGTTCACATGAACAATTTTGAAAGTGCAACAATGCCTCATCTATGGAGCGCTATTGTGCGAGGATTTGAAAGCAATTGCACAAGTGTGCTGGACTCGGATATACCGCCGGGCGGTGGGGATCATCTGGATTAAATCATTAAATCACATACTTATATACCTCACGGATCGAGCAGAAATTGAAATGTATGTCGTTATTCGATCAAATGAAATCAAGATGACGAGATTCATGCTATGCATATATGCTTGGTAAAAAAAGTAAATCGAGGCATGAACATGAAATGAACATAAAATCATACTCAAAAGCGCTTTAAGTTGGTTTTCCTACCTCGATCGGTTTATCTTCTAAGCAAATCCAAAGCTTTTTCGACGTGTCGTGGTTTATCCTATACCATAGGCACAAGACATTAAGTGTTAGGAGTGTCGAGAATTACCCACCACATCCGGTGTCTACTTTATAAAGCCAAGATAGACAAAAGCAGGTAAGTGATCGATCACCAACCTCATTGATCGATCACCACCCCATAGATCGATCACCACCTTGGTGATCGATCACCAACTCGCTTATCTCTCTCTCAACACAGTCAAGGTTGATCGATCACCACCTTGGTGATCGATCACCAACCTCCAGATCGATCACCACCTTGGTGATCGATCACCAATGCAATTTCAAAACTCCCCTTACATCACATCAATTTCTTATCTGATTGATCGATCACCACCTTGGTGATCGATCACTAACTCATTGTAGATCGATCACCACCTTGGTGATCGATCACTAACTCCTGTAGATCGATCACCACCTTGGTGATCGATCATCTCCTGTAGATCGATCACCACCTTAGTGATCGATCTACAACTCAAGCTAAGAACTTCCTACCTTGGGGTCTCTGTTCCCCATAAAAGGCATACAGATTGATCGATCACGGTCCTTGGTGATCGATCATCAACTCGATGATCGATCACCACCCTATGGTGATCGATCACCAATGACGAAAAAGTCATTAATGGAGTTCACCTCCCATCCATTTTGATCTCCTCCACTAATGGTTGTTCAATCACCATTAATACTTCATAAATACACCTCTAAACTATCCTTTAACCCTATTTATCCTACACAACTCACCTTGTTCGTGGGTTCCTTGAGGTTAAGCAATGACCAAAAGAGGGTCTCAAACCTAGATCTCGGAGCTCCTCCTCGATCCGGATCCGGCAAGAAGCTCTTCAGCCGTGGGACGACAGATCAAGGGCTCTCACACCAATCTCAAACCCCAAATAACTCAATCACCTTGGTCTAGCTACTCTAGCTTAGGAATCCCTCATCTTCACTCTTGCTAACCCTTTTCTTCTCTCTCAAAGGATCTCTTTCACACTTTCTTAGCATAATCTCCAACCTATGGAGCAATTAGGGCAAGGGGATGAAGGAGAAGAAGAGTGGAAGTCTCTCCTCTCTTGTCTCCCTTCCTTCCTCTATAAGCTACCTCCTCACAGCAGAATTTCTGTTTTGCCCTTGGTGCCCGCTCCGGTGTGAAGCATGAACACAGCTGCTTCTGCGCAACGTGTTCCACCTACCCTCTACACATCTAGGATCTAGATGAAATTGCACACGTGATCTCATCTCATCATGGTGCCACATTATTTAAACTAATATAACCCTAAAGTTTTTGAATCAACCTTGGTTTCCGTGCCGGGCACGCGGATCACAGCAGTCGGGGTCGTTACAGAGGTTGTGAAACTTGTTTAGTGTGTTGGGCACACATGAGGAATATATGTAAAGGAGAGAGAGAGAGAGAGAGAGAAAGATAGGAAGGAAGGCCTACGAGTGACGAGGTCAACACTCGAGCTTGCAGCATGGTGCCTTGGGCACGCGATGTGGTGCTAAGATAGACACGTGACGTCTTGGTATCGAGACGGTACAGCATGTGGTGCCAGGAGGGCACGCGACATGAGGGCCAAGATGGCCTGGCGACTTGGTCGCGTTGCGAGGACGCGACACGGTCACATGGGGGGGGTAAGATGCCGGAGTGATGCGGTCGTGACACAGGCGTGACATAGCCAAGCTGGGCTAGCGATGAGAAGGCGTTGCGGTATGTCAAACCAAGGGGTTTGAGGTTCTCCTGTCATTTTGGCCGAATGACTATTTTATCCTTCTATGTAGGAGAGGAGCTAAAGAGTTGCCTTCCACCCACACGGGGCCTTGCGTTGTCAGAGGGGGCATAATTGTCTCCTAGGCCTGAAAGGGTGGGCCTAGGACATCGACACAGTGATGTTGTGTGGCACCCAAGGTGAGATTGAAGTATGGCCCCGGACTACGCATCGCAGTGCATATGGCTGGGCAACCTCGCGAGAACACTAAAGCATTGCATGGGACTCAGTAGAGCACACTAACATGAGGGCTACGTGGGACTCCGTTGAGCACGGCAGCATGAGTAGGCACGAGATTGTGGACTTGGTTCGGTATGTGGGAAAGACATGATGGCATGGGGAGCTGTATGCCAAGACTGTTGTGAAGCGAGGTACTAGTGCAGTGCACAGGGTGAAGCTTGAGCAGGCCAAGTTTAGCACAGTAGTGCAATTGGACGTGTCATAAGGGGCACGATATGTTGGGTGGTAGGTCGCGAAATAAAGGTAACCACATTGGGAGAGTTCCCGTCCTCTAGGCGGATGGTATCAGAGCTGATGAGAAGATTGGTTGGCCTCGCTGCATGCGGTAACGAGGCATCGCGCAGGTTGGTAGCGCGTCAAAGGACACCCCACGACAGTCGGTATCAGAAGTAGGCTGACTTAACGTATTGGGCATTAGGTGCCACACGGGACTGAGGTTGCTGAAGAGTGACCCCGTGACATTTGGTATCAGAGCCAAGTTCGATCCAAAAGTGATGATACTATTGAGCTAATTGGTACCAACAGAGGCACGCGATGTGGTGCCAAGAGGGCACGTGACATCCCTGAGCTAGTTAATAGGTGAGGGCCTTGTGACAGCGGAACCAAGTTGAACTGACAGGGGTGACTGTGGGGAGCTAGTGGGAAGGTGCGGACCTAAGAACTAGATATGAGATGCTAATAGGCTGGGAGGAATTGACGGGGTCAGTTCACTGTGATAATGCGTCAACGAGGACGTTGATATTATGGAGTGGTGGAGGATGTGACGGGGTCAACACTCGAGCTTGTAGCATGGTGCCTTGGGCACTCGATGTGGTGCCAAGATAGGCACGAGACATCTTGGTGTTGAGACGGCACGACATGTGGTGCCAGGAGGGCACGCGACATAGGGGCCAAGATGGCCTGGCGACGTGGTGGCGCTGCGAGGACGCGACACAGTCACATGGGGGGGGGTAAGATGCGGGAGTGATGCGATCGCGACACGGATGTGACATAGCCAAGCTGGGCTAGCGATGCGAAGGCGTTGCGGTATGTCAAACCAAGGGATTTGAGGTTCTCCTGCCATTTTGACTGAATGACTAGTTTATCATTCTATGTGGGAGAGGAGCTGGAGAGTTGCCTTCCACCCACACAAGGTCTTGCATTTCCAGAGGGGTTGCAAGTATCTCCTAGGCCTGAAAGGGTGGCCCTAGGACGTCGATGCAGCGATACCGTGTGGCACCTAATGTGAGGTTGAAGTATGGCCCCAGACTACGCGTCACAGTGCATACGGCTGGGCAACCTCGCGAGAACGCCAGAGCACTGCGTGGGACTCAGTAGAGCATGCTAGCATGAGGGCTACGTGAGACTCTATTGAGCACGACAACATGAGTGGGCATGAGATTGTGGGCTTAGTTCGGTGTGTGGGCAAGACATGATGGCATGGGGAGCTGTATGTCAAGACTGCTGCGAAGCGAGGTACTAGTGCAATGCATAGGGTGAAGCTTGAGCAGACTAAGTTTAGCACAGTGGTGCAATTGGGCGTGTCGTAAGGGGCACGATATGTTGGATGGTAGGCCGTGAAATAGAGGTAACCACATTGGGGGAGTTCCCGTCCTCTAGGTGGGTGGTATTAGAGCTGATGAGAAGATTGATTGGCCTCGCTGCATGCGATAATGAGGCACCGCGCGGGTTGGTAGTGCGTCGAAGGATGCCCCGCGACAGTCGATATAAGAAGTAGGCTGACTTAGCGCATCGGGCGTTAGGTGCCGCATGGGACTGAGGTTGCTGAAGAGCGACCCCGTGACATACGGCTCTTAATAACTTTAAAGAGGAGACTACCTTCTTAGCCCACTAATATGTATAGTATAGAATAAGCAAAGTGCCACTTAGCCCTACCTAAATTGGCAAGGGTTAAGACTTAAGAGAGCTCCACTGTTCGGAAAGTTGCCTATGAATGACAACTTATTATTTCCTGGATTTGGTGTTACGTATGGCACCCTAATCTCCCAGCGCAATTGGTGCATGTAGATCTAATATCACACACTCCATCATCTTTCTAGATGCACACACGTAGGTATAATTATTTTATTTTCAAATCATTAAATTCTAGGAGGGGCTCGGGTTCAAATTCTATGCATATGTTTGTGCATACGATTTTATGTTTCACTAATCTGGTGGAGATGGAGGCCGCACCGCGCATGTATCGATCAATGGTTTAACCTAGAACTATGAACACTAAGTGGTAAGTGTGAGCGTCGGTCAAATTCGGGTTCGGGTTAGGGACTGTGTATGGTTTAAAATTTGTGCACACATTAATATTATTCAAAATAAATACAAAGGGCAACACTCGAGTTTTGGTAAGATTCAATTTCGTGCTTGGTATTTGGGTTATATTCAATATGCACACGCACACACATGTGTCCCACATAGGGGTTCGAGTTCAGTTTGGATTTCGTATTCGTGCACACTCCCTAAAAAAATAGGGGTTCAAACTAGTCAAACAAAAGTCGCATTTTCCTCAAACGTCAAAGATTCAATGGCTGGGAAAATTTGAGTTGTTACACTATTACGACATAGAATCCTAGCCGATCTTAAAGGCCTAAAATCTCATGTCATGACCCCATATGCTTGTTAAGGCGAAAAGAGAACATGCATATCTTACTTAAAAACTAGGCACCCAAAAATCATGAACCAATTTGTATTCTCACATTAATAATTCTCTTCATTAAGCTTACTTTAAATTTTGAGTCCATAATACTAAATGACCATAAATAAAGGCGCGATTAACTACTGAAAAGTATTTCAAAATATTTAATACATACCTGACATTGTCTAACTGATCATTCACGTCGTCACCCTCATAATCCGTATCATCTACCGGTGCATCAAAGTTCATATCTTCACCTACAACTATTAGTTTTGGGGAGGGGGTGAGTTTATTCAGTCACATAAATTCAGTGGGTTGCACAACCGATCCACCACAATCTACTCAAGTGATCATGGGTGCAACCTTTTATAAATATTATAATAAAAGTTTTCATAAACATTTTATAACTATAAAGTTGAAAGGACATAACTGATTTCAATGCATATGATGTTTCTAATGTTTATCACTTTTCTTACTTGTCTTGTCGATTTAACTTATGTGACATATCTTAAATCTTATTGTAGCTCTATACGCCTACACAACGTACTTTGCATTATACTTATGTTACGTAAACGGCCTGTGTTAAGGCCGCTGCTCGAGCCTACTACGCGAGATTCACGTGTAGATAATCATCTAACCTTCATATCATATCGTAAACTAACATCCAGCCCAATGAGGTTGCGTGCATAAATATCAATGCCCAGAAATTGGCTTTTATAAAAGGGTGAGTTAGACTTTAACTCCCAGAAATTGCATTAAACTCTAAGACCTTATAGGGTTAAAGTGTAGTCTAAGAATAACTAAAGGTGTCTTGCTCATCTTAAGAGAGAGAAGGTGACATATAATGAAGGTATATGAGTTCTAAAATACGTAACTCAAAGTGATGTTACACTGATCTCATTAGATAGATCTTGTCGATCTAATAAAAACGGACTGGTCATTTGTGTGATTCCGATAAGATTTAGTCTCTGTATGACTGGATCACTTATAGACCATCGAATATTCGATACACACATTTTAAAGTGAACGTAATCGAGTTTAAAATAATCTAATCCTACCGATGTCATCAGTGTAATGCATGTTTAGATATCCTATGATTGCCACTATTGGTTTGATCATTTAGACCATTAACTTAATGGTCTAGAATTTTGGTCAAGATCGTATCATTGTACGACCATCGAGTATCGTAGACCATCTTGGTATGATTTTAAGATCTATAAAAAAGGTTCTCCTAATCTTAAAAGGTGGGTTAGGCCTTGGTTTCTCATAAAGGAGTAGTGGCTCTTCTAGGATAAATGGGCTTATTAGGGGTTCATAGACTAGACGAGCCCACATAGGGAGGCCCATGTGCATTTATGATGATCGTGGGTCTTGAAAGACCCATCTAATTAATGGTATGGGCCTCATGTGTTCCGATTATGACATAATTGCTATAAAATAGCCTTAAAGCTAGTATGACTAATGGCCCTCACAGCCGTGGATCTAGCGTTTCACGCATCTCAAGATATGTGAATGGTTTTAATATGAAATTTATGATTGACCTAGATCAGTAAAAACAAAGACATTTTCTCCTATTAAAGTTTTGTCGAATGTGGAAGAATCCACACGAAATGACACCCGAAGTGATTTTTATTAAGAAAGGGTCACTTGTAAATTTAAGCAACTTTTATGGGCCATCAGATTGCTTATGGAGTGATCAGGCCTAGCGGAGATAATGCTTTCCATAAATTAGGTGGGGTCTGTATTTGACCCGTTCACTGGTTCAATCAAAAAGTGAGTCAAACAAACCATTTTACACTAATTGTACAAGGGCTTAAATCCCTTAGTTTATTTCTTTTAGATTTCCACGTGTTCAAAAACATGTCGATAAACGTGATGAGATTATTGTTGATCCGACGAATCATGTTACATTTTTGTCGACATCATTATAAACCTGAGTACGTGTGCTAATTCGACTTGATTTTCAAGATTTGAGGGGTCAAAGATGACCCTGACTTAAAATTCCATGAGGCACACATACAATTGAAATGATATTTTTTCCATTTTTGAAGTGGCACTAAGGCCGAGGTATGTTTATTTTCAGGAGGATCCGACCATCTAAAAATGGATGGTCAGATGGTATAAGTTTTTGACCCACGGCCTTGGACCAATTGTCCATAGTTTGGGTGCAACTGGGGGTCAAACATGACACCCCCGACCCTAGTTCACATTAATATAATAAAGTTGCAGTCCATAATGATCATGATTTTCTTCAATTTTGGAGCATAGAAATAAAATAGAATAATAGCATAATAGGTAAATGTAGACCGTTGGATGAGAAGTACACTGAAAGTTGCGGGGGTTCAACTTTTTGACTAAAGAACAGGAGTGCCCTGATCCCAAGATCTGTGTAGTCAATGGACGTGCTTGACTTCGAGTGCTCCAAAACTGTCAACATGGCAGTAGCCCCTTTTTGAAAATTTATGCCTTTAAGGGCATTTTTTTCATACAAGGACCATGCCATTTTGAAGGGCATGATGTCCTATACCTTTCAGGTCAAAGGGTTTGACCACATTAACAACTATTTGACCATATGGGCCTTTGAAATCCGTGAAAAGCCCTATTTTCTTATTTTTACATGATTTATGTCAATGTTTCGCGATCGTTGGTATTTTCACAGATTCTCAAATGTGTTGGGAGGATGGATTGAAGAGGATAAGAAGTTACCCACATCATAAGTTCTTTTGATCGGTTGGATAGGCATAAATCCAGCTTTAACGTCCGACCTCATTCGATGATCACATGCGGTAGTACACCTTGTGTTGTCGCGGATAAAGCCTCAATATAGGCGGTAATGATGATGGTGTATGGTGGCTAGAAAAAGGAGCCCTTGTGGCTGCTTTGGTTGGCGCTTAAAGAAGAGAAAGTAATTATTTTAATCGTTGTTGAAGGAGAAAAAATGGTGAAGAAGATGGCTGCTCCAACTTGATTGATGCGTGTATGTGGATTTGCAGCTGTTCGAGTCGAAATAAAAATCCAATGCTAATATTGATGCCCGATTGTGCTACTGACATGACCCAGAATCCTAGCCGTTCTCAAGGGCCTAGAATTTCGTGTTATGACACCGCACGCTTGTTAAGGCGATAAGCGAACATACATATCTTACTAGATCTTACATAAAACTGGGCTTCCAAAAATCATGAATCAAATCTTTTTCTCATATCAAAATTTGTTTCATTAAACTTATATTGAGTCCACACTATTAAATGATCAGAAAATACAAGTTCGATCAACTACTAGAAAGTCTTTCCGAATATTTAATATATACCTGATGTCATCTAATTGGTCCTCCATGTCATCACCCTCATAAACCTCATAGTCTACCACCGATAGTGTAGTCCATATCTTCACCTGTAGCTGTTAGTTTTTTGTGGGATGAGTTTACTCAGTCATATAAACTCAGTGGGTTGCACAATCGATCCATCACAATCTACCTAGGTGATCATGGGTGCAACCTTGTGAGTGAAGGTGAATCCTTTAAAAATTTATATAAACAGCATAATAAAAGTTCTCATAATCATTGTATAACTATAAAACTGGAGTAACATAACAGATTTAAATGCATATGATGTTTCTAATGCTTATACTTTTCTTACTTGTTTTGTTAACTTAACTTATGTGGTATATCAAAAGTCTTATTATTATTCCATACGCTTACACAACGTACTTCGTATCTTATTTATCTTGTTTAAACGATCTGTGCCAGGATCACTGCCCCAGCCTATCACGCGAGGTCCACGTGTAGATAACCACCTAACCTCCATATCATAATATAAACCACCATCTAGCCCAATGAGGTTGCACGTATAGTAACTACAATGTCCCCTTAGTTCAAGACAAATCTATCATAGTGTCCTTAAGACACGTCTTGACTGCAGACGTTGAATCTTGCGGTGGCACGCAAGACATAGCATGTGTATAGCACGTGTAAAAACTTAATTCATGTTTAACTGGCCTTCACAGCGTATCTTAACATATCATAATATTATTCGGTTATGGGCTTAGGTCCCCGCCCCGATTTCATATTTGCGTGGGCTTAAGTCCCCACTTTCTTAATATCTCGTAGCTTAACATATTCATATTCTATCTTTTCTTAAACTTAATTAAAATAGGCAACGGTGCGATAGGCTTCACAAACTACATTTTCCAAGGGATGGATTCTGTAGTAACCTGGATGTACTTCGTGTGGCATCTCATACTACCATAGAGGAGTTGCATCCGTATATGAACGCCTACATTCCAAGTTTCACGTGACCATGAAAGAAATCCTACCGTGACGAAAGCTTAAAAGTCGTGTGTCGTATCTTATTCTTTTTTCTTAAACATATATATGCCCTAACGTACTTCTAAGTGATAAATGTCACACAGAGCAAATGAAATATATAATAAGAAAACATCTAATCATAATACTCGTAATTCGGAACGCCTCACTCATCATTAAGAGAGAAAAGAAGGCAACCTAAAAAAAGGGAGGTACGTAAGTACCAAAAGTATATCACAAGGTGATACTAAACTAGTCTCATCAGATAGCTTTTGTCGATCTCATGAAAACGGACAGGTCGTTTGTGAAATTTGGCTAAGTATTGACTCCCCTATGACTCAAACAAGTTTCAACCATCAAATCCTTGTTGTACGATTTTCGGGGTAAGTACACCTTCGTAGCGTGGGTAGAAGATGTACCTAAATAATTGTCCTAAGCTTAAAAGGTGAGTTGGGCCTATTCAAAAGGTTTGGGTCCGTGATTTTACAAAATGCGTGTTTGACTACATTGGGTATACGAGGCCATTAAGGGTCCATAGACTAGACGCGCCCACATGGCCCATGGTCCTTTGAGATGATTGGGGGTCTTGAATGATTCATAATATCGGTGGATCAGACCTTATGTGTATGAGTGATGGCCCAATTTTTCTAAAGAATGTCATAGACTCAGACCTAATGACTATGAATCTTGCATGTTGTGAATCCTGAGATTCGGTGAAGATCTTAAATCCGAAAATTTTGGTGGACCTAAATCCATGAAAAAGAAGACTTTTTTGCCCACTAAACTTTTGTCGAATGTAGAAGAATCCACATGAAATGACACCCAAAGTGATCTATAATAAGAAGGGCTCACGTGCGCATTTAGGCCACTTTGTTTTTGAGCCATCGGATTTCATCAGGAGCGATTAGGCCTAGAGGCGTTAAAATTTTTCAAACATTAGGTTGGATTCATGTTTCAGCTAATAGATTAGTTTGACCAAAAACTGGGTCAATCAACTGACCCTTTATCCTAATTACACACGGCTCAAATCCGTTAATTTTTCCTAGATTTTCATGCATTGAAAAGGATGTCGATAGACACGATGAGATTATTATGATATGACATACTTGACTAAATTTTTGTCGAGATTATTATAAACTTGTAAACTTGAGTGCGTTGGCTGATCCGGCCCGATTTTAAAAAAATTCAATGAGTCACAGATGACCCTGACCTAAAATTCCAAGTGGCACACACATACAATAGTCATGAGGCTTTTTTCATTTTTGAAGGGGTACTAAGGCCGAGGTATATTTATTTTCAAGAGGATATGACCATCCATTTTATAGATGGTCATATGGTACAAGATTTGGCTTATGACCTTGAACAAATGGTCCATAGTTTGGGTGCAACAGGGGGTCAAATTGATCACCCGATAATAGTTGATTGTTTATAATTTTTCTTTACTTGATGTAATATCACACGTAAAACGAGGCAGACAATTAATTTATAATTAAAAATGACCGTCCGATGTGAAGTAGGCATAAAATTAGAGGGGGTTATCTTACTGAGCCGAATCCGGAAACAGTCTCCATTAAAGTAATTTGTGCGATCAAAGTGACCCCTTTTATCACATGTAGGTAGTTAACAAATAACAGGAATAAAAATTCTGCTAAGTGTTAGAAATTTTCGCTGATTTTGGGGGCTCTAAAAATAGCATATTAAACGTAATAAAAGGTTATTTAAACCGTTAGATAGGTAGTACATCAGAGAGTATAAGGGTCTCCCTACTGATATTTTACCTAAAAGGTCCATGGGTCTAAGATCGGAAAGGTCAAACCGCGACCTTTACCCTGTTCTAAAACGTGTGTTGGTGCATGTGTGCAGTATTGTGCACTGTTACGGTTGGGAGTCTTTGACCCCAGTTTCGAGGCCCATAACGACTTATTCGTCGAATCACTTTCAAACGAAAAATGGAGGGTACTGGGTACCCTACATCGGGGTCAGGGGGTTTGACCATCGGGTCAGCCCTTTAACTTTTATGGCCTCTTGAAGTGTGCCCAAAACCCATAAAAACCTGATTTTTAAGGTTTTTGCCAATTGAACGGGTCGATTAACATTTATAGAGGTTACAAAATAGATCGAAGTGGAATCGGAAGGAAACCCACCTGTTGTAGTGTGATCGTGCCGACTTTGCGAAGATTTGGTTGATTCGGATCAATGGGCTCGGGCTAGTGTAGATCGACCCCAACACGTCGGATTGAGTTGAACTAAGGCTCTTTCGCTCGTTGCTTCAGAGTGGCTCCAAATCAAGAGATTAAAATCTGAATCGCCAATTTGGATCGGTCGCTTGGCCTATTGCGTGACCTGCATGGGTTTATGGATTGATAGTGAGAGAGAGATGGAGAGGGGAAGAGAAAGAAGACAAAGGAGAGAGAGAGAGAGGGACGATAGAGAGAAAGAGAGAGAATGGGGATGGTTTCGTTGGGAATTGTTGAGAGAGAGAGAGAGAGAGGAGAATTAATTGGAGAAATAAAGAGAGCCGGTTGGGCAATCTTTGAATAAAAATAGGAAGAGTCCAAAAAGACTCTAAGACTTGCTAAAAAAAGTGTTTCCATCTTTGCATTTCCAATTGTAGGAATCCTGCTTGAATTACGTGGTTTCTACATATAAGTTGGGTTATAGTGTTTAACACCAACACCATAAGACAGTATATGGGCATTTAGCACTACAGGCATAGACATATATGAAAGTGTCGGGGTTTGGGCTTGGAGTCGGCTTCGAGTCCGGGCTTGATGATTCGGGTCGTGCCAAGCATGAGTTCACACACTCTACAGCCCAAAGCCATGTCACACAAGTCTAAGGTTTGACTAAGGTCAAATTAATCAAAAGTCACATTCTCGTCAAAAGTCAACCATTCAACGTTAATGACAAATCAGGGCCGTTACAACTACAGCTGAATCGAAATTGATTGATGTTTACGTTGCGGACCGTGGCTATTAGCGACGGCGTTCTGGCTGTCCTTGTTGGTCTTTTGTTTTTTTTTTTCTTGGGGGTACACGAGGACGAGATAGGCGGCCAAGATGGAGGGGATTGGACTGTTTTAAAGGAAAACGTACAAGAGCGTGTGGATCGTTCAGTTGGTAGTTCCCTCAGGTGGGCCGTTGATGCTAAACACCTGGGCGGGCTGTGATACCCTTGAACACATGTCTCTGATTCAAGAAGCAATTGCCTGATTTAACCCAACGGGTCAAGTTTATATGCCCAACGCACTAAAAGGTTAGGCAGGCCAGACATGAGCCTGATCTAACGGGAGTCTTATCATAGTCCCTTTTAACAATAGTTACCAGTCTGGCGATGGGAAAAAATCAGCTTGGAAAAAAATTTGAAAAAAATCATCAAATTCAGGAAAAGAAGCGGTCAAAATTTGAAAAAAAGATAAAAGAAAAATTATATTAATTAAAAATTGAAAAAATAAAAGAATTTGAAATAATTTGAGAAATTTGTGAATATTTCTTTGAATTTATGAATAATTCTTGAAATTCACCATTTTTATAAAAAAGTCCTAAGAAATTATAATTGTACTCATAGATATATATATAAAATCGCAAATTATTCATGACGTGACTTTTTCGAGAATTTAGTCATTGTGCTTTTAAGTTTTAACCACCTGATTCTTGAGAAGAATAAGGGAAATTTACCTGATCAACCCTGTCAGATACACATTTTACGTCAGAGACCCTATATTTTCACCTTTACCCAAATCGACCAGCTGCAAGCATAGCCGACCCTAAGGACAGTAAAAAGTCTAAATTACCTCCTTTCTTTAACGCACAAAAGCATCCTCTTCTTTCTTATTTTAATCTGTTACAGTTTTTAAAAAGTCAGAGGTGGCGAAGGTGACAGCGTCTTCTCCCTTAGTCCGATCTGCTATTTGAAAGAAGAAAACAGAGGCTTGGGAGAAGAAGCCCTTGCATTTTGCCATTCGAAAAAGAAAACCTTGCAGTTTACTATTTCGACACGAGGTATGTTCAGCTTATCCAGTGTAAACCTCATTTTCAGTTTTTAGGGTATCTTAATGTTGCAGTATAAGATAAAATTGCTATTTTATTGGTCGATTGTTTAAGCAATTGTTATCGATTTGTTATTCAATTGATATCGACTGTTTAAGAAAATCGATATCGACCGTTTCCATTGCGACGCGAGGTAGTACAACTAAAAGTTTTATTTTATTAGTCAAATTCTTTTAAACAGTTGATAACGATTGTATAAACAATCGATATCGACTCGTTAAGAAATCGTTACCGATTGTATAAACAGTCGATAACGATTGTATATACAATCATTATTGACTGTATAAATAATCGGTAACGATTGTGTAAACAGTCGTCCTCGACCGTATAGACAATCGTTATCGATTTCTTAAGGAGTTGATATCGATTGTATAAACAATCGATATGTATTAATAAGAGTCTCCCTTTTGTGTCATTAGTCTTATGACCCTTTCCTTCTCATTTTTAAATAGGCGATGTCAGAGGTGGACATTCCACTTCTCTGTCACTATGATGGTTATCTTGTAAGCGATGATGGGTTGTATGAAGGTGGCCAGCGGAGGGTTATTACTATTTCGACGGGTATTTCTTATGAACAATTCATAAGGCGAATCTCCGCTGTCAGTTTTACGAGTGCAAATAAAATAGTTTCAACAAAGTTCTATATGAAGATAGTGAATACCCCAGTGGCTGCCGATATTTTAGACTTTGATGATTTGGCCACCCTATTTAGGTTTTATAAAGCAGGGGTGGACGTCATAAAGGTGTTCATCATTAAAGAATCGTCATCCTTTCGAGTCGAAGCTGAACAAGTACCTCTTGGCGGGACTGATTTTGTGAGAAATCATTCATTTCAGCCATGTAAGTTTGAGGAGGAGATTCCTATATATGATGTCGTCCGGTTAGGCGATGACAACGATATTACGGCGAACTTATCGGCCAGGGAAGTAACTATAAATTTAAACAGTACTCTAGTTGAATCGTATGATGACCCATTAAAATATATGAGATCACAACAATGTAGTCAAGGGTTAGACTATACGTCAGAAAGGGTGGTGGATACCGACGATTTTAGTCATATCTTCCTCGGTGGATGAATAACTTGATTGAATCACGAATTATGTTCTACCATACCATCGATAGAGATTACCGGAGGAACTCAACTCCATGTCCATACACATGAGCACCCCTTCGGTGATGGGCCTAGTCAACCACTCCAGAACCCCTTCGGTGAAGGATCTAGTCAATCACATTAGAACCCCTTCGGTGAAGGATCTAGTCAACCAACTAAGAACACCGCTAGTGAATGACGTAGTCATTCTCAACTCACTAATGAAGATATGTTAGAAGAAGATTATAATGGTGAACCGGATGAGTTTATAAAAGAGGATCCGAAAAATTTTGTGAGAGACATTGACAATCCCCTATTAGACGAAGATTACGAAGTGTCAGAGATATCGGGCGACTCTTCCGATGAAGAGGTAGAAACTGAATACCGAAATTGGACGTTTAAATTTGGAGAGATCTTCAGAGACAAACAAACATTTCAAAGAACATTGAAAGAACACGCGGTGGAGAAAAACTTTTAAATTCGGCCTTTGAAAACCGCTAGTTATCAAGTGACAGACGGATGCTACGAATTCGGTTGTTCATAGCGAATATATGCGTCTAAATTGACTGGGATTGACTCTTTCAAAATCAAAACATTCAATAGTACTCACACATTTAGGGTCGCTAAGATCGGACCATACGGTAACCTTAATATAATAATCTCCTTTGTAGCCAACTATGTACGGGAGAAACTTATGAAAGGATTTGACTATACACCGGCGTCGATAATATTTGATATTGTAAAAGTTTATAATGTGCAAATCTCATATGCTAAAGCTTGGAGGGGGAAAGAACTTGCCCTTAATGATATTAGAGGAAGTTGGAAAGGGAAATTTATGAATCTATCAACATACGTGAAAGAGATAGAGAGGGTAGATCCTAATGTATGAATGTTCTTTCAACTTATGCTTGACGGTAAGTTTTAAATATTTTTTTAGAGTTTTGGCCCGTGCATTGAAAGCTACAGTAATACACTTCGTCGAATATTATTTGTAGATGGCACACACCTATGAGGACGTTTCAAAAGGATCCTACTTATAGCCTCGACGCAAAATGGTAATGGCCATATATTACCGTTAGCATTTGTCATCGTCGAGTTAGAAGAAGAGAATACGTGGATGTGGTTTCTTGAATAGGTAGGTGCGTTCATGATCGATGAGTTTACCGAAAATTTCGTTATTATCACGGATAGGTCGAAGGATTTAATAAAGGCGGTGAAACATATCTTTCTTAACGCATACTACAGCTACTGCATGCGACATATGACACAAAATTTGACACACAAGTATCCTAGGAATGGTGTGAAGGGTCTATGGTGGAGCGATTGGCGTGCATATTCAGTAGAGAGATTTGATCATTTTATTAATAAAATAAAGAAAGATACTAGTGATCATCGAGCTATAGAGTATATTTTAAAAATACATCTGAAGCATTGGGCACACACATATATGAAAAGCAGGCAGTACGATTTCATAACTATAAATAATGTTGAAAGCTTAAACCGTGTACTGAAGATAGGTCGGGAGAAACAAATTATTAACTTAATCAGAACTATTAGAGAGACAGTCGCTGATTATTTTTATAAATGCCGACAGATATCTGAGAAATGGAGCACCCTCCTTTGCCTAAAAGCAGACAAGCACATAAAGAAGGTGTTTCAATGGGCTGGTAGAAAGAAAGCTCAACCATACAAGCGCGATCAATTCCAAGTTAATTCCGAGAATTTCATTCATAACATTGACTTGGAACACAAGACATGTACTTGTTGTCGTTGGCACATTTATGGTTTGCCTTACTCGCATGTCGTTGCGGTCATCAATCGGAGAAGTTTCGATTACCATAACTTCTGTGAGAAGTGATTTTTCACCGTTTGCTTTAGACAAACATACGACGGATAATGATTTCCCACCCTCGATAAAAGTCAATAGAAATTCTAACCTGAGCAACTGCCTAAAAATATGAAAGTGAGACCACCCTATAATTGTCAAAAGCAAGCCGATCGTCTGAGAAAGAGAATGATATGGTCTAAGGGTGAAGTTAGGGCCCTATAATGTGGCAGGTATAGTAAGTATAGTCACAATCGTAGGAGTTGTACGGCAATGGGATCGATGGATTGATACAGTACGTGTCTCTATTATATAGTAAATCACTCTCTAATCCTAGTAATAATAGCTTCATAACATGAGATTTTTATTTAAGAGTTTCATTAAGAGTTTCAATTCAATAAGAGTTTCGTAATAAGAGATTTTTTTTATAAAAATGCGATTTTTTTTGGCAACTTGGTTACTGACAAAGATTTATTTATATTTTTCGTTGCGAAGGTACGCCGTGTCCCAAAACGCAACCCAAATGATAATTGTGGTGCACCTCCAGTGGGGGCAAGTCGATGTTTACGTACTAAAACTTCCGAGCTTGATGACGAGGGAAACCGTCAGACTAATTTTACTGTCACTAGGTACTACTTTTATTATATAAAAATTTTTCTTTAATTTATGATTGCCTTCGTAATTATTTTAAATTTCAGAAATGAAGAAGGAACCTCTAATACAGAATCATCCTCCGGAAATAGGGCACCTTGATATAGATTTGACATAAATAATCTACCGATGGATGATAGGATTGTAATTCATGCGCGGTGCGTGGAGATAGATCACATCCAGAAATAATACAAGAAGCCAGCTAGATTGTACAATGAACGTTATGAGGCAAAGTTTGGCTACAAATTCAATTTTTAATTGTTATCAATTTGGGATGTAATAACTATGATGATTGATTGAATATTTTAGAATGTATATTTTCTCACAATATTAGAATGTACAAATTTGGTTAGGTCGTAACAATGATAAAAATGATATTTTCTCATAACCTCCAGCAAACTATTGTCGATTGTTTAACAATAATCGTCCATTGCCGCCTAAACAGTCGGAGACGATTGTTTAAACAATAGATGACGACTAGATAAACAGGCGATGTCGACTGTATAAGTTGTCGTTAACGACTCTCTATGCAATCGATATCGACTGTCTACGTAATCAATATCGACTGTTTTTACAATCAATATCGACTCTAGGAGATCGCTCACATGCCCAAAGCCTGCCTATGTGACTATTATGCAATAGTCACATATATATTATTTTTTTTCGTTTTGTGCTTATATATTTGTACATGAGATTTTCAAACTACTCAATATTTGCTAGATCGTATAAGGATACAAAGCAAAGTTTGACCGCAAATTCGATTTTTAATTTGGAATGTAATAATCATGATGATTGATTGAACATTTTAGAATGTACATTTTCTCACAATATTAGTCTAAATCTAATTATTAACAATGATAAAAAGTACATTTTCTCATAACTTTCAGCAAAAGTTCTGTGCATTAGACTAACGACTGTCTAAACAATCCTTGTCGACTATACAGACAATCATCACCGACTATTTAAACAGTCGACTGTCTACTTAGTCGGTGACGATTGTTTAAACAATCAATGACAATTGGATATACAGTCATCGACTGTATAAGCTCTCGTTGACGACTCCATATATAATCGATATCGACTGTCTACGTAATCGATATCAACTGTTTTAACAGTCATTCACATGTTTATAGCCTGCCTATTGTGCGATAGTCAGATATATATTTTTTTTTATGTTTCTTTTGGGAATATTCAATTGATATATTTGTGCATATATATTTGTACATGTATATTTGTGCATATATATTTGTACATTTGTGCATATATACCTATTATCTGCTTTCGAATGTACTTACAAATTTATAAAGCTATATGTTCACCCAAAAAATTACATCTGACTACAATCAAATATTTAATTAACATCTGAAAAAAACTACGAGAGTGGAGCATCTGTAAGCTCCTCATTATTGCAATCTTCCTCCACTCCGTCTGCAGTGAATGTAGCAAGTGCCTGGCCAATTATTCTCTGATCTGACCCATTTTTTCCTGTGTAAAGTTGAATGTCTTCCCCATCATGAAGTACTTCACATACGTCAACACAAACACCCCACAGTCCCACCCATTGGTCTGTCGGGGAACGAATTTGATCCTACAGTCAGAACTTGACCAAGGATACATCCCATCGCTCAGTGCAGTGAAGTTTTCGTATAAATATAAAAGTGCGGGAAGGTAATGAGTCTGATTCAAAAAATTACAATGTCAGATAAGATAAGGAAACAGTAAAAATTTGGAAGATTGGATAATTTATATTTTTTTATAATATATTCTTACCAGGATATTCAATTGATTATGATATTTCACCTTCAAGGGCCTATTAAGAATATAGTCGACGATCATTATCGATTGCTCCACTACCTTCACAATTGCAAGTGCCCAATACAATGGATGGTAAGAATGAATTGGGATAAAAATTTGAAAAAGAAAATGTTAGAGGATACAATTTCAAAATTATAAAATTGTTGGTAGTAATCGTAACGTACAGTGGCACATTGGTGAGCATAGAGATTCCGCAAATGATTGAAGAAGAAGCTCTGCAGAACCTTTCTGCCTTAGTTTGCTTCTTCTTTATGGGCAGACCAATGTTCAATTTTTGTCCCCAACGCTTCCTCCTTGAGTTTTTAAGAAATAATAAATTTTTGGAAATCAATAAAGTCCAAGCCCATATAGGTCAAAGCCGTGGAGACCATAAGGAAGCATTTCTCATGTATCTCAGAATGAGCAATGTTATCTATGACTTCTAGCAGTCTTAAGTAGGATCCCATTATCTGAAAAAGAAGAAAAAGGAAAACAATTAGGGGTACCGACTGTTAATACAATTGATATCGACTGTCTAAATTCGATCGCCTTTTCATGTTTAATTTCTCTGATTTTTCTATTGATTTTTTCAACAATCGATTTTGACTGCAATAACAATCGATATCGACTATCTTAACAATCGGCTTCGATTGTTTGAGAAACAATAAGATTGTTAAGACAATCGATATCGATTGTTAATACAGTCTATTTCGATTGTTAATACAATCGATAGAAAAATAAGAGAAATTAAATATGAAAAAGTGATCGAATTTAGTTTTTAAGCAAACAATATGAGCAAATTCAATTACTTACAATATTGTCCAGGAATTTTGTGCCTTACAAACATCTGAAAGACTGCAGCCTAAGCGTCAAATCACCAACTGTGCCTATGTAGGTGCTGCATAATTTAACAGCCAACATTAAAATTCAAAACGAAATTTCATTTAACTTCTAACTAACTATCATAGGATAACTTACTCATTTTCTGCAACAGGCCTTTTCCAGAGGGCATTTATGTACTTCTGCTCATCTGACAACTCAATCGTAACGATGGCCAGCGTATCCTCAATGGCCATCTCCATTCCCGATTTTATCTTCTGTTGACCCTTTTGTGTGGTCCCAGGTTTCACAATAATTTTTTTGGTGATCCTAGGCCTCAAGCGAGTGTCAATCGGTTGCTCGAGTTGGGAAGAGACTTGCAAGTGTTGGGAAGATGAACTGCTACCTCCTCAGCTGCTGCCATCTCTTCAGCTGCTACCACCTCCTCATGCATGGGAGGAGGTAGTCCTTTAGTGGCGGGTCCCTGATCAGCTGATCTCTTAGTGGCGGGACTCATATCAGCTTGTTTCTTATCAGCTGATCCCTCATGCATGGGATGAGGTCGGATATCAAAGGCTGTAGGAGGCATCTTCGATATCACCTCCCAAATAGCACCATCCTGAATATCGAAACAAACTTTATTAGAAAGCTATAATTATATTCACTTATACAAATTACATTACAACACATACCTTAGGTGTAACCTCCAAAATCATTTGAAGGAGTTCTTTTAGAGTCGCATGGTCCTTTCTAATCAATTTGTTAAAGTGACTCATCGTCTGCAAATCTACATTCCTTGAAGTGAGTTGGTCATCCAAGGAGTTGCATCGTGTCTGGAGGAGCGCATTCTCATGCTCCAAATGGTTAACTTTCTCCAACAAATGGCTCATTGTTTGAGTGAGTTTCAAGTTGTCCAGCGCCATCTCGTCAATCCTCCTCAACTACACGTCAATAGAGGAGGATGGTGCAACACTGCCACTCGCATTCTTCGTGGCCTCCCTTGTTCTCGGCCTCCATAATTGGACGGAGCCGTCATCTGAGGATTAGTCTTCGTCTGACGTCGATTGACCCTTAAATTCTTCCTCGTCAATATCTTCGATCGGAAGGTAATTTCTTTTCTTCTTCGGCCTCAAATCCACTTTCACAACTTTCTTGACATGTTCAACATCCTCTTTCCTCTTTCCCTCAACACCCTTTCCACACTGCAGATATTCCCTTATGACGGGAATCTCCAACTCGAAGGAAACCGGTTCAAGGGGAGCACAAACCTTATACAAAAGAAAAAATTTGAAAACAACCAAACAATCAAAATACTAAAATGAATATATAAAATATCAGCTCAAGATATCGAATCTTTAATCAGTCTGTATCGATTTCACAGATAATTGACATCGACTGATTAAATAGTCGATATCGACTTCTAACACAGTCTATATTGACTTCTTACCCAATCGAATTTCTAAGGACTGTAAAGAGTACTTCAAATTTCTAAGGACTAAAGAGTAAAAATACGACTTCTTACACAATCGTTATCAACTTCATACGCAATCGGTATCGCCTTTTAAAACAATCGTTATCGACTGCTTAAGTAGTTGTTATCGACTGCGTAAATAGTCGATATCGACTATTGAAGCAATCGATACCAATTGTGTATGAAGTCGATACTCGCAATCGTACTCTTTCCAGTCATTGAAAATTAAAAATATAGACATCATACCTTGATGTCCAACATCTTCCCAACAGGGAAGCCTTTCGTCCTCGTTTGCGCCTTATCCTTCCATTTCAACAATCGTGAGAAAGGGTTCTTCAGGCCCATTTTGTCAGGTGAGGTTTTTAGTAATATCTCATAGGCCCACCATTTGAGTACACAAATGCAATCATAAACATTATACCGCTTAAGGGATTTATCCTTGTCGGCAGTCTTTCTATTCGCCACGCCCTTCTCTATATACTCCAGCAAGTCGCGGAAGATGTGGAGACCTCAAGGAGTTTGATTGAATTTCTCGAAGTTATCGATGAAGTTAACGTGCTCTTCTGAAAGTTGATGGTGGGACCCGGGAAAAAAAATATACACAACACAAATAGAAGAGCCAACTTAAGGAAGTCCTCGTCACTTTCCACTAGCCTCAGTCTATTTTCAATATGAGAGCGAAGAATTTTTCTGGTAGACAGCCCACGAAAATATTTGTATTGAAACATTTCCTTTTGCGGCAGTTTAACTGAAGGGGTAGACTATTGGGGTTCAACCACGACAAGACTCAATATTAGGGCAATGTCCATCTTCCAAAGATAGACGTCTCTCTTCCTGATTCGGAAGTGATTTTTTTCAACCCAAAAACTCAACATTCTATCAACGACATCTCCAACAAAACCCACACCCTTTGACATCTGAAATATTCCACCGAACACTGATTTTCTCAGCAACTCCTTCCGCTCCAGGGTAGCATCATCATAGAGTTTCGAAATGCCAGTAGGGGAACATTTACCGACAACACGCTGTATGACCATCTTGAAGGCTTGTTTTAAATGAACTGTAATAAAATTGAAAGGAATGACTACCAAAGTAAAATAGATTGCTTAAATGAACTGTACGTTATAATCACTATCTTAACGATCGGCATCGATTGTATTAACGATCGATAATGAGTGTCTTTACAAATGAAATCTAATGTCTTAACAATTGATTCGAGTGTCTGTACAGTCGATATAGATCGTTATTATAGGGAAATAAAAAAAAATTACATCAAATCATAGATCATCGAAAGAAGAAGAAAAAATTCTACAACATTGAAAGATGATTTGATTTATAACTTACAGATTCGGTAGCTTGAAGATTAAAGGATCGAGCGTCACCGACTTTGAAGCGATTCCGCCTTCCACTGACTTCGAACGAAAAAGTAAAAAGTAAAAAAGGTAACGAGGAATGATTTAAAAAGTCAGACGGCTATTTATTACCTTAGGGGTAATTTCGTCATTTTGTAAAGGCGGGCGACGGCTCGGCGCGTAGCTAGTCGGTTTGGGTAAAGGTGAAAATATAGGGTCTCTAACAGAAAAGGTGTATCTGACAGGGTCGATCCGGTAAATTTACTGAAGAATAATCGCTTGAGAAAAGTGACAATCCTAGACGTCCCGGATTGGACTGGATGGAATTAAAAAAAACTTGATTAATTCTACAATCCTAAGATGCGATCAACCTTTTGTATTTTGTCAACTTGATTTCATCCTGCTCATCTGGTTATCATCTTATCAAGCTGATCAACGCCCTTTTTAGCCACAAATTTTGATTTTCACGCATCATTTAGAGCCCTGCTAACCGTGAAAATACACTTTTGATACTGTGGGGTAGTAAAACTGTAAAAGGCTCTCTTCAGATCCTTCATTTGAATGTTTTTTTTGAAGACACAGTCTCTCTCTCTCTCTGGAGGACCAGAAGAGATCATACACCACCGATGGAGAATGCAAATGTTCAACAAGTAAGAGAGATTTTCTTGCATTTAACTCTTCTGATCTCTCTGTCTCTCTCTCTCGATCTCTCTCCATCTCTCTTTCTCTCTATTTATTACACTATTTTTTCCTTGCAGATCATCGAGAAACAGGTGTTGACGGTGGCCAAGGCCTTTGAGGAGAAGATCGATGAGGAGATCTCAGCATTAGATCGCCTAGATCTCGACGATCTCGATGCACTGAGAGAGCGAAGACTGCAACAGATGAAGAAGATGGCGGAGAAGCGGAGCCGTTGGACCTCTCTCGGCCACGGGGAATACACCGAGATCCTCTCTGAGAAGGATTTCTTCACTGCCGTAAAGTCCAGCGATCGCGTCGTCTGCCATTTTTACCGTGAGAATTGGCCTTGCAAGGTAATGATTTGGTTTTCTTTCTTAACCAATCGATGAATCTTTGTTTTGACTTAGGGCACCTTCACTTCATGGTAATTACTATACATGTAAAAATTGTATTTTAGGGCACGTTCAGTTCTCTGTAATGTGGCAATATTACGTGCAATCATCCCATGTGACACTAAAAAGTACAACTGCACTTAGGGTACGTTGGTTTCAATGTCAAGGGAGGATATTGCATGTAAAGCTTGTAATATCACCCCAACAGCTCTATTTTTTACACCAAAATTGTTTCATCGTAATTTCTCATGGATTGTGCCACAAAAATTATCTGTAATTTTTGTGACTTACGAGGGTGATGGCTCGTAATATTGAAATATTACTTGCAAAAGTAAAAAAGCAAACCCCAAAGGCTCTATTTTTTACAAAAAGTGAACTTTACACTAAAATTTTACGGTGAAACAAATATGTATTTTACATGAGAAAAAGTAAAATCTACATGTAATCCAGTCAGCATCATTTTACAGATAAAGTGATTTTTACAGGGAACCAATTACAATGAACCAAACGTACCCTTAGTCATTTCCCGATAGTTTCTCGTAGTTTGTGCCAATAAATTTTACCTGTAATATTTTTTACTAACAAGGGCCTAGCCTTGTAAAGCTTAAAAAATGCAGGTAAAAAAGGTGATGGTTTAATAAAAATCCAAGACGAGGATAGCAAGTGAAGTGAAATAGCCATAAAAGTAGATTTACACTACTTTTTGACTTCAAAGTAAGGTAAAATAGGGGTTACTCTTCCTCTCTATAAATAGCGGTTTCTCTTCCTAATGCATATGACAACTCTCAAAGGTAGGTTTTAGGTCTCTTTCCTTCTCTTTTGTATGGTTCACTTTATTTTTGTACTATTTTGGCTTATGATTTAAAGAAATTTATATTTTCCTTCCACTTTATGGGATATATTCTACTCATTTTAGAATATAAAACACAAAATTAACAAAAATATACTAGTTTTTTATATTGGTAATTTTGGGGATTTCTTGGGAATTTTTGGGATTTACTTCGTTTTTTTTTTTTAAATTTTTTGGGGAAAAAGAAATAAAAAATTTTGTGCATGCCATTGGGCCATGCCATTGCATAGGGTCACATAAGCCATTTAACAATATTGTCCGTTACTGCACACTTGTCAAAATTTGGTGAAATCTTAATTGATTCTCATCTATCCCACGCCCATTGTTCCTATTGCGTTTAGATTTGATAATTCATCATCTCAACCTTCAGTTTGAATTTGTATGCATTGGATGGCTATATGACGCAGGACAAAGACCCTAAAACTCATGAACGACGATGAAATGAATAGGTGCCGAAATTAAACTAATTAATTAAGCAAAAATCTCAAAGTACTTGCGATACCTTAAGGTTTCTTAGATTTTCGCTTGAGTGATCATGTTAGATTCGGCTAGGGTCTAATCCGATGCGCGAGATCCGTTAGTTTCGCGGAAGGGCGATCCTAGAGATAGAACTCTAGCATCTATCAGATTAGAGCGCTCGCTCGTAGATTTAAGGTGGAATCACTGATTCTTTTCAGGGTTTGTTGAATCCGATCGGGTTAATGGCTCAGGCAAAATCTAGGGTTTATGATTTTCGAGATATTCAAAGAGTAATGGTTGAAATAGGTTTTATGGGATCGATAAATAAATCAGAGAGTAGATAAACAAAGATAAAGATAGGAGTTAGGAAATTGTGAGCTTCGCACCCTTGGCTTCACGCCAAACCCTTCGCGGGAAAAAAGATTCACTCTTCAACAAAGCTCATCTTAAGCCGAAGTAAAAAATTCTTTTCATTCATCAATAATTAATTCTTAAAATTGTTTTTACAAGTTTTTAAATAGGCAAAGCAAACCCTAACTCGAAATAAAAGAGTCTTAAAAACTTAAAATATTAAAATGATAAGTTTTGCCAAAGAAAATCAAAATCCCGTCTTTTAGCAGATATATCTCATGCGGTTGATCGATTGATCGATTTTAGAATCGATCGATCGACTGAAAAATAATAAATTTCCCCAAAGATTCTGTCCCCAATCGATCAATGGAAAGTTTGGAACCATCGATCGACTGAGAAGAATTAGTTCGCCAAAAGACCTTGTCCTCAATCAATTGATTGAATGCCTGGGATCGATCAATCGACTGTGTTCTCCTTTAAGCTTGGTTATGGTTCCCATTCCGTTTCTTCCGATGCCGGTACACGCGATATGGTCCATAGCCAATGTCTATAGTGTCGGCGACCAGTCAATTCTCCTGGACCAAAAGGGCTTCATTACCGATGAAGCGGAGTCGTGATATCAATCTAGCATGTCGGGGTTTAGGCGACGAACCTCGTCCTCATTTATCCACGCGTTTTCAGAGTCTGGCTTACCCACCCACTTCACCAAATACTTCTAAAATCCTCCACCATGGGTGGACACCACAAGATCATCCAATATCTTTTCAATTACCTCTTTCCTCTGCTTGCCTAGGAAGGAAGTGATAGAGACTGCAAGGTTGAGTTGGGATTATGAATAGGGGGCGTTTGGAAAGGATTGCAAGGAAGTGGGGTTGAGCCCAGAGAAGAAACAAGGGTTTCCACATTGAACGTTGAGCTAATCCTTGCATCTAGAGGAAGCTCAAAAACATAAGCATTGAGACCACTCCTTACTACAATTCTAAAAGGTCCAACGTCGCATGCTTGGAGCTTTTTTCCGACTCCCAATGGAAATCGTTCAGGCCTAACCCGAACCATTACATAATCGCCAATATGGAATTCTTTGAAACACTTGTGTATCTGCCAATAGTTTATATTGATTATTACTTGAATTAATTTTTTGTTTAATTTCGGTATGCAAACTATGAATATGCTGTGCAAATGCATCTGCGGATTCAGACACTCGATGCGATGCAGACATGGGGATCAGATCTAAGGGGGTCTTAGGCCTATGACCATGTACGACCTCAAAGGGACTCATGCCTATGAACCTATTGATTGAATTGTTATATGCAAACTCGGCCATCGACAAGATAGAATCCTAAGTCCTAATGTGATCACTGACAAGACTATGGAGAAGATTGCCTAAGCTTTTATTAGTGACTTCGGTTTGGCCATCGGTTTGAGGATGATAGGCCGAAGAGAACTGCAATACGGTACCCATCATGTGCCACAGGGTCTTCCAAAAGTAGCTAGTAAACTTAACGTCCTTATCTAGCACGATGGTCTTGGGCAACCCATGGAGACACAGTACCTCTCCGAAAATTAATTTGGCAATATGAGCTGCATCGGAGGTTTTGGAGCACAGTATAAGGTGGGCAATTTTGGAGAAGCGGTTCACTACCACAAAAATGGAATCATGTTTTCGCAGAGTCTTGGGGAGTCCGAGCACGAAATCTATTGAGATGTCTTGCCACAGTGTGTGGGGCACGGGCAAAGGGGTGTACAGACCAATATTTTGTTTGCTCTATTTGGACACTTGGTATGTACGACATTGTCTCAAAACCCGAGAAACATCTCTCATTAGGCTAGGCCAATAAAACCTATCCGCGAGCGCAATGGTCTTGTTACGCCCGAAATGTTCGGCAATCCCTCCGGCATGTAACTCCCAAATGAGGAAGTCATGCAATGAAATGTGAGGGATGCATAGGCGATTGCCTTTGAGCAAATACCTGTCGTGTAGGGTATAGCTGGAGTTAGTGTTGGTCAGGTTACTAAGGAGAGCATTATACTCCATCTCGAAATCTGGGCGCTCGGGATACTCTTCCCTTAACCGTTCGAACCCGACAAACTCGGTTCTCATTGTTTGCAAAGTCGCCACCCGGCGACTAAGCACATCAGCAACCTTTTTTTCAACACCGGCTTTGTGCTTCAACACGTAGGTAAACCGTTGGAGGATTTCAACCCATGTCGCGTGCCTCAGATTTAGCTTCTTTTGAGAGGCTAGGAAGCGCAAAGCTTCGTGGTCGGAGAATAGCACAAACTCTTGCGGCCCAAGGTAATGTCTCAAATACCATAAGGATCGAACGACAACATAAAACTCCTTAACATAGGTGGAATATTTCTGCTTTGCTTCATTGAGCTTTTCGCTAAAGTAGGCCACTGGGTGGCCTTCTTGGCTAAGAACTCCTCCGATACCTACACTCGACGCATCACACGCAACTTCAAAGACTTTGGAAGAGTCCGACAAGCGCATGACGCGTGCACTGCTCATTCTGTCTTTGATCTCGGCAAAGGCCTTCGTCGTGACTTTGCTCCATCGAAAATCCCCCCTTTTAATGCAATCGGTGATTGGGGCCATGATGATACTAAAGCCTTTGATGAAGCGACGATAGAAAGTAGTCAAGCCATGCAAGCTACGAACATCGTGAATATTCTTAGGCTTGGGCCATTCCGCAATAGCCTTATCCTTTTCGGGGTCCGCGACCATTCCATTGGTTGAGATAATGAATCCCAAGAAGACAACGGATCGTTGCACGAATGTGCACTTTTTGAAGTCTGCATACAATTTCTCGCCCCTCAAGGTTTCACAAACCAACCTGAGGTGGATCAAGTGTTGTTCCCTGTTGTGGCAAAATCAGGATATCATCGAAGTATACCACAAAGAACTTGCCTAGAAATGATCTTAACACGGTCATGAGCCTCATGAAAGTGCTCGGGGCATTAGAAAGCCCAAAAGGTATGACCATCCACTCATAAATACCATCCTTGGTCTTAAAGGTGATTTTCCATTCATCACCCTGGCGGATTCGAACTTGATGGTAACCACTCTTGAGGTCTATCTTGGAAAAGATAGTGACACCAACCATCATATCCAGCATATCGTCGAGCCTTGGTATGGGAAACCGATACTTGACCGTAATTTTGTTGATCGCTTGGCTATCCACACACATTTGCCAAGTGCCATCCTTCTTGGGTGTGAGTAGCGCAGATATAGCACAAGGGCTCAAACTCTCTTGAATGAACCCCTTCTGAAGGAGCTCATCGATTTTTCGCGTTAACTCGGTATGTTTAACCGGATTCAGTCTATAATGGAGCAGATTCGGTAGAGTAGATTCAGGAACTAAGTCTATGGCATGTTGGATGTCACGCATTGAAGGGAGTTCATTGGGTAAGTCTTCCGGGAAGACATCCTCAAATTCTTTCAAAAGTGACTGAACCTCCTTAGGGTGTTCGCCCATAGACTCGAGAGCATGCTCGACAGTGATGACAACGTACACCACGTTCTCATCCATCGATGCTCTTTCATACTTCGAAGGGCTCATGATATTGATGGTCTTAGATTGACCGCCTTTCTTCTCAACTTTGTTGGTCGAGGGTGTTTTGGGAAGCAAGGGGTTTAAAGTGATCTTCTTGCCCTTATACATGAACGTGCATATGTTAGATCGACTAAGAAGGGTCATGCCCGTATCATAGAGCCACGACCTTCCCAAAGTGATGTGGCCCACATCCATCGACACTACATCACACCACAAGGTGTCCGAATAAGAGGCCAACTGAATCGGGCATACTACACCTTTGAGACACGGGAATGGGTGAAGAGTCAACCCATGCGACTTTGCATGGTTTCGGGTGAGCTTCGGGTATAAGCCCTAAGCGGGTGATGGTGTGTGTCGACACCACATTGGTGCAACTCCCGCTATCCACCATAACTCTACAACTCTTCTCTCTACATTTGGCGAAGGCGTGGAAGATGTTTTCCCTATGCCAATCCTTTTTCTCATCCTGTTGAGGTTGTGTAAGGGCATACCTCACAACTAAGGCACGACCACCATCATCACCTTCCTCATCATTAGGTGTGACGCCCGACTCGTACACTTCTTCCTCAACATTTCCATCATCCTCATCTTCCTCTCCCTCGATGAAGAGATTCCTTTGGGGGCCTCTTGTAGGGCGTTGGGTGACAAAGTGTCATAACCCTTGACATTTATAACACTTAATTTGATAACCACCCTTCGAGGATTCTCCAACCACACCTTTTCCCTTGTCAAACCTCACATTGGTAGGAGTGGGTTGTGTACGTTTGGGAGGTGGGTTTCCAGCACTAGACCTTCCCTCACTGCTACGATGACCATTGGTTTGTGATTCAAATTGCCTCACCATTGTCATTTTCAAGTATCTCTCAAGGTCTTGTACAATGACGTAACACTCGTTAAGAGTGCCAACGGGGTGAGAGATTAACTGTGCGCAATCTGGAGAGAGTGACTTGATGATCTTTCGTTACTTTGGCTCTCATCATGAATTCTTCAAATTTGTTAATGTATTCGGTCACGGGCATACTCCCTTGTTGTAGATTTTGTCATTGATCAAGTAATCGATGGTAGTATGATAAAGGAACTACTTATTTATAAGTCGTTCTTTCATGTCCATCCAACGAGTAATGGGGGGACGACCTGCATTCGCTCTCATGCACTCGACGTTGAACCAAAAAAGTCGGGTTTGACCGATGAGTTTCATTTTGGCGAGCCTAACACATCGCTCGTCACTCATATCGTACCACTCAAAGTGGTGGTTCATATCGGAAACCCAATTGAGGAAGACTTTAGGGTCCATTCTTTTATTGTAGGTTGGAAACTCAACTCGAACGTTCCTGAGGAGTCTTCCATTTGGGTCGTAGTCATCTCCACGATGATCTACCCTATGGTTCTGATTTCGATCATTCTGATGACCATCGCGTTCAAAGCGTGGGCCATCACGCTCACAGTGTTGATCAAGGTGCTCAAGGCGTTCTAACCGATTGACTTGGTTAAACAACCTACCATTAGAAGCCTCAAGGGTTGTTTGGGTTTGCTCCATAGCAGCCATCCTATCATTGATCGTACACAAAAAGCTCGGATGCCCCTAAGAGCATCGACAACCTCACTCATATCCATGGTGATTGTAGCTTACGAATATGCAACTATGAACCAACAAAGGACTTATTCAACACAAGACATGCACACTGATGAACACAAATGAAATAATATGCAATAAAATTTAAAATGTCATGCAAAGATGCCATAACCTAGAACCTAGGCTTTGATACCAAAACTGACGCGGGAGACCCTAAAACTCGTGAACGACTATGAAATGAATAGGTGCCGAAATTAAACTAATTAATTTAGCAAAAATCACAAAATACTTGCGATACCTTAGGGTTTCTTAGATTTTCGTTTGAGTGATCATGTTAGATTCGGCTAGGGTCCAATCTGATGCGCGTGATTCGTTTGCTTCATAGAAGGACGATCCTAGAGATAGAGCTCTATCATCTTTCATATTAGGGCCATCGCTCATAGATCCAAGGTGGAATCACTGGTTCTCCAAGACTTGTTGAATCAGATCGGTTTAATGGCTCAAGCGAATCTAGGGTTTATGATTTTCGGGATATTCAAAGAGTAATGGTTGAAATAGGTTTTATGGGATCGGTAAATAAATCAGAAAGTAGATAAGCAAAGAGATAAAGATAGGAATTAGGAAATTGTGGGCTTCGCACCCTTGGCTTCATGCCAAGCCCTTTTCGGGAAAGAAGATTCACTCTTCAACAAAGCTCATATCAAGCCGAAGCAAATACCTCTTTTCATTCATCAATAATTAATTTTTAAAGTTGTTTTTACAAGCCTTTAAATAGGTAAAGCAAATCCTAACTCGCAATAAAAGTGTCCTAAAAACTTAAAACACTAAAATGACAAGTTTTGCCAAAGAAAACCCAAATCCCGTCTTTTGGCGGACATATCTCACGCGGTCGATCAATCGATCGATTTTAGAATTGATCGATCGACTGAGAAATAATAAATTCCCCGAAGACTCTGTCTCCAATCGATCGATCGAAAGTTTGGAACCCGATAGATCGACTGAGAATAATAATAAACAAATGGAAAATCAAAACAAAACAAAACAAGACTGAATTTCATTGTGAAATTAATCTTTATGACACCAAAATTCAGCATGTAACACAAACAAAAAAAAAGAAAATAAAAATTATTTTGCTTTGCATTTTGAGGTATAGACTAGCCCGATTTAGTTCAGGCATAGGTGATTTTAAGATGTGATCTCGAAATGTGAGATCAAGTATTCCTTGAGAAGTGAATGCTTATGAATTGACCTTGTTATTGCAACTTAGTTCTAGAGCAAACCAAGCCATCTTTCACATGTATGAGCTGGAGATAATATAAGGAAGAAGTGAAGACCAATAACAAACATAATAGAGAAACAAACCACCTGGAAAAGTTTATCTCTTCGAACATGCACTGCAATGTAGTAAGAAATCTTATTTCAGTAGTTTGCATATTAAGTAGAAGATGTCATCTCATTATGCCTCAGAGAGTAGCTTATGATTCAAGCCCTGTTTGGCATGGCTTTTAGAATCCACTCTTCACTCTTTGACTGCAAAAAGCAGCATTACCATATTTATGGTGTTTGGTTAACATAGCTTCCCACCTTGATTTCACTTCAAACAGCTTCCTGCAAAGCTGTAAGTGGTCAAAATATGGAAGTGGCCAAAACCAGCTTTTGGCTTTAGTGTTCTTAACATGTAAGATATATTTTGAGCCTGAAACAAGCTCAACCTCAAGCCTAAATTCAATAATCCTTGTTGTCAATCTTGTACAATACACGATGCGTATCATATCGAGACCAGAACGATACGTAGCGTATGATCGTATCGTTTTTGCCCTATATTGTGCGATACAGTCACCGTATCATACGATACAATCAATCATGTTTCACAATTAAATAAAAGTAGTTTTTTAATTATTTTAAAGAAAAAGGTTTGTTTTGCCTCCGTCTATATTAATCCTAGAACCTTATGCAAGGGCCTTTTTGTCATTTCTGGGCTTATAACATAACAAGCCCTAATTCTGGCCACATAACCTCTCAGCTGAAGGGGAAAAAAATGAAAAACAGAGGTAAAGAAGAAGAAGCAGAAGAAGAAAGAAGTAAAGCGATACTCTTTCACATTCCTTTTGAATGATGCAAATTGAGAACTTTATGGAATTTTTGTCTATGACTGAATTTTTGCAATGTTGCGTATTTTTGAATCTATTATCCATCTAATGAATTGTCTTCTTTCTCTAAATTTATTGAAACTAGATAGATTATAACTTCCCATGTGTATGTCATTATGCCGTTATGGAATAGAATCAATAGATGCCTTGACTTGTTATATTTTAAATGAACATAAATTGTTATGTATTATATTTTTTAGCTCTTCTAGATATATTTTTTATTTTTCTGAATTATATGTAAAGATTTGAGTGTATCTTACGATACACGATACGATACGATACGCGATACATAATTTCCAAAAAACGACACGATACGATACACGATTTGACAACCTTGCCAAGAATACATATAATCGTTAGTAACTCCAATAATACATAGAACCATTCAAAACTGTAACACTAGAATCCAACCTTTCATATTGTCATATCTACTCAATCATGGAGTTAACCATTAAAAAATTAAACTATGGTGAGGTAGTGAGAGAAATGAACACAACCCAAAAACAGGTAATACTTTATTAGCAACCATTTATATGGCATATATGAAAAATAGTTTTTGCCGTTGAGTATGGATCAAAGGAGCACAATCCTTGCCAATGTGTTTTACAAATTGAAGTTGTAAAAGAGAAGCTAAAAATAAAGCTTGATTTACCACTGTTACTTGGAAAAACCAGAGCTATACTTCTACTAATCATGATCACATAAATTTGAAAGGAAATAACAAGTATAGGTCGAGGTTAAGAGGGCAATGAGTAACCCAATATGACCCACATAATTGTATCATATTTCTGATCAGAGATACAACTCGACGACTTCGAAACAGAGCATCAGCTCTAATCATTAATCCCATACCTAAGACAGAGCGTCAACATTAATCGATACCCACCTGCCTCTTGTAGAGGGGACTCAAACCAAGTGATGAATTCGTTTCTAACTTGCTAAGTGCGAAACAACCCTTAAATAATACTTTTGCATACCTTTGATTCGATGAGGCTCGTGGTTCTCTAATGAGCATCTTTGGCAGCGAAGGGCGCTACTGATTTCTTTACAACCATGAGTTTGCCAGTGTCTGATTTATGTAGTAGCAGGACCATTGATAAATTTTTTTCGAATAGATCTTAGTCCCTATTGATCTCTTTTAACCAGCAATTTCGACCATAGCTCACCTCCTCATCTACAACATTGGAGCGGTAATTTTCAACCAGAGTTAGCTTCATTCAAACCACCTTTTTTACAGCCCATTGAACTTGTACTGATCTTCCTTCAGATTCATTTGCATCTTTAGTGAATTTGGAACCTTATGTCCCATCTGAGCGACGGAGTTGGGCTGCATAAGGGATCTGCCTTGAGCCCTTATTTGTTTACCTTGATCATGGATGCGTTAACTATAGAGATGCAAAAAGAGATACCATGGTGCATGCTATTTGCTAATGATGTAGTATTAATTGCTTAAACCAGGAAAGCAAAAAATGATAAACTAGAATCATGGAGAAAAGCTTAGGAGTCAAGGGGTTTGAAATTTAGTGAAGATGATAGCCTGGAGTTGGATAGTTAAAAATAGAAAATCATTTAGGGAAACATTGCCATAGACTTCACTATTTAGGCTCTACTTTACAATCAAATGGTGGATTTGAAGAGGATGTCTCAAATAGGATTAGTGCAAGTTGCATGAAATGGAGGCAGCAAACGAAACGTTGTGTGAACCAAGAATTCTGCTTAGGTTCAGGGATTTTTTGATAAGACAATTGTTAGACTTGCCATTTTATATGGTGCGAAATGTTGGGCTATGAAAGAGTGACAAGATGGTAGAATATATGCAGCCGAGATGCATATGTTGAAATGGATGTGTGGAGTAACAAGAAAGGATAAAATTCGGAACAAGTACATAAAAGAAAATTTGAGAGTAGCACCTAGAAAAGAAAAAAATCTAGAATGTCGCTTTAGGTGGTTTGGGCACGTTCATCAGAGGCGCGAAGCAGACTTTGTACGAAGGTTGAGACGCTATAAGCACAAGGAAGTAGGAGAAGAGGAAGACCAGTGAAGACCTAGAGGGAAACTGTGAGAAGGGATATGAAGGATCGTGGAGTTTAGAGAGCTTAATGCTAAGTAGAAATGAGTGAAAAAATAGGACTCGCAAACCCATCTCCAAATAGATGGGATAAGGCTGTGATGATGATGATGATGACATTCCATCCGAGTGATGTACACAACTTTGATCAAATAACGTAGAGTTGTATGGGATGGAGAGGAGATCACATGAAAGTTAATGGACTGGCATGTAAAGAGAGGGGAAAGGAGAATCCCATGCGCAATAACTTTAAGAGTGTTGTAGGCGTGGATGGTGTCTTTAAAGTGTACGTTGGGATGTAATAATTTTTAAATAAATCAGACCATTGGAAAAATCACATGTGATTTCCAGATATTACTAGCGCCGGCCTCATAAGTAAAAAATATTATAGGAGATGCCATGTCATCTATTACATCACATATCATGCCGAAGTGAACTTTAACACTGTAAAGTGCCACTTTCCATGCAATATGGGTTCTTTACATGTGTTATTCCCATTTTACCTCGAACTGAACATGCCCATAGGGTTTCTCGTTGAAATATCTCATTCATGGATAAAAAGATCTAATTTTGGATGGTTTTGATTGAAGAATGTTGATTGAGAGAATGTAGGACGTTTTTTTATTAAATATTAATTTTTTTCGAAAAATTGAATCATCTATGTTATTATTTTTATAGGAGTATGAAGAATATAATTGTAGATGGTTATGATTGCATAGTGTCACGATTGAGATGATGAAGGGCTAGTTTTGAAAAAAAATGAAATTTCTTGAAAAGTGTCACATTTTTATTTGTTAAGGCATTTGAAATCTCTTTGATTGAAGAATGTTGCATTTGAGATAACATAGGGAATTTTTTTAGTAAAAGATGAATTTTGACAAGAAAAAGTCAACTCATTCTTCCTAGTCTTCATTATTTTACTATTGTTGGGGATGCTTATGATTGCAGAGTCATGTTTGAGATAATGTAGGGATTTTTCTTTCTTGGAGAAAATGAAATTTATTTTTATTTTATCGAATGGAAAAAAAAATTGTACAATTTTCAACAAATAATGAAATGTGTTGAAAATGTCATATTTTCTATGTTAGGGTTTCATTTATAATTTCTTTTCAAGATTAAAGACTTAAAGTGTGGATGGTTTTGATTGAAGGACTACATTTCAGTCTTCCGATGATGTAGGGTTGTTTTTTAAAGAAGTTTAAATTTGATTACTCTAACTCTCATAACCCTAATTTTTTTATCTCCCCTTCTCTTTCCCTTCTCTTCTCTCCTCATCTCTTCATAACCAACCTTATCATCTCATTTATCAACTTTATCTGTTGGCGGTGCCCGGGTAAGGTGGCAAACTTAACATTCATTGGGATTGGGTCTGTAGCTCAACGGAATGTTGAGGATATTGCAACTCCAAGGTCACATGTTCAATCCAAGCTTACCAATAATAATAAAATAAATAAAAAACCTCAACATTCATCATCTTAATACCAAAGAAAGTAGGGGCTGCCAAATCGAGGGAACTTCAGCCGATTAGCTTTCTCAAAACTGGATATTAAAGCCTAAAATCTTGGCGAATATATTGAAACAATGAACGGAAATAATTTCTCCTCCGCAAGGAGTATTTATAAAGGGCCAACACATACTTGATGTTGTTGTTGCAAGACGATAAGGTGTTGCCTACCATTGTGCTTGTTGCCTCGATGTCCTAGTCTCACAATCATTATGTGTTATTTTGTTGAATGTCTACTATCGATGACGCTCTCTATTGTTGCTAGTATGCTCTCCCTAATCAGTGTTCTTAAAGACGTCCGGGGAGGCTGCTTAGGCTGGTCGGGCCCCCGGGCGCCCCTATTTAGCCCTAGGCAGTTTCTTGGGCGGGCCAGGTCTGGGGCGCCCTCCTGGGCGGTGTAGCCGGACGCCTAGGCGTTTTAAAGTCGGGGTGGGGCCGGGCGATTTATAAATTAATGAGCTGTTACTGGGTCGGGTCGAGTTATCAAAAGATTAGGCATTTTTTGTACTAGACACCACCCAACCCGACCCATTGACGACCCTTAAACTTTAAAACTCTTATTGCCTAGGAATAATAGCTTCTTACCGACATTTAAACACCAGAATGGCGTTTAAATGATCTTATACCACTAAAGTTAAGACTTTTAATCTCACACTGTTGATGTGTGATTATCATTATGCCACGTGGTGAACATCTGTGATCAATCTAAATTGTCCAAGTGGCAATATATCATTGAAACATATCTTAGGCCAAAGAAACATGCCTATGAAAGGATTTGAATCATACGATTGATGAACCTATACGTGGATTTGGATGTTATATATGTTTATGTTGAAATAAAGTATGCATATCATTATATGTATGTATATATATACACATATATACACTTTGGGGCCACCCGCCTTTGGCCCCGCCCGACAACTTCCGCCCGAACATCCATCCAACCCCGAACCTGCCCAACGACTTTAATAACATTGCCCTTAATAACCTACCATAATATTATTTTGGCTAGGATGTTAGTGTTGTACTGTGCCTGCACATTAGATGTTTGATAAAAGGCTTATGAGAGGTATTGGATATATTTACTACTGTTTTTGGAGACTGCATCGTAAGTGTTTGAAAAAATGTTTGTTTGGGCTGCCTTGAATTATTAGTTGTTGGTGCTTCTGTTGTCTTATGATATATGAAGAATGATGATGGTGCTACTCACTTGTGGATGCTCCAATCTCATCTCCCATGCTTCTATTTCGTTTATATATATATATATATATATATATATATATATAGTGGTGTTTTAACACCTTTTTTCTATCTGTTGTCCCTTTTTACCCAAATGTTGAGTGGCCTTTGTTGCTGTGATATGCTGCTCGTTGATGTGGATGTCTCTCCCACATTATATATATATATATATATATATATATATATATATATATATATGTATTGTGGTGTTTTAACACCTTTTTTCTATCTGTTGTCCCTTTTTACCCAAATGTTGAGTGGCCTTTGTTGCTGTGATATGCTGCTCGTTGATGTGGATGTCTTTCCCACATTATTGTTTGATTAGTGGATGTGTTTCCCACTATCTTTTTTGACCTTGTGGTCTTTCTTTCAGCACTACTAGTGAAAGGAGGTGATGGTTTAGGGGCTCTTTCTATATTTTGGCAAGTTGAGCATCATTATCATCGAAGCTCAACTTGAGGGGGAGTATTGGGGATATAATATGTGTATTAGTGAGTAACACTATGTCTTTATGTATGTAAGGTATGCATAGTAGGTTTAATCTCACATTGATTAGGAAATATAAGTTGTCTTGTATGCTCTCTATATAAGGGGCTCATCTATTGTAGCTTGAGTAGTCTGGAATAGAAGCAATGTAGTCTTTCGTGGATATTGTGCTCTCTTTTCTCTCTCTGTCTCTGTCTCTCTCTCTCCCCCTCCCTAATAAACCTAACCGGTATCTCTCTTCTTTAGTTATTAGTTTATTTATGATGTGCTTTTATGAGTTGTTGTGAGCGACCACCTTTTATCTTGTGTTCCTTGTTGGCATTGATGTAGAAGACTGTGTACTTCATGGGAAGGTGTTCGTTGAAGCCCGAAATTCAGTTTTTCAATGTCAATGACCGATACCAAGTAGAAATAAATAAACTAATAACTAAAGAGGAGAGAGAGAGAGAGAGAGAGAGAGAGATCCACTAAAGATTACATTGCTTCTATTCCAAATTACTCATGCTACAATAGATGAGCCCTTTATATAGAGGGCATACAAGACATAACTTATATTTCCTAATCAATGTGAGACTAAACCTACTATGCATACCTCGCATACATAAAGACATAGTGTTATTCACTAATATACATTATATCCCCAATACTCCCCCTCAAGTTGAGCATCGCTGATAATGATGCTCAACTTGCCAAAATATAGAAAGAGCCCCTGAACCACCACCTCCTTTCACTTGTAGGGCAGAAAGAAAGACCATAAGGTCAAAAAAGATAGTGGGAAACACATCCACTAATCAAACAATAATGTGGGAAAGACATCCACATCAGCAGCAAAGGCTACTCAACATTTAGGTAAGTGGGACAACAGGTAGCAAAAAGGTGTTAAAGCACCGCAACACACACACACAAACATATATATATATATATATATATATATATATATATATATATATATATATATATATATATATATATATATATATATGAAATAGAAGAGGGGGAGACGAGATTGGAGCATCTACGAGTGAGTAGCACCATCAACATTCTTCACATATCATAAGGCAACAATAACACCGATAACTAATAATTCAAGGCAGTCCCAACAAACATTTTTTCAAACACTTACGATGCAGTATCCAAAAACAGTAGTAATATATCTAATACCTCTCATAAGTTTTTTATTCAAACATCTAATGTGCATGCACAGTGCAACACTAACATCCCCACCAAAATAATATTTTGGTCGCTTATTAGGGGGAGTGCACCAGCAACGTTAGAGAACATCATCGATAGTAAACATTCAACAAAACAATACATAATGATTGTGAGACCAGCAACCTGCACGGACCTCAAGGCAACAACCACAATGTTAGCAACACCATATTGTCTTCCAACAATAACCATTAGAAGATAAGTAATAGTATATATAAATTTGAAGATCCACATATGATCATGTGACTTTGAAAAAAAATAATACCCAAATCTGAAAAACTTGAGGCTGGACACAACTTGGATCAAAGTGATCTGGAGGCTTGAAGCTTCTCAGAAAACCCCTCACACAAAATACCAGCAACATTAGAATCCTCAAAACAGGAAAAGAGGGAAAAATCCAGTGTCTTCGACAAACCCATTGTAAACCGTCAAAATCCGAGCACATCAGCTCACAAATATGTGCAGTACTTATTTAAAATCTCAACAATAGGCGCCAATAGATATAAGACCCTGAACAAGAGAATATAGCAGCAGATATCTCAGAAAGTTAAAAAAAAAAGCTGAAAAATGAGATTCAAAAAGGCACAAAATACCTCTAGTTTATACACCAAATCTGACCATCAATCAGCAGATTCGTAAACAGTATGAATGCTCCAATAAAAAAAAACTGATCAACTCGCACAATCTGGTTGTTGTTGTTTTAGCTTTGAAAAGAGACATAAAAGGAGAAGATGATGTTGTTGTAGCAGGTTTTGAGATGATAATGGTGATGTTGATGATGTTGTTGCAATGTAGGGAGATATTTATGAACCAAGTTGTAGTTGAACCATTGAGGGAGTTGTTGATGACCTAGAGCAATTGCTAATTCATTGAAGATGACAAAAAGAAGACGTAACCCAGGTAGGGCTATGATATCAAGTAGAAATAAATAAACTAATAACAAAAGAGGAGAGATACTCATTAGGGTTTATTAGGAATAGAGAGTGAGAGAGGGAGTGAACACAATATCCAGTAAAGACTATATTGCTTCTATTCCAGATCACACACTTACTTACTGGTGCATTCAGTAGCGCAAAGGTGAATGCGAGCACTCAAGGTTCAAGGCGGTCATAAAAACCTAATCCCTTTGGATGGAAGTTTTCAACGTATATGCCAATGCCTCTGGATAGGCAGTCCATAGTAAGCCCATATAAATGTGTGTGCACAATGAACTTACATAACTTAAGTATTGATCTTTCCACTTTTCTCTGTTACTCTTGTAGTTTTTTCCAAGTGTCGATCAATTGATAATCTCATGCTACAGCTTATGAATCATCGGATTTAAGTCAACTTATAATTGATCTTTCCACATTTTGTGCACAATGAACTATTGTTTACAAGAGGGGAACATATAACACATGAAACAGAGGAGAAGTGTGGAAGATACATGAACAGTTGTGATGGGGACATTGCACCCAACGAAGCTTACAATGTGTATAGGAGGTGCAAGAAGAGATCCAAAGCATCTCAAACACTTTGGATGGACAATTAAAGGCCCATGTGCACTTGCGCGCAACAAGTGAAGACCACATCTAGGGCAGACACGCACATGGAAGAGAAAGAAAGAGTTTCGAGGAATGGAGAAGATGTACAGTAAAAAAAAGACTCATATACGATCGTGGAGAAATCATGAACGTCTGTGGTTCGAGTAGTCTCTGGCATGGGTTAAAATATCGGGTTACCGATACGTATCGTCCGAGCTCCAAAACGATACGTATCGGTACCGGTCTGTATTGGACGATACATTCAATGTATCGTTCGAGTCCAATACCGATACGTATCGTCCGATACGTATCGGTATCGGACGATATTTTGATCCATGGTCTCTGGTACCTGGAAAAACTCTAGCAAAGACAGAGAACGTCCTAAATCATGGACGTCGGTGAAATAGTTCAAGGACGAACGTCAGTTTTGTTCTGTGAACAAAACTTTTATTTTAGTTGCTTAGTTCGAGAGTTTAAAAGCAGTTTCGTCTTTTAGGTTGAAATCTTATTAGTAGCGTTTCTTAACTTTATAAATAGGATTGTAATAGCTAAAATTGAAGTTAATGAATGAATTTATATGCTTGAGCAAGACTTTGAGAATTTGTGAGGAGTTTTCTTTAGAAGAGTGATTCTTCTTCCCTAGATGGGTTTGGTGCGGGGCCAATAATTTCTTGGTGAAATTCCAAGGATTTCTATCATCTTCTTCTATTCTCTCCTTTAAATCTCTATTGGTGCAAGGTTGTTGATTTATCTATTTCCTTTGATTACTATTTATTTTCAAAGTTGCTTGGATTTGATTTTGTCTTAGAAACCATTGTTTGAGCCTTTTTTATCTTAATATCCTTTCAAGCCAATTATATCTTGAAACCCTATAATGGAATCAAAAGACGCTGTAATGGATTGTCGTTTGATGCCCTAAGCTAGAGGTAAGACAAGTTCTATCTTGAGTCATTTTTGGAATAGTAGGGACTATCGTGCCAGATTCAACCCTAAATCAAACCCTGTGGTTATGTAAGTTGAATTCGGCATTAATCCTAGGTTTATCAATTGTTTAATTTCTATTTCTTATTGCTCATTATTTTACAATTAATTTCAGCGAAGGATACCTTCATTCAGAACACAATCCCTCTCAATGCGCATTTGACATGCTTAAATCATTGACTTTTTGAATCGAACGATCATGGTCATTTTTCGCCCCAATCTTCCACCTAATGGATTTGAAGATCATGGGCTTACCATCAATCGGTTAGATTTTGATTCCACACGGCACACATCCCAAAAAATGAAGGTGAACATGGCGCACATCAAACATGGTTGGGCTGTGTGCCATGTGGAATCAAACTTTGTGTATTAAGTCAAATTTGAACCAGTTCCAATAATCAAGTGAAGTCGAAAATAAGGGATTTCCGAGTTCATCAACAAAATGAATCGAAGCTTTATACAAGAACAGAAGTGTGTTCATACTGATTAAGAGGATGAAATACCCTTGGCAGAAGTACTATTGAATTCTCAAAACCACAAGAGAAACCCATAATCAGCCCACAAATTAGCCCTCAGCCTCCAAAGGCCATTAGTCAATTCGCGATCCCAAAGGTGTCCAGCTGTCGGTCTTTACCAACCGTTCATGATTCAGAGACCTGTGTAGACCATGATTTGCGAAGTCATTTAGTACAGATACCCATTTGATTCGCAGCTTGAGAAGATATTCAGCCAGCTCTAATTTGGCAGGGACTCATGGCCGCGAAGGAATTAACACTCGCAGTGCTAAGAAATCCACTGACAACTAAGTCTCAAAAGTTGGGTTGATACCTAAGTGTCATTTGAATCGAAAACTGAGGTGGCATCAACTGTCACCTGACTCAAGGATCCAATGTGGCATACAGTTGTCACTTACGTTGAAAACTCAAGGTGGAATACAACTGTCAATTTGCAAGTGGAGTCGAGTGGAAGCCAACTGTCATTGGGAGCGGCAGACTTGCCCAGTTGTCGGTTTTTACCGGCTGAGACAGTTGACAGAAAAGAGACGCGTGCACCAATCATTGGGAAATTAGTGAAGAAGTTTCATAACAAGAGACACATGGTTAGTTCTCATTGGCTTCGAACTCTTAAAGGAGCAAAGTTAGTTAAGTAACGACGACTCTAATCCCAGTGAAGGAGTTCTTGACCAATTGCAGATCGACACGTGGCAAGGAAACTGGATAAACTCGTAAGTGACTGAAGGTGCTCTCGTCAGCCTATAAATACCCCCACGGGGGACAAAAAAAGGAGAAAAGAAAAAAAATAGAGGAAGAAAATCAGAGAGTGAGAGAGACAGAGATTGAGAAGGAAGAGCTAGTTCAATTCAAGGAACTCTGATTCTTGGAACGACCATAGATCGAACCTCATCGCGCCTAGTTGCCTCAATTTAGTTCAAAGGTAATGGATCTGATGAGGTTTGAATTTTCAATCAGTCATATAACTCCTCCAATCTCTCAATTTTGTAGATTTTGATTGGAATTCTTTTATTCTTGCCTAGTCCTTATGATTTCAGGCAATTTCTTAAATATTTGCAATTATGTAATCACATTTGATATGAATGAAAAAGCCAAAAGAGCTATTTATGAAAATGGTTATAACTGATGTCTTATGGGAGATTTTGATCACATCTCGTGGGAGTTTCGCGAAGAGAACTGAGATGTTGAAAGCCGCGAACTCGGGTAGTCGGTTGGTATTGCGGTGGCGAATAGCGGTGATAGACCTATTTTGTCGTAATGTCTCGTATCATCAATAGATCGGAGGCTTGATTCCACTTTGTGAGCTAATTCAGTCTGCTGATTTCGAAGGAGGAAGTAGGTTTGATTGGTCTCGGTGGAAGTAGGATCTAAGCTTGGAATCGCCTTACAATAATGTTTGAGGAGTGTAGTTTCTACTCAAAGATTCTAGTTCTCGCTCCTCTTGCTATTTCTATTCGTTAGATTTACACCTCAAACACTCTGACCGTTTGATGGTAGGCCTATGATCTCTAGATTTGTTGTGTGGAAGGTTGGGGTGAAAAATGATTTCCATTGTCTGATTCAAAACAGTCAACGACTGAAGCATTTGAAAATGAGGTTAAGAGGGAAGAATCTTGGGTTGTAAATGAAGGTACCCTTAGCAAATTGCATAATTAGGGTTTTAATGTTTGCTCCCAATGTTCTTGAAATCGAATTGGTGGATGTTTGAAATCGAGAAATAGCAAAGGCTCCAAGATCTGGGCGGCCGCATTGTATGTATGTGTATATATACATATATATTTTATTTCATCACAAACGTGTGTGTGTGTGTGTGTGTATATATATATATATATATATATATATATATATATATATATATATATATATATTTTTGTGCCACTTGCCAGAATAGAAGGAAGAAAAAAAAGAAAAGAAAAATAAAAAAAAGAGTTGTGCAAGATCATAAAAAAGTGAGGAAGAAAAAGAAAAAAAAAAACTCACCTGTCCCCGGAGGGTTTTCGTAGGGGAGTCGTTGCCGGAGGGCCGCAACCGCCTGAGGAGTGGAAAGGGGAGGTCGTGAGAAAGAAGAAGAAAAACAGAGGAAGAAGAAAAAAAAAATGAGGAAGATGAAGAAAGAAGGAAAAAAAACTGAGGAAGAAGAAGAAAAAAAAACTCACCTGTTGCTGTCCCCCGAGGGTCGTTGCCGGAGGGTTGTCGTCGGGGAGTCGTTGTAGGAGGGCCGCAGCCGCCTGAGGAGTGGAAAGGGGAGGTCGTGAGTTTTGGGCAAGAGGGGTTTTCGAGTATTGGGAAATTGTAAATTTTTAACTTAGGCTGACGTTATGGGTTGTGTTAATTGCATCCAGGAAGGGTTATCTGCCCCCAATTTCTAACTTAGGGTGGCGTTAATTGCACCTAAGAACACCCACAATTTTCGTGGGTACCTCTGTTTGTGCCCATGTTAGAGACACCTTGAAAACCATTGATTGCTTCGAATCAGATGATGGTGATCTGGTTTCAGCCTAATCTCCCACACACTAGATCTTGAGATCATGGCGCACCAATCATATGGTCAGTGCTTGATTCCATCTGTCAAAGATCCCCAAAAAATGGCCCTTGGATCATATGACACACATCACGCTCAAACGTGATTACGTAAATTTAGGGCCATTTTCTGGGAATCTGTGACACATGGAATAAAAATTGACTGTCTGATAGACGTACCATGTTCTCAAGATCTATTGTGTGGAATATCGGGGTGAAACATGACCTCCATCATCTGATCTGACGCCATCAATGGTCTTCACATGTCCCTAAAATACGAGTCTCTCTTTAAAGTTGGTGCAATAGCCAACTTTTTGAGTGCAAGGGCCCTTTTAAAATTTGCCATTAATGACTCCCGAGATATATATTTTTTTAAATTGGGGATCGGGCCGCCGCTCAAGGGCGTTTCCAAGGCTCCCAATTCCCGTCCGCCTTGTGCTCTCACCGGGCGCCTGGGGTCCGATCACTCGGCGACTTTCTTTAACACTGTTTGGTCCTGCATCAACTTTGGTATCAAAGCAATAGCGTCTAGGTTAAGGTGCTTGCATATTAAGTCGGATTTAGGGTTTCATCTAGAGTGTTCATATGGTTTGTCTAGTTTGATTTTCTCATAGTAGTGTGATTATGACTACCGAAATGGACAATGCTCTTGCCCCCTCCTAGGGAAACTTGCTAACTGTATGGCAAACCTAGAAGCCATTGTGCAAGAAATTCGTACTACTAGAGACTGTCCTAGGACTCACGATGGTCGAGAGAGAGATGAGGATAGAGACTAGAGGAGACCCCCTCGTCATGAGCAAGTGTATGACCCTTATGATAAATTTCCGAAATATGTTTTTTATAAAACAGTTACGATTTTAGAGAAGCTTGAATCAGCTGCAATGCTATGGAGTATATAGATGGAAAGGAATAAAAGAATATTCAAAGGTAGATGATGCAGTGGTAAGTCCCGTAAAAGCCCAATTAAGAGTTGGGCATTGCCTTGTACACTTTTGTCAAGCTTTATTGAGAGTGTTTTGTGCTGCAGAATTGAAAAGAGTCATGCTATGAGGTAAATCTGATTATCACAGGGCAGAGATTTGGGAGCCACCCTTTAAAGGTGTTCCAAATTGAATTTTGATGGGTGTTTGATAGGATATCAGTGACCTAGCGGGCCTTCCAAAGAGTTACAAGGAACAAGAATGGGACAGTTTTGAAGGCACTTAGAGGGTCAATTGCTTTGGATGATGCAACGAAAGCTGAAGCTATGACACTATTGGATGGCCTGCAACTGTTTCGTCTGTTGAGTGTGTGTGTGTGTGTGTGGCAGATAAGCTGGGATTGAACCTTCGACCTCAAGGTTGCGTCATTGTGCACATTGGTTCATGTGGTTGTTAGGTTCCATCATAATAGGTGTTTCACAAAATGTGATTAAATGGGCTGAAGCTAGGAGAGACTGCCCTTGGCAATTAAGCGACACATTTCATGAGATTATGGATCTGTATGAGGAACCAGTCTCTGGTTTCAGACATGTCCGTAAGCCGTAAGGAGGCCAATCTTCTTTTTTTTGGTGACTGATAAGCTGGAATTAAGCATGCAACCTCAAGGTTACGACATTGTCAACCTTCCATTGAGCTACAAACTTCAAGGGAGGCCTACACTGTTGCTGAATTCTCATGCTAAACACACGCACATGGGAGCGGGGGACTGGGTTTCTTATTTCTGTACTTTCTTTTCTAAATTCTAACACATTCTCTTTGGTTATTGCTAAAATTAAAAAAATAATGAAGCTGATGTTTCATTTTTTTTATACATGATAAATTAATTTGCAATTGCTAATGGAATGTGATTAGAATGGTGGATTGTTTTGACTTGACGGATCATGGGTTTAGTGGACGAAATCGTCATTGCTGATGTCATTGTGTTTAATGCGTCATGGATGATGTATTTGTAGCTACGTGTCCTGTATAAATTGTTGGAGTCGTTACAACTACTTTTCTTCAATCAGCTAGTGGTAGGGTCCACTATGCTTCCATGCGATTCTCAAGATTGTGATAGTATACTGAAACTTCTGATTTAGGGCTTTTAGGATTTTGACTGTCCTGGAGCTGTTCTTCTTCGTAAATTATTGTTTCAATTTCTAGGTGCTCTGAGAGATCTAGATCTTTTATGATATCCATCTTTGTTAGCCACATTTATGCTTTAGCTATTTATTCATGAGTTCTCATATATTCAACTTGAAGATTTGTGATGAAAATTCTCCGACCATCTATAACTTTGAACTGATAATCTGCTGTTGTCATTTGTCTGACAGTTTCGGAGAAGTTTTTAAGTGATCGGATCCAGTACGCTTTTGGACCGACTATTTGAGCACTGATTTTTGCTATGGGGTCTTCCATTTGAACATTGTCAAATTCATGTTCTTGGGTTCTTTCAAGAAACCTAATTTGATATGGTTGATAAAAATTTTCTCAAGACCTTCATCCAACTGTACTTGTTATCCAGAAGGTGAAATATATGGTCCTGTTCAAATATTTGGTGGTATGATAGATCATTGTTTTGATCATCATTGGAAATTCCTTCAATGGTTGGTCAGGGAAGATGAGTTGGTTTACCATTCCCCAATCAAGGCTTTCTTCTAAATCATAAAGTTGGTTTTCAATGTAGAGAGAAAGCTTTGGAAGATAAAGTCCATCAAAATGATTAATGGATTATAATTTTGAAATAAGATCTATTTGATCTTACTTTCATGATCCTCTATTTTGGATAAATTTCACTACCAATTTCAATTGGTATGATTAATTTGATTTTTTCAAACATACAAACTCTTTTTAGTATGAAAAATTGGATATGGAAAATGGGTATCCAATAGATCTCTCAGGTCAAGAAAATAGTTTATTTTCTCGAGAGTGAAAGTTTCATTTTCCCATGACAAATCTTTTAGGAGGGAAAATGTATAAACTTGTATTTTTTGAAGCTTGGTATCTTGATTCATTATCTTTAATGCTAAGGAGCTCATGTACTTTCTGAATTGTTTCTTATCATAAATTATATGGGTTTTCCATATTTCATTGAGATATTGATATAAATCAGATAAATTTATGAATTGTAAAAATCAACAACTTCATCAATACTAGTGTTTGCCAATTTTTGTGTGGTTTCGCTTAAGGAATTATGCACCTGGTATAATGCATTTGGGAATTGTATTATTTGGCTTTGGCATACTTGCCAAGACATGTAAATTCTTGGTTGGAACCCTCTTAAGACTAAATAAACTTTTCTTTGAGGAAAAGGTTTTTCTTCTACCTTTATTTTTGTTTAAAATTTAGTGATGAGTCCATTGATAATGTGCACATGGAGTACTGAAGGCTGTGAATTCTTTCGATTCATCACGAGGTTTTAATTGCCAGAATCTTGACTCACAATGGAATTTACTGAATATCTTAGATCCTTTGATTTGATTTATCAAAACATCTTTTCGTGGAATAAAATATCCGTCGAATTCAAGATGGTCATTTAATCTTTTATAATGTAATACCATCTGTGCTTTTCCTCTTTTTAGTTTTGCATGTTTTCGAACCATAAATGCAGGGCTTGAGTGAGGGCTTTTAGTATTTTCGATGAGTTTCTTTTCTAATAATTCATTAATTTGAATATCAAATTCATCAATGTCTAATTTTGTATAGACCATTGGTTTTACACGTATGATGCCATTAGGATCTTTTAGTTTGAAGCTACAATATCGAGGTTTTCTATTCCAAAGTTTTAAGGGATTATCACTAAAATTGTCTTTGAGGATTGGATAAATCCAATGATTTGGTTCAATCATTTTGAGCTGTTGATCACCACGCGGGTTGGGCTCAAATCCTTTATCACACTTCGTTTTGTGAACTTGTAGTAAAGGGATGTTGACCATTTCTTCCTTAATGGTTAACCCAATGGATCCTATATTTAGGTTTATGGGTAAATAGGCGGCTAAGAAGTTGTTGCCTAAAAAATTGCCATGCATATTAGGGAAGCAAAGTATTTTTGGGATATTAAATTTTTTGTCGTGAAGCCCAATAGACATATTTTTAGCTTTGAGTTCTATTGCCGTTTGTCTTCCTTCAATTCCTTTGACAAAAATGGGATGTTTCATCTTGATCCATTTTTCAGAAGGAAGGGCATTTAATCGGCACGCGCTGATTGTTGCACCTTGTGTCCATAAGAACACAAACTAAATGGTTTATAGTTTTGAAAGGTAAAGTTTCCTACTACATGTGTATCTTTCTTTTGCCATAGCTTGGCGAGAAGAGAATTTCCAAGGTTCCGGTTTGGAAATGATAAAGATGAGCGGTCTTTATTTCTTCTGCGGGTTCTTTATTATGAGGTTGTGTTCTGGGTAGAATAGAAACTTGTTTTGTTTTTAACGCAATATGTTGTGGAATATTGCTTGATTCTCCTGTTTCGAGAGTGAGGTACTTACTCTTTCTTGCAGTATCCCATTCATTGCGATCAAAGTTACAAGAGAGAAAAGATGTAGATCTTTTATCTTTGAAATTTAGATTATTTCCAGAGGCTAGAATTTACATAATCTGAGGTTGAGGTTTTGGTTTTGGTTTTGGATCTAATAGTTCTTCAAATAACAATTGTTTTGGGATTTGTAAATCTGTCTAGATTATCAGTCTGGGTTGTATTTCAGAATCATATGGTGTGGTTCAAAAATTTATGTGAGATTTTTATCTAAATTATCATGAATTTTTGTCGTTGGTTTAGAAGTTAATTCATGTTCTGTATGCCACTGAATGGTTAAATTATGAGTCATGTTTCATCTCTAATCCTTTGGTTTGAATTTTTATTTTTACAGTATCTATATCTTCAATATTAGGATCATCTAGAGAAATGAAATAATTTGGTTTGATATTAAACCAAACAATTCCATGAATTAAGTTTGATTGAATTCCTCCTATCAGTGATTGTAAGGGGTTCATTAGTCTTTTGTCTAAGCCTACTACAAGGATTAGGAGTGTCTATTCCTTGTCGGAATAATCCAGTAATACAAATATGGATTAATCCTATATGGATGAATCTTATTTTAGGATTTTCTTTTTTCCATCTTAGAATTTTCTTTTTATTAAACAGAGTTATTTCTGCTGTTAAATTTGAAGTGCTTTTGGCAGTTGTGCTACCAATGAATGCTTCAAAGATTCTTTTAGAAAACATTTTATCAATAGAAGAAAGTTTATATATATCATCCTTACTAATTTTATTTCTTCTTTTTTCTACTTCATTGAGTTGTTGTTAGGAGAAAGTTATTTCGTATCCAATTACATCTTTTAATGTAATTGTTTGATGTTCTTCATTTGACGTTTCAAAGATGTTCAACATGAAGATCACATCTTCATCAGAATCTGTGTATGTTTCTGATTCTAATTCATAGATGATAGTTATATCATCGTCTGATAATTCTTCGCCAAAAGAAACTTCGAAATTTTGTTCAGCTAAATATTTGATCATTTTTTTAGCACTTTTTCCTTTTTTTGGGCATTGGAGGGCGTAATGACCTTCTTCATTATAGATAAAACATTGACACTTCGTTTTTGGTTTGTGAAGTGTTAGGGTGAGAAGTATGTTTGGCTTGTTTTCTTATTTGCTTTTTATTTTTAAAAAGTTTCTTTTCTTCTAGGGTTTTCATCGAAATCTTTTCTTTTTGTAAGATTTTTTGGTTTGTGTGGGATTACACCCAATCTTCTAACTTGTCGAATTTTTTCACAGCATTTTTAGTCAAATTTAGAATTAGTAATCTGATTCTTCACCTGTTTTTTGGCTTTTATTTCTAAACACCGATCTGCGATTAATCTTAATACGAAGGTAATTCGTAACCCTAGCGTATCTGGTTTAGATAGCTTAGATAAAAAGTCAGGATAATTTTTTATTGCTAATTCATCTCATGGTGGTGGTAATTTATTAAAGAATTGTTCTAGTCATGAAGTATAGATTGGTGGATCTAATCGATAGTAATATTTTTTGAATATGTTAACATAATCCTGAAATTGACATATATTACATAATTCTATTTTTAACAATATGAAAGCATCTTCTTGCAAGTTTTGTTTGCTAGTATAACCACAAAGGTGTTCCTTGATGATTATAGTGAAATTTTTTAGTATGCCATCTAAGCGATAAAAGTTTCCTAGAAGCTTTGTTTTTCGGTTTCCACCTTTTGTTTTTTCCCATTGTTTAAACCATTGCAGGGCATCTCCTTATAAAGTGGCTGTAATATACTCAAGCAAACGTTCTTTTGTCCAAGTTGCTTTGTAGTTAATGATAACGATAGACATAGATTGTGCCCAATCATCAAAAATCTTTTCTTGATCGTTAAAAGGGATATTTGTAAGGTCTAGATATATCTCTCCTTGAGCTACAAATTGCTTGTTTAAGTCATCTCGCCTATTGTCGATAGGTGTTGGATCATCTTTGGTTCCAGATGTAGAGGCTTCATTTGTATTAATATATTCTTGTAAAAATTCGTCTTGTTCTTCAAGATTAAGTGTTTGTAAATATTGTTCTAAATTTTCAAATTCCTCTAAAGGAGTTTCGCTTTTCCTTTTTTGTGAAGTTTGGGTTGGTTGTAACTCACTAAAGGTTAAAATATTATTTTGAGTCTTTTTCAGAATTAAAAATTGTAAGTGGATTATCATAATCTTGATCAGAATCCTCAGTTTCTTCTTGATTTTGGCAGTAAGCTAAGAGGGCTTCATGTTGTAATGAAACGTCTCTTATTTGAGCTAGAATGTGATTTTAGTCTTCGATTTGAAGAGTTTGGTCCATATGTAAATTTTTTCAATAATTAAGAACTTTAATGTTTATATATTCTTGATAATTATAATAATCTTGAATGGGGTTTTCGAGAGCAAGAATATCAACAGACCCATTGAATAATCTTGGATTTGATTAATCTTCAGCAGTTGGTTTGGGTATTTCTAATTTTAGTTGGTCTAATTTGGTGATTAGACTTTCTATTTTAGATTGTGTCATCTTTTAAATCCAGATTAACCAAACTTTCTAGTGTAGAAATTTGATCTTTAACTTGTATTAGGTCTATATGAATGACATTTAATTGAAGGGAGCCATTACTTGTACTTGCTCTTAAAGTTACTGCACCGAGGTTAAAAGAAAGCTGTATTTTAGGGACATGTGACATGTGAAAATGCAATCTGGGCCGTCTGATTTAAAGTTCATGATCTATAGATCCTTAGTGGATAAGATTGACACGAAATATAATCTCTATCATGTGATTAGATACAGTGAAAGGCTGTAATTTAATTCAACGGTTGACAACAATAGATCATATGATAAATTTCGTGTTTTACTCCAATCTTATCCACTAAGGATCTATAGATCATGAACTTTAAATCAAACGGTCTAGATTACGTTTTCACATGTCACATGTCCCTAAAATACAAAATCTTTCTTTAAGCTTGATGCAATCGCTTAAAAAGCGTGTGCAACCTTAATTGAATCTCTTGTTCATCTTATTTCTTATAGACCTTTTTTAGCCATGTACCAACAATATCGAGGAGAATATTTACGGTTCCACTAATGATACTCAGATTGTTTTATGAAGCTTTATCTATATGAAAACAATGTCTAAAATTATGACTTTCCTTATTTAACAAAGAACTAATAGTCTAAGGGAATTTCTAATCCTTGGCCAGATGTACTTGATGTTCCTGCCATATTTAATTAGTAATGGTACTAAAACCTAGTGAGTCACAACCACAAAAAAGGAAAAGTGAAACTCCTTTAGAGGAATTTAAAAATTTAGAACAATATTTATAAACACTTAATCTTGAAAAACAAGATGAATTTTTACAAGAATATATTAATACAAATGAAGCCTCTACATCTGAAACCAAAGATGATCCAACACCTATCCACAATAAGTGAGATGACTTAAACAAACAATCTGTAGTTCAAGGAGGGATATATCTAGACTTTATGAATATCCCTTTTAAAGATCAAGAAAAGATTCTTGATGATTGGGCGCAATATATGTCTATCACTATCACTAACCACAAAGCAATTTGGACAAGAAAGTTTTCTTGACTATATTGCAGCCACTCTACAAGGAGATGTCCTGCAATGGGAAAAATCGGAAGATGGTAGAAACCAAAAAGTAAAACTTCTAGGAAACTTTCATAGCCTAGATGACATACAAAAAATTTCACTATAATTATCAAGGAACACCTTTGTGGTTCTACTGGAAAACAAAACCTGCAAGAAGATGTTTTCATATTGTCAAAAATAGAATTATGTAATATATGCCAATTTCAAGATTATGTTAACATATTAAAAAAATATTACTATCAATTAGATCCACCAATCCATACTTCATGGCTAGAACATTTCTTTAATAAATTACCACTAGCATGGGATTAATTAGCAATAAAAAATTATCCCGACTTTTTTCCTAAGCTATTTAAACCAGATATTCTAGGGTTACGTATTACCTTCGTATTAAGATTAATCGCAGATCGTTGTTTAGAAATAAAAGCCAAAAAGCAGGTGAAGAATCAGATTACTGATTCTAAATTTGGCCAAAATTGTCGTGACAAAATTCTACAAGAAAATTGGAAGATTGGGTGTAATCCTACACAACCAAAAAAAGATTTCGATGGAAACCCTGGAAAAAAAGAAACTCTTTAAAAATAAAAAGTACATAAGAAAACAAGTCAAACATACTGACGAGGGACAAGGGCCCAAAAATGCGGAATATGATTTAATGAAGATTTTGCCGAAATTAAATAAATTAATTCAAGTTTAATCGTAAAATTATCTTTGATACCTTAGGGTTTGCAGAATTTTGATGGGTAGATCACATGAGATCCAGATAGGGTCCAGTCCGATGCGCAAGTACTTTAGAGTCGAGGCGAGATTGACCTAGAGATAGTACTCTAGCTTTTCTAAGATTAGGTGCTCGTCTTCGGTCCGATGTAAATTCGCGGATTCCAAATTGGGTTGTGAAAGGATTTACGGTTTGTAAAGGCCTATGGCTTTTAGATCGGTTTATGATTTTGGAAAAGGTATTGACTTTGTGTGGTGTAGGGTTTCAAAAGGGTTTTGGGTTTTGGGAATCACAAGGAAGAAATTAGGCTATGGTTTAGAGAAGCACGCAGAGATTAAGATAGCAAATATAAGCAAGCCATGCAAATCAACAACAAGGAAATTATAGGGGAATCACTCCCTTGGTTTCACACCAAACTTATCTTAGGCAAGGATTACTCAAGCATAAAAGCATTTAATAATCAATCAACTAACTACAATGTTCTTCTTAATGACCTTATATAGGAGGTCTTACAATAAAAGAAAACCCTAAAACGAATATTAAATAAAGACAAATAAACCCTTGAAGGAAAAGTTCAAAACTCAACTTCTAAAACAACCCGACACGATTTCGATCGATCGAAATTGAAATTCGTTCGATCGAAATTGAAAATCGTTCGATCAAAATTCTCATATACATAAAATATCGCCGTTGACATTTCGATCAATCGATTTTTCTGTGCTCCTTTAATTTCCAGAATTTCATCTTTCGCCTAGTTTTGATTTCCATTCTGCTTCTTTCTACGCTGGTAGAGACGATGCTGTCCGAATCCAATGCCCATGTATGTGGCGTCCCCGTCAATTCCCCTGGACCAAAAAGGTTTCATCACCGATGAAACACGCTCGTGGTAGATGTCTAGCAGGTCGGGGTTCAAGCGACGAATCTCATTCTCGTGAACCCAAGTGTTCTCGGACTCTGGTTTGCCGGCCCATTTAACCAAGTATTTCTGGAATCCCCCGTCATGTGTAGAGACGACATGATCGTTGATTATATCTTTTATCTCACCTGATCTCTGTCTGCTTGGGGAAAGAAGAGGTATGGGCTGCAAGGTTGGATTGGGGCTGGGACTAGGAGGTGGTTGGAGTGGGTTTTCAGGAGGTGGGGTGAAACCCCAGTAAGGAACCAAATCCTCCACATTGAACGTTGAACTAATCCTCGTACCTGGAGGAAGCTTAAGTACATATGCATTAGGACCACTCTTAGCCAAAATCCTAAAAGGCCCAGCGCCTCGAGATTGAAGCTTCTTTGCGGATCCCGATGGGAACTGCTCAGGCCTAACCCGGACCATCACGTAATCACCCACGTTAAATTCTTTAGAACGCCTGTGAGCATCTGCAGATAATTTATATTGATTGTTGCTTGAATTAATTTTCTGTACAATTTTGGCATGCAAGCTATGAATATGTTGTGCAAATGCATCAGTGGACTCTGACACTCTATGGGATGCAGACATGAGGATCAAATCTAATGGGGTCCTAGGCCTATGACTATCCACTACCTCAAAATGACTCATGCTTATGGACCTATTGACAGAATTATTATATGTAAACTTAGCTGTGGGTAAGATGGTATCACAGGTCCTAACATGATCATCGACAAGACTACGAAGGAGATTCTCAAGGCTCCTATTGGTGCTTTCGGTTTGGTCATCCGTTTGAGGGTGCAAGCTGTAGAAAATTGGAGCAATGTGCCCATCATGTGCCAAAGGGTCTTCCAAAAATAACTCGTAAATTTAACATCCCTATTAGACACAATGGTTTTGGGCAACCCATGAAGACGCACTACCTCCGCGAAAAATAGTTTAACAATATGAGACACATCGGAGGTTTTGGAACAAGGAATGAAGTGAGCCATTTTGGAAAAGCGGTCCACTACTACAAAAATGGAATCGTACTTCCTAGGGGTCTTAGGAAGTCTAAGCACGAAATCCATAGAGAGGTCTACTATTACAAAAACGGAATCGTGCTTCCTAGGGGTCTTAGGAAGTCTAAGCACGAAATCTATAGAGGTCTTGCCACGGTGTGTGTGGCACGGGTAACGGGGTGTACAAGCCGGTATTTTGTTTGGTCTGTTTTGACACTTGACAAGTACGACAATGCTTAACGACTCGGTCTATCCTCTACGAGCGCAACAATTTTATTACACCCAAAATGTCCTGCCATCCCTCCAGCATGTAACTCCTAAATGAGAAAGTCACGCAATGAAGCGCGAGGGATGCAAAGGTGGTTGCCTTTAAACAAGTACCCATCCTGGATGGTGTATACGGAGTGTGTGTTGGTCAGGTTACTAAGGAGAGCAGTGTACTCAACCCCAAAATCTGGGCACACGGGGTACTCATCTTTTAACTTTTCGAACCCGATGACCTCGGTGCTCATTATGCGCAAAGTCACCACTCGCCGACTAAGTGCATCATCGGCTCTATTTTCAGCACCGGCCTTATGCTTTAACACGAATGTGAACCCTTGAAGGTACTCAACCCACTTCGCGTGTCTTGGGTTCAACTTCTGTGAAGTAAGAAAGCGTAAGGCTTTATGGTTAGAGAACATCACAAATTTCTGTGGTCTAAGGTAATGTTTCCAATACCAAAGAGATCGCACGACCGCATAAAACTCCTTGTCATAGGTAGAGTATTTTTGCTTCGTCTCGTTAAGTTTTTCACTAAAATAGGCCACAGGGTGGCCCTCTTGGCTAAGCACTCCTCCTATGCCTACACCCGAAGCGTCGCATGCGACTTCAAAAACTTTAGAAAAGTCTGGCAATCGCATGACGGGTGCACTACTCATTCGTTGTTTAATCTCAACAAAGGCTTTTGTCCTCGCTTTGCCCCATTTAAAGTCCCCCTTTTTCATGCAATCAGTAATTGGGGCCATGATGGTGCTAAAGCTTCTGATGAAGCAACGATAAAAAGTAGCCAAACCATGGAAGCTATGGACATCGTGTATGTTCTTAGGCTAGGGCCACTCCACAATGGCTCTCACCTTTTCGGGGTCCGCGACCATTCCATTGGCTGAGATAATAAATCCCAAGAAAATAACAGTATGTTGCATGAAGGTGCATTTCTTGAGATTTGCAAACAACTTATCGCCCTTGAGGGTTTCACAAACCAGCCTAAGGTGAGTCAAGTGTTGTTCCTTGTCATGACTATAGATCAGGATGTCATCGAAATAAACAACAAGGAACTTGCTGAGAAATGGTCTCAACACTTGGGTCATGAGTCGCATGAAAGGTACTTGTGGCGTTAGAAAGCCCAAATGGCATGACCATCCACTCATATAGATTATCCTTAGTCTTAAAGGCGGTTTTCCACTCATCACCGGGGCAGATACAGGCTTGATGGTAGCCACTCTTAAGGTCTATCTTTGAAAAGATAGTGACACCAACCATCATATCAAGCATGTCATTGAGCCTTGGTATGGGAAACCGATACTTAATGGTAATCTTGTTGATTGCACGGCTATCCACACACATGCACCATGTACCATCTTTCTTATGAGTGAGTAGGGCAGGTACGATACATGGGCTCATGCTCTCTTGGATGAACCCCTTCTGAAGGAGCTCATTGACTTGCCGAGTTAACTCGGTGTGCTCAAACGGATTCAACCTGTAGTGGGGCAGGTTCGGTAAGGTAGATCCGGGAACCAAGTCTATTGCATGTTGGATATCACGCAGAGGAGGGAGTTCATTTGGTAAGTCTTCAGGGAAGACATCCGTAAACTCTTTGAAAATCGGCTCAACCTCCTTGGGACACTCGCTCGCTGACTCGGGAACACTCTCTACGGTGACAACTACGTACACCACACTCTCATCTATAGATGCTTCCTCGAACTCAGAAGGGCTCACAATATTAATGGATTTAGAAGACTTGCCCTTCTTTTCGACTGTGTTGGTCGATGGTGTTTTGAGAGGCAAAGGGTGTAAAGTGATCTTTTTGCCCTTATGCATGAACGTGCATATGTTTGATCCACCAGAAAGGGTCATGTCCATGTCGTAAAGCCATGGCCTTCCCAAAATGATATGGCCCACATCCATCGGCACCACATCACAGCATAAGGTGTCCGAATAAGAACTCAATTGAATCGGTACATGACACCTTTTCGACACGGGAATGGATGAAGAATTGACCCATGCGACTTTATAAGGTCTCGGGTGGGCTTCAGGTGTAAGCCCTAAGCGACGTACCGCATGAGTGGATATTACGTTGGTACACCTACCGCTATCCACGATGACCCTACAATTCTTTTCACCAAATTTGGCATAGGTGTGGAAGATGTTCTCCCTACGTCAGTCATCCTTTTCATCCCGTTGAGGCTGTGCAAGGGCACTCGTCACAACTAAAGCATGACCAATAGTATCACCCTCCTCATCGCTGGGTGTGCTAACCGGTTCAAATACTTCTTCTTCAACCACTACCTCATCATCCTCCTCCTCTCCCTCAATGAAGAGAGTCCTTTGGGGTTCTTTCGTAGGGCATTGGGCGGCAAAGTGTCTCATCCCATGACATTTATAACACTTTACTTGAGAATTAACCCTCGAAGATTCTTCGACTACACCTTTTCCTTTTTCAAACCTAGAATTGGTAGGGGCAGGTTGTATAGGTTTGGGAGGAGGATTGAATCGTCCCTCACCAGATCGTTGGTTACTATATTGTGGCTCGGTCCTCTTCACCACCGTAGTTTTCAAATACTGTTCAAGATCTTGCACAATAGCATAACATCTTTCAAGAGTTTCTACGGGGTGAGAAATCAATTCTTTTTGCAAATCTAGTCGCAATCCGGTGCGGAATCTAGAGAGTGATTTCAGGGTCTTCCGATACTTTTGCCCTCATCATGAACTCTTCAAATTTGGCAATGTAATCGGTCACGGGCATACCACCTTGGCGTAAATTTTTCCACTGGTCGAGGAGGCGTTGGTGGTATGATAAAGGAACATACTTCTCAGTAAGTCGTTCCTTCATGTCATCCCAACGGGTAATGGGAGGACAACCCGCGTTCACCCTAATGCGCTTAACATTGAGCCATAAAAGTCGAGCTTGACCGACCAACTTCATTTTAGTGAGTCTAACGCAACGGTCGTCATTCATTGCATACCTATTAAAGTGTTGGTCCATGTCAGAAAGGCAATCGAGAAAGACGGTAGGTTCCATTCTTCCATCGAAAGTCGGAATCTCAACTCGGACGTTCTTAAGGGGTTGAACTTTGGGGTCATAGTCATCTCTACGATGATCCCTACGGTTCCGGTTGTCTTGGCGATCATTACGTTCAAAGTGTGGACATTCACGCTCTTGGTGCTGATTTTTCAGCCCACCAATCGCTTCCAGTTAGTTGATTCGATCACGTAATCTATCATTACCAATTCCTAGTGATGTTTGGGCTTGTTCAATGGTATTCAGACGTGCACTAATTGCACCCAACTCTTCTCGCATACCGTTAAGGGCATTGAGAATCGCACTTGAATCCATGGTGATCACAAGGTCTATTAAGGTTCTAATATGGAATGCAATATGGACTCACAAAAATAATGCAATAAAATAAATATGACAAGCAAAGATGCCCTAACCTAGAGAACCTAGGACTCTGATACCAAAATTAACGCGGGACAAGGACCCTAAAATGCGGAATATGATTTAATGAAGATTTTGCCGAAATTAAATAAATTGATTCAAGTTTAATCGTAAAATTATCTTTGATACCTTAGGGTTTGCAGAATTTTGATGGGTAGATCACACGAGATCCAGCTAGGGTCTAGTCCGATGCGCAAGTACTTTAGAGTCGAGACGAGATCGGGCTAGAGATAGTACTCAGGAGGGATTCAATCAAACTTAGTTCATGGAATTGTTTGGTTTAATATCAAACCAAATTATTTTATTTCTCTAGATAATCCTAATATTGAAGATACTGTACAAGTAAAAATCCAAACCAAAGGATTAGAGATAAAACATGACTCATAATTTAGCCATTCAGTGGCAAACAAAGTATTAATTAATTTCTAAACCGACGACAAAAATTCATGTTAATTTTGATAAAAATCTCATAGATAAGAAGATTAAAATGGTATAACCAGATTGCCATATATTCCTTTGAAGTAGAACATGTCAAGGGTACTAACAATTTTTTAGCCGATTTTTTAAGCAGGAATCCGGAGCACAAGAAGCCACTAAACCAAGTCGATTAACCAAAACTCATTTATTTCTTGCAGGAAATGGAGAAAAATTCAGATTGGATATTTGTTGCTAAAAAAACAAAAATAAAGGCAGAAGAAAAACCTTCTCCCCAGAGAAAAGTTTATGTAGTCTTAAGAGGGTTCCACCTAGGAATTTACATGTCTCGGCAAACATTCCAAAACCAAGTAGTACAATTCGCAAATGCGTTATACCAAGTGCATAATTCTTTTAAGTGAAACAAAAAATGCTTTTGCTTTATTCCAAACCACACAAAAATTGGCAAACATCAGTGTTGATAAAGTTTCCGATTTTTACAATCCAAGAATTTTATCTGATTTATATCAAGATCTAAATGGAATATGGAAAACTCATATAATTAATAATAAGAAACAATTCCGAAAGTATATGAGCTCCTTAGCATTAAAGATAATGAATCAAGATATCAAACTTCTAAAAATACAAGCTTGTGCATTTTCCCTCCTAAAAGATTTGTCATAGGAAAATGAAACTTTTACTCTCGAGAAAATAAATCATTTTCTTGACATGGCTGATCTGTTGGATAGCCATTTTCCAGATCCAATTTTTCATAGACTAAAAAGAATTTGTATGTTTGAAAAAATCAAATTAATCATTCCAATTGAAATTGGTAATAAAATTTTATCCAAAATAGATGATCATGAAGGTAAGATCAAACATATCTTATTTCAAAATTATAAATCCATTAATCATTTTGATGGACTTTATCTTCCAAAGCTTTCTCTCTACATTGAAAACCAATCTTTTGATTTAGGAGAAGGCCTTGATTGGGAAATGGTAAACCAACTCATCTTCCCTGGCCAACCATTAAAGGAATTTTCAATGATCAAAACAATGATCTATCATACCACCAAATATTTGAACAAGACCTTATATTTTACCTTTTGGATAACAAGTACAGTTGGATGGAGGTCTCGAGAAATTTTTTATCAACCATATCAAGTATGGCTTCTTGAAAGAACGAAGGAACATGAATTTGACAATGTTCAAATGGAAGAGCCCATAGCAAAAACCAGTGCTCAAACAGCCAGTCTAAAAACATACTGGATTCGATCACTTAAAAACTTCTCCGAAACTGCTAGACAAATGTCAACAACATATTACTAGTTCAAAGTTTCCGATGGTCGGAGAATTTTCATCACAAATATTCAAGTCGAATATAAGAGAACTCCAGAACAGATAGCTGAAGCAGATGACAAAGATGAATACCAGAAAAGATCTGAATTTGCCAGAGCACTTGGAAATTGAAACAACAATTTATGAAGAAGAATAGTTTCAGGATAGTCAAAATCTCGAAAGTCCTGTATCAGAAGATTCCGTATATTACCACAATCTTTAAAATCGCATGAAAGTATAGTGGACCCTACCACTAGCTGATTGAAGAGAAGTAGCTGTAACAACTCCAATAATTTATCCAAGACATAGCTACAAATACGTCATCCATGACGTATAAAACACAATGACGATTTCGTCCACTAAACCCATGTGACGAATCTTATCTATATCGAATCTACTTTATTGTATCTTATCTTTTATCAAATTAAAATGGATAAAGGCTGAAGTCCGTAGGATTCGATAAATAACTGGTGCTTCTACCCAAGAAGATATCAAGTCTTGTAAGAGTTTTCTCTTTTGTAATAAGAGTCTTCCCAGTAGTAATAGTATTCTTTTGAGAGTTACTTTGCTGTGTTGCGTTCTACATTTGTAAATGGTATCCCCTCCACTCATTGCCTATTGGTTTCGAGATGGATACCCAAATTTATCATGATATTAGAGCAGGCTTTTCTCCACTCGAAGTCACCCAGTTCAATTTTCCATGTGATCTGGCTCAGTCCGGCCAACACGTGCAGGCCCCCCCCCCTCCTCTCATTGCCAATTGATTTTGAGATGGATACCCAACTTTATCAATCAGCACCGAAGCACGTTCCAGCCACTCAAAAATAGTATGATTCAATGGTTTAAAAACCGGACCGGATGCCGAACCAGCAAGGGCACTGGTCCAGTTGGACCAGGCCCACTGGGTCACACTGGAATGGTTCAACAAAAAATTGTTGGCTTTAAGTAATTAGTCATCTTATTATATGGTGTTTTGATAACGTTAATGTTGAATTTGTCGTTGATTATTTTTTCACGTGTTTTTTTCTTTGCTTATAATAATGCTGCTTGTAAAGAGCAAGTGACAACATTGCGACTTATTGGTTAGCATGTTAGCTTTGAACAAAGTAGATTCCTCTCTCATAAATAAAATTTGGACAAAGAAAGCCAAAAAAGAAATATAATACTAAAATTGAACCTGGCATAGTAAATCGGATGATATGAAAACCAGCTGATCTATTGATTCAAGTCTAAAAAACGCTAAAGAAGTTTATAACTTCATATAGTCGAACCTGACTGCTGGACCTGCGTACCAGTAGAACTGGCTGGTCCGGGCCGGTTTTTAAAACATTCGTTTGAATCTTTTCATAGGAAAAAAGAACCAAAGGAATCAGAAAAAAACAGAGGAAATACAAATGAATAATAAATATTATGTTTCTGATCTACATATTCTGATGTATATATGAATATGCATTAGTGAGATTCATATAATGTCCCATGCTCCTCCCAGGTGGCGACGTGAGGGCACATAAAAGGAAAGAGAAGATTGGGTGGTGGCTCACTGAGGATGATTCTTCTGAATGTTGTGAATAGGCCACTATGAGTGCTAAATTGGGCATGCCCCATCACTGTAAGTGGCATTATGATCCTTGTTTGAACATTTCATCAGGCCCAAAAACCAAAATTGGCTGGATCTTAGCGCTTCTGTTGAAGTGAGTTATAGAATTTAGATATTCAAGCAAACTCTAGTTGCTCTTGCAGCCAGATGAATTAACATTTGAGGCTGAGGATTAGCACAACTAATTGTCACTAATAATTCTGTCACACAGATTCCACAACTCTTAACTACTATAAAGTAAATAAATAATAAATATTCATGTAAAATGACAAGTATAAAAAGAAACTGAACTTTTCTACATTAGAAAACGGAAACATTACTTGCAAAGTGTTTTTAGTTTCCTTTGGCAGATGATCTACTTCGTTAAAGCTCTTCTCACAGCATTGTAGATAATGTCTAAGAAGAACTTTTCTTAATATTTTCTAGCATCTTCTTTGAGTAATAAATAACACCTACTGACCTACTTCAGATACTTTAGTGCTATGCTATCTTTCGCTTTATTTCTCCTATGTATTGGAAGGCTGGATTATAAAAAACAGTAGAAGATTTGTGTTTAAGAAAGTAACTGGTTACAAGCAAAGGCTGGTTGATGAACCTCACGTCTCCTATCAATATATCTATGACCTGCTTATGGTCTATTGTTGAAATACATTTTGGTCTTCTGTTGTACTTGAAGGATTGCTTTATAAATTTAGTCCATGGCAGGCTTTACTTCATCATTTACCAAGCTCAAGGCAGCTTTAAGAGCCCATACCAATCCCTTCCTGAATGTTGTATCCCACACTTCTTCATACATGCACCATTCGTCCATTCTGCCAAAGTAAAACATTAAACACTAATAATGCCCTCACAGCATTTTATGGGTGTACAAGTTTTTGAGACGAGAAAACATGGGGTGGGGCAAACCTCACCATAGTCCTACCACTAATTTTCTTCCATGAATCTTAGAGGTGGTTGCTTGTATATAAGCATTGTTAAAGCCCTTAACTTTCCTAAAATTCACTGTGGCTGCCAGGTTGCTCATGTCCTCTAACATTAAGTATAAGCAATGGTCAGCTCAAAGCTTCCAATATATGATATTTCTACTCCATCAATAGTTGACCAATGGCCTAGTTTGCTTTATTTGGCTGCGGTGTTATACTTGTAACCTGCATAACAATTGGCTTAGGTCGGCCTGCTATTCAACCCAGTTTTTAACCTAGTCGGACATAGAAACTTGAGCCATCAGGTCAGATCGGGCAGATTTTGCCCCCAACTCGACTTGGTTTGTCAGGTCAGGTCAGTCATATACCCTTTGGCCCTTCAGGTTGGCTCGAGGTGCATTGAAGGGTCAGGGTCAAGGGCCCGAACGGTCGGACTGACCTAGATTTTGGCTCAGCCCAAATGAACCTGTTGACAGCCCTAGATGACATGCTCCTCATCAATCTCTTTTAGGACATCATCAATCAATTTGAAGATGTACTCGACACTATACATGATCAAATGCAGATATCAACAAACCACATTACTCATATTCCTGAAAATAATTAATCGAGCTTCTTGATTTCTTTCTCTTACCATCCATAGCTATTATGTTCAACCATATTTCGTCTACCTTTGTTTGTGGATGCCCTTGTTTTTATGTCTACTTGTTTAGGAACCCACACTGCCCAAAAGCTTTGTGGATATATATATATATATATATATATATATATATATATATATATATATATATATCCACAAGATGTGATAGAGCTCCAAGTGGCACCAAAAACACTGTTTGGATGCCACATGGACGGAGATGGGTTAGATCAATTTTGAAAGAAATTAAGAAAATTTTCTTAAAAGGCTTCTGTCAAAATTTGACTAATTTCAACGGTTCAGATTTCAAGGCTAAAAAAATACATGGTGGAGATGAGGTTTCAAATTTTTTTAAAACACTTATCTAAGCAATGCACCCAATATCTACGTGTCATCAATTTGGTGTGCTGCTGTCAATTGGAGGTTTTCCCCAATCTTGGAGGACGCTTGAGCGTACTCCACTGGAGGATGGAAGCCTTTCCCTATATATATATATATATATATATATATATATATGAAGCTCTTCACCTTATGATATTAGTACTTCATGCTCAGTAAGTTCAGCGGACAATGTACAAGTCTGTCTGCTTCTTTTCCTTCTATTGGTCTTCAATCATCATTTTAGCTTCCTCTTCTCATTTCCAACAACGTCCTTTACCTGGTTCCTTAGAAATAGTAATGTACAATTATAAATATCCATGAACAAATAGTGAAACTGGACCTAAGTTTGAATTTAGGGCTGAGTTAGAATTTTCCCCACTTTTATTTGCAGGTGATGGACAAGCACTTACATCTTCTGTCAAAGCGGCATATAGAAACTCGTTTTGTGAAAATTCATGCTGAGAAAAGCCCTTTCTTGACCGAGAAGCTTAAAATAGTCATGCTGCCAACACTTGCACTTGTAAAGCATACGAAAGTTGAAGATTACGTGGTATGAAAGAAGAAAAATTGTAAATGCTGCAGTTTGAATCTCACTTTTATTGACTGCAACTGATGCATATAATTACATATACTGAATATACTTCAGGTAGGATTTGATGAACTCGGAGGCACTGATGAATTCAGCACAGATGAGCTGGAAGAGAGACTAGCAAAATCTCAAGTTATCATTTTTGAAGGCGAATCATCACTAACTCAGTCAAATTCTGATGCATCAACCAGAAGAAGTGTGCGGCAATCGGAAAATAACTCATCGGATTCAGATTAAATTGTGAAGTTACCAAAATGGACACCACAGTGAAGTTTGTCTTTGCCCTACTCAGTTCTCAGTGCTGAATTAAGTGGGTGGCATTCTATGTGTATGGTAGGGATGGAATTTGGATAATCTATTATAATTTGATCAAATGATCAGTCTTGATTTATGTGTTTTTTTCCACATGTATGGAGGGGATTGATCCATGTGCCAACTTTCGTCCCAGTCCAAAATATAGAAGCCCATTTGATGGATGAAACTCTGCTCATATCTACCATGCCCATCGCTTATGTGATCATTCATCCCAAATGTTCTCATATTTTAACATCTACTTTGGATATCTACCCATGGTAATATCGGCCATATCCAATTCATATTGACCGATATGTATCGAGTTTTCCGATTCGATATAAAGCTTTTACTGGAAATGGGTATAAATATCGGCTAATATTTATAGTATATCGTTTTATATTGGCCAATATTGCATGCGACTCTGATATGTATAGGCCATTATGCCAAAAATTCCCTTTAGTAACTTTTTTTAAGGTTAATGTGTATTGGCAGTACTATTTAATTTTTGAAAAAAAAGTTTTTTTTTTTTACCAAAATAGTGTTGAAATGACAAAAATTGTGGTGGTAAGCATGGGTTAAAAATTCGGAAAATCAATAGGTATCGTCTAGCTCCAAAACCGATGCGTATTAGATGATACGTATCAGTTTCGGATGATGCATTCCAATGTATCGTCTGGTATTTTGGGTTTTTGTATGGGAGGTACTGATATGGTACCTTAAGTGTACCGTATCGGTGAGGTCTAAAACCGATACGTATCAGTATTGGACGATATTTTGATCCATGGTAGTAAGAAACTCACTTTGAACCACCTAAGCGGGTTTGAATTGGTTTTAACCTAAAATGGCTTGATGTATGGTAATTGAGTTTCTCTGTAGAGGGTCCTTAATTTCCTTTCCATCTCTTTATATTATTATCAAATAAAAGCATATAAAAATTAAATTTCTTTTTCACTAATATTTGATATTTTTAAGTTATCAAACATACCCTGCAAACTTAATTCACCATAAAATTTCTATGGCAGTTGTAATTGATTATAACAATTTTGAATTGTTAACCCGAGCAATTTCTTAATCATCCTAACCATAGGCTACTTTGAAAAATATTATATGGTGTAATAGATTGAGATAAAAAGGATCATCATTTGATTCAAAGCAGTTAATAGGCTATCTACCATTAGCAGGATATTAGATTTACTCGGTATCCATTATATTTATTTTAGAAGGTGTTTGACTACTTTGAGTTAGACGAGTGACATTTTTCTTTCGTCACAAGAAGGATGTTTAGATTATGGTGCTCCTATCAATAGCACACTCAAAATTCTGTGGCACATATCCCAAAAGTTGACTCGTGTACTGAGTCACCTGGTACTTGGTTCTCGTGTACTGAGTCTCCTGGTACTTGGGACGATTACCTAAAATATTAGGTACCCAAATTGGTATTAGGTACCGACTCAATTGCTGTACGACCAAGGAAATTAAATGGCTCTGAAAATATATTAAAAATATGATAAATTTTGGCAATTTCGAAAAAAAAAGGTAAAATTATAAAAAAATTTAAAAAATATATAGTGAGCAAACATAAGTTTTAAAGGGAAAAAATGGGAGAAAAGTAGTTTTTGATAATAAAAAAATGGGTACACTTTTTTTTTTTAAACGGATGTTTTTTTAAATGCATTTTTCCGCTCTTTTTTTTTTTTTTTTTTTTTTTTTTTCCAGAAAAACACGTTTTTGTCACTGATGCTGTCACTTAGGTTGTGCCATGTGGCACACATCTATGATCGATCGGAATTGCCCAAGTGAAAATCCATTGTTGGAAGATGTCCCAGCCAAAGGATCATGCTTCTAAGTGGATGTAAATCATCCGATCGGTAAATTTTAATATCAGTCATCAAAATTAAAAACAATCATTGATGTTAGAGTGCACAGATCGGAAGGTTCGAATCTCCTAAAAAGGAATTTTTTTAACCGATAGTCCTTCAATTGATGGTATACCACTTTGACGATATAGAGATCTAAGATCATAAGCTAATTAATGGTGAGAAATCGTATAAACACCATTTGGTGTTTAAATGACGGTCATGAGGTCCCTAAATTTTTAGCTTTGATGCATTTCTCTCAGCACCAGTGTTTAAGAACAGCTCATGAACTCCAGTGTGATGCACTTATGCCCAGAGCACGTTTCGACCAGCTCCATGCACCATTTGTTATGCGCAGAGCTGTTTTAAGTGAAAAATGAGCTCCTAGCCAAAGCAGATAAAATCCGCTGAGAGGAAGTGAGCGGGGAGACGACAGGGAGTTGGAGAAAGTTGCCTTAGAGCTTGTATGATAACCTGCCCGTTCAGTCTAAGCTGTGAGTGGATCAATTTTCATATAATAAAATTGTAAAGGGTACAAAAACTTGCACACAAGATTTGTAGCGTGCTATGTGAGTTAAAAAGAAAGACTTCTATTGGGGATTTGTGTCCCATGAAATACTATTTAAGCTATCTTGTTTGACAGTCATGATTTAAAGATCTTTCGTGTCAGATATTGGCACAAAACACGATTTATATATTCTGATTTAACACAGTCAAAGCTTATCATCTGACTTAATGGTTGACTCTATTAAATACGATTATAGAGATTGTGTTTCACGTGACAATGATCCCATAAATATAAGTCTTTTTCTTTTTAACCCATGTGTCAAGGTACAAACTAGACTTCTCGAAGAAAACTGACCAAGTCAAGATGGTGTTGGAGCATGTGGCCATGCGAAGAATCTCATTATACATAGTCGGTCACAATTATATGTTTACTTGTGATTAATCATGGACCGTTACGCGATTAAAGATGATCGTTTCTCCTTGAACATTGATGATATATTTAAGCAGTTTATATATATGGGCTTAGCATCCCATACGTGAGTAGAAAAAATAATGTGTGGTGGTGGCACTATAATAGATCCAAGGGCACTAAAGCCAATGATCGGGTAATAGATGCTCATGAAAAATTTACAATGAATCAAGGCGATCACCAGCCTAGCGGCACTTCTCTAGACGATCATGTGACAATAGGCGATTGATCAACGATCCAGATTTCATGAGACCTAACAGTGGAATCAGAGCTTAGGTTGCGTTACTGTGCCACAATTGGTGGTTTCCGCTCGTCATCAATCCCTATCGTTGTCATCACCAACGATTATCTTTGGTGGCATCATGATCATCCGATTATTATCAAGTGATCATCTTCAATTCACATTTATTGTTGGCAGCTTACAAATTGCATCACCATTGATCACCAATCAAGGGCAAGCCATCCACTTTTTTTTATCGATTCACTAACTGATTGAACAATCCATAGCTTTCATCATCACCAAAGACAGAGCAACATCACTGACCAGCCGTTGTTGTTGATCATCATCATCTTCTTGTTATCATAAATCATGTGTTGATGATCATCATGTAAATCTTCTTTGATTGATCAACTTGCAGAGAAAGCAAAATTAGGATGAAAGGGGAGTAAAAAAAAAGGTCAGGCTTATTTATTTTTATTTATAACTGATTGAAGGGTCCAAGAGCAAGGGCGTGGCATCCATCTCAGCAAAAGCAAGAGAAATTTATTTTTATTTATAATAAAAGCAATAGAATATTTTTCGAATATCTTCCATTTTTTTGTCTTTTGCTAAGTTATTAAAAGCTATTGTATAAAGTGGTATACTATGTATATAAATTGGAGCCAACAAGCCAAGGCAAGCCAAGCCAACTTGAGCAAGGTTGAACCTAAGCTGCATAAGCTAATATGAACCGCATTGCCCATTCCTGAAAAACTCACTCAAATATTAAAAAAATCTGGCATTTATCACTAACATTTCATTAATATTTTTGTTGTTGCAAATCTAAATCTCAATCCGTCTGAATCTGTGGTGTTCGGAGAACGAGAGGCACATTGTTGTGCTATCCAATCAACGATCAAAATTGGTCTCACCGTTAGATATGAAAACAACGGGCTTCAACACATAAATTGATAAATTTGGAACGAGAATAGTATATTTTCCTAACCTTAATCTCACAATTTTTTTTTACAGTAAATATATGATGAAATGTCTATAATAGTGGGAGCATACCAACATTAGATGATTGATTTATCATATAGTGTTTGATTTAATTTTTGGAAATGTCCAAATAAACTTATGCAATCGGGTATTGGACATGTTCATGACGGAGAAATCAACTTTATGTGTAAAACCTCATGACATGTGAGATTTAATAATGACATGATTAATATGAATGGTAAATAGCCTCATAGCCTGCATATTTATGTCTCGTTATAATCGTTTGTATTTATTGATGGGTTAATCCAATGGTTAAACCAATCGAATAATGAATGACAAATTAAGACTCATTTTCTTATTTTGTAAGAAACAAATGAGGTAAGTCGATAACCTTCTTCAAATAGATTTTAAAATTGGTAAGATACTATGATTGGTTAAAATATTTGAAAGACTAATTTTTTTAACTGAAAATTTCAATATAAATTAATGTGCCTAGTATGGTAAGTTGACAAGTGAGACTTGGGTAAGATAATTTGAACCTTATTGGATCAAGTTACGTCCAACTCGGATTAAAATGACTCGGTTTCAAGTTGTGTATGGACAAATGTTAGTGGTGTATGACATGTGCCTATTCAAGCCTTAGCTTGATTTCAACAGACTAGTTGAGTCCAGGCCAATTTACAAATCGTATTTATCGGGCCAGTCAGGAATAATTCACTTTAGTTAAACGAGCTAATCGGCCCATTTGGCCAAGTGGGAGATGTAAGTGTGAATGTGGCCATGTGGGCTTCACACATCTCTCAGATTGAATATCCATGGCGGAGATGGATAAATCGGCGCAATGCGCATACCCTCATGTCATGTGTAAATTCGATTTTATTCCCATTTTGATTTGAAAATTGCATTATTTAATTTTTCCATTAAAATATATTTCTATATATGTAATTATTTATTTTTCAAATTGCATAAAACCTTTGGGAATTAAATATTATTGCTAATTATGGATAAATAACCCAATTAGCTGTTAGGATGAGCATATATACCTAATTGTGGCTAAATAACCCAATTAAGAAAGAATTGAGATAGAAAATATATTTCTTGCAAGAAAATATATTTTACTAAGTAGCTGTTGGGATAAGCGTACATACCTAATTGAGGCTAAATAACCTAATTAGGAAAGAATTGAAATAGAAAATCCATTTCTTGCAAGAAAATAGATTTTACTGGCTAATTGTTATTATGTGTGAGATTTATTAAAAGGACTAATCGCCTTTAAATGTTTGTATGCTTTTATTGCATGTGAGGTAACGAATATATTTTCACGATATCTCAACTGTTGGATTTGGATCGTTAGATGCATAACCCACAAATTAATTGTGACGCCAAAGATCATCTATAAATTGGATATACGTCTTGTGTGCTATGTTATTGATTATATCATGGTTATAATTTTTATTATGTCAATGCATTGTTAGTGCGCGCTTTTTCTAGGTCCCTTTCGGGTATTAGAATAAATGGCCAAATTCGGCCCGAGTGGATTCTATTTGCGATCACCAGTTATAGATATTTATCGATGTTGTAACTCATCGCTGATCACGCTCTATGGGATGTGGGTTGACTCCGTTACTGAATGTCGGTCGGCCAACTTCAACAGCTATGAGTTGCTTAAAGTCTATCTAGTTTGGTTTCCTACTCCTACTGGAGTTTATCTAAAGGGGGGTTGTGGCCTGATATGCTTGGGAGGATCGGTCTCGTTCCCGGGTACCCTCTATAAGCTCCCTTGGGAAAATCAGTGAGGCTAAAGCTATCTCAGAGGTATTGGGGAGAGGTTAGGGACCTAATTGGCTATATGGGGAGAATTTCGATAGGGGTTTCCAATGGAATGAATCTAATGCTAAGGGAGCTTGCTCCTTCAGTACTCCTTTGAGAGTCAACGTTGGTGGGATAGTTCCACCAGCTTGACTATCCTGAGATTTCTAGAGAAGAGTCTGCACCCAGAGTGCAGCTCAACCCCTTTCTTTGAAAACCTCAGAGAGAACCTCGAATTTTCAGAAAGAACAAAGCTTGAGAGAGGAGATTTGTAGAACAAAATTAGTGAGTTTGGGTATGGGGTAGGGGTCTTTTAATAGGCATACAAATAATTACGTGCATAGGGATATGTGTGCAATTATCCAATTAAGCGCATGATGTTTGTGCGCAATTTAATTGCGCATGGTCTCAGGCGCGTAATTGCCCGAAAGTCGGCTATCGACTGGGGAATGACCGATTGACTGGCTCAGTCGGTGTCCTAGTCCCATTATACCATGAAACCAATTATGCGCATGTTGCCATGCGCATAATCCAATTATGCGCATGGGCCTATGTGCATAATTGTGGATTTAGGGTGGTCTCAGGAGTCAGAGTCTTGGTCCATGTTTGGACGAATTAAGCGCATCTAGAGATGCACATAATCAGATTGTGCGCTTGGAGGCAAGTGCGCAATTCAGGACTATGGGCGGTGCATGGTAGGCTCAGTCCCAGTCCACTTGGACTGATTACGCACAGATGATCATGCGTGCAATCGAATTGCACGCATGGGTTTATGTGCGCAATTCGGGAACCTATCGGGCCATATCGGGTTCGAGTCCATGAGCTGAGGTCTCAGCCCATATCTCAACTATACACTATGTAAATAGTATATAGTCTCTAGATTTTGAATTTCGGGGCTTCCGGAGAGGGTTGGTCTATTTCCGAGAGTCATGAGAAAAGTCAAAGGTTGATCGAACAAATTTGTATATTCCGAGAAGGCAAAAATGGGATGTTTATAGAAGTCCCTCTTCAGCACATTTTTGTAGAGTAAGAGTGTGTCGAAGAAGTATACACTCCATTTTCAAGGTGCCTTCTCGTTTCTTTGAGAGTTCACAACTGTGAATCAGGGAGCTGACATTAAATACTCGGCTTTCTTATCTGTCGGTGTAAGTTAAGTAAAGGATATTCACAGGTCTATTGGTAGCAGTCGAGAGGTATATCCATAGCTGCGGGTGCATATCGCATCTCATCGCCTGTCGCAACCTGCTGCATATCGCAGTCAAATAGGAGAAAATTGACACAAACGAGGTACCGGTGACATCATACGAATGTTAAGAAACAAGGTCAAGTGACCAGATAATATGATGTAATGTGATGGCGAAGGCATTCGCAGATCATGTCAGACTGGCCGCTTCATTGCTCACACTAACGACACGTCAGAAATCCCTTTTTAGTAGACATTTGTGATTTCTCAAAGTTGAGTATACTTGGTATTCGATTTCTCAAGGGAAAGAACGGATTAGAGTGATGAGAGATAGAAGTTGGATAGATAGGGGGTTTTAAAACTTCGAATTTTAACTTAAGATCAATTCGATAAAAAACAGCGGAAAACGTGACTTCCAAGACGTCGCTAACCAAATCCATCGATACGGGATTTGGGGACCCCACCTTTGTTTGGTTGTTAAGACAATGCTTGATATGTCGAATGCTCCATCTAACCTTCTTGCGAACACTGATGATTGTCTTTTATGGGAGGAATACAGTAGTTCGTGGAATAGGAGAGGCGGGTTTTGAAAATATTTGACTTAATATTAGCATAATTCTATTTACAGAAAATATCGAGTGAAGGGAAGGTGATACTTACCTGATTTGGGCGGAATGGCATCCTGAATGGGATAGTTGGGTGGTTTCTTCACTATTCTATTTCTCTTATCGTTGCAAGATGGGTCATTTGGGAGGTTCGAGTTGGCTTATTGCGATGGGACCACAGTTGAGCCTCCCCTCTGATTGCGTGCTGTGGTGGATTGCGATGGGACTCGATGGTTATGTGATGGGACATTTTGTGTTAGGTTGGCGACGAGATTGTATCACGGCGGGACTTATCCTTAGTGTTGATGATGTGGTGGGACTTTTGATGTCGCGGTGGGACAAAGGGTTTGGATGGTTTAGTTCAGGAATTTGGGTGACGGTGATTATGTGTGCATTTCTATCATTTATGCTTATGGGTGCGCGATGGGACATTCGGGAGTCCCCCCCCCCCCCCCCCTCCTTCTGGTGGGTGTGTGAGGTAACACGATGGGACAAGAATGTTTGGAGGGGGTAAAGGGTTTTGTTTGTTTTGGGGGCATCACACAACCACCCACATCATCCATGTTGGTTGACCTTGTCAGCTCTTGGACTATTGCGTTTCTACATGAACTTAAAGCCTTCTTGTTGGTGTTTACGCATTATCTCTTTAGTGTTGGGGACGATTTCCCATGTTGTTCCCTTAGCAAGAACCTTCATCCCTTGGGTATCATCAATGTTGTCTTCAAAGTCAATTCCATCTAATGTCGAGAAGCAGTCCCCTTCGACAGTAGGGTGTTTGGTGCTTGATTTTCACGAAGAGCATGCAATCATGGATGGTAAAATATAGCTAATCTCCGACTTAACAAAGGGAGGAATCTACAAATTATTCCAATTTCCTCATCAAGAATAAACTGTTGTTTCCCTTGATGGCTACAAATCAATGGATCCGCTTCGTTCTCTATTGCATTTTCTACATCAGCTCTATCCTCGAAGAGTCGGGGGACTTGATTGAACTCAGTCCGTAGATCATCCAATTCGTCATCGGCCTCGATCACCTCTTCTTTGAAAAAGAACTTCAATGGGAACAGTATTTGGACTTTGGGTGGAGTTATGTCTTGGCAAGGTCTGTTTGGAAGATTTCGCCTCGTTGTTATTTCCATCTCCACCATCGGTGCCATCATCGTCATATATGCTGGTTGAGTTGCTAGAGTAGTTCCACACTTCTTCTTGGGTATTGCATAATGTTGATAGATGTTTCTGTTGTGTCTTGTCAGAAGTAGTGTATTCATCATCATCCTCATCATCATTTGTTGAATCCGGGTGGTGTGTGTTAAGTCCCTGACTGGTTTCTTCCTTCCTCGGGGTGGCCGCGATGGGACAGTGGGGGAATGACTCATTCTCCTATCGTGGTGAGACCTTATTTATTTCTGTTTATTTGTTATGGGATAGTGAGGGAATGGTTTTCCTTGTCGTTGTTTTGTTATCGTTCAGGTGTCGTTTTGTTATTTATTCTTATTATTTTTCGCTTTCTTATGGCGATGGGACTTTTATCATTTTTTAGCTTGTTGCCTGTTTCCTATTTTATTTTTATTTTTTTTCCTGTTTATTTTATTTTTGGGGCTTTGATGGGTTTTGTCATGATTATTATTCCTAAGTTTATTTGCTTATCTATTTGTCACGGTGAGATGAGGGGTGAGTAACTTCCCTTTTAATTGTGACAGGGCATCAGGGAGTGATCAGAGTCTTCGAGTTGTGTTCATCGTGACGAGACTGTGGGGGATGACTTTCCTTTTTCTAAGTTATCTTATTTCTTTTGCTATTTTTATATATTTTGTCTATTTATTTTTTTATTATTTACTCTATTTTATTTATTTTATTTTATTTTTATTTTGTTTTTATTTTTATTACTGTTGGGTTACGATGGATGTTCTACGGTGAGGGTAGCTGGTCATGATTATTTTTATTATTTTCAGGCATTTTATTACTTTTAGTTATTTTATTTGATTATTTATGTTTATTAATTATTTTGGTTTCTTTGGTGCGATGAGGCCTGCTCAGGTTTGGGTATCCGCCTAGCAGGTTCGGATCAAGGTTGATCCGGGTCACTTGGTCTTTTGAAACTTTTGCTAGTGGATTCGTTTCCCCGAGACGCCATCACGAGAGTAGGGAGGTGTATGAGGGGCGTTGCGGAGCGATGAGGTTTCATGAGCCTGCATTGGAGTCGGGGGCAGCGGCAGATCGTGTTATCAGGGCATTCCTGATGCACTTCTTTGATGTCGTACTATTTTCGTCCTCAACCTGGGGGCGTGTGATCGGGTTATTCTTAACATTTCTTGGGGACCTAAATCGGGTTCCTTTGTACGCTTGGGGTGCGACGACACTGGCCCACCTGAATGAGCAGTTGTTCCGCCGAGGGAGAGGTGTTGCCACCATCGGTGGTTTCCTCCCCTTTCTCCAGGTGAGGCTTAGTGTGCTATTAGCTTTATAACTTTTTCATTATTTTTTGTTCTTCCTTCTAGTGATTGTTTTGGTGTTTGTGTTTTTCTTTAGTTTTGGGCATGTGACCACTTTACTTTCCTACGCCTGAGGGTTCCCGTAGGGATCGATTATGCTTTCCTGCGTATACGGGTGTGGCAGAGGGTGATGGGGAGCCATCACCGGTCCTTAGACCTCCAAATAGCGTGAGGTCTTTTCGAGGACATGCACATGGGCCAGGTATGTGTACCTTATGTCGTTGGCTCATTTTGCTTCCGATTTTAGGTCTTCCTGATGAGTTATTTTATACGTTTATGGTTACAGGTTATTTGGAGGCCCTATGCGGCCAAGGAGGATGCCGGCCAGGCTATCGTACAGTCTGGTGAGCCATTCTCCAGGGTGGACATATGGGTTCACTGTTTTGAGAAAGTGGAGTGGATCCACTTATCTCACGTTGTATGTCAGCTGGGACTCCCCTATGGGGCCCTTCGGAGATTCGCCCACGAGTGGAGAAGAGGATGACCGGTCCCTCTGACCGAGATTTTGAGAAGAAGATGAAGGATGAGATTACAGATTTTAGGGTCGAGGGTGTTGGTACATGCTTTTTCTGAGTTCCTTTTGATCCCTGGAATTAGTAGCCAAATTTGGTCTCAAGTAGACTCTGGCGATGGGTGGTGGAGTGATTAATTAGAAAATAATAAGTGCTAAAATTAAAGAAGTAAATTCGTGATGAAAATACCAGATTCGTTGTGATCGATAGCTGCAGATATTTATCGACGCTGTAACACGTTACTGGTCATGCTTATGAGGAGGTGAGGGTTCATTCTTTACTGAATTGTCGGCCTGCCAACGTCAGCAACACTGGGTCGCTCGGATGTTTAGATAACCTATTCTCCTTTTGTTGTGTTGATTAATTAAGTTAGTTTCTTGATTCTACTGGGAGTCTAATTATGCGTAGGATTCCTAGTACTATCCTAACTCTAACTATTTTTTTAGTCTTTTGCTTTTAGTTTGAGTAACTCTCTTAATTATATTTGACTAATATGAATTTCCTAATTCTGTTATGAGTCTAGTTATTTCTGATGTCTTGCTTCTACTAGGATCCAATTACTTTAAGTGTTCTAATTCTATTAGGTGTTTAATTAATTTCAAGTATCCTAATTCTATTAGGAATCTAGTTAATTGTGAGATGTCTAGTACTACTTTAACTTTAGTTGTTTTGGTCTTTTTACTTTTAATCCTAATCTAATTAACCTCCTAGTTCTAATAGAAGTCTAATTAATATCTTAATCTAATTGAGTCTCCTAATCCTACTAGGAGTCTAATTAATTTAAGTGTCCTAATCTTATTAGAAACCTAGTTAAGTGTATCTCCTAATACTACTAGGGGTGCAAATATGTTAATTCTACGGAGACTAATTAGGAATATACTAATTCTATTGAAACTCTACTTTAAAAAATACTATTTTATTAAAACTCTAATAAAAAATATATACTGATCTTATTGAAAATCTAAAAAAAGGGGCTTTAGCCCGCTATGCTAAGGAGGATCGGCCCCATTCCCGGGTACCCTCCGTAAGCTCCCTTAGGCAAATCAGGCGGCTAAGATTAAAGTAAATTGAATTTGAATTATAAGACGATATTTTTAGATTGAAAAGGTAATAATTTTTGGATTATAATTATGAATTAATAAATAGAGATTTAAAATCTAGAACTATAAGGAATCGGTAAATTAGGACTAGAATAAAAAATTTAAAGATTGAAATTGGGACCGAAATCAGAAAATCAGATCGTATGATTAAGGATTGGTTCTAGGGACTAAGAACTAGAGCCAGAGATTAATGATAGGACTAAAACTTGAGATTACGGGGTAGAAGTAAAATTTAAAGTAAGATGGATTTTAATGATCGGATAAAAAAAATTGGTTCCAGAAACTAAGAACTGGAGCCAAGTATTAAAATTACGGATTAAAAAAGGGTGTTACTGCCTAAGACTGAAAATTAAAACTAATAGTTAAAATTTGAGATCTAAAAACTAGAACTAAGAATTGAAAATTAAAAAAGCTAGAAGGAAAATTATACCAAAGGTCGAGGCTGCAGAGAGGAATCTCGAAATCCTAAGCTTAAAGATAAGGAATTCGAAACTCGAAGTCATTAATTTTTTTTTGGGTCGAGGTAAGGGGGTCTATTTATAGGTATTTTACTAATTACATGCCCTGTGAGGTGCGTGTTATTAGTCGGTCAACTTCAATTACGCGCCCTATTCGGGGTGCTTAATTGAGTTGTGCGCCCTGTATCAGGCGCTTAACCACTTTGAGTCGGTGACTGACTCAGTGAGTGACCGATTGACTGATTCAGCCGGGGTGTCCTAGTCCTAGTTTGATTAGACTAATTACGTGCCTATTTTGGAATGCACAATCTGATTGAATGCCATACTAAGTGTGTTTAATCGTGGAGTTTTGGCAGTCTAAGGAGTTAGAGACCAGGTCCGAAACGGACCAATTATGCGCTGGCGACTGAGGGCATAGTCCGATTGCACGCGCTGGTTAGGGTGTGCAACCGAGTCTCAAGGCGGTCAAAGGGAGGGGAAGTTTGGTGTGATGAGGACCGATTGTGCGCTGGTGGTGTGGCACTCAATCAAATTGCGTGCATGGTTCAGTGCGTGTAATTTAGGATTTTCTCGGGTCTGGGGCGGGTCTGAGGCCCAAGGCTATTATTTCAGCCTGCATTTAAGCTATATACTATTATTTCAGTATATAGTCCCTGCCCCTAGGCTTATGGGATTTGAACCACAGAGCTATTATTTCAGCCTGTGTTCAGCCATTTACTATTGTTTCAGTGTGTGGTCCCTACCTTTATGGGATTTGAGTTACAAAGCTATTGTTTCAGCCTGTGTTCAGCCATATACTATTATTTTAGTATATGGTCCCCGCGTTAGGGTTATGGGATTTGGACCAGAGAGCTATTGTTTCAGCCTCTGTCCAACCATATACTATTATTTCAGTATATGGTCCCCGCGTTAGGGTTTCAAAACCCTCGGAGAAGGTAAGTCTTTTTCGAAGAGTCACAATCGAGGTCAAAGGTTGATCGAACAAACTTATATACTCTGAGAGGGCAAAATGGGGGTGTCCACAGATGCCCCTCTTCGACGCGCTCTTGCGAAGTAAGAGCACGTCGAAGAAGTAGACACCCCTCTCCTGAGGGTGCCTTCTCGTTCTTCTTGAAAAATCACAAATGTGAACTGGGGATGTTGACATGACATGTTTGGCTTTCTTATCTATCAGCGCAAACTAAAATGGAGCATTTAAGGGCCCAATGGTAGCGGTTGAAAGGCGTATTCATGGCCATGGATGTGAGAAGGCATCCCGCCGCGTATTGGGACGTGCTGTGAATAGCAGTCAACGAGGGAAGTTAGCGTATTCTAATCCATGAGTGGAAGGGGCATCCTGTCGCATGGCACGACCTACTGCGAGTGACAGTTAAACGATAAGGAGAATCATCAGATCCTAATTTGTGGGTGTAAGGGGCATCCCGCCGCATGTCGCGACCTGCTATAAGGGGTAGTCAAACAGAGAAAAATGACGCAGTCAAGGTACCCGGGGGCATCATATGAATGCCCATAGACAAGGTCTAGAGACCGATAATAAAATAAAATGTCATGTAATGGCGAAAGCTTTGGTAAATCATGTTAGACTGGGCACATCATTGCTCACACCAATGGCGCGTCAGGTGTCCCTTTTCCAGTGGACATTTGGGAATTTTCAAAGTTGAATATATTCATTGTTCGATTTCCCAGGGGAATGAACAGATCGGGGCAATAAGTGAATTTTGACTGATAGGAGTCTGCATTTTTTATTATTTATTCGTTAATCTTTTTGGAAATATTTGTTTGTTTTTTTTTTTAATTTTTTGAAAGTTTGGGAATTTAACTTAAGATCAATTTTGGTAGTAAAACTACAAAAAATGTGACTTTTCAGACGTCACTGAGCAGATCCACCGGTACGGGATTTGTGGACCCGATCGTCTGTGTGATTGTCAAGATGACACTTGGTATGTCAGATGCTTCGTCTAGCCTTCTCGACAAATACTGATGATGGTCACTTATGGGAGGACTGTAGTGATTCGTGAGTCGAGAGAGACGAGTTTTGAAGACATTTGACTTAATCATAGCTAACTATATTTTATAAGAAATATTGAATAATTGAAAAGGGAGTGATACTCACTTGATCTAGGCGGAAGGCCCTTGCATTTCTTGCGATGGGATTCGATTGGCTGTCGTAGTGATGTCGCAATGGGACATTAAAGGGTTCCCTCTCTGTTCTTCACTTTTGCTACAACGGGACCTTACGGTCGTCAATGTGAAGAAGGGTCTTAGGAAGATGAAATTCGTGGTGAGATGTGGTGGTTCTCCCCTTATGGTCGTGTGGTAAGGTGAGTCCTGCTGGCTGTAGGCACGATGGGACATAGGGGACTCTGGTGAGATGTCCGTGCTGAGACGGGATGTGGCAGAACACCAGAGAGATTTCTCCGTCCTTATGTTTTTGTTGTAATGGCGTATGGTGACTGTTGCTTGGTGAAGCGTCGAAGATTAGGCTCCCTACTTACGCGATGGGACATGATCGAGCCTTCCCTCAGTGTAGTTATGTAATGGGGCTCCGAGGATTAGGCTCTCTGTTTACGCGATGGGACATGGTTGAGCCTTCCCTTCTCGATTGTGTATCGTGACGGGGTGTGTCCGAGTTTTTGGGTTATATTGTCGTGAGAGAACAGGTTTGCAAGACTCTTGGCTTGTGGTGGCGTTACGATGGGACATGCGCGACGTCGTCGATTCCTCAGTTATTTCAATTTCGTGATAAGACAACGATGGTATTTCTTTCTTTGGTAGATCTTGGGTTGTATGAGATCATATTGTGGTTGTATCATGACGGGACGTATTTATGAGTGTGTGGTGAAGGGTTGTTCTAGTGACTCCTTGACTGTCACGATGGGGCAATAATGAGGTTTTTGGATTGTGACGAGACTTGCCTTTGGTCTTGGTGATGTGGTAAGATTCATCGTCGCGGTAGGGTATGGTCGATTTATGCTAATATGTCCGACTGCGATGGGACATGAAGATGATCAGCGTCTCTCACTTTTTTTTTTTTTTTGAATAGCTTGGGAGGTAATGCGATGGGATGGAAGAGAAGGTGGGATTGTGATCGTAATGGGACATGCAAGTTATCAAAGGGGGTAATTTGGCTACGATGGGGCTCTTGGGAGAATAAACTCGTCTTTGGACGGTCCGTGACGGGTTAAGGGGACTAGGTGTACGTCATATTGCAACGGGGTATGTTTATTTTGTCGGTGGCATACGTTGTAGTTGAGGATTACACACCTGATTCAAGGCGTTGAATCGATTTGTGAGTCCGCTGGGGCTAAAGAAGTCAATTAAGTGTTTGGGTTCGTGGGCGTATTGTATTTGCGTGCTTCTAGAATTGCGCGTGATCGAAAGGTCGCCAGGTTGGTAAAGTAGCAGTGTTCGAGCGTCGATCTGGATTTCACGCGTGGGTACTAGCGTGCAATCTAATTATGCGGCTAGGTGTTAGCGTGTAATTGGAGCGTCGCTGGGTCACTGTGCGGGTGACCCTTCGGATTCCGTGTGTTTTCTAATGCAGGTAATGTGATTAAGCATCTTGTATTGGGCACGAGCGAATGTTTTATTATGCGCTCGCCTTAGTGCGCGTGATTTGGTTTCCACATAGACTGCTTGGCGCATGACCTAATTGCACGCCAGGATCCACGCGTGTGATTGAGTTTGTACTCTATATAAGCAAAGGGGTTTTCATTTTCTCCGTATCCTTCAATTTAGTCTCAATTTTTTTACCTTCTCTAATTTCTTTGCACTCGGGTATCCGTGTTTTTGTGATATTGTGCGATCCAATTGTCCATTTGGGATGCCATTTCTTTCAATGTTTATCATTTCACACGTTCTTCGATGTAAGGTGGTGTTTGCGGATGACATAACTATGAGGATGGGCGGTACTGGGAAAGAGAAGGTTAGCCTTCATATCGATCCCTTTTAGGGAGCAGTGAAGGTAGCGTTGGAGAGGCAGCGACAGAGGAGGTGAAGATGGCGAAAGAGGAGGCGTTACAAGCGGAGGGATGTGTTCCCCAACCAATCCTCCTTGAAGCCTCTGATTGGACACTCCAAGTCGGGTGCTGCCCCTTGCTTGGTCTCCGTCTTGGGTTTAGTTTTCGTTTTGGGTTGTAGATTAGGTATTTCTGCTTTTGTTTTGGGTTGTAATTCAGGAGGTATGCCTTCGGTGACACTTGTATAGTTTTTTTATTAAATGAATAAAGGATGTGTTTTATTTATTGTGTCTGTTTTGTTTATGTTTGCTCATATTTATTGTTAGATTTATTTGAGCATTCATTTGATTATGTGTAAGACCCGGAGATTTTAGGATTATTTGATTTGCCTAGGATTTGTCCTGCACTTTCTTTTGATAATTCAGGTCTTATTTTAGGGTTTTGTTTGATTTTTTATTAGGTTTATCGGGGCATTTATTTTGTTTTACTTGGAGGATTTGCTGTGTTTGAGGTGGGATACGAGTCCCATGCTTAAAATTTTGGTGTTTTTTTGTTTGGGTCTCATGTTTAATTTGGGGTGACACTTGTCAGAAATGTGTGAGCTTTGGGGCTTGATTTTAGATTTTTGGATGAGTGTTAAGTGATCTGATCTCATTGGTCTACCCCTTTCAAGGTGGATTTGTGTTTCTTGTGGGGTGAATGTTTCACATTGGTTGGTTCATCTATATTTGTCATGGATTGTAGCCTTTTCTGGGGGACATGTGTCTGATTTTAGATTGAATCAGGTGAAGGGTGCTCATAAATGTGACACTTGTCATCTTGTGGTGAAGGGGGATAAATAGGGTCTGGGGTCTAGTTTTTTTATTTTGCATCTCATTAAAGATTAAGAGGTTTAGGGGCAGTTTTTTCATTTTTCTTTTGGTTTGTTCTTATTTTTGTTAATGTCTTTTCTTCCTATTTACTTTGTATCCCAGGTATTGGACCCTAAGGAAATTGTAATTTTTTTTTTTGGGGAATGGATGGAATTGGGAACGCGGGTTAGCAGTCGAATTGCTACCATGCTAAGGGAAGAGATGAAAGAAAAGAAGGCGGTGGGAAGAAAACCAAGGGAAAGTGTTTGGTTAGAGTTCTCGTGACCGACACCAATTGTTCCTTGGTAGGCTCTGTGGATTGACTTTTTTATTAGCCCTCCTTGTTATGCTTTCTAGGGTAGGCTTCCATATGTGGATCCCGTAGATCTTGGGTGACTTTCCGTGAGCCACTCTTTCTTTCCTGCCGACTCAGGAGGGGGAGATAGGATTCTTGTTGGAATTCGTTCAGGGTGTGTTTCTTCTCCAGGCCTCTCCAGGTTCTCTTCTTTCTCGAATAAATTCGGATTCAGGCATGGCCTGAAGGTGCTGATTTTGAATTGGTGACCGTGTATTCAGAGGGTATGCCCTTGGTGTATTTTGTAATGGTTTTATTTATTTATGGAGTGACAATTTTGGTGAATCTTTGGTTTGGTTTGCAGCTTATTTTGTTTACTTGAGCGTGATGTCATTTATTTGGGTTTAGTTTGGTTTGGTCTAAGCAAGTAACTTGCTTTGGGGATGTTGGGGGGCATTTTTTTTTATTTTTGGAGTGTATGTTTTCTAAGTTTGAAGTGTTTTTTAGATTCGTCTTAGCAAGGGTGTAGTTTGGGGTCAGTAACCAGTATTTAAAATGCCCTTATTTTAGCCTTTAAATATGTTGTTCTGGGAATTCATATTTGTGTTTCACTTGGGGAATTATGCGCTTAACACTAGGCGCATAACTAAATTGAGCGTCGACATAGCCGCGGGCCTTTGTGGGGTTTAGAAAATCATTACGTGTCGGTAAGATGTCATGTAATCAAATTACACTCCTGTTCCAGGATGCGGGATTGGGGCGGCACTTGGTCACTGTGCAAGTGACCTTTGGGATTTACGCGCCGTGATTCCGGTGTATGATATGATTACGTGTCTAGTTTGCGGCATGCAACCTGGGAGTTGGGCTATTTTGAGTGGGCGACGATTTGTTTATGCGCTCAAAGAAGGGCGTGTAATGGGCGCGCAATGAAATTGCACACCCTAGGCCAGGTGTGCAATTTAACCGCACTCTATATATACCCAGAAAGTGTTCATTCTTCCAGCGCTATCCATTTTTTCTTTGATTCTCTGTTTCCTTGTCTTCTTTGCTCTAATTTTCGTGTTTTCATGATATCTTACGATTCGTTCGTCTGTTTTCGGCGCCGTTTCTTTCATTCTTTCCAGTTTCTCGAATTCTTTTTTCTAGGATGGAGTCTAAGGGTAGTGGTAGGCCCAACTTCACCACCTCTGAGTTGGAGGGGTTGATGATGGGGGAGATAGGTGAGACTTTCGAGGCTCGGGCCGGCGCTGGTGCCTTTGGAGAGGATGTTGGGGTGGTAGCGAGATGAGAGGTACCTGAGTGTGATGAGATGGTGGTCAGGGGGGAGGTATCTGAGGGTGAGGGTGTTGAGGATCAGGGCACTGAGGATCAGGACAAAGGGTGCATCCCATTGGAGGAGTTCTTTGTGCGAGACCAGGTAGGTACCCGCGAGCAAGAGTCCCTTTTACTTCTTAGGTATTTAGGCTATAACATAGGCTTCCTAGGATCTGGAAACCCTTTTATTTACGTCGAACTTGTACTTGTTATTGGTTGTGTACTTCCATGCATAATGACTGTACCTAGTTCTAGGGCATGTCTAAGTTGCTGTTTTGTAGTGCTTTCATCGTATTTTGCATAAATTATCGTGGTGGTTTGCCTTTCATTGCTTAGGGTAGTCGTGGGTGCTAGTCTTATGTCATTTCTTCCTTTTCTCTATGCTTTTATCATTCGGTAGGGGCCTCCGCAACTAGTTATCAGCTCAGTGTGGTCTGAGTCTCATACATGGTATCGTGCCCTGCCTGAGTTTCAGTTGGCATGGCTGGCGTCTTTCGGCTCCGGGCTAATCCTGGAGTTGGAGCCCTTTCAGGTTGATTATGGTCTGATCGCTATGATCTTGGAGAGGTGGAGAGAGGAGCAACAGGCATTGCTCTTCCCAGTTGGGATGATGCTGCCGACCCGGAGGATTAGGTCCGCATCATTGGGCTCTGATTCGAGGGGGAGCCGATTATGGGGCAGATGGTTGGAGATTATCTAAGGGCATGCAAGGAGATTCTCGGGGTGGCCTATCGATCGAGTGGCTCGGGGCCCGGGATGGTCCAAGTCACATGGTTTTTTGACACTTTTGCCAGCGGGTTCGTCCCTCTGAGGTGTCATTTGGAGCAGAGGGTGCTATTCGAGACACGTTGCATGGCGATGGCACGTAGGGAGCCCGTGGTTGAGCTGGTGTTAGCAACAGATCGAGTGCTCCAGGCCTTTTTGATGCACTTCTTCGGTGTGGTGCTCTTTTCTTCATCGACTCGGGGTGTGTTACCAGTTGTTTTTTAGACTTTTTAGGGATTTGGACCGGGTCCCTACTTTTGCTTGGGGTGCGGCCGCGTTGGCGCATATCTACGAGCAGCTTTATTGTCAGGGACGAGGTGTTGTGATGATCGGAGATTTCCTTCCTTTTCTTCAGGTAGGTTTCAGTTAATCATTGGTGTTATGGCATCTCTATTGTCTAGTATTTTATTGTAGTGACATTTTTTTGTTGTTGGGAATTTTGTGTGTTCTAGTTTTGGGCATAGATCATTTTACCTTCCTTTGCCCTCGTGTTCCGATGGAGGTTACTTTCACGTTCCCGCAGATGCATGTGTGGAGGATAGCATTGGGGCGTTGACGTTGGTCTTCAAATCTTCAGACCACACACGGTCTTTTTGAGGACATGCATGAGGGGTAGGTATATATCATCGTGTACACATTTTTATTTTGTTTTACTTTGGGTTTTAGGCTTTAAGAGTTTACTGATGAGTTGGGTTGCTTGTTTAGTTGTAGGTGATTTGGATGTCGTATGCGGCCGAGGAGGACGCCGCTGTGCCAGTGATAAGATCTGGTAAGCCTTTCTTTGACGTGGACATCTGGGTCCATTGCTTTGAGAAGGTGGAGCAGATCCACCTATCCCGGGTGACACGTCAGTTGGGACCTTCACTGGGAGTCCCTCAAGAGATTCGCCACAGGGTGGTGAAGAGGATGACCGGTCCCCCTGGTAGGGACTTTGTGAGACGGATGGTGATTCAGATGGCTGATTTTAGAGCCGGAGGGACCAGGGTGATGGGGGCGCGTGATGAGGCGGATGCCCAGGAGTTTGTGAGATGGTTCAGGGCGTTGGGTGGTGGGCGCCTCTTCACACGTCCCTTCCACGGGAGCGGCTCTTTCGCGGTGGATGGGCCTGAGTTGGCGTCAGCATTGACGGAGAGATTGGCTGCACTAGAGCAGGGCCATCTTACAGCGGGTGTCCGCGGAGCGTTAGATGCTCTTCATAAGGTGATGGAGCAGACGGGGTGTGCTCCTCGTCCTGATGAGGAGATGTTGAGTTCCCTAGCTACCTTGGTTGCTCAGTCTAAGGGGGCAGAGGATGAGCTGAGGGTTCAGCTAGAGGAGACTCGGTGACTCCTGGTGAGTTAGTTCACTTAGCTAGTTGTTTGTACTATGTTGATTCAGTTTCTGGTTGTTCTAACGTGGTTGTCCTATTTCGTTTTCTTATGTTAGTTCGAGAGGGAGGTTGAGGTTGCCAGTCATGCGACGATGGTTGAGCTATTACGCGGTCAGCAACAGGCTAGCCGGGAGGTAGAGGGTAGTCTATGATCTGAGATTGATCGATTAGTAAGTGTCTACCTTGCTTTATTGGTTGTTGGTATTTTGTTAATTCTTATTAGGCTTGGTGCATTTGTTATTGTTTGCAGAGGGCGGAGCTTTCTGCCGTAGGGGCTTCTGCTCATGCATTCGATCCGTTTTTAGCTACTTCTTCCAGTCGGGAGGATCCGGCGATGGCTCAGCTTCAGGCTGAGCTAGAGCACTGGGTGAGTTCCTTTAATCTCCTGAATTGTCTGACTTTATGTGGTTTTAGTAATTTGTTGGTGTTGAGTATTATGTTTTACTTTGCTCGATAGTTTACTAATACCGTGTTTTATTTTAGCGTCAAGTCGCCGAGGACCTTCGAACGAGGGAGGCGACTGTTGCCTCTCTACGCCCCGAGAGTCAGGTATAGTTTTTTTTTTTTTTTTTGGTTTGGTGTAATTCAATTTAGGTTATTTCAATTATTTTATTCTGACACATCTTACATTGGTTTGTTTGGCTTTTGTGCAGGTTGTACCGAACTCTGCTCCTAAAGCTCCCCCTCAGAGGTCCGCTCCTGCTCCTTCTTAGGTGTGTCTTAGGTGTGTTTTACTTTGCTCATTAGCGGTTTGGTCATTTGATGCATTTATTGTTCCGTGTTACAGTCGTCCACATTTGCTGTCCCTTCAGTGCCACCGACAGATCCGATGATTGTCGCGACTGTCGAGCGTCTCCTTGGGGAGAGGGTGGATCTGGTATACTTCTCTCTCTCTTCAACTTTTCTTTCTTTTACAGATGTATTGGTCTTCTAACTTGGTGTGGACGTGCAGGTTTGGGAGCTTGAGGAGTCACATCTAGAGGTAGCACGAGCATGTGCTACTCCAGAGGCGAGGCAGATCCTTGGTGATGTGCACAGTCGTGAGGACCTGCTAGTAGACCTGATCATTGCATAGGGGACTCAGACCGAGGAGTTAGAGGCGGCGTGTCAGATGATGCGGGCGGAGATGCAGGCGACCATAGATAGACTACTGTACTGTCTGATGAGGAGTGAGCGGGGGGTGCGCGGGATGGTTGGTCAACTTGCTGGATCGGAGTTGAGGGCTACGGGTTCCTAGGCGGGGCAACCTCATCTTACGACACGTGATTGTGTTAGAGATTATGTCCATGAGGACTCCGTTATTCAGGAGTTTCTTGCTGGGTATCGTCCTCGTTCTCGATCGAGGGGGTCCGCTAGTCAGGAGAGTGAGGGGGTTCAGTTGTGGGGCCTCCCCGTTTTCAGGATTGTCCACCGACTTCGGGTGCTAGGCTAGCGCTTTTGGAGGATCAGACTCTTGTTCTTTGAGCCGATGATACTGGGGATAGTGGTGAGTGACCATCCCAGAGGCAGCGCAGGGAGTAGAGGTGTATGTGTATTTTTGTGCTTATTGTCTGTGTTCATTGTATATACAGGGGGTATGCCCCCGGTGATGGGTGTAAAAAGAAAATTTTGATGTATATATATTTGGTTCAGATGCACTTGATTTGGCTATTCCTTTTGTGTTACCTCTTTTACTTTATCTGTTTGACCTTGGCGCCGTCAGCTATCATTGAGGCATGGAGGCTGCTTAAATCTTCTCGACGATAGCTGAAGGTTGCTTTGTCTCTGCACATGAGGAGTAGGGCTATTAGTAATTTTATTTTCCCCCTTGCTGGTTGTCAAGGGAGGAGGTATCTCAGACCGGCGCCTGGTAGCGAAAGATGTAAGTTTTGTCTCTTTTTTTTTTTCTTTCTTTTTACTATTACTATTACAAAGGAGAAGGAAAATAATGCAACAGGGAAAGCAAATAACTGAAACAGAAAAAAATTGCCCCAGTGTAGGAGCGTAGAATAATTGGCAGCATAGTATCGCCGGTAGCATCCCTTGGAGGATAACTTCGTTATTCTACGTCTTCTTTATGGACAAGCAGGAGTCTTTAAAGTGATTCTAAAAAAAATGCCCCAATGTCGAGGTGCAATGGAGCTTTTCTAAATTTTCAATGATTACTTGGGCTTCGCGGGGAGCCATGTGCATTTGGTTAGTTAGCTTTGAAGAAACATCGATTGATATTGTCATCAAACTAGGGGAGTTGTTTTGGTTACGGTAGCTGTATATCGGTGGTCTACCTTTGGTAGTGATCATCTTATCCCATGGTCATTATTTTGAAGTAGTGCGGTGGGTGTAGCAGGTGATTGCATCAGTCGTCATTCATTGGTTTTCGATTTCATTTCTAGAGATATCCGAGAGGCTTTTAATTTAGTGTCCGAAAATTAAAAAATGGAAGAGGGGTAAGGCTCAGTGATGTGGGGAAATAGTTTGTGTCTGACGCTTTCTAAAAGAGGTGAGTAATAGTCTTTTTCTTAGAGTGGGTATGGGGTGCTATGATTGAGCTCTTCGTCATGTTTCGGTACCATCAAGGTCTCACATTCTATGGTTAGCAGGAGTTTATCCTCCTCCCGCCACCTTACGACGACATCTAGTAGTATGGGACACCAGGGATGCCTTCACAGTTTGCTTATATATTTCTAGCAGATTTACTAGAGATGTCCTCACGACCTGCTTATGCTTCCCTTAGCTCATTGACTAGTTCATTCATCGTATTGCTCTCACTCGATTTCTTTATTTTTTTGCATATATATATTTTTAAAAGTAACCCGCTAACGCAAGAATGGTAAGTTTTGATTGAACGTAGCATCTTCATTTTTTTTGTGCTCTAACTTCTCCAATGGCGAGAAAGGGGAATGAGAATCGGGTGTTACTTATGCTTTTAAAGAGGTCAGGTATGTCACTAGTCCTTTGATCACGTTGCCCGAATAAGAATGTGGACAATAAATCATAAGTCTTAAGGATAATTCGATAATTGAAGACGTATGACCAACGAATGGGTCATGACAACTATGGGGGCAGTAGATATAAGTATTTGGCTACAGGATGTGATGATCACAGAGTTTAAGGGTAGTATTTTTTTAGGTACATGACATTCCAAGGGCTGAGGAGTTCTTCCCCATCCTGGTTCACCAACTTGTATGCATTCCCAGGGTATGCAGCTGCTATAACATATGGGCCCTCCTAGTTCAGTTTCAGTTTTCTTTTTGGATGGGCGTGTTTTGAGGGCATGATTTTCTTCAAGACTAATTCTCTAATGTCAAAAGTTCGCTCGAGGACTTTCTTATCGTAAGCCCTTTCCACTCTCTTTTGATATACCTGAGCATGGTTATCTGTCCTTAGACGCGTCTCATCAAGTTGCTCTAGCTTGGAGAGCAAAGCAACTCTCCTTTCCTCCAAGGATAGCTGATTATCAAGTTGAATATGTAAGGATGGTATCTGTATCTCATAGGGTAGGACTAACTCCATCCCGTAGGTAAGGAGGTAAGGAGTTTGGCTAGTGACCGTGCGAATAGAGGTCCTGTAGGCCTAAAGCGCCTCAAGTAATCGTTCAAGCCAGTCGGCTATGTTGCTCGTCTCCATTGTGTATTTAAAAATTCGAATCAGAGTTTTATTCGTGGCTTTTGCTTGTCCGTTGCCTTGAGGGTAGAACAATGATGAGTGGTGTAGATTGATGCCAAACTTCTTGCACAATATCTTCATCTTTTCTGTAAAGAATTGCGGTTCGTTGTTGGTGACAAACATCCTAGGTACTCCAAACAGGGTGATAATGTTTCAAATGATAAACTTTACGAGCGTTGAAGCGATGATTCTGACATATGATTCGACTTTTGCCATTTGGTGTGGTACTCGATTGCTGTGAGGATAAATGCATGCTTGTGAGTGTTCCCAACTGTGTCCGTGAAAGAACCAACGATGTCGAAAGCCCACATCGAGAATGGCCATGGCGAGGTTATAGGGATCAATGCAACTGATGGAGCTTTGATTAGCGTGGCGTGTTCTTGGCATTGTTTGCAGCATTGGACGTAAAGGTGGCAATCTCTTATCATCGTTGTCCAGAAATAGCCTTGTCGTATAATTTGATCCGTGAGTCTCTATCTACCAGTGTGGGCGTCGCAGGCGTTAGCGTGTGTTTCTTTGATGATGTATTGTCCTTCGGCTGTCGTAACACATCACAGTAGTACTCCTTTGGTGAAGGCTTCCCTGTATAGTATCTCGCCTAAAATGTAGAATCTGGCACATCAATTTTTTATAGTCTTCTGTTCAATCTTTGTGGCGTACGGAGGGACATATTGATGTTTCAGAAATTTCCATATATCGAAGTACCATGGTTGTCCATCATCGGTGGGTGATTTCTTGAATCTGAAGGTTACAACGCCGGTTTCTGTTTTAGCAGGGTCTTCTAGCATGATTACTTTGTTTCGTTCTTATGTCTCGGGGAGGACTGGTAGCTCCTGCTTAACTGTCCATGCTACCTCATGCACGGGTACTGTTAGCTTTTCGATGAAAAATGATTTTATGCTTTGTCCGATTGGTATCTGAATGACTGAGGCTAATGGGGCGAGGGAATTCGCGAGCTCATTTTCTAGTTTAGGGATGTGTAAAAGAAATTTTCTCGAACTTCTTTATCAGGTATTGAGCTGTTTCCAAGTATGCCATTAGCCTTCTTAATTTGGTTTTCCATTCTCCGATGACTTGTGCTATTACGAGCTTGGAGTCGCCGATGGTTTTAGGCTGCTTGACGCCTAATTACAACGCTGCTCGTAGTCCAGCTATGAAGGCTTCATACTTTGCGATGTTATTAGTGACAAGGAAGTCTAGTTGAAAAGCTTTGGGTATGACAACTCCTTCTGGGCTTAGCAACACTATTCCAATGCCTTTCCCTTTGTGGTTGAGAGTGCCGTCAAAGTAGAGTGCCCATGAGGTCTTGTTGGGCTCTTCGTGGTGAATCGTGAGTAGGTCTTCATCGGAAAAATCTGTGTGTACGGGTTCGCTCCCTTAGAGGGGGAGATCTGCGAGGTAATTAGCAATTGCCTGTCCTTCGATTGATTTCTATGAAACATAGGTGATGTCAAATTCTTGCAGTAGCATAAGCCAGTGAGTGATTTTTCTGAATGTGGCGGGGTTTTCAAATATATACTTCAGTGGGTCTGTTGGTGCACACTTTTTCTGGGTTCCTTTCTATCCCCGGGAATCAGTGACCCAATTTTGTCCTAAGCGGACTCGGCAATGCGGTGTTTTGAATGTTAAAAATAAAGGGTGATTTCTAGGGAGGTCCCTAGTTTGTTGCGATCGCCAGCTGCAGATATTTAAAGACACTGTAACACGTCAGTGATCACGCTTTGGAGTGGGTGTGGGTTACTTCTTTACTGAATCGTCGTCCTACCAACGCCAGCAACACTGACTCTTCTTGAAGTTTATATTGTTTAGTTTTCTTATTATTGCTCTAATTCTAGTTGGCTTAAGTTTCCTGGTTCTACTATGAGTCTAACTACATGAACCTGTTGTGGTGAATTAATCTGATATTCTAGTAGCCTACTCCTAGTGTAAGTTTACTTGATTTAAATATCCTAATTTTATTAGGGGTCTAACTAGTTTGGGAGTCTAATTACTTTTGAGCATCCTACCTTTATTAGAATACTACTGTGATTAAGTGTCTTATTTCTACCGTGATTTTAAAAGGTCTCCTAATGTTATTAGAAGTCTAATTGATTTAGTATCTTAATCCTGTTAGGAGTCTAATTAATTTAAATATCTTAATCTTATTAGAAGTCTAATTAATCAAGTCTCCTAATCCTATTAGGAGTCTAATTAATTCAAATGTTTTAATCTTATTAGAAATCTAATTAATTGAGTCTCCTAATCCTATTATAAGTCTAATTAATATTAGTTTCCTAATCGTACTAGGAATGCAATTAATTTGAATTCTACCGAAACTCTAACTAAAGCGAGTATACTAATTGCACGGAAATTCTGATTAAAGCAAGTATACTAATTTTACTGAAATTCTAATTAGAGCAAGTATACTAATTTTACTAATATTCTAATTAAAGCAACCAAAAAAGGGGAGTTTGGGCCTGCTATGCTAAGGAGGATTGGCCTCGTTCCCTAGTACTCTCCGTAAGCTCCCTTGGGCAAATCGGGTGGCTGAGATTAAAGCAAATTGAATTTTTAATTATAAGATAGTATTTTTTTTGGGGTTTTTTTAAAGTCAATAATTTTGGATTATGATTATGAATTAAAATTTGAAACTAGAAATTAAGAACTGAACTATAAATTGGGATTTTTTTAAAATCTCAAATTGAGTAATTAAGACTAAAATTTAAAATCTAAGGACCGAATTCGGGACCAAAATCAGAAAATCATACCGTATGATTAAGGACTGATTTTAGAAACTAAGAACTAGAACCAAAGATTAATAATAAGACTGGAGATTGAGATTTCAGAACAAAATTAAGGTTTACGGTTGAGGATTAGGCAGTTTGATTAAGGACTGGTCCCAAATTCTGATAACTGGAACCAAATATTAAAAATTACGGTATAAAAAAAGGTGCTACGGTCTAAGACTGAAAATTTAATGCTAATAGTTAAAACCGAAAAAATACAAAGTCTAAGAATTAAAACTATGATCGAAAACTAAAAACTAAGAGAAAAATTTTACCTAGGGCCGGGGCTGCAGAGAGGGGTCTCGAAATTCGAAGCCTAGAGGCGAATGGTTCGAAACTCAAATCTCGGAGTCATTGTGTTTTTCTCTCTGTGTTCACTCTGCTCACTCTCTGACCCTCTTTTCTTTCTGGGGTCGAAGTGAAAAAGTTTTTTTTATAGGTTTTTTTCCTAATTACGCGCCCTGTAGGATGCGCTTAATTTTCAATTACACGCCCTATTTCAGGCGTTTAACTGAATTGCACGTCGGTTATCCGACGCTTATTCACTTTGAGTTGGTCACCGACTCAGTGAGAGAATGGCTGACTGGCTCAGCCGAGTTCCCTAGTTCTAATCACGTTAGGACTAATTACGTGCTTTAGTTAGAATGCGCAATCCAATTAAGTGCTTCATTCAAAGCGCTTAATCATGAAATTTTGGCGGTCAAGGACTGTGAGACTAGGTCGGGCGTAGGCCAATTGCGCGCCTGTGATATGACGCTCAATCCTATTGTGCGTGCCACGTGGAGCGCATAATCGAGTCTCGAGGCAGTTTGAAGAAGGGAGGTTTGGTCTAGAAGGGATTGATTGTACATTTATGAGTTGGCGTCCAATCGAATTGCGTGCGTGGTTTTAGGCGTGTAATTCGAGGTTATCTGGGTCCGGGCCAGGTCTGAAATGCTAGACTATTGTTTCAGTCGGCATTTCGACTATATACTATTTTTTCAGTATATAGTCTCCCTATATTGGGATCTGAGTCACAGAGCTATTATTTCAACCTATGTTCAGCCATGTACTATTGTTTCAATGCATGGTCTCTGCATTATGGTTAGGGGGTCTGAGCCACATAGCTATTATTTCATCTTGTGTTCAGCCATATACTATAATTTTAGTATATGGTCCCCACCTTAGGGTTAAGGGGTCTGAGCCACAGAGCTATTGTTTCAGCCTGTGTCAGCCATACTCTATTGTTTCAGCATATGGTCCCCACATTAGGATAATGGGATTTGAGTCACAGTGCTATTATTTCAGTCTGTGTTCAGCCATATATTATTGTTTCAGCATATGGTTCCCATATTAGGATTAAGGTTGATCGGACAAATTTATATATTCTGAGAGGGCAAAATGGGGGTGTCTACAGATGCCCCTCCTCAGTGCGCTCTTGTAAAGTAAGAACGCATCGAAGTAGACACTTCTCATTCAAGGTGTCTTCTCGTTTCTCTTGAGAAATCACAAATGTGAATTAGGGATGCTGACATGCTTGGCTTTCTTGTCTATTAGCGCAAGCTAAAATGGAGCATTCGGGGGCTCAGTTGTAGCTGTTGAAAGGCTTATTCTATGTTGTAGATGCAAGTGATCCCATCGCGTATCGTGACCCACTGTCATAGACAGTCTATAAGGGAAGTCAGCATATCCTAATCCATGGGTGTAAGGGGAATCCCATCGCCTAGCACGACCTGCTGCAAGTGACAGTTAAACTGAAAGGAGAATCATCATATCCTAATCTGTGGGTGCAAGGGGCATCCCGCCGCGTGTCGCAACTTGCTGCAAGGGGCAGTCAAATAGAGGGATATGACGTAGTCGAGGTACCGGGAGGCGTCATACAAATGTCCATAAATAAGGTCCAGAGACTGAATAAAAAGATAATATCATATAATGGTGAAGGCTTTTTCAAATCATGTCAGACCGGGCGCGTCATTGCTCACACCAATGCGCATCAAGCGTTCCTTTTCCAACAGGCATTTGTAAGTTCTCAAAGTTGAATATATTCAGTGTTTGGTTTCCCAAGGGAATGGCTGGTTTGGGTAAGTGGTGAATGAAATGAATTTTGATAGGTAAGAGGTCTCTTTGTTTATTATTATTTTGGTTTCTTCTTTTTTATTTTTATTTAGTTTTGGAAGTAAGAGGTTTTGAAAATTCGGGAATTTTAATTTAAGATCAATTTGGTGGTAAATCTTTAAAAAATGTGGCTTTCGAGACGTCGCTGAGTAGATCCACCGGTACAGGATTTATGGACCCGACCGTTTATGTAGTGTGAAGACGACACTTGACATGCTGGATACTCCGTCTAACCTTCTAGACAAATACTGATGATTGTCTCTTATGGGAAGACTACAGTGATTCGCAAGTCGAGAGAGAAGGGTTTTGAAAATATTTTAACTTAACCATAGTTAACTATATATATCAGAAGCAATATCAAGTAAAAGAGAGGGTGATACTTACCTGAAATGGTGATGCTTACCTGTGTAGCCCGTGATGGGATTGATTAGCTGTTGTGGTTATAATCATGCTGGGACATTCGGGGAGATTTCTCTCCATCTCCATTTCATGTTTGTTGTAGCAGGGGTGGACGGTTGCCGGTGTGATGAAATGCCTTGGGGAAGTGAGTGTTGCGATGGGACATGGTAGTCCTTCCCGTTATGGTTGCATGCTGGATGAGCCCCGGTGGTTGTGGGCCAAGATGAGACGCGAGAAAGTCTTTTCTCTTCCTTCTTGTTGTAGCAGATCATAGACGTGATGGGACATTGGGGGTCTGCATTAAGATGTTGGGGGATTACTAGTCGTAGGCCTGATAGGGGCATTTAGATCCTTGTGGGATTTTTTGTGTTTGAGATGCGATGGGACGTGGGAGGAGTCCCTCTTCTTCTATTAGAGTCTAGCGATTGCTGCGTAGATAGGGATTTGGGGGGGGGGGGGTAGGCTCTTTACTTCTGTGATGGGACATCGATTGAGCATAGTTAGCGATGAGATTTTTTGAAGGTTTAATTCTATGCAAGGTTTCATGATAAGGATTTCGAGGTGGTGTGATTGGTGTTAGGGTTGTAAGCCAAGATGAAGTTACTGTGTCGCGATGGGACATGTGTGACGCAGTTATGCGATGAGATTCTCCCTCTTCGGTTGGATCATGATGGGATAAGGGAAGGTGACGGTGTCACAATAAGGCATGCATGTCTTGTCGCAATGGGACCAGGGGCACGGTCAATGTTTCCTGTAAGGCTATACGATGGGACAAGAATCTTGATCTTGATGGGATAAAAGGTGTGAGGATGCAGATTTTGTCTAAAGTTGGGTATTGCGCGCTTGGTACTGGTCGCTCAATCTAATTGTGCGCTTGTTTTTGAGTGTGCGATTGGAAGTTTGAAGGGGTTATTTAAGCATTTGAACGCATGAGTGTGATTGGATTACGCGTTCTGTTTTAAGCACGTAATTCAAACGTCACCGGATCACTGTGCAGGCGACCTTTCGTATTACGCGGTGTAAGTGGGTCATGTAATAGGGTCGCGCAGTTTATATTGAGCGCGTGACCGAAATGTCGCACCGTCTACGCGGGCGATGGTTTTATTATGCGCACGTGGTTGTGCGCTTGATTTGGTTTGCACGCAGTTTGTTGTGCGCGTGACTGATTTGTGCGCGCGTGTCCTGGTGCGTGATTAAGTCCGTACTCTATATAAGCAGCAGAGTCTTTATCTCTTTTGCATCTCTCGGTTTAGTCTCAAGTTTTACCTTTTTGTGAATCCTTTATGCTCGGATATCCGTGCTTTTGTGATATTGGGTGATCCAATCGTCTAATTGTAATGCCGTTTCTCCCAATATTCATGATTTCACGTGATTTTCGTCCTGAGGTGATGCTTGGGGATGGCATTATTCTGAGAATGGGCGGTAATGGGAAATGGAAGATCGGTCTTCTCATCGTTCCTTTTTAGGGAGCAGTGAAGGCAGTGTTGAGGGGGTGGTGGTGGAAGAGGTGAAGATGGCGGAAGAGAAGGTGTTACGAGTGGAGAGATGTGTTTCCTAACCAATCCTCCACCTCTCCTTTTGAAGCCTCCGATTGGACGCTCCGAGTTGGGTTTGCTACTTGCTTTATGTCCGTTTCGGATTCAATCTTCGTTTTAGATTGTAGGTTAGAGTTTTAGGTTTTTGTTTTGGGTTGTAAATTCAGGAGGTATGCCTTCGGTGATTTATGTAAAAATATTTATCGAATGATAAAAGGTGCTTGATATTTGTTTTGGAATTTGGTTTGACTGGGTATTTATTTAAGTTTTGTTATGTACTTTTGAGAAATTTTGAGAAACTTTGTCATGGTAAGAGCATGAGTTCCAAGTTTAGGATTTTAAGGTTTGTTTGTCTTAGTCTAATGTTTGGTAGCATTTGGTTAGAAATGTGTAAATTTGAGTTTAATTTGTGAACATTCTAGATGGATTGAGGTGTTTTAATCCTATGGGTTCATCTATTTTGGGAGGATTTATATTTTGGGGGGTAAGTGTTGTGTTTTGGTTGGTTGATCTAGGCTTGTTGTGGATTATGGTTATTTTCTCGGGGGTATGTGTTTGGTTTAGATTTAATTAGATTGAAAGGGTTTACAAATGTGACACTTGTCACTTTGTGGTTTAAGAGGCGTAGTTTTATAAATACAAGCCTAAGGCTTTGGGTTTATTTTAAATTTTATTTCAAGCTTAGGATTAAAAGTTTGGGTATGTTTTTTGTTTGTTTGTGTTTTAGGGCATTTTTTGTGTTCATTAATGTCTTTTCGTCCTTTCTATTTTGTATCCTGGGTATTGAACCCGAAGAATTATAATTATTAAGTGAATTATTGAGAATTCAGGGTGATGCTAGGGTTGGTTCTATCAATCCAACTCGAAGTGTCACCCCATTAGGAGAAGAGATGGAGGAGTTAAAAGTGGAGGAAAGAAAACCTAAGGATAAGGCAGGGTCAGAGTTCTCGTGACCGACTCCTATCTTTCCTCGGTAGGCTCTGCGAATTCAGTGTTGGTTGCTCCTCCTTGTTATGCTTTCCAAGGTGACCTTCCATAGGTGAGTCTCGCAAGTCCTGGGTGGTTTTCTGTGAGCCACTCTTTCTTTCCTGGCGGCTCGAGGCGAGGAAATGTTGTCATTGTCAGAATTCGTTCAGGGTTTGCTCCTTCTTCGGGCTTCTCCGAGATCTCTTATTTCTCGAATAAATTCGGATTCAGGCACCTGAAAGTGTTAGTTTTTTTTTGTTTCTCATTTTAAGTTATATATTCAGAGAGTATGTCCTTAGTGTGATTTGTTATTATTATTTTTTTATGAAGCGATCATGTTTGTAATTTCATTTGTGGTTACGTATATTTGGTGAATTTTTGGTTTGTCTTACTTTGTGGCTTACTTTACTTATTTTGAGTGTGATGTTTTTTTTGGTTTGGTTCAGTTTGGCTTAGTTTAGGTGTGTAAGTGATTTTCTTTGGGGATGTTGGGGGGCATTATTTTTTGGTTTTTAGAGTGTGTATTTTCTGAGTTAGGAGTGTTTTTAGATTGGTCTTAGCGGGGGCGTAGTTTGGGTTGGTAATTAGTGTTTGAAATATCCTAATTTTAGCTTTTGGGCCTCCTGTTCTGGGCACACATTTTTGTGTTCTACTTGGGGAATTGCGTGCTTAACATCGGGTGCACAACTAGATTGCGTGTCAGCATGAGCGCGCGCGTTTGCAGGGTCCGAAAGGTCATTACGCGTTAGTATGCTTACGCATAAACTTATTACCTGCATGTTTTAGGACGCAGGATTGGAGCGGCACCTGGTCATTGTGCAGGTGACCCTTGACATTTACACACCGTGGTGCAGGCGCTTGATATAATTATGCGTCTGGTCTGTAGCGCGCAACCAGCGCGTCGGGTTATTTTGAGCGGGTGTCGATTTGTTTACGCGCTCAAGGTCGGGCGGGTAATCCGGATTAAGCACGAGGAGTATGGTGCACAATTTTATTGAGCGCCTCAGTCCAAGCGTGCGATTTGGCCACGCTCTACATATACTTCGAAATTCTTTATTCTTCCTGCGCTATCCATTTTCGTCTTCGATTCTTCTTTGTTTCCTTGTGCTCTAATTCTCATGTTTTCGCGATATCTTCTGATCTAGTCGTCTGTTTCAGGTGTCGTTTCTTGCATTCTTTTTAGTTGTTCAAGTTCTTTCTTCTGGAATGGAGTCTGAGGGTAGTGGTAGACCCTACTTTACTACCTCTGAGTTGGAGGGGTTGATGATGGGGGCAATAGGTGAGGATTTTGAGGCTCGGGCCGATGCCTTGGAGGAGGACGTCAGAGAGGAGATGGTTAGAGAGTGACCAGGTGGTGGTCAAGGAGGAGGTACCCGAGATTGATCAGGGTGCAGCTGAGGATGAGGGCGTTGAGGATGAGGCTAAGAGAGCTGAGGATGAGGAGAGTCAGGGTGAGGAGCGTCAGGCATGCACACACTTCCCGCTTGAGGATTTCTTTACTTGAGGCCAGGTAGGTACCCGTGAGCAAGAGTTCCTTTGCTTTTCTAGGCATTTAGGTTGTGACATAGACTTATTTAGCACTGAAAACCCTTTAAATTTATGTCGAACCTACATCAATTATTGATTGTGTGCCCATTCATGCATCATGACTGCATTTAATGATAGGTCACATTTCTATTTTATTGTTCTTGTCATGTTTTGCGTGCTTGCTATGAACTGTGTCTTGTGTGTTTTCATATACTTTATTATTTTTAGTAGATCTACTTGTCTCTTGTTGTAGGTATGTGTATTAGTCTTATTATATTTTTGCTTGTTTTTCGTTCAGTAGGAGCCTCCGCAGTTGGCTATCAGCTCGGCATGGACTGAGTCTCACACTTGGTATCGTGCCTTGCCGGAGTTTTAGTGGGTGAGGTTGGTGTCTTTCGACTTTGAACCGATCCAAGAGTTGGAACCTTTTCAGGCCGACCGTGGTCTGATCGCGGCGATTCTGGAGAGGTGGAGGCAGAAGCATCAGGCGCTCCTCTTTCCGGTTAGTATGTTGCTACTGACTCCAGAGGACTGGGTTTGCATCACTGGTCTTCGTTTTGAGGGTGAACCGATTACGGGGTGAATGATGGGAGATTATCTAGGGGTGTGCGAGGAGATTTTGGGTGTCCCGTACAGGTCTAATGGATTGGGGCCAGGGGTAGTTCGAGTCACTTGGTTCTTCGATACATTTGCCAGTGGCTTTGTCCCTCTCAGGCATCATTCGGAGCCGAGGGCGTCTTTCGAGGCACGTTGCGTGGCGATGGTGGGTCGGGAGCCCGTGGTTGAGCCGGGGTTAGCTGTAGATAGGATGCTTCGAGCATTCTTGATGCATTTCTTTGGTGTAATACTCTTTTCTTCTTCGACACGGGGATGCGTCACCGGGTTATTTTTTATGCTTCTCGGGGACTTGGATCAGGTCCCTACCTATGCCTGGGGTGCAGCCACATTGGCGCATCTCTATGAGCAGCTTTATCGTCGAGACGAGGTGTCCCAACGATCGGAGGTTTCCTTCTCTTCCTCCAGGTGAGTTGCTGTCATAATTGCAGACACTCCCATTTTGCCCTCTCGGAATATATAAATTTGTTCGATCATCCTTTGACCTCATAACCCTGATGTGGGACCATGTACTGAAACAATAATATATGGCTGAACACATGCTGAAATAATAGTTCTATGGCTCAGGCCCCATACCCCCGACATGGGAACCATGTACTGAAACAATAGTGCATAGTTGAACACAGGCTGAAACAATAGCTCTGTGGCTCAGATCCCGACGTAGGGAGACAATATACTTAAACAATAGTATATAGTCAGAATATAGATTGAAACAATAGTCTCGCATTTCAAACCCCTAACCCTAATGTGGGACCATATACTGAAATAATAGTATATGACTGAACACAGGCTGAAATAATAGTTCAGTGGCTCAGCCTCATACCCCCGACGTGGGAACCATGCACTGAAACAATAGTACATGGTTGAACACAGGCTAAAACAATAGCTCTGTGGCTCAGATCCCAACGTAGGGAAATTATATACTGAAATAATAGTATATAGTCGAAATGTAGGCTGAAATAATAGTTTGGCATTTCAAGCCCGACCCGGACCCGGACAACCCCGAATTAAGCACCTAAAACCAAGCGCTCAATTTGATTGCACGCCAAATCGCAAGCGAGCAATCAGTCCCTTCTCAGACCATACTTCATTTTCCCAGACCAAATCAAGACTCGATCACGCATCTATCATGAGACGCGTGATCGGATTGGGCACGCCATCACCGACACACAATTGGCCTAGCCTCACTGTTCTTGATCCCTAAGTTTCCTCGATTAAGCGCTTTGGAAGAGACGCTTAATTGGATTACGCACCCTAAAATGGACGCGCAATTAATTCTAACGCTATTAGGACTAGGAAACTCGCTGAGCAAGTCAGCCGGTGGCTCACTGAGTCGGTGATCGACTCAAAGCGATTAAGCATTGGGAGACCGGCGCGTAATTTTATTAAACGCTTGAGACAGGGTGTTTAATTGAAGAAAAACCTATAAAAGATTTTTTTTTTAATTTTCCCGAGGAGGCTGGCAATTTTGGAGAGAGAAAAGACTTTTTTTGGGATTCCGAAACCAGAGAACTCCGAGAATGAGCGGGCCCAAGCCCCCCCTTTTTTTAGAATTACTTAGTTGCTTTAATTAGGGTTATAATATCAGTTCCATAATTTCTTCTTAGAATTTTAGTATAGTCAATTTACATGCTTTATTTTAATTAAATCCTTAGAATAATTGCTTCGATTAAACTTCCAATAAAATTAGTTCCTTTATTTTAATTAGATAATTCTAGCATAGTTAATTCCTCGCTTTATTAGAGCCAGTATCGATAATCAATCCTTTTATTTCAATTAGAATCTTAGTATAATTAATTCGTTACTTGGGTTATAATTCTAGTCAAATCAGTCCTTTATTTTAATTAGAATTTAGTATGATTAATTCAAGTACAGTTAATTCATTGCTCTAATAAGAATTTTAATCAAATTAGTTTGTTTCCCTCAATTAGATTTTTTCTATTTTATTCATATAAAAATAATTCATTACTTAAATTAGAGTTTTAGTAAAACTAGTTCTCTATTTCAATTAGAATTCTGGTACAACTAGTACACGTGCTTTACTTAGAATTGCAGTATAACTCGCATGCTTGGTTTAATTAAAATTTCATTAAAATTAATACACTTGTATTCCTAGTACAATTAGGAGACCGATGTTAATTGGACTTTTAGTAGTATTAGGACACTATTAATTAGAATTCTAGTAGTGCTAGGAAACATGTACAACTAGTACGCATGTACAACTAGTACTTGTACACGTGCACGTGTACAACTAGTACACGTGCTTTACTTCGAATTTCAGTATAACTAGCATGCTTGGTTTAATTAAAGTTTCATTAAAATTAATACACCTATATTCCTAGTACAATTAGGAGACTGATGTTAATTGGACTTTTAATAGTATTAGGACACTATATTAATTAGAATTCTAGCAGTGTTAGGAAACTAAAATTAATTAGAATCCTGATAGAATTAGAATACTAAATTAAATAAACCATAATAAATTTCCACATAACTAAACTCATAACAGAATTGGGAAGTCTAAACTGATTAGAACTACAATAATAACAAGGGAAAGAAAGAAAAATTAAACTATCTAAATTATAAGAAAAGATATAGTAGCTGACGTTCGCAGGCGAACAATTCAGTAAAGAAGTAACCCACACCCGCTCTAAAGTGTGATCATTGACGTGTTGCAACATCGTTAAATATCTGCAGCTGACGATCACAACAAACTAGGAACCTTCCTAGAAAACCCATTAGTTATAACACTCCAAATGCCGCATCGCTAGAGTCCACTTAGACAGAATTGGAGCCACTGATTCAACGGGAACCGAGAGGAATCCAGAAAAAGCGCGCACCAATAATAATGTCTTCGGGGATTTTTTTTTTTTTTTTTACTTTTTTTTTGTCGTAGCAGTTATTCAACATTTTTTTTTTGCCCTCTAGTTTTGGGTGTATGATCACTTTTCCTTTCTTCATTCATGGGTCCCAATGGAGATTACGTTCACATTTTCGTGGATGCATGTGTGGAGGATGGCATTGGGGCGTCGTTGTTGGTCTTCAGATCTTCAAACCGTGCGAGGTCTTCTTGAGGATATGCACGCTAGGCAGGTAGGTGTTGTCTATATTGTCGCTATATTTTCTCGGTTTGGTGCTTTTATTTCTCAAGTTTCAGTGTTTATTGACAAGTTTTCCTATTGGTTTACAAGTGATTTGTAGGCCCTATGCAGTTGGAGAAGATGTTGATGTGCCAGTGATTCAGTCTGACCAGGCTTTTTTTGATGTGGACATATGGGTCCATTGTTTTGAGAAGGTGGAGAGGATCCACCTATCTCGAGCGGTGCGGCAGCTGGGACTCACTCATGGAGTCCCTCTGGAGATTCGCCACAAAGTGGCGCAGAGGATGACTGGTCCCTCTGGCCAAAACATTGCGAAGAAGATGGCTATTCAGATGGAGGATTTTAGGTTCAGGGGTACTAGGGTGACATGGGCGTGTGATGAGGAGGATGCCCGAGAGTTTGTGAGATGGTTCGGGGCATTGGGCGGTGGGCGCCTCTTCACACGTCCCTTCCATGGGAGTGGCTCTTTCGCGGTCGGCGGTCCTTAGTCGGCGTCGACGTTGAGGGAGAGATTGGTTGCACTAGATCAGGGCCATCTTTCGGCGGGTGTCCGGGGAGCATTGGATGCCCTTCATAGGGCGATGGAGCAGACAGGGTGCGCTCCTCGTCCTGATGAGGAGATGTTACGCTCCCTAGCCACCTCGATTTCCCAGGCTAGGGGAGCGGAGGATGAGATGAGGGTTCAGCTAGCGGAGGCTTAACGGCTCCTAGTGAGTTAGTTCATTGGTCTAGTTGTTTATATATTATGTTGATTCAGTTTTCCAGTCATTTTGATATAGTTGTTGTGCATCATTTTCTTTTGGCTAGTCCGAGAGGGAGGTTGAGGTCACCAGTCTTGCGGTGATGGTCGAGTTGCTGCGCAGTCAGCAGCAGGCCGACCGGGAGGTAGAGGCTAGTCTGCGATATGAGATTGATCGATTGGTAAGTGTCTTCCTTGGTTTATTAATTGCTGGTATTTTGTGGATTTTTATTAGTTCTGACGCATTTGTCGATGTTTGCAGAGAGCAGAGCTTTCCGCCGCGGGGGCTTCTGCTCAGGCATTCGATCCTTCCTCAGTTGCCTCTTCCAGTCGGGAGGATCTATCGATGGCTCAGCTTCGAGCCGAGATAGAGCACTAGGTGAGTTTCTTCAATCTTTTAACCCGTCTGTATGATTGTAGTAGTTGTTAGGTGTTATTGTTTCACTTTTATTAATAGTTTACTAATATCATGTGGTATTTCAGTGCCAGGTCGCTGAGGACTTTCAGACAAGGGAGGCGACTACTTTTCTTAATAGTTTCTGGTTTGGTATAATTCAGTTCAGGTTATTTATTTTGTTTTAACATATCTTGTGTTGGTTTGTTTAGCTTTTGTGTAAGCTATTTTAGACTCTGCTCCCGAGGCTCCCCCTCAGGAATCTGCTCAGGTGTATTTTAGTTAATGCATTTATAGTTTATTCATCCTCGTAGCATCATCTGATGTATTTGTTTGTTCATGTTGTAGCCGCCCACGTTTGTCGTCCCTTCCGTGCCACCTGCCGATCTAGTGACCGCTGTGACTATTGAGCACCTCCTTCGAGAGAGAGCGAATCTGGTATGTCTCTCTTCCTTCAGCTCTTCCTTTCTTTGCAGGTACGTATTTGCTTCTTGACTTGGTGCGGTCGTGTATGCTTGTCAGCTTGAGGAGTCACGTCTGGAGGTAGCACAAGCTCGTGCCACTCCGGAGGCGAGGTAGATCCTAGGTGATACGCACAGTCATGAGGACCTGATGGTAGATATGATCATTGTGCAGGGGACTCAGATCGAGGCATTGGAGGCAGCACGTCCGATGATGCGGGCAGAGATGCAGGCGACAATAGATCGGCTACGGTATCGTTTGATGAGGAGTGAGAGGGGAGTGCGCGGGATGGTTAGTCATCTTGGTGGATCAGGGTCAGTAGGCACAGACTCTTTGGCTAGGGAGCCTCGCCGTACGACACGTGAGCGTGTTAGAGATTATGTTCGCGAGGATTCGATTATTCAGGAGCTACTCGCCGGGTGTCCTTCTCGCTCTCGGTCGAGGCAGACCACTAGCCGGCGAGTGAAGGGGCTAGAGGCCCCGGCCAGAGGTCGGGGCCTCCTCATCTAGAGGTTCTGGCTACTCTAGGTGTCGGGATTATGTTTTCAAAGGATCAGTCTGTGGACCTCCGGGCTGATGATGCTGGGGACAGTGGTGATAGACCATCCCAGCGGCAGCGCAGAGAGTAGGGGTGTATAGTTTACCCTCTTTTTGTGTATTATTATCATTTTTTATGCCGTACTCATTGTATATGCAGGGGGTGTGCCCTCGGTGATGGATGTAAAAGAAATTTTTGATATATATTTTAAACAAATTTTCAGTTCAAATGTACCTGTGTTGGCTCCTTTTTTTTAGTTACCCCTTGCATTTGCCTTTTGCTTCTTGCACCGTCAGTTGTCATCGAGATTTGGATGCTTCCTGAGCTGGCCCGGTGATGGTTAAAGGTTACTTCATATCTGCAGATATAAAGGCAAGGCTATCAATAATTTTATTCTCCCCCTTGCTAGTTGTCAAGGGGGGCGAGTGTCTCAAACCGACGTCTGGTAGTAAAAGATGGATATATGCTCTCTCTCTCTTTTTTTTTTTCTTCTTTTCCTTTCTTTTCTTCTTTTTTTTTTTCTTTTTTTTTTTTTTAGGAAATGAAAATAATGCAATAGGGAAAGAAAATAACTAAAAGAAAAATAAAATAAATAAAAAAATGCCCCAGTGTAGGAGCGTGGTAGGATCGACAATGTAGTATCTCCGTTAGCGTTCTCCGGATGGTGACTTCGTCATTCCGCATCTTCTTTATGGGTAAGTCGGCGCTTCTAAGGTGATTCTCCTTCTGAAAAAAATGCTCCAGTGTCTAAATGCAATAGAGCTTTTCTTCTGGGTTTTTAGATGAGCAATTTGGGTTTATAAGAAGCCATGAGTATTTGGTGAGTTAGTTTTGACGAAAAGTTCATCAGTACTGTCATCGAACCAGGGGAGGTCATTTTGATTATGTCTGTTGTATGCCGGGGTCTACCTTTGGGTGGTGGTCATCCTATCCCGTGGTCATTATCAGGGATTGTGTGATAGATATAGTAAGTAATTGCATTAGTCATCATTCACTAGTTTTCAGTTTCATTCCTAGGAATATCCTGAAAGGCTTTTGATTTATCATCCGAAAAGATAAAAAGTAGAAGAGGGGTAAGGGTCAGTGACGTGGGGGAGTAGTTTATACCTAACGCCTTCCAAAAGGGATGAATAACAATCTTTTCCTCCGAAGGGATACGGGGTGTCATGATTGAGCTCTTCGTCATGTTTCGGTACCATCAAATCTATTTTCTATGGTTAGCAGGAGTTTGTCCTCCTCCCGCCACTTTTCGACGACATCTAGTAGTATGGGGATATTAGGAATGCCCTTACAACTTGCTTATACATTTCTAGTATATTTACTAGATATGTCCTCACGACCGGCTTATGCTTCCCTGAGCTCATTGACTGGTTCATTCGTCGTATTGCTCTCTCAATTTTTTTCTTGCATATATGTGTATATTTCTTGAAAGCATCCTGCTAGTGCAAGAATGATGAGTTTTGATTGATCATGACATCTTCATTTTTTTTGCTCTAACATCTCCTCCAATGGCGAGGGAAGGGGTGAGAATTGAGTGTTAGTTTTTAAAAAGAGGTTAGGTATGTTACTAGTCCTTTGGTCAATTCACCCAAATGAGAAAGTGGGCGATAAATTAGAGGTCTTAAAGATATTTTGGGAACTGAAGGCGTACGACCAATGAACGGGTTGTGGTGACTACGGGGGTGGTAAGTATAAGTACTAACCACGGGATGTGATGATCATAGGGCTAAGAGTAATATTTTCTAAGGTACATGGCGTTCCAAGGGTTAGGGAGTTCTTTCCCATCTTGGTTCGCCAGTTTGTATGCATTTCCAAGGTATGCGACTGATATAACATAGGGGCCTTCCCAGTTCAGTTTTAGTATTCCTTTTGGATGGACATGCTTAGAAGGCATAATTTTCTTCAAGACTAGTTCTTCAATATTAAAGGTTTGTTTGAGGACTTTCTTATCATAAGACCTGGCCACTCTCCTCTGATATACCTGAGTGTGATCAGATGCCCTTAGACATATTTCATCGAGCTGCTCTAGTTGCACGAGTATGGTAATTCTCCTCTCGTCTAAGGATAGCTCATCATTGAGTTGAATCCGTGAGGATGGTACTTGTGTCTCATATGATAGGACTGCCTCCATCCCGTAGGTAAGGAGGTAGGGAGTTTAGCCAATGGCCATACGAATAGAGGTCCTATAGGCCCAGAGTGCTTCTGATAGTCGTTTAGGCTAGTCGGCTTCATTGCTCATTTTTACTATGCGTTTCAGAATTCGAATAAATATTTTATTTATAGCTTCTGCTTGCCCATTACCTTGAGGGTAGAACGGTGATGAGTGGCATAGATCGATGGCAAACTTCTTTCATAACTTCTTCGTCTTCTCTATGATGAACTGTGATCCGTTGTCGATGATAAATATCCTGAGTACTCCAAATCTAGTGATGATATTCCGAACGATAAACCTCACGAGTGTCAAAGCGATGATTCTGATGTAAGATTTAGCTTCTGCCCATTTGGTATAGTATTCGATTGTCGTAAGTACGAATGCATGCTTGTGAGTGTTCCCAACTGTGTCTGTGAAAGGTCCGATGACATTGAAAGCCCACATCGAAAACTGCCACGACGAGGTCAGTGTTCAATGCAACTGATGGAGCTTTGATAAGTGCGGCGTGTTCTTGACATTACTTACAGAATTGGACATAGAGGTGGCAATTTCTTATTATCGTCGGCCAGAAGTAGCCTCATTGTATGATTTGATCGACGAGTCTCTGTCTTCTGGTGTGGGCACCGTAGGCACTGGCATGTGCTTCTCGAATGATGTATTGTCCTTCGGTAGTTGTGATACATCGTAGCAATACTTTTTTGGTGAAGGCTTCTTTATATAATATTTCACCGAGTATACAGAATTGGGCGATCGGTTCCTTATAGACTTCCGTTCAATCTTCGTAGCGTATGGAGGAATGTGTTGATACTTCAGAAAGTTTCAGATGTCAAAATACCATGGTTGTCTGTCATCGGTTGGTGATTTTTCAACCTTAAACGTAGCAACCACAGTTTCTGTCTTGACGTGATTCTTCAGAGTGATTGATTCATTTGGTCCCGTGCTCATGGCGAGGATTGGTAATTCTCTCTTAACAGTCCATGCTACCTCGTGGACAGGTACTGTCAGCTTTTCGATGAAGAAGGTCTTGGTACTTTGTTCGATGGGTATTTGGATGACTGAGGCTAACGTGAAAAGGGAGTCCGTGAGCTCGTTTTCTAATCTAGGGATGTTGAAAGAGATTCTTTCAATTTTCTTTATCAAATATGGAGCGGTTTCTAGATATGCCATAAGTTTTCTTTCCTTGGTCTTCCATTCTCCTATAACTTGTGAGATTACGAGCTTGGAATCACTGTTAGTTTTCAACTGTTTAACACCTAATTATAGTGCTGCTCGTAGTCTAGCTATGAAAGCTTCATATTCCATGACATTATTAGTAACAGGGAAGTCTAGTTGAAAAGTCTTACATATGACAACTCCTTCTAGGGTTAGCAAGACTATTCTGATGTCTTTTCCTTTATGATTTAGAGAACCATCGAAATAAAGGGTCCATGACGTCTTATCGGGCTCTTCGTTATGAATTACGAGTAGGTCTTCATCGGGGAAATCTGCGTGTATGGGCTCATTGCTCGGGAGTGGCAGATCAGTGAGGTAGTCGACGATTTCCTATTCTTTGATCGACTTCTGCGTGATGCAATTGATGTTGAATTCTTGCAATAGCATATGCCAGTGAGCGATCTTTCCTTATGTTGTGGGCTTTTCAAATATATATTTCAAAGGGTCCATTCGGGCTAGTACTAGTATCTTATGTGCTCCAAAGTAGTGCTATAATTTGGTTGAGGCCCACACCAATGTGAGGCAGGTCTTCTCCATTGAAGTGTATTTTAGTTCGTATTCGACCATCGTCCTACTAAGATAGTATATAGCCTTCTCTCTCTTACCATCTTCTTCATATTGTCTCAGAATTACTCTCATTGCTTTGTTGTTCGCTAAGAGGTAGAGGATTAAGGGTCTTTCGGGGATTGGTGGTGATAGTACTGGTGGGTTAAGGAGGTACTTCTTGATATTGTCGAAGGCTTGCTGACACTGGTCATCCCATTTGTACTCGATTCCTCCTTTAAGTAGTCTGTAGAAAGGATCACATCTTTCTGAATGTTGGGAGATAAATCTCATGATGAATTGTAATCTTCCTATCAGGTCTCGTAATTCTTTGATATTACTGAGAGGTGACATCTCAAGGATGACTTTGACTTTTGCAAAGTCGACTTCGATTCCTTGCTTGCTGACTATGAAATTGAGTAATTTTTCGGAGGTGATTCCGAAGACACATTTCTTTGGATTCATTTTTAGTTGATACTTCTCGATTCTTTGCAGCACCAGTCAGAGTGCTTCAGCATGTCCTGCTCACGTTTGGTACTTCACTAATATGTCATCGACATAGACTTATTCATTATGTCATAAAAAATAGCCATCATGGCGCATTGATATATGGCTCCTTCATTCTTGAGTCCGAAAGGCATGACGAGATAGCAGTAAGTTCCCCATAGTGTGGTGAAAGAATTCTTCTCTTGGTTAGACTTTGCTAATTTGATTTGATTGTACCTGGAGAAACCGCCCATAAAGGATAGCATCTCATGTCCAGTGGTGTTGTCGACTAGACTGTCAATGTGTCGAAGTGGGAAGTCATCTTTTGGGCATGTCTGGTTGAGGTTTCGAAAGTCAATACAAACTCGTACTTTGCCGCCTTTCTTAGTGATAGGTACTATATTGGCAACCCACTTAGGGTAGAGGACAACTCAGATGAATTTGGCTTTGTGTAACTTGTCAACCTTCTCTTTAACTTGGAGGGTTGTTTGTAGGTGCATCCTTCAGAGTTTTTGCTTAACAGGCTTTACATCAGGTTCCAAGACAAGACAATGTTCTACTAAACTTGGGTCTAGACCAGGCATATCTTCATAAGACCATGCAAAGGAGTCGAGGTGTTCTTGTAGGACTTGTATTATTTGTTGATGTTCCTTGGAGTTGAGCGTTGCACTAATTAGTAGCTTCTTGGATTTCTCTTCAGTGCGAAAGTTGATTTCTTCTGTAGGCTCTGCGGCATCTTGGGTTTGTTCGTCGAAATGCTTGATGAATAGTTAGAAATCCTACGCCTCCTCGGTGACTGGTGTACCTTCTTCATCATTGGTAAGCTCATACACCGTAAAATTGCTACACTAGGGATATATTTTTGCGAAAGGTAGCCCTTCATCGGTACGATTTATGACTGCGAGATCTTTGGTAAGGTAAAGGTCAAGGTTATTGATTATTTTCTTAAAGTCATGAAGTATCTCATCTGGTATGACACTAGCTGGTTGTTTTGCCTGGATGCCTTGCGTCTTCGCGCGGGAGAGGGGATAAAAGTCTTAGGAGAAAAGTCTCCTTGTTGGTCTCAAAATTGATTCGGGACGAAGGGTTCCCTTTCTTTTATGAGGTTTTCTGGTTTTTTTAGATTTTATATTTCTAAATTTTTAGGGTTTTCTGCTATTTCTATTTTTTTAATTTTTGATAGTAGATATGGTACAAAATAGGTCGCCTGAAGAGGCACCGGGAGAGTTACTTCCTCTAACTGAGGGAGCGAGACGGCTGCTGGAGCTGTTCAGACAGTTCTTCAAGAAATGTGAACTCATTCTAAATTTAGCATTTTTTTTGGAGTCCTCATTTGATGGGATCCTTTGAATAAGTGACATTGGTGATAGTGGCACTGACGTTCGGATTTCCTCTATCACATTGATTGCCTCGTCTTTGAAGAAGCTCTGGAGATCGTAACTGGTGGAACTATCATCTTCTAAGTTATAACTCCACCACTCTCCCTGTCGAGGGTAACCTCCTTGGGGATCCTCAGGGGTAGTGAACTCTCTCCCTTAAACTTCATAGTATGTTAGGATGAATACGCATGTTTGGTAGCGAGGCTGGTAATGGTGAGAAATGCAGAGAGATTCCCATTTTTCTGAGCTAGAGTCAGGGTTGGTATCAAACGCATCTTCTTGATCTGACCATGCATGAAGTTCTTGGTTAGCCTGCTCTACTAACTCGAGTGCAGGGAGGTTTATCCAGCAGTCCTCATCATCACTCAGAGGGGGTTACCACTCTTCCTTGAGATATTTCCAAAATATTTAGAGTTGCGACTCGTCTGGGGATGGAGGAGTATCTAGTTTGAGTTCTTTCTCGAACTCAATAAGAGTGATGTGATCATTCTCCATTGTGGTGGTTCGTCGAACTTCTCATAGGAGAGCCCTTTCACACCGTATCAAGATAGATGTGCACAAGTTACAGTACGACATTTCTGGATAAGGGCACCAGCGAGGGCACTGCCAGTGATGAAGTATAGGTTGATAATCAAATTTGCCGTCAGAATCTGGATTGGTGTTTCGGGAGAGATTAACTTCTTCAAGCAGTTTCAGATGTTCTGCCCTTAAGAGGTCTTCCAGTTCTATGTTGGTGAGGTTTCTCCAATAATCTTCTTCTTCACTTGACATCGAGAACCAGTCCTCCTCTGTTGACTCCCGCTGCTCTTCATCTTCTAGGGTTGCGATATGGAAGTCCTCTTCATCGGTCGAGTCCCAGTCTTCAATGTGTGGCCCAAGTTCAGAAGGCTCTTCTTTCACAGATTCCTCAGCATCAAATAATGGCCTGACTCCCTCAAGTGGTTTGTCGATATCATTATTTAGATTCGTTAAATCATTGAATGCTTTAGTCATTCTTTTGATCTCTCCTTCTTAGGATTTATTGAAGGATACTTCCTTTTGCCTTGGTATATCTGCTTTCTCAGTGGTCTCGTAGACGAAGTGGTCATATAGAGACCATTTCGGTGAGGTAGGAAACAAGTCAGCTCGTGGGCCGTTCGATTGGTAACCTAACCCTATGTGTTTGGATATTGTTCTTGGGACGACATGCCCTACATGACCCTGTTTGTTTTTACCGAGTTCGGTGTGGGGATGTACCCAAGCTGATACATAAGGTCCCAACCTTTTGTCACGGTTGGGTTAATGTCGTAGAGTTTCGCGAGGTCTGAGCCAACCTCTCTTCTTATTAATTTTTATTGACGCGATGGGGGAGAACTAGGAGGGGTAGGGGATGGACTTCTACAACGGAGTCCTCATCAGGGGTTCGGGTCTTCTGAATATGACCCGAGTTCAACATAGAATCATGGGCTGTCAGAATGCTCACCGCATAATTAGTGTCCATCTCCTGGAGGGGTGCATCAGCATATATACGAACAATGGAGTCCTTGTACGATAATTTGACGCATTGGTGGTATGTGCATGCGACGACCTTCATTAATTCTAACCATTTTCTTCCTAAGATAAGATTGTAAGTACTGGAGGAATCAGAAACATGGAAAGTGACATCTTTTGTTACAGGTCTGAGGCGAACCTGAAGTTTGATAGTTCCTTTGAAGAAACGACGCGACCCTATTAACATTATAATAGGGCAAATATTGAGTCCTACTCCTGTATCGACCAGCACATGGGGTACGGAGAATCCTCTAATTATGATCGTAAGGTATATGGGAGCTGAACTTCCCCGGAGTGACTCTTTAGACATGTCTGCACCCGTGAAAGTGAGTGTCGGAGGTTGCACCATGTCCGAGGTGATTTGATATAGCTCATCCAATGGTGTGTCCTCATCCACTTGTGTGTCTTCAAGCATCCTTATCAGCAGTCGATGATGGTCAGGTAATTTCTTGATGAGTTCTAGTGTATTCTGGGCTGAAATCTTTTGGAGATGTCGCAGGAGGTCATATTTTTGTCCTGGCTCGAGTGCAATTTCTTTTCCTGACCGATGAGCCTTGGGGACGGGTGGTTCGAGTGGTTGAGGTGCGGGGATTGGTGGAGGGATAAGGTGAGGTGGGGGAGGCAAGTTAACTTCTTTTCCTCTCACGTTCTCCTCTGGTGGTTGTGCATTTGTGGACTCCTTATTTCAAGGAAAAGGGAGGGGTGGATAATTGGTTCCTGACTGAAGGATCGGGCAAGTCGATTGCTGACCGAGCCCAGTGTTGCTCGACGTTGACATATCTGTGAAGTGAGTGAAATTTGAAGACGGAGCACATACTTGCACTGTGCCGCTCCAAGGTGGGAGATACTATGTGTAATCTTCTTCTTCTAGGAAAGCAGAGACTAGTATCTCACACATGTCAGAATGTTCTTCTTGTTCACTCTCTTTTGTGTTTAACAAACACTCGGTCCTTATCTCGTCTTCTTGGCTTGGGGTCTTTCGGGTGACACTGTCTACTCATGTGGGGATTTGGGTTGCAGTTTGAAAAACACGATCTTCATACTCGGGTTCTGAATCGGATGAGAAAAGCAGCAATCACGTTGGTTCAGGATTTGGAGGGGTGGAAGGTTCTGGTGGGCGACTATGGAGGAACAGTCTTCAGGCCTTAAAAGAGTGGATTCGTATCTGAGTGAATTTTGGGTAAGGAGGTGGGCTCGGCTGGGTGATTCAGGTGATCAAGGCTGAGGGGTGCAGGGGTGGAGGAGCTCCCGCAGAGGTGGTAAAAGTGTTGGAAGGTTGGAGGCGAGTGATTAAGGTGGAGGGCTGGAAAGAGGATTGACCATGGAGGTCCACGGTGGTGACCTGGGCTGGTGTTCCTTGGTTGTGATTGGGCATGGGGTTATTAATGATTCCTAAATCTTGTGGTGGTTGACTATTATTAGGGTTAGGATTTTTTAGCGTTTCCCAATCAATTTGGTTTCGGTCATTCATGTCATAGATTACATCTCAGAGGACCCAACAGTCTTTCAGATTGTGTCCCACATACTGATAAAATGCACAGAACTTACTATAGTCTAGATTTGTCGGCCATACTGGGGGTCTTTCCTACGAGAATCGAAGGAGATTATGAGTGTTAAGGAGACGGAAGATGTTGGGGATTGTATCAGGTAAAGGGGGATAATGTTCCCATCTTGACTGATAGGGGCCTCTAGTTTGGTTGAAAGTTTATGGTGGGGGTATGTTATTGTAGCTCTGCGTGTGAGCCGGCCGATTCTGTGTTATATTCTGATTCTGATAAGCATTGGGGTATTGGCTTATGTTATGATATTGGCCTTGATTCTGGTTTCGGCCTTGATTCTAATTTACATATCTTTGTTGATTCGCTCCTTAATTTTGGTTTACGTACCGTTGTTGATTTTGATTCTACCCGAAATTTCTCGGCTATAAGTTTCCGTTCTCAGAGTTTTGTCCTTGATTGACAACGGTGTTGACCTGCTTAGTTCCTGAGGCTTTCTTGCTATTTTTTTACTTTGATTCACCGAAAGAGGCCGCTCTCGACGTGACTATGGATAGGGCGAGGTCTTCGCCTTTGATGTGTCACACTAGTCGGGATGCCCGAGAGTGGAGTGGAGTGGAGTCGGGACAGTCACTTATGATGAGCATGCTCTTTAATGGTTCTCTAGTGTTATCTATGATAATGTCGACTACGTTCTTCTCTTTCATCGAAGTGCCGGTCCTAGTAGCGAGTTTCCTCCATCTGGCAATGAAGTCGGTAAACTCCTCATCAGGTCCTTGCTTTGTCACCATTAGATCGCTGAGACTGACTATTTCTTGGATTAAGTGCTTGTATTGGTCTAGGAATTATTCGATTAAATCGTCGAATGTATCTATTTTATACAGCGCGAGTTCTGCAAACCAATCTAAAGCTTCTCCTTCTAAGGATCATTAGAAATAATGGATGAGAAGTCCTTGATTATCGCATATAGGTCGACAATCGTTAAAGAAGAGGGCCATGTGATGGTTTGGATTTCCCGTGCCATTGTACTTGGTAAATTTTGACGGATTGAATTTCGTAGGTAAGTTAAATTCGACATCCCGATAGAACTTGTCGAATCCGAATGAGTGACCAGGGCGCTCCCTCTTGGTCATATATTCATCGAGCATCTTGGGGAGATCATCGATCTTGACGGTGTTGTCTTTTGGAGCAACCCACAAGCAAACCTTATCTAGAGATTCATCATTGAAGAATGGGTGAGCAGGTTGTCTCAATGGTGAGGCGCGGGCTGACACTGTGCTCGGGGTAGGTGGTGGCCTCTCTTTCCGTTCTTGTTCTTCTGAGTCTTGTAGTCCCCTAACGGTCTCGTATGCGGTTGCCGGTCCTTGAAACAATTCCTCGACATCATCATCTCCTCTTTGTATTCTCTGAACACTGAGTTCTATAATTTGTCGAGCAGTGAGGTTTTGTCCAATGTCACTATCTCTCTCGTTGTGATTATTACCGGCGTGCGGGGTAGAAAAGGGATTTTCCTGATTGCCAACCATGTTATCTCAGGTTGTCGTAGGCTAGAATTGGAAGGTGATTCTTTCTAGTATATGGGGTTGTCGTGATATCCCCATAATGGCGGGTCTCCTAAACTTAATCTTCTTATACCTGACATCTCGAGTCTTTGGCGAAGTCTTATATATTCAAGGGAATTTGAAATGGTGCAATGGAAAGAAAAAAGAAAGAAAATAAAAACTAACAATCTAAACATGGAAGAGTTTGGGGAGAAAATGTCCCATCGTGATCGCCAGTCTGTTGGTGCGCGCTTTTCTGGGTTCCTTTCCCGAGAATTAGTGGCCCAATTCTATCCTAAGCGGACTCTAGCAATGCGGTGTTTTAAATGTTAAAAATAAAGGGAGATTTCTATGGAGGTCCCTAGTTTGTTGCGATCGCCAACTGCGGATATTTAACGACGCTGCAACATGTCAGTGATCATATTTTGGAGCGGGTGTGGGTTACTTCTTTACTGAATCGTCGGCCTGCCAACGTCAACAACACTGGCTCTTCTTGAAGTTTAGATAGTTTAGTTTTCTTATTATTGCTCTAATTCTAGTTGGCTTAAGTTTCCTGTATCTACTATGAGTCTAACTACATGAACTTGTTGTGGTAAATTAATCTGATATTCTAGTAGCCTACTCCTAGTGTAAGTCTACTTGGTTTAAATATCCTAATCTTATTAGGGGTCTAACTAGTTTGGGAGTCTAATTACTTTTGAGAATCCTACCTTTATTAGAATTCTACTGTGATTAAGTGTCTTATTTCTACCGTGATTTTAAAAGGTCTCCTAATGTTATTAGAAGTCTAATTGATTTAGTGTCTTAATCCTGTTAGAAGTCTAATTAATTTAAATGTCTTAATCTTATTAAAAGTCTAATTAATCAAGTCTCCTAATCCTATTAGGAGTCTAATTAATTCAATTGTTTTAATCTTATTAGAAATCTAATTAATTGAGTCTCCTAATCCTATTAGAAGTCTAATTAATATTAGTTTCCCAATCGTACTAGGAATGCAATTAATTTGAATTCTACCGAAACTCTAACTAAAGCAAGTATACTAATTGTACTAAAATTCCAATTAAAGCAAGTATACTAATTTTACTGAAATTCTAATTCGAGCAAGTATACTAATTTTACTGAAATTCTAATTAAAGCAACTAAAAAAGGAGAGTTTGGGCCTGCTATGCTAAGTAGGATTGGCCTCGTTCTTGAGTACCCTCCATAAGCTCCCTTGGGCAAATCGGGTGGCTGAGGTTAAAGCAAATTGAAATTTGAATTATAAGATAGTATTTTTTTTAAAAAAAAATTTAAGTAAATAATTTTAGATTATGATTATGAATTAAATTTTGAAACTAGAAATTAAGAACTAAACAATAATTAGGATTTTTAAAAAATCTCGAATTGAGTAATGAAGACTAAAATTTAAAATCTAAGGACCGAATTTGGGACCGAAATTAGAAAATCAGATCGTATGATTAAGGATTGGTTCTAGAAACTAAGAACTAGAACCAGAGATTAATAATAGGACTGGAGATTGAGATTTCAGAACAAAATTAAGGTTTAGGGTCAGAGATTAGGCAGTCTGATTAAGGACTGGTCCCAGATTCTGAGAACTGGAACCAGATATTAAAAAGTGCGGTCTACGAAAAGGTGCTACGATCTAAGGCTGAAAATTTAATGCTAATAATTAAAATGGGAAAAAAACTAAGTCTAAGAATTAAAACTAGGATCGAAAACTAAAACCTAAAAGAAAAATTTTACCTAGGGCCGGGGCTGCAGAGAGGGATCTCGAAATCCGAAGCCTAGAGGCGAAGGGTTCGAAACTCGAATCTCGGAGTCATGTTTTTCTCTCTGTGTTCGCTCTGCTCACTCTTTGTCCCTCTTTTCTTTCTGAGGTCGAAGTGAAAGTTTTTTTATACGTTTTTTCCTAATTACGCGCCCTGCAGGGTGTGCTTAATTTTCAATTACATGTCCTGTTTCAGGCGTTTAACTGAATTGTGCGCTGGTTATCCTGTGCTTATTAGCTTTGAGTCGGTCACCGACTTTGTGAGCAACCGGCTGACTAGCTCAATCAAGTTCCCTAGTTCTAATCACGTTAGGACTAATTGTGTGCTTACTTTGGAATACGCAATCTGATTAAGTGCTTCATTCAAACCGCTTAATCGTAGAATTTTGGGGGTCAAGGACTGTGAGACTAGGTCAGGTGTAGTCCAAATGTGCGCCTATGATATGGTGCTCAATCTGATTACACATGCCACGTGGAGCATATAATCGAGTCTCGAGGCAGTCTGAAGAAGGGAGGTTTGGTCTAGAAGGGATTGATTTCGCGTTTGTGAGTTGGCGTGCAATCGAATTGTGCAAGTGTAATTTGGGGTTGTCCGGGTCCAGGTCAGGTCTGAAATGCCAGACTATTGTTTCAGTTGGCATTTCGACTATATACTATTTTTTCAATATATAGTCTCCCCACGTTGGGATCTGAGCCACAGAGCTATTATTTCAACCTGTGTTCAGCCATGTATTATTGTTTCAGTACATGGTCCCCGCATTAGAGTTAGAGGGTCTGAGCCATAAAGCTATTGTTTCAGCCTGTGTTCAACTATATACTATTGTTTCAGTACATGGTCCCCCCCTTAGGGTTAAGGGGTCTGAGCCACAGAGCTATTGTTTCAGCCTGTCTTCAGCCATACACTATTGTTTCAGCATATGGTCCCCACATTAGGGTAATGGGAGCTAAGCCACAGTGCTATTGTTTTATCCTGTGTTCAGCCATATACTATGGTTTCAGTATATGGTTCCCATATTAGGATTAAGGGGTCAAAGGTTGACCGAACAAATTTATATATTTTGAGAAGGCAAAATGGGGGTGTCTAAAGGGTCCATACGTGCTAACACTAATATCCTAGCGCTCCAAAGTAATGTCGTAGTTTCGTCGAGGCCCATACCAATGTGAGGCATGTATTCTCTATTGGAGTGTATTTTCGTTCGTATTCGACCATAGTCCTGCTGAGGTAGTAAATGGCCTTCTCTTTCTTGCTATTTTCTTCATATTGTCCTAAGATTACCCCCATCGCTTTCTCATTGATCGACACGTAGAGGATCAGGGGTCTTCAGAGAATTGGCGGTGATAGTATCGGAGGATTGAGGAGGCATGTCTTGATGCTATCGAAGGCTTGCTGACACTGGTCATCCCACTTGTATTCAGCTCCTCCTTTGAGTAGTATGCAGAAAGGTCGCATCTGTCTGAGTGTTGGGAGATAAATCTTCTAATAAATTACAATCTTCCTATCAGGCCTCGTAATTCTTTGATGTTGCTTCGAGGTGGCATCTCAAGGATGGCTCTGACTTTTACAGGGTTGACTTCGATTCCTCGTATGCTAATTATGAAGCCGAGTAGTTTTCCAAAAGTGACTCCGAACACACATTTCTTTGGGTTCATCTTTAGTTGATATTGCTCGGATCTTTGTAGCACGAGTCAGAGTGCTTCAACATGTCTTGTCCGCGTTTGAGACACTAATATGTTATCGATGTAGACTTCTACACATTTGTACATCATATCATAAAAGAGAGCCATCATGGCGCGTTGATAGGTGGCTTCTGCGTTCTTGAGGCCGAAAGGCATGACGACGTAGCAATAAATTTTCCCATGGCGTGGTGAAAGAAGTCTTCTCTTGATCAATCTCTGCTACTCTAATCTGATTATACCCGGAGAAGCCATCCATAAAAGATAACATCTCATGTTCGGCGGTGTTATTGACTAGAGTGTTAATGTGCGAGAGTGGGAAGTTGTCTTTTGGGCATGCCTGGATGAGGTTTCGAAAGTCGATGCATATCCGGACTCTGCCGTCGTTCTTGGCGACAGGCACTATGTTGGCGACCCATTTGGGATAGAGGACGACTCGGATGAATTTTTCTTTGTGTAATTTGTCAACTTCCTCTTTGACTTGAAGTGCTACTTGTGGGTACATCCTTCTAAGTTTCTGCTTAACAAGTTTCACATTGGGTTCCAGGACCAGACGATGTTCTACTAGGCTTGGGTCTAGTCTAGGCATGTCTTCATAAGACCACGCAAAAGAGATGAGGTGGTCTTGCAGAACTTGGATAATTTGTTGTCATTCCTTAGGGTTGAGTGTTGCGTTGATTATCAGCTTCTTGGGTTTCTCCTCAGTGCCGAAGTTAATTTCTTTAGCGGGTTCTGTGGCGGCTTGGGTTTGCTCGTCGAAGCGCTTGATGGCCCGTTGGAAGCCCTGTGTTTCCTCGATGGCTGACTCTCCTTCATCATCTGTGAGTTCATAGACTACAAAATGGCTAAACTGGGGAATTAGTTTTGTGAGAGGTATCCCTTCATCAGGGCAACTAATGCTCGCAATGTCCTTAGTCAAGTGTAAATCGAGGCTATTGATTCTCCTCTTAAACTCGTGGAGTATCTCGTACCAGCTTATCGCTTCATCGGGACACTCAGTGTCTTTGTGAGGAAGAGGTAGTAGGGTCGCGTCAATCAGAGTCGGAGTGAGGCTCCATAGTGAGGATCCATAGGGTGATTCTGTATATCTGCTATTACTCCCTTACCAGTGCGACCGATGCCTGTAGCCTTAGGGGAAGGGTCCCTTGGTGGGTTATTGGATGATCTTGGGGTGAAAGGCTCCCTCTCTTTTTGAAATTTTTTTCTTTTTTAGGATTTTGTATTTTTAGATTTTTATGGTCTTTTAGATTTCTATTTTTTATATTTTTTATAATAAGTATGGTACAGGATCGATTGCCCGAAAAGGAATCGATAAAGTTGTTTTCTCTTGTTGAGGGGGCGAGACGACTGCTGGAGCCGTTCGTGTGATTCTTCTAGTAATGCAAACTCGTTCTGAGTTTGACATTTTTTTTTGTAGTCCTCATCGGGTGTAATCCTCTGGATGAGCAACCCTAGCGATGGCGTTGTTGATATCCTCACTTCTTCTAGCATGTTGACCGCTTCTTCTTCGAAAAAGGCTTTAGAGATCATAATCGGCTAGGCTTTCGTCATTTGAGCTAGAGTGAAGTTGTCCTTCCTGTCGGGGCTCACTTTCTTGATGCTCGTCGAGGCTGGCGAATTCTCTTCCCTGGACTTCATAGTATGCTAGGACGAGTGCGCATGCACGGCAGGGGGGCTGGTATAGGTAAGAGATGCAGGGAGACTCCCAAAGGCATTCCCATCCTTTTGGATTGGGGTCAGAACTGGCGATAAGTTCATCTTCATGGTCTGACAGTGCCTGAAGGCCTTGGTTAATTTGTTCTGCTAACTCGAATGCGGGGAGATCTATCCAATAATCTTCGTCATTGCTCAGTGGAGGTTGTCATTCTTCCTCTAGGGATTTCCAAAATATCTGAAGTTGCGATGCGTTTGGAGACTGGGAAGTATCTAGTTTGAGTTCTTCCTTGAACTCTATGAGGGTGACGTGAGTTTCTTCTTTTATAGTTGTCCGCCGAATCTCTCGTAGGATACCCCTTTCGCACAGTATTAGGACGGATGTACACAAGTTACAATATGGTATCTTCGGGTAAAGACAATGGCATGGGCACTGCCAATGATAAAGTACGGGTTGATAGTCGAATTCATCGTCAGATCCTGAATCTTCATTCCAGGATCGATTAATTTTCTCAAGTAATTTCAAGCGTTCTTCCCTTAGGTGATCTTCTAATTCAATGTCAGTAAGGTTCCTCCAGTGGTCTTCTTCTTCACTCGACATTGATAGCTAGTCCTCTTCCGCGAATAGATAAGACTGGGGTAATTGGGGAGTTTTGGAGGCGTATGATTTCGGTTCTCCCTCATTCTCTAGTGCTGCGATGTGGAAGTCTTCCTTGTCAGTTGACCCCCAATTTTCTATATGTGGCCTAAGCTCTGGAGATTCTTCCATTTTTTCTTTTGTAGATTACTTAGTATCGAATAGGGGTCCAACTCTTTCGTGTGGTTTGTCGATGTCGTCATTTAGGTTTGTCCGATCCACGAATGCCCTAGCCATTTGCTCAATCTTGGCTTCCTGCGATCTAGTAAGGGGTATTTCTCTCTGTTTATGTATGTCAGCTTTTTCGATAGTCCCATAGATGAAGTGGTCGTACAGAGACCATTTCGGAGAGGTAGGCAGTATATCAGTTTGTTGGTTGTCTGACTCGTAACCTAATCCTATGTGCTTAAGGATTTTATTTGGGACAACAAGCCCTATGCGGCCTTGCTTGTTCTTGCCAAGTCCGGTGTGAGGACGTATCCTAGTTGGTACATGAGGTCAGGGCTGATCTCTATTCTTGTTAATTTCGGTTGATGCATCGGAGGAGGGCTGCCTTCTGCGACAGTTGCCTCGTTGAGGTATATGCAGACAATGGAATCTTCATTGGTGTATATGCAGACAATGGAATCTTCATATTGAAACTTGACACATTGATGGTATGTGAATGCCACAATCTTCATGGATTCTAACCATTTCCTACCTAGGATAAGATTATAAGTGCTAGAGGAGTCGGATATATGGAAGGTGACGTCCTTTGTTACGGGTCTGAGGCGGACCTGAAGCTTGATAGTCCCCTTGACGAAATGATGCGAGCCGTCGTAGGCTATGAGGGATAGGGCTGAAGGTCTAATGTCTTGTTCTGTGTACTCGAGCGTCTTTAGTGTAGTGATAGGGAAGATATTGAGTCTTGCTTTGGCGTCGACTAGTGCATTGGGTACAGAGAATCTCCTGATTATAACTATTAAGTATATGGGAGCCCAACTTCCTCAGAGCAACTCCTTAGGCATGTCTGCATCTGTGAAGGTAAGTGTTGGAGGTTGTGCCATGACTGAGGCGATTTGATGCAGTTCATCCAGGGTAGTATCTTCTTCTACTTGTGTGTCTTCTAATGTCTTGATTAGTAGTTGATGGTGTTCAGGCGACTTCTTGATGAGTTCTAGGATTGATATCTGGGTCAGGATCTACTGGAGATTTCGTAGGAGATCATACTCCTGTCCCGCTTCGAGTGTAGCCTCTTTACCTGGCCTGTGAGCCTTGTGTACGGGTGGTTGGGAAGGCTGAGGAGCGAGAATTGGTGGAGGAATGATGTGAGGCAGGGGAGGTACATTAGTCTCTTTTTCTCTTGCATTTCTTTTCGGTGGTTGTGCATTCATGGGCTCCTTACCCCGAGGAAATGGTGGTGGGGGATAGTTAGTTCTTGATTTAAGGATTGGGTAAGTTGGTTGTTGACTAGGCCAGGCAGCGCTTGGCGCCGATGTATTAGTGTTAGTGTTAGGCACGAAAGGGGTGAAATTTCGAAGAAGGGATGCGTATTTGTGCTAGGCCACTCCACGGTGGGAGGTACTGTGTATAATCTTCTTCCTCCAGAAAGGCAGAGATCATCGTTTCTTCTTTGCCCAGTTCTTCTTTTGAATGTTTTATCTCTACCACCGATGGGTGCTCTTCAATTGTCTCCTCACGTTGTCGACTGACAGTGTTCTTCGTGACACTGTCTACCCATGCTGTGATTTGTTCTATAGTTTGAAAGACATGGTCCTCGTATTTTGGTTCAGAGTTAGATGAGGGAAGTAGTGACGGCATTGGCTCGGGATTCGTTGGGGTTGGAGGTTCTGGTGGGTGACTATGAAGGAAGGGTCTTCGAGCCCTGAAGGATTGAACTCGTACCTGAGTGAAATTAGGATAGGGAGGTGGATTCGGAGGGGCAACTCGTGTAATCAGGGTTGAGGGATGTGGGGGTCGAAAAGTTCCTACGGGGTTAGTAGGGGTGCTAACAGGTTGGAGGCGAGTGATCAAGGTGGAAGGTTGGAAAGAGAGTCGACCAGGGAGGTCTACCGTAGTGACGTGGGCTGGTCCACCTTGGTTGTGGTTTGGCATGGGATTGTTAATAATCCCTAGGTTCTATGGTGGTTGGTTATTATTGGGGTTAGAGTTCCTGAGCGCTTCCCAGTCGATTTGGTTTCGAACGTTCATGTCATAGATTATGTCCCGCAGGATCTAGCAGTTTTCCAAATTGTGTCCTGCATATCGATGGAATGCACAATACTTACTATGACCTAGGTTCACCGGTCAAGGCCGGGGTCGTTCCTGAGAAAATCTAAGAAGGTTCTGGGTGTTGAGGAGATGGAAAATATTAGAAATGGTATCAAGCAATGGAGGATAGTGTTTCCGTCTCAACTGGTAGGGGCCCCTGGTTTGTTGGTTAAAGTTTTGTGGCGGAGGTACATTGTTGTAGTTCTGGGTGTTAGCGGGTCGATTCTGTGTCGTATTCTGGTTTTGGTAAGGGTGGTTGGGATATTGGTTCCTATTTTGATATTTCCCTTGATTTTGATTCTGGCCTTGGTTTTGATTCGGATATCTCTGTTGATTTAGGCCCTGGTTCTGATTTGTGTATCGTTGCTGACCTTGGTTCTGTCCGAAGTTCCTTGGCTGATAGTTTTTGTTTCCTGAATTTTATCCCTAATTGGCAACAGTATTAACCTACTCGGTTCCCGACACTTTCTTGTTATTTTTCAATTTCGATTCACCTGAAGAGTCTGCTTTTGATGTAACTATGGACATGGCAAGGTCCCCGCCTTTAATGTGTCGTGCCAAACGAGAGGCTCAGGAATGAAGAGCTATGAAATCGGGGCAGTCACTTATAACGAGTGCACTTTTTAAGGTCTCTCTAGTGTTGTCGATGATAATATTGATCGAGTCTTTCTCCTTCATTGAGGTACCAGTCTTAGCAGCAAATTTTCTCCATCTTGCGATGAAATCAGCGAACTCTTCGTTAGGTTCCTGCTTTGCGGCCATAAGATCGCTAAGACCGACCGTTTCCTAAATCAGGTGTTTATATTAGTCGAGGAATTGACCAGCTAGGTCGTCGAACGTATCTATCTTATGCAGTGGTAGTCCTGCGAACCAATTTAGAGCTTCTCCTTCTAATGATCGCTAGAAATAGTGGATGAGAAGCCCTTGATTATGGCGTATGGGCCAAAAATCGTTGCAGAAAAGGGCCAGATGGTGATTTGGATACCCAATACCGTTTTACTTGTTGAATTTCGGTAGTTTGAATCCTGTTGGTAAGTTAAATTCGAGTTCTCGACAAAACTTGTCGAATCCGAATGAGAGGCCAGGGTGTTCCCTCTTAGCCATATATTCGTTAAGCATCTTAGGAAGATCTCCGACTCTTACAGTGGCGTCTCTTTGGGAAGTCCGCAAGTGAGCTCTGTCTTGTGAATTGTCGTTAAAGAGGGTGCGAGCGGTCGGTCTTAGGAGTGACACGTGGGCCAATATTGTGCTTGGCGTAGGTGGCGACCTCTTGCTCTCTCGTTATTCTCGTTCATCTGAGTCTTCTCGTCCCTTAACTGTCTCATATGCGACGGCCAATCCTCAGAGCAATTCTTCAGCGTCATCGTCTTCTTTTTGTATTCTCTGAATGTTGAGCTCTACAATCTGTCAGGGCCAAAAGGTTTTGCCCACTACTACTTTCCCCTCTGCTATCGTTATTGTTAGGGTTCGGGATAGAACAGGGGTTCTCTTGGTCACCGGCCATGTTAATCTCCGATTGTTGGTTTAAATCGTGGGGTGATTCTTTCTCATACATGGGATTATAATGGTATCCCCATAGCGGAGGATCTCCTAACCTCAATCTCCGTATCCCGGACATCTTGAGTCTTTGGCAGAGGTTAATATATACTTCGCTTTTTTATTTTATTTATTATTATTATTTTTTATATTTTATTATATATATTTTTTTCGTATGTTCTATTTTATTTATTTGTTTGTAATTGGTTAAAAGAACGTAAAATACAACAAAATAAAACTAAGTATCTAGGTAAGAGCGACTTTGACAATCAGAGGTCCCATCGCGATCGCTAGTCTGTTGATACGTGCTTTTTATGAGTTCATTTCGGTTCCCGAAATTAGTAGACCAATTCGGTCCCATGTGGACTCTAGCGATGGGTGGTGGAGTGATTAATTAGAAAATAATAAGTGCTAAAATTAAATAGGTAAATTCGTGACGAAAATACTTGGTTCGTTGGGATCGCCAACTACAGATATTTATCGATGCTGCAACACCTCACTGATCACGCTTATAAGGAGGTGAGAGTTCCTTCTTTACTGAATCATCGGCCTGCCAACGTCAGCAGCACTAGGTCGCTCCAATGTCTAGATAACTTATTCTCCTTTTGTTGCGTTGATTAATTAAGTTAAGTTTCCTGATTCTACTGGGAGTCTAATTATGCATAGGATTCCTAGTACTATCCTAACTCTAACTATTCTTTTGGTCTTTTACTTTTAGTTTGAGTAACTCTCTTAATTATATTTGACTAATCTGAATTTCCTAATTCTGTTATGAGTCTAGTTATTTCTGATGTCTTACTTCTACTAGGATTCAATTACTTTAAGTGTTCTAATTCTATTAAGTGTTTAATTAATTTCAAGTATCCTAATTCTATTAAGAGTCTAGTTAATTGTGAGATGCCTAGGACTACTCTTACTTTAGGTGTTTTTGGTCTTTTTACTTTTAATTATAATCTAATTAACTCTCCTAGTTCTACTAGAAGTCTAATTTATATCTTAATCTAATTGAGTCTCTTAATCCTACTAGGAGTCTAATTAATTTAAGTGTCCTAATCTTATTATAAATCTAGTCAATTGTGTCTCCTAATACTACTAGGAGTGCAAATATGTTAATTCTACGGAGACTAATTAGGAATATACTAATTCTATTAAAACTTTAATTTAAAAAATACTAATTTTATTAAAAGTCTAATAAAAAATATATACTTATCTTACTAAAAATCTAAAAAAAAGGGTTTTGACCCTCTATGCTAAGGAGGATCACTCCCGTTTCCGGGTACCCTCCCTAAGCTCCCTTGGGAAAATCAGGCGGCTAAGATAAAAGTAACCTGAATTTGAATTATAAGACGATATTTTTGGATTGAAAAGGCAATAATTTTTGGATTATAATTATGGATTAATAAATCGGGATTTAAAATCTAGAACTATAAGGAATTGGTAAGTTAGGACTAGAATCTAAAATTTAAAGACTGAAATCGGGACCGAAATCAGAAAATTAGACCGTATGATTAAGGACTGGTTCTAGGGACTAAGAACTAGACCTAGAGATTAATGATAAGACTAAAACTTGAGATTTCGGGTAGAAATAGAATTTAAAGTAAGACGGATTTTAATGATCGGACCAAAAAAACTAGTTCCATAAACTAAGAATTGGAGCCAAGTATTGAAATTACGGATTAAAAAAGGGTGTTACTGCCTAAGACTGGAAATTAAAACTAATAGTTAAAATATGAGATCTAAGAACTGAAAATTAAAAAAACTAGAAGGAAAATTATACCAAAGGCCAAGGCTATAGAGAGGAATCTCGAAATTCTAAGCTTGAAGGCAAGGAACTCGAAACTCGAATCTCGAAGTCGTTATTATTTTTTTTTTTGGTAAGGGGGTCTATTTATAGGTATTTTACTAATTGCGCGCCCTGTGGGGTGCGTGTAATTAGTCAATCAACTTCAATTACGCGCCCTATTCGGAGTGCTTAATTGAGTTGTGCGCCCTGTATCAAGCGCTTAACCACTTTGAGTCGGTGACCTACTCAGTGAGTGATCGGCTGACTGGCTAAGCCGGGGTGTCCCAGTCCTAGCCTAATTAGACTATTCGCGCGCCCAGTTTGGAACGCACAATCCGATTGAACACCATACTAAGTGTGTTTAATCGTGAAGTTTTGGCGGTCTTAGGAGTTAGAGACCAGGTCTGAAACAAACCAATTATGCGCTGGTGACTGAGCGCATGGTCCGATTGCGCGCACTGGTTAGGGCGCGCGATTGAGTCTCGAGGCAGTCAAAGGGAAGGGAAGTTTAGTCTGACGAGGACTGATTGTGCACTGGTGGTGTGGCGCTTAATCGAATTGCGCGCATGATTCAGTGTGCATAATTTGGGATTGTCCCGGGTCTGGGTCGGGTTCGAGGGGCTCAATCGAATTGCGCGCATGATTCTGTGCGCATAATTTGGGATTGTCTCGGGTCTGGTCGAGTCCGAGGCGCAAGGCTATTGTTTCAGCCTGCATTTCAGGTATATACTATTGTTTCAGTATATAGTCCCCGCCCCTAGGGTTATGGAATTTGAACCACAGAGCTATTGTTTCAGCCTGTATTCAGCCATATACTATTATTTCAGTACATGGTCCCTACCTTTATGGGATCTGAGTCATAAAGCTATTGTTTCAGCCTGTGTTCAGCCATATACTATTATTTCAGTATATGGTCCCCGCATTAGGATTATGAGATCTGAACCATAGAGTTATTATTTCAGCCTGTGTCTAGCCATATACTATTATTTCAGTATGTGGTCCCTACGTTAGGGTTTTGAAACCCTCAGAGAAGGTAAGTCTTTTTCGAAGAGTCATAGTTGAGGTCAAAGGTTGACCAAACAAACTTATATATTCCAAGCGGGCAAAATGGGGGTGTCTACAGGGGGGACTGTAGTAGCTAGGGCGCACGATGAGGCGAATGTCCTGGAGTTTACGAGATGGTTTTAGGCTCTCAAAGAGGTCACCTCTTTAAGCGATTCCCCTTCCAGGGGAGCAGCTCTTTCGGTGTTGACGGACCTAATTCCACCTCAGCATTGAGGGAGAGGTTGACCGAGCTGGAGCAGGACCAGCTCCGCCCCGAGGTTTGAGGAGTGTTGGAGGCCCTTCGCACGACATTGGAGCGGATGGGGAGAGCTCCTTGCCCAGATGAGGAGATGGTGAGGTCCCTGGCGACCTCCATAGCCGATGCGAGAGTGGCGGAGGACCAGGCGAGGGCCCACTTAGCAGATATGCGACACGCTATGGTGAGTTTGGGTTTATTTTATTTGTTACATTCAGTCTATTTTGTTTTAATTGACCGATGAGTTTGTTTTAGTTTTAAAGACTCAGGGAGAGAACAGAGGACGAGGTAGCCCGCCTGGGACAGTACATTGAGCTCCTCCAGAGGGAGGAAGTGGGCCATCAAGAGGCATGGGCCAGTATGACCTCAGAGATTGGACCTCTGGTATGTGTTTGGTTTGTATTGCCCTGGTGTAAGTTTACTTTTTTAGTATTTTGGGTTTCTGATATGTTGTTTGTTAAGTTCGTAGAGGGCAGAGCTTACTGTCGCTAGGGTGTCCGCCCCAGCTTTTAATCCGTCCTCGGCCGCATCCTCCAGTCGAGGGGATTCGGAGGTGGCTCGTCTTTGAGGCGAGTTAGATCATTGGGTGAGTTTTGTGGTTGGGTTGTTTTATTTTGTTTGTATGTTTTATTCGATGTTTTTTCCTAATATAGATTTAGAATGTGTTCAGCACAAGATCGTTGATGATTTCCAAGTGAGAGAAGCCACGGCTGCCTCGTTGTGTCTAGAGAGTCAGGTATAATGTGTTTTCTATTTGTGTGTGTTTTATTTTGTTTATTTATTTTCTGACGTGTTTGTGTTTTGCTCTTTGTTTCGTCTTATGCAGGCCGTCCCTGACTCTACTCCTGAGGCTCCTCCTCAGGACTCCACTCCTCCTCAAGTATGTCTGGTTGATGTAGTTTTGTAGTTACATTGCTTGATGTATTTATATTTCTCTTGTGAAGTGGGAGTCTAGCGAACCAGTCAAGAGCTTCTCCTTCGAACAATCTCTGAAAATAGTGTATCAGGAGCCCTTGATTGTTGCGAACAGGTCGACAATCATTGCAAAATAATGTCAGGTGGTGATTCGGATTCCCAGTGCCGTTGTATTTACTAAACTTTGGTGGTTTAAACCCCACAGGCTAGCTAAACTCGAGATCACAGCAGAACCTATCAAATCCAAATGATAAGCCAGGGTGATTTCTCTTAGCCATATATTCATCGAGCATCTAGGGGAGATCCTCCATTCTTACAGTAGCGTCTTTCTAGGTGGTCCGAGAGTGAATCCTATCTTAGTGATTATCATCGAAGAGGATGCGGGTGGTTCACCTTAGCGGTGATATATGTGCGGATATTGTGCTGGTAGTAGGTGGTGACCTCTCCTCTCTTTATCGTTCTCGCACTTCCTTGTCTTGCTGCTCTTTGACAGTTTCGTATGTGGAGGTCATGCCTGGGAGCAATTCTTCGGCTTTGTCACCTCCTTTTTGTAATCTCTGAACACTGAGCTCTACAAGTTGTTGGGCAGTGAAATTATGCCCGATGCTGCTGTCTTTCCCGCCGTGGTTATTGCTGGTGGTCGGGGGCGTGGTTCTTGGTCGCTGACCATATTAATCTCGGGGTGACATGTGGGTGAGTCGTAGGATAGTTCAACATCATACATGGGGTTATCATGGTATCTCCATAATGGTAGATTACCGGTGCTAGTCAGGTTTATTTTGCGTATTCCTAATATTTCTAACCTCTGATAGATACTCATAAACTCTAAGAGAGCTCAAGAGAGAGTGAGAATGTGTAGCGCAATGATAAAGCGAATAATAAAACTAAAATAAGCGGAGTAGAAAAAAAAAAGATTAAACTAGGTAGGAACTACTTTAGCAGAAAATGGTCACATCACGATCGTCAGTCTGTTGGTACGCACTTTTTCTGGGTTTCTTTCGGTGTCCGAAATAAGTTGCCTAATTTGGTCCAAGTGGACTCTAGTTAGAGTGGTGGAATAATAAACTATAAAATATTAAATGTTAAAATTAAATAGGTAAATTTTAAACGAAAAGTACCTGTGTTGATGTGATCACCGACTGCAAATATTTATTAACGCTGCAACACGTCATTGATCACGCTTTACGAGGTGTGGGTTAACTCATTTGTTGAACATCAATCGGCCGAATCTAACAGTTGTAGTTTGTCTAGCCTAGCTTTCTAATCCTGCTCTAAGTCTAGTTAGTTTTATCTCCTTATCCTACTCTAAGTTTGACTGATTGCGGGTTTCCTAGTACTGCTCTAACTCTAAGTGACTAAACTTCCTACTGTTGCTATAACTCTAATTATTCGAGTCTCCTAATGTTACTCTAATTCCAATTAAGTTATTCTAATTAAGTTAATATCCTAATACTATTCTGATTCTAATTAAGTTAACCTCCTAATACTATTCTAACTAGGAAAAACAAAGAGGTTTGTGACCCGTTATGCTAAGGAGGATCGGCATCGTTTTCGGGTACCCTCCGTAAGCTCCCTTGGGCAAATCGGTTGGCTAAGGCAATTTTTATAAGTATTAGAGATTAAAAACTGAATTTGAATTGAGAATTAAGGATTTAAGGATTGAAACTTAAGGATTTATGAATTGAAAATTAAGAAAGAAAACTAGAATTAAGAACCAGAACTAAGGACTAAAGACCTAGAACTAGCAATTAAGAACTAAAATTAAAAACTAAGAGCTAGAATTTAAAACCTAAGAACTAGAATTGAAAACCTAAGAACTAGAAAGAGATTCCCTGAAGTCAAACGCTTCTACCTCCTTCCAGGACCACAGAGAGAAAGGACTCAAGCTTGGGAGAGGCCTTAGCTCGAGAGAGGGGAGATTTCTATTGAAATTGATGTGTTTGAGCATAGGGTAGGAGGGTTTGTATAGGTATTGGGCTAATTCTGTGCGTGTTGCTATGTGCTCAATTGGTGAATTAAGCGCATGGGACATGGCGTAGAATCGAATTAAGCGTAGGATCCACAGCGCTTAATTTGATTTGAGTCAATCGCGGACTCGAGGATGGCTGATTGACCGGGTGTCCTAGTTCCATTGGGGTTTAGAACCAATTCTGCACATGTGTATCTGCATGGAATCCGATTTTGCGCACTGAAGTATGCATGAAATCATGGAGTTCGAACGATAATGGGAAGTAGAGTTTCAGTCCAGCTCTAGACTGATTCTGTGTATGGGCCTACACGTGGAATCGATTCTGAGCAAGAATATATGTGCGGAATCATGGACTTTAGGGGGTGCACAGCAGTCTATGCCCAGTCCAAGTGGGACTAATTACACGCAGATTGGCATGCGTGTAATTGAATTAAGCGCTTGATGCCTTGCGCGTAATCTGGGTCCTAAGACAATCCGCGGGAAGAGAGAGCCTAGTCCAAGTGGGACCAATTGTGTGCGTGTAGCCACGCGTGGAATTGAATTGCGCACATCTGTAAGTGCACAAAATTCGGAATCTTCCCGGGTCGGGTCTGAGCCACAGAGCTATTGTTTTAGCTGGGTCTGGACCATATACCATTATTTCAGTATATAGTCCCTGCATTTAGGGTTGAAGGTCTTCAGAGAAGGTCAGTCCTTCTCTGGAGATCATGGGCAAGGTCAAATATTGACCGAACAGGTTTGTATACTCCGAGAGGGAAAAATTGGGGTGTCTACATTTAGGTATGATGACTCCTTTTGGGCTTAGCAAGACTATCTCGATGCCTTTTCCTTTCTAATTAAGAGCTCTATCAAAATATAAGGTCCATGAAGTTTTAGTGGGTTCTTCCTCTTGAGCTGAGAGCAGGTCTTCATTGGGGATGCCAGTGCGTACTGGTTCGTTGCTTGAGAGTGGAAGATTAGCAAGGTAATCGGCAATCGCTTGTCCTTTGATCGACTTTTGTGTGACATAGGTGATATCAAACTCTTGTAGTAGCATATATTATCGAGCAATCTTTTCGAATGTGAAGGGCTTTTCAAATATGTACTTCAAAGGGTCCATGCGTGCAAATGCCATTATCTTGTGAGCTCCGAAGTAGTGTTGTAATTTTGTTAAAGCCCATACTAGTGTTAAGCAGGTCTTCTCCATTGCTATATATTTATGCTCGTACTCGACCATTGTCCTGCTAAGATAGTAGATGGCCTTCTCCTTCTTCCCATCTTCATCATGTTGCCCCAAGATTACCCCCATTGCTTTATCATTGGCTGAGACATATAGGATCAAGGGTTTTCCAAGGATTGGTGGTAATAGTATTAGAGGGTTGAGAAGGTATTTCTTGATGTTGTAGAAGATTTGTTGGTCATCCCATAATGTACTCAACCCCTCTTTTAAATACTCTGTAGAAAGGATCACATCGGTCTGAGTGCTGAGAGATAAACATCCTGATGAATTATAGTCTGCCTATCAGGCCTCATAGTTGTTTGATATTACTAGGAGGTGGCATTTCGACTTCGATTCCTCGCTTGCTGACTATGAATCCTAGTAGTTTTCCAGAGGTTACCCCAAACACATATTTCTTCGAATTCATCTTTAGTTGATACTTCTCGAATCGTTCTAGCACAAGTCGAAGTGCCTCAGCATGTCCTGCACGGGTTTGCGACTTCACTAATATATCATCGGTGTAGATTTCTACATACTTGTGCATCATGACGTGAAATATAGCCATCATGGCGCTTTGATACGTGGCACTTATATTTTTTAGGTCGAAGGGCATGACGATGTAACAGTAAGTTTCTCATGGTGTAGTGAACGAAGTCTTCTCTTGATTAGATTCTACTAACTTGATCTAATTATATCCTAAGAAATCATCCATGAAGGACAACATCTCATGTCCAGCGGTATTATCAACCAAAGTGTCGATGTGAGGTAAAGGGAAATCATCTTTTAGGCATGCCTGGTTAAGGTTTTGGAAGTCGATGTATACCCGTATCATGTTGTCTTTCTTAGCAACTGGTACAATATTTACAACCTATTTAGGGTAGAGGATGACTCGGATAAATTTTGCTTTATGTAACTTGTCAACTTCCTCTTTAACTTGCAGGGTTGTCTAGGGATGCATTCTTCTTAACTTCTGATTGACAGGCTTTGCATTGGATTTCAGGACTAGACGATGTTCTACTAAGCTTAGGTCTATACCAAGCATGTCTTCGTAGGACCATGCGAAAGAGGTGAGGTGATCTTGAAGGACTTGGATGATTTGTTGTCGTTCCTTGGGGCTGAGTGTTGCCCTGATTAGTAGCTTCTTTAGCTTCTCCTCGGTGCCAAAGTTGATTTCCTCTGTGGTTCTACGGCAGCCTAGGTTTGCTCGTCGAAGCATTTAATGACCCGTTGGAAGTTCTGTGCTTATCCGGAGGCTTGTCCTTCTCCTTCATCATCACTAAGTTCATAGATTGTAAGATTGCTACACTAGGAGTTAGTTTAGCGAGAGGTAACCCTTCATCGGTGCAATTGATGACCACGATGTCCTTATTGAGTATAGATCGAGGCTATTCATCCTCTTCTCGAGGTCGTAGAGTATCTCGTTGGGTATGATTACTAACTTGGTTTTTCATCGAGACGCCTAATCAGTCACATAATATACCATTTTATCACCCTTAACTTAGTGATGCTAGAACTTAGTTTGTTACTAATAAGTTACTGATATGCAAATATTAAAGAAAAATAATAAAAGAGAACTAAAATGTTAATAATCGTCAAAATAAACTCATAAAGCAATAAAAAGATGATTGAGCGAAAAATACAAATCATCGCCTGCTAAAAGATGAAAAATCGTGCTTTACGATTTTGCGGAACAATGCAAAGGAAGAAGTAGAAAATCATAATTTATGATTCTTCAGAAGAAAACTGTTCAAAGCTAAAGTAAAGTATAATAGAAAGCGATTGAACTTAACGTTATAAAGAATCATCCAAGGAATAAAAGCTAGAAAATCATGATTTATGATTTTACATAATGAAAGCTTATTGTTGCTATTGATTATGTGTGAACTTACACCGTCATGAACCAAATTAGAAGATCTCTTAAAGAAGAAGTCTGGTGAATCACGGATCTGAGAAGATTGACAAAGAAGACTTTTAAAGATCTTTGCTGCTGAAAATAAGGAGAACAATTCAGAAGTACATCAACTATCCAAAGCAAGAAAAGATAAAATTAGAATTAGAATTAGAATAGGATACTTTTATTTTAGTAATTTCTTTTATTAGAAGTTTTGTAAACTAACCCCTTATGATCTATAAATAAGAGGGTTTGATATAAGAATTAGCCATCGAAGAAATTTCCAGCATCAATTGACAACTGAGGTTGTGTTTTCTTCCGATCATTAGAGTAGTTTAGTTTAGATATCTAACGTTCCTCAATCACAATTGACGACTGGAATTGAGAGCTGGAAGATTAGAGTAGGTACCTATAGTTTCTCAGAAGCAATTGACGACTGCGGCTGAGGGGTAAAAGATATAATTTTATTATTTTCTAGTTTAGACTTATTTTATTACAATTTCCTGCTTTGTAAACATCTTCAGATTTTAATTTGAATTGACAACTCAGGTTAAGGTTTTCAGATTAGTGTAATGATTTTTATTTTTCATCTTTAATTTTTTAGAGTTTGATTGACGCCCAAATTTCTGGTAGATTAAAGATTAGTATAAATCTATATTGAAAGATGCTAGTTTTGATTGACGCCTAAAATCTAAAAGACTGAGATATAGTGTAACGATTTTTTAAATTTGTAAACATCAGATAGCTGAAGATTGTGATTGACGACCATAATCTAAAGAAGGGGGATTTAGGATTTATTTTCTGTAATTTAATTTAAGAAATCATTCTTTATTCATATTTCTAAAGTAATTTAGGATCTTAAAAGATAAATATAAGTTTTCAGAAAATTAATATAGATAATTAAACCATATCCTCGTGGGAACGATCCTATGCTAGTAATAAAATTTTCATTATGCGCTTGCAATAGGTTAAGACTTAATTAGATACACATATAAAGAGCATACTAATGCCATGCTCTCTCGTGAGGGGGAAGTAGTAGGGTTGCATTGAGCGAGATCAATGAGCGGCTCTGTGGTGTCGAAAGTAGTGGCACGACTTGGCGCAGGTATATCAGTTATTTCTTCCTCGATTTCGTCAGTGTAACCATCACTTGTAGCCTTAAGAGAGAAGTCTTTTTGTTGGTCAATAAATGGGTTTCGAATGAAGGGCTCCCTCTCTTTTTTGAAATTTTCTAATTTTTTTGGGTTTTTAATTTTTAAATTTTTAGGTGTTTTGTGGTTTTCTATTTTTTTATTTTTTATAATAACTAGGACACAAGGTCAACTTCTTGAGGAGGAAGTGACGAGGGTGCCTCCCTTGGTTGAGGAAGTGCGACTATTGTTGGGGTCATTTGTGCGAGCCATTGGATGATGTGGATCTGCTCTGAATTTGGCATTTTTTTTATAGCCTTTGTCTGGTGTGATTCTTTGGATGAGCGATGACGGCAGTGGTTCAATCGATGATTCAGATTCTTCTATTACAAGGATTACTTGATCTTTGACGAACGCCTGAAGGTTCTCTATTTCTTCTTCAGGTAGATCCGGCTAACTGGTCATAGGTTCTTCTTCTCCAGGTGTATCTGGCTGACCGTCTCCTGGGATAGCAGGCCCCTCTTCTCAGGATTCCTGATATCTTAGCATGAAGGTGCATACCCGACAGTAAGGCTGGTATGGGTGATTGATGCAAGGGTATCCCAACGAACACTCCCATCTTGCGATAACTGTCTAGAATCTGTGTTGTTGTCGGGGTTAGGATCTTCATACTGGAATTCATCTTTGAATAATCTCTAGAGATTCTCGCCTAACTGTTCTTCAATCTCAAGAACGGGACGATCTAACCAGTAATCTTCATCGTTGCTTGGTGGTGGATACCATTCCTCTTCTAAAGATTTTTAGAAATTTTGGAGCAGTGGTGATCCAGGTGATTGAGGGTCATCGAGCGTCAGTTATTCTTCGACTTTTAGAGTAGCAGTGTGGAAATCCTCCTCATATGTTGACTCCTAATCTTCCACGAGCGGCTTAGGCAACACCTTTGCTTGTCTGCGACAAGAGGTTCTTCTGTTTTGAATAATGGTCCGACTCCCTTGAGTGGTTTATCTATATCATCATTCTGGCTTAGATCTATTAGGTCAGCGAAGGCTTTGGCCATCAATTCAATTTCTATTATTTGGGGCTTGGTGAAGGGTTCTTCTCTCTTCGGCACATAGGCCTCCTCAGTAGTACCATAGACAAAGTGATCATATAATGACAACTTGGGTGATGTTGCGAATGCATCAGTTTCTTTGCCATCCGACTGGTATCCTACACCAGTGAGTTTGCGAACCTTCTTTGCAACCACGGGGCCTATCCGCCCTTGTTTATTCTTGTCTAGTCCTGTGTGTGGAATGTATCCTAGTTGATACATGAGGTCACATCCTTTTGTTGCAATCGGGATCACATCGAACATTCACACGAGGTCATAGTCAACTTCTCTCTTGGTTAATTTGCGCTGAGGGACTGGTGGAGACCATAAAGGGTTTACTTCTGCTATAGACGTGTCATTGGGATCTTTCATTCTTTTGATGTGGCCGATAGACAGTACTGAGTCGTGTGTCATTGGAATGCTTGCAGAGTAATCAGTATCAATATTCTCGAAAGGGGCATCTGCATACACCCTGATGATAGTGTCCTCATGGGAGAACTTGATGCATTGGTGATATGTAAACGCAACAACTGTCATAGACTCCAACCACTTTCTTCCTTTGATCATATTATAAGTGTTGGAGGAGTCCGATATGTGAAATGTGGTATCGATGGTCATCGGTCCGAGTTGTACTTGGAGCTTGATGGTTCCTTTGACGAAGCATCGGGAGTCATCATACGCGATGAGGGATAATGACGAAGGTCGTATATCATGTTATGTATACTTGAGGGTCTTGAGCGTCATCATTGGGTAGATGTTCAATCCAACTCCTGTGTCAACCAAGGCATGGGGAACTAAGAATCCCCTAATTACCACCATCAGGGGTTGAACTACCACATAGTGACTCCTTTGGCATATCCACTTCGGTAAACGTGAGTGCTAGAGGTTATGCCATGACCAAAGTGATCTCGTGCAACTCATCTAGGGTAGTGTGCTCATCTATGTGAGTTTCGACTAGAGCCTTCATCAATAGCCTGTAATGCTCTAGTGACTTCTTGATAAGTTCAAGTATTGATATCTGGTTCGGGACCTTCTTGAGGTGCCATAGGAGATCATATTTCTGGCCTGATTCCAGGGCTGGTTCTTTTCAAGGCATGTGTGCTTTATTCATGGTTGGTGGAGGTGGTTGAGGTGTCGGTGGAGGAATCACATGAGGCGGGGGAACTGGATTCGTTTCTCTATCTCTTGTTTTCCTCTCTACAGGTTGAGTGCTTACATTCTCTCTTTCTCGGGGGAATGGCGGTGGCAGATAATTCGTCCCTGACATAAGTACTGGATGGGTGGACTGCTAATCCTTGAGCCACGTCGTGACTTGTATCGTTGAATTTCTTGAAACATTTGTCACAAACAGGATGAAATTAGAGGAAGGAATGCATACAGGGGTCACCCCATTCCATGGAGGGAGGTACTATGTGTAGTCTTTCTTTTCCAAAAAAGTAGGTATTATTGCCTCTTCCCTGCTTGGTTCCTCATCTTGTTGGCCTATTTTCTATTTTGACAATCAGGTCGCGCTCAGTTGTTGTCTCAGATTCTTGATCTGGAGTGTCATTGACCTGTGGTAGATCTTGAGAAGCAATTCCTTCTGTTTCAGGTTCAGAGTTGGATAAGGGAAGTGGTAATGGTGTCAGCTCCGGGTTCAGGTTCGGGGGAGTCGAGGGTTTTGACGGGTGTCTATGGAGATTAGGTCTCCAGTCCTGAATGATTTGACTCGTATCAAGGTGAAGTTTGGGTATGGTGGAGGATTTGGTGATCAAAGTCTTTGAGGTTTAGCTGGGTTGACCGAGGTACTGACGGGGTTAATAAGAGTGATGACGGTCGAGGGATGAACAGAGAGTTGGATAGGAAGATCCACGCTCGTGATATGAGATACTGGTCCTTGGTTGTGGTTAGGCATGGGATTGTTGATTATCCCTAGGTTCTGAGGAGGCTGGTTGCTATTCTGATTGGTGTTTCGGAGGGTCTCCCAGTCAATTTGGTTTCGATTATTCATATCATAGATCACATCCCGTAAGACGCAGCAGTCTTCCAAGTTGTGCCCAGTGAATCGATGGAAAGCGCAGTACTTACTATAGTCTAGATGTGTTGGCCAGGGGCGTGGTCTCTCCGGTGGGAATCTGATCAGGTTCTTATTGCTGAGGAGATGGTAAATATTGGGGATGGTATCGGGTAGCGGAGGATAGTGCTCATGCTTTGGTTGGTAGCCGGGCCTGGCTTGCTGATTGAAGTTTTGTGTTGGTGGTACGTTGTTGTAGTTCGGAGGGTTAGTTGTCCGGTTCTTGGCCATATTTTGGTTTTGATTCTAGTAGGTATTCTGGTTTAGGTACTGATTACGGTTCTGATACTGATTCTGGCTCTGGTTGGAATATCGTTGTTGGTTCTGATTCTGGTATTGGTTTTGATCGAGATTTCTCGGCTAGAAGTTCCCGCTTCCAAAATTTTATCCTTGGTTGGCAATTGCGTTGACTTGCTCAAAGCCTGAGGTCTTTTTATTGTTCTTTGTCTTCGAATCGCTGGAAGAGGCACCTTTAGATGCTATTATCGAGAGGGAGAGGTCTCTGCTCTTGATGTGTAATTGTATGAGGAAAGCACACAAATGGAGAGTGGCAAAGTCTGGGCAATCACTTATAATGAGGGCGCTTCAGAGAGGCTCTCTGACATTGTTGATGATGATATCGATTGTATCTTTTTCCTTCATCTGGCTTCCTGTTCGGGCTGCAAGGCTTCTCCAATTCTCTACGATATCTGTGAAATCTTCATCAGGGTCTTACTTCGTCGTCATCAGGTCTCTAAGGCTGACTGCTTCTTAGATTAGATGTTTGTACTGGTTGAGAAACTGACTGGCTAAGTCATCGAGCGTGTCGGTTATGTGCAGTGGTAGGCCGGTAAACCAATCGAGAGCTTCTCCTTCTAGTGACCTCTAAAAGTAGTGGATGAGAAGTCCTTGATTATTGCGAATGAGTCAATAGTCATTGCAGAACAATGTCAGATGGTGATTCAGATTCCCTGTTCCATTGTACTTACTGAACTTAGGAGGCTTAAAATCTGCTGGCAAGTTAAATTCGAGGTCCCGACAGAATTTATCAAATCCGAACGAAAATCCAGGCCTCTCTCTCTCTTAGCCATATAATCGACGAGAACTCCGGTGAAGTCCTCCATTTTTACACTGGTGTCTTTCTTAGAAGTTTGAGGATGAGTCTTTCCCTGGCGATTGTTACTAATGAAGGTGCATGCAGTCGGCCTCGGTGCCAATTTATGAGGTGACATGATACTCGGGGTGGGAGGTCGCTTCTCCTCTCTTTGTTGCTCTTGATCATCTCGATCTTGCTACTCCATGGTAGCTCTGTATATGGCTCCTAAGCTCTGGAGTAATTCTTAGGCTTTTGGTCCTCCTCTCGACGGTGTGTGGAGATTCAGACCTATGATCTGCTCAGCGGTATAGTTTTGTCTGACTCCGCTTTCTCTTCTATTATTATTGTTGGTGGTGCTCGGAGGCGTGTGCAGTATTCGCTCGTCTTCTCCAGCCATGTTAATCTCGAGATGATGAGACGGTCTGTCATCGTAAGCAGGATTATCGTAGAACTCCCACAAGGGCGGGTCATTACTATTGGTAAATTTCATCTGGCGTATTCCGGACATCTCTACTCTTTAAAGAGTGCTTGTGTGCTCTCAGTGATTCTTAGACTCATGTGGGTGTGTAAAAAGTGATAGAAATAAAGCAAAAAAAAATAAAACTAAACAAACTGAGACAACTATAGCAGAAAGGGTCCCATCAAGATCGCCAATCTGTTGGTAGGCACTTTTTCTAGGTCCTTTTTAGGTCCCGAAATAAGTGACACAATTCGTCCCTAGTGGACTCTGTTTGCGATGGGGGGAAAGACTACGGAACAATAATAAAAGGAAATATCTAAATGCGAAAAAATAAAAGAAGACAAATTTTAAATGGAGAATACCTAGGTTGATGTGATCATCAGCTACAGATATTTATCGATGTTGTAACTCGTTGCTGATCACACTCTACGGGATGCGGGTTGACTCCTTTACTGAACGTCGGTCGGCCAACTTCAGTAGCTATGGGTTACCTAAAGTCTATCGAGTTTTGTTTTCTACTCCTACTGGGGTCTATCTAAAGGGGAGTTGTGGTCCGCTATGCTTGGGAGGATTGGCCTCGTTCTCGGGTACCCTCCGTTAGCTCCCTTAGGCAAATCAGTGAGGCTAAGGCTATCTTGGAGGTATCGGGAGAGGTTAAGGACCTAATTGGCTCTAGGGGAGAATTTCGGCAGAGGTTTCCTAAGGGATGGATCTAAGGCTAAGGGGAGCTTGCTCCTTCAATACTCCTTCGAGAATCAAGGCTGGCGAGCCAGTTCCACCAACTTGACTACCCTGAGATTTCTAGAGAAGAGTCTACACCCAGAGTACACTCAACCCCTTTCTTTGAAAACCTTAGATAGAACCTCAAATTTTCATAATGAACAAGCTTGAGAGAGGAGATTTGTAGAGAAAATTTGGTGAATTTGGGTGTGGGGAGGGGTCTTTTTATAGGTATACAAATAATTGCGCACATAGAGATATGTGTGCAATTACCCAATTAAGAGCATGAGGTCTGGTGTGCAATTCAATTAAGTGCATGGTATTAGGTGCGTAACTGGCCGGAAGTTGGTCACCGACTGGGGAATGACTGGCTAACTGGCTCAATTGGTATCCTATTTCCATTATCCCATGGAACCAATTACGTGCATGTTGCCATGCACATAATCCAATTATGCGCATAGACCTATTGTATAATTGAGGATTTAGGGCGGTCGCTAGAGTCAGAGTCGTGGTCCATGTTTGGACGAATCACACGCATCCATAGCTGCGCATAATCAGCTTGCGTCGCGCCTGGAGGCAAGTGCGCAATTCAAGACTATGGGCGGCGCACGGTAGGCTCAGTCCCAATCCACTTAGACTGATTACTCGCAGATGATCCTGCGTGCAATCAAATTGCACTCATGGGTTTATGTGTGCAATTCGGGAACCTACCAAGCCATATCGGGTTCGAATCCATGAGCTAAGGTCTAAGCCCAGATCTCAACCATACACTATGTAAATAGTATATAATCCCCATATTTAAGATTTCGGGACTTTCAGAGAGGGTTGGTCCCTTTTCGAGAGTCATGGGCAAAGTCAAAGGTTGATCGAACAGGTTTGTATACTCTGAGAGGGCAAAATGGGGTGTCTACATACATGTATTAGTTATTTGATATGATTAAGCATCAGAGGTTAAATACTTATAAAAAGTGTTAGAGATAGTACCATAGAACACATATAATGTGTGCGTAGCATATTCTATGGACATGTATTGATAGGTATAAAATATTACTGTTAATTAATGGATAACTTAGACACATAATATATGTCATTAGAGACGTGTGAATAAGTGGAGTACTCATAGAAAAGTGGGAGTGCTTATAAAAAGATGAGAGTATTTATCAAAAAGTGAGAGTTTATAACTAGGAAACTAGCTTGTTTTGATCAACTATAGCCATTTAATTTGATTTTGCTAAATGATCATTGTTTTAGCATGATAGAAAATCTACAATAGTGAAAATCTCATTGCTAATTTATCAACTTAAGTTATTATCATGTTGAAAATAAGGATATAAAAAAAATTTACATCAAATTATGTTCTCCTATTTGGAGTTATTGGGATTTTTTTTACCCAAATAATCATATTAAGTAAGAAAAATATTACGTAATGCGAATTTTTTAAGTCATCTGGATAAGACACTTCATAAAGACTTGAAGTTGACATAATAGACGAACCGGTGTGCATACTTTGCGAATAGTATGATTACAGTATATAGATCGATTGTATAATTGATAATACTGCATCTTGGATGTAATTTAGAAGGGTAAAGTGACTATGTGTCATATACCTTCTATTAACTATTGATCCTTTGTTAAAAGATATAAGTGTTGAATTTTGTTCAAGCATTATATATAACTTTGTTGGACTTGGCGACACCTAAATCTGTTAATTCCAAAGCACTTGAAATTTTATCATGATTGATTAAATCCACTTCTAGCGTGTAAATATTTATGATCAAAGATATTTTTTTTATTCTAAATTAATGTATAGGTTTATACAGTGGTGGAAGATAGTGTACAGAAATGACTCAATGGCACACAAATTACATAGTAATGTAGTGTATAAGATCCCATAATAAGAAAATTTTGTCATGATAGGTAAATTCGCTTTGGCTTGCAAAATCTCATGACTGAGATAATTTTTATCGTGATGGGAAAATCCACTTTTTTCCTACAAAATCCCACGATTGAAATAAGTTTTATCATGATGGGTAAATCCGCTTTAGCGTGCAAAACCTCATGACAGTGATATGTTTTGTTGTGATTAGTAAATTTGCTTTTAGCGTGTAAAACCTCATGACCGATGAAACATGGTAAATCCTACAATGGTAAAGACGTTATGAAATATTGATTTGGCCTCCATGGCCAAGTGGGAGATGTTGGTATGTGTGGTCATGCGACCTCATCAATATAGATTAAAAATCTCATTGTGCATTAATCGGTTACAACTATGTATTTAATTATGATTAATCACCGACCGTTACGTGATTAAAGAGGGTTGTTTCTCATTATGCATTAATCGGTTGCAACTATGTGTTTAATTGTGATTAATCACATACTGTTACGTGATTAAAGAGGGTCGTTTCTCTTTGAATATTGATGGCATATCCGAGCAGTCTACCCATTTGTGAGTAGAAAAAATAATGTGTGGTGATAACACTACAATGGATCCAAGGGCACTAAAGCCAAGGATCAGGTAATAGATGCTCCTGAGAAATCCACAATGAATCAAGACGATCACCAGTCTAGCGGCACTTCTCTCGGCAATCATGTGACGGTAGGCGATTGATCAACGGTTCATATTTCACGGGACCTAACATATAGCAGCAAGGAAACCTCAGCCAAATCGGAATGTTCAGAAAAAACCTCCAAAGGTAGAAACAAACTCTCTGACCCCTAAAAAAACTGAAAAAAATGAAGCAGATAGAGATTGAAATACAATTAAGAAGCATGCTAGATTGGAATTAAAATAGAGTAAAGCAGTCAACCCATTTGCATAAGGAGCTGATATAGTCTTTGGCTACATATGGCATGGCTCTCTGCAAGCCCCTGCTATGGCAGAGTTCACCTGCTTTAGCAGGTTTCCATCCTCTTTGCTAACATCCTACTACTTGCTTTAGCAGATACCCTTTCTCCTTGATAACTCCTTGCATAACAAGATTTTATGCAAGATTTACCTGTTCAACAATTCTACCATCCTCTCTACCCACTCTTTACCAGAGCAGATTCTATTTGCTCTGGTACGGAGTTAGTAGAGAGTAGAGAGGTTGCTGCTAGAGCAGGTAAAACTTTATTTGCAGGAAATTAGAAATGAGAATAAAAACCAACTAAAGCAAGTAAACTCTGCTATGCCAGCTATGCCATCCACAGTCTTTGGCAATATCAAATTTGATCTCATTGTGTCATCTTCAGATAGAACCGCAACGAAAAGGTGTTTCCAAAAGAAGTTTTTGATGCAATTGAGTAGTCCACGGTCCCAACAGAAGATTACATCTTCACAGGATTTAGGAGGGCAAAACACTTACAGAAGATTGGAATATGGGGCAATGAATGAAAGAAAACAAAGATCAACAATCAACATATTTCTTCTTTCTAAATTTTTAGTTTTATATATATAAATTTTGTAATTGTCATTTCTCCCTATCATTTCAATCATTTCAAAATTCCAGTATGAAACTGTTAAAATCATTTTAAATATCTAACAAAGTTATAAAAAAGTATAAAATGCCCTTATTTTTTTAAAATAGCTTAAACCAAATAAATACCAAAATCACTTCCGAAGTGGTTTCAAACTCCATAGCGGTCTCCGCCGCTGCTTTATGTTGCGCTACAGACCGTTGCAGAACTTGAAACCAATATAGAAGTGATTTCTTCATTTATTGTTTCAATTAATTTTTAACAAAAAAGGGCATTTATGTCATTTTGTAATTTTAAAAGATATTCAAAATAATTTTGATGATTTCATATTGAAATTGATGATTTTTCAAATCGAATGAGAGAAATAACAAATAAAGACTCCATAAGAGATCTAACAAAATATTTTTATATATTAGTGCTTTAAATATATTTTTGGAATTTGTGAAATGTGAAATAAAAAAATTAATCATTTGATGGTATGCTCATGACCTCAAGATCCCTTGTGTGAAAGATTAGAGCGAAATACGATCTCCATCGTCTCAGTTAAAACAAAATAATTTTTGGCGTGAGCCTATTTCAAGATTCAGTATACGTTTTAAAGAAATCCGACCATATATATATATATATATATATATATATATATATGAGCCTAGTAGCCGATCCGGGAAGCTGCCAAAATTCAAAGGCTGCCCGGACCTGACATGTGGCCGAACGTTGACGCGCTTAGATGGAGAATCGTGAAGAAACTTGAAGCATCGTCATCACAAAATATGCTCTCAAAACACAAAGTGCCATCTTACTACTGACACCTTCCTGAATTGGCCCCACCTCGCCTGCCCCAAAGAATCTGACATTTCCATATACACGATTTAAATATTTAAAATCAAAATAAATAAAAAAATTCAAATATTTTCAACCAACTAAGCAGTTAAGTTCGGTAAGAGTTTGAATCATTGTTTTTGGTGCCTCACCCGTCCACCAGCTCATAGCATGTACGCGGTGATCTACCCCGACCTTGAATGTGCAGACTCCGAGAGCAAAGAGATTCGTGTATGTCTCCAAGTCATTGCAAGGCACAGCGGACAAGCCAAGGGTCAATTAAGTAATGGCTGCCTTTATTTGCACATATTAATTCTATGAGGTAACCTATAAAAAAACACATTATTATTTTAAATCAGATGATGAAAATCTTTTTATGCCTCAATCTTTAATTTATAACCTCCTTGTTCGTTGGGAGCTTTTATTATTGATGAGAGTTTGATTTTCAGTTAAATTTTGATAATTGCTTAAAGTTCGATTTTTTTAAAGTTTGACTTACTGTCAGACTGAATGTATAGCTGCTACATGCTACTGCTGGATTACATTTGTAATCTAGCTGACATGGCCATTTATTTTTATTGATTGGCACTCACAAAATGTTTAGGAACCGAAATGGTTGTGAGTAGTTCAATAAATATGGCACAGGGTTTAAAAAGTGGGATGATGAGATTTTATGATAGCATTGGGATGTTTTGTCTTCATCCATTACATAATTGACTCTCCAAAATTACTTTCCTACATTATCAATCTTATGAATTGCTCTTTAGCCAGTTTTATTTGGATCAAAAATACTTTCAGTTTAAGTTTTTTTTATTTCTTTTGAATGAGAGAAAATTTTATTTTGGTATCTATTGGGAGGAAAAAAAATATTAGATTATAGTAAAAGGAGCCATTACTTGTACGGAAAAATTATAAAATAAATCATCATTTTTTGGATTTTAAAATGACGGTTGTCCTCTCCATAATATTACACGTCTTTTCAAAGGGCACTGGTATTTGTAACGAAAGATTCAATCTTTGCAGCATGGGATTTTCAACGTTAAAATTGTTGGTTGCCTTGAATCAGAAGATGAAAATCAATTTACCACAGAATAGATCAGGAGATCATAAATCACCTTTCATCCTATAGGAACAATGTAGAATATAAGGCCGGGCTCGGACATTTTATTTAAGCCTCAACCTTTCCCGAATAGAATATTAGGCCTTTTTATGTAAGGCCCAACCAAACCCTAGTCATGAGTGGTCGGCTGAGCTACGTTGAACCTGATCTGGTGACAGCCCTATTTAAAGCTTCAAAAGAGCCTCTTTTCTTATCAATCATATCAAATAAAATTTCCAGATGCCTCAGGGTCATAAATGTCTGACAAACGTGAAGCGCCTTTGAGTGAGTACCACACCTATGTTGAAGCCACAGTGACCAAATTCTCCCACTCTTTGCAAAGGTTGCGAATCATTCCCGATTTTTTTTTTGTTAATGAGTAATTTTATAACTAGACGCCACTTAATTTTCTGAATTTTTTTTTTTTTTAAATTTTTTTAATTTTTTTAAATTCTATAGTTTTTAATTAAGATATTTTTAGAATTTATCTTTTTATTTATCCGAATTTTGCTCAATTTTTCTTGACTTTGACGAGTTTTGTCAAATATTTTGGCACTTTTTTCAAGCCGATTTATTCCGAAACCCCGACTTGGTCATTATGTTACAGCTGCCTGCCTAATAAAGAAAAAAAATTAGATTACTTTAAATCAGATAACGAAAGTTTTCATTTATTTTTTCTTTCCAAAACTTTCACACAACAGATTTTTGGAACACGATCCTTCTATCACAGATGATCAAATGTTGATTACTCGTTGCCCAAGTTTCAAAAGTGAACATGAACCAAGTTAGATGATATAGCGCGATCACATTCACTTTTGGAATCCGTGTCGGATGGAATCTTTTGGAATTCGTGCCACACAGATTCAACAACTGAGTGTTGGATGGTACTCCTCATAGTCGCAAGATCTAATAAGTAGAAGATTATGAAGAAAAACAATTCCATCATCATTTGATTTAAAATAGTCAACAATTTGCTCCAAGTGAGGTGGAAGTAGTATAAGGTCGTTTGTATTAAAATTAGACTTAAAAAGGGGTTCATTTATTTGCAGTCAACAAAACTTTCACTGCAACACATTGGTAAATTGCCTCTCAACTCTCAAGCAAGGATCAAAATTTCGGCCGAAATAACTGAAATTTCGGTTCAAATTTTCGGTTTTAGACCCCACCGAAATGGAATCAAAATCCAAAACTTCGGTCATTTTTATATGAGGTTCAAAATTTTGGATTTCGGTTTTGGTTTCAGTCATGCCCAAAATCAAAATTTAACTCGAAATTTTGATCCTTGCTCTCAAGTCTCGTGAATTGCAAATAAAATAAAATAAATTTAATATTTAATATGTAAGGTTGCACCTAAAATTTTGTAGGTTGTAAATAAATTCAAAGTTCAAACCATATTTGATCATCTTTTCAACTTTTGTATGCCGTTAAACACCGTGAAACCAAGCTAAGATCGAAACAGGTGTACTCATTGACATCATTGGACATCATTGACATCATATGCCGCACGGCCTGCACATAAATAAATTCAACATACTTAATCATTAGCTTGCTTTTCGGCTATTCGGTGCTCGATCCGTCCCTCACCATTGGCGCGCAAGTGTAAATTTTGTAAAGGCAGCCGCATGAAAGCTTGACTACTTTAATTAGTTCATCTCGGAAATCCAAAGCGTCACGAAAATTCGAATAGTTTCAGATATACCCGATACGGCGATAATGTCTTGGGTTCAAGACGTCCAAGCTAGTTAGCATAATAGCTAAAATTTCTTTTACCAGATATTAAAAACTAAATATACTTATATTTAAAATAAAATATTATTTTTTTAAAAATATTAGAAAATAAAATTACTTGAAGGAAATTGGTCGGAGCACTCCAAAGCCCTAAGAGCATATCTAAGAGGTATCCTAACTTATCCGGTTGATGACATGGACTCCTAATGTTATGATTTGAATTTTATGTCTTTAATACACCTAATTTATATGTATATGCCTAATAACATATACAATGTATGTTTTGATTTTTCAAAACGTTTTAACTAAAATACATGTTTTGATTTTCCAAGCTCTCTTATATTTATTTTCGTCATTTATGGATACAAGTTATTTAATAGCCTATTAGTTAAAGGCTTAAGTTATAAGTGATATGATCGATCTAGGTATAGAGAAATCATATTTTCTCTTGAATATAAAATATTGATTTAAAAATGAGCTTTTATGTGAATTAATACTTTTATTTTATAAAAAATAAATGGATAATTAAATAAGATGCATGCTATGATTAATAGATTTAATGTTGATGATTTTGGGTTAATAAGAAGACGAATTGAAATCCCCACGATAAGATTGGAAGCACGGATTGGAATCAATCAATTGAGTATGAACAGAGGAATGTTTTAAATACTCACAGACAGAACTTAATAGATTGAGTCTGAATATGAACTCAATAGATTCAGTCTGGGCAGATATTGATAAATGAAATTGTTTTGAAAAATGCACAGATTCAAGTCAATCGATTGATTATGAGAAATTAATCAATTGAGCCTGAACAGATACTGATAAATGATATTATTTTGAGAAAATGCACGGATTTGAGTCAATGAATTGATCCTGATAAATCAATCCATTAAGCCTGAACATTAAATCAATAGATTTGATTATGATAAATTAATAGATTGAGTCTGAACATGAAATCAATAAATTTATGTACGTAAAAATTATTTTTTCCCCACATGACTCACAGTGTTTTGAGTTTAGTCTGGCATTAGATGATGATGGCCTTGTCTTTCCTCATATAAGATCTTGGACATCTCCACTTGTAGCCAATTGATTTTGAGTTAGATGTCCATGAACCAATTGGCTATCACTATAGAGGCCCAAAATCTTATAAGAGGGGAGACAAGGCTATATGTAGAATTAAACTCAACACGCCCCCGCATGTGTTAGAGAGACCGAGTCAAATCACATAGAGAAGTGAATTGGGTTGACGTGAAGCGGAGAAAAGCATGCTCTGATAACATGATAAATCTATGGGATAATGGCTCCTAACCGACATTTAAACCCTAAATTGTGTTTAAATGATCCTCTAACATTAAAATCTCATTTTCTATCTCACACCATTGAAGTGTGATTTATCGTTGTGCCTTGTAGTACACATTAAATAATCATGCTTCTAGGTGGATGTAAACTATTCGATTGGTGAACTTTAATATCAATAATCAAAATTAAAAATAATTATTAATATTAGAGTGCATAGATCGAATGGATAGGATCTCCCAAAAAGCATAATTTTTTGGCTCATAGCCTTTCAATTGATAAAATCTCACTTTGATGGTGTAGATTTCCAAGATTATAGTATAAGGTCATTCAAACACCATTTGGTGCTTAAACAACGGGTAAGAGAATCGGTCCCTAAATTTATACATCCAACTCAAAATTAATTGGCCATAGTGAAGAGGCCTATAACTCTATAAGAGGAGAGTCAAGGTTAATACCTCATTTATCCTTTAATAGAAGGATTAATAGAATATATCTCTGAACTTATAATTTTTATTTTAAAAAATTATTTGTATTCAATATAAAGGTTATACATATATCTCCAAAAGTCTACACTTACAAATTAACCAATGACTGGCTCATTTATAAACTACATGGTCTAACTTTTTATTCAACTAAGTCATTAAAGTGATAATTTATAATAGAAGCTATGTTAGGCTTAAAAATCTCATTGACCAGGTAATATGATTAGTCTAATCTACGCACTCTGCCAGACGATTATGCGTATCTTTTCTATCGATGCATACTGTTATGATGATGGATGATTTTCTAGCTTAGATGCACCAATGATGGACTGTTTGGATTGATGAAAATTGTCACCTTCTTGATATAAGTTCGCGGTCATGGCCGTGGTTTTAAATATTGGCCATATCTAATACATATCAACACCATGTATCGCATTGCACCATGTATCGCATTAGGCCCCACCCGATACCGTATATACCCCATTTAGTATGGGAGGTCAAATATTGAATCATATCAACCGATATCTATCGAATATGAATTAGATATAATATAAAAAGTGCCTTTTTATTGGAAAAAAAAATATATTTATATTTTTATTATTTTAAAAATAAAAAGAAAGTTCTTAAATATCAGCCTGTTTCACTGATATGTATCGGCTTGAGACCCGCCGAATATGTTGATATATATCGGTCTTTAAATCCTTGGTCATGACCAAGGATCTAAAAGCTGATACATATTAGATAATATTGAATATGCATACATAGCCAAACCGACAATATTAAAGTATATTTTTATTTTAAAAATAAAGCTATTAGTGGCAGTTTTTTATTATAAAAAATTATCGCTTTTAACAAAAAAACTATTAGCGACAAGAGTATTAACATCAATTTTTTTGTTAATAGCGACAGTTTTTTATTGTTGCTAATAGTCTTAATTTTTGCAGTATATAAATAAATTAAAATAATAATAATAATAATAATAATAATAATAATCGCTCATAAATATTTTTGATATTAAGTTTGATTCATATCGAAAATATATCAGATAATATAATATTTAACTATTTTGAACCTATATTTGACACTTTATCCAATAGGAGGTAATATAATATCAAGAAATTGACTAACCTAATATATATAGGTGGGTGCGTACCGGTACCGGATACACTTGATACTTAAAATCATGGCTACGACACTATCTATTTAACTGCTCTATTGCGAAGTTCTCGAGTCTTTGTAAAATATAGTACAAGGGGGAAATCTGGTACATGGTATGCATCAATAAATCATGTTCACTAACAAATCAAAACAAACGTTGACCTTTGACTTCCTTTAAAAAATGTGCTAACACACCCATGTTTGACTAATCTAAATAGTTCAACTAGAAGTCAAGCCCATCATTGATATATAATGACCCAAGTTCTCACAATCCTTGATTATAAGATTTTAAGTTATATTATTAAGTACCATAGTCTATAATCTCTCAAAAGAATAATATAATAACACATAAGCAGCGAAAAATCTCTCAAAAGAATAATATAATAACACATATAAGCAACGAGAAAAAAAAACATAAATAATAAATCTTAATTATGCATGCTAATTCTATTATACTATAATGTTCAAACTCATGTCTATCATAATTAATGTTCAACTAAAATAAAGAAAAATTTATAGATGACTATTGTTTCATCCAATGCCCAATAAAATATTTATGAACTGAAAATAAATAATTAGGCTGCAAAACCCTCATCACTATCCATCTCCGATTTTTTAGCATCACGTGCGGTCTCATCAACATACACTCATATTTTACCATTAGTTGTACATATCTCATCTGGTCATCTATATTAAAGGGTATGAGTTACACTTGTATGGATCAGACATGCATTCCTTTAAAAATATTAAAGGCATTTATCACAGTATCATAATAATTTCTATGACTTTATGCATGTGCATATGACAAATATAATCTCAATAATCTGAATTAGAACACTGATCATAACATGAAAACCATATTCGTAAAGATTTCCTACTAGGCTATTAAAATATGTCATCATTTCTATAATCATTATAATCGACAATATCTGTCATACTAAGTATTATGGGTTCATCATAACATCAATCTCATAAATTCATATTTTTTTTTAAGTTCAACTTTTATACATCTCTCTCAAAACGTTGACTTTTAGAGTTCATCCATATCAAGACATTGTCCTTATTCATGTATTGTTAAATTTCGTTTCTATCAAGATGTTGGGTCAAATTAATCATATTGTTTTATTACTTGTTAGAGTTTATCCCTATCAAGACGTTGAGTTTGATCAAATACGATCTCAGTTTAATACTTTATCGTATTTTTATAATTTTTATAATTTAAAATCTTAGATAATCGTAAAATTTTAAGGTATATAAAGAGACTACTGTTGCGCAAAGCCTTTCAAATTAATTAAACACTGTCAACCTCTTTAATTCATCAAAGAGAAACTAATCGCAATCATGGACGCCTGTTACGAATCTACAAAAGTCCGTTAAAAGTAATATTTTCTAAACAGAGTCTTCGAAAATCACGAACGACCGTTACGAATCTACGAACGTTCCTTGAAGGCTACCCTGAAGGCTACAGAGGTCCATGTTATCTACGGACGTCCGTAAAAATAATACCTTCTGGAGTCTTCAAAAAGCACGGATTCACGTGTAATAAAATATTTTATTCAAGATAAATATCACATTTAATCGGTAATTAAATTATAAAAGAAGACATAATAGGCTCCTCACCAAAGATGAATCTTGACAAAGGTTTAATCCTTTAACCTCTAGTCTCTAAATCAAGCCTCTAACTAGTAGGCTACCACATAAATTATGTCTATTATTAGTAGAAATAAATATAAAAGCTTAAAACTTAAAGGCACAGTGACAAATTTCGCTTTTGGTAATTTTTCGGTGAGAGGTCCTTTTGGTACATTTCGGATTAATTTCAATACCTTTCGAAAAAAATTCGAGAAAGTTTCAGAGATTAAAAATATATATATAATATACTTAATCTTTTTTAAAAAAAATTACTACAATATATACTAAATTACAAACATATATATATATATATATATATATATATATATATATATTTTTTTTTTTAAATATTAAAAAAAGAATACCAAAATTTATCGAAATTTCGCCAAAAAATATCGAATTTTTTTCGGAACTTTCGTTTTCCCCCCTTTTTAGCGAATTTCGTAAAATTTCACCTAATTTCAGCGAAATTTGTCACTATGCTTAAAAGTAAAAATAATATTTTTAGTTAAAACTTTTGAAATTTTCAAGCATGTGAAATATATATTATTAAGCACATATATAGAAATAAGGTATACCAAAGACATAAAATTTCAGGTCACTACATGATATATGTTTTTAAGCGAAAAATTAATCCCTTAGATTGGTATACTTTAATTTCAATCATTAAAAAAATATAAATAATCATTAATTTTTTAATGCATATATCGGATGATTTAGATCGTCCAATGATTGATTTTGACCCGCCTATATGAACTACCGTGACTTAGATTGTTGACATTTATAACATAAAATATTGATCAGTGTAGGTGTGATCGGATGCCATTAAAATATTAGGATGCTCGCACGGACTTAGAGCCTTCAACGCTGAGTACCCATTTGACCAGGCTGTTGCTAAAATGCCCATGCATGTCACTGTCAACGGGTTAGGCAGACTCGACATGTTACCAACCCCACCGGAGATTTTTACCGGGTCGGGCAGGAGTCATCCGACACCCATCCGACCCAATCTTTGGGTCGGGTCAGTGAGGTCAACTAAAAGGTCGGTTCGATCCAAGCATATATATATAGGTGGACAGTTTAGCTCAATGTTAAAAAAAAAATTCGAAAAATAAATTTTAAACCTATAAGTCAAAGTTTGACGATTTTCATTGGTCCACATTTTACCGGTTCAAAATATACACGGTGAAAATGAGTTTTTAATTTTTTTTTTTTCAAAGATGATCTAAGCAATGCACCCAAGGTCCAGGTGACACCCAAAAAATGTTTTGAGTGCCACGTGGAAGGTTGGAGGACGGTGACCATCCTCCCATGAAAGACGGAGGTCTTTTCCTATATATATATATATATATATATATATATATATATATATATATATATAATTATGGAAAATAGAAGGTGTTTACCGGGTTAGGTTGCGTTTTTTGGTACACTTGACTCGTTGTTTCCTATCGAGTCAGGTGCACCATCTTGTCTGGTCCCTTCAGGTATATTCCATCATTCTGTTGGGCTGCCAAAATTTGGACCCGATCTGACCCAATCGGAGCCATTGACAGCCCTACTCGTGTAATACTCGTGTACCTAATACAATTTTTTTTTTTTTATAAAAAAAAATTCAAATTTCTAACACAGCCCCAAACAGCGAAACTTCACTGTACCTTCTTTTATCGGCCCTTACGATTTAGAATTTAGGTACTCAACCCGTGCACCAGCTCCAATGGTGTTCGAGTCAGTCCTCTTTTACAAAATGATAATCCGCTGGAGGTTCACAACTATCTATGAAAATTAAATCAATGAAAGTCCAGATTTCACCTTTCACAGATTTGACCCTCAAAATTATCAATGGAATCTCCAGAGATTGGTGGAGCGAGATCAACCCAAGCACCCAGTACCTACCAAAAAAGTGACCCGAGCACCTGGTAACTAGTACTACCTCTTTGACCGTTATATAGGATTTTCTAATGACCGTTTAAAAACAAAATTAGAAAGTCATAATTGTCTGATTGAATTTCAATCTTTACACCACTACTAAAGAATAGAGATCAATTATAAGGCTCATATATATATTTTTTTATTATGGAAATAATTTCATCTTGCCGTACCCAAAAAGTTACTGCAAAAGCCAGCGACTTCACAAGGCTTTTTTCTAGGGTTGGTCCATCTTTTCAACATCTCTTTTTGTTTTCTAGCTTCTTTAAATTTTTTAAGATTTCATTGAAATAGTTTACAGATCCAGAGTGAACTCAATCAAACCTTCTCCAAACTTCACAACCATTAGAACTCTGCTTTTTTTTTCTTTTCTCAGAAATTTAATCACAAAAACCCCTTCTTTCATCTTCTTTACGGTTTACACATTTTTTGCAATATCTTTTCTTTGATAAAAATTGCAGCCTTTTTTCCTTTCTAAGTTACAGAACCACAAAACCTAGAAAGATTTTGGTTTCATGATAAATGAAACAAAGAAAAGTTCATAGCTTTCCACCATCTATATAACCCAGAAATTCTTAGCATTCAGTTCTGTAAAATCTCAAAATTCAAAAAAACCAAACAAATTTTCACTTTTTCCAAAGCTCCAAAACAATATCTGCTTATATTTATTTTATTTAAATTTTTATAATGTCCCTGCCCTTATAAAAATTCATAGCTTTCCACTATCTACAAAGCTCTCTAAAACCTCACCTCTCAGTCTCTCACTACTCTTACAGCTATCAAAATTCAAAAAATAAAATAAAATAAATAATAACTATTATAAATTCTCACTTCTTCCAAATCTATAAACCCCATTTTTCTCTCACTAGCTTTCTAGTTCTATAATCCCCAAAATTTTCTTTTCTTTTTATTTTATAATGTCTATGCCATTAGATCAACAACAAGCCCCACCAATAGCACTTTCAAATCAACAAGCCCACACATCTCATTCTGGAAGCGGATCCATCGGCCCAGTTATCGCAGTTCTCGCCGTGATCACCATATTAGGCGTCATCGCTGGAATGATCGGACGGCTCTGCTCTGGCCGCAAGATCATGGGCTATGGGCAATTCGATTTCGACGGGTGGATTGAAAGAACTTGTTCTTCTTGTATAGACGGGAGGATCGAAAATCCAACGGCTATGAACAGAGGTAATAGTGTTACCGAAGATGAAGATGGCACTACTGCAATTTCTATCGAAACGCCGAGTGAAACGAAGAAGACGAAGGAAGATCATCAAAATGCGAGTGAGAGTGTAGGATCTTGATCTGAATTTGTCCTACTTCTGTGTCTTAATCTATGTTTTGTGCTGACTGTGGTAATGGTTTTTTTTTTTTTTTTATTGTCGTTTCTTTCAAATTGATGTATCAGAGCAAGCAGCTGATTCGTTTCCTGATTTCTTTTTAATTTCATTTCGGGTACCATCTCGGTTTAAATCATATGATAGAGATATTTTCGGTCTCATACTTTAAATGTTTAAATCATATATGATAGAGATATTTTCGGTCCCCAATTTTGATTGACGTAGCATACATCCGAAAAAAGTGACTGATAACAAAGTTTGATATAGGTTTATGATCAAATTTTAAATGTTTAAATTATATGATAGAGATATTTTCGATTCTAAATTTTTTTTTAAGGTAGCATACATCCCAAAAATTGACTGATAACAAAGTTTGATATAGGTTTATGATCATATTTATGTTTTATACATATTTCACGCTGGAATAAAATATATTACGGTAGGCCAATATTCTCTATCCCACTCGAGTTGAGTGGGAAAAATTAGGCGTAAGATAAAGGTGCCCATTTCGATTGGCTACCGACCTATTGCTATGAAACTCTTCGAGGATTAATGAATTCCTTGCCTTTTATCATCAGCATTCCCCTGCCATACGGTATATATACTTCCCATTCGATATAGAGTCACATTGATCATATATCAGTCATATAGGATTAGATTGGCTGATATTTATTTAATGGACAATGTCATATCTAGTATCCAAATTTTCATTAATTGTCGATTCTCGTATATGATTTTAAAAATCTTAAGATTCAGCCGAAAATTCCTTAAATGCCTTTGAAAGTTAGGGTTGTGCATTTTTTGGATTAAACCGAATCGCCGGGTTTGGTCCGATTTGGACAGATACTGATTTGAGTTTGATTTGTAAAAAAGGAAAATCGAAAAGTATGCTTTGGTTTCGGTTCTAAGCCTCCTCAAACTGAAGTCGAAGCGAATGTAGTTTGTTAGTATATATATATATATATATATATATATATATATATATATATATATAGGTGGGGATTTTGAGTAATTTTAAAAGACATTTAAATAAAATGCATATTTTTATATAAAACTCTACCCTTGTCTTTAGCCTATTCCTAAATCCTAAAGCGGCAAAATAGAACTTATAGGAAAATCGATTGAGAAGTTGAGAAAATTTTGATGTGCAAGTAGAACTTATAGGAAAATCGAAACCGACCGAACCAAATTGAATCAGGCTGGTTTGGTTTAAGAGTTGGACGGTTTGGTTTGGTTTGAAAGTCTAAAAATCGATTAGGACCAATTTGGTTTGTGATTTTGGTTCAAAACCGACCAAACCGAACCGAATACACTCCTATTGAAAGTTATCAAAACTACAAAATGACAAAAATGCTCTTACTTTTTCAAAAGCGCACGAAAGGTAACAAATATTGAAACCACTTCTGAATTGGTTTCAAGTTTCGAACCGAGCTCTCGCACATCGTAAGACAATTTCTGGTGGATCTATTCAGTCTATAACGAGTTTTGTGGTCTTTAGATAGATTGTTATGATACATAATAGACTGCTGCGATTTATGGTAAATCGATTCGGTCTATCATAGATTATCTTGATATATTTGATCATTTGTAGATGATTCCATTGCACCTTATGATTTTTGACTTTATGAGTGCGTTAGAGAGTTTTTTTCATGAAAATTTTTCGTTCATAATTTAAAACCAGCAACTTGCCTTTCTACATGTTCACATAACAATGGTTTTAGACTTCTAAAGCCCAGCAATAGATCTACAGGGGGATCAACTACTCTAAAGCTTAAAACTATTTATACATGGCTAGAGGCAAGTTCCTTAATTTGAACTATACTGATTTGTCTGACTTAGGTTTTCTCTCTGATGACATTAGAGCGGGACTCCTCTTGGATAAGTCGAATTGCTCTCATGTTGGAAGAGACCCAAATGTTGTTGCCCATCTATTAGCAAAGTTAGGATTAAGGTCTAGATGAAAGATGCTCTTTCACATATCTATAATGTTATTGTTTCAGATTATGTTTCAGTCTTTTCTTCTTGATGAAATTTATGTCTTTCATCAAAAAAAAAAAAAGAACTATAACGAAAATTTTTATCGAAAAATTCGTAAATTCAAAAATCATAAATCAATATCCTAATCATCTACAAATGACCATTAATTCATCATAGAGGTTCACGATAGATTGATGCAAACTACAATAGACTGAAACAAGCTATTATATATTGTCACAGTTTATTATAGACCGCTTAGCTTATAGTAGACTGAATCGGTCTGCCGGGAACCGCTTTACGTTGTGTCGGAGACCATTTTTAAAACCCGAAACCAATTCGGTAATGGTTTCAATATATTTGTTTCCATATGCTTTTTGAATTGTAGGGGCATTTTTGTCATTTCGTAGCTTTTGATATACCTTTAAAGCGATTTTGACAATTTTCATACTAGAACTCTGAATTTTTGAAATCATATACGAATATCAATAATTAATGAAAATTAGATACTAGATTTGACAAATTATCCTTATATGACATGAATGGGACATAATACCAAAAATGCCTTGTGGATAAATTTTTAATTATTTATCTATTTTTCAACATCTTAAAAAAAAAAGTTGCTTTAATATTCATTGGTTTGGCCAATACACATCCTACGTGTATTGGCTTGGGACCCGGCCGATATGCCCATATGTATTGTTTTTTAAATCCCATCATCATCACTATTGTCATTTTCGGTGCAGGGTTCCACATGGAAATTGACTATGGAGTATGGAATATAGAAACTAATTTTTATTTTATTTTAGTTAATTAGTTTATATCTTTACTCAATTTATTATTTTTAATATTTTAAACATATTAAAGTAATATATTTATTTTTGAACAATTTTTTTTAAAAATTATCATTAAACCATTACATTTTGTTTAATTTTTTCAAGAACAAAATGTGTTACTTTATATAATATAAATATAATGTTAACACTAGTGTAGTACCAAATAATTGCACATTCTATCATAGCAATCTCTCAAGTAACTTTCAATTAATTGCACATGTTTTTTTAGCCATTCAGGCGGGTGCTCTAAGAGGCCAGATACACAGGTTGTAGAAAGAAAAAAAGAATATAAAAAAGCTACAAATGAAATTCACGGTTGAGATTTTTCAATCGGAGCTAAACAACACGGATCAAGTAACTTTTGGGACAAATTTACAATAAAGAAGAACGGGAAATGCATATCTTAGGGTTTGTTTGATAATTTTCCGGAAAACATAGGAAATGGATTTGTAGATCCAATGGATTCCAGATCTTTGAAGATTCCTAGGAATTCATTATTTTTTGGTGTTTGGATTGAGTAATTACACATAGAAAATAGAAAATGAGCACCATCGATTGTGTACATCTCGCACATCCCCAATAAATCCAACTTTCTATTGTAAGGGAGATTCTTTGAGAGAGAAAAATTAGGAGAAAGAGAGATTTTAGGAGAGATAAAAATTAAGAGAAAGAAATTAAAAAAGAAACGTGGAGAGAGATTATGAGAGAGAGATTTGGATGGAGAAATTAGGAATGAGAAAGTGAAGCACCATCTTTGGAGTGCACAATACACACCAAATAAAAAATCAGAAAGAGAGAATGGAGAAGAGAGAGATTAGGAGAATGGTAAGAGAGAGACAGGAGAGAGAGGAGAGAGAGGAGAGAGACATTCGAAGGGAGAGAGATCGAAAAGAGAGAGAGAGAGAGAGAGAGAGAGAGAGAGAGAGAGAGAGAGAGATTTTATTTTTTTATTATTAAGATCTAAAGTGCAACATATAACTCGAGCAGTTCTGGCTGTAACAACAACCTGTCGAGTAGCTTTAATACACTGAAATCCAGCCTCTTGAGCTGAAGTTCTAAAGCCACTAAAGCAGTCGAGCAGTTCAAGCTTCAAATCAACCACTCGACCAGCCTCTCAAGCACTTAAATGTTGGCTTTTAATCCTGTCGAGCAGCCTCTCGAGTTGCATTTTATGAAGCCAGCAGCTACTCGAGCACTTAAAGTGTTGTTTTTAGCCTCTCGAGCTGCAATGCCTGAAGCCACCAGCCTCTTGAGATCTACTCGAGATTTGAATTCTGAAGCTGCAGTCACTCGAGGCACGGGTTCCAACAGCCATATTCAAACGTTAGGGGCATTTTTAGGATTCCACAGCATCTAGGGCACACATCCCAATGTGCTGAGTTGTCACACACATCCTGAGGCATTACTTGACCACAAATGGGCCACGACAGCAACTTCAAATATTTTATTCTTTTTTATTTATGATTGGCTACAGCTTTTAACTAATGTATGGATTGTATATATATAGTTATAATTTGTCTTGGAAAGGGAGCCGGAATTAGCCTGAGCTCACTTGTAGGATTATGTTTAGGGTTTTATTTTCTTTTATTTTCTTCTATTTCTTCCTTAGCTAAGCAACAATGCTAGCTAACTCTTTGTAACAACTAGGTTTATTCTAAGCTGTAATCGGGTTTTATAATAACTTGGAGAGCAGTTTTAGAGTTTTGCAAGGACTGCGGCCTTGGGAGCAATCATTGTAAGTCTTTTTTATTCAATGAAATGTCGGGTTTAAAACTTCATTAAAGCTGTATTTTTCATATAGATCTGTATGGGTTTAATGCACCTATGGATGCATGTGCTTGTAGTCATGTACACATAGTGGTTGTAGTAGTTTTCCTATTCTATTTTAACCCATTGGTTGGATCACATCTATGGGATATTTGTGACCATTTAATAGATGGAATATAATCCTAAGACTGGTCTAGATCACAGGACTGAGCCAGATTCTTTTTCTCTGCACTTGTGCTTGTAGCAAAGTGAGAGACTGTTGCAAAGCCAACTTCTCCTCTGTTTTACATCACCATTTTCAGTGATTGGACCTGAGATCTTGCACAGATTGCAAACTCTAGAGCTAGGTCACTGCAAGCCTCTTTGTAGCAATGACCAGCTGATTTCAATGCCCCATTCAATCTGTGATTTCTAGTGATTTTTATGGACTGTTTGATCCTATGGTTGCATGAGGTTGTAGCCTTATAAACATAGTGTTTGCAATGATTTTCTTATTTCAGCTCTAACCTCTTGCTTGGATGAAATCTCTGGGATATGTTGTGACCATTCAAGTGGACAGAATATACCCTTAAGATCAGTTCATGCCTTTGGGTTAGGTTGGATTCTTCTACCTTGGACTTGTGCTTGTAGCCAAGTAAAGGATAGCTGCAGATCCAACATCTTGATCTAAGTTGCTGTGATGAATAGCACATAGCTGTCTACTTCTCCGCATTTTTACTTTATTTACCACACCATCATCATTCTTCTTTATCCCCTTTCTTTAGCTGTAGTTTAATTTTTATTTTTAGTTTAGTTTAGTTAGTGACACCTAAAACACCCTCTCTTTACCTTACTTTCTAGTATAGGTTTAGAGTTGCCAGATCTCTAATCAGATCTAGAGATTTATTATATAACTTTAGGTTTTTAGATCATCACTCCATGTGGGACAAACTCTTACTTATCAAAACTTGTTACAACAGCCCTGAATCTTGCAGGACTGTGTGTATAGATTGTCTTGTGTCTGTGTTCAACTGATTTTCATCCCCTCTTTAATTTGTTTTTATTTTTCTTTATTGCTGTCATAGTTTGACCATCACTTTTTAATAAAAAGCACAGCACAATCTAAAACCCAATAGAAGGCCCCGAACCAAAACCAAACTGAACTTTTCAATTTTTCTTTTTTTCCAAACCAAACGCGAACCAGTACCCATCCAAATCGAACCCAAATGGGCAGTTCAGTCCGATTTAGTCGGCTTGGTCGATTCGGCCCAAAAAATGCACAACCTTAATAGTGGGGCCAGCACATGCTTTCATTAAGTGGGTGCTTTCAATAAATAAGTGGGGGCGAACAAAAGTTTTCAAAAAACAAGGTTACAATTTAATGGGGAGCCATTGCTTGCACATAATTTCATGCCCTTGCACACAACTTAAAGAAATTGGCGATTGCACATAGTATATTGTGCTTGGTTCAAAATTTTGGCCGATAATTCAAATTATTAACCGAAATTTATCGATTTCAATTCATGATATTTCACACCTTAAAATCTACATTTAGCCATCTGATGAAAACAAGCTGACAGTTTTGTAAAGTTTTGATTGTTTCAGGAAAATATGGCCGTTGGATGCATTTGATAGCGTAGGAAAGCATAAAAACAATCAATACCGGATAATTAGACCAAAGGAACTGTCAGGCCTTGAAAATTGTGGAGAATCGATCGATCGACCATGTCCATCGATCAATCAAAACTATAGAATAAATAACACAGTACCCATTCTCTGTTTTGTATACATTCGATCGATCGACCATGGTAATCGATTGATCAAATTTTCAAAATTTAGAAATGTGCGAAATTTAAAATTTAAATTCGATCAATCGATTTTATAATCGATCGATTAATTTTGAATTTCAAAATCTCAACTTGAGGCCATACTTAAGCAAACTCGGAAATTAGTTTGGGAGCTAGCTTTTATCTTCTCAGTTTTTCATGTTTCCTTAGGACCTTTAGTTTTCTTTTAGCTTCCCCTTTAATTTTCCAAGCATTGTTCTTCCATTTCCTAGTCTTAAATTAGATTAGTTTAATTTTTAGAACCTGAAGAAGGATTGTTGTTGTGGGATTAAAGCTTTCGATTGGATTTGTTGAAGCACTTTAATGGTATTTTAATGTCAATTTCAAATTTTATTTCAATCTTTATTACAATCATGCTATGTAATTATTTAGAGATGTGTGGCTAAATTTCTTTGAGGGTTGGGATCTAATGAATCTCATCCAAGGTTTTCATTCTTAACTATAATTCTGTGGTTGGATCTTCGTGTTAGATGTTTTAGATTTTTTATTGCTTAGTTGTTCTTGCCAATCTCTGTAAATTTTGATCATCATTATAAGATATGGGATTTAATCATACTCGTTCCATGATCTTGGATCTGTGATATGAAATTTACAACGTATTTTTCATTGATTAATATTAGAGATATTTATTCATCGTGATTAAAGGTAGCTTTAATATGGTGAATGTTTTGTCTCTTTTCTTTTATGGTTTTGGAAGAGCACACCCTTGTTTTATTTTGTGGTTTTAAACGTTATATTTTCCGTAAACCATCGATTGATTTCGGTGTTTACGAGACTTGCATCTTTTGATTTCCAACTAGTAGATTTGTGATTATAAATGATTACCCGCGGATGGGAGGATTTAGTATCCCAAACCTCCTTTTTTTCTCTTACATCCAATTTTAGTAAATTGTCTTTTAGTTGATTCTTTCACATCATATTAGAATTCGGTAAACTAGTGTAGTATTGTTTTAGATTTATAGCTTTTCTTTAGATTAATTGCTATTTTCATTGCTTAAATTTCTTGCCAATCTTCATGGGAACGATCTCGTACTTTAAACCTAATTGCTACAATCCGATTCATACACTTATGAGTTTAAAATAAGATTCAAATCACAACAGTCCACACCGAAACAAAATAAAGGTCCAAAATTTCGATCAATAATGTATGAAAGGAAATTTTTCGGTCAAATTTTCAGTTTTGGTCATGCCTGAAACTGAAAATGAAACCGATGTTTTGATCCTTGATACTGTGATTGCACGCAAGAAAAGTAAAAAATTGGACCGAAAGAAATGATCATCTCACTCGGCCTTTTCTCTTTGTCCTCTCTCGCCGATGTTTCTCAAATGCCCCCTGCAACCCTGCTGCGCCATTGTAACAGTGTGTATAGGCCAAACTATCCATATCATCAACATAATAAAAGGCACAATCAGAAATGAGAGCCATTACTTGCACATAGTTTAAAAGAAAGAGTTTCGTTTTGGGGACCCTTGCAATGTGAATGTACCATCTAAGTAGTCTTATTTGAAGGCCTTGTTCTAAAGATCACACACGCAAAAGATTAGCAGAAAACAAGATCTCTATTATATGACCACTCTGAATCAGATGTTGGAGATTATTTTTTGTCTCAATCTTTCACATGATAGATCTTGAGATCATGGGTGTACCATCAGACTGTCAATTTTTTTTTTCACATGATATACATCTCAAAAAAGTGACCTTGAAATCAGGTTTGAGCGTTATGAGTTCCACACGAAGTTCAGGTCACTTTTCAGGGATATGTGCCACATGAACTCACAAACTAGTTGTCTGATGGTATGCCCATGATCTCAAGATCCATCATATGAAATATTGTGACAAAAAATGAGCTCCAGCATCTGAAACGAGTTCTCAACACTGGTGAACTCAAAGATTCAGTGGGGTTAATTAAAGATACCCTCATGTTTTATGCTAATCTTTTGCGCTAAAGAGTTTTAGATCATGGCCTTCAAATCAGCCGGTTTAGATGGTGTTTTCACATGACACAGGACTCCAAAATACTCTCTTTCTTTTAAACAATATGCTAGGACCAGACGCTATAACATGTTGATATCGTAAAGCTCAAGATGTGAGCAACGATGTTTTTTTATTTTTAATAATTAATTTGCAAATAAAAATAATTGGTCTGCACTTAATAATTTCCTTCTATTCCTCTAGTTGTTGAAAGTAACATTTTCAATTTTTTTCATTAACTTATATTTAAGTGTACTAATCGGATGGTTCTAATTCTTTAGTATGATATTGATGATAAGCGTACTGACTTTGATGAGCATGTGACCCTTCACACAGTTTCTCAAGCTTAAGTGCAAAGGTGATGGAATTCTAGTTAACGTAGAATTTTATACATAGATTAGGAGTTAGTGATTAGGCAGACTTCTATGTTGTTAAAATAAAATATTTAATAGTTAAAGTAAGTTTAAGAAACTTGGTCTATAGGCGGTTTAGGAGTTTGCTTTATATTAGAACTTTCCAATTTTAACTTTCAAGTTTTATTAAGAGTCTTTAGCTTTCTTCTATTTATGTGTATGTGGAGACGTATGTTATTTAACCTTTGATTTTTTAATAAAAAAACTTGAGTTTAGTTTTTCTACATACAACAGCAGTTGTACGATCGATCTTAGTGGTGTAACACTAACAAGTGGCATCAGAGCCACATTTGTTGTTCAAATTCGCAGGCAGGCATAAATTTTTTTCTATTGATCGAGATGGCGTCTAGATTGATTCACCCATAACTTCCGAAGTTTAGCGGGAAAATTTTTGATCACTGGTGTATTCATATGAATACCTTGTTCGGGTACTAGGATCTATGGGAGATGGTTGAAAACGAGTATGTTAAACCCATCGATCAAGCTCCATACGCTGCTTTATCTCAGATCCAGAATGACACATTGAAGGAGAATCGCAAGAAGGATAAGAAGGCTTTATTTTTTATTTATTAGACCGTAGACGAAGTAGTATTTGAACGAATTTGACGACATAAACGGCGTGGGAGATTTTCGAAAATTCCTACAAAGGTGATGCGAAAGTCAAGCATATTAGATTGCCGACTTTGAGGCGCGAGTTCGAGACTCTTCATATGAATAATTCTGAAATGATGTCGGATTATTTTTCATGGGTTATTGCCGTAGCGAACCAATTACGTGTGAATGGAGAAAAGTTTGATGATTTGCGTATTATAGAAAAAATCATGCGCTCTCATGAGCATCGGATGAATCAGAAGAGTTCTATTTCCTCATAGCAGGCTCTTCAAAGCCAAGTTACCATTGGAGGAAGAGGTTGTTTTGAATCGCAGTCGAGGTTTCAGAGGCTGAGGACGAGGTGGCCGATTTTATTCTTTAAACTAAATCAAGGAGACAAAGGTGATTATGAAAGCGAAATCCATAAAATAGACGTATATCTAGGTGGTGAAAACCAAAAGTCCGATAAATCGTAGATTCAGTGCTTTCGATGTAAAAAATACGGTCACTACAAATCTACATGCATAGTCAAATTGTCTGATCAGACTTCTGAGTGTGCGAATTATGCGTGTGCTGAAGAACCCAAGTAGCTATTGTTAGCTTGCAAAACCGATACGGAAGAGAAGACGAGCACCTGGTATTTAAATACTGGGTGTAGTAATCACATGTGCGGGAAGAAGGATCTCTTCTCTAGAATGAATCTGTTCGTGGCGAAGTGAATTTTGGAGATAGATTCAAAATTTTAGTGATGGGTAAAGGAATGATTGCGATACGATGCAAAGATGGGTCTAATCAATTTATTTCTGATGCCTTTTATGTTCATGGTCTTCACTGGAATTTGCTAACCATGGGACAACTTTCAGAAAACGGACATAAAATTCAAATTCAGAATGAGGTTTGCACTATTACAGATGGTAAGAATATGTCGATTGCGAAGTTTCATATGACTAAAAAATGTATGTTTCTTTTGTCAATCCAAAATGAAGTTCTGCGATGTTTTGCTTCGAAGGTAAAGGATATAAATTGGTTGTGGCATCTCCGTTACGGGAACCTTAATTTTAATGGTATGAAATTGCTCCATGGGAAGAAGATGGTTACTGGGTTACCACAAGTCGAGTCGGCAGTATAGACACCCAAATTTGGCTCAAGGTACGATCGACACATACTTCGAGAACGGCATACTCCTGAGCTTCTGAAAGCACTACCCAAACCCTTAGAACACATCCCAAACCCTTAGAGCACATTCTGAACCCTCAGAGACCATCCCAGATCCTTAGAGAACCCACCAAAATAGCAAATAGAAAGAAGAGTATCAAAATTTACATAGATATCTGCAAGAACTAAGGCCTATACCATTGGAAAGAGGAGGTTCTCAATTTTTCAACGAGTCAAGAATCGCCTAATTCTGAGTTGTACATCAAAAGTTATGGTGAAATGAAGATTACATAAAAATGCAAGAATTTGACTAGGCGTGCTAGACAAATTGGGGCTGAAATTGGCTAGGTGTGCATTCCTTGCACGCCCAGCCAGATTGGATGAAACCATGCTGGGCCCCTTCACGGGTCTTCACTTCCAGACATCATTTGGCCTGGTTCTTAATAGAGGCGGGCATATTATGCATGCCTTCATTAAAATTCAAATTTTTTATAAAAATGGTTGAATTTCAACTTTGGGGTTTGACTTGTAGACCACCCCAAAGTTTGGGGTGGGTTTCTTTAGGACCCTAGTGCCCCCACTAGCTCTCTTTATCACCCTTTTTCCCCTTAAATCCTTACCCTATCATGTACCATTATAACCCAATTCTCACCTCTCTAAGTCCTAGAAACCTTAGATTGACCATTACCTAATTTCTAATCAAATTAGTAACTTAACCCTTCACTAATCACCTCAACCTCTATAAATAGAGACCCTCCCCTCCTCTCCTTGTTTAAGACATCTTTTTCCAAACCTAAAGGAAAACTCTATAAAAATCCTACCTCATTCCAAGATCCAAAGCATCCAAACCTTCTAATTTTAGCATCCCTCATAGCCATTACACCTCCATCACTCCTAAGCCTTCAAACCTTAGTTAGAGCTCTCTCATACCATCATTCCTAACCTCCCAAACTTTCAACCTTTAGCAAATATAGGACCTTTTCCTCAAACCATTTTCTTTTGGAAGCTCACCGGAGTTAGCATCGACACATGATTCGACAACCGTGCTATAAGGGCCTGAGAGCTCCGGCTCTCTCCTCTATTCCTCTACCTTCTTTTGTTTTTCCTCTATCCTATAATTTGAGTCATTATGCCATCAAAATTTTGGTGATTGCGGGGGACTCAAATAGGATCGAAGTGCTTTCGGGCAAGGGGACCCGCAAAATTCCATGGTGGCACAACTCCACTGGGGATAGCTTTTACAACTTCTCCTTGAAATAAGGCACCATTGAATATATTTTTTTCTTTATTGCTCATTTTTGTCTATATTTGTGTTTGTTTGCTTACTTATCCCTATGATTCCACACTTTTTACGTACCCCTACGCTTCCATCTTTACCTGTCTAAGCCATTTGGCGGGCCTACTTAATAACTTAGGTTAAATTTTCGTCATTTACATTTCTTTCGATTTTCTCGTCTAGTCACCTGATTGGCTTCGTCATTTTCTTATTACTTGTCATATTTCAACTTTGGAAGCAGTCCCGTAGTGGTGGCATGGGACTTTCATAGCCCGATTTGGATGGTGGCGAAGGTCCCATTTTGGACTTAAAGCAAACTTCCCTAAAACTAAAATTTAAAAATAAATGAAGGGACATAATAATCTGCTCTTGCGGTTAGTTTTTGCAAAAGGGGTACGATACACCCAACCTGGTTCCAAGAAGAGCGGAAGCCCTAGTGGTGATAATCTCGAAAAGAATCACCCCATCTAGTATCTGAGATGGCACTTACGCCGGAGGTGTATCGGGTGGGTGACTGAACTTGTTGTGAAAACCTAAAACCTTGAGGAGCGCATTAGTACATCAAATCAACCTTGTATCCCTTTAGATACAGTGAGGAGAAACTCGATAAGCAAAGAAAAAAGTCCCAAGAGGCATTGCCTCAAAAATACCAAAATCCAGCCCAACTCGGATCTGATGCCAAGAAAAATATACATATATAAACTAAGCGTGCATATTACGCACGCCTAGCTAAAAAAATCATCTTTTTGCTCAGGCGTGCATATTAGGCACGCCTAGCTAAAAAAATAATTTTTTGCTCAGGCATGCATATTATGCACACCTAGCTTATTTGCTAGGCAATCCGAATTTGGAACCTTTTTCACCATTCCCCGAACCCCCCACGTACGTTGGTATTTAGGATCCCGATGATTCCTACACTCTTAAACCCCCAAACAGGCCTCGCTAGTCAAGAGAGGTCACCCACTTATTGACTCTTCCGAGGGATAGGGTGTCACGTGGAAATCTGTGTCTTTAAAGATCAAGAGATTTTCTCTTCGATTCTAAAAAAGGGGGCATCCGGGTCCCGCCGTAGGAAGCATTGGGAGTGCGAGCGTCATCTAAAAAGGGAGTTCCAAGGCCCCGAAAAGCACCGTAAAGAAAAGATAGAGAAAGAAATCAAAAAAATAAAAAAATTGTTGTTATTCTAAAAAAATCAAAAAAGAGATCATCAAAATAAAAATAAAAAAATCATCATTAAAAAATAATCAATCATCATCAAAAATATCCAAAAAGAGTAAAAAAGAAAGAGCTTGCGCTGCCGTAACCACAGCATTGCCACACCCACCGTCATCCCTTAAGGGAAGGAAAAAGAAGTCTTTTGGGTCATACCCACGAAATCTATACCCCACCCGTTATCAAACCATGGTGTGACCAGTGGTAACATCCGCTGCCGATGTCGAAACTTCCCTACCATACTCCCAATCGGAAGAGATTCCAATCTTCATCCCACTCACCCGACCCCCAATACCACCACCGGCACATTCGGTGAACCTAACTTTCCCTCCACATCCACCTCACCTCAAGATACACCTAATCTTCCCCCCACATCAACCCAACTCATACCCAATTTTCCATCCACCTCAAACCAAGCACCACCACGCCCCATACATTCCCCCCATCAAGTGAACACTATGCATCCCCTCCCATGACCAATCCCATGGTCATGATGGAGGAAATGGTAAGAACATTTATAGCATGGAAGGCATCCCAAAGCCTTCCCAATCCATCCCAAGTCCCTCTAAATCCCCAACCAACCCTCCAAAATCTCCACACCCTATTGTCCCAAAATAGCATTCCTACCCAACCCCCCATAATCCACACCACTCGAGGCTCCCATCATCAACCATGAAGTCATCCAAGTGGATCGCAAAGGTCACAAATCCACCCCCAAGCCCACTCAAATCTGCCACATTCTCAAATCATCCCTCATTCCCTCAATTTCCCACATACATCCACACCCAACAAACAAACCTCATTCCCTCCCAAATAGCAAACCCGTCTTACCCAACCCATCAATCCAGCATGAATCCTACCCATCCATATCCTTCATACCCAACCCAACATGGGAATCCATCTCAAACCATCCAAAATCCCCAATTTGCACACCCTCTTACCCCCCAACCAAGTCATCAAAATCCTTACCAACCCCATCCAATACAATGGGCTCATCAGGCACTCATTCAAAATTCACCATTCACACACCTTGTCACTCCACAAACCCATCATCAAAATCCCCACTAAGTCACAATGGTCTCATCAAGCACTCGCCCAACTACTCAGAATCTGCCAGATAATCTCACCCCTCTATTGGTGCGCATTTTTTCTGGGTTCCTTTTGGTCTCCGTGAATCAGTGGCCCAATTCTGTCATAAGCGGACTCTGGCAATGCAATATTTTGAATGTTAAAAATAAAGGGGGATTTCTAGGAAGGTCCCTAATTTATTGCGATCGCCAGCTGCAAATATTTAACGACGCTGTAACACGTCAATAATCACACTTTAGAGCGAGTGTGTGTTACCTCTTTACTGAATCATCGGCCTGTCAACGTCAACAGTACTGGCTCTTCTTGAAGTTTAGATAATTTAGTTTTCTTATTATTGTTCTAATTTTAATTGGTTTAAGTTTTCTAGTTCTACTATGAGTTTAACTAGATGAACCTATTGTGGTGTATTAATCTAATATTCTAGTATCCTAATCCTAGTATAAGTCTACTTGGTTTAAATATTCTAATTCTATCAGGAATCCAACTAGTGAGGAATCTAATTACTTTTGAGCGTCCTACCTTTATTAGAGTTCCACTGTGATTAGGTGTCTTAATTCTATTATGATTTTAAAATGTCTCCTAATGCTATTAGAAGTCTAATTGATTTTAATCTCCTAATTATACTAGGAATCTAGCTATTCTAATTTTACCGAAATTCCAATTAAAGCAACTATACTAATTTCACTAAAATTCTAATTAGAGCAAGTATACTAATTTTACTGAAAAATTTAAAAAAAAAAAAAGGAGAATTGACTTCGTTCCTGAGTACCCTCCCTAAGCTCCCTTGGGCAAATCGGGTGGCTGAGGTTAAAGCAAGTTGGATTTTGAATTATAAGCTAGTATTTTTTTAGATTTTAAAGTCAATAATTATGGATTATAATTATAAATTAAAATTTGAAACTAGAAATTAAGAACTAAACTATAAATCAGGATTTTAACAATCAAATTGAGTAATTAAAACTAAAATTTAAAATCTAGGGACTGAATTTAGGATCGAAATCGGAAAATCAGGCCGTATGATTAAGGACTGGTTCTAGGAACTAAGAACTAGAACCAGAGATTAATAATAGGACTGGAGATTGAGATTTCAGAACAAAATTAAGGTTTAGGGTCGGGGATTAGGTAGTATGATTAAGGACTGATCCCATATTCTGAGAACTGGAACCAGATATTGAAAATTATGGTCTAAAAAAAAAGGTGCTACGGTCTAAAACTGAAAATTTAATGCTAATAGTTAAAACAGAAAATTCTAAATCTAAGAACTAAAAACTAGGATAAAAAACTAAAAGCTAAAAAGAAAAATTTACCTAAGGCCGGGGCTGCAGAGAGGAATCTTGAAATTTGAAGCCTAGAGGCGAAGGGTTCGAAACTCAAATCTCGGAGTCGTTGTGTTTTTCTCCCGGTGTTAGCTCTGCTCACTCTCTGTCCCTCTTTTGGGGTCGAAGTAAAAAAGTATTTTTATAGGTTTTTTCCTAATTACGCGCCCTGTGGGGTGCGCTTAACTTTCAATTACATGCCCTATTTCAGGCATTTAATTGAATTGTGCGCCGGTTAATTGGCGCTTATTCGCTTTGAGTCGGTCACCGACTCAGTGAGCGACCGGCTGACTGGCTCAGCCGAGTTCCCTAGTTCTAATCACTTTAGGACTAATTGCGCGCTTACTTTGGAGTGTGCAATCCGATTAAGTGCCTCGTTCAAAGCGCTTAATCGTGAAATTTTGGCTATGAGACGAGGTTGGGCGTAGACCAATTGCGCGCCTATGGTGGAGTGCTCAATCCTATTGCACGCGCAAAGTAGGGCGTGTAATCAAGTCTCGAGGCAGTCTGGGAAAAGGGTTTGGTCTGGAAAGGGGCTGATTGCATGTTTGTGAGTTAGCGTCAAATCGTATTATGCGCGTGGTTTTAGGCACGTAATTCGGGGTTGTCCGGGTCCGGGTCGGGTCTGAAATGCAACACTATTATTTCAGTCTGTATTTCGACTATATACTATTGTTTCAATATATAATATCCCTATGTTGGGATCTGAGCCACATAGCTATTATTTCAGCCTGTGTTCAGCCATATACTATTGTTTCAGTATATGGTCTCCACGTTAGGGTTAGGGGGTCTGAGCCACAGAGCTATTATTTCAGCATGTGTTCAGCCATGTACTATTATTTCAGCATATGGTCCCCACATTAAGGTAAAGGGGTTTGAGCCACAGAGCTATTGTTTCAGCTTGTGTTTAGCCATACACTATTGTTTCAGCATATGGTCCCCACATTAGGGTAAAGGGGTATGAGCCATAGAGCTATTGTTTCAACCTGTGTTCAGCCATACACTATTATTTCAGTATATGGTCCCCACATAAGGGTTAAGGGGTCTGAGCCACGGATCTATTATTTCAGCCTATGTTCAGTCATACACTATTATTTCAACATATGGTCCCCACATTAGGGTTAAGGGGTCTGAGTCACAGAGCTATTGTTTTAGCCTGTGTTCAGCCATACACTATGGTTTCAGCATATGGTCCCCACATTAGGGTTAAGGGGTCTGAGCCACAAAGCTATTGTTTCAGCCTGTGTTTAGCCATACACTATGTTTCAATGAATGGTTCCCCCATTAGGGTTGTAAAACTTTCAGAGAAGGTAAGTCCTTTCTGAAAAGTCATGAGCAAGGTCAAAGGTTGATCGAACAAATTTATATTTCGAGAGGGCAGATGCCCCTCTTCGACGCGCTCTTGCGAAGTAAGAACGCATCGAAGAACTAGACACCCCTCATTCGAGGTGTCTTCTCGTTTCTCTTAGAAATCACAAATGTGAACTAGGGATGCTGACATGACATGCTTGGCTTTCTTATCTATCAGTGTAAGCTAAAATGGAGCATTCGAGGGCCCAGTGGTAGCTGTCGAAAGGTGTATTCCATGCCGTGGATGTAAGTGATCCCGTCGCATATCGCGACCCGCTGTCATAAATAGTTGATGGGGGAAGTCATCATATCCTAATCTATGGGTGCGAGGGGCATCTCGTCGCATGGCGCGACCTGCTGCGAGTGATAGTCAAATGGAAAGGAGAATCACCATATTTGTAATTTGTGGGTGCAAGGGGCATCCTGCCACGTGTCACGACCTGCTGCAAGGGGCAATCAAATAGAGGGATATGACGCAGTCGAAGTACCAGGGGGCATCATACAAATGTCTATAAATAAGGTCCAGAGACCGAATAAAAAGATAATATCATGTAATGGTGAAGGCTTTCACAAATCATGTCAGACCGAGCGCATCATTGCTTACACCAATACACATCAGGCATTCCTTTTTCAATAGGCATTTGTAAGTTTATAGATTAAATATATTCATTGTTCGATTTCCCATGGGGAATGGCTGGTTTGGGTGAGTGGTGAATGAGATGAATTTTGGTAGGTAAAAGGTCTCTTTGTTTATTATTATCTTGGTTTCTTCTTTTTTATTATTATTTTTGTTTTGGTTTTGGAAGTAAGGGGTTTTAAAATTTTGGAAATTTTAACTTAAGATCAATTCGGTGTTAAATCTTTGGAAAATGTGGCTTCCGAGACGTCGCTGAGCAGATCCACCGGTACGGGATTTGTGGACTCGACCATTTATATGATTGTCAAGACGACACTTGGCGTGCTGGATGCTCCGTCTAACCTTCTCAATAAATACTAATGATTGTCTCTTATGAGAGGACTACAGTGATTCGTGAGTCGAGAGAGATGGGCTTTGAAAACATTTTGGCTTAATCATAGCTAACTATATCTTATAGAAGCAATATCGAGTAAAAGAGTGGGTGATATTTACCTGAAGTGGTGGTGCTTACCTGTGTAGCCCGTGATGGGATTGATTTGCTATTGCGATTATAATCGCGCTGGGACATTCGAGGGGATTTCTCTTCGTCTCCATTTCATGTTTGTTGTAGCGGGGGTGGAGGATTGCCAGTGTGATGAAATGTCTTTGGGGAAGTGAGTGTTGCGGTGGGACATGGTGGTCTTCCCCGTTACGGTTGCATGCTGGGATGAGTCCCAATGGTTGCGGGCCAAGATGAGATGCGAGAAAGTTTATTCTCTTCCTTTCTGTTGTAGCAGATCATAGACGTGATGGGACATTGGGGGTCTGCGTTAAGATGTTGGGGGATTACTAGTCGTAGGCCTGATAGGGGCATTTGGATCCTGGTGGGATTTTTTGTGTTTGAGATGCTAAGGGACGTGGGAGGAGTCCCATTTCTCTTGTTGGAGTCTAGCGACTGCTACGTAGCCAGAGATTTGGGGGTAGGCTCTCTGCTTCCGTGATGGGGCATTGGTTGAGCATAGTTAGCGATGGGACTTTTGAGAGGTTTAATTATATGCAAGGTTTCATGATGAGAATTTCGTGTCGGGGTTGCAAGGCAAGATGAAGTTGTTGTGTCACGATGGGACATGTGTGATGCAGTTATGTGATGGGATTCTCCCTCTCCGATCAAATCGTGATGGGATGAGGGGAGGTGACAGTGTCACAATAAGACATGTATGTCTTATCGCAATGGAACCAGGGGTGCAGTCAATGTTTCTTTTTAGGCTACGCGATGGGACAAGAATCTTGACCGAGATGGGATAAAAGGTGTGAGGATGCAGATTTTATCTAAAGTTGGGTATTGCACGTCTGATATTGGTCGCTCAATCGAATTGCGCACCTGTTTTCGAGCGTGCGATTGAGAGCATTTGGACGTGTGTGTGTGTGTGTGATTGGATTATGCGCTCTATCTTAAGCGTGTAATTCAAACGTCACCAGGTCACTGTGCGGGCGACCTTTCGGATTGTGCGGTATAAGTGGGTCGTGTAATAGGATTGCACAATTTATATTGGGCGCGTGACTGGAGCGTCGCGCCGTCTGCATGGGCAATGGCTTTATTATGCACACGTGTTAGTGCGCTTGATTTGATTTGCATGTGGTCTCCTCTGCGCGTGACTGATTTGCGTGCACGTGTCTTGGCACTTAATTGAGTCCGTACTCTATCTAAGCAGTAGAGTCTTCCTCTCTTTTGCATCTCTCGATTTAGTCTCGAGCTTTACCTTTTCTGAATCCTTTATGCTCAGATATCTATGTTTCTGTGATATTGGTTGATTCGATCGTCTGATTGCGATGTCGTTTCTTCCAATATTCGTGATTTTGCGTGATCTTCATCCTGAGGTGATGCTCGGGGATGGCATTATTCTGAGAATGAGTGATATTGGGACAGGAAAGATCGGTCTTCACATTATTCCTTTTTAAGGAGCAGTGAAGGAAGCGTTGAGGAGGCGGCGGCGGAGGAGGTGAAGATGGCAGAAGAGGAGGTGTTACGAGTGGAGGGATGTGTTTCCTAACCACTCCTCCACCTCTCCTTCTGAAGCCTCTAATTGGACGCTCTGAATTTGTAAAAATATTTATCAAATGAATAAAAGGTGTCCGATATTTGTTTTGGAATTTGGTTTGATTGGGTATTTATTTAAGTTTTGTTATGTACCTTTGAGGAATTTTGAGGAACTTTGTCATGGTAAGAGCATGAGTTCTAAGTTTAGGATTTAAGGTTTGTTTGTCTTAGTTTAATGCTTGGTAATATTTGGTTAGAAATGTGTGAGTTTGAGTTTAATTTGTGAACATTCTAGATGGGGTGAGGTGTTTTAATCCTATTGGTTCATCTATTTTGGGAGGATTTATATTTTGGAGGGTAAGTGTTGTGTTTTGGTTGGTTGATCTAAGTTTATTATGGATTATGGTTCTTTTCTGGGGGGTATGTGTTTGGTTTAGATTTAATTAGATTGAAAGGGTTTAAAAATGTGACACTTGTCACTTTGTGGTTTAGGAGGCGTAGTTTTATAAATACAAGCCAAAGGCTTTGGGTTTTATTTTGAATTTTATTTCAAGCTTAGGATTAAAAGTTTTGGGTATATTTTTATTTGTTTGTGTTCTAGGGCATTTTTTGTGTTCATTAATATCTCTTCTTCCTTTCTATTTTATATCCCGGGTATTAAACCCGAAGAATTATAATTATTAAGCAAATTATTGGGAATGGATGGGATTAGGAATTCGGAGTGGTGCTAGGTTGGTGCTATCAATCCAACTCGAAGTGTCACCCCATTGGGAGAAGAGATGGAGGAGTCAAAAGTGGAGGAAAGAAAACCCAAGGATAAGGCAGGGTCAGAGTTCTCGTGACCGACTCCTATCTTTCCTCGGTAGGCTCTGCGGATTCAATGTTGGTTGCTCCTCCTTGTTATGCTTTCCAAGGTGAGCTTCCATAGGTGAGTCTCGCAAGTCCTGGGTGGCTTTCTGTGAGCCACTCTTTTTTTTCTGCTGGCTCGGGGCGAGGAAAGATTGTCATTGTCAGAATTCATTCAGGTTCCTTCTCCAGGCTTGTCCAAGATCTCTTATTTCCCGAATAAATCCGGAATCGGGCACTGCCTGAATGTGTTGGTTTTAAATTTCTTATTTTAAGTTGTATATTCAGAAGGTATGCCCTCTGTGTGATTTGTAATTATTATTATTATTATTATTATTTTTTTTTTTATGAAGCAATCATGTTTTTAATTTCATTTGTGGTTACTTATGTTTGGTGAATTTTGGTTTCGTTTACTTTGTGGATTACTTTGCTTATTTTGAGTGTGATGTGTTTTTTTTTTTTTTTTTTTTGGTTTGGTTCAGTTTGGCTCAGTTTAGGTGTGTAAGTGATTTGCTTTGGGGATGTTGGGGGCATTTTTTTTTATTTTCGGAGTGTGTATTTTTTGAGTTTGGAGTGTTTCTAGATTGGTCTTAGCGGGGGCGTGGTTCAGGTCGGAATTAGTGTTTGAAATATCCTAATTTTAGCTTTTGGGTATGCTGTTCTAGGCACACTTTTTTGTGTTCTACCTACAGAATTACGTGCTTAACATCGGGTGCACAACTAGATTGCACGTCATCATGAGCGCGCGCATTTTAGGGGTTCAGAGGGTCATTGTGCGCCAGTATGCTTACGCATAAACATATTACACGCATGTTTTAGGACGCGGGATTGGAGCGGCACCTGATCACTGTACGGGTGACCTTTGGCCTTTACGTGCCATGGTGTAGGTGCTTGATATAATTACGCATCTGGTATGCTGCGCACAACATGGGCTTCAGGTTATTTTGAGTGGGCGACAATTTGTTTCCTCAGTTGCCTCTTCCAGTCGGGAGGATCCAACGATGGCTCAGCTTCGGGCCGAGCTAGAGCACTGGGTGAGTTTCTTCAATCTTTTGATCCGTATGTATGATTGTAGTAGTTCGTTGGGTGTTATTGTCTCATTTTTCTTAATAGTTTACTAACATCATGTGGTATTTCAATGCTAGGTCGCCGAGGACTTTCAGACGACGAAGGTGACTGCTGCCTCTCTACACCCCGAGAGTCAGGTATAGTTTCTGGTTTGGTGTAATTCAGTTCAGCTTATTTATTTTGTTCTAACATATCTTGTGTTGGTTTGTTTGGATTTTGTGCAAGCTGTTCCGGACTCTTCTCCCGAGGCTCCCCCTCAGGAGTCTGCTCCTGTTCCTTCTCAGGTGTGTTTTAGTTAATGCATTTATAGTTTATTCATCCTCGTAGTGTCATCTGATGTATTTATTTATTCATGTTGTAGCCACCCACGTTTGTAGTCCCTTCCATGCCGCCTGCTGATCCAGTGACCACTGCGACTGTTGAGCGCCTCCTTCAGGAGAGCAGATCTGGTATGTCTCTTTTCCTTCAGCTCTTCCTTTCTTTGCGGGTATGTATTTGCTTCTTGACTTGGTGCGGTCATGCAAGCTCGTCAGCTTGAGGAATCACGTCTGGAGCTAGCACGAGCATGTGCCACTCCGGAGGCGAGGTGGATCCTAGGTGATACGCACAGTCGTGAGGACTTGCTTGTCGATATGATCGTTGTGCAGGGGACTCAGACCGAGGTGTTGGAGGCAACGAGTCAAACGACGCGGGCAGAGATGCAAGCGACGATAGATCGGCTGCGGAATCGTTTGACGAGGAGTGAGAGGGGAGTGCACGGGATGGTTAGTCATCTTGGCGGATCGGGGTCAGTAGGAACGGGCTCCTTGGCGGCAGCCTCGCAGTACGACACGTGAGCGTGTCAGAGATTATGTTCGCGAGGATTTGGTTATTCAGGTGCTACTCGTCGGGTGTCCTTCCGCTCTCGGTCAAGGCGGACCACTAGTCAGGCGAGTGAGGGGGGTTCAGTTGCGGGGCCTCCTCGTCTAGAGGTTCCAGCTACTTCGGGTGTCAGGATTGTATTTTCAGATGATCAGTCTGTGAACCTCCGGGCTGATGATAATGAGGACAGCGGTGATCGGCCACCCCAACGGCAACGCAGAGAGAAGGGATGTATAGTTTGCCTTCCTTTTGTGTATTATTATCATTTTTTTGTGTCGTGCTCATTGTATATGCAGGGGGTATGCTCCCCGTTGATGGATGTAAAAGAAAATTTTGATATATATTTTAAAATAGTTTTTCGATTCAGATGTACCTGTGTTGGCTCCCTTTTTTTTTAGTTACCTGTTGCATTTACCTTTCGCTTTTTAGTGTCGTCAGTTGTCATCGGGACTTGGGTGCTTCTTGAGTTAGCCTAGTGTTAGTTGAAGGTTGCTTTGTATCTGCACATGTAAAGACAAGGTTATCAATAATTTTATTCTCCCCCTTGCTGGTTGTCAAGGGGGGTGAGTGTCTCAGGTCGGGGTCTAATAGTAAAAGATGCATATATGCTCTCCTTTTTTTTCTTATTCTTTTTCTTTCTTTTCTTCTTTTTTTTTTTCTTCTTTCCTTTTTTTTAGGAAATGAAAATAATGCAACAGGGAAAGCAAATAACTAAAATAATAATAAAAAAAATGTCCCAGTATAGGAGTGTGGTAGGATCAGTAGTGTAGTATCTCTGGTTATCTCCGGTAGCATTCTCCAGATGGTGACTTCGTCATTCTGTATCTTCTTTATGGACAAGTCGGCACTTCTAAGGTGATTCTCCTTCTAAAGAAAAATGCCCCAGTGTCTGAATGCAATGGAGCTTTTTCTGAGTTTTTAGATGAGCACTTTGGGTCTATAAGAAGCCATGGGTATTTGGTGATAGATATGGTAAGTGATTGCATCAGTCGTCATTCACTGGTTTTCGGTTTCCATTCCTAGGAGTATCCATAAAGGCTTCCGATTTATTATCCGAAAAATAAAAAGAGTGGAAGGGAGGTAAGGCTCAGTGATGTGGGGAGTAGTTTGTACCTAACGCTTTTAAAAAGGGATGAGTAACAATCTTTTTCTCAAAGGGGATATGGGGTGCCATGATTGAGCTTTTCGTCATATTTCGGCACCATCAAAATCTCACATTCTATGGTTAGCAGGAGTTTGTCCTCCTCCCACCACCTTACGACGACATCTAGTAGTATGGAGACATTAGGGGTGCCCTCGCACCTTGCTTATACATTTCTAATAGAGTTACCAGAGATGTCCTCACGGCCTGCTTATGCTTCCCTGAGCTTATTGACTGATTCATTCGTCGTATTGCTCTCACTCGATTTTTCTCCATATATGTGTATATTTCTTGAAGGTATCCTGCTAGCGCAAGAATAATGAGTTTTGATAGAGCTTGACATCTTCATTTCTTTGCTCTAACGTCTCCTTCAATGGCGAGAGAGGGGGTGAGAATCGGGTGTTACTTAGATTTTGAAAGAGGTTAGGTATGTCACTAGTCCTTTGGTCAATTCACCCGTATGAGAAAGTGGGCGATAAATTGGAGGTCTTAAGGATATTCTGATAATTGAAGGCATACGACCAGTGAACGGGTCGTGGTGTGACTACAGGGGTGGTAGGTATAAGTATCTAACCACGGAATGTGACGATCACAAGGGTAAGGGTAATATTTTCTAAGGTACATGGCTTTCCAAGGGTAAGGAGTTCTTCCCCGTCTTAGCTCGCCAGTTTGTATGTATTCCCAGGATATGTGGCTGATATAACATAAGGGCCTTCCCAGTTCGGTTTTAGTTTTCCTTTTGGATGGGCATGCTTGAAAGGCATAATTTTCTTCAAGACTAGTTCTCTAAAATTAAAGGTTCATTCGAGGACTTTCTTATCATAAGTCTTGGCCACTCTACTCTGATATACCTGAGCGTGATCAGCTGCCCTTAGGCGTGTTTCATCGAGCTGCTCTAGCTGCGCGAGTAGGGCAATTCTCCTCTTGTCTAAGGATAGCTCATCATCGAGTTAAATCCATAAGGATGATACTTGTATCTCATATGGTAGGACCGCCTTCATCCGATAGGTAAGGAGGTTGAGAGTTTGGCTAGTGGCCGTATGAATAGAAGTCCTATAGGCCCAGAGTGCTTCTGGTAGTCGTTCAAGCCAGTTGGCTCCATTGCTCATTTCTACTGTGCATTTTAGAATTTAAATTAGTATTTTGTTTATAGCTTCTGCTTGCCCATTGCCTTAAGGGTAGAATGGTGATGAGTGGTATAGATCGATGTCGAACTTTTTGCATAATTTTTTCGTCTTCTCTGCGATGAACTGTGGTCTGTTGTCAGTGACAAACATCCTAGGTACTCCAAACCTAGTGATGATATTTCGAACGATAAACCTCAGGAGTGTCGAAGGAATGATTCTGATGTAAGATTCAGCTTTTGCCCATTTGGTATAGTATTCAGTTGCCATAAGTATGAACGTATGCTTGTGAGTGTTCCCAACTGTGTCTGTGAAAGGTCCGATGACATTGAAAGCCAACATCGAAAACGGCCACGGCGAGGTCATAGTGTTTAATGCAACTGATGGAGCTTTGATAAGTGCGGCGTGTTCTTGGCATTGGTTGCAGAATTGGACGTAGAGGTGGCAATCTCTTATCATCGTCAGCCAGACGTAGCCTTGTCGTATGATTTGATTGGTGAGTCTCTATTTTTTGGCGTGGGCACCGCAGGCACTGGCGTGTGCTTCTCAGATGATGTATTGTCCTTCGACGGTCATGACACATCATAGCAGTACTCCTTTGGTGAAGCCATCTTTATATAGTATTTTGACAAGTATGCAGTTCCTTATAGTCTTCCGTTCCATCTTCGTAGCGTATGGAGGAACGTGTTGATGCTTCAAGAAGTTCCAGATGTCAAAATACCATGGTTGTCCGTCATCGGTTGGTGAGTTTTCAAACTTGAATGTAGCGACTGTGGTTTCTGCCTTGACGCGATTTTTTGGAACGATTGCTTCGGCCGGTCCCATGCTCGTGGGGAGGACTGGTAATTCTCTCTTAACGGTCCATGATACCTCATGGGCGGGTACTGTCAACTTTTTGATGAAGAAGGTCTTGATACTTTGTCTGATGGGTATTTGGATGACCGAGGCTAACATGACAAGGGAGTCTGCGAGCTCATTTTCTAATCTAGGGATGAGCGTGAAAGAGATTCTTTCAAATTTCTTTATCAAATATTAAGCAATTTCTAGATATGCCATCAGTCTCCTTTCCTTGGTCTTCCATTCTCTTATAACTTATGAGATTACGAGCTTAGAATCACCGATGGTTTTCAATTGTTTAACGCCTAATTATAGTGCTGCTCGTAGTCCAGCTATGAAAGCTTCGTATTCCATGACATTATTAGTGACAGGGAAGTGTAGTTGAAAAGCCTTAGGTATGACAACTCCTTCTGGGGTTAGCAGGACTATTTCGATGACTTTTCCTTTATAATTCAGAACACCGTCGAAATAAAGGATCCATGATGTCTTATCGAGCTCTTCGTTGTGAATTGTGAGTGGGAGATCTGTGAGGTAATCGGTGATTTTTTGTCCTTTGATCGACTTTCACATGACATAAGTGATATCGAATTCTTGTAAGAGCATATGCCAGCGAGCGATCTTTCTTAATATTGCAGGCTTTTCGAATACGTACTTCAGATGGTCCATTCAGGCTAGTACTAGTATCTTGTGTGCTCCGAAGCAGTGTCGTAGTTTGATTGAGGCCCACACCAACGTGAGGCAGGTCTGCTCCATTGAAGTATATTTTTGTTCGTATTCGACCCTCATCCTACTAAGGTAGTAGATAGCCTTCTCTCTCTTATCTTCTTCATATTGTCCCAAAATTACTCCCATTACTTTATCGTTCGCTGAGAGGTAGAGGATTAGGGGTCTTTCGGAGATTGGTGGTAATAGTACTGGTGGGTTAAGGAGGTACTTCTTGATGTTGTTGAAGGCTTACTGACACTAGTCATCCCATTTATACTCAGTTCCTCCTTTGAGTAGTCTGTAGAAAGGATCACATCTGTCTGAATGGTGGGAGATAAATCTCCTGATGAATTTCAATCTTCCTATCAGGCCTTGTAATTCTTTGATATTACTAGGAGGTGGAATCTCAAGGATGGCTCTGACTTTTACAGGGTCGACTTCGATTCCTCGTTTACTGATTATAAAATCGAGTAATTTTTCGAAGGTGACTCGAAGACACATTTCTTTGGGTTCATTTTTAGCTGATACTTTTCAGCTCTTTACAGCACTAGTCGGAGTGCTTCAGCATGTCCTACTCGTGTTTGGGACTTCACTAATATGTCATCAACGTAGACTTCTATACATTTATGTATCATATCATGAAAAATAGCCATCATGATACATTGATACGTGGCTCCTGCATTCTTTAGTCCAAAAGGCATGACGACGTAGCAGTAAGTTTTCCATGGTGTGGTGAAAGAACTCTTCTCTTGGTCGGACTCTGCTAATTTGATCTGATTATATTCGAAGAAACCGTCCATAAAGGATAGCATCTCATGTCCGGCTATGTTGTCGACTAGAGTGTCAATGTGCGGAAGTGGGAAGTCGTCTTTTGGGCATGCTTGGTTGAGGTTTCAGAAGTCAATGCAAACCTGTACTCTACCATCTTTCTTAGCGACATGTACTATATTGGTGACCCATTTAGGGTAGAGGACGACTCGGATGAATTTGGCCGTGTAACTTGTCAACTTCCTCTTTAACTTGGAGGGTGCATCCTTCGGAGTTTCTGCTTAACAGGCTTTGCATTGGATTCCAAGACAAGACAATATTCTACTAAACTTGGGTCTAGACCAGGCATATCTTCATAAGACTAAGCAAAGGAGTCGAGGTGTTCTTGTAGGACTTATACGATTTGTTGACGTTCCTTGGAGTTGAGCGTTGCACTAATTAGTAGCTTCTTGGATTTCTCTTTAATGTCAAAGTTGATTTCTTATGTAGGTTATGTGGCAGCTTGGGTTTGCTCATCAAAATGCTTGATGACCCGTTGGAAGTCTTGCGCCTCCTCAGAGACTGGTGTTCCTTTTTCATCCTCGGTAAGCTCATACACTGTAAAATTGCTACATTGAGGATTTGATTTTGCGAAAGGTAGCCCTTCATCGGTATAATTTATGACTGAGAGATCTTTGGTAAGGTGAAGGTCAAGGCTATTGATTCTTTACTCAAAGTCATGAAATATCTCATCTAGTATGATCACTGGTTTGTTGTTTTGTCTAGATGCCTTGCGTTTCTGTGCGGGAGATGGGGTAGAAGTCTTAGGAGAAAAGTCTCCTTATTGGTCGCAAAATTGATTCGGGACAAAGGGTTCCCTTTCTTTTATGAGGTTTTCTAGGTTTTTTGGATTTTATATTTTTAAATTTTTAGGGTTTTCTATTTTTTAAAATTTTGATAGTAGATATGGTACAAAGTCGGTCGCCTCAAGAGGCACCGAGAGGGTCGCTTCCTCTAATTGAGGGAGTGAGACAGCTGTTGGGGCCGTTCTGGCAATTCTTTGAGAAATGTGAACTCGTTCTAAATTTGACATTTTTTTTTAGAGTCCTCATCTGGTGGGATCTTTTGAATAAGCGACGCTGGTGCCAGTGGCACTGACGTTCGAATTTCCTCTATCACATTGATCGCCTCGTCTTCGAAGAAGCTCTGGAGATCGGAATTGGTCAAACTATCATCTTCTGAATTATAATATAATTTCTCTTCCTGTCAAGGGTGACCTCCTTCGGGACCCTTAGGGATAGTGAACTCTCTCCCTTGAACTTTATAGTATGTTAAGATGAGTACGCATGTTCGGCAGTGAGGCTAGTAATGGTGAGTGATGCAGGGAGATTTCCAAGGGCATTCCCATCCTTTTGAGCCAGAGTCGGGGCTGGTATCAAACTCGTCTTCTTGATCTGACAATGCCTGATGTTCTTGGTTGGCCTGCTCTTCTAACTCGAGTGTAGGGAGGTCTATCTAGTAGTCCTCGTCATCGCTCGGAGGGGGTTGCCACTCTTCCTCAAGAGATTTCCATAATATTTAGAGTTGTGGCGCGTCTGGGGATGGAGGAGTATTTAGTTCGAGCTCTTCCTTGAACTCAATAAGAGTGATGTGATCAGTCTCCGCTGTGGTGGTTTGCCGAATTTCTCGTAAGAGAGCCCTTTGGCACTGTATCAAAATAGATGTGCACAAGTTACAGTACGGTGTTTCTAGATAAGGGCACCGGTGAGGGCATTGCCAGTGATGGAGTATAGGTTCATAATCAAATTCACCGTCAGAATCTGGATTGGTATTCCGGGAGAGATTAACTTCTTCAAGCAATTTCATATGGTGTGCCCTTAGGAGATCTTCCAGTTCTATGTTGGTGAGGTTCCTCCAATAGTCTTCTTCTTCTCTTGACATCAAGAGTCAGTCATCCTCTATTGATTCCTGCTGCTCTTCATCTTCTAGGGTTGCGATATGGAAGTCCTCCTCATCGGTCGAATCCCAGTCTTCAATGTGTGGCCCAGGTTTGGGAGGCTCTTCTTTCACGGATTCCTCACTATCGAATAATGGCCTGACTCCCTCAAGTGGTTTGTCGATATTGTCATTTAGATTCGTTAAGTCATTGAATGCTTTAGCCATTCGTTTGATCTCCGCTTCTTGGGATTTAGTGAAGGACACTTCCTTCTGCCTTGGTATATTTGCTTTCTCAGTGGTCCCGTAGACGAAGTGGTCATATAGAGACCATTTTGGTGAGGTAGGGAATAAGTCGGCTTGTGGGCCGTCCGATTGGTAACCTAATCCTATGTGTTTGCATATTTTCCTTGGGATGACAGACCCTACACAACCTTGCTTATTTTTACCGAGTTCGGTATGAGGGATGTGCTCGAGCTGATACATAAGGTCCCAACCTTTTGTTGCGGGTGGGTTAATGTTGTAGAGTTTGGCGAGGTCTTGGCCAACCTCTCTTCTTGTTAATTTTTGTTAACGCGCCGGAGGAGAACTAGGAGGGGTAGGGGGACAGACTTCTGTAATGGTTGCCTCATCGAGGGCTCGGGTCTTTTGAATATGGCTCGTGTTCAACACAGAGTCATGGGCTGTCGGAATACTCGTCGCGTAATCAGTGTCCATCTCCTGGAGGGGTGCATCGTCGTATATACGGACGATAGAGTCCTCGTACAGAAATTTGACTCATTGGTGGTATGTGGATGCGACGGCCTTCATAGACTCTAACCACTTTCTTCCTAGGATAAGATTATAAGTATTGAAGAAATCAAAAACATAGAAAGTGACATCTTTTGTTGCAGGTCTGAGGCGAACCTGGAGTTTGATAGTTCCTTGGATGAAACGACGCAAGCCATCATAAGCTATAAGAGATAGTGCTGAGGGCCTGACATCCTGCTCCGTGTACTCGAGCATCTTTAATATTGTGATTGGGAAAATATTGATTCCTGCTCCTGTATCGACTAGTGTATGGGGTACAGAGAATCCTCTAATTATGACCGTAAGGTATATGGGAGCTGAACTTCCCCGGAGTGACTCTTTAGGCATGTCTGCGTCCATGAAAGTGAGTGTCAGAGGTTGTGCCATGACCGAGGTGATTTGATGTAGCTCATCCAATGTTGTGTCCTCGTCCACTTGTGTGTCTTCAAGCATCCTTATCAGCAGTCGGTGATGGTCAGTCGATTTCTTGATGAGTTCTAGTATTGATATCTAAGTCGAAATCTTTTAGAGATGCCGCAGGAGGTCATATTCTTGTCCTAGCTCAAGTGTAATTTCTTTGCCTGGCCGATGAGCCTTTGGGATGGGTGGTTGGAATGGTTGAGGTGAGAGGATTGGTGGAGGGATAAGGTGAGGTAGGAGAGGCAAGTTAACTTTTTTTCCTCTCACGTTCCCCTCTGGTGATTGTGCATTTGTGGACTCCTTATTTCAAGGAAAAGGGGAGGTGGATAATTGGTTCCTGACTTAAGGATCGGGCAAGTCAATTATTGACCAAGCCCAGTGTTGCTTAGCGTTGATGTATCTATGAAGTGAGTGAAATTTGAAGACGGAGCGCGTACTTGCACTGTGCCGCTCCAAGGTGAGAGGTATTGTGTATAATCTTCTTCTTCTAGGAAAGCAGAGACCAGTGTCTCGCATGTGTCAAGATATTCTTCTTGTTCACATTCAGTCCTTGTCTCGTCTTCTTAGCTTGGGGTCTTTCAGTGACACTGTCTACCCATGCGGTGATTTGCACTGCAGTTTAAAGAACATGATCTTCATAATCGGGGTCTGAATCGGACGAGAAAAGTGGCAACAGTGTTGGTTCAGTATTTGGAGTGGTCGAAGGTCCTGATGGGCGACTATGGAGGAATGGTCTTCGAGCCCTAAAGGTGTAGAATCGTATCTGAGTGAATTTTGGGTAAGGAGGTGGGCTCGACGGGGGCGATTCGGGTGATAAAGGCCGAGGGGTGCGGGGGTGGAAGAGCTCCCGCAGGGGTGGCAAAAGTGTTGGAAGGTTGGAGGCGAGTGATAAAGGTGGAGGGCTAGAAAGAGGATTGATCGGAGAGATCCACGGTGGTGACCTGGGCTGGCATTCCTTGGTTATGGTTGGGCATGGGGTTATTAATGATTCCTAAGTCCTGTTGGGGTTGACTATTGTTAGGGTTAGGATTTCTAAGTGCTTCCCAGTCAATTTGGTTTCAATCATTCATGTCATAGATTACATCCCGGAGGACCCAGTAGTCTTTCAGATTGTGTCCCGCATACTGATTAAATACGCAGAACTTGCTATAGTCTAGATTTGTCGACCATGGTCGGGGTCTTTCCTGCGAGAATCAAAGGTGATTCTGAGTGTTGAGAAGATGAAAGATGTTGAGGATTGTATCAGGTAAAGGGGGATAGTATTCCCATCTCGACTGATAGGAGCCTCTAGTTTGGTTGAAATTTTGTGGTGGGGGTACGTTATTATAGCTCTGCGTGTGGACCGGTCGATTCTGTGTTGTATTCTGATTCTGGTATTTGTTGGGATATTAGTTTCTGTTATGGTATTGGCCCTGATTCTAGTTCTGGCCTTGGTTCTGGTTCGCATATCTTTATTGATTTGCGCCTTGATTTTGGTTTACGCACCATTGCTGATTTTGATTCTGCCTAAAATTTCTCGACTGGAAGTTTTCATTCCCAGAGTTCTGTCCTTGATTGAAATGGTGTTGACCTGCTCGATTCCTGAGGCTTTCTTGCTATTTTTTTACTTTGATTCACTGAAAGAGCCTGCTCTCGACGTGACTATGGATAGGGCGAAGTCTTCGCCTTTGATTTGTCGCGCTAGTCGAGATGCCCGGGAGTGGAGTGCAGTGAAGTTGAGATAGTCGCTTATGACGAGCGCACTCTTTAATCATTCTCTAGTGTTATCGATGGTAATGTCAACCGAATCTTTCTTCTTCATCGAAGTGTCGGTCCTAGCAGTGAGTTTCCTCCATCTGGCAACAAAGTTAGCGAACTCTTCATTGGTTCCTTGTTTTGTCACCATTAGATCACTGAGACTGACTCTTTCTTGGATCAAGTGCATGTATTAGTCCAAGAATTGTCTGACTAAATCGTCGAATGTATCTATCTTACAGCAGGAGTCCTGCAAACCAATCTAGAGCTTCTCCTTCTAATGAGTGTTAAAAATAGTGGATGAGAAGTCCTTGATTATCATGTATGGGTCAAAAATCTTTGCAAAAGAAGGTCAGGTGATGGTTTGGATTTCCCGTGCCGTTGTACTTGTTAAATTTTGGCGGTTTGAATCCCGTTGGCAAGTAAAATTTACCATCCCGATAAAACTTGTCGAACCCGAATGAGTGACCAGGGTGTTCCCTCTTGGCCATGTATTCATCATGTATCTTGGGGAGATCTTCGATCTTGACGGTGCTGTCTTTTGGAGCAACCCACGAGAAAACCTTGTCTAGAGAATCATCGTTGAAGAATGTGTGAGCAGGTTTTCTCAATGGTGAGGTGCGGGCTGACACTGCTCGGGGTAGGTGGTGGCCTCTCCTGTTGTTCTTGTTCTTCATAATCTTGTTGTGCCCTAACGGTCTCGTATGCGGCGGCCAGTCCTCGAAGTAATTCCTCGGCGTCATCATCTCCTCTTTGTATTCTTTGAATGCTAAGTTCTACAATTTTTCGAGTAGTGAGGTTTTGTCCAGTGTTACTATCTCTCCCGTTGTGGTTATTACCGATGTGTGGGGTAGAAAAGGGATTTTATTGATCACCAGCCATGTTAATCTCAGGCTGTCGTAAGCTGGAATTGTAAGGAGATTCTTCCTCATATACGGGGTTGTCGTGATATCCCCACAATAGAGGGTCTCCTAAACTCAATCTTCGTATACCGGACATCTCGAGTCTTTGGAGACGACTCATATATCCAAGGGGATTCGAAATGATGCGATGGAAAGAAAAAAAAAAAGAGAATAAAAACTAACTATCTAAACATGGAAGAGTTTGGCGAGAAAAAGTCCCATTACGATCACCAGTCTATTGGTGTGCGCTTTTTCTGAGTTCCTTTTGATCCCCGTGAATCAGTGGCCCAATTCTAACCTAAGCGGACACTGGCAATGCGGTGTTTTGAATGTTAAAAATAAAGGGAGATTTCTAGGAAGGTCCCTAGTTTGTTGCGATCGCCAGCTGCAGATATTTAACGACGCTGTAACACCTCAATGATCACGCTTTGGAGCGACTGTGGGTTACTTCTTTACTAAATCGTCTGCCAGCCAACATCAGCACCACTGACTCTTCTTGAAGTTTAGATAGTTTAGTTTTCTTATTATTGTTCTAATTCTAATTGGCTTAAGTTTCCTAGTTCTACTATGAGTCTAACTAGATGAACCTGTTGTGGTGTATTAATCTAATATTCCAGTATCCTAATCCTAGTATAAGTCTACTTAGTTTAAATATTCTAATTCTATCAGGAATCCAACTAGTGAGGAATCTAATTACTTTTGAGCATCCTACCTTTATTAGAGTTCTACTGTGATTAGGTGTCTTAATTCTACTATGATTTTAAAAGGTCTCCTAATTCTATTAGAAGTCTAATTGATTTTAATCTCCTTATTGTACTAGGAATCTAGTTATTCTAATTCTACTAGAAGTCTAATTAATTTAAGTCTTCTAATTGTACTAGGAATCTAATTAATATTAGTCTCTTAATTCCACTAGAAGTCTAATTAATTCAAATGTTTTAATCTTATTAAAAATCTAATTAATTAAGTCTCCTAATCCTATTAGGAGTCTAATTAATATTAGTCTTTTAATCGTACTAGGAATGCAATTAATTTGAATTCTATCGAAACTCTAACTAAAGCAAGTATACTAATGTACTGAAATTCTAATTAAAGCAACTATACTAATTTTACCGAAATTCCAATTAAAGCAACTATACTAATTTCACTGAAATTCTAATTAGAGCAAGTATACTAATTTTACTAAAAAATTGAAAAGAAAGGGGTTTCGGCCCGCTATGCTAAGGAGGATTGGCCTCGTTCCTGAGTACCCTTCGTAAGCTCCCTTGGGCAAATCGGGTGGCTAAGGTTAATGCAAGTTGGATTTTGAATTATAAGGTAGTATTTTTTTAGATTTTATAAGTCAATAATTATGGATTATAATTACAAATTAAATTTTGAAACTAGAAATTAAGAACTGAACTATAAAGTTGGATTTTAAAATTCTCAAATTGAGTAATTAAAACTAAATTTTAAAATCTAAGGACTGAATTCAAGACCAAAATCAAAAAATCAAACCATATGATTAAGGACTGGTACTAGGAACTAAGAACTAGAACCAGAGATTAATAATAGGACTAGAGATTGAGATTTCAGAACAAAATTAAGGTTTAGGGTCGGGGATTAGGCAGTTTGATTAAGGACTGGTCCTAGATTCTGAGAACTGAAACCAGATATTAAAAATTATGGTCTAAAAAAAAGGGTGCTACGGTCTAAGACTGAAAATTTAATGCTAATAGTTAAAACAAAAAATTCTAAATCTAAGAACTAAAAATTAGGATTAAAAACTAAAAGCTAAAAGAAAAATTTTACCTAAGGCCGGGGCTGCAGAGAGGAATCTCGAAATTCGAAGCCTAGAGGCGAAGGGTTCGAAACTCGAATCTCGTTGTGTTTTTCTCTCGGTGTTTGTTCTGCTAACTCTCTGCCCCTCTTTTGGGGTCGAAGTAAAAAAGTTTTTTTATAGGTTTTTTCCTAATTATGCGTCATGTGCGGTGCGCTTAACTTTCAATTACACGCCCTATTTCAGGCGTTTAATTGAATTATCTTGTAATTAGCGCTTATTAAACTGAGTCTCATCACCGACTTAGTGAGCGATCAATGGATCGGCTCGAGTTCCCTAGTTCTAATCATGTTAAGACTAATTGCACGCTTACTTTGGAGTACGCAATCTGATTAAGTGCCTTGTTCAAAGCGCTTAATCGTGAAATTTTGGCTATGAGACTAGGTCGGTCGTAGACCAATTGCGCACCTGTGGTGGAGCGCTCAATCCGATTGCATGTGCTGAGTAGGGCCTGCAATCGAGTCTTGAGGCAATCTGGGAAAGGAGATTTGGTCTGGAAAGGGGTTGATTGTACGTTTGTGAGTTAGGATGTAATCGTATTGAGCGTGTGGTTTTAGGCATGTAATTTGGGGTTGTCCGGGTTCGGGTCCGGGTCAGGTCTGAAATGCAAGACTATTATTTCAGTCTATATTTCGACTATATACTATTGTTTCAGTATATAATCTCCCTATGTTGGGATTTGAGCCACAGAGCTATTGTTTCAGCTTGTATTCAGCCATATACTATTGTTTCAGTATATGGTCCCCATGTTAGGGTTAGGGAGTCTGAGCCACAGAGCTATAGTTTCAGCCTGTGTTCAGTCATGTACTATTGTTTCAGCATATGGTCCCCACATTAGGGTAAAGGGGTCTGAGCCACAGAGCTATTATTTTAGCTTGTGTTTAGCCATACACTATTATTTCAGCATATAGTCCCCCCATTAGGGTAAAGGGGTCTGAGCCCCAGAGCTATTGTTTCAGCCTATGTTAAGCCATACACTATTGTTTTAGCTTATGGTCCCCACATTAGGGTTAAGGGGTCTGAGCCACAGAACTATTATTTCAGCCTATGTTCAGTCATATACTATGGTTTCAGCATATGGTCCCCACATTAGGGTTAAGGGGGAGCCACAAAGCTATTGTTTCAGCTTGTGTTCAGCCATATACTATGGTTTCAGTGCATGGTCCCCCCATTAAGGTTGTGAAACTTTCAGAGAAGGTAAGTCCTTTCTGAAAAGTCATGGGCAGGGTCAAAGGTTGACCAAACAAATTTATATTCCGAGAGGGGGAGCAGCCCCAGTTCTACAGTCCAGGGAATTGAAATTGTTAAAAGAATAAATGGACAAATCCAAAAACAATTGATGAAGTTAGGGGGAGTCGAAATTCATGCTACCGATTTCTCTTATTTGTGTCTATTTGCTGAGGTACCATTGCCGCCCAAGTTCAAAGTGTCATCATTTGATAAATACAAAGGCACCGGCAACCCTATTGCCCACCTGAAATCATACTGTGGAGACATGAGTCGGCATGGCGGACATGAACAATTCCTTATCAAGTGTTCCAAAAAAGTCTCACAAGCCCAGCTTTGAAGTGGTTCACGTCTATCAAACCATCCATGATAAGAACATGAAAAGACCTCACCCACCCGTTCCAAGAATAATATGTCTACAACATGGACATTGAACCGCGCAAGCCAGATTTGGCACGGTTGAAACAAAAGTCTGATGGAACTTTAAATGAATACCTTAGAAGGTAGAGGGCCCTAGCAGCCCAGGTGAGAAATCGCATACCAGATGAGGAATAAGTTGAAATGATCTCGAAAACCACATGGCCAGTCATCTATGATTTTTTGGTGTACCAACAGCAGGCCAGTTTTGTTGACCAAATAAGAAATTTCAACCGCTGTGAAGATGTAGTAAGAGAGGGCGTTTGAATAAAACAGTGGCCAGTGGGGTTCACAAATTTACTAAGCAGAGAAATGAGAAGAGAACAAGGGTCGAGGCTCAAGCAATAATGAGCTCACAACCCACCACAAGCATGGCACCGTTTCAGTTTGGGGTAGTATAGCAAGCTCCAACGCAGCTACCCGACAATGCTTCATGGGCACAGATGACCCCCGAACAAAAAATGGCCCGATATAACCGAGTTTTCTCGCCCCTAGGACAATCCCTAAATATCCTCTTGCCATTGTTGATAGAGAAGGGTTTGGTTACTCCGCTCAACCATGACCTCCATCGAATCCACTCCCGAGGAATTACGATCCCAGCATGCATTGCAACTTCCATCAGGAGCCAGGACATCCAACAAATATATGTTTTCCTCTAAAGCATGCAATACAGGATCTAATTGAGGCAGGAAAGATCATCCCACCAGCACCTTCTAGGAAAATCCTCACATAAATATTCTCCAAGCACTGTTACTACCACACCCGCAAGGGAGAATGGGCTTGAGGGCTACCATTAACATGATGGAGGAGGATATGGGCGAATTTGACCCCTCAAAGTACATCACCACAGGAGAAAGCCTCATGATACCAAGACCGTGGAGGCAGGAGAACAAGATCATAGGGGTAGTCGAGCCTTTGAATTTAGTCAACTACTTCCCCAATCCTACACCACAAGCAGCCCCTCTGGAGTTGAGGATGTATTTTCCGGCACCAGCTCCCGTCAACCATGTGCAGCCCAGTTTGGCCTCACCCCCATTATACCAACCATTTCTAACACCAATCCTCGTCAATCATATTTTCTCCAATTTTACCCCACCCCCATTGTTCCATCCACCTTCAACACCAAACCCCATCTGGCCCACTCTTGATGCACCCCCACTAGTAATTCCACCTCCAACACCAATCAACCATATTTTGCCCAGCTTCGCCACACCATCAACCCATCCATCCTCGATGCCTTCATCTACTTTGTTTCAAATCCCCGGACAAACCTATAATCCTCACCAGGTTCCACTCAACTACAATCAAACAGATGTTAACACGAGCAGCAATAGTGAAGAGGCAGTTGAGTTTATCACACGATCAGGGAAGATCTCTAAACAATCAGAAGTATCGGGGGCAGCCCAACCTGAAGAAAGAAGGGAATCAGCGACAATGCACCACCCCATTGAAAGAATGAGTCGGGAATATGCGTTGGAAACATAGTTAAGAAGAACTCCGGCTCACATCACCATCTGAGACTTATTTATGACATCTCTACCACACTTCCAAGCACTAATGGGAGCCCTAAAAGACGCTCATGTCTCCGAAAAAATTTCCCCAAATAAGGTAAGACAGATGATTGGACAAGTGTTAGCTCCTAATGCCATCTCATTCTCAGACACCGATCTCCCAGCCGCAAGAGGCAACCATTCTCAATCCCTCAATCTTACGACAGAAACAATGAACTTGGTGATCCCTTTGGTGCTAATAGATAATGGGTCGACACTAAATATTTTCCCTTTGAGAACTGCGACCCGGATAGGGGTCAATCCGTCAACGTTCAGACCAGCCAGGACAGGAGCCCAAGGGTTTGATAACACGACAAGAGAGGTAATAGGAGAAGTTGATCTTGAGCTCACGATTAGGACGATGACCTTCTCTATCCCCTTTCAAGTTATGGATATCAATTCCACCTTCAATCTACTGCTAGGGTGCCCATGGTTGCACGAAATCGGGATCATACCCTCAACCCTACACTAGAAACTCAAGTTCATCTCTAAAGAGAAAGTCATAGCCATCCTAGGAGAGGGAGAAGAAGAAGGAGAAAGAGCTACACACAGCATAGAAAATCTCAAGATGCTAGATGCGCTGCATACGGCTGAAGACATAGATCTTCACAATTTTCAATACGATGTGTCAGCAGTGGCATCAGAGCCCCTCAGAAGGTCACCACAAAAATCGGAGGAGGAATGATTACAGCGGTAGCAATGCTCCAGAAATGGGGCTACCAGAAAGGAAAGGGATTGGGCCCTAGCCTACAAGGCAGGAGGAACCCGGTCAAAGCGAAAGGAGGGCAGCAAATCAAATTCAGTCTAGGATACAAACCTACCGAAGAAGAGATTCCGGAGGCCAAGGAAAAGGCACGCACCACTGTTGTAGCCAAGGCCAGGGGAATAGACCTGGAAGATGAACCTCGCCCATGGACTAACATCCAGAACACTTCGTGAGTTTAGGGGTCATAAAAATTGACTAGAATGGGGCAACTCAACTGACCTCGCACAAAAGAGCCGATGTCCATGAGACCAATCCTCAAATCATTCCTCCTAAGATAGAAATAGACCTTACCTCGCTGTCACTTTTTGAGGAGGTACCCTTGCCAATACAACCACCGGTCCTAAACCATCCCAAGCTCGTGTTAATATTTGAGGACCAGGTTCCAAATGAACCCATGGTAAATATGATGAGGGCTGGCCCCGAAGGGCCATCTCACTCCCCCTCATCCACAACGCAAGGTAAGGGGTAACACCCTAGGTAAGGAATTGGGCATCAATGCCCATAACTATGGAAGCTTCTGGTGGCCTGCAATTTGGCACCAACCTCCCAAAAAAAATAACCTATAAAAAGTGAGAATAACCCTTGACGAGCATTGCCATGCATGTATAGAAAGCCTCATGACCAAGGGCCGATCTCTGAAGAAAAAGAAAAACTTAAAAAAATACAAAATACAAAAATATTGTCTTTTACAATTCTTGAAAAAAATAAAAGAAAATTGATGCCTTAAATGAAGAACCCATATGACAAGAAATCAACCTCTTTCCTTTAGAAATACAAGGAGAGGTAGGAGCCACGGATCTGGATGAAGAGGTCCAAGCTGAAGAGCTTCCCAATGAGCTCCTTGAGCAATACATCAATTTTGAGCATGGCCCTACCCCAATCGTTGAAGAAACAGAGGACATTAATCTAGGGAGCGAGGAGGTTCCTAAAATCACCCAGATTGGAACGTCGCTGTCTCCCGAGGAAAGAAAATGTATGATTGACTTCCTTCGATCATAGCAAGACGTCTTTGCATGATCATACGAGGATATGCCTGGTTTGGACACCGATTTAGTCGAGCATGAGTTACCGCTATATCTCGATGTTAAGCAGTCAAATAGAAGTTGAAGCACCTCAGGCCAGAGTGAATGTTGAAAGGGAAAGATGAGATTATAAGGCAGTACAATGTTGGGTTTCTTATGGTCTCTAAATACTGGCAATGGTTGGCCAACATCGTCTCAGTACCGAAGAAATATGAAAATGTTTGAATGGGCATTGATTTTAGAAATCTCAATAAGGCGAGCCTAAAAGATGACTTCCCGTTGCCACACATTGACATCTGGTTGATAACACTATCAGACATGGGATGCTCTGGTTCATGGACGGGTTTTCTAGTTATAATCAGATCAAGATGGCAGAGGCGGACCAAGAAAGACAATGTTCATTACTCCATGGGGAACTTTTTGCTATCGAGTCATGCCATTCGTGTTGAAAAATGTTAGGGCAACGTATCAGAGGGCGATGACAGCACTGTTTCATGGCATGATGCACTAAGAAATTGAGGTGTATGTCAATGACATGATATCCAAGTCACCAGAAGGAGGTGACCATTTGATAAACCTCCAAAAGCTGTTCGAAAGACTAAGGAAGTACAGGCTATGTCTAGACCCTCAAAAATGCGCATTCGACATCATATCAGGGAAGCTATTGGGCTTCATCATCAACATAAGGGGCATCAAGGTCGATTCGGTGAAAGTAAAAGCTATCGTCGAAATACCATTACCATCTACCAAGAAAGAGGTGAGAGGTTTCTTAGGCAGAATATAGTACATCAGTCAGTTCATTGCACAACTCACCCTTATCTGCACACCAATCTTCAAGTTACTGAGGAAAGATTCACTTGTCAAATGGAACGATGACTGTCAAGTCGTGTTTGATAAAATCAACAGTTATCTTCTCAACCCTCTAGTTTTGGTGCCACCACTCCTGATGTACCTATCTACGACGGAATTCTCAATGGGATGTGTCATAGGGCAGCATAACTAGACCGGAAGAAGAGAGCAGGCCATCTATTACTTGAGCAAGAAATTCACCGATTACGAGACACATTATTCTCATCTGGAGAAAGCATGCCTAGCTTTCATTTGGGTGACACATAGGCTTCGTCACTACTTGTTATCTCAAGTAGTTCTCCTTCTGGCATGAATAGACCCGTTGAAGTACCTATTTGAAAAGTTAGCTCTTACTAGGTGGATTGCACGCTGGTAACTCCTCTTATCAGAATTTGACATCACGTATGTCACCCAAAAGTTAATCAAGGGGCAAGCACTCACAGATCATCTTGCCGAGAATCCCCTCCCTAATTATGAGCCCCTGAGAACCAAGTTCCCCGATGTGGACAATTTGTCCATGACAGAGGATGACGCAGAAGAGATAGAGGAATCCTGGGTAATGCACTTTGACGAGGCATCGAATGTTGAGAGTCAAGGAGTCGTCATTCCTCTAATCTCACCAAAAGGGTCCCATGTACCAGTCTCCATCAAGCTCAACTTCCCCTGCACCAACTACATGGCCAAATATGAGGCCTGTGTGACCGGCCTGCAAGCAGCTCTCGACCTGAATGTGACCCACCTCAGGGTATTTGATGACTCGCAGCTGATCATATGCTAAACCAACAGAGATTGGAAGATAAAGGATGAGAAATTAATCTCATACCATGAGCACCTCAAAGATCTGATCACGTGCTTTGATGATGTTACTTTTTCTTATGTCTCATGAGTCAGAAATCGATTTACCAATGCCTTAGCAAGTTTGGCATCAATGATCAAAATTCTCTACGGCGTCGAGATGAAGCCAATCATGATCGGATAGAGGAATGAGTCGGCCTTCTGCCTCCAGATTGAGGGATTAGCAAAGTCAGATGATGAGCCTCTATGGTTCTCAGATATCAAGAACTTCCTCAAAACACAAGCTTTCCCAGAAGGAACATCCAAGGCAGATAGGCTGACCATCAAACATTTAGCGATAAATTATGTCATATGTGGCAAGTGCCTCTATAAGCGATCATATAATAACATCTTGCTCGGGTGATTAACCGAAAGTGAGGCCGCCAACGTCGTAAAAGTAGTCCACGAAGGAGTATGGGAAGTTCACGTCAATGGACACATGCTCGCCAAAAAGATCCTACAGCATGAAAACTGACTATTATAAGCACATTTAGAAGTGCTACAAATGCCAAGAACACTTCAGTTTGATGCATGCTCCAGCTATAGATCTACACAACATGACCACTCCATGGCCATTTGCCACATGGGGCCTCGATGTCGTCGGAGAGGTCAATCCGAAAGCATCCAATAGGCATTAGTTCATCCTCGTCACCATCGAGTACTTTACAAAGTGGGTAGAGGCAGGATTCTATACGAACATCAAGGCGAGTCATGTTGAGAAGTTCATCAAAAATAATATCGTGTGCCTATTCGACATGCACAAGGACATCATCACGGACAACGGTGCCAACTTTGCAAACAAGCGCATCAGGGCTTTATGCGAGCAGTATAAAATCAAACATCATCGCTCATCACCATATAGGCCGCAGACTAACAAATCCATTGAAGCTGCTATTAAGACAGTTGTTCGTATCCTTGAGAAAATGGTCGTCAACTATCGAGACTGGAGTGAAATGCTACCCTTCATACTATGGGCCTATCGACCGTCAATCCATACCACGATAGGGGCAACACCATTCTCCCTTGTGTATGGAACCGAGGTAGTGCTGTCGGTTGAAGTCAAAGTACCCTCACTCCGTATCGTCATCGATTCTAGTCTATCGGAAGTCAAAAGAGAGAGATCCCATTTTGAACAGTTAAAATTGATTGATGAGAAGAGACTCCAAGCTTTAGATCACACCCAGATCTACTAAGGAAGAATCGCACGTGCTTACAGCAAACGTGATAGTGTTCGAGCATTAAAGGTGGGTGACATGGTACTCAAGAAAATCTTCCCTTCTCTCCATGCAAATCCTAGAGGGAAATTCAAGCCCAACTGGAAAGGGCCCTACGCTATCAAAGAAGTGCTCCCGAGATACGCGCTTTGTCTCCCCACAATGGATGGAGATCACTTTCCTAAGCCAATTAATGTTGGATGCATATGACAATTCTACTCCTAGTTTCCCGCGACAAGGTAAGTACAGATAAGATGGATACGTGATTGCTTAAGGAGCCCTAAAAGAGTCTATCATTTCAAAGCCAAGTAGCCAAAAAGAGTCCTTGAATGCTCATATCCTTTGCTATCCAATTTGAGCCGATAAACCTTTCTTTCATATCCCCCTCCAAAAAAATAAAAAATAAAAATAGAAGAAAGAAGTGAAAATGTATATACCAAATAAAAAAGGAGAAAAGGTGTTACCATCAAAATCCAAAAAATTCATGAAAGCAAAATCCTAGAAAGAGGATATCTGAAAAGAAAAAGAGAGAGAGAGAGAGAGAGAGAACAAAAGAGAGAAAAATCATGGGGCATGTACAGTAAAAATCCCCCAAAGAGGAAGTGTATTACGACAGCTAGAACCCAATCAGGAAAACCTTTTTTAACCCAAGAATACCTTCGAAATACCTAACCTATCCCTTTCATCCCATGGCAGCATTTCCTCCCTGGAGAAAACCCTCGTCAGAGTCTACAAGTAATCACAATATCCGTTAAGTCAACACGAGCCAAGTTGAGAGATGACAAAGAACTCCATCCAGCCGGTTATGACGAAATTGACGTCCATGTCATGGCCTTTGAAAAAAAATAAAAGAAAAGAAAGTAAAAAATATACAAGTTCAAAGCAAAACGGACGTGGTAAAAACCTGCAAGGGCACCATGGGTAAAAAGAGCGAGCTTGTGCGGATCAAGCAAAAACCTGAAAATGCGCCTGAGGTAAAATGTAATACCCATGGACGTAGTGAAAACCCGAAAGAGCGCTACGGGTAAAAAGAGGGCAATAATGACCATGGTGAAAACCCACCTTGGGTATTGTGAGTAAAAAAGTAAAAAAGAAAGAAAAAAAAATCAGATCGGTTACTCCTTTGGTTACCTTCCCAGGTTATCTGGTTGACTTTGGTCGCTTATGTTAGGTCAAATCAGGTCCTGATCAGGTATATATATTCACAACCGCCTCGTCAAACACATGACCCAAGGTAGGGACAAAAGGTTAGTTCAGTCCAAAGGGATGGACGTTCCAACCTTTGTAAAAATTTTGAACCTCACTCAGGCCCCACCGCATGAACGGGTTTGTCCATTCTCAAAGTGGACCCATCCCCTCCCCTCACTATTATGGCATCAAAGAAAAAAAAATAAGTGTATACCAAAAAGAGTCCCCTTTTTCATTTCATTCCTGTACTTTGCTTTATAGGTGCCACATCACAAAAAAAATAATATGTGTGGCATCATGCCCACAACCTTTACATTCTTGAAAAAAAAAACCAAAAAATGATGAAAATGAAAAACACAAAAAATTCTTGCTTTCCTATATACACTATGTATAAATCGCACCACAAGTCATATTTTAGTGGCTCCGCATTCTCGGCCATTACAAAAAAAAAAAAAACTCAAAACAAGGGGATTTTGACCCCTTTCCTTCTGTATTTAATCTATTTTGAAGTATGTGCAGGTCAGGTCAACAACCAATGAGGCCCTCAAGGCACTTTCAAGAAGCATCAACAGAACCAACGACTTCGTTCAAGGCTCCTTCCAGAAGAAGGCTCTCACGTTCCAAGGAAATAGCTCGCACCTGCTCCTTCTCAGAGCACTCCTGTAAAAAAAAAATGGAAAACATGTTTTGTTGGACACGTTCCCAAAAGGCGGTTTGACATCAATAATTGCTCCATTCGGGTCGTTGTGCTAAATTAATTTCGGGGTTGATGACTTCGCTCAAAAACCTCAAACCCTACCTCGCGTAGGGGCACCCGTGCTAGTAAAAGTGGGGCAATCAATGCCTCATGAGATTGGGCACAACCGCTAAATATTTGCTCTGATTACTTTTGACTTTTTTGGATTCATACGAACTTGAGCATCTTAACTTCGGATTAGTCACGAGCAATTTTGGAGGAGTAGACTCTTGGTCTATGCTACTCGGGCATGCGACCTACAGGTTGGAGGTCCAGGTACCTCCGTTATCAAAAGGATTGATCATTAGTTAAGACCAACCTATCAAAAATAAAATTACATATCGAACAACTATGTTCAAATATGGATGCAGAAGGGATCTTTTCTCATGATTATTCCCAATCGCAGGATTAAAACCTGTACGGTATCCCTGTAAAGTGTATGTCATGCGCCTGGGTATCCGTTGGATGGTCATTTGTTCCTGTAAATTGTACCCAATCATGGTTCAGAACTTCCATCGCCTTATTATTTATTTCCCCTAATAGGCCCATATTTTTCATAATAGATCTGTTTGTAAGATCAGCTTCAAGTGGCATCCACTCCCAAAAAGCATTACGACATCAATATTCATTCCACTTGGGTAGTTGTGCGAAACTAATTTCAAGGTCGATGAGTTTGCTCAAAAACCTCGAACCCTACCTCACGTAAGGGCACCCGTGACCAATCAAAATGGGGCCATCAATGCCTTATGGGCACAAACCATTGGATATTCGTGCCATTGCTTTACGCCAATCTTTAAGAATGGGCCGATCACTCTCCCACTCACGTATTTTGTTCAAAATAAAACTCAAACATCATACATCTTTAATCACACCATCACGGTTATGCCGAATAATATCGCTAAGTGCTTGGGGACCGATAGCCTTGAAGAACGAACGTTTTCCCAATGATATGGGCTCCCGCTGCTCTCCATGCTTTTTTCTTACCATTTGATGTTTGAGGTTCGCTTTTAATACAGCGAATCCAAGAACATTTACCTTGGGTCTCTTCAAATGTCTCTTTCTTTGGCATACGATTAGTGATCGGATACCAAAGAGGGAGATCTGTAGACACCCAAATTTAGCCCAAAGCACAATCGACACATACTTCGAGAACGACGTACTCTCGAGCTTTCGAAAGCACTACCCAAACCCTTAGAGTGCATCCCAAAAATACTTAGAGCACATTCTAAACCCTTAAAGACCATCTTGGACCCTTAGAGAACCCACCAAAACAGCAAATAGAAAGAAGAGTACAAAGTTTACAAACACATTTGTAAGATCTAAGGCCTATATCATTGAAAATAGGAGGTTCCCAGCTTTCCAACGAGCTAAGAATCACCTAATTCCGAGTTGTACATCAAAAGTTATGGTAAAATAAATATAGCAAAAAAATGTAGGAATTTGGCTAGGCGTGCATTCCATGCACGCTCAACCAAATTGGCTGAAACCAAGTTGGGCCCCTCCACTGGTCTTCACTTGCAAACCTGATCAGTCACAGAATTTATCATGTTATCACCTTTAACTTAGTGATGCTAGACTCCAGTTTGCTACTAATGAGATGCTAATGTGCAGATATTTAGAATAGTAAGCAGAATAGAGCCAAAGTATTAATCTTTGCCAAAATGAACTCTAAAAGCAGTAAGAATGACATCGCACAAAGATACGACCCCAATCATATTCGAGACCAGTTTGTAAGCCAGAAACAAAGCTTACGATCCAATAGTAATGTAAAGAGAGCGAAACTGAAGAAAGAAAAGAAGGAATCGTATTTACGATCCTATAAAAGACAATCAAGACTGGAAGATTAGAGTAGAGTATCCGTAGTTTCTCAAAAGAAATTGATGCCTATGACTGAGAGATGAAAGATCTTTTTATTGCTTTCTAGTTTAGATTTACTGCTTTCTTTTATTGCTTTGTAAACATCTGATAGTTCTTGATTTTAATTGATGACTAAGGTCTTAAATTTGAAAGAATAGTGTAATGGTATTTTCTTTTCCATCTTCAATTTTCTAATGTTTGATTAACACCGAAATTCTGAAAGATTGTAGATTAGTATAAATCTGTAGTAAAGAATTCTAGCTTTTGATTGACACCAAAACTCTGAAAGACTTAGATAAAGTGTTACGATATTTTAATTTTTATAAATATCCGAGAACTAAAGGAGAATGATTGACAACCGAGATCTGGAAGTAGGAGGTTTTAGATTTATTTTCTTGCACCTTGTTTAATTTAATCATTCTTTATTCTTTAAAGGCAAATAAAAGTTTTAGAGAATTTGCGACCTTCCTTGTGGGAATGATCCTATCACTACTGCTATGATTTCCATTGTGCACTTTCAATAGGTTAAGACAGAACGCAATTTATAAAGCTATCAAAGTTTTTGGCGTCGTTGCCAGGGAAGCGGGAAAATTCTAAAAATCAATTTTTGTCTTTAAACCTTTTTTATTTTCTATTTTTATTTTCTTTGATCACTTTTTTATCTTTTGCAGGTTTATTCGGAGTAGCTGATTGATGTGGGTTTTAAAACTTCTTCTGACAATAGAAGCTAGAGGCTTAGATTTGTTTTCTCTCCCTGCGTTCTAAAATAAAAATCAAATAAAATTAAAAACACAAAAATAGTTTTCCTGGTGTATGCATCATACTCGTTCTAGTATTTTAAATCTATTTGAGTGTGATCCAGAAATCGAAAGAACACTTTTGCGTAACTTAGCTTCCAGCTGAGCTTCCGAAAGAGAATCTTTAACAATAGCCAAAGACTGCCCTATTCAAGAGCATTATGCCCTAGAAGCCCTGACTGCATCCTCTTGTATTGCTTTACCAGAGGAGGCAACTAGTCAAAACTTCAAGAGCAAGTTCAATACACTACAAGCCTTACCTACTTTTCATGGACTTGATCGAGAAGATCCCTATCAACACTTAAGGAATTTCATGAAAATTTGCTCCATGCTACAACTGTCGGCACTGAATGATGAGGTCATTAAATTATGGTTGTTTCCCTTCTCTCTCAAAGATAGAGCGAAAGCGTGGCTAATATCATTGCTCGCTAAAAGTACTACCACCTAGGATAATTGCAAGCCAAATTTTTAGCTGAATACTTTCCAATCGGTAAAACTAACCAAATTCGTCAGACAATCCAAGACTTCAAGCAATTTCCTAGAGAATTACTTCACGAGAGCTGGGAACGCATGAAGGACTTGTTGAGGAAATGTCCTCATCATGATGTACAAAACTAGTCTATTGCACAGAGTTTCTATCAAGGGTTGATTGAAACCAACCAGTCCATGATTAATGTTGTAAATGGAGGGGCCTTCATGGCCTAGAATTGCCAGCAGCTCTGGAATTTGTTCAAAAAATTGGTCAATAATTCAAAGCAGAAACATGCTTTGTTGAGATCTAACCCAGATGTGATTCACCACACTCCATTTGCGAGGGATGGTATTTACGATGTCAGCAATGATAAAGTAAAGAAGGAGAATGATATCATTACTAAAGTCGAAGCCCTCGAGCAAAAACTCGCATCATCAATGACTTCTAAACCTAGTACTCGGGAAAGACCTTTAGTAGCATGTGCAATTTGCCAGAGCTTAACCCATACTATAGCCGAGTTCTCAGCTACACCATTATATCAAAATGCGGTGGAAAAAGAACAAGTGTGTGCATTCCAAAGGGGAGATTACGAGAATGCATATAACCCGTCGTAGAGGAATCACCCAGGATTCAATGATGGTTCCACAAGTGGCGCGCAATTAGCACCAACAGTTGTGCAGCCAAGATATCCCCCTGCACAAGTTTTCCACCAAAGATCACAAATGTCGACTCTGCAGCCACAATTTGGACCACAGAGCAACTGACCCGATGCTACAGTTGTTCAGATCCTTTAGGAATTGCAATAGCAATTGCATCAGCATTCGAAAGACCTATCTCAGCTTCCTCAGTTCTCCCAAGAACTACACTCACATACTCTGTCTATCACGAGGTTGGAAGTCCAGATTGGCCAACTCGCTTCCCAGATAGCAAAAAGAGAAAGTGAGCAATTACTAGCGCAGCCAGTTAGCAACCTGAGAGGACAAGTGTTCCTGGGGGAGACATCCACAGCCACTAATCAAAATTGAAATCCTTAGGAATCTGTCAAGCTACCGACTCATCCGTAGCAGAAATCTTGTAAAGTATTTGTATAAAAAAAAAAATTAGTAAGAGTTGAACAAATACTTTACGATCTCAATCATGGTAAAACATGACCAACTGTAATGTATGTTTCATTGTACACTATTCTGAGTGATCGTATAGATTTACGAACGTTAAAGTAACAAGTTTGATGGTCTAATCGCAGCGATTACGATTGGATTTATACAAGAGTTCGATCTTACAAGGCTGAAAATCTAGAATCATAACCCATGATTCTACGTTACGCATGAGCGTGATGACCAGTTCAGCAGGTCACCACTGAAATTAGGGCCTATTTATTTGAGAGAGAATAAGTCGGCCCCATTTTTGAACTCTTCGGCTAATCCTTCTTCTTTTCCCTCCATTTGAAAAATCTTTGTGATAAATCCAACCATTTTTTCTACAACCGCCTTATGTTACCTTTCTTTTTCAAAAACCCTAACAATGCTTCATCTTCTATCTTGAGATTAGGGCTTGATCATTAACAAGGACTCAAGGTAATGATTTAAGAATTGGTTGGGTCTTTCTTAAAAACATCGATTCACAATCGTAAGGGCATAAGCTACAGATATCCTGGATTACTAACCGATTTTCTGTTATTGTTACAGGAAAAAGAGTGCATTATGCCGATCGTCCAAGGAAGAGCCTACGCAGTCACAGCTCAAGAGGCTCAGAATACAAATGACGTGATTCAAGGTGAGCTTCCTTTTAAATAAAGAATTTCAATTCTTGAAATTTTAGATAGAGAAGGTGCATCTATTTTTAGAAAAATATAAGAGAACTCGCATGTAATAAATTATAGTATGATGATAAATACGATATATGTGTATATGTATGATTAGGTACATTACAAATTTATAAGAAGGGAAGCGACGTGACATACGAGGCTCGAGTGTTGATAGACCCGGGGTCTACCCACTCATTTGTTACACCTCGCTTCACGAAGAGGATGAAAGTCGATCCAGAGGAGTTAGACTTCGTTTTAACCGTGACTGTTCCTACTGGGAAAGCGGTTGATACCGAGAAGGGTTGCAACTTCGTGATCGTGAGGGTCATGGATGGAGACGTCTTTGAGCTACCGGCGAACCTAATCCTTTTGGACATGCAAGGATTCGACGTAATCCTTGGCATGGATTTGTTATCGACTCACTGTGCGACGGTAGATTGCAAGAACAAAGTCATCATTTTTAGACCCAACACGAGGAGATCGTTTAGATTTCGAGGAGAGAGGTCGACACACCTACCACTTATCTTGGCAGTCAGGGCCGAGCGATTGATCAAAAAAGGGTGTAGTGGATACTTGGTGTTTTTGAAAGAGCAAAAAGAGGAGAAGAATGTGATCTCTGAAATAGCAGTTGTGCGAGACTTCGCCGATGTATTTCCGGAGGTGTTACCTGGATTGCCTCCAGAGAGAAATAGAATTCGCCATCGACTTAGCACCAAGAACGGAGCTTGTCTCTAAAGCACCATACAGAATGGCACCTGCTGAGTTGAAGGAGTTGAAAGAGTAGCTACAAGAGCTAATGGATAAGGGATTTGTTAGACCGAGCGTGTCTCCATGGGGAGCACCGGTCTTGTTTGTAAAGAAGAAAGATGGGTCAATGCGTCTGTGTATTGACTATCGACAATTGAACAAGCTTACCATCAAGAATCGATACCCTTTGCCTAGGATAGATGACTTGTTTGATCAACTGTAAGGAGCGAAGTATTTCTCAAAGATCGATCTGAGATCGGGATACCATCAGTTGAGAGTCAAGGCAGAGGATATTCAGAAGACTGCATTCAGGACTCGATACGGACACTATGAGTTCCTAGTTATGCCGTTTGGGTTGACAAATGCCCCGGCGTCATTCATGGATCTGATGAATAGGGTGTTTAAACCACACCTAGACTCTTGTGTCATAGTATTTGTTGACGACATCCTGATTTATTCAAAAAGAAGAGCATGAGAAACACTTGAGAGTAGCCCTACAGACTCTACGTGAACACCAGTTATATGCCAAGCTCAGCAAATGTGAGTTTTGATTAGAAGAAGTTAGCTTTTTGGGACATGTCATCTCAAAGCTTGGTGTCGCTGTAGATCCAGCAAAAATTGAAGCAATGGTCAATTGGGAACAACCAAAAATAATGACCGATATCCGTAGTTTCCTTGGATTGGCAGGTTACTATCGACGTTACGTTGAGGGTTTTTCAAAAATATCAGGACCACTCACAAGACTTACACAGAAAGATGCAAGGTTTGAATGGAGTGAGGCATGCGAGAAGAGTTTTCAAGAACTTAAGAAGAGACTCACTTCAGCTCCAGTGTTAGCTATACCTTCAGGCAGTGGAGGGTTTGCAGTGTATAGCGATGCTTCGTATACTGGTTTAGGCTGTGTGCTTAATCAGCACAAATAAGTGATAGCGTATGAGTCGAGACAGTTGAAAGAGCATGAAAAGAATTACCCGACACATGACCTGGAATTAGCAGTGGTCATTTTTGCGCTCAAGATTTGGAGACATTACTTGTACGGTGAAACGTTTGAGATTTTCACCGATCATAAGAGCCTCAGATATTTGTTTACACAGAAGGAACTAAATATGAAGCAGCGCAGATGGATGGAGTTTCTCAAGGACTATGACTATTCTATACAGTACCATCCAGGCAAGGCTAATGTGGTAGCTGATGCCTTGAGTCGGAAGAGTTCAGCTCAATTGGCTAATTTAATTTTGGGTATGCACAGATGGAAACCGCTTGAAGATCTGGCCCTATACGATGCAAACATTGAGTCTCAAGCTACAGGAGCCTTCTGGGCTAATATCTCAGTGAGACTGATAATATTCGAGCATATCCATGAGCTACAGATGAAAGACCCGACGCTAACAAAGATTCGTCAATATGTAACTAAAGGCATTACGTCTGAGTTTTCGATCAAGGAGGATGGTTCCATATTGTTCAAGGGCCGTCTTTGTATTCCGGACAATGCTGATTTGCGGCAACAATTCTTGATGAATCACACAAATCAAGCTATGCTATCTACCCGGGAAGCACAAAGATGTATCAAGATTTAAAAAAGAATTACTAGTGGAGAGGCTTGAAACAAGATGTGGCAGAGTACGTATCGTGATGTTTGACGTGTCAGCAAGTCAAGATCGATCATAGACGTCCTACAGGCTTATTTCAGCCTCTACCTATACCGGAATGGAAGTGGGAAGCAATCTCTATGGACTTCATCGTTGGACTACCGCGTACTGCAAAGAAGTACAATGCCATTTGGGTAGTGATCGATCGATTGACCAAGTCAGCGCACTTCTTATCTTACAACACGATGTACACAGTGGGAAGACTGGCAAAGCTTTATATGAAAGAGATTATCCGTTTGCATGGGATTCCGAGTAGCATTGTTTCAGACCGTGACCCATTGTATACATCAAAGTTTTGGAAGAAATTTCAAAAAGGAATGGGGACACGACTAGATTTTAGTACGGCATTCCATCCGTAAACTGACGGACAGACTGAGAGGGTCAATCGATCATTGAGGACATGCTTAGGGCATGCATGTTAGAGTTACAAGGATCATGGGATCAGCATCTGCCCTTCATTGAGTTCGCATATAACAACAGTTTTCAAGCGAGCATTGGGATGACACCATATGAAGCACTTTACGGACGACGATATAGATCGCCCATCAATTGGGAAGAAACGGGTGAGAAATTCATTTTGGGACCCGAAATACTTGAAGATAATGCCACCTATGTTCGAATGATAAGGGCAAAACTCAAAGCGGCACAGAGCAGACAGAAAAGCTACACCGATATCAAGCGGACGAGTGTAAACTTCAAAGTGGGTGAACACGTGTTTGTGAAAGTGTCACCTATGAAGGTAGTGATGAGGTTTGGAAAGAGAGGGAAGCTAAGTCCCCGCTATCTTGGACCTTTTGAAGTTTTGGGTCAAGTAGGGGAAGTTGCTACCGCATTGGATTACTACCGTTATTCGATTCAGTACACAATGTCTTCCATGTGTCTATGCTCAAGAAATACCTTAATGACCTTGATCATGTGTTGAGCGGTCAATCATTTGAGATGCATGAGGACATGACTATGATCGAAGAGCCGGTGGAGATTTTGGATCAAAAAGAACAAGTGTTGCGAACAAAGGTAATTCCATTAGTACTTGTTCGATGGAAACATCATCCAGCCGAAGAAGCTACGTGGGAACAAGAGGCCAACGTGAAAGAACAATATCCGGCCTTGTTTGCAACAACTTGAGAGCTAAAATTGTATCACCGCAAGCATGTTTGTGGATTTATACTATGCGCTGTAGTCAATGTCGATCTTATGATCAAATTTATCAAAGGGAAACCACTTACTCACATAGCGTTCCTAATTGAAAATCTAAAGAATTTGATCAAAACCGATTAATCGATTTTCAAATCGATTAATCGATTTGGAAATTCGTTTAATCAATTTTGGTCGATTAGTCGACTGGCATGTGCCAGTGACTGGAAATTTAATAGATATTCAGAAAAATGACAAAGTGAAATTTCGATTAATCGATATGGGTTTCGATTAATCAATTTTGAATTTCGATTAATCGATCTGGGGATTCGATTAATCAAATAACTTAAGAATTTTTGAGGAATTTGAAGAATTTTATGTAATTTCGATTAATCGAAGAACAATTCGATTAATCGATTTGAGGTTTCGATTAATCGAACTAAAAGTTCGACTAATCGAGTAACTTAAGAATTTTAGAAAAATTTTGAAGGACAACACGAGTTCGATTAATCGAAATGAATCTCGATTAATCGATTTTGGTATTTTGATTAATCGACTGGCTCATGCCAGTGAGCTCCAAAACTTAAAATTTTTAACGGATACAATTTCGATTAATCGAAATGGTTTTGATTAATCGATTTTGAGTTTCGACTAATCGATTTTGGAAATCGATTAATCGATTTCGCGCGGCTGAACCTAGTTTTGAAACTCGATTAATCGAAATTGAATTTTAATTAATCGAAGCGGAGCCTATATATATAAATTGATTGGTTTTTCAACCCATTCGAAATCATTGGAGTTTCATTTTTGCGCGCCTTCTTCTTCCTCTTCTCCAACCGACCGAGGAAGCTAGGGTTTGGGCATTTCGAATCGATTTCGGGGTGAAATCGCATGCCATCAGATCGAAAATCTACGGTAAACCCTAGATTCGTGTCTTTTCTTTCAATTTGAGCTATATAAACCCTAGTTTGTGCTATTTTCATCAACCATGCTGCCCAAAACCCGTTTGTCTTCAAAGAAGACAACCTCTAAGCTTCCGATACGGCATTAGAACGCCGCACCGCCACCATCTAACCCATCACCGGTAAGGACTCCATCACAGTCGGCATCGGAGACCACCTCCGGTTCGACGAGCGTGTCTTCGCGTGAGTCTTCACTCGAGTCTACCCCCATGCCGCCACCACCCACTAACGTACTCCAACCCAATGAGTGGTGGGAGGCTAAGACCTTTGAGATTGAGTACATCATCAATCAAACCCTCTTCACAAATCTCGATGTACCGGGCGAGACCCAATGGGCTCGTAATTACCTCCAAAATGCCAGTCTCGACAACCTTTTAAAACCAATCCATGGGTCCTACTACCCGAGGTTGGTTCAACTGTTTTACCAGGGTCTCATGGACGGACCTATCGACGACGTAGTCAAGACCATCATTGAGGGTCGCGACTACACATTCACTCATTGCCACATACATGAGATCCTTGAGTGCCACCTCGATTTCGTACCCGAGACCACCCTTCTTCCACCCTTCAAGGAAGAGGTGAAATTTGAAGAGATCGTGACCCGCATGACCAACGGGAAGACGGGGTTGGGATCCTCCATTAGGAGGGTCGACCTTCCCCACTACATATGGATGCTTGATTCGATAATCAAGTGTAACCTCTACCCTCTATGACACGACACTGAGCGCGTAGAGAAAGTGCAACAAGCACTTTACGCGGCCTTCTGTGGCCGTTGGTTTGACACGACGATGCTCATCCTAGAGGGGATGAGATATATAAAGGGCAACTTGATGAAGGGCAACTTGAGGCCCAAGGAGAAGATGCCCTATGCTCGGCTCACCTCGAGCATGTTGGAGTGTTACTCCGACGCTCCTGAGTATGTGGTATCGCCCCATGAGGTGAGGGCTACGGACCAAGCCCATGAGGTGAGGGCTACGGACCAAGTGAAGACGTTCTCAAAGTCTTCATGGGGCCGTAGCTATAATTTACTCAAACGGACCCTACCGGCTTCGGGTCCCGCACCAGCAGCAGCAGTAGCACCTCCACCACCCCCACCACCACATCAGGACCCACTCGTGGGTGGGGCACACCCAGATGATCCACCAGTGGAGGGGACACCCTCCCATGCCACCGCATCCCATACGCCGCCAGCGCAGTCCGCAACAGCTACACCTACTTCTTCCTACCGTCAGCGAGTGGCTCGCCAGGCTCTGACGATTGAGGACGTGTTGGCCAGAATGGAGGCCAACAACGAACGGATGAACCAGCGGATAGATTTTTTGATGTACCACACTATGCGCTACATCTATCCATTGGACTACCACCAGCGCCTAGCTCAGGAGGAGGAGTGGACAGCAGGTCGAACCGCATTCCATGCGGATCCGATGTTCCATGCGAGCACCTCGGCGGCCGATGCATCTGGCTCGACCCCACAGCGGCCGGAGCAGCCTATGGCGACGCCCCAGCCACCGCCCGAACCACCAATTCAATCAGAGCAGCCCGCTCCAGCACCAGTTCAGCCAGGCGAGGGGTCCGCGTGAGTTTAGCGGGGGATATTTCTTTTTTATTGTAAATTCAAACACTGTAAATGCTCAATAATGTAATTTTTGCAAAAATTATAATGAAATACAGAACCAAATTTTGTGTACTTATGTTATTTGGTCTTCCTCTATTGTTTAATGTGTTCGTTGTTTTGTGAGTGGGTACGCGACAACCCAGTGTGTGGGGTACCCAAGCCAGCACCTTTGGGTTATTTTTGAGGACGAAAATTCCCAAGGTGGGGAGAATGTAATATCTCAAAAAATTGACAGTTTAACTTTAACCTCGAGATCTGTGCCCGATTGGTCATAGGTTTGACCAAGAGGGAGTTCGCTAATTGACTGGAGAGGCGATGAACGGATGTGATGTGAAAATGATGTAAGGGTGTGGAGTGTGAGGGTAAATGAGAATCACATATGCTTATCTTGGGTGTATGTGCTCAACACAAAGAGAGTAAGGATATAAGGGTTAAAGAACCCTAAAGTCATTTATTGGATTATTAAGGAGAGTAAAGGAGAGAGAGAGAGAGAGAGAGGGAGAAGCTAGTTAATGCAAGAGAATTATTGTGGCTTGTTGGAAGGGAGATTGGGCAACAAAAGCCGGATTCGACGCGACAAGGATCTGTTAGAGCCAAAGCTGGAACCCTAGCCTTTCCAACCTCTAGATCCAATCAAATTGAGATTTGATTGAGGTAAATTTTATTGAATTAAAAGCATTGATTGCAGAAGTTTAATTGTAGTCAAGAACACTTAAAATCATAGGATAAAGGCTTAGAAAAAGAAAGAAAAATAGGTTGAAGAAGATTTGGAATATCAGCCCGAGAGGGGGCTGAATCTGACCAAATCGATTAATCGAAATTAGAATTGGATTAATCTATTTTGGTATGGAAGTTGAAAAGTCATGAAAGCCCGATTTCGATTAATCAAAATATATTTCGATTAATCAATTTGGATTTCGATTAGTCGATATAGAAATCGACTGGGTACCTCCAGTGGCTAGAGAAATGAGACCTGGAGAAATTGACTAATCGAGTTGGGAAATCGATTAATAGATTTTGGATTTCGATTCATCGATTTGGGATCGACTAATCGATTTCAGAATTTCGACCACTCGATTTAAGAATCGATTGCTTTATGTTGGAGACTTCGATTAATCGATTTGGGATCGATTAATCGAATTTGAATCTTGATTAATCGATTTTGAGAATTGATTAATCGATTTGGGTTTCGATTAATCGATTTTGGGAATCGATTAATCGACTTTGACAGTTTTGCTTAACTTTATAATTTTTTTTTAGATTCATGGAGGGTCTAGGACCTTCTTTATTACATCTTTAGTGATGTATTTCATATGTTATGATGTTCCATAGGTGGTACATGTGAAAGCGAGTACAAGGAGCCACGTGGGACCTTGATGCTTGGGCCTTCAGGAACTTGAGGTAGGGAACACCTTGAACATGTACTTTAATTTCAAGAGCATGCATGTAGTGATATAATTATCAAATTCGAAGTTGTTTTAATTATGAAAAGCTTTGTGAAAATGGGTGCGTGTGTGACACCAAGAATGTGATAAAGGCATCTGTGTGATGCAAGTAATTAAGAACAAGTAATCTAATGAGATTGAGACATCCCCAGGGGATGAGAAAGTAATAAAGGTATCAGATGTGATGCGGGTATGTATACATCCCAGGGATGTATACATAGGATTGAATAATTACTGTTGAGGCCTAACTGATATCAGATAGCACACTTACACGGTGAATAACTATATGTAAAGCACATATTATTTTTATTATTTGAGGTTTGATAGGATACCCCACCAACGTAGCGGGATACCCACGACTGACGCGGCAGGATATCCGTGACTGGTACGACGACGAATCCGTACACCAGTACGGAGGTTTATCCATAACCGTAAGTACATCCCAGGGATGTTGTGTGATATTTAATCCCGCCGCCTAGTGAGAAAGGGGCTTGGGTCGTATTCTCAAGGAATACATCTTTTACAACTGTCTAATTAGATGACGATGAAGGGTATCTCATCGGGGCTCGATGCTATTTTGCTCGGGGATTACTTAAGTTGAAGATTTAAGTTTTTGCTTTAGGCCTGTTCAGTGTCATTCATGATAAATCAACAGTAAAGTAAGACATGCTAACTATCAGTAAACTTGAATGTAATTCATCAGATTTAAACTATTTTTCTAGCAAAAGCATAGACTCATCATGCTTAGAGTATCATGGAATATATGTGAGTTTTAACTTATATGTTCATTGAGTTTGTTCCCTATTGAGCTAGGATGTAGCTCACCCCTTTAGACTATACATCGCAGGTCCATTGATAGCAGCAACTGAGGCTTCGAGAGACGTAGATTCGGGTGATTCGGATTACGTGCCTGGAGACGAGTTGGAACCTCCACCCGAGGACTTCTTCTAGAGGACTCTGTTGTGTACTTTGATAGAGAGTCAGTTTTGAGAGCAAATTGTACGGCTTGGTATGTCAAGCCGTTATTTTGTTGTACATGTAATTAAATTGAATTATTCTTTTGGCGAACCATCCGGGGTGATCTATACATCACCGATGGTTCAGGTCGGTTCTCTGTTCATGCGATGGCATGAAAGTAGAACTGTCTTTTACATATGCCAGTTGGACATATTAACTGTTTCCGCTTTATGAGATTATCTGCTCAATTATTTAATTTGTGCTTGATATACCAAAGTTCCGTGCACAGTTTTGGGGCACGGTCTGGAGGATCGTGCTAATGGCACGAGTTTCGGGGTGCCGAAATCCGGGATGTCACACTTATGGGGTAAAAATGTACAACAGAACATTGAGGAACTACCTAGGCTTGGCCATAGTAAGGACCACCGGCCTCTCCTTTTTGAGTTATTGAGTACGATTTTATACCTAATAGGGACAGAATTTTTGTTTTCCAAAGTTTCAGCTTTGAAAGGCAATTCATCATTAGCTTCAATTTAAATATTCCTCCACGCTCAGGAATTATATTCCTCAAAGTATCTGAATCAGTCCTATTCTATGCATTGTGCTGCACTGATTCCTCACGAAGGATCTCAAAGAGTTCCCAAGCATCTTCTACAGTCAATGTATGAAACATTCCTCCACAAGTAACATCAATCATATATCGGATTTGTTTGTTCATGCCTTCATAGAAATCAAGCACTATTTTTCAGCGCGGGACCTCATGATGAGGGCACTTGTTCAGAAGCTCGTTAAGACACTTCCAATTTTCATGAAAAGATTTGTTAGGAAATTGATGAAGCGTTGTGATAATCTCCTGGATTCAATTGTTTGTTGATCGGGAAGTACTTAGTGAGAAACTTAGTTTGTAACTCTTCCCAACTAGCAATTGCATTGTTGGGCAAAGAGTTCAGCCACTGTTTTGCCCTATCTTTAAGAGAAAATGGAAAGAGCATCAAGCAAGTAGTCTCTTTCGATAAATTTTTAATTCTAACAATTGCACAAATTTCTAGAAAACTCATTAAGTGCATGTACGGATCCTCTTCACCAAACCCATAAAAGATAAGAAGTAATTGAAGTACACTAGGTTTGATTTCAAAGATTCCATCTCCGGCTACTAGGGGTAATTGAATACATGAGGGAGGTGTAAGAGGGGTCATTGCATATTACTCCCCCAGCGTTTTAGCCACGAATTGGTCTTTTCCCGCCATAGTGGAAGTGAATTAGAAATAAGGCGAGGCGGCCAGAACGATTATTATTTATAACTATTTTTATTTTAATTTTATCTGATTTTTATTTTAAAAAGCAGGGAGAGAAAATAAATCTGAGCCTCTAGCTTCTATTGTCAGAAGAAGTGTTGAAACTTTCAATCAGTTGCTCCGAATAAACCTGCAAAAGATTAAGAAGCGATCAAAGAAAATAAAAAATATAAAGAAAAGTAAAAAGAGAAAGACAAATTTATCTTTCAAAACAATTTCTGCTTTCCCCGACAGCGGCGCCAAAAACTTTTGACAACTCTAAAAATTACGTTCTGTCTTAACCTATTAAAAGTACACAATGGAAATCATAGCACTAGCAATAGGATCGTTCCCACGAGGAAAGTCTGAAAATTTCTAAAGGCTTTTATCTATCCTTAAAGGTTGAGAAAAATGAATAAAGAATGGTTATTAAACTAAGTCCAGAAAAATAAATATAAATCCTCCTACTTCAGGATTCTGGTCGCCAATCACAATCCTTCAGTTCTCAGATGTTTACAAAATTAAATACTGTTACACTAATATGCAAATTCTCAATCTTAGGCATCAATTAAAATCAAGAACTTTTACATATTTACAAAACAGGAAAATGCAATAAGAACAAATCTAAACTAGAAAGCAATAAAAAAATATTTCATCTCTCAGTCACAAGTGTCAATTGCTCCGGAGAAACTACGAATACTCTACTCTAATCTTCCAATCTCCGATCACAATTGTCAATTGCTCTCGAGAAACCTTGGATATCTACACTACTCTAAACTAAGGTGATCATCAGGAAATCCAACCTCAGTTGTCAATTGATGCTGAGAATTCCTTCGATAGTTTTTCCAATGTCGAGCCCTCTTATTTATAGATCATAAGGGGTCGGTTACATTATTCGAATTCTAATAAAAGTAAACTACTAAAAATAAATAATTCCTAAAATAACAAAACTTCTAATCCTAATCTTCCTTGCTTTAGATGATAGATGTGCGGAGGACTTTCCCTTTAATTTCAGTAGCAGAGAACTTCTGGATTTCTTTCGCCAATCTTCTCAGATCCGTGGAATAGTAGACTTCTAATTCAAGAGATCTTTCAATTTTTGTGCATGGCTTTCACATGATCAGCAGCATTAGGAGCTTTAATATACAATCGTAAATATGATTATATCATTTCATTTAGTATGATTCTTCACTCTTTCGTTCAATCGTATTCTTGCCTCCTGTTCTCAAGCCCTTAAGCGTCTGCTGAGAAATCATAATTACGATTTCTTCTTTCAATTTTTGGTCTCTCGAGATTATGATTTCATTCGCAACTGGCTTTCGAATATGATTTGGATCGCATCTATGAATGATTGTGATTTTACTGCTTTTTGAATTCATTTTGGCAAAGATTAACACTTTGGCTCTATTCTGCTATCTGTTTTAAATATCTGCACATAGCATCTCATTAGTAGCAAACTAAGGTCTAACATCACTAAGTTAAGGGTGATAAAATGGTAAATTATGTGACTGATCATATGACACGAAAAAAATACTAAATAATTCAATGTAATTAAATTCAGAAGAAAAATGTGAGGTTTAGGATGCTAAGTCCTCCCATCCTTGATTTATCATTTACAATTACAGATCTAACTTGTTGGAGATTTAAAGATTCTAAATCACATAAACATCAACATAAGTTAGAATTTTATGTAAAATAAAATATTTAATTCACAAAAATAATCCTAATTATGTCCTTCCACAACCATAAAAGTGAAGGAAAAAAACATTCAACGTATTAAAGAATTCTCCAATCACGATAAATAAATGTTTCAAATTTTTGCAATGAAAAGCAAGGTGTGAATTCCATATCACAGATCCGAGATCATGGGAAAAGCATGACTAGTTCCCATATCTTAGAAGGGTGATTGGTATTTATAATAATAGGCAAGAACAAATAAGAAATAAAATTCCAGAGCATCAAGAGAAAACATCCCAACCACAGATCTATAATTATAAACAAACACCTCCGATGGGAATCATTAGATCCCAAACCTAAAAGAGATTTAGCCAGACATTGCTAAAGGAAAAAACAACATTAATGAAATAACATTCAAATAATGCATTAATATACCGTCAAAAGCTTGAACAATTCTAATGTACACTTGAATCTACTAGCCACAATCATTCTCCAAAACAAAAAATGAAACTAATCTACCTTCTAAAGCTAAGAAAAAGAGAAAAGATGCTTAGAAATGAAGACAAGGCCTAGAAAAAAAGTAAAATTGGCTAAGAGAATGAATAATAATCAAACCTAATTCTAATTTTCCCTTAAATAGGGTCATAGTTCGAAACCCTAAAATTCAAAAGCGATCGATCGATTCCAAAATTCGATCGATCGATTTTGAACCGAGATTTTCCATGCTTCAATTCATTTAAAATCGATCAGTCGGTCTAATAATTTGATTGATCGAATCTAGACAGAGTCTAGTACGAGAATTATTTATTTAAATTTGATTGATCAGTTTTAAGAGTTCGATCGATCAATTCTAAACAATGTCTTCGTATATTGAAATTCTCTTTACATCGATCAGTCGAACACAAATGGTCGATCGATCGATTCTAGATAGTGACTTCTACGAAATTAATTCTTCTCAGCTTCGGTCAATCGATCTAAGATTTGTTCGATAGATCATTCACGAATTTTAGGGCTTGACAGTTCTTTGGTTTAATATTCTAGTATTGGTTGTTCTTCTGCTCTTTTATGTCATCAAATACATCCACAGATCAAAATTTCCTAAAACCATCAAAACTCCACAAAAGTTGTCAGACTGCTCTCATCAAATGGATAAGTGTACGTTTTAGGGTGTGAAATATGATCATATTTCAACACTCATCACACCCCCAAACCTACACTTTGTTAGTCCTCGAGCAAAGATAAAGATAAACAAGACTAGAAAATAAACTAACATCTTAAGAGAAGTAATGAATGTCACTTTCGTAGGGAGCACGATTGCATTTAGCATACCCAACAAGCCTTTAAACCGCTAGGTGATCCCTAGTGGAGGAGTTTTTTCTCCTGAGAATTTTCAGTGAAGTTACCCACAAACTAAAAAATTGAGTTTTCAAAAACATGGTTTTCATAACATATATAATTTTCAAAACAAAACCATTAATCATCTCAACATGCGAATTCTCAATTTCATATGTCAATGTCATGTCAATCCTACTAGTGCCTATTCAAGCCTAAACATGAAGTGTGTGTATACCAAAGATAAGATCCATCCATCTTGGGACCTATCCAAATAGTGAACCATTGGATCCATTTTTCAACTCAATCCTCACAATAGATATACTCTCAAAATAAAAGCACTCTGATGAGGGGTAAATTTTTTACACACAAGTGAGAGATAGAAACAAAACAAATAAAAATGGTCTCACATGATAAAAGAAAGAAGATGTATTCAATGATTAAATGTTAATCTCATGGGAAGGATACTTGTATTTTCTAAGCATGTTACTTCACTCACCATAGATGTTAAACAATCACTCTTGACAAAGAAGTTACCAAGGCAAGATCGGTCATGAAGGTCTTTAATCGGGTTGAAATGGGGATTAGGTAAGGGTAGAAAGAAAATGATTTTGGATCAAAAATTTCTGAGAAATTGGAAAAGGAACTAACTTCGATTTCTCTTTTTCACTTCTTTTTCTTTTCTAACTTCTCCTAAATATTCTTTTTCATGAAGGGTTTTTTTTTCACACCGTTCTTCTTTTCATCCTTTTTATATACCTCATATTTTCCATTTTTTAAAACTCTTTTTCTCCATTATCACTCATTTTCCCTGCCAGATACTCTCAGTAAATACCACCTCTACTTATCTTTTGTGTATTCGATCTCATCCGTTGTTCTTAATTTCTCAGAAATAAGAAAGGTAAGGCTGAATTTTCAGGGTTGTGTAAGTTAAAGAATTATGTGGCTTATCAAAGAATATATAAAGACAAATTTTCAATTGGCTCAAAGGGGTACTAGAAGGGTGCATTTATATGAGGTTGGCCATTTTAGGCACAAACTAGCCAAAGATGGCCTTCAATCATGTCCTCAAATAGCCTATTAGTTTTGAGTAATCATAAAACATGTTTTAGTTAATGTGATGTAAATTTAATTTCATGCAAAGTCACAAGTCAAAGCACGAAATATGAGATTATGAAGAATTAAAATTGAATTCAAAGAATACTCTGAATTTATGTAATCACTCATCAAAGACGGTGATATGGCTCTAAAGCTCATAGGGTTCAGTCTCCACTAAGATCCTAAATTCAAAGTTCAAAAGGGTTCCTTGACTTCTAAATCCTGACATGGTCTAAGTGTTAAAAGAATCTAGGCATAAATTTCAAAATTATTCTCGATGTTTTACATCAAATTTCATAATCCTAGACATAAGCAATCAAGACATGGTATTAACATTTTAGAAATAAAATTCACATGAATCAACAATTAAAGTTTGAAAACTACGAAAAATTAGCATATAATGGTTCAAAAAAAATTTCAAAACAGTCAATTTTAAGGGTATTAAAATAGTGGTATATCACAATAAAGTAATGGCCTACAAAAGATGCAAATATTCAAATAAAGACCATAAAATAGTACCACAAAAACAACACTCCCAAACCTGAATTGAACAACGTCCTCATTGTTAAAAAGGATGGTATGAAAGAAAATAAATTATGCACATCCTCCCCCAAACCTGCAAACAAATAGTCTTGGGCACAATAAAATGACAAATGAGCTTGCTCCAGACATATATAGAAATATAAGGCAAAGAGTGAAGAAATTATAACAACGAGGGATACTAAAATAGAAATTTTTATTAAATTCAGAAAGTGCTTACACTTTTTGAAAGCAACTACGAAGGGGAAACTAATTCCTAGAACAGAAAAGCAAAACAAATACCTATAATAGAAAAGGGGAAATAATTCCTACAACATAAAACAAAGAAAAAGAAATAACTCCTAATTATCTTAAGCATTCCCTCCTTCAGCCTCTTCAGGCTTCAGTGCTGGAACCAACATTTCCCAGACCACTACAAGGATCAGCGATGGGGCTTGCGCAGGAGCGGGAACTAGTGGAAGAGGCGGCGAAGGCATCTCCAGATCAATAATCTCAATATTTGTGAGATCAATGACATTGGTAGGAGCATGAGACGCGCCCTCTTCGTGGCTCCTCCATGAATTTGTGCGCAGTGCGAGTTTGGAAGAAAATGCCAGCCACGATAATACGAAGTTAGGGGAAGAGAGAATTAGAAGAAAGAAAGAAAGAAAACAGTTAAAGGGGAAAGAAACCTAAAGAGAATTTCAAAGAGGAAAGAGATTCTAAAGAGGGAAATAACTAAAATAGAAAGAAAAATCCTATGAAATATCTTCAAAAATTTGTGTGACCGACCAAGCGATTGGCCAGAATTGATCAATCGATTCAGTTGCATCGATTGATCGAACAAGACCCGAGAATAGTCAACAAATTAGATAAACTCACAGTCCACAATCGATCGATCAATTTATGAGAATCGGTCGACCGATTTCAAACTGTGAACAACCCATCAGAGAACAACAGTTAATCGATCAATCAAATCAGATAATCGATCGATCAAATTTAACCTATGAGAAAATACACAGAATTTAGCAAGGAATTGATCGATTGATCCAAAGTTTCGATTGATCGACAATGCACCGACTGCAGGCCACACGTAACACAAAATTACAAAAATCAACTGAAAGTGCAGATGAAACCATTATTTTTATTAAAATTAAAGATAAGTTAAATAGAAAAACAAACTAAGAAAAAGAAATTCCTATCCATTCTTTATCACTCCTATCATCGGCTTGCCTGGAGTAGGCTATCATTTCATTGGCATCGTTGGGCCACATCCGCTAAACCATTTACGTCAAAAGGGAATGATGAAACTGTTGCATCCTCTGCAACCCGTAGATCTGCGCCTGAAGCAGTGAGAGAGAATTCGCAGCATTAAAATCCTATGCAAGCTCCTCGGAATGCGGCTGACAAACACCTCGCCGTTGGCGTTGGATGGGGTTTGGTGGCGATGGAGGTGGTGCAGCAGCTACGACGACAAGTTGCCCCACATGCATTGTTTTGGCGATGGCGTTGATGCTCTTATTCCATAATTTCAATCCAAAAGAGTGAAATTGCAGACTACTTGATCAGTTATAGAATTTACTATGCTATTACCTTTAACTTAGTGATGCTAGACCCCAGTTTGCTACTAATGAGATGTTGATGTGCAAATATTTGGAATAGTAAGCAGAAAAGAATGAAAGTGTTAATCTTTACCAAAATAAACTCAAAAAGCAGTAAGAATGACGATAACATAAAGCTATAATCCAAATCGCAGTCTCAAGAAATCGAAGCTAAAAAAAGAAATAGAGAATCGTATTTACGATTTTGCAGAAGAAGCTCACAGAACTAGAGAGAACGTGTTGGATTACGAGCGATAGAAAGCAAGGAATCATACTAAAGAGAAGAAGCAAAATTGTAATTACGATTTTATACTATAAAGCTCGTGTTGTTGCTGAAGATCATGTGAAGAGTTGCATCGCCATGCACTGAATAGAAAGAACTCTTAATATAAAAGTCTTACATTTTACGGATCTGAGAAGATTGGCGAAGAAGAATCGTGAACATCTCTGTTGCTGAAATTAAGAAAAAGATATGCACACATCTATAATTTAAAGCAAGGAAGATTAGGATTAGGAAGTTTATAATTTTAGGAAACTTTTCTTTTAGTAGTTTACTTTTGTTAGGATTCGAATAATGTAAACTGATCCCTTATGAAGCTATAAATAAGAGGGCTCGGCATCGAGAATAATCATCCAAGGTCTCTCAGCCGCAATTGACAAGTGAGGTTGGGAACCCGAAGAACAAAAGTAGAGTAGAGTATCTGAAGTTTCTCAAGAGCAATTGACAACTGCAATTGGGAGATGGAAGATCAACTTTAGAATAGATTTTACTTGTTTTCTAGATTAGATTTATTTTTATGCATTTTTCCTGCTTTGTAAACATCCAAATTTTCTTGATTTTAATAGATGCCTAAGATTGAGAATTGAAAGTTATTAGTGTAATGGTATTTTATTTTCATAAATATCTACATAAATCTAGTTTTTGATTGATGCCCAAATTCTGGAGGACTGCAGATTAGTATAACGGCCTTTAAATTTGTAATGGTATTTTATTAGTGTAATGGTATTTTATTTTCATCAATATCTACAGAAATCTAGTTTTTGATTGATGCCCAAATTCTGGAGGACTGCAGATTAGTATCACGGCCTTTCAATTTGTAAACATCCGAAATTCAGAAGGAGACTAAGTGGCGAATAGAATCTAGAAGGATAACGATTTAGATTTATTTTCTGTAATTTATTTTCCTGCACTTTAGTTTAAAACAACAATTCTTTATTTTTTAAAGGTAAATAGAAGTTTTTAGAGTTTCGACCTTCCTCGTGGGAACGATCCTATACTAGTGCTACAATTTCCGTTGTGCGCTTGCAAGAGATTAAGACAAAGCATAATTATATAAAGTGTATCACTACCCCTCTCCTCATCTCGATAGATAGAGAACTCAAAGTGCTGGAGGAGGCGCATCACGAAATGCGGGAAGTACAGTACTGCATGCTTGTTTCACTAGTGGAGTGTAACATCCCTGAAAATTAGGCTTCGAATAGTATCCTCAGGGTGCGTGCCAATCTGGTTGTAAGTTTGATCAAGTGGAAGTCAACTTGATGACTTAGGCTAGACTAGGCTTGTGGTGAAATATACACCTAGGTGTGGTGTGAGTCTTGTTATAAGGTCATGTACACCTGTTGAGGGTGTATGTGCTTTGCACCAAATGTATGGAAGGGGTTAAATAAGTTAAAAGCAAAGAGAAGTTATTTCTCTTGGGTTTTTGTAGTTAGTTGGGGATTTATAAAGAGAGAGAGAGAGAGAGATTTAGAGATTGAGATTTTCTTTTGATCCAAAGATAAGATCTAACTTATGGATGTTAAATTTATGAGATGCGAAAGTTTTGGTGAAATCCTTGAGGAAGATCTAAGGGTTTTTGAGCTTGGGATTGATCAAGAGATGAGTTGGAGAAAAGGGTTTTGAAACCAGCTTTTGTTGAGAAGATCATGGACCAAATCCATGGGAGATCTAGTATTTAAGGTATGCATTTAGTTAATTATGATCATTAATTGATATATTTATGAAGGGTTTATTGATGAATTGAATGTGGTTTTAAATAGGATAAGATTAGAGTTCTCGAGAAGCTCGAGCTGTAGAGGTAGTTGTTCCTCGTGCACGCGGTTATAATAGCTCGCTTGCGTGAGGAGAAGACAAATATAGAGAGAAAATAAGTTCTATTCTCGCTCGCGCGAGACAGTTTTGTAAAGGGTAGCTCGCTCGCGTGAGCTTCAGGTGACCTCAATTATAATCGCTCGAGTGAAGGTAAGTGCTCACTCGCGCAAGGATAAGTGGTCGCTCCCGCAAGTTATAATCGCTCTAGCGTGGGTGAGTGATCGCTCGCGTAAGGACAAGTACTCACTCGCGCGAGGTTTAGCATAGATCTTTGTTTTATTTTAATTAGTTCTTTCGAGTTATATTTCCCTAGATCCTTCTGAGCTTTTCTAAGAGTATTTTGATTCATATAATATTGGTTTGACGTATGGTTGTTAACCCTCATGGGATATTGATGTGATTGAGTGATGACTTTGCTTTGAGGTAAGGAATACTCTGAACATGTACCCTTGAATTACGAAATCATATATATAGTGATGTGATATGTACATGTGTATGTTATGAGCATAGTCATTGCTTGTTAATCAAAATTGAGCTTAAACATGTGAATTAAAGAAGTGTGTGTGCGTGTGTGTACACTAAATAAGAAACCAGCAAGAGTATGAGTGCATGACATCCCAGGGATGTATATGAGATGTGAGCATCTAGGTGATGCATATGAAAGTATGTGACATCCCAGGGATGTATAGTCAAATAAGAAATTATGGGAATGAGCCTTGAACAAACATTGAATATTATAATTAGCACAATTGCATGGTGATAAATGTATGTATTTTGCACAATGGCTTTGAGGTTCATAGGATACCCCACCGACTCGGTAGTATACCCGTAACTGACTCGACAGAATATCTATAACCGGTACGGCGGCCAATCCGTACACCAGTAAGACATCTCAAGGATGTATATGAGTTATGTGCCCCGTAGCCTAGGAGAAAGGGACTTGGGTTATGTTATATTGAAATATAATTCAATTGGACGACGATGGCGGGTATTCCATCGGGGTTCAATGCTATCTTGCTCGGGGATTATTTAAGTTATTTTATTTAAGTTTCAAGACAGATCTTCTAGCCTATGAGAACAAAATTGAAAATAAGTTAGCACATGTAGAGTAACAGATGCATTCAGTTCATGCTTTTAGTAACTTAAATTATTTTCCAGCTATCTTTTATTGATAAATCATGTTTCTAATGTCATGGAATATATGTAAGTAAAATAGACTTATATGTTTATTATGTTGATTTCCTATTGAGCTATGATGTATCTCACTCATTCGACTATACGTCACAGGTCTAGTGTTAGCTGCTACTGCTTTGGGAGACGTTGATCCGAAAGATTCAGATTACATGCTAGGGAGGAGTTAGAGCCCCCTCCTGAAGATTTCTTCTAGATGACTGATCGATTTTTAATATAACCCTTGCAAGTGCACAAGATCTATTGCAGTATGGCAAGAACAAAGGTGTCGAACCCACAGGGAAACGTGAATTTTAATTAATTCTTTCAGAGATTTAAAAAACGTTCCCAAGGAAGTACCAAAGGGCAGATTCAATTTACCGACAAATTTATCACACTTTTCCTAAATGCAAGAAAAATAAATTAATCTAAATAACTAATTACTGATGAATCTAAGAACAATATTTAAATGAGATCAAGGAATATGCTACCCTAGATTTGTATCCCTTTTCTACAATTAAAACCTACAGTTTCATTAAAGCATCATTCACACTATCATTCGTCTATAGAGATGATTCGTAATAAAATATGATCATCAATCCGGCATACCCTATCTAAAAATAATGACTAAGCCTATTATTGCGGTATGAGTCATGTAAGAAGCATAGCGTATCTCATGATGTTTAGATCACAACAGTAAAAACATAATCACTCCGTAGCCTAGATCAGTCTGCAGGTCCAGATCTAGCGATTATAGCCGTTGATACGAACCATCAACGATCATAACAAGCATTCAATATATTTTCAATAACACAAACTTTTAGCAAAATGATTCCATGATGACAATAAATCGACTATGGTATTAATCATAAATAAGGGTACTTATCTGAGGATCGCATCTTCCCCGATCTACTGATTTAGCCGCTCATGTTTGGTGTATGATCTCCTTGTTCATTTAAAGTCATTCCTCTTTTCATTTCTCCCAAAGATCTTTGTTTACAATGCCTTTTCCTAAATACAATCTATGCTTTCATGAACGTAAAGGAAAAACAATGCAAATCCTAGGTACAATCTACCCAAATGGAACCCTAGAAGAAGGAGAAAGAAGAACTCATGAAAAGATGCCAAGAGGAGTCTAAAACCAAAAATAATAATAATGAATAATAATCTTCTAAAAAATTCTCTCCAAAAACTCTAAAAAAAGAAAAGCCAAAACTAACTCTCTAATTCCTCTAAATTCTTCTAATTCCTATCTCTAATTCCTCTTTTTCGAAGTGTTTGATCCGCTTTAAATAGAGTCGAAGTTTCCCAGCCACAGAGGTGTTCTAACTCGAAAATTTAGGGTCGATGCATCGACCTCCCAGATTTTCGTAAATTTCCGCCGAACTTTGCATCAGACACTACTTCGGTATTTTGGCCATAACTTTCTGTTCCAAACTCGGATTGATGCAATTCTTACACCGTTGGAAAGCTGATAGAAAGCTCTACAATGTTTGTGTTTTGCCAATTTCATAATTCGGCCGTCTTGAAAGTCCAAATGGATCTACAAGTCACACCAAGTTCTCGATAACCCAAAGTTACAGTGTTTTGACATTATTTTCAGAATTCTTGGGTTGTTTTCTGCACTTGGCTCTTATTTACTTGAAACACTTCAAATCTAATAATTCTTATCAGATAGCCTTCATCGGATAGCTAAATGTAGGTATTTATGGGTGAAATATCATCATATTTCACTACTCATCACACCCCCAAACCTACACTTTGCTAGTCCTCGAGCAAAGCAAACTAAAGAAAATAAATGCCACTTTCGTAGGGAGCACGATTGCACTTAGCGTGTGCAACAAGCCTTTAAACCCCTAGGTGATCCCTAGTGGAGGAGTTGTGTCTCCTGAGGGTTTACAGTGAAGTTACCCACAAACTTCAATAAATTCCAAACCATCGGCAAAATTGAGTTTTCAAAATATGATTTTTTTATAACATATATATTATTCAAAAACAAAAACATTAATTGTTTCAATATGTGAATCATCAATCTTAAATATTAATATCATGTCAATCATGCTAGTATCCCTACAAATTAATCTAATGCTCAAATTGTTAAACAACTCATCCATTCATGTCTAAACGTGAAGTGTGTGCATACCCAAACCAAGATTCATCCATCTCGGAACTAGTCCAAACGGAAAACCGTCGAATCTGTTGTCTCGACTCAATTCTCACTTTAGGTATACTCTCGAAATAAAATCACTCCGATGATGGGTAAGCTTTCGCACATATGTGAGAGATCAATACAAAACAAGCAAAAAGGTCTCACATGATAACTGAAACACGATGTAATCAATGAACAAAATCAAATCTCATAAGAACAGATACTTGTATATCCTAAGCATATCATATCAAGTGTCATAAGTATTATATATTTACTCTCCACAAGACAGTTACCAATGCAAGATCAGATCATGAAGGTCTTTTGTAGGGTTGTAAAGGGGCTCATGAAAGGGTAAGAAAGAAAGGGAAGTTGGAATTCAAAATTTTTGAGAAATCGGAAAGGAAACACCTTTTTGATTTTTCTATTTCTCTTATTTTTCTTTTCTAATCTCTCACTATTTTTCTCAATATTTTTCTCAACTTTAATTTTCTTTTGAATTTTCTTTTCTTGAAGCACCTCATATTTTTTATTATTTTTCACAATTTTCTTTTTCTTTTTCTCTCCCCTTTTTTTTTTATATTTTTACCATACACTCTCAATAAACACCACAACTCAGTATCTCTCCACTTACTCTCTTTTCGTTCATTTTCATCCCTCGTTCCTAATTTCTTAAAAATAAGAAGGGTAAAGCTGAATTTTCGTAAATGGTGAAAGGTTAAAGGTTAACGTGGCTTATCAAAGAATGTATAAAGGTCAATTTTTTCAATAGGCTCAAAGGGGTACTAGAAGGATAAATTTATATGAGGTGGGGCATTTAAGCACAAACGAGCCAAAGATGGCCTTCAATCATGTCCTTAAAAGATGGTAACCTTGCCTATTTGTCTTGAGTAGATATACAGTATGTTCTAACACAATAATATGAATTTGATATCATGCAAACTCACAAGTCAAAATAAAATATATGAGATTGTGCAAGATAATTCGTATTCAAAGAAAACTCTGAGTTTATGTATTCACTCATTAATGACGGAAAATTAGCTCTAAAACTCACCGGGTTTAGTCTCCACTAAGAACCTAAGATTCACCATTCAAAATAGTTCATCGATTTCTAAGTCTTAGCTTGGTATAAGTGCAAAAATTCTACGCATGAATATCAAAATTACTCACAAAATATCACATTAAGCTTCATTATCCTAGATACAAGCATTCAAAATCTGACATCGATATTCTCAAAATTAAATTCACATATATCATCAACTAAAGTTTGAAAACTATCGAAACATAATTCATATATGATGGTTCAAAAAAAAAAAAAAAAATTTTATTTTTTTATATGAAGAAAAATAAGAAAGTGACGCAAGATAGAGAATTATACCCCCAAACCTAAAAATGATAATGTCCTCATTGATTGAAATAGGTATTACACTCCCAAACCTGTTGAAAAGTACCTTAACACAAAGATCAGGTGCAGAGAATATGTGCATAAAATTAGAACATGACCAAAAATAGATTGAAGGTAATGTGGCTACAGTAATTTAAAAATTAAAAACAACCTAAACTAAACTAAAAACTAATATTCTAGAACTAACAAAAACAAAAATGAAAACAAAAATAAATAAAACACACTGGGTTGCCTCCCAGGAAGCGCTGAGTTTAAGTGTCGACAGCTCGACCTCTTCATTGATCAAGAATCTGGGTCACTAAGGTGCATTGCCTCAATTCTCATCTGGGTCATGGGCTCAAACACCGGTTTAAGACGTTGCCCATTCACCTTGAAAACTCGATTGTCCGTGAGACTATGGATCTCAATCGCACCATGCACACTAATAGAAACAACCTGATACGGGCCTTCACATCTCGATTTCAGTTTTTCCGGGTGAAGCTTAAGTCTGGAGTTGAACAACTAAACTTTTTGCCCAATGTGAAACTCTTTCCGAGAAATTGACTCATCATGCAGCTTCTTGTACCGTTCTTTGTACATCTTGGAGTTTTCATATGCATCATAGCATAGCTCTTCTAATTCGCTCAACTGTGGCCTTCGATTTGATCCTGTCGCTTGCATATCAAAGTTAAATCTTTTGACAGCCCAAAATGCATTATGCTCCAATTCAACAGGAAGATGGCATGCTTTCCCATAGACAATTTTGAACAAAGACATTCCAATTGGTGTCTTGAAGGCGGTACGATAGGCCCAAAGAGCATCAGATAGCCGGTTAGACCAATCTCTTCTATCTGGTCGCACAGTCTTTTCTAAAATTCGTTTAATCTCTCGGTTCGACACTTCCACTTGACCACTAGTTTGCGGGTGATATGGCGTTGCGACCTTGTGAGTGACACTGTATTCCTTCATTAAAGTAGCAAAATGGCGGTTGCAGAAGTGCGAACCGCCATCACTAATGATCGCCCGTGGAAACCCGAATCTGTTAAAAATATTTTCTTTCAGAAATTTGACAACGACCTTGTGATCATTTGATCGGGTTGCCACAGCTTCTATCCATTTGGAGACATAGTCAACAGCCACAAGAATATATGAATACCCGAAAGATGGGGGAAAATGACCCATGAAGTCAAGCCCCCAAACATAAAAAATTTCAACAATTAGAATCGGATTAAGTTGACATCGTTGGCATTCTTTGCAAAATCGAGCAGCGTCACGAAAGATGGAGGGCCAGTAGAATCCGCTTTGAAGGATTTTATGTGCGGTCTTCTGTCCTCCGAAATGGCCTCCACAGGCTCCAGCATGGCAGAAATTAATGACGCTTAGTTGCTCTTCTTCCGATACACATCTCCTAATGATTTGATCTGAACATATTTTAAACAATTGTGGTTCATCCCAAAAATAGTATTTGATTTGGAAGAAAAAGAGATGCTTATCATTCTTATCCCATTCAGTAGGGATTCTGCCAGTGACCAGATAATTCACGATATTGGCAAACCAAGGAGCGTTCGTAGCAGTCGCATCAATTGCCATCAATTGCTCATCCGTAAAAGAGTCCCGGATAGGTTCAGGTGCAGAAGATTCTTCAGGCAAAATACGAGACAGGTGATCAGCCGCAATATTCTCTACTCCCTTTTTATCTTTGATTTCAAAATTGAACTCTTGAAGTAGCAGGATCCAGTGGATCAATCTTGGTTTGGCGTCCTTCTTTGCCAACAAATATTTCAATGCAGAGTGGTCTGAAAAGACCACTATTTTTTATCCAAGCAGATAAGATCGAAATTTATCAAGAGCATACACCACAGCTAACAATTCTTTCTCGGTGGTGGTGTAATTGAGCTGTGCATGGATCAATGTCTTACTGGCATAATAAATTACGTGAGGTAATTTGTTCACCCTTTGCCCTAAGACAGCTCCGATAGCGTAATCAGATGCATCACACAAGAGTTCGAATGGTAAAAAATAATCTGGTGGTTGGATTATTGGTGCATTTGATAAGAGCTCGCGCAATTTCAGAAATGTTTTCATGCAGTCGTCGTTGAAATCAAAAGGAGCATCTTTGCCAAGCAGGGTGCACAATGGTTTAGCCACCTTACTAAAATCTTTAATGAATCTTCTATAAAATCCAGCATGACCCAAAAATGATCGAATTTGATGAACACTCTTTGGTGGTGGCAAATTGGCAACTAAGTCGACTTTGGCCCTATCAACTTCAATTCCTTTCTTTGAAATAATATGTCCCAACACAATTCCTTGTTGAACCATAAAATGGCTCTTTTCCCAGCTGAGAACAAGTTTGGAGTCGACACAACGTTGCAGCACTTGTGAAAGGTGATTCAAACAAGAACCAAATGCTTTCCCAAAAACCGAGAAGTCGTCCATGAAGACTTCTATGAACTTGTCAATCATATTCGAAAATATGGCCAACATACATCGTTGAAAAGTAGCAGGTGCATTACATAAGCCAAAAGGCATTCTACGGTATGCAAATGTTCCGTAGGGACACGTGAACGTTGTCTTCTCTTGATCAGGTGGAAAAACGGGCACTTGATTGTATCCCGAATAACCATCAAGAAAGCAATAAAACTCTTGTCCTGCTAACTTCTCAAGGATTTGATAAATGAACGGAAGGGGAAAATGATCCTTTCTGGTAGCTATGTTCAATTGTAATAGCCTGAAAAATCACGCTAAACTATGACCTCGGGATCCGTGCCCGATCGGTCACAGGTTTGACCAATTAGGAGTTCGATAGTTAGCTTAGAGTGTGATGAATGAATGTGATGTGATGGTTTGAGTAGCTATGTGGTGTGTGTTGAAAATCTAAAGTCGCATACACCTATTGAGGCGCATGTGCTCAACACACAAGCTAGGGGGAGATAAAAGGGTTTAATAACCCTAAAATCAATAGTTGGTTGTTGAGAGAGAAGTAAAGAAGAGAGAGAGAGGAGTAAAGAGGGTGATTATTACAAGGAGTAAATGTTAGTTGAGGAAGGGAGATTCGAGCAATAAACGTCGGATTCGATGCGAGGGATCCGCTAGAAGCAAAGCTGGAACCCTAGCCTTCCAACCACTTGAGTTGAAATCAATTTGAGATTAATTCAAGGTAAAATTTTTGTGAATAAAATGCATAGATTGTAGAGGTTAAATTGCAGTTGAAAATAGTTTAAATCATAGGATCATGGTTTAGAAAAATAGAGGAAAAAGTGTAGAGAAAGATTGGGAAGAACAACTCGAAAGGAGCTGAATCTGGCAATTTCGATTAATCGAAATTGGGTTTCGATTAATCGAAATTGGCCAAGAAGTTGAAAAGTCAGGAAACCCGATCTCGATTAATCGAATTGAATTTTGATTAATCGACTTTGGATTTCGATTAATCGATTTGGGTGTCGATTAATCGACTGGGAACCTCCAGTGGACCCCAGGGGCTGGAGGAAAAGACTTGGGGAAAATCGACCAATCGAAATGAGATTTCGATTAATCGATTTCAATTTTCGATTAATCGATTTGGGATCGATTAATCGATTTTAGGAACTCGATTACTCGAATTGAGAATCGACTTGGCTGAACAGAGAATTTCGATTAATCGAATGAAAATCTTGATTAATCGATTTGAGAATCGATTAATCGATATTGACTTTCTATTAATCGATTTTGGAAATCGATTAATCGAATCAGATTCGATTAATCGATTTTGGAGTTCGATTAATCGACTGAGATAAATAATGTTAACTTTTGAGTTTGACTTTAAGATTCTTGGAGGGTCTTGGACCTTCTTTATTGCATCCTTTGTGATGTGTTTCACCTGTTATGTGGTACCATAGGTGGTACGTGTGAGCTAGTGCACAAGGAGCCACGTGAGACCTTGATGCATTGATCAAATGAAGACTTGAGGTAGGGAACACCTTGAACATGTACTTTATTTTATAAGAGCATGTATGTAGTGATATAGAATTCAATTCAAATGTTTTATTGCTTAAGAATTGTGAAAAGAGTGTGTGTGTGTGTGACATCCATAAGAGTAATTATAATGAGCCATCCCCAGGGGATGATAAAGTGAAGAGATAAGGGCATCAGGTGTGATGCAAGTAAATGGATACATCCCAGGGATGTATCCAAGATTGAATCATATTTGATAGGGCCTAACTGATATAAGATAGCACACTTACACGGTAAATAACTATATGTAAGGCACCGATATTTTTGTTATTTGAGGTTTGATAGGGTACCCCACCGACGTGGCGGGATATCCACGACTGACACGGCAGGATACCCGTGACCGATACGGCGGCGAAACCGTAGGCCAGTGCGGAGGCATATCCGTACATAGTAAGCACACCCCAGGGGTGTTGATTTGAGACAAGTGAAACCCCGCCACCAATCCCCAGGGGAAAGGGGCTTGGGTACCATTTGTATTCCCAGAGAATACGTTAAAAGTGTCTATATAGATGACGATGAAGGGTATCTCATCGGGGCTCGATGCTATATTGCTCGGGGATTACTTAAGTTGAAAGTTTAAGTTTTGTTTTAGGCCTTTTCAGCATCATTCATGAGTAAATGAAAACATAAGTAATCAACAGTAAAATGAAATGCTTTTTAACTGTTTTCATCAATAACTGCATAGACACATCATGCATGTCATATCATGGAATATATGTGAGTAGAAATTTATATGTTCAACTGTGTTTGTTCCCTATTGAGCTAGGATGTAGCTCACCCTATAGACTATACGTCGCAGGTCCACTACTAGCAGCTGTCGAGGCTTCAGGAGACACTGACCCCGGTGAGTCGGACCTTGCGGCCGGCGAAGAGTTGGAGCCACCTCCTGAGGACTTCTTCTAGAGGACTCCGTTGTGCCACTTTGAGGGCTTTTGAGAGAGATTTGTACGGCTTGGTATGTCAAGCCTTGTATTGGTTTAAACCATGTGTATATCGAATTGGGATTATTATTTTGGGACGAACCATCCGTGATGATTGCTATCGTCGATGGTTCGGATCGGTTCTCCATTCATGCAGAGGCATGAGGGTAGAACTATCTTTTGGAGAACTGCTTTAATATAGATTTAAATTCTGTAATTTCGTTTATTATTCTATTTGATGCTTGATATACCAATGTTCCGTGCATAGCTAAGGGGCACGGTCAAGATGATCATGCTGATGGCACGGGTTTCGGGGTGCCAAAATCCGGGCTGTCACATCAATTTTCTATAATCAATGCAGACACGCCACCCAGTAGTTTCGCGAGTAGGGACCAATTCTCCTTCAGTAGTTTCTTTCACAGTGATTCTGGACTTTTTTGGAACGATTTGGACTAGACTTACCCATTCACTATCAGAGATCGGATAGATGATTCCAGCATCGAGAAGTTTAATGACTTCCTTTAAAATGACTTCTTGCATGTTCGGATTAAGTCGCCTTTGCGGTTCCCTCGATGGTCTACTCTCATCTTCCAGATGTATTTTATGCATACAAACTGATGGGTCAATCCCTTTTAAATCAGCTAGGGTCCACCAATAGCCTCCTTGTGATCTTTAAGCACCTTCAACAAGTCATGCTCTTGTTCTTCCGACAACATGGATGAAATTATCACCGGAAACGTTTCTTGTGGCCCCAGAAAAGCGTATTTGAGCGATTCAGGCAACTGTTTCAATTCCACAGTTGGTGGCTCCTTAATTGATGGAGTCGGTTCAGCTTTTACCTAAATGGGTAACGGTTCTATCTTAGTCACAACTTTACATAAGTTATCATCTGGACATGATAAACTCAACCTCGTCTCTTCTGACTGCTTCCTTTCAGATCCTTTTTCTTCAGAGATGGCCAACAAAGCGGTTTCAAATTCTTCTTTGGTGAGCATTGATGGTAATGCTTCATCCACCACTTCATCCATCTGATTGATGTAAAAACATTCGACCTCATCCTCCTTAGGGAAATGGTTCATCGCATGGAATATGTTCAATCTAACCTTCATGTTTCCAAAAGAAACGTCCATGACTCCCATGCGACAATTAATGCAAGCGTTAGCGATGGCGAAAGCAGACGTCCAAGGATGATGGGGACTTGATTAATTAATTTAACAGGTGGTTCCATGTCTAAGACAACGAAGTCCACTGGAAAGACAAACTTGTCTATTCCAACCAAAACATCCTCGATAATACCCCTAGGTCTTCTTTCTGACCTATCAGCCAGTTGGAGTGTGACCGTCGTGGGTTTCAATTCACCTAATCCGAGTTTCTCATACATTGAGTATGGGATTAGATTAACACTTGCTCCCAAATCCAATAACGCTTTTCCAATTGGTTGCCCACCAATGACACATGGAACAGTTGGGACTCCAGGGTCTTTCAGTTTCTGTGGGGTTTCCAATTGCAACATCGAACTGACTTGATTAGTCAGGAACACTTTCTTTGAAACATGAGTACGTGCCTTTCTCTTACGCGTGCACAAATCTTTGAAAAACTTGGCATACTCAGGAACTTGCTTGATTGTTTCAAGTAATGGAAGATTTATCTTTACTTGCTTGAATGTTTCAAAATTTTCTTCCATTTTTGCCGGTCCCTTTCCCATTCTAGATGGAGGAGTTAGGCATTGAGGGAATGGTGCCTTTGGGACATAAGGTGCAGATTCAAGTTCCGATTCTTTTTCACGTCCTTGTTGGACAGTTGGAAGTGACACTTCCTCTATTTCTTTTTCTTTTCCCTTCTCTCTTCCTTGCCCTTTCTTTTTCTCTTTTTCGTTCTCTTTTCCTTTTCCTTTATATTTTCTTATCTCTGATTCTTTCTCTTTCTCTGCTTCTCTTTCTGCATCAACTTCCACAGGCATTTCCACTTGATTATCAACTTCTCGCCCACTTCTCAGCACCGTAACAACTTTCAACTGTTGACTATTCGATGGTCCTTCATCAGGTGGTGCTTGACCTCGCGGATTATTGACGGGTTGGCTGGGAAGCCTACCTTCCTCTCGTTGACTCAGTTGATTGGCCAATTGATTGACTTGGTCCATTATCATCTACTGAAAAGATTGCATGCTTCGCATCACCTTTTCTTCCAGATCAGAATCTTTCGAAGTGCTGGTATGAGATTGATTAAGATTCTGATTGAAATTCTGATTTTTTCGATATTCAGTATTTGGATGATAATACGGACCATTCTGCTGGAAATTAGAATTCTGTTGGAAATTAGGATTCTGTTGTGGACGAAAATTCTGCTAAAAATTTTGTTGAAAATTTTGTTGTCCACTCATTGGATTAGATCTGAACTGCTGATTCACCTATCCAGTTTGGTTTGATCCTCCCCATCCTAAGTTGGGGTGATTTTTCCATTCCAGATTGTATGCATTTGAGTATATGTTCCTACCTTGTCGCTGATATGATTGAGTCAGATTCACCTGCTCTTGAGGAGTAGGTTCATCAGGAAGAAATGACTAGGTAGTAGGGCACTCGTTAGCCATGTGACCTGGGTGGTCACAAATTGAACACACAATGGGGGTGATAGGAGCTTTAGCTTGCTTGGTAACAACTAACAACATATTCATTTGCTTGGACAGCATGTCAACCTTTGTTGATAGATCAGAGGTATTATTGTTGACATCAAATAATCCATTTATGGTCAACACAGGTGATTTTGTTGCCACATCCAAATTAGTTCGCTCCATTGTCGCATTTTGGATTAAAGTTTGATATAACTTCTCAAACAATGCCCACAGCTCATCAGCCCCTTTTGTGGCACACGATCCTCCGCAAGATGCATCAACCATGCGTCTCTCTTCAGGAATCAGTCCATTGTAAAAACTTTGGACTTGTTGCCACCTTGAAACTTGATGATTGGGACAACTCTTAATCAATTCCTTAAAGCGTTCCCAACATTCATGGAATGTTTTTGTAGGTTGTTGGGAGAAAATTTGAATTTTCTGACGCAGCTCAATGGCTTTAGTCATGGGAAAATATTTTTTAAGGAACTGACGATGTAGCTCCGCCAAACTTTGGATAGATTGTGGTTCTAAGGAATAGAACCATGTTTTTGCCTTATCTCTTAAAGAGAAAGGAAAGAGTCGTAGCTTAGCTATCTCATCAATGACATTGTGGATTCTGAACATTTTGCAGACCCCAGTGAATTCATTTAGATGAACATGCGGAGTTTCATTTGTCAAACCATGGAAAATTGGTAGCATTTGAATCATTGCCGATTTGAATTCATAGTGGTTCCCTGGAATGGGATCATGCATGATACTATCCTGATCCTCGTAAAAACCAGGATCATTATAATATTCGAGTGTTCTAGGGCCCTCATTGTAATTGTTATTTCCATTATTTCCATTATTGATATTTTAGTTGTTCCCATTCATTTCTTGTCTTTGATCAGCCATGGCTTCAGTATGATGATATTGATTCCTCTGAATTCTACGATTCTCTCTACAAGATCTTTCGATCTCAAGATTAAACGGTTGCAGATGTGGGTGATGAGATCGAGTAAAGCTCATGCACCAACACTCACAATAAGGATTGATGAATCCACAACAAACCCAAAAAATTCAACTTCAATCGATTAAAGCAAAGATTTTCAATCGATTGACACAAGCGCACAATTTTTTTATTTTTTATTTTAATAATTTAAATTAAAATTCGAATTTAAATTCAAAAAGATTTTTTTTTTTTTTAAATTCGAATTTCAAAAATAAAAATTAAATTCAAAAATTAAAATATAAAATTTAAATTTTAAAACCTAAAGGCAATCCTACAAAATCCTATAAAATCTTACCTAAAAGAGAGAAAAAGAAGGGAGAGAATAGAAAGATTTCTACAAAGCCTAAAGCAAATAGTCCTACAAAAATTAATAACTAGATTTTAGAAAATCCTACAAAATATCTAAAAGAAGAAAATAAGGAAAATAAACTCCTAAAAAATTTAAAATAAGAAATCCTAAAAATCTAAACTTCCAAAAAGAACTCCATAAAAACTTACCTAAGAGAGAAAAATAAGAGAAAAAATTTCAATTTTTTTTTTTTAATTAAAATTAAAATTCGAATTTAAATTAAATTTTAAATTTTTTTTTTTTTTTTAATCCGAATTTCAAAAATTCAAATTAAAAATTCAAATTTTAAACCTAATGGCAATCCTACAAAATCTTATCTGAAAGAGAAAAATAAGGGAAAGAATAAAAGATTCCTAAATTTCCTAAGGAAGGTATCCTAAAAATCTATACTTCCTAAAAAGACTCCTAAAAAAAAAACTTACCTAAGAGTGAGAAAAATAAGGGAAAGAATTTCAAATTTTTATTTTATTTTTATTTTTATTTTTTTTCAATTTTTTTATTATTATTTTTTTTTTTAAAAAAACAAAACACACAAATCCCTATCCGAATTAATCAAAATTTCTCCGATCTCTCCGGCAACGGCACCAAAAACTTGGTGTATTTTAAGTGTAACCCTTGCAAGTGCACAAGATCTATTGCAGTATGGTAAGAACAAAGATGTCGAACCCACAGGGAAACGTGAATTTTAATTAATTCTTTCAGAGATTTAAAAACGTCCCCAAGGAAATACCAAAGGGCAGATTCAATTTACCGATAAATTTATCACACTTTTCCTAAATACAAGAAAAATAAATTAATCTAAACAACTAATTACTGATGAATCTAAGAACAATATTTAAATGAGATCAAGGAATATGCTACCCCAGATTTGTACCTCTTTTCTACCATTAAAACCTACAGTTTCATTAAAGCATCATTCACACCATCATTCGTCTATAGAGATGATTCGTAATAAAATATGATCATCAATCCAGCATACCCTATCTAAAAATAATGACTCAGCCTATCGTTGCGGTATGAGTCATGTAAGAAGCATAGCGTATCTCATAATGTTTAGATCACAACAGTAAAAATATAATCGCTCCGCAGCCTAGATCAGTCTGCAGGTCCAGATCTAGCGATTATAGCCGTTGATACGCGCCATCAACGATCATAACAAGCATTCAATATATTTTCAATAACACAAACTTTTAGCAAAATAATTTCATGATGACAATAAATCGACTATGGTATTAATCATAAATAAGGGTACTTATCTGGGGATCGCATCTTCCCCGATCTACTGATTTAGCCGCTCATCTTTGGTATATGATCTCCTTGTTCATTCAAAGTCATTCCTCTTTTCATTTCCCCCAAAGATCTTTGTTTACAATGCCTTTTCCTAAATACAATCTATGCTTTCATGAACGTAAAGGAAAAACAATGTAAATCCTAGGTACAATCTACCCAGATGAAACCCTAGAAGAAGGAGAAAGAAGAACTCTTGAAAAGATGCCAAGAGGAGTCTAAAACCAAAAATAATAATAATGAATAATAATCTTCTAAAAAATTCTCTCCAAAAACTCTAAAAAAAGAAAAGCCAAAACTAACTCTCTAATTATCTCTCTCTAATTCCTCTAAATTCTTCTAATTCCTATCTCTAATTCCTCTTTTTCGAAGTGTTTGATCCGCTTTAAATAGAGCCGAAGTTTCCCAGCCACAGAGGTGTTCCAACTCAAAAATTTAGGGTCGATTAATCGACCCAATAGGGTCGATGCATCGACCTCCCAGATTTTCGTGAATTCCCGCCGAACGTTGCATCAGACACTGCATCGGTATTTTGGTCATAATGTTCTGTCCTAAACTTGGATTAAGGCGATTCATGCGCCGTTGGAAAGCTGCCAAAAATCTCTACAACTTTTGTGTTTTAACAATTTCATAATTCGGCCGTCTTGAAGGTCTAAATTGATCTGCAAGTCACACCAAGTTCTCGATGACCCAAAGTTACAGTGTTTTGACATTATTTTCAGAATTCTTGGGCTGTTTTCTGCACTTGGCTTGTATTTACCTGAAACACTTCAAATCTAATAATTCTTATCAGATAGCCTTCATCAGATAGCTAAATGTAGGTATTTAGGGGTGAAATATCATCATATTTCACTACTCATCAATGACCCTTTGCGTACTTTGATAGATTTTGTGCGAGAAATTGTACGGCTTAGTATGTCCAGCCTTTTGTATAAGAAAATGCAATATTTTGTGAGATATTATTTTGGCGAACCATCTGGGTGACGGTTGTCTCGTCATCGATGGTTCGGGTTAGTTCTTTTGCTCATGCAGTAGCATGAGATTAGAACTGTCTGTTGAGCTTTATATTTTGGCTTTATCTTATAGAATTATAGTTTAGTTTTGTATATATTAGTTAGTGCATGTTTTGCTTTCTAGTTGTGTGGATATACCAAATATTCCGTGCAGGCATATAGGGCACGGCCTCGAGGGTTGTGTCGATGGCATGAGTTTCGGAGTGCCAAAATCTAGGCTGTAACAGTTGGTATTATAGTCATTTCTTTTAGAGTTTCTGACAAGTCTTGATTTTGTCAGAGCATAGGACCTTCTACTAATGAAACTGTAGTTTCATGATCGCAGAGTGTTATGTCTTCTAGGGGGAGGGGTCGACCCAGAGGCGGCCATGGTAGGAACTTGCGGAGCAGAGACGATTTTGTCTCGGCTTCAAATAGAGTACCGTTGGGGAATAGGGATGCCCCAGGAGGCAGTAGTCAGGAGAACAGAGACCAACAGGGAAATCAAGATAAAGATCAGAGAGAGGAAGAAAGGGTAAGAGAAAGAAATGAGGAAAGAGAAGAACATCAGAGGATTATGCATACCATAAAAACCATTGCAAATGTCATGGCTCAGCAGGCGGCATCCTTGGCAGCACATAATGCCAATGACCAGCATCAACCACCACCTACGCCTCCAGTGGGTACTACACAGCCATTGCCCTCAACATTCACGGAGTTTTGGAGGATGCGTCCAACGAATTTTTCAAGGCAAGTAGAACCAATGGATGCAGAGAATTGACTAAGTGAGATGGAGAAGGTGTTCAGTGTGCTTATGCGCACTAAAGATGAAAGTGTCCGTTGGGCGGCATATATGTTAGATGGGGAAGCAGGCCCATGGTGGAAGTCCGTGTGGAGGACTAGGGCTAGGAAATCCCAAGATTGCCATGGACATGAGATGAATTCATGACCGAGTTCAACAAACAGTACTTCCCCAAAGTTGTGCGTAACCAAATGGAAGTAAAGTTCTTACAACTTGAACAGAAAAAGATGTCAGTAAGGGAATACGGAGTAGAGTTTATGAGGCTCGCTCGCTTTGCACCTGATTATGTAGTTACCGACTTGATGAAAGCCAAGAGGCTTCAACGCGACTTGAGGTCGAACGTCAGGGGAAGAGTGGCGGCCTTTGAACTAAAAACCTGTGGAGAGGTTATGAGCAAGGCTCTGGTGATCGAGGAAGATAACGAAGATTGATACCAGAGGAGAGACCAACAAGGAAGAGGAAGGATGGTGCAAAGTCAAGCGAGAAACTACGAGCCGGTGAACAAAAAATCGTGATTCGTAGCACCCATTCAGAGGCAACAGTTTCAGACGAGCTTCGTTAGACCGACGCAGACAAACTATCCTAGACTACCTATGCTTGCGTCGGCAAGGCCGATCAGATATGAAAACCCTGTTACCAATATCGAAGTATTAGTTTCCCAGGATTTCTCACAGGCAGCATCTTCTACTACAGTTGAGACTGCCAAGTGTGGCAAGTCTCACAAAATGACAGATTGTAGGCGAGGTACTCGAGGTTGCTACAAGTGTGGGAAGATAGGCCACATGATCTGATATTGCCCTGAGATGAATAAGGAGAGAGCTGCTTCTGCTTCCATGCCGAGATCATTACCATTGAAGAAGCCGGTCATGCAAGGAAGAGCCTATGCGGTTACTGTCCAAGAAGCGCAGAATGTCCATGACATTATCGAAGGTGAGATTTTCTTTTAAAATTAAGAATTTCAATTACTTAAGGTTTTTAGATAAAGAAGGTGCATATATGTAGAAAGTAGAGTAGACTCATTCCTGTATATAAATTTTGATGCATAAGTATGTTATATATATGTATGTATATATATATATATATATATGTGTGTGTGTGTGTGTATAATATAGGTACCTTATAATTATACAGAAAGGGAAGTGACGTAGCTTATGAAGCTAGAGTGTTGATAGACCCGGGGTCTACCCATTCATTTACTACTCCTCGATTTATAAAGAAGATGAAGGTCAACCCAGAGACGTTGGATTTTATCTTGGCTGTATCTATCCTGACTGGGGAATCGGTCGATACGGACTTAGTTTGTAAGTCGGTGATAGTAACCATTAGAGATGGAAACGTCTTTGAACTAGCAACAAATTTAGTTATGTTGGATATGCAAGGATTCGACGTGATCCTTGGCATGGATTGGTTGTCAACTCATTGTATAACAGCCGATTGTAAGAACAAAGTTGTTATCTTTAGATCAAATACAAGGAGATCATTCTGATTCGTAAGGGTGAGAATGAAGTTTTGCGATTATGCGCCGTCGAGCGGCTTGATCGGAAAAGTGCATTAAGGAAGAAAGGAATAGAGTTTTGGTTATGTGGTTTAAGGTGTTATGAGTTTGATGAATCAGTTACCTCGATAGAGAGTGGTATTATCGGACATCGTATTTCTAAGTCAAAGAAGGAACACCAGAAAACATTTGAGAGTTGAATTTCTTGAACACCAACTATATACCTGATAAGGCAAGTTTAGTTGGAGAGAACGGGATATGTCTTCAAGATGGTGTCAGATCGACTAAGATCAAAGCGATTGAGTATAATGAGAACCAAAGATACGATATTTAGTTTCCTTGGTCTGAGATACTATTGATGAGAATTTTCAAAATATCGACACTTAGAGACTCACAAGAAAGGATCACGAGATTTGAGTGGAATCGTAAGAGTTTTTAAACTCAGAACTACACACTAACATCTAAGAAGGAGGGTTTGGGTATATGGTGATACTTCATAGTGGTTTGAATAGTGATGCTTCACATAGTGGTTTAGGCTGCGTGCTCAACCAGAACAAGAAAGTGATTGCTTATGGGTCGAGGCAACTAAAAGATTACGAGAAAAATTACCCGACACACGACCTGAAACTAGCAGCGATTATATTCGCATTGAAGACTTCGTGACATTATTTGTACGATGAGACCTTTGAGATCTTCACCGACCATAAGAGCCTCAAGTACCTATTTACACAGAAAGAATTAAATATGATGCAACGCAAATGGATGGAGTTTCTCAAGGACTATGATTGTTTCATACAATACCACTCAGGTAAGGCTAATGTCGTAGCAGATGCCTTGAGTCGTAAGGGTTCGGCTCAATTAGCTAATCTTATCATGGGAATGCACAAATGAAAGTTATTTGAAGATCTTTTATTATATGATACGAATATCGAGGTGTAAGCTACAGGGGCTTTCTTGGCCAACATCGCAATGAGACTGACGATCTTTGAACATTTCATGAGCTACAGATGAAAGACTCGGAGTTAACCAAAATTTTATAAGAAGTGATTGAGGGCACCAAACCAGAATTCTCGGTGACAGAGGATGGTTCCTTACTATTCAAGGGACGCCTTTGTATTCCAGTTGATACCGATCTGCGGCAAACTATCTTAGATGAGGCTCACAAATCTCGATATGTAATTCACCCCGTTAGCACCAAAATGTATCAGGGCCTAAGGAAGAGTTACTGGTGGAGAGGTCTCAAGCAAGATGTAGCCAAGTACGTGTTAAGGTGTTTGACATGTCAGCAAGTGAAAGTGGACCACAGACACCCTGCTGGATTGTTGCAACCTCTACCTATACCAGAGTGGAAGTGGTAATCAATCTCCATGGATTTTATTATACGGTTACCGCGTACAGCAAAGAGATACAACGCTATTTGGGTAGTCGTTGATCGACTGATCAAGTCAGCTCACTTCTTACTCTATAACACGATGTACACAGCAGGAAGACCCGCAAAGTTGTATATGAGGGAGATTGTACGGTTGCACGGGATTCCTAGCAGGATCGTCTCTGATCGTGACCCCTTATATACTTCAAAATTTTGGAAGAAGTTTCAAAAAGGCATGGGTACTCGATTGGACTTTAGTTTGGCGTTTCATCCACAGATTGATGGGCAAATAGAGCAGGTAAATCAGGTGATCGAAGACATGCTCAGAGCGTATGCTAGAATTACAAGGATCATGAGATCAACATCTATCCTTGATCAAATTTGCATACGACAATAGCTTCCAAGGGAGCATTGGAATGGCACCTTACGAAGCTCTCTATGGAAGGCGATATAGATCTCTTATCAATTGGGAGGAGACCGGTGAAAAGTTTGTATTAGGGTCGGAGTTGCTTAAAGATAATGCCATTATTGTTCGTATGATAAGAGAGAGACTTAAATCGGCTCAGAGCAGACAAAAGGTCTATGCCGACATCAAAAGAACAAGCGTGGACTATGCCGTTGGCGAGCATGTATTTATGAAGGTATCGCCTATGAAATGCGTCATGAGATTTGGGAAGAGGGGAAAGCTGAGTCCCCGTTACCTTAAACCCTTTGAGGTTTTTGGTCGAGTTGGCGAGGTCGCCTATCACATTGGATTACCTCCATTGTTTGATCAGGTACATAATGTGTTTCATGTATCCATGCTCCGAAAGTACGTAAATGACCCTGCACATATCTTGGGAGGTCAGCCGATCAAAATGCATGAAGACATAACCATGATAGAAGAGGCGGCCTAAATATTGGATAGAAAAGAACATGTTTTACGCACGAAGGTGATTCCTTTGGTGCTTTTCAGGTGGAAGAATCATCTGGCCGAAGAAGCAACTTGGGAACGTAAAGAAGATGTGAGAGAACAATATCCGAAGTTGTTTGAGGAAAGCTAGATCGCATGGCTCGTTTGAATTTGTAAGAAATGATGCTATCTAAATCAACGCTAAATTTTCTTTTTCTTTTTTGTGAAAGTGTGTCAATTATGGTTTGTGATTGCATGACTAGAGGAGTTTTTATAAAGAAAACTTTTATATTACACAAAATGAGATGCCAACGCCACAAAAATGTGAAAGTAGACAAGAAATTTAGCCAGAAGATATTTTTGGGCTCACTCGCGCGATGACTTAAGCTCGCTCGTGCGAGCCTTATGCAAATCGAGCGCCATAATAGTTTCCGTGATCGCTCGCGCGAGGACTTAAATCGCTCGCACGAGGACCTGAATATATATATATATATATGGGCATCCATTGTTTTCGCCCATTTCCTCTCGAACGAGGGTTTTGGAGTGCTAGGGTTTGGGATTCGCACTCAAAGGCTTCAACACGTCCAATTTCAACTTGTTTTTCGTGAATCCGAACCGATAGATCGAAGTGCTTAGAAAGGTGATTTCTACCCTTGTTCATCTTTATTTTTATTGATTTGGTTTGAAACACCTTGTGATGGCTTCTAAAAGCCCTAACCCTCAACCTAGGAAGAAGATAGCGATTCGGCCGCCGTCTTCTCGTAGAAAGGCACCACCTCTACCACCTCAATTTTCTACACCAACCCAACCCAATGATTGGTGGGGGGCCAAAAATTTTGAGCCCAAGTGGGAAATACATGAAAGTTTCTTTCGGGATCCTAAGTCTACAAAATGGACTTCGGACTATCTTGGCATTAATGGTTTGAAACCATTGTTGACACCGTTTAAGGCCCAGCACTTTCCGAGGCTTGTTAAACTATTTTATGAGACCCTTAAAACTAATAACGATGAAACCACTCTCGTCATTGAAGTAGATGGAAGGGCATTTGCTTTTGGCGATAGCGACATTTCCATCGCCATGAACTGCCCTCACACCTTCATCCAGGACCCGCTTTCTCCACCCGCTTTCGCCCACGAAGTAAAATTTCAAACTATTACCACTGACATTACTGGCGGCAGTACTGCCTCGGGACAATCTATCACTAGCTCCCAATTTCCGCCATATATGTGGCCTTTAGACATTATTTTTAAGAAAAACTTATACTCAATCGGCCACGAGCAGGAGAGTCATGGGCCATTTTTGAGGGCCTTGCACTCCGCCTTTCACAACAGGTGGTTTAGCGCCCCTAAGGTGGCTATGAAGGGAATTATACATGCCTACAAAAGGAATGTGAGGGGTGCTATCCCTCCACCCATAAACCACCTACCCTACGCCCGTCTGATTTCAAGGCTCTTTGACTTACACCATGGAAAAGAGGGTTTTGAGATTCGAGGGGACGAGCCCATACTAACAGACAACATCATTCCATTCATCGCCTAAGATTTAACTTGAAACTTAAAGAGCCGGCAAACTAGTCAAAAGAGGAAGAGGGATAGTCAGGTCACATGACAGGCGGCTCAACCACCACCACCACCCGACCCAGCTGCTCCATCCACTTCGTCTTCACAACCTTTCCATACCATTGACAGCAGCATGATGCATGATATCCTTCTACAGGGGAGGGAGATTAGAGTGCACCAAAGATTTCATGAGACACTTCTTATCGATCTTATGACTCATGTATTCCCACAGACATACCGAGAGCGCGTAGATGTGTTTCGGGGTGCCATCTTCTGTGCGTCTAGCTCGGGTGCTGCTACTAGGGAGGCGGCCGAGGAGGGAGCTGTCGGGGAGGAGGTTCATGATGATGATGACGAGGAGGACGACAGCAATGACTCTGGTTCTGGCTTTGACGAGGAGGACGATGGCGTGGAGTAGGAGCAGGGTGATGACTAGGTCGTCATCGGAGAGTTAAATTCTTTTTGAAAAATATAAATGCTATGTCTTTAAATTTTTGATCAAAATGTGGGGATGGAGATCATTCAAACTATCTGCTTGGTTATCTTTAGTTATCTTAATGGATGAAATTTTCTATTTTTCTAAAATGTAAATGTTATATATATATATATATATCTGTTTGGTTAACTTTATGGATGGTGATTGATTGGACATGGATGTTGGAATGAATGGATGAAATTTTCTACAGGTACATGCGTTGTGCGTCTTATGGATTACGTAGGTACCTAAGTTGTTGTAAATACCTTTGAATGCCTATGGATATTGTGGTCTAATTATCTGAATGACAGGTTGGGGAGCACATGAAATTGTAGTCCTTGTATATGGGTATGTGTGGTACTGTCATGCAGGGATTCATCCTACTGTGTGGGCATCGATTAGAATTATGCCTATGATTTGCGTTTTTATACACGATCCGCGGTGATTCTGTAGAAATATGCAAATATTTTAAATTTTCTTTTGATGCACGACTGGTGGTCATTGCTACGAAAAATACAAATCATTCAATTTTATGAAGGATCTGTTGTGAATTACGGTGATATACATCGCCCTGTATAAATTTGTGTGGGTCTTCCAGGAGGGGGACTCCCTTGGGTGTATTTTCGAGGATGAAAATTTCCAAGGTGGAGAGAATGTAACATCCCTAAAATTTGGGCTTCAAATAGGGTCCTCGGGGTGTGTGCCAGTCTGGTCTTAAGTTTGACCAATTGAAAGTCAACTTGATGACTTAGGCTAGACTAGGCTTATGGTGAAAAGTACACCTAAGTGTGGTGTGAGTCTTGTTATAAGGTCATGTACACCTATTGAGGGTGTATGTGCTTTGCACCAAATGTATGGAAGGGGTTAAATAAGTTAAAAGCAAAGATAAGTTATTTCTCTTGGGTTTTTGTAGTTAGTTGGAGATTTATAAAGAGAGAGAGAGATTTAGAGATAGGGATTTTCTTTTGATCCAAAGATAAGATCTACCTTATGGATGTTAAAATTATGAGATAAGGAAGTTGTGGTGAAACCCTTGAGGAAGATCTAAGGGTTTTTGAGCTTGGGATTGATCAAGAGAGGAGTTGGAGAAAAGGGTTTTGAAACCCTCTTTTGTTGAGAAGATCATGGACCAAATCCATGGGAGATATAGTATTTAAGGTATATATTTAGTTAATTATGATCATTAATTGATGTATTTATGATGGGTTTGTTCGTGTATTAAATGTGGTTTTAAATAAAATAAGATTAGAGTTCTCGAGAAGCTCGAGTTGTAGAGGTAGCTGTTCCTCACGCGCGCGATTATAATAGCTCGCTCGCGCAAGGAGGAGACAAATATAAAGAGAAAATAAGTTCTGTTCTTGCTCGCGCAAGACAGTTTTGTAAAGGGAACCTCGCTCACGTGAGGGCTCGTGTGAGCTTCAGGTGACCTCGATTATAATCGCTAGAGCGAGGGTAAGTGCTCACTCACGCGAGGACAAGTGGTCGCCCGCGTGAGTTATAATCGCTCGAGCGTGGGTGAGTGATCGCTCGCGCGAGGTCTAGCATAGATGTTTATTTTATTTTAATTAGTTCTTTGGAATTATGTTTTCCTAGATCCTTGTGAGATTTTCTAAGAGTATTTTGATTCGTATAATATAGGTTTGATGTATGGTTGTTACGCTTGACCCTTATGGGATATTGATGTGATTGAGTGATGACTTTACTTTAAGGTAGGGAATACTCTGAACATGTATCCTTGAATTACGAAATTATGTATGTAGTGATGTGATATATACATGTGTGTGTTAAGAGCAGTCATTGCTTGTTAATCAAAATTAAACTTAAACATGTGAATTAAAGAGGTGTGTGTGCGTGTGTATACACTAAGTAAGAAACCAATAAGAGTATAAGTGTATGACATCCTAGGGATGTGTATGAGATATGAGCATCTAGGTGATGTATATGAAAGTATGTGACATCCCAGGGATGTATAGTCAAATGAGAAATTATGTGAATGAGCCTTGAACAAACTTTGAATATTATAATTAGCACAATTACACGATGATAAACTATATGTATTTTGCACAATGAATTTGATGTTTATAGAATATCCCACCAACTCGGCAGTATACCCGTGACTGACTCGACAGAATATCCGTGACCGGTACGGCAGCCAATCCGTACACCAGTAAGACATCCCAGGGATATATATGAGTTATGTGCCCCGTCACCTAGGAGAAAGGGACTTGAGTTATATTATATTAAAATATAGTTCAATTGGACGACGATGGTGGGTATTCCATCAGGGCTCGATGCTATATTACTCAAGGGTTATTTAAGTTATTTGATTTAAGTTTCAAGACAGATCTTCTGGCCTATGAGAATAAAATTAAAAACAAGTTAACACATTTAGAGTAATAGATGCATTCAGTTCATACTTTCAGTAACTTAAATTATTTTCCAGCTATCTTTTATTGATAAATTATGTTTCTAATGTCATGGAATATATGTAAGTAAGATAGACTTATATGTTCATTTTATTGATTTCCTATTGAGCTATGATGTAGCTTACTCCTTCGACTATACATCATAAGTCTAGTGTTAGCTGCTGTTGCTGCTTCGGGAGACGTTCATCCGAAGGATTCGAATTACGTGCCTGGGGAGGAGTCAAAGCCCCCTCCTGAGAATTTCTTTTAGAGGACCCTCTGCGTACTTTGATAGATTTTATGAGAGAAATTGTACGGCTTGGTATGTCCAGCCTTTTGTATAAGAAAATATAATATTTTGTGAGATATTCTTTTGGCGAACCATCTGGGGTGACGGTTGTCTCGTCACTAATGATTTGGGTTGATTCTTTTGCTCATGCAGTGGCATGAGATTAAAACTGTCTTTTGAGCTTCATGTTTTGGCTTTATCTTATAGAACTGTAGTTTTGTTTTGTATTTATTAGTTAGTGTATGTTTTGCTTTCTAGTTGTGTGGATATACCAAATGTTTTGTGCAGGCATATTGGGCACGGTCTTGAGGGTCGTGTCGATAGCACGGGTTTTGAGGTGTCAAAATTCGGACTATCACATGGAGAGAGATGTCGATGTGGCACCGCCACATCGATTTGTGCATCAACTGACCAGCTTCAAGCCAAGTGTTGTTGTAAATGATGTATAGTGTCATCACCCTATCGCCAGTCAGCTCGGAATTTTGGCCCTGTGGGCAGAGATTGGTTGTTAGAATATTATCCCATAATAGAATGTCCATGGACAACGCCTACCTCGTAGTGGAGTGACCAAAAGCGATGACACCATCGGCCATCCCCGCAATCCTTTCATCTTGCGTGAGCGTCAACGCAGGCCCGATCGGGTACGGCAAAGGCCTGTGGCGATAGAACCCAAATGCCTCGGCAAAATCCTCCGTATGGACACGCCGAGGCCAACCGTCGATCTTGATTTTAATGTTCGGGTTGGCGAATGAGGCGCAGGTACCCAATCCACATTTTGATAAAATAGTTGGATGAGACGTGGGTACACAATGAGCAGCGACGACGTCATGAGGGAGTGAAGATGAGCCGCATCCACGTAGGCAAGAGTTTGCACGGCCTCCAGGAGATTTCGGAATGCAATCAAGTCGAAGAAGTCTTCGGGGTGAATGAATTGATCTTTATAGAGTATCATGGGCTCCTCCTTCAGAGTGCCACGTGGGCGACGAGCAAGTTCGGCTGGTCCCACGGACAAGGAAGCAGCCATCAGATGGGAAGAATGTTGGAGCGATAAGCGCAACACAAGGAAAAGAAAGAAAAGAGAATAGGATAGAAATAAAAAAACCTACATTTGTCCTTAAATAAACAAAACATGCGATCGCCCTGTTTCAAATCGCTCGATCAATTTATAAAATCGATTGATCGATTTGATCAGCAATCCTTCGACAGGTGAAAAGATGTCAGTCAATCGATCGATGTTGGGAAATCGATCGATCGACATACATGTGCAATGCTTCGCGAGAAGTGAATAGACGTGATGTTGACCATTTTGAAAAACGAATCGCCATCAAATCCCATTAAAATCGATTGATCGAATTCGAAAAATGGATCGATTGATTTTAATTCACTACAACACAGCACGCATGTAAAAGTATCAAAACTAATCAATCGATTTATGAGAATTGATCGATCGATTGATCATACATTGTTCTGAATCACCCTATCACCTTGGAATCGATCAATCGGCCTCTCAAAGGATTAGTCGATTCAGAAAACACCATTTTTTTTTACATAAATTACAAAGTAACTAGTTTGCCTTCGAGGAAACACCGAGTTTAAACGTCATCAATCCGACATTCCAATTATCAGAATATCCTGATTGATCAGGATCAGTCAACAGCAGCTCTTCATCACCCACTAGAGCAGTTTCTTCCAAGAAGGGTTTCAGTCGTTGCCCATTTATTCTAAAGACATTTCCATTACATGGATTTACCACATCCACTACGCCATTAGGAAATACCAGTTTTAACAAAAATGGGCCCGACCATCGAGTCTTCATCTTCTCAGGAAATAAATGCAATTTAGAGTTGTACAAAAGTACCTTTTGACCAAGTACAAATGATTTCCTAAGAATTTTTAGATCATGAACTTGATTCATCAGATTCTTATAGGATTTGGCACAGTCGTACGCATCTGCCCGTATTTCTTCAAGTTCATTCAGTTGGAGTTTCCTGCTGTTACTGGCTTTATTAAGATCAAAATTTAACTTCTAAATCGCCCAGTAAGCACGATGTTCTAGTTCCACCGGAAGATGGCATGCTTTCCCATACAACATCCAGTAAGGAGACATCCCAATAGGAGTTTTAAAAGTAGTGTGGTAAGCCCATAATGCATAATCTAATTTCAATGACCAGTCCTTCCTATTGGGGTTCACAGTTTTCTCGAGTATCCACTTTAGTTCTCAATTGGATACCTCCACTTGACCACTTTTTTAAAGATGGTATGGTGTTGAACCTTTGTGAGTGATACCATACTTCTTTGTTAACTGCTCAAAAGTCCTGTTGTTGAAGTGTTTCCCACCATTGCTGATGATCGCACGTGGTATTCCAAATCACGAAAGGATGTGATTCTTCAAAAACTTAACGGCCACGCTCTGGTCATTAGTTTTGCATGCGATAGCTTCTACCAATTTGGAGATGTAATCGAATGCAACCAGTATGTACAGAAGACCAAACAAGTTTGGGAAAGGTCCTATGAAGTCAATCCCCCAGACATCAAATATGTCCACTTCCAAAATCAGATTTAGCGGCATCAAGTTTCTCTTCAAGATTCTTCCCAACATCTGACACCAAGGACAAGAGATACAATGTTGGTGACAGTCCTTGAACAAAGTTGGCTGATAAAATTCGCTCTTGAGGATTTTTACAGCAGTTTTTCTAGAACTGAAATGTCCCCCACAAGCCAATTCATGGCAGAAAGAGATGATGCCGGACTACTCTAATTCAGGAATGCATCATCTGATGATTTGATCTGGAGAATATTTAAATAAATATGGGTCCTCGAAAAAATAAAATTTTGCTTGTGCCAGGAATACAAATTTCTCGTGTTTGCTCCAATGTGGAGGCACCCGATCTGCCACCAGGTAGTCGAGCAAATTGGTATACCATGGTGCACGATCTAAGGCAAACAGTTGTTCATTTGAGACATTTTCCAAAATATGCACCAGATCATCATATTTTGTGGCTATGGTGCGTGACAGATGATCAGGCACTACATTTTATGAGCCTTTTTTATCCTTGATTTCAAGATCGAACTTCTGTAGCAACAGAATCCATCTAATTAGCCTGGCCTTCGCATCTTTCTTCGCAAATAGGTAACGGAGAGCAGCATGGTCCGTAAAAACAATGACCTTTGACCCCAGCAAGTATGCTTGAAACTTGTTGAGCGTAAAAATCACAACCAACAATTCTTTTTCCATGGTGGAATAATTTAATTGCGCATCATTTAACGTACGACTTGCATGATAAATGACATGCAGAATCTTATCCACCCTTTGTCCCAGTATGGCTCCCACCACATAACCAGATGCGTCACACATTATTTAAATGGTAGATTTTAATCAGGAGATTGGATTATTAGAGCTTTGATTAATTCAATCTTGATGGTCTCAAAAGCCTATAGGCACTTGTCATCAAACACAAATGGGACATCTTTAGCAAGTAAATTGCAGAACAGTCTCGTAATTTTACTGAAGTCCTTAATGAATCGTTGATAAAAATCGACATGCCCAAGAAATGATCTGATCTCTTTGATAGTTTTCGGTGGTGGCAGCGTAGCTATCAAGTCCACCTTCGATTTGTCTACCTCGATGCCCTTGGGTGATATAATATGTCCTAGGACAATGCCACTTTGCACCATAAAGTGACATTTTCCCAGTTCAGTATCAAGTTTTTCAGTACAAGAGATAGATTGTGTAGACAGTCACTGAAGTTGTCCCCTAAAATCGAGAAATCTTCCATGAAGACCATCGTCCATGAGGACCTCAAGGAACCTCTCCACCATGTCAGAGAATATGCTCTGGATACATCTTTGAAATGTAGTTGGAGCATTGCAAAGGCCAAAGGGCATTCTGCGATAGAAGGAGCTTTCGAAAGGACACATGAATGTTGTTTTCCCCTGATCTTTAGGGGCAATGGCTATCTGATTATATCCCGAATAGCCATCTAAAAAATAGTAAAATTCCTGACCCTCTAATCTCTTAAGCATTTGGTCAATGAACGGCAAAGGAAAATGAGCTTTCCTTGTCATTGAATTTAATTTTCAATAGTCAATACATACTCTCCAGCCAGTCTGCACCTTTGTCAGTACCAATTCATTATCTTCATTTTTTATGATAGTAACTCCAGACTTTTTTGACACCACCTGCGTTGGGCTAACCAATTTACTGTCAGAAATCGGATAGATAATGCCGGCATCCAACAATTTAATCACCTCATTTCTGACAACCTCCTGCATTATTGGGTTTAGTCTTCGTTGAGGCTCTCGTGAGGGCTTTGCCTCCTCCAAATGCATGCGATACATGCACACCGAGGGGCTAATTCCTTTGATGTCTTTAATAGATAACCCAATTACAGTTTTATGGTCACGCAACATCTCTACTAACCTTCCTTCCTTGTCACAATTTAATTTGAAGAGATTATTATGGGCTGCATCTCAGCTTCTCCCAGAAACACATACTTTAGGTCACTAGGGAGAGGTTTCAGTTCAAGATTAATGTTTTCCTCTTCCCTAGGCATTTCCTTCTTAATTTCATCAATGGGCTGAGATTTGGGTTGCCACTTTTTATCTCCTAGTAGTAGTGCAGAATCTAGCATTTCATTGACATTTTTTATCATTTGGTCTACATCAAAATCCTCACCGAAGTGGGCAAGACAAGCCTCTAGCAGATCCTATGGTTCTAATGCAAGAAACGTTTCTTCCACTACACTATTTATCAAACAAACTTGGGCATGCTCTTCATCCATAGATGGCTATTTTGCAATGTTGAAAATGTTTAGCTCCACAGTCATATTTTCAAATCAGAGATTCATTATCCCATTCCTACAGTAAATAAGTGCATTAGACGTTACTAGGAATGATCTTCCAAGGATCGCCGGCACATTGCTCTTTAAGTTCAACACTGGTTTTTTGTCGGCGCTTCTGAAAATAATTGGTGACTTTCTCTCTAATAGTTCTAATTAAGTCGATGATTACTCTCTCGCGAGCTAGCTTCAGTATGTTGTTCAAGCTTTCAGCATTATTTGTACTGAGATAATTGATCACATAATATACCACTTTACTACCCTTAACTTAGTGATGTTAGACCTTAGATTGTTACTAATGAGATGTTATGTACAGATATTTAGAATAGTGAGCAGAATAGAGTTGAAGTGTTAATCTTTGTCAAAATAAACTCAATAAGAAGCAATAACTACGATCGTGCACATAACGAACCCACCGTATGAAGAACCAGTTCAAAATCCAAGAAAGAGAGAGTTTACGAATGAACGTAAATCTCAAACAAACGAAAATAGAAGAAAAAGGAATCGTAATCTATGAACCTATCAAAAGAGCTTACGACTGGAGGAATTAAAGCCAAGGTACGAACGTTTGAAAAGAGCGAGAATAGTACAAAAAGAGATACAATCGTAGTGACAATTGTGCAAAATAAAGCTCATAATGTTGATCACATGAAGGCTACACCACCATGCAAAGAATTAGAATATTTCTTGAATTGAAAGTTCGAAAATTTACGGATTTGAGAAGATTGGTGAAAGAACCCAGAAGATCTTTGCAACTGAAATAAAGGAGTAAAATCATGCGCACATCTACTATCCAAAGCAAGGAAAATTAGGATTACAAATTAGAGCTATATTAGGAATCTTTTATTTTAGTAGTTTTCTTTAATTAGAATTTGAGTAATGTAAACCGACCCCTTATGATCTATAAATAAGAGGGCTCGGTATAGGAGAAAGTTATTGAAGGAACTCTCAGCATCAATTGACGACTGAAGTTGGATTTTCTTTCGATCACCTTAGTTTAGTTTAGAAGAGATTTATCAAGTAAAATAGTCTACAATTCTCTAAAAGTCTTGCCTGACAACCAAGACCAAAGAAGCTGAAGGATCGACCCTTTGGATGATTCTACTTTTGCTTTCTAGTTTAGATTTATTTTTATGCACTTTTATTGCTTTATAAACATCTAAAAAAGGTTTCTTTGAATTGACAACTCAGATTGAAAATTTGTATATTAGTGTAATGGTTTTACTTCTTCATCTTCAGTTTTTTTGAGTTGGATTTACGCCCAAATTTCGAAAAAATTGTTGATTAGTATAAATCTGTATTAAAGAATTCTAGAGTTTAATTGACGCTCAAATTCTAGAGGACTGAGATACGGTGTAATGGTAATTTATTTTGTAAACATCCGAGATCTGAAAGATTGTGATTGACAATCATAATTTGGAAGGAGGAGGATTTAGTTTTATTTTCTGCAATTAGTATAAATAAGTCATTCTTTTATTCATATTTCTCCATTATATTAGATCCTTAAAAGACAACTACACGTTTTCAAACATATCCAAAAAATCACCTTCCTCGTGAGAACGATCTTATACTAGTGCTACAATTTCCATTGTGCGCTTGTAATAGGTTAAGACTTAGTACGATAATATAAGTAATCTAGTTTTTGGCGCCGCTATCGAGGATATAGATTTTTTCTGTTTGTTATTTTGAAAACTAATATTTGTCTTTCTCTTTTTATTTTTCTTTATATTTTTATTTTTCTTTAATCACTTCTTAATCTTTTACAGGTTTCTTCGGAGCAGCGAATCAAAGGTTTCAACACTTCTTCTGACAAGAGAAGTTAGAGTTTTAGATTTATTTTCTCTCTCTGATTTCTAGAATAAAAATCATATAAAATTAAAACAAAAATAGACATATATAATAATCGTTCTAGTCATCCCGCTTTGTTTCTAATTCCATTTGCTATGGCAGAAAAAGACCAATTTGTGGCTAAAATGTTGGGAGAGTATTATGCATTGACACCTCTTACTCCTCCCTCATGTATTCAATTACCCCCTGTGGCCGGCGATGAAACTTTTGAAACCAAACCCAATGAGCTTCAATTACTTCCTATATTTTATGAGTTTTGTGAGGAGGATCCATATATGCATATAATGAGTTTTCTAGAAATTTATGCAATTGTTAAAATTAAAAACTTGTCGGAAGAGGCCACTCATTTGAGGCTCTTTCCATTTTCCCTTAAAGAGAAGGTAAAGCAGTGGCTGAACTCTTTGCCCAGCAACACAATTGCTAGTTGGGAAGAATTACAAACAAAGTTTATTACAAATCGAATCTAGAAGATTATCACAACGTTTCATAAATTTTCGGACGAATCTTTTGAGGGGAGCTGGAAGTGTCTTAATGAGCTTCTGAACAAGTGCCCTCATCATGAGGTCCCGCGCTGGCAAATAGTGCTTGATTTCTACGAAAGCCTTAATGAACATACCCGGCACATGATTGATGTTTCTTGTGGAGGAATATTTCGTACGTTGACCACAGAGGATGCTTGGAAACTTTTGAGACCCTTAGCGAGGAATCAATGCAAAATCATGCATCGAACGAGACTAATTCGGAGACTTTAAGGAATAGGCCTCCTAAGCAGGGAGGATTTTATGAATTTAAGTTAATGATGAATTGCCTCCCACAGTTAAAGATTTGGAAGACAAAAATTTAGTCACTATTGGGTATAAAATCGCACCCAACATCTCAAGGAGGAGAGGCTGGCGGTCCGCACAATGGCCCATCTTAGGAGGACCCTCAGCACCCTGTTGTACCTTGTTACCCCACAAGAGTTCAGGACCATACTGTTGCCATAAAGGATCATGCTGCAGACATGTGGAAATTGTCAGCAGCATGACCAGAACCAATCAAAGCCACTCCTTGCTCTTCACCGATCTATTTTTAAGTTAAAAGCTCAAGTTGAGAAACTAGCTATTTTAATTAATAAGAGAGAAAGTAGTTGTTCTTCATCATGGGCAGATGGCACCCCAAGAGGACATATCTTTATGGACTCCGTACATCAACTCCCCAAAATTTTAACTAAGTTCCTCATGGGCATTGTCGTGCTACCGACTCATCCATAGCAGAATCATGTAATATATTTGCACTATTAGAAACTCTTGTTAAGAGAGTACCCAACGATCTAAGGTGTGCTGAAACGCATTCGATTTTAAGGAGATCTCTGATGTAATATAATCACACTTGAACGTATGGATTAATGATCTTTTGTGATTTATTAAAGTTGAATTGTAGTGACTATGAATAGAAGTGTCACAGAGTCTTAATATTGTTCTCCAGAATCGTAAACGACAATTCTAGGGAACAGATGAATCTAATGACTAATCTTATCAGTTACCATGGATTTCAAACCCACTTAAATTATAGAGGAAGTAAACAAGCATCGTATTTATGAACCGCCAACTCCAACCTACCCCACCTAATCGAGCTTTAATGAGTAGTCTTCGAAATTTAAGTCGAAATGATGGTTCAAAGCTCTAAGCCACCCTATAAATCTATACCCTTCCACAAATCTTTACCAAACCCCATCTCTTTCGTCTTCTTTCTCCATAACCCCAACCCTTATGGTGAAAGAGTCTGACCAAAGCAACTTCAGCAAGAGACTTAATAGAATTTTTGAGATACATAGGGTCGAGCTCCTGGCTGCAATAAAAAAAAATAGAGAAATTGAAGCCCCAGCGACCCATACCTGATGCTGAATCATCCACCGAAACTACCTTTTACCCTAAACCTAACCCAAATTCAAAATCCCTTTCCTATGGCACATCTTCCTCCACTTCCTAACCATTCTACCATTACAACTCACCTCGAGTGCGAGTTCCTTTATGATGATGGTGGGTTGAGTTGTCCCTCGCCACCCCTCTCCATTGTTTATCTTCTCCCCTTGCCTGTGGCATTCTCTTCACATAGTCTTCACAGGGGAGTAGTATAGGTTGTTGGAGAATAGAGATGTGTTCACTTCCCACTCTTCAAAGCACTTCCCCCAAGTGTATTGAATTTCTTCTAAGGAAGGTATGTGATGTGCTCTGTTTGGGGAGACATTTGAAAGACAGGGGGTGCAGCTCCATCAAGAGAGATGGCTCTCTTTTGAAGGTGCGGATACTCTCTAGAGAGGGAGGGAGATAAGACTCTGATTGAAGGTGGTTAGAAGCCGAGGACCGATCTTTATCGAAGAAATATTTTGCCTCGGACGATTGGTGACATAGTTAGGGAGTGTCTAGATTTTTCCTAGGTGTAATCTTTTATATAAGCACTTTTACTTCTTTTTAATGTACTCTGTAAATATTTTGTTTGTTATATAAAAATCACTTTTGATTATTTTTATTATTCTAATTTTTTCCTTGAGGTTATCTTTATGTGTAATCTACGTCAGACGTGATTTCTCTCAGTTTGGGGGAGATTGTTGAATATTTCTGCAGATTATAACCCTGATACATGCAATATTATCCCCTATTTTTTAGAACAATGAGGACATTGTCCTATTTAATTTTGGGGGGATACACAACTTTCTGTGTATAATAGTTTTGCTTTACTTTTGCTAGTTTTTCTTTATTTTTGCTTTACTTTTGCTAGTTTTACTTTATTTTTACAGATAAAAAAAGAAAAAAAAAATTGTGTATACCTTTTTATGTAGATTTTAATTTCTAAATAGTTAATCATTGTATGCGAGTTATGATAGAAAAAATTATGATTCCACACACGTTACAATCCATCGTAGTAAAAGTTTAACAATCAAACAATAGAGCAATTACGATTCATGTCTAGCCCTCTTGAACATTATATCAGAGTTGAATGTTTGAAACTATACTTTGATTTAAACTACAATATTTAGATTATTTTTTCAAAATTTTATAACCAGTGAGCTTTAGGGACATATTTCCTCTTTTACTTCAAGAGAGACTGCTTTCTATTTGAATTTAAATTTTCTCTGAACATCTTGATTGCTTTACAATGAAATCTCATATTACTGTAAATTGAATCAAATATTCTATGATTATGATAACTTGTTTTCCTAGAACTGTTCAATAGATACATTAAAACAATATGACATTTATGTTAGTGAAATATAAAAATAATTTAAGGTCATTCTTTTCATTCGTTAGAGCCAAAAAGCTAAAATCACATAAATTGATTTACCCCTTGAACCCATATTAAAAGCCTAAATCAAATTTCTTTGTACCAAAATCTTATAAACCCTTAACCATATGTACTACCTAAAACCTTCAACCTTTAACCCTTATATTTTCTGAGAATTTAGAATTCAAAAGGGGAGAAGAGGGAATGAAAGGAATAAAACAATAACAGATAAGGGATATACAACAAAGGGTACACCTGAGAAAGAAATAAAATCAAGAAAAATATGAGAAATCAAGAAAAATCGTAAAATAAGATTCTACAAAAGGAGAAGCAAGACCCTTCCAAAATGAAGAAAAATTCAAGAGGATATCTAAAACTCAAGAAAATGGGATTTACCAAAAAAAAAATGAAATACAAGTAAATGGGAAGAAGCTATCCAACTTTTTGGATACTTACTGAAGCAGAAATAGAAAGAAGAGAAGAAGATAGAAGAAAGATGAGTTGAATTCTCAGAATTTTTAAATCCTTTCTACCCTTATTTGGAAACCTTGTAACCCAAAGCCCCATTACATGCCGAAAAAAGACCTTGATTCATGATTTATAACAGCATGAGCCTAGTAGAGATGTATATAATAAATACTATGGAGAAACAGGAAGGCAAAAGGATAGAATTGATTATCCATTTCATGAGATTTACCTTTATGTCAATTATCATTTGAGTTATTCATCTTACATATCATATTAAAAGAACCAAAAAATTTCAATATTCTTTTTTAGAGTATGCCAACAGTGAGAGCTTGGATGAAAATGTTCTCTAAATCTACAATTTAGATAAATCTATGATGAATAAATATTTTACTGATACGCACACACTCCACGCTTAATATGAATTGAAATTATTGAGTTCTGATCAAGGATAACTGCTAGGATGGAAAGCAAAGGAAGTAGGAATCATGTTTTTAGAAACTATGACAACCATATAATGATCAGCTATTTACTGTTTAGTGTATAAAATTTAGTTTAGAAATTTTAAAATTTTTGCTTTTCTTTTAAGAAAATCTTTGAAAAATCTAAAAATATTTGAAGTTTGTAGGTAACTTTACTGAAAACCTTCAGGAGACTATAACTCCTCCACTAGGGATCACCTAGGGGTTTAAAGGCTTGTCACATCTGCTAAATACAATTGTGCTCCCTACAAAAGTGCCATTTAACTTTTAGATTAGTTTTTCTTTCCTTATTTTCTAAGGACTAGCAAAGCATTAGTTCTATGACAACCCGGATTTTCCCAACCTAAAATTTGGAGACATTTTTTTTTTTCTTAACTTTACACCAAAATCAAATGAGAAAACTCTGACTGTCAGATCGTAGATCACAATCTGATACAGAATACTTGGCACATCCATATGCATACGGAAATCAAAGCAAAGTTATATAAGTATCATGAATAAAAACTCTAATTCTAATATCTAATATGTACAGAACTAAACAAATGTCAGTGATGACTAACCATCACCAACAGTAGTGTACCATGCATGTATAATAGCATGGACGTACCAACCTCGAACTTACCAAGATCCACGATGCACTAAATCTACGATCCCAAAACATAGTACAAATCCTTATGTGAAAGCTCCTTTTTCTTCAAGTATGTAGTTTGGGCCCTCTTCAAAGCTACACCTGTGACGTATAGTCGGGGTGAGCTAACATCCAAGCTTAGTGGAGAAAGCTAATACCAATATACATCTCATCACATGCATAGATTCAAAGACAAGATTAAAATATTTTCTTATCAAGACTAAAACTGATTTCAAAGGCATTTCTTATCAAAATTGAAACTGGGTTCAAAGGCATTTTCTTATCAAAATTCAAAACTAATTTCAAAGGCAAACAGACTTCGAAGATGTTTTCTTATCAAAACTGAAATTGATTTCAAAGACATTTTCTTAATAAAATCGAAACTGACTAATCTCCTATCAGAAGCATATTTCTTATTTTCTATTTACTGAGTTTGAATCACATTCATTTACATGTCTTACATATTCTTATGTGGCTTACTCACATGTCTTACATATTCTTACTTTGCTTACATACATATTTTATACATTCTTACTTGACTTACTTACACATCTTACACAATCCTTACTTGTCTTACTTACAAGTCTTGCACATTCTTACTTAGCTTACTTATATGTTTCACACTTTCTTGCTTAGCTTACACAATTCGATTCACGGATATCCCGCCGTGCCGGTTCGATTTTGCGGAGACTACTATGCCAGTTCGATTCACACACTCACTTGTATAACTTACACATTGTCACATAGTTTACACAGTTCGATTCACGAATATCTCGCAGTACCGGTTTGATTCACGGAGACTGTCGTACCAGTTCGATTCACCATTAGCCACCGTGTCGATTTGATTCACTAATATCCCACCATGCCGATTCGATTCATGGGTTTAACCGCCATGTCGGTTCGATTCATGATTAGCCACCATGTCGATTCAATTCACGGATATCCCGCCATGCCGGTTCGATTCATGGGTTTAACCGCCATGTCGGTTCGATTCACGGTTAGTCGTTGTACCGGTTCGATTCATGGGTTTAACCGCCATGCCGGTTCGATTCATGATTAGCCGTCGTACCGGTTCGATTCCGCCCTAGCGGCCCACAAGGTACCATATAATCCGCCCATAGCGGTCCACATTTTACTTATAGTCCGCCTATAGCGATCCACAGTATTCTTGCAATCTGCCCATAGCGGTCCGCATTGTACTTCTAATCCGCCCATAGCGGTTCATATTTTACTTACAATTTGCCCATAGCGGTCCACAATACTCTTGGAATCCGTCCAATAGCCGTCCACTTAAATTTATTTAACTTATAGTTCGATTAGGATTCAAATTTATGTACACATTCGATTTGAATTCAATTTAAAGTTTACATTTGCTTCAAATTTAACTTCAGGTCTCGATACAAAACCTGTAAAACTCACACACACGATGTTCAAAAATAAAATTCTTTACCTTATCTGTGAAGGCTAAAATACGATGTTTAAAACAAAAATCATTACTTGATTCGACATTTCAATAAATGCCCAAAACAAACCAATGTGTCAGATTCAATAATTAAAGCTTTTGAGTATTGCAAACATAGAAAATATTCAATCACACAATAACTTTCAGAAATCTAAGGTTTCCATTGCAAAGAATTCAAATACTAATTCATGTTCAAATCAAAACGTATCACATTTCATTCAATCATATCAAGCATCTATGAATTTAAATCAAAAATGCAATTGCGTATAGAATTTTCCCCACCTTAACCTCGAAACTGCGCAAAGCCAAGCAATGTCCTATCGATGGCTTTCCTCCCTCAATCTACATCACAAAAATATGATGATATATCAAGGATCAACACTAATTACTAATAACTTAAACCTATTTAAGTGTTTTCTCAATACCGAGTCGGAGCGGGCAAGTTTGTGCCAACTTGGAATTTGATGTAACTTTCTCCTAAATGTTTTACCTTCAAAATTTTAGATTTACTAAATTTTTAAATCACAAAAGTTGTAAATCTTTTTTTCATCTTTCTAGCGCCTCAAAAATCACATCAATCGGAGTTCGGAGTAGAAAGTTATGGTCAAAATACCAAAGCAGTAATGGCAACTCAGACAAAATCGACTTTTCGATTTTCTCTCAATTGATCGATTTTTAAACAACCAAACATCTTTCTCACTGATTGTGTCCAGTTGATTAATCGACCCAATTTCAATTAATCAAAATTCAAAAATTGATTAATCAATTTTACTCGATTAATCGATTTTGATTCTCGATAAAAATCAGAATTTTGCCCAACTTATCATTAAATTTTGACTTTTAAAATGATTGATTCACAAGTTAGTAAATTCCTAAAAGTTGTAGGGCTTGCTGTCCTATTTCCAACGCAATACGAATCACATCAATCAGAGTTCGGTACAAAACGTTATAGCCAAAATACTACAGTAGTGTCAACAAGCTCCGGCAAAATCGATTAATCGATTTTCAAAGTCGATCAATCGAAACTTTCTTCGATTAATCGGTTTCGTGAAGTTCCTCTCTAATTTCTCTTCTATCAAAAATCAATTAATCGATTTTGGCAGTTTCTGAGCACTTCTCGGGATTGAATTTTGATGTAAAAGATGAGTTTCAAGATTGGAAACTCATCTTTTACATCAAAATTCAATCCCTTTTTATCCTAATCTTTTACACACATCTAAGCGACCTATATTTAGTTAAAATACATTGAAGAATTACGTTATTTACCTCTTTCAATCGGCGATCTACTCATAGATCGGATCGTCTTTTTCGTTAAATAAAAAAGGTTTCCAAACCCACCTCGATCATCTCCGAGCTTCACGATCACACCCAAGCCCACGAAATCGACGGCAATCCTTACACACACACTTCACACAATCTCACGCTATGATTTGCGGATCAAAACTCATGATTTCTTCGCAAAAAGAGGGTTTCAAAACCCCAAACGGCTCCAAAACTCACAAAATCACAACCAAACGTTGAAACCGACGACGATCCTTCCATTATACGATCTCACAAAACCTTTTCCACACAATCACAAGACTTGGAGCATACGAATCCGGCGATTCTTCCTCTTTCTTCTTCCTTCTCTCTTCAAAACCCAAAACCGTCATACTCTTGCAACCGGTTAAGGCTTCAAAACGAAGCTAGCCCTTTTTTAAACTAAAAAGGCCGGCTCTCATACAAAACACATACACCCATTTTGGGTGTTAGTCTTATCTAAGGACCTAGTTTTTCGCATGAAACGGGCGTACCTAGTTAAGGTATTATCTATTATATAAATGATCCCTTGGTTCAGTGTGGGGCCTGTACACCCAAACTACTTATCAATCGGACCCGGCATTAAGCCAATACGCACCACCACGGTGTATGAACTCGGTCCTAAAAATCTCATACGAGCTCAAATGGACCTAAAATGATCTCGTTTAAAAAATCTAAACGGTGACGTGTTTCTTAACAGACATGCACCCAATCAGGACCTATAGTTGGCTCGAATAGTCGGCCCAAACAGTTGGCCCAACTAGTCAGCCAATACAGTTGGCCCAATTAGTCAAATAAGTTATTTAACCATTACTATACTTTTATTCTCTCTCTAGAACCAAAATCATAAGAGAAATAAATTCTCCTACCTTTATTTTCATTTATAACCAACCTAAACTTAGGTGTTAAGCCAGTACACCATAGCTAGGTATATACAATTCATTCAAAGGTTCACACGCGAGTCTAAACCAATCTTTTTCACTTAAAACTTAACTCAACCAACTTAATTATTTTTACCATGTCGGGTACATGATTAGTCAGGCACGCACACTGAGGTGTACTGTTCAAAGGTCAAAATTTTTCAGGATGTTACAAGTTTGGAAGTATGATCAGTCACAGAATATATCACTTTACCACCCTTAATTTAGTGATGTTAGACCTTAAATTGCTACTTATGAGATGTTATGTGCAGATATTTAGAATAGTGAGTAGAATAGAGTTGAAGTGTTAATCTTTACCAAAATGAACTTAATAAGCAGCAACTACAATCGTTCATAGAACGAACCGACTGTATGAAGAACCAGTTCGAAAGCCAAGAAAGAGAGAGTTTACGAACAAACGAACAAAAACAAAAACAAAAGAAAAAGGAATTGTAATCTACGAACCTATCAAAAGAGCTTACGACTGGAGAAATTAAAGCTAAGGCACGAACGTTCAAAAAGAGCGAGAATAGTACAAAAAGAGATACAATCATAGTAACGGTTGTGCGAAATAAAGCTCATTTTGTTGATCACGTGAAGGCCACACTACCATGTAAAGAATTAGAAAATTTCTTGAATCAAAAGTTTGGCAACTTACGGATCAGAGAAGATTGGCGAAAGAACTCAAAAGATCTCTGCTACTTAAATAAAGGAGAAAAATTCTGCGCGCATCTACTATTCAAAGTAAGGAAAATTAGGATTATAAATTAGAGTTATATTAGGAATCTTTTATTTTAGTAATTTTCTTTAGTTAGAATTCGAATAATATAAATCGACCCCTTATGATTTATAAATAAGAGGGCTCGGCATAGGAGAAAGATATCGAATGTACTCTCAGCATAAATTGACAACTGAAGTTGGATTTCCTTTCGATCACCTTAGTTTAGTTTAGAGTAAATTTATCGAGTAAAATTGTCCACATTTCTTTCAAAGTCTTGCCTGACAACCAAGACTGAAGAAGCTGAAGGATCGACCCTTTAGATGGTTCTATTTTTGCTTTCTATTATTTTTATGTACTTTTACTACTTTGTAAACATCTAAAAGTTTTTTATTTGAATTGAAGACTCAGATTGAGAATTTGCACATTAGTGTGACGGTTTTACTTTTCTATCTTCAGTTTTCTTGAGTTAGATTGATGCCCAAATTTTGAAAAGATTATTGATTAGTATAAATCTGTGTTAAGGAATTCTAGAGTTCAATTGACGCCCAAATTCTAGAGAACTAAGATACTGTGTAACGGTAATTTATTTTGTAAACATCTGAGATCTGAAGGATTGTAATTGACCTCCATAATCTGAAGGAGGAAGATTTAGTTTTATTTTCTACAATTAGTATAAATAATTCATTCTTTTATTCATATTTCTCTAGTAGAATAGATCCTTAAAAGACAATTACATGTTTTTAAACATATATGAGAAATCACCTTCCTCGTGGGAACGATATCCTATACTAGTATTACAATTTCTATTGTGCGCTTGCAATAGGTTAAGACTTAGTAAAATAATAGAAGCAATCAGGAATCATACTGTCCTTTAAAATGTGTGTGTGCCTAATATTTCGAATCTATTTATAAAATATACTCTACGGCTGGAGGATCAGTCTTTTTCTTGATTTTATTTATAAAATAATTAAATATCTCTACTAAATATGCACGTGCAGTGCACCACCATAGATCCAGCACACCGTTCTTGGGATACTTGTGTGCCAAATTTTGTGTCATATGTCACATGCAATAGCTGTGGTATGCATTAGGGAAGATTCGTTTCACCACCTTTATTAAATCCTTCAACATGTTTCTGATAATAACGAAATCTTCGTGAAACTGACCAATCACGAACTCACCTACCTGTTCAAGAAACCACATCCATTTATCCTCTTCTTCTACCTCGACGACGGCGAACGCCAATGGTAATATTTGGCTATTACCATCTTACATCAAGGCGATAAGTAGGATCTATTCGAAACGTCCCCGAAGGTATGTGTCATCTACAAGCAATATATGACGAAGTATATTATGGTAGCTTCCGATGCACGGGCCAAAACTCTAAAAAAAAATTAAAACTTATCGTCATGCGTTAGTTGAAAGGACGTCCGTATATTAAGATCTACCATCTCCATCTCCATCACGTAGGCTGGTAGATCCTCAAATTACCCTTATCAACTGCCCCTAATATCCTTCAGGGCAAGTTCTTTCCCCCTCCAAGCCTTAGAATATTTTATTTGTATGTTATAAGCTTTTCCAATATCAAACAGTATCGACGCAGATGTGTAGTCAAATCCTTCCATAAGTTTCTCCTGCACATAGTTGACTACGAAGGAGATTGTTGCATTATGGTGACCGTGCGCCCCGATATTAGGAGCCTCGTATCTGAGTACTATTAAACGTCTTGATTTTGAAAGAGTCGAGTCCATTCAATTTAGATGCATGTGTTCGTCATGAACAATTGGGTTCGTAGCATCCGACTGTCACTCGATAACTAGCAATTTTCAAGGTCGAATTTGAAAGTTTTTCTCTACCACGTGTTGTTTCAATGCTCTTTAAAATGTTTGCTTGTCTCTGAAGACCTCTCCAACTTCAAAAGTCTAATTCCAGTATTCAGTTTCTACATCTTGATCGAAAGAGTCGCACAATGTCTCTGACTTTTCGTAATCTCTGTCTACTAGGGGATTATCAATGCCTCTCACAAAATTTCTCGGATCCTCTTTATAAACTCATCCGGTTCGCTATCATAGTCTTGAGCGTTCTCTTCTAAGTTATCTTCATTATTTGGTTGTGGATGACTACACCCTTCACTAGTAGTGTTCTCAGGTGGTTGACTAGATCCTTCACCAGTGATGTTCTCACGTCTGCGTGAGAACATGGGGTTATCTTCATTATTTGGTTGTGGATGACTAGACCCTTCACCAGTGATGTTCTCAGGTTGTTGACTAGGCCCTTCACCGAAGGGGTGTTCATATGTATGGACATGGGGTTAAGCTCCTCCAGTAATCCCTATCGACAGAATGGTAGAACAAAATTCGCGAGTCAACCAAGTTATAAATCCATCGGGGAAGAGATAACCGAAATCGTCTTTCTCCCCCACCCTTTTTGACGTGTCGTCTAACTCTTGATGACATTGTTGTGACTCATGCATATATTTTAGTAAGTCATCATATGATTCAACTTGAGCATCATTTAAATCAATAGTTACTTTTTTGACAGATACCTTAGCCTAATAACGTCATCTTCGCCTAAACAGATTGTATCGTATATAGGTCCATCATCATCAAACTTACATGGTTGAAAGGAATGGTTACTTACAGAATTACTCACGACAAAAGGTACTTATTCAGCTTCGACTTGGAAGGATAGCGACTCTTTAATGATGAATACCTTTATGATGGTCACCCCGACTTTATAAAACGTAAATAGAGAGGCCAAATCATTCGAGTCCAAATGTAATATCCTGAAAAAATTAAGCGTTTAACTTTGACCTCGGGAACCATGCCCGATTAGTCATAGGGTTGATCAAGTGATGGTCAAACAATACACTCATGGAGTGATGAACTGAAGTGGTGCGAATGTGATCTATGTGTAGAGTATGGGTTAAATTACAATCACATACACCTATCTATGGTGTATGCGCTTAACAATGAAACCAAAGGAGGACATAAGGGTTTAATAACCCTAGAATCCTTTTATTTTGGTTGGTGAAGGAATTAAGAAGAGAGAGAGAGGGAGAAAGTAAGAGGAGTTATTGAGGTAGGAGTGAATGCAAATCAAAGGGCTTATTAGAGCATTTATTGTTGGATTCAAAGCGATTTGGGATCGCTGAAGCAAAGGCTGGAACCCTAGCCATCAAACCCAACAAAGCAATCCTTTAAAGGGATTTAATGAGGTGAGTTTTAATTGAAGTTAATGCATAGATTATAAATGATTAAATTCGGTCAAGTAGGGTTAAAAGGATAGATTAAAGGCTTAGAAAAGAAAGGGAAAAGATTTGGAAGAACAGCCCGAAAGGGGGACTAAATCTGGCCAAATCGATTAATCGAAATTAGGATTCGATTAATCGATTTTGGCCCAGAAGTTAAAAAGTCATAGATGCCCGATTTCGATTAATCGAATTAGATTTTGATTGATCGATTTAGAAGGTCAATTAATCGATTTGGAAATTGACTAATCGACTGGGTACCTCCAGTGGCTGGAGAAACAAGACCTGGGAAAATTGACTATTCGAGTTGGGAAATCAATTAATCGACTTTGGATTTCAATTAATCGATTTGGGATCGACTAATCGATTTCAGACTTTCGACCACTCGATTTGAGAATCGACCTTACTATGTTGGAGATTTCGATTAATTGATTTGGAATCGATTAATCGAATTTGAATCTCGATTAATCGATTTTGGGAATCGATTAATCGATCTGGACTTCGATTAATCGATTTTAGGAATCGATTAATCGAATTGTATTTCGATTAATCGATTAATCGACTTTGGCAGTGTTACTTGACTTTATAGTTTTACTTTGAGATTCATGGAGGGTCTAAGACTTTCTTCGTTACATCTTTAGTTATGTATTACATGTGTTATGATGTACCATAGGTGGTACGTGTGAAAGCGAGTATAAGGAGCCGCGTGGGACCTTAATGCTTGGACTTTCAGAGAATTGAGGTAGGAAACACCTTGAACATGTACTTTAATTGCAAGAGCATGTATGTAGTGATATACTATCAAAATTGAAAATATTTTAACTATGAAAAGCTTTGTGAAAATGGGTGTGTGTGTGTGATACTAAGAATGTGATAAAGGTATCTGTGTAATGTGAGTAATTAAGATCAAGTAATCTAATGAGAATGAGACATCCCCATGAGATGAGAAGGTAATAAAGAAATCAGTGGATGCAAGTAAGATTATACATCTCAGGGATGTATATGTGATTGAATAATTACTGTTGAGACCTAACTGATATAAGATAGCACTTTACATGGTGAACAACTATATGTAAAGCACATGTTATTTTTATTATTTGAGATTTGTTTAGGGTACCCCACCGATGTGGCAGGATACCCACGACTGACGCGGTAGGATATCCGTGACCGGTACGACGGCCAATCCGTACACCAGTGCGGAGATCTATCCGTACACAGTAAGCACATCCCAGGGATATTGAGATGAGTTTTAACCTCGCCGCCTATTGAGAAAGGGGCTTGGGTCGTATTCCCAGGGAATACATTTTTAACAACTATCTATTTAGACGACGATGAAGGGTATCTCATCGGGGCTCGATGCTATATTACTCGGGGATTACTTAAGTTGAAGATTTAAGTTTTACTTTAGGCCTGTTCAGTGTCATTCATGATAAATCAACAGTAAAGTAAGACATGCAAATTATCAGTAAACTTGAATGCAAGTTATCAGCTTTTAAACTGTTTTCTAGCAAATGCATAGACACATCATGCTTAAATATCATGGAATATATGTGAGATTTAATTTATATGTTCATTGTGTTTGTTCCCTATTGAGCTAGGATGTAGCTCACCCTTTAGACTATATGTCGCAGGTCCTTTGTTAGCAGCAGCTGAGGCTTCGAGAGACGTAGATCCGGGTGATTCAGATTACATGCCTGGAGACGAGTTTAAGCCTTCTCCCGAGGACTTCTTCTAGGAGACTCTGATGTGTACTTTGACAGAGAGCAGTTTTTTTTAGAGTTAATTGTACGGCTTGGTATGTCAAGCCTTTATTTTTTGATAAACAATGTAATTTAACTTGGATCATTCTTTTGGTGAACCATCTGGGTGATTTAATTATCACCGATGGTTCGCATCGGTTCTCCGTTCACGCAGTGGCATGAAAGTAGAACTGTCTTTTGTTGGTGCCAGATGGGCATGTCACTTTTTCGCTTATTGAAATTATTTACTTTATTTATTTATCATTGCTTGTTATACCAATGTTCCGTACATAGTTTTGGGGCACGGTCTGGAGGATCGTGCTGATGGCACAGGTTTAAGGGTGTCGAAATCCGAACTGTCACACCAAAATGTCGACAAGCACAGGGGTATTCATTATCTTCAATGAGAATTTTACGAAAAGTATTTCACCCGTCCTCGCAAAACTGACAGCATACATTCGCCTTATGAATTATTCATAAGAAATATCCATCAAAATGAAAAAAAGCCTCCACCGGCCACCTTCATACAAGTCATCATCACTTACAAGAAGACCATTATAGTGACAGAAAAGAGGAATGCCCAGCTCTGACATCACATGTTTAAGAATCCAAAGGAAGAGGTCATAAGACAAATGACACAAAAGGGCGATGAAGTCTGCCTAAATAATTGATATCAATTGTCTAGAATGCGATATCGACTGTCTAGAACTGCAATAACGCCTCATAAAAAAAATGGTATCGACTATCTAGAAATGCGATAACGCCTACTAAAAAAATTGATATCAACTGTTTATACAAGCGGTATAAACTGTCTTGTCTAGGAACGCGATAACGTTTCTTAAAAAAATTATCAATAAATTATTTATCTTTTTTACATTGCACCATTAAGAAACCCTAAGTAACTGAACATACCTCCCGTCACAAAATGCAAGGTCTTCTTCTCCCAATGGAGAAATGCAAGGTCTTCTTCTCCCAAGCTTGTGTTTTTCACTTCTAATAGCGCTAATCGGGCTGAGGAAGAAGACGTCCTCACCTTTGCCTCCTCTATCTCTCACTAACTGGAGCTAATTAAAATGAGAAAGAAGTTGATGCTTTTGTGGGTTAAAGAAAGTCAAAGAAGGGGTATCTTCGACTTTTTACTCTTCTCAATGTCGGCTCGGCTTGGAGCTATCGGTTTGGTGAAAGGTGAAACTACAGGATCTCTGACGGAAAAGGCGAATCTGACAGGGTCGATTATGGAAAATTCGCTTTTCTTTTTCAATTATTCCCCCTATTATATTTGCTAGTGAAGATTCAGTTGCTACACTGTGTGGTTTCCCACTTAACACTATTGACGATCTTCAGTTAAATGATGGAGATCATGTTCCGTCGTAATGTTTTTTTTTACTAAGCTGTGAGCCCATCTATCGGACGCTCAAATGTTGATTTCATGTCAAACGCATCCCCAAAAGCGACTCCGAAACCCTTCATATGATGCGTCATGATGACAATTATTAAAGGTACCCACAACTTAATTAGCTTGGCCCCTCTTCACATGTTTCTCTTCTCCCCAAACCCATGTAGAACGTTCTCATAAGGATGAGAGGGCTCATTAAGTTGGATTTATTTTAAATAAGCCCATGTAAAAGCTCTAATTTTCAAATCAATTTCTGGATCACTTTCTTCCGAAATTTAGAATCTTGTAAATGTGAGATTTTGGAAGTGTGAGGTAGATTCATTGATACAGCTTTCTTTAATCGTGGTCTCAAAGCAACTTTGGCGGCTCTCTTCCTGCAAAAGGAAGGCATCAAGACAACAGGAAGACCTTTGAGCTTTGAGCTTTGAGCTTTGTAACTTTAGGCCTATTAGCCTTGGTTTAAGAAAAATAATGGATCACATCATCTTTCCATCCTCATTGGCATTTTGCATGTTGAGAGAGCTCATTGATGCTTCATCTTAAAGGAATAATCAACGTTTCGAGAATAATATGCAAGATCAATGTTGAAAAATTCATGTGATCGAGAATGGTTATATTATATTTCTTAAAAAATGTTAAAATTATGTTTGAGAGTGATGTGTGTCTTACCATTTTAGGGTCACCTTTTTTTAAATCTGTTCCACATGAGATCAAAAATTCATCGTTTGATGATATGGTCTCAAAATCACATTGTTTGAATGATTGGGGTGAACCAAGCAATCAATGGGTTTCAGACTAGGTCCTCCATAATCCAAAAGACGCAACAAAAGGTACTCAAAACAATGGTGAGCCAGGTAGTATTTGGGGTCAGTGCTAAAGTTTTGAAAACTCATATTCTTTTTCATCAGGTACGTATAAATCAATTTATTTTTTTACCTCAATCAACAATTCCGACTATATTAAGTAAATTACATGGAAAATATGAAGTCAATGTCCTCTGCGGGGTCATGCCACGTGCCACGTGTTGGGTACGCTAGTATCTCAAATAGTTTATTTATCTAAGATTTTTCCTTCTCAACCGAGGTCTCACGTGCTTAAATCGGTGATTGCTTTGAATTTGATGGAAATTGATTTTATATTAATCTTGGACATAATAGATCTTAAGATCATGGGCCTTCAAATCTGGCACTGAGATTTTCATTTCATGTGTCACACATCCTGAAAAGTGATCCAGTAACCACGTTTGATGTACATCTATGATCATGTTCATTTTTTGAGATGTGTGTCATGTGGACTCAAAATCCGATCGTCTGATGGTAGGCTCAAGATCTATTGTGTCAAAGATTGGGATGAATAATGATCTCTATCGTCTGATTCCAAACAGTCAACAGTCTAAGTATGTAAAACCCAAGTTGAGAAGAAAGAATCCTGGATTGTAAATAAAGATCTCAAATGTTTATGCGGTGTTTTAAAAACCGGACCGAATACCAGTGGGTCAAGCGGCCTGGTTCACATAAGAACCAATATTTTTGGTTTTTTCTTGTTGAAGGAGAGAACTGGCTGATTTTTGCACTAAACTTCATCTGGTTCCTCATTACGTAATTTTTTTAAAAAAATTTAGAAAGTCAACTTGTTGTGGAGGTAGTTAACCTCAAGGGATTAGGCGATCTAGCCAGGTACCTATTTCCAAAAGTAGGAAACCTGAGTTCGAATCTTCTCCCTCCTTAAGGCCACCTTAGGGATTTATATCCTGTACTGACTTGACATGTGTTGAATTTGGAGTGCACATATGCTCCTGAGATTAGGCGGGTGCTCTAAAAAGCCCGAATACCCATATTATGGTAAAAAAAAAAAAATTTAAATTAAATTAAATAATAATAATAATAATATTGTGGAGGTCATTTGAACTCAAAATCTATCAAATAGTGTAACTTAAAGTCTAAGGTCTAACCAACCAAAACTAATGTACTTGTCTTCAGGATGCAATATGCAATGTTATTTGAATATATATCTTTAAAACTAATATTAAGCCTAACATGATGGTGATATAAGCCACATAACTTTATTTTTATTTTATTTTTCTCAAGCGGTCTAATATTTAAGACATTGGTGAGGCAAGATGACATGAGAAGAGGTGTGGAAATCTAGGGGAAGTATTATTATGTGGTATTTCACATTCCATCTCAACCTATATAAAGAAATTGACTGGGCGAAAAGAAGTTGCACCTTGCAACACAAAACAATCTGGGTTCTAAAACGTTACAAACTACAATAGTCTTGCCATTAGATATCCAAGTAGGGCTGTGATCTGCCTGCTTATTTTCGACTGCAAATCTGGTCCTGATAGAAATTCAGGCCAGCTTGGCCTGGGTCTTTTCGGGCTGGGTCATTTTATAAGTTCAAAGCCCACTCAAACTGGGTTCAGGTCGGGCTGGATTTGGGCCAGCCCAACCTTTTCCATTAACTTAGTCTGGCCGGGTCTGTTTTGGGCCATGTTTTGACAGACACAATTATTTTTTATTTAAAAAGTCAAGTTTCAACCCGACTCTGATAGAATCTCGGGTTGGGATCAACCACGGTCCTTTCAGGCTCAGGCTTTTATTTAAGCCTAAATCTGACCCAATTCTGGCCGGGCTCAGGCTGATCTCGGCCCATTGATAGGCCCATCTCCAAGATCCAACATTTTGCTAAAGACGGACTACCACATTACTGTATTCGCGCTTATATGGTAGCACCGACGAGCCCTTGGGTGAGACTAGTATCCTTTTGGCAGAAAGTTGGCATCACGTGGCAGCCAATTTGCAAAGCAAAAGTTAGTAGCTTTATTCACGCGTACAGAATCTTCAAATAAGCTCATGTAAAAAATCATTGATTGCTTTAAATCAGATGTTGTAGATCGTGTTTTGCTCCAATCCTCAACATAAGGGATCTTGAGGCCACGTCCATACCATCGGACGATTACTTTTATTATTCCACATGTCACAAATCCCAAAATGTAGTTCTAAAGTCTCGTTTGAGAGTGATATGTGCGACATCACTTTAAGATCACATTTTTGGGGATTTGTGCCATGTGGAAATTTAAATTGGTTGTTTGATGGCACGGTCATGGCCTCAACATCCCTTGTGTAGAAGATTAAACATCCAAGATCATATCTCTTTGTTGTAGAATCAAGGGAAATTTATAGTATCGACCCTATCGGATACACCTTTTCCTCCAGAAACCCTATATTTTCACTTTTCACCAAACCTTTTTGTCTTTTTAAACAGTTGGTATCGCCTCTTTAAATAGTCGGTATCATCTATTAGAATATACCTTATTTGATAACTATCATATATCAATTATTTCAACCAAGTGTTACATTGTGGAAATTTGTCTATTCTATCTTTCTATCTTGCTCCTCGTTCATCTTCTTCTTATTTTTGTAATTTTTATTTTTTATTTTTTATTTCTTGATTCATAAATTTTTCATTTTTTTTTATCTCTATTATATGAAATTGATTCATGTAATTCATTTTTTTTTTTTTCTCTTTTACATTTAGTAAGAGATGTTTTGTTATTCATAAGCAGTTACAATTGGTTTAAATAACTACAATTGGTTTGAATAACTGATGTGTGGTAGTTATTAAATAAGGTTGTTTACATTTAGTAAGTGACGATTTCTTATTCATGAGCGATTATAATTGGTTGTTGTATAAATAGGCGATACCCACTATTCAAAAGAGGTGATACCCACTGGTTGAAGAGGCAATTTTTTTTTTTTAAGAGGCGATATCACCTTTTCTTCGTGTCAATCTTTGTCACCATCGATCTTTATATTGTGGCCTTCAATTCAGATGACATAAATATTGCTTCACATCGTGTAAATATAAAAAAGTGTAAATTTTAAACTATATAGAACGATATAAAGTGTAGGAAGGGGTATTTGAAACTTTTTGTGCTAGATGGAACTAGCTCGGCTTAAAGCTGGTCGGTTTGGTGAAAGGTGAAAATATCAGGTCTATGACAGAAAAGGTGTATCTGACAGGGTCGATCCTATAAATTTTCCTTAAATCAATGTGGCTTCAATTGACTCGAGGTGCAAATATGGCTGTCAACGGGTCTAGTGGGCCTGATACCCAACCCGCACAATCCAGATTTATATCTCGGTTGGGGTGGGCATGAAGCATCTAATCTGACCCAAACTTGAAAATTGAGTCGGGCCAGGTTAGGTTAGCCGAAAAACTAGATCGGGACAGGTTGACCTGACCCAGGCTAATATTTTATATGAAAAATTAAAGGAAATAAGGTGGTTCTATACGGTTCATGTCCGTTTTTCAGGTCGGATCCGGCATATCCCTTGCCAGTTGGGTTGAATCGGATCCGGTCGAAATTCACCATTAGGTCGGTCGGGCATTTGACCTATACCCGTCAGGCAGCCAAAATGTTTGTCCATCCAATCCATCGATTGTATAATTTTCTTCAATCAAAATCCTCTTAGAAGCAGTCCTTTTAATTAATATTGGTCTGGTCTGAGTCCATTTTAATAAGAGTTAGTCTAGAATGAGTGGCCGCCTAATATGAGTGGATACGGCAGTCTACACATCTTTTTGATTGTATAATAGGTGCAAGCTTCCAATCTACAGAATTAATACCCCAAGATATTTCGTTCTTATTCTTTAGGCTCCTCCCATCACTATTGTATCAAAATGAAGATTTATCAATGTGGTGTTTAATTACATCCATCCTAAGTAAATTTAGGCAAAATAAGGTATAACCTTATAATAATTTAATTCATATGAAAAGTTTCACTTTCTAGGCGAGCATAGTAAAGTCACTTATACTCATAGTGATAAATTTCTCCCAACTTCTCCAAAATTTCTTCGAAATTTAGTGAAACAAGGTTGGGCGGAACTTCGGCGAAATTTTGATGATTTCTTCGAAATCATTGAAATTTCATTAATATCGGCGAAATTAATGAAATTTCACTGAAATTAAAGAAATTTTATCGAAATTAATAAATCTTTTTTAATTTTTATTATTTTTTCAATAATAAATAAATTTTTTGTGAAATTTAAATATAACTTATATTTAATATATTTTGTACTCCCCAAAATTTTTCTAAAACTTTTTAAATTTTTCTCAAAATGAACTAAAAAGACCTCTACTAAAATGTTGCCGGAAACAAAATTTATCACTATGCTTAAAACTCACAAAAATGAGCATCATAAGAAATGTTGCATGAATGATAATAATCGAAACTAATCAACCCATGAGAGACAACTGGAACAAAATTTATGCAGTCAAACTCTATTAAGTATATTTGTAAATTACGTCCTATGACTTTTGACAACTATCAACAGGAACCGATCTCAATTTGTACACTGGTCGGCGGTCAGTCACAAATTAGACCACTCAGTATTTTAATGAGATCAAACGGTCCTAAAATGAGATCAATCAAATGTCATTTTTAGATCGATTGGTCTCCTAATGATTAGTCTTGGATTATGAGACCAATCGATATCCCAATTAGTCCTGATTGTCATTACTCTTTTCTCTTCATTTATTTAAGATATTTAATATAAATAAAGAAATGCCTCACATTTAAATTCAACAAAAATAGTTTTGAAATTTTAAAAGAATAAAGAGATAAATTTTTAGTTCCAAAAAATTTAATAATAATAAGAATAATTTGACAAAATTTTAATTCAAATGTCATGCTTCTTTTCGAACATTTAAAGCCTATAAATTTTATTATGTCAAAATATTGTTAAAATAGAAAAGTCCGGTTGAAAAATATCACACCTTAACTTTCAAATAAGAGGAATAAAAGTTAAGAATCCGATGAATAGCGTGTCAAATTGTGAAATCCATTTTAAATTCAAAATGTGATATTTTTCTATAAGAACTTCTGCATTTTAGGATTGTTTTAACATAATATGATCTTATTTAGGACTTGACTCTCATAATCAACCGTAATCAAATTAGTACTTACATGATTTTAGAAAGTTACACCATTAATAATTTAAAATGTGGATAATGTTAGAATTTTTTATAGAAACTAAAATTTTTATTTTTTTATAGCCCACACACACTAGGATTTTATAAAATTTTGGATTGTAATTTCTTAAAATAATAAAGGGCATCATTGGGAATCAAAGGAAACCTCAAGATTTCCTGATTAACATGTAATTCTTATTCCTATTAGAATACTTTGATGGGTAGTATTTTAGGCAAGACATGACTCTTCATGCTATATATATATATATATATATATATATATATATATATATATATATATAGGTGGGCGTCCCCCGCTCACTACACACAAGTCTTTTGACATCTTCTCATCAAAAGAATGTAGTAAGAGAGGCGGGTGGAGTCACTTTTACCTTCATCTTTCTTCGCAAAAAAATTTTGAATTGCACGCCTTGCGTCGACTTGAATCAACGGTTACGATCTTCGCGATAAGGTACACACATATATTTTAATTTATGGATTATTAATTTATTATTTTGATTGTTCATACGCTTAGATCTTAGGACAATTATTTTAGATAGTCGAATCATTAGATCCAACAATTAGTATTAGAGTAGGTTTGGCATATGATTGATCACAACATATAAATCTATTAATTTTAAGGGGAGCGTATCGTATGTATATTTACATGGCGTGTGTAAGCCTGAGGCTCGCCTTGAGTGGGGACCTTGCACATGTGTAAGCCAGGAAAGTGCCAACTGCATACGCCCATATAACACATATAAAAGATAAATACAAGTAGGGTTTCCATTGGGGTTTAGACAAAAGTCACTACTGGATTTCACAATCACTGTTACCTATCTAAGAGAGAAAGATATAGGGTACGTTTGAATTCACATCAGTGACATAAAGCATATACTTTATGATTGATAAAATTGTTTGAGGGCTTTAGTCGAAACTTAAGTCGCTTTTGAAACAACGCGTAGGAGATTTGTCTTACTAAGCTCACCCTTAGAAGCCTCGTTGATGACACATAGCGACTTTTTAACGTGTTATACATTACGGGAATGCAAACATGCCCATAGAGAAACCCATCACTTTAGTTGTGATAACCTCTCAGGTTATGTTCCATCTTCTTTTGAGAAGATGATCGGTTTATCGTACAACGATTTAGTGGGTTCTTCTTCCAAAAACGGAATCTTTTGAGAAGATGATTGATTTATTGTACAACTTTGGTGGCTTCTTCTTCCAAAACAGAAATGCCACTAAACAACCTGAGTCCTATTAGCACTCGTTATTAAACCTATTTCTCTTTTCCATACGATTTTTATTGGTGAAGGTGAAAAATTTCTCCAGCAGAAAATACGGAATTGGTTGTAGTGTAGCAGCCACATGAATATGAATTAATATGAAGAAAATTTTTATTTTCAAAATTTGAGTGTTTGATTGTCTCGTGCAAAAGAGAAAATGGGACTATTGGTAATCCGTGAATTTTTTAACACTGCACTTTGTGATTTTGGTGGGACAAAGTTATGACATTGCTTAGAACTTATATGGTTGAGCTCCCTTATTTGTCAAATTATTTTACTAATTCTCATAAGCGTACTTAAGGCTTTAATTTAGATTTGTGTGAATTTTATAAACTTTTGCATTTTATGTTTGTAGATACATAAATGGTTTTGAACATTCTTGGCATTTGGGCTATCTCTAGGCTCAAACGGGACCTAAGCTTGAGTTAATTATATAAGACTCAATTTAGCTCCATTGAAAAGGTTTCTTGGTTTGAGTTGTTATGGCCCTAAATCTACCCATGGGTTGTGGGCCTTTTAATAGTGTATGCTTTCTTAGTAGACCAAGTCTTGTTTTAGGTTAGATTATTAAATACATATATATATATATATATATATATATATATATATATATATATATATATATATATATATATATGTTTGTGGGCTTATAATAGTTTGGACCTTATAATTGTGGGCTTATAATATTTTATTTTTTCTTGGGTCTTGTTTAGGCCCATTAGAAAACTTATTCATTTTTTAAACATATTAGGCTCTTTTAAATTTGATTTTGGCTTTTGAGTAGTTGATTTCAATTTATTCGTCGAGCCTAATTTATTGGACTTATTATCGAAAATAATTAATGTAATATACAGCGACCCTAATAATGTGTCTAGTGTATTATTATTACATGTGCTTTTGGATAATGGGATTGATCCCATGGCTTAAGTGTAAATGTGTGCAAGCTCATAGGTTTATGACTAAGTTTTGCCATTATAAATTTATTTAAAATATTATTTTGTGACACTCTTAACTATTTGCATGTTACACACATACACTTTACGATGAATTGATTAGACTCTTGAGATTAGACATATCGGATCTAAGTCTTTCCAATGGGATTAAGAAAAACTGTTAAAGTGATCGTTCGAGAGATTATAATTGAAGTCGGATTGGATCTGCCCAAAGGTGATCATTCTATGGAGGTTATTTTTCTTGAATTTTAATTTTTATCTCATTAAGATCACCTTGTGCACTGATTTACATGAAGTTATTGATTCTGCCCAAGGGTGATTCATTAATTTTATGTAAATAAAATTAGTAAAATAGTCGTAAGTGTAAAAGAGAGAGAATGATGATTCTCTTGCTCAAAGGTAGTGAATCATTGAAATCAAATCAGAAACATAAGTGATTAGGTCTACGTGCATTTTTCTGCGCCCTGGGAGAGAGGATAAGTTGTACACTCAATTTCTACCCAAAGGTTATATTGGATGTTGCACATTATTTATACCCAAAGAGTGAATTATTTGCACATAATAAAGCACTCCAATCAATTCGTTCATACCCCTAATACAAATTATTTTATCTTTGGTGAATATTAATGGTTATAGCCATATTTGAGTCCTTTGTGAACATTAGTCTTTTAGACTTTTAGGTGACATGTTTTCGTGTATACATCCTTGGTGGATATTAATGGTTATAGTCATTTTGGAGTCCTTTGTAGACATTAGTCTTTTAGATTTTTTGGTGACATGTTATCGTAGTTATATCCTTGGTGGATATTAATTGCTCATAGCCATTTTGGAGTCGTTTGTGGACATTAATCTTTTAGACTTTTTGGTGACATGTTAGCATGTCTATATCCTTAGTGACATGTTATCATGTCTATATCCTTGGCTTATAATGTTACATCACGATTGTCACCATAAGGGATTGGTAAAGTCTTAAATTTTGCATTTTGAATGAGAATTATCTCACTTCTAAACTGCAGTTATTATTGATACATCTTAAAATTTGTCTTATATATACATGTATATTATAAGGTAGAGTTTTTCACAAACTGAGGGTAAAGTTTTTCATAATTTGGGTCACACACTTTAGTGAGCGAGTTAATAAAAAAAAATTATATTTTTCGGTGGAGTTTTTCACAAATTGAGGGTGAAATTTTTCATAATTTTGGATGGCACACCTTGGTAAGTATCCAATAAGGTTTTACCTTAATCTTGCCTGTGAGTATTAGTACTCTTTTGAATTTGCTTTTAGTTAAACATGATTAAGCACCACGTTAATAACTTCTTGTTCTGAGAATCAGGTAAAGCATTTCACAAGCTAAAGTTTTTTAGATGTCAAAACAACATATGACAAGTATGGAGTGGGACACTATGAATTTGTACACTTTCATTTTGTATTTAGTTCACATGTTAAATTGGTTATCATCCCTCAAATTTGTTGTTAATATAGTTTTATGACCATGGAACTATCTTAGTATTAATTTCGAAAAATGGTATACTTTGTGCATTCATGATCCATTCCTATATTTTCATTAAATTCGGGAGATGTTTGGGAATACTCAAGTTATTTCAAACAACATTTGCTTTCAGAGTGCACTCATTTTTGTTATCTAATTCAGTTAAGAGTCATTTTTAAAATCATAGTCCGTGTGTGAACCAAGTGGGAGATTGTTGAAATTTTTTATGTAAACTAAAATTCTTATTTTGTGTGGCCCATACACACTAGGATTTTATAAAACTCTGGATTGCAGTTATTTGAAATAATAAAAGGCATTATTAGAAACTAAAGGAAACCTCAAGGTTTCCTAATTTACATGTGATTCTTATTCCTATTAAAATACCTTAATGGATAATATTCTAAGCAGGGCATGACTCTTCATGCTATATATATATATATATATATATAGGTGGACCTCCCCCGCTCACTACACACAAGTCTTTTGGCATCTTTCCATCAAGAGAGGCGGGTAGAGTCACTTTTACCTTCATCTTTCTACGCTGGAAAAACTTTGGATTGCATACCTTGCATCGACTTGAATTAACGGTTACGATCTTCGCAAAAAGGTACGCACATATATTTTAATTCATTATTTTGATTGATCATATGTCTAGATCTTAGGGCAATTATTTTAGGTGATCGGATCATTAGATCCAACAGATAATTCATATTATCAAAAATGATAGTGTTCGGCAATGTCCCAAAAAATTACACTCATTCGGAGATTTAACTATTTGATCTATGCAATCTAATATCATCGTTGTTTCTTATTTTTTAATGGTTGATTGTCAAAGTTCACCAAACGGATGGTTAAAATTCAATTGTAGGCAAGATTATTTTATTTTTACTGAGAATTGTTTCAATAATGGATTGCCAGTTGGACAAATAGTATACGACATTTTAGTAGCATAAGATCAAAAACCTAAAATAATGGTGTAAGGCCATTTAAACATCAAATGTGGCCAGGAGCCATTATCCCTATAATTTATGAACATGGTTGCACGCATAATACCAACTTTAGTTAATATGGATACTTTCATTCGCACCAACAGGTTTATTGAAAGCGCCACGGTCCGAAACCCATTGATCAGTTGGGATCACATGATAAAGATCATTTTTCATCATAATTTTTCACAAAATAAATCTTGAGACCATGAGCATACCATTAGACAAACAATTTTAAATTTCATGTGGCACGGATATCCAAAAATTGGCCCTAAAATCATGTGGCACGCATCACACTCAAAAGTAACTTTAGGGCCATTTTTTGGGATCTATGAAACGTGGAATTAAACATTTGACCATGTAATGGGAAGATTATGGTCTCAAGATCCATTGTATGGAAGATAAGGGCGAAAAATGCTCTCCATCATCCGATCCAAAGCACTCAAAGGATTTCAAGGGGTTTCAGCCTTTGGCGCCTATAGAGGTTCCCTAGTTAATATCAGCTAGTATTAAGTGCAAAGCTGTGAACCATGCACTGGTCAATCGTGGATTGCTAAAAGTAGTTGCAAGCGTTTAGAGAGTTACAAATCTATAAAGTCACCTTTTGACCTGTACCCCTCTCCCAGATTTACTTGAAGACTGGCCGTGGTGCAAGGACCGTGCACCTAATTTCAACTCCAATATACACACAACTGTCAACTCATACATACCAACTCATATTGAGCGTGCAGGCAAACAGCCTGTGAACCACAGGCGGTGCATTGGGTCAATCTTGCGCCACCAAACTGCTCAACCCTCGGGCAAATTACAAAAATTTAGAAACCTTTAAAACTGTAAAAGTCACCTTTTGACGGGTTTAGTCGTACACCTTTGACCTGTACATCGGCGATAGCGCAGCGGCCGTGCACCACGTGGGTACTGGCCTACTGGGTGTAGGCCATGTGTGAAACGAAAGGCTTATATCTGAGTAGAGCAGCAGTCGTTGCTTTTGCAATCAAATCGGGACACGTCATGCGTCCCCGTCACATGGTGGAAAGTTAGTGCGGGGAGTTGCTGCGAGGTAGGAAAGGGCCCTCGTCCTTATAGCCCTAAATGTACCTTCTGTTGTTCACATCAACGTTATTGATAGGGTGTAAAGCGTCACGATAAAACAAACAACACATGAGGGTACGTATCTTTGTATCTCCTTTACTCACAAGTCACAACAAGTATACCCTACAGCATGGGTCTCAATGGACCGGGCTGGTCCATTGAGCCTTTGAGGAGCCGATTATAATCGGGCCTCTTGGAGCTGGCTTATACCCGGCCTAATTACTATTTGGGCTGTGCCAGCCCATTTATGAATCAGGCCTACTTACCTTAGCTCATACTCAGATCATGGGACAGCCCAGTAATTTTCACATAAAAGAAATCATTTTCTCTATTACGACCTTGTTTGGGTCGGGCTTAAATAGGTCAGGCCCACTTTTGATGGAACTTTTGAAATTAGCTCATGCCCGTTTGGCTTACTAATCAGGTCCAGCCCATATATATCGGCCTTATCTATTGTTAGGGTTTTGTTCGATTTTTGGTTCCAACTAAAGTTATCTATTGGAACTTGGTTTAGTAGATTGTCAAAAGATCTCATATTAGTTTGCTTTTATTTGAGGAAAGTCATTTGTTTTGGAAACTTGTATTATTCTCTAATATAGGATCCTATTATATAAGATCTGAAAGATAGGAAATAATGAGAGAATTTTTGGGTTTTATTTTTGGTAAGAGAGAGTTTGACTCTTGAATTTAAAAATGAGGGTTTTGGAGAAAGGGATTTTGGTATTGGTTTTGTAAATCCTTTGGAAAACTCATCTATGATTTTTTGGGTCTCTCTTATGTAGAAAACTTATGATACATTTTGATTGTGTGGCTCTCTTGTTAGGTTTTGGTGAAAGTACACTTTGATATTTGTTTCGGAGAACCTTAGTGTTTGTTTTGAATTTTGAGGTTTTATATTTTAGGCTTAAATCTTTATGGTTCATTTGGTTTGGATAAGATTGGAGAATACAATCTCCATTAAGAGTTTTTGCACAACATCTACCTTAACCTATATTTGGCCTATTGCAGGTCGGGCCAGGCTGATCTCAAGCCCCGCCCATTGAGACCCCTACCTACAATAGAAATAAGTTATTTGAATAATGATACACAAGGGATGTTAAGCAAATTATTCGACGAACGTCCACGATTGAGCCACGTGACTAATAACTTTGAGCAATCCAAGTCATATGGTATTGTTAAATTAAAGTGTGCGCAAAAAGCAAGCAATATTTTGAACCATTGGTTTATGCATTTTAAAATGAATGATTGCTCTTATTATTTTAAGGATGAATAGTTATGGACTAATCCTTAAATGAAAATAATTTTTGTCACATTTTATAATATCAAAAATACTCTTAAATTGTTTAGTATAGAAGCCTAACTCCAAATGTCTCCATCAAAGTTAGAGCGTCTAACCGAAACTCAAGGGATAGCCAATAAGATAAATATTTCACTCCTTGATTATAGGAGCTTGGAACCTCTCCAATTAAAATCATATTCTATCTCCTAAATAAATTTAAATTCCTAAATGTATGATAAAATTAGAAGACTTTTAGCTTAAGTCATTATACTAACACCATTAGATTTAGAGAGGGAGAGAATTCAAGGGAGCTAAAAAAAAAGGATTAAATTCATTGGGTATCGCTGTTCGCGCACAATGACGACTACATCCCAAGCCCACTAAAAGCTATTGACTGCTTGAAATCATAAGATTATTTTTCTTCCCACTCTACCACAAAAGGGATCTTAAGACCACAAGTGTATCATCACATGAGCATTTTATGATTTCACGAGACACAAATCTAAAAATACTGGCATAGCCTTAAATAACATTTGAGTGTAATTTCTGCAGTCCGCCATATGATTTTAGTGCCACTTTTTTGGGATCTGTGCTGCTTGGAACAAAAAACTTCTCGTCTCATGGTACATTCACAATCTTAAGATCCCTTGGGTTGGAAGATTGGGGTGAAAACCCCGATTTTTAGTAATATGCATCTTAAAAAATAATCAAATGATAGCGATCGTTTTCCGGCCCAATCATTCACATATATGATCTTGAGATCATGGCGTACCATCAGACCAGCAATTTTTTATTATACGCTGCACAACCCAAAAAGTAACTAAATCAGATGGCACACGTCATACTCCAACGTGATTTTAAGTATACTTTTTGAGATGTGTGTCATGTGAAATAAAATGTCTGATTGTACTCATGATTTCAAGATCATTTTTCTGAAATATTGAGGCCTAAAACAATTTCCATCATTTGATTCAAAGCCTTCATTGCATGCCCACCGGAGGAGATGGGTGAGGTCACTATTTCACACGGGACTTACTAAAAAGGCCCTTTTGCAAAAAAATTATATTTAATAGTTTTTATTATTAAAAAAAGAAAAGAGTTTAAATATTGGCATGGAACCAACCGATATGTTGATATGACCCACTATGGTTCGGTATTTGACCTATTTGACTCAATATTTGACCAAATATAAAATCAAGGTATATATCTGCATCAGATGTGGCCAAACCCAACACATATTGGCTGATAGAGATTGTTTTGGTCACAATATTTTTCGTCCCAACATTCCACACAATCGATCTTGACATAATGGGTTTACTACCAGATGATTTGATGTTGATTTCATTCGCACACATCCCAAAAAGTGAATGTGAACCATGTTTGATGGTATGTTGTGATCACGATCGCTTTTGGGGATGTGTCCCACATTGAATCTACATCTAAGTGCCTGATGATAGGCCTCTAATCTCAAGATCTATTATGTGGAAGGCTAGGACGAAAAACAATCTCTATTGTCTATTTCAAAATAGACAATGGGTTTTCCCTTTGCTTAAGTGAGGTAGTTGTAGCATAAATTGGTGTGGTAGTAACACCAACCCAAAGATAATAGGGTACCTGTATTTGCGCCAGCAAGTACATTGAAAGCGCCAAAGCCTGAAACCCCTTGAAACGCATTGATTGCTTGAAAACATACGATCAAACTATTTTTAACCCTGATCTTCCACGCAATGGATCTTGAGACCATGATTGGTGGGCGAGAATAGGGGTACCCAAAATAATATGGACACCTCTATTCCCATTGATTGCTTTAATTTCGATGGTGGAGATTGTTTTTCACCCCAATCTTTCATACGATGGATCTTGATATCATGGGTGTACTACAAGATGACCAATTATTTATTCCACGTGGCACATATACCAAAAAAAGGTGGTGCTAAAGTGATGTTTGAGTGTGATGTATACCACATCATTTTAGGGCCACGTTTTAGGGATATGTGTCATGTGGAATAAAGTGATCATTTGATGGATGCTTATGGCCTCAAGATCCATCGTTCAAAGATTGGGATAAAAATAATCTTTGACATCATATTTAACGCAATGGTATTTAGGGAACCTCTGATTGGTACCATAAGATTATTGAGAATCCGCCTAAGCCTGAAACCAAAAAATGGACCTAAAATTATGCTTGAGCGTGATTTGTGTTATGTGATTTTAAAGTCAATTTTTTTGTTAAATTTGTCCCACTTGAATAAAAAATTCAAAATTGATCGTCTGATGCTAAGATCATGCTCCCAATTGCGTGAAATATTAGGGTGAAAATGATTCCCATCATCTACTTCCAACCAATCAATAGGTTTTGGAAATTGGCGCTTTGACTAATCCTAAAGCTCGAAGAATGATACTCTAATCCTTACTACTATATAAAAATAAAAATAGTTTCTGTCAAATTTTCATGCCCAAAATGCCCATAACTTATATCTCAATATAGCGGCAAGTCCCCAAAACAAACTAGACTTCTATTTGCAAAGGTTGACTTTTTCTATAACTAGGACTCTTCTGCTGACTCTAAATATGTAGAAGTCTTATTAGATACTCACACCTGCACTAAAGACCGTGCATGCGTCAATCTGCATCTGCCAAAATATTCAAAACAACTGGTGGTGCACGGCTATTTATGAGTACAAAAATCACTTAAAGAAATATTCTCCATCACCAAATTCCAAGCAATCATAGATTTGAATGGGGTGCAATCACCATTTTATTATTTTAAGCTACTTTTTCGGTTTTCTCATCCTACCTAATAAATTTTCAGTCCCCCTCCAAAAAAAAATCGAAACGGGTTTAGAATAGATTCAATATCGGTTTTCGGGTCTATTTAGACCAGTTCGATTTGCCGATTTTCAAATCGGGTTCGGGTTTCGGGTCAAAGCTTGGACCCCTATGTATGGATGGACATTACTATTCATCTTGTTAATAATAATTAATAAATATATAGGGTGTGAAAAATCGAAGCCTATTAATTTAGTTACATTAGTTATTATAAACTTAAAGTATAAATTAATAATTAAGAAAATTTTATTAAACATATATAATTAGTATATCACCGAATTAATTGAACGAGATAAGATAGAAACATATATCTATAATAAAAAATAAACATTTAAACATAGTAAATAGATATAATTGTATATTATTATGCATAAACAAAAATATAATATTTATTGTAAATGGGAAAATAAAGAAAAAATAAGAAACTATTGAAACAAAATAATTAATTTTGATAATTTAATTGGATATGAGATTGGATTTATTACTTTGCCAACCCAATTTTTTATTGATTTTATTATCTTTATTGGTCAAAACTAATATTCTAACATGTGTATTATTAAGTAAAACGTATTTTAATTAAATTTTAGATATTATAAAATAATAAGTTCTACAAAATATTCTGAATCAATATAATATTTAACAATAATTGTTACTAATTTTTTAGTGATTGACTGATAACATACGATTATGATTTTATATGATCAATCAATTTTAACTCATAATCATCTTTAATCAAAATATTTCATTTTACGGTGTTCACGTGCAACGCATATGCATTTCTCAAATGTATTTGAACCGCATTTAGAGTTCAACTAGCTAGACCTGGTCAAACCATAGCAACTCGGCATGCCAATTAAAACCCCACCTTCAAACTACCTTTAAATACCCCAGCTGATGCTACAAAAAACAAGATTATTAGCGGCAGCCAAAAACTGCCGCTTATAGTCTTTAATAGTTTTTGGCTCTAAAAAATTGGCGCCAATAATCAATTTTTTTGTAGTGTGAATCTTTGAGAGCGCCTATGTTACAACCCATTGACTGTTTTGAATTGGATGATAACATCGTTTCTCATTCCAATCTTTCACACTCTTGATCTCGAGATTATGGGCGTACTATCAGAGGGCCATATATTGATTTGACGTGCACAATTTTCAAAAATACTTTAAAATCAAATTTAAACAAGATGAATGACACGTTATTTTATCAATTGTGATTCTACCTTTAACTACGCCCACCGAATCTATTAGGGTGCCCATGTTTAAACCAATTGACAGTTTTGAATCAAATGATGGAGAATGTTTTTCGTTCCAACCTTTCACACACTTGATCTCGAGATAATGGGCGTATCATCAAATGATTAGGCATTGATTTGATGTGACACAAATTCTAAAAAAGTGACCTTAAAATCAAATTTAATGTCAATATCTCGAAAATGAGTATTTCTTTTAAGTTAAAGTGCAAGATACAATTTACCAATATCCTCTTACAAGGTCGTAGATATATCAAAACATTAAATACGATACTACGAATGATAAAGACAATAAAATCCTCAAGAAAGTTAAAGTCGAGAAGGAATAAATACTCCTTTTCAATTTAATTGAATTTTTTAGATTATTCTTATTTGTTAATTTTTCTTTTTTTTCTTCATGTTCTAAAGTTGACAATATAAGTTATATTTTTTATTAAATTTTTTATAATTTTAAATTATACATGATGGAGACATATGAAATATAATAATGAGTGTTTTTTTTGTATTTAATAAATAATAAAATATAGTAACGAACGCTTAAAATATTATATTTTTTTTATATTTAAATCACCCTATAAATATTTAAAAATTAAGTTCGATCATTTAAAGGTCCTAATGTCCATGTGCATTTGCACGTGTCCTTTTATTCGTAGTATATTTAAAGGTGATAATAAAAGTTTGATTTTTACTCTACTGTAGTGCGAGCAGGCATAATATGCTATTGTCAATGAGTGGGAACTCGGCCTTTTATCTTATCGACGTGACCAATAGATTCTGTAATGAGGTCCGGCATTACTATATTTAACTCATCAGGTTAGGTAGGGTCGGTAAACTCACAAGTAAAAGTAATCGGTCGAGAAATCCTTGGGGAGTTGTGGAGGCGGCTTGCAATTTCGTTATGATTGTCTTAAATTGGCCTTAATGTTTTTAGTTCTAGAATTATGTAATCATTATAACATATCTTAGTATAGTAGGGCATTAAGGATCCTTTTCTTATTATTTTAAAATCTAAAGTATATTATTAGAGTTCGCAAGGAATTTGATTCGTTAAGAGAGGCCCACTAAGGACTACATGTTTCATCAGAATAATTGATCAGTTAAATTAGATATGTTCATCTTATGTTTTAGTTTGAGACTTTTAACATGTTCGTGGTTTGATGGTTTTATGTTCGGAATATGCATCTCAGTAATATATAAGTTCCAAATATTAGAAGTATTCATCAAAGTTTAGCCGCGTGTGTCAAAGATCCCCAAAAAATAGCCCTTCAATCATATGATACACATGACGCTTAAACGTGATTGAATAAGTTTAGGGCCATTTTCTGAGTATCTGTGACACAGGGAATAAAAAACTAACGGTCCGATAGATGTACTATGATCTCAAGATCTATTGTGTGGGATATCGGGGTGAAACACGACCTCCGTCATCTGATTTGATGGCCCTCACATGTCCCTAAAATACCAAGTCTCTCTTTAAAGTCAGTGCAAGGGCCAACTTTCCGAGTGTAAAGGCCCATCTAAAATCTGTCAAGTAATGGCTCTCGGAGAAAGAAACAAAGATTTAATATAGGATCAAGGGCGCCAGGGGTGGCTTGAGCAGCGCCTCTAATTCGGCCCACGAGGGGGTGCCCAACCAAAATCGAGGCGCAGTCTGAATCACCCCGACTTTAAGAATAGTGCACACAATTCCGGTCCGCACGAGGGGGTGCCCCAACCAAAATCGGGGCGCCTAGGGGCCCGAACCGCCCAAGCAGCCGCCCCGGGCGACTTTAAGAACAATGCACACAAGAGACAATATTTGCGTGGTTTGGCAATTTGTCTACGTCCATGAGCAACAATGATTCACTATATTGATGATTCCATAAGAAGACAAAAACACTCAAGCCTCACCAAAGCTCTCCACCAAACCCTAGATTGGTTTACCAAAGCTTTACAAAGATATCTCAACTCTCTAATTCGTCCAAGAATTTTTCCCTTATATAGAAGACACTAAATCCTACTTCTAATCCAAGAGACACTAGCCAAAAACATAGTATAATTGCAACTAGGTTGTCACGGGTTGCTCGAGCGAGAACCAAGATCACTCGGGTGACTTAGACTAGAGAAATCGCCCTTAAAAATAGTGCATTGGTCGCTCAAGTGAGTACCAAAGTCACTCGAGCAACTTACACCAATAAGTTGGCCTTAAAGGGCGTGCCATCTCGCTCGTGACAACCAAGTCCGCTCAAGTGAGCCAATCAATTCGGAGCCTAAAAAAATAATAATTACATCTACTCTTTGGTGGTGGACGGAATCTTGATCACTAATGGTGGTAAAATTGTTAGTTTTTAAGAGAATTTGTATAAAACTGAAGGGTTTAACTGACCGGTCTTGGATGGGCTGCATTTCAAAAGTTTAGCTCAGGCCCTAGCTAAATGGCCTTAAGGTTGTGATCGCCGATGTTATCTCGAGACCTCAAAGGGCGACCATTCATGGTGGTCAGATGCTTGATGGGCTGGTCACTGCTTATGAGGCTGTGGACTCCGTTCATAAGAATCTGAAATACGGGATTATCTTTTAAGATAGATATGGTGAAAGCTTATGACAAAGTGGATTGGAATTTCCTATACTACATGCTTGGCATAATGGGGTTTGGGGCTTCAAGGAAGTGGATGAAGGGCTGATATGCCTACGCTCATTTCTCTACTCTGGTCAATGGATCCCGAGAGGATAATTTAGAAGTTCTAGAGGCCCAGGCAAGGAGATTCCTCTATTTATTGCTCAATGTTGTTGGTGAGGCTCTTCATGGGTTGCACCAGAGGTGTACTGATCTTGGGTTTTTGGGGTTTAAGATTGGTGAATTGGCCCCAATGTCACACACCTTCAGTACGCCAATGATACGATAATTTTTTGTGGGGAGGAGTGGCATGAGGTTGAAGTTGTTACAAACATTCTCACGGTTTATGAAGCAATATCAAATCAGAAAGTGAATCTCTAAAAAACCAAATTGGCAGGTATCAGGGTGGACATTGAGAGGTTGGAAATACTGACAGATAGAATTGCAAGCATGAATGAGAAGTTGCCAATGTTGTATTGTGGCCTTCCACTTGGAATTGGAAAGTTGGAGGCGCGTATGTGGGAACTGGTTATTAATAGATTTCAGAAAAGGCTTGGGAAGTGAAAGAGGAAACAGCTGAGTAATGGGGGCAAACTCACGCTTATCAAATCCACTTTTGCCACTCTTCTGATATACCACATGTCCATGTCTATTTCTCCGGCGAAGTTTCTTAAGCAGCTGGAAAAATTTGTTCGAGATTTTTATGGGAGGGAGGGAGCCAAAGAAAAAAGTATCATCTCGTCAATTGGAAGGTGTGTTGTTTTTCTAAGGAAGAGAGGGGTTGGGAAAAAGGAGACTCGATCAAATGAACAGAGCTTTGCTTGGAAAGGGGCTTTGGAGGTTGGAAGATGACAAGGAGAGAGAAAATTTATGGTGGCAGGTGGTCCCTAACAAGTATGGCAGAAATGAAAATGGATGGGGTATTGGAATGGAGGAATGAAATGATTTGGGATGCTGGAAAGGGGTTAAATCGGTGGCCTCTGATTTCCACGTGTAATATTTTCAGCTAGGCTCCGAGGATAGAATCAGCTTTTGGGGACAAGTGGATTTGAAAGAGGTGCCTGAAGGAGGAGATCCCAAAAAATTTATAGATTTCTGTTAGCCCTGCCGCTAGAGCTTGGGGAGCTGGTGGAAATGCACAATGAGGAAGGCAGTTGGAACTCTGCACTAAAAGAAACTTAAAGGATGACAAATGTGAGGAGTTTGCGATGCTCATTGAACTCCTTAATTCGACAAGAGAAACATGGCCAACAGATATCCAGATTTGGGACCAGACTTCCAAAGGGCTCTTCTCAGTGAAGTCCTTTTACAGGTTTAATTTGTAGTAAACCTCTGAGGCATAACCAAGTTTTAGAAAGTTCAAATCCCCCCAAAATTAAATTCTTCAGCTGTAGTGTTTCCTGGGGGAGAATTCTGACCATTGACCAGCTCATAAAGCGGGGAGTTAATTTGTGTAACAGATGTACCCTTTGCATGCATGCATGCAGGAGAAGAAGACTATTAATCATCTCTTAACTCATTCGTGTTTCACTAGGGAGATTTGGGGGGGGCGGGTGCGGGTGCTTGGTACTTTTAACCATGGGTCAAAAAACCGGATTTCCGATACGTATCGTCCTGACCTCCAGGACGATACGTATCGGGTATCGTCCGATACATTCAAAAAAAAAAAAAAATCCCAAAAAAATCTTTAAAAATCCCAATAAAATCTGAAAATTTATATTTATTTATTTTGTATTTATTTTCAACTATTTTTGCTTTTATTTTTTACTTATTTGATGCATTATTTAGATGAATATATAAGTAGCATGCCTATTTTGTGACTTATTTTTGACTTAAGATCACATTTTTGACTTAATGTAATAGATCTTCTAACATTTTTTTTGACCAGCTGATCACATGCCTATTTATTTTCCCTTTTCCCTTCTTGAATTCTCTGAAATGAGGAAATTAGGATTGATGCAAAATTGCTTCACTTTCATATATATTCTTAGAGCTTATACAAATTTAGAAGGAATATACTCTAACTGCCATTAAATCCTCTTAACTAAATGATTTACCCTGGCATATGGGGTTGTTTATATATATAGATTATTTATTGACAATATTTCATAATTTAATCGACACAGTCAGGCATAAACTAAATTACAATGTATATTGACAAAAATAAATTATATATTGTCAAAATTAATAGGTATGTTGATAAAAATAAATTTAATTGTACATGGAAAACTTACTTTAGAGCCACATTGAATTTCGTGATGGTTCTTGGCCCTCGTGATCATCATCATCATCGGTGCGCGAGCTTTCCGGCCTTTGCCTATAATGTTAACCATATTGATACCCATGATCATATGTGCCCCCTTGAAACTGAGGCTGTAGCAACGAATATGGCTCAGTGTAGTACGTAAAAGTCAGTCCTCCAAAAATCTGACCAACGAAGTCATATGGCACCGGGTAGGTTTGTTGTAGCTGATAGTATGGGTTACTAGTTGCTGAATCTTCGGTATTTTGTAAACTGAATCCCGCGAAGCTAGAAGTCATATAACCCATATCCGTATCATCTTGTGGACCTTGTGATGGTGGTGTTTGATATGATTCTGATACTCCTCTTCCTTCAACCCCTCCCATTCTAAATGTAGGAGTGTCGAACAATGTTAACGGTGACGAGTCATCATCCCATGCCGCAATACCTCTATAAGAATCAGAGGTACCAACATCCTCCCCTCCACCACTAGTGCCAACGTCCCCTCCACCATCATGCCCTCCACCATCATCCTCACCACTCCCATCATCACTACCGGGCTGCATTTCGTCATCAGATCCAACTACTGAATGACGATTCAATCTTCTTTTCCGCCTCGGTGGTTGGAAAGCCTGCTGCTCCGCTACTCTTTCAGCATTGTCCAGCCATTCAGTGCTCTCAGTATCCAAGACTGACTTTTCTCTCTCTTCGATCCACTGATTCAAAAGGTCATCCTCCTCGAATATATAATCCAACTGGATGGGATCAAAATATTCACTGTCTGCAAGGTAGAATATGATAGATGAATTAGTATAAGATGTAAGTAAGATTTCATATAATTAAGGAACTAAGACTTCATATAATTGCTTATCACGGTTGGTCCTCTGCATATTCCTGACCCTTAATCGCATGTTGTAGTGGCAGTAGACTAACTTTTCCAATCGTTCCATAGTTAGTCTATTCCTTGTCTTAGTGTGAATGAGAGAGAAAGTGCTCCAATTCCGCTCACAGTTGGACGAGGAACATGTTTGCGACAATACCCTCATTGCTACCCGCCTAAATATCGAACCATCACCTCCATAATGCATCCACCAATCAACAAGGTTTGTCATGCTTAATTTGGGATTGCGCCAATGGGTCCCAAATGAAATACAGTAAGGCACATATCAATAAACAGATCATAATATCACATGACATTTGACTTATTAGTTATAAGGTATGATACTATGATTACTCACATCTCTGATGGCTTGACTTGGTCCGCCAACTCAGGGAGCATTCGTTGAATTACATTGAGCAAACCGGTATACACTTCATCAGTGTCACTCAACTCGAAGCGTCGCGTATACTGGAAGGCCGGATTCAAGTAGTGTGCACATCAAATATGAGTAATTTCATCAATATATGAAAATAATGAATAAATAATAAAAATCACTACATAAGCAGTTTAACATGTTATACCTGCTGCATGCAAGTACTGGTGAAATTGTGCATCCCACCTCTTGTCGATAATCGCCCAGTATCGTTTATATTTTATAGGGCATTTGGTTTTGATAGCCAATTTTGCCTTATCCATTGACTCATAAACGTACCCCATCGTTGGCTTCTCATCACCATCAACCAATCTCAACACTTGCACCAACGGGGTAGTAACGGCAATTAGGTGGTCAACATCTGCCCAAAACTGCGTGTTGTAGATCAGGTCAGCAACTTCAGTGCAAGCTAGTCTCTTTGCTCGTGGGAGTTCTATTTCATATTTATTCCATTCTTCCGACGACACCATGGTTTTCAACTCACGCCTATATCTAGCCAAACTCTGTAGGGCTAAAAACTGTGTTGCAAAACGTAATGTGCAGTCAAAGCAACTCATTGTTCGTAAAGTCTCTCATTAATTTAACCAGCTTGTCATTGTTGTACAGGTAGGAAGTAATTGCTCTTCCCTTCTGAATAGTTGTCTGCGTCTTGCTTCTCTTTCCTAAATCCTCAAGAATGAGGTCCACGCAATGAGCGCACACGGGGTCCAGTACAGGTAATGTCTCTTCATCATTAGTTTTAATCCAGCGGCTTTGTAATTTGCCGTATTGTCTGTTACCATCTGCACAACCCGCTACTCTCCAACCTCTTCAACTACCTTATCCATTAGTTGAAAGAGGTAATCAGTCGTTTTAGCGTGTTTAAAAGCATAAACTGATTTCAAAAATACTATTCCGGCATCGCTGTAGACCAAAAAGTTGATCAAACTCTTCTTTGTGGGACCAGTCCATCCATCGCACATAATTGTGCAACCTCTCTCATCCCATACTTCCTCAAAGCTTTGTACATAGGCACCTATCTCATCGTACTCATCTTGTAGTAAGGGCCCAGATATCTCGTATGCAGAAGGCTTTTTAACTCATGGATCAACTTCTGCACTTGTATCAATCATGCTTTTGAAGTACGGCGACTCTGCTACTTGGGTCAGAATGTGGTTGTATATAAAAAACTTGGCAATGGATTTTCTAAGCTTCTTCCCCATTTGTTTAAGTGAGATTGCACTCAATTTGCTTTGTTTGGAGCTTTCAGTGTGATACATGAATGTATCCATGGGGCCTGTAGTACGGCCTGTAGTAGACGACCTATAATCCCTCCCGGATGCTGACCTACGCAACTCTGCAGTCTGCTCAGCATCCTCATCGATATCAACAACATTTGGCCTACGAGTAGATCCATCACCAATAGCAGGCATGGATGGGCCCCTCAACCTGAACCGAAATCGATAATCGGCTTCTTCCTGATCTCGCCGCTGTTGTGCTTCTCTAGCACTCTCTCTCATAACTCTCGCTATCTGCTCACCCTCATCCTCATCATCTTCAAGTCCAGGTGATGTAAACTTTGGATCTCCCCTTCTAATTCTCTCATACATTTCCCTATCACGATCGACTTCAGCTTTTTTCTTTCCCTTTGCCCCTTGTAAACTAGCTTTGACATTTTCTTTCACTTCGTAAGTACATTGGGACACCCTTTTATCTCTCCCTTTACGTGAGCCAAATGCTCCTTCAACCGTGTGATACCTCCTCCCAGCAGTTTTTTCCCACAAATCTTACATTCAATCCGGAGTCTATCACCATCTATTGTTATACCGTATTGCCAATGTGGATCTATCGATCGTACCATATTTATTTATTTCACCTGCATGAATGAGCAAACGATTGGATTAAATTAAACATCTAGTTTACACTTGAAAATAAAATTTATTTTATATTATTGCTATTTTTAAAATATTAGATTATATTTTATTAAATTAATTTGATATTATTCTAATTTTTATAAAATTTAGATTACATTTGAAATTTTATTTCATATTATTCTAATTTTTAAAATATTAGATTATATTTTACCAAATTTATTTGATATTATTATAATTTTTGAATATTTATTTGATATTATTATAATTTATGAATATTTATTTGATATTATCCTAATTTTTAAAATTTTATTTGCTATTATTCTAATTTTTAAAATTTATTTCATATTATTCTAATATTTTATGGGACATACCCCATTATTTTAATTATTTTAATTACATGTGACCCATAATATTAATTATTTTAATTATATGCGACCCATAATTTTAAAGGTACATGTGACCCACATTGACCCATATTATTAATTATTTTAATTATTTTGTGACCCATAATTTTAAGGGTATATGTTACTCATATTGACCCATATTATTAATTATACTAATTATTTGGTGACCCATAATTTTGTGACCTATAATTTTAATTATGTAAATTATTTTGTGACCCATAATTTTAAGGGTATATGTGACCCATATTGACCCATATTATTAATTATATTAATTATTTTGTGACCCATAATTTTAAAGGTATATGTGACCCATATTGACCCATATTATTAATTATTTTAATTATTTTGTGACCTATAATTTTAATTATTAAATTATTTTGTGACCCATAATTTTAAGGGTATATGTGACCCTTAAAATTATGGGTCATTTTAATTACATGTGACCCATAATTTTAATTATTTAAATTATTTTGTGACCCATAATTTTAATTACATGTGACCCATAATTTTAAAATAATTATGGGACATACCCTATTATTTTAATTATTTTAATATCTACCATTAAATATGATAGATCTATCATATTTATGGGTAGATCTACCATTAAATATGGTAGATCTACCAAATTTATGGCTAGATCTACTATATTTAAGGGTAGATCTACCATATTTATGGGTAGATCTACCCTTAAATAAGATAGATCTACCTTATTTTAACCTTTAAAACGAAATAAAACGATAGGAAAATGATAAAACACGTACCTTCGGCGTTGATCCCGAGCTTTTTTGTGAGATTCGGCGGCGATTTGAGGTGAAAATAAGCAAAAAAGAAGTGTTTAAATGAGGAAGAAGAAGGGAGCTGTTTGAAGGCTAAAAAAAATTAAAAACAACCCTAAAATCGGCTGAAAAGGGAAGATCACATGCCTGGGCTCACTTACCGATAATTTTAAATTATCGTCCGTATCGGATGATAATTTGAAAACTTTTTTGGCCCACTAAAAATTTGATATTATCGTCCGATACGGACGATACTTTCCCCGTATCGGGCGATAAATAGGATGTTTTTGGTAGGGTACAATACATACCCTATATATCGTACCGCTGAGGTCCCAAACCGATACATATCGTCCGTCGTATCGCAGATTTGATGATATTTTGACCCATGCTTTTAACTGTGCCTCGGTCTTTCCGGAATATTTTGGGCAAATCCTGCGACCCCACAAGCCAAACTCCTCATAGTTAAGAAACCTCCAATTAATCAATTGGGCTTCAACAAGACGATTAAATCCCTACACCAAAGATATTGATTTCATAAAATAATTGAAAATTGGGACTGTTGTAGCCCGTAACTACGTCTGGGATTCTTCTCTGTGATAGGGGTTCGTTTGCTTTGTGGATCTGCTCGGGTCCCTCGGTGAGTGTCTTTTGGGGGGGGGGGGGGGAGGGGGGGAGGGGGGGGTCTCTTTGGTTGGGTAGTTCCTTACTACCCGCCAAAGAATGTATCTCCTTTTTTTCTTTGGTTAATATATATGTTTTGTTATCATTTCAAAAATAAAAATAAAAACTTACACCAAAGATCAACTATAGTTTCTATCAAGGTGTCAGTATTGGTATTGTGTGTCGGTTTATCTTGGACCGATACGTATCGGTCGATACGGATACGGATACGATAGCCAATACCGAATTTATCATTTATTTATTTAAAAATAAAAGTAAAAAAATAATGTATCGGTTGATACCGAGACAATATTAACTGATATTGACCCGTATCGGCCCAATAGCGATATAGATGTCGATACCACCCGGGTAACTATATCGGGGTAATATCGATATTGGTTCTCGATGAAAGCGACACGATCGCCAACAAGGTAGTTAACGTGGTGTGACGAGGTCAAGGCGAGCAGGCTCGCTACGCCATGGCGAGACTATTTATTAATTTTCAAAATTTTAAATTTTTTAAAATTTTTATTGTGTATTAATTAGTAGTATTCTTTTTTTATTTTTTATTTGTTTATATTATTTTACATAGGAAGAAAAAATTAAAATCTAGGAAGAAAAAAATTCAACTACTAAAGCGTCATGCTTTGATTCTAATATTAAGGATTTCATGTTCTAGGCATAAACAAATATTAATAAATACAAATCAAATATGAAACATCAACAAATTTGTAACACGATAAGTATAAATAAATATATATAAAATATTAACAAATATAGAATATTAAAAATATTTAAATATCAAGTACAAATATTGTAGTGTCGCCGACACTAGCGTTGGTAACTGTTGTGACACGAGAGAGAGAGAGAGAGAGGGAGGGAGAGAGAGAGAATCAAAGATTTTGTAACATATAAGTTAGAGTTTTCTAACTAATAAGTTGAGGTTTTGTAACTAAGTTAACTTTTGTAACTTATATATTATAAAAATATTATAATTTATAAGTATTATAAGTTATAATAATGTCATACTTATAACTTATTATCTATTTTATAAGTATTATACATAATTATCCAAAAAACCCAAATAGCGTGTACAACGATGTCATAGTGCTATTCAGCCATGGCGTTGCTATTTAGCCATCATGGCTATTTGGTTGTATATGGCATTTTCCATCGCTAACGCCATGGCGAGGCTATAGTGTTGCCTTGATCAACCATGATCGCCGATACAATTGATATCGGCCGACTTTTGATACCATCATTCTTATTAAGAGAAAAATAGACCCTCATAGTGTTTTCGGTCCAAACTATTAAATGTCATTTAATACCTACACTCAAAATAATATGATAGCTAGAGAAGCAAAGTTTCCCTAGAGAAGAGGACCTCAGATTCTCTTAGAATAGTAATAATATATATGAGCATTGGGACTCTGAGAAAGAGCCCAACATTTCTACTATGGGGTAGAGCTAAACAAAGTTCACCACCCAAACAAAAGTTCGGGTGCCCCAAAAGTTGGCCGCAAGGTTGATCCATTATTGTTCAAAAAAATTAAAAATTAAAAGTTTTGCCCATGGTCAAATTAACGGCTATTAATGGTCTAAAAATGAATGGTGGAAAGCTTCATCAGCTCACCAGTCATGTTAACATTACCAGATGAGCGGCAGATTTTTTTTTAGGATTTTTCTTAAAAGCCCCAAAGGGAGGGGAGAATCCCAGGTAAATCTATGCCATGTGGCACTGCCACCGAGGTTTGAGCACTTTCACAGTGCTCAACCACTGGACAATTGCACATATATATATATATATATATATATATATATATATATATATATATAGTTGTGTTTTGGCTCGATTTATGGTTGCAACTAGAGTTACCTATTGGAACTTGGTTTGATAGATTGTCAAAGGATCCCATATATACTTGGTTTGCTTTTGTTTGAGGAAAGTCACCCATTTTGGAAACTTATATTATTGTCTAATATAGGATCCTATTAAATAGGATCTGAAAGATAGGGAATAGGAGTCCAAACCAAATTGGAAAGTTTGAGTATTTTTGGAACGTGGGTTCTCTTTGGGCTATTTAGTATGAGAGAAAAACTTGTTCAGATTTCGAGAACTTGAATCTTGGATTTGAAAATGAGGGTTTTGGAGAAAAAGCTTGTGGTATTGGTTTTGTATTTGGAAAACGCATTTAGGGTTTCTTGGGTCTCACTTATGGAGAGAACATGGGATTTGTTTTGGTTGTGTGGCTCTCTTGTTGGGTTTTGGTGAGAGTGCACTTGAGTATTTGTTTGGGAGAACCTTAGTGTTTGTTTTGAACTTTGGGGTTTTGTATTTGTGCTTGGATCTTTGTGGTTCTCTTTAGTTAGGAAAGATTAGAGAATATGATCTCCATTGTTTGTAGCCTCTATGCATCTTCCTCTTGATAGTGGAAACACTTTGTTTGACCGCCCCGTGGACGTAGGCTTAGGCCAAACCACGTAAATCTTGTTCTTATTTGTGGTGTGATCTTTCTCTTTCTACCATCTTGTCATAATTATTATTTGGTTTATTGATTGTCTTCTTCGCACATGAAAGTCATTAATGAGATTGGAAATGCAAAAGCTTTCTAAGGGTTTTTGCACAACAATTGGTATCAGAGCCTAGGTTTCGACTTGAGCATCGTTTTGCTTATATGAGAAATTTTCGTTTGTTATTGGTGGTTTTTACTATTGGCTTTGTGAAGCGTTAGATGTAACGGAAAAAGATTGAGACAAGATTAATCGGCAGACTTGTGGCAAAATCGGTTGTATTTTGTGAAAGAACAGAAATAGTTCGTGATGAAGGGCACTAGTTGCAAAGAAGCATTGTGCTAGGTGGAGTAGCCACTGTTGTTGATATGAAGACTAGTACTGCAAATAACCCTACAGACATTCGCAATTTGGCACTTTTAGGTGTGGTGGAGCCTATGGGCATATTTGGTACTTTCGGGTGTATTGGTATTAGAAATTTGGGTGTATTGGTATTAGAAATTTGGCACGCACTTTCGGGTGCATTAGTAGTTTGACACTTTTGAGTGCATTGGCAGTTTGACACTTTTGTGTGTATTAGCAGTTTAACACTTTCATGTGTATTAGCATTAGCAGTTTTGGCACCTTAAGGTACATTGGCTGTTTGATACTTACTTTCGGATGCATCGGCAGTTTGGCACTTTTGAGTGTATTGACAGTTTGACACTTTTTGGTGCATTTGTATCGGCAGCTTGGCACTTTCGAGTACATTGGCAATTTGGCACTTCCGGGGTGCATTGGAGTCAATGGGCACATTTGAAGGCAATTTTGAAGTTGAAATTGAAGATGTTTGGTTTTGTTTTCTATATTTGAATGGCATGAGATTTCATGTCAAGGTGGAGAATTATTGTTAGTTTGCAAATCTCGTCAAGGTGGAGATTGTTGGGTTTTGGCTCGAATTACAGTTGCAACTAGAGTTACCTATTGGAACTTGGTTTGGTTGATTGTCAAAAGATCCCATATTAGTTTACTTGTGTTTGAGGAAAGTCACCTATTTTTGAAACTTGTATTATTCTCCAATATAGGTGAAAGATAATACGAGTCTAAACTAAATTGGAAAGTGTGAGTATTTTTGGAGCATGGGTTCTCTTTGGGCTATTTAGTGTGAGAGAAAAACTTGTTCAAATTTAGAGAGCTTGAATCTTGGATTTGAAAGTGAGGGTTTTGGAAAAGGGGCTTTTGGTATTGGTTTTATAAACCCTTTGGAAAACTCATCTAGGGTTGTTTGGGTCTCTCTTATGGAGAGAACTTGGGATTTGTTTTGGTTGTGTGGCTCTCTTGTTGGGTTTTGATGAGAGTGCACTTGAGAATTTGTTTGGGATAACCTTAATGTTTGTTTTGAACTTTGGGGTTTTGTATTTGTATTTGGATCTTTGTGGTTCTCTTCTGTTGGGTAAGATTGGAGAATACGATCTCCATTGTTTGTAGTCTTTGTGCATCTTCTTCTTGATAGTGGAAACACTTAGTTTGACTGGCTGAACAATATAAATCTTGTTCTTATTTGTGGTGTGATCTCTTTCTCTTTCTATCTTTTTGTGATAATTATTATTTGGTTTATTGATTTTCTTCTTCGTATGATGAAAGCTATTAACGGAAGTGCAAAGGCTTTCTCGGGGTTTTTGTATATATATATATATAGTGTAGGGGATATGCGTCCGAACACCAAATCACGCGCCATGTAGCATAGTCATCCCAAAACAACACCCATTATGGGTGGATCACCCATGTGGCATATGATTCAAAAGAAATTCACCTTTTTGGCCTCTATTTGATGGGTTAAAGATAAGGTGATGTCCCACAAATTTGGTGCATTGATTTTGTGGACCTTTGAGGACATTTCAATGATAGATATGTATCGGTCGATGCCCAAATTTTTTGGGTGGTAACTGATCAAGCTTGTCCAATTTACCGTGATACCAAATCCTTATGATGGATACTTATCGGCAGATACTGACCGATACAATTGTTTTTTATTTTCTTTTACCTTTATTATCCAATATATATATATATATATATATATATATATATATATATATATATATATATATATATATATATATACACACACGGGATCTGAATCGGTCGATACATATCCGTCCAAGATGGACCGATATCTGATGGTGATGCCCAAAAAAGTAAATAACTCTGGTAACAAAATATAACATTGAAATAAAAAGAGATAAAATAAAAATATTTCAAGATGACAAGAAATATCGGATTCTTTACCCAGAAAACATGAATCTTCTCCAAACGCCAGAACCCATTTGCCAAAACCCTACTTCTTCATATTTCAAACACCAAACGAATCAAAATCGTCTTCTGCTGCAACTAAATGTGAACTCTGCATATGAGCCATTAGATGCTTGTCATCTCTGTTTCTACAGACCACAATCAGCTCAAAAAAATACCTAATAAATTTTATTTGCACCCACCTTCATGACCAAATCCTCATCGAAACAGAGTTTCCTTTGTTAAACTACCCATCAAACTGCTGGTAAACCCAGTAAACCCAGAACCATGGAGAAAGAGGGCTCATGGGACTTGTGAGTGGCTTTGAAACTGAAGAAAATCTCTATTTATCAAGTAAAGGTGAGGGGTTTATTACCTAATTGCCCTTAATTGCAATGCAGAATAACTACCTATACCACCGCTATATGGATTTAGACTGTAAACCGTTTACAGATTTTTTAAGTAAAATGCATAGGACATTGGTTAAGGAGGCGCAGACGTGCCGACAACCCAATTGCTCAAGAGACCCGACCCGCAACTTGTCGTGTTTGTGACACGCACGTGTGCTCTCCTTTAAGGGCAATGGTAGAGCCACCTAGGTTTAGCTTGATTTCGTGTGCAGATGTTGTTGACCTTATAATCTAGTCCAACTTGGTTGGACCTGTGCCCATCCTTTAAATGCTCCTTGATTCAAGGTATCGTGCGTGCATGTGCGTGTCGGAATAACACCAAGCCACTCGAAAAACTTAGATTTATGATAATATATAACTGTAGTGTGTGTTAAACTTTGCTTGAAGAGGCAATGGTGTCTTGAACTACACATGAATTATCGAAAAAAATGGCTATGTTTGTGCTAGTGAAAGCGGATTACTAGAAATCTAAGAGTGTGTATCTGCTAGAGAAAGTGAACATGTGGGAGAAGAGAGTAGAGGCCCAGAAGAGGGGCAATGGCCATGAGGTTGTAGCCATGTTCTGTTCCCATCAATGAGATGTTATGGGCGTCATAGATTGCAAATCTCGTAAAGGAGTCTGTGTGGGAATAGTTAAATGAACTGCTACACATATCAGTGTGACAAACTCTCCATAAAATGCTCCATTAAGGTAGTTTATGGACGAGCTCCTTTGGTCTTTTGTTGTGATGGTGCGAAGACCCGAACCATACCTCCGCACAAGAAAAGGTTAGGGACCTAATGGGATAAGCAGACTTGAAGGCTTTAGCATAAATTTGAGTCCTTCAAATTTTTTACCCAAAATATTCTTTTATGCCTTGTTTGATAAAATTTATGAAAATGTTTTTTTTTTTTTCCCCCTTAGAGGGGCTTGTAAATAAAAGAACTCATGGAAAGTTTTATTTTTAAAATTTTATAATGGGTTGATTTTATTTTTTTCACCTGGTTGGCTACATTGTGTAAATTACTTTCTTAAGGCACTATTCTTCACACTATGTGAACATGTAACCTCACCCCATCTCATCGGACTAAAATGTATTAATCGCTTCAAATTAGAACATGAATTTTTTTTTTGTCCCAACTTTTTACAAGATGGGTCTTAAGATCATGAGCATACACTCAGTTTTTTATTCCGCGTGGTACAAATCCCAAACAGTAATTCTAAACTCGTGAGACATATATTAAGCTCAAATATAAATCACGAGTCATTTTTTGGAATGGGTGTCACATGAAATAAAAAAACCGATATACCCATGATCTCAAGATGCATCATCTGGAAGATTGGGATAAAAAATAATCTCCTTTGTCAGATTCAAATCAGTCAATGCATGTTGGCCAGAGGAGATGGGGCGAGGTTACGATTTTTCAGTGCAAATAAATAGTATGACTATGAGGTGAGGTTGCATCTAAACCGTCTGATATAAAGGTCATGATCTACAGATCTATGATGCAAAAGAGTGGTGCAAAACTCAATCTCTATCATATGATTCGATACAATCAACTGTTGAATCGGATAATGGCTTTGGAGTGCATTGAGTCATATGATAAAGATTATGCATGGTGCCAATCTTTTCACTTATGATCTTTAGATCATGGTCTTCAAATTAACTGGCTTAGATGGTTGGGTTACATTTATTGGCATCACTGTTTATGGGTACCTCTATTCGCGCCCATGCGTTCTCTAAAATTGAAAACTATTGATTGCTTTGGATCAGATGAGGGTGATTGTTTTTCACCCCAATCATCCATAAAATAGATCTTAAGATCATGTAACACCTATCAGACGGTCAGTTTGTAATTCCATGTGTCCCCAGTCCCCAAAATATGGCCCTAAAGTCACGTTTGAGCATGATGTGTGCTATATGATTGAAGAGTCATATTTTAGGTATCGGTGATACAGGAAATCAAAAATTGACCGTCAGATTGATGCACCATGAACCCAAGCTCTATTTTGTGGAAAATCTTTGTTAAAAAAGATCACCATCATCTTATCCGAAGAAATCAACATTTTTTTTAGGGGTCTGGGATGTAGGCGCTTTCAGAGAACGCATGGACATGAAGAAAGAGGTATTGGCATGTGTGCCACATCAACAAAAAAATTGAGCGTTTGATGATAAGCTCATGGTCTCAAGATCCATTATATGAAAAATTATGGTGAAAAAAAAACCTCGATCGGTTGATCCAAAGCAATCAAACAATTTTAAGCATGAAATATCCGAGTTGAGAAGAACGAATTTCGGGTTGCAAGGGTGGCCACTAAAATTCCTCTAAGTTTTTAACCCATGTCGTGGGCGGAAAAAAGTTTCAGCCAAATTTTGGCTGGAATTTTTATGTGAGTTTTTTTTCAAAAAAAATCTAGTTTGTGGGTCACACTACATTGCCAAACATTTGCAAATTGCATTTTTTGGGGAAATTTCAATTTTCAGCTATTTTTTGCCAAAACTCGTGTTAACAAACAAGGCATTAATGTCTTTAAACTCACATGGCGGGCTCACTTAACCTCTTCAGTATTTCTAACAATTCATATTCCTAACCATGGGCTAGTTAGGGCTCATGTGGTTAGGATCATAGGTCAATTAGGGGTCAATATGGTTTGAATGGTTCAAACAATACGTTAGTTAGGGTTTTCATGGTGCAAACCATAGGTCAGTTATGACGCATATGGTTCAAGTGGTTTGGCCCATAGATTATTTCAGGTTCACATGGTTCAGTCCATTGGTCAGTTCGGGCTCATGTGGTTAAGACCATAGGTCAGTTAAGGTCAAATGATTAGGACCATATGTTAGTCAGGGTTCATATGGTTCGAATGGTTAAGACTATAGATTAGTTAGGATTCACATGGTTCAAACCATTGATCAATTAGAATTCATATGGTTTGAATGGCCCATAGGTTTGTTCAGGTTTACATGGTTTACACCATAGGTTAGTCAGGTCCATCTAAAATTGTTAAGCACCCACCTTAGATTGTTGGGATAGTCCCCATTTCTAGTGGCACCCCTTTTATTTAAATGGGTGTGTTAGTAATTAAGTAAAATGCACACTACATCTCACACCACATGAGAAGCCTAGACTGACTTTTGATGGATCATGACCCGAGAATTGACCCGAATTGGGACTGAACCTTGGTATTGATATGGAGATCATCACCAACGATTTAGATTTCAATGATCATCATGATAATGGTCGATGGTTTTGCGTCAAACATAAACCCATAAATCCTAAAAGACTAGATGCACTAATATTAATAAAGTTGTGTATGTACCTTGCATGGTGCAATAGCAATTCTTGTAAATATAATTTAAGCCCAAGGGCATTTATATTTGATTTACCTAATTCTATAATTATAATTTTGAATTTTGCTAATCTCTAGCAAATTCCAACCACCCATCAAGTTGACTAAGCTTTGACCCATCTTAGACCATTGAAAAACTTTAGGAAAAATTATAGTGAGAGATGGACTCTCACACATGCACCACAAGATGTGTTGAAATAGTATACATTCACATAATTTAAAGACTTGGAGGGCATCAAAAGACAAGATGAGACCAAAGGAGTGGTTATGTGAGGTCCACTTCTCCCATGCGCATGTGAATAGGAGAGAGGAGAGGGAGAAAGAGAGAGAGCTTGGCTTGGGAAGTGAAGTGTGGACACTTGTCTACCTTCATGAAGAACTTGTCCCTTAGCTCCCATTGCAAATTTCAAATTCCTCTAGGGGATTCTCCGTTTCCATCTTCCTCTCATTCCTCCATTAGAGCTCCTCCACCTCTTGAATTTGTCCTCCCAATCCCACCATCAAACTACTCCCCACCCTCACCTTACCCATATACCTTGAGTTGAGCTCCATTCCAACTCTTTACACCACAAAACTTACAGCAAACCAGCAAGGAGAACCATAGAGAAAACGGTAATGTCTTGGTTAGTTTAGTTTTGATTTTCTAGGCCAAGTAGAGTAGGATTTTTGGCATAGATGTGGAATTTTTGTGAGCTTTTTTGGTTTAAAGTTTTGAAAATTTTGTAGCATGGTTGAATTAGAACCATGGGATGTCATGTATGTGAAACTAATTGTAGGTACCCCATTTTCGCTCGCTCGAAGTATACAAAACATTCGATCAACCTTTGACCTTGCCCAAGATTTCTGGAAAGGTCAGCCCTCTCCAAAAATCTTAAAATCTCTTTGTTCAGGAATTATACGATGGTGCAGCAAGTATAATTGAATTATATGTTGAGCTCCCAGTGCACAATTTGAACCATCCCGGTGCGGTACTCTCAAACTCCCCCAGATTATGCGCTAGAATCCCAGCGCATAATCAGTCCAATTTGGATTGTGTTTCTCTTCCTCAACTGCTCCGATTTCCCTGATTATGCGTTATGCTCATAGAGCATAATCGATGAAAGACGTACTTGGACTTTATGATCGATTTTAAAGTATACCCTTGCAAGTGCACAAGATCGACTATAGTCAAGCAATAATATAAGTAGCGTACTCACAGGGAAGCGTGTAGTCAAATTAACTTTAAAGAGATCATAAAGACCCAAGAAAGTACCAAGGGTGAGGTAGTTGATTTGCTAAGTTTACCACTACATGATGCTAAAGCAATAAAAATTAAATTGAACCACGCAAGAATGACTTATGACAAAGAAAGTAACAATGATGAGATGATCAAGGAGTTTGCTAACCCTAGATTTGTAACTTTTCTACAATTAATCATACAATTAAATATCAAATCATTATACCATCATTTAACTACAAGAAAAATGAATCATTAAAAATATGATTATTGATCCGGCATACCCTATCCCAACATTATGAATCATCTATTCATGGCATGAATAATGTGAAAGGCATAACGTATATCAAATACGAAATCACAACAGTAAGACCCAATTGCACAACATCCTAAATCAGCCATACAAGATCGATTTAGGTGGAATAACTCTTTATTGTCGATAACCAAGATCGACTATAAATGAGCATTCGATGATAAACAATAGGCACACGCTTAAAGCAATACGATTTAATAATTATAACATGAAATTATAAGATTGAAAGTAAATCAGTTACTCATCTAGGGGTCACTTCCTCCTTGAACGAGGGGTTTAGCTACTCATCCTTGATCCATTCGCATAATGCACACTCAAAGACATCATAAAAATTGTTCCTTTATTTCTCAAAGATTCAAACCTTACAGAGCTCTCCCCTAGTTACAAACTACCACTTAATTACTAATGAAAAAAATGCAGAAGCCCTAAGAATTCTACCAAAGAATCTCCCCCCAAGCCCTAAACACAGTTTTATTTATATAGGGTGCGGATAGGAAAACTTCCATAAAAAGCTCAATCAATTGAATTTCCAATTTCAATTGATTGACTTTAAATTTAAATTTGGGCGAATTAATTTCAATTTGAAATCAATCGATTGATTTGCATGTCTCAATCAATTGAGTGAGTTTAAATTCAAATCCAAAGTGGGAAAAAGTTGTCATCAACTAAATCGATTGAGTCTTGAATCTCAATCGATTGATGATAGTCTGTAAAATTTTCATTATCTTGGTTATGGTTGAACCAATCAATTCACTTTCACGAATTTCAGTGCTTTGTTGGCTCCATGGTCTAATATTCTCATGTAACCCTTAATTGTGCTCTATTACACTCTTTCAAGATCCAACGATCAAGAATACCTGAAACCACTAAAACTACACAACAACCGTTAGATAGCTTTCATCGGATGGTTAAATGTCGGTATTTTGGTGTGAAATATAGTCATATTTCTGCACAGATCACACCCCCAAACCTACACTTTGCTAGTCCTTGAGCAAAGAGAATGAAAATATAATAGAAATATACACTAGCAACCTCAAAAAAATAAATATCATTTTCGTAGGGAGCACAATTGCATTTAGCATATGCAATAAGCCTTTAAACTCCTAGGTTATCCCTAGTGGAGGAGTTGTGTCTTCTGAAGATTTTCAGTGAAGATACCTACAAACTTCAAAAGCCTCAAAATTTTCTCATAAATTTTCATAACCATTAATTATAAATCACCTGCGAAACTTTAGTAACAAACACCCAGCCATGCTAATCTTATCAAAGCTCGTTCAGATTAATTTAATGCTTTTTTTTCTGATGAATCCTTCATCTAGAGTGTTGTGTGTGCTTACCAATGCTAGAATCTTTCCATCAGGGAACAAATCAAAACAAGGAATCTTTAGATCCCATGCCTTGACTCAATCCTCGCTCTTAGATATGCACTCAAAAATGAAATCACTCCAATGAATGGGTTACTTTTTCACACACATGTGAGAAGGAGAGTTATAAAACAAATAAAAAGAGTCTCACATGATTCAAGAAAAACGATGCATCAAAGAAAAAGTAATCTCATAGGGAATGATGTTTGTATTCTAAGCATATTATACAAAGTACCATAGTCATTGCATTGTCACTCTCCACAAGGCATTTATCGGTCGAGATCAAATCACAAAAGTTTTTTCTAAGGTTATAATAGGGCTTGAGTAAAGATAATAAACGAAAGGGAAAATTGGATTCAAATTTCTCTGAGAAATCAGAAAAAGAAATGCATTTGATTTTCGCATTTTTCACTTTTTTTTCGAATATTCAAAACTTTTTCTTTTTGCTTTTTTTCAATTATTTTCTTTTCATTCCTTCTTTTTTTTCTTTTAGATATCACTTCATATTTTTCATTCATTTCTCATTTTTATACCTCTTGCGCACATTTTTTTTTTTCTCTCTCCTCTTTTCCCAGTATATTTTTATCAGATGTTCTGCAAGCATTACTACCATGCCTCTCTCCATCCTTTCTTGCTCTCATCTCTCTTTCTTAAGTTTTTAGAGATTGATGGGTGAGCTTTTGTATTTTCTAAACTAGTGTGGGGTATGGTTGATATAGCTTGACAAGAAAGCTTGATGGCCTTTAATCATTTCATTTCAAGGTGATAACGATGCCTCTTTATTTTGAGTTCTAACACAATGAGTTCTAGTTAATGATATAAAACAATGCAAAATAGACAAACCGAAATAGAATGTAAACATAAATTTCAATGATACTTCGAATTTATTCACTCATCAAGAACGAGGAAAAAGGTTCTAAAATCTCACAAGTATTTCAGTCTCCACTATAATCCTAGGATTCAATGTTTTAGACTAATCCCCTGACTTCGGGACTTAAGCATGGTAAAGGTGCAAAAATTTCTAGATATAAACTGCAGATTCATCTTTAAACTTTGCATTTGACTAATGATCATGGGTTGTTATAATATTGCCATGGAATGGTAATTTCTCATTAAAACTTGCAAGTCTCAATAATTAAAAATCATTAAAAATCATGGAAATTTGGAAAATAGGCTTCAATTTACCAAGTCAATTGATTGACCTGAGACATATCAATCGATTGAATAGAATTTGCTCCAATTGCTCTTAGGTCAGAGTCTCCAGTCAATTGATTGATTTTTTAGAGCCAATCGATTGAGGCGATATACAAAAAAAAAATGTTCTTGATTAATGAATATCAGTCGATCGATTGATATTGATAATCCAATCGATTGACTAGCACAATTTTTTATAGTTCCGAGAACAAACCCCTTGCGTTGTTCTTTACTTTACATGATCAAACCTGATTTCACCCCCAACCCCCACGTGTCCAATGTCCTCATTGGTCCGAAAGATACAAAATTGGTACCCCCAAACCTGTCTAAGAATACCAGAAAGCATACCAATGAAAAAATATCAAAGCGTCCAAGATTTGAAATGGCGAAAATAATAGAGCAGATTGCGATTAACGAACAAAAATAACTAATTTTTTTTTTTAAACCTAACATTATGTGCTAATACACTTATGGAAAAGAAACTATCCTACTGCAATAAAAACAAACTATCCTAAAATAGTACGAAAGCAGAATCAAACCTAACATTAAATCCTAAAACTTAAAGGAAATCTAAGCCCTTAGTCCTCATCAGGAGCCATAAGCCTCCACATCTCTTCAGTGATGCCAACTCTATCGGTGGTGGTATCGAGGCATGGGGTGGAGAGGTTGGTGGGGTGGGTGGCAGAGGGACAAGTGGCGGTTGCGCATTTTATTCCGCCCATAGATATGTCGGAATTAAATATGTAGCCGGGTCAATCTCAACTTCAGCGAAGCGAGTAAATGGTGGACGGTTCTGTGGGGGTGGAGGTGGTTGTGGTGAATTGATGACCATCAAGTCCAATGGTGATTTCGGCGAAGGCAGAGGCAGAGATATCGGGTCAAGATCAATGATTTCTTGATTTGATAAATTAAGAGGTTCTTGAGAGCATCTCGATGAGTCCGCTTTCCTTGCCGGTTAATTTGTGGAGCGGACTCCATTGATCGATGCTTGAGGATGGTAGGTGCTAAAGATTAAGGGGATAGATTTAAAAAAACTAAAGCTAAAAGTTTAATAAATAAGTGAAAACTATCCTAAAAAAAAAAAAATCTAATCTAAAAATGGAAGAAAATTGGGAATTTTCGGATTGAAAACTATCCTCCACAGTTAATCGTTTGATTTATGAGAATCAATCTATTGAAAAGGATGATTTGGAAAGTTGACTAGCTATAGGACAAAACTTTCTTTGAATAAAAATTTTAACTCTCTGTCACATCATTTTAGTTTCAGAAACTTTCTAACCCTTTTTGATTTCGAATCAAAGCCAATCGATTGAATATTTCCTTTCAATCAATTGACAAGATTCTTGTGTAGTTAGATCAATGGTTAAACAGAAACTTTTCGCACAACCATACTTCCATTTTCAGTGTTGATCTCCAGATTTTGGAAGGATTCACTCAATTCAATTTGACTCAGTTCACAGTCAATCGATTGAATTGCAAAGTTCAATCGAATGAACCACTATTGTTGCCTAGTGAGAGATTTGAACACCCAACACAGTCACTTTCTCAATCGATTGAAAATATAAATTCAATCGATTGAGTGATGAAAGAAAAAAATTATGTTGGATGATTAATGAAAAATCAATGGCTGTTTTTGGTGTGCATTTCCCTATTATTTTTCAAACTTTCAAAAATTCTAAATTTCTAATTGATTAAGGAAAAGAAATTAAAATCCTAGCAAAACAAACTACCAATCAAAACAGTCAAACCAACAAAACAACACACTAACACACCATTCAAACATCATCTTCATCATCATCAAGGTCACCTTCCCTAGCCATCGCCGCTCGCGCTCCTGCGATGAAATCGTCAGCATGCACCGGGAATGATTCTCATGCAATTCGAATGAGGGAATTATGAAAACGTGCCCTTCGATTGATACCTCCAACCATTGTCGTCAACCCATCCATCCGCGCCTCGAGGCAAGCAATTGCCACCTCGACATTGAAATCCGAGACCTATTCAGGATGAGGTCTTCATAGGCCACCATGTTGGTGTTGTGCGGGATTTGGTTGGGGAGGAGGAGGAGGTATATCATCGATATCGACATTGAAGGGCTACGACGCAACTGGAGCACTCCTTATAAGCGACTTCATGCTCTTGTTCCACACATTTTGACCATACTGGTAGAATTGCATATCACCCATCACCTCGTCGTAAAGTATCGAGCATTGAAGTTGATCCAATAAGTGCATGATATAGTGAGGAAAGTATAGAAGAATGCTTTCTCGCTTGCGTGTCGACACGGTGGGAACGATATCGTTGTGACACCAATACATTTCATCGAGCATCATTCTGGGCGCATCAAGCCAGGTGTTTGTGTGGACCGCGTAGAGTGCTGCCACACGATTCTTCATTCTCTCACTTTTTGTTCCATGAGGGAGCAGATTATTGGACATCACAATATCCCAAAACAAAATATCCTTTGGCAAATCCAATCGCTTCGTAGACATTCCTGAGCCATGCCTACCACTAGACATATTGTTAATCATGATATCCTGGCTGAGTTTTATGACCGGATCAATCTGATGATTGAGTGGTCGGAAAATGAAAAAATTAAATGCTCAGGCAAGATCTGTCGCGTGCATGTTGTATGTCCAGTCATCAATCTGGACACGGATGTAGGCAAAGCCCGATGGGGAGCGATGCCGACGCCCATTCCATATTTTGATAGAACAGTTGAATCAGACGTAAGGAGATGTCAATTGGTGGTGGTGCAAGTAGCATTTCTAGATGCATGGCCTCAATGTATTCGATCGAATGTGTAGCTTCAGGAAGCCGATAGAACTCGGCAAGATCGAAGAAGTTTTCAGTTTGGATCTACCGATTTATGTAGTCTTCATTTGGCGTTCTCTTCGGATTATTGCCGGGACGTGGTGGTCGATAGATTTCAGGGCTTGCTTCTTCCATTTTGAAGATATGAGGAAGATCAGATGATGGTAGGAAGAGAGTGGGGCTCGGACAAATTTCAGAGTTAAGCAAGAAGAGATGACCACAGTGGTTCCTTAAAAATTACTCTCGGGTGACCTGAACCGATTGGGAGTGGTAATGTCAATCGATTGAATTATGATATTCAATCGATTGAAATTAAGGATTTTGTTTTAGAATTGCAGTTGTGGTTGGGAAGTGGATGAGACTCGAGTCAAAAATGCATGGGGAATAAAAACCGTCAGAGCACTTTTATTATCAATCGATTGATTTGTAAGAATCAATCGATTGACATTAAAGAAATGTTGCTTCGAAAGAATGTTGAGAAGACAACCAGTCGATGTGCCTTGGGTCAGTGAACCCGTTAGGAAACTCTTTATGTCAATCGATTGAGATGGGAAAATCAATCGATTGATATAAATGCAGCACCGAAGTGACTGACAATTGAAAAGACACGAAGTTTGACTCTTGAATGACCCCAGACTGACAACAAATGCAGATGTGGGATCTATCAATCGATTGAGAATAATACCAACTCAATCGATTGAAATGAACTCAAAACACAATAATGGAAGTTGATCAATTGAGTGAAATGTCACAGCAATCGATCGACTGAAAAGTTCACACTCAAGCACGAAAATGATCCTACCAGGTTAATTGATTGATTTTGCAAAATCAAACGATTGGGTCAGACACACTACTTCTACCATTCAAACGTAAGAGATGAAATACACTATGAACTACACTCTTGGTTGCCTCCTAGGAAGCGTTGAGTTTAAATGTCGACTGCTCGACCTTATAATTTTCAACTTTCTAGATCATTGAGATATATTGATTGAATCTACATTTGGGTCATTGGCTCAAACATTGGTTTGAGACGTTGCACAGTTACCTTGAAGACATGATTATCCTTAAGATCTCTGATTTTTATTGCACCGTGTGTGGTGGTGGATATGTGTGACAGCCCGAATTTCGGCACCCCGAAACTCGTGCCATCAGCACAACCCTCAAGGCCATGTCCGATAAATCTGCACGGAGCATTGGTATATACAAGCAATAAACCACAAGGTAAAGTACAAGAGTTTACTCTAAGCAAGTCTTCATGCATTTAAAATGAATAAAGGAAAACTCAAAAGACAGTTCTAGTCTCATGCCAATTCATGAGCAGAAGAACCGACCCGAACCATCGGTGATAAATCGTTCACCCCAGATGGTTCGCCAAAAGAATTCACGGTACTTAATTACATTTAAGAAATTTTGGCTTGACATACCAAGCCGCACAAATGCTCTCAAACTCACTCTCAAAGTACGCAAGGGGTCTTCTAGAAGAAGTCCTCAGGAGGAGGCTCTAACTCTTCTCCGGACACGTAATCCGAATCCTCTGGATCAATGTCTCTGGAAGCTTCAGTTATCGCTAGTACTGGACCTGTGACATATAGTCTAAGGGGTGAGCTACATCCTAGCTCCATAGGAAAACACGGTGAACATATAAATTAAGCTCTCACATATATGTTAAAACAATTTTAAAAGCACAATTCATATGGTGGAATTTCAAACCAATTAAAAGCATATGATTTACACTCAATTTACTGGTAAGTTGCATGTATTACATTACTATTGATTTAATCATGACACTGAACAGGCCTAAAGCAAAACTTAAATCTTCAACTTAAGTAATCCCCGAGCAATATAGCATCGAGCCCCGATGATATACCCTTCATCGTCATCTAATTAGGCAGTTGTAAAAACATGTATTCCCTGGGAATACGACCCAAGCCTCTTTCTCACTAGGCGGCGGGGTTAAATATTACACAACATCCCTGGGATGTACTTACGATCACGGATAAACCTCCGTGCTGGTGTACGGATTCGCCGCCGTACCGGTCACGGATATCCTGCCGCATCAGTCGTGGGTATCCTCCAAACCTCAAATAACAAAAAGATCATGTGTATTATATATAGTTGTTCACCGTATAAGTGTGCTATCTTATATCAGTTAAGCTTCAACAGTAATTATTTAATCCTATGTATACATCCCTGAGATGTATACATAACTGCATCACACCTGATGCCTTTATTACTTCCTCATCCCCTGGGGATGTCTCAATCTCATTAGATTTCTTATTCTTAGTTACTTGCATCACACAGATGCCTTTATCACATTTTTGGTGTCACACACGCACCCATTTTCACAAAGCTTTTCACAATTTAAAACAACTTTAATTTGATAATTATATCACTACATACATGCTCTTGAAATTAAAGTACATGTTCAAGGTGCTCCCTACCTCAAGTCTTTGAAACTTCTAGCATCAAGGTCCCACGCAGCTTCTTGTGCTCATGATCATACGTACCACCTATGGTACAACATAACACATGTAACTCATCACTAAAGATGTAACAAAGAAGGTCCAAGACCCTTCCTAAATCTCAAAGTCCACTATAAGGTTTAAGCAAAACTGTCAAAGTCGATTAATCGATTCCCAAAATTGATTAATCGAAACCAAAATCGATTAATCGATTCTCAAATCAATTAATCGAGATTCAAATTCGATTAATCGATCCCAAATCGATTAATCGAGGTCTCCAACATAAAGCAGTTGATTCTTTAATCGAGTAATCGAGATCTCAAAATTGATTAATCGATCCCAAATCGATTAATCGAAATCCGAAATCGATTAATCGAAATCTCAATTTGATTAGTCGATTTCTCCAGGTTTCATTTCTCCAATGGCTGGAGCTTCCCAGTCGATTAGTCGATTTCCAAATCGACTAATCGAAATCCCAAATCGGGCTTCCATGACTTTTCAACTTCTGGGCCAAAATCGATTAATCGAACTCCCATTTTGATTAATCGATTTGGCCAGATTCAGCCCCCTTTCGGGATGTTCTTCCAAATCTCTATCCTTTCTTTCCTATGCCTTTAATCTATCCTTCTAAGCATATTTGACAGAATTTAATCATCCTACATCTATGCATTACTTCAATTTAAAACATACCTCAAGAATCCCATCAAGGATAGATTTGTTGGGTTTTGATGGCTAGAGTTCCATCACTCGTTTCACGACCCCAAACGCTTTGAATCCGTCAATGAATGCCCTTATCTACCCTTTGATTTGTATTCACCCCCTCCTCAATAACTCCTCTTTACATCTCTCTCTCTCCTCTTAACTCTCTCTTCAATAGTTTAAACAAAAGAGAAATAGGGTTATTAAACCCTTATATCCCTCTTGTCTTGGTGTTAAGCACATACACCTATCTAGGTGTATGTGACCCCATATTCACATTACACTCTACATACTTACATCATATTCACATCATATCAATTCATCACTTCTCAAGTCAACTAGTGAACTCTTATTTAGTCAAACCTATGACCAATTGGGCACGGATCCTGAGGTCACCGTTTAACAAAATTATTCGGGTTATTACAGATCCACTGAAGCATCTATAATGAATGAATTAATAAATTAAATAAAATCAAATAATGAAAGATATTGGCATGAAACCCTAACCATAATCTCCATGAAGCATTAAAGAAGAAGGTGTGAAAATCGTACTTCACCTTAAAAGATTTCTCATGCAGTCGAGATTGGAAATCACCAAGGGCCAGCGAGATGAACGATCAAATTATTTAGGCTATTGATGGCTTTCAAATGATGGTGAGTGATCGAATCGTTCAATGGTTCTCGCGAGTTAAGAAAGCCTAGAGAGAACGAGAGATTGGGAACGAGAGCTTCAGAGAGGTTGGGAAGGAGATATTGGGAATGAGAGCACGAGAGATTGGGAACAAGAGCTTCGGAGAGGCTGGGAAGGAGATATGAGAACAAGAGCTTCGGAGAGTTTTGGGCGCTCCGAGATTTGGAGAAAGAATTTTGGGTTCTCGTGGGTGGGAAGAAAGAAAATGGAGGGAATGAAAAGGTTTAGCGCCCAAAATTTTGGAACGGGTGAAAAGGCTAATCCTGCAGTTTTTTCTATGTACTGCCGCTGAAGTTATGATTTGTAGTAGCGGCATTTAATAAGCGTCACTATGCACGTGTCCCTACTACCTATTATTTTTGTAGTGAGGTCTTAAGAGCTTACAATTGACTTTAAGTGTGCGTCAATTGAAACTATATAGGAGGTAAGGTATCTAGTTTGCGCCAAACTATGAAGGACCCTTCATTGTTTGAAAGTCTCAGGAGTCAGGTTAGTGTAAGTTGAACGCTTGGGATGGGTAGAAAGACTCTGTCACAGTGAATAATGCTTTGTTTGTAACGATTCCCCGATTTGTACCCTACGCAGTATTGATACGATTCCCAGATTTGTACACTATGTAGTATTGATAAGACTCCGATCAGGTCAAACATGTCGTCAGATTGAAAGCGTAGCAACCTTATATTGATAAGTCCCTGTTTGTTGTTTCATTGTAAAGGAGTTACACATGAAACTAATAGCTGCAGTATATTAAGGTGCTTTGATCTCTATCAAATATTAAGGTATATATATTGATGCCTCACACTTGACGTTTCATCTCTAGATATTTTATTGTTTTCCTATAATAGAATTTGTTTAGTATAACAGCTTTGCATAAAACTAAAGCCTTACTTTGGCTTATATGCTTGCACAAAGAATACGATTTGCATAAGAGCCCGACTCTTATTGTTTTTACGACAAGACACTCACTTATGCAATGTTGGCTTTACACGAAGATTTAGCTTTAAAACACTTGTAAGCTTCTTGCATGGAATATTGGTTACATGACTCCATGAGTCATCTTGCGTTTTCATGCACGCAAAGTGCAGGGACCCTGTATAAAATCCAATAACACTCCCGTCATCTTCCACGTTTGAATTCTCGATTAAGTTCTTTGCAAACCAACCCTGCAACTATAACATCTACAGCCAGCCCTTAAGACCTCTATGCGGTATTACAACCATGATTCACTTCATGGTCTCACACCTGTTATTCAACGACTTGAGTCCGTTAGATTGAGTACAAAGAGTTCTACGTCTCATTAAGTTCTCAAGCTCAGCAAACGCAACGTCATTAACTACCGTCGAGACCGCATGATCACCAAAAGGTACATAGACTACGACTCTTATATATATGGAAATTGACGGAACCTAAACTATTGATCTGTGGCTGGGGTGTTGATTATATTGACAACACAGACAATGGTGAGAGTGGATTTTACCAGCAGCACATAGACGAAGCCTACTTAAACACTTAACAATGGATGCACTCTGGATCTTCTCTGATGAGCAGATGAACTACATATCTATCGATATAGTATGATGCTGAGTCCATACTAAATGCATGATAATCTCTATAGATAGATAGCTATAGATTTATATAATATATATATCGATTCTAGATGAATACATATATCGAAGTAAACAATAAGGGCACCAAAACACAGAGAACACCAAGAAGCAACCACGGTAAGCCAAGTGCTCAGGCTTGTCGCGGCAACCTTATAAGGTTGTCGCAGCAAGATGCTCAGCTGGTAAGCTTGCCGCGGCAACCTCGATAAGGTTGCCACGACAAGGTGCCTGTCGCGGCAACCCCCATGGCTTGCCGTGGCAACCTCTATCGACTGCTGTTTTTGGGCTGCGCTCTTTGCGTAACAGACTTTGGGTCCCTTAATGGTCCATAAGAGCATGTATTTGGGTCTCAGGTAAACCATGAGCCCATGTGTTATATACTAAACTTACATATTAATATAGCTCTATATGATAGGTGCAACAAGGTGCATATAGCTAGTTTGTGCACTTTAGACAAGAGTGATGGTCTCTGACGCATGAGCTCACATCTAATCGAATCGGATCAGGTAGGGAATATGTTTTGATACTATATATATATGGTTCTTTTTATTCTCAGATACATTGCAAGTGAATTATCCATAAAAAAGAAACTGAAATTTAGTGCAATGACAGTTAACATATAAACCAAATTTGAACTTGAATGCATTTAATCAGAAGAATGTTAAATTCGAGTTACTGTAATTTGCTGAAAGAACACATATTAATTACAGGTTCATAAAGGATCCGACCATATACAATTATCAACTTGTCATTTCATTTATCAGTTTTGTAGATTGGTTAACTGGTTATTATCAATTATTTTAATGCACTACGTACTGATTAAAGAGTGGAACAAGTATGTACATTCTGTATTTCATGCATAGTTCATTATTCAGATCCGGCTACTCTTTGACATTCTAATCCATGTGCTTGCTTAGTTTTGAGCCAGGTGACCTCGTTTTCTCGGGAGCTTGACTGTGTACTTGTAATAAGTAATCCCGCTAACTCGGGAGCTTGACTTTACTAGTCCAAGTAATCCCGCTAACTTGGGAGCTTGATATATCTCAGTTCAAGTGATCCCGCTAACTCGGGAGCTTGATAAGTGATCCCGCTAACTCGGGAGCTTGATTCCTTTGTTTTACACGTATAGTTTGTTTCAGCATTGTCTCCTTGTACCTGTTACAACATGAGCTTCTTCAGCATGTCAGCACATCATAACATGTGACATAATAATACATCCATACTCATTTAATTATTGATATTTAGAAATGCATCCAAAATGGCATATGGAACTCTGTAATGTATAGTAACAAAGTAATATTCTCTGCTGAGCTTTGATGATAGCTCATTCTTCGACTTAAATGTCTTAGTTGCAGATCCCGATCATGACCACGTAGCTGACCCTACGTACGTGCCCGACGAGGAGGAAGGAGAAGACGACGACGAAGACGAGAAAGACGATTTTGCGAAAGACTTATTCCCAAAATAGGTTGTGGCTTGTGGATAGAGAGAGAGAGAGAAAGAAAGAGCAGAGATTTGATACAATTGTATGAATTAAGTATGGTATTTTGAGATACTTTGTGTTGAGATGTATAGGTTTTCTTTCCATTGTTTAGATGACGGGTGGCTGTCATCGGTAGAAAACCATATATCAGATCGTTTGTTCTTATACATATTATTGCTAGTTCCTGCTTAGACAAGTAAAATCAATTTATTTTGCTATATTATCAATTGTCAGAGTAAATACATTACTTTTGCATTTGCATCACTTTGTACAAGAGATAACCCTTATATAAAAGGATCGTATTAGGTGATACGACGACGCGACAGTTTCCATATTTTACGAAGGGAAACGTCGAGTTGTTACATTGTTTTTCTCGGCTATACGAGGCTCTAAGATTAATTTTAGGCCATAGATGCACTAGATGTTTGACTTTCTAAAATTATGAAGATTTTGGTTGTAGAGGCTTAGGGTACTTGGGCCTTGTGAAGCTTTATGATATTTAAGTCTTCATCATCGATTTAATATATGTCAAAAAGTTGATTTATAATTTATTTTTCTTTCTCTTTTTTTTTTAAATAGGTAAGCATGCAATTGGTTTTAGGACGTAGATGCATTGGATGCTTGAGTTTTTAAAGCTTTGAAGATTTTCGTTATAGAGGTGGCTTAGGATATTTGGGCCTTGTGAGGCTTTATGATATCTAGGCTGTTGGTTAGGTTTAATCTCAGTTGTATCTTTTGAGACACTTTGAAATGAGGTGTCTGAGCTTGATCGATCGATCGATGTTGAGAGCAATTGATCGATTCTAGATGAAAATAAATTGTATGCTCTCAGGTTGAAATCGATTGATCAAGTTGTAAAATCGATCAATCGATTATGATCATAAATTGTTTGGCGAACTCTCGGGTTGAAATCGATCGATCGATTCTTGGCGGATTAGTTTCGCGGATTTGGATGGCTTGGTTATTTTAGAAGATTTTTGGTCAAAGTTTCTTAATGTAAGAAGGAACCTATTAGCAGAAGGTTATTCTAGGGTTCCTAGAAAGAGTTTTCTAGAGAATGAAAACTGGTGAATACTTTGAGAGGCAACGTATTGAAGAAAAGCTTGGGAAATAAAGCATCCGATTGAAGCCATTCTTGTATTAGAATCGTTACTATATTCCGACAGATTTTTTCTCTGTTCTTTGAAGGACTACGTCCTTAGTTTAATAGTGTGTTGGCTGTTGAAGATTATATCAGATTTTGATTGAGAGTGCACTAAAGAGAAAATAGTGTGTGCATTGTAAACGTTCATAAATATAATGCATATACTCTGTGGACGTAGCCCTAAATTGGGTGAATTGTTGTTGGGCTCCAACTTAGAGGTTGAATTGTTGTTTGACTCTAACTTGGAGGACCTGCGACGACCCAGTTTCGTTCAGACTCTATATAAAGCTAGTTTCTCTTAAATTATAAGTAGTATTTAGATCTTCTATATAATGTTAGTTTCTTTTATATTAGAAATAAGATTTATATATTTTATATACGGCTAGTCTCCCTTGGATTAGAAGTATGATTTGTGTCTTCTATATAAATGGAAAGCTCTTGGTCGAATTATAGAGCAAAGATATCATTGTAAAGCTTTGGAAAACCTATCTAAGGTTTTGAAGAGAGTTTTGGTGAGGCTTGCGTGTTCTTGTATTCTTATGTAATCATCGATATAGTGAATCATCGTTGCCTGTGGACGTAGGCAAATTATCGAAACACAAATATTGTTGCTTGTGTGTTTGTGGCAAGTACAAGTCTAGGAAGATTAATTTCATCTTGTGGCAAGTATAAGTCCAAGATATCTTGATTCAACAAGGGTTACACAAGGCATTGAAATGGCTTACTGGTAAGCCGACGGATATGTCCGATGGTGATTAAGAAGAATTAGAACTTCAAGCGTGTAGTACGATTCAACTATGTCTAGCGAATGAGATTACGTACAATGTGATGCAGGAGAACTCGACAGTTTCGTTGTGGGCCAATTTGGAGTCTTTATATGAAGAAATCTCTGACAAGTCATCTATATCTTAAGAATCAACTGTACAAGTTGCACATGAAGGCAGATACTTCACTCAACGAGGGCTGCGTTTGGGTTAGCTCTTTTAGGGCAAAGAGCAGCTCTTTCACTTTTTGACTCCAGCAGAGAACTACTTTTACATTTGGTAACACAGCTCTTCGCCTCATTTGCTCTGACGGGGAGCTATTTTAAGCAATAAAACTATTTTATGCCTGTTCTATCTAAGAACAGATTTTATCTACTCTGACAAAGAGCAGGCAAAGAGCTGCTTCTGCTCTTATAAGAGCTAACCCAAACACAGCCTTAATGAATTCAATTGAATAATATCTGAATTATTAAATATTGGAGAAGAGGTTATATGAAGATAAAATATTATTGCTTTTGTCTTCCCTCCTTGATTCCTATGAGTACCTTGTTACTACATTGCTCTATGAAAATGATACTATTGAACTGGAGTCGGTTACAACGACACTGTTTTGTAACAATATGAAGAAGAAAGATTCAGAGAGTGATACACAAGCAGATAACTTGTTGGTTAGGGGGAGAGTAGAGGACCGTAAATCTGAAAGGGGTAGATCAAAGTCCAGATCTAAATTCAAAAACAGGAAAATAATAGAATGCTACAAGTGTCATGAAAAGGGTCACATAAGAAGGCTTTGTCCACAATTACAAACAAAGAAGGACGATGCTTAGAATAAGAAGCAGAAAGAGGTTGTTGATGAGGCTGGTATAGCCGAACAAGCACTGGATGATAATGGAAAGGAGTTGCCAATGCTTTCTGATAAATACTGACAGAATGTATGAATATTTGATTCAGGGTGCTCTTACCACATTGTCTAAATAGGGACTGGTTCACTTCTTATAAAGAGATGGATGGTAGAAAAGTTTTAATGAATAACAATATAGCCTATAAAATAATTGAAAAGGGGAGTATTAGAATAAAGATGCATGATGAGATTGTGAGAACATTGATCGATGTACACCATGTTCCGGAACTGAAAAAGAACCTCATATCGCTTGATACACTAGACTCTAATGGGCTTAAGTTTTCAGCTCAAGGTAGAGTTTTGAAAGTGACAAAAGGATCTCTAGTTATGATGAAAGCAAGAAAGTTTCAGAACCTTTACTTTCTATCAGGGAGTACAGTGACAGGTGGAGCAGCAATATCTACGTCAGATGATAGTGGTTTATCCTCTACACAGTTATGACACATGCGCCTGAGGCACATATCAGAAAGTGGGATGACAGATTTAAGTAAGCAGGGCCTGTTGAAAGGTGTAAAGGCAGGAAAAGTTAACTTTTGTGAGTATTGTGTCTTCTATAAACAATGCAGGGTTAAGTTCAACATAACAATTCACACTACAAAAGGTACACTGAATTATATACATTCAGATGTATGAGGGCCTTTAAAAGTCCATTCTATAAGTGGTATCTGATACTTAAAAAATGACTCTTCAATCATATAACACACATTATGCTCAAATGTGACTTTAGGGCCATTTTTTGGGGAATGGGGACACATGGAATCACAAACTGACCGTTTGATAGGTGCTACATGATCTTAAGATCCATTCCGTGAACGATCAGGGTGAAAAACAATCAATCTCATCTGATCCAAAACAATCAATAGTCTTCAAGGGATCTGGTACGTGGGTTATTTCAGAGAACGCATGGACGCGAACAAAGGTACCCATAAACATTGATGCCAATAAATGTCACCCAACTATCTAAGCCACTTAATTTGAAGGCCATGATCTAAAAATCATAAGTGAAAAGATTGACACCAAGCATAATCTTTATCATATGACTCAATGCACTCCAAAGCCATTATCCGATTCAACAGTTAATTATATTGAATCATATGATAGTGATTGAATTTTACACCACTCTTTTGCGTCGTAGATCTAAAAATCATGACCTTTCTATTTGACGGTTTAGATGCAACCTCACCTCATAATCGTACTATTTATTTGCATTGTAAAATCATAACCTCGCCCCATCTCCTCCGCATAACATGCATTGTCTGCTTTAAATCTGACAAAGGAGATTATTTTTTATCCTAATCTTTCACATGATGCATCTTGAGATATTGGGTATATCATTAGACGATTTTTTTATTTGAGCTTGATGCATGCCTCACGAGTTTAGAGTTAATGTTTGAGATGTATATCATGCGGAATAAAAAACTAACTATCCGAGTGTATGCCCATGATCTCAAGACCCATTTATTAAACATTCATGTCTCAAGACCCATCTCAAGAATGATGCCTTAGTAAAATAATTTTACACAATGTAGCCAAACGGTTGAAAAAATTAAAATCAAACCAATATAAAATTTTAAAAATAAAACTTTCCATAAATTCTTTTATTTACAAGCCCATATAAAGTTAAAAAAAAAAAAATATTTTCATGAGTTTCGTCAAACGAGGCCTAAAAGTAGACATAATGTAATGCATGGAAAAAGTTAAGGTCAGACCCTCTCCGGTAATATCAGTTAAGCTAGACGTTGTTAGATAAAAGTAAAACTTTTGAACCCTTATTGATAATCTGTCCTAAAATCTAACGGTATACACGATCAATGAATGTGGCACGTGTCTCAAAATAATGAATGCAGAATAGTAGCTCTTTAATACATAACGGAAAGTATCAGGTGTTAGGCTAAGCATTATAAAATAAAAACCGTACAATCAATTACATCCATTTAGGGATGCAAGCTTTGATCCTAATCCCGGAACCAAATTGAAAACCGAGCAAATCGTTTTGAAAATCGACTCAAATGAATCTGAACCGAACTGATCCTAGTTCAATTTAGGGTGGCAAAAATCGAAAACATAGGGGATAGGATGAGAAAATCGAAAAACCCAAAAACCAAAAAAACCGCGCAACTACACTAAAAAAATAAGAAAAACAGTAAAAATACCGAAATCGAATAAAAAAAATCAAAATATTTCATTTTTGGTTTCAGAAAAAAAACCAAACATCGAACTACTAAATCGAAACAGATTCATTTCGATTTGGTTTCGGTTCAAGCTGAACATACCTAAAAAAAAAATACTGGTATCGGTTCGGTTTCAATTGCCTACACCAAACTTGCATCCCTACATCCACTAAACAGGTCAAGAAAATACTTCCATTCAATAATTTCTAGAAAACAACGCTGACCAGACGATCTGCACATTCTATAAATGATTGAGAAAAAACTTGGACGCAAGAATCAGTCTCTTTGACTTGATAACTCAAAGTCATCCGATCAGCATAACTCATAAACAATTAAATAGAGATTGACAAAATGCCTTTCTACGTGGACGGTTAAAAACACACGAGAAGGCGTTGTACGGTAAACCTATACTCTCTAGTCTCTACAGTAAATAGTCATCCTAACGCCCACATGCTCTTGGTATTTTACAAAGAAGCCGCAGTTATTCCCGCTCATTGGAGTTTAGTTTTGAAGCTAGTGGCTCAAAGCGCGGGGGAATCCACCCAGTTTAAAATCCAATGCCCTTATACTCCACATCAGCCCAAAAATCGCCACGTAATTATCTTTTAAAAACCCATCGGGCCGCTTGTCAGAGAGTGCGTATTTCTAACTCAAAAAAACCATATAAGTTCTCTCTTTCTCTCGCCTCTCTCTCTCTCTCTCTCTCTCTCTCTCTCACGTTCCGTCTGCAACGCCATTTGGTCTTTAAAAGAACAAAACAAGCGAACGAAGCATTCGATCTTGGATTGCTGCACTTTTCGCTTTAAAGGCAAATTCCAACCCCTTTTGTTTTTCAGAGCATGTGATGAACTGACGGATTCTTCTTCTAATTCTCATCGTCTCTCCTACTCGTCTTCGTCTTCTCCGACGAGATTCGATCCATGGCGTCGTCGTCTTCTTCCAGAGCACGAAGCAGCTCTCCTTTCGGACTACGAAAACCTCCATCGAGCTCGTACTCCTCGTCGTCTTCTTCGAACGGGAGGCTCATCCCACGCTCTTGTTCTCCTTCGGTTTCCTCGCATTACTATGGATCTGGTAGCGGAATCACAACCAGATCCATGACGCCGAACCGCGCGCGTAGCGATTCATATCCTTACCCTGGCTCCAGGATTCATGGGAACCGTGAATCTCGTACTCCGGTTGGATTTCCTTCGGCGGAGGAGCTTGCCGCGGAGGTGGCTGATTCGTCTAGATCCGGTGATAGTATTTCGGTTACGATTCGGTTCAGGCCATTGAGGTATTGCTAGATCTGGACTAGAATGTGGTAGATCTGAGATTTCTTGAATGTAACGCATTGATTTTGGGGTTGTTTTTTTTTGTGTGTGTGTGTGTGTGTGTTTAGGGTTTGGTTTGCGAAAATGTTGTTCTTATGGTCTTGCATTTGTGAATTATGGGGTGTAGTGAGCGGGAATTTCAACGAGGGGACGAGCTTGCGTGGTACGCGGATGGGGAAAAGGTGGTCAGGAGCGAGTATAATCCAGCTACAGCTTATGCATTTGGTATGATTCTTTGATTTATAATCTTAGAGCTGATGTTAGAAAGAACTACGAGCTAAAATCGGATCTCTTCTTCTTTCTCTCTTTAAAAATAATTACGTAATTATTACCAAAAGTTCCACGGGCAGAACTGTTCAATTGAAACTTCCTCTTTCTAGATTCTGGATGTTATTCCCTTTGCTGCATTGAACAATGGATGGAAATGCTGGATGACAATGATTACCTTCATTCTTTCATTGCCATATAAGTGGATTATGGAATCGAAATTCTGCTTTCAAATAGCCATTTTATTAATCTTCTGATTTCAGAGTTCCAATATTTTTTTACTTGCTATTGTGATTGGTGAGGTTTGATCGAAGCAACAAGCAGAATAAGTAATTTAATCCAAGCACTTGCATTTTGAAATACCGTGCAATAACATAATGTTAGGACACAGGTTCTTTTTTTGGTTTTGCATATCCTTTTTCGTGATATACTAATCCTTGTATTACTATTGTGCGAGGAACATATGATTGCATAAGTGCTAGATTTCACATTGTACTGAAGCAAGCACACAAAGTTTAGCTTTGGTCTCACATATTTGTGCACTCTTGATTCATTAACCTAGTCTATTCAGTCAAATCAAACTCTAATAGTTGGATTCTATTCTTTAGCCTCATTTAGCCTTGCATTTGTTGGAGAGTTTCTTGTTGTATTTGAACTAGGAGTTCAAAAAGTATGCTACAATCACATTCACAAGAAATATCAATATCTAATTGATATAAATGCATGCCATTTTTAATATAATATATAAATTGCATGCTAATATAGTGTAGTTCGTACCTTCTACATGTAAGTTGTCATGGAGTTATCTTTCCTAGTGTCCGTTAATTGTCTTTTAAAACCCATTATAATATATGTACAAGGTTATTTATGAAATCACATGGAAGGCTTCTATTCAACGCCTATAAGCTTGACTTAAATGTGAGTCTCTATTGCTTCGAAAAAGATCATAAATCTAGGTATCAGACCCTTTTACACCGATTCATATTCTATTAGTATTGTCCGATTTCATATCGTGATTACATGTGGGTCACACCACTTTGTATTATTCCATACAACAAACATGCGTATTCAGACAGTGGATGGTATCTACACTCCAATGATTATTCAAGGTTTTCACCCATGTCTTTGTTGGGTCCCGTAAAATCTGGACCGTTGATTGCCTTCCGTCACTTGATCGCCGAGGGAAGGGCTGTTAGGCTAGTGATTGCCTTGATTCATTGAGGCTTTCCCACGAGCATCTATTATCCGATCCTTGGCTCTAGAGCTCCATTGGATCCCTTGTAGGTGCATCATCTCACCTTGCATCTCTCATACTCACATATGGGATGTTCATCCAATGTATATGATTGCTCGGATACACCCTTCAATGCTCAAGGAGAAACGGCCCTCTTTAATCACGCCACGGTCAGTGGTTAAACACAATTATACACATGCTTGTAACCGTTAGCACATAATGAGATTTTTAATCTTCATTATGAGGTGACGCAGGACGGGAACCCTAAAATGCGTGAATATGATTTTTATGCGATTTGCCGAAATTAAATAAAATTAATTCAAGATTAATCTCAAAACTATCATGATACCTTTGGGTTCGTAGAATTCCGGTAGGTAAATCACGCGAATTTGAATAGGGTGTCCAATCCAATGCGCAAGTCCCATTAAATTTGAGGTGGGATCGGGCCTAGAGATAATACTCTAGCTTTTCCAGGCTTGGGCGTTCGTCTTCGATCCGATGTAGATTCACGGGTTCGAACTATAGTTGTAGGATTGGGTAGGTTTGATGGCTGGGATGAAAATTAGGGTTTTGATGGAAATAGGTTTTGGGTTTTGGATTAGGGATTCAATATGGATAATGAATTATAAGAGAAAGACAAAGAAAATATATAGCAAAAATAATAAAAGATCAAAAGAGCATAGATGGGAATCACTCCCTTGGTCTCACACCAAACCTATCTCGGGAAGTAGAATATTCAAGCATAAATCATTCAAAATATTCAATTAACTAAATAAAAAATGTTTACAAGCCTCTATATATAAGCCACCAATTAATAACTCGAATTATAGTCATAATAATAAAACGCTGAAAAAAGACAATTTTTGTAAATTTTAGTTTATTGCTGCTTGAAGACTAAGCCTTTTGTTACCTTTGCAATTCACAACATGCTATTGCACTATTCACAGCATGCTGCGGTATTGTTCTCCTGATGACAATTTCAGCCTCCTTTTTTCCTTTGAAGCTACGGTACTCGAACTTCTTCTACGTTTCTTCTGACGCCGGTAGAACTGATGTTGTCCGAATCCGATGTCCATGTATGTGGCATCCCCGTCATGAGGTCTTATGTACCAACATCTCCCACTTGGCCATGAGGGCCGAGTCAATATGTCATAATAAGGTCTTTGCCATTATAGGATCTACCCATTTTGAACATATCTCGGTTGTGAGATTTTATACGCCAAAGCGGATTTTCCTATCACAACAAAACATATTACTGTCATGAGGTTTTTCCTGCTAAAGCGATTTTATTTATCATGATAAAACTTATCTCAATCGCGAGGTTTTGCACGCTAAAGCGGATTTGCCCATCAAGAAAATTATTCCAGTCATGTGGTTTTGCACGCCAAAGCGGATTTACCCAACATGACAGTTTTTGTATCATGAGATTTTATACATTACATTACTATGCAATTTATGTACCATCAAAGCATTTGATGTACACTATCTTCCACCAATGTACAAAACTGTACATTTATTTGGAATAAAAATCACTTTAATCATGGGTATTTACACGCTAAAAGCGGATTTAACTAACCATGATAAATTTTAAGTGGTTTGGAGTTAATTGACTTAGGCGTCCCCAAGTCCTAACAAACTATCATGCTTGAAGACAATTTCACACTTACACCCTTTAACAAAAAGACAATGGTTATTAGAAGGTATATGATGCATCGTCACTGCACCCATCTAAACTACATCCAAGATGCAATATCGTGCATCAATGTGCATATCCATAGAGTATTAACTCTACCAAGGATCAAAATTTCGGTTTTCGTTTTGGTTTCGGTCCTGCCCGAAACCGAAAATTTGAAATTTCGGTCAATTTTATTTTATTTATTTATTTTTTTACTGAAGAAGCAAAATATCGGCCGATAATTTCAAATTATTGGCCGATATTTTGTTTGAAACCAAAACAATACCGAATTTTGATGTTTTCGTTTCGGGGACCACCGAAACCGATGCGTTTCAGCCAAAATTTTGAACCAAGAACTCTACAATTGATCGATCGAATTTTAATCATACTGTTTATAAAGTATGCACACATATCCGTCAGTTATATCAAACTTCAAGTCTTTATGAAGTGTATATCCAGACGACCTAAAAAACACATTATACATCAATTTGCTTACTCAATTTGAGTATTTGGAGAAACAAAATCCCAACAACTCCAAATAGGAGAACATAATCTGATGTGGATTTTTCCTATCCTTATTCTTAGCATGCTCAATATCTTAATCTGATCACTTAGCCGTAAGATTATCACTTTCTTGCAGATGCTAACTACAATGATCATGTAGCCCAATCAAACTAAACTTTTTGGTTTAGTTGGTCAAAACTAGTCAATTTTCTAGAGGTAAACTCTCACATGCCAAAAAATACTCCACTTTGCCATGGGCACTCCCTCATTTCTATGGGTACTCCCTCTTTTACACGTCTCTTATGACATGTATCTTAGAAATCATGTTGTCCATTAATTTTATCTCTGGACTAAATCAATATTCTTTCGGTTCATGTCCATAGCCTATGTTACATGCACGCTATATAAGTGTTTTATTAATTGTTTTATCTCTAACACTTCCTCAAAGTGTTCAGTGCATGATAATCAATATATCAAAATAATTAGTATGACCATCATGTACATTCATAGCACAAAATTTAAGCACATTATAATCAAGTAACATAGTGTACAATATATCACGAAATAATTTAAATGCTTAAGGTTTAGAAAACTGACCTTGTAGGCAATTAGTTACCATACGCATGATTATAAATAAATCATGATTCATAATTGATTCCATGCACTTGCCTTTCTTCCATTATATTCTTTGGCTCAAAACATTTTATCTTTACCTGACTCACCCTGGCTCAACTTGGCTCGGTTTGGTCTTTTGCTTGACTCACTCATAGTTTTGCTTGGCTTGTTAACAAAGCTTGGCGTATTTTAAAGCTATTTACTTCAACTATATACATGTGACGAACACTTTATATTTAAAATATCCTCACTGAGTCACATAATTTTATTATTCACTAGTTTGGGACTATTGGACATTGTGTTAAAATTAAACTTTACATGCATTTTGGACTTTATATCCAATTTGTGTGTAATAAATAATATTTAAAAATTTAGCCCCACCCCATGGTATCAAATTGGGAAACAATGTTCATGATATCAAATGGCATTAGATGGCTTGAGTCCACAACTCAAGTTTGGCTTGGGCCAGCTGGATCTTATGTAAAGCTTGACTCAATAAAGTCCTAGCTACTTGTCTTGTCTTAGCTATTAAACTTTTATACACCTTGAATGCGTGTTAATTGTATAATAAAAATAAATTTAATAGAATATCTTAATCATGTTCAATTCCAATTCTTCTTAATCGAACCATTTAAAGCAATTTAATTGACCTTATAATAGGTTTGCCCTTCATCCAATGGCCACAATGGATTGCCTTCATCATCACCTTGGTTGAATCTCACCCAAGCAAAAATTGGATGCCTATGACTGCCATTGATTCCTAGGACGAGTATTATGGATATCGACAAATGAAAGACTTGTAGAGCATGTTAAAGAATTGTATCAATGGCGTCTCATGGCACGATTAATATACATAGAGAGATCTTTGTGATTAATACCTAAAATAATAATTTAGGGTAGCTCTATTCGCAACTCCCATTGCTTCTCTGAAAGCACCCTCGTTCCCACGTGAGAAAAAAAAACTATGTTTTGGAATGTGGGTATGTGGTCGCCCACGTATGTAAGCCCCCCCCCCTTTCATTTCTTCACTTTTTTCTCTTCTTCTCCGTCAACTCTGACACCAACAACGGTGTCGCCTGTGAGAATGAATCACCCTCTTTTTTTTTTTCTTTTTTTCTTCTTCGTCTTCTTCCTCAACTCCAACCTTCGCAACAATGAAGTCGACATCACTGGAAACCCTATTTTTCTTTTTTCTTCTTTTTCTTCCTCAACTCCGGCGCAACGATAATACCGTCATGATCGAAGCATCCTCTTCTTCTTCTTTTCCTTCTCATTCTTCCTCATTTACAATGAAAATATAAGAAACCTACAAAACAACGAAGAAACCCTTAAAGCCTTAAAAAAAAGGCCCTGAACTCGTGACAGTGGGCACTCACTGTTAGATGTAATAATCTGACAGTGGGAACCCCTGTTAGATGTAAAAGGCTAGCGGGGGGTTGCTCACTGCTAGCCTTTTACAATTGATGGTGGGTACCCACCGCCACAAGTTCGACTGTAGTTTTCTTGGGGTTTAAATTTTTTTACGGTTTCTTACGTTTAGTTTTTTTGTTATATATATTTTTATATTTTTTATTATTATAGTTGGTAGTTCGGTGATGTTGCGAGTTGCCGGAGAAGAAGAGTCGCCGAAGAAGAAGATTGCCGTTGGAGGAAGAAGAAAAAATAAAAGAAGAAAAAAAGAAGAGAAAATGGTGATTCGGTGATGTCGACGAGCAATGGCTGGGAAGAGGGTGGTCGGAGAAGAAGGTTGCCAGAAAAGATGAAGAAGAAGGTGAGTGCTTCGGTTAATGGGTGCCTTCGAAGGAGAAATTAGGTGGGTGCACATTTTTCTGATCCTCCCCCCCATTTCGTTAAATGGGCGTCCTTAAAGAAAAGAGCGTTTTGTGCATGGGTGCACAAGAATGTAGGTGCTTTCAGAGAAGAGGTGGGTGCGAATAGAGCTACCGATATTTTTATGATACTTTTCAAGAGCCATGTCCCCCTTTTTTTTTCTCCAGCGTTGCACGATTAAGGCGCTTGTCCTTTGTTTCAGAATCCAAACTCCCAACACAAATAGCCCATAAGTATTCAAATTTTTTTTATGTAGTGAGCATTATATGCTTTCCTACTTTAAATGCAAATCAATAAGATAACTGTCTTAGCCAAGTAACCAACCTAGCCTAGCAAATTTTGAGCGATAAAATTGGCCACTGTAAATCATCTAAAGGAAAGAAATTTAAACAGTTGAATCATAGCAACTTCCAGATCCGGCGGTTAACATTTGTCTCCGCCTAATTCTAGTTCTGCTTGTTAGGGTTATTTTCAACCCCCAAAGGTAATATGTCACACCTAAACCTATGTCTCTAAAATTAAGCTTACCACGTTGTATAAAACACCAACGCTATTCTGATTGTCAACCCTTAATGAGTTTAAAGTCACAATTACTCCTTTTTTTTCCCTCAAGTCAAAACATTTTGTGCTTCGTTTTAAATGCAATATATATTTTAGAAGAACAAGGCCAGCCTATGTTGATGCCTATTTCCTTCTCATTTTTTATTATAATTCATACCATTTAAAGCAAGATAATCAACTTACCTTATTGGTTTCTTATCTTTCCCTTATGAGGTGATGAATATTTGGTTGATGTTCCTGATTGGTGGTCGACGACTGATGACAATGGAGATGCCAGAAGAATGCAACGCTAATGTGATGATCAGTTGGCCTCAGCAATGGTGGCAAGCACGTAGATCGTGTAACATCAGCAACTCGTCTTCTCGAATCTTGAAATGACAAGTACAAAATAATGGCGAACAAACAAACTATCGCTAAATTCATTGAAGCTGCTCCTTGTTGGTGCAAATCAATGATGTTAGAACTTAGAAGCAATGGTGGGACTAGCCTTCTGTTTCAACTTCAATTTACAATTTATCTGCGGCAGCTTGAGATCATTGATGGACGGCTTAGATTTGGTCTCCCCTGCCTTGGTTGAATCGTGATGGATGTTGTTATGATTGGGGCTATCAACACCCAATTGACGTGTTGATCGACTAAGAGGAAACTAACCTAACTTTGATACCACTGTTGGGTCCCGTAGAATCTGGACCGTTGATCGCCTACCTTCACTTGATCTCTGAGGGAAGAACCATAAGGCTGGTGATCGCCTTGATTTATTTGAGGCTTTCCTTGAGCATTTATTATCTGATACCTTAGCTTTAGAGCGCCCTTGGATCTCTTGTAGGTGCATCATCTCAACTTGCGTCTCTCATACGCACATATTAGATGTTAAGCCCATCTATGTAGATATTTTGGATATACCCATCAATGCTCAAGGAGAAATGGCCCTCTTTAATCACATAACGGTCGGTAATTAGTCACAATTAAACACAAACTTGTAACCGACTAATACATAGTGAGATTTTTAATCTTCATTGATGAGGTCTCATGGCCAAATGTACGAACAGTCTTGTTATCAGACAGTCTCTAGCTAGTATGATACCAGCGACTTCTTTTAGTGTGCCACTTCTCAACCAACCATTCTAATGTAAAGTTCATTCTTTGTATGGGAATATTTTCCTTAGAGAAATTTATGATTACACATGCTGAAGAGTCACATAATAGTGTCAATCATGTCATGCTCACTTGTGATAACTCCTATTTTAGGTGCCAGTTCTCATCAGACTAACTTTCTTGGTACACACACACACACACACATATCTATATATATATACCCATTTTGCGATATTACCACATGGCATATGATTCTACAATTTTTTTTTCTTTTCGTTTTTACAATTTTTTGGCCCCTTAACTACGTGTTCAAAGTTTGGTCTCCACCCCATTAACCTAGTGCATTGAATTTTTTCCAACTTTGACCACATTTTCGATGGTGGGTATGATGCATTTTTTCTTTTTGGAGATGGACCTGATCGACCTTGTGCATGTTGCCTCGACATCCGATCTTTGAATTAGGTGTCACGTGACACCCAAATAACACTAAGGTAGAGTTGCACGCTACATCGCTAATGTAGCGTTCTGCTGTCCTATATGGATCTCAGTTTCCAAGGTCCACATGGAGGTTGACGTGGAGCGAGGTTGTGTTGTTTAGATTGCTTAATATAAAAAAATCCAAAAAATACCTCCATTGTGTGTGTTTTTTTTAATAATGCCATATGGCATAGACAATCTGAATGTGCCTTACATATCGTAGAGAGTTATGACAGTTCAGGAGCAGCACTTGGGGAATAAATCCCACACAACAAAGCACTCATATTGAGTGACACATGGGGGAATAAATCTCATACAACAACACTCACCTTATTAATACAAGGGAGGAAGCAAACGTGGAGTGTAGAACCCACGACCTCAAGCCCCACAAAGGAGGGAGGATACCAACAAAGCTACCACTCAATTGGTTCCTCCATTATGTATAGGCGCTTAAAATCTGCATCGTTGAATCACCGTCAAAAGTTCACCTTCAATTTTTAAATTTGGTTTTATTTTTATTTTTTAAAAATTGAACTATACAACCTACTGGAGCTCCTCATGGCACCAAAACAGTGTTTTGGGTGCCAGATGGAGCTCTATATGAGCTTGGTGTACCTATCTTGCATACTCCATTGGAGTACCTTCCCTCTTTCCATACATATATTTTGTTGCTGATTTGCTGTTCTTCTCTTTTTGGACAATATATTCCTCTTACATTGACTTAACAATTGTCCTTCAACATACTTTCTAGTTTCTATGCATTGTGCAACATGGATTCATATCTTGCTGCTGTTCTTCTCTTCTTGAGGATTTAATCCTCTTATATTGACTTAATCAATTAACATTGCCTTCAATATTATGCCTATATTGTGTGCAACTTCAAAATTTCAGTTATGGGTAACATTGTTTCTGCAAGGAGTTTCCTTGATGGCTTCTAGTTGGCGCCATTATCTATCATTGCTCTACAAATGGTTGAGGAGACGGATTATATAATCTTCTCAAGCATGAGCTGTTGCTTCAAAAGTTTTATGAAATACATTCACATGATTACTGGGGATTGGATAGTAATAGTCAATTTCCTCATTGGACAAATTAAATCGTCACTCACAATAGTGTATCCTTAGAATGAGGGTCAACATGCTCGATGAGGACACGGTGAAGTAACTAACAGTAGAAAGGAGAAATCCGTTGTAGACCTCGATGAGTACACGATGAGTGTCAGTTCCTCGCCACATCATGTTCTTTATTACATGCATAAAAAGTATGGATTTGGTATGAAAGTTAATGTTCTTTGATGGTTACCACTGTGTCTTTTCTGAATTTGATCAATTATCACTGCATAAGTGAGAGAAAGACCCAATACAATTCCACTTCTCCCAACATTTCAACATTTGAGATACGTGAGCAAGAGAATCTATACCAAGCAATCTATATTTTTTGTGGTGGTGTTACCCCTGTTGTTTTCTGTTATAACATGTTGCCCATGTCCATCTTTTCTTTCTAAAGCAATCTGTTGTGATGTTACCCTTGTCGTTTGTTGTTATAACATGAAGCCCTTTTCATCTTTTCTTTCCAAAGCAATTTGTTAACTCATAAAAATTGTCCTACAGATAGAGTTTTTGGGCCTTCGACAACTTCTAATGTGGTCTATGACATAGCTGCCAGACCTGTTGTGAAAGCTGCAATGGAAGGTGTCAATGGTATGCGTTTTATGCTTGAAATTCTAGATTGAAGTTTTCCTGTTTTTCCCTTTTAATTTCTGTCTATCATGGAATTATGGGACAAATTATGTTTGATTTAGCTTAGTTCCAATATTATCAAACTCTATCAAAAAATTCTCTGAAGTTTTCAAAATTTTGGAAATTTTTTCTGAATAGATGGTTTGCGCTAATCAGGTTCCAATCTATGTGAGATGGTCCTTGACCCTCATTAGCTCTAATACAACCTTGCAAAATAAAGAAACCTGAAACTAAAGGTAAAGCATTGTTAAGCTAAATGAATGGGAAGAAGGGAAGAAAAAGAACAAAGAGTTAAAATTAATGATGTTAGATTAGGGTTAGGTTTGGTGAGGAGGAAGAAGAGAGAAGAAAATAGGGAGAAATTGGGGTTGAGTCAATATGACTCAAATCCCAATGCAAAGTACTATTTATATCATCTTAGCATGTTCACGTATTACATGGTTCCCGAGTTAAGTGAATTGTACAACTGAAAATTCATTTAACTACACACACATCCAAAGTTACTTACTACACACCCATACAATAGAAATAACATCACTAACACTCCCCCTCAAGTATGAGTATAGATGTCGATCATACCCAACTTGAAGGAGATGCCATAAAGGCTCTTGCCACCAACACCTTTAGTCAAGATGTCGACAAGTTGATCCTCAGTTCTAACGTGAGGAATACTGATTTTTTTGGACTCAACCTTCTCGCGAATATAGTGACAGTCAACCTCAATGTGTTTTGTCCTTTCATGAAAGACATGATTCTCTGTAATATGATGGGTGACTTCATTGTTACCATACAAGATAATTGGAGATGATACAATAACTCAAAGTCTGACATGATGAATTTAAGTCACATGCCTTCTCTCGCACCTTGGGACATGGCGCGGTACTCCCCATCGACACTGGAGTTTGATATTACATGTGGCTTCTTAGATTTTCATGTGACCAAATTACCTCCAAGAAGGTTTAATATTCGATAGTTGATCTCATATCATCCAGAGACTCGGCCCAATCAGCATCAGTAAATATCTCTACATCCAAATGACCACAATTTTTATAAAGAAGCCCTTTGTCAGAACTTCGTTTCAAATACCTCAGGATTCTGTGAACAACCTCTAAATGTACTGTCCTTGGTGAGTGCCTATATTGACTCACCACGCTTATTGCATAAGTAATGTCTGGACGGGTCATGGCTAGATAGATTAGTTTACCAACTAATCTCTGATAGGTACGTGGATCCTTGAGAAGATCACCTTCTTCACCATTTAATCGGTGATTTTGTTCAATAAGGGTCACAGCAGGCCTGCACCCCAAAAACCCTGTATCATGAAGGAGGTTTATGGTATACTTCCGCTGGGATAATGAGATGCCCTTCTTAGATCTCACCACTTTAATGCCCAGGAAATATTTCTAGCTTCCCAAGTCTTTAATTTCAAACACTATGCTCAAATACTCCTTCAATTTAAGAATTTCATGACTATCATCTCCAGTAATGATGATATCATCAACATAGACTAGTATGGCAGTCATCTTGATTCCCCTTTTTACAAATAGAGTATGATCATAGTGACTTCTTCGGTATCCAAATTTCATAATAGCATCATTATATTTTTGAAACCATACACCCTTGGGGATTGTTTTAATCCATAAATAAAAATTTTCAATCTACACTTTTCCCTTCTCCCCTTCTTTTACAAATCCAGGAGTAATGTCCATGTAGACTTCTTCCTTGAGATTATCATGAAGAAATGCATTCTTCACATCAAGTTGAGAGAGTGGCCAATTTTTGTGGGCAACTAGAGATAACAATACCCTGATTGTGTTGGACATGGCTACAGGTGCAAAGGTGTCTTGATAATCAACTCCTTGTGTTTGAGTGTACCCCTTTGCTACAAGCCTTGCTTTCTATCTTTCGACAGTACCATCAGGTCTATACTTAACTGTTTGAGTGTACCCCTTTGCTACAAGCCTTGCTTTATATCTTTCGACAGTACCATCAAGTCTATACTTAACTGCATACGCCCATTTGCAACCAACAACTTTCTTTCCTTCTGAGAGTTCAATAATTTCTCATGTTTGATTCTGTTCCAGAGCATTGATCTCTTGAATCATAGCATCATTTCATTTTGGCTGCAACAAAGCATCAAAAACAGTACAAGGAAGGGTGATAGAATCAAGAGAACAAATAAAACCACAATGAGATGATGAGAGCTTGTGATATGACACATATTGATGGGATGACGAGTACACGATCTAAGAAGTTTTCTGTGAGCAATGGCTAGATGAAGATCAGAAACAAGAGGACCCTCTTCGAGTAAGGGATCCTGGTCGGTATTCTGAGAATGTGACTCATCTGCATTCTCACGCGCAGTGACTTCAACAATACTTTTCTTATTTCTTCGCACATACATCTTTCCCTTTTAATATTTATCAAAGGTGGGTTGTTTGCTTTATTGTGGCTCAACAGCTCCATCATCCACTTCTTCACAATCTTCACCATCTCTCATAGGTAGAGCTAAACAGCTCAGAGTGCTCTTCATTTTTAAGGTGCTTCTCCCCCTGAAGAAGACTCGGAGAATGTGACATCTATAGTGACTATCACACGACCAGTGAGAGGGTCAAAGCACTTGTATCCTTTCTGAGAAGAGGGATACCCAATAAAAATACACTTGGTAGCCTTGGGATCAAGTTTACTTCACTGAATATTGATGATATGTGTAAAACACAAGGAACCAAAGATACGTGGTGGCACCAAGAACAGAGGTTGATGAGGAAACACAAGTTGGAAGGGAGAATGTCCTTCCAGAATAGGCGTAGGCATTCGATTGATGAGGTGGGCAGCGATGAGGACGGCTGCACCCCAGAGATGTTTAGGAACCTTCATATCAAATAACAGAGATCGAACAACCTAAAAAAGATGCCTATTTTTTCTCTCAGCAATCCCATTCTGTTAGGGGTATAAGGACAAGTAGTTTGTCACACAATTCTATGACAGTGAAGATAAGATTGGCGAATGTGAGACGAATATTTCGCACCATTATCCGATCAGAGAAGCTTAACATGCCCACGAAATTGTGTGCTAACTAGTCCGTGAAACATAGGAAAAATAGAGGCAACTTCATCTTTGGTGGGCATAAGAAAGAGCATCGTGAGTCTAGTACAATGATCAATAAAAGTAATAAACTAACGATAACCATTCAAAGAAGTAACAGGGGAAGGCCCTCACACATTAGAGTGAATAACTTCAAAAGGAATAACACATTTACTATCACTCAAGGGATAAGAGTTGGAACATGTTTAGAGAACTGACAAGTCTCACAATTAAACAAACTACTATCAAATTCATGAAATTTTTTTGGAAATAAAAGTTTCAAATGACTAATATGAGGATGGCCACAACGGGAGTGCCACAATCTTGCTTCACCAACATAAACCACCATAGTTGTAGGAGAAGATGCACCACATAAATCTTGAAAGAGGTAGAGTCCCTTCTCTTCAGTACCATGACCAATGATCTTCCCCTATTTCAGGTCCTAGAAAACACAATATGAAGGAAAGAATGTCACACTACAATGTAAGGAATTGGTAATTTTACTGACAGATGATAAATTCATAGGCATGTTAAGAATCAAAAGAGTAGAGTCGAGAGACAAGCTGTCTAATTGAACACTCCCTTTTCTCTTTACGGGAACAAGGGATCCATCAACAATGCAAATATGAATAGAATCAGAAAGGCTAGACACAGATGAAAATAAATCAGTCATACCAAACATGTGATCCGTAGCCCTAAAATCGATGATCCATGGGGACTGAGGGGAGAAGGTCACATGTGCAGACCCATAGGTACTTGACTCAGCTATGGGGGTGGAAGATGCCTGTCCCTGTGTCACCATCATGTGCTGAAGGCGGCCCTGAAGATCTTGAAGCTCTCTCTATAAGCTCTGGAAATCAAATGGGTGGGAGAGACGGCGCTGAAGCAGTAGGGATACTCTGACCACCAACTGGATTATAAGTTTCATCAGTAGAGGACTGGAATGCACGGCTTGGAAGGAATTTTAGTTTCTCATGTAATTCCTAACATCTTTATCTGGTATGACCCTTCTTGCCAAAATGAGAACACAATAATTTATCTCTTTCTTTACGTAATAGGACCCCACGATCACCATCTCTACCACTAATTTGCCTCTATCACGACCAAAAGAAGTGAAGGATGATAGAGCAGTTCTCTCTAATATATCACCACCAGGAATCTGCATAAATTGTTGCTTTCTCTCCTCGTGCTGAATGAGGGCATACACGGTATCAAGTGGAGGACACTCCTTTCTCCTAAAATGTTTGATTTAACATTCTCATATTTAGGTCTAACTCCTTTTAGGAAGTCAAACACTCTCCTCCTTTTAGTATTTTTACTAGCCTTGCTGACACACGAGCTACATAGTTCTTTTTCTTAATACTGGGCTAGTTCATCCCACAAACTCGTCATTTGAGTGTAATACTCTCCAATAATCTTATCACCTTGCTTCATGATGTTAATTTTGTCACTAACTTGAAACATTTTTGCGAGGTTTTGTTTCTGCGAGAATGCATCCCTCATAGCCTCCCATAATTGTTTAGCATCACTGGCATACATAAAAGAATCACTAATGTCCTGTCGCATTGAGTATAGCAGCCATGTTATGACAGTTAAATTGTCACTTTCCCAATCAACATACTTAGGGTCGTCTTCTTTAGGTTTTGGGATAGTCCCGTAAATGTGACTCAATTTTTTCTTCATCCCTAAGTACATAGTAGCAAACCGTGGCCACGAAAGGTAATTGGCCCCATTCAATTTCTCCGTAGTAATTTATAAGTTATGAGAGATATCACCAACGACCCCGGATTTATTCTCGTGTATGATTAAGAGATACCGAGATCAAAATAATTTAAAAAAATAGACCCACAACTTCCAAACAGAGAGAATGCCTACAACATATTCCAGCAGAGTTTCTGGGTTTCTTGCAACATATTCCAGATTCCGACAAGTTATTTCCAGCAAGAGCAATCATCAATAAAATGTATATAGGCAGAAAATTCTGGCGAGTTTCACTGTTTTTTGGCGAGGTATCATCACCACTGATTCACAAAAAATTTAAAAAACAGCAACAAAACTGATTTTTAATCCATCAAAAAACACTTTCTATCAACTTCAATGGCTCGCTGGGGGAATCCGAGTGAGAAACACTTGTTAACCAGCCCTGAAAAGATGCTATAACAGATCTGAGTTTCAAATCTCATTGGAGAAGACGATACTGGAAGTCTATCTTCCGGTGGTTAGATGGCTCGGCGACAGAAGGCAAACTTATTCATGCTAAAAAACTGATCAAAACCATGTTGGGTTCGATCACTTCTGAGCAAGTCAAAGTTGAAATGCTGATGCCAGTGTGACATCAGCGCTGCCGTCAACAATTGTAAGGTGACTTCAGCACCAACAACGCAATGGCAATGCCAAGCCTTGATAACCATGCTTTGATACCAAGTTAAAATTAATGAGGTTAGATTAGGGTTAGGTTTGGTGAGGAGGAAGAAAGGAAGATAGAGAAAAATTAGGGTTGAGTCAATATGACTCAAATCCCAATGCAAAGTACTTTTTATATAATCTTATCATGTTCACGTATTAGTTGGTTCCCGAATTAAGTGAATTGTATAATTTAAAATTCACTCAACTACACACACACCCAAAGTTACTTACTACACACCCATACAATAGAAATAACATCACCAACACAAAGAAAGAGTGAGAAGTAGGGAGAATTATGGTGGACCCACGCGGATACTTCATAAGATGAATTACAAGTGATAACTAAAGCTCTTTATATGAAGCAGTAACAAGAAAGAGAAAACTATCCTGGCCAATGAGGAACCAGACATCTTAGCACACACTACACTTCATAAACTCACAATACATCATATATTCAACACATCACACTTTCAATCGTCTTATATTACATTTTAATGAAGAGCAAGTCGTATTCTTGGCTTGTAGGCTTCACCGAAGGATGGTGCCTAGTTGGTGGCAACGCCAAGCATAGTCTCCAAATCGGGGTTTGGAACAATAATTCGGCAAGGTTAAAAATTGGGAAAATCCGGCAAGTTCAGGGAAAAATTCAGAGGAAAAAAATAAAAAATAAGATTAAAAACACTAAAAAAGAATTCAGGAAATATTAAAAGTCATGGTTAATAGGAAAAATCTTGAATTATTCGGGAATTATTCACAATATTTGCAAATATTTTACAAATTCACAAATTTTTTTATAAATTCAGGAATAATTCATGATTAATTTGTAGAACCTTAAATTCACGAATTATTTGCGATTTTTTAAAATATTTGGAGAATTTGGTGACTACGACGCAAAGGTTGTGGAAGTTCCATGTAAAATCATGTTGGCATGCAGTTGAAGCAAAGTCATGACATTGAGCACTCATGTACATATGTACAAAATTTTAATATTGCAATAGAAATCCACATTGCATGATAAATTTGATCATAAACATAAACATCCAATGGATATTTGTATGCAATAAACATTGATTATTGTATCACGCAAAAACCGAATGTAAATGGATTTGTTGATGACCCAAAGCATTGTGCCACAAAGCATGTCAGAATAGATTCTTGGGAACACTATAAGAGTTAGTGAATGATATACATATCTAAAACAACAATTAAAAAGGTGTACAGTGTACATTATTCCAAAAGAAAGCTTGGGTCAGATTTATATAGCACACAAGCATACCCATTTATATGTTGTGCTTGTAAATGCCAAATATCTAAAAATGTGTGCTGCCAATTGATAACAGTAACATCTCTATACTAAGAGTTTAGTACTGCTGCCTTTAAACAGTAATATAACAGAAGCATACGAAAAACAGCATGCAGCAACATCAGACATGATTATACACGAATACATGATCAAGACTGTTTAATCCTATGGCCTTGTTAGTTAATAGGTTAAGAAAGCACACAATTCAATGCTAGCATACGATGAATCGAAAACACTAATTGAATGAGATTAGATCCACTAAAGTTAAATTTGATGATTATTAATATAACAGGGAAGGAAATCTTATCATATTTACAAAAACAGGAATTGTGGGATGGTATATTGATCACGAAAACTATGAACAAATCATAGTACGCTGATGGATAGAGCGGGATTTCATCAAAATAGATTTTCGATCAAGGAAAAAGAGATCCATGTTCATTAATCATGAGGGCCAACAATTATATGGAAATAGTTCAAGAAATCTAAACAGATCTGTGATGGATCATTCCGAATGTAGATGAAAATAAAATAAAATCATCGTTATCTATTAGAACAGATAAGAATTTAGAAAGGTTTTTAATAAACATGGAAGCCCAAGAATAAGGATGGGGTTTGTACAATTATTTTAATCTATTTTAGTGGCTAGATAAATACATCCTTCTAATATCCTTCTTTCAAAACAAGGATTGAAGTCATCTTTTGGTATTATAGCACTAAACAACTAAAATTAAAGGCAAATCGTATTCGTGACTTCAAAATTATTGGGTTTATAAATTCTAAGTTTACTCTAAAACACTTCCATAGTAGATATGACTGAATAACACAGTCCAGAGTATGAACGTATAAGTTGTGAGAACACGTGTCCTAAAGTATGAAACATGCTTCAAGCAATTCAAGTTTGAAGGGGGCCGTCATCCCGTAGGAGAAATATTGGATGTGACGTCCCCTCTATCAGATGTTTTTATTTAAAAATGTTATTTCTACGTACGTCTTTTGTTGATCCTTGTGCACGATCGATTGCTTAATGTTGAAGATGAATGCAATCTATTTCTTCTTTTTGATTCTCTTCCTTAAGCTTAAACCCTCTCCATCCCTCTTTCAATTGCACAATCTTTTTAAAGATACGAGGGCTTGTGGCTCTTAAGGGTTATTTATAGAAGGTATAATAGGATTCTAATCCAATTAGGAAACTTGAGGATCCAATGTATACCTTATACTCATTTAGGGGGCTAAGAATCAATCAGGTAATTGATCCTAACTTGTATTATCCTGAAGAAGCCATCATACTAAAGATGCACATTAGTCCACATGAGTGACGCCCTTGACAACCTATTGCGACACGATCCACCACAATTGGCCTTATCACTTTTGAGACCAATGAATGGTCTAGATCCTAGTATCAGGAACCTTCTATTTAGTGTGCCACTCCGGCTTCGGAATCTCGCTCCCGCTCCTGCTTCCGCTTCCGATCATAAAACTATTCAATTTTAAGCTTTTGATAACGCTCCCGCTTCCAACCTACTACGCCCTTCTAGTCGCTTCGAGCAACTAAGGTTTAGATCCCATATTGTACTATTTACGCGTATTGTGCAGTGAGTTCTCACATGCATCAAATTGATCAGCCATTATTTGTACGACACATAAAAGTCTAAAAATAGTTGTTGATCCCTAAAAGAGAGAAAAATAGTTACAAAGATATTTTTTTTATTTCATCAATAATTAATTTGGCTTTGTCTTTTTTATAAAAATTACCATAATGTCCTTTGGATGAAAAATACTAATTTTAGAAATGGTACCTCTATTCATGCTTACCACTTTACTGAAAGTGCTGACGCTCCCACATGAGAGGAAAAAATCCTCTTTTTTTTTGAATTGCTGAAAACAGCCACTTATAAAACCCAAAATTATTGGTGGGGGCACCCACCTTTTTCTTTCTCTTATTCTTCTTCATCAACTCCGGAAACGGCAACGACGTCGCCGACATTGTTGAATCACCCTCTTCTTCCTCAACTCCACCCAATTGCAACGACGATGGCGACATTACCGAAGCATCCTCTTTTTCTTCCTTTTGCTTATCTTCTTCCTGAACTCTAGCAAGTTGCAACGACAACGTCGACGTCACCGAAGCACCCTCATCTTCTTCTTCCTTACCTCCAACAAAAACCTAAAAAAAACCCTACAAAAACAAAGAAGAAACCCTAAACAAAAGGAAAAAACTTCAACCTAAAAATAATCCCTGGATCTTCTGATGGTGGCAACCCACCGTCAGATGAAAAATATTGGCAGTGGATGCTCACTGTCAATTTTTACAACTAACAGTGGGTACCCACCATCAAAGTAATTAAGGCGTTGTGGCGAGGTCATGGCGAAGAGGCTCGCCATGCCATGACGAGGCAGTTTAGAATTATTAAAAAAAATATTAATAATTTTATTTATTAATCATTAATATTATTTCTTTTTAGTTTTTTACTATTTTTTAATACATATATTTTTTTCTAGTGGAAGAAAAAAAAAAATTAACTAATTAATCAAGTATAGACAAATATCAATAAATAAAGAGCAAATATATATATATATATATATATATATATATATATATATATATATATATATATATATATACCACCTGTGGCTAATATAAAGTGAAAAATATGATTTTATAAGGCAGTTGTGACAAAAAAAAACAAACAAAACACATATATATATATATATATATATATATACACACACACACACACACACACACACACACACACACACACACACACATACGGCACCTGTGGCTAATATAAAGTGGAAAAATAAATAAATCAGATTATATATATATACACACACACACACACACATGACACCTGTGGCTAATATAAAGTGGAAAAAAATAAAAAAACCAGATTTTAAGCCACCTGTGGCTTAAAATCTAGTTTATATATATATATATATATATAAAATAAGGCAGCTGCGGCAAAAAAAAAAAGAAGATATATATATATATATACAAGGATCAAAATTTCGGGTTTCGTTTCGGTTTTGGAGGGGACCGAAATCGAAAATTTGAACCGAAATTTCGGCCGATAATATCAGTCCCATATAAAAATCTGACCGAAATTTCGGTCCAAAATATCGTTTCGGTGAGAACCAAAACCGATAATTTGACCCGAAGTTTCGGTCATTTCGGCCGAAATTTTGATTCTTGTATATATATATATATATATATATATATATATATATATATATTAAGGCAGATGTGGCAAAAAAAAACACAAATTTTAGGGTAAAAAAGAAAGAAAACAGATTTTAGGGGCTTACCGGTCTTCTTCTTTTTTCTTCTTTCTTCCTTCAGCTATCTCGTCCTCCAGAACTAAAATGTCGAGGGTTTGTAGTATATAAAGGGGTAAAATAGTTCATTTTACAAGTATGCCTCTCAAGTATTATAATATAATTACTTATAAAGTTATAATTAAAAGTATTATAACGTCTAAAGTTATCATCAAAAGTTATCTCTCAAAAAAATAAAATAAAAAATTGTTATATATTTTTAATATGGCGAATATGACGCCATGGCGTAGCCATTTGCTAACTCCTCGCCATTAGACCATATATGGCGAGCCATGGCGCCATGGAGACGCCATGGCATCGCCTTGACAACATTGCTCACCATCATAGATCTAGGGATTTTTTTAGGTTTAGTTTTTTTTTTTTTTTTTTTTTTTTTCTTTTTCCTAGTAGTAATTTTTAGGTTTTAGATTTCAAAATTCTGATGCTCTATTTCTTTAGTGTATTATGTTTTAATAACGTTTGCATCACTTTGTACATAAAAACAGTTTGGCATTTATAGTCATGCTTTTGCTTGGATTTTATTTGAGTTATACTATGTATTGAATCTGAGGGGATGTTTGACATTCATGGCCTCTTTTTTTTTTATTATATATCTTTGTGGATCCTGTTACAGAATGGGGACTGAGCTTTTGATTCACAAATATTTTTGTTATTTCTTCACGTTCCTAAATTAGTGCACTGCTATGAATTGTTTGGCATACCATTTTATCCTTGTATGATTTATTAGTAGGTATAAGTTTCTGCTTTGCATCTTTCTCCAGTTTGTATTCATTGGGTGTCACCGAGATAATAATGTAATTGAGCTTATGAAACACCTTTAGCTATTGAATCCTGGCGGAAGCTGTCTGCCACAATTTTTTGGGGGGGTCTGAAATCTGCATAATCCAGATTTTGACAGGATTAGATGGAGGTGAAAGGTTCTTCATATGCTTGATAACCTTATTATGCTGGTGAGGAGTGCCAATCGCTTTCAAATTTCAATTTGTAACCAAGATGAAAAAACTCGCTTCTATTCAAAGTATGAAATTATTTATGATTACTGATTATGTCTATCTGTATTGAACGTTTGCTAACTGATACATGCTAAAATTATAGGGACTGTCTTTGCTTACGGTGTTACTAGTAGTGGAAAGACACATACCATGCATGTAAGTGCAAAATTCTGTATGATGATTATTTATTCTACCAGTGGTGGTTTATTTCCAAAAATGGCAATTGAAGATCAGCCAACCCTCATAACATTGCATGAATTTGGTTTTAACTACCTTGCAATTTTATGTGATTTTTTAATTGAGAGTTGATTTTTTTTCTTTCCTTCTAGTGGATTAGATCATATTATTGAATGGATTAGTGTTTGTCGTACACAAAAAGTATCAAATTTATCCTGAGTTTTTTTTGTTGCTATTTATATTTTTTGTTTCGGAAGATTATTAAGCACTTTGCTTCATTGATGATTTTTTTTGTGAAATGAAGACATGAGAAGAAACAATTTCAATGGTTATGGGAGCTTTATCCCATAAATTCTCGCTGTAAATCATAATAAGGACCTTGACATCCTTTATATCATAATACTTTCAATTAGGTTTTTGATGTTTATGTGGTGGTGTATATGTATTATTATTATTTCCGTTATGGTATTTGAACTCTTTTATGATATTATTTTTACTTTTGTTGATTGATGAATTTTGTATCGTTGGTAGTTGGTATATATGGATGTTGAAGTTTAATGTATGATGTTTGTTGATTGATCCATGTTATCATTTCACATGTATAATGTCTGCATGTGATGTTTTAAGATATGTGACTTTTTTTATTGATTGACTTTGACGCAGGAAAACCCTAAACTACGTGGATGCGATGATTACTTGCTTGCCGAAATTAAATTGAATTAAATTCAACAATAAATTTGAAAATATAGCGAATACCTTAGGAGTTCGTAGTTTTCCGTGTGAAAAGATCATGTTCGGTTCAGGAAGGGTTCAACCTTGCATTAGATCTGTTAGAATAGCGATGCGGATCGGTCCTAGAGATAGAACTCTAGGGCTTTCCAGATTAGGGCGCTCATAATTCAATGATGGGATCACTGGTTTTCTTTGGGTATTTGATGGGGAAGGGTTTAATAACTCTGCTGCGATCTTCGGTTGCTGATTCGAATTGGGTCAATGGATTAGGGAAAAGCTAGGGTTTATGATTTCGGATGTATGAAAAGATTTAGAAGCAGAGAAAGAAAATAAAATATAGAGATAGATGGAAGATAGATGTTGTGGGCTTCACACCCTTGGCTTCACACCAAACCCTTCTTGGGAAGAAGATTCACTCTTCGTAGAGGCTCATCTCAAGCACACAAGCAAAATCTCTTTTCATTCATAAGCAATAACTAATTACAATGTTTTTCATAAGGACCTTATATAGGTCTTACAATAAAAGAAAACCCTAAAACAAATACTAAATAAAAGAGACAAGTATGCCCCTAAAAGTCAATTTCAAAATCTGAAAAGAAAGAAAAAATTATAACCTGCGCGACTTCGATCGATCGAAAGTGAAGCTCGATCGATCGAATTCGAAACTCGATCGATCAAATTTCAAATTTGATCGATCGATTTATATATATACCTATATGTCGCCGCTGGAACTCGATCGATCGAACTGAGGTCGATTGATCGAAATGGGCATTCGATCGATCGAATATACAATTTGATTGATCAAATTTTATATATATATATATATATATATATATATATATATATGTCATTCAAGAACAAGTGTTTTCTGTCGACATAGTTCAATCGATCGAAATAGGTTTTCGATCGATCTAGGATTTCAATTGATCGAGGATTTCGATTGATCAAATATGCAATTCGATCGATCGAATTTGTAGTGTTCCTCCAATTCTCCAAAATTTCATCTTTCGTTCGCCTAGTTCTGATTTCCATTCCGCTTCTTCCAACGTCGGTATACGCGAAAAGTTCCATATCCGATGTCTACGATGTCGGCGTCCCTGTCAGACTTGGTTCATTCTATTTTCTTTGACTCATTTAACAAATATATATCATTTAGAGTTAAATAACAAATATATTTTTAGTTTATATATATATATATAATATCATGGTATTAAACTCGGCCGTTGCCGATACCATAACGGTTTCGGTGAGAACCGACACTGATACCACCCCACTGCCTGTATCAGTATTGGTATCAGATCTATACTGTCTCGATATTGGTCAATATTGACTGATACAATCTTTTTTTTTTTTTGAATTTTTAATATTTTTTTCATAAACACCAATCACCCTCGAACAAATTTTTTTTTTAATATTAAAGATCAAAATGTATGCATATGATACGTTGAGTTTTTAAGTAAGAGCTGATGTTAAGTACCTGACCCAAGCACGCCATTCCCTTTCGTCAAAATAGTCAAAGTTTAGGAGTTGCACAACAATTTCTGAGCACAGAAATTAGTGAAAATACACTTCAACCTTTCACTGATTAGGTACCCTAAAATATTTGTGCATTTCAGTGGAGGAGATTGACCTGAGCACTGTTGTTGGCTATGCTCGGTTCAGTCTTCAGACATCTAAAAAGAAATCTTTGAAGTGAATTTTTTTTTATGTTAAATTAATTTTTAAAAATCTTTTAGATTAATTTATGAAAATTGAGTTTGTAAATTTGATTGTGTTCTAAAGTTCATATGCATAGAAATCCATGTGTAAAGGAATTCATGTACACCGAAGTCTGTGCCCATAAATACATGCCCAATGGATTATGCACATAAATTTATACGCATAAGAATTTGTTTGCATAGAAATCCATGGATAAAGAAATTCAGGGACACAAAAACTCGTGCTTAAGGTCCGTGTACTTAGAATTCTTTATTTTTAATTTTCTGAACTATAACCTTTGATAATGAATTTGGTTTTCATACTGATTTAAACACAATATAATTAGTACTTTCGGTGTTGTCATATGCGATCATACAATCGCTTATGCGATCACATATGCCATTCCAGGTCATAAGATTGCAAATGCCATCATAGAATGCCATATTATGTTTATTGGACTTATGCATCATTATACAACAGTATGCGATTTGCCATTGCATACTCAGCATGCAATTGCATAATGATGTCCAATTCAATTTACTTTTTTTTTAAAAAAATTAAATTAAATTAAATTAATTTTTTTTAAAATTTTAGATTTTGACCCGTGCCATGGCAATGTATGTTTAAGTGGAATTTAAAACAACAAATATCTGTTTTTATCTTTTCTTAAATCATCATAAACATTATAGCCATTTGAGATATTTAAAAAGGGGTATTCAATCGGTATTATTTGTGACATAGGGCTAATTTGATTAGATTTGTTTTCAAAGGCTCATATAATTGATTTTTATTTACCTTCAAGTTTTTATTGATCAACCTTGCAAACGAATTAATTATACCCTTGCAACTTACATATTTGTATTATATGCTTATCATAAATTCTTTGAAGTCTTCTAATATGTATTATCATCAAGTTTCTATCTCTGGTTTCATCTGTCTGTACATTATTGCAAACTCAAGAATGCAACAAGTTCCTATATACTGATTATATTGTTATTTAGCATTTATTTATGGCTGCTAGTTCCTTCAAATAAGCATATAGGTGCTTGAATTGTTTAAATTAGGATTTAGAAATTACCTATCACGCAATGACAGACATGTGAATGTTGTTCATATTTTAACATTTTCGAGAAATTTTGATTGATCATGATGTTATGGTTAATTGGTTGTGTCAACATTGTTGACGGACAGAATTTACATCGTTCAAATTTCACTTCGGAAACTTGGGCTTAGGTTTTTTATAGTCTCCGCATCTGTACGACATATGCAGAACTTTCTTTGGTGTTAGAGCCATAGGCTGTTCCATTATTAGTTGAGTGCTATGCTTGTTCCTTATTTTCGTGCTATTCTCTTATCATTTTGCTCTCATCTACTTGTTGAAATGGGAATATGACTTGTAAGTTGTAACTCCTTTGGGGACCAAAGATGATCTTTTGACTGGCGAAAATTTTGCAATCTGAAAGAGAAAATTGAGAAGTGGGACTACACTGATCAGTTTGCATGGTTGTATTTTATGGGGTATGATGGCCAAATTGGTGCAGATATATTGTTGTGTTATAGCGTTCACATGGATTTTCCTAATAAGCTTTGTATGTTGAGAATTTTCACATGCTCAAATTGTTTGCGACGAATTTTCAGATCAATTTCTATCTATGTTGAATACACATGCTGCTGCAAAACACATGCTGAATTTTTTTATCTAATGCACGAGTTAGATATTTAAGCATGCCAAGTTTATATTCATGACTTGAGACCTGTGGGAAAATATCAAAACGTAACTTCCATGAATACTGTCTTTCATACTGCTTAAAATAAACATGCTGTATAATAGTATAATCAGGTTTACGGTTTGTTGATTAGGGCTAGGATTATGTAGGAGAAGATGAGAGAGAAAAAGGGAAAGAGAATGAGATAAGGAAAATAAGGTGGTTAGAAAATTGGCCTTACACCCACTTTATTATTATTATTATTATTTTTCTCACTTTACAAAAGGGTTCTATGAACATCATCAATATTTTAGGTGTATATAATAACGACTGTACCCTACTTACTGATGCTAGTGACACACCAACACTCTCTTTCAAGTTGGTGCATAGATGCCCACCATGCCCAACTTGGAGGTGATGAAACACAATCTCTTCCTACCTCGGCTTTACTGAGTATAGCGACGAAGTGGTCTCCTGAGCCCACTTTAGGGTTACTAACCAAATTGGCTTGATGTAGTGGCAATCAAGAAAGCTGCAGAAGTAATATATAACCTATAAAAAGTGGTCTAATTCCTCATATCTTGTTTGCACATAAAATTTATTTTATTCCACTTTTCTCGTATGAAGTGAAATTCTCCTGAATGTGCTTTGTGCTCTCGTGTTATACTGTATTTTTAGAAATGTAAAGAGCAGATTAATTATCACTAGTACATGTCATGGGCATCTTTACATAAATTCCGAGACTCACTTTCTGCACTAGAATTAGATACTATATCTTGTTTCTTACTTTTCGATGTAACTCGATTACATCTACGGAAGGTGTAGTAATTGTTGCAAAGCTCTTATCTGTTAGGGATCCAACTCAATCAGCAGCATTAAACACTTCAACTATGGGAATGACCACGATCACTTTATAATAAGCCTTTGCCTGGGTTGCTTTTCAAAATTTTTTGGATCCTGTACGCAAAATCCAAGTGAATATTCCAACTTGAGTGCATGTGCTGGCTTACTATATTCACAATATAAGAAATGTCAGGAAGTGTCACAGTGAGATATTAGCTTTCGTACAAGCTTTGATACCTGCCAACATCCTTGAGAGGTTCACTATCTTCTGCATTAGTTCTATGATTTTGATCTATAAGAGAGTCGACAGACTTACAATGCAACATCCCTGTTTATTTTAGAACATCAAGAGTGTACTTTCTCTTGGAAATACAAATGCCCTTCTTCGAACTTGATTCCTGAGAGAGAGAGAGAGAGAGAGAGAGAGAGAGAGAGAGAGAGAGAGAGAGAGAGAGAGAGAGAGAGAGAGAGAGAGAGAGAGAGAGAGAGAGAGAGAATTGATCGTATGATTTTTATTTACATACCTACCGAGTAAGGTCGAATCTAAAAACTTTCTTGCATATGGTGGTTTAGCTGTTGATTTATGAGTTCATTTATTATTATTTTGTCTTTAGTTCTTAGAAATGATAAAATTGTGCTTTTTGTTTTCTTATTTTTTGTTGTTGACTTGTACCTTAATAATGTTTGTAGGGAGATCAAAAATCCCCTGGAATCATACCCTTGGCCATCAAAGATGTTTTCAGCTTAATCCAAGATGTAAGTGTTTTTATCAACTCTTATTTCATGTAGATACTAAATCTTGTTCTTTCATGTTGTATCAACCAGTTTATATGCTAATATGTTGGGTCAAATATTGGCCGAACTGTCCCAACTGCACATAAACCATAATTTTCTCTTATATATTTATCAGAAACATCCGAAGTACATTAGGTGTATTACATTGGATGGACCTAGATGTATTAGAATATGAGAGAGAGGTTTCTAGCACTACGTGAGAGGACACAAATTCTAGCAGCTCATTCAAGGACTTACGTGACTGGACGTATACAAAGTAGTATGTATTCTTTGTGTGGAAATTTTGTTTTATTGTGGAAGGAGTCGAGATGGGAGCGAGCACAAGGAAGATGTAAACCTGTACACTAGACATGAGTTCGAAATTTGGTATTGTGTCAACTTGTCCAATAAAAAAACAAATATGTATCATCTTGTACAAAGTGAATTCATTATGCATTTTATGTTAGTATAGGTTATATTAGTATATCCCAATATGATATGCATTGTTATAATAGGTTTATTGTGATTGGTAGATTGTGTAGATGCTTTTTATTGAGAATGACAGACAAAGAAAGTCTTTTGACCAAGTTTGGATTAATGCTTTCTCCCTGCGAAATAGATCCAGCAAAAACAACAATGGATTTTTCATTACTAATTGATAAACCCATATATTAGATTTAGACCATGGATAGGGGTGGCAATGGGCCGTCCTGGTTCATTTCCATGTGAATCCTAGTTTTGATGTCATGTGAATACATGCATGTATGTGATTACCATGCACCACCTGATTATGTAAAATAAGAACCTATGTCCCAGCCAATGCTCCCAATGTCAGTTTGGGTCTCACCCTTGATGCTGCTTGCTGATAACTTTAGAACCCTGCAAGTCACAGTGAAGTATCTTAGGTTCGATTAGAGCTGCCAGCAAGTCAAACTTGAGTAGAGCCCGTGTCAGCTCTACCTTTGTTCTACTATATAAAACAGGAGCCCTAACCCGGCGCTGGGATGTTCGAGCCTGAAATTTTTGGGACCGAGCTCGGCCCTGACTTGGCTCGTGCTCTGCCTTAGTAAACTTTATTTTATATATATATATATATATATATATATATATATATATATATATATATATATATATATATATATATATATATATATATATATATATACCTTCCGTTATCCTATATCGTTTAGTTGTTTCTTTCGTTTGTTAGTTATATTCTATGTCTCTACAATTAACATAGCTACAATCTAATTTGAAGTATACAATCAAAATATTTCATTGCACAACATGGCAGGCAAAATCCATACCTAATGACACGATACTTGAAACATACTACAATACATCATTAAAGTGCATCATTCCGCACATGACACATATCAACAGATAAACCATAAATAATATGAATACATGATGACACAAACCATATGCAACATGCATTTGAAGAAAGTATAGCCACCATATACAAATATATGGTGAAATAAAATAAATCAGAATTATGTAAAATAGAACTCCAAGTAGGGATATGAAGGTCTATATGCAGGCTTGTCAACTAGTTGAGCTCGAGCCAAGCCAGGGTAAGCTCTTGCTTTTCTCGGTCATTTTCGAGCTTATAAAGGTGTTGCTTGAATAGGATAGACTAGCATATACTGGCAGCTCAAGCAACACCTCTATAGCGGCCTGAGCCTGTTCGGCAGAGGCCAAGCCAAAAATTTCAATTATCTTTTCCTTTGGGGGGGGGGGGGGGGAGTTATGGTGTGCAACTGTGGACCTCACCGATTCGTCGTGATGATGCGCTTGGAAATGCAGTCGCCACCCGGAGCTTTTGGTGCCCCAGAATACCCAAAATCAATATCATAGGCACCAAAGTGCTAGATTTGACTCCGAATCACCGGTCTACACCAAAGCCTCTTGGATAAGGACTTCGGTTATCAATTGGGAAGGTGTTAGGCACCCGATTGACCCGCTCATAAGCGGTCTCTACTATGGCCAAGTATAAAAAAAATAAAAAAGATTGAACGACACTTTCCCTTGCCCGATGGCACTCCGATCCTATTTGAGCCCCCCCCTCCCCGAAATCACCGTGTCGATGCTAACTTCAGTGAGCTTTCGACAACACAATGGGGTAGAGCAAGGCTTTAACAAAGCTAAAGTTTGAGGCTTGGAAGACTAGAAATGAGGGTATGGTGATGATCTAGGCTAAGGCTTGAATGCTTAGGAAGGATGGAAATGGTTGTGTGAAGGTGTGTGGGTAATATGAGCTAAAGGTTTGAACTTTAAAAGGCTAGGAATGACGGAAGTGTGGGCGTAATTTTCTAGAGTTTTTTTTCTTACAGTTTCAAAAGTGTCTAATGGGGTTAACAGTTAGGTAATGCTAGATCTAAGGTTTTTGAGGGCTTGGAGAGGTGTGATTTGGGTTTAATGGTAGATGATAGGGTGATGGTTAGGATGGCAAAAGGGTAAAACTGATAGTTGGGAGGGGTATAACAGTTTTAAAGAAACACACCCCGAAGTTTGGGATGGTCCACAAGTCAAATCCCAAATATGAATTTTACCATTTTTCACGAAAATCAAAGTTTTAACTTATGCGTGCATGAGTTAGGAACAATGCTTTTCAAGAAAACTGAGAAGTCTAGAGCCCGAGCTGGGGCCCAATTCTGAAGCAAAACCAAAATTGGCTACCAATTTTTGGCAGAAAACCTAAAGGCTGCCCAAGGGCCTTGGGTTAAGTCCATTATAGGTCCAGAAAGGTTCTAAGGGTTAGGGTTGATTTCTAAGGGTTCGGGAGGTGCCTTCGGAAGCTCGGAGGTATGCCCTTCTCGAAGTATGTATCGATTGGTCCTTGGGCCAAATTTGGGTGTCTACATATGGTCACGTCAGAAAAGAGTTAGTAATATATGTGAATATTTGTTTAGGGGGGTGAGCGCCAGATGAGTTGGTACTCATGCCACTTCTTGGGATGTGTGCCATGTGGAATTAACATGTTTACCATTTGATACTTGATAGTGTGCCATGATCTAAATCTTTGGTATAAAATATTGGGATAAAAAATAGTTTCAATCATTTGATTCAAAGCCGTTGAAAGCCATCTAAAATTAACAGCTGCACTGTATATCCAACATATTGTTAATTAGAAATGCAGTTTGCTTGCATGGAGATGGATATTGTTTTAGTTCCAATCCTTTGTAGAAGAAATTTTGAGATCATAGGTATCAAGTCGCACATTAGTACAGTACACATGATGCTTCCACATGGCGCAGTTTGCAGAAAGTGATCTGAGTACCAATAGAGTTGGTGGTCGATTCAAGTACCTAATACTAGCTCAAGATTAAAAGGGGGCACCCATAGGTAGAATGGGGGCAGTTTCCTTTTAACAACGTAGCCCGCGCTATAGATTGACTAAGCCTAATAGGCTTAGTACATATGTTCTAGGGGGCAAATACTCACACACACACACACACACACACACACTCGGCTCCACCAGTGCTGTCTAGCTCTTTGACTGCCCTAAAACTATTATACGATCATAAGCTGCTTTAAGGGGCTCGTCCTCCACGGAGTTGCGGCTATTCTAGGGTACCTTTTCTGTCTGACTAATCAACATATGAACACATCATGATCGATAATATGAGCTGAGCAACTAAATTAAAGCAATTCATTACCAACATCCCCTTGGGCATGAAGCGGCTGTATAACAGAAAATGCCTTCTGTTTCTACTACATAAAGGTAAGATGTTTTGCTGGCTTCAAACCTTCTGGTCCAAGTATAAACCTGTCAGTTAAAAACCGACTAGCTTTCGTTTGCAAGGTTTGTGTTAAATGTGGTAAAGAAAAAATTTCTTCTTGCTTTTACTTTATTATTTGAAGTCGTAAAACATCCTTTTAGCTGTTGTTACCTTCACGTTTTTATGTGGAAACAGCCTTTCCACCATATGCTTCCATGTCTATGTCATACCTGTTACCTAATGAACTTTTAACAAATCTATCAATATGATATAGCTTTTTGTTGCATATTCTACAACAATTTTTTTGGCTGTTTAAATATATCTTGCTCTCTTATCAACTTGTTAATGACATGTTTTTTCTGGCAGACTCCTGGGAGAGAGTTTTTGCTTCGTGTGTCATATCTTGAAATCTATAACGAGGTTCGTACATTTCACTGAAACTATTCTTTATTGTAGGAATAGAACGGTTATGACTTTTTATTTCGGGATTTACAGCTTTCTTGCACCTCAATAATATCAAAGCTGCTATCTCCCATATATGATAACTGGGAATATTATGCCAACATTAATTTTATACTTATGTGTTCCTTTATTTTTTTCATTTTCGGTAGCTATCTTCAAACATTATTTATATATATATATATATATATATATATATATATATATATATATATATATATATATATATATATATATATATATATATATATAGACACACACACACACACACACACACACATAATCATTCTTTGTATGGAAGCCACACATCCTCAATATACATTCTACTTCCAATTCAGGTGATAAATGATTTGCTGGATCCGACAGGACAAAATCTGCGTGTTAGAGAAGATGCACAGGTTTGAGATTTAAATTTTTGGGAACGGCTGTTCATGTAAATTATGGATTTTCCAGTTGACCAGGCATACATTATACAAATGATCTGGTATTTGTTATGTTTATTTTCCAGCTTGACCATTTGTTATTGCTTATGAGGCTAGGGCATTTTTTGTCTAGAAAAGGAAAATTTATTTTCTTGATGCCCAAAGTGCCACAGAAGGCCATTCCAAAATTTACCTAGAGTAGTGCTCATTATCATATTGGATCTAGTTGTCAGCTTGCTGGAGATATGCATCTTTAGGTTGATCAATGAAAGACTTTAACGTTCTTGATGACCATTCCCATATGATTCCCTCACAGTCAGTAGTTCATTGTTTTGGGAGAAACAGTGTAAATTATAGGTCTTCTATAGTTCATTATCTAGTAGATAGTGGAATGTAGTTGAGTTTACTGCTGCTCTTGTCATGTTACTGTTGGTCTCTTTCCATTAGGATGGACTTGAAGAACTTTGCTACATGTTTCTTTCCTGATATGTGCTATTTACTTTTCAGTGGAGCCGATATCGGGTTAAAAAATGGGTAGACCAGGGAGGTAGTTTCTGTAAAGCATACAAATAGACTAATGCTAATTAACATTGGTGCTCACAGTGTGTTTTGAAACTGTGGTCACCAGATCTCTCCCTTTCTCATATGTATATATATTTATGTCGTTAAAAGTTTGTCTAGGCCCCTTCTTTGAGCCTAGGCCTCTCTTTGGGTGGGTGACCACAAGGTATCATGTGAGATGGTATACACTGCAACCAAAATTTTAAAATGAATTTTCCCCCCCTTTGAAAAAAAATCACATCTCTAATCAAACATGATCCTTAAAGTCTTCAAAAAACATGGGTACAATCTAGACCCTTGACTTTGAACTACATCCTTAAAGGCATCGCCACCTGTACAAAGGTCTCATCCCTTAAGAACCCAAAATTTCCTGCCTTTTATAAATCACAACGAAATTGGATCTAATCAATATTTTAAAATTATTTCTAAAAAAATGTCAGCTGTATAAAAAATCTTGGTTTTAATGCCAAATAAAAGAAATGACGTACGTATTGATCAATAAATGATTTTAAAATTCAAAACTGCTAAAACAGTTGTGCTTTCAAAATAAATGATGTACATATTGTTTTTCACTACTTAACGTATTAATTGCTGTTTGCTAGTTGTTAGTTGTTTTTACTTTTCAGCCTACATTTATACGTGATACTTGTTAGTATGTCGATCTCTGTCTCCCCCCACTCTTTGCTCATCTCTCCCATCTTCTTTCTCTCTTTTAGCTTGTCCCTGTGTGTGACTGTTTGTTTGTGCAAGATTTTAAATTCTATATCAGGGACCTTATCAGTTTCCATTTGGGATAATGTGTATCCGTCGATGCAGTGCATTTAAAAGAAAAAGAACGCTAAAGAAAAATAGGAAAATACCGATGCTTATGAACTGATACTTCCTGGTGTTATCTTATCCCGCTGATTGGGTGATACCTGTCGATACCAGTCATTTCGGCTAATACGTTAGAGATAGCGATACACATGCATATTGGTATTGGCTCAGCGAGAAACCAATATGTGTTATTAACACGTATCAGCACTGACTGTTGTTTGGACCATATGTCTCTGCGTTTCTGTTTTCTTTTTGTTGGTGTGTGTGGATGATGATTGTTGATGGCGAGATACTAGCTTATCTTCGTTAATCCAAAAGTAATTTTGATTTATGAAAATCGAAGTGGATTACTTTTTCCTAGTAGGATACGTGATTACATAAAAACTAAACTGTCTCCTTTTTGCTGAGCAAAAAAAAGAAGTCATCCTATAACTGCATCTTCTTAGTTAAGAAACAACCAACTAAAAATCACGTGATGACCAGGGGTCAAAATCTCGGAAATCAGATACATATCGTCTAATACTTCTTGGACGAAACGTATCGTTATACCGGCCGATGCATTGAATGTATCACCGATAGATTGATACATTATTTAATTTCTTTGAACACATCAACCTATTTTTTTTATTTCTTACCTATTTATAGTGGATTTCTTACGTTTTTTCCTATCTAAAGTATATCCGAAGATCTGTAGGTTTTGACACGTTCGAATCTCTATGATTGGGGTTAAGAATGAGGTGGGAACTAGAGGGAGAGTTGAGGGAGAAAGAGAGTAGAGAGAGGATAAAGGGAATGAGAGAAATGAGTGTTTTAAACTACTCATTCCCGGGTAAGTTAAAGTGGGGGTGTCACTTAAAGTGGCACCCACGTTTTTTCCAAAATCTTGGACGAAGAAAATGATATTTTGATTGTCTTGTCGAAGGCATGGAACGAAACATTGCAAGTACGATACAATGCGATTGTATCGGTACTGCTGGGCAGCGATACCAGTATGTGTAAGACGATACATACCGCTATCGTCCATGATTTTGACCCATGGACATGACACGAGAAGCTCATATGAGAACTTCAAAATCTCTAGATGTCTCATCCAATTATATATAAAGCATTTACCTTGTAATACTAGGCTAGAAGCGAAAGGCGAGGCAAAGGGTCTTGCCTCAACTCAACTATCCTAAGTGATGGTAAGTTGAGGGACTCTTTTAAATGCGACTAGTCGAAGTCAATAAACTTTGTGGTCCTTATTTGCGTAACATATTGCAAACTTATTTTGGGTAACCTTCCCATTTAGCACCAAAAACATACTTCATTGATTTGGGGTGGTTTATATTATATACTACTTTAGGGCTTGAAATTCATTCTCTCCAACTTTTACAGATCCAATGTTTTTTCTTGTGGTTTAATGAATATTAATATTTTTCATCCAGATCATTTAGAATTCTTGGAGTTCAATTTTGGGCCTCTTTTTCTTCTCCAGTCTTCTTGGTCGGTTTTTTAGAAGCTCCCAAGCCTTCTTTGGAGATCAAAACATATCACGGTTCAAGATTTTTGAAAACTATAAGCATTGAACAAGAAAGTGTTGTTTTTTTTGTTGAGGAACAAAGATGTCTTCTACTTCTATGGTAATGAAAGCCGATCCTGATTAGAAATATGGGTGAATACTATACCTTAGCGACAAAAACATGGTTACTTTTAATTTTTGTGGAAAGTATGTTGGTAGCATAGTTCTAAACTCAGCGAGTTAACTCGGCCGAGTTACTCAACTCACCGGGATTTCGTGTTAAGCCCGATTCGAATCAAGGTTTCGCTAGGATGATGCAATCAGGGTTCATAAACTTTCATTATATATAGAACATTTTCATGAGAGAAGGTTTTAGAAGCCCAATCATTTTAAAAAGTATTAAACAATCCATTTTATTAACATTTCTTTCCATCTTTTTCCTTGGAAGTTGTAACATATTTTTTTAATTTTTATAAGATATATATTACAAAATCTATACTAAATAACCGAGTCGGAGCGAGTCGGGTTTATCCAAGTCTTCAAGTTTACTCGTCTCAACTGACTTTCAAGTCGAGCCGATTTTTCATGTTTCAAAACCGTCGTTGGTAATAAAGACCTCATGTTATGTTGTCATGTAGTGTGGGTGTTGGAGAAGTATTTGGTGTGTATGTAATAGTTTCTCAACTTAATATGTATGCTAGTGAGTGACTCCGTACTCACTAAGCCTTCTCTTAATTTCTCCTCTTCCTCTTTCTTCTCTTTTTTCTCTAACCCTAAACTTTATACCACGTATCTATTCCTGTTAACACCATCCATAAACTAACCTGTGCTTCTCTCTCCTCATCGCTGACATCACATTTACGTCAATGTTTCTTCTTGGTGTTCAGCCTGCTCGATGGGATGCGAGGGCTTGATGGGTCTAGCCTTCACTGCAGATATCTAAACCTTCGTTCGGGAAAATTAAACCAAGGCCAAGTTTTTCATGAGGTGAAATCTATGATTTTCTATGCTCTGCTGGTTATAATCTACAGGAGTCTTGTCTGATGGTATGAGATCTGTATCCATCGGATAGGGTGTTGTTGGATTCATTGCTTGCATGCAGAGTGTTTATGAGCATAGAGAGTGATTGTGAAAATGTTCAACTGGACCTCATCTGTGCTGCTATTGTGGCTGAATTAGGTTTTGAATCTGAAATATATTTGCTGGATTTAAGAAGTAACCGTGAAGGTTGTATTGGTGCACATATTGATGGATCAGTTGGTAAACTAGTATTGTGGGGACATACGGTTTATGACAGTTTTTCTAGTGTTAACTGAGATACTTGCAAATTTATTTAGGGACTGTTTTGTGCTTGTTGTTTCTTCTTCTCTGTGGGACCATGACTTCTTCAGGTTTGTAGGGTTACATACCCACTTCTCTATCTCGAGATTTTAACGCTTCTTAAAAAAACATCGCGGAAAGTTGCTTCAGTTTTAGCTACTACATCTTCGTGTACTTCACTTTGGGTGATTGACTCTAGGGCTACTGATTAGATGACTGGAGACTCAAAGCGCTATTCATCTTAATCACCTCCATCATCAACTTCCCAGGTTCAATTGGCTGATGGTTCACTTACTCCAGTTGTAGGAGTTGGAACCATTCTAGTATCATCCTATCTTTCTCTATCCAATGTTCTTCATATCCCCCATCTTTCTACACAACTATTATCTGTTGGTAGTGTTGTAAAAAAATTTAAACAGCCCCATTATTTTTTTATCCTTCTCATATTCTTGTTCATGATATGACCTCTAGAAAGACAATTGGTAAAGGTATTGAAAGGGGAGGATGATATTTCGATGTTGAACATAAGTGTTCATTCAATGACCCAAAATTTCCACAGAAAATGATGTGGAATACCGGAACTTAGTTCATAAGCTTATATGCAGAAATTTCATTGATAGGACACGAAATAAAGAGAGACTAAATCCCTTAAATTAAAAAAAAAAAAAAACAATATTATAATAATGTTAATCGAATTATTTATAAAACTGAACTAAATAATGCCAACATCCATAAATAAAACTACTAATCCAAAAAATACCACCGGTGACTGCCGTACGTCACACAAACAGTGGTGCTTACGTCAATGTACACGAAAAATAATAAATAAATATTCTAAAGAAAATTTATTAAGTCGTACCAAGTCTTAATCAAATAATTCTCACTAAGGATAATATTCTTCAAGTGGGAGATCTTTCTCGTCTTTTGGCATGAAATCAGGATCCTCTTCCAACTCAGGATCCTTGTCAACGTTTGTACCTGCCACACGTAGTGTTGGGGTGAACTAAAAATTTACATGCTTAGTAGGACGATTCTAAGACCATTCGTGTCTTAAGCTATCCAACACAGTTTCAATGATTATTTAATTATTAATGACTAAAGATATATGAAAATATGAGAAATCACCACATATTTATACTCTATGGTAAATAACTCAAAGTACAAGTTTGAGTTCAATTTATATAACCTACAATGGGGTCTTGATGTCATATTTAGGAAATCTAAGAGGTGAATTTCATAGAAGTGCCCAATTATAATATTTTTCTTTTGCATTTTATTTCAAATATATTTAGCTTTATGTTCATGCATTATTTAAATATATAACTTAAAGTAATCTCTGTTGCAAATATAACGCTAGAGTCAAAGTCAAAGCACCGATGGGGATTTTGACCATCGTCGTTCTAGAACTATTTTTCCAAGTGCCGTAGCTCCTGCTAAGTGAGGTAGCTCGTGCTGTTCAAAATACTGTTGTAATGGTTCAAAGCTTGCCATAGCACATGATTCATTCAAATTCAAAGCTTAAATCGCATACATATTTCTAAAGTATAATGTTGTATTCGTACTTTTTATAATTAATTTAGAATTCAAAATCAGTTTTCAAGGTTCGATGAAATTTTTATATCATATATTGTTTTCCTTTTATTTTGCTTTAAGAGTGTCACGAGCAAAATATTTTTCATTTGTTAATGATACAAGGATCTAGTTTTTCTAATCTCATGGTCAAATGTTCACACAAATTATAAAAGCAAAGTGACCATGTGCCTTAACAACATACAGAGTTAACTAGGAAAATACCGGTCAACCGATCAAGTGAGTGTCCCAATTTAACCATTTTTTTGAGTATCTCCTTCAATTAGGACCAACACCATTGTGTAGGTCTCATCGAGACGATGGAAATAATGCGCTTACATGCTTGCAATCGACATGTATCGATCACTTTATTTACAGTTACAGTGCATAAAAGGCCAAATATATGATTTATTACTAAATAATTTTTGGAGGTAGATTCATGGTAGTCAAGGCGGTGCCATGGCCAATGACGATAAATTTTTTCATATGAACAGAAATGGCGGGAATGGTAAAATGGCAATGCCATAGCTGAATGGCGTTGCCATGGGCACTATTTATAAAATTGATATAATAGCTTATATTATAATACTTATAAATTAATTTATAAGTTACAATATTTAATTTATAAGTTATAGTTATAACTTAGATTTTATAAGTTATCACTTATATATATATAAGAGTTATTTAGGGTTTGGAGACCAAATCTCCCCTTTGTTGTCTTCTAACTCTCTTACGTAACTCTTCCCTTCCGCGTCACTCTTTCTATAGTGTCTCTATGTCTCACGCAGTCCTAACAAAAAAAATACATGTACGCTTTTTTTTTAAAAATCTCTATCGTCCATCTCTCAGCCCCTTTCTCACTCGCAACCCCTTTCTCTCTTGCAATCTCAACCCTTTCTCTCGCAGCCCCTTCTTTCACACCCCCCTCTCTCTCTCTCTCTCTCTTTCTCAACGTAGTACGCCTCTCATTCCCTTTTCTCTCTCTCTCTCAGTTGGTTAATTTTTTTATTTGCACCTTCGCAAGCTCAATTTCTTTGCCTCCACAATTCCTAAACTTTTTTATAGGTTTTTTTTAACCTCTATCACGAATTGAGCAATGGGCGACGCCACAATATGTGTCGTTATGTACTTGAATATTTCATATCTTTTAATCTTTTTATATTGGTTGATATTTCTTATTTATATTTTATTTATACTTGCTCATGTTGCGATTTTATTGATGTTTCATATCATAATTAATTCTCTCTATTTATTGCTCTTTATTTATGCCTAATTGATTAGTTAAATTTTTTTCTCCTTTATAAAAATATAAAAACAAAAATTATAAGAAAATAAAAAAGTAAATGGCCTCGCCATGACATGGTGTGCCTTTTGCTATGACCTCGCCACACCACCTTAACTACCTTGGGTAGATTATAGAAAATCTGATACGTCAGATGGAATATTTGCGATCAAGTGGGGTAGTCCCTACTGATAATTTCGTAAATCTTACTAAATTTTAAAGATCAGAGGGGCCAACGATCCAAAAGACACTAACACTTGAAATTTTTTCAGAATTCAGACTGCAAGTACAGTCTTGACGTATACAAATTTGGCCTAACTTTGAGGCCAGATTCGCAAGGGTTAGTGGATGATTTAATCTCAGCTGAACAAGCAAAAAAATAAACAGCAGCATAACCTTCATCAATAACAATTGGTGTTACCATATTTGAATAAATGAACTAATTTTTGCGGTCCATCAAAGATTACATGTTACACAAACTAGTGTCATTAAAATTACTCGAACCTACCAAATGAGCATATTTGGTATATATTTATTGAAGCCTAGGAGGATATGTCATGGGAAAGTCAAAACACAAAATTCAAATATTTAACTTCAACTTTCCTGTGTAAGTGGTGGCACGTTGTCTAGCCTTGAAAAGCGTGAATTTAAAGATTGATGGCTGCAAATTATTTAATGTGAATCAGCAACAAACCAAGGCATCACGAGACGCCCGATTTTTGGCGATAACAAATTTATAGTATCCAAATTTATTAAAATCATTAAATACTTACGAATCAGAAGTATAAAAATCAAATTGATCGTTGAAATCCCCTACTTCGATTCCAAATGTTGTAAGGCAAATGAATTGTTGAATCCAAAAGTTTGAATGTCGAAGAAAGCGATGCTGGGAAGGAGTTAGATTCCATGATTTCACATCTAATTTTAATGTTATTTTGCACGCAAGATTGATCAATATTTGGCGTCTTTACACGATCAACGAATAGGTAGGAGTCCTTCGTGCTAAAGTGGCTTCATCTTCGATAGTATCGTAGAATTGAGTGCAGTAACAAGAAGTAGAAGATGAAGTCTTATGGCTGAGTGGTCGGAGCATGCTTTAAAGAGCGAGAGAACTTCGTAGAATGAGAGATGTGTTGTTGTAGGGTTCTATAGAAAAAGAGGATTTTGAGGTTGCAAGAGGCGTTGTGTTGTTGGGATCTCAACAAATTGTCGAAGATTGGGAAATTGAGGGCCCTACTATATTCTTACCACGTGGAAGGGCCCTAGGCTATATTCCCATGTTGAGAGTAGGGAGTTGGGTAACTTGTTACAATTAAGAGCTCATGTGAGGGTGGGAAGTAATGGACGGTTGGTACTAAATGGGTAGTCCCCTCGATCACTATATAGATAGTCTCTCTTTTAGAGTAGACAATTAAAAGATCTCACATTGGGCCATTGCTACACGTGGATTCAAATAGAGTAAAGTTTCATGAACATGGATTTGGAGTTGGGATTTATATTGTGACAGCTTGGATTTCCTAACCTCGAAATCTGAACCGTCGGATCACCGTTAACGAAGATCCTCAAAACGGAACACTTGGCACATCCACACGCAGTAGAATTCAAAACAGACAGATACATATAGCAAAGGAAACCTCCATTTCTATATGCACATGAATCAAGACGAAATAATGGTTCTATCCTTATGCAACTCATAAGCCTGATAGAACCAAAATGAACCACCGGTGATGACCGACCATCACCTGAACAGTGGTTCACACAAAAATATACGTACAACATTTCATGTATCCAAAGTTTTACAACAAAAATAAATGGCTGGACGTACCAAGCCCTAGTCACAAGATTTGAAAACAATCGGACGTCCCCTAAGGGACGTACTCGTTTGGTGGAAGATCTGAATCTTCTTCAGGAATGTTTATCAGGGTCTTTCTCACGCCCTGAATCTTCAGTTGCCGTATCTACACCTGTGCCTGTGACGTATAGTCAAGAGGTGAGCTAACAGTCTAAGCTCAATAGGGGGAATATTAACAACATTCATATCATATTTGAAAGCATAGATTTCATGATTGATTTTGGAAACAAATTGCACATACAACTGAATTTAATCACAAGTTTGGAATTTGTTTCTTTTTTCCTAATCTCTTGTTCATTTTCGGATTTTACATGCTTTTTCATATCTAATCATGACTTAAAACAATAACTTAAATAGTATATCGATGGGAATCCCTGAACCATAGTCGTTCAATGAACCATTTTCGGAATGCGCAAGCCCCTACGCTATGAGGGCACTTGTGTGGCTAAAGTTTACCGTTGGCCGGTGTAAATGTACGAATATCCCACCGTACCGGTACACAATGGGGATTCGTTCCACGTGAATCTTAAATCATTGTGCAAATTCTAACATATAGTTTAACACCGTGTAGTGTGCTTATTTCATAGCTATATTCAAAACTTAGAATTAAATGCTCACACACGAAGTTCATATTCAGAGTCATATTCGGAATCACACACATATGCAAATCACATTCACATTTCGAATCACGTATTTTAGAATCCATGTACAAAGCTTGTTTTGAAAGATTCATAAGTAAAATATTTAAATGCATATCGTCTTATCACAATTCCTTATCTCATCACACTGTTTATACAAAGTTCATCAAATATAATGTTATTGAATATCCCTTACCTCAGGCTCATGAAACCATGCAGTTTACGCAAAACGAGGTGAAGATTCCCACGCACACATCCCATTTACCACCTACATTACAATGCATCCAAAGGGCATGAATTAATGCTTAGAGAAACATACTCATTGAAGTTTCAAAGAATTTTTCCAAAAATCTCCAAAATAGCCAAAACTGGCTCAGTCGCGCGCGCGAGCCCCAAAGTCGCGCAAGCGACTTCCCCTGGCACACCCCAGTCGCGTGGCCTCGCGCGAGCGACTGTTCTCACTTATTCCTTATCAAAAGCGACTGTGTTCCAAGTCGAATGATTGTTTTCATCTGATTTCACGCCTATTCTGAAGCTTATCTCGAGCGAGCAACTTCATGTCGCGCGCGCGAGGTCTAAAGTCGCTCGAGCGGTTTTCGGGATTTCAACAATTCTTCTCGAATTCTGATTTCCTTTCTCTCTCCCTTTTTCCCCTTTTAAAACCCACATTAAATACCTAACCTTTAGGGAAATAAATGCTCAATTTAAACCACAATAAACCACAATTAACCTACGAGATCTCACCTTCCGATCTCGCGAGAATTCACGTGCACATCGATTGGAGGAACGTGCTCAAAGGGGTTCTCGGTACGCGCGTCAAAAGGGTTTGAAAACGCAACTTCTTGAGGTCGGATCGTGACACACGCGAAGATCAATTCCTTCCTAACTTCCTACAACTTTAAATCCATGCACGAAGGAAATCTTGAGACGGAGTTCTCCACAAAAAGAGTTCCTAACAAAGCAAAAGACGGTTTGATCGGCGTGTAGCTCATGGATCACGACCGCGCCCGAGATCAACGGTCTCCTACGGTAACCAATCGAAACAAAGAAGAGATTGAGAGGGAGATCAACAACTCATTCAAGGTTCCGGCGTGTAACGAGGCTCACGTGATGCAAAAAATCTCTCCTCTCCTCTTTCTCTTCTATTCCATGCTAGGTTATGAAATTGGAAGCCATTGCCAAACTTAATGTCATTGGGCATTGCTTCTTGTGGAGCACACACACATATCAACATGTGTTTGTCAATCGGTTTGGTTCATTTTTGATCCCAATACACCTAATTTAGGTGTTAACCTTTTGTTGAACAAGTTCAAACAAATCTAGAACAAATCCAAATAATTCGTCCAAAAATCTGAAACGGTATCAGGTGTTGTAACTGATACGTACACCTAACGGAACATAGTTGGTTCGGAAATTTATATTATATCCTCCCCTCCTTACAAAAATTTTCGTCCTCGAAAATTGGTCACAAAACGTAAAGCCCATTTGTTATGGTTGACACCCATCCACAAGGATTAAACAAAATTCATGTATAGAATCCACAATGAATTGTCCACAACAAAACCATACGATTACTCCCACAAAACTAATCACCATCAAATAAAAAATCCATAACAATGAACTCACAATGAGCTTACTCACAATGAATCACGATATAATGTACAAGTCTGCATTGAAATTTCTCCAAGTGTTCATGCTTTTACTTACAATGGGTTCAATGTTGAAGGATCAATTTCAATGGTCCAAGGAGGTTCGTACCATATGCCTTCCTTTATGATCTATTTCCGGTTTCAAATCAATTTCCATTTTGTTCAAAGTTCAAATTCAGTTTCGAAGTTTCCACGGTCTTAAATTTCGTATTTAGATATCTAAGAATCACTACAACAAATCACTAACGATGGCAAGATAATGTTCAAATTGGTCAAATCACTAAACACATGAATCGAAAGTATAAAATATGGATTGTGCATTGAAATTCCCCTACCTCGTTTCTTAATGTTGTATAGAAAGGCGAGACGATCATTATTGCTTTCGCCCAATTCCTTCTATATTACATGAACAAGTAACATATTAATGGTCGATCGATCGGAATTTAAAACAAATGTAACTGGGTTAATTGATTCTTCCCAAAATCGACTGATTGAATAAGGGAAATCGAATAAGGAAATTCTCCTTTTTCTTTTATATTCACAGCACGCTGCTGTGAGGAGACGGCGAGCTGTAGCTGAATTCACAGCTCACTGTTGTGATGTGACAGCGAGTTGTAGCTGTATTCATAGCTCGCTGTTGTGATGTGACTGCTTTTCAAATGAGTTCTCTGTTTTGGTATTCCCAGCTCGCTGCTGTGATGTGACAACGAGCTATCATGTATCCACAGTGACCTGCAGTCTCGTGATAGCTAGCTGTGGTATTTTTCATTTCTTCGTTGTTTGCATCCACATCGAGTTGCTGTTTCCTGGCAGCAAGCTGTGGGTTCTGTTTCTTGACTCTGGTCGAATACACAACTAGCTGTCATGTCCTGACAACTAGCTGTGGCTGGTCTCTGTGTTTCTTTGTTCTCAAACAGCTTGCTGTCAACTTGTGATGGTGAGCTGTGACTTAAATTGATTGCTGTAATGTAACGATCGAGATTTTTCGTTATTTAGTCCTTAATTATTTGCTAGATTTGTAATTATGATTAGTTTAATTGATTTGATGGATGTGATTAATTTTACGCATGAATGTAATGCGTACTTTATTTTATAATGACTCATGATAATTAATTAATCTAATTAATATACCCTAAAAGCCCTTAAATATGTATTAGTAATAATTGGGGTGCGTTTAACAATGTTTAATGGACTTTCAAAATATGTTAGTAAATTAACTAAAGACCTATTAAGTAATTAAAGACCCATTAAGTAAATAAAGACCCAATAACTAATTAAAGACCCATTAAGTAATTAAAGGCCCATAGAATCACTTAAGACCCATGTAGGAAATTCTAAATAGAGTTAGATCTTAAATAGGAAACCTTAAGTATTCTAAATAGAGTTAGATCTTAAATAGGAAACCTTAAAGCATTCTAAATAGAATTAGATCTTAAATAGGAAACCATAAAGTATTATAAATATAGAGATTAATTTACAGAATTTTTACATAACTCTTATAAATAATAACCTCATAGAGAAAGAGAGAAAATTCTAGAGAAGGAGGAAAATTAGAAGAACCCTAGAGTTTTTGGTTTGAAGGCTTAGAAGAGCGCAAGAGGAGCTTACGACGCGACCGGTTTACAGATAGTGCTTCGGACACTTTTGGAGCATCAACTTTTTGCCAAGTTGAGCAAGTGTGAGTTTTGGATGACGGAGGTGGCTTTTCTAGGCCATCGGGTTTCTGAGAAAGGAATCACTGTTGATCCTGCGAAGATCGAGGCGATTGTTCAGTGGGTACGACCGAAGAGCGTGATCGAGATTAGAAGTTTTCTTTGTTTAGCAGGGTATTATAGAAGATTTGTAGAAGGTTTTTCAAAGATTTCTGGACAGCTTACAAATTTAACAAGGAAGAAGACGAAATTTGTTTGGTCCGATGAATGCGAGCAGAGTTTTCAAGAGCTAAAAAGAAGATTGACAACCGCACCAATTTTGACGACACCATCAGGTAGTGGAGGTTTTCTTATTTATACAGACGCGTCAAATAAGGGTTTGGGTGGTGTGTTGATGCATAATGAGAAAGTTATCGCTTATGCTTCAAGGCAATTGAAAGATCATGAGAGGAACTACCCGACACATGACTTAGAACTCGCAACAATTATTTTCGTGTTGAAGTTATGGAAACATTACCTTTACGGGGAGAAGTTCATCGTATCAACGGACCATTAGAGTTTAAAGTACTTGTTTACGCAGAAGGATCTGAACTTGAGACAGAGGAGGTGAATGGAGACTTTGATAGACTTCAATCCTGAGATTAGGTACCACCCAGGGAAGGCTAACGTAGTAGCTGATGCGCTGAGTAGGAATGTTCCAGAGAAGATACTTAGACCAAGGGCTTTGTTATCCTACATCGATATTAAGCCGGTACTATTGGATCAAAATAGAGGGAAGCAGTTAGAAGATCGAGTTTTAGTTCGTTTGAAGGAGAGTAAAAATGCAGAAGTAACATGTAGAGATGATGGAATAATATTATTCAAGGGAAGATATTGTGCACGGATGATGCGAAATGAAGCAAGAACTCTCGATGCTCACAGATCAAAATTCGCGATACACCCTGGAAGTACAAAGATGTATCAAGATATAAAGAGGAATTATTGGTGGCCAGATATGAAGAGAGAGATTGCAGATTATGTGTCAAGATGCCTTACTTGTCAGCAAGTGAAGGCTGAGCACAAGAAACCACTAGGATTATTACAGCCGTTACCTGTACCAGGATGGAAATGGGAGAGCATTGGGATGGATTTTATCACGGGATTGCCGAGGACGAAGAGAAGGAACGATTCGGTTTGGGTGGTAGTAGACCGACTGACAAAATCAGCACACTTTATTCCAGTCAGGACTACTTTTTCGTCTACGCAACTGGCAGATATCTACATAAGAGAAATTGTACGTTTACATGGAGTGCCAACGAGTATTATTTCCGATAGAGATTCCAGGTTTACCTCACGTATGTGGCAGAGTTTTCAGGATGGTATGGGATCAAGATTGGAGTATAGTTCAACTTTTCACCCTCAGACAGATGGTTAGACTGAGAGGTTGAATCAACATTTAGAGGACATGTTAAGAGCATGCGCGCTAGATTTGAAGGGAAGTTGGGATGATCACTTAGCATTAGCAGAGTTTTCGTACAACAACAGTTACCAAGCAACAATTCAAATGTCACCATATGAAGCACTTTACGTATGGAGTTGCGTAACAGTTATCTTTGGGATGAGGTTGGAGTAAGAAACCTACTTGGACCAGATTGTTGAAGATACGGCGACACAAGTGCTAATCGAGAACGATGAAGAAGACGGCTCAAAGCAGGCAGAAAAGTTACCCGGATAAAGAAAGGAGAGATGCAGAATTTGCTAAGGGAGATTTAGTTTTTATTAAAATATCACCTATCAAGGGCGTGACGAGATTTGGAAAGAAAGGAAAACTAAGTCCGAGGTATGTTGAACCTTTTGAAATATTGAAGAGGATTGGAGAGACGGCGTATCGGATTCAGTTGCTACTAAAGTTTGCCGGGATGCACAATATTTTTCACATATCAATGTTGAAGAAGTATATCAAGGACTTCACATGTAATCGATTTGGAGCCATTGGAAATTGAGAAGGATATGACTATCATTGAGGAACCAATTTCAATTCTAGAAAGAAAGGAGAGAACACTGCGTAATAAGAAGCTTCCATTGGTCTTGGTTAATTGGAAGCACCACTCACGAGAAGAATCTACTTGGGAGCGCGAGGATGATATGAGGAAGGAATATTCACACCTTTTTACTTCAGGTACGATCTAATTTCGAGGACGAAATTTTCAATAAGGAGGGAAGAATGTAACGACCGAGATTTTTCGTTATTTAGTCCTTAATTATTTGCTAGATTTGTAATTATGATTAGTTTAATTGATTTGATGGATGTGATTAATTTTACACATGAATGTAATGTGTACTTTATTTTATAATGACTCATGATAATTAATTAATCTAATTAATATACCCTAAAAGCCCTTAAATATGTGTTAGTAATAATTGGGGTGCATTTAGCAATGTTTAATGGACTTTTAAAATATGTTAGTAAATTAACTAAAGACCTATTAAGTAATTAAAGAACCATTAAGTAATTAAAGACCCAATAACTAATTAAAGACTCATTAAGTAATTAAAGACCCATTAAGTAATTAAAGATCCAATGACTAATTAAAGACCCATTAAGTAATTAAAGGCCCATAGAATCACTTAAGACCCATGTAGGAAATTCTAAATAGAGTTAGATCTTAAATAGGAAACCTTAAGTATTCTAAATAGAGTTAGATCTTAAATAGGAAACCTTAAAGCATTCTAAATAGAATTAGATCTTAAATAGGAAACCATAAAGTATTATAAATATAGAGATTAATTTACAAAATTTTTACATAACTCTTATAACCATGGATCAAAATATCGTCCGATACCGATACGTATCGGTATCGGAGGTGGACGATACGGTTCATTAAATGTACCATATCGCCCATTTATATGGCTAATACCGGACGATACATTCAATGTATCGTAAATGCGTGTATCTTCCATGCGTCGGGCATTCATTTTGATCCATGCTTATAACTTAATAACCTCATAGAGAAAGAGAGAAAATTCTAGAGAAGGAGGAAAATTAGAAGAAGAACTCTATAGTTTTTGGTTTGAAGGCTTAGAAGAATGCAAGAGGAGCTTACGGCGCGACCGGTTTTTGAATTAGTGCTTCGGATTGGATCAAGGGAGAGAAGTTACATAAATATTTTATGCGAAGACTAGAGGTAGGGAAAAATCATGTTGAGATTAATCGAAAATGTAGATAACACAATAAAATAGAAATTAGAGTTTATTTCATTTAATGAATATCCTTCATATTAGATTGATAAATTTTTATGCTTAATCACGGGTTTTCGATGGTACACGGGGTTTTGTGATTGATCATGAAATTGCGTAATCGCATGCGTAATCCGTAATCGCTCGTAATCCGTAATCATTAAGAATTCGTAATGCTCGTAATCCGTAATCTATTTGGAAACCGTAATCATTTGAATCCGTAATCCGTTGGGAATCCGTAATCCGTGCGTAATCCGTAATCTGCTTGGAAACCGTAATCGCCCGTAATCCGAGAATCTGCTCGTAATCCGTAATGCTTGGAATCCGTAATCCGTGCGTAATCCATAACTGTTTGGAACCGAATCACCCGAATCCGAATCTGCTCAAAATCCGTAACTGCTCGTAATCTAGAATATGTTTGGAATCCAGAATCCGTGCAGAATCCAGAATCTGTTTGGAAACCAGAATCTGTCAAGAATCCAGAATCTGTTTGGAATCCAGAATCCGTGCAGAATCTGGAATCTGTTTGGAAACCAGAATCTGTTCAGAAACCAGAATCTGTCCAGAATCTAGAATTTGTTAGGAATTTCAGAATTTGTCTAGGATGCAAGCAATGAATTTTTATTCAAATATTGTCTATATTTAATCATCATGCTTAAATGTTTATTTATGTTCATCATTATTTTATTGCTTAGAATCCATGCAAGCTAGGATGTTTGATTTACACAACATGAAACAAGTAGGAATTGATAGAGATTACATATTTATGATGTGTTAAGCCTAAACAAGTGAAAGAGCTATTGCATGATCGGTTGATTTCAAGTTTTTCTATGCATATACATTCATGACATTCATAAAAGTGAAAAGATACGTTTACGACATGACACATGAAAATAAAATATTTCTATGATTATGATAGAATTCCTATGGGCTTATGCTAGAGGAATTAAGATGAATAAGAATGACAAGTAATAAAAGTTATACATCCATGCATTAATGATAAAACTGAAGGGATGGAGAATGTCTTTAATTTTAAGCTTTCTACTTAACTGAAGAGAAGTTATGTGAAGGTTAACGTAGATACTAATCGAAGGATCAGAGAAGATTAGGATAATGATTAAGAAAGAGATAACCATGTCCATTATGATTGCCGATTCATGAGCATTAAATGCACAATTAAAAATAACCACACATGAAATTAGGGTAGAGACCCAAGTCATAATGTTTATTTAGATTTAATGCTATGTTTCAGTTGCATTCTATTGCTGTACTTATTCTTTATGTCACATGCTATATCTCTGTTATTGTTTGATTTTTATGAGATGATTTGAGTTATGGACCTTTTCTATTAGCCTCATCATGTCGGGTCCATACCAGTTTACTTGGTAAACTGACCCATTGTTTGGGATTCCAGGGAGTACAACTATACATGGAATGGATGAAGTAGACGCTTCAATGATTGACGGAAATCCAGATCTGAGCGAAGATGGATTTGAAGTTTAGTTTATAGGATTTTCTTTATGCATTAGAAATGATTTTTAGATGTTTAATTCATATTGTTTTATGAACAAGTTCAGGCTAATGATGAATTATGTTTGATTTCAGTTTTATTTAATTTAAGGAGTAACCATACAATTTGGTATAATAGGTTGTTATCTCATAATTTAGTATTGTTCTCATGATGAAGAAAAAAATATTTTGCGTGCACTTTTAATAGTTGGTTTTTTTTTTTCCCATTGCGTTTATATGCGGATCTTTATGGAATAATTGATTTATTTAAAATCATGGATATATGACGTAGTGTGATGTCTCCAAGTGAGCACATTGATCTGGTGTGTGAATTTGGGGACGTCACATGTAAACTACTAGGCAACAAGCTGTGAGGTTTGTAACAGCTCGCTGTGACCTCGGTTTGAGAATTCGAGTCGATTTTTGTAATGCCTTTTCCACAGGGTTATTTTCTTTTCTTTTTATGGCAGCGAGCCGTGGGTGTTACCACAACGAGCTATCATTGCTGTTTTTCGGCGATTCTACATTTCGTGAACCAGATCCAAGGATAAGGATTAAAGAAATAACATTTCGAAAATAAGAACATGAGATTCGAAATAAGAACATGCTCACCTCTTGAAGTGTGATCGGTGATTCTACGGTGATCTAGGCTTGAGGAGATTGACGATCAATGCTATCGTCCGTCCGTCTAATGTTCCTATCTTCTCCCTCCTTGATTTTGATGGTGTAAATGATCAAGATGATTTTTGTGGTAGAAAACCCAAAAGATTTTAGGGTGGTTTGAAGAAGGGTTGAGGGAGAAAGGTGGTGACAGCTAGGGTTTTCTCACTGCTCTATTCTTAAGAACTCTTGGAGAGATTATGATTTAGGGTTCTCCGTAAAACACTTTTTATAACTTTTTGAGGATTATCCGGTGTTAGGCTGTCGCACCAAAGAAGGGTATATATGCTTTTATTTCAAGATCTAAGATAAAGGTTCAAAACTTACGTATCAAGTTTCGAACCTTTGTCCTCTTGCCTATAACTCAAGTCTTTAACCAGGAGGCTACCACATAACTTGTGTCAAGTAATGGCAGAAATAAATATAAGAGCCTTGAAGACCAACACATGAATCCTTTGGTCAAAATGTTTTGAAAAATCAAGGCATGCGGTGTATTCGTCATTAAGCATATATAGATTATTTGAGTGTATCAATGACATGAAAATCCTAGTCGTTACATTTTGTGTCACACATCCCGATGCATTAATTGTATTTTGAGGGCATGTTACATCAGAATTTCAAAGATATAAAAGAAAGGAAAATTGCTAAGTAGTAGTTATTTACCACACACACCCACCATTATTACTAACATAACCACTAATGTATTACATAACTCTACATTGTATTGGACTCTTTGCACTGCCCATTGCCTTAATCTACTTTTTGACTGTTGTAAGAAAATTGAATGTGGTGAAAGGGGGTGATTTCAAAAGCAAGGGCATTGATTGATATTATATAGTCACACAAATATATTTCACATGATGTGGGATCTAGTGAGGTCAACAATCACTTGTCGCATTGTGTTCATCATCAGAAAATAATTTGAGGGCTGTGTTCAGTGTAGAATGCTGGATTAAAAGAAAATGATTGAAAGATTGAGAAGGAAAGGGGTTTTGCCGCACTATCTATATTTTACAATTCGGTTTTTGGAATAACATATTATAGGTCTAGAACTATAGGGTCACTTGGTGGAAGTTCTTTGTTTGGTTGATAGGATGAGAATACTTCTTTGGACTATATTTATGAAATAATGGATAGAGTTAGCGAAAGGGTCTTTGCAATAAATGACAATGGGACGAGGTATATGCTTATGGTGGACATCATTGCTAAACAGCAGGATGTCTAGCTTTTTCACACCACATGCAACCATTTTTTATTTTAATCCGTCCTTTTCTGTAACACATGAAACATCAACTAAGTTTTTGTGGTGAGGGGTCCCTTAATTGCATTGAGAGGTTAATTCTTGATAAAGCTGCGAAGACATAATCACAAAGGACTTGACTGCAATAGAAATGAAACATGCATATTTGGGTTAGGTTTAGCAATCCGACAAAGGATTACATTGCAACCCAACAAGTAGTTTTAGCTCGTCTATGTTTTTCTCTTTTGGCATATAAGATGTTAATATATCTTAAATTGCTAGGTATGTTGGCTTCATTTATTGTATTTATTGTGTAACATTGAGCTGTGGTTGGCCTATGGGAGTGATACCCCCAAATCTACAAAAGTTAGCTTTTCATATCCTAAGCCTTACCTGTAGTTCATGTACTTGTGCTCACAACTGAAGCAACTTCGAGAAAGTTAGTATTATCTTTTTCTCTCGTTGTCAATTTATAAGTCTTGAATGGTTAGCTTATATGTTAATTCCTATTCATACGTGGGACATTAGTATTTATTTATAAATTCGTAAGCAAAAGGAAGAAAGAGGAAACGAAAAAAATAGATTGGACTATTGAAGAAAAAAGTTAAATGATCTTCGTGTTGGTCTAGTTAATCAACATTAATCAACGCCTGAGTGAGTGTTTCTTACGATGAAAGTACCTCTCCCAACTTCCGTGTTAGGGGATAGATGATTGCAATGGGTGGATTGTTGCACAAAAAAAGGGGGATGGCGATTTGTCGTTGTGGGAGATGATTTTGTTGGATGTGCGGATGGCTGCTGGGGCATCCCCAGAACCTGGGCCACCTACAAGATGATCATATTTGGAAATCAGAAAATATACAAACTAATACTAGTTCTTCTTCAATAAAGAATGAGAAAGAAGAGGATGAGAGAAGAATGAAGAAGAGACGGACAGAGAATGAAACCGCTACTCCCAAGGCTATGTTATTCCTTCACTTAATTTCAACAAGGTACATCCAATGGTTCTTATAAAACACGACCATCTAAGACTGAAGTAGATCTACTAGATGTGGAATTATTCCATTACATGCATACCTCTCTTAAATGGGTCAATCTTGATATGCTACTTACTACCACATATGTCTACCCCACACTCGCATAATACATTATATATCCAACACTTTCCCTCAAGTTGACGTCTTTGTTGCTCAACTTGCCAATGATAGCAATATCCCCTGAACGATTTCCCCCTTACATTGATAGGGTAACTATAACACCATATGGTCCTTACAAGGCCGTAGTGCTGATAACAAAGCTACATATAACAGTAGCATGTAGGGCCATACGGTAAAAAAGGCTGCATATAACAACAACAAAAGATCACTCATCAATGTAAGGATGGACAGCAGGAAATAAATAAGGCATGTGCCACATGCATACAAACAGAAATTGACAATAAATAAAAGAATTGAAGGGGGACAACAAGAGAGGGCAGCATGAGTGATTGCATAAGGGTCAGTGGCTACAGATCCTGATGCAGCGCCAATCTCGGGGCAACAAATCATTAATGACAATCACAAATCTTGAGGCTAACCATCAAACAAACAGTAGCACAAATCAACGGGAGAGCAGCAATAACAGGAAAAGAGTTTCATCCAATATCTTCACAAATTACGAGAAATAAAGCCAAATGTGTTAGATATCAACAAACACAAAACCAAATAACATTATTAAACAGCAGCATGTCTCATGATAACTATGGTAGCATCAGAAGATAACAGTGGGATCAAGAATCCCTCAAGAAATTACTAAGAACACCAGCAAAAACCATCCAATAGATGAATCGTGATTGGAAATTTGTTAACTGCTCGTCTTCGTCACATACCTGATCTAATGTTTGATGGTGACCCTACTGGCCGAATTAATTCATCAAGCAAACACATGCATATCGGATTAGAAAAACAAGTCAGTTTTGGGGCATGAACAGTCTTCAAACCAGAGTGAAAACACTCACAAATGGTGTACAACACCATTAGCAATCATTACAACATTAGAAAAATATGGGCCATCTCTCATATTCAAAAATGGTGATAAACAAAAAACAATCTGATCATCCTCAGATGATCAGCCGATTGACCATAGTGCCAAAAAAGTTGTGAATTGAAGATTTACTGGTAAACGCATTAGATATGAGAGTCTAAGGCTGTGTTTGGGTTAGCTCTTTTGGAGCAAAGAGCAGCTATTTCACTTTTTGGCTCAGGCGGAGAACTACTTTTACATTTGGTAACACAACTCTTCGTCTCATTTGCTCTGGCGGGGAGCTGTTTTAAGTGATAAAACTGCTCTATGCCTGCTCTATCCCAGAGCAGATTTTATTTGCTCTGACAGAGAGCAGGCAAAGAGCTACTTCTGCTCTTATAAGGTGACAAAACTATTGACGAGGGATGACGTTTGGATTATCAATTTTCAGCAATAACCCAGACGAAGCTATTGCGGCCACCCTAAGGATTTATATCCCGTGTTTTCCCGACATGTGCTAACTTGGGGTGCACATAGGCCCCTGGGATTAGGAGGGTGCTCTAAGAGGCCCGGATACGCAGGTTATCAAAAAGTAAGTTGACAAAACTATTGCTGCTCTAGCAGAAGCTGAATTATGACGTTGCGGAGATGCGGAGATGATGCTGAAACTTTGGGCTTGGGCCCATGGGTTAAAATATCGGGTTACCGATACGTATCGTCCGAGCTCCAAAACGATACGTATCGGTATCGGTCTGTATCGGACGATACATTGAATGTATCGTTCGATACATTCAATACATTTGAATGTATCGAACGATACATTCAATGTATTGTTCGAGTCCAATACCGATACGTATCGTCCGATACGTATCGGTATCGGACGATATTTTGATCCATGCTTGGGCCTGTAGCGCAGTGGAAGGTTGACAATATTGCAAGCTTAAGGTCACAGGTTCGAGCCCAGCTTACCCATCAAAAAAAAAATGCTGCTGAAACTTTGACACAAGAAGGTAAGCCATCCTAGCCCTAATCCTGAAAGAGAGATAAAGAAGCAGCAAAAAATCCTAGTCCGGGATGGGATCTGATATCATGTTGGAGTCTAAAAATGTAGAAAATAATACTATTTATTATTCAATATAGAATGAGAAAGAAAAGTGAACAGAGAAGAAAGAGGAGGAAGAAGAAGAGATGGATAGACAATTAGAACTGCTACTACAGAGGCTACATTGTTTCTTTACTTAATCTCAAACAAGTTACATCTAGTGGCTCTTATAAAGAGAAACAATCTAATAGTACAGTAACTGTACTCAATGTGGGACCAAACCCATTATCCCATTACGTGCAGACCCCTCTTTTAGATAACTATCCAATGGTACTTCAACACATGGCCATCACACACTCACATAATCCATTATATATATCCAACTATAGTGACATCCACAAGAAGCTACATATGTGGGCGAGATCGATTTTGAAGAAAAACTGAAGTTTATGCTGAGGTGGGTGACGATTCCGATGATGAGGGAATGACATCGTTAGATGGCGGAATAGAATGAGATTTCTTACAATTTGTTGAAACTTGAAATTTTGAAGTGTTTGTGGTCTAAAACTTTTGGAATTTGAAGATGTCTTAACTTTCAACTCTCGAGTCATGAATCTTAATGGATAAATTTGATGACAAATGATTGAATGATGATTGATGTCTATACCTCTTAAACTTCCCCATTTAATTATTAGTTTATGATTATTTTGTGCTTGTACTTTCCTACTTTGTAGTTTGACCTATTATTTTGCACATTGCTGATGAATGAAATCTGAATTTTATGGTGATTATGGTTTTGAATTATTAGAAGTATGCTCCAAACATATATTTTCACTTGCTGTTGATTTTTTTAAATATAACTTTTTTATAATATATTGTTATACATATTGTATATATAAAATAAAATACGTGGAAAAAGTTTGCCTAATCGATCAACTAGACAAGTTGCTTTTGACAACAATCTTCTTGTTGAAGACATGCGAGACGTTCTTGGAGTTAATTAAATGCTTGTGAATTTTCATGTATGGTATGATGCAGTGATATATGATTTTGCCAACATTCATTACTATTATGTATCCGGCATATATCACGATCTTTTGAAATTTGGAACCTTGTTTTTGTAAGTTAAACAAATATGTTTGTGATTTCCTATAAATCAAACGGATTATGGATAAAGTACAGGGCCCTCAGTGAAAAATTCAAAATTTCTTGGTATTTTCATTTAAGATGAGGTAGACGCTCAAAGATATTGCAAGATGCTTGTGATAATCACCATACAATGACCACCTCATGCTGTTTTGTACTTTTTTCCCCATCTCGGGAAAATCATTATTTTCTTTGGTTTATTTTTTCATTGGGTTATGTGAAAAATGTTTGTAGGGTACTTATGTTGAGGGCATAAAGGAAGAAGTTGTATTATCTCCTGGACATGCACTATCTTTCATTGCATCTGGAGAAGGTATTGAATTGAAATTTTCTTTCTGGATGTTTCCATGTCTATGATATGTGCAGAATGATAGTTGTTTATTTCAAGTTTGTATTTGGAGGTCTTTTAAATTATCGTGCACAAAAATTCCTTTATTTTGAAAATTTGGCTCAGAAGTTTTTCTCTACATACAATGAAACACAATGCCAAATACAGTGCACAAATTCATCCATTATTTTGAGCTGAAGACTATACAATTAAAAAAGTTCCATGGTATTGTTATTTGTTGTCTCTACCTCCCCATGTCGGGATTGGGCCATTTATGTGTCTGCTGTCTGACTTGGATTTGGTAATTGTTTCTCAGACTTCCTCTTCGGAATCAAACCCTAATTATTTGTCATCCGTCATCATCATCGTGGGCCACAATCCTACCAGTGGAAGTTGATAGGGCAGAAATTTAAATGATGTGTCACCGACACGACGACTGTACAATCCATTGAGTTATCATGAATCATCAGAGCGATGGGAAAAACCCTCCTTGACCTTTAATCTAATAAATGCATCCTTTTTAGAAGTCGGGCACGTACTAGCTCTAGAATTACTATGGTTATCCGAGTTGCATATACCATCTAGTAAACTATACTTTGATATTGAACTCGAGGCAGCCAAAAGAATGCTCCTTACATTATCAAACCTTAACGCTTTCACAAATGCATTATAATTTGTTTGAACTAACTTATTGATGCAGGATGAAACACTAAACCCTAAGTATGTGATTTGAAACCAAACTTAGATTTTATTGAGCTGTTGGATTCGTCTAAAACCCATAAAATATTCAACAATTTAATTCAGGCAATTTGAATAATCCGATTTAGCGTTCCGTATGCATATGATACTTCCTGATCTCTAGAAAATAGAGTCCAATGAAAGTCTTCGATTTTTTATCTAGTTCAGGGCACCGAGCGGCAATCTCGATGTTGTCTCCTGACTCCTTGATGGGCTTTGGAAAGGGCCCAATGAAAGACTCCAATTTTCACTCTAGTTCACGGCACCAAGCGACAATCTTGATGTTGTCTTTTGACTCCTTGCTAGGGTTTGGATAATTTAAGGCCCGAAGGGTTTAAATCGTTCAAAAGGGAATCAACCGATTAAGATTGAGAATTAGAAATCAAAATCTCAGCAACAATACTAGAAGAAAATATATTTTGGTTTTATGAACTTTCAATAGCTTATCTGAGAACAAGAAAATTCAATAGAAAAGGTAGAAGATCTGAGGAATTGCTCCAAGGAAGAAATTGGCTTCACACCAAACCCCTCGGGGAAGAAGAATAGCTCTTCCGGGTGAAAGAATCACTCTTTCGGTTGAAAACACTTCACTAGTTCTCTAGAAGTCGCTCAAAGCTAACCATTCATTAATTCATCAAAAATTCTTAATATTGTCTGTACAATGCTGTAAATAGGCAAATATAACCCTAACCTAACATTAAACACGAAAATGAAACTCTTAATCACACCGGGAAACTGGTAGCAGTTTCATCTTTCGTTTTCTTTAAATACATTGTAGTGATACATGTGCAATCAATAATAGAGGATGCAAATTACTAATTCCCAAACATAGAAGTAACATGGGACTTTGATGAAGAAAAATCTTATTTCTTTTCACAGATGTTGTTTATCTAGTTGAAGGATCTTTGCTTGTTAAGACAGGTTCAATTTTAACGAATACAATAGTCTTAATCCCTTGCACATGGTTTCCAAGAGATTTTAAAATCGGTTTTTATGTACATCGAAAGTTTTCTGATAGGCAAATTATAATGTGTGGAATTTTAGAATTAAATTCTTTGGATCCTGGTTACACATTACAGAAATGACATGCTGTAAGATATTAGTTCTTTCATGCACAAATTACATATTATGGATGCTAAGTTTATTTATGTGACAACCCGGATTTCGGCACCCCGAAACCGGTGCCATCAGCACGATCATCTTGACCGTGCCCCTTAGCTAAGCACGGAACATTGGCATATCAAGCAAAAATGAAATAGTAAATGAAACTGCGGAATTTAAATCTATATAAAAGCATTTCTCAAAAGACAGTTCTACCCTCATGCCTCTGCATGAATGGAGAACCAATCCGAACCATCGATGATAGCAAATCATCACGGATGGTTTGCCCCAAAAGAATAATCCCAATTTATACATGTACATTGTTTAGCCAAAACAAGGCTTGACATACCAAGCCGTACAAATCTCTATCCAAAAGCCCTCAAAGCGGCCCAGCGGAGTCCTCTAGAAGAAGTCCTCAGGAGGTGGCTCCAACTCTTCACCGGCCGCAAGGTCCGACTCACCGGGGTCAGCGTCTCCTGAAGCTTCGGCAACTGCTAGTAGTGGACCTGCGACGTATAGTCTATAGGGTGAGTTACATCCTAGCTCAATAGGGAACAAAACACAGTTGAACATGTAAATTATTACTCACATATATTCCATGATATGCCTTGCATGATGTGTCTATGCGGTTACTGATGAAAACAGTTACAAAGCATTACATTTTACTGGTAGTTTACTCATGTCTTTATTTATTCATGAATGATGCTGAAAAGGCCTAAAACAAAACTTAAACTTTCAACTTAAGTAATCCCCGAGCAATATAGCATCGAGCCCCGATGAGATACCCATCATCGTCATCTATATAGACACTTTTAACGTATTCCCTGGGAATACAAATAGTACCAAGCCCTTTCCCCGGGATTGGTGGCGGGTTTCACTTGTCTCAAATCAACACCCACAGGGTGTGCTTATCGTATCTGATAAGCCTCCGACTGCCTACTTGCTTTCGCCAGATTTGGCCACGGATATCCTGCAGTGTCAGTCGTGGATATCCCGCCACGTCGGTGGGGTACCCTATCAAACCTCAAATAACAAAAATATCGGTGCCTTACATGTAGTTATTCACCGTGTAAATGTGCTATTTTATATCAGTTAGGCCCTATCAAACATGATTCAATCGTGGATACATCCCTGGGATGTATCCATTCACTTGTATCACACCTGACGCTCTATTCTCTTTACTTCTTCATCCCCTGGGGATGGCTCATTATGATTTCTTTTATTTATGTCACACACACACACTTCTCCCAACTCTTTAAGCAATAAAACATTTGGAATTTCAAATCTATATCACTACATACATGCTCTTGTAAAATAAGGTACATGTTCAAGGAGTTCCCTACCTCAAGTCTTCGTTTGATCAACGCATCAAGGTCCCACGTGGCTCCTTGTGCACTTGCTCACACGTACCACCTATGGTACCACATAACATGTGAAACACATCACTAAGGATGCAATAAAGGAGGTCCAAGACCCCCCAAGAATCTCAAAGTCAAACTTAGAAGTCAACATAAACTGGCCTAGTCGATTAATCGATTTCCAAAATCGATTAATCGAATCTGATTCGATTAATCGAAACCCAATTCGATTAATCGAAATTCTCTGTTCTATCAAGTCGATTCTCAATTCGAGTAATCGAGTTTCCAAAATCGATTAATCGATCCCAAATCGATTAATCGAATTTTCATTTTGATTAGTCGATTTTATCAAACCCATTTCTTTTCTTCACTGGAGTCCACTGTAGGCTCCCAGTCGATTAATCGATTTTCAATTCGATTAATCGAAAACCAAAGTCGATTAATCGAAACCCAATTCGATTAATCGAAATCGGGGTCCTCTGACTTTTCAACTTCCTGGCCAATTTCGATTAATCGAAACCCAATTTCGATTAATCGAAATTGCCAGATTCAGCCCCCTTATGGCTGCTCTTCTCACTCTCTTTCCTTACTTCTTCCTCCATTTTTCTAAGCTTTCTACCCTACATTTTACACCATTCTAACTGCGATTAACCTCTCATATCTTATGCATTTAATTCACAAGAAATTTAACTCAATCAAATCTCAATTTGATTAGATCTAGTGGTTGGAAAGGCTAGGGTTCCAGCTTTGGCTCTAACGGATCCAAATCGTGTCGAATCCGGCTTTTATCGCTTGAATCCCCCTTCCAATCAGTTGCAATAACTCCTCTTCTTACTTTTTTCTCTCTCTCTCTCTCTCTCTCTCTTCTTTACTCTCCTTCAACAACCAAAATATAGATTTTAGGGTTATTAAACCCTTTTATCTATCCCCTTCCTTGTGTGTTGAGCACATACACCGCTGTAGGTGTATGCGACTTCACATTCACATCACTCACTACACTCTCTCAAACCATCACATCTCACCCGTTCATCACACTCTATGTCAACCATTTAACTCCTAATTGGTCAAACCTGCGACCAATCGGGCACGGATCCCGAGGTCACTGTTTAACGTGATTTTTCGGGATATTATAATTTATATGGCTGTTAGGCCAATGAAAATATTTCAAAGCCGAACTTTTATACATGCTATATTTCATATGGCTAAAATTGAATGTAGGGTATATTTGTTCACCTTGTTTACATATTGGGATGCTGAATTTATTTATTTTCTTTTCCAGCCTTACCTAGATTCTGAAACCTGTCTTTAAGCATTTTACAAACTAGTTTAGCTACGTGCCACTTTATGTTACATGAATATTCTAAACTTTTAATCGAGCATTTTTGAAATATGCATTTGCATGTTTTGTGTGTTGGTTCAAATTACACTGATGGCGCATGAAGCATGTGGTATGAATGTGTGTTCGTATACTAGACGAAGGAATGTTATATAACCTAGTTTTATTTAGAAACTTGCTCATAAGATATGATAATACCTATTATGCCAGACCTATCCAAAAACGGTCATTGTTTATAGATGAATTCAACGCCCAATATATTGGAATCTATTAAGAAGTTGATGCCATTATGGTTTCAAACAGAGAATTTTCTTTTCCTTATGGTTGATGATGATTTCATGTAACATGCTTGCTCTTGCGTGTTTTGCAAAAATGTTTCAACCGTAAGCAATTTTTACATATATGTATATTTTATATATATATATATATATATATATATATATATATATATATATATATATATGTATGTATGTATGTATGTATATATGTGTGTGTGTGTATGTATGTGTGTGTGTGTGTGTGTGTGTCTATATATATATATATATGTTCTTCATCAAAATAATTAACATAATTTCTTATCTGAGACATGTTTAATCATATTTTATGCTCTATTTTTTAAGGGTATATATCAACTTTTACTTGGAAGGCTTTACTCTTAATATAGTTTCTTAATGGTTGTTTGTATGTGCAGAGCATCGCCACGTCGGTTCAAATAATTTTAACTTGTTGAGTAGTCGAAGTCACACCATTTTCACACTGGTAAATATTTATTTGTTGGGAAGCATCTTATGTAAAATCATCTACATTTTTTATATGTTTTGCTGTATTAAAATAATATCACCTAATTTTCAAAATAAGAGTGATATGGTTTGGTTTATGTTTTTTGTTGAGTTCATTGTTATTGTTCTATGTTTTAGGCTTTCTATTCTTACATTAACTTGCGTCTTCATCTCTTAAGAGTGAAGATCTTTGGAGCGGTGCACCCTGCGATGGCACCTCCCCAATTCTTTGTGTATTCCTCGTTTAAACATATTGAGAGAGTATTGCTAAGTAGCTACTGACATCTATGACAAAGGCCCAGGATATTGATCTCCCTATCCTGCTTCTTAAGGTGAGAGACGGAGATATTAAGGTATTTGAGTCCTTAAACCTTCACTCTTCTTATGGGATGCCTGGAAAGTATTATTTTACCACTCAAACTATCTTTAACAATTGCTAGGGGATTGATGAAATTATGAACATCGAGATCTTTGAATGTTTTAGGTTTTACAGTTCTCTTAAGGAATCTAAAGATGGGGAGCCACCAAATTTTTTTTGTTAAAACCTAAGAAAATCATTTCTTATATTTTCTTTTACAAAAGTCCTACTCAAACATAGGTGAGTTAGTCATTAGGTTATACCCCATTTTGTGTGATGCGACAATGCACTGGTTTTACACTGGTCTCTTCTGTAGAGAAAGGAGGGATGATGCGTGTTTTAAATGTTCCTCTCTTTACTTGCTGTGTTCGATATAACGTACGCTCTCCGTTTATTGTCTTGTCATGGACTTTTAAGTGCACCACATGATCTTTAGTTGTGGAATCACCGTAAATGATCGATTTCTAAACATGTAAACTCACCACAATATGGCAAATAGGCCTTAAGAAATCTACTAATACCAGTTTATCATTCAAGCACCTTGAAAAGGAAGGGAGATTGAAATGAAATATGTTCATGTTGTTGCCTTCATTGCAACCATTTTGACAAAATGACTCCTTTTTGAAAAAGATACATTTTATGTGTTTTCTTTTATTATGACATTTAAGTCCTGAATTTACCAATTTTGCTTAAGATTTGGGTTTTTTTCTCTACAAGGTCATTGCGTATCTGATGCTCCAATCTATTTCTTTTTTAGTATATATGCGTTCTAATATGCTCCAAATTGTACTCACACCTAGATGAGCTGCAGGTTTGTCTAAGGATCCGTATAGCTATATGCTGTAAATTTGGAGCTAAGCCAGCATACGTCATCCACCAATCAAGTGTAATAAAAGATGAAGTCATAGAGATACAAATAGTATTATCAAAATTTAATTAATAATTGTGCAACATTTATTAACAAAAGGAATCAATTATAGTTCTTTCCTGGTTCCGAGCTGTTGCGACACTTAATAGCAAGTGGTCGTGCAAAGCACCCTGTAGCCTCTCGATATGGCTTAAGTTGTTGATCAATCAACTTTTGCACTTGGTCATTATCAACATATAACTTTTCAATACAATCCAAAAGTCCATTGAAGATCTCACAATTATTGATCTAACTTTGAGAGTTATAGAAGAAACGTGGATTTAAATAATATCTAATAGTATGCAAAGGTCTCTGAAGGTGTTCGTCCCAACGCTCCTCAACAATATTTATGTGGGGCAAGTAGTCATATTTTTTTACCATTAAATGCATTTTTTATTGCTATCTTTGCATATTAAATGATTCATAGATATAGCCCCTACTTCACATCGCTGTCAACAAGCCACAACACTTTCACCTGAGGTCCGGAAATCTCAAGGACCATATTGCATGCATACGAAAAAATTAGGACTTAAAATTATGTTAGTAAGAAACACATCGCTGCTAGTCTTTGACCACTCACAATCAATCCAGTCTTTGCTGACTACCATGCTGCAAAGTCCATCTTTGTTTTTCATCAGGCTTTTTGATTTTGAAAAAATTGTGCCAAAACGTGTTATACCCGGCCAATTCAATTCTCGGCCATCAATCATAAATGCCAACACTGTGCTATGATTATAATTAAATTTGGTTACAGCTCGCCTGTTATCAACATCTTTTATATAATCTAATTTTCCAAAATCTTCAAGCATTAGATCAATGCAATTTGCTACACAGGAGGTCCAAAATAATTTAGAAAAGTGTGGCATCGACAGTCTCCCCACAACAACATAGTTTGCTGCATTATCTATAGCAATTTGAACCACCTCTTCTGAATATACTCAATCGCTTCCTTAAATAACTGAAATAGATACTTTGCTGTTGCGGATGCATCTGTAGCATCAATTGATTTTATAAAAACAGTTCTTCTAGGATCGTAAACTCGAAAATTTATTAATTTCTGTTGTTTGGTATCCGTCCAACCATCAGCCATTATAGTGCATCCTGTTTCCCTTCATGTTATTCTAAATGACTCAACCATTTCCTTCACCATTGCATCTATCATAGGCTGAAAGTAGAAAGAATTTATTGCATTCAAGGGTATACAAGCATCGTACATCCATCATCCAATGCTCCTATAAGCCTCTTCAATAACTGCCTTGCTCGCCATTACACTTTTTATGCTTATCCAGGTGTTGTTTTAGGAGCAAAAAAGTTTTCAATCCCTTTACTAGTATATTTTTTACCTGTATGTATTACAACTGATTTTCCACAATTTGTGTTTTGCTCTTGACTTTGATGTACTTCATAGCCTTCTTATTCTTCTTCTTCCACTTCAATTGGGGTCGTAACCTTTTATGTTTTTTTGTTTTTCACTGGTAACATTATTCAAACTACATTCCATTTTATAACAAATATCAGGATTGACTTTTGGACATGGAGTTATATCTCTCCTTTTATAACAAATATCAGGATTGACTTTTGGATATTGAGTTATATCTCTCCTCTTATGAGCTAAGCATTTTTTCATTAGGTGAATACCACCACCTTTAAATGCCTTCGTACATAACAAACATATGTAATAACCCTTTCTTTTTGTGATAGAAGGAAAGTGGCCTCGGTGTTGGGAGGAAAGTACTAGGGATGGACGGGAGCTGATTCGGAGGGAGCTTCTGGGGGCATTCTCGTTGCTTGGGATAACCGTCATTTTGATAAATTGGATGAAGAGGTGGGCCTTTTTTCTGTTGTTGTGGTTCTGCGCCACAAAGTTTCGGGGAATGAGTGGATGTTTGCGGGAATATATGGTCCGTCGTGTGATCGGGATCGGCCTGAGTTTTGGATGGAGCTGGCAGCTTTGGCAGGAAGGTGGGATCTCCCTTTTTGCTTGGGGGGTGACTTTAATGCAATACGATGGGAGTGGGAGAAGCAGGGGGGCCACCGGATGCGGCTGTGATGCGGGACTTTAACTCCTTTTTTCGTGATTGGGAACTGATGGATGTGCCGTTGTTGGTTTGCGGTTCACGTGGTCGAATCTTCAGGACTCCTCATCCTTGAGTAGGCTGGATAGATTTGTCTGTACTGTCGATTGGATGGATCTTTATCTGGGGGCGCAGTTAGAATGTATGGCTCAAGCTGTTTCCGATCATCGGCCACTTGTGCTTACGTGTGACTCTCGCAGTTGGGGGCCAGCCCCGTTTCGGTTTGAGAATATGTGGCTGTTGGATGAGAGTTTTCGGACCAAGGTGGGGGAGTGGTGGAGCGGCGTGTTGGTTTCCGGGACGGCGACCTTTACGTTTATATCCAAATTGCAGCGGGTCAAGGACAAGATCAGAATCTGGAACAAGGAAGAATACGGTATGGTACAGGTGAAAAAGGACAACATACTGACCACACTCAAGGAATTAGATAATCTGGAGGAGTTGAGAAGCCTTACAGATGAAGAGAGACAAGTGCGGTATCTTAAGAAATTGGAGTTCAACGATGTTTGTTTGGCGGAAGAGGTGTGCTGGCAGTAAAAATCCAAGGTGAAATGGCTGCGGGAGGGGGACGCTAACACGAAGTTTTTCCATGCGATCGCCAATGCATGGAATAAGGTCAATTTCTTGGGCCGAATTATGATGGGGTGGCGTTTACGGAGGAGGAAGAGGTGAGAGAAAAAATTGTCGGTTACTATAGAGAGCATGGATCAAAATATCGTCCGATACCGATACGTATCGGACGATACGTATCGGTATTGGACTCGAACGATACATTGAATGTATCGTTCGATACATTCAAATGTATTGAATGTATCGAACGATACATTCAATGTATCGTCCGATACAGATCGGTACCGATACGTATCGTCCGATACGTATCGTTTTGGAGGTCGGACGATACATATCGGTAACCCGATATTTTAACCCATGATAGAGAGCTGTACTTGGACGAGGGGTTTCTGAGGCCTTACTTAGATGGTCTTCTTTTTCCGACCATTGCTGCTGAGGAGCAGATGTCGTTAGAGCTGCCTTTTACGGAAGATGAGATCTGGCGGGTTATTAAATATGGGGCTAAAAACAAAACCCCAGGTCCTGATGGTTATGCTATGAAATTTTTCAGGTGTTTTTGGCCGATTCTTAAGGAGGAGCTGATGGAGGTGCTGATGGAGTTCCACTCCTCTGGGTTTATAGGGCGGAGTCTCAATTCGACGTTTATCACTCTCATTCCCAAGAGAGAGGGGGCTGGGGACATCGCTGACTTTCGACCTATAAGCCTCACTAATTGTCTCTACAAAATTATCGCGAAGGTCCTGGCTAACCGTCTCAAACCGGTTATGGGTGCCATTATCTCGGTTAATCAAGGGGCCTTTGTGGCTGGCCGGCACATCCTTGATCAAGTCGTGGTGGCGCAGGAAACCATCCATTCGGCGCAGCTCTAGCAAAAACCGGCAGCCATTTGGAAGGTGGACATGGAGAAGGCTTACGATCGCGTGAGCTGGGACTGCCTTGAGTATATGCTGCGTAGGCTGGGGTTTGGGGAGCTGTGGAGTAAATGGATGAGGGGATGTTATTCCTCGCCATGGTTCTCCATCCTTATCAATGGTACTCCTGCTGGTTACTCCAAGAGCTCTCGTGGTCTCCGTCAGGGGGATCCTCTATCTCCTTTTCTCTTTAACTTTGTGGGGGAAGCTTTATCGGGGCTACTCACTCGGGCCAGGGTGTCTAATCTCATAACCGGAATCAAGGTCGGATCTCATGACAGATTTTTGTCGCATCTTCAGTTTGCGGATGATACTCTAATCTTTGGTAGGGCCAATGTTCAGGAATTTAAGTCTTTGGTTGATGTTCTCTCCATTTATGAAGCGGTCTCGGGTCAGAGGATCAATTTAGCGAAATCTGAGATAACGGGTATTGGAACCGATGAGGCCCTGTTAGATGAGCTGGCTGCCTCCGTGAATTGTAGGGGGGGGGGGGAGCTGCCAATTCGGTATTTGGGTCTGCCCCTTGGGTTGCGCTCGCCCACAGCTAGGGAGTGGGATCCGGTGGTGCAGCGGTTCGAGAAAAGATTGTCTACTTGGAAAGGAAGGATGCTTAGTAGTGGGGGGCATCTGGTGCTGATCAAGGCGGTCTTGTCGTCGCTGCCTATTTTCTACTTATCCTTATTTAAATGCCCGGTGAAAGTCATCAAGCGCCTTGAGCAAATCCAAAGAATTTTCCTTTGGGAGGGCTCGGGGACTCCCAGACGGTACCACTTGGTTAACTGGGATACCGTCGGGTTGCCTTTCAATTATGGGGGGTTGGGTATCCAGAGCCTGCAAAACACTAATATTGCCTTGCTTGGTAAGTGGCTTTGGCGGGCGGGGCGGGAGGATGAGGTGAACAGTTTGTGGCGGGTCGTACTTAGCGAGAAGTATGGCAACTTGGTTTGGAATTGGGGCATCTCGATGGTGGGTCACATGCGTTTTTCGGCTTGGTGGAAGTCATTTGTTGTATGGGGAAGCAGTTCTCCAGAGGCCTGCGCTTTAGTTGGGGGTGTGGTACTCGCATTCGCTTTTGGGAGGATATCTGGGTGGGCAACGAGGCCCTAAAGTCCTCTTTCCTGGATATCTTCTCCATCTCAGTGACCCCCCTTGGAATGATTACTGACTTTGTTTCCGAGACCGAGGGGGGGAGACTATGGACCGTTACCACTAGAAGGCTGCTGAGGGATGACGAGGTCACTGCCTTTGATAACCTGATGCTGCTGTTGTATAACATGCAACGCAATCGGGTGGGGACGGATCAGCGCACGTGGTGGCCAAGTACTGAGGGTCTGTTTTCGGTTAAATCGTACTACTCAATGCTCTCATCTCGACCCCTCATCAAATTCAGTGTCGCTGGTTTATGGAAGGAGGCTGTCCCGACCAAAATCAAATTCTTTATGTGGCTCGCTCTCAAAGGAAGGATTTTAACGTTGGACCAACTTATTCGTTGGGGGAAATCTATCCTCAACTGCTGTGTTATGTGTAATCTTGAAGAGGAGACCGCTGATCATCTTCTGCTTCATTGTAAGGTGGCCCATGCGGTTTGGTCTATTGTACTTAAATCCTTTGGCATTCGTTGGGTGATGCCGGCGTCGACCCTCTCTCTTTTTTTGATGTGGAATCCTAAGCCTGCTGATGATCTGTGCTCTGAGTACTGGAAGGTGACCCCTTTTGCAGTTTTTTGGACTTTATGGGGTGAAAGAAATCGCAGGGTCTTTGAAGATAAGAGTCGCTCGGTGGGGCTGATTATGAAGCACGTCCGGGACCTGATGTGGCTCTGGGTTACTAAGGGGAATGTGGGTCACGTGTGTGTTTACATGGGATCCCGGGTTAAGTCCCGGAGATGTGGGTGTCTTTGTTAGCGGTTGTGTTTTGTGCTTCTCTTTTTCCTGGTTTTGGTCGTGTCTTGTTGTATTGGGTTTTTACAGCGCCTTGCTGCTTTTCTATATACACTTTTTTTACCGATAAAAAAAAAAAAAACCCTTTCTTTTTTCATGTTCTTCGACATAGTTCGCGATATATGATTTTCGATGATACGAAGATGCAACCGTCATTGTGTTGCTGGATTCCATCTCAGATGGGATACTTGACGGATTAGATGTCATCAACCTTTGGTAACCTACAATCTTATAATTTATATTTATGTAATTACTATTTATTAAAGACATGTTATTGGAACAATAATATAAGCTGAAAATTCAAATTATAGATTAAATAGTTTGATAAGTCATGCTGTAAAGATCTTTTATGACAATATTTGGTCATGATGTAAAGATCTTTGGTGCCCATCATCTGATTCAATGCTTAACTGTGTTGAATCAAATGATAGAGATGGTGTTTCATGTTAATCTTTGGTACATAATATCTTTGCCTCATAGTGACGGGGAATGCATATCCGCATGTTTGGACTGTGAACGAGCCAATCGAAGAAAATCAGCAAGGAAGAAATGGACCCATAAATGGGCTTTCAAACGGCCTGTGAAGAAGAGGAAATCAGGCGTAACGACGAAAACTCTGGAGAAGGGATCGAATACATGGCAAATTCGATCGATCGAATTTAAATTTCGATCGATCGAACTCCTATTTCGATCGATCGAATGTCGACGACGATATTCATAGATATATGATTTCGATTGATCGATTTTAAATTTCGATCAATTGAAATCGCCCAAAAGAATTTTAGTTGTTTTAAACTTCTAAATTTGAACTTTAAAACTTTAGGGGTTTAATTGTCTTTTAGTTAATATTCGTTTTAGGGTTTTCTTTTATTGTAAGACCCCTATATAAGGTCTTTAAAAACAATGTAATTGGAGTTTTTTTATTGAATGAAAGAGAGTTGCTTTTGTGCAAAACCCTAGAGAGCTTGTGAAAAGTTTTTAATCGAGGGAGTGAATCCTTCAAATCTTGAGGAGTGAGCGATTGTTTCTAGTGCGACTTGGTGCGAAGCCGACGTACGGCCGTGGTGTGAAGCTTCGGAATATCCTTGGTGTGAAGCCTTGGAATCTATTCTTTTAGTTTGTCTTTTCTCTAGTTGTCAGGTATTATTTTTCTTTTTTCCATTGATAAAAGAACGAAAATCCCAAAAGAATCGTATTCCATGATATCATTAACCTCCCTTTTTGAACTATTTATTCAAGTTTCATCTCCTTCAAAATCCCTAAGGAATCAAATCCGATATTGCATTTATCGCTTGATGCCCTAAACTAGAACGAATTCCGAGTTCCTTCATCGGAGCCGTTTTTTTAGATCGGGAAATTTTACGTATGTGACGGTAAAATGGATTGACCTAATTGTTTTATAAATTTCGTTGAATTAATTTTATGTGTTGCTTGATTTTGAATATTTCCGCTATTCAATTCATTCTAAAAGTTCATCCCAAATTTGCATATTAGGATTTTAGCATTTGTACTGCGTCACATGGCTTTCAAATTAGACAGTTTAGATGGCATTCCACATGGCACAAGTCTAAAAAATAGCAAAATACCAAGTCTTTCTTAACTAACCCATGTGCCACGATACAAACTATAAAATACTATAAGAAAATCTTCTTCTGACTTCACCCATGCTGAAAACCGATTGATTGCTTTGAATCAAACGATGGATCTTGAGATCATGGATTTTGAGATCATGGGCGTGCCATCCGACGGCTTTTATTGCACATGGTACAAATTCCAAAAATCGGGCCTCTAATGGGAAGCCAATGATATCAAGATCCATAGGTAAAAGATTTGAGACCAAAAAGGAAAATCCGATCTCCATCGTCCGATTAATGGATTTTCACCATGGGTGAAATCAAGATTTGGTGGGTGTTGGTAAACATACTGATGGGGACATCTCACTGTACAAGACGAATGGAAAGTACAAAGAGAAAACAAGGGAGAAGGAAGAAAAGGAAGCAAAGTTCGTCAACATATGACGAACGTCCGTGGTATTCAGACAGACATTCATGATTTTAGATGGTTTCTGTTTTGTGGATATCGTAGACGACAAATGTCCGTGAACAGAGGACGAACGTCCGTGGTTATAAGACGGGCGCTTGCAAGTTGGCTGTTTTAGTTAGTTTCTTATTTTGAATTTATATTAGTTAAGGTTTTCTTAGCCTATTTAATGACATGTAAAAACATTATTTGGCAGTGAATGATTAATGAAATTGGGAAATTGCTTTGTGCAAACCTAAGAGAACTTGTGAAGAGTTTTCACCTGAGAGAGCGAATCTCTCAAAAACTCGAGGAGCGAATCATCACTTTATCGTGCGCTTGGTGCTAAGCCGAGGTACATCCTTGGTGTGAAGCCTCGGAACCCTTGGTGCGAAGCTTTGGAATCCTATCTTTCTATTTTGTCCTTTTTAATCATTGTCATGTAATTACTTTCCTTATTTCCTTTGATAAGATCAAAACCAAAATCCTTATTTATTTGCTGAAACTTCATCCACACCTTATTAATTGATATATTTTTATTTTTCCCTTTGATTGATCGGGCCTTTAATTATTCAAATCCTAGAGGAGTCAAGAGACGATATAGTAGTTGTTGTTTGATCTCCTAAACTAGAATGAAAATTGAGTTCCCTTATCGGTGCCGTTTTTCTAGATCGGGAAATTTCAATGCATGTGATCACTTGAATTGATTCAACTTAATTGTTTTAATTAAATCTGTTAAACTATTTTATGTGGTTGGAAAGTTTTGAATATTTATGCTAATCAATTTAGTATGAAATTAATCCCAAATTCGCATAATTAGGGTTTTAGCGTTCACCTTGCATCAAATTGGTATCAAAGCACAATTCTTGTTTAAGATTGTCAGTATCCATACTAAGCTTTAGGTTTCAATTGGATATAGGTGTGTTAGTGTGATCTTTAACCTTGAGTGTCACAATGGATCAAGAAAAGTTAGATGCTTTCATGGAGAATTTTAACACCCAGATGGCTGCCATACAAACCCAATTGTAAAACCAACAAGCCCAATAGGTTGATTTCGCAGCACAACTCCAAGAGTTGTCTAGATCAACTCACGGTGAACATCATAGGGTTAATTTCGATGAGAGGAGAGATCCTCTTCGACGTGAAAATGGTCCTGATCCGAATGACAGAATCACAAAGTCAGTTAAGGTTGATGCTTCCACTTTCGAAGGAAAGATGGACCCAAAAATCTATATAGGTTGGATAGCCGCCATGGACCATTATTTCGATTGGTATGATATGTCGGATGAGCGAAAAGTGCGGTTTGCCAAAATGAAACTCGTGGGACAAGCCAAACTTTATTGGACAAGTGTGAAATGACGTCGAGAAACTCTCAACTGCAAACCCATCACCACATGGGCGAACATGAACAATAAACTTCATGATAAATATGTTCCCCTTTCCTACAACCAACGACTCATGGATCAATGACATGGTTTGAAATAGGGAAATATGCATGCTGATGATTATATCAACAAATTTGAGGAGTACTTATATCGGGGTAAAACTTATGAGAGTCCACTTGTCACCTTATCTAGGTTTCGCACTGGTCTACGTCCTGAGTTATGAAAAGAACTCATCCCTCATCCTGTTGAAGATTTAGAAGAATGATATGCTAGAGTGCAAGAGTTGGAAAGGTATCTCGACGTCCAACCAGTGGGCAATCTAGTTCCTCCAATCCTGATTTTTGTTCTAATCCTACTGAAAGAGTGAATAATACCTATAATCAATCCTCAAAACCCGTGAATCCCCAAATTAACAAGGGTAAAGGAAAATTCATCGAGAATTCTCAGCATGCACCACAACAGTGTTATGAGTGCCAAAGCCTTGGTCACTCTGCATCTCAATGTCCCAGTAAATCTGAAACCTTGATTATTCAGGACGATAACAAGAAATATGACAATGAGTTAGGAGTAGAAGTTTATGAGCCACCTATTGAGATACCAAGTGATGTGGAGGATGACATTCCTGTGAAAACAATCAGTTGTGTTAGGAAGATTTCTATTCCCGAAGAAAGTGTTAGTAGTGAGTCTGTATGGCATGCGCCGTTAGAGTTGGGAGGTGTATGTCATCATTCTAACTTGCATGGGATTAACGTTCACACTTTATTGAATAATGGAAATACACATAATTTCACTAACACAATGAATTTGTTTAATGAGTTAAATAATGGCAATTTTGTGTTGATTCATGATAGTCCAGAGCATGTGGGTCCTTTTTCGATCTTGAAAAGAGTTAATGATGGAGGTTTAGATTTTCCTCTAGACAAGGGTAATCATTCGATAGTTGCGGTGGAGGATCTTACATCTATTCTAGGTCCAACAACTATGCCCTTTGATCCATTCCTTGTTGCCCAAACAATCGAACCGAACCCATTTGACCAATTCATAACCCGTACCCTACCATTGCAATATGAGAGAAGGTTGAATGAGGAGGTTATAGGGTTTCCAAACTTCACTATCAATGCGGGCACACATCTTGGGTATCTCACAACATGGAAAGTCAAGCCGAGAGTTGGGCCTCCGAAGTGTGCCATATGTGGGTTCTACAACTCATCGAAGATGAGTTTTTCCCACCCGGGGAGAATTGATGGGGACATCTCACAGTACAAAACGGATGGAAAGTACAAAGAGAAAACAAGGGAGAAAGAAGAAAATGAAGCAAAGTTCGTCAACATATGATGAACGCTCGTGGCTTAAGAACGGAAGTCTGCTGTACTAGGAAGGACTTCCGTGATTTTAGATGGTTTATGTTTTGTGCATATCGTGGACGATGGACGTTTGTGAACAGATGACAAACATCCGTGGTTACAGGACGAACGTTCACAAGTTGGCGGTTTTAGTTAGTTTCTTATTTCATATTTATTTTAGTTAATGTTTTCTTAGCCTATTGAATGGCATGTAAAGACATTATTTGGCAGTGGATGATTAATGAAATTGAGAAATTGCTCTGTGCAAACCTTAGAGAACTTGTGAAGAGTTTTCACCCGAGAGAGCGAATCTCTCAAAAACTTGAGGAGCGAATCTTCATTTTATCGTGCACTTGGTGCAAAGTCGACGTACATCCTTGGTGTGAAGTCTCAGAACCCTTTGTGTGAAGCCTTGAAACCCTATCTTTCTATTTTGTCTGTCAGGTAATTACTTTCCTTATTTCCTTTGATAAGATCAAAACCAAAATCCCTAGTTAATTATTTGCTGGAACTTCATTCACACCTTATTAATTGCTATATTTTGATTTTCCTCTTTGAATTAACCCTTTGAGCCTTTAGTTCTTCAAATCCTAGAGGAGTGAAGAGACGATATTGTAGTTGTCGCTTGACGCCCTAAATTTGAACGAAAATCGAGTTCTCTCGTCGGAGCCGCTTTTCTAGGTTGGGAAATTTCAATGCATGTGATCGCTAGAATTGATTCAACCTAATCATTTTAATTAAATCTGTTAAACTATTTTATGTGATTGGAAAGTTTTGAATATTTTCGCTATTCAATTTAGCGTTTACCCTGCATTGCATACTCAAGCATATGAAGGGTTGTGCAACTTAAGGGTACACTGCATAATGAATAAAGCTTTAATTTTTAATCGAGAAAAGTAGAGGAAGAGAAAACTACCAGATACCTTTATTGGGGAATAGGGAGACAAGGGGAAGCTGTTGCTTTCCCAGTTTTGTTTCTTTTGATAAGAAACAATGAGAGGAGGAGCCAAGGAGGAAACTGCTCCTATTCCCATAAAGTCATAATTATATTGCTTCCACGTTCAATTTGGTAGCGGTGAAGAACACACCCATATCCTCCATTGAACACTACTAATTACCTTGAATAACATGCTTACTTTTGCGGATGTGTGCCACGTGGAATCAAGATATGACGGTCTGATAGGTGCGTCATCTTCTCAAGATCTATTTTATGAAAGATTGGGATGAAAAACGATCTCCATCGTCTGGTTCAAGGCAGGCAACGGCTTTCTGTGCACGTGTTCTGCACAAGTTTATCGGTGGTATATAATGCAAACCAACTCAACATCTTTTTCACTGATTTTACGGATATCCAATTCTTGATTCTCATTGTACAAATATTGAGAACCGCGGCTCTATAACCGGTTCGGTTTGATTGTTCAAAGTGGTTTAACATAATTGGTAGCAATATTACATGATCGACCCGCAACTTGGTTTGGTTCTGGTTTAACCGGCTCAACCGGCCGGTCCGGTTTTAAAAACATTGCTTCCAATGCCCTACTCACTGCCTGTGTGAGTAGGGCTGCAAACGGATCATGCTTGGGCTTGGGCCAGCCGTGCCCTTTTTTCCCGCTTCGGGTTACATTTCATAACCCATATAATAGTTGGGCCGAGCCTTCTAGGCCCGCTTAAATAACCGGGTTCGGGCCTTGCTGAGGTAGTTAATTGGGCTTAAATATGTCAAATTAATTTGGGCTAGAAAGCCCGAAATTCAACCTTTTATTCTTCACAAAAGGGGGCTGCGAAATGACTAAAAGGTGCCTTTTTGTTATCGTTTCAGCCCTTCCATATTTTAAAATGAGGGTATCTCTGGTAATTTTGATGCTCTGTACCCTATATAACCTCATTAGGGTTAAGGTTTCCTGTCACTTCAATCGATTGAAATCTCGCATGTCTCTGTCTAAATCTTGGCTATTTGCTCTCTCTAAAAATCTTGCCTATTTCTCTCTCGAAACTCTATACATCTAAAACTCATAAGAGAGAAATGAAACCCGTAAGAGAGAGAAACAACCTCTCTCTCTTTCTCTCCAAATCTGAAACCCTGAAGGCCTAAATGGCAGAAGGCTCCAACGAGGCAACGCTTCTCAGTCTCTCTTTTTTAAATGCCTCTCTAAATATGAAACCCTAAACGGCAAAAGGCTCCAGCGAGGGAGCGTTTCTCAATTTCTCTCTCTAAGAGTTTCTCTCTTTCTCTTTAAATTTGAAACCCTACTAGGCAGCTCAATTTCTCTGTCTAAAAAACTCTAAATCTGAAACCCTCCTAGGCGAAAGTTTCCCTACTAGGCAGCGACCAATGTTTGCCACGACCAAACGTTTAGGATTTTGTATCGAATTTCAGTGATTTTTAGTGAAGTTTAATGAATTTGTATCAAATATATACTAATATTGTAGGGAGCCGTTGGATTTTTAGTCAAAGTTCAAAGATCTGTACCAATTAGGGCTGAGAAATTTGTAGTGATTTGATGAATTTCTACAAGTTGCACATACAACAAATAGGCCAGGCATGAGGAATTTTCCGGAGTAGCCATCATTTTCATGGCTAGGACCCGAAGTTTAGCCCGAGTTTGGCCCGATCACAAGAATGATTGCCCAAAACTTATAAGGCTCGCCCGACCTTAGTACTGGCCCGATCACAAGAATGATTGCCCAAAACTTATAAGGCTCGCCCGACCTTAGTACTGGCCCGACAAGTATTGCATTGGTTTTATTCGGGTCGTGCCTGAGCTAAGATGTTCCATAAGTGGGTCAGGCTAGGCCTGATCCGTATACTAAATCAGGTTGGGTTCATACCTCACTTTTAGTATCGTAACTAATTGGGCCTATCAAAAGCACAGCCAGAACCTGAATCAACCGACAGTCCTTTTGGTCAGAGAATAGGCAAGTTGGTCTTCTCAAATAGCTTGAGGTGTGCATAATTCTTGCGATTCGACTTTTTCACATATAAAAGGAAATCTTTCTCAATGTGTTTGGTTCTTTAGTGGTAGACTAAATTTTCTGCAATATGATAAGTTGCCTCATTGTCATCATACAAGGTCATAGGGAGACGAACTTGTATATCAAGATCCAATAATATAAATTGTAGCTACCTTCCTTCGCAGACCCCTTGAGACATAGGCCTATGCTCTCCTTTGGCATTGGAATTTGAGACCACATGTTGCATGTTGCGCTTCCTAGTGACAAGGTTGCCCTCAGAGAACGTAATTTATCCTGTAGGCGGCCTCTTTCAATAACTGATCTGGCCTAGTCAACATCTGTGAATACTTTCACATCTACATGGCCATGATCTCCATACAATCGACCCCTAGTAGGGATTGATTTTTAATAACATAGAATTTCGTAGACAACAACCATATGCAATGTCAGGGCGGGTCATAGTCAGGTATATGAGCTTACCACCCAACCTTCGGTATCGGCTCACATCTTTGAGCAGTTCACCGTCTTTAGTATTGGTCCTATGATTTTGATCCATAGAAGTATCAACAGGCTTGAAACCAAGCATCCCAACTTGTTTAAGCACATCCAGTGTGTATTTCCTTTGTGAAAGAACAGTTCCTTGTTGGGATCCTTCTACTTTAATGCGAAGAAAATACCTTATCATGGTCCTAATTCCTTAATATCAAACACTTAACTTAGGTAGTACTTTAGTTTCACTATCTCTTCAGTGTCATCTCTTAGAACAATGAATTTTTCCACATATACTATAAGTGCAGTCAGTTGTGGTCCCTTCTTCCCAAATAGAGTGTGATCGCCGATACCCAAACTGTAAACTTTCGGAACCAGTCTTGCCGGTACCCAAGCACTTTATCTTGTGCTGTCTTTAACGATTTTTGTATCCACCATTCATGCATGATGATGATGCTGTAATTACTGTTTCACATACTAAGTCATCAATAAAATTTTTGAAAACAGATTTTGTGTGATTGCGTTAATTTTTAACTACTACTGTTGGAACTAGATATGTTTGAATATAAATTGTTTGGTTGCATGATCATGATTGAATGAATGTTATTATTGTCAGTACTTGATTTATGGGAGGTCTTTTCTTTTGGGATGTGAGGATTGACGTGGACACTATAAGTTCTCTTCTATTTTCTCGTCATGTTCGTATTGAGTAGAATAGTTTTGAATTATACTTGAGTCTTGTTTTCATAACTTTGTAAAGAGTTCACTGTTTTCGGTTATGTTCGCTTATGGAAATATTCTTGTATGCATATACAAGGATATTGCATTTTTTAATTTAGTTATGATGGAATTTGTTATGCTTGCATTTGATAGATATCTTTTTCTTCCCATCATTTTAGATGTAATTATGTATAATGTTGTAATTATTTGACCATGTTTTCGTCTTCCCTTGACCCTGGCTGTTCCCCCTTCTAATCGTACTCCTTTATAATGCACACTGCATTTGATAAATATCTTTTTCTTCCCATCATCTTTGATGTAGTTATGTATAATGTTGTAATTATTTGACCATGTTTTCATCTTCGCATGACCCTGGTTGTTCCCCCCTCTAATCTTACTCCCTAATAATGCACACAGATGATTGAAAGTAGTGCCCATGGTGACGAATATGATGGAGTGATATTCTCTCAACTTGTAAGATTTGACGCTTATATAATGGATTAGGTTCCCCACTTATCGATGAGTTCGAATAGTTCCTTTGATATTGATGTACTATTTCACATTTATCTTGTCTTTCTTGTAGAATTTGATTGATCTAGCAGGTTCTGAAAGCTCCAAAACAGAAACCACGGGATTGAGGAGGAAGGAAGGATCTTACATAAACAAAAGTCTTTTAACGCTTGGAACTGTAGGTGCTAACTGTTTTTTCTTACTAGTTTGGAACGAGAAATTCTTGCAGTAGTGGCAATTGTATTTTCCAAGTCCTTTGTAATCCTTAGTGATAGTAGTTATGAATGATTTAAGAGTGTTATGGGTAGGATTTATGGATATGTGTGCATGCGTGCACATGCTCTTCGCATAATTGTCCATGTTTTTCACGAACCATGCATTGCAGCGAATGGAGTTTGTTGACCATGGTTCAAAATTTCGGTCAATAATTCAAACTATCAGCCGGAATTTATCGCTTTCGGTCCACACTGAAACGAAAATAAGGTCCAAAATTCGGTCAAAATAATGTATGGAAGGGAAATTGTCGGTTGAAATTCCAAATTTTGGCTGAAAATTTTGGTCAAATTTCCGGTTTTTGTCATGCCCGAAAATGAAATCGATATTTTGATCCTTGATCTTGACATTCATGTGTTTTCTCGTGCATGGAATAGATAATTTCAACAATTTCCACTGGTTGTGCGTTATACAAAAGTGTTTTCGTATAAGAGGTTTATTTAACTTTGGAAATTTTATTTTAGATAGTGACCTTGTGGGGTTTTTTTTTTCTTGGATTTGGCTCATTTTTCTACCAAATTTACCTATAATTAGTTTGAGCTGTATGTTATCTTTTTAAGGTTGTTACTCATGGTCTTTAAATGTTCTTGTACTTCACTCTTGGCATTTAACAACATGTGGGGCTGACTGTTTGATCTAAAATTGGTTTAAGTTCAACAGATTTTATTAGTACCTTCATCTTTCTTTACTATTTCATTGTTTTGTATATGCAAGTTTGGGACCTTGTCGATTATGATTATGCTTTTAACCAAATTACAAAACTGTCTTGTGGGGATCTTTGTCCATTGTACCAGGTCTCTGTTTTGTGAACCATTGGTCATGTGTTTTCAGTCAATTGATCTAGGCCATATTAGCTTTGATGTTCAAAAAATGTTTATCATGTAACTCATCGCAGATTTTCTGACAGCACACATTTTTCTGTTGCCATTTTTTATGTTGAATGTATTGAGTCCTCAATGCCAGATTTCATAAATTTCAAATTAGCGATTTCTGCCGTCATGTTAATATTGGATTTTGATCCTTTTAAAGACCTGTAAAATTCATGCCTCCTGAAATCATGTTGGCTATTTAATGTTGAATCTATGACGAAATCATAGTGGTTGTTTAAAGTCGAATCTATGATGAAATCATGTTGGTTGTTAAAAGTAGAATCTCTGTCTTTTGATATGAGCTTGTGGTACAAGCTAAAGCTCATTAAAGTTAGTATTATCTGATGTGTTATTTCGAGTTTTTAACTTATTTTTAATCTTCAGATTTCTGTGTATCAATTGTGTTGATATTACTGTTATGTCACTGTTTTTGACTGTCACAATTAAATCAGAGTTCTAGTATACCATATAAACGTACATGCGGTTGCATAGGTCATCATTTGATCAATGCCTTGTCCCATCTATTTGGGGCTTACTTTGCGAGACTTATTTCTATACTCACGAAAAAATCAATCATGAAATATGAATTATCTTTATGAGTACCTTTAAATCCACCCACCAAATCTTTGAGTTCACCCATGCTGAAACACATTGACTGCATTGAATCAGACGATGGAGATTGTTTTTCATTCCAATCTTTCACACGATGGATCTTGAGATCATGGGCGTACCTTCAGACGGTCGACTTTTTATTTCATGTGGTACACACCCAAAAAAGTGACCTTCAAATCAATTTTGAGTGTGCATGTGATGTTAAGGTCACTTTGCTGAGCTGTGCCGCTTGAAATAAAAAATAAACCTTCTGATGGTACGCCCATGATCTCAAGATCCTTTGTGTGAAAGATTGGGAGGATAAACGATCTCCATCATCTGATTCAACGCAGTCAATGTGTTTCAGCGTGGGTGAACTCAATGATTCGGTGGGTGGATTTAAATGTACTCTAACTTTATAAGCATTAAGCATTCCATGGACAAATTATTCCTGCTCTATAAACCATTGTCGAGTGATATGACTATGAATGTTAAGCTTGCATGAACACATTATATAAACTGCAACTGATAATTGTGATATGGATGGATGTTAACACTATGTTGAATGGAAGTTGTATCATTCCTTGTTAACTTTAGAAAATTTTTCGTAGTTTCCTTGTCTCATTTCACACCTAATAGGACAGAATCAAAACTTTCATAAGAGTCATTTCCCTAAGGACTACAGTCCCAAGTCAATTCTTCATAGTGAAGATCGAAGCCCAAGTGTTGTATGGTACTATGGTTCACCTAATTATGGGTATCAAGGGAAATGATCTTCACTCGAGACAAGCAAGGAGAATATTCCTGGTGTCAAGACTAGAAGGCCTTAAAAATCAAACCATTACCTTCTTATCATAATTATGTTTGGAATAAGAATTAGAAGGATGCTGTTTGGACCCATGGTTATCTTCTAAATGAATTCACAAAATGAATGGCACCTAACCCTATTTTGGGCGACTTTGACATGATTGGCTAGTCACCAATTCTTAGTTGGATTTCTTACAATATGTGGTCCATTGGAAAACTATCAACATATCCTTGTTGGGCAAAGAAGGCATTAAATTTCTAGCAGCATTATAGTGCTGTACTTGGTCGTTTATCGAAGGCTAGGGGTATCAAAGCAGGCTTGACGGGGACGCCTACGATCATTGTAGACACCGGATACAGACCATATCGTGTGTACCGACGTTGGAAGAAGCAGAAGGGAAACCAAAACCAAGCTTAAAGGAGCATAATTAGTGTGCTGGAGCAATGCCCAGTCGATTGATCGACCATTCAATTGATCGATCGATTGTAATCAGTTAAAAAAAATGCTACAGTGCTATAGTAACTCGATTGATCAAGCTACAGTGCTATAGTACCTCGATTGATCGAGGTACAGTGCAAATTCTGAAGAATTTAAGTTTTGAGGGCATACTTGCCTTTTTTTTTTTTAAATTTTATTGGTTTTAAGGTTTTCTTATGTTTTAGAGGCCTCCTATATAAGGTCTTTTTATAAACAATGTAATTAGTTTTTGATTAATGAAAAGTGCTTTTGCTTGTGTGCTGGAGATGAGCCTCCACGAAGAGTGATTCTTCGCTTCTCGAGAAGGGTTTGGTGTGAAGCCCAAAATCTATCTCCTATCATCTCTTTATTTTTTATTCTCTTTCTCTGCTTATTTTGATCCCATAAACCTTAAATCCAACCGTTACCTTTTTCCAAAATTCCCAAAATCAGAACCATTGATTCAAACCTATCTGATAAATCCTAAACTCAGCCATCCAACTAGAAATGGCCTGATATTCAAAACCCACATATCCATCATAACCATCGAATCGATCTGATTCGAACCCTAGATCTCCTTAGAGGACTCGTGATTCTATCATTGAATCCCAAGTGGCGCCCTAATCTGGAATAGCTAGAGTTCTACCTCTAGGACTGATCTACAACACAAGGCTAACAGATCTAGCGCACAGACCAAACTCTACTCGTATTAAGCGCGATTCTCCAATGGAAACTACAAAACCCTAAGGTATCCGCATTATTTTCAGGTTTATTGTTTAATTAATTTAGTTTCATTTTGGCAAATCATCATTTCATAAGCATTCACATAGTTTAGGGTTTTGTCCCGCATCAGTTTTGGTATCAAAGCTTAGGTTCTAGGTTAGGGCATATTTGTGTGACATTTAATTCCATTGCATTTTAATATTCATTGCATCTTATTTCAGTTCTTGTCAAAATGTGCACATAGTGTTCGATAAAATTCCTCTTTCATTGTGGTTCATATTTGCATGCCCATTTAGAACCCGTAGTAGTAGTTGTGGTCACCATGGACATGAATGGGATTTCTGATGTTCTTAACGACATGAGAGCCGAATTTAAAGCAGTCAATGATCGAATGGCTGCCATGGAGCAAGCCCAAAGAAACCTTGAGGTTTTCAATGGGAGATTGCTAGATCGAGTAATCAGTTAGATGGGGACGGCGAGTACATTGAGCAACGTCGTGAACGTGATGGTCCACGTTTCGAACGCAATGGTTGCCAACATGATTGGAACCAGAATTGTGGAGATGGCCACGACCCGGATGGGAAACTCCTTAAAAACGTCCGAGTTGAGTTCCCAACCTTCGATGGAAGCTTAGACCCTAAACTCTTACTCTATTGGTTATCCGACATGGACCAACACTTTGAGTGGTTTGGCATGAGCGATGAGCGATGCGTCAGGCTCGCCAAGATGAAACTCATCAGCCAAGCCCGACTCTTTTGGGTCAACATTGACCGCATCAGAAGGAATGCGGGTTGTGCTCCCATTACCCTTTGGGAGGATATGAAGGAGCGACTTACAGAGAAGTACGCTCCTTCCGTATACCACCATCGTCTCCTTGATCAATGGCAAAATTTATTCCAAGGTAGTATGATTGTAGCGGATTACATTGGCAAATTCGAAGAATACATGATAAGAGCCAAACTGTCCGAAGAACCTCAAGTCACTCTATCCAGATTTCCCACTGGATTGAGGTTTGACTTGCAAAAAGAGTTAGTCTCTCACCATGTTGAGACCCTCGTTGAATGTTACACCGTCACTCAAGACCTTGAACGATATTTGAAAACGACGGTGGTGAGGCAATCTGAGTCTCATATCGGTCAAACATCGTACCGGCGAGGTGAGGAGTAGTGCTGGAAACTCACCCACCAAACCCACACAATCCACATCGGATGTGCAGTTTGACAAAGGAAAGGGTGTGGTAGGAGAATCCTCGAAGGGCGGTTCTCACATCAAGTGTTACAACTGTCAAGGGTTGGGACACTATGCCGCCCAATGCCCTAAGAGAAACCCGCATAGGAATCTCTTCATTGAGGGAGAGGGCAATGAGGAAGATGAAATTTTGGAAGAAGAGATCTTTGAGTCGGATGCCACACCAAGTGATGAAGAGAGTGATGCCAATGGTCGTGCTCTTGTTGTGTGGTGTGCCCTTGCACAACCTCAATGAGATGAAAATGAGGATTGGCGTAGGGAGAATATCTTTCACACCTTCGCCAAATGCGGAGATAAGAGTTGTGAGATTATCGTGGACAACAAAAGTTGCACCAATGTTGTGTCAACGCATACCATAACCCGCTTAGGACTTACACCCGAAGCCCACCCGAGACCATACAAATTTGTGTGGGTTGACTCTTCCTCCATTCTCGTGTCTAAGAGGTGTCGTGTACCTATTCAGTTAGGTTCTTATTCGGATACCTTGCGGTGCGATGTGGTGCCAATGGATGTGGGCCACATCATCTTAAGGAGGCCATGACTTTATGACTTGAACATGACTATTTTTGTTCGATCTAACAGTCGCACGTTCATGCATAAGGGCAAGAAGATAACTATTAACCCTTTAGCCCCCAAAGCACCGTCACCAATAAAGTTGAGAAGAAGGACAGTCAGTCTAAGACCATTAACATTGCGAGTCCTTCGAAGTTTCAAAATGCATCGTTAGATGAGAGCGTGGTGTATGTCGTCGTCACCGTTGAGAGTGCTCTTGAGTCAGTAACCGAGTACCCCAAGGAGGTTGAGCCAATAATGAAAGAATCTGCGGATGTCTTCCCCGAAGACTCACCCAATGAACTTCCTCCCATGCGTGACATTCAACGCGAGATCGATTTGGTTCTCGGATCTACCCTACCAAACCTGCCCCATTACAGGTTAAATCCGATTGAGCATGCCGAATTGACTCGACAAGTCAATGAACTCCTTCAGAAAGGGTTCATCCAAGAGAGTCTGAGCCCTTGTGCCGTACCCGCCCTACTCACTCCTAAGAAAGATGGTACATGACGCATGTGTGTGGATAGTCGTGTAATCAACAAGATTACAGTTAAATATTGATTTCCTATACTAACGCTCGACGATATGCTTGATATGATGATTGGCGCCACTATCTTTTCCAAGATAGACATTAAAAGTGGCTGCCATAAAGTTCGCATTCGCCCCGGTGATGCGTGGAAAATTGCTGTCAAGACCAAGGATGGTCTTTATGAGTAGATGGTCATGCCTTTTGGACTATCGAATACTCCGAGCACATTCATGAGGCTCATGACCCAAGTGTTGAGGCTGTTTCTTGGCAAATTCCTTGTCGTATACTTTGACGACATCTTGATTTACAACCATGATAAAGAAGAACACATTATCCACCTAAGGTTGTGATGCGGAATGGTAACCCTAAAAGCGTGAATATGATTTTAATGTGATTTGCCGAAATTAAATAAAATTAATTCAAGAGTAATCTCAAAACTATCACGATACCTTCGGGTTCGTAGAGTTTCGGTAAGTAAATCACGCGAGATCCGAATAGGGTGTCCAATCCGATGCGCAAGTCCCGTTAGATTTGAGGCGGGATCGGGCTTAGAGATAGGACTCTAACTTTTCCAGGTTTAGGCGCGCGTTTTCGATCCGATGTAGATTCATGGCTCGAACCAGGGTTGCGGAATTAGATTATGGGTTTGTAATAGGTTTTGGTTTTGTAACAGATTTATGGTTTTCGGATCGGTTTATGGTTTGGAAAAGGGTGGTGGCTATGCTTGATTTAGGGTTTCAAAAGGGTTTAGGTTTTGAGAAGGCAAGGAAACAATTAGGCTACGGTGTAGGGGAGGCAAACACAGATCGAGAGAAAGAAAATATAATAGAGAAGGTAACAATGGCTTTTGGGAATCACTCCCTTGGCCTCACACCAAACCCATCTCAGGCAAAGAATATTCAAGCATAAAAGCATTCAAAATATTCAATCAACTAATTAAAAAGTGTTTACAAGCCTTTATATATAGGCCACCAATAATTAAACTCGAAATAAGAAAGTCCTAATATTAGTAAAACACTAAAAGGCAACTTTCGCATAGAAAATCCGCAGCGTCTTTATGAAACCACGCTTCATAGCTTCTTTGTAAAATCATGGCGCATTCTGGCGATGTCGTGTACTTGATGTGTGGCGTGCTGCAACACATTTCTTTGTGTCCCTCTTTCTCCTTTCTCCTCCGGGCTTCCTCTACGCTTCTTCTGATGCCGGTAAAACTGATGTGGTCCGAATCCAATGTCCATGTATGTAGCGTCCCCGTCAATTCCCCTGGACCAAAAAGGTTTCATCACTGATGAAACACGCTCGTGGTAGATGTCTATCAAGTCGAGGTTTAAGCGGCGAACTTCATTCTCGTGGATCCATGTGTTTTCGGACTCCGGTTTTCCGACCCATTTAACCAAGTACTTCTGGAATCCCCCGTCATGTGTAGAGACGACATGATCATTGATTATATCCTCTATTTCATCTGTTCTCTGTCTGCTTGGGGAAGGAAGAGGTATAGGTTGCAAAGTTGGATTGGGGCTGGGACTAGGAGGTGGCTGGAGTGGGGTTTCAGGAGGTGGGGTGAAACCCAAGTAAGGAACCAAGTCCTCCACATTGAACGTTGAACTAACCCCCGTACCAGGAGGAAGCTCGAGCACGTATGCATTAGGACCACTCTTAGCCAAAATTCTAAAAGGCCCAGCGCCTCGAGATTGGAGTTTCTTTGCGGATCCCGATGGGGACCGCTCAGGCCTAATCCGGACCATCACATAATCACCCACGTGATATTCTTTGAAACGTCTGTGAGCATTTGCAAATAATTTATATTGACTATTGCTTGAATTAATCTTGTCTAATTTCGGCATGCAAGCTATGTATGTGTTGTGCAAATGCATCGGCAGACTCTGACACTCTATGGGATGCAGACATGGGGATCAAATCTAATGGGGTCCTAAGCCTATGACCATGTACTACCTCAAAAGGACTCATGCCTATAGACCTATTGACAGAATTATTATAGGCCAACTCAGCTGTGGGTAAAATGGTATCCCAGGTCTTAACATGATCACCGACAAGACTATGAAGGAGATTCCCAAGGCTCCTATTGGTGCTTTCGGTTTGGCCATCCGTTTGAGGGTGGTAAGCTGTAGAGAATTGGAGCAATGTGCCCATCATGTGCCAAAGGGTCTTCCAAAAATAACTTGTAAATTTAACATCCCTATCAGACACAATGGTTTTGGGCAACCCAGGAAGACATACTACCTCTGCGAAAAATAGTTTAGCAATATGAGATGCATCAGAGGTTTTGGAACAAGGAATGAAGTGGGCCATTTTGGAAAATCAGTCCATTACGACATAGATGGAATCGTGGTTCCTAGGGGTCTTAGGAAGTCCAAGCACGAAATCCATAGAGAGGTCTTGCCACGGTGTGTGGCACGGGTAAAGGGGTGTATAAGCTGGTATTTTGTTTGGTCTGTTTCGATACTTGGCAAGTATGACAATGTTTGACAACCCGAGAGACTTCTCTCATTAGGCTAGGCCAAAAGAACCTATCCTTCACGAGCGCAACAATTTTATTATGCCCGAAATGTCCGGCCATCCCTCAAGCATGTAACTCCCAAATGAGAAAGTCACGCAATGAAGTGCGAGGGATGCAAAGGCGTTTGCCTTTGAATAAGTACCCATCCTGGATGGTGTACACGGAATGTTTGTTGGTCGGGTTACTAAGGAGAGCAGTGTACTCAACCCCAGAATCTAGGCACTCGGGGTACTCATCCTTTAACTTTTCGAATCCGACGACCTCGGTGCTCATTGTGCGCAAAGTCACCACTCGCCGACTAAGTGCATCAGCAGCTCTATTTTCAGCACCGACCTTATGCTTTAACACGAATGTGAACCCTTGAAGGTACTCAACCCACTTCGCGTGCCTTGGGTTCAACTTCTTCTGTGAAGCAAGAAAGCATAAGGTTTCATGGTCAGAAAACAACAGAAATTCCTGCGGTCTAAGGTAATGTTTCCAGTACCAAAGAGATTGAACGATCGCGCAGAACTCCTTGTCATAGGTGGAGTATTTTTGCTTCACCTCATTAAGTTTTCGCTAAAATAGGCCACGGGGTGACCCTCTTGGCTAAGCACTCATCCTATGCCTACACCCGACGGCACGCGACTTCAAAGACTTTCGAAAAGTTCAACAATCGCATGACGGGTGCACTACTCATTCTTTGTTTGATTTCAGCAAAGGCTTTTGTCGCCGCTTTGCCCCATTTAGAGTCCCCCTTTTTCATGCAATCAGTAATTGGGGCCATAATGGTGCTAAAACTTCTGATGAGGCGACGATAGAAAGTAGCCAAGCCATGAAAGCTGCGGACATCGTGTATGTTCTTAGGCTCGGGCCACTCTACAATGGCTCTAACCTTTTTGGGGTCCGCTACCATTCCATCGGTCGAGATAATAAATCCCAAGAAAACAACAGAATGTTGCATGAAGGTGCATTTCTTGAGATTTGCAAACAACTTCTCGCCCTTGAAGGTTTCACAAACCAACCTAAGGTGGGTCACGTGTTGTTCCTTGTCATGACTGTAGATCAGGATGTCATCGAAATAAATAACAAGGAATTTACCGAGAAATGGTCTCAACACTTGGGTCATGAGTCACATGAAAGTACTCGGGGCATTAGAAAGCCCAAATGGCATGACCATTCACTCATAAAGACCATCCTTAGTCTTAAAGGCGGTTTTTCACTCATCACCGAGGCGGATGTGGACTTGATGGTAGCCACTCTTAAGGTCTATCTTAGAAAAGATAGTGGCACCAACCATCATGTCAAGCATGTCATCGAGCCTTGGTATGAGAAGCCGATACTTAACGGTAATCTTATTAATTGCACGGCTATCCACACACATGTGCCATGTACCATCTTTCTTAGGAGTGAGTAGGGCAGGTACGGCACACGAGCTTAGACTCTCTTGGATGAACCCCTTCTGAAGGAGCTCATTGACTTGCCGAGTCAACTCGGGGTGCTCAACCAGATTCAACCTATTTTGGGGCAGGTACGGTAAGGTAGATCCAGGAACCAAGTCTATTGCGTGTTGGATATCACGCAGGGGAGGGAGTTCGTTTGGTAAGTCTTCAGGAAAGACTTCCTTAAACTCTTTTAAAACTGGCTCAACCTCCTGGGGACACTCGCTCACCGACTCGGGAGCACTCTCTATGGTGACAACTACGTACACCACACTCTCATCTTTTGATGCTTTCTCGAACTCAGAAGGACTCACAATATTAATGGATTTAGAAGACTCGCCCTTCTTTTCAACGGTGTTGGTCGATAGTGTTTTGGGAGGCAAATGGTGTAAAGTGATCTTTTTGCCCTTATGCATGAACGTGCATATGTTTGTTCGACCAGAAAGAGTCACGTCCATGTTATAGAGCCACGACCTTCCCAAAATGATATGGCCCACATCCATCGGCACTACATCACACCATAAGATGTCTGAATAAGAACCTAACTGAATCGGTACACGACACCTTTTCGACACGGGAATGGATGAAGAATTGACCCATGCGACTTTATAAGGTCTCGGGTGGGCTTCGGGTGTAAGCCCTAAGCGGCGTACGATATGAGTTGATATTACGTTAGTACAACTACCGCTATCCACGATGACCCTACAATTCTTTTCACCAAATATGGCATAGGTGTGGAAGATGTTCTCCCTACGCCAGTCATCCTTTTCATCCCGTTGAGGCTGTGCAAGGGCACACCTCACAACTAAAGCATGACCAATAGCACCACCCTCCTCATCACTGGGTGTGCTAACCGGTTCAAATACTTCCTCTTCAACCACTACCTCATCATCATCCTCCTCTCCCTCAATGAAGAGAGTCCTTTGGAGTTCTTTCGTAGGGCATTGAGCGGCAAAGTGTCCCATCCCATGACATTTATAGCACTTTACGTGAGAATTAACCCTTGAGGATTCTCCGACTACACCTTTTCCCTTTTCAAACCTAGAATTGGTAGGGGCAGGTTGTGTAGGTTTGGGAGGAGGATTGAATTGTCCCTCACCGGATCGTTGGTTACTATATTGTGGCTCGGTTCTTTTCACCACCGTAGTTTTCAAATACCGTTCGAGATCTTGTACAACGGCATAACATCTTTCAAGAGTTTCTACGGGGTGAGAAATCAACTCTTTTTGTAACTCAAGTCGCAATTCGGTGCAGAATCTAGAGAGAGTGATTTCAGGGTCTTCCGATACTTTTTCCCTCATCATGAACTCTTCAAACTTGGCAATGTAATCAGTCACGGGCATACCACCTTGGCGTAAATTTTGTCACTGGTCGAGGAGGCGTTGGTGGTATGATAAAGGAACATACTTCTTGGTAAGTCGTTCCTTCATGTCGTCCCAACGGGTAATGGGAGGACAACCCGCGTTCACCCTAATGCGCTCAACATTGTGCCAAAAAAGTCGAGCTTGACCAACCAATTTCATTTTCGCAAGTCTGATGCAACGATCGTTATTCATGGCATACCAATCAAAGTGTTGGTCCATGTCAGAAAGCCAATCGAGGAAGACCATAGGGTCCATTCTTCCATTGAAAGTCGGAATCTCAACTCGGACGTTCTTAAGGAGTTGAACTTCGGGGTCATAGTCATCTCTACGATGATCCCTACGGTTCCGATTGTCTTGGCGACCATTACGTTCAAAGTGAGGGCATTCACGCTCTTGGTGTTGATTTTCCAGCCCACCCATCTCTTCCAGTTGGTTGATTCGATCACATAATCTATCATTACCAACTCCTAGGGATGTTTGGGTTTGCTCTATGGTACTCAAACGTGCACTAATCGCACCCAATTCTTCTCGCATACCGTTAAGGGCATTGAGAATCGCACTCGAGTCCATGGTGATCACAAGGTCTATTAGGGTTCTAATATGGAATGCAATATGAACCCACAAAATAATGCAATAAAATAAATATGACAAGCAAAGATGCCCCAACCTAGAAAACCTAGGGCTTTGATACCAAAACTGACGCGGAACGGTAACCCTAAAACGCGTGAATATGATTTTAATGTGATTTGCCGAAATTAAATAAAATTAATTCAAGAGTAATCTCAAAACTATCACTATACCTTCGGGTTCGTAGAATTTCGGTAAGTAAATCACGCGAGATCCGAATAGGGTGTCCAATCCGATGCGCAAGTCCCGTTAGATTTGAGGCGGGATCGGGCATAGAGATAGAACTCTAGCTTTTCCAGGTTTAGGCGCGTGTCTTCGATCCGATGTAGATTCACGGCTCGAACCAGGGTTGCGGAATTAGATTATGGGTTTGTAATAGGTTTATGGTTTTCGGATCGGTTTATGGTTTGGAAACTGGTGGTGGCTATGTTTGATTTAGGGTTTCAAAAGGGTTTAGGTTTTGAGAAGGCAAGGAAACAATTAGGCTACGGTGTAGGGGAGGCAAACACAGATCGAGAGAAAACAAATATAATAGAGAAGATAACAATGGCTTTTGGGAATCACTCCCTTGGCCTCACACCAAACCCATCTCAGGCAAAGAATATTCAAGCATAAAAGCATTCAAAATATTCAATCAACTAATTAAAAAGTGTTTACAAGCCTCTATATATAGGCCAGCAATAATTAAACTCGAGATAAGAAAGTCCTAATATTAGTAAAACTCTAAAAGACAACTTTCGCATAGAAAAAATATAATCCTGTCTGAAATCGTTTGCGGCGGCGACACTATGATGACTCTTAGATCGACGTCTTCATGCAAGTCATCACGATGCTTCATTTGTCGCAAGACTGCTAGTTGTTGTGTCGCGCGCATTTCTTTGTGTCCCTCTTTCTCCTTTCTCCTCCGGGCTTCTTCTATGGTTCTTCCGATGCCGGTAAAACTAATGTGGTCCGAATCTAATGTCCATGTATGTGGCGTCCCCGTCAGGTTGGTTTGTGAAACCTTGAGGGGAGAAAGGTTATATGCAAATCTCAAGAAATGCACATTTATGCAAACAATCCGTTATATTTTTGGGATTCATTGTCTCAGCTGATGGGATGGTTGCGGACCCCGAGAAGGTTAAGGCCATTATGGAGTGGCCTGAGCCTAAGAATATTCATGATGTCCGTTGCTTCCATGGATTAGCCACATTCTATCCTCGCTTCATCTGAAATTTTAGCACCATTATAGCTCCTATTATCGATTGTATGCGAAAATGAGAGTTTCAATGGGGCAGAGTCGTGATGAAGGCCTTTGCCAAGATAAAGGATAAGATGTCTAGTGCACCCGTCATGCGGCTACCAGACTTTTCTAAAGTCTTTGAAGTAGCCTGTGACACGTCGGGTGTGGGAATAGGTGGAGTGCTTAGTCAAGAGGGCCACCCAGTGGCCTATTTTAGTGAGAAATTTAATGAAGCAAAGCAAAAATACTCCACCTATGACAGAGTTTTATGCGGTTGTCCAATCTCTTTGGTATTGGAAGCATTACCTTAGACCGCAGGAATTTGTACTATTTTCTGACCATGAAGCCTTACGCTTCCTTGCTTCACAGACAAAGTTGAACCCGAGGCACGCAAAGTGGGTTGAGTATCTTCAAGGGTTCACATTCATGTTAAAGCATAAGGCGGGTGCTGAGAACAAGGCAGCTGATGCACTTAGTAGTCGAGTGGCGGCTTTACAGTCTATGAGCACTGAAGTCATCGGCTTTGAGCAGTAAAAACAAGATTATCTTGAGTGCCCAAATTTCGGGGCGGAATACACTACTCTCCTGGAAAATCCAAACAACATTAATTCCAATTATGCCCTGCAAGATGAGTATTTGTTCAAAGGAAATAGCTTGTGCGTCCCTCGCACCTCATTGCTTGACTTTCTCATTAGAGAGTTACATGCCGGAGGGATTGTTGGACATTTCGGGTGCAACAAGGCCATTGTGCTCGTAGAGGATAGGTTTTATTGGCCTAGCCTTATGAGGGATGTTTCATGGGTCGTGAAAACAATATCGTACATGCCAAGTGGCCAAGCAAAATAAGAAAAATACTGGTTTGTACACCCCGTTACCCGTGCCACACACCTCGTGGCAAAACATCTCTATGGATTTCATGCTCGGATTTCCCAAGACTCAACGGAAACACGATTCCATTTTTGTGGTGGTGGACCGCTTTTCTAAGATGGCCCACTTCATACCTTGCTCCAAAACCTCCGATGCGGCTTACATAGCCAAATTATTTTTCGGAGAAGTTGTGCGTGTCCATAGGCTACCCAAGACCATTGTATCGGATCGGGACGTGTAATTCACCAGTTACATATGGAAAATTTTATGGCACATGATGGAAACCATGCTCCAGTTTTCTTTGGCCTATCATCCTCAAACCGATGGCCAAACATAAGTCCCCAATAGGAGCTTAGGTAATCTCCTTCGTTGTCTAGTCGGTGATCATATTAGGATGTGAGATTCTACGTTACCACTAGCCGAGTTTGCATACAACAACTCTGTCAATAGGTTCCTAGGCATGAGTCCGTTTGAGGTCGTACATGGGCATAGGCCAAGGGCACCATTAGATTTAATCCCTATGTCTGCATCATATCGAGTGTCTGAATCTGTAGACGCATTTGCACAACACATTCATAGCTTGCACACCGAAATTAGACAAAAGATTAATTCAAGCAATGAACATTACAAGATAATTGCGGATGCGCATAGGCGCTTCAATGAATTCCAAGTGGGGGATCATGTGATGGTTCCGGTTAGGCCTGAACGATTCCCATCGGGAGTCGCAAAAAAGCTCCAAGCCCGCGACATTGGGCCTTTTAGAATTGTAGCAAGGAGCGGGCCTAATGCGTATGTTCTCGAACTTCCGCTGGATATTGGGGTCAACTCTACGTTTAATGTGGAGGACCCAGTCCTTTCTTTGGGCTCGACCCCACCCCCTACTAACCCGTTCCTAGCGGCCCCAAGCCCAAATCCCAGCCCCACCCTGCAATCTCTACCATTCCCTTCCCCCCGCAGGCAGAGGAGAGATGAAATTGAAGGGATACTTGATGATTTTGCGGTATCCACCCATGGTGGAGGGTTTCAGAAATACTTGGCTAAGTGGATGGAAATGCCGGACTTTGAGAACACCTGGTTAACTGAAGACGAGGTGCGACGCCTAGACCTCGACGTGCTTGATCACTATCACCACTCCGCTTCATCGGTGATGAAGCCTTTTCGGCTCGAGAGAATTGGGGCGGACGCGAGGTGATATCGGATCTGAACCATATCGTGTGTCAGTCGGAAGAAGCGGGTAAAGGAGCAAAATTAGTGTGCTGGAGCAATGCCCAGTTGATTGATCGACCATTCAATCGATCGATCGATTGTAGCCAGTTAAAAAAAAAATAAATTAAAAAAAATGCTACAGTGCTATAGTAACTCGATTGATAGAGCTACAGTACTACAGTACCTCGATTGATCGAGCTATAATGCGAATTTTGAAGAATTTAAGTTTCGAGGGCATACTTGTGTTTTTATTTTTATTTTTATTTGTTTTAAGGTTTTCTTATGTTTTAGAGGCCTCCTATATAAGGTCTTTTAATAAACAATGTAATTAGTTTTTGATTAATGAAATTGCTTGTGTGCTTGAGATGAGTCTCCACGAAGAGTGATTCTTCGCTTCCCGAGAAGGGTTTGGTGTGAAGCCAAGGGTGTGAAGCCCAAAATCTATCTCCTATCTATCTCTTTATTTATATTTTCTTTCTCTGCTTATTTTGATCCCATAAACCTTAAATCCAGCCGTTACCTATTTCCAAAATTCCCAAATTTAGAACCATTGATTCAAATCTATCTCATAAGTCCTAAACCCAACCATCCAACTAGAAATGCCCCGATATTCAAAACTCACATATCCATTAGAATCATCGAATCGATCTGATTCGAACCCTAGATCACATACAAGCCATTAACCAACCTGAATCAGAACCCCTTAGAGGACTCGTGATTCCATCACTGAATCTCCTCCCTAACAGTACATGCAACTGCTATGTTCATATCAATGCCACAACCTGCTTGTTGAGTCAAAGAAACAAATTGATTTCCCAGTCAAACTCCTAGATATGGAGACATAAAATTGTAACTAAATGAAAACTGCCTCTGAATGGTTGAGACTGCATGCACATCTTGTGTTGTGAGAAGTATCTATCACGAATACTGTCCCCACTTACCGAAGGACAATTTTCCTCTCTAACAGAGGAAATTACATCACATGGGAAATTCTATAAGAATGCCAGGTGATAGATTCACCGTGCTCCCTTGCTAGTTAGGCATTGATATCACACGCGAGGTATGGCCACGAGAAACTGACAACCATGTTAGCTTTAGATGCTCAAGGTAATCTACCTGTTCTGATTATAACCAATGGTAAATCTCTAATGCCCTTGTAGGATAGACTGAGATTTTTACTAACATCAACTATTCGGGATAGCGTGTAATCATGACACTTCAAGAATGCATCCAACCCTTACAAGTGCACTAGGAACCAGAGAAATGCAGATAAACAGTGGTAGAAAGAAACTAGATTATGGAATATACCACTGTCAACTGTTGTTTAAATTATGAAGCTGTCTATCACATTATGGAAAATATTATAGTGAATAAGAAATTGTTTTTTGTTGGCCACACCATTCCTTCACCTCCTGATATATGCACATCCATTTAATAACGGATCACATACATTGTTGATGAAATTATTCTGCCTGTTTAATTATTGTGGCTCTTCATTTTTATTCCATCAATCGCTGCTGTTTAGTAAGTTGTAGTTATTGTGCTCCTTTAGAAGCCTTTGTGTTATTTTCTTGGAATTTTAATCAGAGAATAAATTTTAGAATAATTTTTTTTTAAAGTATTATTGAGAATAATTTTTTTTAAAACAATTTTATGTCGCTTACAAAGCAGATATTTCATAGCACATTTTGGTTTGCTTTTAATAATTTCTTACTTGATAGTTGTATATGTTTATATGCGTTTCTTCATCTAAATAGTAAGGTTGACTGTCATTTGAATTGGAAGGTAATTGGAAAGCTAAGTGATGGGAAAGCATCGCATGTCCCATATCGTGATTCTAAGCTTACTCGCCTTTTGCAATCCTCTTTGAGCGGTCATGGACATGTATCGGTGAGTTTTAGTGAAAACAACATGCTTTCTTAATTTTATTTTTTAAACCTCGATACTTCTATTTGTTTCATGCAGTTTTTAGAAGACCATTTACTTTTGCATGCATTTAAGATGGTGTAGCACTCTATTGTATGACTTGTATGCATGTTGAATTGTCTCATGTTTTAATCTTATGCCATGGGTAGTGTTTCCGTCGTTCTTTTGTGCGTGTTCTTTGTCATTTTATTAGTGCTCTTTATTAACTAACGAATCTCTAACAGCTCATATGCACGGTTACTCCTGCATCCAGTAATATGGAGGAAACTCACAACACATTAAAGTTTGCTAGTAGGGCGAAGAGAATTGAAATTTATGCCTCACGCAATAGGGTAATTATATTATCCCCCACTCTAATAAAGATGTTTTAAGCATTCAGTATCTAGAATTGAAACAATTAAACTTTTGCGTTCCAGATTATCGATGAGAAATCATTGATTAAGAAGTATCAAAAAGAAATATCAATCCTCAAGCAAGAGCTTGACCAGCTAAAGAAGGGAATGCTCGGTGTTGTAAATCATGAGGAGATCATCAGCTTGAGGCAGCAGGTTCTCTTTTGAATAATATGCTTGCCTTTGATAATTATACAGCTCAAATCTTCTTAATGCCTTAATTCAGCTTTGGTTTGTTCAGTCTAGGAATTGTCTTAGTCAGTTCTATCACTAATAGTTATTATGCTCTTCTTTCTCTAAATAGTTGGAAGAAGGCCAAGTGAAAATGCGGTCAAGACTAGAGGAGGAAGATGAAGCAAAAGCAGCTCTCATGAGTAGAATCCAAAGGTTAACCAAGCTCATCCTTGTTTCTACAAAAAATACAATTCCCGGAAGTTTAGGTGATGTACCTGGTCATCAGCGTCATCGTTCTATTGGTGAAGATGATGTAAGTTTCTGTTGTCATGAGTAATAAATCCAAGCCATATGTAATTTTATGTGCGTGGGTTTGGTTTGTGCATGTGTCTAGAGTGAAACCTTTTGTATGCATCTAGTTACTTGGGTCATGACATATGGGTGTGCATTTTGATATAGCTTGGCACGACTATAGGTGTTTCAGAACAATCCCATGATTTATAAATTCTCACGATGTGCATCACTGGTGAAATACGTGCACATTGACAATAGTTATTGGTGACTGGCTCAAAAAATAAAATATCTCTTATTTCAGTAATCAGAACAAGGATCTTTACATCATAGAATGTAAAAGTATAAGCTGGAAAAAGGGTTTTTAAAGGTTTCCATACTCTTTTGGAATTAAGTTGCTGGATTAATTGGTTTTCCTGAAGAAACAGTTTGTTTCAGCTGTTTAACATGGACTGTTATATTCGTAAATGTGCTTATGGGGAAATCAAACCTGCACAACAACATTTGAAATGGGACATCATACTAAATCTTTTTCTTATTTACGAAGATCAATATGCAATATTGCATGGAGAAAGATAAAAATATCGTCCCTTACAGGTTTATCGATTTTTGAAGTCCATCCGACAAAAAACATGAAAGTTGGGTTGCATTTGGCAAGGGGCGTTGGTGTGATAGATGGGAATTCTATTTGGCACAACAGTTCAAAAAGTTTAATCCAACTTCTTTTTTTTTTTTTTCTTGAAATATTTAATGAACTTTTTGCGTATTATTTCTAGATGTAAAAATGTGATCACAATGAACTGTAATGCTAGGCTAAGTTTAGAAAAACACTCTACAGGGTTGTGGAGATCAGTCACATATGAATTTTGTTCCCGTGGTTTAAATCATAGTTAGGTTAAGTGAAACAGAAAATTTTATCGTGGTATCATCCTAAGGTAGGCATTTTGAAATCAATTTTGAATTATATAAACAACTTTAATCGGAAAGGTCTTTAGTGTGAAATGATCGCTTTACTTCCCAATAGGTCTTTGTAATTTCGTCATCAATTCCTAGTTTATTAACATTACATCCTTGAATCGTTGAATGAATCCCTTTTTACTCATGGGCGGCGCATGCAAAAGCAATTTTGATTTTGAATTTGATTTTTTTCATCTTATCTCTATATGTTGTGTCAATTTACCATAAACTTGCTATTTTGACATCTTTTAGTTACTGCTCATAGAACAATTAAATAGCCGAAGATGCAGATTAGGTTAGTGATTAAGCTATTAATTTTTTATCCATTACTTTGTCTTCTTAGTGGGTTGCAATTCTTTTCCGATCTTCTTTAAAAAAAAAAGTTTTCTTTGTACGATTAACATAGTAACCTAGTTGATCAAACTGGTACCTTTTGACTTTTGTAGTTTCATATCTCCTTTCTAGATGATCCAGTTAGTTAAACCTCTTGTATATGGGCACGACAGTTTTTAATGGTGATCTATATTTCTATTATTTTAGAAACTCGATTGTTTCCGTGATGGTTCTCCGCTGCTTCTCGAAAGTGACAAAACTCAGACAGATTCTCCATCTACTGCTCTCTCAGTTTCATTAGATACTTATGCTCTTAAACATAGAAGATCTTCAAGCAAGTTGAATGAAGAATTATCCCCAGTGAACAGCTCAGTTACAGAGCCTACTCAAGTGGGTGAACTTATCAGTGGGAGTGCTGGTGTTTTCTGGCCTCCAACGGTATGTTTTGACTCATTATTTTTTATGGTAGCTAACAGTATTTTCAGTATGCATGTTCTTTTGCTATATTTCTCATTCATTGGCAAGTAGTTGCTGCCTTCATTTATCAATGAAATTTAATTGCATTATTCATAATGCAAGAACTTCCTACAAGTTATATGAATTTCAAATTTGGTTGGTTACTTTTTTTTCTTCAAACCTCTAGTCTTGCATACCATTCTTGAAGCATTTCTTGCAGTTTGTCAAAACTAAAAAACTGTTAATTATTGGTTATTTCACTCACGTATTTTTGTCAATGTCATCCCAATCAATGAAAACTAATCCATTATGTTGACCGTCCGACACAAAGAGCTCAATGCATGTCTTCTTTATCTCCTCCCCTGAGCCACAGATCTCTTTCATTTTCCCTATTTTGTTTTTGCTTTTGGCTGATATTGTTATTCATTGTACCCCACCTAAGGTGCTGGGTGGTTTCCCTCCCTTCCCAGCAGCTTCCTAAAGACTTTAGCTATATTATTATGCATGTTGCTTCTTAACTTATCATAGTTTTGGAGTGATATGTCACTGAAAGTGAACTGTGATACCAATTATTGGGGAACACTTACCTTTTCTGCTTCAACTGGCTGCTTCTAAAAAGAATTTAATTGTGCAAAATTGATATGTTAGTTTCTCTAAATTATTTTTTTCACCACGAGTCGACTGCTATTTTCAATACTCTACAATTGAGGTTTATCTATTTTTGGTTTTTGTGTATAGGCTGGGATGACAATGTCAGATCAGATGGATCTACTTGTGGAACAGGTTAAGATACTTGCTGGCGAGATTGCATTCAGCTCAAGTACCCTGAAACGGTTATCGGAGCAGTCTGTAAATGATCCTGATGGATTTAAGATTCAGGTATAATTTCGTTTCCTTTATCTAACTGTTATACTTCCTACATGCCGATATGGTTGATTCCTATCTCTTTTTACCAATTGTTGGAAATCATCATAGCTTATCCCATGATCCCATCTATTTGGGGTCGGCTTTGCAAGTCCTACTTTTCCACTCGAAAGTGACAACGAAAAGTTCTAAATGTGTCATGCCAGAAACAGTACACTATAATGGCTTACAATCATCTTCGCTGCTCTCCATTCGTTTTCTCCCTACAACACTCAAGGAGAAATTGTTAGTAAGTAGCAGCTTAATGCCAAGTACTTCGTAGGCAAAAACCTAATTTGGTCTAATCGTTACTTCAGGAATGAAAATTGTCTGAACTTTAATTACCTTAAATTTCAGCAATTTTTGATCATACTATTAGTTTTATATACTTTTATGGTTTACCATTGTCATCTCCTTTTTTTCGTACTTATAATATTTTGTTACATATTTATCTTTTTTTTTTTTTTTTGTGTTTTTTAATTTTGTTTTGAATTCTTTTTCAATTAAAATTTTCAAGGCACACGACTTGATTTGCAAAGCCTGACCCCCTCAATTCTTCCTTTCACCTTTTAAAAGTCTTTCGTCAATTGTGCGACTTGGACTTGAGTTTGTCAGTCTGTGGTTGTAGAAATGTTAGCAGATGTACACATGGAGAATTACATGCCATTTGACTTTGCTGTCTTAGTTGATATTCTTGGTTTGATACATTGATGGAATGTATTCAACAATGATGCATTTGCATATTGAGTTTCTTGCCTCCGCGTTTTTTTTAAAGGCTTGCTGGACTATCAGTGGATGCTTTGTCACAGATTGAGAACTTGGAAGGTGAAATTCATGAGAAGCGGAGGCAGATGATGGTTTTAGAGCAACGAATTAATGAGACCAGTGAAGCTTCTATGGCTAATGCATCATTAGTTGATATGCAACAGGTATGCCAATTTTATTTTTCCATTTAACCTTACCCTCTACTATTAGTAGGATTGAGATTCATTTCCTCCCAATAGAAATATAATTCTGAATTCTTTTTGAAAATAGACAGTCATGAGATTGATGACTCAGTGCAACGAGAAGAGTTTTGAGCTTGAGGTAAATTCTTGACACTGTCAATTTTTATGGTGATTCAACAAAAACAATTAGAAACTCCCCTGAATCTCAAATCTTGACATTTAATTAAGTTTTATATAGTGATCCAGGCACTACCTTTTCATTAGAAAATATGCATCAAGATTTATCTATCATGTTTTGATCAATGGAAACTGATGGATGCAGATAAGATCAGCAGATAACCGTATCCTCCAGGAACAGCTTCATGATAAGGTTACTATACCCAAATTTCTCCTTTTTCCCTTTATATGTGTGTGTGGATATCACTCAAAAGTCTGCATTTTTTTTTTGAACTCTATGAATGTCCAAATTAAGTGCGGCAAAATTTGTTTGGAATTTAACTATGGTGAATTATGCATATGCATTTATATGGTTACAGGATTATGTAACAGACGTGCCTTTCATCAAGCATTTATTTTGTTTATTAGAAAATTATTTCGAACTTAAAATATGTTATGGTATATTGTATATTTTAGTTATTTGTTATTTCCCCCAAATTATATCGAATATTCCCGAAATGTCCCCTTACCGATTTATAAGCGTATCCCAAATTTGTGACTATGATTCATGTAGTCATATACGTACACAGATTCATGTATATATATAAAGATTAAAAATATTGGTAATATAAATAAAAATACTTACTAAAAGGAGTCGATCAAAATTTCTTCATTTCCATTGTAATCTTATTGGATGTACTGGTATTTTCAGGTGTGTATCTTGTGTTATTTGGTATTTTCAGGTGTGTATCTTGTGTTATTTGGGGTGTGTTTCATATAAGCGTAATCTTGTACTTTAGTTTAATATAATGGCTAGTACGGTTCTCTTACCCTTAACTATATCATTGCAAAGAAACTATCTCTTCTTTTTCCTTCTCTCTTTCTCCTCCTCCTTGGAATTCGTTCCTCAATTGGCCTCAGGATCCGAACCCCAGCCTCACCAAAGTCAACTTATCTGAGGCCAAACACTGACCTATTTAAATCTACATGATGATATATTGACGTCAGCAGTAAGGGTACATGTTAACTCGCTCTAATACGAAGAAGTCTATTAGGATGTGATTGGTGGTGGATTAGGTGAGTGGCTGTAGGGTTTGGATGTTGGTATTAGTGTGTGTTGGATAAATTTAGTTTTAGGGATAGAGGAGAGAGAAGATAGAGACAGATAAGAGAAATTGTGTGAAAGCCTTTTGTGTGTCTAAACTTTGTTGATGTACTTTGTCATAAGCAAAAGGTGTAAAACAAAAAAAAGACGGCGGCAGAGGGGTGAAAACATTCAATGATAAATGGGCCCTGTGCAACTCCAAAGAATTGGATAGAAAGCCCAAGTTGGATCTAGCAAATCAAAGCAGGAATAGTTCTTAGTGAAAGGGACATCACTATCTTTTATACAAAGTGATTAGAGATATATGTACACCCTCATAATTATGGGTTACACACCCTACCACTGTTGTCATATGCGATCGCATATGCGATCTTGGGAAGCTCTGTTGCATATGCCATGATGGCATATGCGACACGAACATGTATGCCATCACAGATTGTTGCATATGCAACAGTGTGCGATCACATATATCTCCAATGGTCATATTTATGACCATTGGAGCCTTTTTTTATTATTATAATTTGCTTTTTAGGGCCCCCCAAAGTCTATAAATGGGGGATTCCTCTTCCTAATCCATTCAAGGTATGATGTGTCTTTTTGATCTCTTTTTTGAATTTTTTGTACTCTTTCTTTTCTCTCTCCCTCTCTCTCTCTCTCTTTCTCAAAGCTTTGTTGATAATTTCTTTTGTTCTATTTTGTAGTTAACTAAGCAAAGAGCTTCAATCTTCATTGACATTCCATCATTCTTCAAGCAAAGAGAGAAGAACTCACTTCGAGAATCAAGAGACAAGACTCAAGAATCAGAATTAATTTATAATTCCAATTAAATTTTGTTTGATTGTTTTTCCTCCTTATTACACGTTATTTCTTTCATTTTTTTCCCTTTTTTTAGTGTGGTTACTTGTTAATCTCTCCACCCACTTCTTTCAATTATGTTGTCATTATGCCTACGTCCCCGAACGACGCTCTTAGGCTGACAAATTCCGTCGATACGAGTTGGAAATATGGACGTTACAAGAGTGTAACAAAAAAAAAATAAGGTCCAATGTACTATTTTGTTTAACATCAATGAAATTTATATTTTCCCTAATAACTTATGGGTTATATACTTATATTATATACTTTTATTTCACATTCTAGACACTACAAAATTAATAGAGCACAAAATTGACACAAAACATATTACTGATCAATATGAGGAATTTTGGGGTTTTTTAGGGTTTTTTTTTGAAAAAAAATGAAATTATGCCATGGCATAATCACATATGCGATGGCTGCCATTGCATTGGGTCGCATATGTGATTTGACTACATTGCACCCTACACACTGATAACATACAAGCAATGCACAACAATACACACACACACACACGCATATATATATATATATATATATATATATATATATATATATATATATATATATATATATATAAACAATAATCAAGGTATTTTTTATTAATATAAAAAAATAGACTACAATTCCAATCGAAAATAAACTAAAATCTAAAAATAGGAAGTTGGAGGTCATCTCCACTAAAGCACTGCCTTGCTTTGGCTCGAAAACTGATCGATTCGGTCAAAAATCTTCAATACATCCCCTTGTAAGTTATAATTTGCCATGCTGTCTACTATCAAGTTTGCTTCACAGTAGATCAAACAGATTGTTGCCTGCTACACAACAATGTGTGTGTGTGTGTGTGTGTGTGTGTGTATATATATATATATATATAACATGACACATGATTGTGAGTTACACCATATCCTCTAAGGGTTCACGACATCTTCTAACAAATTTGGACATTTCCCCTTCAATTCATAAGTCAAAGATATGGTTTTCAACCCAATACTTTTTGCCTTTGACAAAAAAGTAAATGGTGTATGATAACCTTTTTCATGAATGGTTGTTGATCAACCGACATGTGGCACCTGACCGGTTTGAACGCAGTCTTGGCGGTGTTAAACTCATATAATCAGGCCTCTCTCTCTCTCTCTCTATAGAGAGAGAGAGAGAGAGAGAGAGAGAGAGAGACGCACGAGGGTAGCGTTTTGGCGCTACCCACGAGCCAGTTGGGTGCCATGTGGAACCCTAAGATCGTGTGACACGACAACTTGAACAAAATCGATTAGGTATGACGTCCCCAATTCCTTACAACGAGTCAATGTTCCAACTTAGAGACATCACACTACATAATCATTCCTCTTAGATCCATTATATAATATAAGCCATTATCCGCTTGACGCAATGACTTAGATTCAATTCGCTGGTTTTTAAACTAAGTCTGATCCAATGATTAACCTAATTTAGCTAACCAATATTTTTTTTTCTTCTTTTGCATGTGGGTCGCAATAATGCATGCATCTAAACAATAATCGTAATTATTAAAAGAATAAATATGAAACACATAACGTAAATAAAAAGAAATAACAAGAATTAGCCCACAAATTAAGTCCTTTAATCCAAATCCCATAAATCCATCAATTTGAACATCCATAATTTGAAACTTCCCGTTACCATCCATACAATGAGTTTGAAAAGTAAAAATACTAACTACTAAACTTCTTCTAACTATCTGCTCAGTGTTCTTTTAGACTTCAAAGTCTTCCCCGTCGAAGTCCATGTTAACATCACTTTCCCCATTGCTCCATTCTTGTTGTTACCTGTTTTCACTAACCACCCGAAGATAGGGTGTGAGATAAACCTAGAATGAACCAGACATACTAATCCAAACTCGTGTCTACGTAAATCAAAAGTTATAATATATAGATACATATATAATTGAAAACATAAAGTAACGAATGTCACAATAAAACTAGCATATATAATGGAATCATTGAATAAACATTGAAAGCTACAACATTCATTGCATTTAACTTAATTCTCATAATGGTTTTGTTTTCTTATTCTCCAGTCTCGTTTAGTTCATTCTTTCAATCATCTTTTCATTCATATTTTTCATTCATATTTTTTATTCATCTGTTCGTTCTTATTTCATTTATCGTGATATTCATTCATATGTTTACTACTCATTATTTCATTAATAAATTGTTACATTAACTTTTTCTTGAACTTTTATGCTTTAGCCACTCATTATCTTATTACTGATTGGTTACGTTAACTTTTGAGACACTCATTGGTTCAACAATGATGGCCCGCTTTACTTTGCGTCCATCGCGGAATCTACATTGATTAACCCCATCATTTGAGTCACTCATTGGATCCGGGTTGGGTACGACATGCAATGATTGCTCCCTTTATTTTGAGTCCCTCATCGATTCTACAACGATTAACCCCATCATTTGAGTCACTGGATCGGGGCTGAATACAACATGCAATGATTGCTCTCTTTAACATTAGTCACTCAATGATCTTGTCTGAACAATTGTTCATTGATTGACCACATCAATATGAATTACTCAGTGATCCTGTCTACACGGTGTTTCACTGATTAATACCATCAATTTTATCTTCATCTTTTAAACATTCATATCTATGCTTGAGTCATTAAATGAGATTAATTATCATATTTTAATCTTGGTTCTTGTAAATTTTCGTCATTTCTTGTTTCGATATCTTTAATCATGGTAATTCAATTCATATTTTCATGTTTACGTTGTGTATTCTATTATCATGCGTCATAATTTTCATAGTGATTAAAGTTTCGCATTATCATATGAAAAGTTGTCTTAGCATGAGTTCTACTTTCACATAATAAATGTCATTTTGAAATAACATTCAAGACAATCTAACATAATTTATAATCATGAATTTATAAAATTATAACATTAATTCAACCTTAATTTTCATTAATATTATAGTCCTAATATAATTTCTACACATGAAAATGGTTTGGAATTATAAATAGGGAAGTAATAAAGTCTTCTCCTATGCTACGGTTAGGTAAAGAATTATGGAGACGTGGAGTTTTGATTAATGAGATTTCTAAACATTATCAATGATTTATGCTAATAATCCCTACAAAAAATTTAGATCATAAAATAACATCATTCCAATCATGAGGTTTCCTACTTTTAGGGTTTGATCCTAGGATGAATTCCTAGACAAAAGGTGATTTGATCATATGAACTAATATGTGTTGAGTGTCTAAACCCCATAAAACAATCCAATCAAAATAAAATCCATCTTTCGTAAACCTAATAAATATCCCTATTTCTTCATAATCATAATAATATAGAACTTTAGAAGGGATATTTGCAAATGACCATGAATCCTTAATTTTTTTTTTATAAATATAGCAATACAAAACTTTTGGAAAGATTCTTGCCACACCTTAAATCATCTTCTTTTAAATCTCATAAATCTCCAATTTTCCTATAATTATAATACTATAAAACTTTTGGAAAGATTCTTGCAACACCTTAAATCACTTGATTTTTATACTCTTAATAATAAGTAAGATTATTGTAATACCCTAAAATCATCAGCCTTAATCAATCGTGTTATCTCTAATTTGTCATGACTCTAATAATATATAAGGATTAAGGCAAAATTCACAAATCTCTTTTGGTCCCATAACTTTCTTTTAAATAATATAAATCATAATATCCCTAATTTCTTGTGATCATAATAAAGTTAGACTTTAATGTATTTAGGCATGTGATAAAAAAGTATGATTTCTCCATACCTTATGGTCCTCTTGAATTCCTGTTTTTTTAAAAAATCTTGAGTACTTGAGGATCTTGATAGGCTTCTTGGGTTCTTGGAAAACCTTCTTTAAAATCGTGATCTTGAAAAGCTTCATATAAAAATCTTGAATTCTTTTAGATTAGAATTTTCAATACGAACATCTGATGCAACAAGTACCTCAAATCTTTTCTCCACAAGAACGTTAAATTCAAGGTACCTCAAATCTTTTCTCCACAAGAACGTTAAATTCAAGGTACCTCAACCAATTAGAAAGGTATGTCCCTTTTTTTTTTTTTTTTTCTCTATCTCTTCTTTCTTATTACTATTTGTCCTTCTTTTTCTCTTCCTTTCTTATTCTTTTTCTTGAGGTGCGTTGGTAATTCCCACATCCCTTTTTTTTAATATATTACAGTGGGCTTCACTCCCCATGTCATAATCTCTGTCCAATTGGGCCCTCATCCACTCACACTCTCTTTAACTTTGCGTTCCATGTGGGGTGGGACTTCTTCTCAATCTACAAATTCTATTTTTATTTATTTATTATTTTTACTAATAGGCCTACATCCCGGCCCATATATGGCCTTCCTCTTTGGATTTCTAAGTTAAATTGTCCATAGCCTTATCCTATCTTGGGTCTTTAAATTTAATGGCCCAAAAGTCCATTCCATAAATTTTATAGTTAAATAGGTTTTCTTAGTCCCTTATTAATTGGCCCTAATTGCCCAACTTAAATTTTAAGCAATCTATCTCCACCAATAATGACACCTAAAATCTGAAAATTAAATAATAATCATTCTAACAAGGTTCTAAGTCTTCAAAATACGTGAAAATCCTTAAAAATTAAGAAAATAGAGATTAAATTTATTAAAATTACTATTTGCACCCGCACACCATAATTTCTAACTAAATTATGAATAAATAACATTATAGAATAAATATAAACAAGCATTATGATCGAATACTAATCTAGCACAAGTACGTAGACATTAGTTTTGACCCACATTGCTTCTACCGGCGTCGAAAGAAATGAAGAGGGAGCCCGAGTAGCCTGAGTACTATAGTTTCAAGAGAAAAACAGAGGCTAAAAACGTCAACAAATGACGAACGTCCGTGGGATCAGGACTAACGGCCGTGGAAATGACTTGTCAATGTTTTAGCATCACTGACGTCCATGGGCGTTGCGATGAGATTTTCTCATTTTGCGAAAATTTTCTTTTTCAGTCTTTTATTATTATTAAGACTCTTTATTTCGAATTTTACTTTGGTTACCTATAAAAGGAGGCTTTTAAATACTTTTTAATTAGTTTTTTGAGTATTTTGAATCCATTATTGCTTGAATATTCTTCTTTTCGAGATGGTTTGGTGTGAGGCCAAGGGAGTGATTCCTAAAGGTATCTTATCTTTTATATTCCCTGACTTCCCTATTATCTTCATCTAATCCATCTACCTTTTCTGAAGCCAAATCTATTTGTTTCTTCGATCCAAAAACCCTAAACCTCTTTTGAAACCCTAAACCAATCAGAGCCATATACCTAAATCAAACCATAAACCTATTTCCAAAACCCCATGTGAGAGCCCGTGAATCTACATCGGATTGAAGACGAACGCCCCAAGCTTGGAAAAGCTAGATTTCTATCTCTAGGCCTGATCTCTCCTCAAATCTAACGGGACTTGCATCGGACTGGATCCTAGCCGGATCTCGCGTGATCTATCCATCAAAATTCTTCAAACCCTAAGGTGTTTAAGATAATTTTAAGATTAAGTTTGATCTAATATTATTTAATTTCGGCAAAATTGCATGAAAATCATATTCACGCATTTTAGGGTTACCGTCCCGCGTCAGTTTTTGTATCAGAGCCCTAGGTTTCTAGGTTAGGGCATTCTTGCTTGTCATATTTATTTTATTGCATTGTTTTTCTTTTGTGAGTCCATATTGCATTCCATATTGGAACCCTAATAGGAATTTATGATCACCATGGATTTGAGTGAGATTCTCAATACCCTTAAAGGTGTGCAAGAAGAATTGGGTGCGATTAATGCACGTCTGAATACCATAGAGCAAGCCCAAACATCGCTGGGAGTTGGTAATGATAGATTGTGTGAACGAATCAACCAACCGGAAGCGGTTGGTGAACTTGAGGATCAACACCATGGGCGTAATTGTCGCCAAGGTAATCAGAATCAGAATCGTACGAATCCTTGTAGAGATGACTACGACCCTGAAGTTCAACTCCTTAAGAATGTCTGAGTTGAGATTCCGACTTTCGTTGGAAGAATGGACCCTATAGTCTTTCCTCGATTGGCTTTCCGACATGGACTAACATTTTGATTGGTATGACATGAATGACGACTGTTATGCCAGGCTCGCTAAGATGAAGTTAGTTGGGCAAGCTTGACTTTTCTGGCTCAATGTCGAGCGCATTAGGGTGAATGCGAGTTGTCCTCTCATTATCCGTTGGGACGACATGAAGGAACGACTTACTGGGAAGTAGATTCCTTTATCATACCACCAACGCCTCCTCGACCAGTGGCAAAATTTTCGCCAAGGTGGTATGCCTGTGATCGATTATATTGCCAAATTCGAGGAGTTCATGATGAGGGCCAAGGTATCGGAAGACCTTGAAATCACTCTATTCCGCATCGGATTGTAACTTGATTTGTAAAAAGAGTTGATTTCTCACCTCGTGGAAACTCTTGAAAGATGCTATGCCGTTGTGTAAGCCTACACAACCTGTCCCTACCAATACGAGGTTTGAAAAGGGAAAAGGTGTAGTTGGAGAATCCTCAAGGGATAGCTCTCAAGTTAAGTGCTATAAATGTCATGGGATGGGGCACTTTGCCGTCCAATGTCCTACAAAAGACTCCCAAAGGACTCTCTTCGTTGAGGGAGAGGAGGATGACAGTGAGATAGTGGTTGAAGTGGAAGTATTTGAGTCGGACGTCACACCCAACGATGAAGAGGGTGATAATAGTGGCCGTGCTTTAGTTGTCAGGTGTGCCCGTGCATAGCCTCAACCGGATGAGAAGGATGACTGGCGAAGAGAGAACATCTTCCACACCTTTGCGAGATTTGGTGAAAAGAGTTGTAAGGTCGTCGTGGATAGTGGTAGTTGCACCAATGTAGTGTCAACTCATGTCGTACGCTGCTTGGGGCTTACACCCAAAGCCCACCTGAGACCTTATAAGGTCACATGGGTCAACTCTTCATCCATTCCCGTGTCGAAAAGGTATCGTATACCGATTCAGTTGGGTTCTTATTTGGACACCTTATGGCGTGATGTGGTGTAGATGGATGTGGGCCGTATCATTTTGGGAAGGCCGTGGCTCTACGACATGGACGTGACCCTGTTTGGTCGATCAAACATATGCACGCTCATGCATAAAGGCAAGAAGATTACTTTACACCCTTTGCCTCCCAAAACACCATCGACCAACAAAGTCGAGAAGAAGGGCGAGTCTTCTAAATCCATTGATATTGTGAGCCCTTTTGAATTTGAAAAGGCTTCTATGGACGAGAACGTAGTCTACGTTGTCGTCGCCGTCGAGAAAGCTCTCGAGTCTATGGGTCAATACCCCACAGAGGTTGAGCTGCTTTTGAAAAAGTTTACGGATGTCTTCCCTAAAGACTTACCAAGCGAACTCCCTCCAATGCATGACATTCAACACGCCATAGACTTGTTTCCCGGATCCACCTTACCTGTAATATCCCCAAAATTTCGGCACGTGTCAGTTGAAATTGTTTGAGTTTCGTTTAGAGATGTGAATGACTAACACATGGTTGCGGTGTTATGGCTTAGCGCTGTACCTACCCGACAAGTGGTTAGGATGTGCTAGCCACACACCGTTCAGATTGCATGTTTTTGTGAGAACTTAACATATAGGTTAGGTGTTTAGGTCTCACACTAAGGGAAAACTTTGGATATGCTTTTGGATAAGAAGTAAACACACGAGTGCGTTTGTGCTTCACAAGGAAGCAAAGACTTGGCTAGGATATGTGGGCATGACCTCACGTGCAAAACCCTCCTTGCATTTATTTCTTTTGCTTGGTTTGTTTAGAGAGAGTAAGTGTGAGAAAGGGTGTGAAGAGGAAGAAGGATTCGCCAAATCTGGGTACTTCGAAGCTCCACATCTACTTGAAGTTTCTACCTAGTGATCTCAAAGGAATTGTCACCGCCGCGCTGTAAGGTGAAAGAAATCTGTGAACGAGAGGTGGTGATTCGATTCGTTTGGATTCGTTTTGAAACCCTCTCTTCGGATTCGATTTTTCGCTCGGATTACTCGGAGATTTTGATAGTTTAAAAGGTAAGAAATTGACTTCCAAAGATGTTTAATTCGAAGAACCAGATGCCTTGAATATTGTGAGAAAAGTGTGGGTATGAATGGCGAAGAAATCGCGAGAAGATCGAGTTGAAAAAAACTCATATATGAAGAGTTTTTGAAACTTGCTTGCACTAGCTTTGGTTCTCGCTCAGGCTAGGAGCCTTTAGAAAGGGCCAGTTGTGCCTCCCGCGAACGAGAGGTGAGGCTCCAGTGAGCCTTTGATGCTTCGATCGCGCGAGCTGATAGGTGCCATTGAACTCGCTCGCGCGAGCTGTGTTTCTCGCTCGCGCGAGATACCTTTAGAAAAACTCGTGTGAGCTCGGGCGCTTGATGCAGCAGAGGAAAAGAAGCTTCAGTGAGCTTCTTTTCACTCGCATGCCCGAGATGTTTGTGTGCCTTTGGACTCGCGCGCCCGACCTTGTATCTCATACCCGCGAGATTCAGAGTTAGACTTATTTTAAGCCTTTTTGTGTGAATTCTTCGAAAATATATATTGTTAGACTTTCTTAAGCATCTCTAAGGAACTTTAGGTGAATTGGGATGTAGGTTAAAGCGTGATTTATCGCGAGGAGTCTTGAGTTAGCTTGATTTGCATGGAGCGTGATTGAGGTAGGGGAAACATCCTAAACCGTTTATATTAGTACTAAATACATGGAATTGTGATGTGATAAGTAAGAATGTGAATTGTGTTATTTGAGCTTTGTACACAGATTCAATCATACGATTTAAATGTGAAAATGATAAGTACATGTGTGTGGCAAGTATGTGTGTGTGATAAGTTCATGTGTGTGTGATAAGTATGTGTGAGCAAGACATTGTGAAACTTCAAATCTATCTATAAGTAAATCACTTTACATGGTGTTAAACTATAAGTTAAAATCAACACTTTGATTTAAGGTTCATGTGAAACGAATCCCAAATTGTGCTCCGGTACGGCAGGATATCGGTTCATTTTCTTACCGGCCAACGGTAAAATTTCGTGTTCGGCACAAGCATCCCTCACAACGCAGGGGCTTATGCAATATGTGAAAATGGTTCATTGAACGACGATGGTTGAGATTCCCATCGGTATATATGTGGCTCCCAATGCTATATATGCTTGGGATTGTATTTAAGTTATTTGTTTAAGTACGATAAGATGTGAAACAAGAAGGTGAATCAAAATCTGATTTGTAAAAAAATAATTTAGAAATCAAATGATGCTTACGAAATTGCGTTAAGTTCTCGCTTTACTTTGATTCATGCATCTTAGAATATGAGTTATTTGAAACATGTAAATTATACAACTCAGTCATAGAAATCCATGCTTTTAATATCATGTAAATGCTTTTGATGTGCCCTTATTGAGCTTAGACTGTTAGCTCACCCTTTGACTATACGTCACAGGTGCGGATTTAGAGAAGGAACTGGATCCGGAAAGCGATCCGGAATACATTCATGAGGAGGAGATTGAGCCTCTGCCTGAGGAGTTCTTCCCTAGATAGGGATTGTGCCAGAATTAAGTATTGTTTTGTGCTTAGGGCTTGGTACGTCCAACCATTTTGAATTAGAAATGTGAATCATGTAATTATTTTTGGATATAATTTTGTGAACCATTGTTTAGGTGATGGTTGTCCGTCAACGGTGGTTCGTTTCACTTCTTTGCCCATGTATCTTGGCATGGAATTAGAACCGTTATTTTGATATGTTTTAAAGATAAATGTGGAACTTTCTTTTGCTGATTATGATGACTCCATCTGCTTAATTAGAGATATCGGCTTTGTGTTCTGCTTGTGTGGATGTACCAAGTGTAGGGTAACTTGTGGATCGCCTTAACGGTGATTTGACGACACGAATTTCAGGTTAGTGAAATTGAGTGCATCACATTAGAACACCTTACTACTGAGTTGATACCGATCTGGAGTTGAACGATGTGCTCTTTCAAAAAGGGTTCATCCAAGAGAGTCTGTGCCCGTGTGTCGTATCTGCCCTACTCACTCCCAAGAAAGATGGTACATGGCGCATGTGTGTGGATAGCCGTGCAATCAATAAGATTATGGTTAAATATCAATTTCCCATACCAAGGCTCGATGACATGCTCGATATGATGGTTGGTGCTACTATCTTTTCTAAGATAGACTTTAAGAGTAACTACCATCAAGTCCGAATCCTCCCCGGTGATGAGTGGAAAACCTCCTTTAAGACCAAGGATGATATTTATGAGTGGGCGGTCATGCCTTTGGGGCTTTCTAATGCCCCAAGTACTTTCATGAGACTCATGACCCAAGTGTTGAGGCTGTTTCTAGGCAAATTCCTTGTTGTGTATTTCAATGACATCTTGATTTATAGTCCTGACAATGATCAACACTTGAACAACCTTAGGTTGGTTTGTGAGACCTTAAAGGGCGAGAAGTTGTTTGCAAACCTCAAGAAGTCCACCTTCATGCAACGTTCCGTTATCTTCTTGGGATTCATTATCTCGGCCGATGGAACGGTCGCGGACCCCGAAAAGGTTAAAGCCATTGTGGTGTGACCTAAGCCTAAAAATATACACGATGCCCGTTGCTTCCATGGCTTGAGTACTTTTTATCGTCGCTTCATCAAAAGCTTTAGCACCATCATGGCTCCAATTATTGATTGCATGAAAAAGGAGGACTTAAATGGGGCAAAGCCGCTGCAAAAGCCTTTGCCGAGATTAAACAACGGATGAGTAGTGCACCCGTCATGAGCTTGCCGAACTTTTCCGAAGTCTTTGAAGTCGCATGTGACGCATCGAGTGTGGGTATAGGAGTGCTTAGCCATGAGGGTTACCCAATGGCCTATTTTAGTGAAAAGCTCAATGAGGCGAAGCAAAAATACTCCACCTATGACAAGAAGTTCTATGCGGTCGTCCGATCTCTTTGGTATTGGAAACATTACCTTAGGCTGCAAGAATTTGTGTTGTTCTCCTATCATGAAGCCTTACGCTTTCTTGGTTCACAGAAAAAGTTGAACCCAAGGCACGCGAAGTGGGTCGAGTACCTTCAAGGGTTCACATTTGTATTAAAGCATAAGGTCGATGCTGAAAATAGGGCTGCTGATGCGCTTAGTCGTTGAGTGACGACTTTGCGCACAATGAGCATCGAGGTCGTCGAGTTCGAAAGGTTAAAGGATGAGTACCAGAGTGCCCATATTTTGGGGTTGAGTACACTGCTCTCCTTAGTGACCCGACCAACACACTCCGTATACACCATCCAAGATGGTACTTGTTCAAAAGCAATCATCTTTGCATCCCTCGCACTTCATTGCGTGACTTTCTTATTTGGGAGTTACGTGCTAGAGGGATGGCCTGACATTTCGGGCGTAATAAGACTTTTGCGCTCGTAGAGGATAGGTTATTTTTACCTAGTCTAATGAGAGATGTCGCTCGGGTCTTCAAACATTGTCGTACTTGCCAAGTGTCAACACATACGAAAGAAAATACTGACTTGTACACCCCGTTACTCGTGCCACACACACTATGGCAAGACCTCTCAATGGACTTCGTGCTTGGACCTCCCAAAACTCCGAGGAAGCATGATTCCATCTTTGTTGTAGTGGACCGATTTTTCAAGATGGCCTACTTCATACCGTGTTCTAAGATCTCCGATGCATCTCACATTGTTAAATTGTTCTTCGCGGAGGTAGTACGTCTTCATGGGTTGCCCAAAACCATTGTGTCTGATAGGGATATCAAATTCACTAACTATTTTTGGAAGACCCTTTGGCACATGATGGGCACACTGCTTCAATTTTCAACGGCTTATCACCCTCAAATGGATGGCCAAACCGAGAGTACCAATAGGAGTTTGGGAAACCTCCTTCGTAGTCTTGTCGGTGATTATTTTAGGACATGGGATACCATTTTGCCCACAGCTGAGTTTGCTTATAATAATTTTGTCAATAAGTCCATAGGCATGAGTCCTTTTGAGGTAGTATATGGTCATAGGCCTAGGACACCACTAGATTTGATCCCCATGTCCGCGTCCCATAGAGTGTCAGAGTCTGCTGACGCATTTGCACAACACTCATAGCTTGCATGCCGAAATTAGACAAAAAAAATTAATTCAAGCAACAGTCAATATACGTTATCTGTAAATGCTCACAGGTGTTTTAAAGGATATCAAGTGGGTGATTATGTGATGGTCTGGGTCATGCCTGAGTAGTTCCCATTGGGATCCGCAAAGAAGCTCCAATCTCGAGGTGCTGGACCTTTTAGAATTTTGGCTAAGAGTGGCCTTAATGCATACGTGCTTGAGCTTCCTCTAGGTACGAGGGTGACGCGGGACAAATGCTAAAATCCTAATATGCGAATTTGGGATTAACTTTTAGAATGAATTGAATAGCGGAAATATTCAAAATCAAGCAACACATAAAATTAATTCAATGAAATTAATAAAGCAGTTAGGTTAATTCATTTTAGCGGCGCATGCATAAAAATTTCTCGATCAAGAAAAACGGCTCCGATGAAGGAACTTGGAATTCGTTTTAGTTTAGGGCATCAAGCGATAATTGCAATATCGGATTTGATTCCTCGGGGATTTTGAAGGAGATGAAACTTGAATAAATAGTTCAAAAGGGGAGATTAATGATATCATGGAATACGACTCTTTTTGGGATTTTTGTTCTTTTATCAATGGAAAGAAAGAAAAATAATACCTGACAACTAGAGAAAAGACAAACTAAAAAGATAGATTCCAAGGCTTCACACCAAATATTTTTCGAAGCTTCACACCACGGTTGTACGTCAGCTTCGCACCAAGTCGCACGAGAATCGATCGCTCACTCCTCAAGGTTTTGAAGGATTAACTCCCTTGGTTGAAAACTCTTCACAAGCTCTCTAGGGTTTGCACAAAAGCAACTCTCTTTCATTCAATAATAAAAAATTTCCCTACAATGTTCTTCTTAATGACCTTATATAGGAGGTCTTATAATAAAATAAAACCCCAAAACAAATACTCAATAAAAGACAAATAAGCCTCTAAAACTAAAGTTGGAAATTGAAAAATAAAAAAAATTTAAACTAACTCGGCGCAATTTCGATTGATCGAAATTGAAAATCGATCGATCGAAATTCATATATATGAAATATCACCGTCGACATTCGATCGATCGAAATAGGACTTCGATTGATCGAAATTTTTGATCGATCAAATTTCAATTTCGATCGATCGAATTTGCCCTGTGCTCCTTCCTTGCTCCAGAATTTTCATCTTTACGCCTTGTTTCCCTCCTTTATGCCCCGATTCTGATTTCTTCACGGGCCGTTTGAAAGCCCATTTATGGGTCCATTTCTTCCTTGCTGATTTTCTTCGATTGGCTTGGACACGGTCCAAACATGCGGATCTGAATTCCCCTTCAAAGGGTTAGTTCGACGTTCAATGTGGAGGACTTGGTTGCTTGGGTTTCACCCCACTCCTGAAAACCCACTCCAGCCACCTCATAGCCCCAACACCTAACCTTGCAGCCTGTACCTCTTCCCTTCCCCAAGCAAACAGAGAAAAAGATGAGATAGAGGATATAATAAGTTATCATGCCGTCTCCACACATGACGGGGGATTCCAGAAGTACTTGGTTAAATGGGTCGGCAAATCGGAGTTCGAAAATACTTGGATCCACGTGAATGAGGTTCGTCGATTGAACCCCGACTTGATCGACATCTATCACTAGCGTTTTTCATCAGTGATGAAACCTTTTTGGTCTAAGGGAATTGACGGGGACGCCGAGTACGTAGACATTGGTTTTTGGCCACATCACTTCTACCGACGTCGAAAGAAACGAAAAGGGAGTATGAGTAGCCTGAGTACTACCATTTCTAGAGAAAAATGGTGGCTGAGAACGTCAACAAATGACAGACGTCTGTGGGATCAGGACGGACGTCCGTGGAAATGAACCATCACTGTTTTAGCATCACGAACGTCCGTGATGTTGGACGGATGTCCGTGGGCGTTGCAGCAGGATTTTCTAATTTTGCGAAATTTTCCTTGTCCAGTCTTTTATTATTATTAGGATTATTTATTTCGAATTTTACTTTGGTGGCCTATATAAGGAGGCTTGTCAATACTTTTTAATTAATTTTTTGAATATTTTGAATGCATTAGTGCTTGAATATTCTTCTTCACGAGATGGGTTTGGTGTGAGGCCAAGGGAGTGATGGAGATAATAGGGAACCATAAATCCTAAACCAATCAGAGCCATAAACCTAAATCAAACCATAAACCTATTTCCAAAACCCTAGTGAGAGCACGTGAATCTACATAGGATCGAAGACGAACGCCCAAGCCTGAAAAAGCTAGAGTTCTATTTCTAGGCTTGATCCCGCCCCAAATCTAACGGGACTTGTGCATCGGACTGCTCCCTAGCCGAATCTCGCATGATCTACCCATCAAAATTCTTCAAACCCTAAGGTATTTAAGATAATTTTGAGATTAAGCTTGATTTAATTTTATTTAATTTCGGCGAAATTGCATCAAAATCATATTCACGCATTTTAGGGTTACTGTTCTGTGTCAGATACTCTTTGAGTTTTTTGCTCTCGCTCCATCTCTGAGACAACTCTCTCCCTCTCTATGGAACTCTAAGTCGATAGAAGCGTAGTGCAGTGATATCAGAGGTAAGCGTTTCCTCGATATCGCTTTGTGTCCCTTATTTACAGGGTATATATCGTAATATTTTAAGCAATCGAAATATATAAGGCGGCGTCGACGCAGACGCTTCTTCTGTGAAGAATTGGGGCTCAGTATAGTCCCGCCATCACTTCTTATGTGAAGCGATGGAAGCCCTGACGCCTCATAATAGTTGCGCCATCGCTTCTTATTCAAAGCGACGACGCCTCAGAACTGTCGGGCCATCGAGTCATATGTGAAGTTTTGACTTATTAACCCGTTGTTGTTCGATCTCTTCTTTAACTTATTTACATGGTATAGATCATAAAATTATAAGATTCAAATATTATAAATCGGTGTCGACGCAGACGCTTCTTCTGTGAAGAGTTGGGACTCAGCATAGCCCCGCCATCGCTTCTCATGTGAAGCGACAGAAGCGTCGACGCCTTGTAATAGGAGTGCTATCGCCTCTTATGCATAGCGATGACACCTCAGAATAGCCGCACTATCGCTTATGATGTGTAGTTTTCCCATATTTGTCTTCTGACCATCAATCTTTTTTTAATGCATGGGTTATAATGGACTCGATTGGAGAATTTAATTTATGTGGTGTTGTTTTAAACCTCACTCCTGACATTGTTTCTTTAGAAGGAGTTTCACTTGGTGGTGATGGAGATATCAAAATGCTGGATTGTTGGGGAGGGTTCGAGAATACTCGCAAGGAATAGAAGCTACATATCAACTTGAAATTCCAAACTGAAGACGATGCATATAACTTCTACAATTTATATACGTGAAAAAAGTTGGTTTTAGTGTGACAAAAAGTAACACTTATAAATCGGCAAAGGGAGAAGTTATAAAGAGAAAATATGTATGCTCGTTCGAAGGTTTCAAGCAGCTAGACAAGCGCAAAGTACACAAAGATATTAAGTGTTCAAGAGAACAGATGCGGATGTGAGGCAAGGTTGAAGATTCAGATTGACGAGCAAAAGTTGTCGGAGGTAATGGAATTTAGAGAGCCACATAATCATCAATTGTTTACACCAACGAAGGTGAATGAATTATGATCTCATAATAAGATGAACGAGGCAAGTAAATCGTTGATAGGAGCATTTGATGACATCATTCCTCCTTTGAAGGTTTTTTTTGTTTTGTCGAGTTTGGATAGAGAGGCTAACATGACAGTAAGACCTCAACAAACCCGAGATTAACTAAATAAGATAAGAAGGGAGCGTAACATTCATCCGATGTGCATGGCCGTCATCAAAACCTTCATTGATAGGCATAATAAAGAAGATGATTTCTTCTTTGAAGCCGAACTAGATGAAGAATATCGTATGCGACATATATTCTGGGCTGATCACAGGTCACAGATTGTGTATCAACCTTTCAGTGATGTGGTGGCATTCGACACCACTTACAAAACAAATAAATTACTGCTGCCTTTCGCCCCATTTACGAGGGTCAACCATCATTGGCAGATGACACTTTTTGGATGTGCATTGCTTGTGGATGAGACAAAGGAAACATTCATTTGATTGTTTAAAACGTGGTTGTAGTGCATGGGCGATAAGCAACCTAATGCAATTGTCACCGATCAGTGCAATGAGATGAGCATGGCTATCTCTGAAGTCCTTCCAGGAACCACACATAGCCTCTGCATATGTCACATTGGGAGGAATGAATCGAACCATCACTGTCAGCTGAAGCCAAGGTTTGAAAAATTTGGCAGAAAGTGCAATCAGTGCAAGTTCAATCATGCGGTTGATGCTTTTGAAAGAAGATGGGTAGAACTCGTCGAGGAGTTTCAATTGTAAGACAATGTGTGGTTCAAACAAATGTACGATTTTATAAGAAAATGGATTCCATGCTACTTGAGTGATACCTTTTGGGTTGGCATGACCACTACGCAACGTGGTGAAAGTATAAATTCCTTCTATGATAGCTATGTGTGTGTCCAGACGGGTTTGACGAAATTTATCAAGCAATACGATCTTGCCCTCCAATCTCGTCACGATAAAGAAAATAGAGAGGACTTCATCTCAATGTCTACGACACCAGATCTCTTGTTCGAAAATTCAATTGAGAGATGCCACTACTGTGTATACGAAAACCATGTTTGATAGATTCCACACAGAGTTCCGAAATTTTGCCTCCTTTAAGTTCCATAAGGTGGCCGAAGTGGAAGCCGGGGAGGTTAAAGCATACGAAGTGCGTAGAAGTGGTGAGGATCGCACGAAGGATAGCGATCGAACATTCAAGGTTCGTTTTGAATGTGAGGATGCCTCTGCCACTTGTGACAACAAGCACTTCGAGACCAAGGGCTTGTTGTGTTCTCACATCTTCCATGTTAATTGCAAGGAAGAGGTAAGCCACATTCCATCTAGGTACATTCTACCACGATGGACGAATGGCGCTAGGTACAATAATATATGTTTGGGGGTTGGTGAGAAAGAGGATTCCAATTCTGTATCTACAATGAAAAAATGGGAGGTGAGAGAAGCCGGCCTCAAGTCAATTCAGTTGGGAATACAGTCGCTTTGCTTGGTGGATTAGACGTTGGGAGGGATGATGAAATTATTAGAAGGCATAAAGGCCATTAGAAGGGAAGAGGAGAATGAAAGTACTACTATCATTGCGACCTCTCCTGGTGGTTCCCCTCAGGCGAACCAAGGAAGAGCATTGCAATAACATGCCAATATTACAGTGCGGGATCCATAACGCCATAACGATGTGCCACCAAAGGTAGGTGAAACAACAATGATAGAATGAAGTTTGGAAGGGAGGTTATTATTGAACAATCAAAGAAGTAGAGAAGGAAGTGTATGGGCTGTGGTGAGTTGGTGATAAAATCACAACTTGTCCTGTAAAGAGGGTCAGGTTGATGACTGCTAGCGCTAGACATAACCAAACAGAACAGAGGACAATGGAAAGTGTAGTATCATAGAGTCAAACTAATTGAATTCTATGAAAAGTGCAATCACTTAAAATTGGAAGCGACGACGCTTCGATTTCGAAGCGTGGGCGCTTCCTCTCAGAAGTGTTGATGCCTCGTCTACGAAGCGACGACGCTTCCGATAAGATGTTTGAAAAGCGTTGGCGTTTCGTTTATGATGCGTGGGCGCTTCGTCGACGCTTCGTTTACAAGCTTGGACGCCTATCCGATCCGAGCTGTATTTTGAAATTTAATGGACTATGGTAATCCTTTCAAGTGTTGATTATTTTTTTATATACACGTTCATTCTTAATTTGAATGATCGATGACATTTTTTGATACGGTTGGTCTACCATTATAATGGATTTCAGTTTTTCTTTGAATGTGAGCCTCCATTTTTCAGACCGTTATTTTAGCTAGAAAATGATTTGTCAGAGCTTATTTGTTCTCTGGAGTAGGGACAAGAGTCACCGGCTCAGGAGATGCGGCGCCGCTTCCTATATGTGACGTCCCCAATTTCACACACCGGATCAATGCGCTCACTTGGAGACATCACACTACATCACATATCCATGATCTTAAATAAATCAATTAATCAATAAAGATCTGCATATAACGCAACGGAAAAAAAAATAACTATTAGAAGTGCACGCATAAATTTTCTTTTTATATCATCATCATGAGAACAATACCAAATTATGAGATAACAACCTATTATACCATATTGTATGCTTATTCCTTAAATTAAATAAAACTGAAATCAAACATAATCCATCATTAATATGAACTTGTTCATAAAAATAATCTGTAATAAACATCTTAAGATCTTGCCTAATGCATGAAGAAAACCTATAAACTAAACTTCAAATCCTTCTTCGCTCAAGTCTGGATTTCCATCAATCATTGACGCATCTACTTTATCCTCTCCATGTATAGCTGTACTCCCTGAAATCCCAAACAATGGGTCAGTTTACCAAGTAAATTGGTATGAACCAGACATAATGAGACTAATAGAAAATGTCCATAATTCAAATATCTCATAAAATCAAACAATAACAGAAATATAACATGTGACATAAAGAATAAGTAAAGCAATAGAATGAAATTGAAACATAGCATTAAATCTAAATAAACATTATGGCTTGGGTCTCTACCCTAATTTAATGTGTGGCTATTTTTAATTGTGCATTTAATGCTTATGAATCGACATACATAGTGGACATGATTATCTCTTTCTTAATCATTATCCTAATCTTCTCTGATCCTTCGATTAGTATATACGTTAACCTTCACATAACTTCTTTTCAGTTAAGTAGTAAGCTTAAAATGAAAGACCTTCTCCATCTCTTCAGTCTTATCATTAATGCATGGATGCATAACTTTTATTACTTGTCATTCTTATTCATGTTAATTCCTCTAGCATAAGCCTATAGAAATTCTATCATAATCATAGAAATATTTTGTTTTCATGTGTCATGTCGTAACGTATCTTTTCACTTTTATGAATGTCATGAATGTATATGCATAGAAAAACTGGAAATCAATCTATCATGTAATAACTTTTTCACATGTTTAGACTTAACACATCATAAATATGTAATCTCTATCGATTCCTACTTGTTTCATGTTGTGTAAATCAAACATCCTAGCTTGCATGAATTCTAAGCAATAAAATAATGATGAACATAAATAAACATTTAAGCATGATGATTAAACATAGACAATATTTGAATAAAAATTCATTGCTTGCATCCTAGACAAATTCTAAAATTCCTAACAAATTCTGGATTTTGGATGATTCGGATTACGGATGATCTGGATTCGAATCGATTCGATTCTAAACAGTTACGGATTCTGCATGATTCGGATTCGAATAGATTCTCGGATTCTGACAGTTACGGATTCGCATTGCAATTTCGTGATCAATCACGAAACCTCGTGTACCATTGAAAACCCGCGATTAAGCATAAAAATTTAACAATCTAATATGAAGAATATTCATTAAATGAAATAAACCCTAATTCCTATTTTATTTTTGTGTTATCTACGTTTCCGATTAATCTCAAAATGATTTCTCCATACCTCTAGTCTTCGCGTAAAATTGACGTAATTCCTCTCCTTGATTCAATCCGAAGCTCTAATCCGAAATTCGGTCACGTCGTAAACTCCTGTCACGTTCTTCTTAAGCCTTCAAACCGAAAACTCTAGGGTTCCTCTTCTAATTCTCCTTCTCTAGAATTCTCTCTCTCTCTCTCTCTCTAAGGTTATTAGGTAATAAGAGTTACATAAAATTCTGTAATTTAATCTCTATATTTATAATACTTTATGATTTCCTATTTTATTTTTAATTCTATTTAGAATGCTTTAAGGTTTCCTATTTAATATCTAACTCTATTTAGAATACTTTAAAGTTTCCTATTTAAGATCTAATTCTGTTTATAATGTTTTAAGGTTTTCTATTTAATATCAAATTCTATTTAGAGTACTTTAAAGTTTCCTATTTAAGGTCTAACTTTATTTAGAATTTCCTATATGGGTCTTAAGTGATTCTATGGGCCTTTAATTACTTAATGGGTCTTTAGTTAATTTACTGACATATTTTAAAAGTTCATTAAACATTACTAAACACACCCCAATTATTGCTAACACATATTAAAGGCTTTTAGGGTATGTTAATTAGATTAATTAATTATCATGAGTCATTATAAAATAAAGTACGCATTACATTCATGTGTAACAATTAATTACATTCATCAAATTAATCAAACTACTCATAATTACAAATCTAACAAATAATTAAGGGCTAAATAACGAAAAATCTCAGTCGTTACACTATATGATGTGTGGTAACCGTTGAAGAAGCGGCGGATTGCTTCTATAAGCGTCATTGCTCATTATAGATGCGTGGGCATTTCTTTTATGAAGCGCATGCGCTTCATGGCAGTTAGTTGATGATAAATTTGAATTGTGGATACGTGCTCATTCTTTGAATGAGAGGAAACATTTGTCACAACGTTATTTCGAAGTTTCGGCCACAAAATGAATTCATTACAACATCAAATCAAAACGATTTCTTTACATTATCATTGCCTTTCTTTACTTTGTCGACAAAAAAAGTCTACAAAAAATACATTGAGCGACATTAGGAAGCCTTGAGCAGCCTTCGAGCAAACTTCTGAAAGGCTCACGTCACAGGTCGACAAGAGGTGGTGGTGGGTTTGGGAGATGCGGTGTTGGAGACGGGAGACGCTGCACCGGCCTGGAGTCAGGAGAAGGGCTTTAGAGCAGGTGGGGCTTCCTTCGACATTATAACAAGCTCATCGTCGTCCGGAATGACGATAACTTCGCCGGAGCGGGGGGGGGGGGGACCACATGCTCGTTGTGGTCGGGGACGACGACCAGCTCGTTGTCGTCAGGGATGTCGATAATCGAACCATCATAGGAAAGGATGAAATGCTGGCGCGTCAACCGGTGGCTCCTCCGGAAATCGTTGTGTTGCATTTCGTTCCTAGGGGCTGAGGCAGATGAGAGGAGAATAGATGAAAAGCTAAGGAGATACGTGAGATGAAACAATCTGAGCGTAGTGATCTATTTAATTCGATTTCTCTTAAATGCATAGGTGCTTTCATTTATTGTGCGCTGCCCCATAAGAGGGATGATAGTTGGGAGTTACAATGAAATTATCTTTTCTAACATTATTGCAGCAACAACTGTTTGTATTCCATCATTATAGGCTAGTGGTTTTCGCGCAATATTGAAACATATGCCAATAAGGATCGCTTGCGATTCGAAGATCATCATCAGTGCAACCAATGGGGAGCGCTGACATGCCATGGTAGAAGCGCCAACGAGTTCAATAAGGAGAGCTAACACATTGTGGTAGACGTGCTACCGAATCCAATCAAGAGTATTGACACGAAAAAGTAGCGCTCACGGTACATATAAGTAGCGCCGACGCGTCGTGGTAGAAGCGTTGGCGCCTCGACATAGAAGCTCTAGCGCTACCAATAAGAAGCGTTGGCGCTTCGAAATAAGAGTTACAATTCTTTCAAGCATCAATTTTAAAGTCTACAACGATAAATTGTAAGGAAGGGTAACAACACATCCTGTGAATAATTCCTGTGTATAAATTGAAGTATTTTCAGTTTACATTGTATCAATCATGTATAAGGAGGTATAACAACAAATTTTGAAGTACATGCTCTGTATAACAACAAGGTTCAAAGTACATTTATGTATAACAACAAATTTAAATCAGCGATTCAAGATCGTCACTGGCTTCCCAATTCTCTTCCTGGTGCGCAGCGATGGCGTGCCCAATCTCGGCCCTAAAATAAGGGATGTCAGCTTGTGTAAATGTAGGCTGAAGGTTCTTGCTGAAATAATCAACGTACTTCATCACGAAAATCCCACACTCAAAACCATTTTCTTGGCATGTCTCGTTACTTACAACCTGACAAGCTCAAGGATATTTCCCAGATATTGCATCGGTTGCACTGTGCATATATGACAAGGCTGGCAAATAGTGCGTTTGTAATAAAAATGGAGACATGTTATACTTACATTTAGAAAATACAAGGGGCATTGACGCAACATTATAGAAGAGCTAGGATTGCTGACGCCCCGTAGTCGAAGCGTCACTGCTTCGACTAGCTAATCGAAGCAGCGATGCTCCTAATATGAAGCGTCGATGCTTCGACTAAGAAGCGCTAGCGCTTCTAGAGATTCTTTTGAGGCTTTTTAATTTTACTACGGTCCTGATCTCCTTGGCAAATTTGGTGCTTGGAAGCTGGACCGGGCACATGTCCAGGACAACGATTTGATGGTTTGAGGGGGTAGCCAAAGCAAGCGCCCAGTGGAGTGGCTGGTCGATGTGAATTGGAATATCTCTTCACAGTCCATCACAGACAATGTGCGATTCTTATTGATGAGGAAACGCTGCATCGGCTTCGTGCCATGTTGCACCTAAAAACAATTCAGCTTAAGCGGTTCTCAGTCCCGCTATGTCGGCTGGGAGGAAAGCTGCATTCTCCTTATTATTCTTCTTCTGAAATGCTTTAAAATCCAAGGTCATGCATTTGAGTGCAACAGGGAACATCCGGAAAGTCTTCTTAATCAGTCCAGGTTGGATGTCCTCCCGCTTGTCCATGATCCTAAAGTACGCAAACATTATCTGCATATGAAGGTAAAAATATCAATATGGAATCAGGGAAGCGACACGTTTCAATAGGGATTAAAACTTATATGGTCTTCTATTTTCGTTGAGGCTCGTAGGTTGCGCAGTAGCTCGGCGATAACATGCTGGGACCCAACAGTTGAGATGACAGTCCTATGTTCAAATTCAGACATAAGTTAAAACATAAGGGGATATACTTACGTCTGCGATAACTTGGTGACGGGATATGCTTACTCGTTCTCATTGATGGGCTTTTCCCAAATAATTTTCATATAGGCCGTCGCTGATGCCCCTCCGTTTTGGCCTTCTTTTTGTTGGGTTGGGAGACCAGCTCTCCCTTTCTTTGAGGGAGAGTTTGGGAGGGAGGAATCGCGACAAGGGCTTTACCTCGATTCCTCTCACTTCTCCTGAAGACGGTTGGGTCATCTTCGTCGTCTTCTTCTGCTTCAGCTTGCATTGAAGATTTCTCCTCGGTGCATGTTTGCGTAAGGCGCATCTCAAGATCGGAGTTATGAGACGTAGTTGGTGGTGGAGGCAGAGGTTCGACATGAGTTGGGTTTTGGACTTTGGAGGTGGTTGGACTTTTGATTGGGTCGGAGGTTGGGGCTAGACTTCGGGTTTGGAGGGAGTAGGAGGGAGTCAGAGGATGGGGTTTAGAGGTTAGGGTTGGGGCCGAGGTTCAGGATGTGGCTGTGGTTGGGATTAGGATTGGGGTTTGGAGGCCTGAGGTGGGATTGCAATCGTTGGTAGGCTATACACAGCGCCAGAGGAGAAGGCCAAGGCGGACCATTTTTGGTAGGATATTCACATCGCCAGAGGAGAAGGCCGAGTGTGACGGGGTCAATACTCGAGCTTGCAGCATGGTGCCTGGGGCACGCGATGTGGTGCCAGATGAGCACGCGACATCTTGGTGCCTGGGGCACGCGATGTGGTGCCAAGAGGGCATGTGACATCTTGGTGCCGGGACGACATGACATGTGGTGCCAGGAGGGCACGCGACATGGGGCCAGGAGGGCCTTGCGACGTGGTCGCGCTGCGAGGATGCGACATGGTCGCATGGGAGGACGATGCAGGGAGTCACGGACGTGATGGTGGGGACTTTACATTGTGTGCCAAGGGCAGAAGACGTGTGCCATGGGGGTATGCCAAACCGGCGAGTTTGAGGTCCTTTAGTTGTTTACCCATAGATGGTGTTTGGACCATCTATGTGAGAGAGGTGTTGGAGAATGCCTTCCACCCACACGGGGCCTTGTGTTGCCAGAGGGGGCGCAAGTATCTCCTAGGCTTGAAAGGGTGGGCCTAGGACGTCGACGCAGCGATGCCGTGTGGCACCCAAGGTGAGGTTGAAGTATGGCCCCAGACTACGCGTTGCGGTGCATACGACTGGGCAACTTCACGAGTGCTGCGTGAGACTCAGTAGAGCACGACAGCATGAGGGCTGTGTGGGACTTCGTTGAGCATGACAGCATGAGGTAGGCACACGACTGTGGGCTTGGTTCGGTATGCGAGCAAGACATGATGACATGGGGAGCTGCATGCCAATACTGTTGCGAAGCGAGATACTAGTGCAGTGAATAGGGTGAAGCTTAAGCAGGCCAAATATGGAACAGTGGTGCAAGCGAGCGTGTCGTAAGGGGCACGATACATCAAATGGTAGGTCGTGAAACAGAGGTAACCAAGAGGGGGAGTTCCCGTCCTCTAGGCGGGTGGTATTAGAGCTGATGAAGAGATTGGTTGGCTTCGTTGCATGCGGTAGCGAGGCATTGCGCGGGTTGATGGTGCGTCGAAGGACGCCCCTGTGACAGTTGGCATCAGAGATAGGCTGACTTAGCGCATCGGGCATTAGGTGCCGCACGGGCTGAAACTGCTAGAAGAGTGACCTCGTGACATTTGTTATCAGAGCCAGATTCGATCTAGCAGGGATGATACTATTGAGCTAGTTAATAGGTGAGGGCCTTGTGACCGCGGAACCAGGTTGACCCGACAGGGTGACGTTGGGGAGCTAGTGGGAAGGTGTGGACTTAAGAACTAGATTGGAAGTGAGTTAGCGTGGAGGTGCCAAACCTCAGGGCTAGATATGAGATGCTAACAAGCTGGGAGGAGTTGGCCGGGTCAGTTCACTGTGGTAATGCGTCAACGAGGATGTTGACATTATGGAGTGGTGGAGGATGTGACGGGGTCAATACTCGACCTTGCGACATTGTACATGGGGTACGCGATGTGGTGCTAGATGAGCACGCAACATCTTGGTGCCTGGGGCACGGGATGTGGTGCCAAGAGGGCACGTGACATCTTGGTGCCGGGACGTGACATCTTGGTGCCGGGACGACACGGCATGTGGTGCCAGGAGGGCACGCGATAAGGGGCCAGGAGGGCCTTGCGACGTGGTCGTGCTGCGAGGATGCGACATGGTCGCATGGGAGGACGATGCGGGGAGTCACGGACATGATGGTTGGGACTTTACACTGTGTGCCACGGGCAGAAGACTTGTGCCATGGGGGTATGTCAAACCGGCGTGTTTGAGGTCCTTTAGTTGTTTACCCATAGATGGTGTTTGGACCATCTATGTGGGAGGTGTTGGAGAATGCCTTCCATCCGCACAGGGCCTTGCGTTGCCAGAGGGAGCGTGTCTCCTAGGCCTGAAAGGGTGGGCCTAGGACGTCGACGCATCGATGCCGTGTGGCACCCAAGGTGAGGTTGAAATATGGCCCCGGACTTCGTGTCGCGGTGCAACTTCACGAGCGCTGTATGGGACTCAGTAGAGCACAACAACATGAGAGCCGCGTGGGACTCCGTTGAGCACAACAGCATGAGGTAGGCACACGACAGTGGGCTTGGTTGGGTATGCGAGCAAGACATGATGGCATGGGGAGCTACATGCCAATACTGTTGCGAAGCGAGGTACTAGTGTAGTGCATGGGGGAAGCTTGAGCAGGCCAAGTATGGAACAGTGGTGCAAGCGAGCGTGTTGTAAGGGGCACGATACATCAGATGGTAGGCCGTGAAACAGAGGTAACCATGAGGGGGAGTTCTCGCCCTCTAGGCGGGTGGTATCAGAGCTGATGAAGAGATTGGTTGGTTGTGTTGCATGCGGTAGCGAGGCACCGCGCGGGTTGATGGTGCGTCGAAGGACGCCCCTGTGACAGTTGGTATTAGAGATAGGCTGACTTAGTGCAACGGGTGTTAAGTGCGTCATGGGCTGACACTGCTGGAAGAGTGACCCCGTGGGATGAGGCAGACCTTTTCCGCCGGTGGACAACTATTTGATGTTTCCCTGCGAGTCCCACTAGGCTTCTCGTCGCAATGTTGTCCTGCAATATGTGAAAAGGGACTTATTATTTAGTAAAGAATACAGGCGTCAACGCTTCATAAACGAAGCGATGATGCGCCAGCGCTTCGTGGACAAAGCACAATGTTGTTTAATGGCATATGCGAGGGTATGCCATGGCATGGCCCAATCGCATATGCGATTGTGCCATGGCATACATTTTTTCCCCAAAAATTTGAAAAAATATAAAATAAATTTTATAAATTCTCAGAAAATCCCCAATATAAAAAACCACTTTATCGTTGTTAGTTTTGTGCTCTATATTGTAGAATAAGGATACCATATCCCATAAGGTTGATTTATAGTGCTTGGGAAAGCTTGGAAAGCAAAGGCAAAAAAAACTTATAGTGGAGAAGTATGCCATCACATACACTGTATGCGATGGCATACAATCGCATATGCGACAATATGCCATGGGGCCTTCTGTTGATTCAGTTCCTGGTTCTCCTGTTCAAGCTTGATAACCTGTAATCTAAGGTTGTCGAAGCTCATGCTACGCCTCTGACTAACCTCTGACAATCTACAATTCCTTCATCTGCAGACTGCATCCATTCTTCAACAATCTATGGACTTACAAGATTTAGGAGCCTCTTCTTCTTCCTCCAGGTCAATAACGTCAATGTCTGACCTCTTCCTCCGCACAATATTGGAAGGGACCATAGGTCCTTCACTCGCTACTGCAGATCTCTGCCCTGATAGTAATAAATGTTCTATCCCAGGTCGGGTCTGCTCATAGAGTGTATACTCCAGTTACCGGAATGCCTACAAGGAGATACACTTTCCATATTGTTCATGAACGATAAAGAATTAGGGAAACCAACAACGCTTCGGTATGAAGCGATTGTGCCTCAGAAAATAGCCGTGCCATCGCTTCTTTTGTGAAGCGATTGCACCATCGCTTGCTCTATGAAGCGATTACGCCTCGACGTAGACGTGCCATTGCTTCCAATGTGAAGCGAATGCACCACGGTTGGGAAGCGATATCGCCTCGTACAGATGTTACCTTATTCTCGAAGTTTTTGATGTAGAACTTCCTATACTCTCATTCGCCCCCCATTTCAACAATCTTGGGAAGCGTAAGGGGGACTTCAGCCCTCGCTGGGGCGCTCTTCCGGTTGATCTCGTGTGCCCATATTTGAGGAGCGACATATTAATGAGATTTTTATGGGCTTCAAAGAAAACAAAGCACAAAATTAGAGTAGACATATTACCCTCAAAATTAAAGAGGACGACATTACTTGTTGGGCAATCGTGCATCCGTAAATATTATAATCTTGCACAGCCTTTGCCCTCTCTTCTAGTCCCCGATTCCTCTTCGCTTTGCCCACGCATTGCAGCAAGTGCTTGTACGCCATTCTCCCCATGGATATTTGTTGAAATTTGAGAGATTATCAACGAGATCGATGTAGGGATCATTGAGGGTGTATATTGTGTTTGCGAAGAGGATGGTGGTGAGGACGAACAAATTACAGAGCTTCAGGAGGTTCTCGTCGGCTGCTACGCCATTAATGACGTTGAGGATGTCTCTCCTCTTTGTTGGGTTAATCCCTCTGAAATACTTATTTCTGATCGTCTGGTCTTCGCGAAGGGGCTTGGAGGGAGGGTAACAACAGGGGCCTGTCATTCGAAGACTAGTTATTAAGAAAAAATCAAGTCGGTGAAATCTGATAGGGCCCTTCCCAAAATTCCATATATTTTTTCCAACCCAGAACTTGATGATTGCGTCTAGGAGGCTGTTGACACTTTTAACGCCCTTTAGTACCAAAAAGAATTAGCTGAAGACTGATTCCGTTAGCAGACATTTCTAACGTTCAGTTGCCTCGTCGTAGATGGTCTGACACTTGACAATGGTGTATTTAGTCGCTGGAGTCTTGATAACCATCTTGAAAATCTATGAATCATAAGTTTACAAAAGAAAATTAAGTTTAAGGAAGAAGATATAAAAAAGGAGAGCAATAGCGTCTCGTCGTTGATAGAAGCGCTGATGCTTCCAATACGAAGCGCTAGCGCTCCTTGCATGGTGCGATTGTGCCTCTAAATAGAGGCGCAGAGGCATTAAAGCAACCTGAAAGAAGCGTTAACGCTTCATCAAGGGATGACACACATTTGTAGCGACGTGAAAATAAAAGGACACTCACCTTGTTTCAGAAAAAGGCAAAAGGAGCTTGCCGCTTCAAAGTGTCTTCTTACTGCGCTCTGAGAAGATTAACATTAGGGCAAAGAAGAGTAATTTGTGAATTTTTAATTAACAAATTTTCCGCCTTGAAAAGTTTTTTCGAATGGTGATGACGGCCATTGCAAACCACAATGTCACGTGCCGTATTCCCATCCGCTTCACTCCGCTTCTCATTTAATGTTATGACAATGGTATTAAATAATATAAGGTTAGACGTCGTTTCGCACAAAATGGTGCTACATGCCAACTTAACGGCGCTACGTGTCATATAGAAAACACCGTCCATTCCTTGATGGAGTGCTAATGCTTCATGATAGTTACGGTAGTGCGCCATCAAGAAAGCGATTGCGCTTCTTACAGAAGTGCCATTAATGCTAAAAATTGTGGTAGTCAAAGGTCTTCCTGAAGGGCTGTCTCAAATAGTCGTTTTGAATGGTAATGATGGCCATTGCAAACCATGATGTCACGCGCCGCTTCTCATTTAAGGTTCTGACAACGGTAATAAATGATATAAGGTCAGCCATCGCTTCGCACAAAAATGTGCTAGGTGATAACAAAAAGGTGCTACATGTCATATTGTAAGCACTTTCCATTCCTTGATGGAGCGCCACCGCTTCATGAAAGAGGTGCTAGCGCATCATAAAGGAAGCGATTGCGCTTTTACACAGAAGTGTAACCGCTTCGTAAACCCTGATGTCCGGAATGTATCTCTAGGCGCTTCACACAGAAGCGGAAAAAAATGATTTAAATTGGGGTAATAATGGTCTTTTCTAAGGGTAATGATGGCCATTTCAATCCCTGATGTCCGGAACGTATCTCCAGGCGCTTCACGCCGCTTTGCCTTTATGATTCTGTCAGTGGTAACTATAGTTAAAGCGGGGTTAAATGAGAAAAAGGTTGGAATGTCGCATCAGCCTAAATCAATCAAAAAGGCCCTACGTGTCGAGCTCCTATCAATAGGCGCAGAGATATCTCTACGCCCGAGCGCATATCCCCCCCCCCCCCTCCTCTCTATATACACGCACACACACACACAGAGAGACATACACATTGATGCCAAGACCCTGAGGTGCAATCCTATATTCTAACACTACGATAAAGTTAGTTGCCGCATGACCCCTAAATAGATGTTTTCATGCACGTGGACGTGCACAAGCACGAGGTTTATCCAGACCATCCAAAAAAATTATTTTTACCATAGTCGTCATTGCTGTTAAAATGAATGATGAAATGTAAAATCAAGTCGTCATTCATTTTCACATAGTTAGATCGAAGGAGCATACATATATTTTTTGAGATAATGGCTCCTGACCAACATTTAAACTCCAAAATGGTGTTTAAATGATCTTACACCTTCAAAGTTATACTTTTTATCTCATAGAATTGAATTGCGATTTGTCATTTGCCATGTGGGGCACATCTATGATCAGTTTAAATTGTCCAAGTGGCAATCCATCATTGGAACTTATCTCAGCCCAAAGAAATACACCTATAAGTGGATGTGAATCATCCAGTAGATAAACTTCAATATCATCCATTACAACAAAAAACAACATTTGGCGTTTAAAAGATGATCAGGAGAGTTGATAGTTAGTTTTTTGAAAACTCCTTAGGAGGTGTGAAATATAGCTGGGAAGGGGTATCACATGGCATTTGGGTGCCATGTGCCACACGAAAAGGGCATTGTCCCAAAGTTCAATCTCTGGGACGATATACCAGGGGTCTTTTATCCTCTCTCTCTCTCTCTCTCTCTCTCTATATATATATATATATATATATATATATATATATATATATATATATATATATATATATATATATGACAAACAAGCAATATAGTTTTATTCTCCCCCACCTCCTTTTATATATATCTCTATATACTCAACATCATAAACTTGTTATTGCCTCGAACTTCCATGGTGTAAATGACTGTTGTCCCTTTAAGGGGTCGGGGTACCTCCACATAGCTAGTTAGGCAGTTGAGGTCTCGATTGTTAACAAAATTAACAAGAATCAACCAAGATTGACCATGCACTGCCGTCTTCCACCCACAGAATCAAGAAGGAGCTCTTTGTTTATCAATAATTATTATGTTTGGACCTGGTAAGTTTCCCCATTTTGAGTCAAATTAAGGTGCTGGCGAGTTCTAGAAGCCATATCTGTCAATCTCTAGCCCACATCATTTACGGTTTAGGCTCATATGGCATGGGTCAAAATATCGTCCGATACGTATGGGTTTTGGACCTCATCGATACGGTACATTCAAGGTTCCGTATCGGTGCCTCCCATACAAAAACCTAAAATTTCGGACGATACATTGGAATGTATCATCCGAAACCGATACGTATCGGTTTTGGGGCTGGACGATATGTATCGTTTTTTCCGAGATATTAACCCATGCCATATGGTATCTAATTGTCTTCGTGGCCTCAACTTTAGTTCAGTAATTGTGATTTATCATCATGACAATCAGATCTTCAATGTTAATATCTATCATAAACATGCTTCAGATTTTGTAAATATGGACAATTTTTATGACATTTGCTCTTTGTAGCCATTTTGTTTGGTAACTACAAACTGTGGATGTTTTACGTTATTTATAAAATCTGATCTTGCTAGTTAGTCGAGTGTGTACATGTAGTTAGGACTTAAATGAAAAACTTATATTTTTAAGCCAGATAGCTTCCAAATAGCTGATATTTCTGCAATGCAAACCAAGGTTACATAATTCACTAAGACAGCTTGCGAACCATCAGTTGTCAGGCTTATAATTATCTAGCTGAAACTTTAGCATTTATTTATTTTTTTTGTCTTACCGAAGTTTGCATTGATTTCAATTGCTGGCAGTGTTCAGAAAACAAAGAATTGCAAGAAAAGGTGCTCCTTCTGCAGCAGCAGATGGCTTCCTTTGAGGGTGATAAGTTGCCATTATCTTCTGAGCAATATGTTCCAGACGATTACATTGATGAGTTAAAGAAGAAAATTCGGTCTCAGGTGATTACTAAGTTCTGGCCTTATTCAGACACCTATGTTACCTTTTATGGTATTATTATTGTTGATGGTAGATGGCATTCATGCCAACTAAGGAAAATGCTATGCCCATGCTTGAAATTATCATCTCTAAGTTAAATGTCCTTCAGTGGTTTGGATTGCCTTATTTGGTTGAATGAGCCATGCTCGATAGTATGACTATTCATATTGCATTTTAACTATAAATGTGTCGATTAATTTCAATGGTAGACTGAAGACAACAAATGTAGGAAATGGAATTATTCTAAATACTGAAAATTTATTTGAGAATCTGTCACAGTTCGCAGAGTTTTCATAGTAGAAACTGAAATGCATGATTATATATTAAATACATGCATCGATTCTGCAAAATTTTCATTGCAATACCAACCAAACCGAGTGGAATGCCACTTAAATAGTTAAACTTATTAATTTTTTTTCATGAACATTTCTTAGGTATGTATTTTATCCGTTTAAGTTAAGCCAATTATGTGCTCATTGTGTTCGATATTTAATGCTGGTTGGTTGTCTATTATGCCTCAAGAATGCATTGTATCTTTTTTGAAATCTCAATTTTGAAACTGGTAAAGTTAAAACTTTCCCTACTGTGGAGAAATTCTGAGTAGTGAACCCCAAGAGTTTGTGTATATCCTTTCACAATTAGCCTAACTGCCTAACTTTTAGCTGTTCCACTGTCCCATCAACATTATGTTTCATTGTGTATACCATTTACAATCCACAACATCTTCTTCGTAGGAAAATTAGTCAAAGTCCATGTGTTATGACGAAGGGCAATATTTTCTTCCTCCATGGGTCATTTCCACCTAACATTGGATATGGCTTCTTGTTCAAGCAATGAATAGACATAGATAAAAGCGACAAGGAAAAATTGAGAAAAGGTGGTGATAAATCGTCAAAAGAAACAATAGACAACTGAATGTTGCTCAAGCCGGGAGGAGGGACATCAGGACTTTGATTTTTAGATGGAGGTGATTGATAAATGGTAGGTACCCGTTTCTTATTTCGGTCACTTGGAATACTTTTAGCGACAATGATAGTTTAAATGTCGTCGCCATTCCAGAAGCATCGATATTCCAGTAACCTTAGGAAGGGTGATAGGGAAACATCAGATCCTATGGACCCACATTGCTTTTAAATATATGGAATACTTGCAAAGAAGGTGACATTGATGGAAACAAAAGTTGTGTTTGGGTTAGCCCTTATAGGAGCTGAAGCAGCTCTCTGCCTGCTCTTCATCAGAGTAGATAAAATCTGCTCTGAAGAGAACAGGCAGAGAGCAGCTTTATCACTTAAAATAGCTTTCCGCTAGAGCAAATGGGGTGAGAAGCTATGTTACCAAACATGAAAGCAGTTCCCCGCCGGAGTCAAAGAGCGAAAGAGCCGCTCTTTGCCCCAAAACAGCTAACCCAAACCTGCCAAACCTTCTACGAAATAGTAGGACTATAAAACTGTACCCTCACTGATACGTATCGATTTACCAAGATTTTGAACCATGGACTGAACAGTGGAAAAAATGACGGACACTCCGTCTTTTTCGCTTGAATTGAAGCATGAAATTGTGATGGTTGCCAAACTTGCAAGGCTCACTTTAACTGAGACAGATGATAGTTTCTTTTACTACTTCGAGATGGATGACCACCAAGCTTGCAATCCCCCTGATAAGGAGTAGTGCTTCGTATCATCTACCAATGATCCTCCGTCTTTAGATCCTGATATTCATAATGAGAAGGATAAAATTAAGGCTGTCAACAAGTCCAGTTGGGTTGGGCCAAAATTTTGGCTGCCAATCAGTATCAACAAATAAGCATATGTGCGATCCAATCCAATGGTGCACCTGACCTGACGTGGGACCAGAAAACCGGCCCGACCCGGTTAAAACCCCTCTATTTTCATATTTTATATATAAATATTGGGTCAGGTCTACCCAAACCAACCCGATATTTGGCCAACCCGACATCTTAGTCAACCCGACCCGTTCCGAAGGTTGGGTCACATGCCTCATGCCTGACCCGATGGGTCAAGTTTATGTGCCCGACCCGTAAAAAAATCCAGGTCGGGTCAAGTTGCTGATATGATGATATCCATGTCATATCATGTCGTGAATTAATGAATACTATATACTTCCGCAATTTTTTAGTCATTGTATTAAGTTAAAACTATTTGTTTTACTTGAGTTACGTGTAGGTGGTACACATGCTATAATATAAGTGAATGCTTTCTTCTTATCTTGTTTCTACCTGACATTGGTGATAATGAGTGTTGTTTATACCTGACATTGGGATTTTCTAGGTTTTATAGGATAACTTTCCCATTACCCTCATGATCTGGATATGCTGAGCTGTTTATTGGTTTCTGAAACAAATTTGTTTTTGTCATTTGTTATCAACAGGAGGTTGAGAATGAGAAATTAAAGCTGGGACATGTTCAGCTTTCAGAGGAGAACAGTGGATTGCGTGTTCAGAATCAGAAATTAGGTGAAGAAGCTTCTTATGCAAAGGAATTGGCTTCCGCTGCAGCGGTTGAGCTGAAAAATTTGGCTGGGGAAGTAACCAAACTTTCGTTACAGAATGCAATACAAGCAAAGGAATTGTTGTCTGCTCAAGATATGTCATATTCTAGAGGGGCCAACATGCAATCATGTAATGGTGGTATAAGGAAATTTTCTGAAAGCAAGATTGATGGTATCAAATTAGGAAGGAAAGGGAGGATTACAAGCAGGGGTAGCGAAATCCCTGGTGCAGCCTATGATGATGTTGAGTTTTGGAAACTTGATACAGAGGATATGAAGATGGAACTGCAGGCAAGAAAACAAAGAGAAGCTGCTCTAGAGGTTGCTTTATCTGAAAAGGAGCTATCAGAAGAGGAATACAGGAAGAAACTTGACGAAGCAAAGAAAAGAGAATCAGCTTTGGAAAATGATTTAGCAGGGATGTGGGTGCTTGTTGCAAAATTGAAGAGAGGTGGGGCAACCATTCCAGAGTTGACTGTTGATGAGAGATCCATTCATGCCGTAGACATTGTGAGGGATCTAAAAGCAAATGTCAATGGCTATAAAGATATCATCCCTAAGGAGAGGCAATTAGCAGACACATCGGCAAAATCAAATCATGATGAGTGGAACCAAGGTTCTGAGCTAGAACCTCTTGTAGTCCGGCTGAAGGTAAAATTTATTACCATCATCTAAATTTTGAAGTTACATGAATTTATTTATTTTTCTGATTTGAGTTCCATTTTTATCTATCTTTCCACAGTTGAGCTATGGTTCCAAAATCTTGGCCTACGAAAGGTTTACATTTGTAGAAAACGTATGGCATTTTCTTGTTGTGAATGGATCCACAAACCTAGGGTTTAATGCGACTGTTTCAATTGTTTTGGGTTTGGTAAATTCTTTCTTTAAAAAAAATAAAAAAAATTTCTTGTGACTTTCAAGAGAGTGATTTATTGAGGATCATATTTTCCTGATTTTTTACTCCTTTTTCATTTGCATATAAATGTGTATAATAAGTTAATAAGCCTAAGTGCCAGGTGGACTTGTTCTCAGGTCATTTTTTGGGATGTGTGTCATGTGGAATCGTGCTCTCCGATAGGTACGCCATGATCTATGATCTTTGGTGTAAATGATTTGTACGAAAAATGTTCTGCATTGTCTGATAGAAAACAGTCAAATGTCATCTAAAATTCACGATTTATTGGATTTATATAATAGTTGTTAATTTTAGATTGCATTTGACTGCATTGAACCACGCGATGGAAATTGTTTGTCTTCTCTATCTTTTGTACCAAAGATCTTTAGATCATGGCACACCCATCAAACGACACACATGATAATTCCACATGGTGCACATCACAAAAAGTGACTCTAGTTTCTAGTCATGTGCTACTTACTTTAACCATATTTTTAAAATCTAGATAGATATATTAATGACACAATATATTGGAAAGTTTTTAATCTTATTTTCGTCTGAATATTGAATTAACACCCATGGAATCTTGGAGGGCACCTATGCAAAAACCATTGTCTGCTTTGAATAAGACGATTGAGATCGTTTTTCTCCTCAATCTTCCACAGAAGGGATCTTGAGATCATGATGTACCATGAGACGACCAGTTTTTGGTTCCCTGTGGCACAGATCCCAAAAAGTGGCTCTAAAATCACATGACACATCATGCTTAAACATGATCGTAGGGTCATTTTTTGGGATAGGTGCCAATTGGAATAAAAAATGCCCGTCTGATGGTACGCCCATGATTTCAAGATCCCTTATGTGGAACAATGGGGCGAGAAACAATACCTATCATCTGATTCAAAGCAGTCAATGGTTTTTGGTGCAGGTGCCCTTCAAAATTCTGTGGGTGTAAATAAGCCTATCCTAAATTTAATAGCATTATATCTTATTTCGATTGTTATTTTCGCATGATTGTGTATGGAATCTGCAGCATATACCTATTGATTTTACATTACTTGAAATATGTATTCTTGTGGTATCAGGGGGAAATGGCGTAGGAAAAGGTAGTGAGAAATGATGATTAAAAAAAGAGTGAGACGGAGAAATGGAGGATAGACAAGGCACGGTTTGGGCACGCCAAACCTAAAATTACTAAGTCCACAAACACAAACATTTCTAGGAAATACTAAAGAATACGTTAATACTCCAATGCTCCCCCTCAAGTTGGAGCATAGATGTTGATCATACCTAGCTTGACTAATATATCTGGATGTGAAGTAAGTCTAATGGTCTTGGTGAAAACATCCATCTGATGCGAGGTGTGGACCTTAAGATTAGAGAGTGCCATGCATTCAAAATTTTCTGGCATACGAAATAGATGTCGAATTCTATGTTTGGTGCACTCATTTGGACCTGGTTCTTGACAATGTTGTTTGATGCCTGGTTCCCAGAATGGATAGGCATTGGAATGGTAAGAGGGAAGCCGAGCTGGTGAAGGAAAGTGTGTAACCATAGCAATTCACATGAGCCCAAAACTATTCTTTTTGGTCGGACGCAATGCTCAATCTAGATACCACAACATGTTTCTTTCTCTTCCAAGTCACTAGATTGCCTCCAAGAAGGTGCAATAGCCAGACGTAGAGTGACGATCAATGGGAGAAGCAACATAGTCAGCATAAGAGTAAGGTCCAAATGACCATTACAGTAATAAATGAAGCTTAGCTCTGGGCAAAACTTCAGGTAGCCCAAAAAATGATGAACGAGAACAACATGGCGAGGTCTAGGAGAACGCATAAATCGACTAACAACATTAACTGCATAGACAAGATTTGGTCAGGTCAGCGTGAGATAAATGAGGTGGCGAAGAAACTTCTAATACAAGCTGGGATCTCGGAGATAACCTTCCTCAGCATGAAGGGAATAATTGGCCATGGCAGAGCAAGATGGGCATCCTAGCAATGAAGCAAATCAAGATCATTTTTCCGTTGTGTGATATCACAAATAGAACAAGCAATCTCAATGCTAATAAAGTACTTAAGAGACCCCAAATCTCTAATGTCACACATGACACATCTGACTTGGATCCTGCTTAACCTGTGTGATAGTCTGGGAGTCATCACTAGGCACAGTAATATTAGATAAGGGGAATGGTACCTGGTGGATTGGAATGGATGAAAAAAGTAAGATTCAAGTGCCATCAACGGAATTTTATAGTGAAGAGATGGTGACAAGTTTACATTTCCAATAATATCAATAGGCATGAGCGAGCCAACAGCCATCTAAACCAAGTGAAGTCCTTATTTAACCGGTCAATGTCCGAACTGTGAACTGGGTTTGGTGTTCTTGGTGTATCTGCCAGTTAAGCTCTAAAAGAAGCAGGAGCCTAATTTTGTTTGCATTTATATAAGTTATACATCTATGGAATAAAACGAGGACTAACATGTGTATCACTAAGATATAATACCATAAACATACAAAATTGCTTGATACCATTACCAGCTGTGCTCAATGGTATTAATTACTCAGTGTTAATGTTATTGACGGTATCTATTTGCTTGTCACTAATACAGTCTATTTTAGGCCCGGATGCTAGAGATGAAGGAGAAAGAACATGAATCACTCGGGAATGGAGATGCAAATTCTCATGTGTGTAAAGTGTGTTTTGAATCGCCAACGACAGCTGTACTTCTTCCATGCCGGCATTTTTGTTGTAAGTGATCCTTTCCTTCTCCACATCGCTGTAATATATTAGATTTGAAACTAATCAACCTTGGATGCATCACTGGCAGTGTGTAAACCTTGTTCACTTGCTTGTGCTGAATGCCCTATTTGTCGCACAACGATTGCTGATCGGATCATTGCTTTCACTTCCTAATCATGTATACTGCAAACTCTAGTGAAGGTGATAATCTATTAATTTACCCGCAAATGTTGGCGTTCTTAAAGACAACTCTAAAACTTCATATGTTTTTTTGTGCTGTTTCAGGTAATGATCTCTACAGCCATCTGTTCCTATTTTTTGAAGAGCGCAATGGTACCGCAATTTTTTCATTACTTGCCATGTATGTAGCAAAAAACTTAGTTTTCTAAATGCTTTATCGATCTTATATCCCTCCTGAAAGGGCTGTAAAAAAAAAGGGATTTAAAGAACTTGCCGCTCCCAATTGGGGCCGGTCTTGTATCTTCACAACTTTCATCAAGTATAGAAATATATTGAGAGTATCTCGCTATCTCGCCGATCTTTCATCAAAAGTGTAAAGAGAGTGTGTGTGTGTGTGTTTTAAGGGGTCCCTAGGGCAGCGTGCACCTGTTCCTCTATGGTTCATCCATTCCTACAGTGATTTAGAGAATAAAAAAATTTATTTACAGCTTTGTTCTACTGTGAAAACGAACGGGAGTTGATTTTGGGGACTTGACTTTTTAATTCGCTGTTCATTTTTGTAAAGCATTGACCGCCATTGATTATGGTGATTGAAACGTGTGTTTTTTAAATGGTCTTTGATTGACTCATGGGACGTGGTTGCCGTAGAATTCAAACTTAGGACGCTGTTCGAGTCTTTGCGTCCATACTTCATATTGGTATACATTGATGCATATTGAAGATGATCATGTGGATTGGGCTCAATCACATAAATTGCATCATCAGGCAATCTTAACTTTATGGTCGTTGTAGATTGTAGTGGCTCTTATAGTCCCTTTAGATTTAGAAAACCTTCAGAAATGGTATGATTTTCAGATAATTGGGTTGGACGGGTCGAGTACCAGGCCGGCTAAAGGCGGACCAACCTGTTGTGTTTTGGCTGTGCAACTAGTAATAGGGAGCCATTACTTGCACTCGTTTTTTAAGTGATTGCACCGAAGTTAAAAATAAGACCTCATATTTTAGGGACATGTGACATGTGAAAATGCAATATGGGCGGTTTGATTTAAAGTTCATGATCTATAGATCCATACTGCATAAGATTGGCACTACATATAAATTTCATCGTGCGATTAAATGTAGTCAAAGGCTATTATTTGATTTAACGGTTGACAACAATAGATCATATGGTAAATATCGTGTTTTGCTCCAATCTTATCCCCGAAGGATCTATAGATCATGAACTTTAAATCAGACGGCTTAGATTGTGTTTTTACATGTCCCTAAAATACAGTCTTTCTTTAACCTCGATGCAATCACTTAAAAAGCGTGTGTAAGTAATGGCTCCCTAGCTAATATTGGTCACTTTTTTTTTTTTGCTTGATTGGTTGATTTTTGGTTACCTAACACATGTGCCAAGGTCTGGGCACAGATCAATCTCCCTCTGTTAAGTTGGTCTTGAGTAGGGATGCAAGTTCGGTGTACTGAGCCAAACCGATACCCAATTTCTTGGTTTTCGGTTCGGTTCACCCTAAATCGAAACTGAACCAAAATGAATAGGTTTCGGTTCAGTTTGGAATTTTTTTTTTCAGAAACCGTAATCGACATATTTCAGTTTATTCAGTTCGGTTTCGGTATTTTTATATTTTTAATGTATTTTTTCAATTTTTTCAACTATTTCTGTTTTTCTTTAGTATATTCGGTTTTCTCATACCCCCTCGATTTTTGCCACCCCAAACTGAAACGGAACTGAAATGGAATTGGTTCAGTTGGGTCGGTTTAAGTTGGTTTTCGGGCCAATTCAGTTCGGTTTAGGTCAAAGCTTGCATTCCCTAGTATCGAGAGATGCACAAATATATGAGAGAGGGAGTGACTGCTTGTGACTGCTTTCAGAGTGTGCCTTTGCACATTGTTCACATGAAGGTTGACAATTTAGCAAGTTCAGGCCGCGTCTGGGTTTTAGCTCTTTTGGGGCGGAGAGCAGTTCTTTTACTTTTTGGCTCTAGCAAAAAACTATTATTATATTTGATAATATAACTTTTTGCCTGATTTGATTTGGCGGGGAGCTACTTTAAGTGGTAAAATTATTATATGCCTGCTTTATTTCGGAGCAGATTTTATTTGCTCTGACAGAGGGCAGACAAAGAGCTGCTTTTGTTCTTATAAGAGCTAACCCAAACATAGCCTCAAGGTCACAGGTTGGAGCTCAACTACCTATAAAACAATTTAAGCTGTCTGATTTGAAAGTCACTGTGTAAAGTTTTTAGTGCCAAAGATTGACAGGAAACAAGAGCTCTATCCTTCGGTTCAACACTGTTAAATAAGATGATGGGCTTTGCGGTGTTGGATCATTTGATGGAGATTGTGGCTGTGTTTGGCATAGCTCTCTGTTAGGCCATAGACGAGTTCACCGGTTTTAGTAGGTTCCCATTCTCTTTGCTAATTTCCTATAAAGCAGGATTTACTTGTTCTAACAGTTGCCTCCCTGCTCTTTGCTAACTCCCTACTAGAGCAAATAAAATATGTTCTGCCAAAGAATGAGTTGGGAGGAGGGGTAAATCTTGGTATGCAAGGAATTATGGAGGACAACCTGCTATGGCAGAGAGCTATAATAGGTAACAAGATCTTAGCAAAGAGAATGAGAACCTTCTTAAATAGGTGAGCTCTGTTATGACTTATGCCAATTACAATCTGTCTTTTGTCAATCTTTGACATGAAAGAATCTTACATCATGACCTTCAAATCATACGACTTAGATGATATTTCGTATGGAACGTTGAAAAAATTCTACGTCTTTCGTTTTTAAACTTATGCAAACGGCACAAATCTGTTTTTCAAGTTGTTGCTCCGTATATGAAAATGGGTTGCTCCCTTACAGCTAACCCAATAATTGTGGCGCCTATACTGATAACCTTTTGATTGGGTTTAATCGAACGATGGAGATCGATTTGCTTCTCAATCTCACACACGATTGATCTTGATCTTCAGACCATGAGTGTAGTATTAGACCATCAATTTATTAATCCATGTTGCTCTCAGATCCCACAAAAGTGAATAAAAAATATAGAGGCCGGGAATTATACAACCGGTTGTAGAGTAGAACGCTACTATCTGACCATTTGGGCGCACGTGGCATCACCCGAAAATTCGGACGCTATCTGATACATATCCACCGTCAAACATATATTCAAAAGATGCCTAAAACTAATGCACCAAGTTGGTTAGGCATTATTTTATCTTTGACCTATCAAATGGAGGTCAAAACAGTCAAAAAGATAATTTAAAAAAAAATATGTCCCATAGCTGATCAACCCGAAATGGGTGCTGTTTTGGGTTGCTCACACCATGTGATCTGACATTTGGTTGTAGCTTTTTTGTTACGACCGATTATTTTATATATATATATATATATATATATATATATATATATATATATATAGGGAAAAGGGAAAATGCGCTCGGGTGTAGAGATTTCTTTACGCTCCCCTAATTGGGAGCGGACACGTGAAAAGTGCTTTTGCACAAACCATGATTAGCCACAATGGGAATTTTCTAGTGTTAGTGATAGGTAAAGTAGGCAGTAGGGGAATACTGTCGGCTATACAAAGGAAGCACTGCTCCCAAGGAAAAGTTCTTGTCGAATGTAATGATGGTAAAACAATTCAAAAATTAGTACAAGTTCTTTCTTTTTCCCTCCTTATTCAGGTTCATTTTCTCTATGATTTTTTTTCCTCTCTTTGGCTTGCAACTTTTTCTTTTTTTCTGGATTTCTGATTGGATAGAAGCGCAAAGAGACAACTTGTACATTTTTTCTGGAGCGCGTACTGGATAGAAGTGCAAAAAGATAACTTTCTCATTTTTCCTAGAGGGACGTACTGGATAGAAGCGTAGAAGAGACACGTTTTTCTATTTTTCTAGAGCTCGTACTAGATAGAAGTGCAAAAGAGACAACTTGCAGTGTAAAAGAGAACGTTTTATCTATTTTCTGAAGCACGTACTGAATAGAAGTTCATAAGAGACAACTTGTTATTTTTTCTGGAGCACGTACTCGTTAGAAGCCCAGAAGATTGACATTTGAGTTAAGTATTAATTCTTTTTCCTGTGTATTATTTTCAGCTTACAGTACATTCAAATATATATGGCATTAGAAGCGTTGTCGCTTCTGCGCCCACGTAACGACACTTCGTATGTGAATCGCTTTCCTCATTTTTTCGTAGTTGATGGATCTCTTCACTTATTTACAAGGTGGAGATACCGCTTCTTATTTGAGGCGATAGGAAGCGACGACGCAACGATTGAGAAGCGACGGCGCTACGAATTAAAAGAGACAATGCTACGTGTTAGATGCGACGACGTAACGATTGAGAAACATCCGAAAATATATAAATTATAAGTACACACTTCTTATTTGAAGCGATAGGAAGCAATAATGTGAAGATTGAGAAGTGACGGCACTACGAGTTATAACCGACAAGACAACGATTTAGAAGCGCCGTCGTTTCTATATTGAAGCGCCGACTCTTTGTATGGCCGTGCTATCGCTTCCTTGTGGATCAGTTTCCACATATGCTCGTAGTTGAAGGATTTTTTCACTTATTTACAGGCTGAAAATAAAAAGAATTATAAGCATTCGAAAATATATAAATTATAAGTACACGCTTCTTATTTGAAGCGATAGGAAGTGACGACGCAAAGATTGAGAAGCGTCATAGCTTCCATATTGAAGCGCTTGCGCTTGGTATGACAGCATCATCGCTTCCTTGTGAATCTATTTTGTTATTAGCCCATTTTTTGTCTAATCCAGAGTCTGTAATGGACTCGATTGGAGGATTCAATATAGGTGGTGTTGATTTAAATCTCCCCTCTTAGACGGTTTCTTTTGTAGGAGTTTCACTTGGTGGTGATAGTGATATTGAAATGCTGGAAACTTGTGAAGGTGCAGAGAATATGAGCGAGGAATGAAAGTCACGTATGGGCTTGAAATTCTAATATGAAGACGAGACATATGACTTCTATAATTTATACGCGAAGAAAATTGTTTTCAGCGTTAAGAAAAGTAACACCTACAAATCTGCAAAAGGGGAGATCATAAAGAGAAAATACGTATGTTCGTTCGAAGGGTTCAAGCAACCTCACAAGCGTAAATTACACGCTAATATAAAGTGTTCAAGACATAATAGATGCGGATGTGAAACAAGATTGAAGATTCGGATCGACGAGCGAAAGTTGTGGGTAATTATGAAATTTAGAGAGCCTCATAATCATCAGTTGTATTCACCTTTGAAGGTAAAGGAACTACGATCACATAATAAATTGAACGGGGCAAGTAAATAATTGATAGGAGCATTTGATGGTATAAATCCTCTTTCGAAGATTTTTATTGTTTTGTCGAGTTTGGATGGAGAGGCTGGCATGACGGTAAACCCTCAACAAACTCGGGATTACCTAAAGAAGATAAGAAATGAGAGTAACATTGATCCGATGTGCACGACTATGATCAAGACTTTCATTAATAGGCAGAATAAAGGAGATAACTTCTTCTTTGAAGCCGAACTATACGAAGAATGTCGTATGCGTAGTATATTTTGGGTTGATCACAGGTCACGGATTGCTTATCAACAGTTCGGTAATGTGGTGGTATTCGACACTACTTACAAAATAAATAAATTACTGCTACCATTCGCCCCATTCACGGGGGTCAACCATCATTGGTAGCCGACGCTCTTTAGATGTGCGTTGCTTGCAGATGAGACGGAGGAGACTTTCGTTTGGTTATTTAATACGTGACTGAAGTGCATGGGTCATAAGAAACCTAATACAATCATCACCGACCAATACAACGAGATGAACAAGGTTATCTCCGAAGTTCTTATGGGGACCACGCATCGCCTCTGCTTATGGCGCATAGGGAGGAATGAATTGAACCATCTCTCTCTCAGCTGAAGGTAAAGTTTGAGAATTTTGAGAGAAAGTACAATCAGTACAAGTTCAGTCAAACGGTTGATGATTTCGAAAGTATATGGGCAGAACTAGTCGAGGAATTTCAATTACAAGACAACGAGTGGTTGAAACAAATATACACTCTTAGAATGAAATGGATTCCATGCTACTTGAGCGATACCTTCTGGGTCGGCATGACTACTACGCAACGCGGAGAAAGTATAAATTCTTTCTTCGATACCTATGTCAATGCCCAGACGAGTTTGACGGAATTTGTCAAGCGATACGATCTTGCCTTCTAATCTCATCGCGAAGTTTACTTCAAAGAAGAGGTAGATCAAATTTCTTTTAAGTATATTCTGCGTCAATGGACAAAAGATGCTAGATACATTACTGTAAGTTTGGGGGTGAGTGATAAAGAGGGTTCCAATTCTGTCTCTAGGATGAAAATATGGAAGGTGAGAGAAGCTGGACTGAAGTTAATTCAGTTGGGGATAGAATCGAATCGCTTGGTGGATTACACGTTGGAAGTGATGATGAAACTATTAGAAGGTGTAAAGGCCATTAGAACGGAAGAGGAGAATGAAAGAGGGACTAGCATCGCTTCCTGTCCGGGCGCCTCCTCCTAGCCTAGCGAAGGAATTTCATTATAGGAACATGCCAATATTACAGTGCGAGATTCAATACAATGTGCCACCAAAGGTAGGCCAAGCAACAGTGACAGAATGAAGTTTGGAATCGAGATTGGTTTGAACAATCACAAAAGAAGAGATGCCATTGTAAGGGCTGTGGTCAGGTGGGACATAAAATCACAACTTGCGTGCTTCTGAAGGGTAGGATGATGGCTGATAGCGCTAGACAGAGCCAAACAGAAGATAACACGAAGGAATGTGCGGTCTCACCGAGTCACAATGATTCAATTTCTTGAAATTCGCAATTGCTTGGATTAGAAAGCGCAGACCTTGCTTGGATTAGAAAGCGCAGACGCTTCAATTTGAAGCGTCATTGCTTCTAATTGGCGCGTCTTTTTCAATGTTCTGACGCTTCGATACATTATATTTGTTGTCATATGGCTAGCCTATGGTAAATTTGTTCATGTGTTGAATTTTTTTTATTATGGGTTCATTCTCGGTGATTTAAGGATTAATTTTTACATTGCGCGATCATCATTTCGAGGGGACGACGCCACTTATGAGAAGCGACGACACATGTGAATGAAGTGACGACGCTAAGCTTTTGAAGCGTGGGAGCTTCGTCATTCAAGCGTTTGCACTGGCACTTCTTTTTAATCCCGTGCGCCTATTGGATCTTAGGCAAGTGAAGTGCCTGCGACTCAACCTCGAACCATTGACAATGTTAAACTTTCGTGAATAGTTTCCTTTACGCATGGAACATCATTTTACTAAGAGTTATTTATGAAGAAAAAAGATTTACTAATCTGGGTACAGAAGTGTTCATTCATAAATCAAATCTATTTATTTACATCTTCTTTCTTTACACTATCTTTCTTTATCGTAAATGGGTCTAGTTGTCGAAGCGCCATCGCATCTGAATTGAAGCATCATCGCGTCTTAGTTGAAGCGCTATCACTTCTTGGTTGATGCGAAGGCACTTTCCAGTTCTGTGACGTCGCTTTTCATTTACATCGTCTTTGTTTATCGTAAATGGGTGTAGTTGTCGAAGTGCCATCGCATCTGAATTGATGCGTCATTGTGTCTTACTTGAAGCGCTATCGCTTCTTCATTGATGCGAAGGCGCTTCCCAATTTTGTGACGTCGCTTCCCATTTACATCTTCTTTCTTTATCGTAAATGGGTTTGATGCCTGCTAATGTTGGACGGAGCCAAAAAGAACATGGGATGATGGAAAGTGCGTTATCACTAATTCACACTGAATCAATATTATGAACACTTAGAGTAGTAGGAGGTGCAGGCGCCTCTCAATCAAAGCGTGGTCGCATCGTTCAAGAGCCATTGGCGCGTCACATTATATGTTCAGCGTTGACGCTTCATTTTCGATATGCTTATCTTACTAGAACTGTAATTAGAATTAAGTCAAAAATAACTTACTACTCATGCTAAAAGATTTTATTCATAAATTAAAATAATTTCTTTACGTCAAATACTTTCTATACACCGTCTTCTTATATACTGTCTTTCTTTATCGTAAATGAGTCTAATGTAAATGGGTCTGATGAAATTAAATAAGGTTCTAATGGCGGTGGTTGGTTGGGGGAGGATGCCACATTTTATGAAAATGTTGGAGGTGATGGTTGGGGATGGGTCATGGGTTGACGAGACGGTCGCTCAGGCGGTGAGGAAGGCGGTGATGGAAGAGGTGGAAGTGGAGGAGTTAGTGGTGGAGGTAGAGGTGAAATGGTGGGGGAAATGGAGGTAGAGGTATAGGCGGGTGTGAGGAGTTTGTTATGCTGGCGGTGGTGGATGAGGAAGTTGAGTTGGAGGTGGTGGCGGTTGTTGTGGCTGGGGTGGAAGAGGAAGAAGTGGAGGCAGAAGAAGAACCGACTGCGGAGCTTGGAGAAGAAACACCAGCTCCGGAGCTTGGAGAAGAAACACCAGCTCCGGAGCCGGGAGAAGAAGGGGCTCGGGGTCTCTCACCACTGGCAACATAACTTGAAGGTTTTCATCGTCCTGAATGACAATAACTTCTTCAGGGGGAGGGGGAACCACATGCTCGTTGTCGGGGATGACAATCAGTTCATTGTTGTCGGGGATGTCGATAACCGAACCATCGTAGGAACTGATAAAATACTGATGAGCGATACGGTGGCTCCTCCTCAAAATGTTACGACACATTTTGATATGGGCAGAAGAAGATGAAATGATAATTCAAGGAGATACAAAAGATGAAAAAAATTGGGTGCTATGATGCCCTTTAAATAGTAATTTGTCATGCAACTTCATTAAATAGAATGTTGTAGGTGTACTGCCGCCACAGAGGAATTTTGTAAATCTTTGCGCTTCTTATTTATTGCGCCAATCGTGCATATTCCATGAATTTCTCTCAAAATACGATAAGAAGTGCACCACTTTTTTATATTACAATGGCGCTTATCGTTAGAAGCGACATCATCGATAAATCGATGGGTCATCGCTATTAAATAGAATTGTCATTGCTTCTAAATAAAAACGTCCGCACTTTAATTACCTACGATGACACTTCTTGACGATAAGCGGCGTTTCATTGTTTACAAATTTTGAGGATTTCAAATCGTGGAGTGTATTGTCTTTTCGGGTAGTATTTTCTAATATTATTTATTGCTGCGGCTCTTTGTATCCAAAAAAAAATATCTTTTAGCCTTCCGTCACTTTCATCTTCACTCCATATCCTTTCTTTTACCTCCGTCCCCAAACCAAACCCCCTTCACCATGGCGGAGCAACTCGACTATTCATCTGAGATTACGGAAGCGTTTCGTCTTCTTGATTGAACCTTTCTAAGTTCGACGGCTGGGGATATTGAGGAACTTCTCGTCCTTTTCGCCCAAAAAAAAAGGAGGTTTCAAAGTTTAATAGATGTGATTGAACCCTTGATGGCTACAATTGAAATGATTTCTCTCATTTTGGAGAGGCGATTACACGAATTACGATGCAGTCCAAAGGGGGAATTGTCTACCTCTCCATCCTCTTGATGTCTCAGGTGGCTGAGATGTGCTAGTGCCTGTCTGTCTCTAGATTTTTCTTAGGTTTTCTATTGTGTATTTTTGTAAGTAGTACTTTATAAGAATAAAATATCTTTCGTTTATATGAATTCAATCTCACAGATTTTCTTTTAAATGAAAGGGAGGAGGCCATCGCAAAGCTTTTCTTGTTTATATGATTTATTTATATTTTTTTACTTGCACGCTTATATGATTTCAATCTTTGCTTTTCTCGTTCTAGTAAGGGTCACATGTCGCTTAATGTTTCAAGTGGTAGCGCATCAGCTAGCCCTAATATTCATGTCACTTGCTTGAAATGCTGCGCTATCCCTAATATTCCTGTCTTCTTATTGTTTGAAGCTGCAATGCCTCAGCTAACCTTAATATTCAGCTCGCTTCAATAAGCATCTAACTCGAGGTGTCCTCGCTTCAAATACGACATGCCTTCGCTTCTATCTGGAAGCGTCATCGCTTCTAACATGTGGTGATATCACTTTTTAATTAAAGCGTAATCGCTTGAATTAGTTAGGTCCTCGCCGCTTTTAATCTGAAGCGTTATCGCTTTTTAAATTTGTGCGATATGACACGTACCACCTTTCTGTGTGAAACGACGACTGACCTTACTTCATTTATTACCTTCGTCAGGGTATTAACACGTAGCATATTTTTTGTGCGAAACGATACGTAACACCTTATAGGGAAAAAGGCTATGGTTTGAAATGTCACTTCGAATGGGAAGCAAAATTAAGAATAACATCAATTAATCATAGCGTTATCGTAACATTATCGCTTCCACCTCAAAGCGTCATCGCTTCGAAAAGGAAGCGTCATCGCCATGAGATAAGACTAAATTGCATCTATATAGAAGGGTCATAGCTTAAAATTTGAAGCATCAACGATTTACTAGGAAGCGTCATTGCTCATTAACTGAAGCGTTGGTGCTTACATCATTAGTGCAGCAGCGGCCGGCCGGTCGTATTTCAATAAAAAAGCATATTTCATAATCTTTCTTTTTTTGACTTCCGTCTCCAAAACCTCTTTATCGTCGAATTTTCTTCTCTTTCTTGTACAGTGATGTTCTGTAATTAGTCTCAGTTTATATGAATACAAATACTTTTATTTAATTTCATGCAGAGGGATAATTCTAGTTTCTTGGGATAATTCTACGAAATTTAGAGGCGATGACGCTTCCAATTAGAAGCGATGACACTTCTATTTAGGGCAAGCGCTTTGTCTTAGCGGCATTATTATTAGGGGTATTAATGTATTCATATATTAAAGCTACCAGCACTTCGGAAAGAGAAATGAGAGACATCAGCAAAGCGCTAGTAATACAAAAGTAGAGATTGTTTTAATATATTCATATATTAAAAAAAAAGAACAACAAACTATACAAGAAACACTCAATTCATATCAATACAATCTCTGCCTCAAGGTGCAGTTCGAAGCACTAGCCCTAATATGCAGGTTACAATCGCTTCTTATTACAAATCATGCATTCGAAGGTTTCATGCATTCGAAGGTTTCATCACTGAATAAAATAAGATGAAATAAATTTTTTTTACAAATCATGCATTCGAAGGTTTCATTTATAACTCAAAACTATTTCTTTACATTTTCTTTCTTTACGCATCTTTCTTTACACTGTCTCTATTTATCGTAAATGGGTCTGATGAAATTCATAATGGCTCTGATGCATTGGAAGATCTAGCGGACCTTGATTCCGCCCTTGATAAGAAGAGGTCACCGCAAACATCCGTACGAGTAAGGTCTTCCTGAAGATTTAATACTTTTTTTATGAAAATTTTGAAAGTATGCTTTAATATTAGTGCATCTACCTTCTTTTTCCATGTAGGCATTTGAAAGAAATGGAAACCACATGTCAGCTAAATCCAGAGTGAGCTGAGACAGTGGAGATGAGGAGGCTGAGGCCGAGGCAGAGAAAGAGAGGAGTAAGGGTAAGAAGGAGAAGTGAAAGAATTGAGGAAGGAAAAGAAGGAGAAGTGAAAGAAATGAAGAAGCAGGAAAGATAAAGGGAATGAACAAAGGAGCATCGTCGGGGAAAGGGAAGAGCAAGGGTAAGAAGGAAAGATAATGAAGCGAGGTGAGGCATTGGACGATCTAGCGGACCTTGATTCAGCCCTTGATGAGGTTATCGCAAGGATCTGTAGGAGCAAGGATTACACTATCGACCAAATATCACAAAAGATACACCAAGACAGTTGATATGAGGAGGTTGAGTCTGAGGCAGAAGAAGGAGAAGTGAAAGAAATGATAAAGGGAAAGCAAGAAAGATAAAGATGGGAAAGAGCAACTGCTGTGCAAGGGTAAATAGGAAAGAGAAAGAAGGGAGGAGGAGCGTGGGGAGGAGGAGCATCGTCAGAGAAAGGGAGGAGCAAGGGTAAGAAGGAAAGATAATGAAGGGAGGTGATGCATTGGACGATCTAGCGGACCCTGATTCAGCCCTTGATGAGGTCATCGCAAGTGGAGGTTGTGGCTGTGGTGGAAGAGAAAGAAGTGGAGGATCATTGGGGACGACAACCAGTTCGTTGTCGTCGGGGATGTCGAGAGCCGAACAATCATATGAACTATACAACGCCGACGCGCAAGACGGTGGCTCGTCCATAAATGTGTGAAACACATTTTCCCTTAGGCTGAAGAAGATGAAATGCTAATTTAAGGAGATACAGAAGAAGAAAAAGAGTGGATGCTTTGAGGTCCTTTCAATAGAAATTTCCTCATGCAACCTCATTAAATAGACTATTGTGGTGCACTGTCACTTCATATTTATTACACATAGTTGTTTTTATTCCAAGCGGCGTATCATCACTTCTAAGCGGCGTGTCAGTGGCATTACGATTTTCGAGGGGTGTGCTATCTTTTTCGGCGGACTTTGGTCAACACGTCATCTCCCTGTGTCGTTCGTATTCCAAAAAACTGGCGTTACGAATTTCGAGGGGTGTTGTGCTGTCTTTTCTCGCGAACTTCGATTCAACACGTCATCTCCCTGTGTTATTCGTATTTCAATACAAAGCACCGTTTAAACTTCCGTCTCAGCTATCCAATAAAAATCGACTCTAACGAAGTGTTGATGCGGTCACAGAGAGCGACTGCGCTTCCAAAAGAAGTGTCATCGCTTCAGAAAGGAAGCGCCATCGGCACAACATCAGACTAAATCGCATCTATATCGAAGCGTCATAGCTTCAAACTCAAAGCGTCATGGGAAAGGGCAGCGCATAAGTTATCCCTAATATTCAGTATTTTTGTTAGAAGCATTAGCACTTATTGATAAAAGCGTCGACACTTTATTAGGAAGTGTCGTCGCTTCATGTTCGAAGGGTGTACTATTTTTTCCAGAGGTCTTCCTTTCGACACGTATCTCCCTGTCTCAAAAATGATTCCCGAGGAGCTTCAAATTATAGATTTTATTATATTTTCGTCCAGTCTTATCCAACATTAATTATTCCAGTGATTGTTCGTATCCCAATAGAGTTTATTGTATATTTTTTTTAATATATGAATATATTAATACTAACTCTGCTTTTGTCGTTTAAATTAATATAATCTTTGATTTTCTATGTGCTGGTAGCCCTAATAATTATGAAAGTAATAATAATACCTCTAGGTTGAAGAACTACCTCTAATAACAAGCGTCCTCGCTTTTTATAGGAAGTGTCTTCGCTTCTAATGTAGAGCGTCAACGCTTATGTTTGAACCTCATCGTTGCAAGTTCAACGCGTCATCGCTTCTTATTCGAAGTGTCATCGCTTCTAATTCGAACCGTCATCTTTTCAAAATTTGAAGCCGATTGTTTTGTATTTTCGCGCGGTCTTATCTAACATAATTATTGCTCGTTTTAAAATAAAAATGCCTTTTAGCATTCCGTCAAGTTAATCTTTTGACCATAATTTGGAGCTTCATCGCTTATATTCGAAGCGTCATCGTTTTAAATTCGACGCGTTATGGCTTCTTATTCGAAGTGTCATCACTTCGAAATTTGAAGCGGATTGTATTATATCTTCGTGCAGTCTTATCTAACATTAATTATTTCTCGTATCATAACAAAAACGTCTTTTTTCTCAGAAAATATGAACATGCCTTTTAGCCTTCCGGAAATAATAATGTCTCTAGGTTGAAGCGCTAGGTGTAATTGCTAGCGCTATCACTTCATATAGGAAGCATCTTCGATTCTAATTTGAAGCATCACCACAAGATATTCGAAGTGTCATAACTAAAAATTCGACGCGTCATCGCTTTTAGTTCGAAGTGTCATCGCTTCTAATTCGTCGCGAATTGTATTGTATTTTTGTGCGGTCTTATCTAACATTAATTATTGCTCGTATCACAATAAAAATGCCTTATTTCTTATAAAATATGAAAAAGCCTTTTAGCCTTTCGTCAGTTTAATTTTTTTACCATATCCTTTCTTTTATTTTCCGCATTGTTAGAAGGGACAATGCCTCAGCTAGCCTTAACATTCATGTCGCTTGGTCGAAGATCTGACCATGGATCAAAATTTCTTCTGATACCGATACGTATCGGTATCGGTGGTGAACGATATGGTACGTTGAATGTACCGTATCGGCCATTAGTATGTAAAGTACCAAACGATACATTCAATATATCGTTTAGTACTGTCCGATACCGATACGTATCGTCCGATACGTACCAGTTTTGGGCTAGGACGATACGTACCAATTTTTTGACATTTTGATCCATGGATCTGACACTAATATTCAGGGCATTGTTACTTTATTAACTATGGAGCTACGTTTGTAATACTCATAAAATAAAAAAAATAAGGGGATACCCTAAAATATATCATAGTGACGAGTGCACCGGATATAAGAAAATAATGCAGAATAAAATTAATATATAGAAAAGAAATTTTTTATTAATATTGAAAGAAATATTTATAAAAAAACTGATTACAGTAAAGATAAATCCGTTGGACCACCAAAAGAAAGTGAAGACCCCGAGACTTTGGAGGCTCTGAAGACGAGCTCGAGCTTTTGAAGTTTTTACTGCAGAGAATAAAGATTTAGGAAAGAATAGTTATCTTCACTTCTAAAGCTTCTGGATCACCCTTTGCAACCATGGGATTTTTGACGATCCCATCGCGATGATGCGCTCGTTTACGAAAAATTTAGAGTCGCCACCAGGAGCTTTTGGTATTCCGAGAAACCTAGATCATTTTTATAAGCACTAAGGTGCCACAAATATGACTCTGAATCCGATCAACGCCAAAGGCTCTTGGGTAGGGGCTTCGGTTATCGATTGGGAAGGTGTTAAGCACTCAATCAACTTGCTTAACATGCTCTCTACATATGGCCAAAACAAAAATAATATAAAAGAAATGAAAAATGCTTTCCCTTGCCCAAATGGGTCTTAAAATCCTATTTGTGCTCCTCCGTTCCTACCGAAAATTCAGTGGCGTAACGACACAAATGAGAGGATAGAGGAATAACTGAGAAGGTAGAGGAATAGAGGGAAGAACCGGAGCTCTCAGGCCCTTGTTGCACCGCTGTGGAGCCTTGCGTTGGCTTGCTTCGGTGAGCTTTTGAAGGCTTGTATGATGAGAAATGGGGTTCTAACTCCTATGGATTACTAGCTAATAGGTAAAGAGGGAAGGCTAAGGGGTAACACACCTCTAACCAAGAGCTAATGGGTGAAAAGCTAAGGTCTAAAGAGACTTTTAAAGTTTTGGAATTTGTATGGGATTGGTGCACTAGAGGAGAGAGAGAAGGGATTCCTTAATCTCTTAATTATAAATTTTTTCAAGCCATTTAAAAAGGAGGGGGTGCCTCTCTATTTATAGGAAAAAGAGAGGTTAGGAGGGTGCTTAGGGGATAATTGGGTTTGGCAATTAGGTAATGGGCCATCTAAGGTTTCCTAGGTTTCCACCATTGGAGCCTTGAAAAATATGAAGAGGTGCTCTAATGGTGGATGATGGGGTGAGGCTTTAAACCACTTAAGGAGTTGCACATATATAGTAAATGAGTACAACAAAACTAGCAAAACACATTCCAAAGGTTAAGATGGTCAACAAGTCAAACCCCAATCACGAATTCGGGATAAAAACCCAGAGTTACTGTTCATATGCCTGGTGCTATTATTAGTTGCGCCAAGCATATACACAGTAAAACAGTGATGCACAGTAGCTTTGGGAAGTCGACTGCCCGCGGGGGGACCCACCTATAATAGTTGTGCTAAATCCCTAAAGGGGTTCATATGAATTTACCATTCTGTCCTTCAGGTTTGGAATGTGATATCTTTGCGTATACAGCTCCGATTGGGGTGATTCTTGGCCAGTTGGAAAGCTGAAGACTTCTACTTTTCAATGGTATGATATTCGATAGTAGTAGAAGGTCACAACTAGTCCCAATACACCACTCTTTATCCATTGCATGGGAAAGCTAGGTTTAGGTCCGGAATGGGTTCTAAGGGTCGGGATGGGTTCCTAAAGGTTCGGAAAGGTTTCTAGGGTGATTCCTAAGGGTTTGGGCTAGATCCTAAGGTTTCAGAAGGGTTCCATACATGCCATCAAAAGCTCGGATATGAGCATCTCTCAAAATATGTTTCGATCGAGCCTTGGGCCAAATTTGGGTGTCTACAGATGCCCCTCTTTGGTATCCGATCACTAATGATCGAATGCTAAAGAAAAGAGACATCCGAAGAGGCCCAAGGTATTACTGACATATTCGCTGTATTCTGAACAAACTTTAAATATCAGTTGAGTAACATGGTGAGAAAATGAAAGCCCTGTATGCCAGGAAAAATAGTCGTTTCTCAAGGTAATCAGTCCCCAAGTGCTTAACGATATTATTAGGCATAACCGAGGTGAAAAATGAGTTGCGAAAGCCCAATAGCTGAGAAAAATGGTTACTTCTCAAGATGATTTTAAGGAGTTTGATGTTCAAGATTTATTCTGAGTACAATAGCTTCGTAAGTAAGGAGGGTGATCGACCCATATTCATAGATAGGCACAACGCAAGTACGCAAGGCTCCACAGTTTGTGTCCAATTATATGAGGCATTGACCGCCTCACCTGATTGGTCACGGGTGTCTCTGCTTGAAGCAGGGTTCGAGGTCTTTGGGCGAACCCATTGATCCCAAAGTTTATTTAGCACGACTACTCAAATGGAGAGAACAGAGGTCGCAATGCTTTTTGGGAGTGTGTTATTTTTCTAACGTGCCCCGGATCATCATGACCCAGAGTATCTAACCTTTAATAACACAAAATAGATTCGGCCAAAATCAGGTGCCCACCAAAGGAGACATCCAATACTGGTCTTTGCTGATAATAATCTTACAAATCAATTAACTATGCATAAATATGCACCCATTAGGGGCGATAAGTAACAAAGGCGATGGAAGTCTCTACCCAGATCCCGTATGGGTACAATTTACGAGAACAAATGACCATCCTACGGATGCCCAGACGCAAGGCATACACTTTACAGGGATGTCGTGCCAATATAGGTTTTAAGCTTGCAAAAATAAGGAGAATGAACCCTTCTGCATGCATGTTTATACATAGTTTGATTAACATATAGTTTCATTTTCAATAGGTTTGTTTCAACCAACGATTGACCTTTTTCATAACGAAGTTATCCGGACCTCAAACCCCGTAGGGCGCACGCCCAGACAGTGCAAACCAAGAGTCCACACCTCTGAAATAGCTCGTGATGAATCTCAAGTTAGACACTCACGTTCATATGAATCTGCCGACTGAGCGCTTGTCGCAAAGATTTAGCAGTGGAGTCGACTCGATCGAAACATTGATCGTTTGGCCGAGATTGACACTGTTGCTCCTACTTTGAAGTAGGATCCAAAAATCTAAGGCGCACCTTTAGACTTAGGACATTGATATAGCATAGTTGTATTTCCGAGAAAATATTGACATTTTACCGCATCGGAACACGCATGTGCGTCCAATCATATGAGGCATAGACCGCCTCATTTAACTGGTCACAAGTGTTAAGTAATGAAAAATACCATTTATCACGTCCTAACCTGACCTTTTATGGACCTTTGAGTTGACTAATAATGTATTTTGAGTGTATTTTATAGATAAACAATAAATTATAGTCTTAGTGTAGACATCCATCTAAAAAGGCCAAAGAAGCAATCTGCTGCTCAACATGTGCCCATATAGCCCAAGGGCCAGCCAATCAAATAATCCACAGAGCCTTAGAAGTTCATGAGAATTTCATGAGCCCAACTGGGTATGCTTGGGACCAAGTGTAGTTGCAAGGAATGAAGATTGAACCCACCAAGAGGCTACTGTGTGCTGACAGATGAAAGACAGCACACCAAAGATGTATGCCAGCTGTGGAAGCTCAAAGCAGAACATCTTGAGAGGTTAAATCAATATGTCGAGAGGTTCTGAAGAGAAAATACAAGCTGTCGAGAGGTTCCATGAGCCTATCGAGAAGATCTGAGGGTGTACTTAAACCTGTCAAGGAGTTAAAAGGTGAAGAATGTAAGCTGTCAAGAGGTTCTGAAGATGTCTTATAACCTGTCGAGAGGTATTGGGGTGGAAATGTAAAGCTGTCAACAAGTCGACAGAACCTATCGAAGGGTTTGAGGTACAGTAGTGGATCCTTTCGAAAGCTTACCTGAAGCTGCACTCATTCTCGTGAAGTTGAAGCAACCTGTGGAGCACAATTTACAAGTTGTCGAGAGGATGCCCAGAGACTGAATAACAAGTCGATAGGATGTTCTATAAGTTGTTGAGAGGATGAATGGAGACTGAACAAAAGTTGAGAATTTCTGTTAACCTGTCGAGAAGTCTCCAATCCTGTCGAAAGCCACATGCAATCTATCGAATGACAGGCCAAGCAGATTCAAAACCTGTCGAGAGGTTCCTTGAACCTCTCGACACTTGAATTTGGAACTTCTCAATTTCATTCTCAGCTACTGCTTGCTTGAGTACTTTGTGCACACACTCCAAGGCACGTCAGCAACCCCTGGGGGTATTTTTAGAAGTCATATGGGCACGAATGGGAACTCTAACCACTTCACATGCACTTGTCCAATTTGGACCAATTGTTAGAGAGCTTCTAGAAGAGAAACCGACCACATCACCAGCTGAGAATAACTGAATTATTCTCTTGAGCTCTGATTGGCTGAAACATATCTGAGGGACGAGTATAAATAGAAGAGAAATTGCACTAAAAATAGACCCAGAAATTGAGAGAACTAGAGCCAAATCTGAATTCCATTTCCTCCAAAAAATTTCTTCCCTCTTTCTTCTTCCCCCATTCTCTCCTCAGCCAATCATGGTTGGCTAAACCTCTTCAGTAGCTAGGGTGAGGTTGAGAGCTGTAAATTGAGAGTTTCAAAGGCTTTATAAATGGATTGTATGTTGCACTGATTGCAGATCTGAGCACAATAGGATTGCAAGTTATATTATTACAAAATAATTGTGGTTTTGATTTCCTTGGATTAGATATCCCTGTGGATGCTTGAGCTTGTAGCCTGACACCCACAGCATTTGCAATAGCTTACCTGTTCCAATCAAGATTTGTGAATTAGAAAAATCTCTGGGATGATCTGTGACCATTCAAGTGAACAGATTATAACCTTAGGATTGCTCCAATTCTTTGATTGAGATTAGATTCTTATGCCTTGCATCTGAGCTTGTAGCCAGATGAAGGATTATTGTAAATCTATCCTATGCATTGCCTTTGATCCAATTGATTTTCAGTAAAGACCAAAATCCCTAGTTGTTGTTCTCCACCTTTTAATTTTAATCTTTTTCTTCATTTCCTTAAATCTGAGTTTCAATCAGTTATGGATCATTTTACTATTGATTTTTGTAGTTTTTAGTAAAGTGACAAACCTTAGAAACCTCTCCTCTTTCCTTCCCTTCCATTAGTTTAGCATAGAGTGCCAGATCTGGTTTAGATATGGAGATTTACCCTATTTTAGAATACATTTCCCTGTTGACATACCCTGACTTACCTATTAAAGCTTGCTGGAACAGCCCTGGTTCTTACAGGACTGCTTACTTACCTTGATCCCATCTCTTTGTGATTGTGCCTTTTATTTTAATATTTTAACCCTTTAATAGTTGTAAGGTAAGTAAGTCAACAACGGGTGTCCCCGCTTGAAGCGGGGTTCGAGGTCTTTGGGCGAACCCATTGATCCTGAAATTTATTTAGCACGACTACTTGAGTGGAGCAAATAGATATCGCAATGCTTTTTGGGAGTACGTGCTGTCATTTCAAAACATATATTTTTATTATTTTATGTGGGGAATTTTTTTTGACATTTTGTGTTTATCATTTTATATGATTTTTAGATTTTTGAGTTATCATTTTATGTGATTTTTTGGATTTAATCATTTCATGTGATTTTTTGGATTTTAAGTTATTATTTCATGTGATTTTTTGGATTTTGAGTTATTATTCCATGTGATTTTATTACTTTATTACTTTTATTATTTTATGTGAATTATTTTATCATTTTATGTGAATTATTTTTGGCTTTTTGTGTGTGTGTTTTTATTTTTATTTTTTATCATCATTTTTTAGATTTTTGCACGTTCTCTGTGTAGGATCGGGATGCCTATTGATCTCGATCCATTTTATTCTAGCATGGCTACCCGGGCAAGTCAAATGAGGTCATTCGACTCCCAAACGGCATGTCGATCCGTGAGTGGCTGGCACAACTATTAGTTGCGCCAAGCCAAAAGGGGGCTCAAACCAGCCTGGTGCAACTAATAGTTGCGCCAAGCTTGGTTGGGTTTGGAATTTAAGCAGCCCGAGTTCGAGCAGCCATCATGTGTTTTCACAATTGCTCTCTTCCCCCTCTCTAAATCGAAAAATAGAGGCTCCCTAGGGTTCCTTTACATTGCTTCTATGCGTGCCTCATTGTCGGCATTCGCTCGCGCCGATTGATCATTTGAATCGTGCTAGATCAAAGACCCCGAGTATCCATCTTCAAATAAAACTGAACAAATCCGGCCAAAATTGAGTGCCTACCGAAGGAGGCATTCAATCTTGGTCTCCATCAACGATGATCTTATTATCGAATAATTATACAAAAACATGCACTCATCAAGGATAGATAAAACAAAGGGGAATGGAAGTCTCGACCCAGAACCCGTCCGGGTATAATTTACGAGAGCAAACAACCATTCAACGGATACTCAGATGCAAGACGTATACTTTACAGGGATACTGTACAAATATCGGTTTTAAGCCTGCACCCTAAAATGAGCCCTTCAGAATGCATATTTGAACATAGTCATTCGATAAGTAATTTCTTTTTTGACAGGTTGGTTTTAACCAATAATTGACCTTCCTCTGGGAAATCTAAAGCTTAAGACACTTAAGTTCACATGAATCCAAAAACAAAGCACTTAGCTCGAAGATTTAGCAGTGGAATCAACCTGATCAAAACATTGACCGCTTGATCAGGATTGACACAGTTGCTCCTTTAAAGTAAGATTCAAAGATCCAAGGCGAACCTTAGGCTTAGGACACTAATTTAGCATAGGTGCGTTGCTGATAAAATATTGATATTTTACCGCGTTAGAGGACGCATGTGCGTGGCGAAAGTTCCACAAAAATATGGCTATCTTTTTTCTTTTTCAAAATAATTTTCTTCTTCTCTTTTTTTTTGAATAGATTGGACATTGGTGGTGAGATGCTTTACGATCTATCGCCATTTGAGAGCTTGCTCGCTTGTGACTTGAACCATTTGACGCTTTCGCACATCTCGAAAAACGCTACCCTTTTTTGTTTATATAGGTAACAATATGAATCTTAATTAACAGAAGGAGAAACAAACATTTACCTACACATTTTCAATTTTCAAGATTTATATATATTTTGGATTTTTATTTTCAGAGATTTTTTGTTCTTTTTCTTTATTTTGAAATAGAAGTATGATGCTGTACATATATAAGTGGACATAAAGAAAGTGGGGATATATGTATATATAATTTTTTAGATTTTTGATTGATTGATTTTTTTGTTCTTTTTCTTCATTTTTTGAAATGGAAGTACAATGCTGTACATATGGAAAAGAGTAAAAACATATACAATTTTTATTACATTTAGATTTTTCTTGATTTTTTAATTCTTTTTTGGCTTTTTTTTTTTTTGGTGTGGTGCCTTAATCATCGGGTGAGATCTCGGGTCCCCTTTTGAGCATGGTCGAACCCCCTTTAAGTAGTCGGATATTGGGTGAGTTTCAATAGCTTTACCAAGACTAGAATGTTAATCCCTTCGGATTGAGTCAAACCTTTCTCCTTACCTTGAGTCATACGTTTGAAAAAGCAGTTTCACAAAGACAATTCTCGTCGGGGCCCGATTTGAACTAACATAAGCGGCCCAGTCGGAAAATGGGTAATAGGGAGAGTAACCAAAAAAGGCTCCTCAAACATCAATCTTATCAATCATTTCGAACCTTTTTTTTCAATTCTTTCTTTTTTTAAGCCCTTTTTTACTCACAACGCCCAAGGTAGGTTCGTCGTGCCCATTTTTTATCCTCTTTTTACCCGTGGCGCCCCTTCAGATTTTCACCATGTCCATGGGTTTAGCTCTCTTATCCCAAGCGCCCTTTCGGATTTTTACTTGGTCCGCACATGCTCGTTGTTTTTACCCATAGCACCCTTTCGGGTTTTTACCACGTCCATTTTGCTTTGAGCTTATATATATATATATTCTTTTTTTTTGTTTTTTTTTTCTTGTTTCATTTTCAAAAGTCACGATATAGACGTCGATTCTATCATAGCCAGCTAGACGGGGTTCTGGTGTCATCTCACAACTCGGCTCATGTTGACTTAACAAATATTATGACTGCTTTTGAACCTAAAGAGAGGACTTTCTTCAGGGTGTAGCCTGGCCATGGGTTAGGTTAGGATTTAAAGGTATGATGGGCTAAGGAGGTTTCCTTGATGCGGTTTCAGTTTTTCACATCATACTTTCTTCCTTGGGCGATTTTTCCTGTACAAGCCCCTATGATTCTTATATTTTTTTATCTTATTTCAGGCAATCTCTTTTGGAGGTTTTACTTTTCTAATTTTTTTAAGATTTTGATGGTAACTTTACTTCCCCTTTTTTTTATATATGTATACATTTTTTTTGGGGGGAAGGGGTTTATTGAAAGAAAGGCCCAGGCTTAAATGGGGTAGTAAAGGATATCATCATTTTCAGGGATGCTTTTTGGCTACTGTGCTTGGAATGATGGCCTCTTTTGGGTGGTTCTTAAGCAGTTATGCATATGTTTCACCAATACTTATCTTATCGCGATAGACTAAGAGTAGAACCGTCGGACGTATCCAACATTGATAGGCTCAGGAAGATAATCTCCGTCCATGGCAGGGAGGCGGATGGCGTATCCCGGTAACACTTCTCGGACGACATAACGTCCCTCCCAGTTCGGCTTGAATTTCCATCTTGGATCGGCGTGGAGGGATGGAAAGATCTTCAGCACAGTGTCTCCTATCTTCAGATCTCGACCGTAGACATGTTTATTATAAGCGTGTGCGATTTACCCCTGGTAAACTTGAGTGTGATACAAGGCTAGGAGTCTTTTCTCGTCCAGTAGATTCAATTATTCAAAGCGGGATCTCTCTCTCTGCTTCGGGTAAGCCTGATTCCATGAGGATTCGGAGCGAGGGTACTTCAACCTCACCAGTAGGACGACTTCGATTCCACACACAAGGGAGAATGGTGTTGCCCCTGTAGCGGTACAAATCGACGTTTTGTAGGCCCACAAAGTAAATGATAGCATTTCGCTCCAATCTCGGTAAGTGACGACCATTTTCTCGAGGATGCGGATGACTGTCTTGTTCGCAGCTTCCACGACCCCATTAGTTTGAGGCCGATAAGGGGATGAGAGATGTGCTTAATCTTGTATTGCTCGCAGAAGGCTCGGATGCGCTTATTTGCAAAGTTTGTGTCATTGTCTGTGATGATATCTTTGGGTACCGCAAATCGACACACAAATATTATTCTTGAGAAAAATCTCGACGTGACTGGTCGTGATGTTGGCATATGACACCATGGGTCAAATTTTCATCTGATATCGATACGTATCAGTATTAGACCAGGATGATACGGTATATTCAATGTACAATATTGTCCATTTTATATACAAATGCCTGGATGATACATTCAATGTATCTTTCAGTAAGTATCGGCTCGGATGCTACTGTTCTGATATGTATCGTTGGATACATATCGGTTTGGAGCTCGGATGATACGTATTGGGTACCTGAGATTTTGACCCTTGTATGACACTGCTTCTACCCACTTGACAAAGTATTCAATAGCGACGAGGATGAACCGATGTCCATTTAATGCTTTCGGATTAATCATTTTGACGATGTCAAGGCCCCAGGTAGCAAATGGCCAAGGAGTGGTCATGCAGTGTAGATCGATGGCAAGAGCGTGTATCAGACTGGTGTGTTTCTGACACTTGTAGCATTTTTGAACATGTTTACAGCAATCCGATTCCATAGTGGTCCAGAAGTATCCTTGCCGTAAAATTTTCTTAGTGAGCATGTGATCGCTGACGTGGGCATCGCATACTCCCTCAGGGAAAGTGTCTCGAGGAAATTCTTGATATCTGGGAACCAAGGTGGATCATCATCAGGCTTTGTAGGTTCCTCAATCTGGAGGCAGAAGGCCGGGTCATTCCTTTACTCGATCATGATCGGCTTCATCTCAGCACCATACGAGATTTCTATCATTGATGCTAACGTTGCTAGTGCGTCGGCAAAGCGATTCCTTATCTTAGGGACATATGAGAATGTCATGTCTTGGATGCAAGGTATCAGATCCTCGAAGTGCTCATGGTAAGGGATCAGTTTCTCATCGTTTGTTTTCCAATCTCCATTCATCTAACATATGATCAACTGCGAATCGCCAAACACTCGAAGGTGAGTTATGTTTAGATCAAGAGCTGCCTGCAAACCAGTGGCACAAGCTTCATACTCAGCCATGTTGTTAGTGTAAGGGAAGTTGAGTTTGATGGAGACTGGTACATGGGATCCTTTTGACAAAATCAGAATGGTGCCAACTCCCTGACCTTCAACATTTGCTGCCCTGTCAAAGTGCATTACCCAAGATTCCTCTGCTTCCTCAATATCGTCCTCCATCATGAACAGAATGTCCTCATTGGGGAGCTCATTTATCAAAGGTTCATAATATGACAAAGGATTGCCAGCAAGATGATTGGCGAGTTCCTGCCCCTTGATCGACTTCTGAGTGATGTACGTGATGTCAAATTCAGACAATAAAAGCTACCATTGTGCGATTCATCCAGTGAGAGCTGACTTCTCAAACAGGTATTTCAACGGGTCCATTCGGGCCAAAAGTAGAATAGCTTGAGTAGCAAGTAATGGCGGAGCCTCTGGGTAGCCCAAAAAAGAGCCATGCATGCTTTCTCCAGATGAGAATAGTGCATCTCATAATCAGTAAACTTTTTGCTCATATAGTAGATGGTCTGCTCTTTTCTTCCCGTCTCGTCATGCTGCCCTAAGACACATCCCATCAAGACTTTCGTCGTGGAGAGATACATCAAGAGTGGTCTCCTTGGCTCGAGTGGTGCTAATACAAGTCGGTTAAGGAGGTCGCTTTTGATTTTATCGAATGCTACTTGACAATTGTCAATTCAACGGGAGCTTCCTTAGTAGCTTGAAGATCGGCGTGCAGATAGGCGTTAGCTGTGCAATGAACAGACTTATATATTGTATTATGCTCAAGAATCCTCTAACTTCTTTCTCAGTAGATGGTGGCAGCATTTCAGTGATAGCTTTGACTTTGACTAGGTCGACTTCGATCCCTCTCCTGCTGACGATGAATCCCAACAGTTTCTCGGACATAGCACCGAATGCGCACTTCTGTGGATTCAGACGTAACCGATACTTTCTCAGTCTTTCAAACAACTTCTGAAGGTTTACCAAGTGATCGCTTCGCTCCGGTGACTTGGCTATCATATCATCGACATACACTTCAATTTCTTGGTGCATCATGTCATGAAATAATGCGGTCATAGCTCTCTGGTACGTTGCACAGACATTCTTCAACCCAAACGACATGACTTGGTAGCAAAAGGTCCCCCAAGGAGTGATGAATGCTGTCTCCTCTAGATCTTTCTCTGCCATCTTAATCTGATTATATCCTGAGAACCCATCCATGAAGGAAATCATCCCGTGCTTAGCAGTGTTATCGACTAAGATGTCGATGTGCGGCAATGGAAAGTCGTCCTTGGGCTCGCCTTGTTCAAATTTCAAAAATCAATGCACATGCAGACTTTTCCATCCTTCTTTGATACAAGTACAATATTAGCTAGCCACTGCGGGTACTTAGATACCATGAGAAACCTTGCGCCATATTGCTTGATGATCTCGTCTTTGACTTTCAACATCCATTTGGGTCAGAGACATCTCAACATCTGCTTAGCCAACTTCATATCAGGGTAGAGAGACAACTCATGCTCGACTAAATCGGTGTCCAGACTAGGCATGTCCTCGTATGACCAGGCAAAAAGTCTTGGTATGACTGAAGGAAGTCGATCATGCCTTTTTTTTCTTTGAGAGATAGCGACATTCCGAATTTGGTAATTTGGGGAATCTCCTTAGTCCTCAGATTAACGTCCTTGGTTTCTTCGACGATGGGGGTAGGGCCATGCTCAAATTTGGCAAATCGGTCAAGGAGCTCATTGGGCAGCTCCTCCAAAGGGAGATCCTCGTCCAGACTCGTAACACCTACCTCTTTTTGTATTTCTACAGGAAAGGGGTCGATTTTACGTGGGATGGGTATTTCGATTAAAGCATCTTTTTGCGAGATTTTATTTAGAATTTTAAATGATAATATTTTTGGACTTTATATTTTTTTAATATTTTTGGGATTTTTATTTTCTTCGAAGACAGACCATTGGCAGTAAGAGTCTGTGTATATATAAGGTATTGCCTGCCAAGGGCTTTTCTCACTTTTTATAGGTTATTTTTTTTTGGGAAATGGGTGCCAAATGTTAGGCCACTCCCCCCTTCCAGAGTTTGGGGCAAAGATGCCCAGTTGCGTACCTGAGAGGTTGCTCCTTTACCTATTTGGATGGAGGGTGCTGACTGATATGACTCTTCAGAGTCAGCCTCCATCATGTTGATCCCTATTTCGCCTGAGATAATATCCTCAAAAGTTAACATAGTTTTGTGGTGATTCACCATAGTGGAAGTTTGTTCAGGTACGGACCGTCGTTCCTTAAAGAGGGATAACGCGGCCAAGTCTATCTCCAGGCTGGGAAGGGTGATGTAGGAATTGGTGGGATGAACTGGTGGGCTTATGTGGGGTCAATCGGGTTACCCCATTCTGATCAATCTTAACAACCCCAGCACTCATGAATGAATTCTTGATGTGAGGCCTGGGGCGGGGTTTTTCCTCTATGTGAATCCCCCTAGCTTTTGCCGTTGTCGTGGCACGGGCTTTCTAGCCCCTCTTACTCCTTCCATGGGCTTGTAACCTAGCCCAAATATGACTTTTTGGCCCCCCTTAGCTGTGACGGGTTCCTTCCTACCCTGCAGTCTGGGCCCCAGCCCTTTTCCTTTTTGATAGTTCCACTTTTGGAGAATGGCCACTGCAGCTACCATTCCACCTCCGATTCTTGGAATGATTCCCTCGATGGGCTCCGAGAGTATCGACGATACTTCATATTCAAAACTGTGGAGGCTGACGTCCTCAGCAGTGTGCGGCACATCCAACACATTAGGCTTTTCGATGCTGATGGTGGCTTTTTCTTTCTCACCGTGCCCTTCACCAATAATGATGATAATCTTATGCCCGGACTTAAACTTGAGCTGTTGGTACAGCGTTGACGGTATTGCTCCGATCTCATGCAACCAGAGGCATCCCAATAATAGATTAAATGAGGATTTAATGTCCATTACCTGAAATAATATGGATAAGGTCATTGGCCCAATCAACAGCTCAAGGTCAACTTCTTCCATTATCTCTCTTCTGGTATTATCAAAACCTCAGGCACTGGTTCTCGTGGGTCTCAACATGCATGGATCTACCCCGATCTTTGTGGCGATTCTTAATGGGCATATGTTCAACGCAGACCCATTATCGATTAAAACCAAGGGAGTTATCATATTTCCAAACTCAACAGTTATATTCAAAGACTTTGAGTGACTACCTCCTTCCTCTGGTAAATCAGCATCTGAAAATGAAATAGCATTCGGGGCCATCACTTGACCGATTATCTGCCCGACTTCATCTGGGCTAACTTGAAGTGACATATGCGCGCTCTTTAAGCCCCCATTAATGCTTGAAAATGGAGTGGGGACGTCATTAACAGATCCCACACAGTGATGTGAGCTGACATCCTTTGCAGCTGAGTCTCCAGTATATGTTTTTGACTCATTTTCTCAAAAGGAATCATGGGGCTATCCTTCTTTCCCTCTGGTTGGGTCTGTGCTGCTGCTGGTGCTTCTGGTTGTTTTGAAATCTTCTCGAATTGGGCCACAAAGTCCACTGCCCCTTCTCTGTTGCTGCCAGCATTGATATCTGTTTGCTCAAAACTCAGAGGGACCTGATGTGAGTTATAGGTTGGCCCCAAAATTTGAAATGGTATGGCTACTGGTATCGGATGCTCTTGCACTGCGAGCTCTAGAGGTGTGGGTAACACTTGGTTTACTTTGGTGATAGCTGGTTGGGTGGTAAAATTGGGTCAGACCGGGGTGGTGAAGCTGGTGAGTGGTGGCGCCGGGGGAAAAGGGGTAGGGGTAGGCCATTGGTAGCTGATAGGTGTTGGCGGGGGGTTGAGGGTATGATGGGCTATCGGGTAATTGACGGGGGTGGTGGTGTATGGTTGATATGCATTTATATGCACATAATTGATAGGAGTGGGTGATGGAAAATAAATCCTAAGATCTAAGGGCTCAGCTCGTGGTGTTGGGCTAGGAAAATAGTTTGATAAATTTAGGGGTTCAATCACCCCAATATTTCTTTCTTCACAATTTCTCAACAATGGTGTCACATAGCTCTCCTGATCACTGATATAATCAGACGGATCAAATTCAAATTTCTCCTCATATTCCTCTACCATTCCAATGGTGGGTCTGGACCTGCTCCTCCGGTAGGATGTGGGGACAACGACACCTGATGGATGTTTGCGTGCTGGTTTACTTGAGAAGGCGTCGGTGGAATTATTTTCTTGGTGTCGATTAAATCTTGGATTGCGTGCTTCAATGGGAAGCAGCGATTAGTAGGGTGACTCGAACCCTAATGAAAATTGCAGTGAGTATTAGGGTCATAATTCTTTGGGATCGGGTGAGGACGTTGCGGTTGGCGAACAGTAACTAATCCCTTTTCTCTTAGTAAAGAAAAAAGTACACTTAGAGATTGCCCCAGGGGTGTAAACACTTGGTCGTAGCGGGCTCTACTCTGCTCCGGAGTCATCTGCATTCCTTGCCCATTCCCTGCTCTCTACATCTGCTCAGTTCTGATTGACGTTAGCTGTACTGCTTGAAATTAGAACAAGGCTATGTTATTATTGCCTTGGTATTGGCAACGTTCTGGACATTGGCCCCGGTTCTCTTATCGTTCCTCTGTTCTGAAAACCTCCTAACCCCACTGGCTCCACTTGGTGTATTTTTATTCAGGCAACCTTCCCTAATAGCGTCGTCACATCGATTAGCGTTTCTTACCAAATCAGCAAAGCTAGACTGCTGCTAGTACACTAAAAAGTTTGAGATTACTGGCAGGGTATTCTTGGAGATTATTTTGATTTGTTCATCATCAGGTATTCTGTTCCTAACCTGAGCTGCCAGTGCTCTCCAACGCCCCAGATAATTGTTAAAGGTCTCATTTGGGTTCTGCTTTAACCGGGCCAAGTCAGACTTATACGGTTCGATGTCTATGTTATAGACATATTGTTCCTAGAATAAATGCATTAAGTCCTTCCACGTTTTGATCATAGATAGTTTCAAAGATGTGAACCATCTTAAGGTCGGACCGGTCAAAATCTTCTGAAAGACTTTTATCAATAGTCTTTCATCTCCTCCATATTGGCACATGTCCCCATAATAGGACTTGAGGTGTCAATAGGATTGCCGGTGTCGTTGTACTTGTCAAAAGTCGACATTTTAAATTTGAGAGGTAAGGGGACCTCAGGGAACAGACACAAATCTGTGAAGTCTGTGGCGTGGATTTCAGCACTACCCATTTTCAACAACTGCTTCTATATTTTATTCAACTGTTCTTTTAGCTGCTCTGATTCTTTGGACGTGGGAGCCAGTTTCTCGGTAGTTGGTTGGACTTCACTCTGGGCTACCAGGGGGTGAGACATGATGGGAGGAAGGTTAAGGCTGGTTAAAGCCCCAACATAGGCTCCACTGTTTCTTATCTCGTCCTCTTTATACTGTTGGTCTATGTAGGGTGCAGTGAGGGCGGGATTCTCTTGCTGGTGTTGCATGGACTAGATGGGAATGGCAGGAGTGGGGGTTGGGTGAGTCCATTGGGGATGAGAGAAAGTTTTTTGGATGATGGGATGAGTGGAAGTTAGATTTTAGAGTGGGGCCTGATGAGGCCATTGAATATGGGGGAAGGTTTGAAGCTGACTTTGGGATGTAGGGATATGCGTAAGTTGGGGTTGATGTAAGGCATGGGTTTGAGCTGGGTATGAGGGTTGTGAATAGGTGAAACTTTGGAAGAATTGTGAAGGGTCGGGGTGTGAGTCTCTAAGGTTTTGCTAGGCTTGGGTTTGGGCCATGAAGCCTTGGGAGGGTTGGGCCACAAAGCCTTGGTCATGATAGCTTTGGGCCATGGGCCCTTGGTGGGTCTGGGCTATGGGCCCTTGGTGGGTATGACCATTGGCCCTTGATGGGTCTGGCCCATTGGGCCTTGGTAGGAATGGGTTATGGGGTTTTGGGCCATCGGGCCTTGGGACATGTAGGGAATGGGAGTTTGGGCCATTGGGCCTTGGGATATATGGGTAGTGGGGATTTGGGTAGTATGGATGATGGGGGTCATGGGGACTGAGACATGGAGGCTTACTAGGGTATGGGGTGGATCTATAGATGTGTGGTGTGGATGGGAGGGGATGTGTTGGGAGGCCTTCCACCTATTATAGGTTTGGAACTTCTCCTCTATCATGGCCATGGAAGGGGGATCAGATGGAGATGAACTATTTGATGGTTGGAGGGGTATGGATGGGTGTGGGAAGTGGAAAAATTGGGCATGGCTTCCAAAAAAATTGGGCATGGCCCGAGTGAGGGGTGGTATATAGGGTGGATTGGAGAAATGAGGTGGGGGATTGGTGGATGGATTAGGTATGTATGAGAGAGGAAAATTGGCCATGGCTTAGGGAAAGATGGGCATGGCTTGGGTAAATGGAGGGATGTGTGGGGGATTGGATGTGGTATGGATGGATGAGGGTGGATTGGGTTGGGAGGATGAGAAATGGGGCATGTTGGTCAAGGTAGAGGATGGGTTTTGAATGGGTGTGAAAGGAAGGTGGGATGGGTTGGAGATGGCCATGGTTTGGGAAAATGATGGGAAATTTGGACTTTGGGTATTTTAGAAAATGGTGGAAGGTAAAATGGGGGCACCGAACGGGCCGATTATGGTGAGGTTTGATTGGGCAAGGGGGGTGGAAGCAAAGACTTCTTCGGTATGGGAATGGGTTGGAGAATGTGACGGGGATGAGTCGGGATCGGCATAAGCCAGGTCCACGACCCATGACATATTTCGATATCGGGTTGGGTACGGGTGCCTCAGATGGGGCCCGTAAAGCTTCCTCCTTCTTCCCCTATGGGATGACGGAGGGTACGATGATGCCGTTGTGCCGGCACCAATCAAGACTCTATTTTTAATTTTTAATTTTAATTTTTTTGAATTTTACAAATGAAAAAGAAATGAGGGTTCTAGGGCCTTTTGAATTCTCTTCTCGAGTGGCTCTCGTACCCTAGATAGGTCCTGCGACAAAGGTTTCGAAGCACTTCAAAAGAATCAAAGGGAAACCCCTTGATCTATTAAAGGCATAAAAACCAATGTAAACAACCTGATCCCCCGAAACGACTAAAAAAGAAGTCACCTTCTTTTGACTGGCGAGGGTGTATTGGGTGTTAGAAGTTGCGGGGCCTAAACAGAGGCACAAAACACACTGATCGGGGAGTCCGAGATGTGAAATAGGCCTCAGATCTGAATTGGTGTTGCTCAGAACCACACTGGCGCAACTAATAGTGGCACCAGAGCAAAAAATCCCAAATTAAAGCTAGTGCAACTAATATTTGCGCTAGTGTACTTTTGGGATATTTTGCATTGGCACAACTAATACTTGTGCCAGAGCAAAATGGTTCTCTAGTTTATATGACAACAGTAACCTCAGTTCGAAATGGGTCTCCAACCTAGCTTTTGGTGGAAGCTGGGCTTCTGGGGACTGACTGTGTATATGATCCTCTCTCTTCCTCACCGAACCTAAGGGTTTAAGGCCAAATTGGGTTCACTATCGCTCACTTTTTTCCGGGTTTTAAGCTTGGTAATGAGAAGGTTATCCACCTGATATACCTCAAGTGCAAGCACTTTTGTCAGGTACTAGGTGGGCTGGACTTTTCTGGATCATCACCATTAGGGGTTGCCGCCGTACTAGGACCCGGGTGTTTGTATGTGTGCCTAAATAACCCAACCCTTTAAAAATCTACCTCGCAAAAAGTAATTTAAATTTCCTTTGTTGGTTCAATTTTATTTTTTACTTTTAAGGGAATTTTCTTAAGTTCAATGACCGAGGGTGATGATCTCGTGCCGCCTCTACGGGCCGACGTTCACTAGCGGAATATGATTGCAGAATTAAACGCGCAAGTAGGCCCACCAAATGGCTAAGGCACTTTAAATGACGAAAATATAAAAAAATTAAATGACAATGCACAAGTAGACCCGCGGATTGGCTAAGGTGCTTAAAATGATGGAATCGTAAAGAAATTGAATGCGGTGCACAAGTAGGCCTGCCAATCGGCTAAGGCTCGTAAATGACGTAAAGTGGGGTAAGTAAAATGATGTAATTAGAGGGGTGAGTAAAAAAAATAGAAAAAATAAAATAAAAAATAGTAATAAAAAGTTAGTAAAATAAAAAATAAAGAGGTCAAGTTCAAAGGGAAGCTCTACTAGCTAATCCCTAGCAGAGTTGCCATCTGTGCAACCGTGGGATTTTTGGCGATCCCGTTGTGACGATGCGCTCACTAACAAAAAATTTAGAGTCGCCATCTGGAGCTTTTGGTGTTCCAGGAAACCTAGATTATTTTTATAAGTACCAAAGTGCCACAAATATGACTCTGAATCTGGTCTACGCCAAAGGCTCTTGGGTAGGGGCTTCGGTTATTGATTGGGAAGGTGTTAGGCACCCAATCAACCCGCTTAACGCGGCCTCTACTTATGGCCAAAATAAAAATAATATAAAAGAAATGAAAAAGACTTCCTCTTACCCAAATGGGTCTTAAAATCCTATTTGTGCCCCTCCGTTCCTATCGAAAATCATATTTGGGTAAGAGGAAACCTTTTTCATTTCTTTTATATTATTTTTATTTTGGCTATAAAATTTGATGACGTAACGGCACAAATGGAAGGATGGAGGAATAACTAAGAAGGTAGAGGAGTAGAGGGGAGAGCCGGAGCTCTCGGGCCCTTGTTGCACCGCTGTAGAGCCTTATGTTGGCTTGCTTCGATGAGCTTTTGAAGGCTTGTATGATGAGAAATGGGGTTCTAACTCCTATGGCTTACTAGCTAAGAGGTAGAGAGGGAAGGCTAGGGGTAACACACCTCTAACCTAGAGCTTATGGGTGAAAAGCTAAGGTCTAAAGGGACTTTTAAAGTTCTGGAATTTGTATGGGAATGGTGCACTAGAGGAGAGAGAGAGAAGAGATTCCTTAATCTCTTAATTGTAAATTTTTTCAAGCCATTTGCAAAGGGGGGTGCCTCTTTATTTATAAGAAAAAGAGAGGTTAGGAGGGTGCTTAGGGGCTAATTGGGTTTGGCAATTAGGTAATGGGCCATCTAAGGTTTCCTAGGTTTTTGGAGCCTTGAAAAATGTGAAGAGGTGTTCCAATGGTGGATGATAGGGTGAGGCTTTAAAATACTTAAGGAGTTGCACATAGATAGTAAATGGGTACAACAGAACTAGCAAAACACACCCCAAAGGTCAAGATGGTCAACAAGTCAAACCCCAATCACGAAATTTGAGGTAAAAACTCAGAGTTATTGTTCATATGCCTAGCACAACTATTAGTTGCGCCAAGCATATGCACAGTAAAACAGTGATGCACAGTAGCTTTGAGAAGTCGACTGCCCGCTCGGGGACCCACCTATAACTGGGGCAACTTGCCAAATCCCTAAGGGGGTTCACATGAATTTGTCATTCTACCTTTCGAGTTCGGAATGTGATATCTTTTCGTATACAACTCCGATTGGGGTGATTCTTGGTCCGTTGGAAAGCTGAAGACTTCTACTTTTCAATGGTATGAGATTCGATCACAGTAGAAGGTCACAGCTAGTCTCGATGTACCACTCTTCATCTATTGCTCGGGAAAGCTAGGTTTAGGTTCGAACGGGATTGGTTTCTACAGGTTCGAAAAGGTTTCTAGGGTGATTCCTAAGGGATTGGGATGGCTCTTAAGATTTCAGAAGGGTTCTTAAGGGTTTCATATATGCCATCAAAAGCTCAAAGATGCACCTCTCTCAAAATATATTTTGATCGGGCCTTGGGCCAAATTTGGGTGCCTACACACTCTTGCCTCATAGATAGATATCTCCCTGATTCAACCATTCATGAGGTGATTGCAAGGATCCACTGGAGCAAAGATTACATAATGGACAAAATACAATAAAAGATAGGCCGAGACTGTGGAGAGAGAGATGGCTCCATCGAGAGAGATGACTCCATCAAGAAAAATGGCTCCATCGAGAGAGATGGCTCCCTCTTGACATAGCTTGGAGCCTGGTTAGAAATTTACAGCCAAGGGAAAAGGGGTGGCGCGTAAATTTCTAACCCACCATCCTCGTAGAGGAACTCGCACTGAGGAAGGAATTTCATAGAGGAACTCGCACCGAAGAAGGAATTTACTGGTGAGATTGTGAAAAAGTTGAAAAGAAGGGACGGGGGATCTCGGTAGATGATCTAGCGTCTGGAATGGTTGTCTGCGCTTCAACTTTTTTAATCTTTTTATTGCAGTTAAAAGCTCAACCCTTTACATTTCAAGGATTTGGTCAAGCCTTTTGCTTAGCTCGTCATGGTCTAGTACTTCCGCCATGGGGTTAGGGTTAGGGTTAGAGTCAGAGAAAGACGATGGGTTTGGAATGGGAAGGGTTTGTGATGATCAATGGCTTTATAGGAAAAAAGCCTAGGGTTTGAAATGTCACTTTGAAATAAATTTTGAGGGTCGGTGGTAGGTAGGGTATTCCCCGAAGCTCTCTCGAATACCGAGAAGAAGCGGGCCGCTGTTTAAAGTTACCCAAATAGACGATGGTCGAAGCGTCGTCACTTCAATTAAGGGCGGGGACGCTTCAATTAAGGGTGAGGAAGCTTTGAATTCGAAGCATCGCCACTTCAATTAAGGGCGGGGATGCTTCAATTAAGCCTGTATATTAAAAAATTCTCATGTAATATGATAACTGTACATTGTATATCTATCCTATGTAAGTAACCCTATGTACATATAATCTTCAGCACAATGCTATGTATGTCAATAACTGTGAATGTATATTTATGTAAAATAAAAAATTTATAAAAGAAATTCCTCATCGTCATTGGCATCCCAATTCTCTTCCTTGTGTGTACCGATAGCATGCCCAATCTCCGCCCTGAAAGTTTCGATGTCTTCTTGCTTGAAATCTGGTAGGAGTTTCCTGCTTAAATAATCTACATATTTTATCACAAAAACCTCACAGTCCTTAATCATTTTTTTGGATCGGTGCGTGGACGACCTTACTGTCCCAAGGCCATTTGTCAAAAATGAAATCTGGATTTCCGTGCATATGAAACAGGATTAGGAGGTAATGCGCCTGCCAATAAAAAAAATCAAAATATTAGTTACACATTTGTTGACATATAATGGAGCATTGAAGCCTCATTGTGAAAGTGCTGACAGCAAAATGTCAATCCACTGTGAAACGCTGACGCCCCATTTTAAAAGTGTTGATGCTCCATTGTCATTGCGGTGACGCTCAATTATCAAAGCGATTAAGCACCATATTAAATGCGCCAATACTTTCGTTAAGAGCGATAAGCGATTTCGACGTTACTTTTGAGAGTATTCTAGCATAGCTTACCAGTGTGCTTATCGCCTTGGCAAATTTCTCTCTCGGAGAATGATCTGGAATGGGGTCAAGGACATTGTGAAACAAAATAAAAAAAATTTCATAGTCCATCGCACTCAAGCTGCGATTTTTATTTATGACGAAAGGATTCAACAACATTGTGTTCTGCTACGTGAAAAATGATTCGGCGTAGTCTCTGCTCCGCCCCGCCATACTGGGGGCGTGTGTTGACCACTCTCTCTAATGTAATTCTCAAAATCTTTAAAATCAGTGATCATGCAATTGAGTGCAACGGAGGCCATCCGAAAATTCTTCCTCTTATTCTCAATGTTTTCCCGCTTGTCGATGACCCTAAAGTACATGGTCATTATCTGTATACGAAAGTGTAAATATCAATATAGAATCAGGGAAGCGATAGGGTTGAATAGAGACTAATATTTATTGGGTCTTTTATTTCCTAGTCGGATCGCAGGCAGTGCATCAACTCAACGGTAATACACTGAGACCCAACGGTTGAGATGAGAGTCCTTGGTTTAAATTAAAACATAAGTGGATCAGTCTCTAGGGTTTTGAAGTAGACGCGTTAGCGCTCATTTTACAAAGCGATGACGCTCTAACTTCAAGGCGATGGTGCTTCGACAGCGATGCATTGACACTTCGAAAGATATGTTAAAAGTTGTATGGAGGGAATATATTTAGTCATTCCATCTGTTGGGAATTTTCTAAATAACATTCATAAAGGCCTGAGGTGGTGCATCAGCGGCCGGTAAAACTGTCGCTTCCGCTCTGGCGTTCTTTTTGAGGGTTTGGGAGACTAGCTCTCCTTTTCTTTTAGAGTGAGTTTGCTAGGGAGGAATTATGAGGCCTTTAGCTCGGGTCCTCTCACTTCTCCTGAAAGATAATGGGACTTGGTCCTCTAATTCTTCTTCTTCTCCTACAAAAGACCACTCCTTGGTGCATGGTTATGTAAGTGGCTATTATTGGGTGGACCGTAGTGGTGGTGGAGGCAGGATTTTTGATTGGGTAAGGGATTCAGTTTAGGAGGGAGTATGGGGTTTGGGTGGGGTGCAGAGTCTGAACGTGGTTGGGGTTGGGACTGAGGCTTGGGATGGGGCTTAAGCTGAGTCTTGGGTTGGGGCTTGGGCTGAGGTTTGGGTTGGGGATTGGACTTCGGCTTGGGATGGGGTTTGGGTTGGGGCTTGAACTTCGGCTTGGGCTGGGGTTTGGGCTGGGCCTTGGGCTAGGTCTTGGAGTGGAGTTTGGACTGGGCCTAGGGCTGGGGCTTGGACTTGGACTTTACCTTGGGCTGGGGCTTGGGCTGGGGATTCAACTTGGACTTTGCCTTGGGCTTGGGCTGGGGTTTCTGTTGGGGCTTGGACTTGGACTTGGACTTGGGATTGGGCTTGGGCTTGGGATCGGGTTGTGGGTGGGGTTAGGGTTGGGGTTCGGGTGGAGGCAGACTTATGGCGTTGGGAGACATATGTCTGATTATCCCCAGCCAGACCTAACAGATTTCTCGACACACTGTGGGCCTGCAATATGATAAGAATATCAGGTCATGTTTAAAAAATAGTTAACATGTAGAAGCGTTCGGGCTTTATATCCGAAGTGTCGATGCATCATAGAGAAGCGTCATCGCCTCCTATAGAAAAGTCAACGCTAGATATGGAGGGTCGACGCTTCATAAAAAAGCGCTGACGCTTTATAGGGAAGCGTCATCTCTTCGTCGTTGGATTTCTGCAAGCTTAGCATTTATCCAAAATAGTTTAATAGTATACCTGCAGTTGCTGGTTCTTGTTTTCCAGCTGAAGAACCTTTACTTTCAGTTGCTGCTTCTCTTGCTCCAACTAAACAACCTTTACATGGAGGTCGTCGATTGACCTCTCACAGTCAGTAATTCTTGAATTTGCAGACAACTTCCATTTTTCTTTAATCCACAGTTTCACGGACTTACTGGATTTGGGTTCTTCTTCTTATTTTTTTCCTCCTCTACCTCTTCTTCTTCTTCTTCCTCCTATGCCTCTTTCTCATCGGATAAGCTAATAACATCAATGCCCATTTTCTTCCTTCGCACAGTAATGGGAGAAACCGGTTGTCCTTCACCTAATTTTGCAGGTCTGTGCCCTGCTCTCAGTGCAACTTCTACCACAGGGAGGGCGCTTTCTTCAGGTGATGCCTCCAGTTGCCGGATGCGGGCGGCCTAAAAGATGATAGATATTCTATATTATTTTTGACTAATTAAGAATTTAGGAATGTGCGACCGCTTCCTTAAGAAGTGATTGCGCTCGTTATAGAGGTGGCATCACTTCATTTAGTAGCGATTGCACTCGTATTAGAGGCACCATCGCTTTATTTCATAGCGATTGCGCTCCTGTTAGAGGCGTCATCGCTTCATTTGGAAGCAGTTGCGCTTTTCCATTGTAGCGATAGCGTCTATATTTGGATGCGATATCGCCTCATTTCGAATTTACCTTATGCTCAAACTCCGCAATGTAGGAATGCCTCATTTGGTCGTTTGCTTCCCAATTCAGCAGCCTTGGGAAGTTGACGACGCCAGCAACCTTGTGTGGGGCGCACCTGCCATTAATCTCGTACACTCAAATCTGAGAAAAATAAAATAAATATTAGATGACTTTCATAATCATCATCACTTCGTAGGAAATAAAACATGACATTCTCTGAGAGATGACATTTACCTGTAGGGGAATAGTGCAGCCATAAATATTATATTCCTGCTGTGCCTTTGCTTTCTCAGCTCTACCCCTCATCATCTTCGGTTTCTCCATGAACCCTAGAAGTTGAGTGTACGCATGACGGCCCCATGGATATAAGTTGAAATTGGGGAGATCATCAATGAGATGGAGGTGAGAGTTGTCGAGGGTGTAATGTGAGTTTTGAAAGAGGACGGTGGCGAGGACGAACAACAGACTAGGTTTCAGAAAGTCGTCGTCAGCATCCTGGTCTACTCTCATAATTGCCGCTTCGATGTGTGACCTTTTAACCACTTGGAGGCCTCTAAAAAACCTATATCTAATGCTTCGTTCTTCAGGAATCTCCAACCTCGCAGGGTAAATGGCGAGGTCGGTCATTTGAAGACCAGTTATCAAGGCAAAATGAAGGGCCCAAAATCTGTTAATGCCCGACTTGGCAGTCCCAAAATTCCAGACGTTGCCATGGTCTCAGAACTTGATGATTGCATCCAGGAGGCTGTTGATGCTTTTCACCCCCTTTGGAGCCACAAAGAATACACGGAAGACGAATTCATTGAGCAGATTTTTCCTTCCCTCAGATGTCGCGTCATAAATGTCCCAGCACTTTGGGATGGTGCACTTAGTCGTTGGGATTTTGAGAACCATCTTTAAAATATGTGATATAGAAAAATGAGAAGTTTAGATAAAAAGGTACTAATAATAGGAGAGGCGTCGCTTTCATGTACAGGCGTTAAGTGCCTCAAAGCGCTGACGCTCTAAAAGCTACATCGGGGAGGCACCCCTGCTCATAAATGTTGGAGCGCCGACGCTTCATCTATGGAAGGGATGATGCTTCTATTTGATAATTTTAAAGTAAAAAAAAAAAATAGTACACTCACCTTGTTACTAGATGAGGGAAAAGGGTTTCGCCGCTTTGATGTTTCTTACTGCGCTCCGAGAAGATGAAAATATGGAGGGCAAAGGTGAAAAGTAATTTGTGAATTTGTAATTCACAAAATTGTCACCTTAAATATTTTTCTCGAATAAGAATGATGGCCATTGCACACCACGATGTCAGGTACCGTAATCCCGTCCGCCTCGCCCCGCTCCTTATTTAATGTAATAACAATGGTAATAAAAGAAATACATTTGGGGGTTGCTTCGCATAAAATGATGCAACGTGTCAAATTTTGGGGCACTTCGTATCATGTACGAAGCGCTAATGCTTCCTTATCGTAGCGCATGCGCTAACAGGACATAGCGCCAACTTTTCTTACCTGAGCGCTAGCACCTCTCATGGAGAGCGAAGCTTCCTCTGACAGAAGGGCCATTAATGTTCAAAATTCGACCAATAAATGCTAAACATTCCGCAAATTAATGGACTCTCCTAAGGGGTGCTCAAATGGGTTTCTCAAATAGTCAATTTAAATGGTAATGATTATCATTGAGAACTACGAAGTCATGCCCCGCTTCTCATTTAATATTCTGACGGTGGTAATAAATGAAGTAAGTTCGACACGCTACGTGTCAGAAGGAAGTCGTCTTTCATTTCAAAGGGAGCACAAACGCCTCAGTTAGAAGTTCAAATGCTTCATTCCGAAGTAATGTTAGGAAGCATTTTTGCTTCGTACCGAAGTGTAATTTCAAAATGAAATGACCACCATTGAAAACTACGATATCATACGCTACTTTTAATTAATGATATTACATTAGACATCGCGTGATAGCGCATCATATAGGAAGCGCAATCGCCTCCTTCATACAAACGTAAGCGCTTCAAATCAGGTAGTCTTCTCTTATGTCTTTTCAAATATAATCATGAAAAAATCACGATGTCAGGCACGGACTCTCACTGCCTTGCCACATTTTGCCTTTCTGATTTTGTCAGTGTCAGTGGTAACCATGGTTAAAGCATGGTGAAATTAGGAAAAGGAGGGATTTTCGCATCAACGATAGAGGCGCTACGTGCCGAGCTCCTATCAATATGCGCAGAGATATCTCTACGCTCGAGCGCATATCCCCGGGCCTCATATATATATATATATATATATATATATATATATATAGTTTAGATTTTGGTAATGTTATTTTTTCTCTTCTCCATAAATTGTCCTTTTCATTTATGATATTTGTTACCACCGTAGAGAAGTAATTTTTGGCAAACCTATAAATGTGAAGGACATTAAGTGGAAATCAACTGTTAAAGCTAGATACACCTAGCTGCCCCAATAAGACTTAAAAATTACATATCAATTCTATTTTTGTGAGGTGTCTTTTTTATTTTTTTCTAAGGACAATATTAGACATACAAAATTGCTCGAGAATGTTGCTTGAGGTTGCTTGTTCGGCATGGAATGAGCATAGTGATGGTACATTGGTACATCCATAGTGATAGTACATTGGTACATCCATAGTTGTTTCTGTAGTGAATGAGCATAGTGACGATACATTGGTACATCCAGAGATGATGTTATAAGATTTTGCCTTTTATTACAAGCCACAGAGGTCAAAGGCTATAGTCTTGTGTTGCAGAGGAGGAGCCTCTATCAAAGTGGTCCAGACTTAGAAGAGCCTCTTTCCAAGATGCAGAGAGAGACTACTTTCCTTTGGTCTAATAGCTCTATGTTTTAATTATTTTTTTCTTCTCTGTTTACCTGTATATTGCATATTTGCATTGCTTTTCTCTTACATCTTGGAAAGAAGTAAAATGATTTCCTTTCTCTATTGCTTTACAATTTTTTTCTTATTTCTTTGAAAAGAGGTTTGGTTTGATTTCTCTTTGATAGCTTGAACTTTTAGTTTCTACAAATCTAAAGGTTCTTTTTGTATGTTCCAGATTAACATGATGAAGAGTCAACAAAACCCATTGGATCACTCAATTCCAAACTTGAAATGGAAAAAATTGGGGATAACAACTTGGAAAACAGAGTGAGAACTTGGAATGCGGTTCAAGTAGTAACGATCAACATTCCAGCCAAGTGCAAGGACAAAGAATACAGTAACTTGTTTAATTAAAATGAAATTCATTTATTAACTCCTTTTTAATCTTTGAATTTTTGTCTGGTTGATAGTTAAAGAAAATTGAAAAACAAAGACGAAATAGTGTAGTTTTAGAAATAAATAACCAAACAACAAGAAGTGTAGTTTTAGAAATAGTTCAAATAGGGTAGCTGTATTTACTAACTTAAGATTCTTCGTCCTCAACCAAGCTTTTCCATGCTTGAATCAGATGATGGAGATATTAGCCCGAAATTTTCACGCATTGAATCCTGAGATAATGGGTCTACATCAGAGGGTCAAATTTTGGATCTGCATGACACATAGATTTTGGTTCCTAAATCACCTTTCGAGTTGCATGTCATGTGAAATAAAAATCTGACCATCCAATGGTGAGATCATGATCTTAAGATCCATTACGTTTGAAGATTCAAGGGAAAAATGATCTCCATTGTGTCACTATGTTGAGGATTCGGGCAAAGACTTTTGGGTTGAAATCAAAGGTACTCTTCGAAATATCTAAATAATCTATATAACATTGGAAAAAGATTCATTAAGTGAGTTCAGGAAGGAAAATCTCCTTTACTAAAATTCAAATGATCATGAATTTGGAATGACTTGTTTGTCATCTCTTTACTGTTGTAGGTAGTGATGTCAATGGTTGAGCCAAAATTTAGGGTTTAGGGTTGGTGAGTGACTCGGCCACAATCCCAAGCCCGTTTCAATTTTAAAATCTTATTTGGATGGTATTGACAGTTTGGCACATGCTATGTTTCTCTCACTAACATATATGAGTATTGAAAAAGTTCACATATTTTGGGGATTGAGCTTGTAGCCCAATTGAAAGTTGACAATATTGAAATCTCTGGGTCACACGATAATAGCTTGTGACAGACATTTAACCACCAAATTGATATTTAAATGATCCTAGCTACACCATTGAAATTAGACTTCTTCTAGCATCTGGTGAACATCTGTGATCAATCTAAACTTTCTAACAAACAATCTATCATTAGAACAAGTCTCAGCCCTAAGAAACATACCTATAAGTGGATGTGAACAATACGATTGACAAACTGTAATAGCAGCCACTAAAGCTAAAAACAATGGTTGATATTATAGTCCACGGATCGGATGATTTAAATCTCTCTAAATCACTATTTTGAGTCTATTGCACTTCAATGTATTATCTATCACTTTGACGGTAGGGATCACCCACATTTTAAATCATTGGGGCCACTATAAAAAACAAGAATATTAGCGGCAGCCAAAAACTTCCGCCATTAATAAAAAATTGTTGCTAATACCCTTGCCGCTAATAGTCTTAATAGTTTTTTTATTAATAGCGGCAGTTTTTTGGAAAACTGCCGCTAATAGTCTTGTTTTTTGTAGTGGGTATAAGATCATTTAAACACCATTTTAGTCATGAAATATATAAATAACTAAAAAATTCTCATATTGTTTCATTTTCTTAGAAATGATCACTTATATAAAAAAAATGTTCAGAAGGTGCATTGTATGATAATAAATATTTTCTAAGCCTTGGAATGCAAAGGGTGGTGATTGTCCAAATTGACCAACAAATACCTTTCCCTTTTTAATTAAATGAGAAATTACATTTTTTTTCATTCTTGGGAAGAGAACATTTCAATTTGTCGCTTTTCAAATTACTTCATACAATGCTTATCTCGAATTGATAGCTATACTAAACTTGCAAATTCCTCGTATCAACCTCCAGAAGCAAAGATGATGGGCTTAATTCTTAATTGGTTGTTGATCTATTTCAGTCTTCATGCACAAGTTCTCTTGCATAGGAGACATGGCATTACGTGCAACGCAAGTGCTTCCCACTAGTATATATATATATATATATATATATATATATATATATATATATATATATATATATATGGCTGAGGGGAGAGTGCGCTCGGGCGTAGAGATATCTCTGTACCTATGGATATGGGCGTGACACGTAGCACCTTTTTTTGTGAAGTGACAGGTGGGATGTAACACACTTTACTAACTAAGGTTAAAACTTTCAAAATACTTTAAATTTTATATTCCCTTTCAACCATCATACTTTACTTTTTTAGAGGTCTCTTTTCTCTCTTTTCTCACTTTTTCCAAGAAAGTGTTAGACAGTTAGACTTACTTTTTCAGGTCTATTTTACTAAAAAATATGGGCCCCTGATAGCGAAACACTAACACCTCGATAGTGAAGCGATGAACCCCCGATAGCGATGCGTTGACACTCTGGGGGAGAAGCGCTAACCCCTTGATAACGATGTTGTTATCCCAGGTCCCTTTTGATCCTTTTCGATGGTAATAGATGAGTGAAGCACCAAGTTCAGTGCATGTGCCCACACCTTATTACAATCCATACTAGTAAAATAAAGAAATTTCTAATATAAGATCTGATTTACACTAAAAATAGTAATCGAATCCCAAGAGACCTGTTGCCTTAAGCAACTAAGGCAATTAAATCCCATCATTCATGGGATTGATTGGTAATCAATTATAATCCTTAAACGACTCTTACTTTATTCGCAAGTCAACTTGCCCAATTTGACTCTTTCTCTACCTACCTCTTCTATATAAATAACAAATCTAGAGAGATAGAATTCTCTACTTCATCCCCTAACACATCTGTCTTTCTCTCTTTTGTTCTCTTTTCTCTACAAAAATGAAACCACCTTACACCACCATCTCATCCTTAAATGGGATGCACGATCGAGCATTTCCACGAGTTCGGACCACCATCATTACGGTGGCTCGAGCCTTCTCTCCTGGAGCCCAATCACCCACCATCGAGGTTCCTCATCGCTGCGACATAATCTGTTGTAAGGTAAGTTCATTTGTTAAAAGACTCGAGGAAATCAACTCTCCGACCATCGATCCACGTCAACTCGAACTATCACATAACCACCGTTCACGCTTCAACAGGTGGGTGCCCCTCAATCCATCTTAAATTATTCAGTTATTTCAAAAAAGAAAACCCTAAAACAATCCCAATAAAAATTAGGAAAGAAGGGAATCTCAGACTAGGGTAAAAAACTCGATCTGTGTGTGAAATACTAAACTCGGCCAGTCGAGTTCAACTTCGACCGTTCGAAATTTATCTCATCTGTGTAACTCGACAAGTCGAGTTACAAACTTAACCAGTCGAGTTTATATAAGGCTTTGCGCTCCATGTTTAGAATTCTCGACCGATCGAAATCCACTTTCGACCAGTCGAGCTTTACCTTTTCTTCAAAATTTTTCTTCTTTGATCTTGACCAGTCGAAATCCAGTTTCGATCAGTCGAGATTGACTCTCTTATGTTTCCTTCTAGAAACTCGACTGATCGAGATTCAAATTCGACTAGTCGAGTTCTGTTTACTTCGGTTTTCTTCTATTTTTTTTAGAAATATCAACAAGTCGAGATGGAACTCGACCAATCGAGATTGACTGTGCTTTAATTTTTCTTTGGGAATCTCGACTGGTCAACGTGTCGAGATTGATAGTTCCCGAACATCCATTGCAGTGGTAATATCGATAGAATTAGATCGATCTAAACTCGATATCTTTGGCCCCAAAATCTGTAATTGTTAGATTCGTGGTTGATCCTTAATTAGGTCATGTAGGGTGTGATTCTCATTAAAATCACACACATGAGATCCTCATCAAATCTAGACGATCTATCTAATCAAATTAACTCGTCCTTACCTCATAACACATATCTCAGGGTACTCTTGAATCATAATACTAAACCTGTAAACTATCTACAAACAACAAACTATCAAATCGTTGATGCAGATTATTCACATCGCTTTTCCCTTATTATTTAAAATATATCTTATGCTTCAATTTTACTCAATATTATATATTCTATGCTCCTTATTGATTTCGTTATGAGCACACAATGCTTAAGATGCATGCAATAGTTTCACTTTCTATGATATGTTTTATCTTTATCATACAACTTCATCATGTAGAAAATACGATAGGCCATATGCATGATAAGTTAATGAATAAGATATGATATACGACATATGCCTTCGCCATGGTGAGATTCTTTTCACGGTCATGTGAAAGTTGGAATGTAGCTGTTCATGTACAGAAGCAATACTTCTATGAGAGTATGGGCTGCCACACGAAGTACGTCCAGATTACTCAAAACTCATCTCTCGGGAGGCGTGGTTTATGAAGCCTATCTCACTATGACTCATTTTAATCTAAGAATCTAACAAACTATATGAGCATTACATACGATAAGAAAGTGGGACTTTAGCCCACGTCAATAATGAAATCTTGTAGAGACCTAAACACAAAATCGAACAATGGTATGAAAAGACATGCTGTGAAGGCCAGCTGAACACGAATTAATTTTTACACGTGTCATACCTTACGAGCCATCGTAAGGGTACAACGTCTGCAACCAAGACGGGTCTTAAGGGCACTATGTTTAACTTTGTCTCGAACTAAGGGGATACTGAAGGTTTCAACTTAAAGGAACCTATTGTACTAATGCATGCTGTAACACCTGCCCTTCGATTTCAGTGTTGGTCAACCAATTGATTGAGACCTGATGAGACCTAACTATGCTAGGTGGCGGTCCGAGGCCGAGTTCATCTAAATTTGTTAAGCACCCACCTTAGATTGATAGGATATTGCTCATTTCTAGTGGCACCCATGAGGCACCTTTTTATTTAAATGGGTGTGTTAGTAAATTAGTAAAGCACACCACATCTCACACCTCATGTGATGCCCAGACTGATATATGATGGACCCTGACTTGGGGTTGACCCGAATTGGCTCTAAGCATTGGTGTTGATGAGGAGATCATCACAAATGGATGAGATTTTGATGATGATCATGAAATTGGTCAATGGTCTAGGTCAAACCTAGACCCATAAATTTGAAAGAACTAGATGCACTAATATTTAAGGGTATGTGTTTGTGACTTGCATGGAGCAATGACATTTCTTGTAAATACAAATTAAGCCCAAGGGCCTTTATAAGCTAATTTCCTAATTTTCTTAATTAGAAATTAGATTTTTATAAATCTCTAGCAAATCCTAGCCCTTCATCTATTTGACTCAATTTTGACCCATTTTACACGATAGAATAACTTTGGGAAAATCTAGGGTGAGAGATGCACTCTCACACATGCACTACAAGATAGTTGGACAATTGGAAATTCACAATTTTTGAGGAACACAAAAGATACAAAAGACAAGATTTGACTTAATGTGTGGTGAGAAGTGAACCCATGTGGGGACGACTCCCACATGTGCATGGAAGAGGAGAGAGGAGAGAGAGAGTGGCCTTGGGAAGCAGCTAGAGGACACTTTTCCTCATTTTTCAAACTTTGTCTCCCAACTCCCCTTGCAAAAATTGAATTTCTATGGGGCCTCTTCATTGTACTCCTTCTACCTTCTCTTGAAACTCCGTTGAAGCTCCACCTCCTACCATGAATTTGCCTCCATATCCACCTATTAAAATCAACATCCAACACCACCACTCAACTCCCCACACCTTCTAGTCTCACATATATATAACTTGGCTCCACCCTAGCCCCTTGCACAGCAAAAATAAAGAGAAACCAGCAAGCTAAGAAGATCAAACCCAAGGTAATGTCTTAGTTAGCCCTTTGTTGGAGTTTCTAGTCTTATAGTGTAGGTTTATGTCCATAGATTTAAATTTTCTTTGGCTGTTTTTAGAATTTTAGTTTTGAAATTATATATAATATTTGACCATAACATTTGGATGCCATGCATGTGATCAAAATGATTACGCAAGGCCATCTAATGGTATAGATTTGGTCAACTAGGCCAAAACTACATAGTGTAGGATTTTCTTGAATTTTCCTTGGATTTTTGTGAGAGAAATTGAATTTTTGTTTTAGACTTTAAAAATTTTCTGGAATAATAGTTGACCAGAATATTTCGATGCTATGCATGTGATCAAAATGATCATGCAAGGCCATCCAATGGTCTAGATTGGTCAACTAGACCACGACTATATAGGGTAGCATTTTTCTTGAATTTCTTGAATTTTTTGTGAAGAAAACTTGATTTTTGGTTTGAATTTTTTTTTAGTTTCTGGAATGATAGTTTGACCAAAACATTTAGATGCCATGCATATAATCAAAATGATCATGCAAGGCCATCCAATAGTCTAGATTTGGTCAACTAGACCAAGACTATATAGTGTAAGATTTCCCTTGAATTTGTAAAAGAAATTGATTTTGATTAGAAACTATTTGAATTTTTGGAATAATATTTTTGACTAGAACATTTGGATGCTATGCATGTCATCAAAATTGTTGTCATCTGAATTTCACATCTTTGATACACTTAAATTAATTGTATGTGCCTAATAGCGTGTACACCTCATGCTTTGACTTTTCAAAATGTTTTATCATGTTTTGGTTATCAAAGCTCTTATATTTATTTCTATCATTATTTGACACAAGTTATGTGATAGCTTACTGGTTAAAGGCTTGAGTTTGAGACAAGTGATCAGATGATTGAACCTTAGTATGTAGGTTTTAAACCTTTATTTTGAACCTTAAAGTAAATGCTTATACAACCTTTTTGGGTGTGATAGCCTAACACCAGATGATTCCTAATAAGTTATAAAAAGGTGTGTTACAGAGAACACTAAATCATAATACCTTAAAAAAGTTTCTAGATCTACTTTTCTAGAAGTTTTCTTTTTGGGAGATCGACAAGACATTGCTTATATTCTCAAGTGGTCTTCTCCTCCTTCAAAATTCATTGCCGTTGTGAGGATCTCGATCGAATCGCGGCGACACAATCGATCTAGGTATAGAGAAATCAAGCTTTCTCTTAAACTTAAAATATTGATTTAAAAATAATTTTTTATGCAAATTAGTGCTTTTATTTCATGAATAATGAATGGGTGATTAAAGGGGATGCATGCTATGATTGATAGTTTTGGTATTGATGTTTTTGGCTAAAAGAAGTCGGGTTAAAATCCCACCATGTGATTTGAAGCACTTGTTGAGGCGTGCTCATGGATCGATCGATTTTGGACGATAAATTAATGTATACTTGCGGATTGAAATCGATCGATCGATTTCTGAATGATAATATATTTGATAAATCTATGGTATACTCTGGGGCAGGAATTGATCGATTGATGCAGGCAATCGATTGACCGAGTCTAATAGATACTGGTTTTGGAAATGATTTAAAAACTCACGAGCCAAGGTCGATCAATCGGGTTTGGTTAATCGATCGATTGATTTCTGGGCGATGTTTATATAGGGATATGCTCTCGGGTTGGGATCGATCAATCGATTCAGGAAATTGATCGATCGAGCCTAACAAATGAAAATGGTTTATAACTCATGGGCTGAGATCGATCGATCAAGCAGGGAAATCGATCGATCGATTATGGGCAGACATGCCTTATATTATGTTCTTTTCACAAAAAGTTTTATTAGTTGATGATGTTTATGTACAATGATTCTATTCATATGCACTTTAAATGTTCTTTGATGATCTAAGCAATGCATTATTAAGACACATAAAACCTGATGACATGTTAAATAATGTTTAAGGAAGCATTAGACCCAACGTCTTAAGAGAGATGAAGTCTAACTAAACAAGAATAAGAAGCATTGGACCCAACGTCTTGAGAGGGACGAAGTCTAACAGGCTTTAAGAGATGAGCATGATTAAGACCCAACGTCTTGAGCAGGACGGAGTCTAACGTATAATAAATGATATGAATGATTAGACCTAACGTCTTGAGTGAGACAGAGTCTAACTAAACCAGTGATAAGCATGATTAAGACCCAACGTCATGAGCTGGATAGAGTTTAACATGCATTAGATGATAAGAAAGATGAACTTAAAAGAAAGGATAAACTCATGCAGCACTGTGATCCATGTTATGTTCAATTCATTTTAGTTTATTGAGATTAGGTATGCGACAAGCACACACTCATGAATTATAAAAATATTTATATTATAATGATTGATATCTTATGCTTTAATAGATTATATGTCTGGTCCATACAAATGCAAACTTGAACCCCTTGTTGATGTGGGTGGCCAGATGAGACAGGTGCTGATATGAAAACTTATGGGTCTATGGTGATGAGACAACACGTGATGCTCATGAATCTGAAATGGATGGCGGTGAAGGCTTCGTAGCCTAGCTGTTTATTTCATTTTTTTATTATTAGTTTTAAATGGACGAGACAATGATCAACTAGTAGTTTTATTAAGAATGTTTTAAGTTTTAATTATGTTAGACTTTATTATTGGAATAAGAAATTGTTATGGGTTTTTATTATGATTCATTAATGCTTTTAATTTTTTTTTCCTTTCGCTATTTAAGGCGCCCTTTGTGATTTATTATATTTTTGTGGTTTATGATATACAAAGGTACGACCTAAGATCTTACAATAAGAGGTTACAAAATTTTGGGTTGCCACAGTTGGTATCAAAACCTAAGGTTGATTCTTATGTCGAGAATATGTGGAACTAGAGTCTAATATGAGTTTGATCGATTGCAGATGATGAACAAACACATTGATACGTTGACCGAGGCGATTGTGAATGCCATCAATGTAACAAGAATTTCAAATTCTCATCATACCCCTACCCCTAGGTTAGAATTGGATGAATTAGGAAGATCCGACTGGGTCACTTCAATGGGATGGGAGATAGCGTTGAGGCTATGAAATGAGTGTAGTAAATGGAGAACATCTTCAATCTGATGGAATGTAACGAGATGATTAAGATGAGATTGACAACCAACAAATTGGAAGGGGATGCCAGGACTTGGTGAAGACAATTGAAAGAGGCGACTCGTGTCGAAGAGCCTGATTATGTTTGGGATTAGGATGAATTTGTAAAAGTGTTTTATGATAAGTATTACCCTCAAAGAGTTCAGGAAGCGCAGATTGATGAACTCCTGAACCTTAAGCAGAGAGAGATGAATGCAGACGCTTATGCCAAGTTCTTTATGGAACTGAGTCAGTTTGCACCGACCCTGGTTTATGAGGAGAACTTTTGTCTCAGGAGGTTTAAGGCCCCTGACCAGGAATTTGGTGGTTAGACACCAATGCGATTCATACAAGGATCTGATTGATAGGTACTACACCATCGAGTGGGAACTAAAGGTGACTCCTTCGATTGGTAACGTTGGTCAGAGCTCGGCTAGGAATTTTCAATTTGATCGTAGAGATCGAGTGCTTTTGAAATTGAACACGAGATCAGAGAGTAGGACCACGCCTGAATCTAGACCAACATTCTCTCAGCAAAGCAAGACTATTTCTACAGTGGCGTCGATTGTGAAGACTATTCCAATTTGTACCACATGTGGCAAGAATCATTATGGCGCATTCTTGAGAGGATCAGGTACTTGTTTCAACTGTGAACAATATGGGCATAGGCAGCCAAGTGTAAGATTCCTAGGAAGTCGTCTGGATCAAGGACTACGCCTCCGACGACGATTATGGCTAATGGGCGCATTTATACCCTATCCGACACTGACGCAAGGGCTTTAGACGATGTCATCCAGGACATGTTTATTTTATTTAAAATTCATGAATAAATTGTTTCATATCGGTTTACATAGTAATGCCATGCATATTAATTTAATTAAAATGAATAGTTTTTTTTTTTTCAAAAATGTTTTCAAAAAATAAAAAAGAATCTGTTGGGAATTAGTGTTACCTTGTAGACATTAACCTTTTAATTAAATGATAATATTTATGTGAGATAATTTAAATCGTGGTGTGTCTTGGATGCCCAGGTTCGATGTTGATCGATGGGCTTTTTGCTCACGTGCTTTTGGATTTGGATGCTTCCCATCTATTCATCTCCTTGAACTTCGCTAAGCGACTTGATAAAGATTAATCCCCGATGAGTATTCCTTTGTCTGTAGCAACTCCCTTGGGGAAGAGTGTGTTAGCTGACAGATTCTACCCTCGATGGTCTGTCCAGATTGGAGCACCCTCTTCATTATTTGATCGAATCAAGGAACTATAACTTGAAGATCCTATCCTTTTAAAACTAAAGGACAGTGGGAAGTCGGAGATTTCTATCAGAGATGATGGGACGATGTTATTCCAGGGATGCTACTGTGTACCTGATAATTTAGAATTGAAAAGAGAAATCATGGATGAAGCCCATAAGTCTAAATTCTCTATTCACCCCGAAAATAATAAGATGTATAAAGGGTTGAAGAAAAATTATTTGTGAAATGACATAAAGAGAGAGATTGTTGACTACGTGATAAGATGTCTCACATGCCAGCAAGTTAAAGCTGAACACCATAAACCACCTGGGTTACTTCAGCTGCTATCGATTCCAGGATGGAAATGAGAAAGTATTAGCATGGATTTCATCACCAGTTGCTAAGAACTTTGAAGAGGAACGATGCTATTTGGGTTGTGGTCGACAGATTGACTAAGTCAGCTCATTTTATTTCATACTGCATGACTTATTCAGCTTCTCAGTTGGCAGATATTTACATTAGAGAGATTATCAGATTACATGGTATACCTGCTGATATTATATCTAATAGAGACCCACGTTTCACATCGAGATATTGGCAAAAATTTCAAGACGGGATGGGGTCTAAGTTGAAATTTAGTTTCGTGTTTCATCTACAGATGGATGGGCATACCGAAAGACTGAATCAAGCTATGGAGGACATGCTTCACAATTGTGTATTGGACTTTGGAGGCGATTGGGGTGAACCATCTACCTCTTACAGAGTTTGCCTATAACCGTAGTTACCTGTCTACTATACAGATACTTCGTATGAAGTCTAGCATGGGAGAAGTTACAGAACTCCTCTGTGTTGGGATGAGGTTGGCGTGAGAAGTTTGCTAGGACCTCAAATTGTTGAAGACACATCTAAACAAATTTAGTTGATCTGAGAACGAATGTGGACCGCATAAAGCAGGCAGAAGAGCTACGCTGATTTGAAGTGTAGAAATTGGGATCATATCGAAGGGGATAAAGTCTTCGTAAAAATTTCTCCTATGAAAGGTGTGATGAGATTCTAGTTGAAAGGAAAGCTTAGTCTGAGATTCATGAGACCTGTTTGAAGTCTTGAAGAGAATCAGAGAAATAATATATCGAGTCAAGCTACTATCAAAGTTTGTCGATGTGCAAAATATTTTTCACATATCCATGCTAAAGAAATATATGCCAGACCCTGCTCATGTTATCGACTGGGAACCCTTGGAGGTTTATAAGGATATGTTTATTGTAGAAATGCCTGTTCAGATTGTTGATAAGAAAAAATAAACCCTGAGGAATAAAGTTATACCATTAGTCCTTGTTGTTTGGCAACATCACTCTAGTGAAGAAGTCACTTGGGAACGCGAGGATGCTATCAGGAGGTACTATCCCTATTTGTTTGAGTAAAGGTATGACTCAATTTCGAGGACAAAATTTTTATAAGTAGGAAAGATTATTGTGAACCGAATTTCACGTCTTTGATACACCTAAATTAACTGTATGTGCATAATAGCATATACACAACATGCCTTGACTTTTCAAAATGTTTTAACTAAAAATACATGTTTTAGTCTTCAAAGCTCTTATATTTATTTCTGTCATTATTTGACACAATTTATGTGATAGCCTACTGATTAAAGGCTTGAGTTTGAGACAAGAGGTTAGAGGATTGAACCTTAGTATGTAAGTTTTAAACCTTTATTTTAGACCTTGAAGTAAATGCCTATACATTCTTCTTCGATGTGATAACCTAACACCGGATGATTCTCAATAAATTATAAAAAGGTGTGTTACGGACCTAAATCATATTCTCTTCGAGAATTCTTCTTAAGAATAGAGCCATAAGCTAGAGACCTTAGAGATTCTATATCTACTTTTCTAAAACTTTTCGTTTTGGAAGATCTATGTGACATTGCTTATATTCTCAAGTGGCCTTCGCCTCCTTCAAGAGACATCGTCTTTGTGAGGATATCGATCGAATCGCAGTGATACGATCGATCTAGGTATGGAGAAATCATGCTTTTCCTTAAACTTAAAATATTAATTTAAAGATGAGTCTTTATGCAAATTAGTACTTTTATTTCATGAATAATGAATGGGTGATTAAAGGGGATGCATGCTATGATTGGTGGTTTTGGTATTGATGTTTTTGGCTAAAAGAAGTCGAGTTAAAATCCCACCATGTGATTTGAAGCACTTGTTGAGGCGAGCTCAGGGATCAAAATTGATCGATCGAGTTTGGGTGTCGATCGATCGATTTTGGACAATAAATTAATGTATACTTGTGGGTTGAAATCGATCAATCGAGTTCGAGGAATCGACTATCGATTTTTGAATGATAATATATTTGATAAAATATGGTATACTCTCGGGCTGGAATTGATCGATTCAGGAAATCAATCGAGTCTAACAGATACTGGTTTTGGAAATGATTTAAAAACTCACGGGCTAAGGTTGATCGATCAGGTTTGGTTAATCGATCGATCGATCGATTTTTGGGCGATGTTTATATAAGGATATGCTCTCAGGTTGGAATCAATCAACCAATTCAGGAAATCGATCGATCTAACCTGGAAAATGAATATGGTTTATAACTCATGGGCCGAGATCGATCGATCGAGTGGGGAAATCGATTGATCGATTATGAGCAGACAGGTATTATATTCTATTCTTTTCACAAAAAGTCCGATTAGATGATGATGTTTATGTACAATGATTCTATTTATATGTACTTTAAAATTTCCATGATGATCTATGCAATGCATTATTAAGACACATGAAACCTGAAGAAATTCTAAACAATGATTAAGGAAGCATTAGACTCAACGTCTTGAGAGGGACAGAGCCTAAGGAAGCATTAAGCCCAATGTATTGAGCGGGATAAAGTCTAACTAAATAAATGATAAGCGTGATTAGACCCAACGACTTGAGCGGGACAGAGTCTAACGAGCTTTAAATAATGAGCATGATTAAGAGCCACCATCTTGAGCAAGACGGAGTCTAACATGCAATAAATGATATGAATGATTAGACCCAACGTTTTAAGCGGGATGAAGTCTAACTAAACCAGTGTTAAACATGATTAAGACCCAATGTCTTGAGCTGGACAGAGTCTAACGTGCATTAAATGATAAGAAAGATAAACTTTAAAGAAAGGATAAACTCATGCAACACTGTTATCCATGTTATGTTCAATTCATTTCAGTTTATGAATGCCACAAGCACACACTCATGCAGTATAAAAATATTCATATTGCAATGATTGATATTTTATTCTTTAATGGATTGCATGTCTGGTCCATACACGTATAAACTTACACCCTTGTTGATGTGGGTGGCCAGATGAGACAGGTGCAGCTGGGGAAAACGTATCGGTCTATGGTGATGAGGCAACATGTGGTGCTCAGAAACTTGAAATGAATGACGATGAAGGCTTCGTAGCCTAGCTTTTTATTTCCTTTTATTATTATTAGTTTTAAATGGGCGAGATAATGATCTGCTAGTAGTTTTATTACGAATATTTTAAGTTTTAATCATGTCGGACTTTATAATTGGAATAAGAAATTGTCATGGATTTTTATTATGATTCTTTAATGCTTTTAAAAAAAATTTCCTTCCGTTGTTTAAGGCACCCTTTGTGCCTTATTATATTTTTGTGATTCATGATATACGAAGGTAAGGCCTAAGATCTTACAATAAGATGTTGTGAGATTTTTGGTCGCTACAAAATGATCATGCAAGGCCATCCAATGGTCTTGATTGGTCAACTTGGCCAAGACTGCATAGTGTAGGAATTTCTTGGATTTATCTTAAATTTTTGTAAAAGCAATTGGATTTTTGTATGAAGATCTTTTAGTTTTCTGAGATATAACTTGACCAGTACTTTTGGATGCCAGTAATGTGATCAAATTGATCATGCAAGGCCATCCAATGGTCTAGATTGGTCAAAGATGAATTATGTTCATCATCGTGGGAAGCTCTCAATTTTTGGCTTTATATTTCCATGCTATACTACTTAGATTAAATTGAGCCTTATGGATCATATCCATGTGTTTTATGGATGATATTAGTTGATTTTGATCTCAGGAAATTAAATTTCTAATCACTGATTTTAAGGTTAATTGAATGACTATAGATGCATGTTGATAGCTAGAATACTGTGTAGTATAGTTTCAATTTATGCTATTGCTTTACATAGTATAATAATAGAGTTTGTGACCTTATATTAGTTAAATTTTAGATGATATATCTATGTGGAATCTCAGAAAATTTTTCATAATTTTCTGGTGTTGATCATGATAGAAATTAATGGTCATAGATTGCATGATGCATGATAGTCTACATATAGTGTAGTATTGAATCTTGTCTATTCTCCATGAGATTTAACTTAAAATTTTGAGCATGTTAGTAGCTAGAATTCACTGAGTTTATTATAATTTCATCTCATAAAATCTTGATTAAATTAATAATTTTAATGGTAGTAAGATCGGATGACCATGATTGATTTAAATTAGAATTGATTGAACTTGTGATGTGTAGTATAGATGCATGGAACTTGTTTCATTATGTGATGTTGATCATAAAATCTTGACCCACTAATGAGTTTGGATAGGTTATTGAATTCTGAAAATGTATGCTTGAATCTTGATTTTTGACCGTGGAAACTTTAATGGTGATAGATGCTTGTGTAGGAAAAATCTTGATGTATGGGTTCTATGTAGTTTAACATTTAATCAGAACCATTAGATGGTCTATCGATTGAATTTCGACCATTTTGGTTGACTTTTGGTCTAATGAGATTCCAAAATTTGAAAGCTCATGACCAATTTTGGTCATAAATGATCAACGGTGATCGATTGTTTCTCGACGAAAATCGGAAATTCGGACAATTATGCCATAGTACGTCTAGTGGATAGATCCTTAAATTGATTCGAAAATTGATTTTGAAAAAGCTTGGTTTTTGTAAAACTGATTTTCAAAATAAAAAAGATTTGAAAAATAGAATCGTGCCCGAAAAATTAGGATTGATCGGATGGCTCTCCAAGTTAATTCGAAAATGCTAGATAGAAATATCCATGGCGAATAGGGTAGTACTGACAAATGATTCATGCTGATTAAATTGATAGGACTGACCCGAAATGAGACCTTGATTGATCTGGGATCAATCTGGGATCATCCCGGACCAAGACCCAAAATGTTGTGGCATGAGATGGACCACTAGGTGGACCCCATCGATGGCCCAAATCTGTAGGCCTTGCAGACCACAATAGTTTACTCTCAGAATAGAGAGCAAAACTGAAATAAATTATAAAAAATTCATAAAAAATTAAATTAAATAATTTAATGGGTTCCCGATTCCCAATTAAAATTTTAGACCTTGACTCCATGTAGTTTTAATTTTACGGCACTCGGAGCACAAGGCAACGAATCTGCCCTGTTGCACCATATATCAAAGCCCTCGAAGAGCCATAATATCCGTGACCAAGACCCCTTCAAAAAAATCTGGGATAAATCAAGATCAAACCTTGATCTGTCCCTAATGCCTGGGTAAAATTTCAAGCGATAATTCCATAAGAATTGTCAGCTGGAAAATCTGGGAAATTGTGGCGTGAAACTATGTCACATGGCACCTTGCCAGCAGCCAGACTAGACCTCTGATCGGATGGACCTGATTTCGTCATGATTCTTTGATTTTTTACCCTTAAAATATAAAGAAAATTTATATATAACTCCCAGAGCTTTCCAGAAAGCCGTCGAGTGTACGATTTCGATATCGACACTTAGAGTTACAAACCTGACTGTAAGGACCAATAAATCTGGCCCAATAACCTGATAAAGGGGGACAGATCTCAGTAATCTGTCGATAATGATCAAGTCTGATCATATTTTTTAGTGCCACAACCTGAGAAAGATGCGATTATCAATACTCTTTCACCCAATTTTTGTAGGACTTAAGCATTAAGTCGGAATTGAAAATGGCGAGCGATTTACCGCAAAGTGTTTGATACACTTGTGAGAAAATCTGTAATTTAAAAGAATGTGGTCAAAACTTTTACTTTACCCCGGACCTGTAACCATCTGGGCAGTACCTGATCACAACATTTGCTGTGAGAATATTTTGGTAATGAGATTTGAGTTGACTTGGTCAACAAAGTATTGGACTGGACCTCTAGATGGCCCAAATGCCAAACTACTAAAAATGTGTAAAATTTTGTAAGGACCCGACTACCGGCCCATGGCCTGGTAAGCCTTAGAAGAATTCCTAAGCCATGAACCAACCCAAAATATTTTAAAAGAAGTTCTTTGTGCCCCTTGAATAGTGATGACACCTGTTTATGGGCCTGAACCTTGAAAAGGCCCATATACTTAGATTGGACCTAGTAATGACCCAATGACCCATGGACCTTGAACCCATAGGTTTGGACCTGTCTAAGTCCAAGTACCCGACCTGAAGACCTTACATGGACTGGTGTTTAACCCCTGAGGCCCAATCATTAAAATAAATTGAATAAGACAATAACCCATTGGGCCGAGACCCAAATGAGTCTTTAATAAGAATGGAATAGACCCAGGCTCATATCCGAAAAACATAAAGTGAATAAATACCTCTTGACCCTTTGATGTGCGTTACAATGTTCAAATGAAAAAGCTACCAAAGTCGTATGATGTTCACCTAAAATACTCCTAGGCCATATATAGAATAATTACACTGGAGGCATACTAGAATATCCCTCTAGGATACTTGTTAGGATTAAGAAATATTGATCCTTCGATGAGTAGTCAATCAGTTGACTTAACTCAAATAAATTCATAGGATTATTAGGAAACATGCACCCCGATGCCTTAAATTTTGATTATAGATGATCGAGTTTCTTTTATTGACGACGATAAACATAGGTCCTTATTGGTCTCTAAACTGAGGGAACACTTAGTATAAGTGTGAACTGATTAGATCTTTCATTACGATCAAGTCATGGAATTTGAAGGCTCAGATTTTGACTTCTGATTTAAATAAACTGCTTGAATTGTTACTAATTGATTGATAGATATAAGTCAGTGAAATGCTTGAACTTGAACTTGAACTTGAACTTGAACTTGAACTTGACTTTGAACTTGAACTTGAACTTGAACTCGAACTTGAACCCGAAATGGGATTTTGAACTTGAACTTCTAAGAAGTATATCTGAATCTTGAACCTGCAAAGAAATTTTGATCTGGAAGTTGAGTATACTTGAATACTGAACTTGAATATGGAAAACCTGAGTATCAAATCCTGAATATTAATTATTTGATAACGAATCTTGAAACCTCGAAAGTGAAAAGAGGATACTATCTTGAACTTGAAAACCTCTCATAACTGATCTCTATTCTCACGGACAGGCTCGTATTCGAAAAAGTAATTGAAATGTCAGCTGAGGATTGGGTCTTGTTAGACCAATAAGGGTCATTGATCTTCGTCTTGATTGACTAAATAGCGGAGAGTGCCAGCCTTTGTCTGCGCAACATTGGCATTTGAATCATGAATCTTGGACTATGGTTGGTGTCTTTTATCGCACCAAATCAATTAAAAGATATTAATAATAAATAAAGAAAACAGCTAGTAACAAGGTGAAATAAATAAGCAAATTGATACATGATAAGTCTATAAAATTGTAAATCTTTTGAGCTTGCTAATGATTTAGAATAGTTTATTGTCACTTGTATGATTGTAACTGAAATGTGATTGTACTTAGAACATTTGCTTAGCGTTAGTCTAATCTTAATTATTTCTATGCTAGCACAATTGTTGGAAACCTCACTTGCACTTGCACACATGGAATTCTTTTACATCACTTGTACAAAAACTCATGACATAAATTAACTAAGACTTTATTAGGCTTCACCGCTTACAGTCGTTTTACGACCCAAAAATTTCAGAGGTCAGTCAGCAGCCACCTACCAAAGCTAGAGGAGCTGGACGAGGAAAGAACCATGAGCGATCATCGAGCTGACTGTTGAGCTCATTTTGCCCATAGAGCTACTAGGACTTGCACACTTGGTTTTGATAGGATATTTGAAAACTAATGATATATTTTTGTATTTAGACTTGTTTAAACACTGACTTTTTAAGGTTTGAACTCTTTATAAGTCTTTTGAATTATCTTACTTATAATTTCGGACTAAGTAGGACTTGCTTACAATAAAGTGGTAAAAATTGAATTTGCCTGATCAGGTTAACGAGAATGGGAGATTAAATAAAAACTATTTAATTATGCTTCCATAATTACTTTGAACATGAAATAAAAATGTTTTCGCAATTATGTGAAAAAGAATTTCCCGTGATATTTAATATATATATATGGCAATTTATATGAATTGAATCATGATTTAACGAGTTTGGAAAATGAATTAAGTTTTTAAAAGAACCCGAAATGACCAGAAGAATAGAATGATAGAGGTGTGTGTGCCGCTGCGCCACCGTTGCAGATCACGAAGTGCAAACCCAAATGGGGGAGGCTGAGGGGCGAGGTGATTTACAATACGATATGATGAAGAGGTTAGGTGATTATCTACACTTGGATCTCGCGTGATAGGCTTGAGGAACGACCCTGACACAGGTCGTTTACGTAAGTTAAGTGAGGAGAGAAGTACGTTGTGTAGGCGTATGGAGTTAAAATAAGATCTACAGATGCCACTTAGATTAAGTTGAAGAGACATATAAGAAAAGAAATAAGAAAGGGATGCATCATATATATTTCCTACTACAATATAGTCTTTCAGTTCTAATATGGTATGTTATGAGGATATACATATTTTTATAATTATGTAAAAATACTTGATTTTATTTTTATAAATCACCGCAACTCAAGCGATTACACACACGATCACCTAGGTAAGTTGTGGTGGATTGATTATGCTATTGAGTTTACATGATTGATTAACTCACCCCACAAAATCTAATAGTTGCAGGTGAGAACATAGACTATTCTACTATTGAGGACATGGATGCATTTGTATCCGAGGCGGCTTATGAGGATGAGGGCATCGACTATCACCTAGATGAGGGACTAGATTCGGTGGATTATTATGAGCCTTGGAAGATTCTTTAGTTATACTCTTTATTGTTTTCATGAGAGACATGTTATTACTTATTTTTGCTTGTTAATACTTCTTATGGGTTTACGTATGAGATTGTTTTACCCTACGTTAAATCTTAGTTTATTTTCTATCTTAGATGCGTGGTTAGGATATTTCCTTATTATTGGTAGTTTATATATTTTGCTTTTACTTGAGCTAATTATAAAAAGTTGTTCTCTCAAAGTTCTCAATCTTATTTATTAAGATGATTTATAGATTATATGTATGTCCGCTCATCTCCTTAACAAGCGTGCGATGTCATAACACGGAATTCTAAGCCCTCAAGATTGGGTAAGAATTCTGGATCGTGACAGAGGCACTGACACCCAGGTAACGAAGCGTTGACATCCTAGTAGAGAAGCGTTGGCACCTCGATAGCGAAGCTCTGACACTCCGATAACGAAGCGCTGGCACCCTGAGAGAGAAGTGTTGGCACCTCGATAGCGAAACACTGACACCTTGATAGCGAAACACTGATACCTCAATAGTGAGGCGCTGACACCCCGATAGCGAAGCGCAGGCACCCCGAGAGAGAAGCACTGACACCTCGATACCGAGGAGTTAGCACTCTAGTAGTGAAGCACTGACACCCCGATAGCGAAGCACTAATACCCTGGTAGAGAAGTGTTGGCACCTCAATAGTGAAGTGCTGAAAGCCTGATATTGAAGCGTTGACACCTCGGTAGCGAAGCGCTGACACCTTAGGAGAGAAGCGTGAGCACCTCGATAGTGAGGCATTGACACCCAGCAACGAAGCGCTAACACCCCGGTAGTGAAACGCTGATACCCCTTTAGTGGAAAAGAGATAGGTTGGTGGAGTTCTAAAACCCACGTGGTCAGGCATAAGGTATTTCAAAACGGTTATCTACTTTTTTGAAAACAAAGATAACCCTAGTTAAAACATGGTTAAATGATTATAAAGCAACACTTGTCGCTGCCCAAAAAGGCGCTACGTGTTACACCCATATCAATAGGTGCAGAGATATCTCTACGCTGGGGCGCTTAGTCCCAAGCCTCATATAGATATGTAGAGAGAGAGCCATTACTTGCACTCGAAAACTTGGCCTTTACATCGAAGTTGAACAAAGACTTGGTATTTTAGAGACATGTGACATGTGAATGCAGAATCTGGGTTGTCTGATTTGAAGTTCATTGTCTATAGATCTTTAGTGCATAAGATTGGAGCAAAACACGATATTTATCATATGATCTAATGTAGTTAACTGTTGAATCAAATAATATCCTTTGACTATATTTAATCACATGATGAAGATTATATATCATGCTAATTTTTTGTACTTAAGATCTTTAAATCATGGCCTTAAAATCAAACAACTTAGATGAGTTTTTCATATAACAGAGACCGCCAAACTTGCAAGTCTATGTTTTAAATTCGGTGCAAGGCCCAAGTTTCCAAGAGCAAGTAAGGACTCCCATATATATATATATATACACACACACACTAGTGGAATACACGTGCGTTGCATGTGAGAGAAGAACAAGGAAAATTGTAACGAATTTGTTAGTCACCACTTTAAATCAAACCAAGGAGATCATTTTTTGTTCCAATCTCCCACAATATGGATCTTGAAATCATGGGTGTACCAACATATAGTTTTTATTCCACCTAACTCACATACCAAAGCACACAATACCAAAAAGTGACTGTAACATCCTCAATTTTTCCGGACACGTAAGCATCGGCTAGGTGTACGTGTTAGTGGCGGCACACGTTACACATGAATAATTTTAGGAATAAATTATTCCTGATGCATCGTGTTTAAATTGGAACCCATATGGATAAAGGCTAGTATATTTTTGTGCGTACTAGCTTCACACAGAACCACAATTCAATTGGATAAGGGATTAACACATAAGCTTTGTGTTCAAGCTTTGCACTGAATCGGAACCCAATCCATATGAGAGGCTTCTCATGTAAGCCTCTTGCATTGCATGGAATTTGCAAGAGAAAGAGAGAGAGAGAGAGCTTGAGGAAGGGAAACCCATCCCTTTGCCCTTGATTTTTTATCTCCCTCTCAATTTTTCCTTCTCTTCGATTATTGGCACGACAAAGCATCGATCTTGCGTGTGGTTGCGATCCTGGAAGAGCAAGAGAACGCTGTCTCTTCCAAACCCTCTTTGGTTGTTTTGAAAACCAATGCCCGTGATATCTCTTGATCGCCTTCGCGCAAAAATCCTTAGTTCATTGTGTGTGTTTAGAAGAGTGGATCTTCATATCCCATTTTGTTAATGATTGCGAGAAGGTGGGTTTCAAACCCGTTGGAAGTGTGCCGCACAAGCGTCGTTATTTCTTTCGCGTGTGCGTCGTTATTTTCTTAGGGAATTTTCCCTCATATATGAATTGCCTTCATATATGAGGGAAAATTCCCTAAGAAAATCACACACGCGAAATGCACATAAGTTTTCAGGCCAAAATCAAACTGACAATTTTCGCCCGTGCGATTTGGGAGGTGCCAGGTGAAATCGCTCGCACGATTTCCAAATCGAGCGCGCGATTTTCCCTGTTTAGCTTACTTTCAAAATTTCTTTGGAAAACTTCTGTAACTTCGACATGTATGGTTCCTTAGCTAGTGATGAGTAATTTTGGATGCATAAAACTATAGGTTATGGGTTGCATTCACCATAAAGATCTTTGCGTCGCTTTGCGTGACTCGTATCCAAGGTAGGGGAAAACTTAATGCCATTTCCATTTTTGACTTGATTGTTCATGGGTGTTATGATATGATTGAGTGAAACATGATAAACCATACTGTATCTGAAATCTATTAAACTCTTTGAATCTGAAATCCGAATTCGCTTTTGCATATGATTTCTGAACTCTGATATTCTGAACTCTAAATTTTGAAATTAGCTATAAATTAAGCACACTGCACTATATTGAATTATATATTAGAATCTGCATAATGATTTGAGGTTCATCAGAACGAATCCCCTGCTCTTTGAACCGGTACGGTGGTTTATCCGTATACTCTGAAACATTTTGACAGTAATTTGAACGCAAGAGTATCCCTCATAATGCAGGGGCTTGTGCACTTTCGAAAAGTGTTCATTGAACGACGATGGTTAAGTGGGGATTCCCATTGGAAAATTTTTGGCTCCTAATGCTATATTTTCTTGGGAGATTAGTTAAGTTATGATTTTAAGTTAAACTTTCAGATAAGAAACCACATGTGAATTACGATCGAATAAGAACTTGGAAAAATGATGAGAATTCCCCTATGTTTGATTTCAATTTGAACCTTGTCCTCACAATTATGTTTTGATATGAAAATGTATATGAATTTATCATTGAAAACTCCTTTTGAACTTGGTTACTGAATTTTGCTTGATATTGTTTTGAATTCTGTCATTTGAACCCATGCTTGTCATTGGAACCCATGCTTGATATGATAAGATGCAATTGATGTTGTTCTTCTACTGAGCTTAGATTGTTAGCTCACCCTGACTATCCATCACAGGTGTAGATATTCATCAGGATCTCGGGCTTGAGAACGAAACGGATTACGAGCCGAAAGAAGAAGATCTCCAGCCTGATGAGTTCTACCCATAGGCCTGGGCTTTGGACTTGATATAGACTTATTTTTTAATATTTTTAGGCTTGGTACGTCCATTGAATTTTGGTACATATGTTCAGTATAAAAGCATTTATACGTACCTTTAGTATGCCACTGTTTAAGTGATGGTTGGTCATCACCGGCAGTTTATTTTGTTCTTTTGTTCATAGGTGTGTATAGAAATAGATCTCTTTGTTTATTGCTATATTTAATATTGATATCTGCTTTATTTTCTGTATCTGTGTGGATGTGTCGAGCCGATGGCAAATCGGCTTTCTCGAGATTTCAGGTGTGGGAAAGTTAGGTCGTCACAGTGACCCTTAAATCAAATGGCAAACAATACTCAAACATGATTTAAGAATCACTTTTTGGGATGTATGCCTTGTAGAATTAAAAACTTATCGTAAACTCGTTCAATGAAATCCAAAATAAATTGAAACTCCACATACTGACACATTGATTCAACATTTCAAATCTTAAGATTATTATGCAACTAATGTTGTGCGGAAGCTTATAAACTAACCAACGATCTCACGATGAACGATCAAATAAGAATGTAAAACAAAAGAAAATCAACCACAAACAACAAGAGACAATATCGCACTACCAGAAGTCATGTGATCAGATTCATACCATATAATCATATTCTTATCATATAGTCAAACTCTCATTCAGAACGGATTCAGAGTCAGTGCCAAACTATCGAGATCATATTCGCGCAATCATTTCCAGAAAATCAAAGTCATTTTCAAGTAATCATATTCATGAGTCAAGACATTTTCAAGCAAACAAACTATATTCAGACTATCTATTCAAGCAATTTCAAGCAGTCAGAATTTCTTAGTTAACATATCTAAAGTAATTTGGGTAGCTTCAAATAGATCAGGGTAGTTCGTTCGCATTTTGGATTCTAATTCCCAGGTAGCGCTCTCCATGTCCTGGTTCCTCCAGAGTACTTTGACTAAAGGGATAGTTTTAGAATGCAACTGTTGTTCTTTCTGATCTAGAATTGCACGGGTCGCTCCATGTAAGCCAGATCTTCACGAAGTTCGACAACTTCTTTCGAAAATAAATGACTCGGATCCGGAATATATCATTGCAGTGTAGATACATGGAAGACGTTATGTACTCGTGCCATTTCTTCAGGAAGTTATAGCTGATATGCTATGGTTCCAATCCTTTCAATCATGGGATAAGGTCCAATATAACGCGGCTTCAACTTGACTCATTTACTGAACCGAATCACGCCTTTCGTCGGAGACACTTTAATAAAAGCCTTTTCTCCAACTTCAAATTTCAGTATTCGCCTCTTCTTATCGGTAAAACTCTTCTGTCGCTTTTGTGCGGCTAACAATTGGGATTGAATCAGTTTAATCTTCTCGACAATGATCTGTACCAATTCAGGCCAAGTATTTGTCTCTCACCAACTTCACTCAAGCACAGTGGAGATTGACAAGGTCTTCCATACATGGCCTCATATGGTGCCATTTTAATGCTGCTCTAATAGATATTATTATAGGCGAACTCACACAGAGGTAAATATTGATCACACTTCCTTGAAAGTCGAGAACACAGGCTCTCATCATATCTTCTAAGATTTGAATCGTCCGTTCGGACTCTCCATTAGTCTGGGGATGATAAGTTGTACTCATCCTAATCTTGGTTCCCAGAGCTTTTTGAAATGATCGCCAGAACTCTGAGCTAAAATGGGAATCTCGGTTCGATAAAATGGATAAAGGAATGCCATGGAGTCATACGATTTCGAAAACCTACAGTCTGGCTAATTGCTCAAGCGGAGCAGTTTGCTTCGTAGCCAAGAAATGTGCCGATTTTGTCAGGCAATCCATGATTACCCAGATTTTATCGTTACCTTTACTGGTTGTAGGGAGTCCTGACACAAAGTCCATAGTGATGTGCTCCCATTTCTATGAGGGCTATCTAACGGCTATAAGGTCCTGCAGGTCTCTGGCGTTCTGCCTACACTCACTGACACACCAAGTATCGACGAATAAATTCAGCAACATCCTTCTTCATTCCAGACCACTAGTAGTTTCGTCTCAGGTCGTGATACATCTTCGTATCTCCTGGGTGAATGGCATACTTCGAATGATGTGCTTCCGTCAAGATCTCCTCTCTTAACTCGGAATTATTCAAAATGCACAATCTTCTTTGGAAACAAAGGGCTCCGTTGAAAGAAATAGAAAAGTCTGGCAGTGTGCCATCATTCATCTTCTGTCGATAAGTCTCCACTTGAGGATCCAAGTGTTGTACTTTGATCACCTTATTTCTGATAAAAGGTTTCAAATTCAAACTAGCCACTACCAGCTTCAGAATAATACTATATAGGGATGTTGTACTACAAGATAAATGAGTAAGTATGGAGACATGCTCAGCTTTCCTGCTTAAGGCATCAACAACTAAGTTCACCTTCCCTCACGATACTGTTTCACACAATCAAAGTCCCTCAGGGTTTCCATCCAACGTCTCTACCGCAAATTCAGCTCCTTCTGGGTGAAGAGGTACTTTAAACTCTTATGGTCGGTATAGATGACCAACATTTCACTATACATATAGTGTCGCCATATTTTTAAGGCAAGCACGACCACAGCTAGTTCCAAATTGTGCGTCGGATAGTTTCTTTCATGGTTTTTCAATTGTCATGATGCATAAGCAATCACGTTACCCTTCTGCATCAACACGTAACCCAATCCCAGTGCCTACGTCCATGAGCAACGATGATTCACTATATTGATGATCACACAAGAATACGAGAACACTCAAGCCTCACCAAAGCTCTCCCCAAAATCATAGATAGGTTTTCCAAAGCTTTACAATGATATCTCAATTCTATAATTCGACTAAGAGCTTCCCTTTATATAGAAGACCCAAATCCTACTTCTAATCCATGAGAGACTAGCCTTATATAGGAGATTTAAATTCTACTTTTAATCTAAAAGAATTTAGCTTTATATAGAAGATCTAAATCCTACTTCTAATCTAAGAGAAACTAACTGGGCCGTCGTAGGTCCTCCAAGTTAGGGTCAAACAATAATTCAACCTCTAAGTTAGAGTCAAACAACAATTGATCCCATATTTTATGGTACCTCTAATCATGCCAACAATTTTTCTGATAACTCCAACATCCGAAAGGCCACATGGTGCTTATCATGTCATTATTTTTTGTGAACTCCACATGCAACATGAAAATTATAAATCATATAAATAGCATTCTTTTTAAATATGAAATTGAATCTCCTCATATATATCGCATGCTTACAAACTGAAAATCGAAAATCCCACCTTGTTACACTTCTAACCTTCTTATACATGAGATTGAACAAAGTGCTCATTTGTAATCTCAAACCAAATCTATAATCATAATTTGAAAATCACAAGTAGAAAAGAGGCAAATTACTTTAAGGTGAGCCACGACGAGAGTTATGTTTGTATACTTCTAAAAAAGGGCTATACTCCTCTATATTGATGATGATTGATGAATCCCAATCGATGTTTTTTTGGGCCAACGCCTATCCAAGAAGTGTCCCCTTCAATGCATATAGTGTGCTCATTTGCTTCACATAATTGTATACTATATTGACAAAGAACTCAATCAATGGTTTCATGAGCCAAGGCCTATTTAAGAGGTGTCCTCTCGATAGCGTTCCTACACATTATCAAAACCCCTTAAAAAATTTGGGCCAACGCCTATCCAAGAAGTGTCCCCTTCAATGCATATAGTGTGCACTACGTGAAAAAGCCCAAAAAACCACTGCCTTAAATAGTGGTTTTTTCAAAAAACTACTGTCTTTGACAGTGGTTTTTTTTCAAAAAACCACTGCCCTAAACAATTGTAAAAAAAGGAGTGGTTTTTTTTTACCACTATACAAGACAGTGGTTTATGAAGTTCATAAACCACTGTCTTGTATAGTGGTAAAATAAAACCACTCCTTTTTTTACAACTGTTTAGGGCAGTGGCTTTTTTATACAAAATTTTTTTTAAAAAAAAATTACGTCGACAATTTTTTATGCAAAATTTTTTTAAAATAATATTTTTTTTATGCTTTTTTTTAATGCAATATTTTTTATGCTTTTTGTAATACTTTTTTTTAATGTAATTTTTAATGCTTTAAAAAAAATTATATAAAGAAAAAAAAACTATTAATCTCATATTCAAGCACATCCATAAATAAAATAGATGCCAAATTCTTTTATTCAAACAAAATATTGCATTTCAACCTATGATCCAACCTTTCAAATCAATCAAATATTTTAAACTTTACATGCTCAATCCTTTTATTCCAAAAAAAAAAAAGAGTTAACAATCTAAGGGCCCCATGACCTAGTTTCATAATTAAAAAAAAATATATATATGCTTCCTCTCCTGCCAAATATCCCCGTCCCCTAGTGATCCGTTTGAGGTGAGCTTCAAATCGAAAAGCTTTGCCTGAAATCGAAAGGAGAACGTAATTAAATATTTATAATATTAAGCAATTAAATTAAGATATTGATGATATTAAGGAATTAAACAAATAATACTCTAAGCACATAACAAATAATACTGATGCAAATGCACAACAAAAGGTTCATAGAAGTAGCATTTTCGAAGTAGCCCATTGCCTCGTCAGTGGTATATAGCAAGGCCACCTCCCATTATATTTTAACATGGTTCTAACATACAACGCTAATTTATACATGCCCTCATGGTGATATGGTTACTTTGAAAGTGGAAACAAGAGTAATGTCCCACATCTCCATTCAAGTAACCATATCACCATGCTAATCGACCTCATGTGTGTGAGTTAAAATAAAGGATTAAACTTACATCTCAAATCACCAAAACTGGTGGGAGTCAATTGGCACCATCACCGATCTATAGAGTAGGAGAACAAAAGCATTGAGATTAGAGACCAAACAATTTCCCAGAAAGAATACTCAGTCAAAAAGCCACATATGGTATAAATTTCCCTTTGAAGTAGTATGCTTCTGGGAATCCTTTCCGAAATTCTATCGCTCCACAAACACCACAAAGCCAGCAATATTCACTAATTTTTTTGCCATTAATCCTTCCAATCTGTTCATTACTTTAGTATTCAACAATAATAGAGCTATTGATGGTTATAGCCACATTTCTATTCCCTTACAAACACTACAAATCCGAGAATGTTTACTCTTTTTTGCCTTTAATCCTCGGTTTCTATGATCAAGATGAATTTTTTGGCTATAACCATCCCATACATCTTCCTGAAAATATATGCATGTTACAAACAATACTCAGTCAAAAAGCAATTATCTCGGTAAAACAGACGCTAACAGATGCAACAAGCAGTGTTCAAAAAGTATATATTATATATGTTCTGATCATATTAGACGCCAAAACTAACATCTAAATCATTCGACACAATTACTTAGAGAAGATAAAGTATCGAGAGGAGACACAAAAGTGATGATCAAAAGCAAAGCTCTCACATTGCATTTGTAAGTTGCTTGAGATATTCGATGGCCTCATCGAGCATCGAAGCCTATCGGTCTACCAACAAAACCAAGAAAATCAAACCCAAAACTCAAATACCAGTCAACTCCAATTCAAAGCCAATTGAAAGTAGAACTAACAACAAAGTATCCACTTGGACCTACCTATCTTGATAGAAACCCATAAAGGAACAGGAGCTTTTGAGAGAATTCATATTGCTGAGTGGCAGGGCAGAACAGTCACTTCTTGGGATGTGTGCTTTATGGAGTTACCATGTGTACCGTATGAGTACCGAGCAGTCAAATCTTTCCTCAGATCTGACCAACTCTGGCTATCATGAGAACGTAGATAGGATCTATTAAATAATATTCACAATAATATTGACAATAGTTCTAATAACAATACTATTATTATAATAAAATAAAATAAAAAACAATACTATTATTAATAAAAACAATAATAATAATAAGTTAGTTAATTAATCACCATGAGATCGACGGTGATTAATGATTTAAAAATGAAAGAGAAACAAAAGATCAATTGTTTCGTTGATTTTGTCTTTAAATTTTGTTGGGTTTTATCCTAAAACTTGTAGGGAAGTGGAAACCCTAGGGAAGAATAGGTGGTCTGTGGGCATTTCAATGCCAGTTTGATGGTTGGCTGAAAAAAAGGGACCTTTGCCTTGGCTGGGAAGCCATTTAAAAGAACAGCAACCATTGGCGTCAGCTGCTTTGAATCAAGTGATAGCCATTGCTTTTCATCTCAAGCTTCAGCACCTTAAATCTAGAGATCATGGGCGTACCATCAAACAGTATGCATGGTGACTCCACACGGCACACATTCCAAAAATCGACCCATTCCCAATCACCATCTGTAATGGTTTGGTTACCATATATCAACTCAATATTTCATTGTGTAAATCAGTATCACGAATAATCATGCTACAGGCAAAACGGTTAATAAAATTCAACTATTTAAACAAAAAAGTACAATCCACATGGATAAAATATCCTTCCGAAGGAAAATCAGGAAGTTCCTGGACAAGGAAGTTGGAATTATTGATTTCACAAACCACAACAACAGCAACAAACATACACACCCCAAGGAGCATAATACCATATACAAAGAAGCATACCCAACAATCGTGATGGTGAGAAAGTGACTCCCATTTTATTAGGAACTGATCTTGCAAGGAATTTTCCTCTTGGTCATTGGTAATCCTTCTTCGGCCAATAATCTTCTTGATTTTTTTCGGCACCAACTTACCTGAAAACAATTTGCCTCCCTCACAATAAGGGCAGAGCCAATCCCCCTCAGGAACCATTTGTAAGGGGGGATAAAGACAGAAGGTGTGAAAAGTAAACAATCAATTCCATCACGAAATGAAGCAATCGATAGCCATTTTGGACAAAAGAAGGAGCAGAAGAACCAAGAAACACCGATTGAAAGGTTGCTGAATTTGCTATTTACTAAAAAGCATAGAACTAGTAATTCCGAAAGTGATCAAAACTGAAAAGGAAAACAAGAACTTACCATTCAACTCCTTGTATCTCTCTTTAAATACTCGCATATCACAACTTCCTCCTCTGTTTTCCTTCCATTTCGTAAGCAATACCTTTTATCTCATTCACCATACTTCTCACATGCTCGAGTGAAAGTATTAAAATCTCTCCTAGGCCATGTCAATTCATCGTCGACATCACAAAAGTCGCACAAAAGAAGAACCATTGATTAATTAAGTGATTCCTTTACCTCTTCTAGTAATTGCTCTTTTTCTTCTTGCTCCTCTGCTGTCAAGGGGGCTCCTGATTCTAATATAAAATTCTAATTATGAGTGGGTCCCATTAACAATAAAGGATTTATGTACAAAAACCGAGAAGAACCTTCATTGCTCAAGAAATACCTTCAATTTCATCCCCATCTCCAATCACGCCTTTCAACCGATTCTTTTGATGGGTTACCGGTAAAACATGACAAAGGAAAATCAATTAAATCCTCGTAACTATGAAGGTTGGGGAAAAAAGTAATTTAAATCACAGGGTAGGATAAATCCAAAAACTAGAAAAGAAAACTATTACCCTCAACTCTGCATCTCTTTGGTCCTGTTGGTCTGAAAGGCTACGGACTAGACTTCGAAGCTGGTCATTTTGCTCAACTAAACCATTTATATCTTTAAAGGTCAACGACTTCAATGGTTTAACCAATACGCAAATCAAGATTTAACGTTACATCATGTAATCAACGGACTCGTGATTTAAATTGATGTTTTAAACACGAAACTCACAAGGCATTCGAAATAACTTTATCAAGATCGGACTCATCATGTAGCCCAAATTTGTATGGGTGGTAAGAGATTCATCAGATAAACTGGCGACGCACCATAACGAAGTTGAATATCACGACATTCCTTGAGAACGTTACAAAATAACAATATTCGCACTAATTAAAAAAGAACATGACATTGTTGACAAAAATTAAGATTACTAGAGAAGGTTATTTCAAAATCCCAGATCAAAGATTATCTAAAACAACACTCTTCAAAAAATGGGCAAAAAATTAGTAAGAACAATTTGCGACATGGACATATCGATTGCCATATATGTGACACCAATAAGTGTAAACTAACTTTTATGGCGCGGAGATCTTAGCACAACCGCTATTTTCCTAAAATCACAAGCATATTAATTTTTATTTTTAAAAAACATGAGGAATGATGATTTCACTAAAGGACAAACACAAAGGAAAAACAAGAACGACCACAATGCATTTTTAACTCGCTTTTGAAGGTCAAGTATGTCCTTCTATGCAACTTCATAATCGACTTGAACTCGGGTCTTCCACTTCCGAGTATTTTCGATTTGACTTCAATATTTTACTTGTAATGACCATATTTTACCATAAATTTAATTGTATTTTGACTATTTTCATATTTGTAACTGTGCCATGGTTCTACAAATGTCTAGCATTAAAGGAAGAGTCTCACTAGAAGCAGGGATGCAAGTTTCTGATGTCACTTTGAAACGTCCTTTTTGTTGGACAACCGGCTTCTTAATTTTCATCTAATTCATCGGCATTAGATGTCGCAACAACACACATCGCCTAAGTTAGGAAACAAAATTCCTTAACACTCATAGTCACTAAGTCGTGCGCAGAATTCCCTACATACATGTTGACTGTCAGCTAAGTTAGAGATGGTTGACTGTCATTACATATAACAAGAAAAGTTGACTGTCAGCTAAGTTAGAGATGGTTGACTGTCATTACATAAGGGGGTTGTGATTGGAGGTCTTCCCAACGATAAAAGGTGCTAGTTCATTTCAAGTGATTGGTGGTACTACTACCTATTGGCAGAATAGTGTTCAAATAGATAGAATTACCTCCGACTCAATACAAGAAAAGTCAATATTGGATCAGGGAATAAAGCCATGCATACCTTTTCAGCGGCCAATTTTTCAGCCCTAAAGTAGGAGATGAATAAGATATTTAAAAAAAAAGATTGATGACTAGTTCATTTCATGTATTGCTTTTTTTTCAGCCCTAAAGTAGGAGATGAATCATCTCAATTTTCTCCAAATACAAAAAAAAAAAAAAATCCTCTGAAAAGCTATGGCATGTTAAAAGCCGACCATTCGCAGATGTTCTTAAATCATCTCATTTGATCGCAGTTCTTCATTTGATCTTTATTGTTCTTCCTTTGCCTTTTGGGTCTTGGGCTACAACAAGAAAAGTGAGAACTTCAACTTTTGCTTTATTTTATAATTGAAAATGTGAGTAGGCTAGATGGAAATATAAACATATTTATGAAAATAAAATCACTTAGTAAAATAGAATCAAATTTACCCCTAAACAAGATCAAATAAAATCTACAAGTCCCTTGGGCCAAGTAATAATATCACCAATTGTAACATCGCCAAATGTTCCTTCGCTCGCATATAATTCTGTATTGACCTCGAAAATATTATCAATTATGATGGCGTATGAAACTCTTGACGTTGTCGCCTCTCTATGCATTCGCCCTAGTCCAATGGCTTTATTCTTTAAGTTTTTCAATAGGCAGCGCATGGAATTAAATGCTCCATAATGGTTTCAAGGTTATGCTTTTGAAAATTTCGACATTTAACACATGGACAACAACACCAATTAACATCCTCAACATTTTGTTTTGCAAACAAAATAAATGATGCAACGCCATCGAGATATTCAGAAGACAGACGTTCTACTATTGTTATCCATTTTTTGTTTGGGATTGCTGGAGGCATCTTCTACAAAAAAAAAAAAATAGCAAAGAATTAGCTCGTCAAAAAAAAAAAAGAACAAAATTTAGGGTCAAGGACATCTTATTGGTTGGAGTATATTTCCATTTTGTGATTTATGGGGCCTAGCTGCTAGTTAAAATCCAAGCACAGCAGCACTGTGTAGATGCTAATTTTAGAAAGTCTATAACACGAAACACCCAACAGTAACACTTGTAAAAGCCAAAATCCAACTTATGTTAGCGTAAATTTAGCTAGGCTTTCTCTCAATGTGTCTAGTTTAGACTTAAATTATATAGAGTGTCTGAATAAAGCTGTATAAAATTATAAATTGTAAAGTAAATCTCATTAATAAAAAAGTAACTTTTATACTCTGATCATCAAACAAACCAACAAAACACCTAACAAGCAACAGCAACCGAAATTAATCATATAAAATTGACCTTAATCCACATTTTTTTTTCTTAAAATGTGGTCGAATTGGTTCAGAGAAAACCTTATCAACCGCCTCTACAACAGAAACCTGGAAAATGAGATGCAAAATCGAGATGGATGAGAAGAGAAAGAGAAAGGATCCGGAATAGCTTCGATTTCGATCCTCCAATCCACAAATGCTTATAAAAAACCAAAAAATTAGAAAGAAAAGGTGAAGATGCATACACAGATTCGATCCTCCAATGCTCAAACTTGATCGAACCCTAACCACAAATTCGACGCTCCATAGCTGTTCAAACCCTAATGGTTTCGACGAGAGAGGATCATCGGCTCTTCAAACCCTAACCACGGGATTTCATTAGAGAGAAGAGAGAGGGAGATGGAGGCTAGGGTTTCGAAGAGGGAGAGAGAGTGAGAGAGGGGAGGAGGTGAAGAGGTGGAGGCAGTTTTGTTAGAGAAATATGGCACGAAAAATAAATAAATGCTACAATAGCTGGTTTGAAATACACAAACAGGTTTGAAATACACAAACAGGTTTGAAATACACAAACAGTATACTGAAGAAATATTAAATATTATATATCTCTTGTCAAAAAAAAAAAATCTCTATAATTCACTTAGTCCCTTACTGGCTAAACAAACCCATCATAGTAAATATACCCACTAGTTCATGTTATACAAAATGAAACATAAAACCCTATTAAGTCAAATAACCCACCTATACTTTCCAAAAGTGTGAAACAGAGGAACCCAGAAAATTAAGTAAAACACCTACAAATATACTATAAATAAATGAAAAGCAAAAAACCCACAAATATATTATAAATAAATGAAAAACAGAAAACCCACAAATATTTTCTAAAGGGAACCTCTATGAGCGCCCACCACACAACCGCACATCATTAAGTGCGAGCTTTCAGTAAACAGGTGGGTATGAATAGAGGTTCCCTATTCTGAATTATACAATAGGTTTGTTTGGCTGCAACTTTGAAATTGAAGTCATTATAGCTGTGTTTGGCATAGGTCTTTGCTAGCTGTTTGTCCTAATATTACTTCAAGTAATGACCCGACAACCTACCATTTTTTCATGATTCTGTAGTTTAAATGTTGCAAGGATGTTGGTTGTCTCGAAATTATCCATTCACCCCATTCATGTTTCAGGTGGCATCCAATTCAGTTGGATGCTTCATTACTCACATGCTGCTAGCATGTTGTATCTGACATATATAAGTTTACTGATTATCGATAGGATTGTCCATATCCATGGGTAAATGCATCAGTTTACTGATAGGATGACACACCAATTTTGTGGATATAACCAATCTAATAACTCGTTATATGACATCCTAATGTGTAGGGTGTAACGTGTTGGCCTCAAGGAATATGTTGAAGGGAACCGAAGAAGGCATTGGGGTGACGCCTAAATAAGATATATGCCTCAATTCTCAAATCATGCTACATGTCGAAGGAGTCGCCATTCTCCAAAATTATGAATTGGGTACAAGGTTAGCATGGTATGCTTTCGTTGTAATTTTTCACTTACACATGCATATACACGAGTATACCATCACTAAAAACCGTTAGAGATGTAATGTGTTATCAAATAACACTTGATACACTAATATTAGAGGTGTGCATAGTGGGTTTTAGACCCACATTGACTAAAAGTGAACTTGGTCTCTATGTAGCCCTCTATAAAGGGCCTCTATCTTGTAGCTCAAAACATATTGAAAGAGTAACAATGTAGTCTTTTGTAATTATTAGAGCCTCCTCTCTCTCTTTCTCCCTATTTCTCATTTTCTCTCTCTCCAATAAATCCTAAACAGGTTCTATCTTATTTAGTTATTAACCTCTACTTTCTACAAAAACCACACTATAAGCACCTCACGGCATCATTATTAAATGAAGTACTTTTGTGATTAATGCTTTATGCCTATAGGTTGAAGCATACAAGTCGCACACACCTTACACCATAAGGCAGTAAGGCACGCTCTTTATTGATGTTATCCTTAGTAGCTATGCAATCTCCATAAACTCAAAGCCAACCTAAACTAATCTTGAGAGTTGAGGCCTTGGTAACCAACAGTCATTTCAAACAAGTCATTGAAATGACATTATACAAAGAAATATGAAATTTGGAAGGGTAAATTGTTGATATTCAAAAAGTAACCAAGATTTCAAATGACACAGCATTTTCCAAAAAATTGGTACTCGCCTAATCTGTAGTAAAAGATAGTCTTTTTCATGCCAATTAAACTTATCAAGTACACTATACTTTCCAAAAGTGTGAAACAGAGGAACCCAGAAAATTAAGTAAAACACCTACAAATATACTATAAATAAATGAAAAGCAAAAAACCCACAAATATATTATAAATAAATGAAAAACAGAAAACCCACAAATATTTTCTAAAGGGAACCTCTATGAGCGCCCACCACACAACCGCACATCATTAAGTGCGAGCTTTCAGTAAACAGGTGGGTATGAATAGAGGTTCCCTATTCTGAATTATACAATAGGTTTGTTTGGCTGCAACTTTGAAATTGAAGTCATTATAGCTGTGTTTGGCATAGGTCTTTGCTAGCTGTTTGTCCTAATATTACTTCAAGTAATGACCCGACAACCTACCATTTTTTCATGATTCTGTAGTTTAAATGTTGCAAGGATGTTGGTTGTCTCGAAATTATCCATTCACCCCATTCATGTTTCAGGTGGCATCCAATTCAGTTGGATGCTTCATTACTCACATGCTGCTAGCATGTTGTATCTGACATATATAAAACTGAAAGGGGATTCAGTTTGGCTCTTTCTGAAAATCTGACATATATAAAACTACTACATGTTGTATCATTGAGCATGACTTAAAATTGTTACAGAACTATGATCAATTGATCTATCGTGTTCCGATTATTTTTGGTATATATAGCTCATATCATCGATGAAATCAGTGATTGTGTACAAATCTAACCAGGTTAGTATCTTCCAGCCTATAATTGACTGTGCCCAGTTGCAAACCTTATTCTCTCGCATTTTTATATATCACAATTTCCTAAAATTACAAGTCTTTCTTTGCACTCTACCCGTATTTCATCTATCCACATTGTGGTCCTTGGCCTTTGGGTTTATGTTTCTTCTACTTATTACCTCTACCGTGATGGATTATCCGACTAAATAATCTTTGATTGTTTTGAATCAATTGATGGAGAAATATTTTTTCCTCAGTCTTTGATGATCTAGTTTTATGGTCGATAATAATTGTGCCTACCAAAAGCCTGGCCCGAAACTTTGACAGCAATGCAAGAAGTAACTTCATAATTACAAGTTTGTGGTAGCAAACTTATAATTATAAAAAAAATTACAAGTTTGCCACCACAAAAGCAAAAAGGGCTGTTTTTGCCCTTCATTTATTTACCACAATGCCACTGTGTGGGGGCATTTTAGTAATTTAGGACTCACGCGATAAATACCTCCAACAGTAGCTATATCAACACTACCCAAATGGTGCTCCTTCCACCTCCTCAAACTCTCATCATCCTACTCATTTATTAAATCTGTACTTGGTTACTATGTTTTGTAGATCAAGATAACCTTACAACTAAACAATGAAAGGGATTCGGGAAAAGAAATAGCATTTACAGTAGTTTTGGATCAAACTTTCCTGCCAAAGATAACAGCAGAGTGGTCTTTCCAGAGCCTGGGGGACCTAAAAGCAAAGTCGTTCTACAAGAATTAAAACAAAAAAGCATAAGAAATTAAGAATCCATATGGGATTTCAAAAACCAAAATCAATTCAAACCCAAATTGGTAATTAGATCAACTCTTTACACTGCAGGCTTGATGATTCCGCTAACATCATGAATGATCAATAATGATTTTGTCTATGGAGTCCTACATATTAGCATGCCCTTGCACGAGTCTTGGCAATCATGGACTAATTTACTATTTACTTATATTCTTCGTCAAGGAAAACAAAAAGACGATACATATCGGCATTATCGGCCCAGTCTCAAGCCCATACATTATCAAATATGTATTGGCCAAATCAAATGATATGAAAGTATTTCTTGTTTATTTTAAAATTATAAAAATAATATATAACTTACAATAATAAAAAATTGTCCCAAGGACATTTTCAATATTAACGTCGTATCCTATTGGATACATATATCTGATATTTGACGATATTTGGGTATGGATATAATATTATAGGGTGCCTAACCTTGTAAATATTGATCGATATATATCGGATATGGCGAAATTAACCAACGAGGGGAGGGGCGGTACGGCCAAGACCATGCCTTAAGAAGGGTGATTCAATGTTCTAATCTCACCTTATTACTTGGAGGATTTATAATATTTATCTCATCAAGGGTACATGTGAACAAGGTATCAAAATCGTATCGATCTCAAATGTCGATTTGCCCAAGACCGATACAACTTGGCCGATACTACCGATAATGATCTCAGAGTATCAGCCTATTTTATTTGAAAAAAAAATAGTCTACGCCTCTCGATAATCGATACATATCGGCCGATGCGATCGGCTACCGAGTTGGGATACCAAACGTGTCAGATTATCGGACAATTTTTTATACCTTGCTTGTGAAGACATGTGAAGGGACTTAGTCCGTGCTCTAAGAGGCCGGAGTGACTCGAGTGGGAGACCATTTAATATATATATAGGGTGATATGTAGGGTGCCATGATTTTGTCTATGATTTTGCCAAGACTCAGGGCAGGGGCAGGCTGATGTGTAGGGTGCCATGAACTTCAGCTAATGAACAAAAAATACCTTAGCTATAGAAAGGTCATATAAGCCTGGGTAATGCTAGCACTAGCATAAAATTGGAGGAGAAGATGAAAAAGTTAGCTATTTAAGGAAAGCAGTTCTACACACAATCCAAAAAAATCAGAGTGTTGGTACAGGATTAGGCAAAAGTGATTAAAAAAAATCAATATAGACCAATAAAGGCCACTCACTTGTGGTGTCACCGTATCTTTTGACCAACAGACGAAAAAAGTCTCAATTTTTTTCTTTTCTTAACCACATGTCATGTGGATGGACAACTCAAAACAGGTGTTATTCTGACTTATGAGTGTCACATGCCACATGGCTTGTGATTTGGCATTAGGTGCAGCCTTCTAGCCGTTGTATTTCTCCGATTCTCTTATATTATTTATTACTTAATAAGTAAATAAATATGATAAAACTTTCATCCAAACAATAAAGAGTATGTGAACTGCATCTCTCCATCAATGTTATAGCAAAAAATAACACCTTGGCTTCAAGTGTAATTTGTGCTGTAATGTTAATGAACTATAAAAGGTAACTCGTCCTCTTACCTTCATGAAACTACCCAAAAAAAGGAAAAATTGTTTGTCTGCTAGGCCCCACCATATCTTTTTATTTTCTCTCAATCTTATTCCTATCTCATCTTCTGTTTCTTCTCCATCTACCTCCTGCACATGCCATTTCCATTTGTTCACTTTCCCTTGAAATTTTTATTTATTTATTTTTGAATTAGAGTCATTGGGCTATCACAAAATGTGAGACGCACTAAAACAAAGATGAATTTTTGGTTGTGTACAACGACAAACTAAGATGCGCTACTACCAAGTGATTATTGACATCAGATTCATTATAAATAGCTCTGATATCTCATCCAAGTCTGTGTATAGCAGCAAACTAAGATAGTAAAAAATATGAGCCATTTTGATGCAAATAATCTGAGGTCATAAAAGAAACACGAGTTTCACTACAAAAAATAAGGCTATTAGCGGCACAAAAAATTGTCATTATCAACAAAAAAACATGTTGTTTCAATAGCGACAGGACTAGTAGCCACAGTTTTTTGGTTAATAGCGGCAATTTTTGGTGCCGCTAATAGTCTTATTTTTTGTAGTGTTTCTTCTCTGTACAACTAGAAACCATTTTAAGATGGTCAAGAATCTGAGATTGTTGACATCAACTTAATGAAATGGCTGTGATTGAAGAAATCTTAGCCATTCCCTTTCTAATAAATATTTATAAAAGAAGGACCATTGAGCCAAAAATTAAATAAATTGCAATTGAATTGAAAATACAAAATTTGGGAGCTCTTAAAACTATTTAAAAGTTTAAAATCTTAAAATCAGTGACCCTTTCTGCGGCAAAAACATAGAGGTCTTCCAAAGTTAATCGTTTCGTGAACCAAACAAAGAACCTAAGATTTTGAATCATCGGTGAATGTTGACATCTTGTCGCTTTTAAATGGCTCGATTCTATTAAACTGAGTCATTCTCAAGAAAGAACCTATAAAAGAAAAAAAAACCTAAAAAATCAGAGACCCCTTCTGATGCAACAAATTTGAGGCCCCCAAAAATTACAAAAAAATTGTACATAACAGCAATACAAGATGGTCTAGTGCTCAACTTATTATAGGCATCAGCTGTTCTAAATGGCAATTCAATTCTAAAAATTTGAGCCATTCTTCCAAAATTATAAAAAAAACTAAAACACACAGATCCATTATCATGCAAAAATATCAGGTGAAGCGAACTGGGATACCAAAAAACTCATTCAAATTCAAAAGGGCTACCAAATTTAGAGTATAACAGCAAAATTAAGAAAAAAACCCACCGTTTATAATTTTCCTGAAACCCTAAAACACAACTCTGATCTTCAAACCTAACATTTCGAAGACCTAACAACCCTAATTAATAAAAACTAAAAAATAAAATCAGATCCATTACCTTCGATGGGAAAATCTACTTCAAAATCACATTAAAAAGGAATTTAAAAAGTACGTTTATAGAACACATCAAAGATATTAAATGCCTTGATTTTTTACACTAACCTGTAATCAATGAAAATCTCAAACAGTGGATTAAGAAGGTGATCCCTCTGTTGAGGATCTGAAGAGTTCCAAATCTTGCAAGCGTTGAGGATCGAAGAGGTTCAGATCTCGCAAGCGTTGAGGATTTGCAGAGGAGATCTTCTATAGTTCTTCTTTGCTCGACTGTGAGATATTGAAGTATATGGAAGAGTGGGATGATGTAGAGATGATGATGAAGGGCTTCTGTTGTTCTTCTTTTCCGGCGAAAACAGAACCTCCAATGACCTCGACGAGACTCTCATTGTCGCCGGAACCACGCCGCTCTCCAGATCGGCTTCTTAGGGCATTGAGAATTTGAAGATTTCGGTGTCGGATTTCATTAGAGAGAAGAAGAGGGAGATGGAAGCTAGGTTTCGAAGAAGGAGAGGCAGAGAGGGGAGGAGCCGGCTTCAGAATAGTAAAAAATAGAAATAATGTTGTTTGGCTGAGCACGATACCTTATAGCGTGGGATTAGGATTAAAAAATTTAACCACTGTTTTAATACATTAAACTGCTATTTTTAACAGTTAATTATTATACTATTGCTACAGCAGTGGTTGTTTTGAATATCACAAAAGTAGTTTTATCATGATTTTGACGTAGTGGTGCTCATTTGCTTCACATAATTGTATACTATATTGACAAAGAACTCAATCAATGGTTTCATGGGCCAAGGCCTATTTAAGAGGTGTCCCCTCGATAGCGTTCCTACACATTATCAAAACCCCTTAAAAAATTTGGTTGCCACTAATGTAGTTGATATTTAAAATTGTCACCTTTCATGTACCTCTACTCAGTTCAAATCCCTCAACTGGAAAGGAAAATATATATCTGAAATACTCAAAGTTAAAAATTAAAATAGAAAGTAGATACTTATGTTAATTCTAAAGACTAAATTTCTATATCCACTATGAAGTATTGAAGTCAGGGATACAATTGAAAGGTTCCATTTAATTCCAATAATTAACAAGGACTTATTACTTACACAATACTTACTGCCATTTGCATCAGACCCCTTAAAAACTTCTCACTGCGTCCCACGAATACTTGTATTTCTTCTTTTCTTCTTCTTCACAATTGTATGTATAGAAATTCTGAAGAAAAAAGAAAAGAATAAAAAAAGAAAGAAAGCTGAACTCATACAAATCCTGAATTGAAAGATGAAAATATAACAATCAAATTCAAATTATTCAAATAAACCTACAGAAATAAAAACCATTAGTATTAAGAAGCATCCAAATCTCACCAAATCAAAAAATGAGTTCTTAAACGGGCTCCAAAAACAAGGGTTCCTTAAAATAATATGGAAATATAATTTAAGAAATAAAAATAAAAATAAAATTTTATAATAGAAGTATACCAAGAAGTAGCCATAAGGGTTGGCATCATGATGCAACAATGGCATCCATGGTTAGGCATTATTCAATAAATAAAGAACACCAAATCAAAGCCATCAAATAAAATAAAATAATTTTCTAAAAAGAGATATTATATATAAATATATATATATATATATATATATATATATATATATATATGGAGAGAGAGAGAGAGAAAGAGAGAGGGAGAGAATTTAACCTTTTCATTTGCATGTGTAGTTCTACCTTCATCTTCTAGAGTAGAAATACCTATTGTTGCCGTAATCCTCCATCTCTCTGTCTCTCCCTTCCATTTTCAAACTTCCAATGTCTTTCGTCGTAATTTTTGTATTGGCTAAGCCTTGACTTGTGCCGTTGCTATAAATAAATAGACTGTCTACAAAATTCAGAAGGAAACTAATTCTTAGAGAAGATTGAAGATTCAGAAAACCCTGACAAAAAAGTGAAACAAAAACTAATTCTTCCTAGTTTTTTGAAAAATTCTTTGCATGAGTTGTTATCATAAGAGTTGCAAACTTTTTATCTCCATCATTTTCGATAGCGGGTTCAAAGTAGTCTTTGTAAATGATCATTGCTTATCACGTACAGAAGATCATTGAGTTTGGTCCCCAAACCTTTTTTTTTAGAGACTCAAAGGCTTGGTCTATGGTCTCATCTCCAAAAAGCAGGCACTAAGAACGTACCACCACAATGCCCATTCAATTCCCATCGTCACTCCTACTTATACACAAACAAGCAACTTCGAACAACGGTTGAATAGAAATTTGATTGGCTTTGACATCTTTACTCTTTACCCGTCAGAATTTTTAAAAAATATACTACACAACGAAGAGAAAGATACTTTCATGGGTTAATCTAGCTTAAATAGTATCATCTAAAGAAGAGATGTCACCTATCACCCTAACTTGTTCCAAAAGAATTTGTAACAGTACATTTGTAAGAGGTAGCTGTTTTATGGGCCATTAACATTTCAACATCTACGAAGAGAAACAAATATTGTCAAAACCACACCGAATCGTACCCTCTCAAAGTTGTACAAACATGTGAAAATTAGAGCTTTAACAAAACTGAAATTGCCTACAATGTCCCTGGAAACCAAAAAATGACTAATCAAATCCATAACTTAGAGTACATGTACTATCATTTCTCATAGGGCTAGTGATGAAAACCTACAAAGAAACGGAGGGTGTTCTAAAAACTGTCCTTCTTATTTTCAATTTCCCACTAACCATTACATAAAAGTTATGTACTATCACTACAAACAATAAGACTATTAGCAGCAGTCATAAACTGTCGCTATTAACAAAAAATCGCCAATACTTTTGCCACTAATAATCTTAATAATTTTTTGATTAATAAATTATAAAAAATTGCCGCTAATAATCTTATTTCTTGTAGTGTATAACTTTAAAAGTATAATGGTTGCCGTCATTACCAAAAAAATGACCGACCAATCTCTAGACTATCATGTAATAAGTTCATGACTCGAACTTTCACGGTCTGCATGTCACATAGGTAACTTAAAAGGTTAACATGACGTGACATGCAACTCATTTTCATGTCGTTGCAACTCATTTTCATTGAATTTTTTTACAAATAATCCTTGTAATTTCTAAAAAGCCCTTAAATCAAACTCTTTCTACCAAGCTCGTTTACAAGGAGGAAGTGGAGCTCCACAGAGACCAGCATTATTGCTGAATGAAGAAGCAGGAAACGAGGCATTATGAGAAGGTATTGGCCCCCTCAGCCTATTTTTCGATACATCTAACTCCCTAAGCCTCTCCAACGTTATCACCTCCTTGGGTATCCTCCCCTTGAGCCCGTTGCCCTCCAGCTCCATCACCTGCAGCTCTCTGAGCTTCCCTAACGACAGTGGAATCGACCCTCCCAGCGGATTTTGCGACAAAACCAGCGTCTCGATCGAGGACAATGCTGCTCTATCTCCGATGTCTTCGTCGATGGCTCCGACAAATCGGTTACGTGAAAGATCGATCGAAATGAATCGTCCCAAGGGGTCTTCGACTTTCTTTGATAGGATGGTCGTTATTGGGCCGGCAAATTTGTTTGAATGGAGATCGAGGTCCATGAGAAGTGAAAGGTTTTTGAATTCCAATGGGATTGCTGAGTGGAAGCCATTGTTGGAGAGGTTGAGGAAGGAGAGGTTCGTCATGTTGCCTACCCAAGGAGGCAGTTTACCCATCAGTGCGTTGCTCGATAAGTCAAGAATCGAGATGGAGGATGAAGATAGCCACTTGGGGAGATGACCAGTGATTCCGGTTCGCGCTAATTTGAGCTGGAAGAGACCTAATTGGGCGAACCAGTCGGGTATTTTGATCAAGCCCAGGGGGTTAAAAGACAGGTCTAAGGTTTGTAGATTGGGTAGTTTAGATAGATTCCGAGGAATCGGACCCGATAAAAGGTTCTTGGATAGATCAAGCGTCTGAATATTTATGAGATTTCCGAAACTCGAAGGAATTGGACCGGTAAATCGATTGTCAGAGAAGAATATTTCAGTGAGCGTTACGAGATTTCCTATCGTTGTAGGTAGTTTTCCCGTGAGCTTATTGTTCTCAAAGATCAGTCTTTGGATACTAGGGAGCTTTCCAATTGAAGATGGTATGCCCCCGGTGAGTCGGTTTTCAGATAAACGGCAGAATTGGAGAGAAACGAGATTCGAAAGCGTAGACGGAATGCTTCCGGTCAGCTGGTTTTGGTTGAGATAGAGGAGGAGCAACGCAGATAAGCCTCCAATTGATCGAGGAATGCTTCCAGTGATCTGATTTTCGGACAGATCAAGATAACTGAGCCTTTCGAGACGTCCGATTTCTGCCGGAATGCTGCCTGTGAATTTGTTGGCATGAAGATCAAGCACTCTGAGAAAGACCATTTTGCCGATACTGGCCGGAATGCTACCCGAAAGCGCATTTCCGAAGAGACCGATGTGAGAGAGTGAGGTAAGGGGCTTGAGAGCTGAATAAGGTATGACACCTGAGAGACGGTTGGATCCTAGATAGAGCTTTTTCAACCGCACAAGATTTTGAAAAGTTGACGGAATTCCACCGTTGAGTCTATTGGTATGAAGGAATAAGTAGGTGAGGTGAGAGAGGGAGCCTAATTCGGGTGGTATGGGGCCTGTTAAGTTCTTGAGATTGCTCAGATCAAGCAATCTAAGGAATGTGAGATTGCCAAGTGTCGAGGAAAGTGTGCCGGACATCAAAGTGTCGACGATGTAGTCGCCGTCACCGGATAGGAGACCCGGGCGGGAGACGTTGAGGACCCGTCCAGCGGAGTCGCAGGCAACCCCGTCCCAAGAAGAGCAGCAGTCAGTGGATCTAGTCCATGTTAGTAGGAGGTTGGATGGGTCGTGTGTGATTTTGGCCTTGAATCCGAGCAAGGCTGCTCGGTCTATGGCGTGGCACGCATTGGCCCCCTGCGTAGAAAAGTATATACAGCAGGTAAGGAGGAAGATGAGTGAGAAAGAGACGTTGGGGAAGAGAGATGCCATTGGAGTAACGGTAAGTTTGGATGAGTGGGATGAATGGATAAAGGGGAAGGTGGTGGGGAACAGCTCTTGCTTCAAATAGAATTCAGTTTATTTATTGTTCCGTGATGGCTATTAATAGTGTTTGGCACATGAGATTTCTTTTGGGTAAGGAGTTCATTCCATTCATGGGAGTCACAAGATTATTAACCTTTTAATAATATAGGTTAATGGAGTATAACCGACAGGGATTTAAATGCCCATATATATCGGCACATCGGTCAGGCCCCAAGCCAATCCGTATTTGATATTTCGGATATGTATCGCCCACACTGAACAATATTAAAATACCTTTTTTCTCTTCTAATTTTCAATAAAAATAAAATAATGCATGCATGTTTTAACCAAAAGGCATTTTTGGCCTTTTGTCCAATATGTGGCATTTTTAAAATTTTGGATATGATCCCAGATCAACTGATACGACCAGATATGAGCCGATATTTGATCATATATCGAATTGAGAGTGTATACTGTATCGGATGAGGCCTAATCTGAACATAATGAGCCAATATGCATCAGATATTGCCAGATATTTAAAAATGCAATAACCCCTATTATTATTGATAGAGCCATCTCAATCCCATTTTTAGGCTTCATAGTGTGCCAAACACTAAACTTACGTGGATGGCACAAAAGGATCACACTCTTCAAGTAATTTTAGCTGTCCAATGTATGCATTATATTATCGACATCACACACATATATATATATATATATATATATATATATATATATATATATATATATATATATATATATATCTTGAAAAATTATATACGGTGGATAGATTTTGATAAATAATTTTGCAGACATTTTATGTGGCATGACTTGAGCGGCTGCAATACTTGGGCCCTACTATGTGTGCAGTCAATCATGTTGCATAAAAAATTGTCCACCGTATAACATTGTCCATATTCCTTTGTCCAGACAACATCAAATTGCACTTGACAGCCTTAGGACGGTCCTCTCCCACTTGGACAACTTGGATTAATAAATTTTTTGTCATCGTTAACACTATATGGCTTAAATTTAAAATTGGAAGAGTCTTACCTTCGGACTATGGTGAGGAGGGGCAATCCTTTACCGAAGTCGAGACCCAAAGGATTGCTTTAGACTGTCTAGGAAAAATGATATTTTCACCAGTTAAAATCGTTGACTCAATTGAATCAGATCGTAAAGATTGTTTTTTGTCCCAATATCTAAATAATAGATCTTGAGATCATCGCATACATGTTAGATAGTTAGATGTTGATTCTAGTGGCACATATCATCAAAAGTGATCGTGATCATGAGCGTACCATGAGAAGGACTTCCAAGTTACTTTTGGGGATGTGTTCTATGTGGGATCAACATTGATCATCTGATAGGTGGGCCATGACCTCAAGATTTATTAAGTGGATGATTGAGATGATAAATGATCTCAATCGGCTGATTCAATGCAGTCAATGATTTTAATGGACGATACCCTTTGTTGCAAATGTAAAATCTTTGATTGTAAATACAGGTACCCTACAAAAAAGTGAAAAATACTAGGTATTGTCTGACCCGATATTTTACCAGGTCGGTCGGATTGATAAACTTTGACCTATCGATTCAGGTCGGCAGTTGCGATTTTCTCATTGGGCCGCGAAAATTTTTATCGGACCTGATCCGTTGACAGCCTTAGGTATTGATGTACATTAATTCATTTTCTGGCAGCTAAAGAATCTCACTGTGTAGGTAATCCTAATATCTAATCAAGAGCTATCGTAGATGTACTGTTTCATTGAATAAAGTTAAGAAAATTTTGACTCAAGCAGGTTGACCTGATGACAAAGACGAGGGGGAAGGGAGGTGCCAACAATTGGGTAACCGGTGGACTTGTTTGGATAGAGATGGAGATCATTTTCTACCCCAATCCTTCACACTATCTTGAGCATGGTATCAAATATAGGCCGATACTGATACGTACCGGCTAATCAGCAAACTGATATGTATCAGTGCCGATACGTATCATCTATCAACTTGGGTATCGGATTCGGTATCGGCCGATATCACTATTTTTTTTAAATATATTTTTTTAAAAGGGAGTGATCCAACTTGGTATCGGCCGATTCGTATCGGTCCTCCATGAACTGATACCCAATACCGATACCGAATTTGACACCTTGATCTTGAGACCATAAGCGTACCATCAGACGGTATGTTTTTTAGTCCTTGGCGCCAGACATCCTTAAAAAATGGCCTTACACTAGCGTGTTAGGCACACCACTTAACACACTAGTATTAGTGGAAAAATTAGGGATGAAAAAATTACGGAAAAAAAAGGGAACAGCACCTCTTACTCATGAAAATTGGATCAATGATTTTCAGGTTGAGACTATTAATACTCCAGTCTCAAGATCAGTGGAGTCCCTTTCCTTTCTTGGCATCATATCCATTTTTCGAACTGAACCCTATCCGATAGTAGTAGACCTGACCCTTTTGGGTTGGTTGTTGATCCTCTTGTTCAACTATTCTAGTTTTTCCCTAAGGGATTACCTTCAGATTTATCAACAGAAAAAACAGAGTAAACCCGACCTGCACAACCCAGGTTTTCACTGGGTCAGACACATAAACTTGTCCGGTCGGGTCAGGTCAGGCATGAAGCATCCAACCAGACCTTCGGGGTGAGTCAGGCCATTAGGCACCAAAACATCCAACCCGACCTTCGAGTCGGGTCAGATCAACCTGAGCCGACCTGATGTATTATATGTAGAAGTAGGGAAAATAAGGGGCTTTAATTCAGTCGGGTTAGGTTTTCCGGTCAGCCATCAAGTTGGGTTGGGTCAAAATGCACCATTGGGTCTGTCGGGCATATGCCCTTTACCCATTGGACTCCAAAATTTTGGCCCAACCCGACTTATTGACAGCACTAGCATGCAGCTAGCCAGCTACCCTATTTACAAAGTATTGCAAAATGTTGGTAAAACTTATGAAGCCACATTTTAATCAGAAAATTTTGTCAAAAGCTGCCTTACACAGATTTCAAGGTTCCCAAAGCCAATGCCAGTGACCTCTAATTGCATTCGGTGGCTAAAAGGGCGACTAATTTTCGATGATGTTTCTTTCTTTAAAGTATAAATTAATCTGATTTTAAAAGTCTTCTACACTGTACATATAAATATATAAAATTTCTTAATGGGTGGATTGTGGAAAAGTATATTATTAGGCTGTGGACATTTTGATGCATCCAACCTTTTGCTTTATTGTTACGTTTAACATGATGATACCCTAAACTAGCACAATCATTAATTTACTCTTAATTAATGATCTTGATGTGATGCCCAACATGGTTCAAAATCTAGGTTTATTGATGCTTATCATCCCCATCGATAATTCGATACCGAGACGATACTATCAGATAGGGGTCCAAGTTTTGAACCAAAAACCAAAATCGATCGATAAACCAGCCCACCGAACCTAATACAAAACCGAAATAAAAACTGATTGATTCCAATTGGCTACGAACTTTTAAGAAAACAGCTAACCAAAACTGCAATTGAATTTCGGTTTTAGTTTAAGGTGAAGCGACGTGAAAACCAAAATATATGGTGTCAGTGCAGTTCGATTAACCGAATCGGCACCGCTAGTATTGAGTATTGTCGATACATTCAATGTATGAGCAATATAAGAGATATATCGATATGTATTGGATATGCTCCAATGATACATACCAGTGGGCTTCGCTAGAGAATGTATTAGACATAGGGGGCCGCCATTGGCCCATCGCCATGATTTACTGTCACGACCCAGAATCTTACCCGATCTCAAGGGCCTAGAATTCCATGTTATGACACCGAACGCTTGTTAAGGCGATAAGCGGATATTACATAAACCCGAGCTTCCAAAAATCGTGAATCAAACTTTCTTCTCATATAAAAAAATTATCTTCAATAAGCTTACATTGAAATTTGAGTCCATTAAACAAACTGACCAAAATAGAGGTTCGATAAACTACTGAAAGATCTTTCTAAACAATTAATATATACCTGACGTCATCTAGCAGATCATCCGGGTCATCACCCTTATAATCTGTATCATCTTTCAATGCATCAAGTCCATCAGGCAGAATAGTCCATATCTTCACCTACAGCTGTTAGTTTTTGGTGGGGTGAGTTTACTCAGTCATGTAAACTCAGTGGGTTACACAATCGATCCACCACAATCTATCTAGGTGATCATCGGTGCAACCTTGTGAGTGAAGGTGAATCCTTAAAAATTCATATAAACAGCATATAAAAGTTCTCATAATCATTGCATAACTATAAAACTATAAAATTGAAAGAGCGTAATATATTTCAGTGTATATGATGCTTCTAATGCTTATATTTTTCTTACTTGTCTTGTCAACTTAACTTACGTGACATATCGAAAGTCTTATTATTATTCCATATGGCTACACAACGTACTTCGTATCTTATTTATCCTATTTAAACGATCTGTGCCAGGATCGCTGCTCGAGCCTATCACGCGAGGTCCACGTGTAGATAACCACCTAACATCCATATCATAACATAAACCACCATCCAACCCGATGAGGTTGCGCGCATAGTAACCACAATGTCCCCTTAGTTCGAGACAAAGCTATCATAGTATCCTTAAGACCCGTCTTGGCTGCAGACGTTGAATCTTGCGGTGGCACGCAAGACATGGCACGTGTAGAAACTTAATTCATGTTTAGCTGACATTCACAACGTATCTTAATATATCATAATATTATTCGGTTTTAGGCTTAGGTACCCTCCCCGCTTTCAAATTTGTGTGGGCTTAAGTCCCCACTTTCTTAACATCTCGTAGCTTAATATATTCATTTTTCATCTTTTCCTAAACTTAATTAGAATGAGCAACAGTGCGATAGGATTCACAAATCACGCTTTCCAAAGGACGGGTTCCGTAGTAACCTGGATGTACTTCGTGTGGCATCCCATACTACCATAGAGGAGTTGCATCCGTACATGGATGCCTACATTCCAAGTTCTACGTGATCTTGAAAGAAACCCCACCGTGACGAAGACTTATAAGTCATGTATCATATCTTATTCCTTTTTAACCTATCATATACATGCCCTAACGTATCATCTAAATGATGGATGTCACATAATATAAATAAAGCATATAATAAGAAAACATCTAAGCACAGGAGACTAATATTACTCGTAATATTTCGAACTATGATTCAAACACACAATTCAAACATAAGGAGATATTCGAAATACTGGTATCAAATTGGTATTAATGAAAGGGTGAGTTAGACTTTAACTCTCAGATATTGCAATAAACTCTAAGACCTTGTAAAGTTAAAGAGTGGTTTAAAAGTAACTAAGGGTGCCTCGCTCATCTTTAAGAGAGAGAAGAAGGTGACCTACGATGAATGTACTTGGGTTCTAAAATACGTAACTCAAAGTGTTGTATTGATCTCATCAGATAGATCTTGTCGATCTGATGAAAACGGATTGTCGTTTGTGAAATTTGGCTAAGAATTGACTCCTGTATGACTCAAACAAGTTTCGACAGTCAGATATTTGTTGTACGATTTTTGGGGTACATGCACCTTCATAGCGTGGATAGAAGGTATACCTAAATAATTGTCCTAAGCTTAGAAGGTGAGTTGGGCCTATTCAAAAGGTTTGAGTCTGTGATTTTAAAAAAACTCGCGTTTAACTACATTGGGTATATGACCCAATTAAGGGTCCATAGATTTAACGGGCCCACAAGGCCCATGGACCTTTATGATGTTTGGGGGTCTTGAATGATTCAATTTTCATCAAGGCTTATACGATATATAAGGTCTATTATAAGGATTTGAATAAATCGGATATGGGACATCGGATTTGGTAACCATGTGGTGCCATAGAAAAAGTGGGTTTTGACAACTGACACGATTCGACCCAAAACCTGAGATCTAAAAGGGTCAAATCAGACCCTAGACTAAGGCTTCATAAGCATAAAGTCCAGGAATTTTTGTGGTTATATTGTGGTGCAAAGATCGAGGTTTGTTTATTATGATCAAAATCTGACCATCAATTTAACAGATGGCCAAATAATCTTTATTTAGATCTACGGGTCTCGAATCATACATCTGTGATTCGCTTAATTTAATGGGTCAAACTAGACCATTTAGCTAGTGTATTAGCAGATTCAAATAAATAAACACAAAAAGTATTATAAGCGTAAATAAATATATTCACACATTTAGGGTACTAAAATTTATAAAAATAGAGACATGTGGATCAATGTGAATCGTTAGATGTATAAAGTATGTGATTTTATAGGGAGTCCATGATTTGACCGAGGTCAGAAACTGATCGGATCATCGAGATTGAAATGGTCAAACGATGACCTCCAATCGAATGCCCAACAAAACAAAGCAGGACAGCAGTCCATTCTTGATGTGGATCTAATTTTCTGGCACACTTGGGTGCCAAGTGGAAGGGAATAGTGCACTATAGTTCTCGGCCGATGGGTTCAACCATAGGGTCAACCCTTTGACCATAACCGTTTTGTGAATCCACACAAAACCTAATAAATTTTAGTTTTTCTAAATTCATCATATATTCATCGCATAGTGTAAAAGCGTAGATTTGGATGGATAGAAAGGCACCCACTTGTTATAGCGTGATCGTGTCGATTTCGCGAAGATTCGATTGATTCGGATTGATGGGCTCGCGTTGACGCAAATCAGATCTGAAGCATCACTTCGGCTCGGGGTCGAAGTGGTTCGAATTCGCTATAATGATGGTGGCCCAACTCGTGGTGTTGCTCGGACGTCGATCTCATTGAAGGAGTAGTGGTGTTTGGTGTTTATTTGGTGGCAGCTGAGCAGGATGGCGTGGCTGCTATTGGGTGATTGAAGAGAAGAGGATTTTGGTGATTTAGAAGAGGGAGGGAAAGAGGGCTTTTAAAGAGATGTGATGATTTTGGGTGCCTTGAACAAGAGAATTTGGGGGCTGATATAGTTTGACGATTTGGCGCCCAACAAGTTTTTTTGGCCAGTAGGGAGAGCGAGGAAGAGAGAAGGGGTTCGAATGAGCATAAATAAAATGAGTGAAATAAAGAGAGATTATATGGAGGCTTGGGCTGCTCGGTTAAAGGTGAGAGGGAGAGACTTTCAGAAGTATATATATATTTATCTTATAAGAGAGGGAGAGAGAGAGACCCCAAGAGGGAAAGAGTCCAAACGAAAATAGGCAATTGACTTAACCAGTTTGGAAAGAGTCCTAAATGGGCTCTATTACTTACCCCAGTTAGGAGGCACCAAAGTGGAAATCAGAATTTCTTCTATGTGGTGGGTGTCTTAAAGGCAACCCAAATTTATGGGCTTGAATTTGGTTGTCATATATAGCAACTGAATCCAATAATTTAGAGCCTATATATGGCTAGAGAGAGAGTGAGAGAGAGTTTGAAATGGCAACTAGATCTTGCCACAATTTAGAATCTTAAATAGAGTTTACTTGCCAAGTAGAGAGAAAGAGGCATGGAAGGAAATCGGTGCTAGCAACACCAAATTTTAAATTTTAAATTCTTTTTCTTTTCTTTTCAGAAAATTAAGGTTGTGGAGTACCCATATTGGACTCGGTGCTCCACCTCATCTACTACTGTTAAATGGGTTACAAAAACTCGGGTTATAACATTTACGCCTCTACTCTCGGGGCTGTGATTGTGCTCAAATGGTTAGTAAGCTCAGCAATGAAGCATGGTCTCCGTGAAGCTTTTAGCTTTGTCATGATATTGGTGGGAAAGTGTTTCTTGTTAATACACGACTTTGTTAAGAGTTGATGGTGTTGGGTGGAAGGGGTATCAGGTGGGGTATCAAACTGCTGGGCCGTGCCCTGTGTGCCTTCAGGGCACGGCCCAGCTCTACCACTAGATGTTCATTTAGGATTAAGGCCAAAATTTGAAGGACTTCAAATTAAAAATCCTAAATATTATTTAACCTTTAAAATATTTTAAAAGTGTAACTCTGGTTAGTAAAGTAGTTCTCATGTCACCCATTACTTTACAAAAAGAGCGCTACGTGTCGCGCCCATATCAATTGGCATGAAAATATCTTTACGCCAGGGCTCATATCCCCAGCCCTGGCGTAGAGATAATTTTCATGCCAATTGATATGGGCGCGACACGTAGCGCCATTTTTTAAAGTATCTTTTCTTTACTTTTTTAAAGTCTCTTTCCTTTTTTTCTCTCAATTTTTTTTAATAAACTGTCAGAGTTACTTTTTCAAGTATATTTTTTTCAAAAAATATGAGCGCCCGGCAGCGAAGCGCTAGCACCTTGATAGCGAAGTGTTGGCACCCCGATAGCGAGGCGTTGGCACCCCAACGCCGAAGTGCCAGCTGAGGGGTGTCGATGTCTCTATAATTAGGTGCCGACTCTTTGCTAAAAAAAAAAATGAGGCGTCGGCGCCTCATAAAAAATGACAAAAATTAGAAAATATTTATTAATTTTGGTGAAATTTCGTTAATTTCGCCAAAATTAATGAAATTTTAGCGATTTCGGAGAAATCATCGAAATTTCGCAAAAAGTTTAGCTAGACCTTTGTTTCGGTAAATTTTGAAGAAATTTGAGAGTATTTTGGAGAAATTTGTCACTATAGGTGCTGGCGCTTTGATAAAAAGTAAAATATAATAATAAATAAATAAATTTTAGCAAAGCTCTAACGCCTCTATATTGGCGCCTCGGCACTCGTGTATATATATATATATATATATATATATATATATATATATATATATTATCAAAGCATCGGCGCCCCTGAAACGAGGCGTCGACTCCTCCCCTTTTTTATTTTAGAGAAGGGCCGACACCTCGATATAGAGACACTGATACCTCGGCGCCGGGGTGGCATCGCTTCACTGTCGGGGTGCCATCGCCTCGCTATATCGAGGTGTCGACACCTCGCTACCGAGGTGCTAGCGCTTCGCTACTGGGCGCTCACATTTTTTGAATAAAATATATCTGAAAAAGTAAGTCTGACACTTTCTTAGAAAAAGAGAGAATAGAAAGAAACTTTAAAAGACTTCTAAAAAAGTCAAGAATGACAGCTGAAAGGGAATATAACTTTTTAAAATATTTTAAAAGTTTAACCCTGGTTAGTAAAGTAGGCACCGTGCCACCCATCACTTCACAAAAAAAGCGTTACGTGTCGCGCCCATATCAGTTGGCGTAGAGATGTCTCTAGCACGGGCGCATTTTCCCCTTTCTCATATATATATATATATATATATTTGTGTGTGAAATTATCATCGTGACTCGCAATTAAGTTTTATATAAGACAGGAGACCATTGATGATGCAGCACTCACTGCAACCTTCCACTATAACTATTGATTTCTAAACAGAAATGCCAAAATTCTAATGGGCGTTGAGCAACTGATGCAGCGCTTGCCACAACCTTCCACTAGAAGTGTGGATTTCTAAACAGAAATGCCAAAACTCTAATGAGTTTTCACATTTCTTGTTCATTCACATGAATACCAATAGAAACGAGAAACAAAGATCTCCAAACTGCACGATAGCCACTTGAGAGGGTACTAGTTTTTACACAAAATTAGAAAAACCTGTAGGAATGTTGAAACTAATCTTTCAAGGTGGTTGAATTAAGGAATATCCTACCAAAATTCCTTTGCCAGTGAACTCCGATCACCTGATACTAATCGCAGCTAGTCGGGCTTCAAAAGCTTTAAACAAAATATTTTATTCAACTCTAAAATTATATTATAGTACTAATGAACTTCAAATAAGCTTTTACAATGCATAAAATTACAAATCCTAGTCTAATACTAATTCCTAATTTAGATAATAAAAATATCATAATTTTCCTAAAAGAATAATAAAATCTTAAAAAAATAAGGAAATTAATTTTATTTCTAAGAAAATTCTATTTGTGAAAATAAAATAACAAAAGAAATAGATTCTATTTGTGAAAATAAAATAACAAAAGAAACTAATCCAAATTCAGTTAGGAGTCTTAAAATTCGTTACTTTCAGTGCAGCCTCCAAAAATTAATCATAACTTATTCAATATTTGTAGGAATTGTCGTTTATTGGCTTGTTGAAAAGCTATTTTGATAAGCTTTCAAATAAGACCAATTTCGTATCAGTCTAACGTCATTTGACACTTCAAAATTGGCCAAACATAAAAGTGACGGGATTGAAAATTAAATACTCCGATTAAATACTTTTCAACAATAAAATTTTGATTTTTTTTTTTCTCTTTTTCCACTTCTTCCAACTTTCTCTAGTCTTCTTTCTCGGATTTTACACTGCATCAAGAAAGAAGACAGGTGACCATTATGATTTCTAAGGTCAACGTTGGTCGCGAAGACAAATCCTTGCTTGAGTCACGATTGACTCGAGTTAGGTGATTATTATACTATATCATAATTACCCAAAAACCCTTTTTGTCCCATCGTACCACTCCTCATAAGTACCAACATTGGGGACTGATAGGAAACCTTTCTGAAGCATTCCAGAAACCTTTTTGGAAACAATTTTTCATTATATTATTGAAACCTGCTTCATTTTAAAGTAAAACTAGTTTCTATCTTAGAAGAAACGCATTGCAATTTATATAAAAACTCATTTTTATTAATAAAGAAACTTGCTACCTATTTAATTGACATTTCTATGGCACTACTAGCGTTACTATAAAGAATCTATCTCCTATCTATGTCATACTAACGTGGTATTTATTTTGTTCCTATAAAATATCTATTACTTATCTATCTTATAATAATATCATAGTAAAGACGCATCAATAAAAATATACACCAAACTTTTTTCACCTAACGTACCAATACCTCATACCAACATCTAGCAACTATGTCCTATTTATAGAGAGAGGGGAGAGTGGGGGTTGATTAAGAGTATGGGTTCGAACTCAACCCAAGGTGTTGGGTTTGAACCAGTTGGGAAAACATCACACAGAACCTATGGATCGAGTCCCATGTCAACATGTCAAACTTTAATCAATGAGCACCTAAAAATTAAAATATAAACAAGTGACTTTCAACATTGAATTTTAGGCGATTTTTAATTTTTAATTTTTAAAATTAAAAATTAAAATACAAACAAGTGATTTTTTAATGCACTATGTTTGAACAGCTAATAAAGATATTTGACCTATAATTTGGAAGTCTAAATTTTTTTTTCTAAAATCCTCTGAGATGGTTTGAACATTAGAGGAGGTAAGCCACTCGCGATCATGTGGCATAGCATGCAATCGAGGGTTTGGATCCCCTTCCACATACTCCTAGTTTTAGGTTTGATTGATAATTTGTCTCAACCATAGTTGATTTGGGCGGGGGCCTTAAAAAGCTTGAAAATTGGACGTCTCAAAATACAAGAAAACGGCTATTTATTGTTGAACCTCTGAAGCGGTATCGGTTTGGCCAAACCAATAAACACGAGTGAATGCGCATTGATATCGGCTGCGAAATAAAATCATAATTCCTACTGTGATCGGGAGGCCACAAGCACCTGACAATGAAAGCATAAAACAAATTTGAACGATATTGCATAGTAACAATTCATTTTATGGCTCTTTTAAACACTTAATCGCACGATTCAAATAGCTCTTCAATGGGTTTGGCTTCGGACTCAACCCGCGACGTGTTGGATTCAATCTAGTTGGGACAATATCGCACTCAACCTGTGGATCTTGTGCCATGTCAACATATCAGTCATTCGATCAATGGCTATCTAAAAATAAAAAATACAAACAAGTGATTTTTTACATTGAATTTAAGGTCAAAAGTAAATTTTTAATGCACCATGTTTGAAACGGTGATTCAAGAGATTTGACTTGTGGTTTGGAAGCCCAATTTTTTTTATTTAGAAGGTTTGAAACTTAGAGGAGATAAGCCATTTGCAATCATGTGTCACACAGTACACAATATAAGGGCAGGGCTGGTCCTGGGCCAAGCCCCAATAGGCAGCTGTCTTGGGCCTCTAAAATTTTGGGGCCTTCAAATCTTATAAGTTTTTATCATCTAGTTGTTTAATATAATTTTTAATGTACATAAATATTAAACCAATCTAATTGTTTAGTTAGTTAAGTGACTTGTATTTTTTCACTTTTTGCCCAACTTGTTGTGGGTTCAACTCTTTCTAGATTCTATATTTACATGTTTTTTAATGAGTCATAGATCGGGTTTTGGTCGGGTCGGTGCAGGTCATTGGTCGGATCACTGGCCTCACTGGGCTATACCGGCCTTATGTATTGACCCAGTAGACTCTTTGATCCAATTTTGACCGGACCAAATTTGTTTGGCCAAATCCTTTATATGTAAGGTACCTCTAAATGCGTTCTCCGAACGCACCCACGTCCCATACCCTTTAAAAATCATTGACTCCTTCGAATGAGATGATGGAGATCGCTTTTCATACTTATCTTTTATAAAATAAATCTTCAGATCATGACACACCTATAAAACGGTCAATTTTCTATTCCATGGGTCACAAATCCCAAAAAATGCCCGTGAATTATAAATGGCCTATTAATTTTAATCTATTCGACGAGACTTATCCAATGAACTTATTTATGGAACTTTTTTGACTGTTAAAGTGCTTAAAAAATGGCACTGAAAGATTCAATGACACTTAAAGTAATAAAAAATATTAAAATGTTATTAGTTGGGTTACTCGATCCGTCGTGTACGTTCTCTTATTTAGCTTTTCTCTTTTTGTGTCACATTTTCCATTATCATATGCTTTCATTAATTTGCTAGTTGCATTTTCAATTTATAAATAATAGAATGGAATACGAAGATATTTGTTTTTTTGTCAAAAATAAATAAATTTTTGACATTTTAATTTTTTTTAGATTAATATAAAAGAGGGACCTTATTTTAAAAACTCGCTTTAAGCTCCCAAAATCTCAAGGCCGGCCCTATCTAAGGGTTGGTCACACCGCCACATACTCTATTCTTGGGTTTGATTGCCACCGTTTCTCAACCACAGTTGAGTTTAAGGTTTAGAGTAGGGTCAGCCACATTTCCAAAAGTGGGTTTGGGGGGACTTAAAAAGCAAAAAATTAGAGGTTACAAAAGATACAAAAAATGGCTATTAGGCCTACTAAGTGAATGTCAATAGTGCCCCCTGAAACGATGTCATTTGGCCTAACCCAATACGCATAAACTGATATACATTGTTATCGGTTTGAGATTTAAAATCATGCTTTTTATCATATTATATATATATATATATATAGAACCAAGAAAGTGGCTATAAGAACCTCGAAACGAAGAGATGGAATAAATTTGAACAATTCCTAAACTCCTAAGTCTTAATCACATGATGGAAATAATTCTACAATGAGATTTTAGGATGCATCCAATCAAAATGGTCGAATCATGCACCACATGACGTCATGTGACGCCAAGATGGTGCCACTTGTACATAACTAATGATCCATTCATACTTGTGGGTGAATAGGGCAAATGTAAATTAGTTTGTTGTCATAATTGTGATAGCTCGAATTTTTCGCACCGGACATCCGTGCCCATCAGAATCATCCAGAATCATATTCTGGATGATTCTCAGGACAAATCACAGAGTGTTTGCTCATTTAGCGAAAATCAGAGCAGACACTGTCCAGTAGTGACAGATCGAGTCATCATATATGACTTTAAGAGAAAGAAAGAATAAACAATGCATATTTATAAGATAAAAGAATATGTATTCTCCAAAAAGAAATCAAGAAGAATCACTGGTGATGGACATCCATCACCCAAAATAATGATTCTTACAGAATACATAATAATACAAGTAATACAACATCTATAATAATAAGTACAGACGGTGGCCACCAGGCACACAAATAATACAGAATTCAGTACATAAACTAAAAAAATACAAACTAATACCTAGACAGCTAACAGAACTCGTCAGCTGGGGTATCGGTATCCTTCTCCTCAGCCTCAGCTTCCGGATCAGGTTGGTAGTCAGGATCGCTCTCTGTACCGGGAGCTCTGACCTCAGAACCTATTAATGTTATAGAAAACAGGGTGAGCTACATCTAAGCTCAGTAGAAGAATCACAACTAAAGGTGTATTGAAAATGTAAGACATGAATTGCAGGCAGTATCTCAAAACAAATAATCAAATCAGAATATGCAGACAGGACAATTCAGATGACATGTACTGAATTTTTAAAGAACAGAACAGATGCTATTTGTATATAATTTATGACTTAAATCATGCATAAGTCTAACTTAAGAAACTTCCGTGAATATATAGCACGTGGTAATCAGGTATATGCCGATAGGAAATCCCAACCAATCGTCATTCATATGAACAATTTTCAGAGTGCAACAATGCCTCATTTATGGAGTGCAATTGTGCTGAGGGATTATCAAAGCAAACGCACGATTGTGCCAGGGCACGGATATACCGTCGAGTCGGTGGGGATCATCTGGATTAAATACTTAAAATCATATACACACATATGACCTCAAGAATCAGACATCAGAAATCAGAAACAAGCTTCATAATATAGAAATCAGAATGCAGGAATCAGAGATGGCAGAGATTTATTTATATACAAACATGCTTTTAAAACAAAAATCAGGATACAGATGTGAAGAAATCATGAAATCATATTCAGATACATTTTTAGGTTAGATTTTCCCTACCTTAGATAAGACTTCTTTCTAAGCAAATCCAAAGCTTTTCAAAGCATCATAGTCTGATCCTAAACCACAGACATAGTACACTAGGTGTCAGACATGTCAGGATACTAACTGGCTTAGTGCCCAGTAGTGTTTTGCCCACAAAGTTAAAACAACAGAAAAACAGGGGTGATTGATCGATTAATGTCTTTGCTTGATCGATCAATCCATCACCTTGATCGATCAATGCCCAAATTGATCGATCAATTGTTCAAATAACTCATAGGTGTTAAAAGGGGCTTGATTGATCAACACCTTTGTTTGATCGATCAATCCTCAACTTTGATCGATCAATCTCTCATTTGATCGATCAATGCCTTCCTTTAATTCACAAATAACAGATGGGATTTGATCGATCAATCTTCCTTATTGATCGATCAATCCACAAATTTGATCGATCAATCTTCTATTAATCGATTAATCCTGTAAAAACTCAAATTTTCCACCTCCTATTCACACACTTTATTTATAAAATTTGATCGATCAATCTTTCTCATTGATCGATCAATGTCCCCATTGATCGATTATTCTTACCTTTGATCGATCACTTCACTGTGATCGATCAATTTCTCATATTGATCGATCAATGCTAAATTTGATCGATCAATCTTCAAAATTGATCGATCAAATACTAATTTGATCGATCAATGCCCATCGGGCACTTAACTTCCAGAAAACACTCCACTGTTCCCATTTACTCCTTATACAAATTGATCGATCAATTCTTTATCTTGATCGATCAATCGCAGTATTGATCGATCAATTCACTGCCTTGATCGATTAATAATGACAGTTTTCTGTCATTAATGGCAGTCACTTGTTTTGACCCATTTTTATCATTGATCATTAATGATTTCTAACAACCATTCATACACATCTATTTTACACATTTATGAGGCTTAACCTCCACCATTTTAAATCTAAACCTCACCTATTGGAAGCCCCTTTCGGGTTCTTGACAAATGCGATCCGAAGAGGGTTTTGAATCTGACTCTCGGAGTTTATCGCCGCTATGACTCGGATAAGCAGACGCTCAGCTCCGCTTTAACACACAGAGACAACACACATACCCAGACTAAATATGGAGCGTTTTATTTGACCCCTCCACACTCTATTTCAGACAAATGCATGAACTAGGGTATTCCCAACCCTGTTTTCTCAAAGAAACCACTTAAAATCACAACCTAGCTACAGACTTTCAAGAAGCAAGAAGGAGAAGATAAAAGGTAATCATTCCAACCCTCTTCCTTCTCTTATAAGCTAAGAAACAGAAATATCCTTGATATTTCTGTTTTCCCTTAACTTTAGCTCCGGTGTGGAGCACCTACATAGTTTCTACGGCGCATTACGCCTCATCACAGGTTTACATGACTCGGACTCATACAAGAAGTCGCATATGACTTCATCTAACTGTGGATTAATATTATTTCTAATAATATTAATTAAAATTTTTTTAATTCATCTCGATTTCTGTGTTGGACGCGCATATCGAAGTAGTCGGATTCTTTTCAGAACTTTAGGGCTATTACAATAATACCAACCGCTTTTCACTCATTAGAAAAGTCAGATCATAACAATAAAGTTGGTATAAAGTAAGTAACCCATTTTCGAAAAAGGAAAATGGATCGTTAGAATAATAATGACACCAACTTTCGTGGGAAATGGATCATTAGAATGATAGTTTATTTATTTATTTATTTTTATTTTTTTTATGAAACTTTTATTCTTTTCATTAGAAATGAAAAACGGCTACAACTAGAAAATAAGTAATCCCAAATAGACAATTAAAATACATTCAATGACATCCAAGATCCATCTAACGACATAGAATTCAGGAATCTTCAGAATAAGGTAAAAATTCGATAATCTACTACCATCCTAAACATCCGCCGGTAATCAACACCGAAGATTCACTCGAAGAGACGCCATCACCATCAGTAAACTCACGATCCACAAAAACTCCACCACGTTGGAAATGGGGGTAACAACCGACCAAAAGCTTCACACATCACTTCAACCGAAATTTTTAAACAATATATCATGGCGTAGATATAGTACATGTGTTCACGCAATAACGAAGCCACCAATACGTTGGTAAAATCCGTGACCAAAACCGTTTCAGAAACAAGTAGGAATTGCAAGAAAGCCTTTATAGAGGCGATCTCCTCGGAAAAAAAGACTGACCAAGAAGAGGATAAAACGTCCATATTCTAACCCTAAAATAAGAAAAAACTTTGATGAAACAATAGAGAGTCGAAACTTTCAAATAAAAGACTACCCCTAAAGGATCGATTTATTGAAAACATAAAGAAAAGTAGATGGAAATGAATTAAATCTCTCCTTCCCACCCCCTCTCATAAAACGTCTTTTTTCCACACCTACTCTCAAAATCGCCTGGAGAGAGAGCGCTCCTAAATCATTTTGGATCATTAGAATAATAATGGCACCATCTTTGGTCATTAGGTATATTTTTTTTTTGAGTTTTTGGTCATTATATCTATACCCTATACTTAAAAAGAAAATATAACTCTAGCTTATTTTTCGCTGCAAAACGCAATGGTCTGATTTTTGAAATCCCCATAATACCCCTAACTTAATCTTATCTTTTACCAACTACAGTAAGAGACGTTTATCCCATCTCTTCCATCAAGCAGAGAAAGTGAGAGAAAGAAGAGAGAGAATCACCTAATTAAGGGAGGAGAAAACAAGCATCAGGCAGGTATATTTTATTTTATAACCATGATCCTTTTTTTTGTATGATTTTTATTTTTTCCTTTTTAAACCCTAAATCTTATTTTATTTTGCCCGTTTTTTTTATAGCATTAGGCATGTACAATTTTATTTTTTTTATGATTTTTATTTTGTTGTTTTTAAAACCTAATTTGATTTTATTTTGCCCTTTGTTTTTAGCATCAAGCAGTTATCATTTATTTTTTCGTATGATTTTTAGTTTTTCGTTTTTAAACCCCAATCTGAATTTCTTTTGCCCTTTGTTTTTAGCATCAAGCAGGTATCAAATTTTTTTTTGTATGATTTTTATTTTTTCGTTTTTAAGCCCTAATTTGAATTTATTTTGCCCTTTATTTTTAGCATCAGACAGGTATCATATTTTTTTATATGATTTTAATTTTTTCATTTTTAAACCCTAAATTTGATATTATTTTGCTATTTTTTTACAGGCAGGGAGATTTTTTTTTGTATGATTTTTATTTTTTCATTTTTAAACCCTAAATCTGATTTTATTTTGCCCTTTTTCTTAGCATCAACTAGGTATAACTTATTTTGTAAGCAGGTATCCTTATTTTTATATGGTTTTTATTTTTTCTCTTTTAAACCCTAAATCTTATTTTATTTTGCCCTTTTTTTTAGCATCAAGCACCTACAATTTTTTTTGTATGATTTTATTTTTTCATTTTTAAACCCTAAATCTGATTTTATTTTGCCCTTTTTATTATTATTATTTTTTTAATGTTGATCAGACGGTTATGAATGTTTCATCAGCTTGAGTTTTGGGTGTTAATATATGATTGATCTACAAATCATGATATGATTTTGGTGCTAACCCAATAAAAATCAAATCTTTGAAGAAAAAAACAACCAATCAGCCATGGGAAAATATTATATATATATATATTTTTCCCTTAGGTTAAGACGCTAGGGTTTGAGATTTGGCGGTCTGCAGAGACTGTGAAAGAGAAGCCAGACTTTTGTTCTATTTAATATTATTTTGATTGGTGTTCTACTTAAGATAATTTAATATATATACCCTGTATTTAAAAAGAAGATATAACTCATGCGTTTTTTTTGCTGCAATGCGATGGTCCGATTTTTGAATTCCTCAAAATACCCATGACAACTGACGTTTGTCTTATCTTCCAAAAGAGAGGAGAGAGGAGAGAGGAGAGAGGAGAGAGAGATACAGGTTAATCTTCTACCTTTTCTTTTTCAATTTTTTACTTTTTTTATTTGTTTTCATGATTTTAATACCCTTCAATTTGTTTTCTTGCAGGTTTCTAAAAGAAAGGTCGCTTGTGACCAAGCCGATCGAGAAAGAGGACTTAGAGAGAGAAGATACAGATTAATCTTCTACATTTTCTTTTTCAAATTTTTACTTTTATTAATTTGTTTTCATAATTTTTATACCTTTTTTGCTTTTCTATTTTTTTTTACCTTTTTTTTCCTGCAGGATTTCTCAAGATATTGTAGGGTTTGAGAGCTTCAGGGTAGATTGCAGGTAAATTTTTTACCTTTTAAAATTTCTAACCGCAATTTTTAGAGTTTTTGTACTTTTTCTTCTTCTATGCTTGAATAATTTCTGGTTTAATCGGTTTTTTATTAATTATATTTTAAATTTCTTGAAGGGCCAATATGCATATATAGACTCAATCACGAAACAAGTATTAAAGTTTGCTATTGCATGTTGATTGCTGGTTGAAGAGCTAAATAATCCCAAATTTAGGATTTTCTGAAATAAAATTTAGGCATTTAATAAATTCATTATTGATAAATATATATTTTTTTCTATTTTAAGGCTATTAAGATCTTTTAAGCCCCTATCTATTGGTGTTAGCGAGCAATCCATCAAATAATTGCGCAACAATTGCTCGATGAAATAGCTAAATGAGGTCCAACTCGATTAACATTTGGTTGAAGCTACTTATCTACTTATCTAACCCATCTAATAATTTATTTATTTTTTCCAAAGAATAAGAGATTCAAAGGGTAAATTGTCAGAAATAATTTGTCTAAGCACCAAAATTTAGTTCGTCTTCTATGACACAGATGGAATTTTGTTACAAAAAAGGATCTTCTAAGCCAAGATGAAATTGAACAACTATTTGGATTGCTCAGATGTTCATTTTTCACCCAAAAGGGGTTCCTTCATATCTATTTTGCAACTATTCCATGATTCAAGTTAGTAAGCCTTTTGTCTTCATGGAATCATCTGTTAGTTTTGCTTCTTCGTTGTAGCTTAAATTCTTATTAAGTACTAACTATTTGTTATCTTTTTTTAGAAGTCAGTTTATTATCTTAATTTTTACATGATGCACTATGCGACTCAATGCTGACAACCAAACTATTATTTTATTTCTTTAAATTGTGAATTTCTTTTTTGTGGTGGTTGCAAATAGTTATGGCATATCTAAAGAAAAAGAGACAAAAAAGGTAAGCTCTCCTTCCTTTTAAATCCTTTAGTACTATATTTTACTTTCGTATATTTTATTTTGCTATTTGCATGTTAGTGTCATTCTTAGAAGGATTTTAGTTTAGGTGTTTGACACTCACCAAAAGGAGATCAAGAAGCAAAATTTCTTATTGTAATATGAAATTTTTAGTTACTAAAAGAGAGGCTCTTACCGCCAATACATCTTGTATTAATATATTTTGATTGCTCATTATATTAACATTAATTGTGTATGCTTGTCTCTATTTTGAATAACAATTAGCTGTGACTTATAGTTCAATTTTAAAATTGCATATTCGCAATTGGAACATTAATAATACCTACGTGCAACGCACGTGCTTTGCCACTAGTATATATATATATATATATATATATATATATAGGGATAAGTAGAGAAACATGCCTCAAAAACAAACTTTTTACCAAAAAAAACCCGACCTCAAATGTTTTAGAAAAACGGTGCTTTCACGGATTTTGGAACTTCAAAAAATCATGAAAGCACTTTTTTAATTTTTATTTTTAGACAACATACTTTCACGATTTTTTGAAGTACCAAAATTCGTGAATATATATATATATATATATAGAGAGAGAGAGAGAGAGAGAGAGAGAGAGAGAGATTTCCATGGAGGTTCCATTGAAACTCCTGATCCGCCAGGAAGATGGACTTCCTTATTCAAAGACACTAAGATCTCTGATTGTAACAGCCCGAATTTCTGCACCCAAAAATCCGTGCCATCAGGATCATACTCTGGATGATCCCCGGGACAAATCATAAGTGTCTGCCCGTAAAGCGGAAGCCAAGCAGACACCACCCAGCAGTGGTAGATCGAGTCAGTCATTTGTCAACGCATTTAATCATAAAGAACAATAATTATAAAACAATTAATTCTATATTAACCAAAGAAAATGCATTCTCAAAAAGGAACCAAGAAGAACCATTGGTGATGGACATCCATCACCCAAACAATGGTTCCCAATAGTAGTTCCGAACAGAATGCGTAAATAATACAATAAGTAATCTTACTAAAATATACACAAAAGTGGCCACCTGGCACACAATAATCCAAAAGGACAAAAATACGATTACATGGACACGGTGCAGCTACGGATAGAACTCACTTTGAATATACATCTCCTCGTCTTCTCGCCTCGGCCTAAGGTCGGTGGTAGTTTGGGTCACTCTGGTCCTAAAATTTATTTAGAAAGCGTGAGCTACATCATAGCTCAATAGAAGAATTCAACTAAGCGAATTAAATATCAGATCATGCTATCGATATGTAAATCAAATCAGAGCATTATAATCATGACAAATCAAACTAAAAACTGGGATTTTATGCAAGAATCAAATGTTATGCAAATATATTATCAGAGTACTTAAATTGTATGTATCTAACTTAAGAAACTCCCGTGACTATATAGCACGGAGTAAACAGGAATGTCCGATAGGAAACCCCAACCAATCGTCGTTCACATGAACAATTTTGAAAGTGTAACAATGCCTCATCTATGGAGTGCAATTGCGCCGAGGATTGAAAGCAGGTGCACAAGTGTGCCAGGCATCGGATATACCGCCGGGTCGGTGGGGATCATCTGGTTTAAATCATCAAATCACATACATATATACCTCACAGATCAGATAGCAGAAAATAGAAGCAGATTTCAGGATACGAATCAAGAAACAGAAATCAAAGATAGCAGGAATTTATGATATGCATACATGCTTGTTAAAAATAGAAATCAGGGCACAGATATAAAATAAACATGAAATCATACTCAAAAATAGTTTAGGTTGGTTTTCCCCTACCTAAGGTCACTTTATCTTCTAAGCAAATCCAAAGCCTTTTCAATGTGTCAGGGTTTGATCCTAGACCATAAACATAGCACTTTAAGTGTTAGAGATGTCAGAAAGTTAACCGGCACAATGTCCGGTGGTGTTTAATCCATAAACCAAAACAGAACAAAACAGGGGTGATTGATTGATCACCACTCTTATTGATCGATCAATACCCCTTGTTGATCGATCAATACCTCTCATTGATCGATCACCACCCTCTTAGCTCTCTTTCTGCAACAAGCCAATTGATCGATCACCTATCATCATTGATCGATCAATACACTCATTGATCGATCAATAACCTCTCTCCTACTCACATTTAACACAGCTTAAATTGATCGATCACCACTTGGGTTGATCGATCAATGCTTCCTGTTGATCGATCAATGCCCTCATTGATCGACACCAACCCTTTTTCAAAAATTCCCACCTTCTGTTCTCATTAACTATTTATACAGATTGATCGATCAATGCCTTCATTGATCGATCAACACCCTACAGTGATCGATCAATACTTATGTTGATCGATCACCTAATGTCATTGATCGATCACTCTCTTGTTGATCGATCAATGCCCTCATTGATCGATCAATACCCAAATTGATCGATCAATGCCCTTCGGGCATTGAACTTCCAGAAGTTTGGGGTTTCTGTTCCCCATTACATCTTGCTCTGATTGATCGATTAATGCCTTCATTGATCGATCACCATTATCATTGATCGATCAATACACTCATTGATCGATAAATAATGATAGAACTCATCATTAATGGAGTTCATCTCGACTATTTTCCTATTTCTCTTTAATGGTTCTCAACAACCATTACTAAAACATCAATGCCCATACCTGGGCATCTCATTTGCCCCTATTTAAACACACAGACTCACCTTTGTTTGGGCCCTTACTGGGTTTCAGCAAATCGATTCGAATGAGGGTTTCGGATTTAGCTCTCGGAGTTTATCGTCGCTACGGCTAGGATAAGTTGATGCCCAGTTCCCTTTCAACCCTTAAGACCGTACACACTCTCAAACTAGTTGTGGAGTGTCCTATTTCATCTCTCCATCCTCTATCTCGGACAACGTAGGACCCCGGGTACCACTAACCCCGTTTTCTCAAGAACACTCTCACAGACCAACCTAACTACAGATTTCTCAGCTTCTAGAGCAAGGGGAAGAAGGAGAAGAAGAAGAACTCTCTCTAGGTCTCTCCTTCCTTCTCTTATAAGCTAATAAACAGATATTTCTGTTTTCCCTTAGTTTACGTTCCGGTGTGGAGCACGAGCACGGTTGCTCCGACGCAACGTGCTACATTGACCCTTTACACAACTCAGACTTAAACGAAAATGCACATGCGAACTCATCTGACCATGGTGCAACCTTATCTTAACTAATATTAATTCTTAATTTTTAAATCGGTCTCGATTTCCATGCCGGGCACGTAGATCGAAACAGTTAGGTTCGTGTTCTAGATTTCAAGGTTGTTACATTATCCCCCCCTTAGGAATTTTCGTCCTCGAAAATGTCTAAGAGGTGCGGTCAGGCAATAGTTGTTTTTAAAACAAACAGACAGATGAAATGTAGAGTCAGGCAGTCGACATAGCATGCAGTCAACGTACTATGCAGAGATAAATAAACATGCGAAACAGAATATATATAATAAGCAGAGTAACTTAGATACAGATATATAAGTAAGATAAGAACAACATATAGGAGCATAGTAATACCTGTGGGGACGTCGGATGGACCAGCCTCGTCAGGTGTAGGTCTGTGGGGACGAGGCGGTGGTGAGCTATAGTCGCGCGGGTCCACCACGTCTTTGTGAGCGTGGCGATCGCCGGCGTGGGCGTCGTGGCATCTGAATCTTTGCATGACCAGCTCATGCATCCCCGTGGTAATCGACGACGATGCATCATGTCATTTGGAATGCCTCCATGCCATCCAGCCTCTCATGGATACGGCGGTTGCCCTCCACCAGCTCCCGAAGCGTCGCGGCAACGTCGTCGGAGGAAGATGGTGGGGGATGGGCTGTGGGTTGACGAGTCGGTTGGTGGGGTGTAGTGGGGGCCAGTCGGGTAGACACCTCAGATGGAGGTGGTGGATCACGTGGGGTCTCCCCCTCTCCAGATGTAGGCTCGACAGGGACCGAACCCTCAGCGACAGTAGGCGGAATGGGCTCGGCTGCGCCCTCCTCCTCCTCGGGAAGCCGTCTCACTAACAGGTTGTAACTCTTGGTCCAGTCTTTCAGTTGAAAGACCTTGGTGTTGTCAACCAAGCGTGGCTCGTGAGGAGCCAAAGTGTAGGCTTCGCGTAGAGCGGCATACTGCTCTACTAGCTTGGTGATGAGGCGGGCATAGGGGATTTGTTTCTTAACCTCGGACTTCACCTTCTCAGACATAAGATCATTGGCATTGATGATGCCCTCAATGACCAAATCCGCCATAGAGAACCAACGGTTCTCATAGGCCGAGAATAGTGCCTGCTGCACTACTCCAGTCCGCGAGGACTTGTGCAAAAAGGGGTTTAGTGCACACTTGATATACGTATCAAGCATCCACAGTCGATCGGGTAGTTGGGCCCTAGATATGGATTGGCCCCTCCCGTGTTGGCCTTGGGTCATCTTAGTGACCACATCGGCGTAGGAAACCTCCTTGATGTACGGGGCATCAAGGCCACATGTCTCGATATAAGCGGACAGGCATTGAAGTGCCGCCGCGACATGGAAATGATTAAATTTGTACTCAAGACCATCGATGGTCGTGACAAGCCGATGGCGACTATCACCCCATCGTAGGTTTTGGAAGAAAAGCCTCACGAGGTGTGGGCAATAATGGTCGTGGAAGGGTTCAAGCAAGGGTTTTAACCCGAGCTTTTGAATATAACCCTTGGCCCAAGCCATCTCGGGTCGGTCCTCGTAGAGTGAGGAAGCAAAAACGTATTCGGGTAGGAAGGTCTTGGAAGCCCACCACGTTTTGGGGACTTCACGCTCGTTGGGGAGCGGAACGGGTGCGGGAACGGTTGGAATAGGGGTCGAAACTGGTGCCATGGGTGGCACGGGTGGCGGGGGAACGGAAACGGAGGGTGGTACCGATTCTGAGCCGAGGCGTGGGTACCTTCTGGCGTTCTTCGTCGTCTAAACTTGGCCAAAAATATGAAAAGAGAGATCAAATTAAAAGGAACGAGAGATTTACCGAATGGATGGAGCAAAGTCCACTCGAATCAAGCCAGAGAAAGGAAGGAAATGCTGAGCTGAACTCCAATTTAGTACCCATGCCTTCCTGGAATCGTCACCAAAACTGCGATGTATATAGCGGATCTCTATCACACACGATGCTGACCGGTATGCCATGTAATCGAACTATTTCTTTCATGTACAGCTCGGCTAGTTTATTGGCTGTAAATGTAGTCCGATATGGTAGAAAATGTGCAGATTTCGTCAGTCTGTCTACAATAACCCAAATGGCATTGTTCTTTCTCAATGTGCTCGGCAATCCTAGTATAAAGTCCATAGAAATGGCTTCCCATTTCCACTCTGGCACTGGTAATGGTTGCAACAAACTCGCTGGATTCCGATGGTCCACTTTCACCTGTTGGCAGACCAAACACCGAGAAACGTAATCTGCCACATCCTTCTTTAATCCTCTCCACCAAAAACTTCGCTTGAGATCTTGGTACATCTTGGTACTCCCAGGATGTATAGCATATGTAGACTTATGCGCTTCCTCCAATATTATGTCTTTTAGGTCCTTTGTATCCGGTACGCATATCCGATCTCGAAATAGCAAAGTGCCATCATCCTTGATGGTAAAATTAGGTCTGATTCCGTTGATCACATCCCTTCTAATCGTCATAAGCTCATCGTCAATCATCTGGAGCTTACGTACATTGTCAAACAATGTGGGACGTATCACCATGGTAGCCATTAGTGTCCCTGAACCTCTAACATCAATCAGCATATCACATAAGGCCAGGTCCTCAAGTAGATGCCACCTTTGTACTCGGGTGATAAGATGTGCCAACTGAGCTGAAGACTTTCTGCTCAAAGCATCTGCCACAACATTGGCCTTTCCAGGGTGATACTGGATGGAACAATCGTAGTCTTTCAAGAACTCCATCCATCTGCGTTGTCGCATATTCAAATCCTTTTGGGTAAACAAATATTTAAGGCTTTTGTGGTCGGTGTAGATATCGAACATTTCGCCGTATAAGTAATGCCTCCAAATCTTCAAAGCAAAGATCACCGCTGCCAATTCCAGATCGTGAGTCGGGTAATTTCTCTCATGTTCCTTAAGTTGTCTAGAGCCATATGCGATAACCTTCTTATGTTGGTTGAGAACACAACCCAAACCACTATACGATGCATCACTGTAGATAGCCAAGCCTCCTCTGCCAGAAGGTATAGCTAGCACTGGTGCTGTAGTCAGACGCGTCTTCAATTCCTGAAAACTTTTCTCGCATTGTTCGGTCCAATCAAACTTAGCATTTTTCTTAGTGAGCTGAGTAAGCGGACTTGATAGCTTAGAGAAACCCTCTACGAATCGCCTGTAGTATCCTGCCAAACCAAGGAAACTACGGACCTCTGTCACTGTCTTAGGTTGTTCCCAGTTCACGACAGCTTCGATCTTTGTCGGATCTACAGTTATACCCTTAGCGGAGACAATATGGCCCAGGAAACTCACCTGGTTCAACCAAAATTCACACTTACTGAGCTTTGCGTATAATTTGTGTTCTCTGAGGGTCTGCAAGACTACATGTAGATGCTCTTCATGTTCCTCCTTCGTCTTAGAATAGACAAGGATGTCGTCCACAAAAACAACCACTGACTTGTCCAAGTGTGGTTTAAACACACGATTCATCAGGTCCATAAACGATGCGGGTGCATTCGTCAATCCAAATGGCATAACTAAGAATTCATAGTGTCCATACCTGGTTCTGAACGCCGTCTTCTCCACATCTTCGGCCTTGACTCGTAATTGATGGTAACCTGATCTCAAGTCTATCTTCGTAAAGAACCTCGCTCCTTGCAATTGATCAAACAGATCATCGATTCTAGGAAGCGGGTAACGATTCTTAATCGTCAACTTATTCAACTGCCGATAGTCAATGCATAGACGCATCGAACCATCCTTCTTTCTGACAAACAATACTGGTGCTCCCCAAGGGGACACACTCGGTCGAATAAACCCTTTGTCAAGTAGTTCTTGTAGTTGCTCCTTCAACTCTTGTAATTCTGTTGGAGCCATTCGATACGGAGCTTTAGATACTGGTTCAGTGCCTGGAACCAAATTGATTGCAAACTCAATCTCCCGAATTGGCGGTAGTCCCGGCAATTCCTCAGGGAATACATCGGGATACTCGCATGCAACGTGAATGTCGGATATCACATTTGTCTCCTCCCGTTGTTCTTGTAGAAAGGCTATATATCCACTGCATCCACTCTTCATCATCCTCTCCGCCCGAATAGCGGATATCAACGGAGCTACCTTAGACTTCACTCCAAAGAATCTAAAGGATCGCTCCTTTGGAGGGCGGAAAACTACCATCTTTCGAAGACAATCCACACTTGCGTGGTAAGCAGATAGCCAGTCCATTCCCAAAATGATGTCAAATCCTTTCATATCTAACAGAATCAAATCTGCCCATGTCTCGTGATCATCTACTGCCGCTACCACTGATTTACATACAGTGAGTGCATTCACTGCACTACCCATGGGAATTGACACTGTCAGAATAAAATCTAGTTGTTCTGGAGTGGCACTCAATTCCTTTATAAATTGAGGCCGTACGAAAGAATGTGTGGAGCCTGGGTCTATCAGGGCTCGTGCTCTATGGAAGCAAATGTCGCAACTCCTATACAATTTCAGCTCACCTATATACCAATTTCAGCATTACTTCAACGTTCTTGATGTGTAGGTTTATGTGTATTATTATAATCAAAATAAATCAACTAAATTCTATATTTTCAATTTTTCAATTCATCTTATTAAACAACACTATATCTTTTGAATTCTAATCATACCTTGAATGACGTCATTTGATGTCAGAGCATCGGTGGCGGTGACGGCATAAGCTCGACCATGAACCACTGGTCGAGATGATCTTTGTGTAGATACCGATCCTGTCCGTTCCTTGCTCTCCTCAGGGCAATTCCTAACCAAGTGACCCATCTTGCCACACCTGAAGCATGCCCCTGTCTCTCTCCTGCAGTCCTCTGTCTTGTGTGGCTTCCCACACTTTGCACATATCGCGGCTAGAGTGAAGGACGAGACTCTTGAAGGTCCCTGAGTTACTGAGGCCCCGCTACCAGAAGATCCAGCTGGTCGAAATGATCTGGAAGATGTAGGCGCTGCTGCTCTCTGATATGAACTCGGACCTGAAGAAATCGCCGGTCGAGAGTGCGTAGGGTATCTCGGAGGTCTGGAAAATCTAGCCCTCTTGTTCTGCTCTGTGTCCTGAGATTGCCCCTGGAATGGTCTCTCTCTCGCCTGCTTGTCCCTCCAAGAGAATTGTTTCTGGTTCTCCTCCTCAGCTATAAGAGCCTTGGCCATGACTCCCTCATAAGTCTCCATTTCCCACATGGCGACGTCTTTCTGCAAATTTTGTCTCAGGCCAAGTTGGAATTTCCTTGCTCTCATCAACTCCGTGGCTACATGTTGAGGTGCAAACCTAGCCAACCTATCAAACTCCGCTCCATAGTCCCTTACTGACATGGCGCCTTGCTTCAACTCTATGAATTTCACCTCCCATTGATGCCTCACAATTTTCGGGAAGTATTTGTGATAAAACACCTCCGTAAACTCCTCCCATGTCCAAGGAGTGTGAGGAAACTCTCTCTGTCTATTTTGTGACACCAACTTCCACTAAGGTCCGACATCACCATCCAATTTGAAAGTGGCCCAACGCACTTTCTCCTCGTCACTACACCGTAATACTTCAAAGAGCTTCTCCATCTCTTCTATCCACCCTTCTGCCTCTATGGGATCCGTTTGACCTGAGAAGTTAGGAGGTCTCATTCTCCTAAACTCCGCAAATCCACCAGGCTGATGGGGTGGTCTAGCTGCCTGTTGAGCTAAAGCAGCTGTCTGCTGAGCGACGTTGGTAGCTAATGCTTCCAACACCAGCTCCATCCTTTCTTCATTTCTCCTTCTACCTCCTCTTGGTCCCAATGGAACTGCATTAGCATGTGAGAGGAACTCCAAGCCCCTCGACGTGCCTATGACCTTGGGCACATCCCTCAGAGGAATCTCTCTCTGACCTGTTCTACCTCTGCTGTGCCCTCCTCTGAACTTAGGGCCCATACTGGTCTGTCATTATGAAAACAACAACATTGATCAGTACATAGATTGTGAAAACAATCCAACCTGAACCCGTAGTTCAACCTAACGTCTAGGCTTTGATACCAAGCTATGTGCAATTTACGCACCCGAATCCGTGCCATCAGGATCATACTCTGGATGATCCCCGGGACAAATCATAAGTGTCTGCCCGTAAAGCGGAAGCCAAGCAGACACCACCCAGCAGTGGTAGATCGAGTCAGTCATTTGTCAACGCATTTAATCATAAGAACAATAATTATAAAACAATTAATTCTATATTAACCAAAGAAAATACATTCTCAAAAAGGAACTAAGAAGAACCATTGGTGATGGACATCCATCACCCAAACAATGGTTCCCAATAGTGGTTCCGAATAGAATGCGTAAATAATACAATAAGTAATCTTACTAAAATATACACAAAAGTATTTTTGGCACAATAATCCAAAAGGACAAAAATACAATACATCAGACACGATAGCTCGGATAGAACTTCGTCACTTTGAATGTACATCTCCTCGTCTTCTTCTCGGCCTTTGGTCAGTCATTTGGTGATGCAGGTCACTCTGGTCGGAACTACAACCTCAGAACCTAAAATTTATTTAGAAAACAGGGTGAGCTACATCATAGCTCAATAGAAGAATTCCAACTAAACGAATTGAATATGCAGATCATGCTATCTCATAACAGAAATCAAATCAGGAACGTATAATCATGACAAATCAAATTAAAAACTGGGATTTTATGCAAGAATCAGATGTTATGCAAATATATTATCAGAGTACTTAAATTGTATGTATTTAACTTAAGAAACTCCCGTGACTATATAGCACGGAGTAAACAGGAATGTCCGATAGGAAACCCCAACCAATCGTCGTTCACATGAACAATTTTGAAAGTGTAACAATGCCTCATCTATGGAGTGCAATTGCGCCGAGGATTGAAAGCAGGTGCACAAGTGTGCCAGGCATCGGATAAACCGCCGGGTCGATGGGGATCATCTGGTTTAAATCATCAAATCACATACATATATACCTCACAGATCGAGATGTGACGAGAAGCGAATGTACGATTTCAGATCTGAATCAGAAGCAATCAAAGATAGCAGGAATTTATGATATGCATACATGCTTGTTAAAAACAGAAATCAGGGCACAGATATAAAATAAACATGAAATCATACTCAAAAATAGTTTAGGTTGGTTTTCCCCTACCTAAGGTCACTTTATCTTCTAAGCAAATCCAAAGCCTTTTTAATGTGTCAGGGTTTGATCCTAGACCATAAACATAGCACTTTAAGTGTTAGAGATGTCAGAAAGTTAACCGGCACAATGTCCGGTGGTGTTTAATCCATAAACCAAAATAGAACAAAACAGGGGTGATTGATCGATCACCACTCTTATTGATCGATCAATACCCCTTGTTGATCGATCAATACCTCTCATTGATCGATCACCACCCTCTTAGCTCTCTTTCTGCAACAAGCCAATTGATCGATCAATACACCTTATTGATCGATCACCTATCATCATTGATCGATCAATACACTCATTGATCGATCAATAACCTCTCTCCTACTCACATTTAACACAGCTTAAATTGATCGATCACCACTTGGGTTGATCGATCAATGCTTCCTGTTGATCGATCAATGCCCTCATTGATCGATCACCGACCCTTTTTCAAAAATTCCCACCTTCTGTTCTCATTAACTATTTATACAGATTGATCGATCAATGCCTTCATTGATCGATCAACACCCTACAGTGATCGATCAATACTTATGTTGATCGATCACCTAATGTCATTGATCGATCAATGCCCTCATTGATCGATCAATGCCCTTCGGGCATTGAGCTTCCAGAAGTTTGGGGTTTCTGTTCCCCCATTCTGTCTTATACAGATTGATCGATCAATGCCTTCATTGATCGATCACCAATTGTCATTGATCGATCAATACACTCATTGATCGATAAATAATGACAGGAACTCTGTCATTAATGGAGTTCATCTCCAGCCCTATTTTTCCTATTTCTCTTTAATGGTTCTCAACAACCATTATTACAACATCAATGCCCATACCTGGGCATCTCATTTGCCCCTATTTAAACACACAGACTCACCTTTGTTTGGGCCCTTACGGGGTTTCGGCAAATCGATTCGAATGAGGGTTTCGGATCTAGCTCTCGGAGTTTATCGTCGCTACGGCTCGGATAAGTTGATGCCCAGTTCCCTTTCAACCCTTAAGACCGTACACACTCTTAAACTAGTTGTGGAGTGTCCTATTTCATCTCTCCATCCTCTATCTCGGACAACGTAGGACCCCGGGTACCACTAACCCCGTTTTCTCAAGAACACTCTCACAGACCAACCTAACTACAGATTTCTCAGCTTCTAGAGCAAGGGGAAGGAGAAGAAGAAGAACTCTCTCTAGGTCTCTCCTTCCTTCTCTTATAAGCTAATAAACAGATATTTCTGTTTTCCCTTAGTTTACGTTCCGGTGTGGAGCACGAGCACGGTTGTTCCGACGCAACGTGCTACATTGACCCTTTACACAACTCAGACTTAAACGAAAATGCACATGCGAACTCATCTGACCATGGTGCAACCTTATCTTAACTAATATTAATTTTTAATTTTTAAATCGGTCTCGATTTCCGTGCCGGGCACGTAGATCGAAACAGTTAGGTTCGTGTTCTAGATTTCAGGGTTGTTACACTGATACATTAGTTCCAATGGATCGAAAGTGCAAACTGATGAAGCTCTAGCGAAAGGCCCAGATTTGGAGATCAACATTGATAGCGTCTCAGCGCAAGAGACAACTCGGAGTGTTGATGCTGTACGACCTAGTAGTGGTGGCCGTGAAGTGATCGAAGCCACATGGTGAGAAAGAGAGCCTGATCGAGGAAGGAGATAACTGTGAGGTGGAGAAGGAAGAATCTGCATCCTATAGCAATTGTGACATCAAATCTGTTTGAGTAGCTTCATGGTAGATATGCCAGTTGGCTCAATTGGCATGGCTGAGTTGGTGGCATCCCAAAAGAGATTAGTTAACCTTCCACGATACTGGATTGATTAAACCTAAAATCAAAGAAAAAATTGTTAAGGATTTGGTAACTGATAAAAAAGAAAAGACAAGAGTATCCTTGCTATGCGGTAGCCGGTGATGATAAAAAATAAATCTAGTCAAAGTCAAACTGTGTATTTTGTGCTTTTGGAATATTAGGGCCCTCGGGGATCGTGAGAAGCTAAGCTGAAATAAGGAATCTTGTGGCAACACTAATATTAGAATTTTGCATATTTTGGAAACTACGATTCATGAAGGGACGGTTGGAAAAGTCCAAAGAAGAATTAACCGAGATTTCCATGTCCTCGATAAGTATCAAAGTCATCACTTTGGATGGGTTTTGATAATGTGGAATTTGGGTTTGTATACAATGGCTTAAAAATCTAAAAATGATCAAGCTATTCATTATGATGTAATTAGTATTGGAATACAAACCCAGGTAAAGTGGGTCTCTCGCTGCACAACTTTAAAATGTGTTTTGGGACATGCTTCAAGTAACTTTTCAAGTTTAAAAGACACCTTTAATTTATCAAGAAGTCCTATCATTTCTTGAGAGAGAAATATTTGTTTTGGTTTGTTTCCTATAAGTCATTTCCTAGGTGTCTTTTCAACTTTTTATGTATATTTCATATTGCAAATTGTCTTTTAATTTTTCAATGTTCTTTCATCTTTATATATATTGGTGTAACCGTGGAACATGATATAAGTTGAAACTTTTAAATGAAAAACAAGTTTAATGTGTTAGTACCTACCAAGCTATTTTAGCACAAGAATACTCTAGTGGTGCAGTAGCATAAGTTGTTCTATTTATCTCCTTCAAAGTGGTATCAAAGCTCCTGTCGATTAAGGAAGATGGCGAATATCACTACGAAAAATATGTTTATTGGAGATGGCTTTTGGCCGTCTCCAAAAATGTCTAAGCCGTCTCCAATCAGCGGCAACCAAAAACTGCCGCTAATACCCTCGCCGCTAATAGTCTTAATAGTATTTTCGTTAATAGTAGCAGTTTTTTGCTGCAAAAAGCTGACGCTAATAGTCATATTTTTTGTAGTAAATACTATTGGAGACGGCTTCCATGTAGTCTCCGATAGCCTCGTCTCCAATGTCTTTAGAGACCAAACATTGGAGACAGCTTTTGGCCATCCCCAATATTTGAGTTCATTGGAGACCACCATAAGCTATTTCCATTGCCATATCTACGCATGTTGGGGACGGCTTTTAGCCATCCCCAATAAGAAAGCCATTGCCAATAACAATCTTCTACTATTGGAGACGATTGTAAGCCGTCTCCAATGAATTTTTTTTTTTTAATGCTATTTTTTTTTTGCCCCAAGCACCATATTGCCCAGCAGTACACATCCATAACCTATAAATAATTTAAAAGAAATAATTATTCTATTTTATATTTAGCACAAGAAGAACGACAATTTCCATACAGTTCAATTTTATATTTAGTGAATAGCCAAATGCAAAACCTCTTATTGTATTGAGATCCATCTTTTTGTTAAACGGTGACTACTCAATAGTTTTCTCTTTAATATTTAAACTGCACCAGCTTCAACTTTAAGCGCTAATTCTAACATCTCCCTTAACCGAAATGAGAAAGTAGCCAGAGCTTTAGAATACTTAGTAATCACCGACGCATGCATCCCCGTGTCAAACTAGTGAAGAAGGCATGGGTGTGGCCCGACCAACACTGCAGCAGGATTAGTGTCACCCCCATAAACTACCCCATCGAAGTCCAAGCCATGAGCTCTGAGAAGCTCCCCTTCGCTCTCCCTGTTGTCTTCACCATCGACCCTCGCACCAACGGCACCGAAGCCCTCGCCAAATTCATCAAGCTCATGCCCCCTACGGCCGTAGCTTCGCAACCCACATCGCAGAACTCATCAATGACATCATCTAAGGATTAAAACTTTGCTTGTTAAGTTCATATCCAACATAAAACTACTCATGAAGAATAAATTGAAATATTGAATAAAGAAAAATAGTTACGATCTTTTCTTTCCATGCCTGAGCCTTGTGTTAATATCGAAATTGCAAAAAGATGATAATAAAAACAATAGATTTGGCCATCATGATCACCTTTATACAAAGATAGAAGGTGGAGATCAAAGCAAATATTGCTACAGCTTCATTGACGTAGCTACTTTGGCAGGAAACATTCGAAATGCCAACGCCACTTGAAACTATTGAAATGCCATAAAAAAATAGAGCACAACGAAAATAAGTATTACAAGATTAGAATGGGGAAAATGATTAAATGAATGAAATATGATTTTGACATACCTGGTTGTGTCTGATTAAAGTTTGAAAATGTTAGAGGCACCTGATATTTGAAGAGGTGCAATGAGTTGAATAGTGACAAGTGGAGGCTGGGAATCAATAAGTGATCGACGTGATCATCAGATTATAACCAAAACAACAAGCAACCAAAAAAAATTACACAAGCAAAATCGGTATGCATATAGAACAGAAACAAATGTTTAGTATTTGGTGTGGGGGGGTGTTTGTTGCATCCCCTATGTTTGTGAAGGTGGAAAAAAAAAGTTTTTTATTACCTGAATTGATCCGAGTGAAGAAGCTTAGAATTGAGAGAGTTGGGGTTGATCGGGTTGAATAGATAATTATGAGGATCACTCAGCAACTTCAAACCTCTCGCTCATCACTGCTAAGAAAACCTGAACCAGGTTCGTAAATGGGCTCCCTTTTGGTATCAACTTCACATAGAGTCTCGAACCCATGAAGTAGAGGGCGTAGGAAAAGAACATTAGAGCGGCTGGTATCCCAAGCCCCCCAATGCCCCAACTCACCTCGTCTTGCACCCACACGATTAGCGTCAACGCAATCATGGTAGCGAAGGTGTAGGTAGAGAAATACCAGTTGAAGAAACTGTTGATGCCCTTTTTACCAACTTCCATTTCTGGGGTGAATTGATCGGCTCCAAAGGAAAGATTACATGCTCTTATCCCACCCGCGCCTACCAGTAAGATCCCGAACCCAGCCAGTAAGACACCCATTTGCAGATGGATGGGCTCCATGCACGGTCCACTGGTTCCACAGTTGGGTGGGTGTAGTTTAGTTATTGCAGCAGTCAATATGACTAATAGCATGCCCTTCACAAAAAAGAATTGACAAAAGTTTAGTTTTAAATTTCCAATAGACAGCTACCGATAAGTAATAAGTACCAGGAAGGAGGCGATGGTGGTGAATCCCAAGGTCTTGTAATGGCTGAAATAGGTGTCGGAGAGAAAAGCACCCACCAGAGGGGCGAAGTTGGTGGTGCCGTTTAAGATGTTGATGAGGGTGGTTGCCGAGACAAGCTTCATGTTGAAGATGGTGGTGAGATACACTACTAGATGCACTGTTGCACCGATTGATCCTAGCTTCTCGAAGGTCTCGTTTCCTGTGCAGTGAATTAAGCTTAGAAATCCATAATAAAAAATTTAAAAGAAAGGTAGGAGATGACACTAAGAACACTTGTTTCTGTTCTATATGCATACTGATTATAAATGATTGGGTGTTACTAGAGGTTAAGCTAGGACCAACTGCTTGGCTTGTTCCTAGTGGTGACAGAGAATTGCAACTCTATTGCCTTCCATCAGAATTCTTCCCTTTCTAATATGTTAAAACAACAAACCATTTGACAAATCAGTTGTTTTATTTTGTTATTATTGCAATATTTTTTGAAAGAATTTGTTAGAGAGATTGAGATAATGACCTCAAGAGGGGTGCCGTAATATATTGGTACGGTCAATCTCCCCTTCAATTCTTAATATATTGGCATCGCTCTTTTTGTGATGGTCCAAACTTTTTGGCGGAACATTTGGTGGTCCAGATTCGAACCGTAGTCAGTAGGGCACAACAGGCCAGGTTCTGAACTGACCTTAAACAAGTCGATTGTAATCCATCTTGAATTTTTGGATGGTTTCATCGTACTATTAACCTCTGGGAAGGTTTCACCCTGCAATAACTGCCGGATGCTTAAGTCAAGTGTTCCTATGACATTGTTTAAGCAGTGGTTGCCTAACAATAAAAAAGAGATTTTAAACCTACTACGGAGTATGGAAAATAAGTATATCATAAATTCAAGATGGTAGAAATGACTCCTAAAGGTGTGTGCCGAAGCAAGAGATGAAGCAAATTATCTAATATCTTTTGCTTATTAGACAATCCAACAGAGTCAGGTTTAGATCTCAGTTTCCAATTTTGCTTATTTTCCATAGTTTACTGATAAATGAAGCAAATTGTCTAATATCAAATGTAATTTAAAAATCACAATGTTAAAGCATAGATTTGGGAGATCACATATCCCATGACATCCTTTTGTATGTATCTACATGCCCGTGAATATTGCATAGTCAAACATCAGTTGTGGGTAGGCCCATCTGCTCCGACCAGACTAGCTCAGTCCAATGCGAACCGAACAGGTAGTTTTTGAAGATCCACATTATGCACCACCTGTACATGTCACATAAATTTTAACATGAGTTTCACTTGCATCGAAACATCAATTTCCATAAACAATACCCAGCTTCTCAAATTTCATCAAAATAAATAATTCAACATTTATTTCACTTTTGAATCTTGAATTTTTTGTTCCACTTCCAACAATTTCAGACAAAATACCAAATTATGTGACCAATCTTGGATAAAAAATAATACAATGTTAACCTGATCGTAGCCTCGTTGCAAAAATGACGAGTATATGGCACAAAAAGGCTTGAGTCCCTCTGCTGCTAGATCGGCCACAAATGTAACAGCATGTTGCTCGGCAATCCCCACATCAAAGCAACGATTTGGGAATCTCTTCTGGAAGAAATTAAGGCCCGTGCCACATCCCATTGTGGCATGGATGGCTACAATTTTGTTATCCATCTCCGCTTCTTTAATGAGAGACTCCGCAAAGTATTGAGTGTATGAAAGGGTAGGGGACTTGGATTTGAATTGCTTCCCAGATTTCTGATCGAACTTGACAACACCTGACATCGAGAAATAGAATTCAGGTCTCTTTTGAAAATCTCAAAAAATAAATGGATAATAGTGTATACATGTAAAATTGACAGTTAAAAATAGCATTCCATGCATGGTGTAGAGCCCAACATCCCATATGATCTTATCATCAGGTGTATTGAATACATGGTGTAGAGCCAAAGTTAGCTCAACAACTCCTAGGCTTGAACTCAGGTGCCCACCTGTCTTTGATAATGTGCATATAATTTATGCTCTAAGCTCTATAGCTAAATGTTCAAGTTCCTAGAAAATTGACGGGGACGCCACATACATGGACATTGGATTCGAACCGCATCGTTTCTACCAGCGTAGAAAGAAGTGGAATGGAAATCAAAACTAGGTGAAAGATGAAATTCTGGAAATTAAAGGAGCACAGAAAAATTGATTGATCGAAATTGAATTTCGATCGATCGAAATGTCAACGGCAATATTTTATGTATATGAGAATTTCGATCGAACGATTTTCAATTTCGATCAAACGAAATTCAATTTTGATTGAACGAAATTTAATTTGGATCAAACGATTTTCAATTTCGATCGAACGATTTTAAATTTCGATCGATCGAAATCGTGCCAAATTATTTTAGTTGTTTTAGGAGTTGAGTTTCAAACTTTTATTTCAAGGGTTTATTTGTCTTTTATTTAATATTCGGTTTAGGATTTTCTTTTATAGTAAGACCTCCTATATAAGGTCTTTAAACAATGTAATTAAGGGAGTTGATTGATTATTGAATGCTTTTATGCTTGTGTAATCTTTGCCTAAGATGAGTTTGGTGTAAGACCAAGGGAGTGATTCCCCTATATTTTTCTTATTATTGTTGTTGATTTGCATGATTTGCTTATATTTGCTATCTTAATCTCTGCGTGCTTTTCTAAACCATAGCCTAATTTCTTCCTTGTGATCCCCAAAACCCTAAACCCTTTTGAAATCGTAAATCACACAAAGCCAATACCTTTTCCAAAATCATAAACTGATCTAAAAGTCATAGGCCTTTACAAACCGTAAATCCCTTTCACAACCCAATTTGGAATCCGCGAATCTACATCGGACCGAAGACGAGCGTCTAATCCTAGAAAAGCTAGAGTACTATCTCCAGGCCGATCTCGCCTCGACTCTAAAGTACATGTGCATCGGACTGGATCCTATCTGGATCTCGTGTGATCTACCCATTAGAATTCTGCAAACCCTAAGGTATCAAAGATAATTTTGCAATTAAACTTGAATTAATTTGTTTAATTTCAACAAAATCTTCATTAAATTATATTTCGCATTTTAGGGTCCTTGTCCCGCGTCAGTTTTGGTATCAGAGCCCTAGGTTTTCTAGGTTAGGGCATCTTTGCTTGCCATATTTATTTTATTGCATTATTTTTATTAGTCCATATTGCATTCCATATTAGAATCCTAACAGACCTTGTGATTACCATGGACTCGAGCGCGATTCTCAATGTCCTTAACGGTATGCGAGAAGAGTTGGGTGCGATTAGTGCATGCCTGAGTACCATTGAGCAAGCCCAAACATCACTAGGAGTTGGTAATGATAGATTACGTGAACAAATCAACCAGCTGGAAGCGATGGATGGGCTGGAAAATCAACACCAAGAGCGTGAGTGTCTACACTTTGAACGTAATGGTCGCCAAGACAACCGGAATCGTAGGGATCATCGTAGAGATAACTATGACCCCGAAGTTCAACTCCTTAAGAACATCCGAGTTGAGATTTCGACTTTCAATGGAAGAATGGACCCTACCGTCTTCCTTAATTGGCTTTCTGGCATGGACCAACACTTTGATTGGTATGCCATGAATGACGACTGTTGTGTTAGACTCGCTAAAATGAAGTTGGTTGCTCAAGCTCGACTTTTCTGGCTCAATGTTGAGCGCATTTGCGTGAACGCGGGTTGTCCTCCCATTACCTGTTGGGACGACATGAAGGAACGTCTTACTGAGAAGTATGTTCCTTTATCATACCACCAACGCCTCCTCGACCAGTGGCAAAATTTACACCAAGGTGGTATGCCTGTGACCGATTATATTACCAAATTTGAAGAGTTCATGATGAGGGAAAAAGTATCGGAAGACCCTGAAATCACTCTCTCTAGATTCCGCACCGGATTGTAGCTGGATTTGTAAAAAGAATTGATTTCTCACCCCGTAGAAACTCTTGAAAGATGTTATACCGTTGTGCAAGATCTTGAACGGTATTTGAAAACTACGGTGGTGAAGAGGACTTAGCCACAATATAATAACCAACGATCCAGTGAGGGACGATTCAATCCTCCTCCTAAACCTACACAACCTGCCCCTATCAATTCTAGGTTGGAAAAGGGAAGAGGTGTAGTCGGAGAATTCTCAAGGGTTAATTCTCACATAAAGTGCAATAAATGTCATGGGATGGGACACTTTGCCGCCCAATGCCCTATGAAAGAACCCCAAAGGACTCTCTTCATTAAGGGAGAGGAGGATGATGATGAGGTAGTGGTTAAAGAAGAAGTATTTGAACCAGTTAGCACACCCAGCAATGAGGAGGGTGATGCTATTGGTTATACTTTAGTTATGAGGTGTGCCCTTGCACAGCCTCAACGGGATAAAAAGGATGACTGGCGTAGGGAGAACATCTTCCACACCTATGCCATATTTGGTGAAAAGAATTGTAGGGTCATCGTGGATAGCGGTAGTTGTACCAACGTAATATCCACTCATGCAGTATGTCGCTTAGGGCTTACACCTGAAGCCCACTCAAGACCTTATAAAGTCGCATGGATCAGTTCTTCATCCATTCTTGTGTCGAAAAGGTGTCATGTACCGATTCAATTGAGTTCTTATTCAGACACCTTATAGTGTGATGTGGTGCCGAGGGATGTGGGTCATATCATTTTGGGAAGGCCGTGGCTCTATGATATGGAGTGACCCTTTTTGGTTAATCAAACATATGCACGTTTATGCATAAGGGCAAAAAGATCACTTTACACCCTTTGCCTCCCAAAACACGATCGACCAACACAGTCGAAAAGAAGGGCGAGTCTTCTAAATCCATTAATATTGTGAGCCCTTCTGAGTTCGAGAAAGCATCTATAGATGAGAGTGGTGTACGTAGTTGTCACTGTAAAGAGTGCTCCCGAATCGGCGAGCAAGTGTCCCAAAGAGGTTAAGCCGATTTTAAAAGAGTTTACGGATGTCTTTCCTAAAGAGTTACCAAACGAACTCCCTCCTCTGCTGTGACGACCCGACTTTTCCAATCTCTTAGGTATAGGAAAGGCCGGTTCGCCAACCTATCGAATAAATGATAAGCTGGACAAACAGGGCACATATCAGAGTAAAGCGCAATAATTATCCATAGCTAAAATAAATGCGGAAGCAATTAAAAGTAAAGAACCACCGATGATGGCCGAACATCATCGAAACATGGCTCATAACAGAAATCAACGTCAAGTATAAAACTATGATATCCAACTAAAATGGGCCCACAAATTCAAGTCTAACTCTCACCACAAGTAAGAAAATCAGTAAGTTCTATACTGGGAAAAACTCCTCAGGTGAAACCTCAAGCTCTTCCTCGATGCGTGGTCGAGGATCGATCTCACATACTGACGAATAGCCACGTCGATTACTGAACACATGGCGACCAACAAAGCTCAGTAGAAGAAAGACATCTACGACATTTTACTTTAACTAATATAGTTTTAAAACAAATACCGGAATATAGGTTGTCAAACATATAAGCAGATAATAAACTAAATTTAGGTGCGAAAATCATATGTAAGATTTATTTCTAAATGTGTGAAAACAGTTTCAAGAACAGATGCAGTGTTTCAGTTTCTTAGTTTCTCTAACTTCTATATGCAAAGTTTAGTAATTCATGACTTAATCCTCAACTTAAAATACCTCCCGAGTAAACTATATCTCGAAAGCAGGAATATAGCTGATGCGAACCCCTACCTACCATCGTCGTTCATGAACCCTTTTTCAGGATGCAACAAGCCCCTGCGTAATGAGGGAAACTTGTGCCAAGAAGTTGTTCAGGAATTTTTGAGGGGTCGTTCGGGTCAATCATAAAACAAATGCATATACTAATATAAATCAGATGCAAGTCACTTATACATAGTTCTGGTTCTTGATTTCAGATTTCAGAGTTCAGGCAGATTCTAATTTTCAGAGTTTATATCAGGTTTTTGGTTTACAGATGTATTTTTAGATAATCGATGCAAGTTCAAAATCTAATACAAATTATCCATGCGAATTAAAATAAAATATGGTAAAGATGAGATTCTCCTACTAAAACTCGGAGTTACGCAAATTCAAGCGAAGTCCTATTGATGGCCTCTCACCCTCAATCTACATCACAATATATGTTTATGCATTAAGAATAACTCTAATCACTATAATATGGACCTATTTAAGTGTTTCCTCAAAAACAAGTCAAAACAGGCATGTTGTGCCAATCCTAGAATTTGACGTAACTTTCTTATACATTTTTGATTATCAAGACGATTGATTCATGAGTTGGTCAAAACATGAACTTTGTAGATATTTCTGTTAGCTTTCCAACGCAAAATGAATCATCTCAATCGGAGTTCAGAGTAAAATGTTATGACTAAAATACCAAGATAGTATCGGAGTTCAGTGATACCTCGCTTGAGCGATTAAAATAGCTCGCTCGAGCGATTAAAATAGCTCGCTCGAGCGAGGTCCTTCAGAAATTTCTCGCTCGAGCGATGACTTAAGCTCGCTCGAGCGAGGATAGAGAATATATATGAATTCTAAAGTCAACCTTTTGGTGCATCCTCGCTCGAGCGATTAAAATAGTTCGCTCGAGCGAGCAATAACGACAATGAGAATTCTGAGTTTCAGAACTCGATTCAGATCGCGATTCTCGCTCAGTTTTCACCCAAATCGATACATGTCCATCCCAAAACAAAACCCATGGCTAATCCAATGATTTTAATCAATAAATTTAATCGAAACGTACCGTTAGTGTAAGGATTCCTTGATTAGAAACAAGCCACGCGAACGGGGCTTCGGAGTGAAACCGGTGGGTTTCCTCGACGATTCGCGTCGCGATCGATCCCAAGAGTTCACAGAGACAACTCTAACACGTCCCCAATGATCTCAACCTCTCCCAATAGCCAACTATGAATCCAAGGTTGATTCAAGTTCTTTCTAAGGTTCAAGAGTTTTCAACAAAGAGGGTTCTAGAGGAGGAGGTTTTCTAAACCAATCTCCTATGATGATTGAAGAAGAGAGAAGATAGAGTTTCGCACGGTTGGGTAACTATCAAACGGCTACGATTCTTCACGACACTCACGTCTTTTCCTCTCTTAACAAAACCTAGTATAATACGGGGATGCAATTCCTTCTTATAATGGGATTTCTCACAAAGTTAAGCACACACACACCTTTTGTGTCTTTTACACTTCTAATTCTAAAACTCAAGCCTGGTGTTGAGCGGCCACACCGAGGTTGGTGCACAACTTTCGCACGAGGGTCCAAATGGGCTCAAAATCAGAATCTGTCCGCACAATCACATCTAGAGAAAAATCCCAAAACAAATGGCGATGTCGATCGCCGAGCCGAATACACACATGGGGTTAGTCTAACTCTAGTTCAAAATATGGGTCTTTACATTCTACCCTCCTTAGGAATTTTCGTCCTCGAAAATGTAACAGATAGCTAAACCGAACTATGGTAAATCCTTATCCTAACACCAGTATAAAACAAAATCGAAACAGTCTCAAGTCTAAAAGAACTTTGGTCGTGATGCGATAGGCTTCACTAAGCACGCTTTCAAGGGTTGGGATCCGTAGCAATTTGGATGTATTGCGTGTGGCATCCCATACTGCCATAGAGGATTGCATCCGTACATGGATGCATACTTTCCTAAGTGTCACGTGCCTGGAAACATACTTCACCATGACTCAAACCTAGCACACACACCTACCTCACCCTTTTCTCGCTAGACTACATACACTATGTCGGTAATTACTTGAGTAGAAATTTCAGATGTCAGAATCGAATACTTATTCAGAAGCATAAACACATGCATGATAATATGTTCTAACTGATGATACGGGTTCCAACATACACATGATTCTAACCGAGAATGAATATATATGACATTTAAGATTTTATTGTGTGATCGTTATAGATATATATGTAAAGCATCGATGTTATTAACCAATTTAACATTGAAAATTTTAAAGAAATTCTCTCTTTTTTTTTTTTTTTTTTTTTTTTTTTTTTAAAGAAGCAAATTCAAGAATTTAGAGGTACGTAAGGTTTTCTTATGTAACTATAGTTTATAATATACCTTCACTCAAAAAGTTGTGGAAATTGCTCGTGAATCTTCGCTTCACGCTCCCATGTGGCTTCCTCTGAAGAATGGTTCCGCCACTTCACGAGTACTAAGGGAATGCTCTTTGTCCGTAAGATTTATTCTTTACGATCTAAGATTTGTATCTGTTCCTCAACCAAGGGTAGGTCTTTTTGGAGCTCAATGGGCTGGTAGTCTAATACGTGAGTCGGGTCCTTAACATATCTTCGTAACATGGACACATGAAACATGTTGTGCATGCCCGATAGCTACGGTGGCAAGGCTACTCGGTAGGCAACCTCGCCGACTCGGCCCAATACATCAAAAGGTCCAACATAGTGCGAACTCTGCTTCCCACACTTCCCAAAACGCATCACGCCTTTTGTATGAGAGATTTTGACAAATACGTTGTCTCCCACCTTAAACTCAACATGGTTCCTTTTAAGATCAGCGTAGCTCTTCTGACGACTTTGAGCAATGCGTAGTCTCTCACAGATTAACCGAACTGTCTCGGTTGTATTCTCCACGATCTCGGGACCTAAAATGAGTTTCTCACCCACTTCTTCCCAATTAAGCAGAGACCTGCACCGCCGTCCATACAAAGCTTCGTAGGGTGCCATGCCGATGCTAGCACAGTAATGCTTATTGTAGGCGAACTCGATCAGCGGTAAATGTTGGTCCCATGACCCCTGAAAATCCAGCATGCAAGCACGTAACATATCTTCTATAATCTGATTCACCCTCTCAGTCTGCCCATCGGTCTGAGGATGGAATGTCGTACTGTAATCAAGCCTGGAGCCCATCCTTTCTTGAAATCATTGCCAAAATTGAGATGTGTACATTGGGACTCTATTGGATACGATACTGACTGGTATACCATGCAGCCCATCTATCTCCTTAATGTATAATTCTGCGAGCTTGTTGGCGGTATACGACGTATTATATGGCAGGAAGTGTGGGGACTTAGTCAATCGATATACAATGACCCAGATGGCATTGTGCATTCTCAATGTTCTTGGCAATCCCAAAATAAAGTCCATAGAAATGGCCTCTCATTTCCACTCAGGTATCGATAGTGGTTGCAACAATCCTGCCTGATTTTGGTGATCCACCTTTACTTGCTGACACACAAGACATCTCGAGACATACACAGCGACATCTTTCTTTAAACCTCTCCACCAGAAGCTTTTCTTTAAGTCCTGGTACATCTTGGTACTGTCAGGGTGAATAGTGTACATAGACTTATGAGCCTCTTCTAAAATGGTGTCTCGAAGCTCAGTACTAGTTGGTACGCATACCCGGTCTCTAAACAACAAAGTGCCATCATCTTTGATAGAAAAATCGATTTTGCTTCCCCCAATCACATCCCGTTTGATAGCCATAAGTTCATCATCCGTCATCTGAAGTCTGCGAATGTTTTCATAGAGGGTGGAACGTATCACCAACGTAGTCATTAACGCACCTGAATCTTTTACATCAAATCTTATGCTACTTAGAGCCATATCTTCCAATAGATGCCATCATCGCACCCTTGCGGTGAGATGTGTTAACTGAGCAGAGAACTTTTGACTTAACGCATCTGCCACTATGTTTGCTTTCCCGGAGTGGTACTGGATGGTACAATCATAATCTTTCAAGAACTTCATCCATTGACGCTGTCTCATATTCAACTCTTTCTGTGAGAAGAGATACTTGAGGCTCTTATGATCGGTAAATATATCGAAGGTCTCCCCATAAAGGTAATGTTAGGATATTTTAAAGTGCTTGTTACTGACTTTATTATAGACAATGATAAGAATGGGGTGAATCAAAATGAATGAAAGGTGGAGTGCAAGGCAGTAAGCCTAAAATATGCACAGTCCTGTAAGATACAAGGCTTGTTGTAGCAAGTTTTGATAAGTAAGAGTTTGTCCCACAGGGAAGGTTGATCTAAAGCTCTAAGGGAGCTTTCTTTAGTAGGCTCCCCAGATCTGACTACAGATCTGGCAATCCTAAATGGAAGGGGATTTAAGGTCACTATAATCTAAATCCTAAGGTAACTTAATGTCTAAAAGGGTGAGAAGTATGTTATTAGGTACAGATCTGATGGGTCTTATAACTCAGATTTAGATCTGCTGCTATAGAAATCCTGTCCAATGGCTACATTATCATCAAAGAGGAGAAAGAATCCAACTCACCCTTGTGCCATGATCCAATCCCTTATGGCTATAACCTGTCCACTGAAATAGTCACAGACTATCCAATAGGGGAATCACAACCCAGAGATGGGTCAGAACAAAATTATCATTGTAGGCACTACTTCATCCAGACTACAAGCTCAAGAATGCATAGGAACCTCAACCTCTAAAGTTCAGTGCGTGGGGCTAGGCCTACAAAGTGCACGAGCCTGGACACACAGGACCAACAAGAGTTTGAGTACTAGCTTTTAAGCTTAGCTGTTCACTGCTTTAGAAAGACAACAATGATCCAGTCACAAGCCTACAATCTCTACAACCAAATCAGATCTGCAATCTGATGGCGGGTTTATACAAATATAGGGGAGTCTGTCTCTGCACAATCTCTCACAAGGCTACAAGCGCAAGTGCAGAGAAGAAGAATCTATCTTAGCTCTGTGAGTTGGCCTCACCCTAGGGCTATAATCTGTTCACTTGAATGGTCATAGACTATCCACAGAGGCTATCCTCCTCACAGAGGTCTAAGATAGAACAAGAATATTGTTTCTGCCACCATGTTCATAAGGCTACCAACACAAGCTCTTATGGGAATTTAGATTTAGTGGATCCTGTGGTGGGGGAAGGCCTGCAATGTGCCTAACCTGGACACACAGGTCACTTGGATCTAAATAAAACCTAAAAAGCCATCCTCCATTACTTATAAAATAACTTAGCAATGGAGGATCTCAAGGTAGCAGCCTTATACAGCATAACTCACAATAAAAATACCATCCCATACATGCAACATATCCTATTACGAAAACTCCATTAAAATCTATACCAAATAATCATATAAAAGGCATAGCCAGCAAGTGCTAGTCTATGGAGAGATGGAAAAAGGAAAAAGAAAACTCCTAAACCCTAACCTTAGCCTACTGTAATTCTACAGCCGATTTCAAGAAGAAGCACAGAAGTCGAGAACAAAAATTGATCCAAAAGTCCCTTAAACCTAAGCCTATATAGCAGTCGGTTCTCTCTCAATTAGGGTTAGGAAAACCCTAATTTCATCAATGCAATTGCAGCCCATTCTTGTCCCTTGGATGCCTCGGGGCATGTGCACTGAGATTAGAGCATTGGAGTGCGTGCCCTAATCGCTGGAGATTCTTATATTGCCCTTGCAGAAGTGGGGAGAAGTTTAGAACTCGATCCTCACTGAGTAGAAAAGATTTATAGATCTTGTCGCGTGGTAGAATTGGCGTCGCGGGGTTGCTTTGCCTTGAAGCTCTTGCAGTTGCGGGGTTGGTACTTTGATCATCGCGGGAATGCTTTGGTCTTCGTGGGATTGGTCTTTGAATTTGAATGGTGCGAGAAAGGCGCGCACAATTTGTTCCTTGATGAATCCCGCAGCGATTCTCGCGAAGAGAACAAAGTACATAGGCTTTTGGATCACGTGAGCAGTTCCTTGAAAGTATGTGTCCTGGGGCCACTGCGCACAGCCGCATGCTGGATTGACTGGAGCTCTCTCTATTTAGTGAATCGCGCGAAGGTTGAAGACTCATCTCTTGAGCTGTGCGAGACTGTGTGAGTACTTCGCGAGCGCTTAAGACTGAGTCTCGCGAGAACCTCGCGGAGTCTACTTTTTACTCCCTACTGACATCCATCTGCGCGCGAACGGCGCAACCTGTTGGTGTGCTCCCTTTAGAAGCCCGCGACAACTGCGTGATATATTCTTTCTAATTTGATTGAGCCCTGCGACATCTGTGCGAGGCAGTCTCTTTGATTTGTTTCTGCTTTGCTGTACCTCTGCTGAAACCAATTCTCTGTCTAGGTTTAACCTTCACACTTCTGAGGGGCTTCTGGGTCAGCAGTAGGCTTCTTGGCATGGTTAGGGGTTTATTTGCATCTACTGCTTATTACCTACAGAATAGACTTAAAACACATTTATTAAATGATTAAGGGTCTAACAGAGCTTAAGTTAAGGGGTGAAAAGTGGTACTTTTCAGGTCTTAACAGATAATGCCTCCAGATCTTCAAAGCAAAAATCACTGCTGCCAACTCAAGATCATGTGTCGGGTAATTTTTCTCATGGTCTTTTAGCTGTCTAGACCCAGAAGCAATGACTCTCTCATTCTGGTTAAGCACACAGCCTAAACCCCCATATGATGCGTCACTGTATATTGCAAAGCCTCCCCTGCCTGATTGTATAGCAAGTACTGGCACAGTAGTCAATCGTTTCTTGAGTTCCTGAAAACTTTGCTCACACTGCTCTGTCCAATCAAATTTAGTATTCTTCTTCATAAGTTGTGTAAGAGGACCTGATATCTTGGAGAAGCCCTCCACAAGCCTTCTGTAGTAGCCTACCAAACCGAGGAAACTATGAACCTCCGTAACGGTCTTTGGCTGTTCCTAATTCATCACTGACTCAATCTTTGCTGGGTCGATCGTAATACCGGTCTCAGAAATAACATGGCCTAGGAAACTGACCTGCTCAAGCCAAAACTCACACTTACTAAGTTTTACATATAACTGATGGTCTCTGAGGGTTTGTAGAGCCACTCGCAGATGCTGCTCATATTCTTCTCACGTCTTTGAATAGATGAGGATGTCATCTATAAAAACCACTACAGACTTGCCCAAATGTGATTTGAATATCCGGTTCATCAAGTCCATAAATGACGCGGGTGCGTTTGTCAACCCAAATGGCATGACCAAGAACTTGTACTATCCATATCGGGTTCTGAACGCTGTCTTCTTAATGTCTTCAGACTTAACTTTCAACTGATGGTAGCCCGACCTCAAGTCAATCTTCGAGAAGAACCTTGCTCCTTGTAACTGATCAAACAGATCATCAATTCTTGGAAGTGGATAACGGTTCTTAATTGTCAACTTATTTAGCTGGCGGTAATCAATGCAAAGCCGCATTGAATCGTCTTTCTTCTTTAGAAATAGAACCGGTGCTCCCCAGGGTGACACACTCGGTCTGATAAAGCCCTTATCTAGCAGTTTCTGAAGTTGCTCCTTCAACTCTTTCCATTCTACAGGTGCCATTCGATACAGAGCTTTTGATACTGGTTTAGTACCTGGCGCTACCTCAATCGCAAACTCAATCTCCCTGTTAGGTGGTAATCCAGGTAGATCTTCAGGAAAAACATCTGGATACTTGCAAGCAATCGTAATATCTGTAATATTTTTCTTCTCCTCCTTATGATCTTGCAAGTATGTCAGATAACCACAACACTCGTTCCTCATCATACGGTCTGCTTGAATGGCAGAGATAAACGGTGCCACACAGGATTTGACTCTGCAAAATCGAAAAGATTTTCTCTTCGGCGGGCGGAATGTCACAATCTTTCGAATACAATCCACGCTCGCATGGTAAGCAGATAACTAATCCATCCCTAGTAACACGTCGAACCCTTCCATGCTCAAAATGATCAAATCAGCTACCGTCTCGTGGTCTTCGATCATCACAATCACTGATTGACATATGGTATCGGTGCTCACTGAGTTGCTCGTAGGAATTGACACTGCCAAGATGAAATCAAGGGCCTTGGGAACGATGCCCAACTTCTCAGCGAATAACAGAGTGACAAAAGAATGTGTAGACCCGGGGTCAATCAACACTCGCGCTTCAGTTTTGTTTACGTCGCTTCCCCGATGCATAAAAAGGGTACCTTTGTTTAGACAAGCGTTTCAATTAAAATTTTCTAAGCATATGTGTTCATCCACAACTTATTAACAAAATTTATTAAATACCAAGCAACTATATATAAACAAGTATAATAAGAAGATATCTCAACTTTTAATAATACCTTGGATCACGTCATTAGATGTTCCAGCTTCCTGAGCCGTCACGGCATAAGCTCGACCTTGAATAGTAGGTCAGGTCAATTTCTGAGTAGAAGCCGAACTAGTTCTTCCCTTGTCCTCCTGAGGACAATCCTTAACCATGTGTCCGATTGCGCCACACCGAAAACACGCTCCAGTGTTCCTCCTACAATCCTCGGCCTTGTGTGATTTCCAGCACCTTACACAGAATGCTATCAGATTGAATGAAGAGGTGCGTGAAGTTTGTGGAACTCTGAACGCTCCCGTTATAGCAGGGTTCAAAATACGGAATGACCCTGAAGGTGTAGATATAGTCGGTTTCAGATAGGCACCTTGAGTTGGTTGTTGAGATACGGGTGTGGCCTTCTTCGTTTTCATCATAGGGCAATCCTTTATCAGATGTCCTAGTTTGCCACAGCTGAAACACTCACCTGTGGCCCACCTATATTTCTTCGTCCTATGTCGTTTCCCACAACTTGAGCATGACTCAACCTGTGTGGAGGGAGAGGTGTGAGTCGTCTTACTCAAAATTATCGTGAGTAATACAGTCTGCTGAGCCATTGTGTTGATCATCGTCTTCAGCAACTGTCTATTCTTGGGTCCCAATAAGACCTAATAACTAAGCTTTCTGATACCAACTGTGATGACCCGATATTTCTAATCTCTCAGGTATACGAAAGGCCGGCTCGCCAACCTATCGAATAAACGATAAGCCGGACAAACAGGGCACATATCAGAGTAAAGCGCAATAATTATCCATAACTAAAATAAATGCAAAAGCAATTAAAAGTAAAGAACCACCAATGATGGCCGACCATCATCAAAACATGGCTCATAACAGAAATCAACATCAAGTATAAAACTATGATATCCAACTAAAATGGGCTCACAAATTCAAGTCTAACTCTCACCACAAGTAAGAAAATCAGTAAGTTCTATACTGGGAAAAACTCCTCAGTGGGAACCTCAAGCTCTTCCTCAGGTACGTAGTCAAGATCAGGTCTCACGATTACGAATAGCCACGTCGATTTTGGACTGTGACGATATAGTGAGCTAACCAACAAAGCTCAGTAGAAGAAAGACATCTACAGCATTTTACTTTAACTAACATAGTTTCAAAACAAATACCGGAATATAGCTTGTCAAACATATAAGCAGATAATAAACTGAATTTAGGTGCGGAAATCATATGTAAGATTTATTTCTAAATGTGTGAAAACAGTTTCAAGAATGTTTGATGTCTTAGTTTCTCTAACTTCTATATGCAAAGTTCAGTAATTCATGACTTAATCCTTAACTTAAAATACCTTCCAAGTAAACTATATCTCGAGAGCAAGAATATAGCCGATGAGAACCCCTACATACCATCGTCATTCATGAACACTTTTTCAGGATGCAACAAGCCCCTGCATAATGAGGGAAACTTGTGCCTGGAAGTTGTTCAGGAATTTTTGAGGGGTCGTTCAGGTCAATCATAAAACAAATGCAGATACTAATATAAATCAGATGCAAGTCACTTATACATAGTTCTGGTTCTTGATTTCAGATTTCGGAGTTCAGGTAGATTCTGATTTTTAGAGTTTATATCAGGTTTTCGGTTTACAGATGTATTTTCAGATGACCGATGCAAGTTCAAAATCTAATACAAATTATCCATGCGAATTAAAAAAAAATACGGTAAAGATGAGATTCTCCTACCAAAACTCGGAGTTACGCGAATTCAAGCGAAGTCCTATTGATGGCTCTCGCCCTCAATTTACATCACAATATACATTCATGCATTAAGATTAACTCTAATCACTAATAATATGGACCTATTTAAGTGTTTCATCAAAAACAAGTCAAAACAGGCAAGTTGTGTCATTCCTAGAATTTGATATAATTTTCTCATACATATTTGACCCTCAAGCTGATTGATTCATGAGTTGGTCAAAACATGAAAGTTGTAGATATTTCAGGTAGCTTTCCAACGCAAAAAGAATCATCTCAATCAGAGTTCGGATTAAAATGTTATGACTAAAATACCAAGATAGTGTTGGAGTTCGGTGATACCTCGCTCGAGCGATTAAAATAGCTCGCTTGAGTGAGGTCCTTCAGAAATTTCTCGCTCGAGTGATGACTTAAGCTCGCTCGAGCGAGGACAGAGAATATATATGACTTCTAAAGTCAACCTTTTGGTGCATCATCGCTCGAGCGATTAAAATAGTTCGCTCGAGCGAGCAACAGCGACAACGAGAATTCTGAGTTTCAGAACTCGATTAAGATCGCGATTCTCGCCCAGTTTTCACCCGAATCGATACATGTCCATCCCAAAACAAAACTCATGACTAATCCAATGAATTTAATCAATAAATTTAATCAAAATATACTTTTAGTGTAAGGATTCCTTGATTAGAAACAAGTCACGCGAACGGGGCTTCGGAGCGAAACCGGCGGGTTTCCTCGACGATTCGTGCCGCGATCAATCCCACTTGTTCACATAGACAACTCCAACACGTCCCCAATGATCTCAACCTCTCCCAATAGCCAACTACGAATCCAAGGTTGATTCAAGTTCTTTCTAAGGTTCAAGGGTTTTCAACAAAGAGGGTTCTAGAGGAGGAGGTTTTCTAAACCGATCTCCTACGATGATTGAAGAAGAGAAAAGACAGAGTTTCGTATAGTTGGGTAACTATCAAACAGCTACGGTTCTTCACGGCACTCACGTCTCTTCCTCTCTTAACAAAACCTAGTATAATACAGGGATGCAATTCCTTCTTATAATGGAATTGCTCACAAAATTAAGCACACACACACCTTTTGTGTGTTATACACTTCTAATTTTAAAACTCAAGCCTGATGTTGAGCGGCCACACCGAGGTCGGTGCTCATCGGTCACCGAGCCGAATACACACAAGGGGTTAGTCTAACTCTGGTTTAAAATACGGGTCTTTACATTTGCGTGATATCCAACACGCAATAGACTTGGTTCCCGGATCTACCTTACCGAACCTGCCCCACTACAGGTTGAATCCAGTTGAGCACACCGAGTTAACTCGGCAAGTCAATGAGCTCCTTCAGAAGGGGTTCATCCAAGAGAGCATGAGCTCGTGTGCCGTACCTGCCCTACTCACTCGTAAGAAAGATGGTACATGACACATGTGTGTGGATAGCCATGCAATCAACAAGATTATCGTTAAGTATCGATTTCCCATACCAAGGCTCGATGACATGCTTGATATGATAGTTGGTGACACTATCTTTTCAAAGATAAACCTTAAGAGTGGCTACCATCAACTCGGTATTTGCCCCGGTGATGAGTGGAAAACCGCCTTTAAGACTAAAGATGATCTCTATGAGTGGATGGTCATGACATTTGGGCTTTCTAACGCCCCAAGTACTTTCATGCAACTCATGACCCAAGTGTTGAGACCATTTCTCGGCAAGTTCCTTGTTGTTTATTTTGATGACATCCTGATCTATAGTCATGACAAGGAACAACACTTGACCCACCTTAAGCTGGTTTGTGAAACCCTCAAGGGCGAGAAGTTGTTTGCAAATCTCAAGAAATGCACCTTCATGCAATGTTCTGTTATTTTCTTGGAATTTATTATCTCAGCTAATGAAATGGTTGCGGGCCCCAAAAAGGTGAGAGCCATTGTGGAGTGGCCCGAGCCTAAGAACATACACGATGCCCGTAGCTTCTATTGTTTGGCTACTTTTATCGTTGCTTCATCAGAAGCTTTAGCACCATCATGGCCTCAATTGCTGATTGCATAAAAAAGGGGGACTTTAAATGGGGCAAGGCGGCGATAAAAACCTTTGTTGAGATCAAACAACGAATGAGTAGTGCACCCGTCATGTGATTGCCGAACTTTTCTAAAGTCTTTGAAGTCGCATGCGACTCTTCGGGTGTAGGCATAAGAGGAGTGCTTAGCCAAGAGGGCCACCCTGTGGCCTATTTTAGTAAAAAACTTAATGAGGCGAAGCAAAAATACTCCACCTATGACAAGGAGTTCTATGCAGTCGTGCGATCTCTTTGGTATTAGAAACATTACCTTAGACCGCAGGAATTTGTGTTGTTCTCTGACCATGAATCCTTACGCTTTCTAGCTTCACAGAAGAAGTTAAACCCAAGGCATGCGAAGTGGGTTGAGTACCTTCAAGGGTTCACATTTGTGTTAAAGCATAAGGCCAGTGCTGAAAATAGGGCCGCTAATGCACTTAGTCGGCGAGTGGTGACTTTGCGCATAATGAGAACTGAGGTCGTCGGGTTCGAAAAGTTAAAGGATGAGTACCCCATGTGCCCAGATTTTGGGGTTGAGTACACTTCTTTCCTTAGTAACCCGACCAGCACACACTCCGTGTACACCATCCAGGATGGGTACTTGTTTAAAGGCAACTGCCTTTGCATCCCTCGTGCTTCATTGAATGACTTTCTCATTTGGGAGTTACATGCTGGAGGGATGGCAGGGTATTTTGGGCGTAATAAAACTGTTGCGCTCGTAGAGGATAGGTTCTTTTGGCCTAGCCTAATGAGAGATGTCGCCTGGGTCATTAAGCATTATCGTACTTGCCAAGTATCAAAACAGACCAAATAAAATACCGACTTATACACCCTGTTACCCGTGCCACACACACCGTGGCAAGACCTCTCTATGGATTTCGTGCTTGGACTTCCTAAGACCCCTAGGAAGCACGATTCTATTTTTGTCGTAGTGGACCGCTTTTCCAAGATGGCCCACTTCATTCCTTGTTCCAAAACCTCCGATTCGTCTCATATTGCTAAACTATTTTTCGTGGAGGTAGTGCGTCTTCATGGGTTCCCCAAAACCATTGTGTCTGATAGGGATGTTAAATTTACGAGTTATTTTTGGAAGACCCTTTGGCACATGATGGGCACATTTCTTCAATTCTCTACAACTTACCACCCTCAAAAGGATGGCCAAACCGAAAGCACCAATAGGAGCCTTGGGAATCTCCTTCGTAGTTTTATCGGTGATCATGCTAGGATCTGGGATACCATCTTACCCACAGCTGAGTTTGCATATAATAATTCTGTCAATAGGTCCATAGGCACGAATCCTTTTGAGGGAGTGCATGGTCATAAGCCTAAGACCCCATTAGATTTGATCCCCATGTCTGCATCCCATAGAGTGTCAGAGTCCGTCGATACATTTGCACAACATATTCATAGCTTGCATGCCGAAATTAAACAGAAAATTAATTCAAATAACAATCAATATAAATTATCTGTAGATGATCATAGGCGTTCTAAAGAATTTAACGTGGGTGATTACATGATGGTCCAAGTTAGGCCTGAGAGGTTCCCATTGGGATCCGTAAAGAAGCTCCAATCTCGAGGCGCTGGGCCTTTTAGGATTTTCGCTAAAAGTGGTCCTAATGCATATGTACTTGAGCTTCCTCCAGGTACGGGGATTAGTTCAATGTTCAATGTGGAGGATTTGGTTCCTTACTGGGGTTTCACCCCACCTTCTGAAAACCCACTCCAACCACCTCCTAGTCCCAGCCCCAATCCAACCTTGTAACCCATACCTCTTCCTTCCCCAAGCAGACAGAGATCATATGAGATAGAGGATATAATCAACGATCATGTCGTCTCTACACATGATGAGAGATTTCAGAAATACTTGGTTAAATGGGTCGGCAAATCAGAGTCCGAGAACACTTGGGTACACGAGAATGAGGTTCGTCGCTTGAATCCCAACCTACTAGACATCTACCACGAGCGTGTTTCATCGGCGATGAAACCTTTTTGGTCTAGGAGAATTGACGGGGATGTCACATACATGGACATTGGATTTGGACCGCATCATTTCTATCGACATAGAAAGAAGCAGAATGAAAATCAAAATTAGGCGAAAGATGAAATTCTGGAAATTAAGGGAGCACAGAAAAATCGATTGATCGAAATTGAATTTCGATCGATCGAAATGTCAACGGCGATATTTTATGTATATGAGAATTTTGATCGAACGATTTTCAATTTCGATCGAATGAAATTCAATTTCGATCGAACAATTTTCAATTTTGATCGAACGAAATTCAATTTCAATCGAACGATTTTAAATTTCGATCGATTGAAATCGTGCCGAGTTATTTTAGTTGTTTTAGGAATTGAGTTTAGAACTTTTGTTTCAAGGGTTTATTTTTCTTTTATTTAATATTCATCTTAGGGTTTTCTTTTATTGTAAGACCTCCTATATAAGGTCTTTAAACAATGTAATTAAGGGAGTTAATTGATTATTGAATGCTTTTATGCTTGAGTAATATCTGCTTGAGATGGGTTTGGTGTGAGACCAAGGGAGTGATTCTCCTATATTTTCCTTATTGTTATTGTTGATTTGCGAGGTTTGCTTATATTTTCTATCTTAATCTCTGCGTGCTTCTCTAAACCATAGCCTAATTTCTTCCTTGTGATCCCTAAAACCTTAAACCACACAAAGTCAATACCTTTTCCAAAATCATAAACCGATCTAAAAGCCATAGGCCTTTATAAATCGTAAATCCCTTTCACAATTGGAATTTGGGAATCTACATCAGACCGAAGATGTGACAGCCTGGATTTCTGCGCCCAAAAATCCGTGCCATCAGGATCATACTCTGGATGATCCCCAGGACAAATCACGAAGTGTCTGCTCGTATAGCAGAAATCAAGCAGACACTGTCCAGCAGTGGTAGATCTAGTCATCACATAAGGCATTTAAAATAGAAAGAAGCAATAAACCAAACATGTATCTAAATATATCAAAAAATATATATTCCCAAAAAGGAACCAAGAAGAACCAATGGTGATGGACATCGATCACCCAAACAATGGTTCCTGATAGTGGTTCCTATAGAATGTATAATAATATAATAAAAGAAAAAGATCTACAGGAATAAATACAGAAAGTGGCCACCAGACACACAATAATCCAGAATATCATACAAAATCCCCAAAACAAATGGCAACTAATACCCAGACTAAGGATAAAAATCGTCTGCCTGGACGTCAGTCTCCTCGTCCTCGGCCTCAGCCTCTAGATCAGGCTGGTAGTCAGGGTCACTCTCGTTGCCTGGAACTCTAGCCTCAGAACCTAAAATGTTAATGAAAATAGGGTGAGCTACATCCTAGCTCAATAGAAGAATACCAACTAAAGTGTAATGAATATGCAGGACATGATATTTCAAAACAGGAAATCAAATCAGAATGTATAAATAGGCAAAATCAGATTAAATACTGAGTTTGTAAACAAAAAATAGATGTTATACAAATATATGTTCAGTGACTTAAATTGTATTTATTTTCTAACTTAAGAAACTCCCGTGAATATATAACACGGAGTAAACAGGAATTTACCGATAGGAAATCCCAACCAATCATCGTTCACATGAACAATTTTAGGGTGCAACAATGCCTCATCTATGGAGTGCAATTGTACCGAGGGATTACAAGCAGATGCACAAGTGTGCCAGGCATGGATATACCGCGGGGTCGGTGGGGATCATATGATTAAATCATCAAATCACATACATACATAGACCTCACAGATCAGATAGCAGAAATCAGGAGCAGGTTTCAGAATACAAATTAGAAAATAGAAATCAGAGATAGCAGAAATTTATGATATGCTTACATGCTTGTTAAAACAGAAATTAGGGCGCAGATATGAAATAAACATGAAATTATACTCAAAAATAGTTTAGGTTGGTTTTCCCCTACCTCAAGTCAGACCTCTTTCTAAGCAAATCCAAAGCTTTTCAAAGTGTCAAGGTCTGATCCTAGACCATAAATATAGTATACTATGTGTCAGGTATGTCAAAAAGTCAACTGGCTCGGTGTCCAGTAGCATGTAATTTACACAAACAAAACAGGATAAAAATTGGGGTGATTGATCGATCAACACCCTTATTGATCGATCAATCCTCCTTATTGATCAATCAATATCCCCATTGATCGATCAATACACTCAAATCACCTCACAAGTAACAGAGGTAGTTGATTGATCAATAGTCTTTATTGATTGATCAACACCGTTCATTGATCGATCAATACCTTAATTGATCGATCAATAACTCCCTTTTCTTCACACTTTGTCATGGCAAAATTGATCGATCACCAGCTCAGTTGATCGATCAATATGTCTTATTGATCGATCAATGACCTCATTAATCGATCAATAGCCTAAACTTTCAAATTTTCCTCTTTCTGTTCCCTTTTGTAACTTATACAGATTGATCGATCAATGCCTTCATTGATTGATCAGTACACTCAAGTGATCGATCAATACCATTGTTGATCGATCAACACCAGCCATTGATCGATCACGCTCTCTGTGATCGATCACTCTCTCTGTGATCGATCAATGCTCATAATTGATCGATCAATTCACTAATTGATCGATCAACACCTCACAAGCATTGAACTTCCAAAAATTTTCAGTGTTCTGCTCCCCTTTAAGTTTTATATGAATTGATCGATCAATGCCCTTCATTGATCGATCAATACCTCTCATTGATCGATCAATCTAGTATTGATCGATCAATAATGACAGCACCTGTGTCATTAATGGAGGTCACTTACTTCCCTTCTATTTGACCTATCTTCATTAATGGTTTATCCTAACCATTAATACACACTTAAACATACATATAAGGCTCTCATCTGCCTAAATTTAAAAGCATAGGCTCACCTTTGCTTGGGCCCTTTCGGGGTCTTGGCAAAATGATCCGGAAGAAGGTTTTCAGATCCGGAACTCGGGCTGTATCTCTGTTGTGACTCCGATATGTAATGTATCGACTCCGATTCAGCACGTGGAGGTCTCACACACACCCAGACTATGCTTGAGTTCGTTTTATTGAACTCACCCTAACCTAACTCATATTGTCGCATGATCTCCGTATCTCTAACCCCATTTTCTCGCAGAACACACTCAATCCCAACCTATCTACAGATTTCTTTGCTCAAGAACAAGAGGAAGAAGAAGAGAGGAGATCTTTTTGATCTCTTCCTTTCCTTATAAGCTACCTATACTGAAATATCTTTGAAAGATATTTCAGTTTAGACCCTAATCTAAACTCCGGTGTGGAGCGCCTTTATAATCTCCACGGCGTAAGACGATCCACCGAGGTTCTACTAGTCTCCGATTCACGCGAAAATCTACATACGACCTCATCTATCTACAGGTTAATATTATTTCAAATAATATTAAATATTAATTTTAAAATTTGTCTTGATTTTTATGCCAGACACGCATATCGATGCAGTCAGGATCTTGTTTGAATTTTCAGGGCTATTATAGAAGACGAGCGCCTAATCCTAGAAAATCTAGAGTACTATCTCTAGGCCGATCTCACCTCGACTCTAAAGTACTTGTGCATCGGACTGGACCTTATCTGAATCTCGTGTGATCTACCCATCATAATTTTGCAAACTCTAAGACATCAAAGATAATTTTGCGATTAAACTTGAATTAATTTATTTAATTTCGACAAAATCTTCATTAAATCATATTCCGCATTTTAGGGTCCTTGTCCCGTGTCAAAAATTAAGTTAAAAAACCCAAAAAAATCCATTAGACACACACTAGTACCTTAATCTAGTCATCTACTCAAAATCAGGGACATGCCAATTTTATAAGATAGAAAAATGGTGTATCTTTGCTATCATTCTATTGTTAAAAGTTACTACCAAGTGATTACCTTTTTCATTTTTCAACATTAATAAATTTGCCATTTCAACTTAGCCAAGGATGCTTGCATACAATGAAGAGAAGGTGTGTGGGCTATAGTGTTGGTTGCTGAAACTAGCCATGGGGAATGCTAGAGTTCATCAGGATATGTTAGCCCATCCAAAACAGAGTTAAACGACTGTATATCCCAGGATGAATCTAGCCTTTTCCAAGGCCAGTTCCATGGTCAACTCAGGTCACCCAATATTCTGAACAAAAGAGCATTCATTTTCTTAGATAAAATCCCTAATAAATTCCATATCGGAAACGTTATCCCTGTTATATTTATTATTAATATAATAAATATTTTGATAATTTAAAGAAAATAAAACTTTATTTTGATTTCTTAGTTTTGGGTTGAGTTTTAGACAATAGATATTCTCAAGTTTTATATGCAAATTAATAGTCCCACATTGGTAAAAATAAAAAGTGCCTAGGCTATATATAGAATCTTTCACCTTCTATTATTGTTTGACAATAAGAAGAGAAGAGTGTACCTAGTGGCGAGCTGCCGCGTTTATGCACACACGTGTGCGTGGCGATTGGCGTTTAGGCGCATTGGCGCTTTAGGCGTGCACGCACTTTGCACTTTGCATCGTCGCAATGAGAGTTTTGACTTTTTGACTAGGTAGATCCAACGGTCAAATTATTCATGGGCCGGGTCGAGCCTAATGGGCCATAAAATAGTGGTTCTATTGGGCCAAACGGATTGGTCAAATGTTGACCGTTGGACCCAACCGTTTCATAACCGCTTATAAAGGTGTGCAACCATTCGAATTTGAATTCGAAAAGTTACAACCTTTCATACAGCCGTTGGATGAAGTGGTTGAGATCTTTGAAAGATCTGAGCCATCCAAAATACGATTGTTGGTCTAACAGTCATATTGAAACTTCTATATAAGGAGGCCTAAGGACATAGATTTTGATACTCTGAAATCCATCGGATTCCTTGCATATAACTTGAGAATTCCTCTTGCTTTCTTCTTTTGGTGGTACTCCATCGGATTGAGTTTTCTAGGGCGATCCTCTACTGTTGCAAAGTAACAGATCACATCCAAGAGATTGGGCTCGTTGTATTCTGGAAACGTCTCGCTGGAACCCTTTTGGAAACTCGAAGATTTACTCGAGTAGGGAGCGAATAGCGTTTTAAAGACAACGATTACGTGCCTCGAGTCCAATTCTCTTGCCCATTTCATCATTTTCGGATTTCTGTTCCTAATTTATCTAACAATCCCCACCTAGCTAGCCCTTGCCGCATTGCTGAAGAAGATGAAAGTCCAAAGATGATGACGCGATATTAGTGCCTTCGTCGCCGTTAAGAAAGAAACACAGTATGAAGGCATTGATAATCTGGAAGCCTGGGGGACTGAATATCTGAAGCACTGTTCACTTCTGATGGGGTTGAAGGCAAAACTCCATGTTCAGAACTTGTGTTCCCTGAATTTGAAGGCATTACTCCAGATGATGTCCCTGATTTTAAAACTAATTACTAATTATACACACACACACACACATTCCATTTTTCCATGATACGCCAGGGCTGATGATAGTTCACGATCTTTCAAATTTTATTCAAGTCAAACAAATTTTGGACATTGAATATGCAGACACCTTCCTTTACTTACTTTCTTTAATTCCTAAGGCCTTTATCTGATTTTTTTCTACAGCATGAAACTAAAATTATTCGAGAATTTACTAAAGACTGAAAATGGCCTGTTGTGATTAGGTCCTCCCCAACACAAACAAAATTAATAAAGATTTTTTGCTTTTTTTACGCTATGCAACTAATAAAAGTAGCAACTGATGCAGGGAACGAGTGACTGGAACAGAAGTTCAAGAGGGGTGCAGCAGTCTAAGTAAATGGGGTTAAAGCTGAGATAATAGGACTTGAAAAGTCAACCCCGAAAAGAGGGGATAAGTCTGTGGTGAAGATGACAATGAATGCATAGGTGGCAGGCGTGAATGATCTATGATCAGCGGAGATAGGAAGCGTGAGCCAAACTTTTGAGATTCTAAATGAAACTATATGTTCATTGTCTACTATGGACAAGTCTTCTAGCTTGTTCACTTAGGCCAAACGTTACTATATATATATACCCACATAGGTGTTATATATGAAGAAAGCTCATCAAAGAACGGCAAGAAAGAAGCCTTGAATATTTTGATCAAAGTACCCAAGTAGTCACCAACCTGTATTTAGAAAAAAATTAGATAAAATCTTATCAATGGGTCATCTCATTAAACTAATATTAGTTTAAAAGAAAAAAAATCACACCTTGCTTCGGCTGGGAGATATAACTTCCGGCTCAAGACCTATAGGTAAGATACTTGAATCAGGCACTGATCAACATTTTATTGTTAAGAAGTATCACTATGAAGGCCAAACACCCAGATTCCAATAGTTCACATTGCTTATGAGGCCTTGGGGATTTCAGACTTTGAGGGAGACCAAAAAACAAACAAAACACTCTTTTGATCAAGTTTCAGGTACAAGAAGAGAAAAAATAAAGAAATAATTTTTTTTTCTTATACAAGAGTACACCCCTTTTATTTGTGACACCAAGTTCTCACCTGAATTGAGTGAAGAAAATATATATGAAAATGTTAAGTCAGGAGACATCAGCAATTGAATCAACTGCTCTTCTTCTTTCATTCCTCTTCTTCTTGACCTTGTTCATCGCTGGCGAGGCTAGAACCAGCCGTCTGCTGCAGCAACAGCGAGACTATTCTCCTTCTTTATGCAGAGATCTGAGGAACATTAGCTACCCTTTCCGCTTAAAAGGCGATCCTCCAAATCGGGGAGACCCCGACTACCCTGACTACAAACTCGTGTGCGAGGAAGGTAGCAAAACTGTGCTAAATTTCCTTACTACTAAATTTCCAACAACACTTGCAATCTCCCTTATAAATCTTTTCCTAATAGTGCCTACGAAAATGATTACCGATACACAATAGCTTCGCGTTCAATATGCGTTACTTTCGTGAACTGCTCCATGGAATTTGAAGATGATCCAATATATATAATTGTCCCTTGCCTTAGCAGAGACAAAGCCTATGTGTATGCTATGTGCTATGTATATCAGGTATCTAAAGATTGGCCCCAAACTCCATATCTAACATATGATTCAATGTAGTCAATGGGCATCATCTGATTCGATGGTTGACTTCGTGCTAATTTTTTGCTCCAAAGATCTCTAGATCTTGGCCTTCAAATCAGATGTCTTAGATGGCTTTTTTATTGGAGCGACGCCCTTTTAGGCCATACATCACACATCTTTGATTAATCTAAACCACAACTATTAAAGGATTCAAAACATCTAATTGGTGTACTTTAGCATTGACCGTTAAAAAATTATGAACAACAATTCATTTAAAGCGCATAGATAGTTCAGATCCCTAGGTTTGATTTTTAACCTCACTTCAGTTCAATATATGTGCTACAATTTTGATGAATTGATTACTCAAATACAGTTCTCTCATAGCCTAAAATTAGAGCAGTCATGCCTTGATTTGTTAATAAGAGGTCATGTACTTATGGCCCATAAATCCTATTTTATCGGAATCTACTTTTAATAATTTTCAAAAATTAGCCACACAAACATGCGACTAAATAAAGAATTAGTTTTCCTATAAAAAATAAATAAAGAAATAGTATTAGATAAGCGCCCCGAGTGACAGGTGACTTGGAACTTGGTCACCTTTTGAGATGTGTGCCACATGAAATCAGATATGCGATGATCTAAAGATCTTTGGTGTAAATATTGAGATGAAAAAAAGGAAGTAAACCAGCTTCCAGTATAACAGAAAAATGGCAACATCCAAATTTCTAGCATAGAATTTGTATGGTATTGCCGCATAATCTAAACCCAAATTTTTAAAACAAGTAATTACACAGAAAATACCACCACATCATAAAGAATGGACACTTAATAAGTGAACAGTGGAGCTAATGTGTGTGTTACTAATGCAGTAATTCAAACTAAAAATGCTAGAGAAACCAAAATAAGGTGTGTTTAAACTTAATAAAATGAATTGACATGGTTAGTTTACTTAAGTCGCAATTCACAATTCACTACTTGTGAATTCGATTTGCTATTGGAAGGATGAGTTTTTTCTTATTTTTATTTATTGGTAACCTAACAAAACATAGAAATATAGTTATTAAAGTTTATATCTTAAGGGGTGTTAGCTTACTTGGTACACAGACTGTCTCCAAGAATGGCCCTTCTCTTCCATTCATGTCCTGAAAGAGCCTCTGCCATCCTTTAAGAAGCATATAAGGACTTTTCCACACTGCCATAGCTGTTATCATGGGCACATCTATAGGGAGGGCAAGACATTGAATCATCCATCAAGAGAGATGCAGCAGGGAGATAAGGTGTGCTCAAATCGCATATCAAATAGCAACAAATCAAATAACTACAAAAAAAAACTAAAAAAATAGAGAAAAAGTCTAGAATTGAGATCAAATAGCAACAGATCTGTACCTTGTTGATGTGTAATCGACAAAAAATTGGTGTAGGTGTGCTCAAATCGCAGTAGATCTGAACCTTGTTGAAGTATAAAATCGCAGGCAAAAAATGATCGAGAACCCTAAATCCACCCACCATACGACAAAACCCCCTAATTCCATGGCACTTGAGTCGTGGAAGATGGAAATAAGGATGTGAAGGAAGAGGGAAACAAAAGGGATAGGTATTGGCGCTCGATTTCGATCATCTCAAACCTGATCGATTAAGCTCAAACCGATTTGGATCTTCTCAAACCCAATAGATTCAGCTCAAATTGATTTCGATCTCAAAGTGTAGCTCAAACCGATTTCGATTTTCTCAAACCCAATTGATTCAGCTCAAATCGATGTCGATCGTCTCAAACCCTAGCTTTCCATCCTAAAAACCCAACCATCGTCTCAAACTGATGGTTTTCATTTTGTGTAGTCTTCAGACTACATTGGCAATAAATAGATTTTTCAGAAGTTTGTCCTCGACATTGGCGCCCGAGGGATGCCTTGCCTATCCTTTAGAGACGGCTTGAGGCCGTTTATTCCATAGACTTTTAGAGACGGCTTTCTGTGTGGTTTCTAAAGATTGCACCCACTTGCCCATAGAGTAAAACATATGGAGACGGCAGTAGCCGTCTTCATATATCATTATACATTGGGAGACAGCCAAAGACGTCTCCAATAATAGCAATAGAGACGGCTTTTAGGAAGGCCGTTTCCAATAACCCTATTATTAGGGATGGCATTCAAAGCTGTCTCTAATATCGGTACCCAAAAGTCCTTTTTTTAGTAGTGTATGATTCAACCCCAAATTCCAGTCTTAACGAAAGAAATCTATGATGGGATTAGTCATTTATCTAAATTAAATTCTTGATTAGAAATAAGGTTTTGGAAGTAACTCTAACTATGGTTTCTAGGAAAGCAATTAAATCAAATTTGGAAAGCAATAGAAAAAATAGTTTAGGATCCCTCTTGATCGTAGACTCATAATAACTCACAATTCTACTCCTAATCTAATTTGAATTTTGGGTAATAACCTTCTTTTGCTACAAGCAAAAGCTAGCTAAAACAATTAGATCTTATTCATAGTCATGGATTAATCGAGACGATATAATCCATCTAATCTCTAGCCATCTAATCCGTCAACACCATTGCACGAAACCAATCAAACTAGACTACGAGTACTAATTCGAAGGTGAGTATATATTCTATTAAATACAATCCTAATCCCTTGTGATTATCAAAAACAAAATTAAAATGCTTTAGAATCATTCACAATAACAAAAGTGAATCTCAATCATGCATTCATTACCACTAGAGAATTCAAACTAGAAAAGAAAATAGAACTTTGAATTAAAACTTATCTTTGATTTACAAGAGATCCTCTAACTTTGGGAACTAGCCACGCATCGCGATTTTGATATTCATCATCTCTGATTCGACCATGGAATGATGGGTTACAATTCCCTCAATCTTACAAACTCTCTAAATCTGGAAACTAGAAAACTATGAATTAAAAGTTATCCTAAAACTAAAACCTAAAGTTCTGTGAGCTAAAGGCTATCTATTCATAAACCTAGGGTCCTTATTTATAGATGCATAAGGCCATAGTACTTGTAGATAAACTAGGAAAAAATTCCTAAAATAACTCTAATTATCAATAGGAAAGAAGTCATTCTCGGATTGGACAAAATCTTATTTGAAATATACCAAAACTGCTCTTATTCACCTAATCTTGACCGGTCGAGATCAAATCTCAATTGGTCGAGATGTTGTTTTCCTGTATTTTTTCCTTTACTTCATTTCCTCATAACTTTCGATGCACAACTCGAATTTGGGCATTTCTTGGCTTGTCGGAAAGCTTGAAACCTCTACTTTCCATTGGTATAAACCTCAATTCTTATAAATCTTAATTTAAACCATTAAATACAAAAATACACTCAAAGTAAAAAATTAGATTTACTAAAGACATAATAAAGTAAAATTTCAGAGACTATTCATGCATAATTTGGAGATTTATCACACCCTCAAACCTACACTTTGTTATATGGGTCAAAATATCGTTCGATACCGATACGTATCAGACGATACATATCAGTTTTAGACCTCACCGATACAATACTTTGGGTTTTTATCGCCCCCCTTAAAAAACAATCAAATTATCGTTCAATGTATCGTTCATATCATCCGTATCGTTCAATGTGTTGTTCGTATCGTCTATATCGTTCAATGTATCATCCGATAATTTTAAATTATCGATTTTGATATTTATTTATTTGTTTTTTTTGAAAAAAAATTAAAAAGTATCGTCCGGAACCGATACATATCGTCCGATATGTTTCGCTTTTGAGGCTGGACGATACGTATCGAAAAAATGAGATTTTGATCCATGCTTTGGTAGTCCTCGTGCAAAGAGAAAAATAAAAACTGATGCAATTTAATAAAGTGCCACTTTTGTAGGGAGCACGATTATATTTAGCGTATGCAACAAGCCTTTAAACCCTGAGGTGATGATCCCTAGTGGAGGAGTTGTATCTCCTGAGGGTTTACAGTGAAGTTTCCCACAAACTTTAAAAAATTTCAAACCATCGATAAAATTGAGTTTTCAAAACGTGATTTTTATATACATATATATTTTTAAAGCACAAAACCATTAATTTATTTAACATGCAAATTCTCAATTTCAAAAACTTGATTGTTAAATAATAGAAGCCTTGCAAGTGCACAAGTTCGTAGAACTAGAGCGAGTACTAAGGATGTCGAACCACAGGGACTAAGTCGTTTATCTAAACTAAAGCCTTAACTAAAAGAAGGTTTTGTAAAAGTAAATTCTAATTAAGCTATCTAGAGAAAGCAATAAAATCAGATCTGGAAAGTGATGGAAAAAGCAACTTGGGATCCCACTTAATCACAGATTCGTAATAGCTCGTAATTCTACTCCTAATTTAATTTGAATTATGAGTAATCAACCTTCTCTTCACTACAAGCTAAAGCTAGGTAAAATAATCAGATCATATTCATAGTCAAGGACTAATCGGGATGATATAATCCATCTAATCTCTAGCGATCTAATCCTTAAGCATCATTGCACGAATCCAATCAAACTAGACTACAAGTTCTAATTCAAAGGTGAATATTCTATTAGATCTAATCCTAATCCCTACAAGGTGATTATGATTATCAAAAACAAATTAAAATGCTTCAAAATCACCGACAATAACAAAAGTGAATCTCAATCATACAATCATTACCACAAGTGAATTCAAACTAGAAAAGAAAATAGAACTTTGAATTGAATACTTATCTTTGATGTATAAGAGATCCCAAGCTTCGGGAACTAGCCACGCATCATGGTTATGATCCTCATCATGACTGAATCAATCATAAAATGATGGTTTACAGATGCCTCAATCTCACAAACTCTCAAAATAAAAAAACCAGAACTAAAACTAGAATCGACTTACTCTCTAAAACTCAAACTATAAGCTCTCCTAAATTCTAAGTCTAGGGTCCTTATTTATAGATGCATAAGGCCCTAGTATATGCAAATCAATTGGAAAACATCCCCTAAAATCTCTAAACCAAACTAAGAAAGAAGGAAATCTCGGACTTGCAGATGTTGGAACTGTCGGTTTCGAAGATCGCGGAAAACCCCTTCTCGATCTGTCAAATTTTAATCTCGAGCGGTCGAGATTGTGTAGTCTTCTCTATTTCGCAATCTATTCTCTCTATTTGGTCTCGACTGGTCGAAGTGATTCCCGACTGATCGACTTTTGATGTTCTGAGCCTTAACTTCCATCTCGATTGATCGACTTCTGTTCTCCACCGGTCGGTTTTGACAATTTCTTCAATTTTTCTTTTCTTAATTCTTTGTCTGGTCTTGACCGGTCGAAATTGCATTTTGACCAGTCGAGATTGACAATTTTTTATTTCCTCCTCTATTTTGGGCTTTTGTTTATGGTTCTTTCTTCCTCAGTTCTTTGACTCTTTTCTTGCTCTTTTGCTCTTCAAAACCTGTTGTACACAAACGTATAGTAAAGGTAGACATTAGCAATCAAACGGGCCCCAACAATGTCGAGATTCAGGTCTAAATCATAAGGTTTTGAAGGTTGATCACCCCTCCAAACTTTAACTTTGCTAGCCTGAAGCAAAAATAAAAAAAATAAATTAAAGACAGTTATCCTATGAAATAGAATGTCAATTTCGTGGGGAACATGATTGCATTTAGCATATGCAACAAGCCTTTAAACCCCTAGGTGATCCCTAGTGGAGGAGTTGCCTCCTGGGGGTTTACAATGAAGTTAACCACAAACTTTCAAAAATTTTGAAATCATCGGTGAAATTGAGTTTTCAAAACATGGTTTTCATATATATCTTTAACGCACAAAACTATTAATCGATTTAACATGTAAATTTTCAATTTCAAACATTAATGCCATACTAATCACACTAATATCTATTCAAATTAGTCTATGCTCCAGTTTTCAAATAACTCATCCATTCATGCCTAAACGTGTAGTGTGTGCATACCAATGCTAATGTCCATCTATCTCGGAACCTATTCAAACAATAAATCATCGAATCTCATGTCTCGACTCAATCGTCACTATAGATATACTCTCTCAATAAAAATACTCTGAAGATGGGTAAATTTTCACACACATGTGAGAGATCAATACAAAGTAAATAAATAAGGTCTCACATGATAAAATAAGCAAGATACAATCAATGAATAAAAGAAAATCTCATAGAAAAGATATTTGTCTATCCTAAGCATGTCATATCAAGCATCATAGATGTAATACATTCACTCTTCACAAGGCAATTATCAAAGAAAAATCAGATCATGAAGGTCTTTTTTTGAGTTGTAATGGGGCTTAGATAAAGGGTATGACAGAAAGGAAGTTGGGATTCAAAGATTCTGAGAAATTGGAAAAGAAACTACTTTTGATTTTTCTTCTATTTCATTTCTAATTCTCTCTTTATTTTTTTTCAATACTTTTCTTTTTCTCAACTTTCTTTTCTTTTCTCACACATTTTTCTTCCTTTGAATTTCGTTTTCTTGAGACACATCATTTTGTGATTCTTTTTCATTCTTTTTCAAATTTATTTTCTTTTCTCCCTTCTTCATCTAACTTTTTCACCATATACTCTTACGTAAACACCACAACCCAATATCTCTATACATACTCTCTTTTCATTTATCTTATCTCTCGTTCCTAATTTCTTAGAAATAAGAAAGGTAAGGCTAAATTCTAGAATGGTGTAGGGTTAAAGGTTAACGTGGCTTATCAATGAATATATAAAGACAAAAATTTCAATAGGCTTAAAGGAGTACTAGAAAGATAAAATTATAGGAGGTGGAGCATTTTAAGCACAAACAAGCCAATGATAGCCTTCAATCATGTCTTCTAATGATGGTAAACTTGCCTATTTATCTTGAGTAAACATAAATTATGTTCTAGCACAATGATATGATTTTATTTCATGCAAAGTCACAAGTCAAAGCCAAAAAGTACGAGATTATGAAATAATTATTTCGTATTGAAAGAAACTCTGAGTTTATTTAAACAGTCATCAAAGACGTATATTGGCTCAAAAGATCACCAGGGTTCAGAAGAGTTCATCGATTTCTAAATCCTAGCTCGGTATAAGTGCAAAAGAATCTAAGCATGAATATCAAAATTATCCGAAAATTATCACATTAAATTTCATAATCCTAGATGTAAGCATTTAAGATATGACATTAACATTATCAAAATTAAATTCACATGCATCATCAATTAAAGTTTGAAAACTATGGCAAAATTGCATGTGATGGTTCAAAAATTTTAAACATTTTCAATTTTAAGGGATATCAAAATAGTGGTATAACAAAATAAAGCAACGACTTACAAAAGATAAATATATGCACAGTAAAGACCATGAAATAACCACAAAATATCCCAATCCTGAGTGGTGCAATGCCTTCATTGTATAAAAAGATAAAGTAATAAAGCTAGACATTAGGGCAATAAAATAAAGCACACATAAAGAGAATATATATAATCAACGTCTCCCCTGTATATGAGAATGAGTACGTAGTTTATCATAGTCCTAGTGGAGCTTTAGCCAGTCACTCTGAAGTGTCATTGGCTCAGATCTTTCTACCACTAAAGTGGCGTTGGATCGAATCAATTCCTCCTCCATAATGTAAGCATAGTCTCTCATCGCCTGGACTGAGGCAGCATCTAGCAAGACCCAAGACCTAAGAGATGGTCCAATATAAGGCACAATGGCCCAAGTCGAGGAGTCGGAAGAAACAAGGAGCGACTATAAACCAGGAGTTGGGCACCTTAAAGTGTTTAGGTGCATTGCATATGCACATATTCCAAGTCAAAGAAGAACGAAGCTTGATGAAAAGGGAGAAAAATGCATCTTCCTTGGATATGATGAACTTACAAAGGGTTACAATGAATGTTAAGGTTGAAGCCTTGGAACAAAAAATGGCATCTTTGATGGACACTAACTTTAACTCAATTAAAAAGTCAGTAGTAGCTTGTGCTATCTGCCAAAGTATGACCCACATCATAACTAAATTTCCAGCTGCACCATTGTATCCTGAGATGATTGCAAATGAACAAATATGTACGTTTCAGCGGAGTGATTATGGAAATACCTATAACCCACAATGGAGGAATCACCCTGGATTTAGTTATGGCTTCAGGGGAGCCCAACAACAAACACCACTTGTTGTTCAACCCAGATTTTCTCACCCCAATAATTTTCAACTTCCTTACATGCAATCAACTATGTCACAATAGCCAATTGAACAACAACATTATCAGTCACCGCCAAGTAGTGGATCAGATGTAATAGTTGTCAAAATCCTTTGGGATCTACAACAACAGTCGCATCAATATTCTAAATATCTATCCCAGCTAGCTCAATTCTCTCAAACTCTATATTCTCATACACAATCCTTTACGAAGCTAGAAGCTTGAATTGGGCAGCTAGCTACACATATAGGAAAGAGAGAGGAAGGCTGATTTCCTTCACAACTAGTGAGTAACCCTAAGGGACATGTCTATGTTGGGGAGACATCCATTCCCTCTAAACATGTTCAAGCTGTTACAATCCTGCGCAATGGCAAGGCCATTGATAATAAAGTTGAGTTGCCTACTTCGTTAGTCATCCCTGAGGTTGAGAGATGAGACACAAAGGATGAAGAGGTGACCTTTGAACCAGAAAACCCAAAAATAATCAATTTAAAAAATTCAATTAAAAAAAAAGATTGAATAGAAGATGCTGTACCAAAAATTCTAACTCAGGCACAATTTCGGCCTAAGTTACCATTCCCAAATGCATTTGGTGCCCCATCATCATTAGATAAAAATTCAAAAAAAAGAAAAGAAGAGATCACAGAAATATTTAAACAGGTAAAAATCAATTTACCTCTTTTAGAGGCCATTAAGCAAGTCCCAACTTATTCACGATTCTTGAAAGAAATGTGCACCCAAAAGTGGTAGTGTCAAAATAATTTATCTAAAAAGGTATTTTTAACAGAGCAATTAAGCTACTTTTGAAGGCAACTACTCCGCCAAAGCTTAAAGATCCTAGGGTTCCCACCATTCCCTGCATTATTGGTGACCACGCTATTAATAAGGCACTCTTCGATCTAGGAGCTAGTGTAAACCTACTTCCTTACTCAATATATGAGAAGTTAGGATTGAGACAATTAAAGCTGTAACATCCCCAATTTCGAACCGGCACGCACTGACTAAGTGCGCGTGCCTGGGCCAATACACTCTTTTTAATGTGTGTGCTTAACACTGAATTGACCTAGTAGACCCGAGGTTTGGATCCCTAAGCGGCTACGGTTATGAGGTTTAAGGATTTAAAATTGCTTGGGTACGATTTGGACTCATTCTGAGTCTTGTGGAAGAGTTAATACACTAAAGGTTGGGTGTGTGAGATTCACACCATGTGAGAGTAGGTGGATAAGAACAAGCACACATGATGCGTATGTGTGCTTCACAGGGAATCAAACCAAACGGATAAGTGGGAGGTAGGCATCTCACGAAAGCCTCACTGGCTTTGTTTGGTTTTGCAAGAGAGTTGAGAGAGGGAGATAGAGAGAGAGAGAGAGAGAGAGAGAGAGAGAAAGGGTAGTGAAGAAGAAGAGGGAATTTTCCCAAATCCGTGTGCTCCAAAGCTCCGAACCTTCTGCAAATTTTGACAATTTGTCTTCAGGGGAGTTCGAACCGTCGATCTCCATCATGTGAGGATCCGTGGATGGGAGGGGAATCTACAAACTTCTTTTGGATTCATTTGAAACCCCTCCATCAATTTCGTGTGCGGCTTAATTCTCGCTCGATTTACACGTGGATTGTGCTAATTAAGAGGTAAGAAATAATTAGTTAAGTATGTATATTGGTGGTTTTAACTTCCTAGAAATTCGTGTCAGATATATGAAAGAGAAACGTGAAAAGTCGCGTGAGAAGTGGGTGTTGAAACGCATGAATCTGAAGGATCTCTAGTTCTCGCGCGTGCGAGTTTTAGTCCTTGCTCACGTGAGAAGCCTTCAAAATGACCTTTTGAGCCTCGTGCACGCGAGACAAAGGCTCCAGTGAGCCTCTGATGCTTCACTTGCGTGAGAGCTATGGGTGCCAGGTGACTCGCGTGCCCGATCCTGTAGTTCGCACGCACGAGATATAAAGTTTGGTTTATTTTGGTTCTTTTCATGTGAATTCTTCGGAAACTTCATTTGTTGGGCATTCTTAGACATTCTAAAAGGTTTTTTTGGATGCTTTGTAATGTAAGTTAAGGATTTAGGGACGTTCATGAGGATTGCGTGATTCGTGACCAAGGTAGGAGAAATTCAATGTAATAGCCCGAAAAATCATGCTAAACTGTGACCTCAGGATCCGTGCCCAAACGGTCATAGGTTTGACCAAATAGAAGTCCAATGGTTAGCATAGAGTGTGATGAGTGGATGAGATGTGAAAGTTTGACTGACTGCGTGGTGTATGATGTGAATGTGAAGTCGCATACACCTATCACGGTGTATGTGCTCAACACACAAGTGAGGAAAGAGATAAAAGGGTTTAATAACCCTAAAATCTGTATTTGGTTGTTGAGAGAGGAGTAAAGAAGAGAGAGAGAGGAGTAAAGAGATTAAACAAGAGTTATTGGGTGATTGGAGGGGGGATTCAAGCATTAAAGAGACCGATTCAACGCGAGGAATCCGTTCAAGCAAAGGCTGGAACCCTAGCCTTTCCAACCACTCGATTGAAATCAATTTGAGATTGATTGAAGGTAAGATTTTTGTAGTTTAAATGCATGGATTAGAAGGGTGAATAGTGGCTAGAAGTATTGTGAAATGTAGAACAAAGGTTTAGAAAAATGGAAGGAAAAAGTAAGGGAAAAGGTTGGGAAGAACAGCTCGAAAGGGGCTGAATCTGGCAATTTCAATTAATCGAAATTGGGTTTCGATTAATCGAAATTGGCCAAGAAGTTGAAAAGTCAGAGGACCCCGATCTCAATTAATCGAATTGAATTTCAATTAATCGACTTTAGATTTCGATTAATCGAATTGGAAATCGATTGATCGACTGGGAGCCTACAGTGAACTCCTGTGGAGGAAAGAAAATAGCTTGGAGAAATCGATTAATCAAAATGGGAATTCGATTAATCGATTTAGAAATTCGATTAATCGATTTGGGATCGATTAATCGATTTTGGAAATTCGATTACTCGAATTGAGAATCGACAGATAGAGTGGAGAATTTCGATTAATCGAATTGGGTTTCGATTAATCGAATGGGAATCTCGATTAATCGATTTGAGAATTGATTAATCGATATTGACTTTCGATTAATCGATTTTGGAAATTGATTAATCGAATCAGATTCGATTAATCAATTTTGGAGTTCGATTAATCGACTGTGCTAAATTTTGTTGACTTTTGAGTTTGACTTTAAGCTTCATGGAGGGTCTTGGACCTCCTTTATTGCATCTTTAGTGATGTGTTTCACCTGTTATGTGGTACCATAGGTGGTACGTGTGAGCTAGTGCACAAGGAGCCACGTGGGACCTTGATGCATTGAGTAAACAAAGACTTGAGGTAGGGAACACCTTGAACATGTACTTTATTTTACAAGAGCATGTATGTAGTGATATAGAATTCAAATTCAAAATGTTTTATTGCTTAAGAATTGTGAAAAGTGTGTGTGTGTGACATCCATAAGAGAAATTATAATGAGCCATCCCCAGGGGATGAAGAAGTAAAGAGAAAAGAGCATCATGTGTGATGCAAGTAAATGGATACATCCCAGGGAGGTATCCAGGAGTGAATCATGTTTGATAGGGCCTAACTGATATAAGATAGCACACTTACACGGTGAATAACTATATGTAAGGCACCGATATTTTTGTTATTTGAGGTTTGATAGGGTACCCCACCGACGTGGCGGGATATCCACGACTGACACGGCAGGATATCCGTGACCGTCTGTTGGCCGAAACCGTGTAGGTCTGCGAGGCTCATCCGTATTACGCACGTAATTGAGACAAGTGAAACCCCGCCACCAATCCCCAGGGGAAAGGGGCTTGGGTACTATATTGTATTCCCAGAGAATACGTTAAAAGTGTCTATATAGATGACGATGATGGGTATCTCATCGGGGCTCGATGCTATATTGCTCGGGGATTACTTAAGTTGAAAGTTTAAGTTTTGCTTTAGGCCTTTTCAGCATCATTCATGAATAAATGAAAACATAAGTAATTACCAGTAAAATGCAATGCTTTTTAACTGTTTTCATCAATAACTGCATAGACACATCATGCATGGCATATCATGGAATATATGTGAGTAATAATTTATATGTTCAACTGTGTTTTGTTCCCTATTGAGCTAGGATGTAGCTCACCCTATAGACTATACGTCGCAGGTCCACTACTAGCAGCTGCCGAGGCTTCAGGAGACGCTGACCCCGGTGAGTCGGACCTTGCGGCCGGCGAAGAGTTGGAGCCACCTCCTGAGGACTTCTTCTAGAGGACTCCGTTGTGCCGCTTTGAGGGCTTTTTGAGAGAGATTGGTACGGCTTGGTATGTCAAGCATTGTTTTGGTTAAACCATGTATATATTGAGTTTGGGATTATTCTTTTGGGGCGAACCATCCGTGATGATTGCTATCATCGATGGTTCGGATCGATTCTCCATTCATGCAGAGGCATGAGGGTAGAACTGTCTTTTGGAGAATTACTTTAACATAGGTTTAAATTCCGCAGTGTCATTATTATTTCATTTTATGCTTGATATGCCAATGTTCCGTGCTTAGCTAAGGGGCACGGTCAAGATGATCGTGCTGATGGCACGGGTTTCGGAGTGCCGAAATCCAGGCTGTCACATTCAACGTCCATTTGCACTTTTGACTTTGATTCATAGATGTGCCTTTGATATTTGTTACATTTCACTTCTTGACTCGTAGCCTGTATGATATTCATTTGTTTTGCTTCTTGATTCATAGTTCGTACGATGTTTGTTTCGTTTTGCTTCTTGACTTATACTTTGTACAATGTTTGCTTCATTTTGCTTCTCGACTCATAGCTGGAATGATATTCATTCTATTTACTTTTTGACTTATAACTTAGAAGACATTAGTTTATTTGTAGAAGAAAATGGTTTTTGAACTTGTGACAATTTGCATGTTCGTGACAATTTGCATGTTCATCATGAAAGCTTTGGAAAATAGGTTCATACGAAAAAAATTGTAAACTCCGAATGAGTTAGTTTCTAAAAAAAGGGGAAAGGAAATTGAGATTTGTCGTGAGTCATTAAATGATTATTATATGTTAGCATATGCATTCGATTTAAGGTTCACGTGAATGAATACCCTACCGACGCGACGGGATACTCGCGACCGACTCGACGAGATATCTGTGACTGGTATGGCGGGATATCCGTATAATTCTACCGGCCAACGGTAATTTCGCTTTGTCAAGTATCCCTCATAACACAGGGGCTTGGGTAATTTCGCAAATGTTCAATTGAGCGACGATAGTTGGGGATTCCCATCAGAAAATTTGTGGCTTCCAATGCTATATTATGCTTGAGAGAATTTAAGTTATTTTTTTAAGTTAGCTTTGAGATTTACGTTAGCTTTGAGATAAGCAAGAATGAAACTTTGAAAATATGCATGAAACTCATAAATTGAAGAATTTGCTTGGAGATTTGTTAAGTTATTTATTTTAAGTTATGCATGAGATGATAAGTTGCATGTGAAATAGGTATGTGAGCAAGAAATCAGACAACAATTGAAAACCCAAAATTCTACAGTTGTGATCTTCATGTAACACACTATCATAGACTATTTGAAATTTCTTTGAGATTCCATTTTGATATAAATTTCAGTTATTTCCGTGAAACTACGTTTTTGAATTTTGTTTCAATTCTATCATTGAATCTATGCTGCTATATAATGAAATGTGAATTTACATTGAGCTTTCCTTTACTGAGCTTAGACTATTAGCTCACCCTGACTACACGTCACAGGTGTAGATCTGGATCAGGTATCGGAGAAAGGATCAGGATCTCCTATTTGGGGAATTCTACCCTAGGTGTTGGCGTTGGACTAGGAGTACTTTGGGTTTAGTTTGTGTACTTTTGGACTTGGACTTGGTACGTCCTATAATCAAATACAATGACACTATCAGTTTTTGTAAATATGTTTTGTAAGCCACTGTTTTGGGTGATGATCGGCCATCATCTATGGTTTCTTTTGGGCCTCTTGTTGAGTTCTTATGTATAGAAGGAAACCTTTATTTGGCCATATGTATCCTTGCTTTGGTTCTACATTTTGTAGGTGTACCAAGAATTTTTTGTATTCGGATTGTGAACTGCGATCCAATGGTTCGATTTTCCCTGAGTTTCAGGTGTAAGAAAAAAAAAAAAAATTGTACAGGATTTTGTGAAAACTAGAAAATCTAGGTTTAATTTGTGTACTTTTGGATTTGGACTTGGTACATCCTATAATCAGATCCAATGAAACTATCAGTTTTTGCAAATATGTTTTGTAAGCCACTGTTTTGGGTGATGATCGGCCATCAACAGTGGTTTCCTTTGGGCCTCTTGTTTAGTTGTTATGTATGGAAGAAAACCTTTATTTTGCCATATGTATCCTTGCTTTGATTTTACATTTTGTAGGTGTACCAAGAAATTTCTGTATCCAGATTGTGAAGTGCGATTTGACGGTCTGATTTTCCCTGAGAAAATCTTGTACATGATTTTGTGGAAATGGGAAAATCGGGCTGTCACAAAAGTCTACATCGGTAACATTATAGTTAATCGAACGATCTAAGAGGAGACCAGCTGGAATAATTGAAGATGTATTGGTCGGGGTTGATAAATTTTTCTTTCCCATAGATTTTCTTGTATTAGACATGGAGTCGAGTTCAACGTCCCCTTCATAGATTCCTATCATCCTTGGTAGGGCATTTTTTGCCACAACCAATGCTTGCATTAATTACAAAACCGGTATGATGGAGATTTCTTTTGGGAACATGCGGATACAGCTAAATGTATTTGTAGCTTCTAATCAACTGGCCTGCAGTGATGAGGAAGAGTGCTTCTATGTTGACTACATTGAGGAACATGTGGAAGAAGCACTCCCTCTTGTGTTATCTAATGATTAATTGGAAACAACACTGGTATATGTAATTGGAAGAAAATGATTTTGAATTTAAAGAAAGAACCTATTTGTTCATGCCCCTCCTCTTAATTCGTAACCAAGGACATGGAACCTACAATGGAGCTTTTGCCTGCTACTTCTAGTGAACTACTGTTGCCATCGATTCAGAGAGCTCCAACTTTGGAGTTGAAAACACTTCCCGACACCCTTAAGTACACAATTCTGGGGTCCAACAATACTCTTCCTATAATCATATGCTCAATATTGAACTCGGAACTGGAAGATAAGTTATTGACTATTCTTATGAAATACAAGCGTGCTATAGGGTGGACAGTCACTGATTTAAAAGGCTTTGATCCTTCTATTTGTATGCACATGATTCATATGGAGGAAAATACCAAAACTTTGTATGAAAGCCAGCGACACTTGAATCCAAACATGAGGAAAATTGTTCAAAAAGAAGTAATTAAATTGTTTGATGTGAGTATTGTGTACCCCATATTTGAAGGTGAGTGGGTCAGCCCCACTCAAGTGATCCCCAAAAAGTCAGGGATCACCATTAAAGAGGATTCTGCTGGTGAATTGGTACCATTACGCTAGACCATAGGTTGACGCGTATGTATTGTTACCGGAAGCTAAATTCGATGACTCGCAAAATTCACTTTCCATTACCATTCATTGATCAAATCTAGGAAAAACTTGTGGGTCAAGAATTTTTTGACTTTTTAGACGGGTACTCCGATACAACCAAGTACCAGTTTTTCTAGAAGATCGGGAAAAGACCACCTTCATGTGTCCTTTTGCCATGTTTGCTTACCGCTGCATGCCCTTTGGGTTATGCAATGCTCCGACAACTTTCCAGTGATGCTTGATGGCAATCTTTTCCGACATGATTGATAAGTTTCTCGAAGTGTTCATAGACGATTTTTTCGTATATGGTCGAACATTCGATACTTGTCTTGAACACTTGTCTCTTGTCTTAGAGCGGTGTGAGGAAACCAACTTGGTTTTAAGTTGGGAGAAGAGCATTTTATGGTTTCCGAAGGACATATAGTTACAAAGAGGCATAGAAATTGACAGGGCCAAGATTGATATTATTGGCAATCTACCTCCATCGACATCGATGAAGCTGATACGTTCTTTCAAGGGCCATGCTGACTTTTATAGTCACTTTATGAAAGATTTTTCTAAAATTTCAAGACCCTTGTGTCATCTTCTTGAACAAGACGTCACCTTTGATTTTGATAATGCCTATCTTGAAGCTTTTCACAAGCTTAGAGCACTCCTTTCTTCGGCTCCAGTCATTCAACCTCTTGATTACTCCATACCTTTTGAAGTAATGTGTGATGCTTCAGATTTCGCAATAGGAATGGTCTTAGGACATTGCAAGGATAAAATTCCTCACGTAATTTATTACGTGAGTCGAACTTTGATTGAAGCTCAATTGAATTATACAACAATTGAAAAAGACCTTGTTGTCGTGCTTGCCTTGGATAAATTCCGACCGTACCTGTTTGTAGACACCCCGATTTTTCCCTCTCGAAGTATACATACCTGTTCGATCAACCTTTGACCTTGCCCATGACTTTCAGAAGGGACTTACCTTCTCTGAAAGCTTTAAAACCCTAATACGGGGATCATATACTAAAATAATAGTATATGACTGAACACAGACTGAAACAATAGCTCTGTGACTTAGACTCCAGCCCTAATACGGGGATCGTGTACTAAAACAATAGTATATGGTCGAAACACAGGCTAAAACAATAACCCTGTGATTTGGATCCGACTTAGCCCGGGGAAGATTGTGAATTCCGCGCCCTCACAGTGGCGCGCTATTCATTGTACGCCCCATAGATGGCGCACAATTGGTCCCCTTTAGACCAGGTTTATCCTTCCCACGGACCGCTTTAGGAGTAGATTGCGCGCCCTCTACAGCACGCGCAATCTGATTGCACACTCGATCATTGGTGCGAAATTTGTCCCCTTTTGACCTGTCCTCTAATTCTCTAGACCGCCTAAACTCTCCTATTAAGCGCCTGAAATAGAGCGCTTAATTGGATTGCACAATCAAATAGAGCACACAATTAGTTCCAAGTAGACTAGAACTAGGACACCCAGCTGAGCCAATCAGTCGGTCACTCACTGAGTCCGTGACTGACTCAAAGTGTATTAAGCGCCCATTGCAGGGCGTGTAATTCAATTAAGTGGCCCAGACAGGGCGCGTAATTGAATTCCACCGACCAATTAAGTGCACCCCTAGGGCGCTCAATTTCCGAAATATCTATAAATAGACCCCCTTACCCCGAATAAAAGACACATAATTCGAGAGATCAAGTAATCAAGCTTTCAAGTTCCTTCCTTCTGAGCCTTGGAATCTCGAGATCCTCTCCGGCGCCTAGGTAGTTTCTCAGCTCTAGTTTTTTCCTTTCTAGTTCTAGGTTCTAGTTTTTTTTTAAGTTCTAGTTTTTTTTATAGATCTTAGTTTCTAATTTCTAGTAATAGATTTCAGATTTTAATTCTAGTTTCTAATTCTAGTTCTTAATCTCTTAACTTCTAGAACTAGGTCATATCTTTCAATCCTTAAATGTTTGTTTTAGATTTTAGTTTTAAATTCTACTTAGTTTTCCTTTTCTAGTTTATAATCTCGCGAATTTTCAGATCTTCAATTTTAACTCACATCACACCATTTAGATTCAAATCCGTAATTTTATCGTCTCTGGTTCTAGATCTTAACTTCTAGAACCAGGTCTTAGCTTTAGTCCTTAAGTTTACGATCCTGGTTCTCAAATCTCTAGAACCAGTTCTTAGTTTTTTTTAATTATTCTAGATCGTAGAGTCTATTTTTAATTCTAGTTTTAATTTATCTTAGTTTAATTTTTTAGTTAAAATCTTAACCTTAAAAATCCTTCAATTTTAATCTTCAAAATCTCAACTTTCTAATACACAAATTAGTTTTTCAATCAATACTATTTTTAATGACCCTTAGCCAACTTTTTTGCCTAAGGGAACTTACGGAGGGTACCCGGGAATGGGGCCGATCCTCCTCAGTATAGCGGGTCCAAACCCAATTTTTTTAGATTCCCAGTAGAAGAAGGAAACCTAAAATAAATAGATTTCTAGTAGAAATAAGATAGTTAAAATGATTAGACTCCTAATAGAATTAAGACATTTAAGTTAATTGAACTTTTAGTAAGAATCAGAATATTTAAATTAATTAGACTTCTAATAAAATTAGAATACTTAAATTAAGTAAAATTCTAATAGGATTAGGATACCTAAATTAATTAGATTTCTAATAAAATTAGGATACTGGTGTATTTTAATTTAAACCCTTGCCAGCGCACAAGATCTATTGTAGAACGGCAAGAACAAGGGTGTCGAACCCACAGGGTAAACGTGAAATTTATCTAATTCTTTCAGAGACTTTAACACACCCAAGGAATTACCAAGGGAGAAATTCAATTTTACCACACAAATACCAATGATTCTCAATGCAATAAAAGAAAACTAATTAAACTAGGACAGAACAAATTATGGTAAGGGAGAAAATTAATAGTTTATGAATTGATCAAGGAGTTAGCTAACCATCGATTCGTAACTTTTCTACCATTAAATCTCATAAATTCAATTTAAGTCAAAATACCATCATTTATTAGGAAAACAAATGAATCGAGAAGAACGCAACTATGGATCCAGCATACCCTATCTAAACACTATGATTCAGCCTATCATTGTGGTATGAGTCATGTGAAAAGAATAGCATATCTCAAACTAACAAGTCACGACAATGATAAATCAATCATTCCGCAGCCTAGATCGGTCTGCAGGAACAGATCTAGATGGAGTGCTTCTTTTACGGTCGTTGATAACCGCGATCAAAGACTGTAAACGAAGACTAGATAATATTCAATCAATCACACACTTACAACAGAATGATTTCATGACTAACCATGAAATTGTAGAGACAATAATAAAACAGTTACTTATCTCCGGTTCGCTTCCCCTTGAACAAATTACTTTAGTCGCTCATCCTCGGTATACAAACCCGTTGTAGATCCGAAGATATCGTATTAACAATGCTCTTTTATTTCTCAAAAATCTCCTTACAATGCTCTTGTTCTCACGATTATCAACGAGAATTAAAAATAATCCTAATACAATCTACTGAGAAAAAGAACTAAGAAGAACCCTCAATAATATATCCAAAAATAATCATAAAAAGAACTCCCCCTTAATGATTCGTAGCTTCCTTTATATAGGGCCGAGTAAACCCTATTCCTAAAAGCCTCAATCGATTGAGAATCAAAACTCAATTGATTGAGTTTTGATTCGGAAGAAGTATAGTTGGACTACTCTTCTCTTGTCAATCGATTGACACTTATCCCTCAATCGATTGACATCCAGGGTTAGATTCTCCCTCTTGTGGTGGATGTTGGGCTGCTTCACGGATTTCTGGGCTTCTTTTGACCTTTTTGTCCATAGCCCATGTGTATCCTTTAATTACCCTCTTTTATGCTCTTCTACGATCCAACGGTTAGAAACACCTGTAGTCATTAAAACTTCACAACAACCATAAGATGCTTTCATTGGACAGCTAAGTGTAGGGATTAAGGTGCGAAATATAGTCATATTTCGGCACTGATCACACCCCCAAACCTACACTTTGCTAGTCCTCGAGCAAAGAGAATGAAAAATATGTTAAAGCAAATAAGACTAACATCCTAAAAATTAAATGCCACTTTCGTAGGGAGCACGATTGCATTTAGCCTATGCAACAAGCCTTTAAACTCCTAGGTGATCCCTAGTGGAGGAGTTGTGTCTCCTGAAGGTTTCCAGCGAAGATACCTAAAAACTTCAAAATTTATGAATTTCAGAATTTCTTAGTCATGCCCTTAAGTAGTGAAATGCTTATGAAAAATCATTTAAACTGTTTTTTACCATGTTCAATTTATTAGTGCTCACTTAATTCATTGTTTTTCAGTGCTCATGATTTATGACTAAAAGTGTTATGCAATTACTACTGCTAAAATTCTTTTATCTGAGAATGAGTTTGAATTAGGATTCTTAATATCACATGTCTAGACTCAATCCTTACCATGGGTATACACTCAGAATGAACTCACTTCGATGAATAGTTTTACTTTTCTCTCACATGTGATATGAAATTTTAACACAAATTAGAAAAATTTCACATGTTATAAGAAAGGCGGGTGTACCAAAGATTTTTAGACAGAAATCTCATTAAGAAAGATATTTGTATTTTAAACATGCATATACCAAGCACCGTAGACATTGTATAATCACTCTCCACAAGGGCATTTACCACTCATAATTGGATCAAAAAGGTCTTTTCTAAGGTTGTAATGGGGCTCGGGTCAATGGTTAAGAAAGAAAGGGAAGATTGGATTCATTTCTCTGAGAAATCGGAACAAGAAACTTCCTTTTTCACAGTTTCTAGGACCTTTTTCTTTTCATAAACACTTTTCTCCTTCTTTTCTTTTTCTTTTCAACACCACTTTAATACTTTTCTTAATACTGAATTTTCTTTTTCTCTCATTTTTTTTTTTTTTTTTACATTTTTTTGCCTTGTATTCCTTATTCTTGTGCAGATATAACTGCCACATCTCAATTTCCTTCATTGTTCTCATCCCTAATTTCTCAGAGATAATAGGGTAAGGCTTTCTCACAATGGTGTGGGGTATGGCTAATATAGCTCACAAGGAATAATTAAGGCAAAATCTTTCAGTTGAGGCTCAAAGGGGGTGCAACAAGATAAATTCAATATAAGGTGGGGGACTTTTGGGCACAAACGAGCCAATAGTGGCCTTAGATCATTTCCTTTTACGATGGTAACGATGCCTATTTGCCTTGAGTTTTTACACAATGATTTCTAGTGTAATGGTATAGCACATGTGAAGTCAACAAATCGAAGACAGAAAATATAAGATTTCAATAATTTAACCAGGAAATTCAAAGATACTCCGAATTTATTTCAACACTCATCAAAACGAGGACAACGTTTCAAAGCTCACTAGGTTTTGGTCTTTCTTTGTGATCTTAGGATTCCAAGTCATATACTTATTTCTCAGATTTGGAATTCAAGCAGAGTGATAGTCCAAAATATTTTTCAGGCATAGATTATGAACATCATTATTCAAATTCTAAACTTTATGAGCATTCATAAAACAACCATGGCATGATAACAATTTTCCATGAATTCCTGGTCATCATAATTAAAGAATATGCATGAAATTCGAGATTCACAAGTTTTAAAGGTCATCAGTGTAATAACCCCAGATTTTTGGGAACCGTACACATCATGTGCCAATCACGTGTATGTGTGGTTCACAAGGAAACCAATTTAACATATATACACTGGGCTTATATGTGTGAAACACACAAATTTTTTTTCTTTCACTATATAAGTGAAAGTGGGGGAGAGGTCCCTCCCATACGTAACCTAATTAAATCTTAGAAGGAGAGAAGGAAAAATAGAGGGAAAGGAGAGAAGGTTTTGTAAAGAGGAGTAGAGTGGGGCTTGTTGGATCAGGCCATAAAGGATCAGGAAAGGAATTGGGTGAGGGACTAGGGATTTCCTCCATTCGTGTTAGAAGATTGGATTAAGTTATAGAAGATACATCGAATGAGGTATGTTAAATGCATATAATACTTAGGTGTGTTCTTGTTGCATATATAAAGCATCGGTTGAATGGTTTTGATGCTAAAAAGGGACCTTAAATGGAGTAAGAGGTTGCTTCTCGAACAGATCGAGGTGTAAAAATCATCGCTCCTCGCTCGAGTGGTCTAAAGGGATCGCTCGAGCAAATACAGCTCTGGGCTCGCTCGAGCAAGGTCCCCAGTAAAGCTTCAGGCGGCTCGATTAACCGCTCGAGCGACCCCGATTTAACCGCTCGAGCGAGGTCAAGTGACCGCTTGAGCGAGGTCAAGTGACCGCTTGAGAGGGGATTGGATCTCGCTCGCGCGAGGCACCACTCAGTTATTGAAATTATTGGTGTAGAAACATGGAGGCTATGCGCTCCAATTATTCTTATAACCTTTCTAAGCATATTCTAAATACATGAAATGTAGGTTTGACGTAGGATCGTGAAGTGTAAACCTCTACGAGAAAGCGTGCTTTGAAATTCGTTGAGGTAGGGAATATTCTTGAAACATTTATTTTATTTCGTCCACTCATATATGCAGTGTAATTCTATTAAAAGATGAGTATCGTATGATTAAATCAAAAGGGGTGTGTGCGTAAGTTTCAAGGCGAGATCATGAAGTCCCCAGGGGACAGAATATTATAATGAGGGCATCTAGATAATGTATCAAATCTGTAGTATCCCAGGGATACGGTTGGAAACAAATAGTGAAACTAAAGCATATTGATAAGGCCTAATGTACTAAAAATTAGCACAAGTCACGGTGAATAACTATATATAAAGCACATCGATATTTTATTATTTGAGGTTTGATTAGAATACCCCACCGATGTGGCGGGGTACCCACGACTGACGCGGCAGGATATCCGACCTGCACTGACCAATCCAGATACTTATAGCACATCCCAGGGATGTAGATTTAACTATAGACCCCGCCACCTATGAGAAAGGGGCTTGGCGATTCCTGTGGAATACATGTAACAATTGTCTAGTAGACGACGATGGTGGGTATTCCATCGGGGCGCGATGCTATATTGCTCGGGGATTATTTAAGTTAAAGGTTTAAGTGATTAGGCTGAATTCATAACTAAACCAGTAAGATGAGAACAAACCACACTATGAAAGGAAATCAGCTGTATGCATTTTAGTTATTTCAGTTATATCAATTGTTCTGCTTAAAAGTGATACCTAGTAAATTGTGCTTTCAAAACTGCTAACATATATGCGAGATTTAATCTATATGTTCACTTTGTTTCCCTATTGAGCTAGGATGTAGCTCACCCCCCTTAGACTATACGTTGCAGGTTCAGGACTAGCGGCAGCAAGGACTTCTGGAGACTTTGATCCAGGGGATTCAGACTACGTACCCACTGAGGAATCAGAGCCTCCTCCTGAGGAATTCTTCTAGGAGACCCACTGCGTACTTTGAGAGTGAGTTGAGAGTGTTAGGCACGGCTTGGTATATCAAGCCTCTTTATTGAATGTAATTAAATACGGTATGCTCTTGATAAAACTTTTGGGTTGCACATTCATATAACGGCTATGGGTAAGTTCTTATGCTCATGAATTGGCATGGGACAAGGGCTGCCTTTAAGGACCATAACTATATTCTTTTATATGAGAATTCGTTAGAGTAAAATTTTGGGGTTGCTTATACCAAATGTACTTTAAAGGTTTCGGGGGCACGACCTTGAGAGTCGTGCTGATGGCACGGATTTTAGAACGCCGAAATTTAGGCTGTCACAATCAGTCAATCAATTGAGACAATGGTGTCAATCGATTGACTGATACAGATTTTCCAAGTAGGCTTATGGGAATCAGTCAATCGATTGAGACAGTGGTCTCAATCGATTGACTGATAAACTTTGAAGATCTGAAAACAGCCTAATAATATGAATCGAAAATACCTCCCCCCAAACCTGAATGGATCAATGTCCTCATTGGCTGTGATGGATAGAAAGTAAGGGAGTCCTCCCCCCCAAACCTGTTTAATGCAATCGAGGACCATGCAAGCAGACCAAGTGAAAGGTATCGTGATCAAAATTGCAAAACACAAATATATAACTAAACTAAACTTTATTTAAACTGAGCAAATTATGACATGAATTGAAAATTTAGAGAAAAAGAACCTAAGCTAAACAAAATTACTAATATCCTAAACGAGACCCTAAAAAAAATAAAAATCAAATAACAATAAAAAGGACTCGAAAAACTAGACCCTAAAGCTGACAGTCCTAAACCCTTCAATCATTCAGGACGGATCTCCCCTCCTTCGGCTTCAAAAATGTATAATTCCACATCTCCTCCGAGATGCCGTCCACGCGTGATGGTGGAATAAGTGCATGTGGTGGAGAAGATGGTGGGGTCGGAGATGGCACCTCTAAATCAATCACATCATGTTTTGCCAAATCGAACGATGGTGGGGGTGCGTGAAGGCGGGGACGTTTCCTAGCCGGTTCCATCAATTTCTTCAATGCCGAGCGCGTATGATATTTAATGGACACCATAAGAAAGCTTGGGAAGGAGTAAAAATTTTGAGGATTGGAATTACCCTAAACAAGCCTTTAAATAGAAAAGAAACTTCTAACAGCCGTACTACAATGAAAGTTCTAAATAAAGGAAGTAAAGAGGGACTCAACTTTGAAGTTTGGAATGGAAAAGGTATCCTTCTGGGAGTATAATTTTGTCAATCGATTGACACAAGAATGTCACTCGATTGAGACTGGATGCAAAAGTGTAATTGCGTGCACAGTTCAAAGTCGATTTGTTTCGAAGCATTAATTTTTTTTAGGAAGTTTCTATTTTTGGCAGATTTACACAGTTTGTCAAAGCAGGTGTCAATCGATTGAGAGTTGTCCCTCAATCAATTGACAACTGAGAATGATTTTATGAGAAATTGAGAAATTAGTGCTCAATCGATTGAGATAGTCATCTCAATCGATTGACTGATGCACCAGTGCATCAATCCGAGAATACACAACAAAAATAACACACTAAAAACAGTTCGATTCCATTGATTAACATGATTTGATTACACCAACGATCCCTTAGAACAACGAAACAAACTAACATTGATCATAACAAACAAACAAATCTAAAACAAAACACATAAAACCAACTAAAAACAACAAACACTAAGCATCATCATCATCATCAAATTCAGGATCTCCCTCCTCAATCATCACCGCTCGCGCTCCTGCGAATAATTGGTCCGCATGCCCCGGGAATGATTCCTGGGCCATCCGCATAAGGAGAGAAGTCTGAAACCTAGACTGTCGATCAATACCTCCCACAGTGGTACTCAACCCATCCATCCGCGCCTCGAGGCGAGTGACTGCTGCCTCGGTGTTAAAATCGGGGACCTCTTCAGGAAGAGGTCGTCTAATGCCGCCGCGTTGGCATTGTGCGGGGTTTGGTTGGGGAGGAGGAGGTATTTCATCGACTTCAATTGGAGGTGGCGTCACACGCAGAATAGCCTTGATCTCTTATCCTAGACGTTGGTGCTGTAGTGATAAAATTGCATATCACCCATTTCCTCATCATCGTAAATCGGGCACCCAAGCTGGTCCAGGAGATGCATCACATAGTACGGGAAGGGAAGAAGTATAGCCTCGCGCTTCTTCGGCGTAGTGGTGGTAGCGATGTCCTGGTGACACCGATACATTTCCTCTAACATTAGCCCAGGAGCATCAAACCACTTATTCGTGTGGGCCGCGTACAGCGCCAGCACCCTATTCTTTGTGCGCTCACTCTTCGTGCCATGTGGTAGTAAATTAGTCGACAGCACGATGTCCCAAAACAAGATGTCCATAGGTAGGACTGCTCTTTTCGTTACCAACCCGGTCCCGCGCCGTCCTCCACACATATTATTGATCATGTCGTTCTGGCTAAGATCAACGACGGGGTCGATGTGGTGGTTCAAGGGGCGAACTACGAAAAAGTTGAAAGCCCGCGCGAGATTAGTCACGTGAAGGTTATATCGCCAATTATCGATCTCAAGGCTAATGAAGGGCATTCCCGTTGGCGAGAGTGGTGCAGGTACCCACTCCATTTTTTGGTAAAATAAGCGAATGATACGCAGAGAGACATCAATGGGAGGCAGGGCAAGCATCATTTATAACTGTAGCGATTCGATGAATTTGATCGAACAGGCGCATTCTGCGATGCGATGATATTTAGCGAGATCGAAGAAATTTTTCGTTTGAAATTGGTGATCGACATATACTTCATTGGGGATGCGCATCGGGTTGTTTGCGGGACAAGGTGGTCTGAAGATTGGTGGGCCAGGCGCTGCCATTTCGATCGGATGAGGAGAATACGATCGTGGAGGCTCAGTTCGGATTGGAGGAGAGTGTAGATGAAGGGGACCACGGGTGTCCCCATTATATAATCTGGACATCAATCGATTGAGGATGGATCCTCAATCGATTGACAATGTTTGGCCTCCCCACGTCGCGTGAAGTTAAAACGACAACAGTCAGGCGGATGCGACGTGGCGTGATCCCCTCATCCACGCTTAATATCAATCGATTGACACAGTGTTGTCAATCGATTGACATTGACCTTTTCGCGAAAAGGCGCACCGGTTGGGTGCCTCGAGAACCGGCGGAGTAATTAGTAATCAAGTCAATCGATCGAGAGGGTTGTCTCAATCGATTGACATAGACGTGCTCCAAAAGTTTAGTCGCCTTGACAAGATGTGTCGATTGGCGCTCTGATTTTCAAAAACTAGTCATGATTTTGAAGTGATGTCAATCGATTGAGGATGGATCCTCAATCGATTGACAAAAGAGGGGGAAAGATGATGATGATGGACATCAATCGATTGACAGGGGTAGTGTCAATCGATTGAGTACACAAAGGTCAATCGATTGACTGTTTGACAGTCAATCGATTGAAGAAGACACTCCTTTATTAAAAACACAATCAACTTAGAAACCACACTGGGATGCCTCCTAGGAAGCGCTGAGTTTAAATGTCGACAGCTCGACCTCATTATCGTTCAATAGCCCGGGTCACTGAGGTACATTGCCTCAATTCTCATTTCAGTCATTGGCTCGATCATCGGCTTGAGTCGTTGCCCATTTACTTTGAGAATTCGATTGTCCGTAAGGCTTCTAATTTCAATCGCGCCATGCACGAAAGTAGAGACGACCTGGAAGGGGCCTTCCCACTGCGATTTCAATTTCCCCGGATGAAGTTTTAGTTTAGAGTTGAACAGCCAAACTTTTTGCCCAATGTAAAAAACTTTCTGCAAAATTGACTGGTCGTGCAACTTTTTGTATCTTTCCTTATACAACTTCGAATTCTCATATGCATCATAGCGTAGCTCTTCTAATTCATTCAGCTGAAGGCGACGATTGGACCCTGCCTCTTTCATATCAAAATTAAATCGTTTGATGGCCCAGGATGCCTTATGCTCCAGTTCCACCGAGAGGTGACATGCCTTCCCATAGATAATTTGAAACGGTGACATCCCAATTGGGGTCTTGAATGCCGTGCGATATGCCCAGAGAGCATCAGATAGGCGATTCGACCAATCTCGTCTGTCTGGTCGCACCGTCTTCTCTAAAACTCTTTTGATTTCCCGATTGGACACTTCCACCTGACCACTAGTTTGTCGGTGATACGACGTTGCCACCTTATGAGTGACACCGTATTTCTTCATTAAAGTAGCAAAATGGCGGTTGCAGAAGTGCTAACCGCCATCACTAATGATCGTTCATTGAAACCCGAATCTGTTAAAGACATTTTCTTTCAAAAATTTGACCACAACCTTGTGGTCATTTGATCGCTTTTAAATTAACCCTTGCAAGTGTACAAGATCTGTTCTAGTAAGGCAAGAACAAGGGTGTCGAACCCACAGGGAAATCTGAAATTTTAATCACTTCTTCCTAGAGATTTAGAAAATATCCCCGAGGAAGTACCAAGGGGCAGATTTAATTTTTACCAAAAATTAACACTTTTTCTAATTGCAAGAAAGAAAATAAATTAATCTAAAAATTATGTAATGAGAAATCTACGAACAAATTTTAAAAACAAGATCAAGGAATTTGCTACCCCAGATTTATACCCTTTTCTATTTTTAAACCCACAATTTTATTAGCATCAAACACACCATCATTCTAAGAGAAACATGACTAGTAATTAAGCATGATCATTAACCCGGCATACCCTATCTAAAAACAATGACTCAGCCTAATCGCGGTATGAATCATGTGAAAAGCATAGCGTATCTCATGGTATTTTAGAACAAAACACTAAAAACATGGTCACTAAACTTTGAGAAAGACGATTTGATGATGAAATTATCAAACTATGGCATTAAACATAAAATATAGGTACTTATCTGGGGATCGCATCCTCCTTGATCTACAGCCTTTAGCCTCTCATCCTTGGTGCAAGATCTTCAATTTCATTCACAACCATTCCCAAAGTAAAGAGCAAAGAAGGTGTAAAATAAAAATATGTTCTCGGAAAATCTCAATACAATTTTATTACTCTAAGAAAACCCTCTACAAAAGTCTCTAATTATTACACAAATTTTTATCAAAAATAAAAACTCTCTCTATATCAAAAAGCTCTCCTCTTCAAAAGCTCTAGCCTCTCTTTTATAATGGCCGCACACACCTAACCCTAATTGCCTCAATCGATTGAGACAGAAGTCTCAATCGATTGACTTTTAGTTCGAATTCCCTTAGGGCACTTCTGCCTTCATGTCACAATCGATTGAATGTCATGTCTCAATCGATTGTCTTGCTAGGGTTGAATTTTACTCCATCTGTCAATCGATTGACAATAATGCCTCAATCGATTGACTCTTCAATGCAAAGTCTTCCCTTTCTTGATGGAAGTTGATTCTCTTTATGGCTTTCAATGCTCCTTTGGACCTTTTTGTCCATCGCTCTTTTATAGCCTTTAATTTCCTTCTTTTATGCACTTGAACGATCTAACTGTCAGAAACACCTGTAAACATCAAAACCTCACAACAACCATCAGATGCTTTCATTGAACAGCTAAATGTAGGATTTAAAGTGTGAAATATAGTCATATTTCAGCACCGATCACACCCCCAAACCTACACTTTGCTAGTCCTCGAGCAAAGAGAATGATAAACTATAAGACGCAAATAAAACTAACATCCTAAAAATTTAAATGCCACTTTCGTAGGGAACACGATTGCACTTAGCATGTGCAACAAGCCTTTAAACCCCTAGGTGATCCCTAGTGGAGGAGTTGTGTCTCCTGAAGGTTTTCAGTGAAGGTACCTACAAACTTCAAGGCTATCGGAATTTCAGAATTGATTAATCATGTCCTTTAACAATTAGATGCCCCTGAAGAATCTTTTTAGAATACATCTAACCATGTTCATTCCATTTATGCCACATTCAGTTCAGACCATTGTCTTCTAATGTTCATATTTCATGCCTCAATGTCATGAGATCATCACTGCCCAAAGTTCTTATGTCAGAGGAAAAGCTTAAACTGGAACTTTTAGATCACATGTCTAGACTCCAATCCTCACCATGGGTATACACTCAGAATGAAATCACTCCCGATGAATGAGTTTTTATTATTATTATTAGATGGAATTGCAACACAATTAGAAGAAAATCTCACAAGTTTAAAGAAAGACGGTGTATCAAAGAATTATAAGGGAAATTTCATTAAGAAAGATATCTGTATTTTAAGCATGCATATATCAAGCACCATAGACAATTATGTACTTACTCTCCACAAGGCATTTCATCACTCATGATTGGATCAAAAAGGTCTTTTCTAAGGTTGTAATGGGGCTCGGGTTAAGGTTAAGAAAAGAAAGGAAAGATGGATTCAAAAATTTCTGAGAAATTGGAAAAGAAACAACTTCTGATTTTGTATTTCTATTCTTTTTCTTTTCTAGTCTCTCACCATTCTTTTTGAAGCACCTCATATTGTTCATTGTTTTTACAATTTCCTTTTTCCCCTTTTTTTTTTTTTTCAGTACACACTACAACACCTATAATCCCCACTTACTCTCTTTTCACTCATTTTCATCCCTTGTTCCTAATTTCTCAGAAATAAGTAAGGGCAAGCTGAATTTGCAGAAGCGGTAAGGGGTTAAAGGTTATTGCAACTTAACAAAGAATGTATAAAGGTAAATTTTCCAATAAGCTCAAAGGTGTACTAGAAGGATAAATTTATGAGGTGGGACATTTTAAGCACAGACGAACCAATGATGGCCTTAGATCATTTCCTTTCATGATGGTAAAATACGCCTATTTGCCTTGAGTTAGTACACAATGATTTCTAGTGTAATGTTATAACACACATAAAATCACAAATCAAAGTAATCGGAATGAGATTTAACAATTGGAACAAGAATTTCCAAGGATACTCCGAATTTATTTCAGCACTCATAAAGAACGAGGACAAGTGTTTCAAAAATTTTCAAGGTTTTAGTCTTTGTTTGTGATCTTTAAGATTCCATGTTACACACTTAATCCTCCGATGTTGAGATTGAAAGCGAGTGATGAAAACAATTATTTTTAAGCATGATTCATGATCATTAATGTTCAATATCTACACCTTATGGGCACTCATAAAAAAAATAACCATAGTATGATAGCATTGTTTAAAGAAATTCAGGAAGAATCTTCATGCTCAAAAATATGAATAATCAATTAAATTACAGCATTTGCCAACCATCAGTCAATCGATTGAGACCAAATTCTCAATCGATTGACAGATTGGACTCAATCGATTGACTGAGCCACAAATTATTATACCCTTTTATGTTTATCAGTTGATCGATTGAGACAGTAGTCTCAATCGATTGACTGATAAGCATTCAAAAATTCGAGAACTGCTAAAAGTTATTATTATTATTATTTTTTTTTTCAGAAAACAACCAATTACCCCTCCCAAACCTGAACTGGCCAATGTCCTCATTGGTGATGATGCGGAGAAAGGGAAGAAGGCCTCCCCCAAACCTGTTCTATGCAATCAAAGGACAAAACAACCGAGCAAGTGAAAGAGAGAAAAACACAAATACGAAACTAAATTTTATTAAAAAGAAAATTATTACAAACTAAAGCAAAATTTAACGTGACGCAAAATTAAACAAACGTAACCAAAATGGAAATAAAAAAAAAAACAAACCGAACCAAAACAACGAAAACAAAGAAAAAACAACCCTACCCTAAAGACAAGTAAAATTAGATCCTAAAAACCGAAAACAAATCCTCTAGTCCTCCATGGTAGAAATTCCTCCCCGCAGCTTCGGAAAAGCGTAGCGCCACATTTCTTCAGAAATTCCAACCGCGCCGACGGGTGGGATTGGTGCCCGAGGTGGTGATAAGGGTGGGGTAGGGGTGGTGAGTACGGGGGATGAAACAGATTCTTCATCAAGGTGGAGGATGGCATGGGTGGACCAATCGAATGGTGGCGGTGGAGCGTTGTATCGGGCACGTTTGCATGTGGGCTCCATTAACCGTTGGACTGCGGGTCGAGTACGAGGACGGATGGAAGACATGGCGACAAGGTGGGGATGGATACTGAAAATTGGGACTAAGAGGAGGACCCAGCAAGTGCCCTAAATAGCTGAAAAGATCCTAAAAGAAGGACACTTGAAAGAAAGAAATTTCGGACAGTCGGTGCATGAAGAATTTTTAGAAAGAAGTAACAGTCAATCGATTGACATGTTGGTGTCAATCGATTGACAAGAGAGGTCAAAGATATGGGCTGGTGGCAAATTAAATCCGATCTCCAAATCAAATATTTGGAGAAACTTCCCTATTCCAGCATGGGTTGACTAGTTGACCAAGCAAGTTTCAATCGATTGGCACATAAATGTCAATCGATTGATATACCATACTAAAAATAAAGGTCAAAAACAGGACTTCCCAAAATTAGGTGCATCAGTCAATCGATTGAGATAGAATTCTCAATCGATTGACTGAGGAAAATAGAGGGGAGCATGAGGGAGCTCAATCGATTGAGATAGAGATCTCAATCGATTGACTGAGAGCGCGAAACCAACCACAAATATGCCAAAACAAAGAAAATGTTATCATAGATGCTTGCATGCATACATTGATCCGACATATCAAACAAAAAACAAAATAAACACAAAACAGAAAAACTCCAAAACAAAACAACACAAGACAATCAGTAGACATCATCATCATCCTCATTTTCCGGTTCCCGTTCCTCGTTCATTGCCGCTCTCGCGCCGTCGATGAAATGGTCGGCATGACCCGGGAATGACTCGCGAGCCATCCGCATAAGGAGAGCGGTTTGAAATCGGGACCGCCTATCCACACCACCGAGCCGTGCATTCAGCCCGTCCATCCGCACCTCGAGGCGAGCAGCAATACTCAAGATCAAAATCGGGACCTCTTCAGACGAGGTCGCCTAACACCGCCACGTTACTGCGCAGGCGGGTTTGACGGGAAGGAGGAGCATCCTCAACCGGGGCTGATTGCACGCGGATGATCGCCTTGATACTCTTGACCCAAACATTCACACCATATTGGTAAAATTGCATGTCACCCATCACCTCATCGTCATAGATGGGGCAGCCAAGGTGATCCAGAAGGTGCATAACATAGTGTGGGAAGTGTAGGAGAATCGCGGCACGCTTAGCGGGTACGGCGGCGCCGGCGATATCACTATGGCAGCGGGACATCTCTCATGAGCATCAACCCAAAGCATCAAACCAAGTATTGGTGTGTGCACAGAGCGCTTCACCCGACCCAAAGTCCTCTCGGACTTTGTGCCATGTGGCAGAAGGTTATTGGCCATAACGATATCCCAAAAGAGGATATCCATGGGCAACACAGCGCGCTTTGTGGCCTGACCGGTCCCACGACGACCACCACATATCGGCGATCATATCATCTTGGCTACACTCGATAGCCGGAGGAAGGTGGTGGTTCACGGGACGAGCCTCGTAGAAATTAAAAGCACGGGCGAGATCAGCGGCGTGGAGGTTATATTGCCAGTTATCGATCTCGATGGTGATGAATGGCAATCCGGTTGGGGAGAGGGTCTCGGGCACCCACACCATCTTTTGATAGAATAGCCGAATGATGCGCGGGGCTACATCGATGGGTGGTGGGGTCAGCAGCATTTCCAAGCGGAGGGCCTCGATGAATTCGATCGACCGTGTGCATTCCGCGATGTTCCGGTATTTCACCAAGTCGAAGAAATTTTCCATTTGGAATTGGCGATCGATATAATGCTCATTGGGGATGCGCATCGGATCATTGGCCGGGCGCGGTGGTCGGATAAGGGCAGCCATTTGATCAAAACAAGGAGGAGCAAAGATATCGGCGTGACAAGTTGGCTGGATTTCGAATGAGGACTCCACGGGTGGGGAGTACTATATATATAGTGTGAGCCTCAATCGATTGAGGCTTAATGCTCAATCGATTGAGGATGCATGGACTTCCCACGTCGCGAGGTGGGAGCGGCAACGTGGCACTGCCTGGGAGATGTGGCTCTTGCCATTACTCCACTATTGAAGGTCAATCGATTGACGCTAAGGTGTCAATCGATTGAGGAATAGTTGTGAGAACAAAATAGCGCCGGTTGGTGTCCTTGGAAACGTAAGGCATTAAAGGGTCAATGCCCAACCCAAGAAGTAAGCTGCCATGACAAGAGTTGTCGGGTGGCTGTCCAAATTCCAACACAAATGCACAAACTCTGAAGATGTCAATCGATTGAGGCCAAGTTCTCAATCGATTGAGACAAAAGACTGAAAAAAAATAAAATGATGAAGCTCAATCAATCGACGCAGACCCATCAATCGATTGAGGAATCACAGTCAATCGATTGACTGTGGACTCTTTTTTTTTTTTTTTTCAGAAAAATAAAAAATAAAACTAAACTAAAAAGAACAACAAACATGGAAAGACACACATAAAAAAATATAAAACAACTAGGGTGCCTCCCAGGAAGCGCTGAGTTTACATGTCGACAGCTCGACCTTTCAGTGATCAATCCTCAGGATCACGAAGGTGCATCGCCTCAATCTTAAACTGGGTGACCGGCTCAAACATTGGTTTGAGTCTTTGCCCATTAACTTTATAAATGCGATTGTCAACAAGGCTCCGAATTTCAATGGCACCATGCGCACTAATGGACACTACCTGAAATGGGCCTTCCCATCGAGATTTTAATTTTCCCGGGTGGAGCTTCAGTCGGGAATTGAATAACCAAACTTTTTGGCCAACGTGAAATTCTTTCCGAGAAATGGATGCATCATGCAACTTTTTGTACCTTTCCTTGTACATCTTCGAATTCTCATACGCTTCGTAGCGTAATTCCTCCAATTCATTCAATTGCAATCGGCGATGCGACCCGGCTGCTTGCATGTCAGAATTAAATCTTTTTATCGCCCAGAATGCTTTATGCTCCACTTCGACAGGAAGATGGCAAGCTTTCCCGTAAACAATTCGAAACGGAGACATTCCAATCGGAGTCTTGAATGCGGTCCGATAGGCCCACAGAGCCTCTGAGAGCCGGTTTGACCAATCTTTTCTATCCGGTCGGACCGTTTTTTCTAGAATTCTCTTAATTTCCCGATTAGACACTTCCACCTGACCGCTAGTCTGTGGATGGTACGCGTAACAACTTTGTGAGTGACGTGCACTTCTTCATTAAGGTGGCAAAATGGCTATTACAAAATGCGAACCGCCATCGCCGATGATTGCTCTTGGAATCGAATCGGTTAAACACATTTTTCTGAGAATTTGACCACAACCTTATGATCATTCGATCGGGATGCCACAGCTTCTATCCATTTCGAGACATAATCAACAGCCACTAGAATATATGAAAACCCAAAGGATGGGGAAAGGACCCATAAAGTCAATCCCCAAACATAAAAATTTCAACAATCGTAATTGGATTAAGGCATCATATTCCGTTTGAAATATTGCCAAAGTTGACATCCATTCCTTGCAAAATTGAGCGTCACGAAGATGGAGGCCAAGAGAATCCGCTTTGAAGGATTTTTCTGGCGGTCTTACGTCTCGAAATGGCATACAGCCCAAAGATGACACAAGTGTAGGACGCCGATTTGCTCCTCTTGGTACACATCTCCCGATGATCGATCGAGCATAATTTGAACAGACACGGTTCATCCCAAAAATAGTATTTTATTTGGGAGAAAAAGAGATTCTTATCATTCTTACCCCACTCAGTGGGGATTCTGCCAGTAACCAGATAATTCACAATGTTCGCAAACCATGGAACCTTTGCATAAGCTACATCAATTGCTATCAAATGTTCATCCGGAAACGTATCACGGATGGTCTCAGGTATTGCAGAGTTTTCAGGTAAAATTCTCGACAAATGATCAGCCACCACGTTCTCAACCCCCTTCTTATCCTTAATCTCGAAATTGAACTCTTGAAGCAGAAGGATCCAACGGATTAATCTCGGTTTAGTATCCTTCTTTGCTAGAAGATATTTCAGAGCGGAATGGTCTGAAAAGACCACTATTTTCGATCCAAGCAAATAGGAACGAAACTTGTCCAGAGCATACACCACAGCTAATAATTCTTTCTCGGTGGTGGTGTAATTGAGTTGGGCATCAATTAATGACTTGCTAGCATAATAAATTATGTGAGGTAATTTATTCACCCTCTGCCCTAGGACAGCTCCAATTGCGTAATCAGATGCATCACACATGAGTTCGAATGGGAGAGAATAATCCAGTGGCTGGATGATTGGTGCATTGGATAAGAGCTCTCGCAATTTCAAAAATGCTTGCATGCAGTCCTCAGTAAATTCAAAAGGAACATCTTTGCCAAGCAAGGTGCACAATGGTTTAGCCACCTTGCTGAAATCCTTAATGAACCTTCTATAAAATCCTGCATGACCCAAAAATGATCGAATTTGTCGAACACTGTTGGGTGGTGGCAAGTTAGCAATTAGATCAACTTTTGCTCTATCCACCTCGATTCCTTTCTGTGAAACAATGTGCCCCAGAACAATCCCTTGTTTAACCATAAAATGGCTCTTCTCCCAGCTAAGAACAAGTTTGGATTCAACACAACGTTGCAGCACTTGTGAAAGATGATTCAAACAAGAATCAAAGGTTCTCCCAAAAACCGAGAAGTCGTCCATGAATACTTCAATGAATTTATCGATCATATCCGAAAATATGGCCAACATACACCGTTGAAATGTGGCCGGGGCATTACATAGGCCGAATGGCATCCTGCGGTACGCAAACGTACCATAAGGGCATGTGAACGTTGTCTTTTCTTGATCGGTGGGTGAGCGACTGATTGTATCCGAATACCCATCAAGAAAACAGTAAAACTCTTGCCCAGCTAACTTCTCAAGGATTTGATCAATGAACGGAAGGGGAAAATGATCCTTTCTGGTGGCGGTGTTTAATTTCCGATAGTCAATGCAGACACGCCATCCAGTAGTTTCTCGAGTGGGGACCAATTCTCCTTGGATTTCCTTCACGGTGATTAGGACTTTTTGAACAATTTGGGTGGACTAACCCAATCACTATCGAAATCGGATAGATGATTCCATCAAGTTTAATGACTTCTTTTAGAACGACTTCTTGCATGTTTGGATTAAGTCGCCTCTGTGGTTCCCTTGAAGGTTTACTCTCATCTTCCAAATGTATTTTATGCATACATACCGATGGGTCAATCCCTTTGAGATCAGTGAAAGTCCAACCGATAGCTTCCTTGTGCTCTTTCAGCACCTTCAACAACTCTTTTTCTTGTTCTGCCGACAACGTGGATGAGATTATTACTGGAAGTGTTTCACGAGGTCCCAGAAAAGCATATTTAAGGGACTCTGGCAATTGTTTCAATTCCACAATTGGTGGCTGCTCAAGTGATGGAGGCAGCACTTCCTTCACCTCAACAGGTAATGATTCTATCTCAGGCACACTCGCATCTAAGTGATCATCCTGGCATGATGAGCTAGACTCTATCTCGTCGGACTGCTTCTCTTCCGATCCTTTCTCTCCATAGATGGCCAACAAAGCATTTTCAAATTCCTCTTTGGTAAGCATTGAAGGTAATGCCTCACCCACCACTTCATCTATCGATCGATGTAAAAACATTGACCTCATCCTCGTTTGGGAAATGGTTCATCGCATGGAAGATATTCAATCGAACCTTCATGTTTCCAAAGAAAGCGTCCATGACTCCCGTTGACAATTAATGCAAGCGTTGGCGATGGCGAAACGTCCAAGGATGATGGGGACTTGATTAAGTGACTTAACGGTGTGTCCATGTCCAAAACAACAAAATCCCTTTGGAAAGACAAACTTGTCTATTCCAACCAATACATCCTCAATAACGCCCCTCGGTCGTCTTTCTGATCTATCTGCCAGTTGCAGTGTGACCGTTGTGGGTCTCAATTCACCCAGTCCGAGTTTCTCGTATAATGAATATGGGATTAAATTAACACTGGCTCCCAAATCCAATAACGCTTTCCCAATGTTGCCCACCAATGACACATGGAGCAGTAGGAACTCGGGGTCTTTTAGTTTTTGTGGGGTTTCCAATTGCAATATGGAACTGACTTGATTAGTCAAGAACACTTTCCTCGAAACATGATTACGTGCCTTTCTCTTCCGAGTGCATAAATCTTTGAAAAACTTTGCATACTCAGGCACTTGCTTGATCGTTTCAAGCAATGGAAGGTTTATCTTTACTTGCTTAAATGTTTCGAAAATATCTTCCATTTTTGTTGGTCCCTTTCCCATTCTTGATGGAGGAGTTAGGCATTGAGGAAATGGTGCCTTTGGGACAAAAGGTGGGTTCCCCTTCTGAATCTTCATCTTGTCCTTGTTGTTGGACAGTTGAGGGAGACTCATCCTCTATCACCTTTTCTTTTCCCTTCTCTCTTCTTTTCTCTTCCTCTTTCTCTTTTCTTTTCTCTTTCTCCGCTCTTCTCGCTGACTCTTTCTCTTTCTCTGCTTCCTGCTCTTTGTCTGCTTCACTTTCTTCCTCTGCTTCCACAGGCATCTCCACTTGATTATGAACTTCCCGTCCACTTCTCAACACGATATCTTTGACTTTCAAGCTGACTATTTAATGGTCCTTCATCGGATGATGCTTGGTTGGGATTGTTGATGGGTTGGTGGGAAGCTTACCCTCCTCTTGTCGACTCAGTTGATTTGCCAATTGGTGACTTGGTCGATTATCATCATCGTTGAAAGATTGCATCTGCATCACCTTTTCTTCGGATCGAGAATCCTTTGAAGCGCTTGTATGAGATTGATTAGGATTGATTGAAATTCGATTTTTCGAATCGAATTTGGATGAAATATGGAGCATTCTGCTTTGAAAGTTAGAATTAGTGAAAATTAGAATTCTGCTGAAAATTTTGTTGTGGGCGGAAATTTTCTTTGAAAATTTTGTGGAAAGCTTGTTGTCCACTCATAGGATTGGCTCGGTATTGCTGGTTGACCTGACGGTTTGGTTTGATCCACCCCATCCTAAGTTGGGGTGATTTTTTCCTCTGGGTTGTAGGTATTTGAGTACGTTTCTACCTTGCGGCGATAAGATTGAGTGACATTTATACGCTCTGGAAGAGTAGATTCATCGGAAGGAATGTCAAGGTAGTTGGGCACTCATTAGCCATATGACACAGGTGTTCTACAAATTGAGCATACATGGGGTGGCGGAACTTTAGCTTGCTTGGTTGCGACTAACAACATGTTCATCTGTTTGAATGACATATCAACCTTGGTTGATAGATCGAGTTATTATTGTTGACCTCCATACAATCCGTCTTTGGTCAACACATGAGATTTAGGTGCTAAGTCCAAAGTGGTTCGCCCCAGTGTCTCACTTTGTATCGTGGTTTGACACAATTTCTCAAACCATGCCCACAACTCATCGGCCTCTTTGTGGCACAAGATCCACCGCAGATGCATCAACCATGCGTCTTTCTTGAGAATCGATCCATTGTAAAACTTTGGACTTGTTGCCACCTTGGCGTGATGGTTAGGGCAACTTCGATCAACTCCTTAAAAGCGTTCCCAACATTCATGGAATGTCTCAGGTCGTTAGGGAAAAGAAAAGGATCTTTTGTCGCATCTCTATGGCTTTAGTCATGGGAAAATACTTTTCAGGACCTGGCGATGTAGCTCGGCCCAACTCCGACTAGCTTGTGGTTCTAAAGAACAGAACCACGTTTTTGCCTTGTCTCTTAAAGAGAACGGAAAGAGTCGAAGCTTCGCTATCTCATCAGTAACATTGTGGACTCTGAACATTTTGCATACCCAGTGAACTCGTTCGGATGAGCGTCTGATTTTCGTTTGCCAAACCATGGAATATTGGTAGCATTTGAATCATCATGATTTGAATTCATAATGATTCCACTGGAATGGGAGCATGATACCTCCGATCCTCGTAAAACCGGGATCATTATAGTATTCAAGTGTTCTAGGTCCCCATAGTAATTATTGTTCCCATTATTTATTATTACATTGTTGCCATTACGGTTGTTGTTTTCATTCATTTCTTGCTCTTGATCAGCCATGGTATCGATGGGATGATCGATTCCTTTGGATTCTACTGATTGTCTCAAAGATCGTTCGATCTCCGGATTAAGCGGTAGCAAATGTGGGTGATGAGAGCGAGTAAAGCTCATACACCACCCACAATCAAAGGTTTGAAGAACCCAAAATAAGTCCTCAAGCGGACTCAATCGATTGAGGCGGTGGTCTCAATAGATTGGCGACAAAAATTTCACACAAATGACTTGTCATCAATCGATTGAGGAATTCTCTCAATCGATTGAGGTTCTAAGTCGAGAAAGCACGAATATCGAAAAAGACTTTTGTCGTCAATCGATTGAGAGGCTTCTCTCAATCGATTGAGGTTCAAAATTAAAACACACAAGAGTTACATCAATTGATTGACATGGGAATGTCAATCGATTGAGAAAAAATGAAACACCACGGAAAGTAGCTCAGTATCAATCGATTGAAAAAGGAGCTTCAATCGATTGAATGCTGCTATGAACAGAGAGCAAAGTAAGAAGAAAAAAAGAAAGAAAACCACTCAGGAAATTTATTTTTATTTTTATTTATTTATTTTTTATTATTATTATTTTTTTTATTTTTTTTATTTTTATTTTTTTATTTTTTTATTTTTTTATTTATTTTTTTTTTAAAATTAAAATTCAGAAAAATAAAAATAAAATCTAAATTCGAAAATTAGAAATTAGAAATTAAAAACCTAGAAAATCTTTCCTAAAAGAAAACTTCTAAACTAAGAATATAAATTTTCTAAAAATATAAACTTCCTAAAAAAATGAATAACCAATTTTTAGAAAATCCTAAAATTTCTAAAAGTGGAAAAAAAAAAAAAAAAAAAAAACTTCTAAACTAAGAACTTCTAAAAACCTAAACTTCCTAAAGAATATCACAAAATCTAATCTAAGAAAGAAAATTAGGGAAAGAAATTTTTTTTTTTTTTTTTTTTTTTTTTAAGTTTGTCAATCAATCGACAGAGTTGAGTCAATCGATTGAGGCACAATTATTGCCCAAAAATACACAGACTCAATCGATTGAGAAACAAGTCTCAATCGATTGACTGTTATAAAAAAAAAAAAAAATCTCTAATCGGAAAGTACTCAAAATTTTTGCCGATTTCCCCGGCAGCGGCGCCAAAAACTTGATCGCTTTTAAATTAACCCTTGCAAGTGTACAAGATCTGTTCTAGTAAGGCAAGAACAAGGGTGTCGAACCCACAGGAAAATCTGAAATTTTAATCACTTCTTCCTAGAGATTTAGAAAATATCCCCGAGGAAGTACCAAGGGGCAGATTTAATTTTTACCAAAAATTAACACTTTTTCTAATTGCAAGAAAGAAAATAAGTTAATCTAAAAATTATGTAATGAGAAATCTAAGAACAAATTTTAAAAACAAGATCAAGGAATTTGCTACCCCAGATTTATACCCTTTTCTATTTTTAAACCCACAATTTTATTAACATCAAACACACCATCATTCTAAGAGAAACATGACTAGTAATTAAGCATGATCATTAACCCGGCATACCCTATCTAAAAACAATGACTCAGCCTAATCGCGGTATGAATCATGTGAAAAGCATAGGGTAACTCATGGTATTTTAGATCAAAACACTAAAAACATGGTCACTACACTTTGAGAAAAGCGATTTGATGATGAAATTATCAAACTATGGCATTAAACATAAAATATAGGTACTTATGGGATCGCATCCTCCTTGATCTACAGCCTCTCATCCTTGGTGCAAGATCTTCAATTTCATTCACAACCATTCCCAAAGTAAAGAGCAAAGAAGGTGTAAAATAAAAATATGTTCTCGGAAAATCTCAATACAATTTTATTACTCTAAGAAAACCCTCTACAAAAGTCTCTAATTATTACACAAATTTTTATCAAAAATAAAAACTCTCTCTATATCAAAAAGCTCTCCTCTTCAAAAGCTCAAGCCTCTCTTTTATAATGGCCGCACACACCTAACCCTAATTGCCTCAATCGATTGAGACAGAAGTCTCAATCGATTGACTTTTAGTTCGAATTCCCTTAGGGCACTTCTGCCTTCATGTCTCAATCGATTGAATGTCATGTCTCAATCGATTGTCTTGCTAGGGTTGAATTTTACTCCATCTGTCAATCGATTGACAATAATGCCTCAATCGATTGACTCTTCAATGCAAAGTCTTCCCTTTCTTGATGGAAGTTAATTCTCTTTATGGCTTTCAATGCTCCTTTGGACCTTTTTGTCCATCTCTCTTTTATAGCCTTTAATTTCCTTCTTTTATGCACTTGAACGATCTAACTGTCAGAAACACCTGTAAACATCAAAACCTCACAACAACCATCAGATGCTTTCATTGAACAGCTAAATGTAGGATTTAAAGTGTGAAATATAGTCATATTTCAGCACCGATCATCATTCGAGTGGGTTGCCATAGTTTCAATCCATTTGGAAATATAGTCAACAGCTACAAGAATATATGAATACCCGAACGACGGGGGGAAAGGACCCATGAAGTCGATCCCCCAGACATAAAAAATTTCAACAATTAGGATCGGGTTTAGCGGCATCATATTTTGCCTTGAAATATTTCCAAGCTATTGGCATCTGAGACATTCTTTACAAAATTTGGCAGTGTTCTGAAAGATGGAGGGCCAATAGAATCCGCTTTGATGAATTTTGTGTGCGGTCTTTTGTCCTCCAAAATGGCCTCCACAGGCCCCAGCATGGCAAAAGTTAATAACACTCAATTGTTCTTCTTCAGGCACACATCTCCTGATAACCTGATCTAAACAGAATTTAAACAGTTGTGGCTCATCCCAAAAATAATATTTTATTTGCTAGAAGAACAGATTTTTATCATTTTTGCCCCATTGGATAGGGATTCTGCCAGTCACCAGATAATTCACAATATTAGAGAATCAAGGAACTTTTGTAGCTGGTGCACCTATTGCCATCAATTGTTCATCCAGAAAGGTGTCACAAATAGTCTCAGAGATTGATGATTCTTCAGGCAGAATTCTGGACAGATGATCGGCCACGACATTTTCGACTCCCTTTTTATTTTTAATCTCAAAATTGAATTCTTGAAGAAGTAAAATCCATCGGATCAACCTTGTTTGGTGTCCTTCTTCACTAGCAGGTATTTCAACGCAGAGTGGTCTAAAAAGACCACTATTTTTTATCCGAGCAGATAGGAGAGGAATTTATCCAGATCATACACCACGGCTAATAACTCTTTCTCAGTGGTGGTGTAATTTAACTGGGCATCAATCAATGTCTTACTGGCATAGTAGATCACATGAGGTACTTTATTCACCCTTTGCCTTAACACTGTTCCAATAGCATAATCAGATGCATCACACATGAGTTCAAACGATATATAATAATCCCGGGGTTGGATTATTGGCGCATTAGATAACAACTCACGCAATTTCAGAAATGCTTCCATGCAATCTTCATCAAAGTCAAAGGGAACATCTTTTCCAAGCAGGTTGCACAATGGCTTGGCAACCTTGCTAAAATCCTTGATGAATCTTCGGTAAAATCCCGCATGACCTAAAAATGATCGAATTTGTCGAACACTCTTTGGTGGTGGCAAATTAGCGATTAAATCGACTTTTGCCTTATCGACTTCGATTTCTTTCTTTGAAACAACATGTCCCAACACAATTCCTTGTTGCACCATGAAATGGCTTTTCTCCCAGCTAAGAATAAGTTTGGATTTGACACATCATTGTAATACCTGCGTAAGGTGTTGCAAACACAATTCAAAAGATTTTCCAAAAACAGAAAAGTCATCCATGAAGACTTCGATGAATTTGTCAACCATATTCGAGAATATGGCCAACAAGCATCTTTGAAAAGTGGCAGGTGCATTACACAAGCCAAAATGCATTCTTCGATATGCAAATGTTCCGTATGGACACGTGAACGTTGTCTTCTCTTGATCTACAGGAAATGCCGGTACTTGATTGTAGCCCGAATATCCATCGAGAAAATAATAAAACTCCTTCCCTGCTATCTTCTCGAGAATTTGATCTATGAATGGCAGGGGAAAATGATCTTTTCTCGTAGCCGTGTTAAATTTCTGATAATCGATACACACGCGCCACCCTGTAGTTTCGCAAGTGGGCACCAATTCTCCTTCAGTAGTTTATTTCACAGTGATGTCAGACTTTTTCGGAACAATTTGAAATGGACTGACCCATGGACTATCAGAGATTGGGTAGATGATTCCAGCATCGAGTAGTTTTATGATTTCCTTTAAAATGACATCTTGCATGTTTGGATTAAGTCGCCTTTGCGGTTCCCTTGATGGTTTACTATCATCTTCCAAATATATTTTGTGCATACATACCGATGGGTCAATCCCTTTTAGATCGGCTAAGGTCCATCCGATGGCTTCTTTATTTTCTTTCAACACTTTCAGCAACTCATACTCTTGTTCTTCCGATAATGTCGATGAAATTATTACTGGAAACATTTCTCGATGTGACAGCCCGAATTTCGACACCCTGAAACCCGTGTCATCAGCACGATCTCCAGACCGTGCCCCCTGGCTAAGCACGGAACATTGGTACATCAAGCAAATTATAATCAAAAGAAACAGATGATAAAAAATACGGAAACATCATGACCTTAAACATTTCTCAAAAGAAAGTTCTACCCTCATACCCCTGCATGAGTGGAGAATTGATCCGAACCATCGATGATAACTGATCATCCCAGATGGTTCGCCCAAAAGAATTATCTCAATTTAATTATATTGTTTTAAACAGAAACAAAGGCTTGACATACCAAGCCGTACCAAATAAACTCACAAAACAACTCTCTCAAAATGCACAGCAGAGTCCTCTAGAAGAAGTCCTCTAGAGGTGGCTCCAACTTGTCCAAGGGCATGTGATCTGACTCACCAGGATCCACGTCACCCGAGACCTCCGTTGCTGCTAGTACTAGACCTGCAACATATAGTCTAATGGGTGAGCTACATCCTAGCTCAATAGGGAACAAACATAGTGAACATATAAGTTAAAACCTCACATATATTCCATGATATTATTAAGCATGCTGGATCTATGCAATTACTGAGAAAACAATTTGAAAAGATGGTAATGTACATTTGCTTTTAATAACAGTTTACAGTTTTCACATCTCTTTTACCGGATCATGAATGACATTGAAAAGGCCTACTTAAATCTTTAATTTAAGTAATCCCCGAGCAATATAGCATCGAGCCCCGATGAGATACCCTTCATCGTCGTCTAAATAGACAGTTATTATACGTATTCCCTGGGAATACAAAACTACCCAAGCCCCTTTTCCCTGGGAATCGACGGGGGGTTCATTCATATCTCAACATCCCTGGGATGTGCTTACGTAACGGATACACCTTCAGATCGGCTTACGGTTTTGCCGCCAGATCGGTCACTTAATATCCGCCGTCAGGTATCCCGCCACGTCGGTGGAGTATCCTGGTCAAACCTTAAATAACAAAAATAATGAGTGCTTTACATATAGTTGTTCACCGTATAAGTGTGCTATCTTATATCAGTTAGGCCTTATCGAATGTTACTCAATCTTGTCTACATCCCTGGGATGTAGCCAATTACTCTTATCATTTTGCTATCTTGTTACTTTCTCATCCCCTGGGGATGTCTTATTCTTAGTTACACTGTTGGTATCACACACACACCCTTTTCACAAAACTTTACTTAACTAAAACAATTTCCGATTTAAATTACATATCACTACATATATGCTCTTGCAAATTAAAGTACATGTTCAAGGTATTCCCTACCTCAAGTCTTTAAAATTCCTAGCATCAAGGTCCCACGCGGCTCCTTGTGCTCATGCTCACACGTACCACCTATGGTACAACATAACACATGCAACACATCACTAAAGATGTAACAAAGAAGGTCCAAGACCCTCCATGAATCTCAAAGTCAAACTAAGAAGTCAACTAAAACAGTCTCAGTCGATTAATCGATCTCCAAATTCGATTAATTAAAAATCAAAATCGATTAATCGATTCCCAAAATCGATTAATCGAAATCTTCAATCGATTAATCGATCTCAAATCGATTAATTGAGAGCCTCAATTTTCACATATCGATTCTCAATTCGAGTAATCGAGATCCCAAAATTGATTAATCGATCCCAAATCGATTAATCGAAAACTGAAATCGATTAATCGAAATCTCAATTCGATTAGTCGATTTCACCAGGTCTCATTTCTCCAGCCACTGGAGCTTCTCAATCGATTAATCGATACCAAATCGATTAATCGAAATTCAAAATCGATTAATCGAAACTCAGTTCGATTAATCGATTTCGGGGTCCTTTGACTTTTCAACTTCTTGGCCAAAATTGATTAATCGAGTTTGTATTTCGATTAATCGATTTGGCCAGACTCAGCCCTCCTTTTCGGGCTGATCATTCATATCTTTCTCAACTATTTTCTTTCTTTTTCTAAGCCTTTAATCCTATGATTTTAAGTATTTTTAACTGCAATTTAAACCTCTATGATCTATGCATTTAATTCACACAAAATTTACCTCAATCAAATCTCAATTTGATTGGATCTCAAGGTTGGAATGGCTAGGGTTCCAGCTTTGGCTCTAAGGAATCCTTCGCGTTGAATCCGGCCTTAAATACTCGAATCTCTTCTTGGCTTGCATTCACTCCTTGCTCAACAACCCTCTTTACTTCTCTCTCTCTCTCTTTTCTTAATTCTTTTCAACAACCCAAAACAATGAATTTAGGGTTCTTTAAACCTTTATATACCCATTGTCCTTGTATTGAGCACATACACCCAAGATAGGTGTATGTGATTTCAGATTTACATTACAATCCTCCTACTTACATCATATCCGTTCATCACTCTCGAGTCAACTAGTGGACTCCCACTTGGTCAAACCTATGACCAGTCGGGCACGGATCTCGAGGTCACTGTTCAACGTAAATTTTTGGGATATTACATCCTCCCCACCTTGGGAATTTTCGTCCCCGAAAATAACCCAAGGCGCTTCGTATGGGGGTAACCCCCCCCCCCCCTCACACACACATAGGTGAGGTGGTCCAGTAAGTCACCCATGCATTATCCTAACAACTCATATACACATACTATACAAAAGATTTACACTACTGGAAAAAGTTGACAGAAATTTTGCTCTATTCATTTACTCAAAATTTACAATTTGGTTTGTTACATATGTAAGTTCACAAAATGTGCATACAAAAGATAGCAGATCTAAAAATCAGTTGTAGCTCATGTCGTCCACTCTCCAGGCTGATTTGGTGCTGGAGCGCTCGTGGACCGGTAGCGCCGGCCGGATCCGGTTGGGTCGCTCAGAGTGGGTGACCTGTTTAATCGGTCATGAAAGGCCGAGCCAGATGCATCGATCAGAGAGGTACCAGGAAAGATCGACCCATATGGAAGGCGTCTGCCCGCGCCCACTCTCCCGAAGCTAGGCACTGGTGGTAGTCCAACGGATAGATGTACCACATAGTGTGGTACATCAGAAAGTCCATTCGCTGGTTCATTCGCTCATTGTTGGCCTCCATGCGGGCCAACACGTCCTCAATGGTATGGCCGGAGTGAGCTGGTCGGCGGTGGTAGGATGAAGTAGGTGTCGCTGCGGCTGATCGTGAGGGTGGTGTAGCTGATGTGGTGGGAGGTGGCACGATGGGCTGCTGCCCAGCTGATACTGAGGGGTGAGATGGGGCTCCCTCAGTTGGTGGAATGACGGATGGGGCGCCCCCCACTGGTGGTGCTCTCCCAACGGGTGGATCCTGCTGTGGTGGTGGAGGTGGTGGTGGTGCTACTGCTGCTGGTAGGGTCTTCTTGAGAAGGTTGTAGCTATGGCTCCATGAAGCAATGGAGAATTGCTTCACGCAATCCATAGCCCTCACCTCGTGAGGCGATATAGCGTAGTCGGGGGCATCAGAGTAACACTCCAACATGCTCGAGATGAGCCGAGCGTAGGGCATTTTCGCCTTGGGCCTTAGATTGCCCTTCATCAACTTCCCTTTTATGTAGATCATCCCCTCGAAGATGATCGAGAAGGCCAAACCAACGGCTAAAGCCAGAAGCGCTACTGCACCAACTCCACCCGCTCGGTGTCGTGGCACATGGGGTAGAGGTTACACTTGATTATGGAATCAAGCATCCACATGTAATGTGAGAGATCGACCCTCCTAATGGACGATCCCGACCCCTTTTTCCCATTGGTCATACGGGTCATGATTTCTTCAAATCGTACCTCCTGTTCAAAGGGTGGGAAGAGGGTGGTCTCAGGTATAAAATCGAGGTGACATTCAGGCACCTCATGTACGTGGCGACGAGTGAACGTGTAGTCACAACCCTCAATAGTGGTTGTGACTATGTCATCAGTGGGCCCCTCCTTGAGCCCCTGGTAGAATAGGCGGACCAATCTAGGGTAGTAGGACCCACGGATTGGTTGCAAGAGGTTTCTGAGCCCGGCCTTTTGAAGGTAATTACTAGCCCAGTTGGTCTCGCCCGGTACGTCGAGATTTGTAAACAATTCCACATCGTTGATGTACTCATCGTCGATGGTCTTAGCTGCCCACCACTCATTTGGTTGGAGCACATTGGTGGGAGGTGGTGGCATGGGTGTAGACTCGCGCGAAGCTGCGCTCGTCGAACCGGAGGTGGTCTCCGATGCCGACAATGGTGGAGTCCTCACCGGTGATGGGGTAGGTGGTGGCGGTGCGGCGTTCTTACGCCGGACCTACAGCTTTGTAGCCGTTTTCTTAGTGGTTAGTCGGGTTCAGGGCGGCATTTCTATTCAAATGCCCAAAAATCTAGGGTTTAGTGGTTTAAATTGAAGGGAAACTGGAAATCTAGGGTTTACCTTAGATTTAAATCTGAATGCAAGTGATTTGTGACGCGAAATCGACGACAAAGTTCCAAAACCCTAGCTCGGATGGATGGTCGGAGAAGGAGAATGGCGCCCAAGCTTCAAAAATTTCAAATGGGCACCAAACACCCCAACTTATATATATAGGCCCGATTTGATTAATCGATTTTCCAAAATCGATTAATCGACATAAAAAGTTTTGCCTGCCACGCGAAATCGATTAATCGATTTCCAAAATCGATTAATCGAACTTCAAAATCGATTAATCGAAATACATTTTGATTAATCGAATTCGTGGTCCTTTCAAATGTCAAAAATTTTAAGTCGCTGGTGCTTGCCAGTCGATTAATCGATTTATCAAATCGATTAATCAATTTCTGAAATCGATTAATCGGAATACACCTCGATTAATCGAAAATATTTGAACTTTCAGATGTTTAGTTTCCCTCCTCATTGTGATATGCCAGTCGATTAATCGATGTAGCCGATCGATTAATCAATTTTCCAAAATCGATTAATCGAATATAAATTCGATTAATCGAATTTATCAATCATTAAGTTTTTCAAAATAATTTGGCCCATTGACCTTAGCTCGTCGATTAATCGAATTTCATTATCGATTAATCGAGTTTCTAAAATCGATTAATCGAATCTCCTCGATTAATCGAAATGCCAAATTTTTTATTTCTTTCCTAAGTTCTAGTCACTGGCGGATGCCAGTCGACCAGTCGACCAAAAATCGATTAATCGATTTGAAAATCGATTAATCGGTTTTGGTCAAACTTCTCGAATTTTGTTGTTTCTTTTTGTCCTTTATTTCTATGGTAATATTTAACCAAAATTTTTGATTTTCTCATTGAATAAATTGACCAACTGATCATCATTGGGTAACATGAGTAGTGTGAATCCGCAACATGCCTGCGGTGTTACAATTTGGCGCTCAACTCGTTGTAAACAAGTCCGAGTACTGTTCTTTTACATCGGTCTCTCGTTCCCACATAGCCTCTTCGGTCGGATGATTCTTCCATCGAACAAGCACTAAGGGGATCACTTTGGTACGCAGTACTTGTTCCTTCTGATCCAAAATCTCCGCCGGCTCTTCTATCATGCTCATGTCTTCATGCATCTCCAAAGGTTGACTTCCTAACACACGAGATGGGTCCCTCACGTATTTCTTGAGCATCGATACGTGGAATACATTATGTACCTGATCAAACAACGGTGGTAATCCAATGCGGTAAGCAACTTCCCCTACTCGACCCAAAACTTCAAGCGGTCTAAGATAGCGGGGACTTAATTTCCCTCTCTTACCAAATCTCATCATGCCTTTCATAGGCGAGACTTTGACAAATACGTGTTCACCCACCTTATAGTCGACACTAGTCCGCTTGAGGTCGGCATAGCTTTTCTGTCTGCTCTGTGCTGCTTTGAGTTTGGCCCTTATCATACGAACATAGGCGGCATTGTCTTCCAATAATTCGGGACCCAAAAAAAATTTCTCCCTGGTTTCCTCCCAATTAATAGGTGATCTACATCGCCTTCCGTACAAAGCTTCATATGGTGCCATCCCAATGCTCGTCTGAAAACTATTGTTATACGCAAACTCAATTAATGGTAGGTGCTGATCCCACGATCCTTGAAGTTCTAACATACACGCTCTGAGCATGTCTTCGATCACTTGGTTCACTCGTTTTGTTTGACCATCAGTTTGAGGATGGAAAGCTGAACTAAAGTCCAATCGCGTTCCCATTCCTTCTTGAAATTTCTTCCAAAACTTCGACGTGTAGAGTGGATCTCAATCCAAAACAATGCTGCTCGGAATCCCGTGTAGTCGGACGATCTCCTTCATATATAATTCTGCCAGTCTTCCTGCCATGTACATCATGTTGTAAGGCAAGAAGTGCGCTGATTTGGTCAATCGGTCTACGACTACCCAAATGACATTGTATCTCTTGGCAGTACGCGATAATCCAACTATGAAGTCCATAGAGATCGATTCCCACTTCCACTCCGGTATTGGTAGAGACTGCAATAATCCAGCAGGATGTCTATGATCAATCTTCACCTGCTGACACGTCAAACACCGTGACACGTACTCTGCCACGTCTTATTTCAAACCTCTCCACCAATAGTTCTTTTTCAAGTCTTGGTACATTTTGGTGCTATCAGGGTGGATAGCATAGTTCGACTTGTGGGCTTCATCAAGAATTGTTTGCCTTAGATCGGTATTGTCCGGAATGCAGAGACGGCCCTTAAACAGTAAGGAACCATTTTCTTTCACTGAGAAGTTCGGTTGAATGCCCTCAATCATATCTTGATGAATCTTTGTTAGCGTCGGATCTTTCATTTGTAGGTCGTGGATATGCTCAAATATCACGGGTCTCACTGATATGTTAGCCAGAAAGGCTCCTGAAGCTTGCGACTCGATGTTCGCATCATATAGTGCCAGATCTTCAAATAACTTCCACCGGTGCATACCCAAAATAAAGCTAGCTAACTGAGCTGAACCCTTCCGACTCAAGGCATCGACCACTACGTTCGCCCTGCCTGGATGGTATTGTATGGAATAGTCATAGTCCTTGAGGAACTCTATCCATTTGCGCTACCTCATGTTGAGTTCTTTTTGTGTAAATAGGTATCTGAGGCTTTTATGGTCAGTGAAAATCTCAAACGTCTCACCGTACAGGTAATGTCTCCAAATCTTCAGTGCAAAAATGACTGCTGCTAGCTCCAAGTCGTGAGTCAGATAGTTTTTCTCGTGTTCTTTCAGCTATCTCGATCCGTAAGCTATCACTTTCTTATGCTGGTTGAGCACACAACCTAAGCCATTGTATGAAGCATCACTACATACTGCGTATCCTCCACTACCTGAAGGAATCGCTAGCACTGGAGCTGAAGTGAGTCTCGTCTTGAGTTCTTGAAAACTCTTCTCGCATGCCTCACTCCACTCGAATCTCGAATCCTTTCTTGTAAGCTTCGTGAGAGGTCTCGATATCTTTGAAAAACCCTCTACGAAACGTCGGTAGTACCCTGCTAATCCGAGAATACTGTGGACGTCGGTCACTGTCTTCGATTGCTCCCAGTTAACCACTGCCTCTATTTTTGCTGGATCTACAGTGACACCATGCTTTGAGACAACATGTCCCAAAAAGCTAACCTCCTCCAACCAAAACTCACACTTGCTGAGTTTGGCGTACAGTTGGTGTTCACGTAGAGTCTGTAGAGCAATCCTCAGGTGTTCTTTGTGTTTCACTTCTGATTTAGAGTATATCAGGATGTCGTCAACAAACACTATGACACATGAGTCCAGGTGTGGTTTAAACACCCTATTCATTAAATCCATAAACGAGGCCGGAGCATTCGTCAACCCAAACGGCATCACTAAGAACTCATAGTGTCCATACCGTGTCCTGAAGGCTATCTTCTGGATGTCCTCTGCTTTGACTCTCAACTGATGGTACCCAGATCTCAAATCGATCTTGGAAAAGTACTTTGCTCCTGGTAGTTGATCAAACAGATCGTCAATTCTAGGCAAAGGGTAGCGGTTCTTCACAGTGAGTTTGTTCAGTTATCGATAGTCAATGCATAGATGCATTGACCCATCCTTCTTCTTGACAAATAAGATCGGTGCTCCCCACAGAGACACGCTCGGTCTAACAAACCCTTTATCCATGAGTTCTTATAACTGCTCTTTCAGCTCCTTCAATTCAGTCGGAGCCATTCTATATGGTGCTTTCGAAATAGGCTCCGTTCCTGGTGCTAAGTCGATGGCGAATTCCACTTCTCTTTCTGGAGGTAATCCAGGCAACTCCTCCGAAAACACATCGGTGAACTCTCGCACTACTGCTATCTCAGAGATAACATTCTTCTCCTCCTTATCCTCCTTCAAGAACGCCAAGTAACCACTACAGCCCTTTCTGATCATGCGTTCGGCTCTGACTGCAGAGATAAGTGGCATGTGTGACGACCTCACTCCTTGAAATCTAAACGATCTCCTTGTGTTGGGTCTGAAGATAACGACCTTGTTCTTGCAATCAACCGTCACACAATATTGCGACAACCAATCCATGCCAAGGATTACATCGAAACCTTGCATGTTTAGTAGTATCAACTTTGCATCTAACTCGTGAACAACGCGATCTTGAACAACTATAATGACTGATTTGCAAATTAACTTCATGTCCACTAACTCTCCAGTCAGAATAGACACAGATAGAACAAAGTCTAACGTCTCTGGAACAATCTTCATCCTCTTTGTAAATCGAGGGGTGACAAATGAGTGGGTAGACCCTGGGCCTATCAACACTCTAGCATCGTATCCTAGAAAGCATCCCTTCTCGTATACAGTTAATGTACCTATAATATACATACATACATACATATACACACATAAATTACATATCGATTTAGTGTTTAAGAAAAGAATCTATGCTATTGTTAATTAAATGTACCTTCTCTATCTAAAATTTTAAGGAAAATTAAAAATTTCTTATTTGAAAGAAATCTCACCTTGGATAACATCATGCACGTTCCCTGCTTCCTGAGCAGTGACTGCATAGGCTCTTCCATGAACGACCGGCTTCCGTGCTTGAATAGGTCGTGGGGCTGAAACTGAAGCCGTCCTCCCTTTATCAACCTTAAGGCAATCCTTGATCAAGTGGCCCACCTTGCCACATCGGAAACAGCCCCGAGTTCCCATCCTGCAGTCCACTGTCCTATGAGACTTGCCACACTTGGCACAAGTCTCCCAAGGTGCAGAAGAAGTTGTCCTTGAGAATCCCTGTGTGATGGTAGCACTAGTAGTCGTGGCAGGGCTCTCATAGTGTAACGGTCTCCCCGACGCAAGTAATGGAAATTTCTGTTGGTTGTTCTGTCGCGCCGGTCCTTCGAAACTCCTTTGGAACTATGGTCTCTGACCTTGGAATTGGGCTATGAATCTTGGCTTTTTATTCGCTGGCTCGTAGTTCCCCGTTATGTTTTGGTCTGTACTTCCCCTCTGTTGCTCTCTCTGTCGATATCTATTATTATTTTCTTCCTCTACAACAAGTGCCTTGCTCATGACCTCTTCATAGGTCCTTAGTTGGAATGGGGCTACTCCTCCCCTTACCTCAGGCTTCAAGCCTTGCTGAAACCTCTTCGCTTTCATCACGTCGGTGGCGACGTAATCAGGAGCAAAGCGGGCGAGTCGTAGGAACTCCACTCCATATTCCCTGACGCTCATCCTCCCTTGTACTAATTGTAAAAATTGAATCTCCATCTGGTTTCTCACTACCTCCGAAAAATACTGTTTGTTGAACTCCTCAATAAACTCCTCCCAGGTCCAGGGCAACTCTGGGGTCTCCTGAGCCCTAGTCCGTATCACGAACTTCCACCAAGGCCCAGCCTCCCCATCTAGCATGTAGGCTGCCCAACGGACACTCTGATCTTCCGTGCATGTCAGCACGCTAAACACCTTTTCCATCTCCATCAGCCAATTCTCAGCTGCCATAGTGTCTGCCTGCCCAAAAAAAGTAGGAGGTCTCATCCTCCTAAACTCAGTAAATGAGGAAGCCATCGGCAAGCAGTGTCCCATCTGTGGTGTAGGTGGTCACGCCTCGGGCAAAGCAGGCCGCAAAGGATGCGGCCTGCTATGCCATAGCAGCTGCGATGGTCTCCATGGTGTGCATCATCCATTGGCGCTCTTCTCTGTCCTCATTTCGTTCTCTAACTCTTTCTTGTTCTCTCTGATCTTGATCCTGTCGATCTCGATCTTGATTCTCTCTCCGATCTTGGATTCCTTGGCCACCATTGACAGAAGCCCCTCCATCTCCTATGGGTACTCTATTTGTAGGAGAGATGTACCCATCTCCACTACGTAGACTTCTATTTTGGCCACCCCTCGGTCGGCCCCTCCCTCTAGAAGACATTGACGGCTGCATTTGAAACTAAAGTTTCATTAGCAGAAGTCCCTATGCTCTGACAAAAAGAATGATTGTCAAAATTTCCAAAAGAAAGGCTTTGATACCACTGTGACAGCTCGGATTTTGGCACCCCGAAACCCGTGCCATCAGCACGATCTCCAGACCATGCCCCTTGGCTAAGCACGAAACATTGGTACATCAAGCAAATTATAACCAAAAGAAATAGATGATATAAAATGCGGAAACATCATGACCTTAAACATTTATCAAAAGATAGTTCTACCCTCATACCCCTACATGAGTGGAGAACTGATCCGAACCATCGATGATAACTGATCATCCTAAATGGTTCGCCCAAAAGAATTATCTCAATTTAATTATATTGTTTTAAACAGAAACAAAGGCTTGACATACCAAGCCGTACCAAATAAACTCACAAAATAACTCTCTCAAAATGCACAGCAGAGTCCTCTAGAAGAAGTCCTCTGGAGGTGGCTCCAACTTGTCCAAGGGCGTGTGGTATGACTCACCAGGATCCACGTCACCCAAGACCTTCGATGCTACTAGTACTAGACCTGCGATGTATAGTCCAAAGGGTGAGCTACATCCTAGCTCAATAGGGAACAAACACAGTGAACATATAAGTTAAAACCTCACATACATTCCATGATATTTTTAAGCATGCAGGATCTATGCAATTACTGAGAAAACAGTTTGAAAAGATGGTAATGTACATTTGCTTTTAATAACAGTTTACAGTTTTCACATCTCTTTTACCGGATCATGACTGACATTGAAAAGGCCTAAAGTAAACTTAAATCTTCAACTTAAGTAATCCCCGAGCAATATAGCATCGAGCCCCAATGAGATACCCTTCATCGTCGTCTAAATAGACAGTTGTTATACGTATTCCCTGGGAATACAAAACTACCCAAGCCCCTTTTCCCTGGGAATTGGCGGCGGGGTTCATTCATATCTCAACATCCCTGGGATGTGCTTACTGTGTACGGATAAACCTCCGTACTGGCTTACAGTTTTACGGTCATATCGGTCACGGATATCCTGTCGCGTCAGTCGTGGGTATCCCACCACGTCGGTGGGGTATCCTGGTCAAACCTCAAATAACAAAAATAACGGGTGCTTTATATATAGTTGTTCACCGTGTAAGTGTGCCATCTCATATCAGTTAGGCCTTATCGAATGTTACTCAATCTTGTCTACATCCTGGGATGTAGCCAATTACTCTTATCATTTTGCTATCTTGTTACTTTCTCATCCCCTGGGGATGCCTTATTCTTAGTTACACTGTTGGTGTCACACACACACCCTTTTCACAAAATTTTACTTAACTAAAACAATTTTCGATTTAAATTACATATCACTACATACATGCTCTTGCAAATTAAAGTACATGTTCAAGGTGTTCCCTACCTCAAGTCTTTGAAATTCCTAGCATCAAGGTCTCACGCGGCTCCTTGTGCTCATGCTCACACGTACCACCTATGGTACAACATAACACATGCAACACATCACTAAAGATGTAACAAAGAAGGTCCAAGACCCTCCATGAATCTCAAAGTCAAACTAAGAAGTCAACTAAAATAGTCTCAGTCGATTAATCGATCTCCAAATTCGATTAATCGAACCTGATTCGATTAATCAATTTCCAAAATCGATTAATCGATTCCCAAAATCGATTAATCGTAATCTTCAATCGATTAATCAATCTCAAATCGATTAATCGAGAGCCTCAATTTTCACATATCGATTCTCAATTTGAGTAATCGAGATCCCAAAATCGATTAATCGATCCCAAATCGATTAATCGAAAACTGAAATCGATTAATCGAAATCTCAATTTGATTAGTCGATTTCACCAGGTCTCATTTCTCCAGCCACTGGAGCTTCTCAATCGATTAATCAATACCAAATCGATTAATCGAAATTCAAAATCGATTAATCGAAACTCAGTTCGATTAATCGATTTCGGGGTCCTTTGACTTTTCAACTTCTTGGCCAAAATCGATTAATCGAGTTTGTATTTCGATTAATCGATTTGGCCAAACTCAGCCCCCCTTTTCGGGCTGATCATCCAAATCTTTCTCAACTATTTTCTTTCTTTTTCTAAGCCTTCAATCCTATGATTTTAAGTATTTTTAAATGCAATTTAAACCTCTATGATCTATGCATTTAATTCACACAAAATTTACCTCAATCAAATCTCAATTTGATTGGATCTCAAGGTTGGAATGGCTAGGATTCCAGCTTTGGCTCTAAGGAATCCTTCGCGTTGAATCTAGCCTTAAATACTCGAATCCCTTCTTGGCTTGCATTCACTCCTTGCTCAACAACGCTCTTTACTTCTCTCTCTCTCTCTCTCTCTCTCTCTCTCTTCTTAATTCTCTTCAACAACTCAAAACAATGAATTTAGGGTTCTTTAAACCTTTATATGCCCATTGTCCTTGTATTGAGCGCATACACCCAAGATAGGTGTATGTGATTCCAGCTTTACATTACACTCCTCCTACTTACATCATATCCATTCATCACTCTCGAGTCAACTAGTGCACTCCCACTTGGTCAAACCTATGACCAGTTGGGCACGAATCCTGAGGTCACTGTTCAATGCAAATTTTTGGGATATTATACTCGAGGTCCCAAAAACGCATACTTGAGTGACTCCGGCAGTTGCTTTAATTCCATAGCTGATGGTTGATCAATCGATGTAGTCAACGCACCCTTTACCTCGAGAGGTAACGATTCTACCTTAGTCACAACTTCACAACACTTATCCTCTTCTCGTATTGAACTTATCATTTCCTCTTCTGGTTGTTTCCTTTCGGATCCTGTTTCCTCGTAGATAGCCAACAAAGCAGTTTCAAATTCTTCTTTGGTAAGCATTGTCGGTAACGCTTCATCCACTACGTCATCCACCTGATCGATGTAGAAACAGTCAACTTCATCTTCATTGGGAAAATGGTTTATTTCATGAAAGATATTGAGTCTAACTTTCATGTTTCCAAAAGAAACATCCATGACTCCTGTTCGACAATTGATGCAGGCATTTGCGGTTGCGAGAAACGGACGCCTAAGAATGATTGGGACTTGATTGTTGGATTTAATTGGAGGTTCCATGTCCAACACAACAAAGTCCACAGGGAAAACAAATTTGTCTATTCCAACCAAAACATCCTCGATGACACCCCTAGGTCTTCTTTCTGACCTATCAGCAAGTTGCAGTATAACTGTCATGGGTTTCAATTCGCCCAATCCTAATTTTTCGTACACTGAGTAGGGGATTAGATTGACACTTGCTCCCAAATCTAATAACGCCTTTCCAATTGGTTGCCCACCAATGACACATGGAACAGTTGGGACTCTAGGGTCCTTAAGTTTTCGTGGGGCATCCAATTGCAATATTGAACTGACTTGATTTTTCAGGAACACTTTCTTTGAAACATGAGTACGCATTTTTCTTTTGCGAGTGCATAGATCTTTGAAAATTTTTGTGCGCTCGAGGACTTGCTTGATTGTCTCAAGTAATGGAAGGTTTATCTTCACCTGTTTGAATGTTTCGAAGATTTCTTCCATTTTTGATGCTCCCTTCCTCATTCTAGATGGAGGTGTTAGGCACTCTGGGAATGGTGCCTTTGGCGTATAGGGACGAGGTTCATTCTCTGATTCTTTTTCAGGGACTAGTTGGACAATTTGAGGATCTTCCTTCTCTTTTCCTTTATCTAGTCCTTTATCTTTTCTCGCTTCTTTTTCTCCTTCCTTGTGAGGCTCCATTGGCATTTCCACTTGATTATCAACAGCTCTCCCACTTCTCAGCACCATAATAGCTTTCAATTATTGATTGTTTGATGGTCCTTCATCAGATGATGATTGGCCTTGAGGATTGTTGATGGGTTTGCTAGGAAGCCTACCTTCCTCTTGTTGACTCAACTAATTTGTTAGTTGGCTAAATTGATCTATCATCATCTGCTGAAAAGCTTACATATTTCGCATAATCTTTTCTTCCAAATCAAAATCTTTCGAAACGGTGGTCTGAGATTGATTAAAATTTTAATTTTTTTGATAATTAGAATTTGGATGATAATAAGGAGGGTTCTGTTGAAAATTAGAATTATGTTGGAAATTAGAATTCTGTTGTGGACAAAAGTTCTGCTGCCCACTCATTACATTGGATCTGAACTGCGGATTCACCTATCCAGTTTGGTTTAATCCTCCCCATCCTAAGTTGGGGTGATTTTTTCATTTCGGATTGTAGGTGTTTGAGTACATGTTCCTACCTTGTCGCTGATATGATTGAGTCAGATTCACCTGCTCTTGAGGAGTAGGTTCATCAGGGAAAAATGACAAGGTAGTTGGGCAATCGTTAGCCATGTGACCTGGGTGGTCATAGATTGAACAGGCGGTGGGGTTGCTGGAACTTTTAGCTTGCTTAGTTGCAGCTAACATATTTATTTTCTTGGACAACATGTCAACCTTAGTTGAAAGATCTGAGGTGTTGTTATTGACATCAAATAGTCCATTTCTGGTCAACACATGTGATTTTGCTGCCACATCCAAATTAGTTCGCTCCATTGTCGCATTTTGGATTGAAGTTTGATATAACTTCTCAAATAATGCCCACAGCTCATCAGCCTCTTTCGTGGCACACGATCCTCCACAAGATGCATCAACCATGCTTCTCTCTTCGGGAATTAGTCCATTGTAAAAACTTTGGACCTGTTGCCATCTTGGCAGTTGATGATTTGGATAACTCTTAATCAATTCCTTAAAGCATTTCCAACATTCATGAAATGTCTCTGTAGGTTGTTGGGAAAAGAATTGGATCTTCTGACGCAACTCTATGGTCTTGGTCATGGGAAAATATTTTTTAAGAAATTGACGGTATAGCTCTGCCCAACTCTGAATAGATTGTGGTTCTAAGGAGTAGAACCAAGTTTTTGCCTTATCTCTTAAAGAGAAAGGAAAGAGTCGCAGCTTAGCTATCTCGTCGGTCACATTATGCAAACGGAACATTTTACACACTGAACTCATTCAAATGAACATGTGGATTTTCATTTGGTAATCCATGATAAATCAGTAACATTTGAATCATTGCGAATTTAAATTCATAATGGTTCCCTGGGATGGGGGCATGCATGATACTATCTTGATCCTCGTAAAAACCAGGATCATTATAATATTCCAATGTTCTTGGGCCCTCATCATGATTATTGTTCCCATTATTTTCATTATTATTATTTTGATTATTTCATTTCCTTTGATCTGCCATAGTTTCAGTATGATGATACTGATTCCTTTGGATTCTGCGATTCTCTCTACAAGATCGTTTGATCTCAAGATTAAACGGTTGCAGATGTGGGTGATGAGAATGAGTAAAGCTCATACACCACACTCACAAAAAGGGTTGATGATTCCACAACAAACCACAAGTGTCAACTTCAATTGATTGAAGTAAAGCACACAACAAAATTTCCAACAAAGACTTTATCAGTCAATCGATTGATATTCAAAAGTCAAACAGAGTCAACACAGAATTTTTAGCTAGAAAACAAGTAGCTATGTTCAGGTCAATCGATTGACACAGATATGTCAATCGATTGAATTTTTATTTTTTTTAACAATTAAATTCAAAAATTAAAAATTTTTAAAACTTAAAGCACTTCACACAATCCTACAAAATCTTACCTAAAGGAAAAAGAGGAAGAAAGGAAAGGGACTCCTACAAAATAAGAAATCCTAAAAATCTCTACTTCCTAAAACAAATCTCTATTCCCTAAAAATCTGAAATTAGCAATTCGAGTTTCACACAAAATAGTCGATCGATTGATGCCTTCGGCTCAATCGATTGACAATTCAAGACTGAAACCACCAGAACACAGTCGATCGATTGAGGATCAGATCTCAATCGATTGACTATCAAATATTTGCACAAATCCCTTTCCGAATTAATCAAAATTTCACCGATATTCCCGGGCAGCGGCGCCAAAAACTTGGTGTATTTTAATTTAAACCCTTGCAAGTGTATAAGATCTATTGTAGAACAGCAAGAATAGGGGTGTCGAACCCACAGGGAAAACGCGAAATTTATCTAATTCTTTTAGAGACTTTAATACACCCAAGGAATTACCAATGGAGAAATTCAATTTTACCACACAAATACCAATGATTCTCAATGGAATAAAAGAAAACTAATTAAACTAGGACAGAACAAATTATGGTAAGGGAGAAAATTAACAGTTTATAAATTGATCAAGGAGTTAGCTAACCATCGATTCGTAACTTTTCTACCATTCAATCTCACAAATTTAATTTAAGTCAAAATACCATCATTTATTAGGAAAACAAATGAATTGAGAAGAGCGCAACTATGGATCGGGCATACCCTATCTAAACACTATGACTCAGCCTATCGTTGCGGTATGAGTCATGTGAAAAGAATAGCATATCTCAAACTAACAAGTCACGACAATAATAAATCAATCATTTCGCAGCCTAGATCGGCCTGCAAGAACAGATCTAGATGGAGTGCTTCTTTTATGATCGTTGATAACCACGATCAAAGACTGTAAACGAAGACTCGATAATATTCAATCAATCACACACTTACAACAGAATGATTAAATGACTAACCATGAAATTGTAGAGACAATAATAAAACAGTTACTTATCTCCGGTTCGCTTCCCCCTTGAACAAATTACTTTAGCCACTCATCCTCGGTATACAAACCCGTTGTAGATCTGAAGATATCGTATTAACAATGCTCTTTTATTTCTCAAAAATCTCCTTACAATGCTCTTATTCTCACGATTATCAACGAGAATTAAAAATAACCCTAATACAATCTACTGAGAAAAAGAACTAAGAAGAACCCTTAATAATATATCCAAAAATAATCACAAAAAGAACTCCCCCTTAATGATTCGTAGCTTCCTTTATATAGGGCCGAGCAAACCCTATTCCTAAAAGCCTCAATCGATTGAGAATCAAAACTCAATCGGATATACAGGTGAACAAAACCTACAAGAAGATGCGATATATATTTTATCGAAATTAGAATTATGCAATATTTGCCAATTTCAAGAATATTGCAATACTTTTAAAAAATATTATTATCAATTGGAACTCCCAGCACCGTGGGATGAGTTAGCCATCAAAGGCTATCCAGATTTTATTAGTAAATTAGCTAAACAAGATACTTTAGGACTTAGAACATCTTTTGTCTTAAGATTAATAGCAGATAGATGTTTAGAAATTAAAGCTAAAAAATAATTTAAGAATCAAATCACAAATTCTAACTTTGGTCATAAATGCTGCGATAAAATTCTCCAAGAAAATTAGAAAATCGGATGCAATATCCCTAAAAGAAAGGAATATAAGAAAGGTTTAAAGAAGAAAAAATTTAAATGGAAACCTTGAAACAAAAGAAAACGGTTTGTTAAAAATAAAAAATATATTAAAAAGAAAAAACAGACTGAGAAAATAGATAAAACGACCATGGCTAAAAAGAAATGTCGTTGTTTTATTTGTAACGAAGAAGGACATTATGCTCCTTAATGCCCAAAACGGGGAAAAAATATAACTAAAATGATTAAATATTTAGATGAAGCAAATCTAGATGTTTGTTTTGGTGAAGAAATTTTAACTGATGATAATAGTATCATTTATGAATTAGAATCCGAAACAGACTCCGATTCTGACATAGATGATCTAATATTTATGTTAAATATAGTCGAAGCATTAGAAGAAGAACATCAAATGATTACGTTGAAAGACATAGTAGGAAAAGAAATATCATTCTCTGAAGAACAACTTCAAAAATTTGAGTTACATCAAAAACTTAATAAAGAAGACATTTATAAAATTTCTTCCTTAGACAAACTCTTGTCTAGAAGAATATTTGAAGCTTTTTCAGGAAACACTACTGCAAAAATCACATCTAATCTTACAGCTGAAATAACACTGTTTGATAAGACGAAAATATTACGCTAGAAAAAAGAGAATCCAAAATTAAAATATATTCATATTGGTATACTTCAAATATGCATAACAAGATTATTCCGAAATGGTATAGACACACCTATACTAGCTGTAGTAATGGATAAAAGATTACTTAATCCTTTACAATCCTTGATTGGAGGGATTCAATCAAATCTAGCTTATGGAATGATTTGGTTTAAACTAAAACCAAATTATTTTATTTCACTTGACGACCCAAATATTGAAGACACAATAAAAATTAAAATTCAAACAAAGGGATTAGAGATGAAAGAAGATTCACACAACTTAGCCATAACTTGGCAAATAGAACATGAATTAACCTCTAAACCAATAACAAAAATGCAAAAATCAGACAAAAATCTAATTGAAATATTTGAACCAAAACCATATGATTTAGAAATCCAACCAAGATTAATAAATTGGAAAGATTTACAGGTACCTAAACAATGGTTATTTGAAGATCTTTTAGAACAAAAATCAAAATTGCAAACCCAGATGATTGAAATACAAGCTTTTGAAAATAATTTATATTTTAGAGATACAAGGACTGCCTCTTTTAATACTATAAAAGATGAATGGCTTCTTGTAAAAAATATTGAGTCTAGAGCATCAACATCCAATGCTCTCGAACCAACTCAAGACCAATCACATACAACAGTAAAGAATATACAAGTTCCAATCTTACCCGGAACACAAATTCATGAACTAAACACAGTTCAACTTTATCATTTTCAGTCAAAAAATGCTGAAATTTTATTTTCTCCTAGTTATGAAAAAAGATGATATATATACGTCTTAGGAAATTTTATGTTTCAAAATTATAAACCATATAATTTATGTGTCTTAATAGATACCGGAGCCACAATAAGTGCTTGTCGGTATAATGCTTTGCCTTCTGAAAAATAGGTTAGCATTAAACATCTCATCAAAGTCAAAGGCATTGAAGGAAAAGAAACTGTTATTGAGTTAAAAGCAAAAAATATTTCTATTTGGCTTAATGATAAAAAATTCATTATTCCTAAAATTTTATGCTTTCCCAATATGCATGGAGATTCCTTATTAGGTAATAATTTCATTGTTGCATATTTACTAATGACCTTAACCATAGGTTTTATTGGCCTCTCTTTCTGAACTCGATGCCTTAATCAAGGGTGAGCTATGCCCTTAAATAGATTTTACACACACATCTAGACAAACTACTTAATAGTAAAGATGCTTCAATAGTAAAGATGCTTTCTCCTTTTTCAAAGCCTTTACTCACATCTGGACAAACTTCTTTATTTATACCAGTAAGATGCTTTCTTCTTTTTCAACGCATGTCATACTTTCTCTTAAAGTAAGATAATGGCTGACATTTCTGGTTTGTGACGTCAGGGCTGACGATTCTGAGTAGCAACGTGTCCTGGATGAGCTGGAATCGTTCTTGCTACTGGTGGTAGTGGTGTGGTCCACTATGCTTCTATACGATTTTTCAAATTGTGGTAAAAAACCGAATCTTCAGAGGTAGGACTATGATGACTATAGCTGTCTTGCATCTCATCTTTTTCGAGCATCATCATTTCGATCTCGAGATTTTTTGGGAGGTCAAGATCTTTTCGAGAATCGAACTTTAATAATAATGAAGTTGCTTCAACTTTTTGCTCTTGAGTCCTCATGTATTCAATTGGTAAATTTGTAGTGAAAATTCTCTGACCATCCGATATATTGAATTGATTATCGGCAGTACGGATTTGTCTTGCCATTGCAGAGAATGTTTTAAGAGAACGAATCCAATAAGATTTTAGATTAATGGCCATGATGCTTGCTTTAGCCATGGGGTCTTTGACTTCATCAAACTCGTAGTCTTTAGTTTTATCTAAAAACCAAATTTGATAGGGCTGATAAAATTTTTCTTTTGATCTCCATCCAATTGTGCTTGTGATACAAAATGTATAGTAGACGGTGCGATTAAGATTTTTGGTGAGATGATAAACCATTGTTTTGATCATCATCGGAAATTCATTGATAGGATAATCAACAAAGATTAGTTGTTTTACTAATCCTCAATCAAGGCTTTCTTCCAGATTATACATGGGATTTTCTGTATAAACTGACAATTTTGGAAGGAAATCTTCATAACACTGAGCTATGTTATAATTATCCATTAAGATTTGTTTAATCTTAACCTCTTGATCTTTAATTTGTGATATCAGGGGTTTACTGATGTCACATGGCAGAACATGTTTTATCTTTTCAAACAAATAAATTCTTTTTAGTTTGTGAAAAATGGGGTCTGGATAATTTGAATCCATAAGATCTGTTAATTCTAAAAAGTGATTGATTTTTTCAAGAGAGAAGTTTTCTACGAACGTTTCAGAATCCCATGCTATAGATTTAACAAGGGCATTTGTACTATCTTGTAGCTTTTCTAGCTTTTTTTCTTTTTCATGAATTTTTTGAGAGAGATTGCTCATGTGACGCCTGAACTGTTTCTTCTCATTTAGAAGTTGGCATTTCCAGGCTCCGTTAATTTCATGATAAAGTTCTGAAGATATTCTAGGATTATAGAAATCAGGAACGTTATTCATCAAAATGCTAGTTTGTTCTAGCAAATATTGTGATTGTTGTAGTTGATATAAAGTAAAAGCTGATTTGGCTTCGTTGAAATTATCGTGAACTTAGTAAAGAGAGTTTGGAAAGTTTGTAATTTATTTTTGGCAAGCTAAAAAAGAGGTATATAGTCCTGGTTGGTGGCCTCTTAACACGACATAGGTTTTTCCAATAAAAGTTTTTCCAACATAAGGTTTTCTTATGGTTGGAGGTGGTTGAGAAGAGGAGTTTCCTTCTTCTGTCATCTTCTGTCGTTTATAGAGTTCAATTCACTGGTTTAGTGGTAACATAAATCTTCTTCCTGCAACAAATATGGCCACTTTGGTTAGTGGTTTAAACTTGGATCTCTGCTTAAGAAATCAGCCAAAACGTTAGTACTTCCTTTAACATGTTCAACTTCAAAGATATAAAGTGCTATTTGATTATACCATTTCAATCATCTTCCATCTAAAATATCTCGTTTATTAATTAAAAAGTCTCAAACTGCCTTGTTATCAGTTCTGACAATAAAAACTTTCGGGGCGAGATATATATGAAATCTTTTGAGGGCAAGTTTTATTGCTAATAATTCTTTTTCAAAGATGATATAATTCTATTCATTTGGTTTGAATTTTTCAGAATTATAACCACATAATTTTTCTTTATTTTATACATTTTTTGTTAAAGGTGATTTTCTTTGTTTTATCCCATTAGAGTGACAAGAATCTTTTTCTGCCCAATCTTCAGCTGGAATTGCTTTTAAAACACATCCCCAACAGTTATCTGAAGCATCTGTTTCGAGAATTAATTTATCTCTGGTTGTGGGAAGATAAACAGTAGGACAATCTTCAATATCTTGTTTTATTTGTTTTAATATTTCTTTATCTTTTTCTGTCCATGTAAATTCTATTTCTTTTTTCAATTTGTTTACGAAAGATTTTTCTTTTTCTGCTAAATTTTTTAAATAATTTCTTTCATAATTTAATAAGCCTAAGAGACTTTGTAACTCTTTCTTATCAGTTACCTCTCCAGGAAATTTATTTATTTTTATAATAATATGATCTTGAAGTTTTAGACCATCATGTGTTAAAATAAGACCTAAAAATTCTATTGATTCTTTTTCAATTTCTATTTTAGAAGGTGAGAGGATAATTCCATATTTTTGGAAAATATCGTACATTTGTTTTAAATATTTTTTGTTTTCTTCTTTTGTTTTAGAAAACACTAAGATATCATCGATATATACCACACAAAATCCTTTATAAGGGGTAAAAATCGAATCCATCCATCTTTGATAGATTTGTGGAGCAGTATTCAAGCCGAATGGCATGACATTCCATTAATAATGTCCACATGGAGTGCTAAAAGCAGTTTAAGATTTAGATTTATCATCTAACTTTAATTGCCAGTATCCTGATTTACAGTCGAATTTACTGAAGAATTTTGATTCTTTGATTTGGTTAATCAAAACATCTTTTCTTGGAATAAAGTATTCGTCAAATTCTAAATTTTCATTTAGTCTTTTATAATTTAAAATTATTTTAGCTTTTCCGCATTTTATTTCAGCATGATTTCTTACTAAAAATGCAAGGCTAGAATGAGGACTTTTTGTAGTTTCAATGAGTTTTTTCTCTAATAGATCTTTAATTTGTATTTCAAATTCATCTATGTCTATTTTTGTATAGACCATAGGTTTCACCCTAATTATGATATTAGGATCTTTTAAAGTTATGGTACAGTATCGTGGACTTTTATGCCATAATTTTAGTGGGTTGTCACTAAAATTGTCTTTGAGGATGGTGAAAAGCCAATGAGTTTGAGAAAGTTGTGTAACAACCTCACCACGCGTGCTGGGGGCAAAACCTTTATGACATTTAGAGTTATGAACTTGAAGAAGTGGAATGTGAACCAATTCTTCTTTGAGGGAGAGGCCAATAGAACCTATGGTTAAGGTCATTGGTAAATATGCAGCAATGAAATTATTACCTAATAAGAAAACTCCATATATGTTGGGAAAGCATAAAATTTTAGGAATAATGAATTTTTTATCATTAAGCCAAATAGAAATATTTTTTGCTTTTAACTCAATAACAGTTTCTCTTCCTTCAATGCCTTTGACTTTGATGGGATGTTTAATGTTAACCCATTTTTCAGAAGGCAAAGCATTATACCGACAAGCACTTATTGTGGCTCCGGTATCCATTAAGACACATAAATTATATGGTTTATAATTTTGAAACATAAAATTTCCTAAGACGTATGTATATCATCTTTTTCCATAACTAGGAGAAAATAAAATTTCAGCATTTTTTGACTGAAAATGATAAAGTTGAACTGTATTTAGTTCATGAGTTTGTGTTCCGGGTAAGATAGGAACTTGTATATTTTTTACTGCTATATGTGATTGGTCTTGAGTTGGTTCGAGAGCATTGGATGTTGATGCTCTAGACTCAATATTTTTTACAAGAAGCCATTCATCTTTTGTATATTTAAGAAAAAGTATGACATGCGTTGAAAAAGAAGAAAGCATCTTAAATAAAGAAGTTTGTCCAGATGTGATAGTCGGACTACTCTTCTCTTGTCAATCGATTGACACTTATTCCTCAATCGATTGACATCCAGGGTTAGATTCTCTCTCTTTTGGCGGATGTTGGGCTGCTTCACGGATTTCTGGGCTTCTTTTGACCTTTTTATCCATAGCCCATGTGTATCCTTTAATTACCCTCTTTTATGCTCTTCTACGATCCAACAGTCAGAAACACCTGTAGTCATTAAAACCTCACAGCAACCATTAGATGCTTTCATTGGACAGCTACGTGTAGGGATTAAGGTGCGAAATATAGTCACATTTCGGCACTGATCAGATACTTAAATTAATTAGAATTCTGGTAGAATTAGGATACTTGAGTTAATCAGAATACTTAGATTAATTAGACTCTTAATAGAATTAGGAGACTAATATTAACAAGATTAGGACTCTTGAGATAATTAGATTCCTAGTAGGAGTAGGAGATTAGTTCAATTAAACTTTTAGAATAATTAGACTCTCGGTAGGATTAGGAAGACTAAAGCAATCAGACTTAGAGCAGGATTAGAAAAAAAAAAAAACTAAACACTCAGGTGACCTAGTGCTACTGACATCGGCAGGCCAATGAGTCAGTAAAGAAGTCGAACCCACACCTCGAAAAGGTATGATCAGTGATGTGTTACAGTGTCGATAAACATCTGCAACTGGCGATCGCAACGAACCAGATATTTTCTCCTTAAAATTTACCTTTTCTTTTTCTTTACTTTTATACTTTCCACTTGCCATCGATCGCCTTACATCAGATTCCACATAGACCAATTTGGGCCACGCTTTCTGGGAACCGAAAGGAACCTAGAAAAAGCGCATAACAATAGACTGACGATCGAGATGGGACTTATGGGACTTCTTGTCGCCAAAGCCTCCTTTGTTTAGTTTAAGTTTTCTTTTTTTTTTTCCTCTTTCTTGTCCAATTTCCTTCGTACATCCACTCGACTACCGAGGATTTCCCGTAAGTGCATGAGCATTCACCATAAGCTCGAGATGGCGAGAATACAAAGAATAAATATCGCTGACCACAACAATCCTCCGTTATGGAATTACCATGGTAACCCCTTTACAACTCCAAGCACTAGCAATAATCACGATGGAAGAGACAGGAGTACCGGACAGAACTTCACCGCTCGACAACTTGTGGAGCTCAGCATACAGAAGTTATAAAAGGGGGGCGAGGACGCCGAAAAACTTCTCTGCGGCCTGATAGCCGCATACGAAACCATCAAGGAACGACAAGATAGACATGAGCAAGAACAACTAAGCCAAGAAGGGTCACCATCCACCCCCAGCACAATCTCAGCCTATGTGTCGCCATTTGGCCGGGTTACCCATGGCCTCTTTAATAGAAATTGCCAAGACCGAACTTACCCACAAGCTACCCAAAAAGACGCCACTATAAGAGTAGAGGATTTCTCCAAAATGCTCGATGAATACATGGCTAAGATAGAACGCCCTGGCTACTCATTCAGATTCGATAAGTTTTGTCAAGACTTGGAGTTCACCTTACCCGCAGGATTCAAGCCACCTAAGTTCAACAAATACAACGGTACCGAAAATTCGAACCACCATTTGGCACTTTTTTGCAATGACTGTCCCATTCATGAAAATCAAGGGCTCCTAATACATTATTTCTAGAGATCGCTAGAAGGGGAAGCTCTCAATTGATTCGCAAGACTTCTGCTCAACAAAATCGACAAGTTTGATGACCTGGCCGAACGGTTTCTAGACCAGTATAAGCATCTGATACAAGAAATAGTTAGTCTCGGTGATATGATGACAGCTAAGCAAGAAAGTGAGGAAGACTTCATGGATTTCGTAGCACGCTGGAGAAAGTTGGCCGCTCGCACCGGAAGTCAGATGAAAGAGAAAGATGCGATTGACATCATTATAAACAATGCTAGGGAGCTTCTCTGAAGCGCTCTCATCATAAGTGATTGCCCAGACTTCGCTACTCTTCACTCACATGCCAGCCGCATCCAACGACATATAAAGGGAGGAGATCTTGCCTTCTCAATAGTAACCTCGAAGACCACTACCTCCAACGATTCAAAGCATAAGAGCAATAAGAAAGCCTCTAGCTCGAAGCAAGCCAATACCATCGCCAATCAGGGCCAGAACTCCGACAAAGGAAACTACCAGCCAAGGAATTCTGACCAAAATCAGTATCAGAACCAAGGCTAATAATGATACCCGAATCAAAATCAAGGTCAGAATCAACAAAGGTATTCGAACCAAAATCAAAATCATGGCCAGTATCAAAATAGGAATCAGTATCCTAATGCCTAGAATCAAAGCATGACGCATAATAGGCCTATCAACACCCAGAATTACAATAATGTTTCTCCGTTGTAAAATTTCAATCAACAAGCTAGATGGCCTTACCAGCCAAGAAGAGAGCACTACCCTCCGCTACTCGACACCATCCAAAATATCTTCCGCCACCTTAGCAACCAAAACCTTCTTAGATTCCCATTGGAACGGCCATGGCCTTGGCCAAAAAATTTGAACCATAGTAAGTTCTGCGTATTTCATTGATAAGCTAGACACAATTTGGAAGACTACTGGGTCCTCCAAGACATGATCTATGATATGAATGATAAATACCAGATCGACTGGGAAGCTCTCCGAAATTCTCATAACCAATCACCGCAAAACCTGGGGATTGTTAACAACTCCATGCCAAACCACAACCAAGGGCCAGTGTCCCACATTACTACAGTAGACCTTCATGGACGACCCTCTTCCCATCCTTCTTCCTTAATCACTTGCCTTCCCTAACCTACTGCCATTGCCGATCTAGTAGAGTCTCCAAGGCCCTCAGCTGTTCGACCATACCCTTCAACCTCAATCACTCGGGTCACACCCCCAAGTCTGCCTCCCTACCCAAAGTTTACCCGAATCCGAGTCCAGTCATTCAGGGCATGGAAGCCGAACCTCTATCAACCTCTGCCCAAACCACTCACTCCTCCAAACCCACAGTCGACACCATCACCGTCCAATTCTGAACCTGAATACGAAGACCATGTCCTCCAAACTGCGGAGCAAATCACGACATGGGTGGAAAGCATCACCCAGAATACCTCGAGATAGCAACATGAGGCTACAATAGAGCACCGCCTTGATACCAAGATGAGTCAGCCGAGCGAAGGATCCGACAAGGAAGAAGTTCTGATCTCCACTTTTCTAGAAGAGGAAGATTACACTCAATATCTCCCACCGTGGAATGGCATAGCTCCTCTGCACATTCCTTCCTCAAATTTCACTTTGTTCATAAAAAGTACTACGGCGGGTTCGTCGACACCTCAACCAACATGCCCAATCCTCAAATCTGGAACCCATTCATTACCCACCACCTCCATTCTCTCGAGAAAAGTAGAATGATGATGCTCAGTCGTTGGAATAGATAGCAAGGGAACAAGTGGTAAACCTACCTCCACCTCCTCATATGATCCCACAACCTCTGATTCTAGGACTAGTGCCTCCACCGCCTCTGCCAAATGTCAGCAAAGCTCACCGCCCTGGCAAAGAGCCAGTTTTAGAGGCAGGCCAGGAATACAATCTTCGACGGCACCTCAGGAAAATACCAGCATAAATATCAATCCTTGAGCTCATCAAGAAATCGCCAAAATACCAGACTATTGATAAAGCCACTAGATGAGATGCATGTAAATGAGGATACCACATTGGATGAGCTACATGAATCGCTTCGGTCATGGCACAACCTCCGGCGCTCACTTTCACTGAGGCTAATATGCCCAAGGAATCACTGCGCGGGAGGTCCACCCTAATATACCTGACTATTATGATTAGAGGCTTCTCAGTACCGCATGCACTGGTCGACACAGGAGCAGGACTTAATATATGTTCCATAACCACACTCAAGACGCTGAAATATACTGAGCAGGACATAAAGCCCTCATCTTTGTCCTTCATCGCATATGATGGGTTCCGACTGTTGGTACGCATTTTTTCTGGGTTTCTTTCGGTCCCTAGAATTAGTGGCCCAATTCGGTCCCAAGTAGACTCTAGCGATGGGTACTGTACTGATTAATTAGAAAATAATAAGTGCTAAAATTAAAGAGGTAAATTCATAAAGAAAATACCTGATTCGTTGATATCGCCAGCTGCAGATATTTATCGATGCTGCAACACATCACTGATCATGCTTGTGAGGAGGTGAGGGTTCCTTCTTTACTGAATTGTCGGCCTGCCAACGTCAACAGTACTAGGTCACTCGGATGTCTAGATAACCTATTCTCCTTTTGTTGCTTTGATTAATCATGGAAAGTTTCCTGATACTACTGGGAGTCTAATTATGCAAAGGATTCCTAGTACAATCCTAACTCTAACTATTCTTTTGGTCTTTTGCATTTAGTTTGATTAACTCTCTTAATTATATTTGACTAATCTGAATTTTGCTAATGCTATTATGAGTCTAGTTATTTTTGATGTCTTACTTCTACTAGGATTCAATTACTTTAAGTGTTCTAATTCTGTTAGGTGTTTAATTAATTTCAAGTATCCTAATTCTAGTTGGAGTCTAGTTAATCGTGAGATGCCTAGTACTACTCTAACTTTAGTTGTTTTTTGGTCTTTCTATTTTTAATCCTAGTCTAATTAACTCTCCTAATTCTACTAGAAGTCTAATTGATATCTTAATCTAATCGAGTTTCCTAGTACTACTAGGAGTCTAATTAATTTAATTGTCCTAATCTTACTAGAAATCTAGTCCATTGAGTCTCCTAATACTACTAGGAGTGCAGATATGTTAATTCTGTAGAGACTAATTAGGAATATACTAATTCTATTGAAACTCTAATTTAAAAAAAATACTAATTTTATTAAAACTCTAATAAAAAATATATACTGATCTTTACTGAAAATCTAAAGGCCCGCTATGCTAAGGAGGATCGGCTCCGTTCCCTGGTACCCTCCATAAGCTCCCTTGGGTAAATCAGGTGGCTAAGATTAAAGTAAACTGAATTTGAATTATAACACGATATTTTTGGATTGAAAAGGCAATAATTTTTGAATTATAATTATAGATAAATAAATCAGGATTTAAAATCTAGAACTATAAGGAATCGGTAAATTAGGACTAGAATCTAAAATTTAAAGACTGAAATCTGGACCGAAATAAGAAAATCAGACCGTATGATTAAGGACTGGTGCTAGGGACTAAGAACTTGAACCGGAGATTAATGATAGGACTAAAACTTGAGATTTCGGGATAAAAGTAAAATTTAAAGTAAGGCGGATTTTAATGATCAGATCAAAAACTGGTTCTAGAAACTAAAAACTAGAGCCAGGCATTGAAATTACAGATTAAAAAAGGGTGTTACCTGCCTAAGATTGAGAATTAAAACTAATAGTTAAAATCTGAGATCTAAGAACTAGAACTAAGAACTGAAAATAAAAAAAAAAAACTAGAAGGAAAATTATACCAGAGGCCGGGGCTGCAGAGAGGAATCTCGAAATGCTAAGCTTGAAGGCAAGGGACTCAAAACTCGAATCTCGAAGTCATTATTGTTTTCTTTTTGGGTTGAGGTAAGGGGGTCTATTTATAGGTATTTTACTAATTATGCACCCTATGGGGTGCGTGTAATTAGTCGGTCAACTTCAATTACGCGCCCTATCCGGGGTGCTTAATTGAGTTGTGCGCCCTATATCAGGCGCTTAACCACTTTGAGTCGGTGACCGACTTAGTGAGTCATAGGCTGACTGGTTCAGCCGAGGTGTCCCAGTCCTAGTCTGATTAGACTAATTGCATGCCCAATTTGGAACGCACAATCCGATTGAACACTGTACTAAGTACGTTTAATCGTGGAGTTTTGGCAGTCTTAGGAGTTAGAGACCAGGTTCAAAACGAACCAATTATGCGCTAATGACCGAGCACATAATCCGATTGCACGCGCTGGTTAGGGCGAGCAACTGAGTCTCGAGGCGGACAAAGGGAGGGGAAGTTTGGTTTGACGAGGACCGATTGTGCGCTAGTGGTGTGGCGCTCAATCGAATTCTGCGTATGCATGGTTCAAGGCTGTAATTAGGGATTGTCCTGTCCGGTCGGGTCCAAGGCAAGGCTATTATTTCACTGTTTTCGCTTATATACTATTATTTCAAAGATATAGTCCCCGCCTTGTGGTTTGAAATCATGCATCACGAGCTATTGTTTCAGCCTGTGTTCAGCCATATACTATTGTTTCAGTATATGGTCCCTACCTTTATGAGATCTGAGCCACAAAGCTATTGTTTCAGCCTGTGTTCAGCCTTATACTATTATTTCAGTATATGGTCCCCATGTTAGGATTTCAAAACCCTCGGAGAAGGTAAGTCTTTTCCATAGAGTCATAGTTGAGGTCAAAGGTTGACCGAGAAAACTTATATACTCTGAGAGGGCAAAATGGGGGTGTCTACAGATGCCCCTCTTCGGCGCGCTCTTGTGAAGTAAGAGCTCGTCGAAGAAGTAGGCACCCCTCTCCTGAGGGTGCCTTTTCGTTCTTCTTGAGAAATTACAAATGTGAATTGGGGATGCTGACATGACATGCTTGACTTTCTTATTTATTAGCATAAGCTAAAATGGAGCATTCGGGGGCCTAGTGGTAGCAGCCAAAAGGCATATTCCTGGCCGTGGATGCGAGAGGGCATCCCGTCACGTATCGCGACGCGTCATGAATAATACCAATGAGGGAAGTCGATCCTAATCCACGGGTGCAGGGTATCCGTCGCATGGCGCGACTCGTCATGAAAGTGACATCATTAGATCCTAATCTATGGGTGCAAGGGGCATCCCGCAGCATGTTACGACCTGCTGAAAGGGGCAGCCAAACAGAGGAAAATGATGCAGTCGAGGTACCGGGGGTGCCATACGAATGTCCATAAACAAGGTCCAAAGATCGATAAAATAAAATGTCATGTAATGGCGAAGGCTTTCGCAAATCATGTCAGACCGACGCGTCATTGCTCACACCAATGGCGTGTCAAGTGTCTCTTTTCCTGTGGACATCTAAGATTTCTCAAAGTTGAATATATTCATTATTCGATTTTCCAGGGGAATGAACAGATCAAGGCAATAAGTGAATTTTTACTGATATGAGTCTATTTATTTATTTTTATTTATTTGTTAATCTTTTTGAAAGTTTTTATTTATTTTTTAGAAGTTTGAGAATTTAACTTAAGATCAATTTTGGTGGTAAAATTGTAAAAATGTTGCTTCCGAGACATTGCTGAGCAGATCCATTGGTACAGGATTTGTGGACCCGATCATTTGCGTGGTTTTCAAGATGACACTTAGTATGCCGGATGCTTCGTCTAGCCTTCTCGACGAATATTGATGATAGTCACTTATGGGAGGACTACAGTGATTCGCGAGTCGAGAGAGACGGTGAAGACATTTGACTTAATCATAGCAAACTATATTTTATAAGGAATATCGAGCAATTGAAAAGGGGGTGATACTCACCTGATCTGGGCAGAAGGCCCTTGCTTTGCTTGCGATGGGATTGGATCGGCTGTCGTAGTGATGTCGCGATGGGACATTAGAGGGTTCTCTCTCTGTTCTTCACTTCTGCTGCAATGGGACCTGACGGTCGTCAATGTGAGGAAGGGTCTTGGGAAGATGGAATTTGTGGTGAGACGTGGTGGTTCTCCCCTTATGGTCGTGTGGTGAGGTGAGTCCTACTGGTTGTAGGCACGGAGGGACGTAGGGGGACTCTGGTGAGATGTCCGTGTTGTGACGGGATGTGGCAGGATATCAGAGAGATATCTCCATTCTTATGTTGCTGCTATAATGGCGTCTAGTGACTGTTGCATGGTGAAGCGTTCGAGGATTAGGCTCCATGCTTATACGATGGGACGTGGTTGAGCCTTCCTTTCTCGATTGTGTATCATGACGGGGTGTGTCCAAGTATTTTGGGTAATAGTGTCACAAGAGAATGGGTTTGCAAGATGCTTGAGTTATGGTGGTGTTACGATGGGACATGCACGACGTTGTCGATTCTTAGTTGTTTCAATTTCGTGATAAGACAATGATGGTGTCTCTTTCTTTAGTAAATCTTGGGTTATACGAGATCACTCAAACCTACTATCAAAACTAAACCTATTATCAAACCTAAGCTTATCATCAAACCTAAACCTATTATTGAATCTAAACCTATCATCGAACATGAACCTATCACCGAACCTGAACCTATCATCAAACTTGAACCCCTCATCAAACACGAACCCGTTATCGAAACTAAGCCTATCATCAAGCCCGAACCTACCATAGAGCCTATTCCTACAACACTAGCTTCACTCGCCTTCGAGCCAACCACCCAACCTAACAGCAAACAAGCCCAAAAAACCGTCACTCCTCCTACTCTCGAAACTAAACCAAACTGGAATCTTACAACTCCGATCAACATCCAAATTAACATGTCACCTAATCCTCAAACCTCACAATATAAAATTAACATCACAACTAAAATTTCATCCAAATCTCAGATCAAAATCTCGATAGACCTCACAATTAGGGTCCCCGTAGAAATTCAACCGACGATAATACCGCAATATCAAGCCTTCAACGCTAAACCTCCCCGAAAAATTGCAAACAAAACTTTAAAACAACCTCACGATAAACCCAAAATATGCATAAAATGAAACAAGGGAAAACAAATCTGCCCCACACGGAGAAAAGGTCCACCTTGGCCTACGCCCTCGCATCTCCTCCTACTCTACCTCTACCTTATCCTCTCATTACCTTTACAACACCACGTTCCCTCTCAATAGTTTCCACTCCAACTTCACCCACGAACAACTTTCCAACAACCCGTAAATAATTCTAGAAAACTCTCCAACAATCCTACACCCCAACTTTACAATATACCTCACTCCCTTGAAAAACGAAAGAAGGTCCCTCCCGACAAGGAGGCCCCGACCATAAAAGATTTATCAAAAGAAGAAATCAAATGACGCCACACCTATTTTAACAAATCTCATATCATCCAAAACATAAACCTAAATATAACATCTCTCTTATTCCAGATCAATCAGATCGAGAGGGATCGACGACCTCGAAATGGATTATCCGACTGTCACTCCGTCCATCCAACCTTCTGAGTCAGTCCCTGCTCAAGGAACTGATGTTGTACCATATCACGATAATAATAACAAAAATAATACAAAAATATACAAAATAATATATATATATATATATGTATATATATATATGTATACATATATCATCAACCCAACAATGTCCCTGACTTAAAATCTCTTTTCTCGATCGAGAACTCGAAGTCGAGGAGCTATTGCTCAGAAACAGTGCCTATACAACCGCCTCGCCTGGAGGAAATCAAAGCCCATGTAGGAAATACTTATATTATCTCGGCAACATGCCCAGGAAGCAGCAAGAGGGGAAGGACTTTCTAAACCCCAAATGCTACCTCTAACTCGATCATCATATCTCGTAGCCTAAACAGGCATACTTATATGCTTATCATCCTCGTAGTCTTTGCAAGTAATTCGTCGGCCGTAGGTCAAATTATTTTCAAAATCATTTTGGGAATCATCTGACTCATTGACCACCCGTCCTATTCGGGCAAGTTGATTGAAAGGACTAGTGGATCATTAATCTCTCTTTTTGAAATATAGAAAACTCTAGATTCTCACACACCCTTCTAGCCATTGGAGTTGATGTTAGAGCAGTAAAAAATAAAAATGTAAGGTTCCATCAAATCTCATAATTTTTGCGTCAACAGGATATTTCAAAAAAATATATACGTAGATGCTTCAAAACAAAGAGAGACAAAAAAAAAGAGAGAAAAGAAGCATAACCGAGCGAGAGCAATATGACGAATGAACAGTCAATGAATTCAGGGAAGCATAAGCAAATTGTGAGGGCATTCCTGGTAGTCTTATTAGGGAAGTATAAGCAAGCCGCGAGGTATCCCTAACATCTTCACACTACTAGATGCCATCATACGATGGCGGGAGGAGGACAAACTCCTGCTAATCATAGAATTTGATGATTTGATGGTACTGGACCATGACGGAGAGCTTAATTATGGCACCGCATTATCCACTCGAGAAGAAAGTAGTTGACTACTATTTCAAAAATTGGTTAAATAAAAAGCTACCCTCAGATCAATAAACCTTATCTTTTCTTCACCCTTTATTTTTCGAATGATGAGTCAAATGATTTCAAAATATCTTTGGAATAAAACCAAAAACTCTTGAATGGCAAGTGATGCAATCACTCTTTATCTATCATGCACCTCATCCTTGTTGAAAACTACGATACATGATGATCATTCAGCACTTACAAAATTGAGCCTAGCATGTGACCGAAATAATCAAACTACTTCCCGACATGGGATCATTACTAACACGCGCTAGGATATCATATAGGCTGATAAAAGTCTCACCGTCACTTGACACTGGGGCATTTTTTTTAAAAGGGCTAGCACCTTGGTAGTGATACTCAGGTCACAAGACCGACACCCCAAACTGGGACATTTATTTTTTTATTTTATTTTACTGTTTCTTACTTTTCTGCCATGGGATCAAAAATTTCCAAAACGAGACAAACAATAAACATACAATAATAAATATAAACAAACATAAATAAAACAAACGTAATAAACAAAATAAAAAATATCACTTCATTTATAACAAAAATTTTACAGGTATCACCGGAGGCATACCTCCTGAATATACAACTCAAAACGAATACCTAAAACCTAACCTACAACTTAAAACAAACACGGAACCCAAAACAGACACAAACCCAAAACACAATGCGCGGAGCGCCCAATCTGAAGTAACAGAAAAACGATGCAAGGATTAGTTGGGTAACACCCTTTCCATCCATTTGGAGAACTTCCCTCCCACCGTCTTCACCTCCTAATAATAAAGGATGTATATCGCCACTCAATCCCAACACCCCCCAAGCCATAGCTACACCTCCGTAAAAAGCCACTTTGGGACGTAAAACATGCGAAACAATGAAGATCGGAGGAAACAACATCGAAGACGGACAACTGTATCACACGATAGAGATACTCTCAAGCTAGCTCAAATAAAGAGAGAATGAAGAAAAATAAAGATGCTTGGACATATATAGGCACCCGCCTAATTAAGCGCTGAAACATAGCGTGCAATGCAATTCAGCACCAGATTACCTGCGCGAAATCTGAATCGCGCGTGCCAGATCGGGCGCGCAATTAAACTACCTCCCGCCCTGAAAGACTTGACAAGTCAATCCCGTGTCGGAGAGCGCACGCATAATCAAATTACATGCTTATGCGGCCGCGCAGAATTCGAAAGGTCACCCACACTGTGGCAGGGTGACGCTCCAATCATGAACACGGATTAGAGCGCATAATTGGATTCCACGCACACCCACTGACGCATAATTGACCCCCTGAATCTCTCAATCGTGCGCACCCAACCAAGCACGTAATTGAATTAGGCGCCCAGATTCACGCACGCAATTCCTAGTTATAACGCAATCCTCAAACACGACACCTACTTCAGACGAAATAAGCATATCCCCTCAACAAAAACCCTAATAAAATAAACATGCAAGACAACACGTCCTATCGTAATAAGACACATACATAATCACTTTGACCCTTCATGGTAAAAATTGAGGGTCAGGACATCTCCCCACAGTCCCATCGTGACACTACCCCCACAGTCCTATCGCGATACAAAGCAAAAATTAACGACGGCAAAGTAGCCAATCATACTACTCATCCCATCACGATTAAGAATCACTCTCCCTTATCCCATTGCGTAACCTCACATGCATACCAGAGAGAGAACCGCTGATATCCCATCACACATCCTCACAATAACCCACGTCCCATCGCGACAAGATGCACATATCTAATGCTATCCCAACACCTAAGCTCATTGGCATAAATTAACCCTCATGTCCCATTGCGGGCCTAAAACCTCACTACGCGACCTCACACGCCACGCGACTAAAGGTAGGCTCGACCAATATCCCATCGCAAGAAGAAGAAAATGATGAATGAGCCACCTGAAGACCCCATCATGTCACCAAGGCCAAAGCCAAGTCCCGTTGTGATCTCAAAACACCATTCGAACCGACTTCGACTGTGACAGCCCAAATTTTGTCACTCCGAAATCTGTGCCATCAGCACGACCCTCGAGGTCATGCACCTTACCTCTAAGTGGAACATCATGTAACAAGTAAAAGCCAATAATTTAAAATACCAAAGCTTTAAACTAACTAAGTCCCCATGTTTCAATAAAGTCTAGCAACCAACAGACAGTTCCGATCTCATGCCAATTCATGAGCAGAGGAACTGTCCCGAACCATTGATGACAATCTTATCACCCTCGATGGTTCGCCAAAAGGAAAGTATAGTATTTAATTACATTTAAAAGAAAGGACTTGACATGCCAAGCCACGAGTACCCTCTACTCACCACTCAAAACGTAAAGAACTGCTAAAAGAATTCCTCAGGAGGAGGTTCTAACTCTTCTCCGGCCACGTAATCCGAACCTTCTGGATCAACATCTCTCGAAGCCTGTGTTGCCGCGAGTGTTGGACCTGCGACGTATAGTCTAAGGGGTGAGCTACATCCTAGCTCAGTAGAGAAACGTAAGGAACATATAGATTAATTCTTACATATATGTTGCGCAGTTTAAAATACAGTTTATCTGATGTTACTATTTGGAAAGAAAATCGAAATATCTGAAGAAAATGATGAATACAACTACTTACTTTGCATGGTTTTGTTCTTTCTCACCTTACTCGTTTAGTTGTGAATTCGGCCTAATAACTTAACTCTTTAACTTAAATAGTCCCCGAGCAATATAGCATCGAGCCCCGATGGAATACCCACCATCGTCGTCTAACTAGACAGTTATCAAATTTGTATTCCCTGGGAATACTGCCCAAGCCCCTTTCTCATAGGTGGCGGGGTCTACTCTTGAATCTACATCCCTGGGATGTGCTATTGTATACGGATTTACCGCCGTACCGGTCACGGATATCCTGCCAAGTCAGTCGTGGGTATCCCGCCACGTCGGTGAGGTATTCTAAACAAACCTTAAATAACAAAAATATCAAGTGTGCTTTACATATAGTAATTCACCGTGATTGTGCTAATTTTTAATATATTAGGCTTTATCACCTTACTTTCTTTTCCCCACTGATTCTCATCTGCACCCCTGGGATGCCACTGATATATCGTATCATACATGTATTTATCTTGTAGTTTTTGCGTCCCCTTGGGACCTCTGGCTTCATTTTCTGAAGTCTACACACGCACGCTCTATTTATGTGACATGATGAGATACTTAGTTTAGCAATTAGATCTGTACTACACATATGAGAAATTGAACAATGTACATATTTCGATAAGGTTCCCTACCTCAAGGCAAAACCCAATGGTCCTTTCTCGTAGTGCTGACACGTACTGATCTCACATCAACCTACATTTCATGCGAAAGGACATGCCTTAGAATGGTCACCAGTGGTCACTAGCACTCCTGGAGCGCATAGTTCACATGAGGTATATTTGTATACATAAAAGTATTTTAATTTAGTTTTTTGGTGCCTCGCTCGAGCGGTTGCTTAGCCTTGCTCGAGCGACCTCTTAACCTCGCTCGAGCGGTTGCCTAGCCTCGCTCGAGCGGCCTCTTATCCTCGCTCGAGCGGTTAAAATGAGGTGTCTGAAGCCTAAAGTGATACCTCGCTCGAGCGAGCTTATTCCTTCAATATGGGTCTCGCTCGAGCGAGCCCATAATGTACTTGTTCTCAGGTATATATATATTATGTCCTCGCTCGAGCGAGACGTTTAGATCGCTCGAGCGAGGAGCGGAAACCTTCACTCCGTGATTCTTTAAGAAATCTATCCTATTTCCTTAAATCTTAAATATAATTAGTCGGCCATTGCCCAATACATTGTAGGTTATCATTAAAACATACCTAAGCACTTATCAAGCATTATATCTTACCTAAATCGGCGGATCTCGTAATCAATTCGATCTAATGTTCGAATCTCTGTTACTTCGAAGAGATCTCTACGTTTCTGGTCCGACCTTCTCTCCAGGTCTTCCACCGGTTTACACTCCAACAAGGCCTTAGCCTTTCTTCTCTACAAGACTCTCCTTTCTCTCTCTCTATTTTCCTCCTCTCTATTTAGGTTAAAATTATGTTACGTAGGGGAGAGACTTCTCTCCACTTTCACTTATATAGTGAAAGGAAGGGAAAAAATATAATATGTTACACACATATACACACCGTGTGTATATGTTGACCCAGGTTTCCTTGTGAACCACACATACACGTGCGTGGCATATGGCTTGTATGGTTCTGAAAATCTGGGGTTGTTACACCGACCCATCATACAACCAAGATTTGCCAAGAAGAAACATCATCATATTCCCATCATGATGTCAAAATAGCCAAGGGTCATCAGACCAACCCCCTATCACACTCATATCCCATCGCAATATAGCTACAATCTGATCTCGCCATATAACTCAAGATCTATCAAAGAAAGAAATAAACATAGCTTTCCTCATCACATAACCACTAATGCCCTATCGCCGACTACACCTCCCGAAATTTCGTTGCAACCTACCATGGCACATGACCAGAAGGGAAGGCTCACTAATATCCCATCAGGAAGAGTCAAACCTCCTTCCATACGTCTTACCACAACATCCCATCGTAATGAATCTTGAATATTCAATCACGCGACAGTCACCAGACTCCACCGCAACTGCAACACACGCTCGCTGACAGTAGAGGAGGATAAACCCTCCACCATCACATCACGTCAAGAACCAGCGAGGCCCCCCTGCCATCACAAAAATCAAAAATCAGAAATCCTTCGACATCCCATCGCACCCAACACATACCAAGTCCCATCGTGAGCATCTCATCAAGTGATCTGGACGCCCCATCACACGGGCAACCATCAAGCCCCACTACAACAATCGGCGGAGGGGGAGGATAGACCCTCTGATGTCCCATCGCATGACCCCGCACAACAGATAGAATGAAGGGGAGGGCCAACCAATGTCCTATTGCAGACCATACCCCTCCAAAATGTGTCCCATCATGACACTCCCACCGAGATATGAAACAGCACAGCAAGCCACCTTGACAATGCATAAATACCAACAAGAAGGCTTTGAGTTTATGTGGAGAAATTCGCACGAAAGCTTAGTAGCCTGAAGTCAACAAAGCCCATTGAATGATATGGGTGGTTGTGTGATTCCTCATACTTTCATGAAGAGCTCAAGTCCTCTCAATGACTTCACCTCCAGACGCTTTTGTCCCATTGCATAGCCTTTCACATCACATACAAAAGGCAGCTCCAACCAGGAGAAGTAATGTCCCAGCGTGACACAACCACGGGAGCAACAATTGGCTAGTCCCATGGTAAGCAAAAGCCTCCCGTCGATAACAAATCAGGTAAGTAAGACACCCCTCCTACTCGATATTCCTTTTAAAAAATAGTTAGCTAAGATTAAGTTAAAAGTTTTCAAAACCTATCTCTCTCGAATCGCGAATCATTGTAGTCCTCCCATAAGAGACAATAATCAATATTCGTTGAGAAGGTCAGACGGAGCTTCCGGCATACTAAGTGTCATCGTGACAATCACGCAAACGATCGAGTCCACAAATTTCGTACCGATGAATCTGCTCAGCAACGTCTCGAAAGCCACATTTTCTATAGATTTACTACTGAATTGATCTTAAGTTAAAATCCCCAAATTTCTAATATATATATATATATATATATATATACTTTCAAAAGGAAAGCACAAAAAAAATCATAATAATAAATAAATCTCCTATCTATCAAAATTTACTCCTCATTCCAATCCATTCTTTCCCCTAGGAAATCGAATATTAAGTATACTCAACTCTGAGAAATCATAAATGTCCACTGGAAAAGGAACACCTGACGCGCCATTGGTGTGAGCAATGATGCGCTCGGTCTAACATGACTTGCGAAAGACTTCGCCACTACATGATATTACATCTTATTATCAGGTCACTTGACCTTGTCTCTGGACATTCTTATGATGTCGCCCGGTACCTTGACTATGTCATCTTCCCGCTGTTTGACTGTCCCTTGCAGCAAGTCGTGCCATGCGACGGGATGCCCCTTGCACCCGCAGATGAGGATGTAATGATCCTTCTACCATTTGACTGCCCCTTGCAGTAAGTCATGATATATGCGACGGGATGCCCTTTGCACCCGCGGATTAAGATATGCTAATTTCCCCCATTGACTACTACTCGCAGCAGGTCGCAATATGTGACGGGATGCCCCTCGCATCCACGACAAGGAATACACCTTTCGACAGCTACCACTGGGCCCCCGAATACTCCATCTTTTCTTGTGCTGATAGATAAGAAAGCCAAACATTTCATGTCAGCATCCCCAGTCCACATTTGTGATTTTACAAGAGAAGTGAGAAGGCACCCTCGGAAGATGGGTGTTTACTTCTTCGACGCATTCTTACTTCGCAAGAACGCGCCGAAGAGGGGGCATCTGTAGACACCCCAATTTTTCCCTCTCAGAGTAAACGAATCTGTTCAGTCAACCTTTGATCCTGCCCATGATTTTCAGAAAGGATTTACCTTCTCTGAAAGCTTTAAAATTCTAATACGGGGACCGCATACTGAAACAATAGTATATGGCTGAACACAAGTAGAAATAATAGCTTTGTGACTCAGATCCCACAACCCTAATGTGGGGACTATATGCTAAAATAATAATATATAGTCGAAGCACATGCTGAAATAATAGCCTTGTGGTCCGAACCCGACGTAGACCGGGAAGATTCTGAATTCTGTGCGTTGGACACCACACTTAATTTGATTGAGTGCCACACAGATGGCGTGCAATTGGTCCCCTTTGGACCAGGTTTAGCCTTTCCACGGACCACCTTAGGACTACATTACATGCCTTATACAACGCACACAATTCGATTACACTCCCGATCACTGGTGTGCAGTTGGTCCCCTTTTGACTTGGACTCTAATTCCCTAGACCGCCTAAACTTCCCTATTAAGCACCTGCAGTAGAGCGTTTAATCGGATTGCACGCATCAAATAGAGTGCGCAATTAGTTCCAAGTAGACTGAAACTACAACACCCAACTGAGCCAGTCAGCCAGTCACTCATTGAGTCTGTGGCTGACTCAAAGTGTATTAAGTGCCCGTAGTAGGGCGTGTAATTCAATTAAGCGGCCCAGACAGGGTGCGTAATTGAATTCCACCGACTAATTAAGCGTACCCTGTAGGGCGCGAAATTACCCGAATACCTATAAATAGACCTCCCTACATTGACCAATACACACCAATTTTCATATCCAAGTCTCGAGTTCCTCGTCTCCAAGCTTAGGATTTCGAGACTCTTCCTCCGGCGCTTAGCTTTAGGTAATCTTTTAGGTTCTAGTCTCTCGCTTTTTAATTTCTAGTTTCTAGTTCTAATTTTTAGGTACTAGTTCTTAGCTTCTAGGTTCTAATTCTTAATTTTGATTCTAGTTCTTAATTCTAGTTCCTAATTCTAGTTCTTAATTCTTAAGTTCTAGATTTTAGTACTTAGTTTTTTATCCCTAATCATTAAAATCTTGAATTCTCAATTTTTAATCCTTAGGCCATTAATTATCAATCCAAACTCAGTCCTTTCAAAATTATCCTTAGTCATAAAAAAATTCACTATTATATTCTTCTTTCCCCCAACCTTTCCCTATTGTCAATCCCATCACTTTTATATTTGTCCTATTTTGAAGTACCAAATGAAGTCGATTTGATGCGAAATTGGTCACGTTTAAAAGCTTATCGAAGTAGGTTTTCAACGAGCCAAAAAACGTGCAATTCCAACAAGTATTGAAGAAGTTATGGTCAATTTTCAGAAGCTGTGCAAAAAGTGACGAACTTCAAAACTCCTAATTGAATTAGGAATAGTCTCTTTATTATTTTATTTTAGAAAATAGGATTCGTTTCTTTTATTAGAAATAGGATCAGTTTCCTTATCATCCTAGGACTTTACTTTATTTTATTAGAAGAATCAGGAATTAGAGTTACACTAGGATTAAGAATTAGGATATTTCCTTTACTTGAACTAGGAATTAGAGTTATACTAGAATTTCTAGTAAAAGCCTATAAATAGATCCCCACCCGTAGCCACTTTACACAATTCTCGTTTACACAATTCTCTTTTACACAACTCTCTTCTACACAACTCTCTTCTACACAATTCTCTTCTATACAATTCTCTGCTACACAATTCTCTTCTACACAATTCTCTCTTTAGAGAGCAAATTTTGAACTGGTAAAAATTTATGAAAACCGATCGATCGAAATGGAAATCGACCGATCTATTTTATAAATAGATCGTTTGAAATTAAAACTGATCGATCGATATTCTCAGGCATCAAGGTTAATATGAAAAACCGATAGATCGATTTTGAAAATCGATCGATCAAAGTTAAAACCGATCGATTGATATTCTCAGCCATCAAGGTTAATATGAAAAACCGACCGATCGATTTTGAAAATCGATCGATCGAAATTGTCGACCGACTTAATTTAAGTGAAAACCGATCGATCGATTTTGAAGTTCGATCGATCGATTTGTGCGATACATAAGGAAATCGGGTTTTTTCTGATTCAAAATATTAGAAATTTTGGGTCTTTTTCTTTGGGGTTTTCCTTGGGTTTGTTCTTGGAGATAAGAGGGGCGATTTTCAGTCGTGATTTGAGTGTGGATACTCTAAGAGATCGGATCCAAACCTCCTTGAAAGGTAAAACCCTAATTCCTTGAGCATTTCAATTCGAGTTCAAACCGGTTTGTTTTAAACCATAAGCCCTAGTTTGTAGTTATTTTAGAAATTACATATGGCACCTAAAACTCGACAATCATTGAAGAACCCTACGTCTAAGCGACCCATCTCACAAGCAGGTTCTTCGCGACAACCACCACCACAACAACAACCACAACCTCCTTCGCCACTGCCACCACCACGAGAATGTCCTAACACTTGGTGGGCGGCGAAGGGATTTGGAACAAAATATATCATTGATCCCATGCTTTTCCAAGAGCGTGATGTTCAAGGTATAACCCATTGGGCCCGAGATTACCTTAAAAAGGTCGGGTTAGAATACCTGCTCAAACCATTTCATGAGTATTATTACCCTCATTTGGTGTGACTGTTTTACCAGAACATGTACGTAGGAGATCAACCAAACACCGTTTGTACCAAGAAGATGGACGTGTGTACGTGTTCACTCATGACCATGCTGCTAACGCACTCGAGTGCTATGACAAGTATGGTACTGGTATTGATTTGAGGGAATCGAATCGTACACCGATTGATTTTGAAGTGGTTATAGAACAAATGACCCAAGGTAGGCAAGGGTCGGGCCTGGCAATCAGAAGGGTCGATTTGCCCAATTATTTATGGATGTAGATACAATTTTTAAATGCAACCTATACCCTATGAGACATAAGACCGAGAGGGTTGGGGAAGTGCAACAGTCCTTGTTTTCGGCATTTAAGGTCCTGTGGATCAATGCCCCAAAGGTTGTGTTTAAAGGGATGAAATACGGAAGAGGAAAAATGATGGAAGGGGGAGCAAAATCGGCGGATGAAATTCCATACGCTCGCCTCATATCCAGCATGATTGAGGATTATGAGGGAGGTCCAACGTATGTTATTCTCAATGATGAGTCAAGACTAACCGATAATGTGAAGCTATACTCTCGCAAGGATTGGAATAAAACATATAATCAGTTGAAGAAGAGTCTCCGTGCTGAAGAACAAGTACCGCCTAAACATGGTCCTGCACCTGATGCTCCTCAAGACCAAGAGCAGCCTGCACATGACGCACCAGATTAGGATCAACCAGCAGCTGTAGCTCCACCTCGATGACGTGCTCCGATACGTGAGCCCTCACCTTCTCAGTGTGCCTCTACTACCACTATTGATGGCGTTCTCGCCTACATGGCTGAGAACAATCGTCAGATGAGCCGACGCCTAGACTACCATGAGGCATTGATGGCTGAGACTATGGGCTTCATTTACCCATCCGACTATCAGCAGCACATGGTGACGGTACGAGTTTGGATTCCTGAGGCATCGAGCTCCAGAACGGGTGGACAGGATGTGGAGGATGATCAGCCAATTGTTGCGGATAAAGAGCAGCCGAGTGATGCGGCGGATTGAGCTCAGTTTGCAGGGGTATATGTAATTTTTGAGATGTTCAAAGTATGTTTCTTTTTGAATTACATGTAATTAAAACAAGGAAATTCGAATGTAAGTTTTTAAACTTGTGACAGCCCGGATTTTCCCAACCTGAATTTTTGAGACATTTTTTTTTTCTTCAAACACGAATGGGAAAACCCGGACCGTCGAGTCATAGAACACGATCCGAATACAAAATGTTTGGTACATCCATATGCATGCAGAAATCAAAGCAGATAATACATATGGCATAAATAAATCTCCAATTCTAATATCCAGTATTACAATAACTAACAACGACCACCAGTGATGTACCAATATCACCAAACAGTGGTGTATAAAATTATATACGAGTATAAAGGGTACCAAGTCCGAACTCACCAAACTCCACAAAGTACTCAATCTATGACCCCGAACCTCATAGCACTCCTCAATTCCTCAATCTGTAAGTCCGGTGTCTAAATAGAAGCTATACTTGTGACGTATAGTTGAAGGGTGAGCTACATCCTAGCTCAGCAGAGGAAACTCAGCACAATTTTACATCTTATCATAACGAAACATAGATTCAATGTCATAATCAAACATTTTCTTATTTAAAGTTGAAACTCATTTTAAAGATACTTTTCTTATCAAACAAAGATTGATTTCAAATACTATTTTCTTATCACACAAACTGATTTCCATATCATACAAAACTGATTTAAAAGCTGATTTCCTGTTCATACAAAACTGATTTAAAAGCTGATTTCCTTTTTCATACAAAACTAATTTCAAAACATTTATTTATCACATAAAACTGATTTCCGCCCCGGTGGCCCACATGGTACTTGTACTCCGCCCATAGCGGTCCACAAACAAGCATAATCGGCCCACAGCGGTCCACATACATATAATCTGACCATAGCGGTCCACATACACAATATCCACCCATAGCGGTCCACTTTAATCTCATGATTTATCATTTGATTTACGAAGTAAAACCCGAAGAGTACGTAAAATCCCGCGAAAGCGGTCCAAGGGTGTACAGAGTCACAACAAGGTTCAAAGGAGTATGTAAAATCCCGCAAAAGCGGTCCGAAGGCGTACATGGTTACATCGTAGTTCAAGGGTATACGTAAATCCTGTAAAAACGGTCCAAAGGCATACATGAATCCCAACATTATCCAAAGGAGTACGTAAAATCCGGCGAAAGCGGTCCAAAGGCGTATATGACTTACAACAGTGTTCAAAGGAGTACGTCAAATCCCGTAAAAATGGTCCAAAGGCGTACATGACTTACAACAGTGTCTAAAGGAGTACGTAAAATCCCGCGAAAGCGGTCCAAAGGCATATATGACTTACAACAGTGTCCAAAGGAGTAAATAAAATCCGACGAAGGCGGTCCAAAGGCGTACATGACTCACAACAGTGTCCAAATGAGTACGTAAAATCTCATAAAAACGGTCCAAGGGTGTACATAAACCCCGCCACAGCGGTCCAAGGGTGTACATAAATTCCGCCAAAGTGGTCCAAGGGTGTACCTTCTCACAATCTATAAGACTCAACGATTTCAAGTTCACATTCTAATTCAGATTTCTAATTCACAGTCTAAAGCTCACATTCCTGGTTCAAAGGTTTTAAAACTCACCATTTAAAAATCAAGTTTAAAATCAAATACCATAGTAGAAATTCTAGGTTAAGTTCACAGTTCAGAATTCACCATTTTCGACTCAAGGATTTCAAATTTTTATTTTGCAAAGAGTTTAAGTTATAGTTCAAATTACTATCAAACTTACATCAAAATACATCAAGAAAACTTATCATTTTTCATCTAAACACATCAAAGAAACTTATCATTTTTTTTCATATAAATACCTCAAAGAAACTATGAATCAAAGTTAAACATGCAAGTTTGTGTTGAAGTTTCCCTACACGTTCAATTAGATTCAAGCATCAATTTTAAATAACAAAACTTTAAATCATACTTATCATATTCATTTGATTAAATCAAAGCATCTATTAATCAATTTCAAAAATGCAATAGGATATTAAATTTCCCCTACCTTAACCTCGAAGCAAGCAAGGCCCTATCGATGGCCTTCCACCCTTAATCTACATCACAAGCACATAATGATGCATCAAGGATTAATTCCAATCACTAATAACTTAGACCTATTTAAGTATTTTCTTAAAACCGAGTTGGAACGGGTAATTTCATGCCAATATAGAATTTGATGCAACCTTCTCCCTAAATTTTAACCTTTAAAAATTTAGATTCATGAGTTGGTCAAAATACAAACATTATAGATCCTTTTGTTATCTTTCTAACGCCTTAAGAATCGCATCAATCGGAGTTCAGGGTAGAAAGTTATAGTCAAAATACCAAAATAGTACTGGCAAACACAGTCAAAATCGATTAATCGGAGTTCACGAAAGTTGTAGGGCTTGCTGTCCTCTTTCCAACGCAATAATAATCACGTCAATCGGAGTTCGGCATAAAACGTTATGACCGAAATACTACGGTAGTGTCAGCAAGCTCAGGAAAAATTGATTAATCGATTTTCAAAATCGATCAATCGAAATTTTCTTCGATTGATCAGTTTTGTGAAGTTCCTCTTGAATTTCTCTTCTGTCAAAAATCGATTAATCGATTTTCAAAATCGATCAATCGATTTTGGCAGTTTCTGAGCACTTCTCGGGTTTGAACGTTGAAACCCATTTTTCTTTAATTTCACTCCTTTCTTCTTCTAATTTCATTCCCACACAAACAATCAAACACAAATATCATGCACATGATTTAACCAAAATCTCTTACCTCGAATCGATCGATTTCTTGATCACCATGCTCGCACAAAGAACTGGGGTTCCTTAGCTTGAAGCCCACGGAATCACGCACGCTCCCAACTAGGATTAAATGTCTTCTTTAATCCTTCACACATCCTCCATACACATACTCACATGAATCCAAAACCACCTTCTTTCTCTCTTTTCTCTCTCTCTAAAAGCTCTCTCACAACTCAAACCCTAAAGAAATAACTCCTCTTTCCTTTCTTTCTATTTATAACCACTCAAGCTTAAGTGTTAATCCAATACACCATTGCTAATCTTATCTAATAATCTAACATCATCAAAATCATTCTTTTTTCACTTAAGACTTAACCTAAAGTAACTTGATTAATTAATTTCACAAAGTCGGGTACGCGACTAGTTGGACACGCACACCGAGGCATACTGTTTAAGGTAAAATTTTGAGATATTACAAAACTATTGTGGCATGGTTACAACTTTTGGATGGTTATATATAATTTTATAAATTTTACCTTATAATATCTCAAAATTTTGAGTGTTAAGCAGTGACTTCGGGATCCGTGCCCAATTGGTCGTAGGTTTGACCAAGTGATGGTCAAACAGTGGACTCATGAAGTGATAAACTAATGTGATGTAAATGTGACCTAAGTGTAGTGTGTGGTGTTAGTTTAGAGCCACATACACATATCTCTCGTGTATGTGCTTAACACCGAAGCTTGAGAAAAGTTATAAAATAACCTAGGTTTCTTTTGTTTTATTGGTGAAAGAGAGTTCAGAAGAGAGAGAGAGAGAGAGAGAGAGAGAGAGAGAGAGAACCAAGGTGAGTAATGGTTAAGAGTTATTATGGTTTGATTGAAGGAAGAGTTTCAAGCATTTAATGTCGGATTTAATGCGTGGAGGATCGTTGAAGCAAGAGCCGGAACCCTAGCCATTAAACCAACCTATCAATCCTTTAGGACATTGAATTGAGGTGAGTTTTATTAAATTAAATACATAGATGTTTGATGATTAAATTCAATCAAGTGTAGTTAAAAATTATAGAATTAAATAGATAGAAAAGAAAGAAAAAGAGAGAAAAGATTTGGAAGAACAACCCAAAAAGGAGCTGAGTTATGGCCAAATCGATTAATCGATTTTGGTCTAGAAGTTGAAAAAGTAAGAATGCCCGAATTTGATTAATCGATCTTGAAATCGATTAATCGATTTTGAAAGTCGATTAATCGATTTAGAAATCGACTAGTCGACTGAGTACCTCCAGTGGTTGGAGAGGTAAGGCTTGGGGAAATCGACTAATCGATTTGGGGAATCAATTAATCGATTTTGGAATTCGATTAATCGATTTTAGATTTTCGTCTGCTCGATTTGAGAATCGATTTAACCATTTTGGGGATTTCGATTAATCGATTTGGGATCGATTAATCAATTTTGGATTTCGATTAATCGATTTTGGAAATTGATTAATCGATTTAGGATTTGATTAATCGATTTTGGGAATCAATTAATCGATTTTAGGAATCAATTAATCGATTTTGGCAGTTTGACTTGACTTTTTAATTGGACCTTGAGGTTCATGAAGGTTCTAGCACCTTCTCTATTGCATCTTTAGTGATATGTTGTGTGTGTTATGGTGTACCATAGGTGGTACAAGTGAGAGCAAGCATAAGGAGCCGTATGGGACTTTGATGCTTGGACCTTCAGAGACTTGAGGTAGGGAACACCTTGAACATGTACTTTAATTGCAAGAGCATGTATGTAGTGATTTAGAAATCAAATTGAAAATATTTTAACTGTGTAAATCCTTGTAAAAAGGGGTGTGTGTGTGACACCAAGAAAGTAAATGAGAATGAGACATCCCCAGGGGATGGGAAAATGATAAAGACATCAGTGTGATGCGAGTAACTGAGACCAAGTAAGCTAATGAAAATAAGGCATCCCCAGGAGATGAGAAAGTGATAAAGGCATCAATGTGATGCGAGTAATTTAGACATCCCAGGGATGTTGGTAAGATTAGATAACGACTGAAAAGGCCTAACTGATATAAAGTAGCACTTTTACTCGGTGAATAACTATATGTAGAGCACATGATATTTATGTTATTTAAGGTTTGAACAGAATACCCCACCGACGTGGCGGGATACCCACGACTGACTCGACAGGATATTGTTGCGACCCTAGATGTGCTTACTTTATTTGTTGGTGGTAAAAGCAATTTAAAATCAAAGTAAAATAGGGGATGGAATCAGCACAATTGAGAAATCTTAGACCTACAAGATGCAGGGTGCATTTGTAGCAAATTTTGATAAGTAAGAGTTTGTCCCACAGGGAAAGATGATCTACAGCTCCAAGGGAGCCATCTCTAGTAGTCCCTCCAGATCTAACTATAGATCTGGCAGTCCTAAAAGGAGGGGAGTTTAGGGTCACTTATTCTAACTATCCTAAGGTAGCCTAATGAACTAACTACAGAAAAGGGTTGAGAAGATGGATGGAGTGAGGGAAAATAAATATAAAAGGGTGAGAAGTATGCTATTGGGTTCAGATCTGCTAGAATTTATGACTCAGATCCAGATCTGCTGGTATAGAAATCCTGTCCAATGGCTACATTATCACCAAAGAGGAGAAAGAATTCAACTCATCCCTGTGCCATGATCCAATCCCTTAAGGTTATAACCTGTCCACTTAAATGGTCACAGACTATCCCATAGGGGAACCACACTCTAGAGATGGGTCAAAACAAGTTAATCATTGTAGGCACTACTTCATCCAGACTACAAGCTCAAGAATCCATAGGGAACCTCAATCTCTAAAGCTCTATGTGTGGGAATAAGGCTATATAGGACCATGATAGCCCAGACACATAGAACCAGTAAGAGATTGAGTACCACCTTAGATCTAGTTGTCCATTGTTTGAGTGGGCCTACAATGGTCCAGTCACAAGCCTATAATCTCCATACCCAGATCAAATATGTCATCTGATGGCGGGTCTATACTAATATGGGGGAGTCTGCCTCTGTACAATCTCCTACCAGGCTACAAGCTCAGGCTCGGAGAAGAAGGATCCATTTTGGATCGGCAGATTGGATTCACCCTAAGGCTATAACCTGTCCACTTAAATGGTCATAGACTATCCCAGAGGCTATCCTCCTCACGGAGCCCAAAACAAAACAAGAATATTGCTGCCACCACCATGGTCACAAGGCTACTAGCTCAGGCTTCCATGGGGATTTCAGATCTAGTGGGTCCTATGGTGGGGCTAAGGCTGTATAGGACCATGATAGCCCAGACACATAGGTCACTTGGATCTGAATGGGACCTTAGAATCAATCCTCCATTGCTTTGAATCACAGCCAAAGCAATGGCGGATCACAAGGCAGCAACCTTGTACAGAGCAACTCACAAACACATGAATCCCAAAAAAGTAAAACACCCAATCACAAATTCCATTAATCTAATCTTAATAAGCATACAAAGGCATGGCCAGCAAGTGCTGGGCCATGGAGAGAAGAAAAAGAAAAAGGAAAACTACTTACAACTATAGAAAAATAAGACTACAATGCTAAAAACAAAACAGAGCAAAAACTGAACTCTTCCGGCCCTCTTAAACCTAAACTAGGCTTAGGTTTATATAGCAGTGGGTGTGGCGGCGCATTAGGGTTAGGAAACCTTAATTTTAGCGATGCCACGTGGCCTATTAATGATCCTTGGATGCCTAGGGGTGCATGCACGGAGATTTGAGTGTGGGAGTGCGTGCCCTAATCCTTGGAAATTTCCAAAAAGTCCTCTGCAGAATGATGGAAGTTAGAGTTCAGAGGTTCGCCAGGTTGCAGTCGATTCTCAGACTTGTCGCGTGGTAGCTCTGTTCTTCGCATGGTTGAGTTTGACATTAAAACTTCAGACATCGCAGGGTTAGAGCTTCTTAATGATTTGAGCAGTCGCGAGGTGGGTAGTTAAGCTCTTGCTAGATTGGGCTTCGCGCGGTTGGATTGCTACTTGTGAATAGCGCGAGAACTGCGCGAGCATTCCATTTCACAATAGAACTTCGCGAGGCTAACTTCTGACTTCGCGAGGCTGCTTTCTTCCTGAACCGCGCGACAGCTTCTTTTCTTGATAGATCTTCGCGAGGATCCTCATGATAGCTTTGAGGCTTTTCTGAACTGTGCGACATGTTCTCTTGACATTTGCATCCTGCGGCTACTGCATGACAGCTGCGCGAAGAATCTCCTGAAGCTCTCTCTCCTCAGCGATTCTGAGTGAACTGTGCAAGGTTGATTTCAGGTCTTCTTGAACTGCGCAAGACTGTGTGACCACTTACTCCTGAACTTCGCGAGAGCTGCGCGAGGTTATGCTTCTGAAGCTCTTCTGTTACTCAACTACGCGAGCACTTGTTGTGAAGTCTTGGGAAGCTCGCGAGGACTGCACGAAGCATAGTTTTCTGAATCCTTTGAAGCTTTGTCAGCTGCGCGAGGCTTGCTTCAGGTCTGGATTCATGGCTCATTCTTCTGAGGGACTTATGGTGCCAATACAGGCTCCTTAACATGATTTCTGGCCTTATTGCACTGCTGTTTATTATCTACAGAAAACACTTAACAAAACTTTATTAGATGGCTAAGGGTCTAATCAAAGGCTAAGTTAAGGGGTGAAAAGTGGTACTTTTCAGGTCTTAACACACCCCCAAACCTAATCTTTGCTAGTCCCTTAGCAAAGCTACATTAAAATAACTACAGAATTTAAATACCACTTTCGTAGGGAGCACGGATATATTTAGCATATGTACCAAGCCTTTTAAACCCCTAGGTGATCCCTAGTGGAGGAGTGCAGTCTCCTGAGGGTTTTCAGTGAAGACACCCACAAACTTCTCAGTGAGTCAGTTAACAAAAATGCATTATTATCAAGTGAGCAGTCAAGAAACAGAGTTAGTTCACCCTTGAATCATTAAAAATATAAGAAATTCAAACACATTGGCTGCACAGAAATTTAAACAGTATAAGCTTCTCATGAAAGCACAACATTTCCAATCAGTTTATACCAAAGACACTACACATGTGTGTCAACATTGAGCTCATCACTGGATCAAAAATTAGGTTGTAGATCATACTTAATGCATTCAATATCAGACCCAAAACTCTCCAGGGCATACTCTCATAGAGAACTGTTGAGGGTTTTATTTTCTCTCAAGCTTAAGAGCAGTTACATCCCCCAAATGGGTCTGTAAGCATGAGCATAGGCATAGCTCTGAAGTTCTGACATCATTGACAGATCCTCACCATAGATTGGATAACTTTTTATCTCCACATGATAGCTCACTCAACTTTGGATCACAAGGGCTTTAACTGGGCTGTAATGTGGCTTATGGAGTGGGGTTAAAAAGAATGGAAGGTTGAAAAGGGGTTCAAAATTGAGAAATCAGTAGGTGAAGGAGGTGATTAATGACTTCACCTTCTTTAATTCAGCTCCTTTCATCTTCTTTGAGGTTTTCAGATTTGAAGTGATCAGTTTCTCTTCTTGATTTTGATTTTTCCAATGAAAGTTCCCTCTTGACTCCTCTCTTACTCCTCTTCATTTTTGTTTTTACTTCTTTTTTAATACATTTTTCTTCTTTTTATTTTGTTTTTGCTTTTATGAAATGCCACCATTTTCTCAGTTACCATACTGCCAGAATTTGAGGTACTTCTTCTTTATTCACCTAATGTTGACCATAGCTAATCCATCTTCAACTCTTGTTCCTTTACCTTCTGAATTCTCAAAGTGAGGGTAAGGTTAAATCAGATACATAGGTTCAGGTGCAACTACTCAGGTGTATTTTAAAGAAATTTAGGATTTAAGGCTCAAAGGAGGTATGGACAAGGGCAGCTGCTTAAGGTTTATCTGTTTAGGCTCAAACTGTCCAAAAGAAGGCCTTGAACCTTTCCTAAGTCTCATGAATGCTGTCAGTAGTTTCAACTTGGAGTTGCCTAACTTCTAGTGAGCACAGTGACTCAGCCAGTCCTTAGAGCTAGAAGAAATTGCCTTAGTCACTCCTCAAAGAAAAAAAATTTGTATAGTAGGCCCAAATCTCACTGGTTATGGTCTTCCTTTGAATTCTTAAGTATGTCCTTACCTTTTTCTCTCTTGAATGATTCACTAAGTATTGATACAAGTGAGTGTCCTTGGTGATCTCATCATGGAAATGTGAAATATTAAAAGTTCATACTGTCTAAAGTCTGGAAAAAATTTTAAATTTCATTATTTTTCTGATTCTCCAGTGGACATGGTTCCATTTCCATATTACTCACATGATTCTGCTGCACCTAGGTTAACTATTCCATTACAGATTCATCTACCTTACACCCCAAACCTATGAGGAGCAGTGTCCTCACTGGTTCAAAGGTGGGTGTGCAGCAAATTTATTAAGGGCATAATAGAAGGACATAACATGGAATAAACAGAAAAGAGACAAGAGAAAATAGTAATGATAAAAGGAGAAGATCTATTATAAGAGAGAAAGGTACAAAATGAAAGACAAAAGGAGAAAAAGAAAATACAGAAACAGTAAAAATCCTAGGTACAAGCTAATTGGAGCCTAAATCAAAACCGGTCCCAACCCATCCTCTTGGCATGCTCTTGAAGGAGAGCCTCTTCCTCTTTCTTCTTTCGTGCCCGCTCCTCCTTCTGTTGGGCATCAGTTTTGGGCATGGTTAGTGCCCTGACCCTCATTTTTCGGGTCTTTGGTGCAGGAGGGATCACTGAAGATTTGTCTGTGGTTTGCTCCGGTGATTTGATAGGACTTTTGCCTTTGGGACTCTTCCCTTTTGAGCCCTTCCCTTTGGAGGCTGGCCCTTGCTAAGTCTGAGGGGGAATAAAAGGAGATTTTGCTTTTTCTGGCTCAGGAGGGACAAGTGGGCTCTTGCCTTTATCTTTCAGTGGTGGTGCCTCCTCAGACTGGGCAGAGTGTTCTTTTCTAATTTTGATAGAGGCAGCTGTGTGAGTAGTCCTCTTAGCTGTAACTTTCCTTCTCTGAGGATAAGTTTGCTCAGCAGGGTCAGAAGAAGGAGGAGCAACAGGATTTTTAGCACTTGGATGCACAGGTGGGGCAGAGTCAGAATCTGAATCAGAGGAAAAGAGAACAGTGGGGTCCAATCCAAGGGCTGCAGCAGCCTATCTGCGTTCATCTTTTGAAAGCAACCGACCATGGGGGTCATCCTGAGTAGAAACTCTGGTGGCCTTTGGGGGTAGGGATGGTGGTGCAGGCTTTTTTCCGTTTTGGGCAGCAGTGGCTCTTTTGGAGGGAGAAGGTTTCTTGGGAGGAGCCCGTTTTCTCTTGGGTGCAGGAGATTTTGGCAGGGGGAGGCACTGGAGCAGGAGGTGGTGGAGGTTCTTGAGTAGGAGGTGGAGGAGGGGGTGGAGGAGGAGGTGGAGATGTAGGAGCAGGGGGGTGGAAGAAGATGGCCCGGGGTGTGTGGAAGGTGGGGCCTCAGGGGGTGCTGTAGCAAGAGGGGTGGCTTGAATGGGTTAGCCTATCAGAGATGCAATCCTTTTTTACAAAATTTTAATCTGTTTTTCAGCATAAAGGAGGTTGGCATCAGAAAGCCCCTTAGTGAGCCTGTGGATCTCCTCAGCATTGTTCAACCTCTTTTCAAACATCCGGGCTCTCTTGTGCTCCAGCTCGGCATTGGCTTTCTCCATCTCCGCCTGCAATTTATAGTAAGTTGCATCAGCCTTGGTTGCAGTGAGGGTCTCCAAAATATTCTCCCATCCCTTTGAAATATCTCTCAGCTGTTGTCTGTGAGCAAGCTTCAAGTCACTCAGCTTCTGTAGCAACGGGTACTCAATGAATTGTCGAAGTTGGGCCATTCCCCTGAGAACATCCCTCTTGATGTAGGCATTATCCCTCATGGTATGGAGGAGGGTGAAGTAAGGAGGGGTGTAGTAAGAATGTCTGGGTAAGATTAGTAGAAATGGAGTGGAAGAAGTAGAAGGTGATTGGTCCTGTGGGGGTAAAGTGGAGGCTGCAGTGATGAAGTCTAGTTGAGGGGGAGGGGTAGAAGGTTCTCGGTAAGGGTAAAATGGAATGGTGAAGGGTCTGAATGGTAAGGGTGGGGTTAAAAATGTGTGGGGGTTAATGGGAAAGGTGGATGGGAAGGGAATGGGGTCTGTTTGGGTTGAGTGGTTGGTAAATTTTGGTGGGGGTAGAATGAGTGGGGGGCGGATAGGTAGGGTGGGGAAGGAGTGGTGGGGTATGGTGTCTTGGAGGGTGAGGGTTATAGTTAAGTCAATGGGGGGAAAATCTGGTTGCACTGTAGAGTCAGAGGTGGAAGGGGACTGGACTTGTGGTGTAGGAGGTGTTTGTGCAGAGATGGGTGGTTTTGTCAATGTTTGAAGGGTGGATTTGATGGTGGTGATGTCAGTCTACATTTGGTCTTAGGTGTGTTGTGGTTGATAGTTTGGTTTGAATGTCATGTATTAGGGAAACGATATAGGTAAGTGTGTCTGAGTGGGGTTAGGGTGGAGTATGAGAAGAAGAGGGAACAGGTTGGAAAGGGGAAGTAGGGGCATGATGGAAGGTTGTAAGAGGAGGAGATGGAGGTTCTGGTGAGTGATGTGGGGAAGGAAGTGGGGAATCTGGGAGAGGGATATCATGGGTTGGCATGGTGTCAAGCAAGGTAGTCATGAAGGCCTGATATCCGGAAGTAGTGGCGAGGTTAAAGTCAAGGTCTGGGAGTGGAGGTGAAGTAGGGATGGCTGGGATGGTGGCTGGGTCAATGTGTGGGGTTTCTGTGGGAATGATAGGGGTGGTTGGTGTAGGTAAGGATATGGCAGGGGTGGTGTGAGAGGTTTTTCTTTTAATATATGTGATCAGGGGAGGGCTGTCAGGTTTCTGTTTAGATGATGGGGGAATTGGAGGTGTGTACTGAGGTAATGTAGGTGAAAGTAAAGGGCTGTCATGGGGGTCAACACTTTCCTCCCAGGAACGAATCACAGGGAAATCTGGAGTGGGTATGGAAAAGGGAGATAAAAGAGGAAAAGGGAAAGATGGAATAGGCAAAGAAACTGATGGATGGGCAGGTGTGGTGGATGGAGGTGTTGCTGCAGAGTCAGTAGTGACAGTAGCTTGCACCACCTTCTTGGGAGCAGGAGCTTTAGCCACCTTTTTGGGAGCAGGGGTGGCCTTTGCAACAACAGTCCCCTCTCCTTTCTCAGAAGCAATTTGAGCCTTCTTTTTCTTATTGGGATCCATCAAACTCCTACAGATCCCCCATTGTCTCTTTGCGAAAGTAGTAAGGGGGAGGTCAATAGTTAACTCCCCCACTGGTATCTTGTATCCTCCCCTCAAGAGTAGTCTTGTGATTAGCTTTGCATAGGGGAGAGTGTGGAGCTTCTTTTTGTGCCCTAGCTTCACCATAATATCCTTCATGGCCTCAAACATCAACCTGGCAGTATGGAAATCGTGGCCCAGAGAAAAGGAATAAACAACATCAACAATTGGGGTCCTCCTCTCCTGCTGATGGCCGGCACAATAAATGTTCTTTCACAGAACTTGATCAATGAACAGAAGTTTTGGGTCCAGGTCTCTTCTCCTGATGGAATCCCCGGTGGCCTTCAATCCTCTGGTAAGGGCCTGTGCAATTGTATCAATGGGGCACACACAGGGGGGCCATATCCACAGTTGGGGTCAAAGATAGAAGGGATGCCCATCACTTCAACAATCAGCTCAGGACTGAGTAACATTTCAAAATTGTCAACTAACACAAGGAGGCCTGGCTGCCCACGGTGGTCTGGACTAGCCCTAATGTGTTGGTAAAAGAGTTGCACTAGTCTAGGGTAGGCTAGTGCAGGGATAGCTTGCAACAGGGGGGTTAAACCAGCTTTGCGCAGGAACTCAATGGCAGGGGCTGATAGAGGTTCCGTCTCAAAAAAAGATAGGTCAAAAATAGCTTCAGGCTCCAAGGGAAGAGGAGTCAGGAGCTCAGAGGGTGTAGAGTAATCAGGTGTTAGTTCGGCCCCTTTCTGAACCACTTCTTTCCCTTTTTACGGCGCCGTTGAGGACTTGGCCTTCTTGGGAGTGAGCTCCACGGGAGCCTTATCCCTTTCTCTTTTCACAGGTTTGCTCTTAGGGGCCATGAAACTTCTCCTCTGTAAATGTGTAGTTTGAAAAATAAAAAGCAAAGGTTGAGAGCTGAGTCTTACCCTAAAACTTAGGGTTCTGTTCAATCGGATGCACGAATGACCGTGAGAGCTCCAATAAGAGGGCAACTGGTGGAGGAGGCTTTAGGAGCAAATCCTCAGAATTTGAAGGTGAATGATGGACTGTAGAAAGGATGCTGGAGGAGAGAGATTAATGGGAGTCAAAGCTAGGGTTTCACTGGCTGGAGAAGAAAGAGAAAATAGAAAGGAAAGCAGCGCGGGGTTGGATTATATAAATCGCGGAGCTCGACGCACTTTGAAAATGTCAGCTCGCTGGATAGAAATGAGTGGGTCACGAGATTGGACTTTCATTTGGATTGCGCGAGAGAGTCTACACAATTGTATTGAATCTCGCGACAGCTTAGCAAGCTAACATCTTATGAACTGCGCGAGAAGAAACCACGCCTATTTTTCAGAACCTCGCGACAGCTAAAACAGTGACAAGGATCACACACCCATTAGTATGTCATTTTCCTTTGTTTTGTGGGTGGATTCTCTCACATTCTTTGTTCCAGAGACACCCACAGTCATTCTAAAAAGGGATTCCCTCATGTGTTCCCCACATTTAAGCATGCAATTACTCAAAAAGCATTTAACCAAAACATCATATTCAAACAGCATTCTCATTATCAAAACAGTACAATCATCATTCATTTACTCAAAATCATCAATTCAAAGGGAATGAGAACCAAAGCAGGCAGAATAATTCTCAGGTCATATACATTCAGACTCCGATGAGATCACTAGAAATTCCTATAAACAGAAAAAAAAAAAATGAACCATACTAAAATACATAACATACACAATGCACAATTCTGTTAATCAAGTCAATGAAAGATCCCCTTGCCCCTCAAGGTTTGAGGATCCTTCACCAATCAAAAATTGGCCCTTGGGATTAACCACTGGTTGACTGGGCAACCTCCCCTCCTCTCTTTTAGCTAAGGCATTCGGTAGTTGGCCAATCTGCTCTTCCATCTTCTTTATGCTCTAACCATGAGAATTCACAGTCTGAGCCACGAACCCCAGGTTTTGCAATGAGGTCAAGACCTGGTCCTCGAAAGAAGTATTTCTAGGTTGAGATGGGGGTAAGACCAATTGATTTTATTGCTGATGGGGCTGCTGCTGGTGTTGGAAATTAGACCTAGGGGCATATCCCTGATTGAACTGCTGCTAAGGCCTTTGGGGTAAAGCCAACATTTGCTGGGGCTGCATATAATTGTCTTGCCTCCACCTCAGATTTGGGTGGTCTCTCCATTGGTAACCAGCATTTTGATGCTGGTATCCATATGGCTGTCTGTTGTAGCCACCAGATTGTTGCTGGCCAAAAGATTGCGCAGCAGTAGCATGTTCCAATACCAATTCAGGATATTGCCCTGCAGATGGACATTCCTCTACTGTGTGCTGTGGGGACTGGCATATCAGACATGCCTCCACCACTTGAGCAGCCCTTCTGGGCTGCATCACAGTAAGTAATTTGTTAAACTTTAAAGAGGGGTTTGCCATCTGCAGCTGCAGGTCATTGTTCTCAGACACCTCATAAACTTTTCCTCTTGATGATGCGGCAGGCTCCACTTTTGACACAGACTCCTGACTAGTTCTTGCCAGGGATAGCTTTTGAAAAGCATTTTCACTGATTACTTCAAACAATTCCCATGCCTCATCAGCAGTCTTGTGCATGTAGGTTCCACCACAAGAGGCATCAACCATATCTCTATTTTTTTCATCAATCCCATTGTAGAAGCTTTGTACAAGCTGCCAGTCTGGGATCTTGTGGTGGGGGCATTGTTTGAGCATTTCCTTAAACCTATCCCAGGCTTGATTAAAATCCTCAGTTGGGGATTGGACGAAAGCAAGAATTTCTTTCCTCAACTGGCTCGTTTTGCTCTCAGGGAAGAACTTTGTCAGGAACTTGGTCTGTAGGTCTTTCCAAGATGTAATGCAATTGTTGGGAAGAGTGGCCAACCAGGTACTAGCCCTATCCTTCAGAGAGAAGGGAAAGAGCCTGAGCCTAGTAGCCTCAAGTCCCAAACCAGCGATATTGAATGTGGTGCACAAGGCCAAAAATTGGTCAATATGCTTGTAAGGGTCCTCCTTGCTATGCCCATGGAAAGAGGACAGCATCTGGATGATGGAAGTTTTAATTTTTGATAATTCCCCTGAACATCAGGGAATTGAATACTAAATGGAGAGTTATAGTCATCCGGAGCATTCAACTCCTTGAGAGTTCTGGGTTGTTCTTCACCCATGAGCACTATCTCGATCAATAATGGTAGTTCCTCTGTCATTAATGGAGGTCACTCCTTTGACCCATTTTCAACCCATTTTTCATTAATGGTTTCTAACCATCTCTACACACACATAAATATAGTATAAGGGGCTTTAATCTTGCCCCAATGAAGCATAAAAGCTCACCTTTAAACGGGCCCTTTCGGGGTCTCGGCAAACGCAATCGAGGGAAGGTTTCGTATTCCAAATCAGAGGGCTCATCACCGTCACGACTCGAAACAACAAATCTGTGGCTCCGCTTCGACACGTAGCGATAGCACACCTCTTCGTAGAGAAGATTCGACGTATCAATGTCGATCTAACACTCCTGGCTCTGGTAATCACAACCTCAGGTTATTTCTTTTGTTTATTTTCACACGGAAGGATTCTTAAAATCCAATCCTCTCAGCTACAGATTTTTAAACTTCAAGAAGAAGAAGGGTAGAGAGAGAGATTCCAGCTCTTCCTTCCCTTATAAGCTACCAAAATGAAATATCTCTGATATTTCAGTTTCCCTAATTTTAAACTCCGGTGTGGAGCACTTACACGGTCACTACGGCGTATCATGCCGCATCGACATCTTCCTAGCCTCATACTTACACACGAAGTCGTACATGACTTCATCTAACTATGGGCTAAACTAATTTCTAATAATATTGATTACAAAATTTTAAATTTGTCTCGATTTTTATATCGGGCACGCATATCGAAGTAGTTAGGTTCTTGTTCAAAATATTAGGGTCATTACACTTTGAGAGAGTAGTTTTGAGAGCACATTGGTACGGCTTGGTATGTCAAGCCTCTATTTTGATAAACAATGTACTCAATTGATATATTCTTTTTGGCGAACCATTTGGAGTGATCTATTTATCACCGATGGTTCGGATTGGTTCTCTGTTCATACAGTGGCATGAAAGTATAACTGTCTTTTGAGTTTATACTTAGAATAGTATTTTGCTTCCGCATCGGGTAGTTATTGTTTCATTTTATCTTAATATTGCTTGTTATACCAATGTTCCGTACATAGCCATGGGGCACGGTCTAGAGGATCATGCTGATGGCACGAGTTTCGAGGTGTCAAAATTCGGGCTATCACAGTTGGTATCAAAGCCATTTTCTTTTAGAAATTTTGACAATCATTCTTTTTTCAGAGCATAGGGACTTTTGCTAATGAAACCAAGGTTTTCACATGTAGACCGTTATGTCTTCTAGAGGAAGGGGCCGACCTAGGGGCGGTCAGAGTAGAAGTTTGCGTAGTCAAGATGAGTTTATCTCGGATACCAATAGAGTACCTATGGGAGATAAAGGGGCTTCAGGCAGTGGTGGCCAAGGGAGCCAAGATTAGGCAGAGACTCAGGATCGTGATCGTCAGGATCAAGATCAAAGAGAACAAGAGAGAGTCAAAGAAAGAAACGAAGATAGAGAGGAGCGTTAGAGGATGATGCACACTATGAAAACAATGGCAGTTGCCATGGCCCAACAGGCAGCATCCTTGGCAGCTCATACTGCCCACGAGTAGCATCAGCCACCGACACCTCCAGTGGCCCTAACACCACCAATGTCTTCTGCGTTTACTGAGTTTAGGAGGATGAGACCACCTAGCTTTTCGGGGCAGGCAAAGCCCATGGCAGCTGAGAACTGGCTGAGTGAGATAGAAAAAGTATTTAGTGTGCTCACATGCACAGAGGATGAGAGCGTCCATTGGGCAGCCTACACATTAGATGGAGAGGCTGGGCCTTGGTGGAAGTCCGTTTCTAGGACTAGGGCTCAGGAGACCCCGGATTTGCCCTGGACGTAGGATGAATTTGTTGAAGAGTTCAACAAACAATACTTCCCAGAAGTTATGAGGAATCAAATAAAGATCCAGTTTTTGCAACTCGTGTAAGGGAAGATGACTGTTAGAGAGTATGGAGTGGAGTTCATGCGACTCGCTCGGTTTGCGCCTGACTATGTCATCACGGAGATGATGAGAGCGAAGAGGTTTCAGCAAGAGTTGAGACCGGACGTGAGGGGAGGAGTAGCACCATTCCAGATGAGGACCTATGGAGAGTTCATGAGTAAGGCATTGGTGGTAGAGGAAGAAAATAATAATAAATACCACCAGAGGGAACTAGGAAGGTGGAGTGCGGATCAGAGTAGAACGGGGAACTACGAGCCGGTAAATAAAAAGTCAAGATTCATAGCAAACAATCAGAGACCACCATTCCAAGGAAGTTATGGGAGACCGTTACAGCAGACCAACCAGCAGAGATTTCCATCGCTTACGTCGGGGAGGCCGATACAATATGAGAGCCCTGCTATCACTACCGAAGCTAGAGTTACACAGGGTTTCTCGCGAGCAGCTTCTTTCACACCTCAGGAGACTTGTGCCAAGTGTGGCAATTCTCACAAGACAGCGGACTGCAGGCAGGGAACTCAGGGCTGTTTCAGATATGGCAAGGTGGGCCACTTGATCAAAGATTGCCTTGAGGCAAACGAGGGGAAGACGACTTCAACTTCTATGCCACGACCTATCCAAGCAAGGAAGCCAATTGTCCAAGGGAGAGCCTATGCGGTCACAGCTCAAGAAGCTCAAAATACAAATGACGTGATCCAAGGTGAGATTTTCTTTTAAATAAAGAATTTCAATTCTTGAAAGTTTTTAGATAGACAAGGTGCATCCATATAGAAAATAGAAAAGAACCTGCATGTAATAATTTTTGGTATGATAGTATACATTATATATATATATATGTGTATGTATGACTAGGTATGTTATAAATCTATGAGAAAGGAAGCAATGTGACATATGAAGCTCGAGTGTTGATAGACCCGGGGTCTACCCACTCATTTATTATCCCTCGCTTCACAAAGAAGATGAAAGTTAACCCAGAGGAGTTAGACTTTATGTTAATAGTGACTATTCCGACTGGGAAATTGGTTAATACCAAAAAGGTTTGCAACTCCGTGATCGTGAGAATCATGGATGGAGACATCTTTGAACTATCGGCGAAGCTAATTTTATTAGACATGCAAGGATTTGACGTGATCCTTGGCATGGATTGGTTGTTGACTCACTGTGCGACGGTAGATTGCAAGAACAAGGTCGTCATCTTCAGACCCAACACAAGGAGATCATTTCGATTTTGAGGAGAGAGATCGACGCATATGCCACTTATCTCGGCAGTCAGGGCCGAGCACTTGATCAGAAAAGGGTGTTGTGGATACTTAGCATTCTTGAAGGAGGATAAGGAAGAGAAGAATATTATTTTGGAGATAGCAGTTGTGCAAGATTTCGCTGATGTGTTTCCGGAAAAATTATCCGAATTATCGCCAGATAGAGAAGTTGAGTTTGCCATCGACTTAGCACTAGGAACGGAGCCTGTTTCTAAAGCACCATATAGAATGGCTCCTGCTGAGTTGAAGGAGTTGCAAGAATAGTTGCAAGAGCTCATGGATAAGGGGTTTGTGAGACTAAGTGTGTCTCCATGGGGAGCACCGGTCTTGTTTGTAAAGAAGAAAGATGGGTCAATGTGTCTATGCATTGACTATCGACAATTAAACAAATTCACTATAAAAAATAGGTACCTTTTGCCTAGGATAGATGACTTATTCTACCAGCTGCAAGGAGCAAAGTATTTTTCCAAGATCGATCTGAGATCTGGATACCATCAGTTGAGAGTTAAGTTAGAGGACATTCAGAAGACAACTTTCAGGACACGGTACGGGCACTATGAATTCATGGTGATGCCGTTTGGTTTGACGAATGCACGGACGTTGTTTATGGATCTAATAAATCGGGTGTTTAAACCACACCTGGACTCCTGCATCGTGGTGTTCGTTGACGATATCTTGATATACTCCAAGTCAAAGGCGAAACACAAAGAACACTTGAGGATTTCTCTACAAACTTTACGTGAACACCAACTGTACGCCAAGCTCAGCAAGTGTGAGTTTTGGTTAAAGGAGGTTAGCTTTTTGGGGCACGTCGTCTCAAAGCATGGTGTCACGGTAGATCCAGCAAAAATAGAGGTAGTAGTAAACTAGGAGCAACCAAAGACCGTGACCGACGTCCACAGTTTTCTTGGATTAGCGGGTTATTACCGATGCTTTGTAGAGGGGTTTTCAAAACTATTAGGACCTCTTACGAAGCTTACATGGAAAGATTCAAGATTCAAGTGGAGTGAGGCATGCGAGAAGAGCTTTCAGGAATTCAAGAAGAGACTCACTTCAGCTCCAGTACTAGCGATTCCTTCAGGTAGTGGAGGGTTCGTAGTATATAGTGATGCTTCGTATAATGGTTTAGGTTACGTACTCAACCAGCATAAAAAGGTGATAGCTTACGGGTCAAGATAGTTGAAAGAGCATGAAAAGAATTACCCGACACATGACCTGGAACTAGCAGCGGTCATATTTGCACTGAAGATTTGGCGACACTACTTATATGGTGAGACTTTTGAGATTTTCACCGACCACAAGAGCCTCAAATATTTGTTTACACAGAAGGAACTAAATATGAGGTAGCGCAGATGGATGGAGTTCCTCAAGGACTATGACTGTTCCATACAGTACCATCCAGGCAAGGTTAATGTAGTTGCCGATGCCTTGAGTAGGAAGGGTTTAGCTCAGTTGGCGAGCTTGATTTTAGGTATGAACCGATGGAAGTTGTTTGAAGATCTGGCACTGTATGATGCAAATATCGAGTTGCAAGCCACAGGAGCTTTCTTGGCAAACATTTCAGTGAGATCAGTGATATTTGAGCATATCCATGAGCTACAGATGAAAGACTCGGCTTTAAATAAGATTCGTAAAGATGTGATCGAAGGCATCAAATCAGACTTCTCAGTGAAAGAAGATGGTTCATTATTGTTCAAGGGCCGTCTCTGAATTTCGGATAATGTCGATCTACGATAAACTATTCTTGATGAATCTCACAAGTCAAACTATGCAATTCACCCAGGTAGCACAAAAATGTACCAAGATTTGAAAAAGAATTACTGGTGGAGATGTTTGAAATAAGACGTGGCAGAGTACGTGTCACGATGTTTGACGTGCTAGCAAGTGAAGATCGATCATAGACACCCTACGGGGTTATTACAGTCTCTACCTATACCGGAATGGAAGTGGGAATCGATCTCTATGGACTTCATCGTTGGGATACCGCATACTGCAAAGTGGTACAATGCCATTTGGGTAGTGGTCGATCGATTGACCAAGTCAGCGCACTTCTTGCCTTACAACACGATGTATACGACAGGAAGACTCGCAGAGCTATATATGAAAGAGATCGTCCATTTGCATGGGATTTCGAGTAGCATTGTTTCTGACCGTGACCCATTATATACATCAAAGTTTTGGAAGAAATTTCAAGAAGGGATGGGAACTCGATTGGATTTCAGTTTAACATTCCATCCGTAAAATGATAAGCAAACAGAGCGGGTCAATCAGATCATAGAGGGCATGCTTAGGGCGTGTATGTTAGAATTGCAAGGATCATGGGATCAGCACCTACCGTTGATTGAGTTTGCATATAACAACAGTTTTCAGACGATCATTGGCATGGCACCGTATGAAGCTCTTTATGGACGACGATGTAGATCGCCCATCAATTGGGAGGAATCCTGTGAGAAATTTGTTTTGGGACCAGAGATACTTGAAGATAATGCCACCTATGTTCGGATGATAAGGGCCAAACTCAAAGTGGCTCAGAGCAGACAGAAAAGCTATGTTGATATCAAGCAGACTAGTGTGGACTTTAAGGTGGGTAAACACGTGTTCGTGAAAGTGTCACCGCTGAAAGGCGTGATGAGATTTGGAAAGAGAGGGAAGTTAAGTCCCCGCTATCTTGGACCATTTAAAGTTTTGGGTCGAGTAGGTGAAGTTGCTTACCGCATTGGATTACCACTGCTATTCGATCGGGTGCATAATGTGTTTCACGTGTCTATGCTCAGGAAATATGTAAATGGCCTTGATCACGTGTTGAGCGGTCAACCATTAGAAATGCATGAAGACATGAGCATGATAGAAGAATCAGCAGAGATATTGGATTGAAAGGAACAAGTATTGCGGACAAAAGTAATTCCATTAGTGTCTGTTCGATGGAAAAATCATCCGGCCGAAGAAGCTACGTGGGAACGAGAGGCCGACGTGAAGGAACAATACCCGAACTTGTTTGCGACGATTTGAGAATCAAATTATATCACCGCAAGCGTGTTTACGGATTTAAACCATATGTTGTAACCCAATGTGGACCTTTTGATCAATTTATTCAGTAGAGAGAATTTCAATCCACATCGTGTTCCTAATACAATGTTGAATGCATAGTTAGGATTCATCATTGCCACACAATGGCTGTGAAGTATGCTTCACAAAACCAATGACCAACTGGTCATGTGTTACCAAGAAAATAAAGTAGACAAGAAGCAACAAGCAATTTTGAATTCTGATCAAAACTAATTAATCGATTAATCGATTTGGAAATTAGATTAATCAATTTTAATCGATTAATCGACTGGCATACGCCAGTGAGTGGAGATTGAATGGAGGTTCAGAAAAATTAATAAAGTGAAATTTCGATTAATCTAGGGGAATTCGATTAATCGACTAACACCTGTCAGTGACTTGGGAATTTTAGAAAAATTTAAGGACATTACAATTTTGATTAATCGAAGTGAAATTCGATTAATCGATTAATCGACTGGCACACGCCAGTGAACTGGAAAGCCTAGAAATTTTAAGTGACCACGATTTCGATTAATCGAAATCAATTCGATTAATCGATTTTGAAGTTTCGATTAATCGATTTTAGGAATAGATTAATCAATTTTGCGCGGCTGGAGAAGATTTTTTTTAAATCGATTAATCGAATCGGGCCTATATATATAAAATGAAGGGGATTTCTCCCCATTCGAAAATTTTAGGTTTTCTTCTTTGCACGCCTTTTCATCTCCCTCCTTCAACCACTGAGCAACTAGGGTTTTAAGGAAATTTTGCACCAATTTTTACCTCGGAATCATCGCGCTATTGGATCAAAACCTAAAGTAAACCCTAGATTATGATTTTTCTTTCAATTTGACTTATAACACCCTAATTTTTATGCATTTCACTCAAAATGCCGCCTCGAACCCGTTTGACCATGAAGCAAGCGGCTTCGAAGCTTTCGGTAAGGTGTAAGAACGCCGCACTACCACCACCAACACCATCGCCTCTACCAACCCCATCCCCATTGTCATCGGATAGAACATCCGGTTCGACAAGCGCGTCTTCGCGCGAGTCTTCACCAACATTGCCACCACCACCCGTAGACATGACCCAACCAAATGAGTGGTGGGCGGCAAAGAGCTTTGAAAATGAATACATTATCGATGAGAATTTGTTTACCAACCCCGACGTCGAGGGTGAGACCAAATGGGCTAGGAACTATTTGATCAAAGCGGGACTCGGTAACCTATTAAAGCCGCTCCACGGGTGTTACTACCCTAGACTAGTTCGCCTATTGTACTAGGGCTTGGAGGAGGGCCCGACCGATGACATCATTACGACCAAGATTGATGGTCGTGACTACACCTTTACCTGCCGCCATGTTCACGAGTTCCTAGAATGCTACTTGGACTTCGTGCCTGAGACCACCCTCTTTCCACCATTTACGGAAGAGGTGAGATTTGAGGAGATCATGACCGAGATGACTAATGGGAAAAAGGGGTTCGGATCATCCATTAGGAGGGTTGATTTGCCCCATTACATGTGGATGTTTGACTCTATAATCAAGTGTAACCTCTACCTGATGTGCCATGATACCGAGAGGGTGGAGTTTGTCCAACAGGCCCTATACGCAACATTCTGCAGCCGTTGGTTCGACGCCACCAAGATTGTTTTAGAGGGGATGACCTATATAAAGGGGAAGTTGATGAAGGGTCATTTGAGGCTCAAGGAGAAGATGTTGTACGCTCGCCTCATTTCGAGCATGCTGGAGTGCTATTCCGACGCTCCAGGATATGCCATCTCTCTACATGAGGAGAAGGCTACGGACCACGTGAAGCACTACTCCATCGCTTCATGGGTTCGTAGCTATAGATTGCTGAAGAGGACCCTACCAGTTGTGGGCCCGATAGCAGCAGTAGCACCACCACCACCCCCACCACCACATCAGGACCCGCCCATAGGGGGAGCACGCCCCATTATTCTACTAGTTGAGGGAGCACCCTCTCATACCACCACCTCCCCTATGCCACTATCGCAGTCAGCGACTACCACACCTATCTCATCCTACCGTCGATGAGTGACTCGCCCTGCGCCCACGATTGAGGATGTGTTGGCCCTGATGGATGCCAATAATCAACAGATGAATCAACGCATAGACTTTTTTATGTACCACACCATGCGGTACATCTATCCGTTGGACTACCAGCAGCACCTTGGGCAAGAGCAAGCTGGGACTGCGGGCATGACCACTTTCCATATGGGTGCAACGGATGCCGACACATCAGGCTCGGTGCCCCAACAGCTAGAGCAGCCCGCCCCAGCACCAGACCAGCCTGGAGAGGGGACCGCATGAGCGGGACTGGATCGCTTTTTAAGCATTGTTATGATGATTTGTTTTCGAGTTTTATATTGTAATTGGGGGGGAGGTACAATGTAATTAAAGGAATGTAAATGAATAAATTATAACCTTTTGGGAAATGAATAGAAAAATATTTTCATTGTCATTACCAGTGTTATTTAATTATAGGCATTGTCTCTCTTGCATGCATGTGTTGATGTACTAGGCCACCATGTTAACGGATGTGTGGCATTCCCTGTGTGTGGGGGGGACCACAGTGACACCTTTGGGTTTATTTTCGAGGACGAAAATTCTCAAGGTGGGGAGAATGTAATATCCCAAAAATTTGAGCGTTAAACAATGACCTCGGGATCCATACCCGACTGGTCATAGGTTAGACCAAGTGATGGTCAAACAGTGGACTCATGAAGTGATAAACTAATGTGATGTAAATGTGACCTAAGTGTAGTGTGTGGTGTTAGTTTATGGCCACATACACCTATCTCTAGTGTATGTGCTTAACACCGAAGCTTGAGAGAAGTTATAAGGGTTTTAATAACCTAAGTTTCTTTTGTTTGGTTGGTGAAAGAGAGTTAAGAAGAGAGAGAGAGAGAGAACCAAGGTGAGTAATGGTTAGGAGTTATTGTGGTTTGATTGAAGGAAGAGTTTCAAGCATTTAATGTCGGATTCAACGCGTGGAGGATTGTTGAAGCAAGAGCCGGAACCCTAGCCATTAAACCAACCTATCAATCCTTTAGGAGATTGAATTGAGGTGAGTTTTATTAAATTAAATGCATAGATGTTTGATGATTAAATTCAGTCAAGTATAGTTAAAAATCATAAAATTAAATGGATAGAAAAGAAGGAAAAAGAGAGAGAAAAGATTTAGAAGAACAGCCCGAAAAGGGGCTGAGTTCTGGCCAAATCGATTAATCGATTTTGGTCTAGAAGTTGAAAAAGCAAGAATGCCCGAGTTCGATTAATCGATTAATCGATTTTGAAAGTCGATTAATTGATTTAGAAATCGACTAGTCGACTTAGTACCTCCAGTGGCTGGAGAGATAAGGCTTGGGGAAATCGACTAATCGATTTAGGGAATCGATTAATCGATTTTAGAATTTGATTAATCGATTAATCGCTTTTTGATTTTCAACTGCTCGATTTGAGAATCAATTTAACCATTTTGGGGATTTCGATTAATCGATTTGGGATCGATTAATCGATTTTGGATTTCGATTAATCGATTTTGGGATCGATTAATCGATTTAGGGTTCGATTAATCGATTTTGGGAATCGATTAATCGATTTTGATAGTTTGACTTGACTTTTTAATTGGACATTGAGGTTCATGAAGGATCTAGGACCTTCTCTATTGCATCTTTAGTGATATGTTTCTAGTGTTATGGTGTACCATAGGTGGTACGTGTGAGAGCAAGCATAAGGAGCCGTGTGGGACCTTGATGCGTGGACCTTCAGAGACTTCAGGTAGGGAACACCTTGAACATGTACTTTAATTACAAGAGCATGTATGTAGTGATATAGAAATCAAATTTAAAATGTTTTAACTGTATAAATCCTTGTAAAAAGGGGTGTGTGTGTGACACTAAGAAAGTAAATGAGAATAAGACATCTCCAGGGGATGAGAAAGTGATAAAGGCATCAGTGTGATGCGAGTAACTGAGACCAAGTAAGCTAATGAAATGAGGCATCCCCAGGGGATGAGAAAGTGATAAAGGCATCAATGTGATGTGAGTAATTTAGACATCTCAGGGATATTTGTAAGATTGAATAATGACTGATAATGCCTAATTGATATAAGGTAGCACTTTTACACGGTAAATAACTATATATATAGCACATGATATTTTTATTATTTAAGGTTTGAATAGAATACCCCACCTACTTGGCGGGATACCTACGACTGACTCGACAGGATATTTGTAACCAGTACGGCGGCCAATCTGTACACCGGTAAGGAGGTTTATCCGTACACAGTAAGCACATCCCAGAGATGTTAAGATGAGATTTAACCCCGCAACCTATGAGAAAGGGGCTTGGGTAGTATTCGCAGGGAATATATAACAACTGTCTATTTAGACGACGATGGAGGGTATTCCATCGAGGCTCGATGCTATATTGCTTGGGGACTACTTAAGTTGAAGATTTAAGTTTTGCTTTAGGCCTATTCAGTGTCATTTATGAATAATTAACAATAAAGGAAAACATGCAACTACCAATAAATTTAAATACAAATTGTCATCTTTAAAACTGTTTTTCTAGCAAGTGCATAGATACATCATGCTTAAATATCATGGAATATATGTGAGATTTTAACTTATATGTTCATTGTGTTATTCCCTATTGAGCTAGGATGTATCTCACCCTTTAGACTATACGTCGCAGGTCCAATGCTAGCAGCGGCCGAGGCTTCGGGAGACGTGGATCCGAGTGATTCAGATTACATGCCTGGGGATGAGTTGGAGCCCCCTCCTGAGGACTTCTTCTAGGAGACTCCGCTGAGTACTTTGATAGAGTATTTTTGAGAGCACATTGGTACGGCTTGGTATGTCAAGCCTCTATTTTGATAAACAATGTAATCAATTGATATATTCTTTTTGGCGAACCATCTGGGGTGATCTGTTTATCACCGATGGTTCGGATCTGTTCTCTGTTCATGCAGTGGCATGAAAGTAAAACTATCTTTTGAGTTTATACTTAGAATAGTATTTTGCTTCCGCATCAGGTATTTATTGTTCCATTTTGTCTTAATATTGCTTGTTATACTAATGTTCCGTACATAGCCATGGGGCACGGTCTAGAGGATCGTGCTGATGGCACGAGTTTCAGGGTGCCAAAATTCGGGCTGTCACATACCTCATCTCTGGAATTTTTAAATTTTGCATATGAATGAGAGTGTTATATTTTATGATATGCAATTGTGAATGAGTTTATGTGGAGGGTGCGTATGTGTCATGAATGCATGTGATTAGATATGTGTAAGCATGTCTTCGATGATTGTGACTAGATATAAATGGGTAAGTTTGAATGCGTGTGGTTCAGTGTGTCAATATGGTCTATGACTATGTGTGAATAGGTTCACTGATGTTGCTTCTTACGGCTGTAATCTTTAGGTTCATTTTCGAGGATGAAAATTCCTAAGGAGGAGAGAATGTAAAGTTTCAAAAAAAATTTACCTTTGAACAGTTCATCTCGGTGTGCGTGTTCGACTGGTCACGCACCTGAGAATATAAAATTTATTAAATATTAAAGTGATTAATGAGTTAGATTATGTTTTGAGTGAAAATGATTGAGTTAGTGGTGATATTTAAACCATTTGATGAAATGATGTACACCAAGTTACGGTGTAGCGGCTTAACACCAAAGCCTAATCTTTTAAGTATAAGGTCAAGTAAATGAGAGAATTTATTTCTCTCATTTGGTAGTTGAGGAATTTGTGAGAGGAGTTATTGAGAAGAGAGAGAGAAGGAAAGAAAGTTATAAATGTGTGTAGTGCAAGATTGGAAACTGTGCGTGAAATTGTGGAATTAGGATCGAAGAAGATCTTGAGAATTCAACTTTGAAACCCTAGCTGAAATGTGAGCTCGTGGATCGAGGAATCGATCAATTTAAGGTGAGGAAATTGTGCTCAATTATGATTTATATGAATGTTAGACTTTAGTTAGCATGTGGATGAGAAAAGAGAAGAAAAGAAGTTAAGATTTAAGAAAAATGGGTTTTAGGAAGTTCCAACCCGCTTGTGTGAGGAATCTGACAAAAGCTTTCTATCGAAATAAGTAATCGATCGATCAATTTTGTCAAAGTAAAAATATGAAAGAGTATGGAGAAACCGATCGATCGAAATGAAATTCGATCGATCAATTTGTGAAACCGATCGATCGGTCTGAGCAGTAATCGGTCGATTTGAGAAAACAATATACGTATTAGAGAGTTTCTTAAGGAACCAATCGATCGAAATTGAATTCGATCAATCGATTTGAAATTTGATCGATCGATCAAATTATGGCACCTGAAGGGTGTAGCTTTCTGAAGGAACCAATAGATCGAAATTAGATTCGATCAATCAATTTGAAATTTGATCGATCAATTTGGGAACCAATTGATCGGATTGTGATGTGAGAGATATGTGGTTTCTGAGGAAACTGGCCGATTGAAATATAATTTGATCGATCGATTTTAGAAACCGATCAATCGGTTTGGGAATCGATCGATCGATTTGGACAGATTCAGGAATTGATTTTATTTTGTTAAGGAGACTTGGGGGAAACTTAATACGTTCCCATTTTACGTCATTTCTGACGTATGAATCATGTTTGGGTGTGTTCTAGGTATGAGCTTAGGTTTGTGTGTGAGGGGTTAGCTCGGAATAAGAAGTCTTCATTTCGGCTTTGCTTGAGGTAGGAAAAACTCTGTAACATGTGCATTTGATTACAACTAACATGGATTTAGTGATATGATATTAGCATGTGTGATTTGTGATCTTTGTCATTTATTTAGCATGGATTTTATTCATGATTTTAAATATGAAAGGTGTATGTGTGTGTGTGTGTATGTGCACTTAGAGAAACTACGTGTGTGTGTGTGTGTGTAACATCAGATTCGTGTGTGTGTGTGTGAAATCAGTCATGTGTGTGTGTGACATCAGAAAGATGTGAATAAGTGTGTGTATAAGATCTAAAGCTTCAAATCTATTATAAATTATCATAATTCATGGTGATAAACTATAAGTTAGATTTAGGACTTTGATTTAAGGTTCATGTGTGTAGATACCCTACCAACGCGACGGTATATCCATGATCGGTACGGCGGGATATCCGCAAGTGTGCTCCTGTGATAGCCCAAATTTTGACACCTCAAAACCCGTGCCATCGACATGACCCTCGAGGCCGTGCCTCATATACACGCACAGAACATTTGGTATATCCACACAACTAAAAAGCAAAAAATACATTAAAGAGCTAATACTGAACTAAAACTCCAGTTCTATAATTTTAAGCCAACGATATATAGCCCAATAGATAGTTCTGATTTCATGCCACTGCATGAGCAGAAAAACCAACCCTAACCATCAATGACTAAACAGCCGTCACCCCAGATGGTTCGCTAAAAGAATGTCTCACTAAAATTACATTATCTTGTACAAAAGGCTGGACATATCAAGTCGTACAATTTCTCTCACAAAATAATCAAAGTACGCAGAGGGTCCTCTAGAAGAAATCCTCAGGAGTGGGCTCTGACTCCTCCCCAGGCACGTAATCAAAATCCTCTGGATCAATGTCTCCTGAAGCAACAGCAGCAGCTAACACCGAACCTATGACGTATAGTCAAGGGAGTGAGCTGCATCATAGCTTAATAGGGAATCAACTGAATAAATATATAAGTCTATCTTACTCACATATATTCCATGACATTTGGAAACATAACTTATCAATGAAAGATAGCTGAAAAATGGTTTAAGTTACTGAAAGTATTAACTGAATGCATCTTTTACTCTACATGTGTTAACTTGTTTTCAATTTTGTTCTCATAGGCCAGAAGATCTGTCTTGAAACTTAAATCAAATAACTTAAATAACCCTCGAGCAATATAGCATCGAGCCCCGATGGAATACCCACCATCGTCATCCAATTGAACTATATTTCAATGTAACATAACCCAAGTCCCTTTCTCATAGGCGACGGGGCACATAACTCATATACATCCCTAGGATGTCTTACTGGTTTACGGATTATCCGCCGTACTGGTCACGGATATTCTGTCGAGTCAGTCACGAGTATACTGTCGTGTCGGTAGGGTATTCTACAAACCTCAAATCAATTATGCAAAATATATATAGTTTATCACCGTGTAATTGTGCTAATTATAATATTCAAAGTTTGTTCAGGGTTCATTTGTCACAACCCCAGATTTTTGGGATGAGTGCACGTCATGCATTACATATAGGTATATGTGTTTTACAAGGAGACCAAAATGAACCATAGACACTATGTGTGTACGTGGGAAACACACTAGTATTTCCCTAACTTATATGTATAAAAGTGAAAGAGAGAGGAGAGAAGAACCCTTGCGTAACTCTATTTTAACCTAAATAGAGAGAAGGAGAATACAAAGAGAAAGAGAAGAAGAGCCTAGTAAAGAACTAGGGTTTCGTTGGGACTCAAATCGGCAGATGAGTTGGAGAAAAGGCTGGAGGAGGAACATTGGAGGCCTGTTTGCCTAGTAGAATTTTGAATCTTAAATCATCAAACTTGCGCAAGACTCATCGTCGGAGGTATATAAAATGCATGATAGATGCTTAGGCATGTTTTAAATAATAGGAAGGATGTTGGTTGAATATTTTTAATGATGTTAAGGTTTGAATGAAGAGAGGAATTGTGTTCTCAATCGGATCGAGGAGTAAAAATCATCGCTCCTCGCTCGAGTGGTCTAAAGGGCTCGCTCGAGCGAGAATGAATAGGAAAAATATAGCTCTGGGCTCGCTCGAGCGGTCCCCAAAACTAAGGGGAAGCTCGCTCAAGCGAGGTCCCCAGTAATGCTTCAGTGGCTCGATTTAACCGCTCGAGCGACCTCGATTTAACCGCTTGAGCGAGGTCTGTGACCGCTCGAGCGAGGTCAAGTGACCGCTCGAGCGAGGTCTGGTGACCACTCAGTTCTTGAAATTTTCTGATACAAGAAAGTTGGGGGTTGTACACCCCAATGGTTCTAGTGACCTTTCTAAGCCTATGCTAAATTGAAATGTAGGTTTGACGCATGATCATGAAGTATAAACCTCTACGAAAAGGCGTGCTTTGAAATTCGTCGAGGTAGGGAATATTCTTGAAACATGTGCATTATTCCGTGAAATTCATATATGTAGTGTAATCCATTTAAATAGTCAAATACTGCATGATCCTCATGAAAAAGGGTGTGTGAGTGAGTTTAAAATGTGAAAGTCTTGAGGTCCTCAGGGGACGAGAAAAATCATATAGTTAAACAAAGAAGGATGCGATGGAAATAAGGGGCATCCCAGGGATGCAGATGAAAACTAACAGAGAAACGTAAGTAATGTGATAAGGCCTGATGTAATATAATTAGCACAATCACGGTGAATAACTATATGTAGAGCACATTTGATATTTTTATTATTTAAGGTTTGATTAGAATACCCCACCGACGTGGCGGGATACCCACGACTGACTCGGCAGGATATCCGTGAGCGGTACGGCGGCAGATCCGTACTTTCATAGCACATCCCAGGGATGTAGATCTAAAAATAGACCCCGCCACCTATGAGAAAGGGGCTTGGGCAGTATTCCCAGGGGATACATATAATAACTGTCTAGTTAGACGACGATGGTGGGTATTCCATCGGGGCTCGATGCTATATTGCTCGGGGACTACTTAAGTTAAGATTTAAGTGATTAGGCTAAATTCACAACTAAACTAATAAGGAGATTAAACAAAACCATTATTTCTATTTCCAGTTATTTCAATTATTGTCCATAAGTGATTACTCGATAATTTTATGCTTTTTAAACTGCTGACATATGTGTGAAGGTCAATCTATATGTTCTTTTTGTTTCCCTACGGAGCTAGGATGTAGCTCACCCCCCCTTAGACTATACGTCGCAGTCCGGGACTAGCGGCATCAGAGACTTCGAGTCGATCCGGGGTTTGGATTACGTGTCACGTAAGAGTCGATAACCTCCTCTTGAGGAATTCTTCTAGAAAACCCACTGCATACTTTGAGAGTGAGTTGAGAGTATTAGGTACGGCTTGGTATGTCAAGCCTCTTTATTTCGAATGTTTTTAAATACCGTTTCTTTGACAAAATGTCTAGGATGAACTGTTATCACTAATGGTTTGGGTAAGTTCTTATGCCCATGAATTGGCATGGGACAAGGACTGCCTTGCGATACCATGATTATTTTTTTTGAGATTTTATTTAGAGTAGCTACGTGTGCCTCAATTACAGTTTTGGCTTGTATATATCAATGTTTTGTAAAGAACCCAGGGCACGGCATTGAAGGTCATGCTGATGGCACGGATTTCGGGATGCCGAAATTCGGGCTGTCACAGTTGGTATCAAAGCCTTTTCTTTCTAGTTCTGGCTATCATATCGTCAGAATATAGGGACTTCTGCTAACGAGACTATGGATTCTCATGCAGACCGTTATGTTTCCTAGAGGAAGAGGCCGACCCAGGGGTGGTCATGATAGGAATTTACGCAGTAGAGATGGGTTCGTCTCACCTACAAATAGAGTGCCATTGGGAAACAGGGAGATTCTCGAGGGCAGTGGCCAGGGAGGAAACCAAAATCAAGCAGAGGATCAAGATCTAGATCGACAGGATCGAAATCAGAGGGAACAAGATAGAGTGAGGGAGAGAAATGAAGAAAGAGAAGAGCGTCAGAGGATGATGCACACAATGGAGACAATGGCAACTGCCATGGCACAGCAAGCAGCGTCCTTGGCAGCGCATACAGTACCAGAACCACAACGAACACCTACACCTCTAGTGGGACTTACACCACCAGTGGCTTCAGCATTCACCGAGTTCAGAAGGATGAGACCTCCAAATTTTTCAGGACAGGCAGACACAATGGCAGCCGAAAACTGGCTGGGTGAAATGGAAAAGGTGTTTAGCGTACTGACATGCACAGAGGATGAGAGCGTCCGTTGGGCGGCATATATGTTAGATGGAGAAGCTGGACCGTGGTGGAAACTGCTTTATGAACAAGAGCACAAGAAACTCCAGATATGTCGTGGACTTGGGACTAATTCAGAGAAGAATTCAATAAGCAATATTTTCCTCAAGTTGTGAGAATCGATGGAGACCCAATTTTACAACTAAAGGAAGGATGACCGTGAGAGAGTATGGAGTGGAATTCATGAGATCGGCTCGCTCACCCTGCATCACGAAGTTTCAGACGTGATGAAAGCGAAGATGTTCCAACAGGGCTTAAGGTCGGACATCCGAGGAGGGGTTGCGCCCTTCCAGCTGAAGACCTATGGAGAAGTAATGAGTAAGGCATTAGTAGTCGAAGAAGAAAACAATAACCGATACCGTCAAAGGGAACAACAAGGAAGAGGAAGTATTGATCCAAGCAGGACGGGGAGCTATGAATCGGTACATAAGAAACCGAGGTTTGTAGCACCGAATCAGATAAGGTATGGGAGAGCTGCACAACAAGCTACTCATCAAAGTTTTCCGTTGCTAGCATCAGGGAGACCGATGAGGTATGAAGGTCCTGCTATTTCCAGCGGGGCTACAACTACCCAAGGTTTTTTTAGAGTTGCTACTTCAAAATCAAGGGAAACTTGTGCCAAGTGTGGCAAGTCTCACAAAACAACGGATTGTAGGCAGGGAATGCGAGGCTGTTTCAAATGCGGCAAGATAGGCTACATGATTAGAGATTGCCTTGAGACAGTTAAAGAAAAGACGGCCCCAACATCCATGCCACAACCTATTCAATCTCGAAAGCCAGTTGTTCGAGGGAGAGCCTACGCAGTTACCGCCCAGGAAGCAGGGAGTGTACACGACATCATCCAAGGTGAGATTTCTTTTAAATAAAGAATTTTGGTTTCAATAAAATTTCTAGATAGAGAATGTGCGTTCATTAGGACAAGTACATATAACCGCTGCTACGCGTGAGAAAAAAAAAAAAAATTCCAAATAAAGTATATGTTATGTACGTATATGTATGCATTATAGGTACGTTACAAATCTATGAAAAGCACATGACGACGAAAGCCGATAGACCTGTGGTCTACCCACTCCTTCATCGCCCCTAGATTTGCAAAGAAGATGAAGATTGTTCCAGAGACACTAGACTTTGTGTTATCAGTGTCTATCCCAACAGGAGAATTAGTGGACACAGAGTTAGTCTGCAAATCGGTAGTGGTAAGCATTCGGGATCACGTTGTCTACGAACTAGACGCAAATTTAATATTGTTGGACATGCAAGGATTCGACGTGATCCTTGACATGGATTGGCTGTCCCATCACTGCGCAACAGTGGATTGCAAGGATAAAGTTGTTGTTTTCCGTCCTAACACGAGGAGATCGTTTCGATTTTGAGGGGAGAGATCGACACAGGTACCACTCATATCTGCAGTCAGAGCAGAACGTTTAATCAGAAAGGGGTGTAGCGGTTATTTGGCATTCCTGAAAGAAAATAAAGAAGAATTGCCAGGGTATTTCCAGAAGAATTGCCAGGGTTACCTCCAGAAAGAGAAGTAGAATTTGCGATCGACTTAGCACCAGGAACGAAACCTGTTTCAAAGGCACCTTATAGGATGGCCCCTGCGGAGTTGAAAGAGTTGAAAGAACAATTGCAAGAGCTCATGGACAAAGGGTTCATAAGACCAAGCGTGTCTCCATGGGGAGCACCAGTTCTATTCGTGAAAAAGAAAGATGGGTCGATGCGGTTGTGCATTGACTACCGTCAATTGAACAAAGTCACGGTGAAGAATCGATATCCGTTGCCAAGAATAGATGACTTGTTCGATCAGCTGCAGGGAGCAAAACATTTTTCCAAGATCGATCTAAGATCTGGATACCATCAGTTAAGAGTCGTACGAGGACATTCGTAAAATGGCTTTTAGAACACGATGGACACTATGAATTTTAGTGATGCCATTCGGATCCATTTAACGCACCGATGTCGTTTATGGACTTGATGAATCGGGTGTTTAAACCACACCTAGACTCCTGCGTTGTAGTGTTTGTTGATGACATCCTGATCTACTCAAAATCGAAAACGGAGCATGAAGAACACTTACGAGTCGCTTCATTTAACCTTGCGTGAACACCAATTGTACACCAAGCTCAAAGAAATGTGAGTTTTGGCTAGAAGAGGTTAGCTTTTGGGACATGTCGCTCAAAGCATGGTGTCACAGAGATCCCGCTAAGATCGAGGCAAGAGTGAATGGAGCAACCAAAAACCGTGATGTACATCCCAAGTTTCCTGACCGAGTTATTTTCGACGCTTCAGAGGGGTTTTCAAAATATCGTGACCTCTTACGAGACTTACAAGAGAGGACTCAAGATTTGGGTGGAGGGAGGCGTGTGAGAAGAGTTTTCAAGAACACAAGAAGAGACTCACCTCAGCCCCAGTTTTAGCCATACCATCGGGCAGTGGAGGATTCGCAGTTTACAGTGATGCTTCGTATAAGGGGTTGGGTTGTGTACTAAATCAATTTAAAAAGGTAATAGCCACGGCCCGCAGCTTGAAAGAGCACGAAAAGAACTACCCAACACACGATCTGGAACTAGCAGCAGTCATATTCGCATTAAAGATATGGCGACATTATTTATACGGAGAAATATTTGAAATTTTCACTGACCATAAGAGCCTCAGATATCTGTTTACACAGAAGGAACTAAATATGAGGCAGCGTAGGTGGATGGAATTCCTCAAAGACTACGACTGTTCCATACAGTACCATCCAGGCAAAGCTAACGTAGTGGCCGACGCCTTGAGTCGGAAAAGTTCGGCCCAGTTGGCTAGTCTAATTTCGGGTATACATCGATGGAAGTTGTTGGAGGATCTAGCGTTATGTGGCGCATACAGCCACAAGCCACAGGAGCCTTCTTAGCCAACATATCAGTGAAACCAGTGATATTCGAACACATACGAGAACTACAGATGAAAGACCCAATTCTAACAAAGATGCGTCAAGATGTAACTGAAGGTATTACATCTGAGTTTTCAATCAAGGAGGATGGTTCCTTAGTATTCAAGGGGCGACTTTGCATTCCAGACAATGCCGAATTGCGGCGAACGATTCTTGATGAATCTCACAAGTCAAGCTATGCTATCCACCCGGGAAGCACAAAGATGTATCAAGATCTGAAAAAGAATTACTGGTGGAGAGGTTTGAAACAAGATGTGGCAGAGTACGTGTCACGATGTTTGACGTGCCAACAAGTGAAAATCGATCATAGACACCCCGCAGGCCTATTACAGCCTCTACCCATACCAGAATGGAAGTGGGAATCTATCTCCATGGATTTCATAGTTGGTCTACCGCGAACTGCAAGGAAGCATAATGCCATTTGGGTAGTAGTCGATCGATTGACTAAGTCAGCACACTTCTTGCCTTACAACACGATGTACACGGCGGGAAGACTAGCAGAGCTCTATATGAAAGAGATCGTCCGTTTACATGGGATTCCAAGTAGCATTGTTTCAGACCGGGACCCATTATATACATCAAAGTTTTGGAGGAAATTTCAAGAAGGAATGGGAACTAGGTTAGATTTTAGTACGGCGTTTCACCCACAGACCGATGGACAGACTGAAAGGGTCAACCAAGTCATTGAAGACATGCTTAGGGCATGTATGTTAGAATTACAAGGATCGTGGGATCAACATCTACCATTGATTGAGTTCGCTTATAATAATAGTTTTAATATTTAACATCGAAATGGCACCGTATGAAGCCTTGTACGAAGATTTATGCAAATCGCCAATTAATTGGGAGGAAATTGGCGAGAAATTTGTTTTGGGACCCGAGCTACTTGAAGATAACGCGACTATTGTCCTCATGATCAGGGGAAGACTAAAGGCGGCTCAAAGCAGACAGAAGAGCTATGCTGACATCAAGCGGACTAGTGTAGACTTTAAGGTGGGTGAACATGTGTTCGTGAAAGTATCACCGATGAAGGGAGTGATGAGATTTGGAAAGAGAGGGAAGCTAAGTCCCCGCTATCTTGGACCGTTTGAAGTTTTAGGTTGAGTAGGAGAAGTAGCCTACCGCATTGGATTGCCACCATTGTTTGATCAGGTACACAATGTATTCCACGTGTCGATGCTCGAAATATCTCAATGACCACGACCGCGTCGAGCGCCAATCATTCAAATGCATGAAGATATGACCATGATTGAAGGTAGAGAAATTTTAGATCGAAAAGAACATGTGTTGCGAACAAAAGTTATTCCCTTAGTGCTTGTCCGATGGAAGAACCATCCGGTCGAAGAAGCAACATGGGAACGCGAGGCAGATGTTAGAGAACAATATCCCAAATTGTTCGAAATTGCCAACTGAATAGTCTTATTCAAATTAAGAATATGTGATTGCGGGTAGTATGAAGTCTATATATTTTTTGAAAGATAAAATTATATATATATATATATATTGACTCCAACCAATGATTGAACCACTTTTCGTTGAACTTTTTGAGATTTGAAATCGAAAACGAGCGAAAGGGTACCAAAAAAATGTTCTGGTCTCGCTCGAGCGACCACTTATGTTCACTCGAGCGAACCACATAAAATAACAACTTCCTCTCGCTCGAGCAATAGCTATTCCTCGCTCGAGCGAGGCATTTTGACCGCTCGAGCGAGGCATTTTTACCGCTCGAGCAAGGCCATAACATATAATATAAAGCGTCCTGGTCCCACTCGAGCGATAACTAATAACCGCTCGAGCGAGGAGGAACTATATATAGCTAGCGAAAAACAGAACGCCATTTCATCTTCAAGCGAGGGGTTTAGGGCTTGCTATCTTCGACCTTTTCCGTCTGATTCGAACCAGATTTAGACAATTCGATCCGTTAAGAATATTCTTCTAGGTAAAATCTACCCATTCCCGAATTTTTCTTTTCTTTTTAAACTCTTTAAATACCTAATGGCTTCAAGCCCAAATCCACAACCTAAAAAGAGGATGGCGATTCGGTCGCCATCGGCACGCAACAAAACGCCTCAAACTTCACAACCATCACCAAACCCATCCCCCACTCCGGTCACACTAGATGATTGGTGGGGGGCCAAAATTTTTGAAGCCGAATGGGATATACATCCCTCCTGTTTCGGGGATCCGACGTCCACCCAATGGACATCGGACTTCATCACCAACAACAATCTTAAGGCCCTGCTTACGCCGTTCGGGGATCGTTATTACCCGAGGCTTGTGAAACTATTTTATCAAACCCTAAACTTGAACGTGGATGAGGACGCTATCCTGGTCAAAATAGATGGAAAAGAACTGATCTTTAGATGTGCCGAAATTTCATCAGTCATGAAATGTCCCCACATCTACACCCCTTGCCCACTTATCCTACCACCTTTTTCTGGGAACGTCGATTTCCCAACAATAATCTCCGACATCACAGGCGGCATGTCCGCTTCAGAACAATCTATTACTCGATCACAACTACCGCCGCGTATGTGGCTTTTAGACGTCATCTTTAAAAAGAATCTACACCCAACCGGCCATGATCAAGAACGCCGAGATGCGTTTCTGCGGGCCCTACACACCGCATTCCATAATAGGTAGATCAATGCACCTATGATCATCATAAAAGGCATGGCGCATGCCTATAAAAGAAATGTAAAGGGTGTTGTTCCTCCACCCATCAATCGACTACCATATGCTCGGTTGATTTCCCGACTCCTAGACTCACGGAGTGGGAAGGGAGGATTTAAGATCCGGGAGGACGAGTTGTTCCTCACCGATAACGCTGCCCCTATCTCGCCAAGACCGAGCCGAAACCTTAAGAGTCTACAAACCAGCGTCAACAAGAAAAGAGACCGTCAGGGCACCCGACAAACCACCCATCAGGCGCCGTCAGATCACTCCCTCTACCTCGCCCACGCCCATACCCACTACCGACACAGGCATGATGCGGGAGATCCTTCAGCAAGGGCGGGAGATCAGATTGCATCAGAGGTTCCAGGAGGCACTACTTATCGACCTCATGGGCCGTTACCCATGATACATGCATGCGTCAAGGCTGCCATGAGGGATGCTATTTTGGAGCGTCTAGCTCCGCCCCTGAGGAATGCCACAACTGGTACCACCCACCGTGGTGGACGACGAGGATGAGGATGACGAGGACTACGAGGATGTTGATGACTGACGATTTACGCATTTACATTATGAGGAGGAGGATGACTAGATAGTAACGTTAATTTTGAACACATAATATGTAATATTTTATTGAGACATTTTGTAATGAGGTGGTTTCCTGGTCAATGTTTTTTTTTCAAACTATCGTGACATGAATGTCACAAATTTTTGTGGATGATTAATATAACGATTGAATAAGTGTTGTGAATGATGATCCCTTTCATCTATGTGGAAATAAATTGACATGGCCAACGCATGTTGTTGCGAATTGCGAAAAACCGTTTAATTACTGTTTTAGATATTCAAGGTCGGGTAACAGTAGTGGTACCTGCTTAAGAGAATATCGTCGATTTTCGACTACGAAAATCTTGTAAGTTGGGGTGATTGTCACAACCCCAAATTTTTGGGATGAGTGCACGTCATGCATTACATATAGGTATATGTGTTTCACAAGGAGACCAAAACGAACCATAGACACTATGTGTGTACGTGGGAAACACGCTAGTATTTCCCTAACTTATATGTATAAAAGTGAAAGAGAGAGGAGAGAAAAACCCTTGCGTAACTCTATTTTAACCTAAATAGAGAGAAGGAGAATACAAAGAGAAAGAGAAGAAGAGCCTAGTAAAGAACTAGGGTTTCATTGGGACTCAAATCGGCAGATGAGTTGGAGAAAAGGCTGGAGGAGGAACATTGGAGGCCTGTTTGTCTAGTAGAATTTTGAATCTTAAATCATCAAACTTGCGCAAGACTCATCGTCGGAGGTATGTAAAAGGCATGATAGATGCTTAGGCATGTTTTAAATAATAGGAAGGATGTTGGTTGAATATTTTTAATGATGTTAAGGTTTGAATGAAGAGAGGAATTATGTTCTCAATCGGATCGAGGAGTAAAAATCATCGCTCCTCGCTCGAGCGAGGATGAATAGGAAAAATATAGCTCTGGGCTCGCTCGAGCGGTCTCCAAAACTAAGGGGAAGCTCGCTCGAGCGAGGTCCCCAGTAATGCTTTAGTGGCTCGATTTAACCGCTCGAGCGAGGTCTGTGACCGCTCGAGCGAGGTCAAGTGACCGCTCGAGCGAGGTCAAGTGACCGCTCGAGCGAGGTCTGGTGACCACTCAGTTCTTGAAATTTTCTGATACAAGAAACTTGGGGGTTGTACACCCCAATGGTTCTAGTGACCTTTCTAAGCCTATGCTAAATTGAAATGTAGGTTTGACGCATGATCATGAAGTATAAACCTCTACGAAAAGGCGTGCTTTGAAATTCGTCGAGGTAGGGAATATTCTTGAAACATGTGCATTATTCTGTGAAATTCATATATGTAGTGTAATCCATTTAAATAGTCAAATACTGCATGATCCTCATGAAAAAGGGTGTGTGAGTGAGTTTAAAACGTGAAAGTCTTGAGGTCCTCAGGGGACGAAAAATCATATAGTTAAACAAAGAAGGATGCGATGGAAATAAGGGGCATCCCAAGGATGCAGATGAAAACTAACAAAGAAACGTAAGTAACGTGATAAGGCCTGATGTAATATAATTAGCACAATCACGGTGAATAACTATATGTAGAGCACATTTGATATTTTTATTATTTAAGGTTTGATTAGAATACCCCACGACGACTCCTACAGATATCCGTGAGCGGCGGCCGCAGATCCAGATTTTCATAGCACATCCCGTGGATGTAGATCTAAAATAGACCCCGCCACCTATGAGAAAGGGGCTTGGGCGATTCCTGTGGGATACATATAATAACCGCCTAGTTAGACGACGATGGTGGGTATTCCATCGAGGCTCGATGCTATATTGCTCGGGGACTACTTAAGTTAAGATTTAAGTGATTAGGCTAAATTCACAACTAAACTAATAAGGAGATTAAACAAAACCATTATTTCTATTTCCGCTTATTTCAATTGTTGTCCATAAGTGATTACTCGATAATTTTATGCTTTTTAAACCGCCGACATATGTGAAGGTCAATCTATATGTTCTTTTGTTTCTCACGGAGCTAGGATGTAGCTCACCCCTTAGACTATACTGCCGCAGTCCGTGGACTAGCGGCAAGAAAGACTTCGAGAAGTCGATCCAAGGGTTTCGATTACGTGCTCACGAAGAGTCAACCTCCTCCCGAGGAATTCTTCTAGGAAACCCAGCATACTTTGAGAGTGAGTTGAGAGTATTAGGTATGGCTTGGTATGTCAAGCCTCTTTATTTCAATGTTTTAAATAATTGCTTTCTTTGACAAAACGTCTAGGATGAACTGTTATCACTAATGGTTTGGGTAAGTTCTTATGCCCATGAATTGGCATGGGACAAGGACTGCCTTGCGATACCATGATTATTTTTTTTGAGATTTTATTTAGAGTAGCTACGTGTGCCTCAATTACAGTTTTGGCTTGTATATATCAATGTTTTGTAAAGAACCCAGGGCACGGCCTTGAAGGTCGTGCTGATGGCACGGATTTTGGGATGCCGAAATTCGAGCTATCACATCATTCACATAGTTTCTCATTTGACTATATATCCCTGGGATGTCACATACTCTTATACATCACCTAAATGCTCACATCTCATACACATCCCTGGGATGTCATATACTTACAAGCTTATTGATTTTTTACTTAGTGTATACCCACACACACACACATCTTTAATTCACATACTTTAAGCTTAATTTTGATTAACCAGCAATTAACTATGCTCTTAACACACACATGTACATATCACATCACTACATACATGATTTCATAATCAAGGGTACATGTTTAGAGTATTTCCTACCTCACGTGCTTCAATCCCAAGCATTGCTCAAATTCCAAGTGCTCAACCTAAAGTACATCATGTCATACACAAAGCATCAAGAACGATGCAAGAAAGAAGGGTACAAGGCCGTCCCAAAACTCCACGATAAAAAACAGAGCCCACACTAAACTGTCAAAATTGATTAATCGATCAATATCGATTAATTGAATTCCCAAATTCGATTAATCTATCTCAAATCGATTAATCGAGAATCCAAAATCGATTAATCGAGATTCCAAAATCGATTAATCGATCTCACAATCGATTAATCAATTTTCCAAAACTCATACTTTTCTAGCCACTGGAAGTACCCAGTTGAGTAATCGATTCCTAATCGATTAATCGAAAACTAAAAATTGATTAATCGAATTAATTTTGATTAATCAATTTCGTGCTTCAGTCTTCATATTTGCTTTCTAACAAAAATTGATTAATCGATTTTGTCAGAAAATAGCCCTTTGCAGGCTGTTTATTAAGCTTTCTTTTCTTACAAATTTTCCTTTTTTTCCTATTTCTTTAATTCACCCTAAATTCAATAATGTCATGCACAAAATCACACACATCCTAAATCAATGAAATCTTACCTTAAATCCAAAGTATAGATGATTCAATGGCTTGGATCAAAAGCTGGGGTTCTTAGCTTCGACTCTAACAAACCAGACCACTTGTCATCGCAATTAAATGTCCTCGCAAGGCCTTCCCGTAAGCTCCTTGGCATTAACTTCCAAGCATTTACTCCCCCCTTTCCCTCAAATCTCTCTCTCTCTCTTCATAAATCTCCAACCAACTATCAAAACACAAGAGAAATAACTTCTCTTAAGTTATTAGACTTTTTAACCCAACTCATGCTTTGGTGTAAAATACATACACCCATAACAGGTGTATATGACTTTATCAAAAGATCCACACCACCCACCTATGTGTATTTTCACCTCAAGCCTAGTCTAGCCTAAGTAGTCAAGTTGACTTTCACTTGGTCAAACTTACGACCAGTCAAGCATGCATCCTGAGGACATTATTTGAAGCTAAAATTTTGAGGATGTTACAGCTCCGATACGGCGGGATATCCATTTTTTGAGTACCATTCTGCGGTAGTACTTTGTGCGGCATAAGTCACCTCTTTCGAAGGAGCTTGGGCATTGTATAAAATTATTCTTTGAACGACGATGGTTGGGGTTTCTCTTCAGTATATGTATGGCTCTTGATGTTATATATGCCCGAGACAGTATTTATGTAAGTGTTTTAAGTGTGTGTGTTATAAGAGCAAGTTTTAGAAACTATGATTCGTGTGATTTGACATGTGCATCAAACATCAGTTTCTGTGTCAATTTAAATACCTTTTAAATTTGATTCTCAGTACCAAAAGCATATTTTGAATTATGTCATGAGATATATGTGGAATGTGAAAATATGCATGTTAAGTTATGTTTCCCTATTGAGGTTAGATATTAGCTCGCCCCTCAACTATATGTGACAGGTACAGGTGTTGATGTGGGTACTGAGAACATAGATCCTGAGGACCCTGAGTATGTGCCAGAGGAGGAGAGTGAGCCCCCTCCTGACAAGTTTTTCTAGTGGGCATTGCTGCGCTAGTTATTATTTTGAGATTTTTGTGTAAGGCTTGGTATGTCCAGCCATTTTAGTTTGTGTAATGGATTAAGTACGTTATTGTTGTATTATTTTGCGAACCATGTTTGGTGACAGTTGTTTTGTCACTGGTGGTTCAGTTTGGTTCTTTTGTCCATAGGATTTTGTATGGAATTAGAATCGTCTTTTGTTGTAATTTGGATATTGTCATTATATAGAATTAGAGATTTACTTTCCTTATGATGACTCTATCTGCTTAGTTAGAATATATACTTGTTTTCACCTTGTGTGTAGATGTAGCAGGTGTTCGGTATGTTCCGGGATCGCCTTATGGGTGATCTGACGGCACGGGTGTTTGGGTGCGAAAATTCGGGCTATCACACCTTGCTTCCTCTGTTCTATTTTGAAAACCCCGCATGCATTCTATTTCACATCTACAAATTAGGGTTTCAATTATCGAGAGGTAAGGTGACGATTTTAACAATCGAATGGAAGGGTTTTTGCAAGAAATTTTTATTCAATACATGAAATCTATGGTTAATTGATGGTGTTTTCATTAACTCTTGTAGGAAAGGAGTTGTAGCATGGCTAACGAGACGGGCAAGCGACAGAGGGAAGATGAAGAAGAAGAGGGAGTTAATAGTTCCGATAACTCTCCAACTATTAACCGTATTGCACAGTCTGCTGCCCTTAAAGCCAAATCAAAAGCAGCAGACCTACCCAAGAAGAAATCTAAATCTTCTGAGATAGTTATCATAGAACTATCTATAGAAACACATGAGACCAACTCTGTGTCTGCCCCCAAAAAGGGCATGAAGTTAGATAAAGGCAAAACGCCAACGTCTTCTACCACGATAGTAGATCGACTTCCTACCTCAATGAAACACCATATTGTGGGAGCCAAAATCGAGGTAGACGTCGAATCTTTGAAAAAATTAGAAATGAGTGGGGAAGCCATCAAATATTTTAAGGATGTCGGGCTGCAATATTTCTTAGAATCGAGGGTCACACCAGTCTACCCTAGATTGGTAAGGATGTGTTATAAAAATATGACCAAAAGTAGCTAGGAACCATCCCCAGTTCTCTCCACCAATATCGATGGACTTCCTATCCAAATTATAAAGGAAATGGTCACAAGGGTAATGTAAGTACTTTTGGAGATACCACAAGTATCCTAGGACAATCCAGAGGCTAACATTTTGAGGATGCCAGCCAATACCCTTTCTTAGTTTATCCAAATGGCAACAGAGCTGTTAGGAAAACCTCCACGAGACAGTTCCTTTTTCCTTCAAAAAGATTTGGAAGCAAGGAGTTTATCATTTCACTTCTTAGACGTTTTAATTCATAAGACTATTCACCCCACGGGTCACGAAATGCAGAGAAGGGTACTTTTTGCCAAAATATTGTACTTAATGGCGAATCGCTATTGGTTCAATGTGTCCTCTTACCTTTTTGAAGTAATCACCACCGTGAGGGAGAAACTGAGTAAAAAAAAATATCAGACAAAGAAGTTGACTTTGCCCTTTGGAGGTCTTATTACAAACTTACTGGTGAATGTGAGGTATAGCATAGACCCCAAAGAAAAGGCTTTGTCGAGAACAGAGGAAAGCTTAACAGTAACAACCTATAGGAGAACTTTAGGTGCCGAAAATAAAAAAAAAATCTCTCTCACTTCTCACACCAAGAGTACCTCCTTTACACTAAAAGCCCCATAGATTCCTGAGACCTAGGAAGAATTAGCCATGGAGCAGTTAACAGAAATAATAGTACCAAAAGCAGCAGCCACCGAAGAGGAAGTGAGTACTTCTACTTAACCTCAAGAGAGAGCAGAGATTGGCTCTCCAATACCTGATAGAGTAGCCGAGTTAGAGCTCTCAGTTGCAGACCAAGCTAGTCTGTATGACCCCGCTTTGGACTCACCAGTAGGGCCTACTATGCCCCCTTCAACTGAGGTAGACACACTGCCAACTGTTATTGAAGCAGAGTCTGTGAGCCCAAACATTGAAATAACAAAAGATAAATTATCGATATTATCAATAATTCAAAGGTAAATTTTAAGTATCCCCTATTTTTTGTGCTAATGAGGGCATTGCCCAACTTAAGTTTGGGGGGATACACAACTTCTGTGCATAGTAGTAGTGAATTAACATATAAGTATATTAGTTAGTTTTATTTAGTTTTTTAGTTTTTGTGTAAAAAAATTTCAAAATTTTTTTAATTGATCATTATATGTGAATTATGATAGAAAAAAAATTAAAAATCTTGAAAACTTACGATCCATCATAGTAGAAGTTCAATAATTAGAATATAAAACAGTACACTTCATGTTTTGCTCGTTGAACATTATATTAGATTGAATGTTTGAAATAATAGATTGATCTAAACTGCAATATTTTAGACTATATTTTCAAAATTGTATAAACCAGTGAGCATTAGAGCCTAATTTTCCTTTCTTTGAGAGAGAGACTGCTTCTATTCAAGTCAAAAATTTCTTTGAACTTCTATGCTGTTATGAAATCTCATATTACTGAATTTAGAATCAAAATATTCTATTACTATGATAACCTAATTTTTTGTCTAGAATTATCTGTTAGAAATATCAAAATAATAAGGCATCTATGTTAGTAAATCCTAAAGATGATTTAAGGCCATCTTTTGTTAAACAAAGCCAAAAAGCCAAAATCCTATAAAATAACTTACCCTTTGAACCCATATTAGATGCCTAAACTGAATTTCTTTGTACCAAAATTTTGAAAACCCTTAAACATATGTACTACCCAAAGCTTTCAACCTTTAACCCTTACAATTTTTGAGAGGTTTTGAATACAAAAGAAGGGAAGAAGAGGGAGTGGAAGGAGAAAAAAAATAAAAATGGATAAGGGGAATGCCGAAAAATAATACCGCTGAAGAAATCAATTGAAAAGTATGGGAAGAGATGAAAAATCATGAAAAGACGACTTCTAAAAGAAGATTACAAATCTTTATAAATAAATAAAAAAACGCTAGAAAAGGAGAGAAAAATCGTAAAAGACGATTTAGAAAGAAAAGAAAGAAAAATCGTGAAACACGATTCTACAAAACAATTTAAGAAATGGAATTTATAAAATGAGAAAATAAGAAGAAAAAAAAATGGAAAGAAGTTATTCAAATCCTTGGATACTTACTGAAGTAGAAAAGAAGAAGCTGAAAAGATAGGAGAAAGAAGAGCTAAAATCTCAGAAAAATTTTGAATCATTTTCTACCTTTCTTTGACACCTTCTGAAACTCAAAACCCCATTACAAGTCAAAGGAAAGACCTTTCTGATTTACAAAGGAAAGACCTTTCTAGTAGAGATATGAATAATAGATACTATGGATTATCCTTTGACTGAATTTTTCTGAAATAATACATTGAGAGAACCCAAAAGTTTCGATATTTTTTTTAAAGTATGTCAATAGTGAGTTTTTGAATGAAAATATTTTCTAAATCTGCGATTTAGAAAAATTTATGAAGAATAAATTGTTCACTAATGCATACACTCCATGCTTACTATGAACAGAAATTGTTAGAGTTCTAATCAAGGATGACTGTTATAATGGAAAGTAAGGATAAAGGATTGAGTCATTTTAGGAAATCATAACTAATCATGTGATGATCAATTTAGTCAACTTAATCAATTTAGTCAACGTAGTTAACTTAGTGTATAAAAATTAGTTTAGATTTTAAATTTTAACTTTTCTTTTAGTTTTGTAAAATATTTTGCAAAATCTAAAAATATTTGAAATTTGTAGATAACTTCACTGAAAACCTTCAGGAGACTACAACTCCTCCACTAGGGATCATCTAGGGATTTTAAAGGCTTGTTGCATCTGTTAAATTCAATCGTTCTCCCTACGAAAGTGATATTTAAATTCTTAGTATTAAGATATTTTATATTTCTTTGTTTGCTAGGAACTAGCAAAATTTAGGGGTGTGATCAGTTACATAATATACCATTTTATCACCCTTAACTTAGTAATGTTAGGACTTAGTTTGCTACTAACAAGTTACTGATGTATAGATATTAAAGAAAAATAGCAAAAGAGAACCAAAGTGTTAATATTTGTCAAAATGAACTTATAAAGCAATAAAAAGATGATTGAACCAAAAGATGAATTATTGCCTACTTAAAGATAAAAAATCGTGCTATACGATTTTGCGAAACAATATAAATACAAAGTAGAAATCGTAATTTACAATTCTTCAAAAAGAAGCCGTTAAAAAGAGTACGATACAAGAGAAAGCGACGAATCGTGAATAGAGAATCGTTCAATAGGAAACTGTGTTAAAAGATAGAAAATCGTGATTTACGATTTTTCAGAGAAAGCTATAATAGAAGAAGAAAATCGTGATTTACGATTTTACAAAAGAACACCTTCCGAAGTTATTGATCACATGAGAATGAACACCTCCATGCACAAAATTAGAAGATCTCTTAAAGAAGAAGTCTAGTGAATTACAGATCTGAGAAGATTGACGAAGGAGACTCTTAAAGGACTCTGCTGTTGAAATAATGGAGAAAATTCAAAAGTGCATCAACAAAATAAAAGCAAAGAAAAATAAGATTAGAAGTAGAGTTATATTAGGATAGTTTTGCTTTAGTAATTTCTTTTATTAGAATTAGGAGTTTTGTAAATCGACCCCTTATAATCTATAAATAAGAGGCTCAACACATGGGAAAATCCATCAAAGAATTTCACAGCATCAATTGACAACTGAGGTCTGTGTTTTCTCCCGATCAGAGTAGTTTAGGATTTACGAAGTAACATCATCTATAGTTTTCTAAGGTCTTGCCTGACAACCAAGACTAAGGAAGCTGAAAGATCAACCCTTTGGATGGTTCTTGTGACAGCCCGGATTTCGGCACCCCGAAACCCGTGCCATCAGCACGATCATCTTGACCGTGCCCTTAGCTAAGCACGGAACACTGGTATATCAAGCATCAAAAGTACTATAAATGAAATTGCGGAATTTAAATCTATATTAATTAACTTTCCAAAAGACAGTTCTACCCTCATGCCTCTACATGAATGGAGAACCGATCCGAACCATCGATGATAGAAATCATCACGGATGGTTCGTCCCAAAAGAATAATCCAAAACCTTATATACATGGTTTTAACAAAATCAAGGCTTGACATACCAAGCCGTACAAAACTCTCTGTAAAATCCCTCAAAGTGGCACAACGGAGTCCTCTAGAAGAAGTCCTCTGGAGGTGGCTCCAACTCTTCGCCGGCCGCAAGATCCGACTCGCCGGGATCAGCGTCTCCTGAAGCCGCGGCAGTTGCTAATAGTGGACCTGCGACGTATAGTCTATAGGGTGAGCTACATCCTAGCTCAATAGGGAACAAACACTGCTGAACATATAAATTATAACTCACATATATTCTATGATATGTCATGCATGATGTATCTATGCAGTTGTTGATGAAACACTTAAAAAGCATTTCGTTTTACTGTTGATTACTTATATTTTCATTTGCTCATGAATGATACTGAAAAGGCCTAAAGCAAAACTTAAACTTTCAACTTAAATAATCCCCGAGCAATATAGCATCGAGCCCCGATGAGATACCCTTCATCGTCATCTATATAGATGCTTTAATGTATTCTCGAATACCATACGACCCAAGCCCTTTCCCACGGGGGATTGGTGGCGGGGTTTCACTTGTCCCAATCAACACCCCTGGGGTGTCCTTACTATGTACGGATAAGCCTCCGCACTGGCCTACGGTTTCGCCGCCGTATCGGTCACGGATATCCTGCCGTGTCAGTCGTGGATATCCCGCCACGTCGGTGGGGTAACCTATCAAACCTCAAATAACAAAAATATCGGTGCCTTACATATAGTTATTCACCGTGTAAGTGTGCTATTTTATATCAGTTAGGCCCTATCAACATGATTCAATCCTTGGATACATCCACAGGATGTATCCATTTACTTGCATCACACACGATGCTCTTATCTCTATACTTCTTCATCCCCTGGGGATGGCTCGTTAGTTTACTCTCATGAATATCACACACACACACTTTTCACAATTCTTTAAGCAGTAATATATTTGAATGGAAATCGATATCACTACATACATGCTCTTGTAAAATAAAGTACATGTTCAAGGTGTCCCCTACCTCAAGTCTTCACTTGATCAATGCATCAAGGTCCCACGTGACTCCTTGTGCACTAGTCCACACGTATCACCTATGGTACCATATCACAGGTGAAACACATCACAAAGGATGCAATAAAGAAGGTATAAGATCCCCAAGAATCTTAAAGTCAAACCAAAAGTCAACATAGTTTACTACAACGATTAATCGAATTCAAAATCGATTAATCGAATCGATTCGATTAATCGATTTAAAATCGATTAATCGAAGTCAATATCGATTAATCGAAGCAATTTCGATTAATCAAATTCTCCTTTTCGCAAAGTCCATTCTCGCTCAATAATGAAGTTTTCATTCGACATCGAATCCAATTTCGATTAATCGAAATTCTTCTTTCGAAAGCAAATTTCATCTGCTCGAATGAAGTTTTCATTCGATTAATCGAATCCAATTTCGATTAATCAAATCCTTCTTTTCGCAAAGTAGACCCTCGCAACAGCTTGAGTTTCACAAGTTGATTAATCGATTCCAAATCGACATCGAAACTAAATCGATTAATCAAATCCCATTTCGATTAGTCGATTTTCCTCAAGTCATTTCCTTTAACCCCGGGTCCATCGAGGTTCTATCGATTAATCGATTCCCAAATCGATTAATCGAAATCCAAAGTCGATTAATCGAAATCCAATTCGATTAATCAAAATTGGGGTTCTCTGACTCTTCAACTTCCTGGCCAATTTCGATTAATCGAAACCCAATTTCGATTAATCGAAATTGTCAGATTCAGCCCCTTTCGACCTGTTCTTCCCAATCTTTTTCCATACTTTTTCTTCTATTTTTCTAAGCCATTATCCTATGATTTAACCCACATTTCTAACGCAACCCCTATAATCTATGAATCTTATTTACAAAAATTTTACCTTAACTAGATCTCGAGTTGATTTCAAATCAAATGGTTGGAAGGCTAGGGTTCCAGCTTTGGTTTCTAACGGATTCCTTGCGTCAAATCCGGCCTCTTTAATGCTTGAATCCTTCTTCCAATCACCCACAATAACTCCTCTCTTACTCCTCTCTTTCTCTCTCTTCTTTACTTCTCTCAACCACCAAAACATGAAAGTTAGGGTTTTCAACCCTTTTTATCTTATCTCTTTTCTCGGTGTGGAGCACATACACACCCATCAGTGTATGCTACTCTACACACTCCTCTATCTCTCCACTCTTCTACACTGGTTCACACATCACATCCGCTCACCTCACCCTAAGTTCATCAAGGAACTATCTCATGGTCAAACCTAAGACCAATCGGACACGAATCCCGAGGTCATAGTTCAACGAGATTTTTCGGGCTATTACATCCTCCCCACCTTGGGAATTTTCGTCCTCGAAAATCACCCAAAGGTGTGGTGGTCTGCAGTCTCCCCCCCCCCCCGCACACTCGGAGGTGAGGTGGTCTATCACTTAGCACACACGCGAGTACATGGACATAGGCAATCAATGAACCATATTTAACAAAGAATGTAAATTGTATATGAAAAAAATCAAAAGTTACAATAGATACTGAAATGGGGACCACAACAGAAAAAATTACAATGGTTCACCCCTATACAAAAAATGTACAATGCACAAAACAAAACAAAACTACGGCAGTGCCGCCCCTGGTGGATCTCAAGTCAAGCAGCCGCTCGACGGAGTCATGGATCTCGCCACTGGTCGGATGGTCGGCGAAGCGGATGAAAAGTCTCACGATCGCGGGTCGGAATCGCAATACAGAGGTGGAATGGTAGTGGAAGTAGATGGTGGCCGATCGTCGATGGTGGTGGGGGTGCGTAAGTAGAAGCACCGCATCATGTAATTGCGCCCCAAAGACCAGCCCGATGAAAGGTCAGGGTGCCGCGGTCCATTCTTCTTCAAGGCCAAAGATATCCATGTAGGTGTGAGGGTAGATGAACTTGAGGGTGTGAAACATGAGGAAATCAATTCTCCTATTCATCCTCTCAAGTTATTCAAGGCCCATTCTCGCCAACACGCCCCTCTATGGTAGGACTGGATGGAGCGGGCCACGGCTGTAGGATGAGGTGGGTGCGGGCGGAGTACACAGTGGTGCTCGGTGAGGCCGGGGTGTGGAGGAACCCTTCCACATGATGGCTCACTGCGGTGTGCCCCACCCTCAAGTGGGTCCCCTGAGGTGGTGGGGTGGTGGCGTAAGCACGTGCTGCCATCGCTGCTGGGGCGGGAGCGGACCCGAGCTGGTAGGGTCCGCTAGGTGTTGTAGCTGGGGTCCATGAAGATTTTGTGAACGCCTTCACGCTGATTCAGTAGCCCTCACCTCGTGAGGTGAGATGGTGTAGGATAGCTCGTTGAGTAGCACTCCAACATGCTCGAGATGAGCCGAGCATAGGGCATCTTTCCTTGGGCCTCATGTTGCCCTTCATCAACTTGCCCTTGATGTACCTCATCCCTTCTAGGATGACCTTGGTAGCATCAAACCATCGCCGAAGTCAGCGAAAGTGCATGTTGCACTTTGTCCACGCTACCCGTGTCGTGGCGCATCGTAAAGGTTGCATTTGATTATGGAGTCGAGCATCCACATGTAGGGTGGAAGATCAACCTCTTGATGGAAGTGCCTGACCCCTTCTTGCCATTTGTCATGAGGGTCATGACTTCCTCAAATCGGGGGTCTTCCACAAAGGGTGGAAACAGGGTAGTCTCGGGGGTGAACTCGAGGTAGCACTCGAGCACCTCATGAATGTGACGCCGAGTGATCGTGTAGAGACGACCCTCGATCTTGGTGATGATGCAGTCGTCGGTAGGGCCATTGGTTAGCCCTTGGTAGAATAATCTCACCAATCTAGGGTAGTAGGAACCCCGGATTGGTTTGAGAAGATTGCCGAGACCGGCATTATTTATGTAGGTTTGAGCCCATTGGGTCTCGCCCGGTACATCGGGATCGGTGAAAAGAGTAGGGTCGATGGTATATTCGACCTCAAAGGTCTTGGCAGCCCACCATTCATTTGGTTGCTCGACATTGGTGGGTGGCGGTGGCATGGGGTGGATTGGGAAGACTCACAGACGCGTCGAACCGGAGGTGGTCTCCGATTCCGACGGTGAAGGAGTCCTCACCGGCGATTGGGTAGGTGGAGGTGGTGCGGCGTTCTTACGCCTAACCGGCAACTTAGAAGTTGCCTTCTTCGAGGATAAACGGGTTTTGGGCGGCATTCTTAGAAAAAACTAGGGTTTATCTAGTTCAACTTGAAGGGAAAAAGTGAAGTTAGGGTTTTTACCGTGGTTTTGGATGTGAATGTGGAAGCGAATCGACGGAAAATCGCAACCCTAGAGCGCCGGATGGTTGGAGAAGAAAGAGGAAGACGAAGAGCCCAAAATCCCAAAGCAAATGATTTCGAATGGGGAAGAAAATCCCCAATTTTATATATATAGGCTCCGACTCGATTAATCGAAATTTTGTTTCGATTAATCGAAATTTAAAACTAGGTTAAGCCGCGTAAAATCGATTAATCGATTTCCCAAATTGATTAATCGAAAGTCAAATTCGATTAATCGAAAATATTTCGATTAATCGAAATCGTGTCTGTTTAAAATTTTAAATTTTTGAGCTCACTGGCGCTTGCCAGTCGATTAATCGAAATTCATTTCGATTAATCGAAATCCCAAAATCGATTAATCGAACTTAGTTTCGATTAATCGAAATCGTGCTACAACTTCTAATTTTTCCAAAATTTCTTAAGTATTCGATTAATCGAAATCCATTTCGATTAATCGAATCGCAGAAATTAATCGAAAACCTCCTCGATTAATCGAAGTTGTCCATTCGACTTTAATTTGTTCCTAGTCCTTTAAGTAACTCGATTAATCGAAAATCCAATTCGATTAATCGAAATTATAATTCGATCAGTCGAAATTTCATTCTATGTACATTCGAACTCTAACTTTCATTTCAAATACCGCACATGCCACCGATTAATCGAATAAATCGATTAATCGAAATTCCAAATCGATTAATCGATTTGAAATTCGATTAATCAATTTTGCCCTATTTCTACAAAATTTCAATCTCTTTCTTTCTTTTACTATTTTTGACAATTTATGACAGATTGGATTCAAAATTTCCATTGAATTTCAAGCATAGTGGAGATTTCACAAACATGTTCGTGATTTACATTGAATTTTCACGTCGTTGGAAACAAGGCTGGATATTGTTCTCTCACATCGGCCTCTCGTTCCCAAGTAGCCTCTTCTTTTGGATGATTGTTCCATCGAACAAGCACTAAGGGAATTACTTTAGTGCGCAGTACTTGTTCTTTTCGATCCAAAATCTCCACTGGTTCCTCTATCATGCTCATGTCCTCACACATCTCTATAGGTTGCTTCCCTAACACATGAGACGGATCATTCACGCATTTCCGAGCATCGATATGTGGAAAACGTTATGCACTCGATCAAATAGCGGTGGTAATCCAATGCGATATGCAACTTCACCTACGCGTCCCAAAATTTCAAATGGTCCAACATAACGTGGACTTAACTTCCCTCTCTTGCCAAATCGCATTACACCTTTCATAGGTGACACTTTTACAAACACGTGCTCACCCACTTTGTAGTCAACACTAGTTCGCTTCATGTCGGCGTAACTTTTCTCGACTCTCAGGTCGCCTTCAACCTTTCTCTCGATAATTCAACGACGGTAGCATTATCTTCAAGTAGCTTTGGTCCTAATACAAATTTCTCACCGCTTCCTCCCAATTGAGGGGTGACTTGCATCGTCGCCCATACGTAGCTTCATACGGTGCCATGCCAATGCTCGCTTTGAAATCGTTATTATATGCGTAACTCGAGCATCGGTAGATACTCATCCCAAAGATCCTTGCATATCAAGCATGCACGCCTCGAGCATGTCTTCTATTACTTGATTCACTCGCCTCGTCCCATCGCTTTGAGGATGGAAAGTCGAACTAAAGTCTAGTCGTGTTCCCATTCCTTCTTGAAATTTCTTCCAAAACTTGGACGATATAGTGGATCACGATCCAAACTATGTCGCTTGGAATACCATGTAATCTTACAATCTCCTTCATGTATAACCGCCAATCTTCCCGTCAGATATGTAGTATTGTACGGCAAAAAGTGCGCCGATTTGGTCAATCGGCACGACGCACCCAAATGGCATTGTGTCTCTTGGCAAGACGGGTAATCCAACAATGAAATCCATTGAGATCGATTCCCACTTCCATTCGTATTGGTAAAGGTTGCAATAGTCCCGCAGACGTCTATGATCAACCTTCACTTCGCGACAAGTCAAACATCGTGACACATACTGCCACGCCTTGTTTCATCCCTTCCACCGTAAATTCTTTTTCAAATCTTGGTACATTTTGGTGCTACCAGGTGGATAGCATAATTTGACTTATGAGCTTCATCAAGAATCGCTCGTCTTAGATCGACATTGTCCTAATGCGTAGACGGCCTTTAAACAACAAAGAACCATCTTCTTTTCCGAGAAGTCCGACCTAATGCCTTCACTCACGCCTTGATGAATCTTTGTTAACGCTCGGATCTTTCATCCGTAGATCGTGGATATGCTCAAATATCACCGGCTTTACCGATATGTTAGCCAAAAGGATCCAAAGGTCCTTTGACTCAATGTTCGTGATCATAGGTTGCCAAGTCCTCCAATAATTTCCATCTGCATACCCAAAATCAAAGAAGCTAATCGAAATGAACCTTTTCGACTCAATGCATCTTACTACATTCGCCTTTGCCCGGATGGTATTGTATAGAGCAATCGTAATCCTTGAGGAATTCCATCCATCTCTGCCCTCATGTTGAGCTCTTTCTGTAAACAAGTATCGGAGGCTCTTATGATCGGTGAAAATTTCAAATGTCTCACCATACAAGTAATGTCTCCAAATCTTCGCAAAATGACCGCTAGTTCTAAGTCATGAGTCGGGTAATTTTTCTCGTTCTTTCAACTGCCTTGATCCGTAAGTTATCACCTTCTTGTGTTGGTTGAGCACACAACCAAGGCCATCGCGTCAGTCAGACACGGCGTATCCTCCACTGCCTGAAGGAATCGCTAATACTGGAGCCGAAGTGAGTCTCGTTTTGAGTTCTTGAAAACTCTTCTCGCATACCTCACTCCACTCAAACCTTGAATCTTTTCGTGTCAACTTTGTGAGAGGTCCCGATATCTTTGAAAACCCCTCAACAAAACGTCGATTATAGCGTGCTAAGCCCAGAGAACTTCGGACATCGGTCACTGGCTTTGGTTGCTCCCATTTATCTACTGCTTCTATCTTCGCCGGATGTACAGGGACACCATGCTTTGAGACGACATGTCCCAAAAGCTAATCTCTTCCAACCAAAACTCACACTTGCCGAGTTTGGCGTCTAATTGGTGTTCACGAAGGCGTCAGAGAGCAATACTCAAATGTTCTTCGTGTTCCGTCTTGGATTTGGAGTATATTAGTATGTCATCAACAAACACTACAACGCAGGAGTCCAAGTGTGGTTTAAACACTCGGTTCATCAGATCCATAAATGACGCTGGAGCATTCGTTAATCCAAACGGCATCACAAGGAATTCATAGTGTCCATACCGTGTCCGGAAAGCTGTCTTCTGTATGTCCTCAGCTTTAACTCGCAACTGATGATACCCAGATCTCAGGTCGATCTTAGAAAAATACCTTGCTCCTTGCAGTTGGTCGAATAGATCGTCTATTCTAGGCAAAGGGTAGCGGTTCTTCACAGTGAGTTTGTTCAATTGCCGATAGTCAATGCATAGCCGCATTGACCCATCTTTCTTCTTGACAAACAAGACCGGTGCTCCCCATGGAGACACGCTCGGTCTAACAAACCCCTTGTCCATTAGTTCTTGTAGTTGTTCCTTCAACTCCTTTAACTCAGCGGGAGCCATTCTATAAGGTGCTTTTGCTTGAATTGGTCGTGGTGCTGCAACTGAAACCGTCTTTCTTTTATCTGTCTCGGGGCAATCCTTGATCAAGTGGCCCACCTTGCCACATCGGAAACAACCCCTAGTTCCCAATCTACAGTCCACTGTTCTATGAGGCTTGCCACACTTTGCGCAAGTCTCCCGAGGTGGAAGAAAGCGATGAGAACCACGAATGTGATGGCGCGATGAGACATGGCAGGGCTCTCATATCGTAAAGGTCTCCCCGATGCAAGTAATGGAAACCTCTGTTGGTGTTGTTGTTGTTCTTTGTTGTGCGGTCTTAGAAACCCCTTGAAGCTGTGGTCTCGATTACGGCCCATGAACCTCGGCTTTTGTTCACGGTTCATAGTCGCCATTCTTCCTTGTTCATTTCCTCCTCTCTGCTCCCTCCTGTCGATATCTATTATTGTTCTCCTCTTCTCGACCAACGCCTGCTCATGACCTCTTCATAGGTCCTCGGTTGAAATGGAGCTACGCCCCCTAACCTCAAAGCTTCAAACCTTCTTGAAACCTCTTGGACTTCATCACCTCAAGAGCGACGAGTCCGAGCAAAACGGGCAAGTCGAGAAACTCTACCCCGTATTCTCTCACCGCGTCATTCTCCCTTGTACTAACTGCAAAAATTGTATCTCAAGTTGATTCCTCACCACTTCCGGAAAATATTGTTTGTTGAACTCCTCAACAAACTCCTCCCAAGTCCATGGCAACTCTGGGGTCTCCTGAGCCCGAGTCCGTATCACGGACTTCCACCAAGGCCCAGCCTCCCCATCCAACATGTAAGCTGCCCATCTTACACTCTCATCTTCCGTGCAAGTTAGCACGCTAAAGACTTTCTCCATTTCCATCAGCCAGTTCTCAGCGGCCATTGTGTCTGCCTGCCCAGAAAATGAAGGAGGTCTCATCCTCCTAAATTCTGTAAAAGATGAGGGCAAAGGCAACGCAGGTCCTACAGGTGGTGTAGGTGGCTGCTGTTCTCTTGATGCATGAGCTGCAAAGGATGCTGCTTGTTGTGCCATGGCAGCTGCCATAGTCTCCATAGTGTGCATCATCCTTTGTCGCTCCTCTCTATCTTCTTTTCTTTCTCTCACTCTTTCTTGCTCTCTTAGATCTTGATCCACGATGATCTCGATCCTCTTCCTCCTGTTGTTCTCGCTTTACAGGGGCCTCGTTACCTCCTAAAGGTACTGTTTGTAGGAGACATGAAACCATCTCCACTACGTAAACTCCTTTGATGGCCTCCCCTTGGTCGGCCTCTCCCTCTAGCTGACATTGCGGCTGCATTTGAAACTAAAGTTTCGTTAGCAGAAGCCCCTATGTTCTGACGAAAGAACCCTTGTCAGAATTGCTAAAAGAAAATAGCTTTGATACCAACTGTGACAGCCCGGATTTCGGCACCCCAAAACCCGTGCCATCAGCACGATCATCTTGACCGTGCCCTTAGCTAAGCACGGAACACTGGTATATCAAGCATCAAAAGTACTATAAATGAAATTGCGGAATTTAAATCTATATTAATTAACTTTCCAAAAGACAGTTCTACCCTCATGCCTCTACATGAATGGAGAACCGATCCGAACCATCGATGATAGAAATCATCACGGATGGTTCGTCCCAAAAGAATAATCCAAAACCTTATATACATGGTTTTAACAAAATCAAGGCTTGACATACCAAGCCGTACAAAAACTCTCTGTAAAATCCCTCAAAGTGGCACAACGGAGTCCTCTAGAAGAAGTCCTCTGGAGGTGGCTCCAACTCTTCGCCGGCCGCAAGATCCGACTCGCCGGGATCAGCGTCTCCTGAAGCCGCGGCAGTTGCTAATAGTGGACCTGCGACGTATAGTCTATAGGGTGAGCTACATCCTAGCTCAATAGGGAACAAACACTGTTGAACATATAAATTATAACTCACATATATTCTATGATATGCATGATGTATCTATGCAGTTGTTGATGAAACAGTTAAAAAGCATTTCGTTTTACTGTTGATTACTTATATTTTCATTTGCTCATGAATAATGCTGAAAAGGCCTAAAGCAAAACTTAAACTTTCAACTTAAATAATCCCCGAGCAATATAGCATCGAGCCCCGATGAGATACCCTTCATCGTCATCTATATAGAAGCTTTAATGTATTCCACAGGAATACCATACGATCCAAGCCCCTTTCCCGTGGGGATTGGTGGCGGGGTTTCCCTTGTCTCAATCAACACCCCTGGGGTGTGCTTACTATGTACGGATAAGCCTCCGCACTGGCCTACGGTTTCGCCGCCGTATCGGTCACGGATATCCTGCCGTGTCAGTCGTGGATATCCCGCCACGCCGGTGGGGTAACCTATCAAACCTCAAATAACAAAAATATCGGTGCCTTACATATAGTTATTCACCATGTAAGTGTGATATTTTATATCGCTTAGGCCCTATCGAACATGATTCAATCCTTGGATACATCCACAGGATGTATCCATTTACTTGCATCACACCGATGCTCTTATCTCTTACTTCTTCATCCCACAGGGATGGCTCGTTAGTTTACTCTCATGAATATCACACACACACTTTTCACAATTCTTTAAGCGAATATATTTGAATGGAAATCGATATCACTACATGCTCTTGTAAAATAAAGTACATGTTCAAGGTGTTCCCTACCTCAAGTCTTCACTTGATCAATGCATCAAGGTCCCACGTGACTCCTTGTGCACTAGTCCACGTATCACCTATGGTACCATATCACGTGAAACACATCACAAAGGATGCAATAAAGAAGGTATAAGATCCCCAAGAATCTTAAAGTCAAACCAAAAGTCAACATAGTTTACTACATGATTAATCGAATTTAAAATCGATTAATCGAATCGATTCGATTAATCGATTTCCAAAATCGATTAATCGAAAGTCAATATCGATTAATCAAGCAATTTCGATTAATCGAAATTCTCCTTTCGCAAAGTCCATTCTCGCCTCAATAATGAGTTTTCATTCGACATCGAATCCAATTTCGATTAATCAAAATTCTTCTTTTCGCAAAGCAAATTTCTTTATCGCTCGAATAAGAGTTTTCATTCGATTAATCGAATCCAATTTTGATTAATCAAATCCTTCTTTCGCAAAGTAGACCCTCGGTTGAGCAGTTTGAGTTTCACAAGTTGATTAATCGATTCCAAATCGATTAATCGAAACCAAAATCGATTAATCGAAATCCCATTTCGATCGATTTTTCCTCAAGTCATTTCCTTTAACCCACAGGGTCCATGGAGAGTTCTCAATCGATTAATCGATTCCCAAATCGATTAATCGAAATCAAAGTCGAATAATCGAAATCCAATTCGATTAATCAAAATCGTTCTCGACGACTCTTCAACTTCGGCCAATTTCGATTAATGAAACCAATTGATTAATCGAAATTATCGGTCACCTTTCGACTGTTCTTCCCAATCTTTTTCCATACTTTTCTTCTATTTTTCTAAGCCATTATCCTATGATTTAACCCACATTTTCGCAACTTAACCCTATAATCTATGCATCTTATTTACAAAAATTTTACCTTAACTAGATCTCGAGTTGATTTCAAATCAAATGGTTGGAAGGCTAGGGTTCCAGCTTTGGTTTCTAACGGATTCCTTGCGTCAAATCCGGCCTCTTTAATGCTTGAATCCTTCTTCCAATCACCCATAATAACTCCTCTCTTACTCCTCTCTTTCTCTCTCTTCTTTACTTCTCTCAACCACCAAAACATGAAAGTTAGGGTTTTCAACCCTTTTTATCTTATCTCTTTTCTCGGTGTGGAGCACATACACACCCATCAGTGTATGCTACTCTACACACTCCTCTATCTCTCCACTCTTCTACACTGGTTCACACATCACATCCGCTCACCTCACCCTAAGTTCATCAAGGAACTATCTCATGGTCAAACCTAAGACCAATCGGACACGAATCCCGAGGTCATAGTTCAACGAGATTTTTCGGGCTATTACAGTTCTACTTTTACTTTCTAGTTTAGATTTATTTTATTATAATTTACTGCTTTATAAACATCTTTAAATTTTAATTTGAATTGACGACTCAATTAGAAATTTACAGATTAGTGTAATGGTTTTAATTTTCCTTCTTTAATTTTATAGAGTTTGATTGACGCACAAATTTCTGATAGATTAAAGATTAGAATAAATTTATATTAAAGGACGCTAGTTTTTGATTGATGCCCAAATTCTAGAAGACTGAAATATAGTGTAACTGTATTTTAAATTTGTAAACATCCGATAGCTGAAGATTGTGATTAAAGACCATAATCTGAAGTAGGAGGGTTTAGGATTTATTTTTTACAATTTAGTTTTAAAAACCATTCTTTATGCATATTTCTCAAGTAGCTTAGGATCTTAAAAGATAAGTATAAGTTTTCAGAAAATTAATATATATATATATATATATATATATATATATATACACATACATATAAACCTATCTTCTTGGGAATGATCCTATACTAGCTTTATAATTTCCATTGTGCACTTGCAATAAGTTAAGGCTTAATTAGAGATACATATAACCAGCGAATCAGGGGGTATGATTATTCACTTAAAGTACATGTTTGATATCATATACAAAGCCTTGTTACTCCACACTAAGTTATTAATGGCATCTCTTGAGTGGTTATTAAAGTCCTAACAGGAAAATGATCATCAATGAGAAATCTCTGTAAAATAGGATTCAGAATTCACAATGAATCGTGAAGATCAAGATTCAAGAAAACAAGGTCACGATCGATCGTGACCCTGGGCGATTGCAAAAGAAACACTTTAGAGAGGAGTCTAACTAATTGTGAAGAACAATTTCAAAAGAAGAGAATCATGATTGATCGTGAATAGAAGAGAAGTCAAGATTGATCATGAATTGGCTAAAAAGACTCATGATTGAAGAAGAAGTGAACTACGATTGCACATACTAACAGTTACGATTGATCGTAACAATAAAGGAAAACTCTAGAGAGAAAAAAGCCTACGATCGTAAGCCATGATCCCAAGAGAAGAAAAGCTACGATCGAATGGAGGCCACGATTCAATCATGTTTTAAGTCGAGAGAAAAGTCACAATTTCAAGGGACGATGCCAGATTCAAAGGAATACCCAAGAATGATACATATCTTTAGAAAGTTTTAGTTGAGTAGAATTCTAATTTTAGTTAGAATTGTAATAGGAATTTGTCTTTTAATTTAGCATATATTAGGACTCTTATGAACCTATAAATAAGAGGCTCTGCTATCAATTCAAGGGCAGATTTTATATAAATTTTTAGTGGTAGTTCTTAGAATAATTTTTTTAGAATAATTTCTCTTAGAAATAGAATTTAGTTTCAAGTTTGCACGATAGTTTCTATAAATTATTTTCAATTAATGGAAGTCATTATGGAGATGCGTGGCTAAGTTTCTAAAGTCTGAGAACCTGATATATCAAAGATAAGTATGAATAGTTAGTTGTTCCTTATGATTTTGAATTCACATTGTAATTAGTTTACTGAATATGAGTTTTAAAACTTGTCTATGAGTTTTAAAAGGATTCCAAGATGTCTATGATTTTAAATTCTATGTTACCGTTGTAGCGTTAGGAATTACTAGACTTTCATCACCCGACTATGTTGTCGTTATTGCATTAGTTAGTTTCATTAATCGGATTATTGCTAGAGAATTTTATGCTATCGTTGTTACCTTAAACTGATCTTATCTTCTTTTTCTTCTTATTTTGTCGTGTTGCCTTAAGATAATTACATAATTAAGATAAATTAGAGATAATTAACTAGGATCACGAATCTGCGATCAGGGAACCTAGACTAATTTTCTATTCAGTTTTTACAGTTTTACTTTTCAACATTAGTTATAATTAACTCTTAGGGCCTGTTTGGATTAAGGGAAAACATAGGAATATGGTGGGTCGGATTTTAAAGTCCGAGTTAATCCAGTGTTTGGATAAAATTTCAAAGTTGGAAATATTCAGAAAAAAATCCACATTTTTTCGAGAAAAAAGTGAGAGGGGTACCCTCTCACTCTTGTTTTCCGACCCTTCGGAAAACTATTTAAGGTGGGCAGTCGTGAATGTTAGTCTTTTGTTTAGATTCTTTTATTTTCAGCACAAGATTTTTCCTTTTCAACTCGGGTCTCATGTGCATAAATTGTTGATTGCTTTGAATCGAATGAAGATGATTCGTCTTCACCTTAATCTTCTATACAATGGATCTCGTGCTCATGGGCCTATAATCAAACAATCAGTTTTTTATTCAACTTGATACATATCTCAAAAAGTGATCTAAAAACCACTTTTGATATACACCATGATCATATAATTTTTGGGATGTGTGTCATACAGAATCAAAACTTGATCATCTGATAGTAACTCCATGATCTCAAGATCATTTGTATTGAAGATTGGGGCAAAAAAGAATCTCCATCATGTGATTTCAAATAGTCAAACAGTTTAGGCATGTGATGTCCGAGTTGAGAAGAAAGAACAGTAAATTGTAAGTGAAAGCATCCTTATATATTTTATGATTATCGCAAATGTTCTTATCATCCTTATCTACAAGCAATAGGGTATTTGTAATTACAATCCAAAATTCTTTGTTCTCAACTTGAGTTTTATGTGCTTAAATAGTTGACTTTTTTAATCAAATGATAAATATTATTTTTTAGCTCAATCTTTGACACATTAGATCTTCAAATCATGGGACTTCCATTGGGCAATCATATTTTGATTTCCCATGTACACATTTCAAAAAATGAAAGTGATTATGAGCATATATCGAACATATTTCTCGGATAATTTATTCGAGAGGTGTGTCACGTGAAATCAATATTTGTCCATCTAGTTATTGGACCATAATCTCAAGATCTATCAAAGATCTAGGGGATTGAAATGGTATTCGTGGTGACAACGAGACGTTCAATTATTTTATGTTACATGTATACGAGCATTAGCAATCGAAAATTAATGTCTGCAACCTGTGGTTTCCAACTTTAACACCATTGACTGCCTTGAATAGACACATGGAAATCATTTTTTTCCCAATATTCATTGAAATTGATCTTAAGATCATGGCCCACCTCGATGGCCAAATGTTAATTTCAAGTGGAACACATCCTAAAAGTGACCCTAGAACCCTTCTTATGGTATGCCCATGATCTCCACGGGGAATCAAAATTTGATCATCTGACGACTGGCCCACACCCATGATCAGTCATTTATGTGGATGGTCATTTTTGTAGTTCATTCTTGTGGATGATCATTTTTATGATATTACAACTGTTTTTCAGTTTGGATGATCTTTTTTGGTATTACGGCTTTTTTTGTTAGGATATGTTATTTTCCTAAAATTTCCCGCATATGTATCCAAACACAAGATTTTCTTAAACCGGCATTTTATTGGCTAATAATGTGGTTATCCAAATAGTGAAAAATAGAGGGAAACAAAGGAATCCATTGGTTTCCTAATACTCGGGTGTAAAGTCCCGAAAAATTTTGACCTTTGAACAGCTCTTCTCGGTGTGCGTCCCCGACTAATCACGCACCTGACAAAATAAAAATATTAAAGTAAGTTCAAGTTAAAATAAGTTTTGAGTGAGAAAGAATGTTGTTAGAAAGTGAGAAGTTATTGAGAAGAGAGAGAAAGAAGGTGAGTTTAAATTCGTGTGTGTGGTGTGCACGATTTGAAGCTGTGCGTGAAGTCTGAGAATTTCGGATCAACGTGTTTCCAAAATTTCAACTTTGAAACCCTAGCTTGGGCATGAGCTCATCAATCGAGGAATCGATCAATTAAAGGTGAGAAAATTATGTTAAGTTGTGATTTGTATGTATGTTAGTCTTTAGTTAGCATGTGGGTGAGAAATTAGAATAAGAGGTTAAATTTGAGAAAAATAAGTACGAAAGTTGAAACCCGTGTATGTGAGGAATCTGACAAAATCGATCGATCGAAATAAGTAATTGATAGATCGATTTTGTCAGAGAAAAAATATGAAAGTGTCTGGAGAAACCGATCAATCGATTTGTGAAATCGATCGATCGGTTTGAAGACTGATCGATCAATTTGAGAAAACAGTGAGCGTGTTAGAGAGTTTCTGAAGGAACCAATCGATCAAAATGGAATTCAATCGATCGATTTGAGGATCGATCGATCAGATTATGGCACCAAAGGTGTGTGGTTTTCTGAAGAAATCGATCGATCAAAATGGAATTCGATCGATCGATTTGGGAACCGATTGATCGGATTGTGACATGAGAAGTGTGTTGGTTTCCTGATGAAATCGACCGATCGAAATGTATTTCGATCGATCAATTTTGAAAATTGATCGATTAGTTTGGGTCAAAATTGATCGATCAGTTTGGGAATCGATCAATCGATTTGGACAGATTCAGGAATTTGATTTATTTTGTTAAGGTGACTTGGGGGAAACCTTATACATTTCGATTTTGTCATTTCTAACATATGAATTATGAATGGGTGTGTTATAGGTATGAGTTGAGTATGTGCTAGGAGAGCTGGCTCGGAATAAGAAGTCTTCGTTTTGGCTTTGCTTTGAGTTAGGGAAAACTTTGCAACATGTGCATTTTATTACAACTAGCATGGATTTTGTGATGTGATAGAAGTGTGTGTGATTCATAAATTTTTTCATTGATTTAGCATAAATTTCATTCATGGCTTTAAATAAAAAAATGTGTGTAAATGTGCACTCAGAGGAAACTATGTGTGTGTCTGACATCAGATTTGTGTCTGTGCGTGTGTGAAATCAGATGTGTGTTTGTGACATCAGAAAGATGTGAATATGTGTGTGTGTAATCTTTGAAACTTAAAACTTCAAACCTAGTATAAATTACCATAATTCACAGTGATAAACTATAAGTTAAATTTTATACTTTGATTTAAGATTCATGTGCATGAACACTCTACCGACGCGATGGTATATCTGTGACCGGTACAGCGGGATATTTGTACAATTGTGCTCCGGTACGACGAGATATCCATTTTTTTATTACCATTTTGCGATAATACTTTGTTCGACACAAGTCACCTTGTTCGAAGGGGCTTGGGTATTATATAAATTATTCATTGAACGACGATGGTTGGGGTTCCCATCGGTATATGTGTGGCTCTCGATGTTATATATGTTTGAGATTGTATTTAAGTAATTGATTTAAGTTTCTTTGTTATAAGAACAAGTTTTAGAAGCCATGATTAGTGTGATTTTAAATATGTATCAAATATCTATTTTGTGTCAATTTAAATACTTTTAAATTATGAATCTTAGTAAGAAAAGTATATTTTGGATTATGTCATGAGATATATATGTGATGTGAAAATATGCATGTTAATTATATTTTTCAATTGAGCTTAGATGTTAGCTCACCCCTCAACTATACGTCACAGGTACAAGTGTAGATGCGGGTACTGAGGACATAGATCCTAAGGACCTAGAGTATATACCAGAAAAGGAAACTAAGCCCCCTCCTGACGAGTTTTTCTACTGGGCAGAACTGAGTGTATTTTGAGATTTGATTGAAAGGCTTGGTACGTCCAGCCAATCTTTGTTAAAACTTATGTAATTATGTAGTACTGTATTATTTTACGAACCATGTTTTGGTGACAGTTATTCGTCACTAGTAGTTCGATTCGGATCTTTCGTTCATGTGATTTGCATGGGATTAGAACCATCTTTTGTTAAGATACGGACGCTGTCATTATATAGAATTGAATATTTAATTCTGTATGTTGACTCTATCTGCTTAGTTAAATATGTGCTTATTTTCGCTTTGTGTGTGGATATATCAAGTGTTCAGTTTGTTCGGGGATCGCCTTATGGGTGGTCCTGACGGCACGAGTTTCTGGGTTCGAAAATTTGGCCTGTCACAGTTGGTATTTGAGCATATGCTTTAAAGATTTTTGACAAGCCTTAGATATAAGTCATATGTTTAAGATTTTGTCAGAATATAGGAACCTTCTGCTAATGAAACTTTTAGTCTCATGTTGTAGAACGTCACGTCCACTAAAGGTAGAGGACGACCGAGAGGCGGTCATGGACGAAACTGGAGACGTGTGGATGATATTCCCACGAGTTCCAATAGAGTTCCATTGGGTGACAGAGAGGTTCCGAAAGAAAGTATTTCGAAAGAGAGAAATCAAGAAAGAGGTGAAGAAATAGATCAAGAGAGAGAAGACAGACAGAGAATGGCGCAAGCCATGGAAGTTGTGGCTAATGCCATGGCTCAACAGATGGCATTGATGGCTACAAATAATGTGAGTCACCATCAGCAGTCACCTACACCTCCGATTCCACAGACACCATCCACTTTTATAGTTTAGGAGATTGAGACCTCCTAGTTTCTATGGGTAGACGGATCCGCTTGAGGTTGAAAAATAGCTCAATCAGATTGAGAAGCTCCTCCAGAGATTACCTTGTACAGAAGAGGAGAAAAAAAGTTGGGCCTCATTTCAATTTGAGGGAGAAGTCGATCCGTGGTGGAAGTCGATTTTAAGGACGAGAGAATAAGACAATCTAGACGGATTGTAGACTTGGGAAGAGTTTGTTGAAGTGTTCAACAAGGAGTATTTCTCAAAGCAAGTAAGGAACCAGATGGTAGCAAAGTTTTTGACATTGGAACAAGGAGCAATGTCTGTACGAGAGTACGACACAAAATTTACACGGCTGTCTAGGTTTGCTCCTCAGTATGTGGCCATGAAATTAATGAAGGCCAACAAGTTTGAAAGAGGCTTAAGGCCGATCATACGTGATAGGATCTCCGTTTTGGAGTTGGAGACCTATGGAGCGGTTATGGGGAAGGCGCTGGTAGCCGAGAAAGATATCGATGATATATATAAAAGACGAGACCAGCAGAACAAGGGTAAGGTAGGTCAAGGGAGATCAAGCAACTACGAGCCAGTGAATAAAAAGCCACGATTTGTAGCACCAGTCTCGAGACAACCTGCTCAGAAAAACTATTCTAGGTCACCTATGCCTACATCCGAGAGACCTTTCTGTTATGAGGGCCCTACTACCACTATCGGAGTATCAACTACTTAGGGTTTCTCAAGGGCAACATCATCCACTCCTTCTGAGACATGTGCCAGGTGTGGCAAGGCTCACAAGACCTCAAATTGAAAATGAGGTACCGGTGGATGCTTCAAGTGTGGAAAGATGGGGCATATGATCAAAGATTTCCCAGAGCTAAGAAAAGAGAGGATGGCATCAGTTGTTACACAGAGGCCTATAAGGGCCATAAGGCCTACAATTCAGGGGTGTGCATATGCCGTTACAGCTCAGGATGCCCAGAACAGTAATGATATCATACAAGGTAACATTTCCTTTTTAAATTCAAGATATATCATTGATTTGAAATTTTAGATAAAGAAGGTGCATCAATTCTAGAAGCAGTTTTTTAAATCCTACTGTTTACATAACATGACGTAGCTCTTAGTGCATATGTAACTGTTTAATTATGTATATGACGTAGGTACTTTATAAATGTATGGTAGGGATGCTTATCTTTGTTATGAAGCAAGAGTATTGATAGACCCAGGGTCTACTCACTCGTTTGTGATGCCGCAATTTGCGAAGAAAGTGAAGGTCCTTCCCAAGACCTTTGATTTTATTTTGGAATTGTCAATTCCAACGAGAAATTCGGTCAATACCGATACAGTATGTCGGTCAGTTATCGTCACCATCAGGGATTACGAAAGTCATGAATTGGTGGCGAATTTGATCGTATTGGATATGCAAGGATTTGATGTAATCCTTGGCATAGAGTGGTTATCCACGCATGGTGCAAGCGTTAATTGTTGGATGAAGATGGTTACTTTTTGATCGAATGGGAATAGATCGTTCAAGTTTCTAGGAATGCGATCAACCTTTGTACTGCTTATCTCCGTAGTCCGAGCAGAACGTTTGATAAAAAAAGGATGCAGTGGATACTTCACTTTTCTGAAAGAGCAATAGGAAGAGAAGAATGTGATGTCAGAAATTCCGATTGCTTGTGAGTTTCAAGATGTGTTTCTGAATGAATTGTCGGGATTGCCGCCAGATAGAGAAGTGGAGTTTATCATCGACTTAGCACCAGGAATTGAGCCAGTATCTAAAGCACCATATTGAATGGCTCCAACTGAGTTAAAGGAATTAAAGGACCAATTACAGGAACTCTTAGATAAAGGATTCATAAGACCTAGTGTGTCTCCTTGGGGAGCACCGGTCTTATTTGCGAAGAAGAAGAACGGGTCGATGAGATTATACATCGACAATCATCAGTTGAATAAGTTAACCATCAAGAATCAATACCCTTTGCCCAAAGTAGATGATCTGTTTAATCAGTTACAAGGTGCAAGATTCTTTTCTAAGATTGACTTGAGATCTGGATACCATTAGTTGCGAGTTAAAGCTGAAGATATACAGAAGACGGCGTTCAGAACCAGATATGGACACTATGAGTTCTTGGTAATGCCTTTCAGCTTAACTAACGCACCAGCTTCATTCATGGATCTAATGAATCTGGTGTTTAAACCACATCCCAATACTTATGTGATTGTGTTCATTGACATCCTCATCTACTCAAAAACGAAGGAGCATGAACAACATCTGAGGATTGCTCTACAGACACTGCGTGAACACCAGCTATATGCAAAACTCAATGTGAGTTTTGGTTAGAGAGGGTGAGTTTCTTGGGACATATCATCTCAGAAGGAGTTACAGTGGATCCAACAAAGATCGAGGCAGTAGTGGAATGGGAACAGCCAAAGACTGTGACTGAGATTTGCAGTTTCCTCGGTCTGGCTGGGTATTACAGAACATTTGTAGAGAAATTTTCAAAGATTTCAAGACCACTTACGAAACTTATAAGAAAAGATGTAAAGTTTGAGTGGACGGAAGAGTGTGAGAAGAGTTTTCAGGAACTCAAGAAAAGACTCACTTCAGCACCAGTGTTGGCTATTCCATCAGGCAGTGGAGGGTTTGTTGCGTATAGTGATGCTTCACACAGTTGCTTAAGTTGTGTGGTAAACCAGAATAAGAAGGTTATTGCATATGGGTCGAGACAGCTTAAGGACCACGAGAGAAATTACCCAACACATGATTTGGAACTAGCAGCAATGATCTTCGCGTTGAATATATGGAGACACTACTTGTATGGAGAAACCTTTGAGATCTTCACGGATCATAAGAGTCTCAGATATTTGTTTACACAAAAGGAATTGAATATGAGGCAACGGAGATGGATGGAATTTCTCAAAGACTAAGATTGCTTCATTCAGTATCATCCAGGTAAGGCTAATATTGTAGCAGATACTTTGAGTCGGAAGAGTTCGGTTCTACTATCTAGCCTTATCATGGGAATTCGTAGATGGAAACTGCTGGAAGATCTTTCTCTGTATGACACAAAGATCGAGGTACAAGCTTCAGGAGCCTGATTGGTTAACATCATGATTCGACCAACGATCTTCGATCACATTTATGAGTTACAGATGAAAGATGCAGAGTCAGTGAAGATCAGACAGGGTGTGATTGATGACAGTAGACCAAATTTCTCCATCAAGGAGCACTACGTCAAAATAGACTAAACAGGACGGTCCAAAGCCGTCTTATTTAAAAAAAAAAATGAAGGCTCCAAATCGTCTTCACGTCCGTTCTTTCATTGGTGTCTTAAATATATAAGACGGTCCTAAGCCGTCTTATATTCCATAAATAAGACAATCGAAAATGACTATTTTCCACAGTCCTAATATAAAACGGTCCAAAGCCGCCTCATACTAACTAATAAAGGATGGTCACCGACCCTTTAATAATTTTTTAAAAATATTAAAATATGGTTGGAAACCATCCTTTATCGAACAGTCTTATATTAGAGACGGTCCAAAGCTGTCTTATTTATTATATCAGACCGTCCTTTATGAACCGTCCTATTTGAATCGCCAAAATAAGATGGTCATGAGCAGCCTAAATAAGACGGACTTAGACAGTCCTTTTTTAAAAATTGTAATAAAAAATATATTAACAATTCTAGGAATGGCCAGTACCTAGAATACCTTGCTCATTCATCAAAAAATTACAAAAGGACATAAAAGAAATACTTCAAAATAAAACAACAAATTTACTCTGCTTATCCAATGAAAGTTTACTAGGGGTGTTATCGGGTCGATTTTCATGCAAAACCGAAAGTGAACCGATAACTATCGGTTTCTATTTTATGAAACCAAAACTGAACTGATAGTTCGTTTTCGGTTTCTAAACTGCATTTTTAAAAACTTTTTTTATTTGTAGCATTTAACCGAATCGAATCGATTTTTTCGATTTCGGTTTAGAGTTTTCAAATTTTACACAAACTGAACCGATTTATACAAACTGTTTTTGCAAACTCCTATGATTCAACTGATTTTAAGACTTTTGGTGATTAACAAACTAAAGTAGCAGCAGTTGGCTTCTACAATAAGCCTCACACACCATCAAACTCAAACATGGACATACTATAATCCATATATACACCACTATCGGTTTCTTATTGGTTCGATTTCGGTTTTTTAACGTTAAAACTGAAACCGAACCGATAACTATCGATTTCTATTTTTTGAAACCGAAATCGAACCGAAATTTTGGTCGGTTTCAGTCGGTTTGGTCGGTTCGGTCGGTTTTTTGTACAACCCTAAAATTTACCTTGTTTAACCAACAGAAAATCACAAGTTGCAACCCATAAAATTAGCAGAATTTCTAAGTGCTCAATATTCTAAACACACACGAAAGTATCCAAGCATCAAACATTAAGGATTTTAGCCTGTGTACATATCCATATCTGAAAATTGGCATCATAGGTTACCTTAAGTTCATCATAAAAAGAAAATGAGGGAACTTACTTCAATGCAGATGACAAAATCCTGCAATCCATTTCAAAACTTTCCACGATCTTGGGTAGAATACCAAGTGCACACATAGTGAAATACATTCGGCCTCTACCAGATGCAACCTGTGTATCGATTCCTTTCCCCCTTAACTTTGCAAGTTCCTTCTCAAGTGTTTCCTAAAAACCTACACTCGAGCCATCCAAAACATATGTGACCATCAGTGAGGATATGCACACGGATTCTTGTAAAGGCCGGATTTCGTATACATCAAACTCTTAAGAACAAAAAAAGGTAGAGAACTTCCCACATAATATAAATTAATCCAAAAGGTCAAAAGATGAGAAATCAAACATGATAATAGTCCAATAAAGTGATTAGAGTGTTGGAAACTTATAAAACTGCATTAATTCAGAAAGAAAATATGTGATGGTCACAACCAAAAACCCTAACTAGTGATGAACACCAAAATGTTCGTCACCCAAACCCAAGTATTCACATACTATGTTCATCAGCCATTGGAATTGTAGCCATAACCAGGGCATACAACTATCTAAAAATTCATGCATTTTACAAGTGTTTTTTTACTCAAAGAAAAATATGCAGGTATTTTGAACCTGAATACTTACGATGCTTCTGCTAAAAAGACCACAACTTATCAAGGAGAGAGTGTCCATTTTGTACAAATACGGAAATGAAGCAGATTCTATGATTAATAATGAAGTATCTGAAATGGGCATGATATTGATATATGACAAGATCGAACCACAAAAGAATAGAAATGATACTGATATGATTAATAATGAACAGCCATCCACCTCTCCAACCAATTCCAACCCCAGTTGTTTTCATCTGGTTCAAAACCTTCATGGGGGTCGTTGGCTGCCTTGACCCTGCCATCCACCAAACAAACCCTTGTCATTCGCTAACATAGTAAAATCTGTTTTTAAGATGCTTAGGGATAAATTATTAAATGATGCAAGCCCAGAACTGAAGATAGTGGATAGTGATGAAACTATGTTACACAATAACAGCATGTTACACATGCAAAACTAACCCACCTTCATATTTGGCCTTTGATATCAAAAGGTTGTGAGGGTTATGACCATGCTTTAACAGCAGCAGTGGCTGCATGGGATGAGTAAGCAAAATTTGTTCCGAGACAAACAGAGGTTTAAATGAGCTATTAACATTGGGGAAATGAGTTAGAAAATATTTTCAAAGCAAAAAATCACCCACTTCTTGTTGAAGTTTAATTTAAGTGAAAAATAGGCTAGACGAAAATGCCCTTAGCTCTCATATGAGATTGATCAACCGGGTCTCCCATGAGACCGATCGGTTAGTCTCATAGAGTACCGATTATATAGATTGATCGGTATGTAGGACTGATCATTAGTGAATGGATTTGTTATCTTACCTTCCAATTTCGGTTGAGATATAGTTTCTTGATTATTGGTGTGGATGGAACTGTTATCTTATTAGCATTAGTTGATGGATCTGTCTAAAATGGGAATTCAAGAGATGGCATGCGAGAAAGCTCATCGAAGGGAGGGTTCAAATTAAACATTCTGCCATTGGTTGGGACAGTGGTGCAATGGGAGGGGGAATCCTGAGAGATTTCTAGAAGGAACATGATTATGTGGTCCAAGGCTTTTTTCCTAGAGCTAATAAGGACGAGAATGGGACCATTATGGATTGCATCAGGCGCGCTCTATTTGTATGATCCAAAATTGTAATTTAATCGAATAGTGAGTTGATTCTATAAGGCTTAAGAGGGAATTTCAATAGTGGAGACTTCAAGGATGATTTGTAAAGATTCATGGCCAAATCAAACAACTCAGACCAAGCTTCATTTTTATTCCAGCAACAGTTAATGATGTGACGAGTTCTCACTCAGACCAAGCTTCTTTTTTATTCCAGCAACAGTTAATGCTGTGGCGACTTCTCTTTCTATTCATGCTCTGGCTAATAATGAATCCAAAGATTACTTAGTTGGGTAGAGTTGCCTGCTCAATGTAAAGCTAACTACCTTGGCAATGCGCTAGGCTTGCCTCAATTCTTTTGCTTGCTAGATGAGGATATAAAACAGCAAAGACTTAGTATTAGGTGCATAGATGGACACATCATGGCCGGGTCAATTGTGCTACCCTAAACCAACCCTTGGGAGCTTTGCATAGATTTTGAGACCTCTAAATTTCTGGAAGTCAGCTTTTTGCCGGTTTAAATAGATGCATATCAATTAGGTGTTTATTTGGATGGTGATTTCTTAAGAACTAAAAGAATTAGCAGCTGCTATGTGATTTCTCAGACCTGTTTTATCCAGTCATCTTTTTATTTGGGTGGTGAATCAAATCATAGATGATGCAATCTTGGTGGTGAATCTAATATAGATTGAGGACTCGTGTGCTATGTGGTCACACTTCTATATTAGTTTTTTTTTTTAAATTCATTGTATTTTCAAATTTTGTAAAGAAGGCACAACATGTTTGGTAACTAATGCCATTAATTCTTAGGCCCCTTCAAGCATTTCTATCTCACACAAAGAAAAAGAATAGAATATGAAGCATGATCAGCCATGAAGTAGGTTATTCAATGCGTAAGGTGAATGCAGTATATTTTGATATTTTCTTTTATCCAATGACTAAGTTGAGTGCAGATTTTGATATTTTCTTTCATCTACGATTGCTCAAGTTGAGAGGAATTTTTTTTCTCTTTTCTTGGTCTATTGATATCATTAACATCCAAAGCATACATTTATGTAATGCATTACCCCTGGCTGTATATATAGTCTCCAGATTTTTATATCTTTTTTAGGTTAAACTTAAAAATCAGAGCTTGAATTGCTTACCATGCTAGAAAATTAAACTATTTTGATCATGCATTATCTTCACTAAAGCTTCCATGATTCACATTACAAATATCAATTAGCCAGAATATACAACATTTTTAATGAGAGCCAAGTATAATTATGCATGAATTCTACAAAGAGAGTATTAGAGTGTACCTTCCTCTTCAAATAGGCAAGATCATTATGGTATCCTTCCAAACTAGCCACACCTTCTCTCTGTATCATGTCAGGATGTGCCTCTGAAGTGGAAACAAAAAAATTTGAAACATGCAATAGTTGATGGGAAGCATTTCATAAAGAAATGTAAAATCTAAACTAACCTGGATAACCCAGCAATGTGCCAAAGTAATCGTCATATTGGGCTCGAATATGCTCTACCTACACAACAATTGTACCCAGTCATGCTTACACTGAGGAATGTAAAGTTGAAACCATCACTAGACATGAGCATGTAAAATGTAAAGTTAAAATAGCTAATTCTTCAAGCAGTCCACCTGGCAGCCCAATGTTGGCACATGTCTCATCCAAAAAATCATTGCCATCAGAGAAGAAGAACCAGCCAATTGGTGCACTCTTAATTAGAGTGCACTTTAATATCGACTATTCAAAAAAAACCACAGTTGTCCATATTATATTGCACAAATTGGATTGTTCAAATCTACCACTAGGCCTGTGTTTTCGGCCAACTAGAGCTCCCAATATAAGCTGCCACTTGGAAGGCTTGAATTGTCCCACCCTAGATAAAACATAATCTAGGAAGGACCACTCTAATGTATGACAAAAATTATACGATCATTGTTATGTACTTATGTGAACTCAGGTAGTCAATAAGAATACGAATATGTGTGATTCACATCATGATCGTACCATACTCGAGTTATGCCATTACAAGGTTGTTCTAAGTCGCGGTAGTATGGGATAGCATGGTGGAAATATCTGCTATAATGGATTCACACTTCGTGGCACGATGTGATTGGAGATCCTACTGCACTATGGCTATCAACATACAAAAGGATAACTAAGAATTTGATAAGACTATAGAAAAGTGAAAAGAAATATTATGTCATGACAAAGTTTGTATGGCCTGATAAATCTTGATAACATCGGATATGGCATATGAACTCTATTACGAATGATAAGGCTTGATAAGACTGGTAGGATCATGATACGAATTTCCACAAAGGCTAGCAGACGTTATGTTTATGCATTTATCTTTTTCTTATACTAGTGGCAGTGCACGTGCGTTGCACGTGAGTAAAATAAAAAATTTAATGGTCATTTTTTAAGTACATCATTCCTTGCATTGGAACAATTTTAACTGTGAAAAAAGAGGTAATGAGTAAGGCGCGAACTTCCAAAAGAGTTTATTTAGGGTGGTCATTGACCCAAAAGAAAATGAGTCACCTGATATGCACATATGGTAGACTATTTTTATGAAGTGAGCCACTTTATACAAAGACCATGATGAAAAACATGCCTACGGTGGTGTTATGGTCAGTCAGACACTTTTAAAATGAATTCGAAATGAAAGACTGAATTGGAATCCCTCTCATTCTTAGTCGAGGAGTGTTTTGTGGAATCCGTTGATTCAATAGTGACTGGTCATGTAGCCGTTTGAGGATTCACGAAGGTGCTTTGGCTTAGCTTATTAAATTGTTCTGTAATGTACCAATTATTCAAGTGCAGATTGAATCAAGTAACTCAATTAGTTGCAAACCATACTATTTTATCATGTATTCTTTTAAAGATTTGATTTACAGTTTCCATAGTGCACTTCAAAGCTCATATACGTGGTTGGATCGATTTTACTATGTAGTAAATTTTAAATTCTTTGTTGAATTTTCCCATGCCTTAGCATTGAGCTGCAGAAATATGAAGATTGCTATAGGACTAATTATATAGATTGGAAAAAACAATTTAGGTGAAATAACCAACCTATATAGGACTGGATTGATTAAGCTTAAGCTGCTTGTCCACGAGAAATGGTTATCTTGGGCTTGGATATTGACTAACCGAGTCAAAGAACCTATGTACGCACCGAACTCAAACTCAGATTAATTTATTTTAGATAATACAATTAGTATAAATCGGTAGTTTCATTTGAAGTAATTTAATTTTTAACACAAACATGAGGTACCTAGCATTAGTTAGCAAAAGCCTAGTATATTAGGTAGTCCCGGTGTAAATATAAATTAAGTAATTGAAAAAACAACAACAACTATGATTTATCCCTTGCAAATAAGAATCAATCAACATGGTGATTATAATAAATCTGTTCATCCAACTCAAAATCAATTGGCAATGAGTGGAGGGGCCCAAGATATTATAAGGGGAGAGACAAAGCTATATTTTACCCAATGTGGAACTAAACTTCAACAGATTATTGATTCATTTGAAAAAGGCTAAAAAACTCATTCGTAAAATAAATTGAGAAAGATTCGTAATTGGCTATAGCATCAAATTTTGGCAAGTTAGAAAAACAAGGTATGCATTATATTTGGGCAGCATGCATCTCCAATGTTGGTGATCCACCAAAATTTATGATTATAACCACCATATATATGTTTAGAAAATGTGTGTTACAAGTGATGCACACTCTAAATAATTGAACAAACATTTGTAAAGAGAGAATTACACGTGTTGGGAAAACAGAGTATGCATTCTTTGAAGAGAGGATTAGCACATACTAAATAGTGATTATATATTTTATTAAAATTGAAATGAGTGGGAGCTTATGGAGATTAGACAAACAACGTTTGGGCAGTTATATACTACAACTCAAAAATTTATGCAAGCTATATCTACATGGAGATTAGGAAAGCTCATAGAGCTTTTAACATACTTTGTATTGGTTTCTAGATGCATCATGATGTAAATATCTGATAGAGCACATAAAAAAGAGTATCACCACCATCTCATTCGTTGACATCAGGGTCGGCCCTAGGCATAGGCTCAATAGGCCGTCGCCTAGGGCCCCCAGATTTTACAACAAATTTTATGGAAAAAATTAGGGCCTCCGCTCCCCCAACGGTGTAACCCAATTCAGTAGTAGTAGGGGGCCTATTTTAGGAACTCACCTAGAACCGAAGAAGAAGAGAGAAAGAAAGAGAACATCACTAGATGAAAAGAAATAGATCTTGAGAGAAAACCATTATTCACCTAAGTTCTTTAAAAGGTAGTGATGTGATTTTGATTTAAAAACCGAAAAGTCATTGAACGACCAATTTTTTCTCTCATTTTAATGACTATAGAGAATGAGAAAGTAACCTTTTGATAACATTCAACGGCTAAAAGCAACCCATAAACTTAAGAACTATATCAATTTAACCCTTATTGGGTCCTCCATAGATATCAAAACATACAAAATGTGTGGAAATCCATCATTTTTATGTTGGCGACGTCTTCCGTAAATATCGGGGCAAACAAAATCAGCAGAAGACAATCTTTTAATTTAGTTAGTTGGTGTGATAGTGAGGCTAAAGCGGGCCAAAGTGAACCTATATATCCTAAAAAATAGTCTATTTTAATGGCTAAGCACTCTCAAGATACATGTTTATGGTTAGAGAAGAATACTTAACAAGTATACAATAAGTAAAGGAATTTAGGTAAGATTTAATAATATCCATATAAGTATAGTTTTTATTTGTCACTGGGTCAGATAAATAGCAATCAAATAGTAAAGCTTAAATAAATCAAATGATTACACAGAAAGCTAAGAGAACTGCTAGTCCAGCTATCCAACCAAATCAGCCTATTTTCCTTGCTACCCAAAGCATCCCATATCCAAAATAATAGTAATAATATGACCAATTGCAGTAAAAGTTCATATGGAGCTATTTCAGATAGTTAGTTCATCTTCAATTTATGGGGATAGTTTATTTTTTAGCAGTTATGGATACAATCTTTGCTTTTAATGAACTCTTTATCAAGTATTTGAAATTATTTATTAAAAATAAATAAATATTGTTTTCTCTTAATTTTTGCATCAGTTAGTAATATTCATTTTTTATGCTTATGATTATGGTTATGAAGCTAATGGCCTAAGATTCCGTTTTTGCTTTCAATGGAATTGAGAGAGAGAGAGATAGAGAGACCCACTCCCATCACCGGCCTTATTTTAAGCAATTGAGTACCCAATTTTGATTTAAAATAGTTGAATACATCTGTACCTGATTAGTCAACCAATTCAAGTGGTTGTAGTTGGTGATTAGATTTGTATACGCAGCATCTATTTCAACAATTTGACAGAGCAAAAATAGAAAAAAAAATAAATAAATCCATAGAGAGAAAACTCCAGTATGATTTCAGATCTATACATTTTTTTTTTAAAAAATTAACTTTCAATGGCCGGCAACAATGGTGGTCGAAGCTGGTGTGGTTTAAGCTGGCAGCAATTGTGCTCGAAGCAGAGTTGCCGATTTTCTTTAGCAATATATGGTTTTTCTTTTATTTTCTTTTCTTTTCTAGAGAGATGAGAGAGAGGGAGAGGAAGAGACGGGATGAGAAAGAGGGAGAGGAAGCTAGAGACAAGATGAGCTAGGGCATTTAGTTTATAAACATCTTGATAATAAGTAGGCATTTATTTTAGATGGGTATAAGCATCGTGATAATAAGACGGTTTGTAGCGTCTTATTACCGATCATTAAATTCTATGCCATTAGTTAGTATGTGACCGTCATATTGCTAAATTTAAGACGGTTACAGACTGTCTTATTTAAGGACAAAAAAGGCGGTCTTATTTTATATCTTTTTTATACGTTTTTGAAGTAGTGGAGGGTGGATCGCTATTATTTAGGGGGCGTCTATGTATACCAATCGATGTCGACCTTAGGCAAACTATTCTAGACGAAACCCATAAGTCTAAGTATGCTATTCGTCCTGGTGGTACCAAGATGTACCAGGATCTGAAGAAGAACTATTGTTAGAGAGGTTTGAAATAGGATGTTGTTGAATACGTTTTAAAGTATTTAGTATGTCAGTAAGTGAAGGTGGATCACAGACATCCGACAGGTTTATTGTAACCTCTGCCAATACCCGAGTGGAAATGGGAATCAATTTCTATGGACTTCATATTGGGATTACCATGGACAGCAAGAAAGTACAATGTCATTTGGGTGGTCGTTGATCGACTAACCAAATCAGCGCACTTCTTGCCATACAACATGATGTATACGGCAGGTAGACTTGCAGAGCTGTATATGAAGAAGATCGTCCGATTACATGGTATTCCAGCCAGTATTATTTCAGATCGTGACCCGTTAAATACTTCAAAATTTTAGCATAAGTTTCAAGAAGGAATGGGTACACGATTAGATTTCAGTTCGGCATTTCACCCATAGACGGATGGACAAACAGAGTGGGTGAATCAAATCATTGAAGATGTGCTCAAAGAGTGTATGGTTAATTTTCGGGGATCATGGGATCAACACTTATCGTTGATCAAGTTTGCATATAATAACAGTTTTCAGAAAAGTATCAGTATGGCACCTTATGAAGCACTATATGGACGACAATGTAGATAACCGATTAATTGGAAAGCGACTGGTGAAAAGTTTATATTAGATTCAAAAGTTATTGAGAGCAATGACGAGTTCGTTCGTCTTATTCGTGAGAGAGTCAAGATAGCTCAGAGTAGACAAAAGAGTTATGCCGATATAAAAAGGACGAGCGTTAATTTTCAAGTTGGCGATCATGTGTTTATCAAGATCTCACCTATGAAAGGTGTGATGTGCTTTGGAAAGCGGGGAAAGCTAAGTCTACGCTACATAGGACCTTTTAAATTTTTGAGCCGGGTTGGTGAAGTAGCATACAGAATTGCTTTACCCCCACAACTTGATCGGGTACACAATGTGTTTCACATATCAATGTTAAGGAAGTACGGGAAGGACCCTACACATATCTTTTATGATCAACCGATCAAGATTTATGAAGATTAGACCATGAGAGAGGAGCCGGTTCAAATACTTGAACGAAAAAAATAAGTATTAGTGTTTGTTAAGTGGCAGAATCATTCAGCAGAGGATGTCACTTGGGAGCGTGAGGCGGAGATCCGCGATCAATACCCTCAATTGTTCAATGTGAGTTGAGAAAAGTTATGGACATTGTAAATTTCAATGAGTTATAATATTTGTGTTCTGATGTGTAAAATGTAACTTGATGGAGCTATAAAGAAAGAAGTATTTCAAAGTTTATAAGTTGCAATCAATTGGGAGTGAAAAACACAAAATTAGAGGTTTTCTGTCAAGTCCGACCAATCAAAACCTAAACTGATCGATCGATATGACAGAAATGAGGCACAGGCTTTGTCTGTGAAAATCGATCGATCAAAATTAAAACCGATTGATCGATTTTGAAACCGATCGATCGAAATGTACACTGATTGATCGAAATCACAAAAACAGAGAGCAAAATATGAACTGACAAAAATTTATGAAAACTTATCGATCAAAATAAAAATCGATCGATCAAAATTGAAATCGACCGATCGATATTTTCAGACAGCAAGGTTAATATGAAAATCGACCGATCGATTTTGAAAATCGATCGATTGATTTGTGCGATATATAGGTAAAATGGGTTTTCCTTATTTGAAAAATTAGAAAATTTGGGTCTTTTCTTTGGGGGTTTTTCTTTTGCTCTGGCTTGGAGGTTTCCAACGGTTGGTTTACCATTATTGGAGCTTGATTCTTCGTGGGATCGACATTGAATCACTTTCAAAGGTAAATCTTAAGCTTTTTGTAGATTAAAATTTTTATTTCAAGTTTCAAACCTAGTGGCATTTGATTTCTAGAAAACCCTAGCTCCCTTGCTTGTTGTGGTTATAATGGACTCAACAATCGTCGAAGAACCCTACATCGAAGTGACCCACATCACAAGCAGGTTCTTCGTAACAATCACCACCACAACAACAGCCACCACCATCTTCACAGCCACAACCACCACAACCACGAGAATGCCCTAATGCGTGGTGGGCGGCGAAGGGATTTGAAACGGAGTATATCATTGATCCGGTACTTTTTCAAGAGCGTGGTGTACAGGGTATAACCCATTGGGCCCATGATTACCTTATAAAGGTCGGGTTAGAAAACCTGCTCAACCCACTTCACGACTATTATTATCCCCGTTTGGTAAAACAGCTTTACAAAAATATGTATGTCGGTGATAAACCAATTAACACTGTTTGTACTAAAATAGATGGAAGAGTGTATGAGTTCACTCATGTCCATGCTGGCAGTGCACTCGAGTGCTACGACAATTATGGTATCGAGATTGATTTGAGGGAACCAAACCGTACACCTGTTGATTTTCATATTGTTATAGAAAGAATGACCTAAGGTAGGCAAGGTTCGGGCATGGCAATCAAGAGGGCGATTTGCCTAGCCATTTGTGGATGTTGGATACGATTTTCAAATGCAACCTATACCCTATGAGAAATAAGACCGAGAGGGTCGGGGAAGTGCAGCAGGCCTTATTTTCCACATATATGGGCCAGTGGTTTAGTGCCCCAAAGGTACTATTTGAGGGGATGAAATATTCAAGAGGAAAGATGATGGAGGGGGGAGCGAAACCGGAAGATAAGATTTCATACGCTCGCTTCATATCCAGTATGATTGAGGATTATCCGGGAGGTGAGAAGTATATTATTCCCGTTGATGAGCCGAGACTAACCGATAACGTGAAGTCATACCCTCTCAAGGATTGGAACAACTATAATCGATTGAAGAAAAGCCTGCTGGCAGAAGAGCAAGCACCACTTGCACCTGATGCTCCTCAAGACTAAGAGTAGCCTACACATGACGCACTAGTTCAAGATCAGCCAATAGCTGCAGCTCCACCTCAGCGGCGTTCTCCGATTTGTGTGCCCCCACTACTTCAGCATGCATCTACTACTACTATTTATAACGTTCTCGCCCTCATGGCTGAGAACAATCGTCAGTTGAGCCGACGCCTGGACTAATGAGGCGTTGATGGCGGAAACTATGCGTTTCATGTACCCATCAGACTATCAGCAGTGCATAGCGGTAGCACGTGCCTATGTTCCTGAGGCATTGAGTTACGGGGCGGGTGGACATGATGCGGAGGATTAGCAGCCACATGACGTGAAGGATGAGCAACCGGGTGATACGGCAGATTGAGCAAAGGCTGCATGAGTATTATTTTTTATATTCAAAGGATGTTTTTTGAAGTATATGTAACTAATTCAGAAATGTGTTATATAAAATTTTAAACTCTTGTGGCATGGTTCCCACTTTTGGATGGTACATATTTTAGATGTGGATCGTTTGTAAATTTTAAAATTTTTATGGGAATGTGCATATTGCCTGTGAATGGAAGTTTTATTTCGATCATAAGAAATTGTAGATGTGTTTTCATGAAGGGCGTGGATTTGTCTTAAATATGTGTGATTAGATATGTGTGGACATGTTTGAAATGCGTGTGACTAGATGTGAATGGATCAGTTTTGAATGTGTGGTTAGGTGTGTGGATAGGTACGATGTCATACACTTTTGAGTCACATTTTGCGGCTGCGTTCCTTAGGTTTATTTTCGATGTCGAAAATTCCTAAGGAGAGGAGAATATAAAGTCTCGAAAAATTTCGACCTTTGAACAGTTCATCTCGGTGTGCGTGCTCGACTGATCACGCACCTAATAATATAAAAATATTAAAATAAGTTCAAGTTAAAATAAGTTTTAAGTGAGAAAGAATGATTTTAGAAAGTGTATGAACCCTTAGATAAAGTAATATACACCGAGGTACGGTGTAGCAGCTTAACACCTAAAACTTAGCTTTTAAGTATAAAAGCTAACCTTTAAGGAAGAATTCATTTCCTTTAGTTTTTGGTTGTTGAGAAGTTATTGAGAAGAGAGAGAAAAAAGGTGAGCTTTAAATTCGTGTGTGTGGTGTGCAAGATTTGAAGGGGTGCGTGAAGTCCAGGGATTTCAGATCAACGCGTTTCCAAAATTCCAACTTTGAAATGCTAGCTTGGGTGTGAGTTCGGCGATCGAGGAATCAATCAATTAAAGGTGAGAAAATTATGTTACGTTATGATTTATATGTATGTTAGTCTTTAGTTAGCATGTCGGTGAAAAATTAGAAGAAGAGAGGTTATAATTTGAGAAAAATAAGTATGAGAAGTTGAAACTAGTGTATGTGAGGAATCTGACAAAATCGATCAATCGAAATAAGTAATCAATTGATCGATTTTGTCAGAGCAAAAATATGAAAGTGTCCGGAGAAATCGATCGATCGAAATGAAATTTGATCGATTAATTTGTGAAACCGATTGATCGGTTTGAACATTGATCGATCAATTTGAGAAAACAGTAAGCATGTTAGAGGGTTTTCGAAGGAACTGATCGATCGAAATAGAATTCGATTGATCGATTTGAAATTTGATCAATCGATTTGGGGCCCGATCGATCAGATTATGGCACCAGAGGTGTGCGATTTTCTGAAGAAATCGATCGATCTAAATAGAATTGTGACATAAGAAGTGTGTTGGTTTCCTGATGAAACCAATCGATCAAAATGTATTTCGATCAATCGATTTTGGAAACCGATCGATTGGTTTGAGAATCGATCAATCGATTTGGACAGATTCAGGAATTTGACTTATTTTGTTAAGGGGACGGAGAGGAAACCTTATACCTTTCCATTTTACGTCATTTCTAACGTACGAATTATAAATGGGTGTGTTATAGGTATGAGTTGAGTATGTGCTAGGAGAGCTAGCTTAGAATAAGAAGTCTTCATTTTGGCTTTACTTTAAGGTAGGGAAAACTCTGCAACATATGCATTTTATTACAACTAGCATGGATCTTGTGATGTCATAGAAGTGTGTGTGATTTACAAATTTTGTCATTGATTTAGCATGAATTTCATTCATGGCTTTAAATATGAAATGTGTGCGTGAATGTGCTCTCAGAGGAAACTATGTGTGTGTGTGTGACATCAGATTTGTGTGTGTGCGTGTGTGAAATCAGATATGTGTGTGTGTGACATCATAAATATGTGAATAAGTGTGTGTGTAAGCTTTGAAATTTAAACCTTCAAACCTAGTATAAATTATTACAATTCATGGTGATAAACTATAAGTTAAATTTTGTACTTTAATTTAAGGTTCACGTGCATGAACACCCTACCGACGCGGTGGTATATCCTTAACCGGTACGGCGGGATATTCATTCTTTGATTACCATTCTACGGTAATACTTTGTTCGGCATAAGTCTCCTCGTTCGAAGGGGCTTGAGCATTATGTAAATTATTCATTGAACAACGATGGTTGGAGTTTCTATCGATATATGTGTGGCTCTCGATGCTATATATGCTCGAGATTGTATTTAAGTAATTGATTTAAGTTTCTTTGTTATAAGAGCAAGTTTTAGAAACTATGATTAGTATGATTTGAAATATGCATTAAATATCTGTTTTGTGTCAATTTAAATGCTTTTAAATTATGAATCTTAACAAGAAAAGCATGTTTTGGATTATGTCATGAAATATATGTGTGATGTGAAAATATGCATATTAATTATGTTTCCCTATTGAACTTAGATGTTAGCTCACCCCTCGACTATATGTCATAAGTACAAGTGTAGATGCGGGTACTGAGGAAATAGATCTCCTGAGTCAGAGTATATACTAGAGGATGAAACTGAGCCCCCTCCTTACTAGTTTTTCTAATGGGCAGAGCTGTCCGAATTTTGAGATTTGATTGTAAGGCTTGGTACGTCCAGCCAGTTTTTGTTAGAACTTATGTAATTATGTGGTACTGTATTATTTTGTTAACCATGTTTTGGTGATAGTTATTCGTCACTGGTGGTTCGGTTCGGTTCTTTATCCATGTGATTTACATGGGATTAGAACTATCTTTTGTTAAGATACGAACGTTGTCATTATATAGAATTGGAGATTTAATTCCTTATGATGACTCTATCTACTTAGTTAAATATGTGTTTGTTTCCGCTTTGTGTGTGGATGTACCAAATGTTTAGTTTGTTCGGAGATCACCTTATGGGTGGTCCTGATGGCATGGGTTTCTGAGTTCGGAAATTCTGGTTGTTACACTGCGTATTCATGGGAAAATGTAGGAATATTATTTTACTTTCCTACATTTTCCGTGTTTTTGTCCAAACGGTCCCTTAAAATCAAATCTGTTTACTTTCTACAATTTAGTTTTAAAACTCAAAACCAACTTGTTTTCTAAGACTTATAAACTATTTTCTTTCAGAAGTTTTCCCTGTGGATCGATACTCTTACACGTGCTACAAATCCCTTACACACTTACAAGATGATAATTTTAGTATAGTAAAATAGCTATCAGATGTCCTTATTTATAACTTAGCAAATGACTCAGTCCTATTAGAAATATAAAACTCATTACACATTCCAAATAGGAATAGGAGATAATATTTTCATATACGGATAACCAGCAACATACTTTAAAAATTACTTGTCAATTATATCTTTATCATCTAAACAATTTGCAGTGTCACATACAAATGTGAAATAATTTTTAGCTTAGTCATAAAATTTTAGTTATTTCAAGAAAAATATACCAATTGTGTCGGAGCCAATCTATAAAAATAGATGTACCCCCGATCACCTACATTAATAGATGGACACTCTCGACTTAATACTTTTCGGCCACTTAGCACATACTTTTTTTATCATTTCACTTCATCTAAGTAGTTAGATATAATATGAACTTCACTTACATTAAATATGAATAATGTTCTATATTAAAAAAATTGGATCATATCAAGTGGTTTGAATCTTGAATCCTTTTAGGCTAACCTCAGCTAATATGTTATTCTATTATGTGAATGACTTAGATTCGTCAAAGATGTATCCTTTGCATAAAAAGACCATTGTTTATTGTTAGATTCCAATCCGAATACTTTTCAACCACTTAGTGCATATTTTTATAAATTCAATTTGTCAAAATATTTTAGATATAACATTAACTTCACTTACATTAAATATGTTTAATGGTCAATATGAAAGCTTTTGGATCGAGTTGTTTGAATAATGCACCCGTTTAAGATGAACCTCATTTCACATGATATTCTATAATATGGGTGACTTGGATTGGTCAAAGATTTGTAACATATGGCATAAAAAGCACACTTTTTATGATATGTCCATTGATATATGTCATATCCCGAAAAATCACGTTAAACAGTGACCTCGGGATCCGTGCTAATTGGTCACATGTTTGACCAAATAGGAGATCAATAGTTAGCATAGAGTATGATAAACGGAGAAGATGTGATAAATTGATTGACTATGTGGTGTGTGATGTAAATGTGAAGTCACATACACCTATCGCGGTGCATGTGCTCAACACACAAGTTAGAGGAGAGATAAAAGGGTTTAATAACCCTAAATTGCATGTTTGGGTTGTTGAGAGAGAAGTAAAGAAGAGAGAGAGAAGAGTAAAGAAGGGTTGAGCAAGGAATTATTGTGGGTGATTGGAAGGGGGATTCAAGCATTAAAGAGACCGATTCAACGCGAAGGATCCGTTCAAGCCAAAGCTGGAACCCTAGCCTTTCCAACCACTTGATTTAAATCAATTTGAGATTGATTGAAGGTAAAATTCTTGTAGATTAAATGCATAGATTGAAAGGTTAGATTGTAGTTAGAAACGGGTTAAAGTATAGGATAAAGGCTTAGAAAAATGAAGGAAAGAGAAAGGAAAAAGATTGGGAAGAACAGCCCAAAAGGGGCTGAATCTGACCATTTCGATCAATCGAAATTGAGATTCGATTAATCGATTTTGGCCAAGAAGTTGAAAAGTCAGAGGACCCCGATCTCGATTAATCGAATTGAGTTTCGATTAATCGACTTTGAATTTCGATTAATCGATTTGGGTATCGATTAATCGACTGGGAACCTACAGTGAACTCCAATGGAGGAAAGAAAAGAGCTTGGAGAAATCGACTAATCAAAATGAAAGTTCGATTAATCGATTTGGGATCGATTAATCAATTTTGGGAATTCGATTACTCGAATTGAAAATCGAATGGATAGAGTGAAGAATTTCAATTAATCGAATTGGGATTCGATTAATCGAATGGGAATCTCGATTAATCGATTTGAGAATCGATTAATCGATTTTGAATTTCGATTAATCGATTTTCGAAATCGATTAATCGAATCAGATTCGATTAATCGATTTTCGAAATCGATTAATCGAATCAGATTCGATTAATCGATTTTGGAGTTCGATTAATCGACTGTGCCAGTTTTTGTTGACTTTTGAGTTTGACTTTAAGATTCTTTGAGGGTCTTGAACCTTCTTGGTTACATCTTTAGTGATGTATTTCATATGTTATGTGGTACCATAGGTAGTACGTGTGAACTTGGGCACAAAGAGCCACGTGGGACCTTGATGTATGATCAAACAGAGACTTGAGATAGGGAACACCTTGAACATGTACTTTATTTTGCAAGAGCATGTATGTAGTGATATAGAATTCAATTCAAACTATTTGTATTGCTTAAGAGTTTATGAAAAGTGTGTGTGTGTGACATCTATAAGAGTAGTTATATTGAGCTGTCCCTAGGGGATGAGGAAGTAAAGAAATAAGAGCATCAGGTGTGATGAAAGTGAATGGATACATCCCAGGGATGTATCCAAGATTGAATTATGTCTGATAGGGCCTAACGGATATAAGATAGCACACTTACATGGTGAATAACTATATGTAAAGCATCTGATATTTTTGTTATTTGAGGTTTGATAGGGTACCCCACCGACGTGGCGGGATATCCACGACTGACGCGGCAGGATATCCGTGACCGATACGGCGGCAAAACCGTAGAGCCAATGAGGCTTATCCATTACAGTAGCACACCCGTGGGTGTTGAGTTGAGATAAGTGAAACCCTGCCACCAATCCCCAGGGGAAAGGGGCTTGGGTACTAATTGTATTCCCAGGGAATGCGTCTAAAACTGTCTATATAGATGACGATGATGGGTATCTCATCGGGGCTCGATGCTATATTGCTCGGGGATTACTTAAGTTGAAAGGTTAAGTTTTGCTTTAGGCCTTTTCAGTATCATTCATGAAAAATTAAAAGACATGAGTAAACTATCAGTAAAATATGATTCTTTTCAACTGTTTTCCATCAGTAACTGCATAGACACATCATGCATGGCATATCATAGAATATATGTGAGTTGTAATTTATATGTTCAATTATGTTCTGTTCCCTATTGAGCTAGGATGTAGCTCACCCTTTAGACTATACGTCGCAGGTCCACTACTAGCAGCTGTCGAGGCTTCAGGTGACGTTGACCCCGGCGCGTCGGACCTTACACCTGGAGACGAGTTGGAGCCACCTCCTGAGGACTTCTTCTAGGGGACTCCGTTGTGCAGCTTTGAGGGTTTTTGTGAGATTATTGGTACGGCTTGGTATGTCAAGCCTTGTTTTTGGTTAAACAATGTAATTAGAGTTTAGAATTATTCTTTTGGGCGAACTATCTGTGATGATTAGCTATCATCGGTGGTTCGGATCGGTTCTCCATTCATGCAAAGGCATGAGGGTAGAACTATCTTTTGATAAATACTTATATGACAATTTAATTCTACAGTTTATTTATTATTTCAATTCAGTTCATTGCTTGATATACCAATGTTTCGTGCACAGCTAAGGGACATGGTCAAGATGATCGTACTGATGGCACGGGTTTCGGGGTGCCGAAATCCGGGCTGTCACAGTTGGTATCAAAGCTATTTCTTTTAGCAATTCTAACAATCATTCTTTTGTCAGAACATAGGGACTTCTGCTAACGAAACTTTAGTTTCAAATGCAGCCGTCAATGTCGTCTAGAGGAAGAGGCCGACCAAGGGGAGGCCAACAGAGAAGTTTCCGTAGTGGAGATGATTACATCTCTCCTACCAATAGAGTGCCTTTAGGAGGTAGTGAGGCCCCAGGGGGCAACAGTAGTAGACAGCAGGATGATGAGGATCGAGATCGTCAGGATCGAGATCAAAGAGAACAAGAGAAAGTTAGAGAAAGACAAGAGGATAGAGAGGAGCGACAAAGGATGATGCATACCATGGAGACCATGGCAGCTGCCATGGCACAACAAGCCGCATCCTTTGCAGCTCATGCAGCGAGAGAACAGCAGCCACCTACACCACCTGTAGGATCCGCACTGCCTGTGCCTTGGTCATTCACGGAGTTTAGGAGGATGAGACCTCCTTCGTTTTCTGGGCAGGCAGACACGATGGCAGCAGAAAATTGGTTGATGGAAATGGAGAAGGTTTTTAGTGTGCTGACATGCACGGAGGATGAGAGTGTGAGATGGGCAGCCTACATGTTAGATGGGGAGGCTGGGCCTTGGTGGAAGTCCGTGATACGGACTAGGGCTCAGGAGACCCCGGAGTTGCCCTGGACTTGGGAGGAGTTTGTTGAGGAGTTCAACAAACAATATTTTCCAGAAGTGGTAAGAAATCAGCTTGAGATCCAATTTCTACAATTGGTGCAAGGGAGAATGACAGTGAGGGAATATGGAGTGGAGTTTCTACGGCTTGCCCGTTTTGCTCCGGATTACGTCGCTACCGATGTGATGAAGTCCAAAAGGTTTCAGCAAGGTTTGAAGCCTGAGGTTAGGGGAGGAGTAGCTCCATTTCAGTTAAGGACCTATGAGGAGGTCATGAGCAAGGCATTAGTTGTGAAAGAGGAAAATACAAATAGATACCGACAGAGAGAGCAACAAAGAGGAGGCAATGATCAAGGAAGATCGGGGAACTACGAACCGGTGAATAAAAAGCTGAGGTTCGTGGCCCAAAATCAGAGACCACAGTTCCAAGGGGGTTTTGGAAGGCCGGCGCAACAGCAACACCAACAGAGATTTCCACTACTTGCATCGGGGAGACCTTTACGTTATGAGAGCCCTGCCATGTCTACTGGCGCTACTATCACACAGGGTTCTCGCACAGTTTCTTTCGCACCTCGAGAGACTTGTGCCAAGTGTGGCAAGCCTCATAGGACAGTGGATTGCAGAGCAGGGACTAGGGGTTGTTTCCGATGTGGCAAGGTAGGCCACTTGATCAAGGATTGCCCCGAGACTGATAAAGGAAAGACGGCTTCGATTGCAGCACCACGACCCATTCAAACACGGAAGTCGGTCGTTCATGGGAGAGCCTATGCAGTCACTGCTCAGGAAGCAGGGAACGTGCATGACGTCATCCAAGGTGAAACTCTTTTAAGGTAAAGAATTTTCAATTTCATTCAAAATTTTAGATAGAGAAGGTGCATTCATTAGGAATTAGTGTAGATTCTCTTTCTCAACACTAAATTTATATGTGAATTAGGGGTGTAAATTGATGTATAAATTATTGTATGTATGTGTGTATACTATAGGTACTTTAACTGTATATGAGAAAGGATGCTTCGTTGGATATAACACTAGAGTGTTGATAGACCCAGGGTCTACCCACTCATTCGTCACTCCACGTTTTGCCAAGAGGATGAAGATTGTTCCAGAGGCGTTGGACTTCGTCCTATCTGTGTCTATTCCGACTGGAGAGTTAGTGGACACGAAGTTGGCTTGCAAATCCGTCATCGTAGCAATTCGAGACCTGGATGTGCATGAATTGAAAGCAAAGTTGATACTGCTGGACATGCAAGGGTTTGATGTGATCCTTGGCATGGACTGGTTGGCGCAGCACTGTGCAACAGTCGATTGCAAGAACAAGGTCGTCATTTTCAGACCCAACACAAGAAGATCATTTCGGTTTCAAGGAGTGAGGTCATCACCTATGCCACTGATCTCAGCAGTAAGGGCCGAGAGAATGATCAGAAAGGGTTGCAGTGGTTACTTAGCTTTCTTAAAAGAGGACAAGGAAGGAAAGAACATCATCTCTGAGATAGCAGTTGTGCGAGACTTCGCCGACGTGTTTCCAGAAGAATTGCCTGGATTACCTCCAGAGAGAAGTAGAATTCGCCATTGACTTAGCACCGGGAACGGAGCCTATTTCGAAAGCGCCATATAGAATGTCTCCGGCTGAATTGAAGGAATTGAAAGAACAACTACAGGAGCTCATGGACAAGGGGTTTGTCAGACCGAGTGTGTCTCCATGGGAAGCACCGGTCTTATTTGTCAAGAAGAAAGATGGGTCAATGCATCTATGCATTGACTATCGACAATTGAGCAAACTCACTGTGAAGAACCGCTACCCTTTGCTTAGAATTGACGATCTGTTCGATCAACTGCAAGGAGCAAAGTATTTTTCCAAGATCGATCTGAGATCTGGATACCATCAGTTGCGAGTCAAGGCAGAGGGCATTCAGAAGACAGCTTTCAGGACACGGTATGGACACTATGAGTTCCTTGTGATGCCGTTTGGGTTGACGAATCTCTGACATCTTTTATGGATCTGATGAATCGAGTGTTTAAACCACACTTGGACTCTTGCGTCGTAGTGTTCGTGGATGATATCTTGATATACTCCAAATCCAAGACGGAACACGAAGAACATTTGAGAATGGCTCTACAAACGCTACGTGAACACCAATTGTACGCCAAACTCAGCAAATGTGAGTTTTGGTTGGAAGAGGTTAGCTTTTTGGGACATGTTGCCTCAAAGCACAATGTCACTGTAAATCCAGCAAAGATAGAGGCAGTGGTTAAATGGGAGCAACCAAAGACAGTGACCGATGTCCGAAGTTTTCTTGGGTTAGCAGGCTACTATCGACGTTTCGTCGAGGGGTTTTCAAAGATATCGGGACCTCTCACGAAGCTGACATGAAAAGATTCAAGATTCAAGTGGAGTGAGGCATGCGAGAAGAGTTTTCAAGAACTCAAGACGAGACTCACTTCAGCTCCAGTACTAGCAATTCCTTCAGGCAGTGGAGGATACGCAGTGTACAGCGATGCGTCATACAATGGTTTGGGATGTGTGCTCAACCAACACAAGAAGGTGATAGCTTACGGATCAAGACAACTGAAAGAACACGAGAAAAATTATCCGACTCATGACTTGGAGCTAGCAGCAGTCATTTTTGCACTGAAAATTTGGAGACACTACTTGTATGGTGAGACGTTTGAAATTTTCACCGATCATAAGAGCCTCTGATACCTGTTTACACAGAAAGAGCTCAACATGAGACAGCGCAGATGGATGGAGTTCCTCAAGGACTATGATTGTTCTATACAGTACCATCCAGGCAAGGCGAACGTAGTAGCCGATGCCTTGAGTCAGAAGAATTCAGCTCAGTTAGCTTGCTTGATTTTGGGTATGCACCGATGGAAATTATTGGAAGACCTGATACTTTATGATGCGAATATTGAGTCGAAAGCTACAGGATCTTTTTTGGCTAACATATCAGTGAAACCAGTAATATTTGAGTATATTCACGATCTACAGATGAAAGATCTAACATTAACAAAGATTCATCTAGACGTGATTGAGGGCATCAGGTCGGACTTCTCAGTCAAAGAAGATGGTTCCTTATTGTTCAAGGGCCGTCTCTGCATTCCGGAAAATGCCGATCTAAGACGAACAGTTCTCGATGAAGCCCACAAGTCAAACTACGCTATCCACCTTGGCAGCACCAAAACGTACCAAGACTTGAGGAAGAACTATTGGTGGAGAGGTTTGAAGCAAGACGTGGCCGAACACGTGTCACGGTGTTTGACCTGTCAGCAGGTGAAGATTGATCATAGGCATCCTGCTGGACTATTGCAACCTTTACCAATACCAGAATGGAAGTGGGAATCGATCTCGATGGATTTCATTGTCGGATTACCGCGTACAGTCAAGAGACACAATGCCATTTGGGTAATCGTAGACCGATTGACCAAATCAGCGCACTTTTTGCCGTACAATATGATGTATACGGCAGGAAGATTGGCAGACTTATACATAAAGGAGATCGTAAGGTTACACGGGATTCCGAGCAGCATAGTTTCAGATCATGATCCACTATATACGTCCAACTTTTAGAAGAAATTTCAAGAAGGAATGGGAACACGACTAGATTTTAGTTCAGCTTTCCATCCTCAAACTGATGGGCAGACAGAGCGAGTGAACCAAGTGATAGAAGACATGCTCAGAGCGTGCATGCTGGATATGCAAGGATACTGGGATGAGTATCTACCGTTGATCGAATTCGCATACAACAACAGTTTCCAAACGAGCATTGGCATGGCACCGTATGAAGCTCTGTACGGACGACAATGTAGATCACCCATCAATTGGAAAGAAACCGGTGAGAAATTTATTTTAGGGCCAGAACTACTTGAAGACAACCCCACCGTCGTGCGAATAATCAGAGAAAGACTGAAGTCAACACGAAAGCGCATGTAAAAGTTAATACCGACATCAAGCGGACTAGTGTCGACTATAAAGTGGGCGAACACGTGTTTGTGAAAGTGTCACCTATGAAAGGCGTAATGAGGTTTGGCAAGAGATGGAAGTTAAGTCCCCGTTATATTGAACCATTTGCAATTTTGGGATGCGTAGGTGAAGTTGCGTATCGCATTGGCTTACCACCGCTATTTGATCGGGTACATAACGTTTTCCACATATCGATGCTCAGAAAGTATGTGAACGATCCATCTCATGTGTTAGGAAGTCAACCTTTAGAGATGTGTGAGGGCATGAGCATGATAGAGGAACCAATGGAAATCTTGGATCGAAAGGAACAAGTACTGCGCACTAAAGTGATTCCCTTAGTGCTTGTTCGATGGAAAAATCATCCGAACGAAGAAGCTACATGGGAACGAGAGGCCGATGTGAAAGAACAATATCCAGCCTTGTTTCCGACCACTTGAGAGTCAAATGTAAACCGCAAACATGTTTGTGGATTTTAACGACACTTGTCATTCAATGGAAATTTTGATCGAAGTATGATAAAGAAGCAAGATCTTTATGCACACATGATCGTGAGGATGTGTTTTGTAGACCTAAGAATCAGTTAGTATCATAAATTACCAAGATAAATCAAATAGATAAGGAAACTTGAAAACCTACAGAATTTGAGCAAAACCGATTAATCGAATTTCAAATCGATTAATTGATTTAGAAATTCTATTAATCGATTTTGTTCGATTAGTCGATTGGCATGTGCCAGTGACTGGAAACTTGAATGAGATTTAGAAAAATGACAGAGTGAAATTTCGATTAATCGATTCCTGCTTCGATTAATCGATTTAGGCTTTTCGATTAATCGAATTGAAGGTTCGATTAATCGAACAAATTGAGAATTTTAGAAGAACTAAAGGGATTTTGTGAAATTTCGATTAATCGAGGAGGAATTCGATTAATCGATTTATGGTTTCGATTAATTGAACTGGAAGTTCGATTAATCGATAAACTTAGGGAAATTAGAAAATTTTGAAGTATGAGGAACGATTTCGATTAATCGATGTGAAATTCGATTAATCGATTTTAGATTTCGATTAATCGAATCCTAGTTCGACTAATCGAATAACTTGAAGAATCCTGAAAATTTAAAAAGGACTACACGATTTCGATTAATCGAGGTGAATTTCGATTAATCGATTTTGAAATTTCGATTAATCGAAATGGATTTCGATTAATCGACTAGCTCGCGCCAGTGAGCTCAAAAACTTGAAATTTTAAACGAATACGATTTCGATTAATCGATTTTGACCTTCGATTAGTCGATTTGGGAAATCGATTAATCGATTTCGCGCGGCTTAACCTAATTTTAAAACTTGATTAATCGAATTTGAATTTCGATTAATCGAAGCCAGCCTATATATATATATGAGTTGGGGTTTTTGGTGTCATTCAAAAATTTTGCAAGTGGGCGCCATTTTCTTCTTCTTCTTCTCCAACCAGCTGAGCACTCTAGGGTTTGCATTTCCGTTGGTTTTCGAATCGGATTCAAGTGCCATCGCATCCAAAACCCACGGTAAACCCTAAATTTGTGTTTTTCCTTTCAAATTTGAGTTAGAGAAACCCAAATTTTTTATCTTTCACCATAAATGCCGCCCAAAACCCGGTTGTCTTCGAAGAAGGCGACCTCGCGTAAGAACACCGCACCACCACCACCTACCCCATCACCCGTGAGGACTCCGTCACCATCGACATCGGACACCACGTCTGGGTCGACAAGCGCGTCTTCGCGCGAGTCTTCACGCGAGTCCACACCCATGCCGCCACCACCAACCAATGTCCTTTAACCTAATGAGTGGTGGGAGGCGAAGACATTCGAGGTCGAGTACATCATCGACCCAACCCTATTTACAAATCCCGATGTGTTGGGCGAGACCCAATGGGCTCGTAACTACCTTACCAATGCCGGTCTCGGCAATATCTTAAAGCCAATCCGGAGTTCCTACTACCCTAGATTAGTTCGATTGTTTTACCAAGGGCTTGTGGACAGCCCGACGGACGACGTGATCAAGACCACCATAGAGGGTCGGGAGTATATAATCACCCGTCGCCACATACATGAGGTGCTCGAGTGTTACCTTGATTTCACCCCAGAGACCACCCTCTTTCCACCCTTCGAGGAAGAGGTTAAATTTGAGGAGATCATGACCCGCATGACCAACGGGAAGAAGGGGTCGGGATCCTCCATCAAGAGGGTCGACCTTCCCCACTACATGTGGATGCTTGATTCCATAATCAAGTGTAACCTCTACCCATTGCGGCACGACACCGAGCGGATAGATATGGTGCAGCAGGCACTGTATGCGGCCTTTTGTGGCTGTTGGTTCGACGAGACCATGCTCATCCTAGAAGGGATGAGGTATATTAAGGGCAAGTTAATGAAGGGCAACTTGAGGCCCAAGGAGAAAATGTTGTATGCTCGGTTGATCTCGAGCATGTTGGAGTGTTACTCCAACGCTCCCGAGTATGCGGTATCGCCCCACAAGGTGCGGGCAATGGACCAAGTGAAGACGTTTTTGAAGTCTTCATGGAGCTGTAGTTACAATTTATTGAAGCGGACCCTACCGGCTCCGGGTCATGCACCAGCAGCAGCAGTAGCACCACCACCACCCCCACCACCACATCAGGACCCACCCATGGGTGGGGCACACCCGGTCGAGCCATCAGTGGAGAGGGCTACCTCTCATACCACAGCTTCACCGACACCGCCAGCTCACTCCGCGCCAGCTACACCCACATCATCCTACCACCGGCGCGCAGCTCCATCCGGTCCTACCATCGAGGAGGTGTTGGCACGCATGGAGGCCAACAACGAGCGGATGAACCGGAGGATGGACTTCCTTATGTTCCATACCCTCCGCTACATCTACCCGTTGGACTACCAGCAATACCTGGCTCAGGAGGAGGAGTGGACTGAGGGACGGACCGCCTTCCACAGAGGTCCCGTCTTCCATTCGCCCACCACGGCTATTGACGCTGGCACTTCCACTTCTGCGCCAGTTCAGCCGACCGAGACGCCACAGTCATAGTAGCCGCCGTTACCTCCGACCACCCAGCCAGCCCCGACTTCACAGCCACAGACCAGCCAGTCAGCTTCAGCAGACCCGCCAACCCCCATAGCTCCACCATTGGACCAACCTGACGAGGGGACTGCATGAGCCTCGTGCTCTCAGCTTCTTTTTGTATGAGCGTTTCCTTCTCTGTATGAGTGTTTTATATGCCAACCTATCTGGCAATTTGTAAAAATTTTCAGACACTTAATAGAAATCAAAATTTTTTGTATAAATTTTCCAGTATTATCGCATTGTCTATTCTATAATTGCATTTCCTTGTAATCGCCTTGCTATGTCTGGAGTCAACTGGGTCACCTCACCTGAGAGTGTGGGGGGGGGGGACCCAAACCTCCGCACCTTTGGGTTATTTTCGAGGACGAAAATTCCCAAGGTGGGGAGGATGTAATATCCCGAAAAATCACGTTAAACAGTGACCTCGAGATCCGTGGCGATTGGTCACATGTTTGACCAAATAGGAGTTTAATAGTTAGCATAGAGTGTGATGAACGGAGGAGATGTGATAAATTGATTGACTATGTGGTGTGTGATGTAAATGTGAAGTCACATACACCTATCGCGGTGCATGTGCTCAACACACAAGTTAGAGGAGAGATAAAAGGGTTTAATAACCCTAAATTGCATGTTTGGGTTGTTGAGAGAGAAGTAAAGAAGAGAGAGAGAAGAGTAAAGAAGGGTTGAGCAAGGAATTATTGTGGGTGATTGGAAGGGGGATTCAAGCATTAAAGAGACCGATTCAACGCGAAGGATCCGTTCAAGCCAAAGCTGGAACCCTAGCCTTTCCAACCACTTGATTTAAATCAATTTGAGATTGATTGAAGGTAAAATTCTTGTAGATTAAATGCATAGATTGAAAGGTTAGATTGTAGTTAGAAACGGGTTAAAGTATAGGATAAAGGCTTAGAAAAATGAAGGAAAGAGAAAGGAAAAAGATTGGGAAGAACAGCCCAAAAGGGGCTGAATCTGACCATTTCGATCAATCGAAATTGAGATTCGATTAATCGATTTTGGCCAATAAGTTGAAAAGTCAGAGGACCCCGATCTCGATTAATCGAATTGAGTTTCGATTAATCGACTTTGAATTTCGATTAATCGATTTGGGTATCGATTAATCGACTGGGAACCTACAGTGAACTCCAGTGGAGGAAAGAAAAGAGCTTGGAGAAATCGACTAATCGAAATGAAAGTTCGATTAATCGATTTATAATTTTGATTAATCGATTTGGGATCGATTAATCGATTTTGGGAATTCGATTACTCGAATTGAGAATCGAATAGATAGAGTGGAGAATTTCGATTAATCGAATTGGGATTCGATTAATCGAATGGGAATCTCGATTAATCGATTTGAGAATCGATTAATCGATTTTGAATTTCGATTAATCGATTTTGGAGTTCGATTAATCGACTGTGCCAGTTTTTGTTGACTTTTGAGTTTGACTTTAAGATTCTTGGAGGGTCTTGGACCTTCTTGGTTACATCTTTAGTGATGTATTTCATATGTTATGTGGTACCATAGGTGGTACGTGTGAACTTGGGCACAAAGAGCCATGTGGGACCTTGATGCATGATCAAACAGAGACTTGAGATAGGGAACACCTTGAACATGTACTTTATTTTGCAAGAGCATGTATGTAGTGATATAGAATTCAATTCAAACTATTTGTATTGCTTAAGAGTTTGTGAAAAGTGTGTGTGTGTGACATCTATAAGAGTAGTTATAATGAGCCATCCCCAGGGGATGAGGAAGTAAAGAAATAAGAGCATCAGGTGTGATGCAAGTGAATGGATACATCCCATGGATGTATCCAAGATTGAATTATGTCTGATATGGCCTAACGGATATAAGATAGCACACTTACATGGTGAATAACTATATGTAAAGCATCTGATATTTTTGTTATTTGAGGTTTGATAGGGTACCCCACCGACGTGGCGGGATATCCACGACTGACGCGGCAGGATATCCGTGACCGATACGGCGGCGAAACCGTAGGCCAGTGCGGAGGCTTATCCGTACACAGTAAGCACACCCCAGGGGTGTTGAGTTGAGATAAGTGAAACCCCGCCACCAATCCCCAGGGGAAAGGGGCTTGGGTACTAATTGTATTCCCAGGGAATGCGTCTAAAACTGTCTATATAGATGACGATGATGGGTATCTCATCGGGGCTCGATGCTATATTGCTCGGGGATTACTTAAGTTGAAAGGTTAAGTTTTGCTTTAGGCCTTTTCAGTATCATTCATGAAAAATTAAAAGACATGAGTAAACTATCAGTAAAACATGATTCTTTTCAACTGTTTTCCATCAGTAACTGCATAGACACATCATGCATGGCATATCATGGAATATATGTGAGTTGTAATTTATATGTTCAATTGTGTTCTGTTCCCTATTGAGCTAGGATGTAGCTCACCCTTTAGACTATACGTCACAGGTCCACTACTAGCAGCTGCCGAGGCTTCAGGTGACGTTGACCCCGGTGAGTCGGACCTTGCACCTGGAGACGAGTTGGAGCCACCTCCTGAGGACTTCTTCTAGGGGACTCCGTTGTGCAGCTTTGAGGGTTTTTGTGAGATTATTGGTACGGCTTGGTATGTCAAGCCTTGTTTTTGGTTAAACAATGTAATTAGAGTTTGAAATTATTCTTTTGGGCGAACCATCTGTGATGATTAGCTATCATCGGTGGTTCGGATCGGTTCTCCATTCATGCAGAGGCATGAGGGTAGAACTGTCTTTTGATAAATACTTATATGACAATTTAATTCTGCAGTTTATATATTATTTCAATTCAGTTCATTACTTGATATACCAATATTTCGTGTACAGCTAAGGGGCACGGTCAAGATGATCCTGCTGATGGCACGGGTTTCGAGGTGCCGAAATCCGGACTGTCACAATATAGGTGTAACTTCATTCACCTTAAAAAAATATTATCATTATAACCCACATGTCCATTGATATAGATTCCCATTGGCATAGTTTTTTATCAATTTGCGCATATTTTATCAATTCACTTTGTCCAAGTAGTTAGATGTTACGTGAATTATGCTTATATTAAATATGAAGAATGTTCTATATTAATTTTTTTGGGTGTGGCTTGAATCGCACACCATTTTTAAGCTAACATCAGTTCACATGGTATTCTATTATATGGATCACTTGGATTGGTTAAAGATGTGCATCACATGGCATAAAAAGTGCATTTTTTATGGTATATCCATAGATGTAGGTAAAAACGTAGTGACAAATTTCGCCGATATTCGGTGAAATTTCGTGGAAAATGGCGAAATGGGGGTCAAACAAAACTTTTGAAGAAACTTTGGTACTTTTCGGAAATTTCGGAAATTACGATTTTTTCGACGAAATTTCGGGAATTTCGGTTTTTTGGCAAAATTTCGTTAATTTTCAAAAATTTTGAATTTTTTTATTTTTTTATTAGTAATTTACTAATAAATGGCAAAAACAAAGTTGACTCATTGCTCACCAGTCACCACTCACCAATTGTGGTTTGCTTAAATGTAGAGTTGAAGCAATATATAGAGGGGTTGGAGTGTCTAGATATCTCTCCCCAACGATATGGGACTAAAGTTATTTAACAAAAAAGACACTTTTTCCATATGCCTTCTAGCTTTGTGCTTAAACTTCAGTGCTTAGCACAAATACTTTAATATATTGTTTTATATATATTTGATCCCCGAAATTTTTCCGAAATTAATTTGAAATGTACTAAAAGGACCCCCCACCGAAAAATTACCGCAAACGAAATTTATCACTATAAGTGAAAACTCATTAACCTTAAAAAATATTATCATTTTTGACCCACATGTTGTCTATTCCGATCCTTAGATTTCAATTCGGCATACTTTTCAGCCACTTAACGCCTTTGTCCGTGTAGTTAGATATAATGTGAAGGTCATATACATTAAAGATGAATAATGGTTTACATTAAATTTTTTGAACCAAGTGGTTTGAATCGTGCACCCTTTTAGTTTAACCCCGGTTCACACGGTATTCTATTATATAGATAACTTGGATTGGTCAAAAATGTATAGGTGAGAACCGATTAACGCTAAAAAATGTTACCTTTATCACACATCTTTTTTATTCTAATCCTTATATTTCTATCAACATACTCTTTAGCAACTTTGACACATAATTTTCATCAATTCACTTCATCCAAGTTGTTAGATACGAGTTAAACTTTGCTAGCAATCACTATAAAAATAAGGTATTTCGGCGTCACTTGTTGTTAAGACATTTTTTGATAGATACAAGACTAATAATGACAATTTTTGGTAGCGATCGACAAAACTAATAGCAACAATTTTTTGTTAATAACAGTAATTTTTGGATGCCATAATTTGAATCCAACACCTTTTTGTAGGCTGACTCCAGTTCAGTTGTTATTCTATCATATAGATAACTTGGATTAGTCAAAGATGTTTATCATATGCCAGTGGGAATCCATTAACCTTAAAAACATATTATGGCATATACATTAATGTAAGTGAGAACCCATTAACCTTAAAAAAAATATTATCATTGTGGCCCACATGTTGTTGTCTATTTTAATCCTTAAATTCCAATTGAGTTACAACCCACATGCTGAATGTTCTATCCTTAGATTCCAATTGCCTAAAATTAATGTAAAGATGACAATTTTTTCTGAGAGATGGAGTTTGATTGTAGATGCGGGTCTGACAATTTTGGTGCACGACAAGTGCAGATCTTGGGGCCTGTACAGTCTGAACATTAACATGTCTAAGTCAATCCCCAAAAATAACGTTCTTTACGAAAGAAAAATGGGTAAAAAGTAAAATTTTGGATAAAATGTATTAGAAAATAAAATTTTAAAAATATTTTAATATGTTTCAAAGGCATTTTAAACCCCTTAAAAAAAAAAAAAATTAAAAAAACATTTGTTGGTGTCTAAAATCTTTTGCCAATTTTTTTTTTTTCGCCAACCATTTCCTATACGTCAATTGGATCACTAGGCTCATGGTCCACAGGGCGTGGCTAGATTATACTCTCTATACCTATCGAATTCCTAAGTAAAAGTAATAGGCATGTTTGATCAATTCAAGAAATCAAACTAGTAGTAACATAGGTCTCGGGAAAAAACATCATGACTTCTAAAGAATTTCAATCATCTAGTTAGTGCACTTTAATTCCAGTTGTTAGGAAAATATGAATAATTGTTCATTTTTTTAACGCATAGATGGAGTTGCTCAAATGCTTGTGATTTTGAGCTGCTTAAGTTTAATCTACAAACTATTATCTTGATGACTTATATTGCTCAAAACAATGCTAATTGGCTTAATAATTTGACGGTCATAGCATAATTTGTTCAAAGATGGTTGGTCATGTGCCATTATTCTAAGACCTTAGTTGATAACATGGAAATGTAATTACATAGGTGGAAATAAATTTTAGTTTTCAATTATTGTTGTTTGATAACTATCTAAAGAGATGGAAATGAAATTAAGTGGACCCTGCTTAGAAATTAAATTTCTATACCCCAAGTCATTTTAGAAGAAAACGATTTCAAGCTTTTAAGTGGCTAAAATTGAGTTTCTCACTAACAAAATAATAATTTTTTGTCATTTCAAATATAAAGTTATCCTTACTACTATATAAAAGTAAAAATAATTTCTATCAATTTTTCATACCTAAAATACCCCTAACTCATATCTCGCAGGTCCCAAAAACAGAGTTCCATCTGATTACACTAGGACTCTAAACTAAGAGTAACATAATCCCAAAGATTGCGCAATATGACGATAAGTGTCTGTCGTCGGGTCGTTCGGGGTCATGCGTGAAAACCTCACTAGGATAGTCCATAAATCTTAGAAATCGGAATTCAAGCTAGCTACATACAAAGTTATTAAAATAAAGAAATGTAAACTATAGTATACAAAATTTAACTCCTATATACCAGAAGTGGTATATATGTTATATACTCAGTCTAAGCCATTTGGCTTTATTCTCACAAGAATTAAACTAACCAAAGAAAACAAAAGAAGGGGTTTTTATTTCGTTTCAGTGTGAAACTACAAGATAAGAAGGTTTTGTTCTTTTGTTTTATCTGTAATACCCTTACATACGTATATTGGCTTTGCATAAAGCAATTACCTAAAGTAGCTTATAAGCTACTTGCATGCCTTCAAATGTACACGACTCAGTTGAGTCATACGAAATGCGCATGCACGCAATGTCACATAACCAGTATAAAGATGTTAACCAAGGAACCTGCACATGGTTGCCTTCACAAATGGGATGAATTTGTAGTCATCAAATCTGTAGCCATCCGACCCTGAAAACTTGCGAATCTGACCAACATATCAAATATTATCGAAGCATCGCCGTTAAGATCAAGCTCAGTTCAATAGACACTATCCACCAAAAGGAATGCTATCGAGTTAATTAACAATAAATGATCATCATAGCCGAGTGCAGCTTGCTGCACGTCAAAACTGCATAGGAAGTCTATAAATATACATATAGGAATGCAAATTTTCGATTCAGAGATTCAGAGGTGTAAATTTTATAGGAGTCGATATGTCCAAAGCCATAAAAATCTATAGACATGATCTACATATATATATATATATATATATATATATATATATATATATATATATATATATATATATAAGCAAAGGGAGTATAGCTCAACATGAGCTGAAGTGCAGATTTCTGCACTTCAGATCATAGATTTACAAATATGTGGAGAAAGATTTAAAAATCTCCAATGAAATTATAACATCTATAGTATGAATATATAACAAATAATATTTATAAGCCTAAGGAGAAAATGAACAGAGAAACAGCATAATAAAAAGTCAAGAGGAAGACCTACCTGAAGCCCGGCAAGACACTTTGCTGAGTGGCTTGCCGCGGCAACCACAAAGGGCGGCAAGCTCTGAGTGTTGCCGCGGCAACCTCCCCAGCTATGGGATCGACCTATAGGGTTGTGTCTCTTGTGCTTATGGGCCTTGGGTCCAGATAGGTTCAGGTATATAGCTGATGAGGCCTAGGTGCACTGTGTGTCTTGGTGCACTGTGCATCATATATAAACGATTAGTTTTTTGTAAAAAGAAATAAATCTATGTTCTTAAGTTTGACGCCACATGGAGCACTTAACCAAATTCTGAAGAACTGAGCATTGCATGGTGATCTCGGATACATGATTGTGCATCAACGTTACTACGTGTAAAACACTTGACGCACACAAGTAGGGAATTTTACATTGATATTTTATACTTGTGTAAGCCTTTTTCACCCTTGAAGAAAATGATCAGTGTTAATAATTGAACTGATGCATCTGATTTACTATGCTATAAATAGATGGGATTAACCAGTAAGCTAATGAGAAAGAATACATGAATATGAGTATCAGCAGTATCTAGTACACGTTGCCAAAATGAGAAAGAAATTCCCTTACTAGTTTCTGTGCATGATTCAGTTTTGAAAGTTAATGTTATAAGTACACTTATAACAGTTAGCATACATTACATCATAAAATCATCCAATAAATTGTATATCCCTGATAATGCCTTGTCCATTTCAATGTTCTTGATACGTTCTTGATACGTTATTGCTCTTATGTATATCAAGTGATCCCGCTAACTCGGGAGCTTGAGATTCTCGATGCAAGTGATCCCGCTAACTCGGGAGCTTGACAAGTGATCCCGCTAACTCGGGAGCTTGAATTATTCCAGTCCAAGTGATCCCGCTAACTCGGGAGCTTGACCTTGTTGATTTCCTGTTTTCGCCAACATGTATTTCGGTTTCAGTTTGTTTCTCACACTTGTCATATCATGCATAATTATAAGCATTTCAGCATGTTAATTATATGTTATTTTATGCTTCTTGATAATACAAAGTGATAAACTATAAATATAGAATATAATGCACTATTCTCTACTGAGCTGTGGATGATAGCTCATTCCTCGACTTAATTATCTTAGCTGCAGAGCCCGATCCTGAGCAGGCGGCTGACCCGACTTATGTGCCTGAGGAGGAGGGAGACGAAGACGGTGACGACGACGGCGGGGAAGACGACTTTCCAGAGGAGTTCTTCTCGTAGTTAGGTTTGTTGTTTGGGATATGGGGCATTGGGATAGAGAGAGAGAGAGAAAGAAAGAAACAAAAAATATTTTGGTCTGTATAGAATGATATATGTTGATTTCTAAGGAGATGTTGTGTGGATTTATTGCATATGTTAGTTCTATATCTATTACAGTTATTTTGCCATCATTGTCATTTGTCAGAGTTTAATTACATTGCTTCCGCATTTTGTATCACTTTGATGTAAAATAAGGAACCCTTGATGAAAGGATCATATCAGGTGATCCAATGGCGTGACCTTTTCTAGTTGAGAGACTGGGAAACGTCGGGCTGTCACACAAGCATTCTCCCATTACAAATTGCAATTTCCATTGGTTCAATTCCATAGAGGAGAAGGTTCTCTGGCCTCGTTCGAACAAAGTTCCTGAGAGAGGAAACCGAGTACAACTCAGAAAGTAGGTGTTTTTTGTAGATTTAGAAGCTTTCCTGCGTTCAGCAATGGCGGTGGACCCCATCAGAAACAAATCGTTTTCTGAGTTTGCTGCAGCTTTGCATTTCCAACCAAAAAACTCCGAAAAGGTCAGAAACTGAGGACTTGGGAGTATACTCCCCTCTGAAATATGTACCAAAGCACTTCTCTTCTCCTCTGCTCTGCAACGGCTACTTTGAAGAGCCTCTGCAACAGCTACTTTGAGGAGGGCTTTATTCAAAGCCAATTAAAGTTGCTTAAAAGCATATGTATGCAAATTAGATGTTTGGTCTTCGTTCTTATCTAATTTTTGACCACTCTGCTTTGGTTCTTGGCTTCATCTTGGCTGAAGCGGCTTCTTCTTGGCTAAGGTACTCTCCATTACCAAAATGAACAGCAGAGCTGCAATTCGTTGTTGGCTTCTCCCTAGCGACTGTGGGTAAGATTGGCTTCTTAGCTTCTTATCATCTGATGTCAGCATAGTTGGCGAAGAGACAACACAGGCACTCCAAGAAATCAGAGCCTCCTCACATGCTGAATAGTGGATGGAACCTCATCCCGATTTGTATACTAGTCCAAGACAAATATAGGACTGGCAAAACATAGATAGCTATTGCAGCTATCTTCACCGGAACAGGGATACAATTGCTATTTAAAGAGCCTTCTATGGAGCATGAAAGTTCACCATCCAGCAACCCAAGCATCCAGGTTAGATGCTTCATTTTAGAATTCCTATTTATGTCCAGTAATAAATTTTTTTTCACATGTCTTTTATTGAATTTGTTTTGCCAAACTGTTATAAACGAGTTGAATCCGGTTTTGATCATGGGGTTTCATTAACTTCACAATTTCGATCCGTAGGTCTTCGCAATTTTTATTTTTTCTTCAACTAAAAACCCCAGAAAAATTAACTAAAATTCACATATAAAATATTAAGAATTGCCATGTGGTAGCAGTTGTTTGGTGGGTATAACCATTTGTTTAAACTTTAATGGGTATCTTAGATGGTTTGTTGGATTTGGGTTTGAGAGTTTGGTTTCAGGTTTTTATCTCCTTCACTAGCTAATCTTGGTGGACTTTTTAAGGGTAATTGATTAGATGATGAAGAAGTTGAGCACCCATTACTTTATTGTAGGGTGATCAAGTTATAGAAATTAGACTTGATCACCCATTTCTTAATAAGCCCTCTTTTTTTGGTTTTCATAAGCTAAATCCATAAATTCTTCTGCCATCTGGTGCTGATAAAGTATCCACCAATGCCTCTACTCTGTTTCCTAACAGCCAAAGTCAAGCAATCTACATTGTTGATGCACCCCTCCACAAAATCCTCACCACTTCTCTTAAATAAACTGCAGAAATTTAACCCAAGTGGATTTTTTAATAATATATAAGAAGAAATATGAGATCAAGAGTTGTGTGTGATAGCAATTCACAAATCTGGCTCATAGTTTGCATATTGGATGCCCATATGGTCTGTGGTTGTGGGTTGTATGGCTTCCCATGGGCTGCACTCTCCACACTTGTAATCACAGCTTGGTGGTCTAGCTCTACATTGACCCGCAACCTCCTAAGCATCCCAATTGATGAACTAAGCGTGCCAAAGTGTACCAAACTAGATAGACTCATGCACGGATGCACCAAAGCTAGTGCAGAGGCAACACGGCTTGATCAGCACCTAATACAAATTCCTATCTAGAAAGAGGTGGCATTAGGTATTCGACCAAACTATTGTAGTTTTTGTTACTCAGGTCACCTTTTGGTTTAAAGATGATATCCATAGTCTAATTCAAAGCTGTCAAATGACATGTATTGATTTTGAATTGCATTTTACTCCTTTGACTCAGGATGATGGAGTTAAGGAAGCAGAAACATATGAAAATTGAATCCCATATCTAAGGAATCAAACAGGAAAACCAAATAGCAGAGTCACTAAAAAACGAGAAAATTCGATGTTTGTCAATCAATTCATCATCATGCATTCATCAACTACTGTCATTTCTATTCTGAAATATAACTACCAGAGTTTGGACATGGAGCCTAACGAAAAATAATGGGTGGTGTTTTTGCAAGTCATGTGGGACCATCTTCCATTGTTGTGCCTTGACCCCATAAACGTACAAAGAACATCCAAGACCATCAGGGCTTCTGCCGTGGAAGACTATAGTAACTTGTCCAGTTTCTTCCAATCTAAACTAGGGGAAGAAAATATTTTCTAACTCATCTCTTGGAACAACTTCCAAGTTAAGACTAAATTGCTTAACCCAATCTTCTTTGTGATAGTTTTTTAAGGTCCATACATCCACATGGGTATCAGAGACATAATCCCCCATAGATACAAAACCTTCTTCTGATCTAGCAATAAGGTCCCATCTTGTAAGAACATTAGGGAGTTGACTTTTGGATAAAATTTCACTATCTATATCCAAAGTAATTAGACACTTGTTACTATTCATCATTGGCAAATATAGAACGTGGTTGGCCATTGCTATTCCCTCACACCACCAATCGCATTCACAGGTCACATCGACGATCTCCATGAATAAGAACCCAGAGTTAGTATCTCACATCTATATGTGGATGTGGGTCGATATTTCAAATGTAAGTAAACTACTTTGTATTCCCTAGTCGATGAAATAAACACGATTCCTCCACATCTGATGTTTAGGCTTCCGATAGATGTAGCAGCAGATATACGTAGTGAGGTCCATTCCTTAGTAAGAGGGTTAATAACAAATATAACTCTTTTTCGGATCTCAAATCCGCCCATCAGAACTAAACCATTACAACAACCTCTAATCTCATACTCGTGAAACAAATTTTGGTCTTCTATCTGAGACTTCAGTTCCTTTGTACTCATAAAATACGTATTGGAGTACCAAGTCACTTAGGCCCTGCTTGGAAAAAATTGCATCCTAAAAACACTTTTCAAGGAAAGACATCTATATTAGTGGAAGAAACTTGTCTTAAATAGGATGTACCTGTAGCAAAAGTATGAGTTTGCTCCTTCTTAATTTGGTATTGTCTGAAAAACAGCCCTATGTTGCTTCTCAAATATGCGATTATTAAAAAGAGAAGACAATGTTACTTCTGAAACATCAAAGTCTTGGGCTTCTCAAACAACATTTTTCCTTTGAAAAGTTTTTTTTTTTGGAAAGTGTTGCAAGCAGGGCCTTAGCAGTCCATCTAGAAAAAGGAGCAATTTGATCATAGTGTTAAATCTCTATACGCCTTTGACACCAATAGTTGTGACAACATATGTTTCTTTCTAATGTATCATGTCAATGCAACTATTGAAGTTGAAGGCTCTATTTTGGAATGCCATAGAAAAATACCCGCTTCCCACAATAGAAAAATTCAAAAGCATGTTTTGCTACTTTCAAATGATGCATTTTTTAAAAGGTAGGAAGCATCACTAAAGCGAGAAGGTAGACCAAAAGCTGGGAGCCCGTTTTTGGTGCATACTGTAGAGCTTCTCTACAGTGGGCTAAAGGTTGGGATGAGTTGATTGAAACATTTTGATTGGCATTGAGAGCAATTGGAACTGAAACAAACCCTTTTTTTAGGTTCTTCTCCCCTGCCACCCCATTATTTAGCAACCACAAGTTGTTCAGAATTTTTATGGTCTACTTAGCTCAATATCCAAATAGCTTGCTGCCATTTTTTTACTTGAGCAGCTGTGTGCACCTGCAGCTTTTTAGTCAGATTACAGCTATTGATTGATGTATAGATTTATATAGTACCATATTTTTTTGGCAAACTACATGAGTTCATTTCATTTATTAGCTAATTAATGTGTATATACTATTTGTAATTGGTTATAGTTGATCTTTGGTGCAGCTTACAAAGTGATTTTCCGAAAACAAAGCTCAATTCCCTTCATTTTAGCAGGTGGGTTACAAGACACATATAAGGGCTCCCTTTATTTAACTATGTCATATTTTGTAATATGCAATGTAGACCTATAAACTTAGGACTGTTTGTGTGAACATTGTACATAGGAAATTTGGGGTACGTAAACATCTCATTAGATTGGTAAAGCATGAGCTATTTTCGCAGTTGAAGAAAATAGCCCATGCTTTGAGTCCCAATCGAACATGGGATCATGGGACACCCACATGACCAACTTTAAATATAAACGACGTTCTAGTATCATTCCTACTGCCGAGGAACAATCCGATGGGATCACTATTGATTTGTAGTACATGTTTTCTAACTGTAATGAGTAGTCGCAAGGCTAAGGGTAAAGGTGTAGATGCTTCCAAAGATAAAGGAAAAAATTTCATATGGAAAGAAAATATGGACCCTGCATATATAAGTGAGCTTGTGGACCAATTTCATATGGGCCGCAAAATGGCGAACGGTACTTGGTGTAAAAATGTCTGGCCAAAAATGGTGTTGAAGTTGAGGTGTCATTCGTGTTTTGAGGATAAACTCGAAGAACTAACGAAGGACAAGTGTTACAACCACCTAAGGACCGTGAGGAACCGATACAATCAAATGCACACGCTCATAACCACTAGTGGCTTTGGGTGGGACGAAGATGCTATGATGGTCATCGCAGAAGACAATATATGGAGAAATTTTATGAGTCGACCGGTGAGATGCATAAAAGTCACAGTTTTTTCATATTTCTTATATTTTAAAATGAGATAAATTTAACATACCTAATTATTTGAGTAATTATATATTCTCAGGGGACCAACTAGGCTAGTAACTACAAAAATAGGAAGGTGCAAGACTATGGTCTCCTGCGCCTCCTTTATGACGATACGATATACACTGGGGCACAAGAATTTCACCTGCAAGACCCCCCCATCATGAAGAGCCCGTCGTTGAATTGGGAGACTCGAATGATGATGGCTTGTACCATCCCCAATTCGAGGACCCCGAAGCAGAGATGCCCCACAATGCTAACTCTCCCTTCACAATTGAAAGTGGTTCGAGCCCCACAATACGCCCACCGTCAAGTCGGGAGCGTTCTACTGGATCGGGTACGAAACGAAAAGCAAACGAAAGTGAAGATGGGTTTTTGGATGAGCTAAGACGGTTTTGTTTTTAATTGATGGTTTTATAAATCAACATACAATCACAACAAACCCAATGGACTCATTCATGAAGGTCTTGAAAGAGATGAAGGAAATGAACTTAATAGACGATAATATCTTTTTTGATGTTACTGTTAGAGTTACTGAAAGTTCGTCTCGCATCGCTAAGACATTATTGACGATGCAGCCTGAACACCGCCAACGGTATTTGTTCACGTTGACTGAGAGGCAGTGGCCTCCGTACCAATAGTCTTGTAATCATAAATCTCCACCAAGTTATTAATAGTACTCCTTTCTTATCAGTTGCATGCAAGTTACTCAATATATTAATAGTACTCCATCATTGTATGTAGGAATGACTCCCCCACTGTTCGATGATGCAATCATAGGAATGCTTGCAATCGGTGCGCTTCTGGCAGCGGCAGTTTATTACAAGAGGATACATGAAGCGAAGAGGCAGAGACGTCATACCTCTATCCTCACTAGTCCCTTGTATATCGAAGAAACCCTGAATGGGCATCCTGATATTTCCTAGGAGCTATTCCGTATGCGCAAAGACGCATTCCTAAGCTTGTGCAATGCCCTCAAAGTTAGGGGATTGCCACATGATTCATGAAAAATAATGATCGAGGAACAGGTAGCAATATTTTTGTATAGCATCACCCAAAATCAGAAAAATCGCATTGTACAAGATAGATTCCAACGCTCAGGATTAATCATAAGTTTCTTCTTCAATGTTGTACTTGATGCAATTTTGAAGTTATATCTTAAGTTGGTTAAGCAAGCAACAAGTATCACCCCCCCTGAGATATTGAACAAGCCATGGGTCTATCCGTGGTTTAAGGACGTGGTAGGTGCCCTTGATATTACAATGTAGATGTAATTGTTCCGAAGATAGACTCACAAAGATATCGCAATCGCCACCAATATACATCACAAAACGTGTTGTGTGTAGTGAGCTTCGACATGCTATTCTAGTATGTGCTGTCAGGATGGGAGGGCTCTTCACCAGACTCAAAAGTCCTTAGAAGTGCACTATCAAGAGGACAAAACAGGTTGCATGTTTCTATGGGAAAGTAATATCTTGTCGATGGGGGATATTCGAACATGTGCGGGTTTCTCAGTCCTTATCGTGGCGTGCGATACCATCTTAAAGAATTTAACTCCTCGAACCCTCCAACGACTCCCCGAGAACTATTTAATAAATGACATGCGTCACTATGAAATGTCGTAGAACAGACATTTGGAGTACTCAAATAATGCTTCCCAATTCTCAAAGTCCAAACAAGGTTTCCTATAGAAACGTAAAGTAAGATAGTTGTTGCATGTTGTTTCCTACACAATTACGTAAGGACTTACGATCGCATGGATCCATTCTTTTACTAATGGTCAGAAGATCGAATCGTACTACCTAGTGATACGTCGGTGGAAGTAGAAGACTCAAACGTTCATAGCACTCAAACTCTTGTGAATCGTCAGTGGATGAACGCTTTTCGCGATGATATAGCAAATAGAATGTGGGACGCACAATCTCATTGACTTACATATCATAAAATAATGTTCAATAGTATCATTTAATTGATGTCTCTTTTACTGACCAACTATTCTTCAACGCATAAATTTATGCTTACTATTTCATGCTGACACTAAACATGGGTAAATATATGTTCGCAGATGTAATGGGTAAATACTATGTTGCTTTTATTGGTAGATGACTAGGTGTTTATCGAACATGAGAGGATTGCTCGCGAGAAGAAATCAGATTCTTAGCGGCCTATCATCGCTCATTCAGAACGTATCATAAAGCGATTAACGCATTTCTAATGTTTACAAACACTGCCTCAGCTAATCATCCCACCAACCAACATCGTCATGTAGTAGGAGACTCTATTGTGATATCCCAACCCCCAGTCATGACACATGGAGAAGCACCCCCGTTTCCCCAAGAATCGATCATTCCTTGGGTAGTATTTAGAAGTCAGGCTGAGAGTGTCTATGCATAATGTGTGTGTGAGTTTTTTTCACGACTTACTATTTTCTTGATTGCAGCTCTTTTGATTATCTATGTATTTCAAATGATGTAATGAATCTACGAATTAAATATTTAATGAGATGTTTGTACATGATTTAAATATTTAATTTTTTTTATATTACAACAGCTGAAGGTTTTAAATAATACAATAATAATGTTATAAATTTTTGGCAGCCATGTCTGAAACTCCGGGCTTATCTCACTCACGCACTGGATCTTCATCATCACGGCATGCACCTCCAGGTAGGCGAAGGATCGAAGTAATAGACCTAGATCCTCCATGTCAGGGGGCACAAATGCTTCCACAATCACAACATCAGGCAGTTCCACTTGCACCTCTTAGACATCGCCATCGAGTAAGGGCACCAGAAATTCGATGCCATTTCCAAAACCCATCCAACCTGCGCCCCACCCAACTAGCCCGATCGCCTTATCGAGCACCACATATGCGGCCCATGCCTCTGAATATTCGACCACCAAGCATTGCAAATAACGTAGTGCTTCTAAGTTTTGACTCAGAGGGCAATACTGTGGAGCAGTCGATGGAGTCAGAGGATGAGGACGACTCCGATTGGATACCTCCCATGCCACATCATCGTGATGATAGCTCGGACGACGGGAATAGCTCCCACATTCATACGATCACTACATTCTACTCTTCCGACCAGGGAGGTGGTGACGATGCAACCTTGTAGTCATATTTGGGGTTATATGTCGCTTTCCTGTGCACTTGTATTTATTTTAATTTTATAATTGGATCTCCAATTAACCCGGTAGTCATATTTGGATCTCCAATTTCGTAGTCATATTTGTTGACTGGCTTTTGCTTAGGCTCGTTTTATTGGGTGTAACATGGGTTATGTTTGTTGAAAATTAGTACACTCCGAGATTGGATCTCACATGTCTACATGATGCTATATCTTGAATCACTTTAAATGCTATGTCAGTATGCTTTTGTTTATTTTGGCCCATTTAGTCCTGTATCATAAATTTATAGAATTCTACTCACGCTCATGTCCATAATGGTGTTAGGGTTCTCTTAGTTTAGCATTTGAAGGCATCGAGTCAATTTTAAGTTTAGGTGAAGGATGTACAAGCAAATTTTCCTATTTGACATAGATTTCAGTTTACTATGTACTCAATTTAAACTATTATATCATCTTCTTAAGTTGATTCTCAATATCTCTGTTCCAATGTTAGATGGAAACACTTGTTTATTTACCATAGACTATGTGCTTTGGTTTCGATTTTTTGATAAATGTGATTTTACACTAAAGATCTTTTGCTACTGATACATGTGCCAAAGGTTACAACAGATTCACTGTGAAAACATTATTCGATCACTATAGTGCAAAGTTTGGTCCAATTAATCTGATTTTGAAACGTACTATGAGTTGAGTTTGAATGCACAGAAAATTTGATTACATAAAATTTAGTAATTTCTACTTGTTATAAATTATTCTTTAGGGTGGATATTTAGCATAATAGATTGGTAAAAATTACGAGAGTTCCTTATTTTGTGCAAGCAGATTTAAATTCAGATTTTGTGTTTTTGGCTTTCTTTGAACTGATCTTGCGAATTGGTTATGTGTTCAATAGTTATTTCTATTGCAGTTTCTTTGAACTGATCTTGCGAATTGAGAATTGTGAATTTGAAAATTTTGTGGGTTTATGCTCTAAAGCTGTAGCATACTTGGATGGTGTTGTCTAGTTCAAGTTGGTACAACTCCCCAATTAGACAAGCTACTTGTTGAAATTACAAAGGTAAACACTCACTCACTGAGACGTAGGCGCATACACAATGTTTTTAGTGTGACGCATTTCAGGTCTCTAGTATTTTATATTTGGAATGAGAGTTTTCCAAGCAAAAGCAAGTGTCTAACAAATGGGGATAGAAACACCATATTTTTCTATTCCTCCATTGCATCCAGAAATGCTACAAATTCCACATACCAACTGGTGGACATGAATGGAGAAAAAGTCGATGATCCAAAGGTTATTTGTGATATGGCATTTTAGATCAGCTTGGTTTCCATGATGTTTGGATTGCTTGGATCAAGGAATGCATTATGAATCCTATGTTCTCGGTGAGTGTTAATGGTACCCTGCACGGATATATTTGCAGTGCCTGTGGTTTGAGACAAGGGGACTCATTATCACCACTCCTTTCTTAACTTTACTAATGGGCCTGCGGTAGGTTGTTTTAAGCTCAATACTGATGGTTCCAAATCGAACCTTGGATCGGGTATGGGTGGACTCATAAGAGATCATTAGGGACAACTAATCTCTGCCTTTGCCACAAGCAGAGCAATGTCGAGGATGATATTATTGATTTGGCATTACATGTTCTAAAAGGCATGGAGATTGCAATGGAATAGCCTTATTGTTGAATCTAATAGCAACATTGTGGTTAGCGTCATCAGGGGAGATAGTCACCCATGGAAATCTACACTCTGGTTAACAAGATAAAGCTAATCGCCTCCAAGTTTCCTAAGGTGGAATTCTAGCTCCGGTAAAAATATTAACAAAAGAAACCAATGGGTGTGCCAATTATTTAGCAAGATCAGGTGCAACTGGTGAAAATATTAGATGGTTGTTTGTTACTGACTCTAAGATCCAGATGCAATCTCTCTTGCAAGGAGATCTAATAAATGCATTTTTCAGTTTGTAATCTTCCTGAATTTTAAGGGGATGATGATACTTGGGCATTTATTCTTGTAGTGACAATCTGAAAATTTGTTTCCTCCACTAATATGGCCTTTTCTTTTTTATTATCTTGTAACTCTTCTTTTAATTGATTTCATAGAAATGCTTGCCTCTTTTTTTTTTTTTTTTTTGATCGGTAAAGAAATGCTTGCCTCTTAACTTGCTTAACACTAATTGTTACCTGCCCTGAAAATTTGACACACCATAGAGTACCTTCGTCTAATGGGTACGGCCGATTACTTGTTTAATGGATAACAAGGTGAGTAGATGTGGTGTCTTATTAAGCACCTAAGTTTGTGTACATGGTTTTTGTTTTATTTATTCTCTCGCATAAGAATGAAATGAGCATGTTTGTTTGTATTTATGCAGCGACGGAATTATATGTTTATTCAGTTTATGGCTGCTTTTGTTATGTGGTTCTTGCTAGTTTTTATGTATTTTTTTGGATTACGATTCCTAATTAGAGAGAGATTAATTTTTCACGTTTCAGGTTTAAGTCCATTTCTCATTGACATCATGGTAATGCAGTGTTGGTATTTTAGTATGTTGTATCCCTTGTTTAGTTCTTTTTTGACAGAGAGGACTAAAGCAAGTTTGAGACTGCGAAAGAGGGAAATGTTGCTTAGACTCTTTACAAGTAATGCATCTTAATTTTAAAGTTTTACTGGTAAAAGTAATGCATCTTACTTTTACAGTTTTATTGGTAAAATTGACTATATATATTTAGTCAATTTTTAGTTTTATTGGTACTACCATGGATGTGTTTTTGTTGGTTAAAGATATTAATGAATATTTTGAACTGGGTTTTGGCATTTATCATGATTTTATTGATACTACCATATTCTATGTTATGCCAGCTGTTCATTAGATACAAACTATTCAATATTCCAAAGTCTCATTTTGTGGATTCTAGACCACAAGAACTATTTGTTTTGACCTATATCTTTCTAATTGTTCTTGGTATTGGCAAGGACACATTGGGGGTAACAACCGCCGCTGAATAACTATACTGGTGGTCGGACACCACCGGTAAAGATACTAATATTTAGTGGTGATTACTTCGTAACTGCCACTAAAAGTTTGCCCGACGCGTCCAAGTATGGCGGTTTTCACAATCGCCGTTAAAAGTTTTAGCGGCGGTTTAGAACCGCCACTAAAATCGGCATATTTTGTAGTGGGAGGATTCCGATTGGATACTTCAATAGCTCCCACATTCATACGGTCACTACCTCTTACTCTTTCGACCAGGGGGTGGCAACGACGCAACCTCATAGTCATATTTGGGGTTATATGTTGCTTTTCCTGCGCACTTGTATTTGTTTTAATTTTGTAATTGGATCTCGAATTAACTCACTTTTGAATGTAATGGCCTAATGTATTATGTACTTTTCTGAATCGTACAAGCGACTAATATAGTGTTACTATGATAGGCGATCAGGTTGTATAGTTGTAGGAATCTAGTTTGCTCAATTGCACCGACGAAAGTGTTCAACTTCTCATGGATCGTGCATCGCCCAAAAATGACCTCCAAATACATACGGCATGGTATCGAATGCTCTACCGTCATTCCTACGGTCATACGATGTCCCTAAAGTAGACCGATTCTGGGATTTTCTGGATTAATTAAAAGAACACAGGAATCTAAGTTTGTCAGGAATCAGAGCTTTTCTGAGGCTTAAAAGAACACACCTGGGGAAAGCTTGGAATCTGAGTTTGCTAGGAATCTGCAGGAAATAGAGTTCTCAGGAATCTGAGCTTTCCTGAGATAATTGGGGAAATACCCGAGCATGGCCTAAAGCTCTACAGAGGTTCTCTCCAACTAGCGATGGAATTGAAACATATCACCGTAAGTTTCATTTGCTTTTAATTTTCATATCTTGCCTCTTGACGTTTATATATTTAATATTTTCATCCATAATGCATATAACATGTGTTATTTCTACATTTCATCTAATTTAATTTTTGCATATTTTTTTAAATTCCATATTTTTTTCTTTTGGTTTGTCTAATTTGTTCACTTTTCATTTTTTTTCTTGCAAAATTTATTAAGGTATTCCAGAGGTTTTGAGTTGCACGGCAAAATATAGGTAAGTTTTTTCTAGGATTATTTCTTTTATTTTAATTTATATTTATTAATTTATCTAGAGAGTCGACCTCTATGCTAGTGATATGGTTTGGTATTGCAAGATAACTGCTCAATGTAATAGCTAAGTTATCTCTAGCTATTTTTTAAGTTTTTTTTCCAGTTCTTTAATTCCCATATTTTCTTGCAGATTTTTTCAAGGGATTCCCGAGGTTTAGATAGCTTCATGTGAGAATATAGGTATCTTTTTTCTAAGGATTTTTCATTTAAATTTTCTTTATATGATTTAGGTTTTTTCTTATTTTACAATTTTTTTGCATATGTTAAAAAACCACTATCTATTGATGGTTAGGTATTGCATGATAGCTGCTAAATTAAATGGATTAATTAGTCCTAGCTCTGTTTTTCTCTCAAAATTTTTATTTTTGGTTTAGCCATTAATGTTTCATTTAGCTTTTTCTGGTTATATTTTATGAGCTAAATTTATCTATTGGTTTGTTGTTGTCTTTTTCACATCGAGTTGGCTATGAGCAAGTTTTATGTTTTGTCGATCATCACATACACAAGTATGTTTAAAGTTGAAGAACCTTAAGAATTGACTCAACGAACTTCGTTCTATTATCCTGCTTGACACAGACACCTGTGATTATTAGACCATGTACAAAAATAGTTTAGCAAGTTCTGATCTGCTGCAATCTAGTTCTTGAACTAAATTGAACCATACTTGAACCAGTTATAATTCTGGTTTAGCTCAGCTTCTAAAATGAACTTACTTAACATCTAAGGTGAACTGAAGCCATTTTAATTTTCTTGCAGGACTGAATTGATCTAATTCACTTGTTGGACGTATTATAATTTGTGACAGCCTGGATTTCTGCACTCGAAAATTCATGTCATCAGGATCATGCTCTGGATAATCCCCAGGACAAATCACAGTGTGTCTGCTCGTCTAGCGAAAATCAGAGCAAACATTATCCAGTAGTGGCAGATACAGTCATCATATAAGGCTTTAAAAGAGAGAAGAATTTAACAATGCATATATATAGAAATAAAAAAAAATACATCCTCAAAAAGGAACCAAGAAGAACCACTGGTGATGGACATCCGTCACACAAAAATAATGGTTCCAAGTAGTGGTTCCTATAAGATGTACACAAAAGAAAATAAAGTACTACAAAGTTTTAAGTACAAAACCATGGCCACCAGAACCACAATAATCCAAAATATATACAGATCCTAAAATATCCAGTCTAATCAAATACCCTAGTTACGGGTGGTGCTCGCCAGCAGGGGTATTGGTATTTTCCTCCTCAACCTCAGCCTCCGGATCAGGTTGGTAGTCAGGGTCGCTCTCAGTGCTGAGAGCTCTAGCCTCATAACCTATTAATGTTATAAAAAATAGGGTGAGCTACATCTAAGCTCAGTAGAAGAATCACAGCTAAAATTATATTGAAAATGTAAGACATGATTTGCAGGTAGTATCTTAAACAGATAATCAAATCAGAATATGCAGACAGAATAAATCAGATGACATGTACTGAGTTTTCAAAGAACAGAACAGATGCTATTAGTATATAATTTGTTACTTAAATCATGCATATTTTTAACTTAAGAAACTCCCGTGAATATATATAGCATGTGGTAATCAGGTGTATGCCGATAGGAAACCCCAACCAACCGTCGTTCATATGAACAATTTTTATTTTTTTACAATAATGACTCATCTATGGAGTGCAATTGTACCGAGAGATTATCAAATCAAATGTACGATTGTGTCAGGGCATGGATATACTGTCAAGTCGGTGGGAATCATCTGAATTAAATACTTAAAATCACATACACACATATGACTTCAAGAATCAGATATCAGAAATCAGAAACAGGCTTCATAACACAGAAATCAGAATGCAGGAATAAGAGATGACAGAGATTGATTGATATGCAAACATGCTTTTAAAACAAAAATCATGATACAGATGTGAAGGAATCATGAAATCATATTCAGATACATTTTTAGGTTCGATTTCCCCTACATTAACAGATCTTTCTAAGTAAATCTAACACCGTTCTAAAGCAATCCAAAAGTTATTATCCACAGCCTCCACTCTTAGTCTACATCACGCATATGATGATGTATTAAAAATTGATCCTAATTATTAATAATGTTGACGTATTTAAGTATTTTCTCAAAACCGAAGCGGAAATGGGTAATTTCATGTTGACTCAAAACTTGACCCAACTTCCAACTTCATTTTAACCCTCAAAATATTTGATTAAAGATTTTATTAATTCATAAAAGAGTTAGATCTTGTCATACTCTTTTCAACGCATCAAGAATCGCATCAATTAGAGTTCGAGACAAAGAGTTATGGCTAAAATACCGAAGCTATATCGATACTTCAGTCAAAACGTGCTAATTTAGATCTTGGCCAAACTTTCGGCTCAATTTTGATCATCAAAAAAATTTACTCATCAGTTAGTTAATTCATAAAAGTTATAGATTTATTTATCCTCTTTCTAATGCCGCAAGAATCGCATCAATCAGAGTTCGAAGTAAAAAGTTATGACCAAAACACTGAAGCAGTGTCGGCACAGTCAATTTGATCGATCAAACCATCATATTGATCGATCAATTTCACCTCTGATCGATCAACCCATCACATTGATCAATCAATCACCTAATTTGATTAATCAATGTAGTCGGGGATGAACTTTCAACAAGCAAACTTTATGTTCTTATCATTGTATATATAATTTAATCGATCAATCTGTATGATTGATCAATCAATACCAAATTTGATCGATCAACCACCTAATTTGATCGATCAATGCCAAATTTGATCAATCAATCATCTAATTTGATCTATCAATGTCAAATTTGATCGATCAATCACCTAATTTGATCGATCAATACCTTCAAAAATGCACAGTCATAAGGCTTTATCATTTTTTATCTATTTTCTTCCAAATCTTCTACGATCTTCATCGAATCACACATATATACACACTAACTAAAACAATCTAAATCATTAAAATCAAAGAAAACTAACCTTTCTTTGATCGACTTCGCGCCTTTAAGAATCATTGTCTAAAAGGGTTTCGAAACGAAACTTTCGGATTTCTACGGCGATTTCACAGCGATTGATCACCACATATTCAAGATGAAGTCATCAATGATCCACGCATCGATCATAACTCATTCAAAGAGCGGAAAACTATCCAAGGTGATAGGCTCTTTGAAAATGGGGCTTCAATAGAAAAAGGGTTTCTAACGAAAAAATGGTTTGAATGGCTTGAAGTTTTCAAGAGTGGAACTCAAGTTATGATCGCATTAAATGTTTCGCGGAGAGTGCAGAGATCGCAGCGATTAAACGATCATGCGGTCAGAATCTCACGAGGGTTTGAATGGTGACGAATTTCGAAAATGGGGCTCGGCTCTTGCTTCCTTCTCCTCAAATTTTCAAACGGCTAACACTTAGCCTTAAAGCAACCCTCTCCTTATAACCAAATGAAACCCCAAAAATATCCTTGATATTTTTGCCAAAATTCTATCCTCTTATCTTAGACTTGGCTTCGGTGTTGAGCGGCATACGGTGAGTCGGTGCATTGCTTTTACACTAAAGGCCCAAACACACATTTAAATCTTAATTCATCCGCACAAAGTTATCCTAATATTATTTAAATATTTATTATCATATAAAAATCTATGGTGATATCGGTTTTCGTGCCAACCACACACACGAGGTCAGTCAAGTTCGGGTCTAATTTTACAGGTCATTACATAATTTGTCGAGCATTGCTCAATATTTGTCAAAATCAATTTTTGACAATACAAGAGGAATAAAAATCATGCATTTTGTATGGATAACTTGATGGTGATTTTCAATTGAAGAATAGACTAATTACAGATTGTTCAATCTTCTTAAGGACTCCAGTGGTTACCACTTAGGATTTGAAATGGGTTGTCTTGGTCTTTTTAAGATTAAATAGTTGCAAATTAGTATGTTGGACCAGTTGGTTGCTCATGAGGGCTGATGATGGTTTCATAAGTAGTGTATACATGATCCCGTATCCCTAAAGAAAAAAAAAAATCAATCTAAGTGAAGGGATTCTATTTTCAATAGAACGGCAATCCGATATAATGAACCAGTGGGCTGATCATGAGGGTTGATAATGATTTCATAATTAGTGGATAGATGATCCCTTATCCCTAAAGAAAAAAAAATTTCAATCAAGTGAAGGGATTCAGTGTTCAATAGAATGGTGATCCCATATACTTACACAGTAGGTTGCTCATGAACGCTGATGATGATTTCATAATTAGTGTATGCATGATCTCATATTAACGAAAAAAAAATTCAATTAAATGAAGGGATTCAGTGTTCAATAGAAGGGTGATTAATGCTTAACTTGTTATTGTATTGTCCCTTTGTTTGAGAAAACTAGCAAATAGCTTCAGACATATAGATGAATCTGTATTCTTTCACGAACTTTATGTTTAGCATAAAGATAAAAAAAAAGAAGTCAAACTTAATCTCCTCTATTCTTTGATCCTATATTTTTCTTAATATAGTATCAGCACAATAGCTCTATATTCTTTATTTATCAGCACAATAGCACTATAGCTTTATTTTTACTAGCTATCGTGATCTTTTATGCTAATTGATTTTATATTTGGGCAGGCTCTGAAGATAGTGCAACACAGAAGTTGTTCCAGAGCATACAAACCCTATGTCATTAGTTTCTTGAGTTTTGATCTTCCCATATGCTGATGCGTAATAGGACGGAGCCCCAAAATCGCGGTCTGGCTTGCGTACTAGGAAATGTGGTGGTCTTGAACACTTGACATGGTGATTTTCTTTGCTTTTTTTTTTTAATTCTTCCTTGGGATTTCTCTAGTTTCTTTAAATATTGAACATTTTACTTTTAGGACACCAACATAATAAAAATTTAGTTGTCAAATCATCATCAACTCAAATTGCATGACTGAGGTCACTGAACCTTGTTCTAATTGAAATGATGTTTCAATAGAAAAGGTGGAGGATTAATTGCAATTTTCTTTTTTATTAAAGTTAATGACATAACTTTCAATAAGAGGGTGTTTTTGTTATTCTTTGATAGTAAAAATCATAAATATTGATTTTTAGTCTTTAATAATAATAAATTATTAAAAATTATGTGTAATCATATTAGTATATAAGCATTAGAACAACTATATCTGCCTAGTTAAATATTCAGAATTTACCCAACAACTAAATAGTAAATTTAAAATTCAGGATTTAACATGTGAAAAATAAGTAGGTAATTTATCCTTAAACTAAAACCTACACCTTTTTATCTGAACATACTAAGTAGTTTTAGTAGAAATAACACCAATGTAGGAAAAGCACTTCTAATACACATTTTTTTTACATGTATGTTAAGACACAGACATGGTAGTCTTTGTCCTATTCGTGACTTCCCTTTTAGTTTGCAACATAATTTTTATCCTATTGCAGTTACAATGAAAATTATTGCTTCTAAACTTTAATTACAGATATTAGTACAAGATCTGCTCTCCGAATCACAAATGTGAAATCCATGTTAAAATCAGTGAAATCTTTAAATATTCGTGGTGTCATTTTATTTTATTTATATTTATGAATATTATGCAATGAGTTTGCTTGATCTGATTTTTATTTTTATTGGAGTTAGATTTTTTGGAATGATGATAAGTTGTGACTGTCTTCTCAAAGCTCTATATTTTTATTCATTGCCAATCTAACCTATTTTCCTCTTTGATATCAGGTTTGGGCAAACAGTGGATCCAAGAATGTCGTGCACAACCTCTTAGTCAACAACTTCAAATCAAGCTTCTCAATGATTTATTTTGGAGCGCAACTATTGGCTAAAAACTAAGCCCTTGTAATTGCTAAGGAGTGCAGGAAAGGAGAGCTTTTATCAGACCATTAGGATAATCCATCTAACGCACATGATGGTTTCATATTGGCCTTTAACCGCCTTCTTTTGATATATAATTGTTTAATGTCGACCATTTTCCTTTTTTTTCTTTTGCATGTGACCGCATGTTCATGTATCATACAGTTAAACAGGCAATATTCACACAAAATTAAATGATTTCAAAGTTATACTTAAATGACAATATAAGTTTTATATATATATATATATATATATATATATATATATATATATATATATATATATATAATTATATTTTTTATAATTATAAATTATACATAATGAAGACATATGAAATATAGTAATAAGTATTTTCTTTTTTTTGTCTTTAATAAATCATAAAACATAGTAATGAACACTTGAAATACTATATTTTTTTAATGTTCAAATCACCCGATAGATGTCTAAAAATCACCCGATAGATGTCCTAATGTTCATGTGCATTTGCACGTGCCTCTTTACTAGTTTGTAAAAAACCTAAAAGCAAAAAAAAATTATCTTTTGACTTTTAAAAAATAACTTCAATTATTATAACCATCATACCAGTACAATCACTATGACTACCACATGATCTACATCATATCCTTTTTAGCAAATATTTGACTTTGGTCAAAGTTTGAATTTTAATCAAACTTTAATAGGATTTATAAGTCATTTAAAGTTTTGACTTTTTATTAGACTTTGACTATTAAAATATGATAATAAGTTGTAAGTTAGTAATATATTACCAAATTTTTAGGGGTCAAAGGTTGACTTTAAGGTCAAACTTTGACTTTTAATAAAAAATTTACTTTTTATTTGTAATATCCCTGATATTTTCGGCATATTTTCGTTTACCTCGGCAAACGTGCCCGAAAAATACTGTAGAATATTTTTGGACTTTTGGTAAGCTAAGGCTATGGTAAGACTAATGGCCAAAGGAGTTGGTCTTGAGAGGTGTGCAAGTCATGAAATCGATAACTTATACTATTGGGTTGGTGTTGGTGGTTAACACCAGATATGTTCTCAACTTAAGTGGATAAGTTACAAATACAAAAAAATCTAGATATTATAGTTGCTTAGGTTTGGTTATAAGAGAGAGAGAGTGCAAGAGAAGATTAACTCTCCCACTCTCTTTGGAATTTAAGCTTCTAAAGACCTTGCTCGTTTGATCCTAGATCTAGAGAGATTGAGACCTCCTCTTCACATCTCAACCATTGATTAGCTTTGAAATTGTCTTAGGATCAGTTTGATATATTGAAAGAGAAGAGTGATGTGGAGAGTGAGAAAAATCAGTGATCGATGGCGTGGTTCAATCTAAAATCGATGGCCACGTGATGTGCATTTTTTCCCATTTTTGGGACTATTTAGAAAATCATGTGATCGATGGTACGTGGTTCAATGTAAAATCATGGCCAGATGATGTGCGATTTTCCCATTTTGGACCATTTAGAAAATCAGGTGATCCGATGGGCGTGGTTCAATCTAAAATCGATGGCCACTGATGATGTGCGATTTTTCCCATTTTGGGATGTTTAGAAAATCTGTGATCGATGGCTATGGTTCAATCTAAAATCGATGGCCAGTGATGTGATTTTTCCCATTTTGGGATGATGTGCGATTTTGAATTCAATTGAAATTGAATTGACCATCGAATTCAGATTTGACCCACAAATTCTGTTTACATCTGTTTTGGCATTCGAAAATTTTATTGGATTTTTAATGCGCAAGTTTTAGTTTGATTTTTTGTCTTATATTAACTTGAAAGTGTTAATATATGTAAGGTTTTGACTGTTAGGGAGTCCTTGGTGAGGATTTGATTTTGAAGCTCTTTGTTAAGGTAGGGAACCCTACACATTATTTGTATTCTATTATAAGTAGGGACTGTTTTGACTATTTCTCTTGAGAAGCATGTATTTGAAATCTGTTATTAACATCGACATGTATTTGAAATCTTATGGACATCGAACCTCGGCATGGATACTTTGCTAAAATTAAGAACTTTGTAATTGAACCTCGAACCTCGTTAATCTTTGAATCGGACCTTTGAATCGAACTTTGAAAATCGATATGATATGAATAATAAGCCTTGATATGTGTTAGCAATTGCATTTGATTTGAGTGCGTCGAGCGATGCCTAGATTCTACCAACCGTGTTTGTGGTATAACTTTAGCGCAAGTTTCCCTCATTGCGTAGGGGCTTGTTGCATTTAGAAAAAGGGTTCATGAGCAGCGATGGTCGGTAGGGTCTTCCATCGGTATACACTTTGCTCTCATGCTATAGGAATTTGAGAGATATAATTAAGTTATAAATTTACGACAAGAAGCATACTAATTGAAGATTTTGAACACATCAGATTTATGTATTCGGTTTAACTCAAGATTAGGAATGGAGATTTCGTTTAAAGCATCATTTGAAAACCATATTTGATCCGAATTACATCTTTTGAAAACCTTTACTTATAATGAAATACAAATAGATTTGTTTCCTCTATTGGGCTTTCTTGTTAGCTCACCCTCGACTATCGTCACGAGTCTTGAGGCGATTTGGGATCGAGGATTTGGAGGATTCGATTATATTCTGAGGAGAATTAGACTTTTCTTGAGGAGTTCTTCCCTTGACCTTTAGATCCTGTATTTTGGTATTTTGTCTGAATATTGTTTTGAATATTGGGCCCTAGGCCTTATTTTGTTCTTTTTGATATCACTTGAGGAACCATCATCGTGAACCATTAGTTTAGGTGTTGGATTGGCCATCACCGGTGGTTCCTTTTGGTTCCTCATCGTGATAGATTTGTTATTACAAGCTTTTGAATTATGAATTATCTCTGCTTTGCCTCTGTTTTAGATCATTGTTATGTGCCGGCCTCTGTTTGAATACGGCTTATTGAGAAATCAATAAGTTGATGAACCGGCCTTTCCTATACCGTAAGGATTGGAAAAGTCGGGTCGTTACATTATTACTCATAGTTTGATGGCGAAAAAAGGGTGCTGTCGTGTTGATATATAAAGTAATACTAGATTCTCAATTTTATTAGTCAATAGTTTGACCTTTAGTCAAACATTGACCTTTGGTCAAATATTGACTTTTGGTCAAACTTTGACTTTTACACAAAATTTATTTTCAATCAAACTCGAAATATAATATCTCAAAAAATTGAGCGTTAAACATTAACCTCGGGATTCGTGCCCGACTGATTGTAGGTTTGACCAAGTGATGGTCAAACAATGAACTCATGGAGTGATGAACTAACGTGGTGCATATGTGACCTAAGTGTAGTGAATGGTATTAGTTTTGAGCCACATACACCTATCTCTGGTGTATGCGCTTAACACTGAAACCGAAAAGAGGATATAAGGGTTTAATAACCCTAAAATCCTTTGTTTTGGTTGGTGAACGATTTAAGAAAAGAGAGAGGGAGAAAACCAGAGGAGTTATTGAAGTAGGAGTGAATGCAAATCAAGGGCTGATTAGAGCATTTAATGCCGGATTTCAATGCAAGAGGAGCCGTTGAAGCAAAAGCTGGAGTCCTAGCCATTCCAACCTAGATATTGATCAATTTGAGATTGATTGAATGTGAGTTTCTAATTGAAATAAATGCATAGATTGTAGGTGATTAAAATCACTCAAATGTAGCTAAAGCATAGATTAAAGGCTTAGAAAAAGGAAGGAAAAAGAAAAGGAAAAGATTTGGAAGAATAGCCCGAAAGGGGGCTGAATCTGGCCAAATCGATTAATCGAAATCGAGGTTCGATTAATCGATTTTGGTCTAGAAGTGGAAAAGTCAGGGATGCCCGATTTTGATTAATCGATTTGGAAATCGATTAATCGATCTTGAAGGTCGATTAATCGATTTAGAAATCGACTAATCGACTAGGTACCTCCAGTGACTGGAGAAATAAGACCTGAGGAAGTCAACTAATCGAGTTGGGAAAAAGATTAATCGATTTTGGATTTCGATTAATCGATTTGGGATCGACTAATCGATTTCGGACTTTCGACCACTCGATTTGAGAATCAACTTTACTATGTTAATGATTTGAATTTATCAATTTTGGATCTCGATTAATCGTTTGGGTTTCGATTAATTGATTTTGGCAGTTTCAATTGACTTTCTAGTTTGACCTTGAGATTCATAGAGGGTCTAGGACCTTCTTTATTACATCTTTAGTGATGCATTACATATGTTGTGATGTACCATAGGTGGTACGTGTGAAAGCAAGCATAAGGAGCCGCGTGGGACCTTGATGCTTGGACCTTCAGAAACTTGAGGTAGGGAACACCTTGAACATATATTTTAATTGCAAGAGTATGTATGTAGTGATATAGAACTCAAACTGAAAATATTTTAACTGTGTAAATCTTTGAGAAAATGGTGCGTGTGTGATACCAAGAATGTAATAAAGGCATCTGTGTGATGCGAGTAACTGAATCTAAGAAATCAAATGAGAATGAGACATCCCTAGGGGATGAGAAAGTAATAAAGGCATCAGTGTGATGCGAGTAAATTAGACATCCCAGGGATGTAAATATGATTGAATAACTACTGTTGAGGCCTAACTGATATAAGATAACACTTTACACGGTGAACAACTATATGTAAAGTACATGTTATTTTTGTTATTTGAGGTTTGATTAGAATACCCCACCGACGTGGCGGGATACCCATGACTGACTCGGCAGGATATCCGTGATCGGTACGGCGGCCAATCCGTACACCAGTGCCGAGGTCTATCCGTACACAGTAAGTACATCCCAGGGATGTTGAGATGAGATTTAACCCCGTCGCCTATTGAGAAAGGGGCTTGGGTAGTATTCCCAGGGAATACATATAACAATTGTCTATTTAGGCAACGATGGTGGGTATTCCATCGGGGCTCAATGCTATATTGCTCGGGCATTACTTAAGTTGAAGATTTAAGTTTTGCTTTAGGCCTGTCCAGTGTCATTCATGATAAATCAACAGTAAAGTAAGACATGCAAATTACCAGTAAACTTGAATACAAAATTACCATCTTTTAAACTGTTTTCTAGCAAATGCATAGACATATCATGCTTTGAATATCATAGAATATATGTGAGATTTTGACTTATATGTTCATTGTGTTGTTCCCTATTGAGCTAGGATGTAGCTCACCCTTTAGACTATACGTCGCAGGTCCATTGTTAGCAGCAACCGAGGCTTTGGGAGACGTAGATCTGGTTGATTCGGATTACGTGCTTGGGGACGATTTGGAGCCTCCTCCCGAGGACTTCTTCTAGGAGACTCTACTGTGTACTTTGAGAGAAAGTAGTTTTGAGAGCAGATTGTACGACTTGGTATGTTAAGCCTTTATTTTGATAAACAATGTAATTATACTTCGATATTCTTTTTGGCGAACCATCTGGGGTGACCTGGTTTTATCACTGATGGTTCGGGCCTATTCTTGTGTCCATACATTGGTATGGAATGAGAACTACTTTTGACTATTTCATTTAGAGAATAATATATTATTAATGCATGTTTTCTTTCAGTTTATATAACTTACTTGTTTGGTTTTTACTTGTTATACCAATGTTCCGTATATAGTTTTGAGGCATGGTCTGGAGGATTGTGCTGATGGCACGGGTTTCGGAGTGTCAAAATCCAGGCTATCACAGTTGGTATCAAAGAGTTTTCTTTTAGAAATTCTGACAATCATTCATTGTCAGAGCATAGGGACTTCTGCTAAAGAAAACTTTGTGTTCACGTGCAGACCGTTATGTTTCCTAGAGGAAGGGGCCGACCCAGGGGCGGTCATCATAGAAATTTACGTAGTCGAGATGATCTCATCTCGAATACCAATAGAGTACCTTTGGGACATGGAGGTGCTTCAGGTAGTGGCAGTCAAGAGGGCCACGGACAGGGAGAGAACCAAGATCGAGATCGTCAGGATCAAGATCAAAGAGAATAAGAGAGGGTTAGAGAAAGAAACGAAGATAGAGAGGAGCGTCAGAGGATTATGCACACCATGGAGACCATGGCGGCTTCTATGGCTCAACAGGCAGCATCCTTGGCAGGTCATACTGCCCATGAGCAGCATCAGCCACTGACACCTCCAGTGGCTCCGACTCCGCCAGTTTCTTCTGCTTTTATTGAGTTTAGGAGGATGAGACCTCCTAGCTTTTCGGGTCAGGCAGAACCCATGGAAGCTGAGAACTAGCTGAGTGAGATGGAGAAGGTGTTTAGTGTGCTCACTTGTACAGAGAACGAGAGCGTCTGTTGGGCAGCCTATATGTTGGATGGAGAGGCTGGGCCTTGGTGGAAGTCTGTTTCACGGACTAGGGCTCAGGAGACTCCATGTTTGCCATGGACTTGGGATGAGTTCGTAGAGGAATTTAATAAACAGTACTTCCCAGAAGTGGTGAGGAACCAAATGGAGATTCAATTTTTATAGTTTGTTCAAGGGAAGATGACTGTTAGAGAGTATGGAGTGGAGTTCATGAGACTTGCTCGCTTCGCGCCTGACTACGTCATCACGGAGATGATGAAAGCGAAGAGGTTTCAGCAAGGATTGAAACCGGACGTGAGGGGAGGAGTAGCACCATTCCAGCTGAGGACTTATGGCGAGGTCATGAGCAATGCCTTGGTGGTAGAGGAAGAAAATAATAACAAGTACCGCCAGAGAGAGCAGCAAGGAAGGTGGAATACAGACTAAAGTAGAACAGGGAACTACGAGCCGGTGAACAAAAAGCCGAGATTCGTAGCAGGCAACTAGAGACCACCATTCCAGGGAGCTTATGGGAGATCGACGCAGCAGAGCAGCCAGCATAGATTTCTATTGCTCGCGTCGGGGAGACCGATACGCTACGAGAGCCTTGTTATCACTATCGGAGCTACTGTCACACAGGGTGTTTCTCGAGTAGCTTCTTCCACACCTCGTGAGACGTGTGCCAAGTGTGGCAAGTCTCATAGAATGGCTGACTATAGGCAGGGTACTTGGGGTTGTTTTCGATGTGGCAAGGTGGGCCACCTGATCAAGGATTGCTCCGAGGTGAACAAAGGGAAGACGGCTTCAGCTCCTATGCCACGACTGATACAAGCAAGGAAGCCGATCGTCCAAGGGAGAGCCTACGCAGTCATATCTCAAGAGACTCAAAATACAAATGGCGTGATTCAAGGTGAGATTTCTTTAAAAAAAAAAAAAGAATTTCAATTCTTGAAAATTTTAGATAGAGAAGGTGCATCCATATAGAAAATATAAGAGAACTTACATGAAATAAATTCTAGTATGATGATAGACATTATATATATGTGTATGTATGATTAGGTACATTACAAATTTATAAGAAGGGAAGCAACGTGACATACGAAGCTCGAGTGTTGATAGACCCAAGGTCTACTCACTCATTTGTTACCCCTCGCTTCACAAAGAGGATGAAAGTCAACCCAGAGGAGTTAAACTTCATTTTAACCGTGACTGTTCCTACTGGGAAATCAGTTGATACCGAAAAGAGTTGCAACTCTGTGATCGTGAGAGTCATGGATGGAGACATCTTTGAACTACCGGCGAACCTAATTATGTTAGACATGTAAGGATTCGACGTGATCCTTGGCATGGCTTGGCTGTCGACTCACTGTGCGATGATAGATTGCAAGAATAAGGTCATCATCTTCAGACCCAACACGAGGAGATCGTTCTGATTTCGATGAGAGAGGTCGACGCATATGCCACTTATCTCGGCAGTCAGGGCCGAGCGATTGATCAGAAAAGGGTGTAGTGGATACTTTGCAGTTTTGAAGGAGCATAAAGAGAAGAATGTTATCTCTGAGATAGCAGTTGTGCGAGACTTCGCCGATGTATTTCCGGAGGAGTTACCTGAATTACCTCCAGAGAGAGAAGTAGAATTCGCCATCGACTTAGCACCAGAAACGGAGCCTGTGTCTAAAGCACCATATAGAATGGCTCCTACTGAGTTGAAGGAATTGAAGGAGCAGTTATAAGAGCTAATGGACAAGGGGTTTGTTAGACCGAGTGTGTCTCCATGGGGAGCACCGGTCTTGTTTGTAAAGAAGAAAGATGGGTCAATGTGTCTGTGCATTGACTATCGGCAATTGAACAAACTTACAATTAAGAATCGATACCTTTTGCCTAGGATAGATGACCTGTTTGATCAACTGTAAGGAGCAAGGTATTTCTCCAAGATCGATCTGAGATCTGGATACCATCAGTTGAGAGTCAAGGCAGAGGATATTCAAAAGACTACATTCAGGACTCGGTACGGACACTATGAATTCCTAGTGAGCCGTTTGGGTTGGAAAATGCCCCGACGTCATTCATGGATCTGATGAATAGGGTGTTTAAACCACACCTAGACTCTTGTGTCGTAGTATTTGTTGATGACATCCTGATCTATTTAAAATCATAAGAAGAGCATGAGAAGCACTTGAGAATAGCCCTACAGACTCTACATGAACACCAACTATATGTCAAGCTCAGCAAGTGTGAGTTTTGGTTATAAGAGGTTAGCTTTTTAGGACATGTTGTCTCAAAGCTTGGTGTCACTGTAGATCCAACAAAAATCGAAGCAGTGGTGAATTAGGAGCATCCAAAGACCGTGACTGACATCCGTAGTTTCCTTGGATTAGCATGTTACTATCGACGTTTCGTTGAGGGGTTTTCAAATATATCAGGACCACTCACGAGACTTACACAGAAAGATGCAAGGTTCGAATGGAGTGAGGCATGCGAAAAGAGTTTTCAAGAACTCAAGAAGAGACTCACTTCAGCTCCAGTACTTGCGATTCCTTCAGGTAGTGGAGGGTTCGTAGTATACAACGATGCTTCGTATAGTGGTTTGGGCTGCGTGCTTAATCAACACAGAAAGGTGATAGCGTATGGATCGAGACAGTTGAAAGAGCATGAGAAGAATTATTTGACACATGACTTGGAATTAGCAGCGGTCATTTTTGCGCTGAAGATTTGGAGACATTACCTGTACAGTGAGACCTTTGAAATCTTCACCGATCATAAAAGCCTCAGATATTTGTTTACACAAAAAGAACTAAATATGAGGCAGCGCAGATGGATGGAGTTCCTCAAAGACTATGACTGTTCTATACAGTACCATCCAGGCAAGGCTAATGTAGTGGCCGATGCCTTGAGTCTGAAGGGTTCAGCTCAGTTGGCTAGTTTGATTTTGGGTATGCACCAATGGAAGTTATTTGAAGATTTGGCACTATATGATGCGAACATTGAGTCGCAAGCTACAGGAGCCTTCTTGGCTAATATATCAGTGAGACCGGTGATATTTGAGCATATCCACGAGCTATAGATGAAAGACCCAGCGCTAACTAAGATTCGTCAAGATGTAACTGAAGGCGTTAGATCTGAGTTCTCAGTCAAGGAGGATGGTTCCTTATTGTTTAAGGGCCGTCTTTACATTCCGGACAATGCCGACCTACGGTGAACTATCCTTGATGAGGCACGCAAGTTAAGCTATGCTATCCACCCGGGAAGCACGAAGATGTATCAAGATTTAAAAAAGAATTACTGGTGGAAAGGTTTGAAGCAAGATGTGGCAGAGTACGTGTCGCGGTGTTTGACGTGCCAGCAAGTCAAGATCGATCATAGACACCCTGCGGGATTATTGCAGCCTCTACCTATATCGGAATGGAAGTGGGAATCAATCTCTATGGACTTCATCGTTGGGCTATCGCGTACTGTAAAGAGGCACAATGCCATTTGGGTGGTAGTCGATCGATTGACAAAGTCAGCGCACTTCTTGCCATACAACACGATGTACACGGCGGGAAGACTTGCAGATCTATATATGAAGGAGATCGTCCGTTTGCATGGGATTCCGAGTAGCATTGTTTCTGACCGTGACCCATTGTATACATCAAAGTTTTGGAAGAAATTTCAAGAAGGAATTGGAATGCGACTAGATTTCAGCTCAACATTCCATCCACAAACTGATGGGCAGACAGAGAGGGTCAATCAAATCATCAAGGACATGCTTAGGGCATATATGTTAGAGTTGCAAGGATCATGAGATCAACACCTACCGTTGATTGAGTTTGCATATAACAATAGTTTTTAAACGAGCATCGGCATGGCACCATATGAAGTTCTTTATGGACGGTGATGTAGATCGCCCATCAATTGGGAAGAAATCGGTGAGAAATTCGTTTTGGGACCTGAGATACTTGAAGATAATGCCACCTATGTTCGGATGATAAGGGCCAAACTCAAAGCGGCTCAGAGCAGGCAGAAAAGCTACGCTGATATCAAGCGAACGAGTGTAGACTTTATGGTAGGCGAACATGTATTTGTAAAAGTGCCACCTATGAAGGGGGTGATGAGATTTGGAAAGAGATGGAAGCTAAGTCCCAACTATCTTGGGTCATTTGAGGTTCTGGGTCGAGTAGGGGAAGTTGCTTACCGCATTGGATTGCCACCATTATTTGATCGGGTACACAATGTGTTCCACGTATCGATGCTCAGGAAATATCTTAATGGCCCTGATCACGTGTTGAGTGGCCAATCATTTGAGATGCATGAGGATATGACTATGATCGAAGAGCCGGTGGAGATTTTGGATCGAAAGGAATAAGTGTTGCGGACAAAAGTGATTCTGTTAGTGTTTGTTCAATGGAAGAATCATCCGGCCGAAGAAGCTACGTGGGAACGAGAGGCCGACCTGAAGGAACAGTATCCGGACTTGTTTGTGACAGCTTGAGAGTCAAAATTGTATCACTGCAAGCATGTTGCGGATTTAAACCATATGTTGTAATCCAATGTCAATCTGTTGATCAATTTATTCAATAGAAATAATTTTAATCTGCATAGTGTTCCTAATGAAAATGTCGAATGCGTAGTTAGAATTCATCATAGCCATGACATGGCCGTGATGACGTGTTTCGCAAAACCGGTGACCAACTGGTCTTGTGTTGAAAGAAAAATCAAGGAGACATGAAAAATAATAAACTTTGAAAATCTGATCAAAACCAATTAATCGATTTCAAATCGATTAATCGATTTGGGATTTCGATTAATCGATTTTGGTCGATTAGTCGACTAGCATATGCCAGTGAGTGGAGATTGAATGAGGATTCAGGAAGTTGACAAAATGAAAATTCGATTAATCGATTTGGGTTTCGATTCATCGATACTGGAAACTCGATTAATCGAGTTACTTGAGAATTTTAGAAAAATTTACAGGATGTTACGATTTCGATTAATCGAAGTGAAATTCAATTAATCGATTTTGGGATTCTAATTAATCGACTTAGAGATTCGATTAATCAACTGGCATGCGCCAGTGAGCTCGAAAAGTTGAAATTTTTAAGTGACCACGATTTCGATTAATCGAAATGGATTCGATTAATCAATTTTGAGTTTCGATTAATTGATTTTGGAAATCGATTAATCGATTTTGCGCGGCTGAACTTAGTTTTGAAACTCGATTAATCGATTTTAGAAATCGATTAATCGAATTGGGCCTATATATATAAATCGAAGAGGGATTTCTCCCCATTCGAAATCATTTTTTATTTTTCTGTTGCGCGCCTTTCCTTCTTCCTCTTCGAGCAACTGTACACCTAGGGTTCTTGGTGTTGCGAATCGATTTCGGATCGAAATCACTTACGTTCGGATCGATTACCTAAGGTAAAACCCTAAATTTTACTTTCTTTCCATTTCAAGCCATCAAACCCTAGTTTTTTCTTGATTTATCACAAAAATGCCACCTAAAACCCGGTTGTCTTCGAAGAAGGTGACATCCAAACTCCCGGTCTGGCATAAGAACGCCGCACCGCCACCACCTACCCCATCACCTGTGAGGACCCCATCCCCGTCAACATCGGATACCACATCCAGTTCGACGAGCGCGTCTTCGCGTGAGCCTTCACCAATTCCACCACCACCCGTCAATGTACTCCAACCAAATGAATGGTGGGCGGCTAAGACCTTCGAAACTGAGTACATTATTGATGTGGAATTGTTTACCAACCCTGACGTTGAGGATGAGACCCAATGGGCTCGAAATTATTTGGTGAAGGCGGGCCTTGGCAATCTTCTAAAGCCACTCCACGGGTGCTATTACCCTAGGCTCGTACTCCTATTTTACCAGGGCTTGGAGGATGGCCCTATAGATGACGTGGTTACGACCAAGATCGAGGGTCATGACTACACCTTCACCCATCGCCAACTCCACGAAGCCCTAGAATGTTATTTGAACTTCGTGCCCAAGACCACCCTTTTCCCACCCTTTGCGGAAGCGGTGAGATTTGAAGAAATTATGACTCGGATGACCAATGGGAAGAAGGGGTCCGGACCGTCCATTCCGATGGTCGATTTGCCCCAGTACATGTGGATGCTTGATTCCATAATCAAATGCAACCTCTGCCTGATGTGTCACGACACCGAGAGGGTGGAGTTGGTCCAACAGGCCTTGTACGCGGCATTCTGCGGCCATTGGTTCGATGCCACCATGATCGTATTGGACGGGATGAGGTATATCAAAGGAAAATTGATGAAGGACAATCTGAGGCCCAAGGAGAAGATGCTGTATGCTCGCCTCATTTCGAGCATGCTGGAGTACTATTGAGACGCTCTAGGATACGTCGTCTCGCCTCATGAGGAGCGAGCTACGGACCACCTGAAGCATTACTCGATCGCTTCATGGGGTCGTAGTTATCTGTTGCTAAAGCGGACCCTACCAGCTCAGGGCCCAGCAGCAGCACCACTAGTAGAACCACCACCACCCCCACCACCACATCAGCACCCACCTGTGGGGGGAGCACACCCCATTGATCCACCAGCTAAGGGGGCACCCTCTCATACCACTGCATCGCCTACACCACCGTTGCAGTCAGCGGCTGCCACGCTCACTTCTTCATATCGCCGGCGAGCAGCTCGCCCGGCACCTACTATAGAGGACGTGTTGGCTCAGATGGAGGCCAACAACGAGAGGATGAACCGGCGGATGGACTTCTTAATGTACCACACCCTATGGTACATCTATCCGTTGGACTACCGGCAGCGCCTCGGGCAGGAGGAGGCGTGGACTGCGGGACGGGCAGCTTTTCATACGGGTGCCGCTTTTCACGTGGGTACCTCTGCTGCCGATGCATCTGGCTCGGTGCCCCAGCAACTAGAGCAGCCTGCTGAGATGAGTCAGCCACCGCCAGCTCCAACCGAGCAGCCCGCTCCAGCACCGGATCAGCCAAGAAAGGAGGCAGCGTGAGCTAGAGACAGGGTCTTTTTGTACCTGACTTTTGGGTTTTTGGATTGTAATTAACAAGATGTACATGAACAAGTTGTAACTTTTGAAAACTGACTAGTCAAATATACATCAGATTTTTTTTGGAAATTCCTTTGCATTATGTACGTTTTTCATTGTATGATACAGAGTAAAATTCTCCTGATCGGGTACGCGACACCCAGTGTGTGGGGTACCCAACCGACGCACCTTTGGGTTATTTTCGAGGACAAAAATTCTCAAGGTCGGGAGAATGTAATATCCCAAAAATTTGAGTATTAAACATTGACCTCGGGATCCGTGTCCGACTAATCGTAGGTTTGACCAAGTGATGGTCAAACAATGAACTCATGAAGTGATGAACTGACGTAGTGCATATGTGACCTAAGTGTAGTGAATGGTATTAGTTTTGAGCTACATACACCTATCTCTGGTGTATGCGCTTAACACCGAAATCGAAGAGAGGATATAAGGGTTTAATAACCCTAGAATCCTTTATTTTGGTTGGTGAAGGATTTAAGAAGAGAGAGAGAGAGGGAGAAAACAAGAGGAGTTATTGAAGTAGGAGTGAATGCAAATCAAGGGCTGATTAGAGCATTTAATGTCGGATTTCAACGCAAGAGGAGCCGTTGAAGCAAAAGCTGGAGCCCTAGCCATTCCAACCTAGATATTGATCAATTTGAGATTGATTGAAGGTGAGTTTCTAATTGAAGTAAATGCATAGATTGTAGGTGATTAAAATCAGTCAAATATAGCTAAAGGATAGATTAAAAGCTTAGAAAAAAGAAGGAAAAAGAAAAGGAAAAGATTTGGAAGAATAGCCCGAAAGGGGGCTGAATCTGGCCAAATCGATTAATCGAAATCAAGGTTCGATTAATCGATTTTGGTCTAGAAGTTGAAAAGTCAGGGATGCCTGATTCCGATTAATCGATTTGAAAATCGATTAATCGATGTTGAAGGTCGATTAATCGATTTAGAAATCGACTAATCGATTGGGTACCTCCAGTGACTGGAGAAACAAGACCTGAGTAAGTCGACTAATCGAGTTGGAAAATCGATTTATCGATTTTGGATTTTGATTAATCGATTTGTGATCGACTAATCGATTTCGGACTTTCGACCACTCGATTTGAGAATTGACTTTACTATGTTAAGGATTTCGATTAATCGATTTGGGATCGATTAATCGATTTTGGATCTCGATTAATCGATTTTGGGAATCGATTAATCGATTTGGGTTTCGATTAATCGATTTTAGGAATCGATTAATCAATTTTGGCAGTTTCAATTGACTTTCTAGTTTGACCTTGAGATTCATGGAGGGTCTAGGACCTTCTTTATTATATCTTTAGTGATGTATTGCATATGTTGTGATGTACCATAGGTGGTACGTGTGAAAGCAAGCATAAGGAGCCACATAGGACCTTGATGCTTGGACCTTCAGAAACTTGAGGTAGGGAACACCTTGAACATGTATTTTAATTGCAAGAGCATGTATGTAGTGATATAGAATTCAAACTGAAAATATTTTAACTGTGTAAATCTTTGAGAAAAGGGTGCGTGTGTGATACCAAGAATGTGATAAAGGCATCTGTGTGATGGGAGTAACTAAGACCAAGAAATCAAATGAGAATGAGACATCCTCAGGGGATGAGAAAGTAATAAGGGCATTAGTGTGATGTGAGTAAATTAGACATCCCACGGATGTAAATATGATTGAATAACTATTGTTGAAGCCTAACTGATATAAGATAGCACTTTACACGGTGAACAACTATATGTAAAGCACATGTTATTTTTGTTATTTGAGGTTTGATTAGAATACCCCACCGACGTGGCGGGATACCCACGACTGACTCGGCAGGATATCCGTGATCGGTACGGCAGCCAATCTGTACACCAGTGCAGAGGTATATCCGTACACAGTAAGCACATCCCAGGGATGTTGAGATGAGATTTAACCCCGCCGCCTATTGAGAAAGGGGCTTGGGTAGTATTCTCAGGGAATACATATAAAAATTATCTATTTAGGCGATGATGCTAGGTATTCCATCGGGGCTCGATGCTATATTGCTCGAGAATTACTTAAGTTGAAGATTTAAGTTTTGCTTTAGGCCTGTCCAGTGTCATTCATGATAAATCAACAATAAAGTAAGACATGCAAATTACCAGTAAACTTGAATATAAAATTACCATCTTTTAAACTATTTTCTAGCAAATGCATAGACATATCATGCTTTGAATATCATGGAATATATGTGAGATTTTGACTTATATATTCATTGTGTTGTTCTCTATTGAGCTAGGATGTAGCTCACCTTTTAGACTATACGTCGCAGGTCCATTGTTAGCAGTAGCCGAAGCTTCAGGAGACGTAAATCCAGGTGATTCGAATTACGTGCCTGGGGACGAGTTGAAGCCTCCTCCCGAAGACTTCTTCTAGGAGACTATGCTGTGTACTTTGATAGAGAGTAGTTTTGAGAGCAGATTATACGGCTTAGTATGTCAAGCCTTTATTTGGATAAATAATGTAATTATACTTCGATATTCTTTTTGGCGAACCATCTGGGGTGACCTGGTTTTATCACCGATGGTTCAGGCCAGTTCTTGTGTCCACACATTGGTATGGAATGAGAACTGCTTTTGAGTACTTTCATTTAGAGAATAATATATTATTAATGCATATTTTCTTTCAGTTTATATACTTTACTTGTTTGGTTTTGACTTGTTATACCAATGTTTCATATATATTTTTGGGGCACGGTCTGGAGGATTGTGCTGATGGCACGGATTTCGGGGTGCTGAAATCCGGGCTGTCACACGAAACCTGCTTATAGATAGAGTCTACTACTATATACTACTACATAAATTAATACCGTATTAGTGCGATTTTTCTTGGTCAAAGTTAGACTTTTTGTCAAAGTTTAATTTTTTATAAAAAGTTATAAATTTTAATTAACGGAATATTACAATTAAAAATATCTATTATTTTTTTAATTTATCGCTTTAGAATACATTGTCTCATTTTTATTGGTTAAAGTTTGACTTTTAGTCAAAGTTTAACTTTTATTCAAATTTTGACTTTAGTCAAATTTTGAGAAGTGGTTATTACTGTGTTATTTGTATTTTGGTAATATAAATTTTTATTAATCAAGGTTTGATATTTGGTCAAACTTTGATTTTATAATATAATTTGATTTTTTTGAATTTTTGTAGCCCCAATGAGGTTATCATTTTGTTAATTTATTAATTTGTAGTATATTATCAATTTTTTAACTTTTTTGACATTTGGTCAAAGTTTGACTTTTAAAAAGTTGATATTTGGTCAAATTTTTTAGTAGTGTAACCTAGCGATGAATATGACTATTGTTATGTTAATTTGTAGCTTGGCAGTACATTGTCAAATTTTCTATTGATCAAAGTTAAACGTTTTGGTCAAAGTTTGAGTTTTTTTTTAAATTTAATTTTCTTTCAACATACAACTTATAGTACATACTAGCATTTACTATGTAACTTTGTACGTTAGTCTTAAAAAAATGTATTGATCAAAGTTTTACGTTTGATCAAAGTTTGACTTTTATTAAAAGTGGATATTTGATTAAATTTTGACTAGTGTAACCTAACGATATATATGAATATTGTTATGTTAATTTGCAATTGGACTTTTGTAACTTGTTGGTACATTGCAAAATATTCTTTTTGTCAAAGTTAAAATTTAGTCAAAATTTGACTTTTTAAACTGTGAGTTATATAACTTGATAATAAATAGTGATTACTATAATGTTAATTTGTAATATAATAGAATATCCTTAAAAAAATTATTGGTTAATATTTGACTTTAATCATATTTTGATAAAAAAAAAAAGTCAATCTATGACTAATACAATACAAAGTGATAAGTTACGTATTTTTCTAAATAATTTTTTTTCTTCTTTTCTCACTAAGTATTTGTTCAAATTAACTTATACTTTTATAAAAATAGAAAATATATAATCCAAACTTAAAAACTCATTTTTAAATTCTTTTTCAAACATACTAATCAAACAAGAGAAATCAATTTTCAATTAAAGTCATTTCTCAAACACACTAATCAAAGAGTGAAAAATTTATTTCTAAAGAAAATCACCTAGCAAATTGATTTTATCTCTTCTTTGGAATTTCCTTGTTATCAAATAGGGCCTAATAGTAAATGGGGATTTAATAGACACCTATTAAATATCTTTTAGTAATTGTTTCCCCTCAAAAGCTTACAGGACTAACTTTAGGAGCTTTAACTACGATGGCTCATGTAACCTAACTTATACTATTGGGAATAGTGGAACATGAAATGAGCATTAACAACATTGGTGGTTAAGAGGGTCAAATCTCTTTTTCTCACGTCATAACCTTTTGGCTTCTTCAAAGCCTAGCTGACACTGATAGAAAATTTTCAGCTAAAAATAGAAAACGTCTGAACGTAGGCCCATGGGTAAAAAAATCGTCCGATATCAATACGTATCGGTTTTAAACCTGGGCGGTACGATACATTGCCTATGTATCGTACCCCCTAAAAAATAGGGTTATCATCCGATACAGGCAATGTATCGCCCGTATCGGACGATATGAATGATACATTCAAATCATCGGGCAATAATTTTAAATTATCATCTGATAATTTGATTTATAAGTTTTTTGAAAAAATAAAAATGTATCAAAACGATACATTCAATGTATCACCAATACATTGAATGTATCGGACGATACGCGATACGTATCGAACGATACGGACGATACGTATCATCCATATCGGCCGATAAGGACAATAATTTGATTTTTTAGATTTTTTGAAAGAAAAAAAAAAATATTGAAATGATACATTCAATGTATTGGCGATATATTAAATATATCAGACGATACGCGATATGTATCGTCCTGAACTTCAGGACGATACGTATCAAAAATCCGATATTTTAACCCTTGCGTAGGCCAAAAATTTCGGCTACATAGAGGAAACATTTGAGTGTTGGTAATCTAATGACATGTTTAAGTCACAAAATGTGTTGTGTAAGGTGTCAAACTCGGTATCGGTTCATGGAGGACTAATACGAATCGGCCGATATTCATACGTATCGGCCGATTTAAAAAAAATAAAAATAGAGGTATCGGCCAATACCAATACTCGAGTAAGTATCAATTTTCTGAAAAATCGATACGTATCGGTATCGGCGGATATTTGATATCATGGCTATGTGTGTAACCGGTGTTAAATGTGGCGATGACGGTGTTGATATGTGGAGACAAATGCTTTTGAGTCATTTGAAAGTTCTAATCATCCGGTGTTAAATGTGATATGTGGAGACGAGTCATTTGAAAGTTCTGATGATCCAGTAATTACAGGGGATATGAGGTCTTTTTCGAGTGCCTGCTCATGTAACCTAATTTACACTATTGGGAATAGTGGAACATGGCTGAATCCGTGGACATAGGCACCATTATCGAACCACAAATTGTTATGTTTTCTTTCTTAGCAGAGTATGTTGATATGTGGAGACAAATGCTTTAGAGTCACTTGAAGGTACTGACGATCCAGTATTTGCAAGTGGCTGCTCCTGTAACCTAATTTAAAATCTTGAGAATGGTCGAACCTGGGTGAATTCCTGGACGTAGGCACCATTGTTAAACCATGGAAATTGTTATGTATCTATGCTTGTTTCTTTGATCCTTTCTTTCTTAACAGATGTTGATATGTGGAGACAAATGCTTTAGTCATTTGAAAGTGCTGATGATCCAGTAATTACAGAGTAATAAGGTCTTTTTCCAGTGGATGCTCTTGTAACTTAATTTTAAAACTCTTGAGTGGAACTCAGGTGAATTCTTGGACGTAAGCACCATTACCGAACCACATAAATTGTTATGTTTTTTGTGTCTTTGATTTGTGATCTTGTTTCTTTAATCCTTTCTTTCTTAACAGAGGGTGTTGATATGTGGAGACAAATGCCTTTGAGTCACTTGACAGTACTGATGATACAACAATTACAATTTTCTAACCTAATTTAGAACTCCTGAGAATCTTGGAACCTGGGTGAATCCGTGGACGAAGGCACCGTTGCCGAACCACATAAATTGTTATGTTTTATGTGTGCTTGATTTGCGATCTTGGTTCTTTAATCCTTTCTTTCTTAAGTGAGGGCAGCGTCGTATACAATTTCTTGTAAGCGTAGAGCAAAAAGTGGCAAAAAGCGTTTAATAAAACATACATTCCTATGAACGGTACGTTGAGTATGGAGGCCTTACTAGCTATCAAACGTGCCCATGGTGCATTCCAGTCGTTTTATAGCTAAAGAGAGAAAAATGAAGATTGAGCGGGAATGATATAAACAAAATTTTTACATCAAACACTAATAAAAAAAGAAAAGCAAGCAAAAGCCCATGAGGGCACAGCATATGAGAAGAAAAGTACACCAAACTCATGAGTTTAGATTTGCCAAAGAGATCTTAATCTGTTTGATGGGAGATTCATCTGAGGAACCATAAAACTTTCATCACTCCGGGATCTGCCGGTTTTTGAGTTGTTTGCTTCCTTTGAGTCCTTGAACCCGGTTCCTTGGTAGAAATTGCCAGCGGCCAGAAAAGGAGAAGCAATCTGTGGCACTTGAGGAACCCAGATTGTGCGATCTGGTGCACTTGAGCAATCTGGTGCGTCTTCCAAAACAAAACCCAAATTGTTTTGGAATTCGATACTCGAAAAGGGCAATAAATCATCCATCTGCATAAAAAGGAAATCTCAGTCACGAACTGTGATGACACACAAATCCACAGCTCCATTACATTATATCCTTTCTTTGTGTTGCTGAAAGTTTTAAGTGGCAAACCTTATACAAACCATCATAAGCGTAGGAGTTGAGTAAATCTTCGACATGCCAGCCCGGTAGCGTCTTTGTTAGATACTCAGAAATGGTACTCGTGGTGACCTCTCCACTCACCACCTCCTTAGATACCGAGCTTTTGGCTGGTGAATCAATTTCTGATGATCCAGTTGTATTATTCTCGGACACCGGTGACACTTCAATAGTGGCATCGATGGAAGTGGAAGAGAGCTTAACGCCGGTGAGGAGAAACCTGCTGTGCTTTTCGGTGAGTTCGTTCGCTGTGTGAATGGACATGTCGCAGTCACGGCACAGGATGGCACGGTCCTCTCGACAGAAAAGAAAAGCGCGCTTCTCCTATCATACATATAAGTAACTAGACAAATTATATGAAAAGTTTCCATCATATATCTATGTATATATATTTCTTTTTTAGCATCTCGCTCGCCTTTGATCTTGTTGTATTTTTAGTTTGTTGAATGAAAATATAATTCTTACGGATCAAGAAAAACAAACAATAAATTAAAGCTCGATCTTACATAAATATCTGTAAGAGATTGAGATTTGAACCCCTGACCTCAACACTACAGGCTTGCGGGATTCCTCTAATGGTATTACCTGACAGATGTCGCAGCGAGGAGCTTCTTTGGAGGAAGGGTGAAAAAGAGAGAAGCGACGGTGCTTGCCCGCGAGCTTATTGGCATGGTGGACTCTCCCATCGCACCCGTCACAGAGAGCAGCCTCGTCCGCGGAGCAGAACACAGAGGCTTCAGAGTTGTTACAGACATCACACTGAATCTTCATCTCGTTCAAAGAGGAGAAAGAAGTAGATCACCGATTTTTCAAGCTATAAAAAGGAGGAAAACCCATTTGAGAAGAAAGAGAGGAAGTGGGCACCCAATTGACGAGCAGGCAAAGTAAAAATAATGAGTTTGATTGACTTTCAAATAATTTAAAAAGATGGGCTGGAAGTGAAAAGGAAGTAATAAATAAATATGACAGAACGTGATTCTCGAATTTTCTGGTCTCGGTTTTGGAGTTTGCCGGCCGGGTTGCCGATTTCATTAAAGAGAAAAAGTAGAGAGAGAAACAAGGGATGAAAGGTAGAAGGAGCAGTCGATGGGTATTATATATATTATTCGCCAGTTGTGGGTTTTAAGGAGAAGACGCGGTTAGAAAGTGGGTGTTGGAGTATGGTGTTGGGGATGGGCATCAACTGTTTGAGATATGTGCGCAGTGGACGCATGGATTTTCTCTGCCTCTATCTCTCTCCAAATCCAAACTTATCTGCGAATAACGACATGCAGCCAACTTGACCTAGCACCCTTACCCGGGCATGGAGAATATTAAATCAGCATTTAACCTCCAACCTTTTTTGGGCTGGTGCTACTATTAAGTTACTGCCACATCCTCGTTGAAAAAACAAATACCGAAAAAATAACAAAAGCTTACTGCCACACCACTTTATATTACAGCCACCACACTTGGTGAAAGTAAAAAGTTCACTACTTTGAATCAGATGATGAAAATCATTTTTCCTCTAAATCTCTTACACAATAATTGTTGAGATCATGAGTATATCATCAGACGATGAAATGTTGATTATACATGGCAATCATCTCAATAAGTGAACTTGATTGTGACATACCTTCAAATCATGGCTTACATTCACTTTTTAGGATATATGCCACGTGGAATTAATGTTGGAATGTCTAATGATATAATCATAATCTCAAGATCAAGATCTATTATGTGGGGAATTGGCACGAAAAATAATCTACATCATCTAATTTAAAAGGGTTAGCAAACTTTTTTCTTTATATGGTGAAGTCGTGTAAGATAAGGCGGTGTCAGGGCCAGCCCTTTGCTAAGGCCCAAGAGGCAGCTACCTCGGGCACCCATATTTTTGTGGGCCCCTAAATCTTAGAAGTCATTACCATCTAGTTGCTTAATATAATTTTTAATGTACAAAAATATTAAATCAATATCATTGTTTAATTGGTTAACTAGTGTTGTGCATCCAACCCTTCCCAGGTCCCATATTTAGATATTTTGTTAATGGGTCTCGGTTGGGTCAATGCATGTTATTGGTCGGATCACTAGGCCAAACCAGCCATATGTATTAACAAACATGCCCACGCATTCTCCGAAAGTGCCCACCTCTCAGACCCCTTGAAAACCATTAATCCTTTTGAATGACACGATGGAGGTCACTTTTCATACATATCTGTCACAAAATAGATCTTCAGATCATGGCCCACCTATCAGACGATCAATTTTTTATATCCATTGTCACAAAACCTCCAAAATTGCTTTTGAATCCTATGACACACACATGCTCAAATATCATTTTATGGCTATTTTTCAGGATTTATGGCATGTTGAATCACAAACCAACCGTTTGATAGGTACACTATAATCTTAAGATCTTTTGAGTGAAAGATATGAGTGGAAAATGATTCCTGCCATATGATTTGAAGGATTCAATGGTTTTTAAGGGGTCTAGGATGTGGCACACTTAGAGGTTCTCTTATATATATATATATATATATATATATATATATATATATATATATATATACACACAAAATTTTCTTATTAAATGATCTGAACTTAAAATAGCGATTTCAGGGTCGTTACAGATCCGTTTTTTACAAATGACCCGTCAATTTTGATATACTCGACAAGACTTATCCAACGAACCTATTTTTTGAACTTTTTGAGACTATTAAAGTGTTAAAAATGGTAGTGAAAGATTCAATGAGAGTTAAAATATTAAAAATATTAAAATATTATTAGTTAGATTAATTGACCTGATGGGTACATTTTACTATTTAACTTTTTTCTTTTTTTGTTATATTTTTCTTTAATATATACTTTCGTTTGTTTATTAGTTGCATTTTCAAATTATAAGCATCATAATGAAATATGATGGCATTTGTAATCTAAAAGTAATGACTATTGTTTTATTTTTAAAAATAATAAAAAAATTGTGGCTATATATTTTTTAAGATTAATATAAAAGGGAGGCTCCATTTTAGGAACTTGCCTTGGGCGTCCAAAATCTTAGGATTGGCCCTGGGTGGTGTGGTAGCATAAGCAAAATATGTTGACTTCTTTGAATTAGATGATGGAGATTTTTTCTAATCCTAATCCTCCATACAATAGATTTTGAGATAATGAGCCTACCATTAGACGGTCATATGTTGATTCTATATTGTACGCATCCCAAAAAGTAAATGTGAAGCATGTTTGATGATACTAAGATGTGTGTCTGGTGGAATCAACATTTAACCGTATGATAGCTGACTCATAATTTCAAGATGTATTGTATGAAAGATTGGAATGTAAAACAGCCTCCTCATCTAATTCAAAGCAAATAAACTGTTTTTCCTTAGATTATGTGAGGTGGTTCTAACAAAAGGTGGTGGGGTAGTACACGAGTCGTTTTTATAGAATAAATATTATAGCATTGTGGGTGCAGTGTCCAAAACCGCGGGTTCACATTTAAGGTCGTTGTCGGATAATCATGATTATTCTTTTCCTCTAGGTAAACTTGAGATTTGAACCGCTGACCAAAATTTCCGGTTTCGGGTTTCATTTCAGTTTCGGGGGTGTCGGGGGAGGGGGGGGGGGGTAAAAAATGACCGAAATTTTAATCCCATATTATTGTTTTGGTGGGAACCGAAACTGATAATTTCAGCCAAAATTTCGGTCATATTTTGATCCTTGCATTGACTTCAACCCTACATGCTTGAGGCTGGGTATCTCCACTGGGGTAAAGATCTAATCTCACGGATGATTACGACTTACTAGGGATGCAAATAGGGGTTCAGATTCAGTTAATTGAACCAAACCGAAACTGAAATTTCATTTTTCGATCCAATTTCTGTAGACAGAACCCTAATCGAAACATTTTGGTATCGGTTAACAAAATTTTTCAACCCCTCAAATTGAAACCAAACTGATCCGATTTAGGTTTTGGTCGGTTTGGTTCAATTTTCAATAGTTTTTATATTTTTTTAATTTTTCATTTTTTCAGTTATCTCACCCTCTTCGGCTGATTTTTTTTAGGCACCGAAACCGGGGATGAATTGGTTTGGTGTCATTTTTCAATGGGTCTCGGTCCGATTCGAAAGGCTGGGTTTTGGTCGATTTTCGGTTTTTGCGCACCCGTAGCTGCAAATGGTGAAGCTGGTAAACAGATGTCTAACCCTAAGTTGGCTCAGGTTTGAGTAAGGTAAGTCCAGGTTAATTTTATTTTTGTTTTTATTTTAAAAGTTTAATTTATTATTATTATATATTTTTTTTCTTTTTATTTAGAATTAAGCAGATTTGAACCCATGAACACAATGTTACCACCCTTGGGCATTACCACTTGTGGCAAAGGTCCATTCCCCAAAGTCAAATCCACCTGTATGTGACTCTAAATCGTACCAAGTTGGCAGTGGAGATTAGGTTCATATAATTTACCTGATCAAGACATGGGGTCCATTGGAGTCGCGTGAAGGGTGACAGCACACAATTGGTTCATATAATTTACCTGTGGAGTCGCGTGAAGGTTGACAGGACACAATTGGATCTCTACTTCTTACCATCTAACGGATATTTGATTTACTGATTTAGAGCGTATACGAGGTGATGGACATCTTTCCTCACCCTTTACAATAAGCCCGACACGCATATCAGGGATTTAAAATATCAGGAAGTACGCTCTTACTCAATTGGAGCAGTACTTTTTTTTTTAGCACGGTAAAATATTTTGGGAAATTTCATATTTACCTTTTCGGTCCGGGACCCTATAATTTCACCTTTCATCAAACCGGCTAGCTCCAAGCTAGGTATGAGAAGAGTAAAAAGTCAAAAATACCCCTTCTATTACTTTCTTTTAACCCACAAAAGTATACACTTTTTCCTCATTTTCGGTTTCTTGAGGTTTCTTAATAGTGTAATATAAAAAAGATATATATTTTATTGGTAATTTTCTTTAAGAAATAATATCGCATTCCTAAACAAAGACAGTCTATACCGATTGTATAAATCGTCGATAGCGAATATTTAAATAATCAATACTGATTGTATAAACGGTCGATGTCACCTTTTTAGACAGTCGATACTGACTATCTATATAGTCAGTATCGATTGTCTAGGCAAACTTCATCTCCCCTTTGTCTCATCTGTCATATGATCCATTCATTCACATTCTTAAACAGGCGATGTCGGAGGGGGGCATTCCTCTTCTTTATCACTATAATGGTCTTCTTGTAAGCGATGATGACTTGTATGAAGGTAGCCAGCGGAAGCTTCTTTCCATTTCGACGGATATTTCTTGTGAACAATTCATAAGGAAAATGTACGCTGTCAGTTTTGTGAGGGCGGATGAAACACTTTCTGTAAAGTTCTCTATGAAAATAGTATATACCCTGACATTTTGGACTCTGATGATTTTGCCTCTCTATTTACGTTTTATAAAGCCAGGGTGGATGTCATAAAGGTATTCATCATTAAAAAACTGTCATCCTTTTGAGTCGAAGCTGAACAAGTACCTCTTCCTGGGACTGATTTTATGAGTAACCATTATTTTCAACCATTTAAGTTTGAGGAGGATGGACCTATCTACGATACAGTCCATTTAGGCGATGACGATGATATTACGGCGAAGATGTCGGTTAGAAAAGCAACTATTGATTTAAACGATACTCTAGTTGAATCATATAATGACCCACTAAAATATATATAAGGGTCACAACAATATCGTCAAGAGTTAGACTACACATCAGAAAGGGTGGAGGATGAAAACGATTTCGGTCATCTCTTCCCTTGTGGATTCACAACTTGGTTTACTCGCAAATTATGTTCTACCATTTCATCGATGGAGATTACCGAAGGAACTCAACCCCATGTCTATACACATGAGCACCCCTTCGGTGAAAGGCCGTTGGTGAAGGATCGAGTCAACCCCGTGAGAACCTCGGTGGTGAAGGATCTAGTCAACTACCTGAGAACCCCGCTGGTAAAGGATCTAGTCAACCACTTGAGAATCCCGCTAGTGAAGGGCGTAGTCATCTTCAACCCACTAATGAAAATAACTTAGAAGAGAATGTCCAAGGCTATGATAACAAATCAGATGAGTTTATAAAAGAGGATCCGAGAAATTTCGTGAGAGGCATTGATAATCTCCTAGTAGACGGAGATTACGAAGGGTCAGAGACATCGGATGACTCTTCCGATCAAGATGTAGAAGATGAATACAGGAATTAGACATTTAAAGTTGGAGATGTCTTCAGAGACAAGCAAACATTCCAAAGAGCATTGAAAGAACACTCAATGGAGAAAAACTTTCAAATTCGACCCTTAAAAACTGTTAGTTATCGAGTGACAGTCGAATGCTATGAACCCAGTTGTTTATAGAGAATACATGCGTCTAAATTGACTGAGCTCGACTCTTTCAAAATCAAGACTTTCAATAGTACTCACACACGTGGGGCCCCTAAGATCGGAGTGTACGATCACCGTAATGCAACAATCTCTTTCGTAGCCAACTATGTATGGGAGAAACTTATGAAAAGATTCGACTACACACCTGCGTTGATAATTTTTGTAAAAGTTTATAACGTGCAAATAAAATATTCTAAGGTTTGGAGGGGAAAAGACCTCGCCTTGAACGATATTAGAGGCAGTTTGTAAGGGCAATTTGTGGATCTACAAGCCTACGTGAAGGAGATGAAGAGAGTAGATCCTAATGTTTGAACTTCTTTTCAACTTACGCTTGACGGTAAGTTTTAAAGATTTTTTTATAGTTTTGGCCCGTACATCAGAAGCTACAGTAATACACTTCGTCGCATGTTGCTTGTAGATGACACACACTTATTGCCTCGGTGCAAGATGGTAATGGCTATATATTATTGCTAGCGTTCGCCGTCATCGAGGTAGAAGAAGATGATACGTGAATGTAGTTTTTTAAATGGGTAGGTACGCCGTGATTTGCCAGTTTAACGAAGATTTTGTTATTATCACGGACAAGTCGAAGGGTTTAATAAAGACGGTGAAATGAATCTTCCCTAACGCATACCACAGTTATTGCATGCGACATATGACACATAATTTTCCACACAAGTATCCCAAGAATGGTGCGTTGGATTTATGGTGGTGCGTTGCGCGTGCATATTCAGTAGAGAGATTTGATTATTTTATGAACAAAATCAAAGAAATGGTTGATCCTCGAGCCGTAGAGTATATTTGTAAAATAGGCTCGAAACATTAGGCATGCAAACATTTCAAAGGAAGGCAGTACAATTCTCTCACTATGAATAATGTTGAAAGCTTGAATAACATTCTAAAGCTAGCTCGGGAGAGACCACTAATCGACTTAATCAAAACTATTAGAGAGAAACCACTAATTATTTTCAAAAGCGCCGACAAAGATCTGAGAGTTGGAGCACCCTCTTCTATCTGAAAGCAGACGAGCACATGAAGAAGGTGCTCCAATAGGCTGGTAGAAAGAGAGCTCAACTATACGAGCGCGATCATTTCCAAGTTGATGCCAGGAGTTTCATTTTTCATGTCGACTTGGAACATAAGACATATACTTGTCGCCGTTGGCACATTCATAGTTTGCCTTTCTTGCATACCATTGCGGCCATAAATCAATATCTCAATTTTGGTTTTGTTCATAACCCGAATCGTAAATTGGTCAAATTTCAGTCAAATTACCGATAAATTTTGAGTTTTTTTGAAAATATGTTCCGAACTTTACCAAACTTTGTCGAACTTTATTTTTTTGGTTTTTTTTTTAACTCTTTAACATTATTAGAATACATGTTAAGGGAAACTTGGAGAGAGAGGCTTTGAAATTGTGGGTCCCACTTTCATTTTAGAAGGGTATCTGTATTTGTAACTAAATATTAAGGGAAACTTGGGATTTACACCCTAAGAGTTGTTGACTTGATTGAATCCAACAATAGAAATAATTTTTTGTCCCAATCGATCACACAATGGATCTTGAGCTCATGTAAAACATATCAGACGGTCAGACTTTGATTCCACATTGAATAAATCTCAAAAGTGACCCGAGAACCCTTCTCATGATACGCCCATGATCAAGTCACTTTGGGGATGTATGCCATGTGGAATCAAGATCTGACTGTCTGCTAGTTGGGCTATGATCTCGAGATCTACTGTGTGAAATATTGGGTACCTCTATATATATGGGTACCTCTATTACCGCTCACGCAATCTCTAAAAGTGCCCATATGTACCCCTTTAAACCCATTGATTGCTTTAGAATAGATGATGGAGATTGTGTTTCACCCTGTTCTTCCACACAATGGATCTTGAGATCATGTCGAACCTATCACGGCCACTTTTATATTCCACATGTCAAGGATCCTCAAAAAATAACCGTTGAATCCTATGGCACACATCAGACTCAAACGTGATTTTATGGTCATTTTTGGGGGATATATGACATTTAAAATAAAAAACTAACTGTCTCCCGACATGATCTCAAGATCAATTGTGTGGAAAATTGGGGTGAAATAAGATCTCCATCATCTGATTTGAAGCAATCATAATGATAAATTGTGGGTCGGCACTTAGCTAATAATAGTTGCCTCAAAGATCTTTACATTATAGTCTTCAAATCAGACAACTAAGATTATGTGCTACATGCACAAACCCCGAGAAGAACAAAGTCTTTCATTTTAACCATGTGTCATGATATAAATCTCGTGTGCAAGTTGTAGCTCCTTTAAAAAAAGTAAGAAAAAAATCAAGTGAGTTTATTTGTTTGGCTGCTCTAGAGATCAAGTGGGTGCAAATAGAAGCAGGCTATTATTATATCCCAAATAGAAGCAAGCTATTTTTATATTGCAAGAAGAAAAGGGTTGAGATATGTGGACTATAGACTGATATCAGAGAGAGGAGAGAGCGGTTATGGTGGGTGGATTCAGTGCATTGAATTGATTTAGACAAGTGGGCCCGGCCTGGCCCAGCCCATTGAAATAGTAGAAGAGAAGAGACCAATCGCTCAATTGTATTTATTCGAGGGAAAATGTTAAAGAAATAGGGGAAGTTTAGCTGAAGACCACTGCAACTTGCATCCCTCCCGATTCGTAATCTCTCATCTCAGGAATCCACAACATGGATCAAAATCTCGAGAATTTAAAAGCATTAAATGGGAAATGGGAAATAAAGCACATCTTTCCCTTTCTCCTCTCATCTTCCCCTTTTGTTCAGTCTTGAGGACGTTCGCCGGAGAAGATAGCTAAAAGATGAGGTAAGAAACTAGATCTAGGTTTTTAAAGCAAGAATTTTTTATTTTTTTTCTATTTTTATATTTTAAAAATCAGATATGGGTTTTTTAAGCCAGAAAAAAAAATCAAAAATGTACAGCGACATTCTCAGCCGATAATTGTAAATTATCAATCGATATTTTGAAAAACCAAATTATCGGTTGATAATTTGGGAGATAATTTCAATTTTTCGACCCCCATCCAAAAATTACCAAATTTTCATCTCAGAGGGGACCAAAATTGAGTCCTCTCGGCCGAAATTTCCAAATTTCGGCCGAAATTTTGATCCATAGTTACAGCCATCAATCAAAGAAGTTGCGATTACTACAACTTCTGTGAGAAGTAATTTTTCACCGCTTGCTTTAGACAATTATATAATGAACAATGAGTTTCCACCCTCGATAAAAGTCAATGAAAAATTCAAGCTAACCAATTGGCGAAAAATATGAAAGTGAGACCGCCCTATAATTCTCGAAAATAAGTCGGACGTCCGAGAAAGAGAAGAATACAGTCTAAGGGTGAAGTTAGAGCCCGACAGTGTGACATGTGTACTGAGTATGGTCACAATCGCAAGAGTTACAAGATAGTGGGACCGATGGGTTGATAGAGTGCGTGCCTCCTTTATTTAGTAAATCGCTCTCTAATTCGAGCAATGACGATCGATATGGCTCCATTAAGAGATCGCTAGCGATCCTCTAAGAGATCATTATCGCTCTTATATGAGAGCGATACTGTTCCATTAAGAGATTGGTAACTTACATTTTCTATTAACAAATGTGATTTTTTAGTAACTTGCATTTTCTATTAATAAATGAAATTTTTTGGCAACTTGCATACTTACAAAGATTGGTTTGTATTTTCCATTGTGGAGGTATATCGCGTTTCGAAACGTAACTCAAACGATAATTGTGGGCTTGTACCTCCGGCGGGGGCAAAACGTTGTTTACGTCCTGAAACTTTCGAAGTTGTGAACAGGAAAAACTGTCAGACTCATTTCACTACCACTAATAGGTACCACTTTTATTATATGAAAATTTCCTTATATAATGATCGCCTTTGTAACTCTTTTAAAATTCATGAGTTAAGAAGGTACCTGCTATATAGAATCATCCTCCGAAATTAGGGTACCTTGGTATAAAATTGACAAAAGTCAGCTACCGATAGATGATAGGATTGCAATTCATGCACGGTGGATGGAAATAGATCGCATCCATAAATAGTTAAGAAGCCGGCTAGATCATACAAGGAACATTACGAGGTAAAGTTTGGTCAAAAATTTGGTTCGTAATAGTTCTAAATTTGGAATGTAATATTTACGATCAATTACAAATTTGGAATGTACATTTTCTCATAAATTTGAAATGTACATTTGCTCATATACTTGGAATGTACAAATTCGGTTGTTATAAATTTGGAATGTAATATTAACAATGCCAAAAAGTACATTTGCTAAGAAGTTATAATAGTCTCAAGTATGCTCCCATTAACTGCAAGCATAACACATATAACGTTAAAGCTAATAAACGAGTGTCTAGAAAGTCGTCAACGATTGTATAGGGAGTCGAAGACGACTCTTCAGACAGTCATTAACGACTGTCTAGGGAGTTGAAGACGACTCTTTAGATAGTCGCTAACAACTTTCTAGACAGTCGTTCGACTGTTTACAGAGTCATTGAGTAACAAATTTACATTATGCTAAAAAAAATAATTAGTTTTACATTACAAATATAAAGTAACAAATTTACATTACATATGCTCAAAAAAATAATAATTTTTACATTAAAAATATAGAGTAACAAATTTACATTATAAATTTACATGATGATTACATTACAATGTGAAAGAGTACATATGCTCAAAACTATGAAGACGGATTGAATGGTGCATCTTTACTAAGGTCCTCCTCGGTTTCTGATTCCCCTCCATCGCCGGTGTATATAGACAGGGCATGGCGAATTTCTGCCTTGATCCTACTCATATTGTTTTTGTATGAAGGAGAATATTTTCTCTGCCATAAAGTACTCCACATACTTGAGCACGAATACTCCACAATCTCACTCATTGCTCTGTCGGGGAACAACTTTGATTCGACAGTTTGTAGATGACCACGGAAACACCTTACCCTTCAATGTAGTAGAGTCTCCGTATAAATATAAAAGCTAAAGAAGGTAATGGGTCTGTTTTAAAATAGTGGAATGTCAGATAAGCTAAGCAAACAATGAAAATTTGTAAGTTTGGATGAATTCGTATAACGGTTACTTACCAGCCCTTTCAATTGCTCCGAATATTTGTCCTTAGAGGCCTCATCAAAAATAGGGTTGACGACCATTATCAATCGTTTGACAACCTTCACAATCGCAAATGCCCAGTGTAATGGTTGGTTAGAATGAATTGGGACAAATATCTGGAAGCAAGAAAAATAATATTAGCTTCTACGATTTGAAAAAAAAAAGGTTGTTGGTAGCGAGCATAACGTACCGTGCTACAATCATGAGCCCATAGATCCCACAACCGATTGTAGAAGAAGTTTTCTAACAACTTTATGTCTTGGTTCGCTTTAATCTTATGGGCTAACCACTGATCGATTTGTATTTCATAGTCGTCATTGTAGATTTTTTTGGAAAGAAAAATTTTCTCAAAATCCTTCAAGTCAAAGACCATGTAGGTAAAAATGGTGGGGCCCATAAGGAAGCATTTCTCTTTTCGGTTAGGATGAACAGTGTCATTAATAACTTCCAAGAGTCTTAGGTAGGCTCCCATTACCTGAAAGCATTACAGATACAACGTTAAAACTAATAAACGACAGTCTAAAGAGTCGTTGACGACTCTCTAACGATTATCTAAAAAGTCATCTTCGACTCTTTACATAGTTGGCAATGACTCTATAAAGATTCGTTATCGACTCTCTATATAGTCGTCAATGACTCTTTAGATTGTCGTCAACAATTGTATATAGTCGTTGATGATTGTATAAACAGTCGACGACGATTCTTTAGAGAATCGTTGACAACTGTCTATTCAACACTTTACTTATAGTAGCAAAAAAAAATTATTGTTACTGTGAAATCGTGGGATTTTTGACGATCCCGTCGCGACAATGCGCTCTCTTGAAAAATAAAAAGTCGCCACCCTAAGCTTTTGGTGTCCCAGGAAACCTAAATCAATATTAAAAGCACCGAAGTGTAAAAATATGACTCTGATTCATTGGTCTATGCCAAAGGCTATTGGCTAATGGCTTTGATTATCGATCGAGAAGGTGTTAAGCACCTGATCAACCCACTCGTAAGCGGTCTCTACTATGGCCGGGCCTATGTGGGGTTGGTTTATATATATATATATATATATATATATATATATATATATATATATATATATATATATATATAAAGAAGCAAAATGGGCGGCATTTCCCCTTGCCCAAAGGCATACCGATCCTATTGAGCCCTTCTCGCTTTCCGAAATTTGGGCAGCGTAACGGCTCAATTATAGGATAGAGGAAAAGCCAAAGAAGTAGAGGAATAGAGGGGAGAGCCAGAGCTCTCGGGCCTTTGTAGCACCGATGTGGTCCTTCGCGCGAGAGCTTCGCCGGTGAGCTTCCGATAGCAAACGGGTTAGGAGATGGGTTCTAATATTTAAGGCTTGGTAGCTAAAAGGTAGAAGAAGAAGGCTAGGGGCTAGATTTAGCTCAAACTCACTGATTTATGATGGATAATGGGGTGTCAAGGATGAACTAGGGTGCTGGAATTATATGAGTTTATTGGAGGCAAATGGGAGGGGAGCTCACTAGAATTTTCTCTCTTTGAAAATTTTTCAACCCTTAAGCAAGAGGGGTGGCTCTCTATTTATAGAGAAAGAGAGGATTAGTGAGGGGTTAAAGTCCTAATTGGGTTAGCAATTAGGTAATGGGCAATCTAAGGTTTTTAGGGTTTTCTAGAGCTTGGAGAAGAGGGATTTGAGTTTAATAGTAGATGATAGAGTGGTGACTTGAATGACAAAATGGTGGTAACTTAAGCTAATAGGGTCACTAGGGTTATAAAGAAATACACCCCAGACTTTGGGATGGTCTAAAAGTCAAACTCCCAATGTCAATTTTGGCCATTTTTTGAAGGAAAATCAGGCCCAAACTATTGAAAGTTGAAGACCCGTAGGGGCCCAGCCCGATTTTGTAATTTTATGCACAAATCCACGATCCTCATTTTGCCATAACTTTTGATGTATAATTCTGATTGAGGCGATTTTTGGCTTGTTGGAAAGCTGAAAAAGTTCTCTTTCCAATGGTATATAACTTAGATTTAGAAGAGGTTTATGTAAATTTTGGCACTGCTTTCTTTAACTACTGCTCAAGAGGGTTCGAAACTGGCTCTATGGGTCCGATTTTATAATTTCCTATACAAATCTACAATCTTCATTTTGCCATAACTTTTGATGTACAATTCTAAATTAGACAATTATTAGCTCATTAGAAAGATGAGAAGCTATACTTTCCAATGGTATATGTCTTAGGTTGGGCAACTATCTATAAAAACTTTATCACTCCTCTTTCTAACCACTATTTAGGGGGTTCAAATCGAGCCTGAGAAGGGTTCTAATAGGTCTGAGAAGGCTATGATTGATTCCTAGGGGTTAGAAATGATTCCTAAGGATTTTGAGATGATTCCTAAGGGTTTGGAAAATACTTTTGAAAGCTTGGGGGTACGCCTTTCTCGAAGTATGTATCGATCGGGCCTTTGGTCAAATTTGGCTATCTACAGATGCCCCTCTTTGATATCTGATCACTAATGATCGAATGCCAAAGATAAGAGACATCCGAAGAGGCCCAAGGCATTACTGACAAATCCACTGCATTCAGAATGAACTTCAAACATCAAATGAGTATCATGGTGAGAAAATGAAAGCCTTGTATGTCAGAAAAAATTATCGTTTCTCAAGGTAATCAATGCCCAAGCGCTTAGCGACATTACTGGGAATAATTGAGGTGGAATGAGTTGTGGAAGCCCAATAGCTGAGAAAAATGGTCGATTGTCAAGACGATTTGAAGGAGTTTGATATTCAAGATTCATTCTGAATATAATAGCTTCGTAAGTAAGGAGAGTGATCAACCCACATTCAAAGATAGGCGCAGAGCAAGTACGCAAGGTTCCACAGTTTGTGTCCAATCATATGAGGCATTGACCGCCTTGGCTGACTGGTCACGGGTGCCCCTGCTTGAAGCAGGGTTTAAGGTCTTTGGGTGAACCCATTGATCCCAAAGTTTATTTAGCACGACTACCCGAGCGGAGCGAATAGATGTCGCAACACTTTTTGGGAGTACGTGTTATTTTTTGATAATGTGCCCTGGATCAACGTGACCTAGAGCATCCAACATCAAATGACACTGAACAGATCCGACCAAAATTGGGTGTCTACCGAAGGAGACATCCAATCTTGATCTCTACCAACAATGATCTTAAAAATCATTTAACTACTCATAAATATGAACCCATTAGGGGCGATAAGCAACAACGGCGATGGAAGTTTCGACCCAGATCCCGTCCGATATAATTTACGAGAACAAACGACTATCCTACAGATACCCAGACGCATGGCGTACACTTTACAGAGATACCGTGCCAATACAGGTTTTAAGCCTGTGAAAATAAGGGAAATGAGCCCTTCTGCATGCATATTTATACATAGTTTGATTGACATATAATTTCATTGTCAACAAGTTGGTTTCAACCAACAATTGACCTTTTTCATAACGGAGCTACCCGAACCTCAAACCCCGTAGGGCGCACGTCCGAACAGCGCAGACCAAGAGTTCACACCTCCGAAATAGCTCATGATGGATCTCAAGTTAGACACCCACATTCCTATAAATCCACAAACAGAGAGCTTATCGCAAAGATTTAGCAGTGGAGTCGGCCTGATCGAAACATTGACTGTTTGACTAGGATTGACACCGTTGCTCCTACTTCGAAGTAGGGTCTAAAAATCCAAGGCAAACTTTAGACTTAGGACATTGATATAACACAGCTACATTGTCGATAAAATATTTAACATTTTACCGCATTGGAACACGCATGTTCCTCGCTGTGTGTGGCATAAAAACAGAGGTTTCTTCTTCTTTCTTTCTTTTTTTTTTCTTTTTCCAATGATTATTTTTTTCATTTTTTTTTTAAACAAGGACTATCCGGACCTCGAACCCTGGGGGGGCGCACGCCCAGACAGCACATACTAAGAGCCTATGCCCCCGAAATAGTTTGCCACGAAACCGAAGCCAACGTACTTAAGTCCCATATGATATCAAAATGATCGAGTTAGAATCGAGTGTCCACAGCAGGAGACACTCAATCTTGGCCCCCACCATCAATAAAGTTACAAACGAACAACTCTATATAAACATGCACCCATTAGGGATAATAAATAATAAGGTGATGGAAGTCCTAACCTAGATCCCATTCAGGTACTCTTTACGGGGACAAGTGACCATCCAACGGATACCCAAACGCATGGCGTACACTTTACAGGGATACCGTACATGTTTTAAGCCTGCGCCCTAAAATGGGCCTTTCTGCATGCATATTTGCACATAGTTGTCTGACGTAGTTTTGTATTTGACAGGTTGAAATCAATCCAACAATGGATCTTTTCGAAGACGGAGTTATCCGGACTTCAAACCCCATAAGGCACTCGCCCGGATAGTGTAGACCAAGACTCTACACCTCCGAAAATATCACGTGACGAACTTGAAGTTCAAGGCACTCAAGTTCACCTAAAACCAAAAATTGAGCGATCAGTGCGAAGATTTAGCAGTGGAACCAATTCGATCGAAACATTGACTGTTTGATCGAGATTGACACCGTTGCTCCTACTCTGAAGTAGGATCCACAGATCTAAGGCGAACCTTAGACTTGGAACATTAATTTAGCACAACTGTATTGCTGATAAAATATTGACGTTTTACCGCATTGAAATCTGCATGTGCATAGCAAAAAGTACCATAGAAACTCATCTATCTTTTTTGTTTTTAAAATGATTGTTTTTTTTTTTTTTAATTATTTTTTAATAGACCGATCATCTGCGGAGAGATGCTTTATTTGATTTGTCCATCGTCGAGAGGTTGTCTGCCTAGAGGTTTTGGGTCATTTGATGTTCCTACACATTTCTTAAGAAAACGTCTGTCTCTTTTTTATTTATATGGGTAATAAATATGTATCCTAAGTAACAGAAGGAGCAACAAACTTTTACCTATACTTTTTTATTTTTCAAAATTTATATATATATTTTTTAGATTTTTGTTTTTAGAGATTTTTTGTTCTTTTTCTTCATTTTTGAAATGGAAGTACAATGCTGTAAATATGTACATGGAAAAGAGTAGAAATATAGAATTTTTTTGTATTAGATTTTTCTTTATTTTTTTTCTTTTTTTGGCTTTTCTTATTTTTTTTGTTTGATGCCTTATTAGTGAGACGAAGTAACGGGTCCCTTTTTTAGCATAGCCGAACTCGTTCATACGGTCGAACCTGAGTGAGGTTTATAATTTTCCAAGGTCGGAAAATCCATTTCTTTGAATCGAATTAACCTTTTCTCCTTACCTTGGGTCATACGTTTGACGATGTAGCCTGAAGATATTCCTGGTCAGAACCTGATTTGAGCTAACATGAGCGGCCCAGTTGGCAATCAGATAACACAGAGATGTAACCGAAGGAAGTAATTGAATGATTTTCTTCTTCTTTTCTTGAACATTTTTACTCATAGCGCCCAAGACGGGTTTTTGCCATGCCCGTTGTTACCCTCTTTTTTACTCCTAATGCCCTTTCAGGTTTTCATTTCGTCCATGGGTATATATTTTTACCTCAGGCGCCTTTTCAGGTTTTCACCTGGTCTGCACAAGCTCACTGTTTTTACCCGTAGCGCCCTTTCGGGTTTTCACTACGTCCATCTTGCTTTGAGCTTGTATTTTTATTTTATTTTCTTTTTATTTCTTTTATCATTTTTTTTTTCAAAAGCCACAACATAGACGTCGATTCCATCATAGCCGCCTGGATGAGGTTCTGGTGTCATCTCTCAACTCGGCTCGTGTTGATTTAACAGATACTATGACTGCTTGTGAACCTAAAAAGAGGGTTTTCTTTAGGGTGTAGCTGGGCCATGAGTTAGGTTAGGATTTGAAGGTGTGTTGGGCTAAGAAGGTTTCCTTGATATGACTTCAGTTTTTCACAACATACTTTCTTCCTTGGGGGATTTTACTGTACACGCCCCACGATTCTTCTATTTTTGTTCTTTTTCCTTTATCTTATTTCAGACAATCTCTTTTTGAGATTTTGCTTTTCCGATTTTTTTGGATTTTGATGGTAACTTTACTTCCCTTTTTTTGTATATGTACACATTTTTTTTTGGGAAGGGGTTTATTGAAAGAAAGGCCCAGACTCAAATGGGGTAGCAAAAGATAGCATCATTTTTAGGGATGCTTTTAATTTTAGCTATTGTTCTTAGAACGATAGCCTCTTTTGGGTGGTTCTTAAGCAGCCACGTATCTATTTCACCAATACTTACCTTATTGTGATAGTCTAAGCGTAGAACCGTCGGACATATCCAGCATTGATGGGCTTAGGAAGATGATCTCCGTCCATGGTGGCGAGGCGGATGGCGTATCTCGGTAGCACTTCTCTGACGACGTAAGGTCCTTCCCAGTTCGGCTTGAACTTCCCTCTCGGATCGGCGTGGAGGGATAGGAAGATCTTCTTCAGTACAGTGTCTCCTACTTTTAGATCTCGACCGCGGACACATTTATTATAAGCGTGTGTGATTCGCCCCTGGTAAACTTGAGTATGACACAAGGCTAGGAGTCTCTTCTCATTTAGTAGATTCAATTGTTCAAAGTGGGATCTCTCTCTCTGCTTCGGATAAGCCTGATTCCATGAGGATTTGGAGCGAGGGTACTTCAACCTATACCGGTAGGACGGCCTCGGTTCCATACACAAAGGATAATGGTGTTGCCCCTGTAGCAGTACAGATCGACGTTTTGTAGGCCCATAAAGCAAATGGTAGCATTTTGCTCCAATCTCGGTAAGTGATGACCTTCTTTTCGAGGATACGAACGACTGTCTTGTTCGCAGCTTCCACGGCTCTATTAGTTTGAGGCCGATAAGGTGACGAGCGATGGTGCTTGATTTTGTATTGCTCGCAGAAGGCTCAGATGCGCTTATTCGTAAAGTTTGTGCCGTTGTCCATGATAATATCCATGGGTACTCCAAATCGGCACACAATATTATTCTTGAGAAAATTTTCGACGTGACTGGCCATGATGTTGGCATATGACGCTGCTTCTACCCACTTGGTGAAGTACTCAATGGCAACGAGGATGAACCGATGTCCGTTTGATGCTTTCGGATTAATCATTCCGACGACGTCAAGGCCCCAGGTAGCAAATGGACAAGGAGTGGTCATGCAGTGAAGATCGATGGCAGGAGCGTGTATCAGACTGGAGTGTTCCTAACACTTGTAGCATTTCTAAACATGTTTGCAGCAATCTGATTCCATGGTGGTCTAAAAGTATCCCTACCACAGAATTTTCTTGGCGAGCATGTGACCGCTGACGTGGGCACCACATACTCCCTCGTGAATCTCCTTCATAATATTGATAGCTTCATTTTTTGTAAGGCACCTGAGCAAGATGTTATGGTAGGATCGCTTGTGAAGGCATTCCCCACAAATGACGTAGCCTACCGCTAAACGTTGAATGGTTCGTCGGTCCGTCTTGGACGTACCCTCAGGGAAAGTTAGTGTCTCGAGGAAATTTTTAATATCTGAGAACTAAGGTGGCTCATCATCAGGCTTTGTAGGTTCCTCAATCTGGAGGCAGAAGGCCGACTCATTCCTTTGCTCGATCATGATCGGCTTCATCTCGACACCATACGGGATTTCAATCACTGATATCAAAGTGGCTAATGCGTCGGCAAAGCGATTCCTTATCCGGGGGACATATGAGAATGTCACGTCGTCGAAACAAACTATCAGATCCTCGAGGGACTCATGGTAGGGGATCATTTTCTCGACTTTTGTTTTCCAATCTCCATTCGTCTGGCATATGATCAACTGCAAATCACCACATACTCGGAGGTGAGTTATGTTTAGATTGAGAGCCGCTCGTAAACGAGCGGCACAAGCTTCATACTCGGCCATGTTGTTAGTGTAAGGGAAGTTGAGTTTGATAGAGATTGGTACGTAAGATCCTTTTGGTGAAATCAGAATGGCGCCAACTCCCTGACCCTCGGCATTTGCTGCTCCATCGAAGTGCATTACCCATGATTCTTCTGCTTCTTCTGTATCATCTTCCGTCATGAGCAGGATGTCTTCATCGAGGAACTCAGTTCTCTAAGGGTTCATAATCTGGAAAAGGATTGTCGGCAAGATGATCAGCGAGTGCTTTTCCCTTGATTGACTTCTGAGTGACGTACATGATGTCAAACTCAGATAATAAAAGCTGTCATCATGCGGTTTGTCCAGTAAGAGCCGACTTCTCAAATAGGTATTTCAACGGGTCCATTCGGGCCAAAAGTAGAATGGCTTGGGATAGCAAGTAATGGCAGAGCCTTTGAGTAGCCCATACAAGAGCCAAACATGCCTTCTCCAGATGAGAATAGTGCGTTTCGTAGTCAGTAAACTTCTTGCTCAGATAGTAAATGGTTTGCTCTCTTCTTCCCGTATCGTCATACTGCCCTAAGACACATCCCATCGAGACTTCCGTCGTGGAGAGATACATCAGGAGTGGTCTCCTCGGCTCAGGTGGTACCAAAACAGGTGGGTTAAGGAGGTAGATTTTGATTTTATCGAATGTTGCCTAACAATCATCGTTCCATTCAACAGGCGAATTCTTCCTTAGTAGGTTGAAGATCGGTGTGCAGATTGGAGTTAGCTGTGCAATGAACCAACTGATATATTGTATTATGCCCAAGAACCCCCTAACCTCTTTCTCGATAGATGGTGGTGGCATTTTGGTGATCGCTTTAACTTTGGCTGGGTCGACCTCGATCCCTCTCCTGCTAATGATGAATCCCAATAGTTTCTCGGACATAGCACCAAATGTGCACTTCTGTGGATTCAGACATAATCTGTACTTTCTCAACCTCTTAAATAGCTTCTGGAGGTTTACCAAGTGATCACTTCGCTCCGGTGACTTGGCTATCATATCATCGATATATACTTCAATTTCTCAGTGCATCATGTCTTGAAATAGGACAGTCATAGCGCTCTGGTACATTACACCGACATTCTTCAACCCAAACGGCATGACTCTATAGCAAAAGGTTCCCCAAGGAGTGATAAATGTCATCTTCTCTTGATCTGCCTCTGCCATCTTAATTTGATTGTATCCTGAGAATCCGTCCACAAAAGAAAGCATCCCGTGCTTAGCAGTGTTATCGACCAAGATGTCAATGTGCGGTAATGGGAAATCATCTTTCGGGCTTGCCTTGTTCAAGTTTCTAAAATCAATGCACATGCGGACTTTTCCATCCTTCTTCGGTACAGGCATAATATTGGCTAGCCACTGCGGGTACTTAGATTCTATGAGAAACATCGCGTCATATTGCTTGATGACATCATCTTTGACTTTCAACATTCACTTGGGTCGGAGACGTCTCAGCTTCTGCTTAACCGACTTCATATTAGGGTAGAGAGGCAACTCATGCTCGACCAAATCAATATCTAGACCAGACATGTCCTCGTACAACCAGGCAAAAACGTCTTGGTATGATCAACGGAAGTCGATCATACTTTTTCTTTCTTCGGGAGATAGCGACATTCCGATTTTGGTAATTCAGGGAATCTCCTCAGTCCCTAGATTAACGTCCTCGGTTTCTTCGACAATGGGGGTAGGGCCATGCTCAAATTCGGCAAACCAGTCAAGGAGCTCATTGGGGAGCTCCTCTAAAGGGATATTCTCGTTCAGACTCGTAACTCCTACCTCTTCTTGTATTTCTACAAGAAAGGGGTCGATTTTACATGGGACGGGTATTTCGATTAAGACATCTTTTTGTAGGATTTTATTTGGAATTTTAAATAATAATATTTTTAGACTTTATATTTTTTCAATATTTTTAGGTTTTTTATTTTCTTCAGAGACAGACCCTTGGCAGTACGAGTCTGTGTATATATAAGGTATTGTCTGCCAAGGGCTTATCTCACTTCTTATAGGTTATTTTTTGGGGGGGGAAAATAGATGCCAAATGTTAGGCTACTCCCCGCTTTCAAGGTTTGGGGTAAAGATGCCCAGTTGCGTACCTGAGAGGCCACTCCTTTACCTGTTTGGATGGAGGGTGTTGACTGATACGGCTCTTCGGAGTCAGCCTCCATCATGTTGATCCCTATTTCGTCTGAGATGATATTCTTAAATGTTAATACAGTTTTGTGGTGATTCACCACAGGGGGAGTTTGTTCAGGTACGGACCGTCGTTCCTCAAAGAGGAATAATGCAGCCAAGTCTATTTCCAGGCTGGAAAGGGTAATGTGGGGATTGGTGGGGTGAACCGATGTTGTGGGCTTATGTGGGGTTAATCGGGTTACCCCATTTCGGTCAATCTTCACAACCCCGACACTCACAAATGAATTTATGATATGTGGCTTGGGACGGGGTTTTTCCTCTATGTGTATCCCCCTAGCTCTCGTAGCTACCGTCACACGGGGTTTCTCCTTAGCCACTTGCACTTATTCTTCTGTGGGTTTGTAACCTAACCCAAACCTAACTTTCTGTCCCCCTTTGGCTGTGACGGGCTCTTTTCTATCTTGCAATCTGGGCCCCAGTCTTCTTCCCTTTTGATAGCCCCATTTTTGGAGCATGGCCACTGCTGCTACCATTTCACCTCTGATTCTTGGAATGATGCCCTCGATGGGCTCCGAGAGTATCGTTGATACCTCATACTCGAAGCTGTGGAGGTCAACATCCTCAGCGGTGTGTGGCACATCCAGTACTTTGGGCCTTTCGACACTATTAGTGGTGCCCCTCAGCGATGATTGTGATGATCTTATGTCCGGATGCAAACTTAAGCTATTGGTGCAGCGTTGACGGTATTGCTCAGACCTCATGCAGCCACGGGCACCCTAACAGTAGATTAAACGAGGATTTGATGTCCTCACTTGAAACAATATGGAGAAGGTCATTGGCCTAATTAATAGCTCAAGGTCAACTTCTCCCATTATCTCTCTTTGCGTTATCGAAGCCTCTGACACTAGTTCTTGTGGGTCACAGCATGCAAGGTTCTACCCCAATCTTGGTGGCGGTTCTCAGTGGGCATATATTTAATGTAGACCCATTATCAATTAAAATCAAGGGAATTATCATATTTCTAGACTCAATAGTAATGTTCAGGTATTTGGAGTGACTACTCCCTTCATCGGGTAAATTGGCATCTGAAAATGAAGTGGCATTTGGAGCCATAACTTGACCAATTATTTGCCCGAATTCATCCGGGCTAACTTGAAGTGATACATGTACATTTTTTAACACTCCCATTAATGCTTGAAAATGGAGCGGGAACGTCATTAACAGATCTCATACAGTAATATGGGCAGACATTCTTCTCAGCTGAGTCTACAGTATATGTTCTCGACTCATTTTCTCAAAAGGATTCACAGCGCTATCTTTATTTCCCTCTGGTTGAGCTTGTGTTGTTGTTGGTGCTTCAGGCTACTTTGAGATCTTCCCAGATTGGGTAACAAAGTCCACTGCCCCTTCTCTATTACTGCCAGCGTTGATATCTGTTTGTTCATAACTCAGCGGGACCTGATGAAGATCGTAGGTTAGTCTCGAAATTTGAAATGGTATAACTGCCAGAATCGGATGCACTTGCACTGTGGGCTTCGGGGGTGTGGATAACACTTGATTCACTTTGGTGATAGCTAGTTGGATGGAAAAATTAGGTCAGATGGGGGTGGTGAAGCTTGTGGGTGGTTGCACTGGCGGTAAAGGGATAGGAGTAGGCCATTAGTAGCTGATAGGTGCTAGTGGGAGATTGGAGGCATGATGGGCTATCGGGTAATTGATGGGGGTGGTCGTATATGGCTGATATAATTTATGTATACATAATTGACAGGTGTGGGTGATGGAAAATAAGCCCTAAGATCTAAGGGTTCAATTTGTGGTGTCGGGTGAGAAAATAATCTGATAAATTTAAGGGTTTAATCACCCCAATATTCATTTCTTTATAATTTCTCAGCAATGGTGCCACATAGTTCTCTCGATCACTGATGTAGTCTGACGGATCAAATTTGAACTCCTCCTCACATTCTTCTATCATCCTGATGGTGGATCTGGGACCTGCTCCTCTGGTAGGATGTGGGGGTAATGACACCTGATGAATATTCACGTGCTGGTTTACTTGAGACAGTGCAGGTGAAATGATTTTTTTGGCATCAATTAAATCTTGGATCACGTGCTTCAATGGAAAGCAGTGATCAATCGGGTGACCCAGACCTTGATGAAAATTACAGTGAGTATTAGGGTCATAATTCTTTAGGATTGGGTGAGGAGGAGGTTGCAGTTGACGAATAGTAACTAATCCATTTTCTATTAGTAAAGGTAAAAGTACACTTAGTGATTGCCATAGGGGAATCAACACTTGGTCGTAACGGGCTCTTCTCTGCTCCAGAGTCATCTGCATTCCTTGTCCATTCCCTGCTCTCTGCTTCTGCTCAGTTCTGACTGGTGCTGGCGGGGCTGCTTGAAATTGGAACGAGATTATATTATTATTGGGTCTGATGTTGGCAATATTCTAGACATCGGGCTCTATTTTTTTCTCGTTCCTCTGTTCTAAAAACCTTCTAACCTCACTAGCTCCACTTGGTACATTCTTATTTAGGCGACCTTCCCTGATAGTATCTTCACAACGATTGGTGTTCCTTACCAGATTAGCAAAGCTGGACTGCTACTGGTACACTAAAAAGTTTCAGATTACTGACAGAGTATTTTTGGAAATCATTTCTATCTGTTCATCATCAGGTATCCTGTTTCTAACCTGAGCTGCCAGTGCTCTCCAACGCCCTAAATAATCACTAAAGGTCTCATTCGGGTTCTACTTCAAACGGGCCAAGTCTGGCTTACGCAGTTCAATGTCTATATTATAGACATATTGTTCCTGAAATAGGTGCGTCAAGTCCTTTCAAGTTTTCATCATAGATGGTTTCAAAGATATAAACCATCTCAAGGCTAGACCGGTCAAACTCTTCTAAAAGACCTTTATCAATAGTCTTTCATCCCCTCCATATTGGCACATGTTCCCACAATAAGACTTGAGGTGTGCTATGAGATTGTCGGTGCCGTTGTATTTGTCAAAAGCTGACATTTTAAATTTTAGAGGTAAAGGGACCTCAGCGAACAAACACAAATCTGTGAAGTCTGTGGCGTGGATTCCAGCACCACCCATTTTCAACAACTGCTTCTGAAGTTTATCCAAATGTTCTTTCAACTATTCCGATTCCTTGGATATGGGGGCCACTTTCTCAGCAGTCGGTTGGACTTCACTCTGGGCTACCAGGGGGTGGGCAATTATATGTGGGAGGTTAAGGATGGTCAATGCCCCAGCATAGGCTCCACGATTTCTAATCTTATCCTCTTCATACTGCTGGTCTACACAAGGTGAATTGAGGGCACGATTCTCTTGCTGGTGTTGCATGGACTGGATGGGGATGGCATGAATGGGGGTTGGGTGAGTCCATTGGAGATGAGGGAAGGTTTGTTGAAAGATGGGATGAGTGGAAGTCAGATTTTGGGGTGGGGCCTGATGAATTGGGGTTGATGTAAGGCATGGATTTGAGCTGGGTATGAGGGTTGTGAGTGGGTGAAATTTTTGAGGAATTGTGAAGGGTATGGGTGTGAGGCTCCAAGGTTTTGCTGGGCTTGGGTTTGGGCTATGAAGCCTTGGGAGGGTTGGACTATGTAGGTTTGGCCCATGGGTCCTTGGGAAGCTTGGGCCACAAAGCCTTGGTCATGATGGGTTTGAGCCATGGGCCCCTAGTGGGTCTGAGCCATGGGCCCTTAGTAGGTCTGGCCCATTGAACCTTGATGGGTCTGACCCATTGGGCCTTGATGGGTCTGGGTCATTGGGCTTTGGTGAGTTAAGGCCATGGGCCCTTGATAGGTCTGGCCCATTGGGCCTTGGTGGGTTTGGGCCATGAGCCATTGATGGGTCTGGCCCATTGTGCCTTGGTGCGTTTGGGCCACGGGCCCTTGATGGGTCTGACCCATTGGGCCTTGATAAGTCTGGCTCATTGGGTCTTGGTGGGTTTGATCTATGGGCCCTTGAGGCATGTGGGAAATGGGGGTTTGGGCCATTGGGCCTTGGGGCATGTGGAAAATTGTGTGAATGATGGGGGGTTGATGGGGGTCATGGGGGAATGAAGCATGGAGGCTTGATAGGGTCTCGGATGTATTCATAGGTGTGTGGTGTGGATGAGGGGGGATGTGTTGGGAAGCCTTCCACCTATTATAGGTTTGGAACATCTCCTCCATCATGGCCATGGAAGGGGGATCAGATAGAGATGGGTTATTTGATGGCTGGAAGGGTATGGATGGAGTGTGTAAAAAGGAAAAATTAGGCATGACCCCGGTAAAATCGGGCATGACCCGAGTAAGTGGCGGGATACGAGATGGGTTGGAGGAATGAGGTGGGGCATTGGTGGATGGAATGGATATATATGGGGAAGATGTATGGGGCATGGAGGTGGAGAATGAGAGAGAAAAATTGGTCATGATTCCGAAAAAAATTGGCATAATTTGGGTAAGTGGAAGGATGTGTGGGGGATCACATAGATAGATGTGGGTGGATTGGGTCGGGCGGATGAAAAATAGGGTATGTTGGTTAAAGTGGGGGATGGGGCCGGGTTTGAACTAGGTGTGGAAGGAGGGTGAGATGGGTTGGAGATGGCCATGAGTGAAGGCATGGCTTGGGAAAATGGCGGGAAATTTGGATTTTGGGTATTTTGAGAAGTGGTGGAAGGAAAAATAGGGGCACCGAACGGGCCGGTTACGATGAGGGTTGATTGGGTGAGGGGGGTGGAAGTAAAAGCTTCCTCGGTATGGGAATGTGTTGGAGAATGTGGCGGGAATGAGTCGGGATCGGTTTGAGCCGGGTCCACAGCCCACAACATAGCTCGATATTAGGTCGGGTATAGGTGCCTCGGATGGGCCCCGTAAAGCTTCCTCCTCCTTCCCCTTCGGGATGTCAGAGGGTACGATAATGTCGTTGTGCCGGCACCAATCAAGACTCTATATTTGGGTTTTTAATTTTTAATTTTTTTAAATTTTTATAAGTGAAAAGAAATGAGGATTCTGGGGCCTTTTAAATTCCTTTTTCTGGTGGCTCTCGTACCCTAAATAGGTCCCGCGGCAAAGGTTTTGAAGCGCTTCAGAAGAATCAAAGGGAAATCCTTTGATCTATTGAAAGTATGAAAACTGATGCAAATAATTTGATCCGCCAAAACGAATAAAAAAGAAGTCACCTTCTTTTAACCGACGAGGGCGTATTGGGTGTCGAAAGTTGTGGGGCTTAAACAGAGTCACTAAACACACTGATCGGGGAGTCCGAGATGTGAAGCAGGCCACTAGATTCGGGCTGTTGCTGTGTACCCAAAGCTGGCGCAACTATTAGGTGTGTCAGACCAAAAAGTCCCCCTTTTTATGTTGGTGCAACTAATAGATGCGCTAGTGTAAATTTGAGGATTTTTGGCTTGGCCCAACTATTAGTGGCGCCAGACAAAAACTGGGTTTCAAATTGTTGACAGCAGCAGTTTCAGCCCGAAATGAGTCTCCTAATTAGTTTTTTCTGGAAGTTGAGCTTCCGGGGATTGACTGTTCTAATGATACGACCCTTTCCTCACCGATCCTAAGGGTTTAGAGGCCAAATTGGGTTTACTATCGCTCTCTTTTTCCGAGTTTTAAGTTTGGTAATGAGAAGGTTACCCACCCAATATACCTCAAGTGCAAACACTTTTCTCAGGTATTTGGTGAGCTGGGACTTTTCTGAATCATCACCACTAGGGGCTGCCGCTGTACTAAGACCCGAGAGTTTGTATGTGTGCCTAAATAACCCAACCCTTGAAAATCTATCCCATAAAAATCAATTTAAATCCCCTTTGTTGGTTCAATTTTATTTTTCACTTTTAAAGAAATTTTCTTGAGTTCAAAGACTGGGGTGATGATCCCATGCCGCCTCTACGGGTCGGCATTCACTAGCGAAATATGATTGCAGAATTAAAAGCGCAAGTAGGCCCGCCAAATGGCTAAGGAACTTGCAATGATAAAAATGTGAGAAATTTAAATAACAATGCACAAGTAGACCCACTGATCAGCTAAGGTGCTTGAAATAACGGAAACGTAAAGAAATTGAATGATGGTGCATAAGTAGGCACGCCAAACGGCTAAGACTCATAAATGACGTAAAAGTATGGGTAAGTAAAATGACGTAATAGGAGGGGTGAGTAAAAATAAAAAATAAAAAAAAACAGCAATAAAAGGGTTAGTAAATAAAAAATAAAGAGGTCAAATTCAAGGAGACACTCTACTAGCTACTCCCCAACAGAGTCGCCATCTGTGCAACCGTGAGATTTTTTATGATCCCGTCGCGACGATGCGCTCTCTTGAAAAATAAAGAGTCGCCACCCGAAGCTTTTGGTGTCTTGGGAAACCTAACTCAATATTAAAAGCACTGAAGTGCAAAAATATGACTCTGATTGACTGGTCTACGCCAAAGGCTCTTGGGTAGGGGCTTCGGTTATCGATCGGGAAGGTGTTAGGTACCCGATCAACCCGCTCGTAAGCGGTCTCTACTATGGCCGAGTCTATGTGGGGCTGGTTTATATAATGTATATATATATATATATATATATATATATATATATATATATATATATATATATATATATATATATATATATATAAAGAAGTAAAATGGGCGGCACTTTCCCTTGCCCAAAGGCACACCGATCCTATTGAGCCCTTCCCGCTTGCCGAAATTTGGGCAGCATAATGGCTCAATTCTAGGATAGAGGAAAAGCCAAAGAAGTAGAGGAATAGAGGGGAGAGCCGGAGCTCTCGGGCCCTTGTAGTACCGATGTGGTCCTTCGCGCGAGAGCATCACTGGTGAGCTTTCGATAGCAAACGGGTTAGGAGACGGGTTCTAATCTCTAAGGCTTGGTAGCTAAGAGATAGAAGAAGAAGGCTAAGGGCTAGATCTAGCTCAAACTCACTGATTTATGATGGATAATGGGGTGTCAAGGATGAACTAGGTTGCTGGAATTATATGGGTTTAGTGGAGGCAAATGAGAGCAGAACTCACTAGAATTTTCTCTCTCTGAAAATTTTCCAACCCTTAAGCAAGAGGGGTGATTTTCTATTTATAGAGAAATGGAGGATTAGTGAGGGGTTAAAGTTTTAATTAGTTTAACAATTAGGTAATGGGCAATCTAAGATTTTTGAGATTTTCTAAAGCTTAGAGAAGAGAGATTTGAGTTTAATGGTAGATGATAGGGTGGTGACTTGAATGGTAAAAGGGTAATAACTTAAGCTAATAGGGTAACTAGGGTCCTAAAGAAACTCACCCCAGACTTTGGGATGGTCCAAAAGTCAAACCCCCAATATTAATTTTGGCCATTTTTTGAAGGAAAATTAGGCCCAAACTATTGGAAGTTGAAGACCTGCAGGGGCCCAGCCTGGTTTTGTAATTTCCTATACAAATCCGCGATCTTTATTTTGCCATAACTTTTTATGTATAACTCTGATAGAGGCGATTTTTAGCTTGTTGGAAATCTGGAGAAGTCCTCTTTACAATGGTATATGACTTAGATTCAGAAGAGATTTGTATAAATTTTGACACTGCTCTCTTTAACCACTGCTCAAAAGGGTTCGAAACTAGCTCTATGGGTCCGATTTTATAATTTCCTACATAAATCCGCAATCTTCATTTCGCTATAACTTTTTATGTATAACTCCAAATTAGGAAATTATTAGCTCGTTGGAAAGATGAGAGCTCTACTTTCCAATGATATATGCCTTAGGTTGGGAAACTATATACAAAAACTTTGACACTCCTATTTCTAACTGCTGTTCAGGGGGGTTCAAATCGGGCTCGGGAAGGGTTCTAATAGGTCTGAGAAGGCTATAATTGATTTCTGAGGGTTCAGAATGATTCCTAAGGGTTTTAGGATGATTCATAAGAGTTTGAAAAATGCTTTCGGAAGCTCGAGGGTATGCCTTTCTTGAAGTATGTATCGATCGAGCCTTGGGCCAAATTTGAGTGTCTACAGTTAGATTTTTTTAATGTTTTAACATCCTATGAATCTTGCATGAACAAGTCAAAGTATGAGAGATCACTTAAGCATTATATAGCATTACAATGCATTATATGAGTCGTAAGGTTACTTACAATATTGTCCAAGTAACTCAGGGTTTTCAAACATCTTAAAGACTGCAGAACAAGCGCATAATCACTGACGGTGCTTACATAGGCATTGGATAAATAACGACCAACATTGAAATTCATAAGTAAATAAACTACTAACTAACAGTCATAGGAAAAATGAACTTACTCGTCTTCAAAAATAGGCTTGTTTTAGAGGACCATCATATATTTCTGCTCCTTTGTATGCTCAACAGTAGCAACGACCAACGTCTCCTCAATGGCCCTCTCCGTTACAGGCTTTTTCTTCGGGGGTCCCTTTCGCTCATTCCTAGGTTTTACGATAATGTGTTTTATGAGTTTCCGATGTCTCAAGTGAGGGTCAATTTGTTGCTCAGGCACCCTAGTGAATTGGGAAGAGGGTTGCTCATCACCAGCTGGCCCCTTATCGGCTTGCGATTCAGGTTACTCGTCACCAGCTGCCTCCTCTTCATGCATGGGATGAGGTTGTCATTTATCGGCGGAAGATGGGATATCAAAGGCTATGTTAGGCACCTTCAATAACAGCTCCGAGATAGCAACATCTTGAATATCGAATAAAACATTATTAGAAAGCTAGAATATTATATTCACTTATACAAACAACGATACAACACATACCTTAGGTGTTGCCTCCAAAATCGTTTGAAGTTCTTTCAGAATCCCTTGGTCCCTTTTTATCAACTTATTGACGTGATTCATTGTCTGCAGTTCCACATCTCTTGAAGTGAGTCGCTCATCTAAGGAGTTACATCGTGTCGCGATGACCTCATTTTCTCACTCCAAATGACTCACTTTCTAGGTGAGTTTCAAGTTGTCGAGCACTAGGCCACGAAGGAGAGCGCCAGTGCACTTTCTAGGTCGGTCGGCGCGCTCTCCTTGTTCTCATTGCTCAAATCGATGGGGCCCTCTTCGGAGGACGATTCTTCCTTCGACGTCGATTGGGTGTAAAACTCTTTTTTTTTATCGAAATGTAATTTCTCTTCTTCTTCGACCGCACATCCACTTCCACAGCTTTCTTGAATTTCATCTTTTCATCAACCTCTTTCCTCTTCGCTACAACGACCTTTAGATCCCATAAACCTTCTCGTACGACGAGTATCTCTAACTCAAAGGAAACGAATTCGAGGGGAGCGTAAACCTTTTACAAGAAAATGAAAAATCCTAAATAGCATAATACTAAATTGAAAATAGAATATAAGCGCACGGTATCGACTCTATAATCAATCGGTATCGATTCTTTACGAGGTCGATTTCGACTCTTTAAGAGGTCGGTATCGACTCTTTAATCAGTCAATATCGACTCTTTACGAGGTTATTATCAACTCCTTATTCAATCAGCATTGGTATTCTTTACAGTCCTTAGCTTTAGAAATTTGACGTATTTAAATAGACATCATACCTTATTGTTCAACATCTTTCCAACAGTGTAGGCTTTCGTCCTCGATTGCGTGTTGTCCACCCATTTCAACAATCGTGGGAAAGGGTTCTTCATGGGCGTTCTTTCAGGTGAGCTTTGTGGCAATATCTAATAAGCCCACCATTGAAGGACATAAATGCATCTATAAACGTTCAACGTCTTAAAGGTTTTATCCATGTCGGTAGCCTTTCTACTCGCCACGCCCTTCATTATATACTCGAACCAGTCATGGTACACGTGGAAACGCTACGGAGTTTGATTAAAGTTCTCGAAGTCATCGATGAGGTGGACGTGCTCTTCTGCCAGTTGATGGTGGGACTCGGGAACATAGATAAAAAAAGTCAAAAAATTGGTAAGTATCGTCCAGCTCCAAAACCGATATGTATCGGTTCCGAATGATGCATACCGGTATTTTCCCTTCGTCACTTGAAGTTGGGGGCCTCACTGGACGATAATTTGAAATTATCTGACGATAAATTGGACAATACGGATGATACATTAGACGATACAAACGATAAATTGAACGATAATTTGACTGTTTTTAAGGTTCCATGTCCGGGAAAAAGAAATGTACACAACATAAATAAAAAGACAACTTTACAAAGTCGTCGTAACTTTTCGCTCACCTCATTCTAAGGTTTATATGAGATCGGATAATATTCCCGTTAGGCACTCCACGAAAATATTTGTGTCTTCCGGTGGTTTAACGAAGGGAGTATACTATTCAGGGCCAACTACGGCAAGACCCAGTATTAATACAACGTCCAACTTCCGAAGATAGACATCACTCTTTCCGATTCGGAAGTAATTTTTTTCAACCCAAAAATTCAAGATCGTATCAACGACATCTCCAAGAAAACTCACACCCTTTGGCATTTGAAATATTCCACTAAAAATTGTTGCTCTGAGCAACTCCTTTCGCCTCGGGCTAGCGTCATCGTAGATCTTCCAAATGCCAATAGGGGAATATTTGGCAATAGTCCGCTGTACAACCAACTTGACAACTTATTTAAATGTACTGTAATAAAAAAGAAAGGAGTGAGTCTTATATTAACACATATTGTTTAAATGAACTGTATATTATAATCAAGCTAAGAGAACAATGTTGACCGTATATACAGTCAATATTATAGGAAAAACGAAAAAAAATTAATTAAAAATATAGACTGTCGATAGAAGAAGCAAAAATTCTACAGCAATAGAAGATAATTTGATTTATAACTGACAGATTTGGTAACTTAAAGATTGAACAATGAAGCGTCACCGACTTTGAAACGACATCACCTTCCACCGCCTTCGAACGAAAAGTAAAAAGTAAAAAAGTCAAACAATAAAAGACAGTAATAATTTGAATTTTTAACGGCTATTTATTACCTTGGGGGTAATTTCGGTAATTCATAAAGGTGGGCGTCAGCTCGGCTACAAGCTGGTCGGTTTGGTGAAAGATAAAACTATAGGGTCTCTGACGGAAAAGGTGAATCCGACAGGGTCGATCATGTGAAAATTTCCCAAAATTTTTTTGCTCAATCAACCCGAGCAATACTTTCACACATAATTTAACCTTTGCATTTTGCATACGTAAAAGGGTACCACTGTTGACGCCCACACAATCTTTGAAAGCGCCCACATCATAAACCCTTTCAAAATCATTGATTGCTTCGAAACAGATGGTGGAGATCATTTTTTACCATGATCTTCTACACAATGAGTCTTGAGACCATGTGGCATCTATTAGACAAGTCAAATTTTTTATTACAGGTGTCACATATCCCCAAAATATATCCTAAAATCACGTTTGAGTGAGATATGTGCCATGTGGCACCTATTGGACGGTCAGTTTGGTCTGAAGTGTGAACCGACGCTAATCTTTGAGGGTTACATGCCTCACACACGCCCGAGAGATATAGCTCCAGTACAGTACCCATTGCTCTCTCTTGTATATGTTATAATTCTCTCTCGCAAGAAGGGTGATAATTGAGCCGTGTCAGCTCATGGGCGACCAGAGCCATTTGCTTTCATCTCGGTAGTCCCCATAATTGAGCCGTGTCAGCTCATGGGCGACCAGAGCCAGTTGCTTTCATCTCGGTAGTTCCCAAACCCCAGCAATAACTTTGCCTTTTCATTAATATTATTATTTAAAAACAGTGCTCGGTTTTATTTATTGTGATGTCGATCATGATGGAATCTTATATCATGGGATGTTAAAGCCAAATCGGCGTCTTTTTAAACATTCTTAGGCCAATACGTATGAGAGACAAATTGGTCAAACAGGCCGATAATAGAGTTTTTTTTTTTTTTTTTAATATAAAATAATAATAATAATAATAATTTTTTCATAAGATATATAATTTAATTTAATTAATTTTTTTTTTTTTTTGTAGCATGAGTATTTAGGCCACTTAGAGCACCCGTCTAATTTTATGGACACATGTATATCTCAAATTAATACATGTCGGATCAACATAGGATAAAAATTCTTAGGATGGCCTAAGTGGGGAGGGAGGGGACATTTTTTTATTTTATTATCAAATTTATATTAGATATATATCGGCCTAAATGACCAGATATGGACCACTATGACCCCATTTAGGCCGATTTTTTACCTCATATCAAGTTGGGGTTTTATATCGTATCAAATATGGCCTAATATACATATAGGATATGACAGATATTTTGTTCTAGACACATTGTTATCAGTGTTCATAATGGGGTTAGGTAACTTTGGTTCTGCTAAGTATTGAAAAGAGTGAGTTCCTTAAAAAGTAGTAAACCAAGTGTTGTTTCCATACTAGACTTTTAAGCCGTTTTGAATGTCCCCTCCAAGGATACTGTTATTTGCAATCACAAATTCTTCCTTTACTATTAGAGGTTTTCACGAGTGAAAGGTGTTGATTTCTTTAAATAAGATGATAGAGTCATAGAGATCCATTTTCGTCTCAATAATCTCCACAACGAATCTCGAGATCATAGCGTACAATAAGACAGTCGGATTAATTTATGTGACACGTCTTAAAATGTAGACGTGATCACATGAGCATATCATCAAACATGGTTATCGGGTCAATGTTTTGGATGTGTGCTATGGCTTTGTTCTCAAAATCTATTGTGTAAAAGATTAGGACGAAAATGACCTCAAACATCTTATTCAAAGCAATTAACAATTTTTACATGCGCAATTCTTGGTTCTAAAGAAAGAATCTCTAGTTGTAAATAGCAGTGCTCCTACTCAAATTCCTAATTTTCAATTAAGATTAATTTCTTCGAGATTTAGTTAGGTCCAACCCATTGAACCTTATATGGAGTTCAGCTCGACTAAATTTTTATAAAATAATATTTCATCTCTTATAATTAGATACTACTGATGGCTAAATCTGTCTTTTACCCTCCCCTTCTCTCTCTATCTCTCCCGCCTGTTCTGTGTTTTCTTTGGGAGAACGGCTGTTCTCACCCGTGTTCAGAGTAAGTATTGCACATTTTTTTTTCACCAACCAAAATCATTGGCTGATTTGAATCTAACGATTAAAATTATTTCTATCTTAATTTTTCAAAATAATAGATCTTAAGATCATATCACACCTTTTAGACGGCCAGATGTTGATTTCACATAGAACACATCCCCAAAAGTGAACTAGATCATGAGAAAAGGAGTTGACCTTAATTTGTGTGCCATATGGAATCAACATCTAACCGTTTGATAGGCGTACCATGATCTTAAGATCTATGTGGGGAAAATTGAAACAAAAAACCAATTCCCATCATTTGATTATGATCAGTCAGTGGTTTTCATCAGTGAAAAATTGTGGTCCTTAGATGGAAAATGGGTGAGGATAGCCGTAGGCTTTCTTTATTACTAGTAAAAAAATGCATATGCCTTTCACATGTATCATAGTGGAATTTTCTCAAATTGGGCTGACGCTCTTGACCGCACTAATATGGTCTTTAAATGATCATACACCATCAATAATTTAGTGTAATACATACCGTCAAAGTGATATATAGATCATAAGCAGAAGAGAAATTGGCCCAAAACTCACATTTTTTGGGGGTTTGAATCATCCGATTTGTAGACTCTAATATTAACGGTTATTTTTAATTTTAATGGTAGATATTAAAATTCAACAATCCCATGGTTCACATTTACTTATGGGCATAATTTTTTTGAATAAAATATATTGTACTGATGGATCGTCACTTGGTCAATTTAAATTAATCACAAATATATGCCACGTGGCATAATGATATGCCACACTTTAAGTGTATAACATAAAGGCTCTAATTTAATAGTGTAAGATCATTTAAACATTACTTTGGTATCTAAATGTCGGTAAAGAGCCATTATCCTTCTCAAATTTGTGTGTTGTTGGAGTTTTATTGGGGGCATTAGTGACTTGAGATTAAACTTGATATTTAAACATCTCTTGGGTGATTAAGTGTCACTGACATCATCAGATTATACAGCATATGAATAACCTTTTTCCTATATAAAACCTCTCATAGGTTTGTAGCTCTTAACAACTATGAAAACCATCTTTTGATAGGGTTTAGCGAGTAAAATGCTATTTTTGAGCTTGATAATCTTATAACAGCAATTAATAAATAGCGTTTGAGATACTTTTAGTGAAAGTGGATGTGATTACGACGCACCATTAAACATGGTTTGCATACATTTGGGGATGTGTGTCACCAGTAACAAATATTTGACCGTGTGATAGGTGGCCATGATCTCAAAATCTATTGTGGAAGTTGAGATGAAGAAAGATCTCTTCATTGTATGATTCAAAGTAATCAACAGATTTTCTTTTTTTTGTTTTGCTTTGCTTAAGTTAGGTGATTGCAATATTAAGGCAGTATGCTAGTAACACCAGCCTTTAATTATCGATAAGGATGTGAACAGGTCGGGTTGGGATAAAATTTTGGCTATCCATTGAGAAAATGATATGTCTAACAAGACCTAACTCTCGATTTGATTAGTCAGGTGTCGGGTCAAAATTTTGACTATCCAATGAGAAAATGATATGCCCAATATGACTTGACAAGTCAATTTTATTTACTTCACCCAGTAAGAAATTCGAGTCGGGTTAATTAAATGTCGGGTCAACTCAACCCATTGACAAGTGTAATTATCAGCCTTAAATATTCAATGTCACTTTTATAAAGATGGTGTTAATGTTTCACCAATTGACACGAACAACAATTAATCCAAACTGCTTAATATTTTTCCATCTACCATATTATAATGGGATAAGGGCTCCTGACTAAATTGGCCAACTGTAATCCATCATTGGACCATATGCTAGCTAAAAGAAACATGTTTATAAAGGATTGTGGGCCATTTAATTGATGAACTTTAATATCATCTACTAAAACTAATATTATACTCAATAGATAAGATGGTTTAAATTTTCTTAAAACATTATTTTTGGCCCTGTTGTACTTCAATCAATGATCTATCACTTTAATGGTGTGAATTACGTACATCTTAAGTCATTGATGATGTGAGAAATATCATTTTGGTATTTAAATGACAATGGAGAGGGTCGAATGCTATTATAATTGACAAAGTAGTGAAATAATTTGTTGACTCATAATAATGATTGTATTTGCAATCAAACATTTGGTCACTGTAATTGATGGCTCCATCGCACATAAAAAATTATGCATAAAATATTGATTTTTATGAAGAGAGAAAATACGAGAAAAAATATCTATAAGGGTAGATAAGGTGAAACTTAGGGGTATATAGGGTGATATATGAATATTTTGTTTCTAAGAGATATGAAAACATAAACTTGATAGACATAAGACCCCTCATTTGTGCGTTTAAGAGTAGTATAGATTTTTGTGAGGAAAAAACAATTCTTATCGGAACAAATAAATATACAAAATCTAAGAATTAATCAGAAACACTTAAGTTTAATTAAGTTTTCATCTTTGAAAACAAAATATATGTTCTATTCGATAATGTGTAGAGCTAAGCACTACAAAAAATAAGACCATTAGCGGCAGCCAAAACCTGTCGTTATTAACAAAAAAATTGCCGCTAATACCCTTATTGCTAATAATCTTAATAGTCTTTAATAGTGTTTTTGTTAATAGCGAAAGTTTTTTACTGCAAAAATCTGCCACTAATAGTCTTATTTTTTGTTATGAAGTTAAGATTAGGTGGTGGTTATCTTTATCTCATGTAAAAAAGAAAATCGGCATCGCAGTTATCTTTCTAATTCGAGTGAACGTGGGAACTCTTCATCGTAAAAGTGTGTTTCTAGACTCTCAAATGATTAGTAAAATATATCAATATCTTTCGCAATGTAGTCTTCGGCTCCATCTTCTTACCCTTTCTTCTTTTTTATCTTAAATATTTAATTTTTTTATATTATATGTTCATTTGAAGAAGGAACATGTAAATGGTAAAATGAAACATTTGATTGTGTTTGTTATTAGTCATTGTCTGTGTGTGAAGTCCATCATTATCGCATTCCACTTATCTCTGAGTCAATTGAAGTTAGTGACTCACTAAATCAGATCTATCATAATCTCTTATAAGCAGTGAAAATGAATCTGCAAAAATAAAAAGATTTCTTTGATAATGCGTAAGAGGGATTGAATATGTGGATGATTTGAGGAGTAGCCCAGATGCTTGACGCGGATTGAAGAAAGGCATAAGTCAATATTGCTCTAATACCATATAGAAAAACTAAATATTTAAGATAGTAAAGAAGAAAGGGTAAGAAGATTTGAGAGAATTTTATAATTAGTGTAGGTTCCCACGTTGATGCAAATAACAAAGATGTTTTCACGTTTACATAAGATAAAGATAATCACCACGTAACTTAACTTAATCTAAATCCCATATGTCTCTAAACAAACTCTACACATTATCTAGGGGACTTAAGAAAAAATGGGGTCCATTTAAAAAGGTTTTAAGCTATTTGTAACGATCCTAAAAATTTTAAACTGAATTTGTGGTGTTAGATTTGTTTTGCACCAAGCATAGTGTTAGTATTCCATACCGGAACCTATCCTAGTTGAGAAAATATATATTTTGATTTTTCAAAAGATTTTATATTTAAAATTATCTTTATTTGACACAAGTTGTTTGATGGCTTAGTGGTTGAAAGACTTTACTTATTCATCAGAACCTTCTTCTCTGGCCACCCTTTTCTAAAAATACCCAAATCTCTTTTAAATCTCTTTTGTGCTCTTCCACAAAGAACACCACGGTATTTTTTTTTTTAAATTTCTACCGCCAAATCATGATAAAAGAAGGCATCGTATTCGTGGACGGATCATCGTATGGATGCCAATCTCTATTGCTCTAATCATCATCGATCCGTCGATCGCGCTTCAAGAGTTGGGTACCCATCCATCTGTCTTGTCCTTCTCAGATCCCCTCGAATCGGATACGATGATCACGTATCGACGGACTATAAATAAACCTTAGATTTATTTCTTTCAATCTTATTTTACTATTATTATTTTAATTGGTGGTAGAATACCCAATAATATTATTTCACAATCGCTCAGCCGCTGGAATGAAACCCAGTCTTTCCGAATAGATGACCTTATTTATTATTCCACCTTTGCACGACCAAAACTAAGTGCACTTAAATCACTTGCATTTTCGATCGATGGTCATGATGCACTCCACTTTAAATTGCACTACCCCTTTTTATTTGAGCATTTAATTATAATATACTATATATATATATCATTTTATCACTTCAATGCGACCACTTCAATGACACAAAGTGTTAAAACTTCGATGCCTTTATGAAATCGAACTCTGACCTTTACGATTATCGAAATCACACTTATAACCCTATTCTATAATTATATTGGTGTGATATGTAAATAAATATAAATATAAACATAATCAAACTCTAAGTGTAAACCGTTCTGTATGTGTGATACTTTTGTATTTGCAACTTAATCAATTTATACGAGTTAAGGATATGTTAGATCATGAGTACGAGAGTGTATGAGATCATGCCTACGCTTGGGCGTGATGATTCATTGAGATGGTATTGAAGCAAGAAATACACCGTATTCACATGCCTTACAATTCATGGTGGAATGGGACCCATGACGAGTCGGGTGAGTGTGAATTCAGTGTAACCTCGTATATGGTGGCATATACGGCAACCCGATCACCCCGAGTTCAAATATGATAGTATGAGTTATGAGTTAAGTTATGAGGTTCGACCATAGGCATTAACTGTGGTGCGATTTCTTCTATGGTCACGTGAAACTTGGAATATTGGCGTCCATGTACGGATGTAACACCTCTATGGTAGTATAGACTATCACACGAAGTACATCCAGGTTACTATCAAACTTTTTTCTTGGGAAGCGTGAATTAGAAAAGTTACCTCACTATAGTTTATTCTAAGATTAAGTATAAGAGTATAATAAAATATGAGTATGAGATAAGATAAGTTATGATACGAGTACGATAATAAAACATCGTTGTGTAGGCCAGCAAAAGATAAAGAACTTAAGTCTATGTACGTGTCGTTCCTTGCGTAGCCACCGTAAGGGCAACGTCTTTCAGCCAAGACGGATCTTTGGGAGAGATTATGAATATGAGTATGTTATGAGTGACTTTGGCCATTATGTCTTCCCATTGGCTGGATGGTGGAGTATGAGTATGACACAAGGGCGTTATGATATGGTGGTATGATACTATGTTGACCCTTCCATGGTAGCACGAGTAGCGACTCTGGCACAGGTCATTTAGGATTTCACGAGTATGTTAGTTACGCTCATGCGATGTATAGACGTATGTGCGAGAATGATAATAAGACATGATATGATATGTTATGAGATATAGTAAGGTACGTTAGGATATGAGTGTTTAGGTCATGATCTTGTATTTATGATATGAGTTTTACGATATGCATGCGATTTTGTCTCTCTTTTGCAATCTGTTTTGAGATATTATGTTTATCACTCACTTAATGCACCCACAATGAACCTGAGTAGTATGAGGTGGATTGGTGGTGTGTCCACTGAGTATACGTGACTGAGTAAACTCATCCCATGATAATCTTACAGTTGCAGGTGATTACGCTGGTGGAGTTGACATGAGCCATCTAGATCTCACCGACGCTGATTTTATTGATCCCGTAGGTGTTGAGTACTAGGAGCCTTTGGAGGGCGATGCTACCGGTTATCAGGAGGACTATGGTGCTGATCTTGATTCGAGTGCCGGTTACTGATCATTGTGGACTTGGTATTGAGTTCTATTGATATTAGTATTGCAGACTTTATAGTTTGTTTTATCGGATTTGTCTCCGACTGGATTTACATTTTACTGGTGGATTGTGGTTTTATCACACTTATTCAGTATTTATGATTGCATTTATATTCCACCCTATTTCTTAGATTTTACGGATTTCGTGGAACCATTATTGCGCGAGAACTCTGATTAGGTGTATGCCCACTTAACATATCCGGGATATGTGCGGGTTATAACTCGGAATTCTAGGCCCTCTGGATAGGGTAGAATTTCGGATTGTGACAGAAAGATATCAGAGCCGATGACGGCTCTTTTATAAGGTGGGGGGATTGTAATAGTCCCACATCGGATAGGGAAAAGTTCTGACCCTAGGCTATATGTGATTGCAGACGCTACATGTCATAACGCTTTTTGGGTGGGGACTTAAGTCCATGCCAAAAATAAAATCGGGGCGGGGACCTAAGCCCAAAATCGGACAATATTATGGCATGCGGGTCTGGGTTTTCATAGAGTGGTATCAGAGCCTCAGGCTTTACTTGCTGTGGACTTTAGGGTTTAAGTTATTATGAGTTCTAAATCCTTGAATTTTTGAAATAGGATTACGATGGCACCGCGAAGAAATGGTGAGAGATCTTCATCCCAAGGAGATGAAAGTGAAATAGTGCGTATGTTACATGAGTTAACAGCTGCGCAACAGCAACATGTGGCCCAATTGAATGAGGCCCATCAGCAAGAGACTGCCAGGCTGATTCAAGGCTTTAATCAACAGCTGGAGCAGCAGGCCTGAACTTACCAGGACCTTATTGCCCAACAGTTGAACAATCCAGCCAACCGATGTCCGGTTACTCCTCCACCAATGCCTCAATTTGATAACTATTATAACGGATATGTGACTTTCACCAGGGCTCGACCTCCGCACTTCCACGGACAGTTGGATCCTGATACCGCTGACGATTGGATTACATAGAGAAAATTTTCAAAGTCTCTACTCCAGCAGAAAATGAGAAAGTGCCTTGGGCTGTGATGTGCTTGCAAGGCGATGCACAAAATTGGTGAGGGAGTATATCTAGTCAGTATGATGGTCAAGCCTTCCTTTGTTTGTAGTATCAGAAATGGCAAACCCTTAGATCCCGAAATTTTAAAGATTAAGGGACAGTTAGCCGAGGGCCCTAAACCAGATTTCTCTATATGATTTGACGAGACCTCCTTTTCCGAGATACGTGGGACCTTTTGTTATCACAGATCGCATCGGCGAGGTAGTATACCGAATTTCACTTCCGAAACACTTCGCCGGTATACATAATGTGTTTCACGTCTCTATGTTACAAAAATACTTGTCCAATCAATCTCATGTCATTGATATCGAGCCGACTGAAGTCAGAGATGATCTTACCATCATAGAGAAGTCGGTTCGTATCGTAGATCGAAAGGAGCAGCTCGTCAAGGGTAAGTTCGTACGCTTTGTCAAAGTACAGTGGCAGCACCATTCACCGAAAGAAGCCACTTGGGAACGAGAAGTCGAGACTTTGGAGAAGTATCAAGAGCTCATCATTACAGGTACGTAATTTTCGAGGACGAAAATATTATAAGGAGGGGAGAATGTAACGACCCTAAAAATTTTAAACTGAATTTGTGGTGTTAGATTTATTTTACACCAAGCATGGTGTTAGTGCTCCACACCGGAACCTACTCTAGTTGAGAAAATACACATTTTAATTTTTCAAAAGGTTTTATATTTAAAATTATCTTTATTTAACATAAGTTGTGTGATGGCCTAGTGGTTGAAAGACTTTAGTTATAGATAAGAGGTCTAAGGATCAAACCTTACTACATGAGTTTTAAACCTTTATTTTAAACTTTGAAGTAAAAGCCTATACACCCTTATTTGGTGTGACCGCCTAGCACCGAATTAATGCTCATATATTATAAATAAGAAAGTTACCAAAACCCTAAATCACTATTACAAGAATTCTTCTTAAAAACCTTAGCCGTCACTCCATCTTCTTCTCTGGCCACCCTTTTCTAAAAATATCCAAATCTCTTTTAAATCTCTTATGTGCTCTTCCACAAAGAACACTGCGGTATTTTTTTTTTTTACTTTCTACCGTCAAATCATGGTGGAAGAAGGCGGTGTAATCGTGGACGGACCATCTTGTGGACGCCGATCTCTATCGCTCTAATCGTCGTCGATCCGTCGATCACGCTTCAAGAGGTGGGTACCCACCCATCCGTCTTATCCTTCTCAGATCCCGTCGAGTAGGATACGATGATCATGTATCGACGGACTATAAATAAACCTTAGATTTGTTTCTTTCAATCTTATTTTACTATTATTATTTTAATTGGTGGTAGAATGATAAACCCAATAATATTATTTCACAGTCGCTCGGCCGCTGGAATGAAACCCAGTCTTTTTGAACAGATGACCTTATTTATAATTCCACCTTTGCACGACCAAAACTAAGTGCACTTAAATCACTAGCATTTTCGATCGATGGTTGTGATGCACTCCACTTTAAATTGCACTACCCCTTTTTATTTGAGTATTTAATTATAATATACTATATATATATATATATCATTTGATCGCTTCAATGTGACCACTTCGATAACACAAAGTGTTAGAAATTCGATACCTCTATGAAATCGAATTCTAACCTTTACGATTATCGAAATTATAATTATAACCCTATTCTATAATTATATTGGTGTGGTATGTAAATAAATATAAATATAAACATAATCAAACTCTAAGTGTAAACCATTATGTATGTGTGATACTTTTGTATTTGCAACTTAATCAATATATACGAGTTAAGGATATGTTAGATCATGAGTACGAGAGTGTATGAGATCATGCCTATGCTTGGGTGTGGTGATTCGTTGAGATAGTATTGAAGCGAGAAATACACCGTATTCACATGCCTTACAACTCATGGTGGAATGGGACCCATGACGAGTCGGGTGAGTGTGAATTCAGTGTAACCTCGTATACGGTGGCATATACGGCGACCCGATCACCCCGAGTTCAAATATGATAGTATGAGTTACGAGTTAAGTAATGAGGTTCGACCATAGATATTAACTGTGGTGCAGTTTCTTCTATGGTCACGTGAAACTCAAAATATTAGCGTCCATGTATGGATGCAACACCTCTATAGTAGTATAGACCACCACACGAAGTACATCCAGGTTACTACGGAACTTTTTTCTTGGGAAGCGTAAATTAAAAAAATTATCTCACTATAGTTTGTTTTAGAATTAAGTATAAGAGTATGATAAGATATGAGTATGAGATAAGATAAGTTATGATACGAGCACGATAATAAAACATCGTTGTGTAGGCCAGCAAAAGATAAAGAACTTAAGTCTCTGTACGTGTCGTTCCTTGCGTAGCCACTATAAGGACAACAACGTCTTCCAGCCAAGACGGATCTCTGGGAGAGATTATGAGTATGAGTATGTTATGAGTGACTTTGGCCATTGTGTCTCCTCATTAGCTGGATGGTGGAGTATGAGTATGACACGAGGGCGTTATGATATGGTGGTATGATACTATGTTGACTCTTCCATGGTAGCTCGAGCAGTGACTCTGGCACAGGTCATTTAGGATTTCACAAGTATGTTAGTTACGCTCATGCGATGTACAGACATATGTGCAAGAATGATAATAAGACATGGTATGATATGTTATGAGATATGGTAAGGTACGTAGGATATGAGTGTTTAGATCATGGTCTTGCATTTATGATATGAGTTCTACGATATGCATGTGATTTTGTCTCTCTTTTGCAATCTACTTTGAGATATTGTGTTTATCACTCACTTAATGTACCCACAATGCACCTGTGTAGTATGAGGGGGATTGGTGGTGTATCTACTGAGTTTATGTGACTGAGTAAACTCATCCCACGATAATCTTATAGTTGCAGGTGATTACAGTGGTGGAGTTTACGTGAGCCATCTAGAGCTCATCGACACTGATTTTATTGATCCCGCGGGTGTTGAGTACCAGGAGCCTTTGGAGGGCGACGCTACCGGTTATCAGGAGGACTACGGTGCTAATCTTGATTCGAGTGCCGGTTACTGATCATTGTGGACTTGGTATTGAGTTCTATTGATATTAGTATTGCAGACTTTATATTTTGTTTTATCGGATTTGTCTCCGACTGGATTTACATTTTACTGGTGGATTGTGGTTTTATCACACTTATTCAGTATTTATGATTGCATTTATATTCCACCCTATTTGTTGGATTTCACGGATTTCGTGAAACCATTATTGCGCTAGAACTCTGATTAAGTGTATGTTTGCTTAACATATTCGGGATATGTGCGGGCCATAACTCAGAATTCTATGCCATCGGGATAGGGTAGAATTTCGGGTCGTGACATTGAAATTTTTTTTTTTAGGATTCGCAAAAATTAGGAGTTATAAGAGGTATGAGATCAGAAATAGGTGAAAGGGATTCACAAAAATTAGGAGTTCTAAGAGGTGTGAGATCAGAAATAGGTGACACGTGTGGGCTAGACTTGTAAATATGAAAAGGCTACACCGCCCTTCTTTTTTGAGGGAACTTTAGAAAAGGGGCGAATTCCCCTTGCCAAATTGCAGCAATTGCCTCTAAACAGTAAAAAAAAACTGAATGTAAGTCATATAATAATATAGGGTGAATAGGGTCACGTGTCCAGAATAAGTCATTTTTCACATGGTTGACGCCATTGAATTTTACATATTTTTTATTGTTATTTTTTTAAAGGTTACGACTATATAACTTGATAATGTGATAGAGCCAATCACGTGGACTAAGTAAGTTAGATTAGGACCAGGCTACCTTTTAAACGAGGTTAAAGTAGCTATCAAGTTCAACCACATTTGCAACTCTTAGAAATAAAAATATCTTGACTGCTCATTATCTTATACAAATTGAAAATATGAAAGTTAAGATTCTCCCATATTCATAGGCTGCAAATGTGGTTGGACTAGAGATCCGATTAAATCTGATTGGACTTGATCATTACCTTTTAAATGTTAATAAAAGAGTAAATGGGTAATAAAAGGGTTTTACCAACTTTAGGAAATTCGGAGATGTTTTGAGCAGCAACTTGGTATAATCCAACGGTAATGGCCAGGTCTAAGTTGTTGAACCTTATTTGCTGTTGAGCCAAATCTACAATCATTGGATACAAAAGAATCTGCATCCATTGCCCATAATCCAAAGCATTTTCTTGCATGCTCGTAAATATTGGAGAATGTACAAATATTGAGGACCACCAAATAACAGACAAAGTCAAAAGAATAGTTTGCGTGATTTGTGTGCTCATAGGTAATAAGGCATTACTCTAGAAATGGTCTCTTTGTTATTAATAACGAAATGGTCATTTTCATGTGTTGGAAATTGATCAAATATCTTGTAATAGAACTAAGCTTAACTCTCTCTCCTGGTGGATCACACAGTGCGATCCACCAGTTGACGATAATGAGGCAATCTTTTAACCCAACCCAAATAAAGGATTAAAAATAGCTTATTTAAAAACATTTTTAATGTAGTATTTGGCCAAAGAGGACAATAATTTATGACCAGTAAATTATCTTCTCCATTGGAATAAAATAAGAACGTGTGGGTACAACTTTGAAGGCAATTAAAGTTTAAAAATAGCTCATTTAACAATAATTTAATTCCACTAGGCCAAAAAGGAGACCAATAATTTATAAGCAATAAATCATCTTCCCCATTGGAATAATTAGAATAATAAAGTAAGAAAAATAAAATAATAACATGTCGGCATGGCTTTAAGGATAAGATAACATTATAGAACAGATCTAGAATTCTCGCATGAAGTGGAAGTGAAAAATTTGGACAAGCACGTTTTATGCTTCTGGGAAAGATCGGCTTATATATATATATATATATATATATATATATATATATATATATGTCAAAGGGGAAAATATGCTTGGGCGTAGAGATTTTTTTATGCCCCCCATGCGAAGTGGACACGTGGAAAGTACTTTGCACTAATCCGGGTTAGTCATAGTGGGATTTGCTACTAATAGAGGTAGGTAGAGTAGGTAGTGCAGGCGGCTACACCTGACAAAGGTAGGTAGTATAAGCGCCAAAGCATGTCTCGTCATGATATAATGGTAAAAGAATTCAAAATTATAAGTTCATTCTCTCTCTCTCTCTCTCTCTCTCTCTCTCTCTGTAATATCCTCAAAATTCGTGAACCATGTAAGTCAGTCATGTGTGTGTGTCAGCACGGTGCATGATGCCATTCCGGATTTGAGATCGATCACTTAGATTATCAAGGCGTTTGAAGATGTGTAGATAAGGCTAATATTTAACTGAAAGGTATTGGGTTCACAAGTGAACTGAATATGGTACCAAACACACATTGATGTGTATGTGCTTCACAAGGAAGCAACAAACTCAAATATAAATAGGTGGAATGGCTTCTTCCGTAAGCCATTCCCTTGCAACCGTTAGAAGGAGAGAAAGAGAAGAAGAAACCTCATGTGCTCATGTGGATCGTTACCAGCGAATGTGAGTGTAATATCCCGAAAAATCACGTTAAACGGTGACCTAGGGATCCGTGCCCGATTGGTCATAGGTTTGACTAATTAGGAGTTCAATAGTTAGCATAGAGTGTGATGAACGGATGAGATGTGATAGTTTGAGTGACTATGTGGTGTGTGATGAGAGTCTGAGGTCGTATACACCTATCGCAGTGTATGTGCTCAACACACAGGGGAGGGGATGGATAAAAGGGTTTAAAAACCCTAAAATCTGTAAATTGGTTGTTGAGAGAGGAGTAAAGAAGAGAGAGAGAGGAGTAAAGAGGTGGAACAAGAGTTATTGTGAGTGATTGGAAGGGGGATTCTAGCATTTAAGAGACCGATTCAACGCGAGGAATCCGTTCAAGCAAAAGCTGGAACCCTAGCCTTTCCAACCATTGATCTGAAATCAATTTGAGATTAATTGAAGGTAAGATTTATGTAGTTTAAAATGCGAGGATTAAAGGGTTAAATTGTAGTTAGAAATAGTTTAAAATGTGGGATAAGAGCTTAGAAAAATGGAGGAGAAAGTAAGGGAAGAGATTGGGAAGAACAGCTAAAAGGGTAACTGCAAATTTTGATTAATCGTAAATTGGGTTTCATTAATCAAATTGGCCAAGAAGTTGAAAAGTCGAGGATGATCTCGATTAATCGAATTGAGTTTCGATTAATCGACTTTGGATTTCGATTAATCGAATTGGGAATCGATTGATCGACTGGGAACCTACAGTAAACTCCAGTGGAGGAAAGAAAATAGCTTGGAGAAATCGACTAATCGAAATGAGAGTTCGATTAATCGATTTATAAATTCGATTAATCGATTTGGGATCGATTAATCGATTTGGAAACTCGATTACTAGAATTGAAAATCGATTGGAAAGAGTAAAGAATTTCGATTAATCGAATTGGGATTCGATTAATCGAATGGGAATCTCGATTAATCGATTTGAGAATTGATTAATCGATATTGAATTTCGATTAATCGATTTTGGAAATCGATTAATCGAATCAGGTTCGATTAATCGATTTTGGAGTTCGATTAACCGACTGGGCCAGTTTATGTTGACTTCTGAGTTTGACTTTAAGATTCTTGGGGGGTCTTGGACCTCCTTTATTGCATCTTTAGTGATGTGTTTCACATATTATGTGGTACCATAGGTGGTACGTGTGAGCTAGTGCATAAGGAGCCACGTGGGACCTTGATGCATTGATCAAACGAAGACTTGAGGTAGGGAACTCCTTGAACATGTACTTTATTTTGCAAGAGCATGTATGTAGTGATATAGATTTAAATTCAAAATGCTTTATTGCTTAAAGAGTTTGTGAAAAGTGTGTGTGTGTGACATCAAGAAAAGTAATCATAATAAGCCATCCCCAGGGGATGAGGAAGTAAAGAGATAAGAGCATCAGGTGTGATGTAAGTGAGTGGATACATCCCAGGGATGTATCCAAGATTGAATCATGTTTGATAGGGCCTAACTGATATAAGATAGCATATTTACACGGTGAATAACTATATGTAAGCACCGATATTTCTGTTATTTGAGGTTTGATAGGGTACCCCACCGACGTGGCGGGATATCCACGACTGACACGGCAGGATATCCGTGACCGATACGGCGGCGAAACCGTAGGCCAGTGCGGAGGCTTATCCGTACACAGTAAGCACACCCCAGGAGTGTTGATTGAGACTAGTGAAACCCCGCCATCAATCCCCAGGGGAAAGGGGCTTGGGTACTATTTGTATTTCCAGGGAATACTTTTAAAACTGTCTATATAGATGACGATGATGGGTATCTCATCGGGGCTCGATGCTATATTGCTCGGGGATTACTTAAGTTGAAAGTTTAAGTTTTGCTTTAGGCATTTTCAGCATCTTTCATGAATAAGTAAAAGACATGAGTAAACTACCAATAAAATGTGATGTTTTTAATCTGTTTTCATCAGTAATTACATAGACACATCATGCATGGCATATCATGGAATACATGTGAGTAATAATTTATATGCTCAACCGTGTTTTGTTTCCTATTGAGCTAGGATGTAGCTCACCCTATAGACTATACGTCGCAGGTCCACTACTAGCAGCTGTCGAGGCTTCAGGAGACGCTGACCCCGATGAGTCGGACCTTGTGGTCGGAGACGAGTTGGAGCCACCTCCTGAGGACTTCTTCTAGAGGACTCCGTTGTGCCGCTTTGAGGGTTTTTGGAGAGATTTGGTACGGCTTGGTATGTCAAGCCTTGTTTGACTAAACAATGTATATATTGTGATTTGGATGATTCTTTTGGGGCAAACCATCTGTGATGATTAGCTATCATCGATGGTTCGGATCGGTTCTCCATTCATGCAGAGGCATGAGGGTAGAACTGTCTTTTGAGAAATGTTTATATAGTGATTTACTTTCGCAGTTTCATTTCTATTTTAGTTCAATTCATTGCTTGATATACCAATGTTCCATGCTCAGCTAAGGGGCACGGTCAAGATGATCGTGCTGATGGCACGGGTTTCGGTCTTGAAATCCGGTACATCAGATTAATGTCGAGAGCAATTTCTTTTAGCAATTCTGACAATCACTCTTTTTGGTCAGAACATAGGGGCTTCTGCTAACGAAACTTTAGTTTCAAATGCAGCCGCAAATGTCATCTAGAGGAAGAGGTCGACTAAGGGGAGGCCAACAGAGGAGTCTACGTAGTGGAGATGATTACATCTCTCCTACTAATAGAGTGCCTTTAGGAGGTACTGAGGCCCCAGGGGGCAGTAGCAGTCGACAGCATGATGAAGAGGATCGAGATCTTCAGGATCGAGATCAAAGGGAACAGGAGAGAGTTAGAGAGAGACAAGAAGATAGAGACGAGTGACAAAGGATGATGCATACTATGGAGACCATGGCAGCTGCCATGGCACAACAAGCCGCATCCTTTGCAGCTCATGCAACGAGGGAACAGTAGCCACCTATACCACCTGTAGGACTCGCACTGCCTGTGCCTTCATCCTTTACAGAGTTTAGGAGGATGAGACCTCCTTCATTTTCAGGGCAGGTAGACACGATGGCAGCTGAAAATTGGCTTATGGAGATGGAGAAAGTCTTTAGCATGCTGGCATGCACGGAAGATGAGAGTGTGAGATGGGCAGCTTATATGCTGGATGGGGAGGCTGGGCCTTGGTGGAAGTCCGTGATACGGACTAGGGCTCAGGAGACCCCGGAGTTGCCCTGGACTTGGGAGGAGTTTGTTGAGGAGTTCAACAAATAATATTTTCCAGAAGTGGTGAGAAATCAACTTGAAATACAATTTCTACAGTTAGTGCAAGGGAGGATGACGGTGAGAGAATATAGGGTGGAGTTTCTACGACTTGCTCGTTTTGCTCCGGATTACGTCGCTACCGACGTGATGAAGTCTAAGAGGTTTCAGCAAGGTTTGAAGCCTGAGGTGAGGGGAGGCGTAGCTCCATTTCAGTTGAGGACCTATGAAGAGGTCATGAGCAAGACGTTGGTTGTAGAGGAGAACAACAATAGATATAGACAGAGAGAGCAGTAGAGAGGAGGAAATGATCAAGGAAGAACAGGGACCTATGAACCGGTGAACAAAAAGCCGAGGTTCGTGGCCCAACCTCAGAGACCACAGTTCCAAGGAGGTTTTGGAAGGCGGGCACAACAACAACACCAACAGAGGTTTCCATTACTTGCGTCGGGGAGACCTTTACGTTATGAGAGCCCTGCCATGTCTACTGGCGCCACTATCACACAGGGTTCTCGTATTGTTTCTTCCGCACCTCGGGAGACTTGCGCAAAGTGTGGCAAGCCTCATAGGACGGTGGATTGCAAAGCGGGGACTAGGGGTTGTTTCCGATGTGGCAAGGTGGGCCACTTGATCAAGGATTGCCCCGAGACGGATAAAAGAAAGACGGCTTCGGTTGCAGCACCATGACCCATTCAAGCAAGGAAGCCGGTCGTTCAGGGGAGAGCCTATGCAGTCACTGCTCAGGAAACAGGGAACGTGCATGATGTCATCCGAGGTGAGACTCTTTTAAATTGAAGAAATTTTCATCTCATTAAAATTTTAGATAGAGAAGGTGCATGCATTAAGGATTTGTATAGATTCTTTTTCACAATACTAAATTATATGTGAGTTAGGGGTGTAAATTGATGTGTAAATTATTGTATGTATGTGTGTATACTATAGGTATTTTAACTATATATGAGAAGGGATGCTTTGTTGGATATGACGCTAGAGTGTTGATAGACCCAGGGTCTACCCACTCATTCGTCACTCCACGTTTTGCCAAGAGGATGAAGATTGTTCCAGAGGTGTTGGACTTCGTCCTATCTGTGTCTATTCCGACTGGAGAGTTAGTGGACACGGAGTTAGCTTGCAAATCCGTCATTATAGCAGTTCGAGACCTAGAGGTGCATGAGTTGGAAGCAAAGTTGATACTGCTGGACATGCAAGGGTTTGATGTGATCCTTGGCATGGTTGGCGTGACCTTTGTACCTTGATCGATTGCAAGAACAAGGTCGTCATTTTCAGACCCAACACAAGAAGATCATTTCGGCTTCAAGGGTGAGGTCATCACCTATGCCTTGATCTCGTGATGAGGGCGAAAATGATCAGAAAGGGTTGCAGTGGATACTTGGCTTTCTTAAAGGAGGACAAGGAAGAAAAGAATGTCGTTTCTTAGATAGCAGTTGTGCGAGACTTCGCCGACGTGTTTCCAGAAGAATTGCCTGGATTACCTCCAGAGAGAGAAGTGTAATTCGCCATTGACTTAGCACAAAGAACGGAGCCTATTTTGAAAGCGCCATATAGAATGGCTCCTGCTGAGTTAAAGGAGTTGAAAGAATAACTGCAAGAGCTTATAGACAAGGGGTTTGTTAGACCGAGCGTGTCTCTATGGGAAGCACCGATCTTATTTGTCAAGAAGAAAGATGGGTCAATGCGGCTATGCATTGACTATCGACAATTGAACAAACTCACTGTGAAGAACCACTACCCTTTGCCTAGAATTGATGATTTATTCGATCAACTGCAAGGAGCAAAGTATTTTTCCAAGATCGACCTGAGATCTGGATACCATCAGTTACGAGTCAAGGCAGAGGACATCCAGAAGACAGCTTTCAGGACACGGCATGGACACTATGAATTCCTTGTGATGCCGTTTGGGTTGACGAATGCTCCGGCGTCGTTTATGGATCTGATGAACCGAGTGTTTAAACCACACTTGGACTCCTGCGTCGTAGTGTTCATTGATGATATATTGATATACTCCAAATCTAAGATGGAACACGAAGAACACTTGAGGATTGCTCTGCAGACGCTACGTGAACACCAATTGTACGCCAAACTCAGCAAATGTGAGTTTTGGTTGGAAGAGGTTAGCTTTTTGGGACATGTCGTCTCAAAGCATGGTGTCACTATAGATCCAGCAAAGATAGAAGCAGTGGTTAAATGGGAGCAACCAAAGACAGTGACCGATTTCTGAAGTTTTTTGGGCTTAGCAGGCTATTATCGACGTTTCATCGAGGGGTTTCAAAGATATCGGGACCTATCACAAAGCTGACACGAAAGGATTCAAGATTTGAGTGGAGTGAGGCATGCGAGAAGAGTTTTCAAGAACTCAAGACGAGACTCACATCGGCTCCAGTGCTAGCTATTCCTTAAGGCAGTGGAGGATACGCCGTGTACAGCGACGCGTCATACAACGGTTTGGGTTGTGTACTCAACCAACACAAGAAGGTGATAGCTTACGGATCAAGACAGCTGAAAGAACACGAGAAAAATTATCCGACTCATGACTTGGAGCTAGTCGCAGTCATTTTTGCTCTGAAGATTTGGAGACATTACTTGTATGGTGAGACTTTTGAAATTTTTACCGATCATAAGAGTCTCCGATACCTGTTTATACAGAAAGAGCTCAACATGAGACAGCGCAGATGGATGGAGTTCCTCAAGGACTATGATTGTTCTATACAGTACCATCCAGGAAAGGCGAACGTAGTAGCCGACGCCTTGAGTCGGAAGAGTTCAGCTCAGTTGGCTTGTTTGATTTTGGGTATGCACCGGTAGAAATTATTGGAAGACCTGGCACTTTACGATGCGAACATTGAGTCAAAAACTACAGGATCCTTTTTGGCTAACATATCAGTGAGGCCAGTAATATTTAAGCATATCCATGATATACAGATGGAAGATCCGACATTAACAAAGATTCATCAAGACGTAAGTGAAGGCATCAGGTCAGACTTTTCAGTCAAAGAAGATGGTTCTTTATTGTTTAAGGGTCGTCTCTGTATTCCGGACAATGCCGATCTAAGACGAACAATTCTTGATGAGGCCCATAAGTCAAATTATGCTATCCACCCTGGTAGCACCAAAATATACCAAGACTTGAAAAAGAACTACTGGTGGAGAGGTTTGAAGCAAGACGTGGCCGAATACGTGTCACGGTGTTTGACTTGTCAGCAGGTGAAGATTGATCATAGACATCCTTACCAATACCAGAATGGAAGTGGGAATCGATCTCGATGGATTTCATTGTTGGATTGCCGCGTACTGCCAAGAGACACAATGCCATTTGGGTCGTCGTAGATCGATTGACCAAATCAGCGCACTTTTTGCCATACAATACTATGTATACGGTAGGAAGACTGGCAAACTTATATATGAAGGAGATTGTAAGACTACACGGGATTCCAAGCAGCATTGTTTCAGATCGTGATCCACTATATATGTCCAAGTTTTGAAAGAAATTTCAAGAAGGAATGGGAACGCGACTAGATTTTAGTTCAGCTTTCCATCCTCAAACTGATGGGCAGACCGAGCGAGTGAATCAAGTAATAGAAGACATGCTCAGGGCGTGCATGCTAGATATGCAAGGATACTGAGATGAGTATCTACCGTTGATCGAATTCGCATACAATAATAGTTTTCAAACGAGCATTGGCATGGCACCGCATGAAGCTATGTATGGACGACGATGCAAATCACCCCTCAATTGGGAAGAAACAGGTGAGAAATTTATTTTAGGGCTAAAACTACTTGAAGACAACGCCACCGTCGTTCGAATAATCAGAGAAAGGCTGAAGTCAGCACAGAGTAGACAGAAAAGTTACGCCAACATCAAGCGAACTAGTGTCGACTATAAAGTGGGTGAACACGTGTTTGTGAAAGTGTCGCCTATGAAAGGTGTAATGAGGTTTGGCAAGAGAGGGAAGCTAAGTCCCCGTTATGTGGGACCATTTGAAATTTTGGGACGCGTAGGTAAAGTTGCGTATCGCATTGGCTTACCACCGCTGTTTGATCAGGTACATAACGTTTTCCACATATCGATGCTCAAAAAGTATGTGAACGACCCATCTCATGTGTTAGGAAGTCAACCTATGGGGATGTGTGAGGACATGAGCATGATAGAGGAACCAGTGGAAATCTTGGATCGAAAGGAACAGGTACTGCACACTAAAGTGATTCCCTTAGTGCTTGTCCGGTGGAACAATCATCCCAAGGAAGAGGCTACTTGGGAACGAGAGGCCGATGTGAAAGAACAATATCCAGCCTTGTTTCCAACGACGTGAGAATCCAATGTAAACCACAAGCATGGTTGTGGAATCTCAACAATACTTGTAATTCAATGGAAGTTTTGATCAAAGTATGATTAAAGGAATAGATTTTTGTATGCACATGACCATGATGATGTGTTTTTATGGAACTATGAGCCACTTTATGTCATAAACTACCAAGAGAAATCAAAGAACCAAAGAACTTGAGAATCTGCAGAAATTTGGGCAAAATCTATTAATCGAATTTCAAATCGATTAATCGATTTGGAATTTCGATTAATCAATTTTGTTCGATTAGTCGACTGGCATGTGCCAGTGATTGGAAATTTGGATGAGAGTTAGGAAATATACTGAATGAAATTTTGATTAATCGATTTAGATTTTCGATTAATCGAACTGCATGTTCGATTAATCGAACAAACTGGGAATGCTAGAGGAAATTGGGAGTGAATTACTGAAATTTCGATTAATCGAGGGGTTTTCGATTAATCAATTTGAGATTTTGATTAATCGAACTGGAAGTTTGATTAATCGATTAACTTAAGGGACTTATGAAAATTTGAAGTCAGAGAAGAAATTTTGATTAATCGATGTGGAATCCGACTAATCGATTTGAGATTTCAATTTAATCGAACCATAGTTCGACTAATCGAAAAACTTAAAGAATCCTGAAAATTTTGGAAGGGACTACACGATTTCGATTAATCTAAGTGAATTTTGATTAATCGATTTTTAAGTTTCGATTAATTGAAATGGATTTTAATTAATCGACTAGCTCGCGCCAGTGAGCTCTAAAACTTGAATTTTTCAACGGATATGATTTCGATTAATCAAAATATTTTCGATTAATCGATTTTGACTTTCGACTAATCGATTTTAGAAATCGATTAATCGATTTCGCGCGGCTTAACCTAGTTTTAAATCTCGATTAATTGATTCTGGATTTTGATTAATCGAGCCGGGGCCTATATATTGAAAATTGGGGATTTCATTCCTCATTCGCATCATTTGAGCTCTCAGAAAGTTTGGGCGTTTGACCTTCTTCTTCTTCTCCGACCATCCGACGCCCTAGGGTTTGCATTTCGTTGGTGTTTCGGACTGAATTTGCGTGCTCACGCCTCCAAAACCCACGGTAATCCCTAAAATCGTGATCTTCTCTCAATTTGAGTTAGCTAAAGCCCTAGAATTTTCCATTTCACCTAAAATGCCGCCTAAAACCCGGTTTTCTTCGAAGAAGGCAACCTCCAAACTACCGGTCCGGCGTAAGAACGCCGCACCACCACCACCTACCCCATCACCGGTGAGGACTCCATCACCGTCGACATCGGAGACCACCTCTGGTTCGACGAGCGCATCCTTGCGCGAGTCTTCACGAGAATCGACACCCATGCCGCCACCACCCACTAACGTGGTACAACCTAATGAGTGGTGGGCCGCAAAGACCTTTGAGGTCGAGTACCTCATTGACCCTACCCTTTTCACAAATCCCGAAGTACCGGGCGAGACCCAATGGGCTCGTAATTACCTTAACAATGCCGGTCTCGGCAACCTTCTCAAACCAATCCAGGGTTCCTACTACCCTAGATTGGTGAGATTGTTTTACCAAGGGCTTGTGGACGGCTCGACTGACGACGTGATCAAGAACACCATCGAGGGTCGAGAATACACGATCTGCGTCTGCATTACGAGGTGCTCGAGTGCTACCTCGATTTCACCCACTGAGACCACCCTATTCCCACCCTTTGAGGAGGACCCTCGATTTGAGGAGATCATGACGTATGACCAGCAGGGAAAAAGGGGTGGGATCCTCCATCAAGAGGTTGACCTTCCCACTATATGTGGATGCTTGATTGATGATCAAGTGTAATCTATACCCCCTACACCATGATCTGGTAGCGTAGACAAAGTGCAGGGCACTTTACTGGCCTTATACATGGCCGATGGTTTGATGCTACCATGAGTGCGTCCTAGAAGGGATGAGGTACATCAAGGAAAATTGATGAAGGGCAACCTCGGCCCAAGGAGAAGATGCGTATCGTGGCTCATCTCGAGCATGTTGGAGTGCTACTCAGGCACTCCCGACTACACCATCTCGCCTCACGAGGTGAGAGCTACTGGTGCGTGAAGGCGTTCTCCAAGTCTTCATGGACCCGTGGCTACAACTGCTCAGCGGACCCTACAGGCTCAGGTGGGCTCGGCCTTGATAGCGCGTGCCACCACCACCCCACCACCACAGTGGGACCCACCACAGGTGGGGCACACCAACCGAGCCTTGATGGAAGGGCTACCTCTCATACTACTGGCCTCACCGACATCGCCACTCACTCCGCTTCACACCCACATCATCATACCTGTGGCTGCTCCATCCGGTCCTATCATCGAGGAGGTGTTGGCTCGCATGGAGGCCAACAACGAGCGGATGAATCGGAGGATGGACTTCTTGATGTTCCACACCCTCCGCTACATCTACCCGACGGACTACCAGCACTACCTCGCTCAGGAGGAGGAGTGGACTGCAAGACGGATCGCCTTCCACAGGGGTCCTGTCTTCTCTTCGACCATCGTGGCTACCGGCGCTGGTCCTTCCACATCCACATCCGCTCTGCCGACAGAGCCTTGTGACCCACCCGCCGCTACCTCAGGCTACCAGCCAACACGGTCTCCACCACATGATCCACCTCCGGCTCAGACCCACGGCCCGTGCAATCAACTTTCGGATGATGACTGCTTGACCCGACCAGCCTGACGAGGGGACTGCATGAGTCTTGTATTTATTTTTGAGTTATGATTGTATACTTGTAGTTTTGTACGCCAACTTATCTGGCATTGTAAAAATTTTCAAATATGAATAGAAATCAAATTTTTGTATAAATTCTTTATGTTCGTAACATTTTCATTCCATGCTCATATTCGTAGTTACCTGGATGCATCTACGTCAACTGGACCGCCTCACTTGAGGGTGTGGGGGGGAGAGAACCAGACCTACGCACCTTTGGGTTATTTTCGAGGACGAAAATTCCCAAGGTGGGGAGGATGTAATATCCCAAAAAATCATGTTAAACGGTGACCTCGGGATCCGTGCCCAATTGGTCACAGGTTTGACCAATTAGGAGTTCAATAGTTAGCATAGAGTGTGATGAACGGATGAGATGTGATAGTTTGAGTGACTATATGGTGTGTGATGAGAGTCTGAGGTCGCATACACCTATCGCAGTGTATGTGCTCAAAACACAGGGGAGGGGATGGATAAAAGGGTTAAAAACTCTAAAATCTGTAAATTGGTTGTTGAGAGAGGAGTAAAGAAGAGAGAGAGAGGAGTAAAGAGGTGGAACAAGAGTTATTGTGAGTGATTGGAAGGGGGATTCTAGCATTTAAGAGACCGATTCAACGCGAGGAATCCGTTCAAGCAAAAGCTGGAACCCTAGCCTTTCCAACCATTGATCTGAAATCAATTTGAGATTAATTGAAGGTAAGATTTATGTAGTTTAAAATGCGTGGATTAAAGGGTTAAATTGTAGTTAGAAATAGTTTAAAATGTGGGATAAGAGCTTAGAAAAATGGAGGAGAAAGTAAGGGAAGAGATTGGGAAGAACAGCTAAAAGGGGGCTGAATCAGGCAATTTTGATTAATCGAAATTGGGTTTCGATTAATCGAAATTGGCCAAGAAGTTGAAAAGTCAGAGGATCCTGATCTCGATTAATCGAATTGAGTTTCGATTAATCGACTTTGGATTTCGATTAATCGAATTGGGAATCGATTGATCGACTGGGAACCTACAGTAAACTCCAGTGGAGGAAAGAAAATAGCTTGGAGAAATCGACTAATCGAAATGAGAGTTCGATTAATAGATTTATAAATTCGATTAATCGATTTGGGATCGATTAATCGATTTGGAAACTCGATTACTCGAATTGAGAATCAATTGGAAAGAGTAAAGAATTTCGATTAATCGAATTGGGATTCGATTAATCGAATTGAGATTCGATTAATCGAATGGGAATCTCGATTAATCGATTTGAGAATTGATTAATCGATATTGAATTTCGATTAATCGATTAATCGAATCAGGTTCGATTAATCGATTTTGGCGTTCGATTAATCGACTGGGCCAGTTTATGTTGACTTCTGAGTTTGACTTTAAGATTCTTGGGGGGTCTTGGACCTCATTTATTGCATCTTTAGTGATGTGTTTCATATGTTATGTGGTACTATAGGTGGTACGTGTGAGCTAGTGCACAAGGAGTCACGTGGGACCTTGATGCATTGATCAAACGAAGACTTGAGGTAGGGAACTCCTTGAACATGTACTTTATTTTGCAAGATCATGTATGTAGTGATATAGATTTAAATTCAAAATGCTTTATTGCTTAAAGAGTTTGTGAAAAGTGTGTGTGTGTGACATCAAGAAAAGTAATCATAATGAGCCATCCCCATGGGATGAGGAAGTAAAGAGATAAGAGCATCAGGTGTGATGCAAGTGAGTGGATACATCCCAGGGATGTATCCAAGATTGAATCATGTTTGATAGGGCCTAACTGATATAAGATAGCACATTTACACGGTGAATAACTATATGTAAGGCATCGATATTTATGTTATTTGAGGTTTGATAGGGTACCCCACCGACGTGGCGGGATATCCACGACTGACACGGCAGGATATCCGTGATCGTCTGGTAGTAAACCGTAGGCTGCTATGAGGCTTATCCAGGTAAGATAAGCACCCGGGGTGTTGATTGAGACTAGTGAAACCCCGCCACCAATCCCTAGGGGAAAGGGGCTTGGATACTATTTGTATTCCTAGGGAATACCTCTCATCAGGGCTCGATGCTATATTGCTCGGGGATTACTTAAGTTGAAAGTTTAAGTTTTGCTTTAGGCATTTTCAGCATCTTTCATGAATAAGTAAAAGACATGAGTAAACTACCAATAAAATGTGATGTTTTTAAACTATTTTCATCAGTAATTGCATAGACACATCATGCATGGCATATCATGGAATATATGTGAGTAATAATTTATATGTTCAACCGTGTTTTGTTCCCTATTGAGCTAGGATGTAGCTCACCCTATAGACTATACGTCGCAGGTCCACTACTAGCAGCTGCCGAGGCTTCAGGAGACACTGACCCCGGTGAGTCGGACCTTGTGGTCGGAGACAAGTTGGAGCCACCTCTTGAGGACTTCTTCTAGAGGACTCCGTTGTGCCGCTTTGAGGGTTTTTGAAGAGATTTGGTACGGCTTAGTATGTCAAGCCTTGTTTGACTAAACAATGTATATATTGTGATTTGGATGATTCTTTTGGGGCGACCCATCTATGATGATTAGCTATCATCGATGGTTCGGATCGGTTATCCATTCATGCAGAGGCATGAGGGTAGAACTGTCTTTTGATATACCAATGTTCCATGCTCAGCTAAGGGGCACGGTCAAGATGATCGTGCTGATGGCACGGGTTTCGGGGTGCCAAAATCCGGGCTGTGACAGTGAGAGTGTTTGATCGATTTTTCGCACAAGGCCGCGCACGTGATCATGTGATGAGATGCATTGATTTGAGGAATGTGAGAAAACCTTGCTACAAAACTCCTTTCGTAGAGAATCCGTTGTGAGTCTTCGTAGAGCATGAGGAGTTGGGATTTTGTGAGTGTGCTAAAGGGGAGATTGATCTTCACGCGCATCTTGATTCGATTGTAAGAGGATGGGTCTTCAAACCCTTACGATGCGAGGGAAAATAGAACTAAGAGATTGAGGTTTAGGTCGTCAAAGTGCAAAATTTTCGCAAGATTATAAGGTGAGATCTCTTGCTTAAATCATGCTTATTTATAATTTATGGTTGGCCAATCAATGCCCCAAAATATTAGCAATCAATGTGGGTTTGAATGGAAAAGACGAGCCAGGGAAGAAGAAGCCTGTATTTATGAGAATCTGTTAAAACCGTTCGATCGAAATAAGTATCTGATCGATTGATTTTGATAGGACAAAAAAATGTGAAGGTTTATGGAGAAATCGATCGATCAAAATGAAATTCGATCGATCGATTTGTGAAACTGATCGAAATAAAATTCGATCGAACGATTTTGGAGTCCGATCGATTAGTTTGTACACTGGTTGATCGGATTGTGAAAGAGAGAAGGAAGGAGAGTGTCCTGAGGAAACCAATCGATCGAAATGGAATTCGATCGATCGATTTGGGAACCGATCGATCGGATTGCGACAATAGAGATATGTGAATTTTTTGAAAAAACCGACCGATCGAAATGAAATTTGATCGATCGATTTTGGAAGCTGATTAATCAATTTAGGATTCGATCGATCTACTTGGTTAGTTTCTGAGATTCATCAGTTTTTGAGAAAAAGGACTCGGGAAGACTTTGGGACCTTCTATTTTTCGTTACTTTTGACTTATAGGAAGTAAATTGATGTGTTCTAAGTTGTGATCAAGGGGGCGTGATGGGAATGTCACCTTGATAAGGAAGTCTTCGCTTCGGCTTTGAGTGAAGGTTGGGGAACTTCAACAGAAATTTATATGTTTGACTTTGATTCATAGTTCTTTGATATAATTGCATGAAAAATGTTAAGTTTGGCCGTATGTGAACTAGTGTTTGAATTCTTTGAAATTAGAACTGGAATTTTTTATTTGATTTGACTGTATTAGAAAGATGTGAATTCTTGACGCTTTGAACTGTCGATTAGCCCGACACTTGGACTTTGACATGGAATTTGCATTGTGAATCCTTTTGACTGCATCCCTTGAAGCTGGTACGACGACATAATCTGTACACGCATTCATACATACGCTGCATATGCATCCCTTGGAAAAACATTCATCCCTTGAAAACTATGCATCCCTTGGACAATCATTGATAACTTGGACACCCTTGGATACATTGAGACACCTTTGAAAATCATGCATCCCTTGGACAATCATTGAAACTTGGAGACCCTTGGATACACTGAGACACCTTTGGATACATTGAGACACTCTTAGATACCTTGAAACAGCTTTGGACACCCTTGTACTGTTTCGGTTGCAATTCTGACTGTTTTTTAATTTTCTATTATATATATTGTTTTGATGAAACTTCATTTTGGAAAGTAAATGCTTGGAAAGTTAGTTTTGAAAAAAAAAGAAAATGATAAATGCTTTGAAACTCATTTTGAAAGATGGTTTTAACTCCTGTCATTGAATCTATGCATTCTTATTATAAAAATGTAAATTGATATTGAATGTCCTTTACTGAGCTTAGTTATTAGCTCACCTCGACTATGCGTCACAGGCACAGGTGAGGACTTTGATCAAGATCATGGTCTTGAGGAGGACCTAGCCTACGTACTGGAAGAGGAAGACCTTTCGCTTGGGTATTTCTGGCCATAGTTCGGTAAATCTTAGACTTGATGTGTTGGGTACTTTTGTAATAGTTTTGGATTAGTACCTTGAACGAGCTTCTTTGGAATAGATATTTGGACTTAGTATATTCTCAGAGTCTATTTGTATATGTACTACCACTATTTGGGTGATGGTTGGCTGTTTTCTTTAGATTACATGTCCTCTATATAGAATTGGAGATTTGATTTAGTTCTATCATATGCATATCTGCCCTGCTATATGCAGTTATTTGAGGATGTACCAAGTAAATTCTGTATTCGAATCGTGAAGTGCAACTCGACGGTCCAATTTTTCCTGAGTATTTGTGTTTTAAAAAAAAAGTGTAAAAAAAATCGGGCTATCACAGTTGGTATCAGAGCTTAAGCTTTAGGTCTCAAGGGGACTCAGAGTCGTGACAGTAGATTCTATCAGGACATAGGAGACTCAACTGTGACTCTGTTATAGTTGGTATCAAAGCTTAGGCTTTAGGTCTTATGGGAGACTGAGAGCCCTAACTATAGGTGCGGGAATATGGCTGTAGGTCTAAAGACGCGATATTAGATTCTGTTAGAGTATAGCCTGTGAGATTCTAAGAGTTTTGTCCTAGTACAGTAACAGGTTGTTAATTAAAATTTTTGTTTCATTGCAACAAATCATTATGTCTAGTCGAGGTAGACCGAGAGGCGATCGTGTTCATAATTTGTGAAGTGGTGATGAGATCTCGAATAGTTCCAATAGAATTCTGGTTGGTGAGTGGACTATTCCGGAAGAAAGAGATCAGGAGAGAGATGAGAGATAGAGAATGACACAAGCCATGGAGGCCGTGGCTAATGCTATGGCTTAGCAGACGACATCGATAGCTACTTAGAACATCAATAACCACCAGCAGCCGCCTCCACCTTCAATTCCACCTACACCATTGACATTTGTTGAGTTTAGGAGATTGAGACCTAGTTTTTACAGTCAAACGGATCCACTTGAAGTGGAGAAATGGTTGAATCAAAATATATGGGTTATAGATCAGACGGATCCGCTTTATAGGTTATAGATCATAAAATTATAAGCATTCAAAAAATATATATTATTATCGATGCAGACGCTTCTTCTGTGAAGAATTGGGGCTCAGCATAGCCAGGAATTGCTTCCTATGCGAATCAATACAAGTGATGACGCCTCGGATGGTATGTACCATCGCTTTTTATGTGAAGCGGTTGCCTTATTTGCACGTAGTTGATGAATCTCTTCACTTATTTACAGGGTAGAGATCATAAAATTATAAATATTTGAAAATATATAAATTATAATTGACGCAGAAGCTTCTTCTGTGAAGAGTTGGGGCTCAGCATACCAGTGCCATCACTTCTTATGTCAAGCGATAAGAGCGACAACACTACGGGTTCGAAGCACCATTGCTTCTTTAATGTAGCGCTAGCACCTCAGATTGACGCGCCATCGCTTCTTTTGTGAAGCGGTTGCCTTATATGTTCATTGTTAATTGATTTTTTGTTTAATGCAGGGGCTGTAATGGACTCGATTGGAGAATTCAATTTAGGTGGTGTTAATTTAAACCTCACTCCTGACATTATTTCTTTAGAGAGAGATTCACTTAGTTTTGATAGAGATATCGAAATGCTGGATTGTTGTGGAGGGTCCGAGAATACCTGCGAGGAATGGAAGCCACATATCGGCTTGAAATTCTAAACTAAAGACGAGACATATAACTTCTATAATTTATACGCAAAGAAAGTTGGTTTCAGTGTTAGGAAAAGTATGACTTATAAATCCATAAAGGGGAGATTATAAAGAGAAAATATGTATATTCGTTCGAAGGGTTCAAATAGTCAAACGAGCATAAATTGCACGCCGATATAAAGTGTTCAAGAGATAGCAAATACGGATGTGAGGCAAGGTTGAAGATTAGGGTCGGCGAGCAGGTAATGAAATTCAGAGAGTCGCATAATCATCAATTGTTTATACCTAAGAAGGTAAAGGAATTACGATCTTATAATAAGATGAGCGAAACAAGTAAATCATTGATAGGAGCATTTGATGACATTATTCCTCCTTCGAAGATTTCTACTGTTTTGTCGAGTTTGGATGGAGAGGTTAGCGTGACGGTAAGCCCTCAGTAAACTCGAGATTACTTAAAGAAGATAAGAAATGAGAGTAACATTCATCTGATGTGCATGACTGTCATCAAAACCTTCATTGATAGGCAGAATAAAGAAGATGGTTTCTTCTTTGAAGCCCAATTGGACGAAGAATATTGTATGCGAAGTATATTTTGGGCTGACCACATGCCACGAATTGCGTATTAACAGTTCGATGATGTGGTGGTATTCGATACCACTTACAAAATAAATAAATTGCTCTACCATTCGTCCATTTACGAGGGTCAACCATCATTGACAGATGACACTTTTTGGATGTGTGTTGCTTGCAGATGAGACGGAGGAGATATTTATTTGGTTATTTAACACGTGGATGAAGTGTATGAGTGATAAGCAACCTAATGTAATCATCACCAATCAATGCAATGAGATGAGCAAGGCCATCTCTGAAGTCCTTCCGAGAACCATGCATCACTTTTGCATATGACATATGACACGTAGGGAAGAATGAATTGAACCATCACTATCAGCTAAAGCTAAGGTTTGAAAACTTTGGCAAAAAGTAAAATCAATGCAAGTTCAATCAAACAGTTGATAATTTAAAAAGGAGATGGGCAGAACTCGTCGAGGAGTTTCAATTGGAAGACAACGTGTGGTTCAAATAAATGTACGCTCTTACAAGGAATGGATTCCATGCTACTTGAGCGATACCTTTTGGACTGGCATGACCACTACGTAACGCAGTGAAAGTATAAATTCTTTATTCGATAGCTATGTCAATGCCTAATGAGTTTGACGAAAAATTTTAAGCAATACGATCTTGTCATCTAATCTCATCACAATAAAAAAATAGGGAGGATCTCGTCTGAATGTCTACGACACCGGAGCTCTTGTTCGGAAATTTAATTGAGAGGCATGCTGTTAATGTATATACGAGAACCATGCTCGATAGATTCCACCTTGAGTTTCAAAAGTTTACCTCTTTTAAGTCTCAAAAAGTGGTCGAAGAGAAAGCCGGGGCAGTTATTGTATACGAAGTGCGTAGAAGTGGTGGGGATGACATGGAGGACAACGGTCGAACATTCAAAGTTCGTTTTGAATGTAGAGATGCCACAACTACTTGTGACTGCAAACACTTCATGACCGAGGGCTTATTGTATTCTCACATCTTCTATGTTTACTTCAAGGAAGAGGTAGACCAAATTCCATCTAAGTACATTCTACCTCGATGGACGAAAGACGCTAGATACAGTACTACATGTTTGGGGGTCGGTGAGAAAGAGGAATCAAATTTTATATTTATGATGAAGATGTGGAAGGTGAGAGAAGTCAGACTGAAGTCAATTTAGTTGAGGATACAATTGAAATGCTTGGTGGATAACAGGTTGAAAGGGATGATGAAACTATTAGAATGGAAGAGGATAATGAAAAAAGCACTAGCATTGCGGCCTCTCTGGGTTGCTCCTCCCAGGGTAGCCAAGGAATTTCATAAGAGCATGCCAATATTACAATGCAGGATCCAATACGATGCGCCATTGAAGGTAGGTGAAACAACAATGATAGAATGAAGTCTGAAATGGAGGCTTGTTTTGAACAATAAAAAAAGCAGAGAAGAATGTGTAAGGGTTGTGGTGAGTAGAGTCATAAAATCACAACTTGTCCGGTAAATAGGGTTATTATGATAGCTACTAGTGTTGGATAGAGCAAAAAAGAATAGGGGACAATAGAAAGTGCGGTATCACGGAGTCACATTGATTCAATTTTGTGAACATCACAATTGCTTCATGTTTGAAGCGTAGGCGCTTCGCATATGAAGCATGGCGCTTCGTATATGAAGTGTGGGGGCGATTCGCCCAATGTGTCAGTGCTTTATTTTTAAGTGTTGACGCTTCTTTACGTAGCCTGTGTGCCTATTAGACCAGAGCTATATTTTGAATCATGTGGATTGACTATGGTAATTCTTTCATGTGTTGATTTTTTTTTTTGCGCGCTCATTCTCGATTTGAAGGGTTGATTCCATTTTTTCAATCGCATCTATCAGAGTTATATTTGATTTAGACCATAATACTGAAGCGACGACGCTTCATGTTTGAAGCGTGGGCATTTCGTTATGGGAGCGTCGACGCCTCGTTCATGATGCATTGACGCTTCTTAAATGAATCATGTGCGCCTATTAGATTAAAGCTGTGTTTTAATTCCTCTAGATTGAATATGGTATTTCTTTTATGTATTGATTTTTTTATTATATCCGTTCATTCTTAATTTGAACGACTGATTCCCTTTTTCATACGGTTGGTCTATGGTTATATTTGATTTAGACCCTAATTTTTAAGTGCGGACGCTTTGTTCTTGAAGCGACAATGCTTTTTCTCGAAGCACCGCCGCTTCATATTTGAAGTGTGAGCGCTTCATCCTGAAACCATTGACTCTGATAATTCTCCATGGAGCCTCTCCTATGAATTGACTATGGTAATTCCTCATGGACCTTCATTTTTTTATTAATTAGAGTGATTGGCACATATTCATTTTAACAAGGCGAGGAAGCATTTGTCAGAACTATTTATCAAGCAAAACGACTTCATTAATCAAGCAAAACAATTTCATTAGAACTTCAAAATTATTTCTTTACATTTTCTTTCTTTACATTGTCTTTCTTTATATTATCTTTATTTATATTATCGATAAAAAAAATCAACAAAAGATACGTTGAGCCGGTGGTGCAGGAGGTGGTGCAGGCGATGGTGCAGTTAGGAAGTGATGGCATTGGTGGAGGCGGAAGTGGAGTTGGTGATGTTGGCGGTGGTGGAGGCAGAAGTGGATTTGATGATGTTGTCGTTGGTTAGTTGGGGGAGGAGCCATTTCCGGAAGTTGCAACATCTTACGGGATCGTCAGTGGTGGCGGCGGTGGTTGTGGCTAGGTTGGTTGAGGAAGAAGTGGAGGCGGAAGAAGAAGCATCGACTCTGGAGCCGGGAGAAGAAGCATCGACTTTGGAGCCGAGAGAAGAAGGGGTTGTTGCGGTGGTGGGGCTTCCACCTCCGACACTATGGCAAGGTCGTCATCCTTCGAAATCATGATAACTTTGACAGGGGAGGGGGTTCGTTGTGGTCGGGGACGACAACCAGCTCATTGTCGTCGGAGATGTCAATAATCGAACCATCGTAGGAACAGATGAAATGCTGGCGCACGAGCCGGTGACTCCCTAAACTGTTGTGACACATTTCGGTATGGGCTGAGGCAAATGAGATGCTAATCTAAGGAGATACACAAGATGAAGTGTAGACACTCAAATTTGGCCCAAGGCCTGATCGAGACATACTTCGAGAGAGGCGCACCCCCGAGCTTTCAATAGCATTCCCCACACCTTGAGGAATCACCCCTGATATGTTAGAATCCTCCCCGAACCTTTAGGAACCAATCCCAAACCTTAGAAACCTCTTCGAACCTATAGTTAACCTTCTCAGGCAATGATTAGAGAGAGATAAATTAAGACTGGCAAAAACTCCTTCTGAGATTGAATCATATAGCATTGAAAAGTAGAGGTTTCTAGCTTTCCAACGAGCTAAGAATCGCCTCAATCCGAGCTATACGTCAAAAGTTACAGCGATTCGAAGCTTGGGCACAAGAATGGGCAACATTTAAACCTCGCGAGGCTTGCACTGAACCACGCGAGAGCCTCGCGAGGATCCAGTCCTACATGGTGCATGTAGTAGTTGTGCTAAGTAGAGGTAGGTCCCCCCGCGGGCTTTGAACTTCCATGAACTCTATTTTTACTTGGCGCGAGTAATAGATGCGCCAGGCTTAGCTACAGTAACTGTAGGTTTTTTGCTCGAATTTTACTTTTGAGGTTTGACTTGTTGACCATCTCAAAGCATAGGATGAGTTTGATTAGGACTGTTGCACCCATACTTACCCTATTTGCAACCCTTTAGTCATTTAAAATCTCACCCTATCATCTATCATTGACCCTAAATTCACACATTTCTAAGCCTTTGAAACCCTATGAAACCTTAGATGCTAGGATTACCTAATTGCTAATCCTAATTAGCCTCTAAGCACCCCCTTAAGCTTCCCTTTTCCTATAAAAAGAGAGGCACCTCCCCTTGCAAAAGGCTTGAAAAATTTTTCTAAGAGAGAAAAGATTAAGAAAGAAGCTTTTCTCCCTTTGATGCCCTATTGCTCATACAAATTTCAGAATCCAAAAAGTCCCCTTATATCCCATATTCCACAAAAAACCCTTAAGTTTAGGAGTGAGCTACCCCCTAGCCTTCTTCCTCTATTCCTTAGCTATCAAGCTTTAGAGGTTAGAACCCACTTTTCCACCGTTCAAGCTAACGAAAGCTTGTCAAGTGCATCTACGCGAAGGTCCACACACGTGCTACAAGGGCCCAAGAGCTCTGGCTCTCCCCTCTATTCATGTACCTTCTTAGATTTTTCTCTATCCTCAAATTTGTGTTGTTACTCCGTTGAAATCTCGGTAGGAACGGAGGGGCACAAATAGGATTAAAGTGCCTTCGGGCAAGAGGAATTTCTCAGTTCCTTTTTATTTCTCTTTTATTTTTTGCCATAAGTAGAGACCGCTTATGAGCGGGTTGATCGAGTGCCTAACACCTTCCCGATCGATAATCGAAGCCCTACCCAAGAGCCTTTGGTGTAGACCGGTGAATCAGAGTCATATTTAGCACTTCGGTGCATTCAATATTGATCCTAGGTTTCTCAGGACACTAAATGCTCCGGGTGGCAACTCTAAATTTGTTTAGAGAGTGCGCATCGTTGTGACGGGTTCGACCCGAATCCACGGTTGCACAGATGGCAACTCTACTGGGGAGTAGCTAGTAGAGACCTTTTTCGGTAGTGCAGCTCAAAATTTGAGGCCTTTTTCACATCCCCGAATTCCTCGCTTAGTGGTTTTGCACCTCTGATTAGGTCCTGCACTACCCAACACCTAATACGCCCCCACCGGTCAAAAGAGGGTAACTTCTTATCGACTCGCTCTGAGGGATCGGGTTGTTTGCATTGATACCCATGCCTTCAATAGATCAAAGGGCCCCTTTGATTCTTTTGAAGTGCATCGGGGTCTCGCCGCGGGACTTATTTAAGGTACGAAAGCCACCCGAAACGGGAATTCAAAGGCCTCGAAATTGTTTATCATAAAAATCCATTTACAAAATTTTAAAAAAAATTAAAAACTAAAAACCGAAAAAGAGTAGATTTGTAGTGCCGGCACAATGACATTGCCTTACCCTCTGTCATCCCGCAGGGGAAAAAGGAGAAAGCTTTACGGGCCCCATCCGAGGCACCCGTACCCAACCCGCTGCCAAGCCATGTCTTGGGTAGTGGATCCGGCATACGCCGATTCTGACTCATCCCCACCACATTCTCCGACTCATTCCCATACAGAAGAGATGTTCACATCCATCCCCCTCACTCAATCTCCCTTTTTCGTCACCGGGCCTTTCGGTGCACCTATTTTCCCATCCATCACCTCTCAAAATACCCAAAATCCAACACCCCATTCCCCATCATTCTCCCAAATCATGCCTATTTCTCCCCCCATGTCCATACCCAATCCATCACACATCCCACTCACATCTATCCAAAACCCAATCCAATTTCTCACCTTCACCAACATACCCCATTTTCCCTCCACCTCCAACATACTCAATTTCCCACATCCATCCACACAACATACATCCCATCCTCCCTCCACCACCAAAGATTTACTCCATCCCCCCTCCACATCTAACATAGCTAGTTTCCCCATGTTTTCCCAAAATTCAACACCTCATTCCCCATCATTTTTCCAAACCATACCCCATTTCACCCAAGCCATGCCTAATCAACCACACATCTCCCCATCTACTCAGGTCATGCCCGATTGTACTCGGGACATGCCCAATTTTTCCCATGCATCCACCCAGTCCATGCCCAACATTCCCCCCTCATCGGATGAACCATTTTCATCCACCCCCTCACCCCATCCCATGGCCATGATGGAAGACATGGTCAAGGCCTACACAATTTGGAAGGCCTCCCAAAGCCACCTCCATCCATCCCACACATCTCTAAACCCATCCCACACCCTCCAAAGTCTTCATGCCTCTTTTCCCCAAAACACCAATCAATCCCCCATCATTCATACCACTCATGACCCCCACCAACCATGGGGTCATGTGAGTGGGCACCATGGCCCAATAGCGCATACCTACCAAGGCCCAGTGGCCCAAATCCCCATCATCCACACCCATCAAGGCCCAATGGCCCAAACCCCCACCATCCACACCCAACAAGGCCCAATGGGCCAGACCCATAAAGGCCCAACGGGGCAGACCCATCAAGGCCCAATGGGATAAGCCCATCAAATCCCATATGCTCTAGGCCCACAAGCCCAAGGCCCATATACCACAGGCCCACAGACCCAATCCCAAGGCCCAAATGCCTTAGGTCCACAAGCCCAGGGCCTAATAGCCCATACCCAACAAAGCCCAATGGGCCAAAATTCCCAAGGCCTTATAGCCCAAACCCCTCCAAACTCCTTACCCTATACCCCAGCCCAGCAGGGCCCAAACCTTGGGTCCTCATACCCATACCCTCCACAATTCCCTCAATATCTCCCATACACACAAACCTCCCATCCGACCCAAGGCGGGAGCCTGATACCTATTCTCCATCAAACCCAATTCATCCATGTCCCAACACCCCAAAGCCAACTCCAAGCTTTCCCCCAAACCCAATGGCCCCATCAGGGCCCATCCCAAAATCTAAATTCCACTCATCCTATCACTCCACAGAACTTCCTCCACCTTCAATGGTCCCACTCGGCTCCCATTCAGCCTAGCCACCACCAACAAGAGAATCTCACCCTCATTGCACCATATATGGACCTACAATATGAGGAGGATGAGATCAGAAATAGTGGGGCTTACGCTGGGGTGTTTGCTAGCATCAATCCCCACCCATAATCACTAATCCCCAGGTAGCACAAAGTAAATCAAGGCCGACCATTGAAAAAATAGTCCCACCGTCTAAAGAGTCTGAGCAGTTGAAAGAACAGTTGGACAAGATTCAGAAGCAACTAATGAAGATGGGTGAAGCTAAAATCCATGCCACGGACTTCTCGGCCTTGTATTTATTCGCAGAGGTCCCCCTGCCTCCAAAATTCAAAATGCTGGTCTTCGATAAATATAATGGCACAGACAACCCTATCGCACACTTCAAGTCCTACTATGGGGATATGTGCCAATATAGGAGGGATGAACGCCTTCTTATAAAGGTCTTTCAGAAAAGTCTGACGGGCCCTACCTTGAAGTGGTTCATGTCTCTAGAACCGTCCATGATAAAAATATGGAAAGATTTGACGAATTTATTTCAAGAGCAGTATGTCTACAACATAGACATTGAACTGCACAAATTAGATCTGGCCCGGTTAAAGTAGAACCCTAATGAGACCTTTAGCGATTACCTTAGGCGTTGGAGAGCACTGGCAGCTCAAATAAGAAACAGAATACTTGATGATGAGCAGATTGAGATGATCTCAAAAATACCTTGCAATCATCTCAGACTTCCTTGTTTATCAACAACAGTTCAACTTTATGCCAATCATTGTGAGGACGCTATCAGAGAAGGAAGTTTGAGCAAAAATGTGTTTGGTGGGGCCGGCGGAGTTAGGAGATTATCTGAGTAGAGAAATGATAGAAGAACTGGGGCCGATGTATAGAATGTCATAAATACTAGGCCCAACACCAGTATAATCCCATTCCAATTTAGGGCCACACAGCCAGCTCCAGTCAGAAGCGAGCCAATGCAGAGAGTTGGAAATGGTCAGGGGGCACAAATGACCTCAGAACAGAGAAAGGCCCGCTTTGACCGAGTTTTCACACCCTTGGGGCAATCACTGAATGCTTTGTTGTCCTTGCTAATAGAAAAGGGTCTGGTCAAAACACTCCAACCATGACCTCCGCCAAATCCCATCCCAAGGAACTACAACCCCAACACCCATTATAACTTCCACCAGGGGCCGGGTCACCCAACTGATCGTTGCTTCCCATTGAAGCACACAATACAAGATTTGATCGAGGTCGGTAAAATCATCCCGACACTTCCTCAAGCCACCCAGCATGCCAACATACACCAAGTATCACTACCCCCACACACTCCTAAAGGGGCAGATCTGAGACCCATTGTCGGTATGATCGAAGAAGTTGAAGAAGAATTTGAGTTTGACCCGTCAGATTACATTTGCAGTCGGGAAACTTTTATGGCCCCATTGCAGAGAGACTGGGCAGATAGAAGTATTGGGGTGATTGAACCCCTGAATTTGGCAGATTACTTCCCCAACCCCGCACCACAAATATTTTAGGGCTTATTTCCCAGCACTCACTCTCGTTATTTATGTCCAAATAAACTCCTACCAACCATGCGCTGCATCCTTCACCAGTTATCCGATGGCCGATTATGTCCCCCATCCCCGCCGTCACCCATCAATTATCAATGGCCTGCCCCTGTCCCATCACCTTCAATACAGCCATCCACAAACCTCACCAACCCCAGTTGGTCTACTTCTTCCACCCGCTCATCCCTCACAGACGTTCACCAGGCTTGGCCCACCCATCCCAGCCCATCGGCACCAATATCTCCAATACCCCTGTTACCCCATTCTAGATCCCGGGACCAACGTACAATCCTTATCAGGTCCCCCTCAGTTATAATCAAATGGACGCCAATACAAGCAGCAGCCAGGAAAGGGCAATTGATTTTGTCACTCGGTCCGAGAAAATATCTAAGCAATCGGATGCACCAATACCGACCCCAACACCAGAGGGGAAGAAAGATGCAAGTGCAGTGAACCCGTTCGAGAAAATGAGCCTAGAGTACATACTTGAGACTCAGTTGAGAAAAATGAGGGCCCACATCACGGTCTGGGACTTATTGATGGCGTCCCCACTTCATTTTCAAGCACTAATGGGAGCATTAAAGAATACACATGTGTCTCTACAAGTAAGCCCAGATGAAGTCGGGCAGATAATTGGGCAGGTGATGGCCCCCAATGCCATCTCATTTTCTGATGCGGATTTACCAGAAGAGGGAAACAATCATTCCAAATCCCTCAACATCACAGTGGAATCCAGAAACATGATAATCTCTTTGGTATTAATCGATAATGGGTCTGCTTTGAATGTATGCCCTCTGAGAACCGCCAGCAAAATAGGGATAGACCCGTGCATGTTGAGGCCAACAAGAACCAGCGCCTGAGGGTTTGATAATACGAGAAGAGAAATAATGAGAGAAGTTGATCTTGAGCTAGTAATTGGGCTAATGACCTTTTCCATATTATTTCAAGTAATGGGCATCAAGTTCTCTTTCAACCTGTTGTTAGGGTGCCCGTGGTTGCATGAGGTCGGGGCAATACCTGTAGACACCCTCCTTTCACCCTCTCGGAGTACACGAATTTGTTTGGTCAGCCCTTGACCTTTTTAACCCTCGACACGGACCATACAACAGTACATGGCTAAACACAAGTTGAAACAATAGCTCTGTTGCTCAGATCCCAAGGTAGGGAGGCTATATACTAAGCAATAGTATATAGTCAGAATGCAGACTGAAACAATAGTCCTGCATTCCATTCTTGAGACCATACCCGGACAACCCTGAATTAAGCGCCTGAAAATTCTTACGTAATTCGATCACACGCACAACCACGAGCATGCGATTAGTCCCCTTTCAGACCAAACTTACTTTCACAGACCGTTTCGAGACTCAATTATGAGCCTGGAAACAGACGCGCGATCAGATTGAGCGCTAAAACACCAGCGCGCAATTGGCCTACGCTTGACCTAGTCTCCTACCCTTAACCCCTACGTTTCCTCGATTAAGTGCTTCAGGTAAAACACTTAATTGGATTACGCACGTCCCATCACACGCGCAATTAGTCCTGATTTCGTTAGGACTAGGAAACCCGTTGAGTAATTCAATCGGTCGCTCATTGAGTCGATGACCAACTCAAAGCCATTAAGCCAAAAAACTGGCATGCAATTCAATTAAAGGCCCGAAAATAGGCGCGTAAGTGAATGAAAACCTATAAAAGATTTTTTTCTCGAAGAGAGAGAGGAGGGCTGGCAATTTTGAGAGAGAGAACATAACTTTTTTGAGACTTTGAAACCAGAGAACTCCGAAGACAAGCCCATAGAGCAAATTAGTCATGATGTCGAGATTCAAACCCCCGAATCTTTGATGATTCCTCTCCACGGCCCCAACCCTAGGTAAGAATTTAATTTTGCTTTAGACTTAGGATTTTCCCTCAGTTTAATTAATCAATTATATTTCTAATTTTTAGACCGTAGCACCCTCTTCGGACCGAAATTCTCTATATCTGATTCTAGTTCTCTGTTTCTAGAACCGGTCTTTAATCTAGCGGTCCGATATACCGACCTTATGCTCTGATTCTACTTTAAAATCTTAATCTACAGTCCTATCATTAATTTACGATTACGACTCTCGAGTTGGAACCAATCATAATCATACGGCTTTGATTTTTACGATTTGGGGAATTCAATCCTAAAATTTTAATCTATAATTTAATTCTATATTTTCATATCGTCAAAAATCCAAAAATATAAATTTCAGTTCATAACTTTAGTTTCTCAATCTAATTTTTTACTATAATTTTGAATTCAATTCTAAAAATCCCCCTTTTATTATTTAACTATCGACCTATCTTTTATCTCAGCCATCTGATTTGCCCACCGGAGCTTACGGAGGGTACTCGGGAACGAGGCCAATCCTCCTTAACATAGCGGGCCCAACCCCTCTTTTTATTAGATTGTTTAGGGTTAACTAGTTAGTTATAGTTAGTTTTCTATTTTAATATAATTGGCTAATTGCATCAAATAGGCTTTCATATCATTATTTGCTTTGATTCAATTTGGTCTTTTAGTGCAGTCAATTTTTTAACTCAATCAGAATTTAGGAAAGTTAATTCGTTTATTATTAGTTAGATTTTACCATAATTGATCTGTAGATTACGATTATAAAAAAAAAAGTTAATTTTGTTGCCTCGATCATTTATTTCTATTTTAGTAAATTGATTTATTGCTTCAATTAGAGTAGCAGTAAAAAAATTAGTCTTTATTTTCATCAAATTAGAATACTAGCAAGTTTACCTTAAGTGCTTTAGTTGTAATTGCCATACAATTGATACATCTGCTTATCTAGAATTGCAATAAAATTAGCATACCTGCTTTATTTAGAATTGCGATATAATTAGATTCTTTTATTTAATTGGAAAATTATTGAAACTGATATACATGCATTCCTAGTACCAGTAGGAGACTGAAACTGATTGGACTCTTAGTAGTACCAGGACTTTGATATTAATTAGACTCCTAATAATACCGAGAAACTAAAAATGATTGGACTCCTGATAGCATAAGGACACTAAATAACCCATCATAATAGGCTCACCTAATCATAATTAACAATAAAACAAAAGAATCTAAATCGACCATAACCACAATAAGGGAAACTAAAAAGAAAGTTGAAACTATCTAATTAAAAGAGGACACTTTCTTCGGCGTTCAGGTGGACGATTCAAGATATAAAGTAACCCACACTCGCTTAAGCAACGTGATCATTGGCGATATTACTGATACGATAAATATCTGCAGTGAGCGATCGCAAATCAACTAGGAAATTCCTCCTATTGTTATTTATCCCCACCTTATCACATACACCGCATCGCTAGAGTCCATCATTATAGAATTGGAAGCCACTTATTCAACGGGAATCGAGAGGAACCCAGAAAAAGTGCACACCAACAAACTGGCGATCGCGATGGGACACTTTTATAAATCCCTTCTTTTTCTTTAGACAGTTAGCTTTATTTTACTTTCCTATTTTCTTTCCTGTCGTGTCGTTTAGATTCCTTTATATGAGTCTTCGCCAAAGACTCGAAATGTCTGGCATACATAGAGTAAGTTTAGGAGACCCTCCGTTGTCGGGACTTCATAATAACCCTACATATGAGGAAGAACCACCTTATACTTTTAGCCCACGACAACCTGAAGTCAATATGGCTGGTGAACAAGAGAACCCCTTTTCTACACCACGTCGGTAATAGCCATAACGACAGAAATAATAGCTCTGGATAAAATCTTACCACTCAATAAATCGTAGAACTTAGCATCCAAAGAATACAAAGAGGAGGTGATGATTCCAAAGAGTTGCTTCGAGGAGTGGCTGCTGCATATGAAACCATTAGGGAGCAACAAAATTCGGGAGAGCAGGAGCGACAAGAGAGACCACCTTCTACCCCAAGCACGGTGTTATCCCGCGCTACGCCATTAAGGCAACACACTCACATGTTCTTTAATGACAGTTTTCCAGACAAGGATATCTCACGCATCACTCCCAAAGACAATACTATAAAGATCGAAGACTTCCCAAAAATGCTCGATGAATACATGGCTAAGAGGGAATGCCTAGGTCGCTCGTTCAGATTTGATAAATTCTGTCGAGACATTGAATTTGACCTACCCGTAGGATTTAAACTGCCAAAATTTACTAAATACAATGGCACCGAAAATTCGAACCATCACTTGGCCCTCTTTTGTAATGATTGCCGACCTATACGTGATAATAAAGGACTTCTCATTCACTACTTCCAGCGTTCATTAGAAGGAGAAGCTCTAGACTGGCTCGCGGAGCTCCCACTTTATAAGATAGAGACTTTTGATGAGCTAGTCGATCGATTCTTAGGCCAATACAAACACTTGATTCAAGAGACCGTTAGTCTCAGTGACCTGATGGTGGCCAAGCAAGGACCAGATGAAGAATTTACCGACTTCGTCGCTAGATGGCGAAAGCTTGCAGCTAGAACTGGTACTTCAATGAAAGAGAAAGATTCAATTGACATCATCATTGACAATGCTAAAGAACCACTAAGGAGCTCCCTAGTCATCAACGATTGCCCCGACTTCACTATACTTCACTCTTGGGCATCCCGACTAATGCGACACATCAAGGGTTGAGACCTTCCATTATCCATAGTTACGTCAAAGGTGGGTTCCTCCAACAAGTTAAAATCGAAAAATTATAAGAAAGCCTCAGGAACCGAACAAGTTAATACGGTTATCAATCAAGGGAAAAATTTGAATAACGAGAACTTCCCACCGCGCAACTTTGGGCATAACCAAACCCAACAACAATACGCTAGTCAAAATCATTGTGCTAATCAACAAAGGTATGCAAACCAGAACCAGAGCTAAAACCAGAACCAAGGCCAATATCAAAATTGAAACCAATACCCTAACGCTTATTAGGCCCAAAACGCGACCGCGAATCAAGCGGCCCATCGCGAATTATAACGGCGTACCTCCACCTCGAACTTTAACTTGACTAGGGACCCTACCAATAAGCGAGAACACTATCTCCCTTTACCCGATACTATTTCTAACATTTTTCTCTTCCTTAGCACCCAAAATCTCTTACCCACAAGAAAAGCCTAGGCCATGGCTTACAAATCTAGATTATGGTAAATACTGTTCTTTCCATCGATCTGGCGAACACAACCCTAGAGGGACTATTGGGTTCTCGGGGACATGATCTATGACATGAATGGCAGAATCAAATTGATTGGGAAGCTTAGGAACCTAACCCTAATAACAATCAACCCCAGAATTTAGGATCATAAGCCAACCCATGCCCAACCACAACCAAGGGACACCGGCCCAGGTCACTACTATAGATCTCCCCAGTGAATCCCATTTTTGGCCTTCGGCATTAATCACTCGTATCCTACCCTCCGACATTGTTACTACCCTTATGGGAACTCCTCCCTTCTTACACCCCTCTGCCTTGATCACACGGATCGCACCACCGAGCCCGCCTCCATATCCAAAGTTTACTCAAATACGAGTCCATTCCTTCAGGGCCAGGAGACCATTCCTTCATCATTTCCCACTAGAGCCATCGACCCTGCCAAATCCTAAATCACTAGTATTACCACCCCTTCACCTGACTCTGGATCTGAGTATGGAGACTATGCTCTTCAAACCACCATTCCGACTGTCGCACGGGTAGACAGTGTCACCCACATGACTCCCAACCAACAGAGTGAGGCCAGAACTGAGTATCCGTCCGATGAAGAGCAAAGTGAACGAAAAGAACACCTAAATCCATGCGAGACATTGGCCTCCACTTTCTTAGAGGAAGAGGATCACACGCAATACCTCCCACCTTGGAGTAGTGCCATACGGACACGCACTCCGACCCCTAACTTCACTTGCTTTACAAATGCACCGACGTCGAGTCACGCTAGGTTCAACCAGCAATCGGCCTATCCTATTCTCAAGTAAGGAACCAACTATCCACCTCCTCCTTTCTCGCGGAATAAAGATTTCACGCATGCACAACTACTCGAGGAGAACATGAGAGAAAGGGAAGCTGACTTGCCACTCCCACTGCACGTCATCCCATCACCAATTCCCGTACCACAACCACCTCAGCCACCTACACCTAGGGCCCATCGGCCGGGCAAAGAAATAGCACTCGAGCCAGGGCAAGAGTATGATCTATTATATCTCCAAAAGATTTCAGCCCAGATATCTATACTAGAACTCATCAAGAAGTCACCTAATCATCACCGACTGTTAATAAGGACACTCGAGGACACTCAAGTGGACGAAGACACGACCCTGGATGAGCTTTATCAAATTACCTCTATCATGGCACAACCTCCCGCCCTCACATTCACGGATGTAGACATGCCTAAGGAGTCACTTCGCGAGAGCGCTGCCCCCATATATCTTATAGTTATAATCAGATGGTTTTCTATACCCCATGCACTAGTCGATACGAGTGCGGGACTCAATATTTGCCCTCTCATCATATTAGAAATATTTGAATACATTGAACAAGACGTCAGACCCTCAGCCTTGTCACTCATAGCCTACAACGGCTCATGTCGTTTCGTAAAAGGAACTATTAAATTCCAGGTCCGCCTTGGACCCGTGACAAAGGATGTTAAGTTCCATGTTGTTAACTCTGCCAGTATATATAATCTTATTTTAGGCAGAAAATGGTTAGAATCAATGAAGGTTGTCACATCCACATACCATCAATGCATTAAATTTTCGTATGAGGACTCCATCGTCCGTATATACACCGATGCACCTCTTCAAGAGATGGATACCGATTACGTGACAAGCATTCCGACAACCCATGAATCCGTACTAAACACAGGCCACATCTAAAAGACGTGAATTCCTGATGAAGCAGCTATAACATAAGTCTAATCTCCTGCCCTTCCTGGTTTTCACCCAAAGCGACAACAAGAGCTGATGAGGAGGGAGGTTGGCCCTGACCTTGCTAAATTATACGACATCAACCTAACCACAATGAAAGGGTGGGATCTTATGTACTAACTCAGATACGTCCCCCACATCGAAATCGGTAAGAATAAGCAAGGTCGTGTGAGACCTATATTCCTGATTAAAATACACAAACGCATAGGATTAGGTTACCAATCGAACGGCCAACCAGCTGATTTATTCCCTACCCCACCGAAATGGTCTCTTTATGACCACTTCGTCTATGGAACTACTAAGAAAGTAGATGTGCCAAAGCAGAAAGAAGTATCCTTCACCAAACCCCAGGAGATGGAAATTGAACTAATATCCAAAGCATTCAATAATTTGACGAACTTGAATGATGATATCGATGAACCCCTCGAAGGAGTCAAACCTTTGTTTGACACTGAAAATTCCATAGAAGGAAGAAAGGACTCTAGAAATTGAACCACAATTACAGGATTGAGAATCTACAGATGACGAAGATTTTCACATAGTGACCTTACGAGATGATGAACAACACTCATGTTCACCATGGGAAGGGGATGACACCTTGCAAGAAAATATTAATTCATATAGCATCCACCTTTGCCTCGACCTTGGAGGATGGGAATGCCCATGAGACTCGCCTTGTATCCTTCACCCATATCAACCCCGGTGCGAAGCATGCGCTCACATACTAGAGTAATTTGCTAGCAAGATCACACATCCCCTAACGACCGAAGTGGACGGATCTGACCCTACAACCATAAGCAAGACAAGTAATCCACCAACCTCGCTATTGGCACCAGAAGAGAGAGAGCCTGATGGTCAGTTGTTTGACTTAGGAGGAAACACCCACAACCCACTCCTAGAGTTTGAAGAGGAATTTGAACTAGACGCTCCTTCATCCCCAGATGTACCACAACTCCAAATATTTTGACAATCGCTCGAGGAAGAGTGGCGACACCCACCAAGTGATGACGAGGACTACTAGATAGACCTCCCTGCACTCGAATTGGCAGAGCAAGCCAACCTAGAACCTCACGCCTTATCAGATCAAGAGAGCGAATAAGATAATATCATCGACTCTAACTTGGAAGGATGGGAATGTCTTTGGGAATCTCCCTGCATTTCTCACCATTACCAGCCCTGTTACTGAGCATGTGCGCTCATCCCAACATATTATGAAGATCAAGAGAAAGAACTCCCTCCCCCTGGGAACCCTTTAGGAGATTCCCCTCGCAGGAAGGAAAATCATCTCATAACTTCGACGATGATAGTTCAATCGATTATGATCTCTCGAGCTTCTTCAGGGAAGAGACAATCAACCTAGTAGAGGAAACTCGAACTATGATACCATTGTCATCAGTATTAATTATTCAAAAAATCCCATTGGATGAGGACTAAAAAAAAATGCCAAATTTGTAACAAATCCGCATTCCCCGAGGATCGCCCGAATGGCTCTAGCAGCTATCTCACTCCCTCAACTAGAGGAAGCGGCTCTCCCGGTGTCTTTTGAGGCCACCGACCCTCTACCATATTTATTATCAAAAATCAAAAAATAGAAAACATAGAAACCCTAAAAAGTTAGAAGTACAAAACCCAAAAAAATTAGAAAACCTTGAAAAAGAAAGGGAACTCTTTACCTCGACTCAAGTCTATAGTCAACGAGGGGATTTCCCTCCTCTAACTCCTGATCCATCTCACGCGCAAGGACGCAAAGCTTGCACGCTAAGTAATAAGCCAGTCATCATACCGGAAGAGATACTCCACGACTTTGAAAGAAGAATCAATAGCCTTGACCTTCACTTTACCAAAGACCTTTCGGTCATAAATTATGTCGATGAAGAGTTGCCTTGCGCAAGGTTAAATCCCCAGCCTAGTAATTTTGCAGTATATGAGCTCATCGAGGATGAAGGAGGAACACCAGGCCCTGATGAGACTCAGGACTTCCTGCGGGTTATTAAATATTTCGACGAACAGACTCAGGCTGTCGCCGAACCCACAGAGGAAATCGATTTTGGCACCAACGAGAAGCCCAAGAAACTGTTAATTAGTGCGACGCTCAATCCTAGAGAACGTCAATAGATTGTACAAGTCCTACAGGAACATCTCGACTCTTTCATATGGTCCTACGAGGACATGCCTGCTCAAAGAGAGTGCACTCTAGTTCCCAGAAGGCCTACAAGAAGGTTGATTTTTCATATCATTTTTGAGTGATAAACAATTAATGAAAATGTCATCGCTTCGTTAGGAAGCGATTGTGCCTCAGATTAGAGGAGCCACCGCTTCTCCAGAGAAGCAGTTGCACCTCAAAATAGAAGTGCCATCGCTTACTATGTGAAGTGATTGCACCTCTAGTTGGAAGCAATATCGCCTTGTAAATAATTTACCTTATACTCGAAGTCCTTGATGTAGAACTTTCTCATACTCTCATTTGTCTCCCATTTCAGCAGCCTTGGGAAGCAGGTGGGGTCTTGAGCTCTCACTGGGGCACTCTTCGGGTTGATCTCATACACCCAGATATTAAGAATGACATATTGATGTGTTTTTTAATGGGTGACCTTCATAGGAAATAAAATACGAAATTATGAGAGACGGCGTTACATGTAGGGCAATAGAGCCGCCATAAATATTGTAATCTTGCATAGCCTTTGCCCTCTCAGCTATTCCTCAGTTCCTCCTTGCTTTGTTCATGCACTACAGAAGGTGTTTGTATGAGGCATCGCCCCATGGATATTGGTTGAAATTGTGGAGATTATCAACGAGATCGAGATAGGGGTCGTTGAGGGTGTATTTTATGTTTGGGAAGAGGATGGTGGTAAGGACGAACAACAAATAAAGCTTCAGGAAGTCCTCGTCGGCACCCTCAACTAAGCTGGTAATGGCAGTAAGGATGTGTCCCCTCTTTACAAGGTTAAGGCCCCTGAAATACTTATCTCTTATGGTCTGGTCTTTGAGAAGGGTTTGGAGGGAGGGTAACGAGGGGGGACGTCATTCGAAGACCAGTTATTAAGTTAAAATCAAAGGGCCAAAATCTCATAGAGGCCTTACCAAATTACAAATGTTTTTCTCGACCCAGAACTTGATGATTGCGTCTAGGAGGCCATTGATGCTTTTCACGTCCTTTGGTGTAAAAAGAATGCCCCGAAGATAGATTGTGGAAGCAGATTTGTCATGTGTTCAGATGCCTTGTCATAGGTCGTTCGATACTTCCCCATGGTGCACTTAGTAGTTGGAGTCTTGATAACCATCTTAAAAATATGTGAATTAGAAAAAGAATAAGTTTAGAGAAGAAGATGCATCGTCGCTTCCTCGTCGAGGTGCAAGTGCCTCTTGATAAAAGTATGAACGTTTCACATATAGAAGCACTGAGGCGTCTGCACCCCTATATGGAGGCCCAGGGGTGCAGAGGCGCTAATGCTTCTTCCAAGGAAGGGATGATGCCTTTATTTGGTGGCATATTTGAAGCGAAATGAAAATAAAAGGACACTTACCTTGTTACTAGATGCAGGAAAATGATTTCGTCGCTTTGATGTTTCTAACTGTACTCTGAGAAGATGGAAATTAGAACAAAGATGAAAAGTAATTTGTGAATTTTTAATTCATAAATTTGTCGCCTTAAATAATTTTTTCGAATGGTAATGATGATCATTGCAAACCATGAAGTCATGCGCCGTATTCCCATCTACTTCGCCCTACTTATTATTTAATGTTCTGATAATGGTAATATATAATATAAGGTTAGACGTCGCTTCGCACAAAATACTGCTACGTGTCAACTTAAAGGTGCTATGTTTCATATAAAAGGTGCCTTCCATTCCTTGATGGAGCGCTAACGCTTCATGATAGTCGCGCTAGCGGGCCGTCAAGAAAGTGATTGCGCTTCTTGTAAGAAGTGCTAGCGCTTCTTACATAAGCTCCATTAATGCTAAAAATTCAGGCAATAAGTGGTCTCCCTGAAGGGACGCCTCAAATAGTCATTTTGAATGGTAATGATGGCCATTGCAAACCACGATTCACACATTGCTTCGCCTTTAATGTCCTGACAACAGTAATAAATGACATAAGATCAGATGTCGCTTTGCACAAAAAAGTGCTAGGTGATAACAAAAAGGTGCTACATGTCATTTGTAGGTGTTTTCCATTCCTTGATGGAGTGTCACTGCTTCATGAAAGAGGTGCTAGCACCACATAAAGAAAGCGATTGTGCTTCATAGACGAAGTGGACAAAAAATGATTTAAATTGGGGTAATAATGGTCTTTTCGAAGTGTAATGATGGCTATATAAACCCTGGATGTTAGGAATGTATCCTTAGGTGCTTCACACCACTTTTTCTTTCTAATTCTGTCAGTGGTAACTATGGTTACCTGCAAGGTTAAATGAGAAAAAGGTTGGAAGAGCTACGTGTCAAGCTCCTATAAATAGGTGTAGATATTTCTCTACGCCCAGGCGCATATCCCCAACCCTCTATATATAGACAGCGATTAGGTGTTCCAACGGGAGACCATGAGCGTTCCCCAATGGTCCACGTGGAGTACCATGTGACACCTAAAACACTATTTTAGTGTCACGTGTCGTTTCATTTAGATAATCTTTCCAAACAAAAATTTATCTCTAACATGTTTTTTTGTACCTTGAAATTCAGACCATCTCAAAAAATTATTATTTTTAATTTTAATTTATAGAATTGATCTAAACAATGCATCCAAGCTCGACATAGCACCAAAATAGTGTTTTGGGTGCCACATGGAGTTCCAAAAGGATCGTTGGGGTACACTCACCGTACCCCATTGGGGTTGCGTATATATATATAGCGGAGACATTAGGTTATCGAAGTAGGATTTCACTAGTGTTATTTGGGTATCAAGTGGCACATAATTCGAAGATCGAGTGCTAGGGCAACATGCACAAGATAGATCAAGTCCATCCCCTAAAAAACAAATAGAAAAAACATCTTATCCACCGTTCAAAACGTAGTTAAAGTTGAAAAAAATTAATGCACCACATATGTTGAGTGTTTGATCACATTTTTGTTAGCCAATTTTTTTTTATAGATCCTATGCCATGGTGGCACGCCATGCGATCCCAAAATAGTTTTTTTTTTGGATCACATGTAACGTGGCACGCGATCTTGGAACTAGAACAACGTTCAAACGCTCAAGGGGTACTTGCTAAAGCAGGTAGCAGGATGTTAGCAAAGAGGATGGGAATCTGCTAAAGCAGGTGAACTGTGATATGATAGGGGCTAGCAGCAGAGAGTTATGCCATGCGCAGCCTCAATATCTTCCCTCTTAACCCACTCTCAACTGTCCTACACTCTAGCTTTAGGGTCTGTTTGGCAATTTTTCGAAAAACATAGGAAAAGAATTTGTAGATTCCAGCTCTTTGAAAATTCATAGGAATTCATTATTTTCCAGAGTTTAGATTGAGTAGTTGCACATATAAAATAGAAAATGAGCACCATAGATAGTGTATATCTCACACACCCAATAAATCTAACTTTCTATTGTGAGGGAGAATCTGTGGGAGAGAAAAATTAGGAGAGAGAGATTTGGGGAGAGAGACAAAATCAAAAGAGAGAGAAATTAAAAAGAAATGTAGAGAGAGATTAGGAGAAAGATATCATAGGAGAGAGAGATTCGAAAAGAAAGAGATATCTAAAAAAAAGAGATTAGGGGAGAGAGATCCGGATAGAGGGGTGTTAGTGCTTCATTATCGGGGTGCCAGCACTTCAGTAACGAGGTGTTAGAGCCTCACTGTCGAGGTGCTATCGCTTCTCTCTCGAGGTGTCAGCGCTTCGCTAATGGGGTGCCAGCGCTTCGCTACCAGGGTGCCAATGCTCCTCTCTCGGGGTGTCAGCGCTTTGTGTCACTATCGAGGGTTAACGCTTCGCTAACGGGGTGCCAACACCTCGCTATCGAGGTTCTAACGCTTCTCTCCCGGGGTCTCAGCGCTTTGCTACTAGGGAGCGCCTCGCTACCGGGATGCCAACGCTTCTCTCCTGAGGTGCCAATGCTTTGCTATCAAGGAGCACCTCGCTATCGAGGTGTTAGTGCCTCGCTACCGAAGTGCCTGCTCCTCGCTATCGAGATGACAGTGCTTTGCTACTGGGAGCCCACATTTTTAGTAAAATAGACCTAAAAAAGTAAGTCTGACACTTTCTTGGAAAAAGGGAGAGAAGAGAGAAAAGAAAGAGACTTCTAAAAAATTCAAGTATGACGGTTGAAAGGGAATATAACTTTTAAAGTATTTTAAAAGTTTTAACCCTAGTTAGAAAAGTAGGCCCCGTGCCACATGTTATTGGTCTTGTCTTTTATGTGTGTATTATATTTATATTAAATTCAAGTCTTAACCTACTGCAAGCGCACAATGGAAATTATAGTACTAGCATAGGATCATTCTCACAAGGAAGTTTATTATCTAATTATTTTTTATTTATATCTTTTACTTAAATCCTTATTTTTAAAAACATATATCTATCTTTAAGATCTAATCTACTGAAAAAATATGGATAAAAGAATAATTTTTAATCTAAAGTGCATAAGATAAATCTAAATCCTCCTTCTTCTGATTAAGGTCGTTAATCTTAATCTTCAGCTATCGGATATTTATGAATTTCAACAGTACCGTTACACCATATTTCTAGTCTCCTAGTATTGGTCGTCAACCAAGTCTAAAATCCTATCAATATAGATTTAATCTAATCAATAATTTTCTAAAATCTGGGTGTCAATCAAACCTTTGAAAACTGAAGATAGAAAAGTAAAAATCGTTACACTAATCTGCAAATTCTAACCTGAGTTATCAATTCAAATTAAAACTTGGAGATGTTTATAAAGCAGAAAAATCTAAACTAAAAAGCAAAGTAAAATGTATCCTTCACCCCTCAGCCGCAGTCGTTAATTGCTTTCGAGAAACTACAGATATCTACACTAATCTTCAGTACTCAATTATAGTCATCAATTGTTCTTGAGAAACTTCTGATATCTAATCTACTCTAACTAGTATACACTACTGATCGAAAGAAAATTCAACCTCAGGTATCAATTGATGTTGAAATTCTTCGGTGCTTATTCCTATGCCAAATTTATAGATCCTAAGGAGTCGGTTTATAAAGATCTAATTCTAATAAAAGAAACTACTAAAAATAAAAGTATCCTAATATAACTCTAATTCATAATTTCATTATTCCTTGCTTTCTTTAGTCGATGCGCTTCTAGAGTGTTCTCTCATTTTCAGTAGGAGAGTCCTTCAGAGTTTATTCTTCTTTAATCCTCTCAGAATCGTGATCAGCCAAACTTCTAATTCTAGAGATCTTCTAATTCAATACTGTAGAAACCCAGATTTGGCCCAAGGCCCGATCAAAACATATTTTGAGAGAGACGCATTTTCGAGCTTCCGATGGCATGTATCAAACCCTTAGGATCCTTTTCGAAACTATAGGAGCCATCCCAAACCCTTAGAGCCTACCCCGGATCCCTTAGAACTTACCCCAAACCTTTAGAAATCAATCTTGACCTTTAGAACCCATTTCGAACCTAAACTTAACCTCCCCGAGAAAATGATCAAAAGGGGTGCACCAGGACTGGTTGAGATCTTCTACTATAATCTAATCATATACCATTAAAAAGTAGAAGTCTCCAGCTTTCCAATAAGCCAAGAATCACCCCAATCAGAGTTGTACGCAGAAAGATATCGCATTTCTAAGATTGAGACAAATTAGGGTTTTGAGGTGGGGACCCCTAGGGTTTTGGCACAAGTATTAGTTGTGCCAGGCTTATGTGGGTCCCCTCGTGGGCAGTGAACTTCCCAAACCACTCTAGGGCACTGTTTTACTATACATTTGCCTGACACATCTATTAGTTGCGCCAAGCTTAGCTATAGTAACCCTGGTTTTCTGCTCGAATTTCGAGATTGGGGTTTGACTTATTGACCATTTTGATCTCTTGGATGTGTTTTGCTTGTTTTGTTGCACCCATTCCTATTCTATTTTCAACCCTTTGAGTGACTTAAAGCTCTAACCTATCATCCATCATTGGGGCTAGCTTTCACACTTTTCAAGGCTCCAAAAATCCTAGAAAACCTTAGATGGCTAGATTACCTAATTCCTAAACCTACTTAGCCTCTAAACACCCCCCCAACCTCTCCTTTCCCTATAAATAGAGAGGCACCCCTCCCTTTACAAAGCCTTGAAAATTTTCAAAAGAGAGAAGATTAAGAAGAGAGCTCCCTATCCCCTTTGGTGCCCTTTTTGCATACAAATTCCAGAACTCATAAACCTCCTTTAGACCTTACCATTCCTCAAAAATCCCCGTCTAGGTGAGTGCTACCCTCTAGCCATCCCTCTCTACCTCTTAGATATCAAGCCCTTGGAGCTTGAACCCTCGTTCTAACCATACAAGCCATCGAAAGCTCATTGAAGCCAACCTATGCAAAGGTCCACATCGGTGCAATAAGGGCCTGAGAGCTCCGACTCTCCCCTCTACTCCTCTACCTTCTTTGTTCTTTCTCTATCCTCGCATTTGTGCCATTACGCCGATGAAATTTCGGTAGGAACGGAGGGGCACAAATAGGATCTTAGTACCCTAAAGGCAAGAGGAAAGGATTTTTGCTTCTTTATTTTCATTTTTATTTTATTCATAAGTAGAGACAACATTAAGCGGGTTGATCGGGTGCCTAACACCTTCCCGATCGATAACCGAAGCCTCTATCCAAGAGCCTTTGGCGTAGTCCGGTGATTCAAAGTCATATTTAGCACTTCGGTGCATTGAATATTGATTTTAGGTTTCCCGAGACACCAAAAGCTCTAGGTGGCGACTCTAAACGTTTCGAGAGTGCGCATCGTCGCGACGGGCTCAATGAGAATCCACGGTTGCACAAATGGCGACTCTACTGGGGAGTAGCTAGTAGAGCTTCTCCTTGAATTTCGACCTTTTATTTTTTATTTTACTAACCTTTTTTGCTATTTTTTTACTATTTTTACTCACCCCTACGATTACAGCATTTTACTCACCCCTACTTTTACGTCATTTACGTGCCTTAGCCGATTGGCGGGCCTACTTGCACATAGTCCTTACTTTTCCTTACATTTTCGTAATTTAAAGTGCCTTATCCAATTGGCGGGCCTACTTGCATATCATATTTAAATTTCTTTACATTTACGTCATTTAAAGCGCCTTAGCCAATTGGCGGGCCTACGTGCGCACTTACGTTTCTGCAAACATATTCTAATGGTGAACGCCGACCCGTAGAGGCGGCACAGGATCATCACCCCCGGTCTTTGAACTTAAGAAAACTCCCATAAAATCAAAAAATTAAAATTGAACCAACAAGGGAGACTTAATCAATTTTTGCAGGGTAGATTTTTACGAGTTGGGTTTTTCTAGGCACACATAAAACTCCCGATTCTTAGTACGGCAGCAGCCCCTAGTGGTGATGATCCGGAAAAGTTCCAGCCCACCTAGTACCTAAGAAAGCGCTTGCGCTTGAGGTATGTCAAGTGGGTAACCTTCTGGTTACTTAGCCTAAAACCCGGGGAAAGTGAGCGTTAGCGGACTCGCATCGGCCTTGCATCCCTTAGGTTCGGTGAGGTGAGACCCGATATAACTAAACAGTCAGTCCCCGGAAGCATAGCTTCCAGAAAAAAAAAAAAAAAAAAAAAACTCATTTCAGGTTGTTGTTCCTACTGTCAAACTATCAAAAGCCCCCTATTTGCCTAGCGCAACTATTACACGCCAAGCCAAAAGTACCCAGATTTGGCCTGGCGCATGTAATACTTACGCCAAGCTTAAAATCTGCCCAATTTGGCCTGGTTCATCTAATAGTTGCGCCAAGTCTACTTTAGACAGAGCAACCTAAGTCTGTGGCCTGTTCCACCCTCTCGAATTCCCCGATTAGTATTGTTGGTGCCTCTGTTTAGGCCTCACAATTTTTGACACCCAATACGCCCCCGCCGGTCGAAAGAGGGTGACTTCTTTTTTACCCATTCCGAGGGATCATGTTGTTTCCATTGATTTTTGTGCCTTCAATAGATCAAAGGGTTTCCCTTTGATTCTTCTGAAGTGCTTCGGAGTCTTTGCCGCGTGACCTATTTAGGGTACAAAAGCCACCCGAGAAGGGAATTCAAAGGCCTTGGAATCCTTGTTCATTTCACTTATAAAAATTTCAAAAAAATTAAATAATCAAGATACCTAAAAAATATAGAGTTTTGTGGTGCCGACACAACAACATCATCTTGCCCTCCGTCATCCCGTGGAGGAAGAAGGAGGAAGCTTTACGGGTCCCACCCGAGGCACCCGTACCCTACCCAATACCGAGCCATGTCGTGGGTTGTGGATCCGGCATACGCTAATCCCGATTCATCCCCACCGCATTCCCCGACTCACTCCCACACGGAAGAAATGTTTACTTCCGTCCCCCTCACTGAATCACCCTTCGTCGTTACCGACCCATTTGGCGCCCCATTTCCCAAAATGTCCAAAGTCCAACCCCCCATTCCCCATTTTCCAAGCCATGCCCTCATCCATGGCCATTCCCAACCCATCTCATCTTCCATCCACCCCCGTTTAAAAACTGATCCAATTTCCCACCTTCACATCCATGCCCCATTTCCCATTTTCCCAACACATACCCTATCTACCCATCTACCCATGTTGCATCCAATTTTACCAATCCCCCATACATCCCTCCATCTACCCAGGTCATGCCCATTTTTACCGGGGCCATGGCCAACATTTCTCTCTCATCCCCACATCTATGCCCCATTCTTCATCCCAATATAGACTTGACCCATCCACATTCACCAATGCCCCACCTAGTTTCTCTAACCCACCCCATATTCCACCACTTACCCAGGTCATGGCCAATTTTACCAGGGCCATGTCCAATTTCCCCACCACTCCCACCTCATCCATACCCCTCCATCCCATAAATAAACCATCTCCATCCTATCCCTCTCCAATGGCCATGATGGAGGAGATGGTCCAAGCCTACAATAGGTGGAAGGCCTCCCAAAACACCCCCTCTCATCCACACCACACAGCCATGGATCCATCCCATACCCTATCAAGCCTTCATGCCTCATTCCGATGACCCCCATCAACCCCCATCATCCATACCACCCAGGGGCCCATGGCCCAGACCCACCAAGGACCCAGGAGCCATACCCATATATCCCAAGACCCACTGGGCCAGACCCACCAAGGCCCACAAGGCCAGATCCACCAAGGCCCACAAGGTTAGATCCATCAAGGCCCACTGGGCCAGACCCAAAATGCCCAAAGCCTCATGGCCCGACCTTCCCAAGGCTTTATGGACCAAACCCATCAGGGCTCTTTACCCTACACCCAAGCCCGATAAGACCCAAACCATGGAGCCTTGCACTCATACCCTTCACAATTCCTCCAAAATTTCACTCACCCACAACCCTCATACCCAATTCAAACCCATGCCCTGCATCAACCCCAATTTACCCATACCCCTACACCCCAAGGCCATCTTCAAGCTTTTCCCCATACCCAATGGCCCCATCAGGCCCCACCCTAAAATCTAACTTCCACTCATCCCATCACTCCACAAAATTTCCCTCACAATCAATGGTCTCACCGAACCCCCATTCAGTCTATTCCCATCCAGTCCATGATACACCAACAGGAGAATCCCGCCCTCATTGCACCATACATGGACCAACAGTATGAAGAGGACAAGATTAGGAATAGTGGGGCGTATGCTGGGGCATTGGCCAACATTAATCCACTACCCATAATAACCAATCCCTTAATAGCCCAGAGTGAATCCCGACCGACTGCTGAAAAGATGGCCCCCATGTCTAAGGAATCAAAGCAGTTGAAAGAAAAACTTGATAAAATTCAGAAGCAGTTATTAAAACTGGGCGGTGCTAAAATCCATGCCACGGACTTCTCAAATTTGTGTTTAATCGCTGAGATCCCCTTGCCCCCAAATTTTAAAATGCCGATTTTTGATAAGTATAATGGCACTAGCAATCCTATTGCATACCTCAAGTCCTACTGTGGGGACATGTGCCAATATGAAAGGGATGAAAGACTACTGATAAGGTCTTTAAGAAGAGTTTAACTGGTCCTACCTTAAAGTGGTTCACATCCTTAGAACCATCTATGATAAAGACTTAGAAAGACTTGACACACTTGTTTCAAGAGCAGTATGTCTACAATATAGACATTGAACTGCGCAAGTCATACTTAGCCCGATTAAAGCAGAACCCCAATGAAACCTTCAGTGATTATTTAGGGTGTTGGAGAGCCTTGGCTGCTCAGGTGAGGAATATGATACCCGATGACGAACAAATAGAAATGATTTCAAAGAATACATTGTCGGTTATCTCGAATTTCCTCATTTACCAGCAGCAGTCTAGTTTCGCTGATCTGGTTAGAAACGTCAATCATTGTGAGGATGCCATCAGAGAAGGGTGCCTGAGCAAGAATATACTTGATGGAGCCAGCGGTCAGAAGGTTTTCTGAGTAGAGAAATGAGAAAAGAGCAGGAGCAGATGTCCAGAATGTTGCCAACACCAGGCCCAACACCAATATCACCCCTTTTCAGTTTAAAACTGCACAACCATCGCCAGTTAGAAACGAGCTGGTACAGAGAGCTGGGAACGGACAAGGATGCAAATGACTCCAGAGCAGAGAAAGGCAAGCTATGACTGAGTGTTTACGCCCTTGGGGAAATCTCTGAATGTATTGTTGCATTTATTAATAGAAAACAGATTAGTCACATCCCTACAACCACGACCTCCCCCGAATCCCATCCCGAGGAACTATGACCCCAACACTCATTGTAATTTTCACCAGGGTCCGAGTCACCCAACTGATCGCTACTTTCCATTGAAGCATGCCATACAAGATTTAATTGATGCTAGAAAAATTTTCACCCCTGTGCCTTCCCAAGTGAACCAACACATAAATATACATCAAGTTTGTTGCCTCCACACCCTACCAGAGGAGTAGGACCGAGACCCACCATTGGGATGATAGAAGAAGGTGTTGAGGAGTTTGAATTCGACCCGTCAGATTACATTAGTGACCGGGAAAGTTTTGTGGCACCAAGGCAAAGAGATCAAGAAGAAAGAAGTATTAGGGTGATTGAACCCCTGAATTTGGTCGATTACTTCCCTAACCCTATACCTCAGGTAGAAACCTTGGATCTTAGGGCATACTTCCCAATGCTAGATCCTGTGAACTCTGTTCAAATAAATTCATACCAACCGTACACTGCCACCCCCACCAATTACCCAATAGCCCATCATGTCCCCCATATCCCACCACCTCCTATTAATTATTAGTGGTTCACTCCTACCCCATTACCCCCGGTGCAACCATCCACCAACCTCATCACCCCAACTTGGCCTACTTTCGCCACTCGCCCATCCATCACTGGGTGAACCAGGTATTACCCACCCTTCCTAAGCCATCAGTACAAGCACATCAGATATCGATAGCCACTCCATTTCAGATTTCAAGACCAACCTATAGTCCTCATCAGGTCCCGCTCAGCTATGAACAGACAAATATCAATGCCGACAGCAATAGGGAAGGAGCAGTGGACTTTGTTACCAGATCTGAGAAGATCTCAAAATAGTCAGAGGCACTAGCAGCAGCACAAGCCCAACCAGAGGGAAAGAAGGATAGTGCAGTAAACCCATTCGAGAAAATGAGCAGAGAACACATATTGGAGACCCAACTGAGAAGAATGCCAGCTCATATCACAGTCTGAGCCTTATTAATGACATCCCCACTTCACTTTCAAGCCTTAATGGGGCGTTAAATAATGCACACGTGTCTCTCCAGGTGAGCCCAGATGAAGTCAGGCAGATAATTGGACAGGTGATGGCTCCCAATGCCATTTCATTTTCGAACGCCGATTTACCGGAGGAGGGAAATAGTCACTCAAAATCTCTCAATATCACTGTGGAATCTGAAAACATGATAATTCCCTTGGTGTTAATTGATAATGGGTTTGCGCTGAATGTATGCCCTTTGAGAACCGCTACAAAGATTGGAGTAGATCCGTGCATGTTGAGACCTACAAGAACTTGTGCCTGAGGTTTCGATAATATGAGAAGGGAGATAATAGGAGAAGTTGACCTTGAGCTCATGATTGGGCCAATGACCTTCTTCATATCTTCCAGGTAATGGACATCAAGTCCTCGTTCAATTTATTATTGGGCCGCCCATGGTTACACGAAGTTAGAGTGATACCATCGATGATGCATCAGAAGCTAAAGTTCGTGTCCGGACAGAAGGTTATCACCATAATAGGAGAGGGGCATAATGAGAAAGAAAAGGCCACCCACAGCATTGAAAACCCTAAAATATTGGATGTGCCACATACGGATGAAGACACCGACCTTCACAGCTTTGAATATGAGGTGTAAACGGTCGTCCCCGAGCCCCCGAAAAGCATCCCTCCAAAAATCGGAGGCGGAATGATATCAGCGGTGGCCATGCTCCAGAAATGGGGTTATCAAAAAGGAAAAGGACTAGGGCCCAGACTATAAGGCAGAAGAGAGCCAGTCAAGGCTAAGGGTGGATAGCAGATCAGATTTGGGTTAGGTTACAAGCCCACAGAAGAAGTCTGAGAGGCCAAAGAGAGAGCCCGAGCCGTCATTACAGTAAGAGCTCGGGGAATCCATTTAGAAGAAGAATCCTGTCCCAGGTCTCACATCAGAGATTCATTTGTATGTGTCGGGGTTGTGAAGATCGATCGGAATGGGATAATCAAATTAACCCAACACAAACCCGCAGCACCTGTTCACCCCACCAATCCTCAGATCATCCCTCTCGGCTTGGAAATAGACCTGGCCGCGTTGTCTCTCTTTGAAGAACGATGCTCCATACCTGCACAATCTCCCTTTGTGGTGAACCATCACAGGACTATGCTGACATTTGAGGATGGGATCTCAGATGAATCCATGGTCAACATGATGGAGGCTGACTCCAAAGAGCCATATCAGTCAGCACCCTCCATCCAAATCCAAACAGGTAAAGGAGCGGTATCTCAAGTGTGCAATTGGGCGTCTGTGCCCCAAACCCTAGAAGCGGGAAGTGGCCTAAATTTTGGCATCCATTTCCCAAAAGAAAACAACCTATAACAATTGAGACAAGTCCTCGACAGGCAATACTGTGTATATATAGGGACTCGCTTTGCCAAGGGCACGTTTTCGAAGAAAACAAAAATCTAAAAAACATAGAAAAAATACAAAACCCAAAAATATCATCTTTTAAAATTCCAAATAAAATTAAAGAAAAGGATGCCCTAATTGAAGTGCCTGTCCCACGTGAACTCGACCCCTTCCCTATAAAAATACAAGAAGAGGTAGGAGTCACGAGTCTAGACGAGGAGGTCTCCACTGAGGAGTTATCCAATGAACTCCTTGAACGATTTACCAACTTTAAGCATGGCCCTATCCCTATTGTTGAGGAAACCAAGGACATCAATTTAGGGACCAAGGAGGTTTCTCGAATTACTAAGATCGGAACATCACTGTCTCCCGAAGAGAGAAAAGGCATGATCGATTTCCTTTTTTCATATCAAGATGTCTTCGCATGGTCATACGAGGACATGCCTGGTTTAGACACTAATTTGGTCAAGCATGAGTTGCCACTCCACCTTGATATCAAGCCGGTTAAGAAGAAGTTGAGACGACTCCGACTCGAGTGGATGCTGAAAGTTAAGGACGAGGTCATCAAGCAATATGACTCGGAGTTTCTCATGGTCTCTAAGTACTCGCAGTGGTTGGCCAATATAGTTCTGGTGCCAAAGAAGGATGGAAAGGTCTGCATGTGCATTGACTTTCAAAATTTGAACAGAGCGAGCCCGAAACACGATTTCTAGTTACCGCATATTGACATCTTAGTCGATAATACTGTTAAGCATAGGATGCTCTCATTCATGAATGGATTCTCAGGATACAATCAGATAAAGATGGCAGAGGTCGACCGAGAGAAGACAACGTTCATCACTATGTGGGGAACTTTCTGCTGTCGTGTCATGCCATTCGGGTTGAAGAATGCTGGTGCAATGTACTAGAGAGCCATGACTACACTGTTCCATGACATGATGCACCGAGAGATCGAGGTGTATGTCGACGACATGATCACCAAGTCACCGGAGTGAAGTGACCATCTGATAAACCTCCAAAAGCTGTTTGAGAGGCTGTGAAAATATAAGTTACATTTGAATCCTTAGAAGTGCGCATTTGGCGCCATGTCTGGAAAACTATTGGGCTTCATCATCAACAGGAGAGGTATCGAGGTTGACCCGATCAAAGTAAAAGCTATCACAGAAATGCCACCACCGTCTACTGAAAAAGAAGTTAGAGGGTTCTTGGGCAGGATATAATATATCAGTCTGTTCATTACACAGCTAACACCAATCTGCACGTCGATCTTCAAGTTTCTAAGGAAGAATTCACCCGTTGAATGGAACGACGACTGTCAGGCAGCGTTCGATAAAATCAAAGGATATCTCCTCAACCCACCTGTGTTGGTACCACCCGAGCCAGGGAGGCCACTCTTGATGTATCTCTCTACAATGAAAGTCTCGATGGGATGCGTCCTGAGCAGCATGATGAAATAGGAAGAAGAGAGCAGGCCATCTACTATCTCAGCAAGAAGTTCATTGACTATGAGACACACTATTCTCATATAAAAAAGCATGCCTGGCTCTCGTGTGGGCAACCCAGAGGCTTCTCCATTACTTGCTATCCCAAGTCGTTTTACTCCTTGCGCGAATGGATTTGTTAAAATACCTGTTCGAAAAGTCGACTCTTAATGGACGAATTGCACATTGGCAGCTTTTATTGTCTAATTTCAACATCACATACGTCACTCAGAAATCGATCAAGGGGAAAGCACTCGCCGATCATCTTGCTGACAATCCTTTACCTGATTATGAGCCTTTGAGGACCGAATTCTCGAATGAAGATATTTTATTCCTAATAGAGGATGACATAGAAGAGGCGGAGGAATACGGGGTAATGCACTTTCATGGGGCAGCAAATGCCGAGGGTCAGGGAGTTGGTGCTATTCTGATTTCGCTGAAAGGATCACACGTACCAGTCTCCGTCAAGCTCAACTTTCCATGCACAAATAACATGACTGAATATGAAGCCTGTGCAATGGGACTACAGGCAGCTTTGGACTTGAGGGTAACTCACCTCAGAGTATTTGGTGATTCATAGTTGATCATTTGTCAGATAAATGGAGATTAGAAGACGAAAGATGAGAAATTGATCCCCTACCATGAGCACCTCGAGGACCTGATAGCTTGCTTCGAGGACGCCACGTTCTCTTACGTCCCATGGATAAGGAATCACTTTGCCGATGCATTAGCAACTTTGGCATCAATGATAGAGATCCCCTATGGTGTCGAGATGAAGTTAATCATAATTGAACAGAGGAATGAGCCGACCTTCTGCCTCCAGATCGAGGAACCTACAAAGTTAGATGATGAGCCACCTTGGTTCTCAGATATCAAGAACTTCCTTAAGACGCGACCTTTCCCTGAAGATATGTCCAAGACGGACAGGCGGACCATCCAGCATTTGGCAATAAACTACGCCATCTGTGGCAAATGCCTCTACAAGCATTTATATAACAACATCCTACTTAGATGCTTGACTGAAAGCGAGGCGGCCAACATTATGAAGGAAATCCATGAGGGAGTATGTGGTGCTCACGTTAGCGAGCACATGCTTGATAAGAAAATCCTATAGCAAGGATACTATTGGACCACTATGAAAACCGACTGTTACAAGCACGTCCAGAGGTGCTACAAATGCCAAGAACACTCCAATTTGATACATGCTCCGGCTATAGATTTGCACAGCATGGCCACTCCATGGCCCTTCGCCACCTGGGGCCTTGACGTAGTCGGAATGATTAAATCCGAAGGCCTCAAACGGACATCGATTCATCCTCGTCGCCATCGAATACTTCACCAAATGGATAGAGGCAGCATCCTACGCCAACATCATGGCCCAACACGTCGAGAAGTTCATCAAGAATAATATCATTTGCCAATTTGGAGTACCCAAGGACATCATCACCGATAATGGCATAAACCTCACAAACAAGCGCATCAGGGCCTTCTGTGAGCAGTACAAGATCAAGCACCATTGCTCATCCCCTTATCGGTCGCAAACTAATGAAGCCATAGAGGCTGCCAACAAAACTGTCGTCCGCATCCTCAAGAAAATGGTTGTCACTTATACAGATTGGAGCGAAATGTTACCATTTACTCTATGGGCTTATAGAATATCGATCTGTACCGCTACAGAGGCAACACCACTCTCCCTTGTGTATGGAACGGAGGTCATCCTATCGGTAGAAGTTGAAGTGCCCTCGTTCCACATACTCATAGAATCAGGCCTATCTGAAGCTGAAAGAGAGAGATCCTACTTTGAGCAGCTGAACCTGCTGGATGAGAAAAGGCTTCTAGCCTTGTGTCATACCCAAGTCTATCAAAGGCGAATCACATGCGCTTATAATAAACGTGTTCACGGTCGAGATCTGAAGGTGGGAGACACGGTACTCAAGAAGATTTTTCCATCCCTCCACGCCGATCCGAGAGGGAAGTTCAAGCCTAATTGGGAGGGACCTTACGTCATCAATGAAGTACTTTTGAGATATGCCATCTGCCTCGCCACCATAGATGGAGATCACTTTCCTGAGCCCATCAATGCTAGGTGCGTCCGACGGTTCTACTCATAGGGTCCCCCGGCAAGGTAAGTATTGATAAAACGGATATCTAACTGCTCAAGGACCCCACAATAGAGGCCATCATTTTAAAGCCTAGTAGCCAAAAAATGCCCCTAAATGCTTTTACCCTTTGCTACACCCGTTGAGTCGTTGGCCTTTCTTTCAATAAACCCCTCCTAGGAAAAGAGAATGTCTATACATACACCAAAAAAAAAAAGAGAAGAAAAAGAGTTACTATTAAAATCCAAAAAAAAATCTCAAAAGGAGATTATCCAAAAAGCAAAATCTTAAAAGGAGATTATCCAAAAAAAGAAGCAAAAAAAATATATAGAGAGAGAAAAGGTGGGGCATGTACAGTCATGGTCCCCCAAGGAAGAAGCGTATTAGGGCAATTGGAACCCAGTCAAGGAGACTCTTTTAACCTAGAATACCTTCAAAATCCTAACTTTACCCATGGCCACAATACATTCCAAGGAAAAGCCCTCTTTAAGGTCTGTGAGCAGTTAAAATATCCGTCAAGTCAGCACAAGCCAAGCTGGGACACAACGAGAACCCCATCCGGCCGGCTAAGATGGAATCAACATTCATGTCGTGGCCTTTGAAAAAAAAAAAAAAAAGAGAAAGAGAAAGAAAAAAATAAAATAAATACAAGCTCAAAGCAAGATGGACGTAGTGAAAACCCAAAAGGGCGCTACGGGTAAAAAGAGCGAGTTTGTGTGGACCAGGTGAAAACCCGAAAGGGCGCTTGGGGTAAGAGAGTAGAACCCATGGACGTGAAAAAAACCCGAGAGGGCGCAACGGGTAAAAAGAGGGTGATAACGAGCATGACGAATCCACATCGGGCGTTATGAGTAAAAAGGATTAAAAAGAAAGGTTTGAAAAGGAATGATGTTGAAAATTGGGGATGAATCCCTTGATTACTCTCCTACGATGCCCAATTTCCGACTGGGCCGCTCATGATAGCTCAAATCGGGTCCCGACCAAATGTGTCTTCGAGATTGCACCGTCAAATGTATGACTCGGGATAAGGAGAAAAGGGTTAGTTCGATCCAAGGGGATAGATGTTTCGGCCTTGGTAAAGCTGCTAAAACTCACTCAGATCCAACCATGTGAAGGGGCTCAACTATGCTCAAATTGGAACCCATTTTATGTTTAAGGCACAAAAAAAAAAGAAGAAAACAAAAAAGAAAAAAAAACAACCATAAGTTAAATAAAGAAGAAATAACACATTATTTGTAAGATAATAGATTTTCTTTTTTCCATTCACAAACTCGTATCTCGCTTGCACCACATCTCAAAAAATAATTTGTGTGATGTCTAGCTTTTTTCTTCCTTTTTACAAAAACAGAAAAATAACAATAACATAAACAATATCTCTATACCCAAAAAATGTGTGTGTATCTGAATAGGGGTTTCTTACGCCCCTTTCTCTAAGCTTGATCTATGCAAAAAGATATGTGCAGGAGAGAATCAATGGCCCAGCTCGTGCTCCAAGGCACGAATCTCCGCGTGAAAACCATCCTCCTGGACATTCCGCTCAGTCATCCAGCGGCCATAAAGGCTCCTATACCATTTTCGGGAAGCATCAGTAGCCCCATAAGCATCATTCAAGGCTCCTTCTAGACAAAGGACCTCGCACTTAGCTGTACTAGCGTTGGCCTCTGCCACCTCTGCTCTAAACTTCTGTTTTGTCAAAAGCTCTTACAAGATCCTCTTCTCATCCATCAGCAGCTCAATACTGGCTCGAAGCGCCAACTCCTTCTTCGGCCAAGACCCTCCAATATCATCGCTCTTGGCCTGATCCAAATGACCAGCAATAGGTTGCTTGGATGATAGCTAGGCCTCATACTCTGAGGAAGACCGAACTGAATCTCCCTGCTCCAAGTCACACATGAGCGTCGACTTATGTGTCTTTCAAAGAGCAGCAATCTGATCCATGTCCCCATAAGACCCCCGAGAAGGCACCTACTGAGAGCAGCCGAACTGGCATAACACCCAAAATGGGAAGTAGAAGGTACTGCCAGTCAATCCGAGGAGGGTGATGCCCTCATGGTCTCTAGAGCGAATCACGGGGAAGGTTCGATCCAACCAAGGCAACCTCCATACCAGCTCTGCATCAGTCAGCCAAAGCTTCAACTCTGATATATCTCCCTGCGGAATCATGTGGCACATGCCTAAGAAGCATTAGACCACCTCATCTCGAACGATATAAAAACGAGGCATTGGACCCAAAACAACAAGATGCTCACGTAACTAGACTTGGAGCAGAAGCTAACATCCCCTGAGGCACTCCACCTTGCCCAAAGTGAAGGCATCAAGACAACGATATAGCTCAGCTAAGACCAAATGCATCACTGATCGACCCTCCTCCAATTCGGTCAAAATGTCGCAAAGAACTAGAGAGAAGCTCTCTCCCCCGGTGAAGAAAAGGACTTCCGAGATGAGATTGAGAGTAAAGGCCTTCACGTTGAAGATGTTCCAAACCGGCAATTTTCGAAGACTTTCGTCACCGAAAATTTCTCTTAGGAATTTTATCGAACACCTTGTGGGCCCACCAATGAGACTTTTCTCATATTAAGATTTCTTCAAGCCCAGAGTAAGGTGGACGGCCTTAGCGTAGCCCGGTTTCGGCATGACTCTTGCAAGGCCTCTATAGAGCTTCAGGCCTGACATATTGGACAACTCTTCAAGTGTGGGAGATAGCTCCCGCTTCCCAAAACGGAATACATGGGCCTTTACATCCCAAAACGAAGTCGCCGTGTGAAGTAGGTCCCACCGTGGAGGAACCTCAAGGAAGGATGAGAGGCGAGACAATCCAAGCTGATTTAAATCAATGAGCTCACTCTCATTCAAGCTCCCAAGACAAGGGAGCAAATTGGTTCCATACCCTCCATGTTAGGGAGGGTTGGAATGCGGGTCCATTGATGTACAAGGATTTTGTTGAAGATATAAAATTTGATTTATGACGATGGTCCCATCCTTGGAAAAGCAAGGAGAGAAAAGGGCAACAGATATTTCCAAGTCAAAGTGAAAAGAGATAGAAAATAGGCTCTCTCGGGCTTAAAAGGGCCCACTGCCCCAGGAAACACCTGGCGCATGTAATACATGTGCCAGTGCATTTTTTTTCCAGAAATTGGCCTGGCACATGTAATACATGTGCCAAACCAATATGCCCCCTTTGCAATCAAAGGTGGGGTTTTTGAGGGGAAAGTTTTGTCTTTTTGGCCCCCCTAGCTAGTTCACCTATGTTTCACACTTTGTTCACATAACAAACTCAAAATTTCTATGGCACCTAACTGTTATACAATTCTTTGTGCAGAAAAAATCCACACCAACAATGGCCAAAGTGTGCAAAAAGGTTGGCGGCCTCAGGGGCCATTTTTTCTGAAAAATAAACAATCGTCAAATCTCCCTGCAAACAATCAAATACACCACAAGGGAAATAGAGCAGGCGATAAAGGAAAAAGCATTAACTTTCAAAACTGAAAATCATCCAAATCAAATGAACAAGTGCCATAAAATTTGTTACAATTTGATCAAAAAATCCCAAAAGTGTCCCAGAATGTCTAAAATTTGAAACCAAAAGCTAAGTCTAATCCTTGTTGGCGCACTTCGATTTCTTTCACCGACAGGAAGAGCTTTGATAGGTCCGAATGTCTCCTACCCGGGTCCATGCCTGAGAAAGTCTGTTGAGCAGGGAGCGTGACTCCTTTTCACGAGTAGTCTACAAGTCAACAACCAATCAGACCGGTTGAAAGATAAATGGCAAGACAATAATCAAAGAGTAGGCAGAATGATACTCACCACTTCCACATCCCTGCGACCGACAATGTTGCGGTAATATTCGGCCTGATTCACGGCCGACTCATAGTCCTGCATTCAGAGAGAGAAAGATATCAGCAATAAGGCACAAACATCAGCATTTCTCTAAAAGAAAGGGGGGAATAGATAAGACTTACTCCAAGAACTAACTCGGGAGGGGGAACTCGGATTGCTTCAGCAGAGATACGAGCCTGCTCCTCTACAGCCATACATAAGCCCGACAGAAAAGCATCATCGAGGTGCCTAAAGGTCCCCTGGACCTCAGCAGCCAAGCTACTCGAAGCACCCGTACCGGAGGGGGCTGAAGGACCAGCCCCAGATGAAGGACCAACTCCTAAGGCCGCCGTAGTACCCGCCGCCGGCCCATCATCATCATCAGAATCACCTCCCTGCTCAAACTATGAGAAAAATAGGGTTTCCATTAGTAGAGATCACAAGTCAATCAAAGCAACAGGGAACCGATCTGAAGGAAAAGATCACAAGTCAATCAAAGCTACAGGAAACCAATCTGAAAGAGAAAGAGGAAGTACCTGAGAATGCGGGCCACCAAAAGCTAAGAAGTTTGCTCCAGCAACAAAGCGTGGGAGAAGAGACCAATAAGGCAGAGACTCATACCACATCCGATAGTCTCCGAGCATCAGGAAGGCATTGATAGGGACCCCCCCCCCCCCCCGTTTTGAATGAATCCGACAGTGAGCTCCTCTATACTACCCACGGGTTCCATAACATCTGTAGGAGGAGCCGAGGGCACGACAGGATAGTCCTAATACTGATGGAGTACTCGCTCCCCCAGGTAGTAGGCCCTGGCCCAAGCCCCAAAGAAAAAGACGATGCAGCGGTCGATGAAGAAGGGAGATGGACCTACAGCAGCTCGATCCTAATAAGGAGAACCAATGTAGGGGTTATATATAACCTGCCCAAATCAAGGAGTGTCCAAACGGTCAAACATACTACACAATATAAAGGAAAAACTCTGAAATGAAAAAGAGGAAAAATAACCTTACCTGCTCCGGGATCAGCAGGTCAAATTGGACTCTGAAATGAAAAATCCAAGTGCTTCATGCCAACATCCCTGCGGCGGTGTGTATTCCAATTGCTCAGAAGCGGATAAGTGTATATTTCAAAATGAAGGGGGCGGCCAGGTTGAAAGTGCAGATACCCCCACACCTGATGAAATTAGTGCATAAGAAATGAGTCAGAAGCAAATAATGATTATCCAAATAAACTAAAAAAGTGAAAGAGTTAGAAGTTACCTCCAAAGTAGGCTAAAAGTCGATGACGGACTTTTCATTCCCAACGGAGACTCGGACTAGGCTGGACATCAACACGGCGTAGCCAACCCCACCCCAGTCATATCTATGCGCGTCGTTCCAATTGTCCATCAAGCTAAGTAAGGCCAAGGAGACTCGTCCGCTGCTGGCATTGGTGAAGAGGGTCTTGCCCAGCAGTATGAGGAGCAAGATGCGGGCCGACATAATCGCGTGCTCGGGCTCAATGAAAACATCCAGGTCTGGCTGCCCTAGATTTAACAACTCATGTAGCTTGAAGAGGTCAGACAGCCAGGACATTTTGACCTCGGTTCCATGCAGACTTGTGGAAGGGGGATAGGCCCCTATCAATCTAATGATCTCGTCTCGGGCTGGCACTACATGGTTGGCCACCAGAACCCCCCTATTCGGATCCCCGTAATCATGGTTCAATCTACAGGAGTCAGGGTCATCTCGGCCTTGGCCATGTGAAAGGACATGGTCTCTGGACAGAATCTCTTAATAAGAGCCGTCAGATAGGCTGAATCAGCCCTCATGGCGGGTCATGATAGGAACTTTCCGAACCCGGCCTATTCGAGCAAGAACTTCACGACCAGTGGCGTGTACCGATAGAACTGCTGAAATTCCAACCAGCCCCCTCGAAATACAATTTGAGGCAGGTCCTGCACCCAAGGAAAAAGAGGCATCAGATCATGAAAATATAGCAAGGTTTCACAAGGAAGAATAACTTAACCTATCCCCTTACCTTGCCCGCATTACCGAAATTAGAAATATGGATATGTTGTTAATGTAGCATACCAGCATGGGCAACCTCTCCTTACATTTCAAACCATGGACTGGCAGGGCGTTGTATTGTAAAGAATTGTTCTCCCCGGGGACCATAGGTCCCTCTTCCTGTTCCTCCTCCTGCATGTATTCCTCCTCGCTTGACATTCAGGAGCACATACAAGCAATCATATTAGGGCAGATCAATAATAGGAAGCCATAGTGCTACAAGCCAAAGGAAGGTAATTATGCTCCTCCTTTCTCTTATGTTCAAAAAATAATAAACCAAGAACAAAAAATTCTCTCCTTTATGTTCAAAAATACACAACAAAAGATTCTTTCTATTATGTTCAAAAATACAAAAAAAAATCCTTTATCTTATGTTCAAAAAAATATAAAAAACAAAAACAAAAAAATTCTTTCTTTTATGTTCAAAAATACACAAAAAAATCCTTTCTCTTATGTTCAAAAAAAAAATATATATATATATATATATATAAAATAATAATTCTTTCTTTTATGTTCAAAAATACACACAAAAAAAAAATTCCTTTCTCCTATGAACAAAAAATAAAACAAAATTCTTTCTTTTTATGTTCAAAAAATACAAAGATCATTCTTTTGTACAAAAATAAAAACAAAAAAAAACGAAAAGTCCCTTTACTTTGTTTATAAAATATAAAAAAAAAAACAAAAGAATCCCTTTACTTTGTTTATAAAATCAAAAACAAAATAAAAAAAAAAAATCCCTTCACTTTATTTGCAAAAACAAAAGCAAAAACATAAATAAATAAATAAATAAATAAATAAAATCCCTTTACTTTATGTACAAAAACAAAAACAAAAAAATCCCTTTAGTTTGTTTATAAAATAAAAACAAAAAAAACAAAAAAATTCCCTTTACTTTGTTTATAAAATCAAAAACAAAAACAAAAAAAATCCCTTCACTTTATTTGCAAAAAACAAAAAAAAATCCCTTTACTTTGTTTATAAAATCAAAAACAAAAACCCCCAAAAAAAAAATTCCTTCACTTTATTTGCAAAAACAAAAACAAAAAAATCCCTTTACTTTATGTATAAAAAAAAAAACAAAAACAAAAAAATCCCTTTACTTTATGTATAAAAACAAAAACAAAAACAAAAAAAAATCCCTTTACTTTTACTTTATGTACAAAAATAAAAACCAAAAAGAAATCCCTTTACTTTATGTAAAAAAATAAAAACAAAAAAAATCCCCTTACTTTATTTTGCAAAAATAAAAACAAAAACAAAAATAAAAAATCCCTTTACTTTATTTACAAAAGAACAAAAAAAAAAAAAAAGATTTATGTCCTAATAAAATCCATAAAACAACAAAAAATATAGGGCATCATTCAATAAGCATGCGTACAAGAGAAATAAACCATTTATCATCTAAGAAAGCAAAGATCTTGATCACATTATAAGAAAAATCAAGTAAAAATGGGTTTTAAGGTGGTTACCTTCAAAGAAATATAAGTTCTAGATCCAATGTAGAGCGGGTGTTTGATCAACGCGAGAGAACACCGGCAATGAAGCACGCTAGGGATCAATTCAAAGGGACCCTAGGAGGAGGTTTCTTTTCGGTTTGGAGAGGGGGATGGAAAGTTTTTGAAAAAATAAACTCCTTTTGCCCAAACTCGAGCTCTTTAAAATCCCCCCAGATTTTACTTGGCGCATGTATTACATGCGCCAAATGTATTTTGGTCCCCAGTTGGCCTGGTGCAAGTAATACATGCGCCAAGCTACTTTTGGGCTAGGTTTTGGCTAAGTGTGGTTCATACACACCCAGCCTGACCTCTTTTCTTTTATTTTGTTGTTCCTTTGGTGCACACACCCCCAGATGACACGTCAATCTTCATTTGACCTGCCCAGGAAGTTGTGCTTGAATAAATGGATCGAGATCGATGAGCATGCTCAAAGAATCCCAATCATACATAAAATCATAGAAAAAAGTCCAAAAAGTTTCACATAAAATCATAGAAAAAGTCCAAAATTTTTTACATTAAATCATAGCAAAAAGTTAAAAAAAAAAAAATCACATAAAATCATAGCAAAAAGTCCAAAAAAATTCACATAAAATCATAGCAAAAAGTCCAAAAAGTTTTCACATAAAATCATAGAAAAAGTCTAAAAAATTTGCATGAAATAATAGAAAAAATTCACACAAAAGTTCAAAAATTCCACATGAAAGAAAAAAAAATACAAAGAAATTCCACATAAAATAAAAATAAATAAATAAATAAGCGGCATGTACTCCCAAAAAGCGTTGCGACATTTATTCGCTCCACTCGGGTAGTCATGCTAAAACAATGTCGAGACCGATGGGTTCACCCAGAGACCTCGAACCCTGCTTCACGCAGGGGCACCCGTGACCAGTCAAGTGGAGCAATCAGTGCCTCATGATGATTAGACACAAACTGTGGACCTTTGCGTATTTGTTTCGCGCCTACCTTACGAAGCTGTTGCATTCAGAATGAATCTTGAACATCAAGCACCTTAAAATCATCTCGAGAAGCAGACGCTTTTCTAGCTATTGGGCTTTTGTAACTTGCTCCATCTCGGTTATGTCCAGTAATGTCGCTAAGCGCTTGGGGATAATCTTAAGAAACAGACGGTTTTCCCGACATACAGGGCTTTCGTACTTGCCTGATGTTTGAGGTTTGTTTTGAATATAACAAACCCATTAGTAATGCCTTGGGCCTTTTCGGATGTCTCTTTTCTTTGGCATTTGATCATTAGTGATCGAATACCAAAGAAGGGCATCTGTAGATACCCAGATTTGGCCCAAGGCCCTATCGAAATATATTTTGAGAGAAGCGCACTTTCGAGCTTCAGATGGCATCTATCAAACCCTTAGGAACCTTTCTGAAATCATAGGAACCATCTCAAACCCTTAGAGCCTACCCCGGATCCCTTAGAACTTACCCCGAACCTTTAGAAACTAATCCCGACCTTTAGAACCCATTCCGAACCTAAACTTAACCTCCCTGAGCAAATGATCAAGAGGGGTGCATCGATACTGGCTGAGATCTTTTACTGCGATCGAAGCTTATACCATTGAAAAGTAGAAGTCTCCAACTTTTCAACAAGCTCATAATCACCCCAATTGGAGTTGTACGCAGAAAGATATCGCATTCTGAAGATTGAGACAAATTAGGGTTTTGAGGTGGGGACTCCTAAGGTTTTGGTGCAAGTATTAGTTGTGCCAGGCTTAGTGGGTCCCTCACGGGCAGTGAACTTCCCAAACCACTGTTGGGCACTGTTTTACTGTACATTTGTCTGATGCATCTATTACTTACGCCAAGCTTAGCTACAGTAACCCTAGTTTTTTGCTCGAATTTCGAGATTGAGGTTTAATTTGTTGACCATCTTGATCTCTTGGGTGTGTTTTGCTTGTTCTGTTGCACTCATTCCTATTCTATTTACAACCCTTTGAGTGACTTAAAGCTCTAACCTATCATCCACCATTAGAACTAGCTTTCACACTTTTCAAGGCTCCAAAAACCCTAAAAAACCTTAGATGGCTAAATTACCTAATTCCTAAACCTATTTAGCCTCTAAACACCCCCCTAACCTCTCCTTTTCTTATAAATAGAGAGGCATCCCTCCCTTTACAAAGGCATGAAAATTTTCAAAAGAGAGAAGATTAAGAAGAGAGCTCTTTATCCCCTTTGGTGCCCTTTTTGCATACAAATTTCAGAACTCCTAAACCTCCTTTAGACCTTACCATTCCTCAAAAATCCCTTAGTCTAGGTGAGTGCTACCCTCTAGCCATCCCTCTCTACCTCTTAGCTATCAAGCCCTAGGAGCTAGAACCCTCGTTCTAACCATACAAGCTATCAAAAGCTCACTGAAGCCAACCTACGCAAAGGTTCATAGCGGTGCAACAAGGGCCCGAGAGCTCCGGCTCTCCCCTCTATTCCTCTACCTTCTTTGTTCTTTCTCTATCCTTGTATTTATGCCGTTATGCCACCGAAATTTTGGTAGGAACGGAGGGGCACAAATAGGATCTTAGTTCCCTAAAAGCAAGAGGAAGGGCTTTTTGCTTCTTTATTTTTCTTTTTATTTTGGTCATAAGTAGAGATCGTATTAAGCGGGTTGATCGGGTGCCTAACACCTTCCCGATCGATAACCGAAGCCCCTACCCAAGAGCCTTTGGCGTAGTCCGATGATTCAGAGTCATATTTAGCACTTCGGTCCATTGAATATTGATTTTAGGTTTCCCAGGACACCGAAAGCTCCATGTGGCAACTCTAAACGTTTCGAGAGAGCGCATCATTGCGACGGGTTCGATGAGAATCCACGGTTGCACAAGTACATGGTGGTGATAATTCTCACGTGATCAACAGCAGCAGATAGCAGTGGAAAGTTTTTATAATGGCAATCGTAATCTTAGATAATGATTTCTCTTCTTTATCTAGAAAATCGTAAATCGCAAACTTTTAATTTTTCATAGCTTTTGAACGATCGCTTTTTTCTTCTGTATCATTTTCACTTTTTTGTCGCTTTCTGAAGAATCGTCTTTTGAAGAATCATAAAATGACGATTTCTTATTTCATTCTTTTTTTACTTCACTTCAGCAGTAGCGCAAAATCGTTAATTATGATTTCTCAGTTTTCTTCTATTGGCAAATCGTCTTTAACGCTCAATCGTCTTTTTATTATTTTTTGAGTTCATTTTGACAAAGATTAACACTTAGGCTCTCTTTTACTATTTATCTTTAATATCTGCATATCAGTAACTCATTAGTAGTAAACTAAAGCCTAGCATCACTAAGTTAAGGGTGATAAAGTGGTAGATTATGTGAACTGATCACACCCCCAAACTTAAGATTTGCTAGTCCCTAGCAAATAAGGAAATATAAACTATCTAAAACTATGAATTTAAATGCCACTTTCGTAGGGAACACAATTGCATTTAGCATATGCAACAAGCCTTTAAACCCTTAGGTGATCCCTAGTGGAGGAGTTGTAGTCTCCTAAAGGTTTCCGTGAAGTTACCTATAAACTTTCAAATGTTTTTGGGTTTTTTAAAATATTTTTCAAAACTAAAAATTTAAAATATAAATTTTTATATATACTACTTACTCAGTTAATCATTACATGTTCATTATTTTTCAAAGATATTCGAATCTTTTATCCTTAGCTTCCCATCATTGTAATTATCCTCTATCAGAACTCAATAAGTTCAATTCGGTATAGCGTAGAGTGTGTGCATATCAGTGAGAGGTTTATTCATCATAGATTTTTTTAAACTATAATTTTTAGAAAATATTTTTATCCAAACTCTCACTTATTGGCATATTCTCAAAAATAATTGAACTTTTGGGTTCTCACAATATTGTAGATATATATGAAAATTTCATTAGATAATTAACTAAGAAGATAAATCTCATAGAAGGATAATCAATTCTGCTTATATAACTTTTTTATTTATTCATAGTATCTATTTCACATATTTCTACTAGACTCATATTCTTGCAAATCGTAAATCTCAAAGGTCTTTCCTTCGTCTTGTAATGGGGCTTTGGATTTTTAGAAGGTTTCAAAGAAAAAGGTAAAAATGATTCAAAATTATTTCTGAGAATTTACCTCTTCCTTCTCTTCTTCTTCTATATTTTTCAGTTTCAGTAAGTATCCTTATTTTGGATATCTTCTTCCCATTTCTTTTCTAATATAAATCCCATTTTTCTTTTCTTTCAAGTTGGAAGCTTTTTGCTTCTCTTTTTCATGGAATTGTCATTTTACGATTTCTTCTTTCTTTTCTTTTCCCATATTTTTATACAATTGTATTTCTTTTTCAGTTGTATCATTTTCAGCAGATCCTTTATCTGTTAAGCACATACTCCTTTTACTCCCTCTTCTCCCCTCTTTTATATTCTAAACTCTAAAAAATTGTAAGGTCAAGGATAGAAAGCTTTGGAAAGTACATATGATTAAAGGTTTGCTAGTCCCTAGCAAATAAGGAAATATAAAATATCTAAAACTATGAATTTAAATGTCACTTTCGTAGGGAACACAATTGCATTTAGCATATGCAACAAGCCTTTAAACCCTTAGGTGATCCCTAGTGGAGGAGTTGTAGTCTCCTGAATGTTTCAGTAAAGTTACCTACAAACTTTCAAATGTTTTTGGGTTTTTAAAAATATTTTTTAAAACTAAAAATTTAAAATATAAATTTTTATATATACTACTTACTCAGTTAATCATTACATGTTCATTATTTTTCAAAGATATTCGAATCTTTTATCCTTAGCTTCCCATATTGTAATTATCCTCTATCGGAACTCAATAAGTTCAATTCGGTATAGCGTAGAGTGTGTGCATATCAGTGAGAGGTTTATTCATCATAGATTTTTTTAAACTATAATTTTTAGAAAATATTTTTATCCAAACTCTCACTTATTGGCATATTCTCAAAAATAATCGAACTTTTGGGTTCTCACAATATTGTAGATATATATGAAAATTTCATTAGATAATTAACTAAGAAGATAAATCTCATAGAAGGATAATCAATTCTGCTTATATAACTTTTTTATTTATTCATAGTATCTATTTCACATATTTCTACTAGACTCATATTCTTGCAAATCGTAAATCTCAAAGGTCTTTCCTTCGTCTTGTAATGGGGCTTTGGATTTTTAGAAGGTTTCAAAGAAAAAGGTAAAAATGATTCAAAATTATTTCTGAGAATTTACCTCTTCCTTCTCTTCTTCTTCTATATTTTTCAGTTTCAGTAAGTATCCTTATTTTGGATATCTTCTTCCCATTTCTTTTCTAATATAAATCCCATTTTTCTTTTCTTTCAAGTTGGAAGTTTTTTGCTTCTCTTTTTCATGGAATTGTCATTTTACGATTTCTTCTTTATTTTCTTTTCCCATATTTTTATACAATTGTATTTCTTTTTCAGTTGTATCATTTTCAGCAGATCCTTTATCTGTTAAGCACATACTCCTTTTACTCCCTCTTCTCCCCTCTTTTATATTCTAAACTCTAAAAAATTGTAAGGTCAAGGATAGAAAGCTTTGGACAGTACATATGATTAAAGGTTTATAAAATCTTGGTACAAAAAAATTTAGTTTTAGGCTTCTAATATGAGTTCAAAAGGGTAAAATGTTCTGAGATTTTTAGCTTTTTGGCTCTGATTAAACAAAAGATGGCCTTTGGTCATTTTTACAATTTACCAATATGGATGTCTTATTGCTTTGATATATTTAATAGATAGTTCTAAATAAATAAATCATCATATTTATAGAATATCTTGATTCTAAGTTCAGCATTATGAGATTTCATATAGTAGAGAAGTTCAAAGAAAATTTAGCATGAATAAAAATAATCTCTCTTTCTCATAATAAAAGAGGAAATACGCTCTATAGCTTACTAATTATATAATTTTGAAACTATAATATAAAATAATTGGAGTTCAGATGAATCGTATAGTTTCAAACATTTATTTGATACAGTATTCTAAAGATGCTTTACTTTGAATTGTAACTATTTTTATTTTGATTTTTGAATTACTACTGTGATGGATTGCTAAGAATTTTGGATTATCATAATTTTCATATAATGATTAACTTTCTTACATTTTTAAAAATTTTGATGAAAAAAATAAAAAACTACTATATTAATATACTATGTATCCCCCCAAACTTAAATAGAATAATGTCCTCATTGTGCAAAACAAGGGACATACAGAAAAATATTACCTTATTTTACTACTAAGTTAGTAACTGGGTTTATAATCTGTAATGAAAGAATAAAAAATCTCCCCCCCAAACTTGGGAGAAAAATTACTTTCGATTTTATGATGGAAACTAAAAGTTGGATGTTAGTAGTAGATGCTGTTAGTAACAAAAATTTGTAGAGTTAGTAAGAAGAGAATTTTTATCTATATATTGGAATATTTACAATGGAAAGAGGAGAAAATAAAAACTAAAATCTAATATAAGAACTAATTACATATAAGAGTATAAACCTAGAAAAAATCTAAATACACATTAAACTAAGACACTAGTAGCAACGTCCGAGAGAAGGATTTGTCTTCGATAAAGATCGGTTATCGACTTCTAACTACCTTTAATCGGAGTCTCGCATCCCTTCCCACTAAAGGCATATCCATGCCTTTGCAGGAGCGCACCCTCTGTCTTCCTTAGAGAGAGTATCCAGAACTCGAAAGAGTGCTACTCCAAGAGCTGTCGAACACTCCTTACTGCCCTTCCAAATCCCTCGCCTCTCCTCCATGATTCATCAATTGCACCCGTTATGCAGTTACGGGAAGAAGTTGAGGAGAGTTGGAAGATGACATATCTCAGTCCCCCATTCTGCCTATACTACTCCCCTTTTCATATTTTATGAAGAGATTGTGGCGGCGCAAGAGAAGAGAGAGGATAAGCAATGGAGAGGGGTGTTGAGGAGATCAAGGATGGGATGGGGCATGACACTGGAAATTACACCCCATCCTTATTATAAAGGAACACGCATTTGGGGTGGGTTGTGCTGGCGTATGGTTTAGGCGATGGGTTCCTGGTTTAGGCGATGGGTTAGGTTTAGAGTCAAGGGTAGTCTTGGTGATTGATTCAGCATCTCAGATAGATTTCTGTCGTTTCAAGTTTTCTACTTTCTGTTGTGCAGCTAGGAGTTCAGCTCTATGTATTGCAAGAATTCTATCAAGTTCTTTGCTGAAGTCGCTCTGGGTATGCTCTCCCGTCATGGGTGTAGGGTGAAAAGATAAAAGAAGAAGAAAGGTTATGGAATGGGTTGGTTTGTGTATGGGTATGGATTTATAGGAAAAGTATTGAACCGTCACTTCAAAGTAAATGTTGATGTGTAGGTTCCTAGGCTAGGGTTGTTGGGAAGTGATAAAATTGAATGCACTTCTTGGCCACTTCCTCTACAAGATTAAATGGGTTTTTATTTCCAATGCACCCAATGAGACTGATCACTACGTTCTCATGTTCCCCAGAATTATCGTTTGCAATTCTGGATAACGATCACGAGAATCCATGACTGAAAAATCGTACTCACTGCGATTGGACTCTACGAGTCACCCAAGATTGTAAATCCATACACTTTTAAGTGATTGCGACCCTAAAGAGACTTTTACGATTGACTAGATTTTTACATACCGTAGATCATAGAATACTCTTTTATTACTTTATATACATAATTTACAAGTGATTGCTACGGATGAGTCGGTAGCTCGACAAGTTCCAAAGGGAATTAATTAAGAACAGAGATAGTTGATGTGTCTCCCATAAATATGCGTCCTCTAGGGTTGCCAACTGGCCATGAGGAAAAAGATTTACTCCCTCTCGTGTTAACCAGAATGGTTAGTTGCTCAACTTGAAATTCTAACTGTGTAATGGATTCCAGGAGATTTTAGAGTAATTCTGTTTGAATCCGGCCATGCTGAAGTCAGCTATCGACTATCTACAACAAGGCTTCCTCAGCGTCAGTATGGTCTTGAGTCTGTGTGGGGTAAGATACAGGATATTGCTGAGGAACTATTTGAGTTACGCCATGGTTGGGTTCACAGGCTCCTCCTTGTTGAGGTGTTGGGTGCGATTTTATACCCAACAGAGTTTTTTTATCTTCCAAAGTTTTAATTTTGGAAGGTAATTCTTCATTGATTTTAATTTGTATAGCCCTCTCTGCCTAAGAGGTATACTCCTTAAGGTCTCTGATTCAACCTCACCCGGTGCTTGGCACTGCACTGGGTCCTCGCTAAAGTTCTTAAAGAATTCCAATGCAATCTCGGCAAACAAAGTATGGAACATCCCCCCACAAGCAACATCAACTGTGTCGGGTTTTGTCATTCAGACCTTCATAGAAAGTGCGGACTATTTGCCAACGTGGTACTTCATGATGAGGACAACCATATAAAAGATCGTCAAGGCGCGTCCATCCCTATTGCAGAGATTCATCCAAAAATTGTTTGAAAGTTCTAATAAGATATCGGATTTGATTCATTTTGTGTATTGGAAAGTATTTCATGAGAAATCCTTGTTCCAAGTCCTCCCAATCAGCGAACAACTTATGAGGCAAGGAGTGTATCCACTGCTTTACTTCATCTCTAAGAGAATATGAAAATAGCCTCAGACAAAGAGATGTTTCCGGTAAATTCTTGATTTGAATAAAATTGCACACTTCTATAAACTGTCTCAAGTGTGAATAAGGATTTTCATCCCTCAGCCCATGGAATATTGGAAGTGCTTGAAATATTTTGGGTGTGATTTTAAAGATCTCTTTACCGGCCATAGGGGTTAATTGTATGCATGGGGGGAGTGCATAGTAGTCCCCTATCGTTTTAGCCAAATGTTATCTAAAACTGTAAGTTTCTAGTGTTGTTTTAAATTTATGTGATTTTTATTTTAGAAAGTAGGGAGAGAAATAAATTTGATGTTCTAATTTCTGGGGACCGCAGAGGTGTTGAAAGTCCGGTCCGTTACTCCGAATAAACCTGTGAAAGAGTCAGAAGTGATCAAAGAAAAATAAAAATATAAAGAAATATAAAATGAGCAAGATAAATATTGGTTTCTAAAACAATAAAAATATCAGATAAAGAAAATTAGAAATAAAGATAATTTTCGCTTCCCGGCAGCGGCGCCAAAAACTTGGTCTTCTCTTTTACGTGTGTATTATATTTATATTAAATTCAAGTCTTAACCTATTGCAAGCGCACAATGGAAATAATAGTACTAGCATAGGATCGTTCCTACGAGAAAGTTTATTATCTAATTATTTCTTATTTATATTGTGACAGCTCGGATTTTCCCAACCTAAAATTTTGAGACATATATATATTTTTTTAACTTATCAAATGGGAAAACCCAGACCGCCAGATCATAGATCACAATCTGATACAGAATAGTTGGCACATCCATATGCATACGAAAATCAAAGCAAGGCTATATATGTCATGAATGAAAATCTCCAGTTCTAAAATCTAATATATACAGCACTAAACAAACACCAGTGATGACTAGCCATCACCATCAGTAGAGAACCATACATGTATAATAACACGAACGTACCATGCCCAAACTTACCAAAGTCCATGATGTACTAAATCTACGATCCCAGAATAGAGTACAAATCCTTATGCGGAAGCTCCTTTTCCTCAAGTATGTAGTCTGGCCTTCCTCAAACCTACACTTGAAACGTACAGTCGGGGTGAGCTAACATCTAAGCTTAGTGGAGAGAATTAATACCAATATACATCTCATCACATGCATAGATTCAAAGACAAGATCAAAATATTTTCTTATCAAAACTAAAACTGATTTCAAAGGCATTTCTTATCAAAACTGAAACTGAGTTCAAAGGCATTTTCTTATCAAAACTGAAATTGAGTTCAAAGACATTTTCTTATCAAAATTAGAACTGAGTTCAAAGGCATTTTCTTATCAAAATTGAAACTGAGTTCAAAGGCATTTTCCTATCGAAATTTGAAACCAATTTCAAAGGCTAACTGATTTAAGGACATTTCCTTATAAACATCAAAACTGATTTCAAAGATATTTTCTTATAAAAACTAAAACTAGTCTCTTATCAAAAGCATATTTCTTATCTTTGATTTACTGAGTTTGAATCACAATCTCTCACACCTCATATATTTCTTACGTAGCTTATGCATTTACACATTCACTTACATGTCTTACATATTCTTACGTGGCTTACTCACATGTCTTACATACTCTTACTTGGCTTACTTACATGTCTTACACATTCTTACTTTGCTTACATACATGTCTTACACATTCTTACTTGGCTTACTTACATATCTTACAAATCCTTACTTAGCTTACTTACAAGTTTTACACATTCTTACTTAGCTTACTTATATATTTCATACTTTCTTACGTAGCTTATACAATTCGATTCACGGATATCCTGTCATGCCGGTTCTATTCACGGAGACTGCCGTGTCAGTTCGATTCACACTCACTTGCGTAGCTTACACATTGTCACATAGTTTACACAGTTCGATTCACGAATATCCCACCGTGTCAGTTCGATTTACGGAGACTGTCGTGCCAGTACGATTCACAAAGACTGCCGTATTAGTTCAATTCACGGTTAGCCACCATGCCGGTTCGATCTACGGATATCCCGTCGTGCTGGTTCGATTCATGAGTTTAACCGCGATGCCGGTTCGATTCACGGTTAGCCGTCATGCCGGTTCAATTCATGGGTTTAACCACCATGCCGATTCGATTCACGATTAGCCATCATGCCGGTACGATTCCGTCCTAGTGGCCCACAAGGTACCATATAATCCGCTCATAGCGGTCCACACATGTACATATAATCCGCCTATAACGGTCCACGAAGTCATATAATCCGCCCGTAGCGGCCCACAGCACACTTATAATCCGCCCATAGCAGTCAACTAAAATTTTTCTTAACTTATGGTTCGATTGGATTCAAATTTATATACATATTCGATTTGGATTCAATTCAAAGTTCTCATTTGCTTCCTTCAATTTTAACTTCTGGGTTTGATTCAAAACTTGCAAAATGCACATACGATGTTAAAAAATTAGATTCTTTACATGACTTATGAAGGCCAAAATACGGTGTTCAAAACGAAAATCATTACTTGATTTAATATTTCAATAAGTTCCCAAAACAAACCAACATATCAAAGATTCGATAATTCAAAGCTTTCGAGTATTTCAAACATTCGAAATATTAATTTGCATATTAAAATTCAAAGATCCAAGGTTTCAATTGCAAAGAGTTCAAATACTAATTGATGTTCAAATCAAAACATATCACATTTCATTCGATCATAATCAAGCATCTATGAATTTAAATAAAAAATACAATTGTGTATAGAACTTTCCCCACCTTAGCCTCAAAGTTGCGCGAAGTCAAGCTAAGCCTTATCGATGGATTTCGGCCCTTAATCTACATCACAAATATATAATGATGTATCAAAGAACAACACCAATCACTAATAACTTAGATATATTTAAGTATTTTCTCAAAACTGAGGTTGAAACGGGCTAATTCGTGTTAACTTAGAAATTGATGTAAATTCCTCCTATATTTTTACCTTTAAAACCTTGGATTAGCAAAATGGTTAAAACACAAAAGTTGTAGGCCATATTGTCCTCTTTCCAACACCTCCATGATCGCATCAATCAGAGTTCTGAGTAAAATGTTATTACCAAAATACCGAAGCTGTGTCGACACTTCAGTCAAAACGTGCTAACTCGGAATTTGACCCAACTTACCACTCAATGTTGACTCTCAAAATTTTTTATTCAGGAGTTGGTTAATTCATAAAAGTTGTAGAGCTCGTTATCTTCATTTCAACGCTTTAAGAATCATATGATTCTAAGTTCGAGATAGAAAGTTACGGCTAAAATACCGAAGCAGTGTCGGCAAGCTCTGTCATATTCGGTCGATCAAGTTTTATTTCGATCGATCGAATTTTATTTCGATTGATCAAATTTTATTTCGGTCGATCGAATTTGATTTCGATTAGTCAAATTTTATTTTGATCGGTAGAATTTCATTTTGATTGATCGAATTTTCAGAAAATCGCATTTCATCATCTCTTGTCAAAATTGATCGATCGAATTCAATTTCGATCGATCGAAATTGACAGATTTCACCATTCTTAAGGGTTTATATTTCAAAACCCATTTTCTTTCAAATCTTAACTCATTTCTTCTCATTTCTTCACCTATAAACATTAATCAAACTAACTCAACTATAAATCATAATTTAGCACAATTCCCATACCTTAAATTGATCTATTCCTCGATTCACGGGCTCATGCCCACACAAGGGTTTTGGAGTGAAATTTGCCGATTCTTCTTGCAATTAAGTCAAAACGGAGCCCACGGCAACTCCACTCTTGATCACACGTTACTCTTCACTCTTCCTATCACGTATATTGCGATCACAATGGTTTGCTCTCTACCTTCCACCCACACACACAAAATCTCTAAAAATCCCATCGATATTGGAATCCAATGGCTCTCACGGAACACAAATCACTACAAGGCCGATACCTCGAAGCTTAACAGAGCCGATCCGAGCACTGGACGTTCACGTGAGCGATCTCCTCAAGCTCCTTCTCTCTTTCTCTCTCTAGAAACCCAAAAACCCGCCAAAAATTGCAAACGATTTAAGGCTTCTCAAAGAAGTTTTTTTTTTATAGGTTAAAGGGGCTAGTTCCCCTACTAAATACATACACCCATTTTGGGTGTTAGCAATATCCAAGGAACTAGACTCCACGTGAAACAAATACACCTAAGCGAGGTGTTAGCTATTATAGAATTAATCTTTTGATTCGGTGTGGGGCCTGTACACCCAAATAACTTATCAATCGGACTCGATATTGAGCCAATACACACAACCACGGTGTATGAACTTAATCTTAAAAATCTCACACGAGCTCAAATGGACTCAAAACGATTCCGTTTGAAAATTCCAAATGGTGACGTGTTTCTTAACATGCATTCACCCAATCAAGACTTATAGTCGGCTCGAATAGTCGGCCCAATCAGTTGGCCCAACTGGTCAGCCAAATATAGTTGGCCCAATTAGTCAAATAAGTTGTTTAACAATTTCTAAACTTTCATTCTCTCTCTAGAACCAAAATCATGAGAGAAATAAATTCTCTTGCCTTATTTTCATTTATAACCATCCTAAGCTTAGGTGTTAAGCCAACACGCCGTAGCTAGGTGTATACAATTCATCCAAAGGTCCACACACAAATCTAAATCAATTTTTTTTACTTAAGACTTAACCCAACTAACTTACTTAATTATTTTCACAATAACGGGTACGTGACTAGTTGGGCACGCACACCGAGGCATATTGTTTAAAGGTCAAAAAATTTCAAGATGTTACATATATCTTTTACTTAAATGCTTAATTTTAAAAATATATATCTATCTTTAAGATCTAATCTACTGGAGAAATATGAATAAAAAAATAGTTTTTAATCTAAAGTGCATAAGATAAATCTAAATCCTCCTTTTGATTAAGGTCGTCAATCTTAATCTTCAGCTATCGGGTGTTTATGAATTTAAATAGTACCGTTACACCATATTTCTAGTCTCCTAACATTGGCCGTCAATCAAATCTAAGATCCTATCGATACAGATTTAATCTAGTCAACAATTGCTTAAAATCTGGGCGTCAATCAAACCTTAGAAAACTGAAGATGGAAAAGTAAAAATCGTTACACTAATCTGCAAATTCTAACCTAAGTCATCAATTCAAATTAAAACTTGGGGATGTTTACAAAGCAGGAAATCTAAACAAAAAAGCAAAGTAAAATATATCCTTCACCCCTTAGCCGGAGTCGTCAATTGCTTTCGAGAAACTATAGATATCTACACTAATCTTCAGTATTCAATTACAGTCGTCAATTATTCTTGAGAAACCTTTGGTATCTATTCTACTCTAACTAGTATACACTATTGATTGGAAGAAAATCCAACCTCAGGCATCAATTGATGCTAAAATTCTTCAATGCTTATTCCTATGCTGAGCTCTCTTATTTATAGATCATAAGGAGTCAGTTTACAAAGATCTAATTCTAATAAAAGAAACTACTAAAAATAAAAGTACCCTAATATAACTCTAATTCCTAATTTCATTCTTCCTTGCTTTCTTTAGTCGATGCACTTCTAGAATGTTCTCTCATTTTCAACAGCAGAGTCCTTCGGAGTTTATTCTTCTTCAATCTTCTTAGAACCATGATCAGTCGAACTTCTAATTCTAGAGATCTTCTAATTCAGTACATGGCGATAATAATTCTCACATGATCAGTAGCAACAAATAGCAACGTGAAAGCTCTTATAATGGAAATCGTAATCTTAGATAATTATTTCTCTTCTTTATCTAGAAAATCGTAAATCACGATTTTCTACTTTTTCATAGCTTTCGAACGATCGCTTTTTTCTTTTGTATCGTTTTCACTTTTTTGTCGCTTTCTGAAGAGTCATTTTTTGAAGAATCGTAAAATGACGATTCTTATTTCTTTCTTTTTTTACTTCACTTCAGCAGTAGCGCAAAATCGTTAATTACGATTTCTCAGTTTTCTTCTATTGGCGAATTGTCTTTAACGCTCAATCGCCTTTTTACTATTTTTTGAGTTCATTTTGACAAAGATTAATACTTAGGCTTTCGTTTACTATTTATCTTTAATATCTGTACATCAGTAACTCATTAGTAGCAAACTAAAGCCTAGCATCACTAAGTTAAGGGTGATAAAGTGGTAGATTATGTGACTGATCAGTCGTTCATAGAACAATGTGGGCGTAGAGAAATTTTTACGCCTGGGATTATTCTCCCGTCAGCCTATATATATATATATATATATGTGTGTGTGTGTGTGTGTGTGTGTGTGTGTGTGTGTGTGAGAGAGAGACAGAGAGAGGGTGATGATGCATTCAAGTGCACGAAGTGAACTACGCACCCGAATGTTAGATCACATGCCACGTGACCGTGAGTTCCATCGAACCTGTAAGGGTCAATCTCATAGGTTTATAAAAATGAAACAAAATAAATAAGGGTTTTTTGCATATACCCCCTGAAATATGCCGATATTGCATCTAACTCCTTGAGTTATGGGTATTTATTCTGCAGCCCTTACTTTTGTGTTTCTGTTTCATATGCCCCCCTTGCCATTAACTAGCCATGAGTTTATGGACGGAAGGACTATTTGGCCCTTAATGAAACCAATATTCTAAAAATGTCACCATTCTAAAAGGCCATTCATTCATCTATATTTACAAGTCATGCCATTAAAGTTTACTACCATTCTAAAAGTCCCTTCATTCACCTTTATTTACAAGTCATGCCATTATAGTTTACCACCATTCTAAAAGGAGTACCTTTAAATCCACCCACAAAATTTTTGAGTTCACCCACGCTAAAACACATCGACTGCATTGAATCAAACGATGGAGATTGTTTATCGTTCCAATCTTTCATGAGATCGATCTTTAGATCATGGGTGTACCATCAGACGATCGATTTTTTATTTCATATGGTACACACTCATAAAAGTGACCTTAAAATCAATTTTAAGCCTACACGTGATGTTAGGGTCACTTTTCTGCGATGTGTGCCACGTGAAATAAAACACTAATCGTCTGATGGTACGTCGATAATATCAAGATCCATCGTGTGAAATATTGAGAGGATAAATGATCTCTATCGTTTGAATCAATTCAATCAACGTGTTTTAGCGTGGGTGAACTCAAAGATTCGGTGGGTGGATTTAAAGGTACTCTTCTAAAAGGCCCTTCATTCACCCATCAGATGGGAGATTCCCCTATTAAAGTATGCCAACGTTTGGATGAATACTCAACCAATGGAAGATTTGTGGCAAACGATGCAATTATTCTTATAAAGAAAGCCTTCAATCTTTCTACTTAAAATACCCGATCCTCCAATTTGCTATATGATTCAAGACCCATCAAGGTATTGGCCAATACTTACCGAAACAATTTTTTTCTTAGTATTGACCGATACTTACTGATACAATTTTTTTTCTACATGTTTTTAAAAAAGACCAATTTGGTATTGGTGGTACCGCATCCATATCAGCCGATATGTATCGGTGCAAAATGAACCAATACCTAAAACCAATACTGATAAGCCGAGTGCAGGTTGGACTAGACAAACCTTGATGCTTCTTGTATCTGGTCTTGCATTGCGGACAAGATTGGTTCCCATCTTTTAGGATTAGCCAAACCTTGATGCTTCTTGTATTTGGTTTGGCTAATCCGACATGCACTTGGGGTATCAATATCGGTATCAGGTATTGGTCCATCTTGCACTGATATATATCGGTTCATATGGATACGGTACCACCAATACCAAATCGATCTTTTTTTAAAAACATGTAGAAAAAAAATTGTATCGATAAATATCAGCCAATAAGGAGAAAAAAAATTATATCGGTAACTATCGACCAATACCAATTGGTCTTTCATCTGATGGGTCTTGAATCATATAGCAAATTGGAGGGACGTGTATTTTGAGTGAATAGATTGAAGGTTTTCTTTATAAATATAATTGCATCGTTTGCTACAAATCCTCCATTTGTTGAGTATTCGTCCAAGCGTTGGCATGCTTTAATGGGGGAACACCCATCTGATGGGTCTTGAATCTGATGGGTAAATGAAGGGCCTTTTAGAAGAGTACCTTTAAATCCACCCACCGTATCTTTGAGTTCACCCACGCTAAAACACGTTGATTGAATTGAATCAAACGATGGAGACCATTTATCCTCCCAATATTTCACATAATGGATCTTGAGATTACCGGCGTACCGTCAGATGGTCAGTGCTTTATTTCACGTGGCACACATCTCAAAAAAGTGACCTTAACATCATGCGCACGCATAAAATTTATTTTAAGGTCACTTTTATGGTTGTGTACCACATGAAATAAAAAACTAACCATCTGATGGTACACCCATGATCTAAAGATCTATCTCATGAAAGATTAGGATAAACAATCACTATTGTCTGATTCAATGCAGTCGATGTGTTTCAACATGGGTGAACTCAAAAATTTTGTGGGTGGATTTAAAGGTACTCCTTTTAGAATGGTGGTATAATATAATGGGATGACTTGTAAAGAAAGGTGTATGAATGGCCTTTTAAAATGGTGGTAAATTTTAATGGCATGACTTGTAAATATAGATGAATGAACAACCTTTTAGAATGGTGGTATTTTTAGAATATTGGTTTCATTATGGGCAAAAATAGTCCTTCCATCCATAAACTCGCGGCTAATTAATGGCAAGGGGGCTATATGAAACAGAAACACTAAAGTAAGGGCAGCAAAATAAATACCCATAACTCAGGGGGTTTGATGCAATATCAACATATCTCACGGGGGGTATATGCAAAAAACCCAATAAATAATAAAGACTCTATTGTAGTTCAAATTATAGGTCAAAGTTTTGGGTTCACCATCCAAGCATGATGCATTGAAATTTAGCACCTTTGACTAAATTTTTGACAGCCGAAAAATAGTTATTTTTTTATGAAACTTGATCGACCTTGGGCATGTTGTCATGACATAAATCTTCAGGTTGGATGCTACATGGCACCCAATTAGTTCGAATGCACAACCCAGTTGTACATTTGAATGCATATCATCAGACATATATATATGGGAAAATGGAAGGTACTTATGAAGGTACCCTTTCAACACTCCCTTCCAATGCTAGATCCTGTACCAAATGGCACGTGATCACATGTTGCACCACATCCTCTACGTGTTTAACCAATCTCCTGGGATTTTAGAAAAAAATATGTTTGGACTATTTTGTCCTTCAAATCATATGTGATTCACAAGTCGCAACTCAAATAAGGTGCATTGAATTATTTTGAATTTTGTCTTAATATTCAATCGTGAAATATGCTCATTTTTATTAATTTTTTTAAGATTGTACCTAATCTACCTTGGGCAAGTTGCTATGGCACCCATTTCTCGAGTTGGGTGCCATGGGTCACCCAACTGGGCTGAAGGTAACCCTCATGGTTAGCGTCCTTGGCCCCTCTCTCTCTCTCTCTCTCTCTCTCTCTCTATATATATATATATATATATTTATTACTATACTAAAAGATGAAACGAAAGTTATGTTTGGTGAGAAAAATTTTCAATTAGGACACGAAAAATCATATAGTTTTAAAAAAACCATTTTGACAAAAGAAATTTGTGTCTCAAGGGAGAAATTTATAGGTCATTTGATGGAAACTTTATCTTAGATGTAAAAAGCACTATAAATACCTCTATAAGATTTAATTTTTCCTTTAATTTTTTAGTCTTTTTAATTTTCTATAAGATTTAAAGTAGAGTAAATAACCCGTTATTAAAACAAGGTCATTTACAGATATTAGATGCATGTTATGGCATATTATTTGGATGTCAATATAAGAGGCAACTTTTAAGTCTAGAGAATCCTTCTTCTAGGGCTCATCTCAGCTTGAATTGACAAAACTCAGGCTGCGAATGGTATAACTCTTTGCTAGCTCCTGCCATAGCAGAGTTCACCTTGTTTAGTTGGTTCCTATTTTCTTTTCTAACTCCCTGCAAATGAGGATTTACTTGCTCTAGCAGCAACCTCCCTGCTCTCTACTAACTCCCTACCAGAGCAAATAAAATCTACTCTGGCAAGGAGTGAGTAGAGAGGAGAGGAGGGTAGAACTACTGAACAAATAAATTTTGTATAAAATCTTGCTATGCAAGGAGTTATCAAGAAGGGGTACTTGCTAAAGTAGGTAGCAAGATGTTAGCAAAGAGGATGAGAATCTGCTAAAGCAGGTGAACTCTGCTATGACAGGGGCTAGCAGAGAGTTATGCCATGTGCAACCTCAATCGCTTCCCTCTTAACCCACTCTCAACTGTCCTACACTCTACCTTTAGGGTATGTTTGACAATTTTCCAAAAAATATAGGAAAAGAATTTGTAGATCCAATGTATTCCAGCTCTTTCGAAATTCATAGGAATTCATTGTTTTTAGGTGTTTGGATTGAGTAATTGCACATATAAAATAGAAAATAAGCACCATCGATAGTGTATATCTCACACACCCAATAAATCTAACTTTCTATTGTAAGGGAGATTTTGTGAGAGAGAGAAAAATTAGGAGAAAGAATGAGAGAGATTAGGAGAGCGAGATTTGGGGAGAGAGACATAAATTAAGAGAGAAATTAAAAAAGAAATATAGAGAGAGATTAGGAGGGAGATATTATAGGAGAGAGAGATTCGAAGAGAGAAAGAGATCTAAAAAAAAGAGATTAGGGGAGAGAGATTTGGATAAAGAGATATGGGTAGAGGGGTGTTAGCGCTTCGTTATCGGGGTGTCAGCACTTCACTAACGAGGTGTCAGAGCCTCGTTATCGAGGTGTCATCGCTTCTCTCCCGAGGTGTCAGCGCTTCACTAACGGGGTGCCAGTTCTCCTCTCCTGGGGTGTCAGTGCTTCGTGTCGCTAACAGGATGCTAGCGCTTTGCTAACGGGGTGCCAACACCTGACCATCGAGGTACCAATGCTTCTCTCCCGGTCTCAAGGTTTCGCTATCGTGGACCGCCACTACCGAGATGTCGGCTTTCGCTATTGAGGTAGCGGGCTTCTCTCTACGGTCGTCTTCATTATCGAGGTGTTAGTGCCTCGCTATCGATATGACAACGCTTTGCTACCGGCGGCCCACATTTTTAGTAAAATAGACCTGAAAAAGTATGTATGATATTTTCTTTGAAAAAGGGTGAGAAGAGAGAAAAGAAAGAGACCTCTAAACAAGTCAAGTATGATGGCAGAAAGGAAATATAACTTTTAAAATATTTTAAAAGTTTTAACCCTAGTTAGAAAAGTAGGCCCCATGCCACATGTCATTCATAAAACAATCTTGGCGTAGAGAAATCTCTACGCTCAAGGGTATTCTCCCGTCAGCCTATATATATATATATATATATATATATATATATATATATATCTGTGAGAGAGAGAGAGAGAGAGAGACGATGCATTCAAGTGCACAATGTGAACCACGCACCCGAATGTTAGATCACGTGCCATGTGACCTCGAGTTCCACCGAATCTGGAAATCTCATAGGCTTATAAAAATAAAACAAAATAAATAATAAAGACTCTATTGCAGTTCAAATTACAGGTCAAAGTTTTGGGTTCACCATCCAAGCATAATGCATTGAAATTTAGCACATTTGACTAAATTTTTGACAGCCGAAAAATAGCTATTTTTTTTATGATAATTGATCAACCTTGGGCATGTTGTCATGGCATAAATCTTTGGGTTGGATGCCACGTGCCACCCAATTAGTTCGAATGCACAACCCATTTGTACATTTGAATGCATATCCTCAGGCATATGTAAATATATATATATATATATATATATATATATATATATATATATATATATATATATATATATATATATATATATATATATGGGAAAATGGAAGGTACTTATGAAGGTAGCCTTTCAACACTCCCTTCCAATGCTAGATCCTGTACCAAATGGCATGTGATCACACGTTGCACCACATCCTCTAAGTGTTTAACCAATCTCCTAAGATTTTAGAAAAAAAAATATTTGGACTATTTTGTCCTTCAAATCATATGTGATTCACAACTTGCAACTCATATAAGGTGGATTGAATTATTTTGAACTTTGTCTTAATATTCAATAGTGAAATATGCTCATTTTTATTAATTTTTTTAAGATTGTACCTAATCTACCTTGGGCAAGTTGCTATGACACCCATTTCTCGAGTTGGGTGCCATGGGTCGCCCAACTGGGCTGAAGGTAACCCTCATGGTTAGCGTCCTTGGCCCCTCTATCTCTGTATCTTCTCTCTCTCTCTCTCTCTCTCTCTCTATATATATATATATATATTAATATACTAAAAGATGAAATGAAAGTTATGTTTGGTGAGAAAAATTTTCAATTAGGACAAAAAATCATATAGTTTAAAAAAAAACCATTTTGATAAAAGAAATTTGTGCCTCAAGGGAGAAATTTATAGGTCATTTGATGGAAACTTTATCCAAGATGTAAAAAGCCCTATAAATACCCCTAGAAGATTTATTGTTTCCTTTAATTTTTTAGTCTTTTTAATTTTATATAAGATTTAAAGTAGAATAAATAACCCGTTATTAAAACAAGGTCGTTTACAAATATTAGATGCATATTATGGTATATTATTTGAATGTCAATATAAGAGGCAACTTTTAAGTCTGGAGCATCCTCCTTTAAATCTTCTAGGGCTCCTCTCAACTTGAATTGACAAAACTCAAACTGCGTCTGGTATAGCTCTTTGTTAGCTCCTACCACAACAGAGTTCACCTACTTTAGTTAGTTCCCATTCTCTTTTCTACTCCCTGCAAATGGTGATTTACTTGCTCTAGCAGCAACCTCCCTGCTCTCTACTAACTCCCTACCAGAGCAAATAAAATCTACTCTGGCAAGGGGTGAGTAGAGAGGAGGGTAGAACTACTGAACAAGTAAATTTTGCATAAAATTTTACTATGCAATAAGTTTATCAAGAAGCGGTACTTGCTATAGCAGGTAGCAGGACGTTAGCAAAGAGGATGGGAATTTGCTAAAACAAGTGAACTCTACTACGGCAGGGGCTAGCAAAGAGCTATACCATGTGCAGCCTCAATCTCTTCCCTTTTAACCCACTCTCAACTGTCCTACACTCTACCTTTAGGGTCTGTTTGGCAATTTTCCGAAAAACATAGGAAAAGAATTTATAGATACAATGGATTCCAGCTTTTTGGAAATTCATAGGAATTAATTATTTTAAGGTGTTTGGATTGAGTAATTGAACATATAAAATATAAAATGAGCACCATCGATAGCGTATATCTCACACACCCAATAAATCTAACTTTCTTTTGTGAGAGAGATTCTGTGAGAGAGAAAAATCAGGAGAAAGAATGAGAGAGATTAGGAGAGAGAGATTCGGAGAGAGAGAGATATCTAAAAAAAGAGATTAGGGGAGAGAGATTCGGATAGAGAGATTAGAAAAGAAATAGGGGAGCACCATCTTTTGTGTACACAACACACCAAATAAAAAATTAGAGGGAGAATGGAGAAGAGAGAGATAATCGGGAGAGATATTTGGTGAGAGAGAGATTAGGAGAGTGATAGAGAGAGCTAGGAGAGAGAAAGAGAGAGATCCAGAGAGAGATTCGGAGAGAGAGATAAAGAGAGAGAGATTTTGTGTGAGATTTTGTGATAGAAGAGGTTCAGTGAGAGAGCGATCAGAGAGAAAGAGAGATTTTTATTTTATTTTATATTTTATATTTATATATTTTATATATTTTTTTATAATTTTTATAATTTTTTAATTTTTTAGCTTTACTTTTTTAATTTTTTAATTTAATTTTTAAAATTTTAAAATTTAATTTTATTTATTTATATTTTTTACTATTTTCTTATTTTATTTTATTTATAATTTTTTTATTATTTATTCTATTTTTCTATTTTTCATTTTTTCATTTTATGTTTTATTTTTAGTTTTTTTAATTTTTTATTATTTTATTTTTATTATTTATTTATCTATTTTCGTCAGTTAATTTTATTTCAATTTATTCATAAAAAGGGGAGAGACACTACAAAAAGAAGGTGTTTCAATGACACTTGCTATTAAGGCAATTTTTGGCAGCGACAGGACTAATAGTGACAATTTTTTGTAGCACCAGGACTAATAGTAGCAGTATTTTGTTAATAACGGTAGTTTTTAGCTGTCACTAATAGTCTTATTTTTTGTAGTGAGAGTGAGAGATAGAGGAGCGAGTGAGAGATATTTAGGAGAGAGAGAGAGAGAGAGAGAGAGAAATTGAGGGGAAAGAGAGAGAAGAGATATCCAACATATATATAGAGAGAGAGTTCTCACCCAACAAAAGGATGGTTGGGGAGGGAGGCAAAAGATTTCCCATGAAATCTCCATATTTTAGAAGAATTTGTCTTTTTTTAATGGAAAAGAAAATTTTGCATTTTCATATTATTTTCAGTGACACAACTTTATTACCAAAAATAGGAAATTAACATATTTTATTTTTTTTCCCTGATTTTTTTTCCTTTCCCCTTATCCAAACAAGACCTTAATATTTGTTGCTGGTAAGATTGAAGCTAAGTAGTATTATATGCTAAGTTGCAAAGGCTTTAATAGAGAGTAGTCTCCAAATTTCTTCATAGAAAAAAAGGCAACTTATATGAATCCAAGTAGCTCTCTACTCATAAAGTTCCCAACATTGAATTCCCTAATTGAAATTTTTTATCCTCGATATGCCAAAATCGCAATAAAGTAAATAAACAGAGCATGACCCACAAATATAATGAAAAATAAATTGCGCAGAGGAAGATCTCATCCAGGAATAATCCACGGGACCAAATCCTTAATCCAAGGCAACAAATCCATTGATCCCCAATTGGTTGTCAAAATTAACTGGAAATTAAAAGAAGCAATAATTCAAAAACTTTTACTTGTAAGTGTACAGTGGCGATGTGCAACTTCACGTGAGGACAACAAGATGGAATCCACAGAATTGAAATCTAACCAAGTGTGTAGCTACATAACATTTAGAGGTAAAAATAAATTAACTTACGATTCCCTAATTTAGAAAAGACAGCATGATCAGTGGCGGACCCAAGATTTTTCTTCATGGTGAGCATAACATTAATTAATATTTAAAATTAAAAATATAATAATATAAGATATATTTCGAATTCGCTTACAAGAAATTACTTCTTCATTGAATATTCTTACCCTAAATAAATAGGATACAAACCCATTTGTGACCTTAAGGGGTTGATTCAAATATGATTTTTTAGGAATTGATACAGGATTTATAATTAAAATGGGGAATCGAAATGAAGTTAATTGAATTTGGGTTTTTTATGAATTAAAAGGGGAATTGAAATGAAGTTTATTGAAATAGGGTTTTTTTAAATTGAAATTGAGTTTTTTATGAATTAAAATGGGGAATTGAAATGAAGTTTATTGAAATAGGGGTTTTTAAAAATTGAAATTGAGAAAGTTTCTAAAATACTATTAATACTTGATTGGATATTCCTAAGAAGAATCTAAACTTTACCCTAAATAAATTGGGTAGAATACTAGAAATTCAATATGGGATTATTGAAATAGGATTTTTTAGGAATTGAAATTGGCTTTAAGCCTTTAAAAAAATTAAAAAATCCTTTAAAATGAAAGAGAGAGAGAGAGAGAGAGAGGAGAGAGATCAGATTCAAGGATAAATATGGTTGATTCCTTATCGGAAACACTCGCGTATGTGTCATCCCTGATTGCGCTTCGCCCATGGCGCTTTGACCGTCGGCCATCACCGGTCGCTGGTCACTGTTGGGCGTCCATTCTGTATTACCCTTCGCCTATTATATTTTGACTGTCGGCCATAGCTCGTCGCTGATGGGTGACAATTATGTTAGAGGCTTGGAGAGATATTTAAGTAAGAGAGGGATAAGTCGGATCTGATGACTGATGACTGACGCGGGAGAGCCCGACAGAGTTTAAGGGGCTTTTATAGTTTTCTCACGAGAAAGGGAAGTAGACTCTGCTTGCTTTTGTAGTTGGTACTTGGTTTTAGAGTTTAAATAAGAGCATAGGTAATAGGAATAGGGATGCTGAGTTGTTGCTTTCTTTTGTAGTTTTGGTACTTAGTTTTGACTTTTGATGGTTTAAATTGGGTATAGGTAATTGGTATGGCTGTATAGGGATACCTGGATAGCCATCATCATACAAAGTGTATCATCATACAAAGGTAAACAAGCGCATGAAAGTAATTAAAAAAGAAAAAAAAAAAAAAAAACTCACCTTAGGACAAAATGCCCACAGTAGGCTTTAAGTGGATCCGCCCCTGAGCATGATCCACAATAAATCCACTCATCGTACTTAGCGTTTTATATTAAAAATAATTATACCAATGACCATTAACGTAGTTTGAATAGATAAAGCATGTGAAAACATAACATATTCTTTTCATAGGGAGGTTATAAGCATTCCATTTATTTTCCGATCATATAAAATCAAAGAGCATATAGAGAGAAATGTATCTAAGTGTTTTAGATTCTCTGAACACGAGTCAAAGTATTCCTTGCATTATTAATACATATAAAATGAAGGAGTGTATAGAGGGTGTGAACCGCCAAAATAAAATTCATTTGAATCCAACTTAGCAGTGACACATGTTGATTCTCAATCACTAAGTAAAGCGCGTAGCTTCTCAATGCCCTAGGAAAGATCTAGCTAATCATTAGTCTGCATTTGGGAACGTGCCACGGTTTAGCTACACCATTTTGTGTTTGGATTAGGATTCGGTAAATCCATTGAAATTTAGAAATTCATGTCTTTATTATAAAAAGGTGGGTTTATAAATAACACCTCCTACGTGTTATTTAAAAATCAAAATCTTACACCAACATATAATTGACTATATTAAGTAAATAAAAAGTTATTACTCAATGCTATCATAGGTACGATTCAACCTGATACTCAATCGGCCTGAGTCGAGTATTTTAAAGCTTGGGTTAGGCATGAGGCAACCCAAATCAAACTGAATCGAGTTGAACCGATGGTAGATGGACCGGATTAAATCGGTATCATACTAAACTAGACCCGACCCGACCCAAACTGACCCAACCCAAGTTTAAGTAGTTACTGTAATGGCTATAAAACTAGCCGTTGCAGTCGCCACTGGGTTGCAATGACTAGTTTTTGACTGTTGCAGCCCACCTTTGCAAAGTGTACCTTGGGTGCAATCAAGAAATTGTTGGTTGCACTCATTTTCGATTTTTTTTCCTGAACTCAAACCGAAGCAAACTGAACCGAACCAAAATCGAATATTTTTGTTTCGATTTGGGAACGATTTATGTGTTGGAGGAATTCGGTATACCGAAACTGAATTTTTTTATGTTCAATTCGGTTTGCTTCTGTTTGGGTTCAAAAAAAAAAAAAATCAAAAATGGGTGCAACCAGCAATTTGCCCCCCCCAACCACTAAACCCAAACCGAAGCAAACCGAACCCCGAAAAATCTGGTTTCGGTTCGGGAACGGTTTGTGTTGGAGGACCAAAACGAAAACTGAAAAATTCAAATTCGGTTCAGTTCGGTACACTGAACTTGCATCCCGACTCACATAAAATATATGAGAGAAACCAATGCAATATAAATTCTTTTTATAAAAAAAGTAGCCAAATAAAGTATCTATAAATTATTGGGCCAAATCATAAGGCAATACTTAAACAGCCAAATAAGAGATTTGCAAATCCAAATATTTCAAATTCTGAATTTAAATGCCTGAATTTAAAATACTTAATTTGAAATCTCTAAATCCAAATCCATGAAATCCATGTTTTCAAACGCCGCATAAGTGATTATCTCACTTGATTTGGACTCCTATACGGTTTTGACTTGCTAAATGCTTCCAAAACCTTCCTCGATTAATTTCGACACTTGAATTCTCTTGAATGCTTGAAGTCTTAATTTTCTACACCGAATATTAAATAAGGAAATAGAGCAAAAAAATAAAAATAAAGGAAGTTGCCAGTTTCGTAGGACCTTTTGGTTGTATTTAGCATATATAGCAAACCCTTAAGCCCCTAGGTTGCCTCTAGTGGACGAGTTTGACCTGTGATGGTTTACAATGAATATACCCATAAAATTTAGACCAGTGCGACAACCTATGGACACACCTTAGATGGACTCAGGGATGTAGTCAGGTGTGGGCGAGTGTAGGCAGATGCCGACACTCAACTTCTATTTTATTATTATTATTATTATTATTATTATTATCTTATATATATATATATATATATATATATATATATATATATATATATATATATATATATATATATTATATACCATACTTATACAAAGCCTGTTTGGCAGATTGCAAATAAGAAAAACTTATTATTATTATTATTTAAAAGACCCTAAATCTTAGTAGAGTCCATCTCAAGGATGGACTCTATGCAAAATCGTTCCTTTCTTTTTTATGAAGAATCTATCTAACAAATAGACTCTTCCCAAAATAAATAATTCTCTCTGGTGATTTCAAAATGGGTATGGCTATTCTCAGTGAATTTCAAGTAAGCATCACATAGTCTTTCATAGACGAAAGTCATTGACTGATTCAAATCAGACGGTGGGGATGTTTTTTTCTCCAATCTTCCCCACGATAGGTCTTAAGGTCATAGCATGCCTATCAAACGATCAGATGTTTATTCCCCATAGCATGCATCCCCAAAAGTGACTTGGATCATAGGCAAAAGAGTTGACCTTTACATTTAGGGACGAGTGCCATGTGAAATCAATATCTGTCTATATGATAGGCACGCCATGATCTTATGATCTATTGTGAGGAAGATTGGAACACAAAAAATCTCCTGTTTCAAATCAGTCAATGATTTTCGTCCATGAAAAATTGTAGTACTTACTCCGAAAATCGGTGAGCATAGCCATACCCTTTTAAAATTTAAGAATTTATTTTCTAATTTAGGTGTTAAAGGTATTTATCGATTCTTCTTGTCTAATTTTTTTTATATATGGAATGATTGCTTGCCCGCGCTGGGAAAAACTCCTGGCTATGTTCCTGGCTAGAGTAACAACCTCCTTCAACTTTAATTGAAGAGAAGAGAAAGAAAAAAATATAGCTACCCAAATCAATCAAGACATCAAATTCATAATTATTCAAGCCCAAGTTTTCCATGTTTTCAGCCATTTATTCTAGCAACTCAAGATAAGAGTTCAAATTATTTACTCCCCAATAGAGAAATTCTAAAATATTGGACTTGGAGAGCATATGATGTTCAATAGATTATTAGTTTTTATTGTCTCAATCATGATCAAACCAAGGTAAGCTCCTAAATGTGTTAGAATGCCAAGTATAATCACCTGGAAAGAGCAGCTTCCGTCAAAATCCAATTTTGGATTCTAGATCCTGGACGAAGTTGATCGTCTACTAAGTCGGTCAGGATGGACGTCCGTGACCTCCTCACGGACGTTTGTGCCCTATCGGCTATTTAAGGATAGCTAGGGTTTTGAGAATCTCACTCCTTGAGAAATTTTTCTATGATTATAGCAAACTCTCCGGAATCCCTAGCTTCCTTGCTCCTTGAGAAAATCTATTATAATTTTCAATAGATCAAATCTCAAGGAGAATCTTACCTCTTTGCTCTGAGGTTTGAACTTGTGCAGTTCAAGCTCTTTGAAGACTCATGTGACTCGAGTGGACCTTCGTGAAAGACGTCGATTGAAGGCGATAACTTCCTGGATTGTGAAAAGGATGTTCGTGGGACGCATTTGTTGTTGGTGAGCTGAGTGATAGGTCATTTCTGTGACAGCCCGAATTTCGACATCCCGAAATCCGTGCCATCAGCACGACCTTCAAGGTCGTGCCCCGGGTCCGCAACAAAACATAGATATATACAAGCCAAAACTATGATTGAGGCACACGTAGTTACTCTAAATAAAATCTCAAAACAGTCAAGGTATCCCAAGGCAGTCCTTGTCCCATGCCAATTCATGGACATAAGAACTTACCCAATGTTTAGTGAATACAGTTCCTCCTAGATGTCTTGTCAAGAAACGGTATTTAAAACATTCGAAATAAAGAGGCTTGATATACCAAGCCATACATAATACTCTCAACTCACTCTCAAAGTATGCAGCGGGTTTCCTAGAAGAATTCCTCGTAGAGATTTCTATACACTGGTGGGCACGAAATTAAACCGGACCAAAGCTTCTCCCAAAGTCTTTCTTTGCCATGATCGGACTGCGACGTATAGTCTAAGGGGGTGAGCTACATCCTAGCTCTGTAGGGAAAACAAAAAGAACATATAGATTAACCTTCACACATATGTCAGCAATTTAACAAGCATAGAATTATCAAGTAATCACTTATGGACAACAATTTGAGTAACTGGAAATAACCTAATGATTTTGACCGTTACTTAGCATAGTTTTGTTTAATCTCCTTATTTGTTTGGTTGTGAATTTGGCCTAATCACTTAAATCTTAACTTAAGTAGTCCTCAAGCAATATAGCATCGAGCCCCCTTGGAATACCCCCCATCGTCGTCTAACTAGACAGTTGTTATATGTATTCCCTGGGAATACTGCCCGAGCCCCTTTCCCATAGGTGGCGGGGTCTATTCTCAATCTACATCCCTGGGATGTGCTATGAATGTACGGATTGGTCCCGTATCGGTCACGGATATCTGCCGAGTCGGGTCAGGTATCCCGCCACGTCGGTGGGGTATTCTAATCAACCTTAAATAATAAAAATATCAATGTGCTTTACATATAGTTATTCACCGTGATTGTGCTAATTATATTACATTAGGCCTTTTCACATTACTTATGTTTCTCTGTTAGTTTTCATTTGCATCCCTGGGATGCCCCATAATTCTGTCGCACCCTTCTTTGTTTGAACTATATGATTTTTCGTCCCCTGGGGACCTCAAGACTTTGACGTTGTAACTCACTCACACACCCTTATCATGAGGATCATGCAATATTTGACTATTTAAATAAATTACACTACGCATATGAATTTCACGGGATAATGCACATGTTTCAAGAATATTCCCTACCTCGACGAATCTCAAAGCACGCCTGCTCGTAGAGGGTTATAATTCATGATCATGCATCAAACCTACATTTCCAAAATAGGTTTAGAAAGATCACTAGAACCATTGGGGTGTACAACCCCAAGTTTCTTGTATTCGAAAAAAAAACCAAGAACTGGGTGGTCACCAGACCTCGCTCGAGCGGTCACTTGACCTCGCTCGAGCGGTCACCAGACCTCGCTCGAGCGGTTAAATCGAGGTCGCTCGAGCGGTTAAATCGAGCCATCGAAGTATTACTGGGGACCCTCGCTCGAGCGAACTTCCCTTTAGTTTTGGAGACCGCTCGAGCGAGCCCAGAGTTATATTTTTTCCTATTCATCCTCGCTCGAGCGAGCCCTTTAGACAGCTCGAGCGAGGAACGATGATTTTTTCTCCTCGATCAGATCGAGAACATGCTTCCTCCCTTCATTTAAACCTTAACCTCATAAAAGAAACATTCAGCCATCATTCTTCCTACTATTTAAAACATCCTTAGGCATCTATCATGTCTTTAACATACCTCTGACGATGAGTCACGCACAAGTTTGATTTACGATTTGAAATTCTACTTGGCTAACAGGCCTCCAAGGTTCTTCCTCCAGTCTTTTCCTCTAATCTCCTTTGCCGACTTAAGTCCCAACGAAACCCTAGTTCTCTACTAGGCTCTTCTCTTCTTTCTCTCTATATTCTCCTTCTCTCTATTTAGGTTAGAATAGAGTTACGTAAGGGTTCCTCTCTCTCTCTTTCACTTTTATACTTATAAGTTAGGGAAAATACTAGTGTGTTTCCCACATACACACTTAGTGTCTTTGGTTCGTTTTGGTCTCCTTGTGAAACACATATACCTATGTGTAATGCATGACGTGCACTCATCTCGAAAATCTGAGGTTGTGACAATCACCCCAACTTACAAGATTTTCGTCCTCGAAAATCGATGTTAGTCTCTTAAACAAGCACCACTTCTATTACCCAACTCGCATATCCAAAACAGTGATCACACGGTTTGCCGCATTTCGCAGCAACAAGCGTTGGCTATGCCAACAATTTCCACATAAATGAAAGGGATCATTATCGCTATACTCATTCCATATATATATTAATCATTCACAAAAAAAAACTTTGTGACATTCATGTCACGACAGTTAGAAAAATTTTGACCAAGAACCCACCTCCTTACAAAATGTCTCAAAAATATTACATATAATGTGTTCAAAATTTACGTTACTATCTAGTCCTCATCCTCCTCATAGTCGTCGTCGTCGTCATCGTCATCCTCGTAGTCCTCGCCATCCTCATCCTCATCGTCCACCGTGGACCGTGGTACCCACGCGTTCCTCGATCCGGCCGAGCTAGACGCTCAAAATAGCATCCCTCATGGCACCAACGCTACCATGTAAGATCATGCGGTATACCTGGCCCATGAGGTCGATAAGTAGTGCCTCCTGGAACCTCTGATGCAATCTGATCTCCCGCCCTTGCTGAAGGATCTCCCGCATCATGCCCGTGTCGGTAGTGGGTATGGGCTGTGGAACTGAGGTAGAGGGAGTGGTCGGTTCTGCCGGTGCTTGATGGGTGGTTGATCGGGAGACCTGACGGTCTCTCTTCTTGTTGACGCTGGTTTGTAGACTCTTAAGGTTTCGGCTCCAGTCTTGGGCGAGGTAGGGGACGACGTTATCGGTGAGGAATAACTCGTCCTCCCAGATCTTAAATCCTCCCTTCCCATTTCGTGAGTCTAAGAGTCGGGAAATCAACCGAGCATACGGTAATCGATTGATGGGTGGAGGAACAGCACCTCTTACATTTCTTTTGTAGGCATGCGCCATGCCTTTTATGATGACCATAGGTGCGTTGATCCACCTATTATGAAATGCGGTGTGTAGGGCCTGCAGAAACGCATCTCGGCGTTCTTGATCATGGCCGGTTGGGTGTAGATTCTTTTTAAAGATGATATCTAAAAGCCACATACGCGGCGGTAGTTGCGATCGGGTAATAGATTGTCCCGAGGCGGACATGCCGCCAGTGATGTCGGAGATGATCGTTGGGAAATCTACGTTCCCAGAAAAAGGTGGTAGGATGAGTGGGCTAGGGGTGTAGATGTGGGGACATTTCATGACCGAGGAAATGTCGGCGCATCTGAAGATTAGCTCATTACCATCGATTGTGACGAGTATAGCGTCCTCGTCGACGTTCAAGTTTAGGGTTTGGTAAAATAACTTCACTAGCCTCGGGTAATACCGATCCCCGAATGGCGTAAGCAGGGTCTTAAGATGGTTGTTAGTGAGGAAGTCCGATGTCCACTGGGTGGACGTGGGATCCCCGAAACAGGAGGGATGTATATCCCATTCGGCTTCAAAAGTCTTGGCTCCCCACCAATCATCCAGTGTGATTGGAGTGGAGGGCGGGTTTGATGATGGTTGTGAGGTTTGTGGCGCTTTGTTACGCACCGATGGCGACCGAATCGCCATCCATTTCTTAGGTTGTGGGTTTGGGCTTGAAGCCATTTGGTATGAAAAGAAGAGAAAAGTTTCAGGGATGGGTAGATTTTACCTAGGAGAGTAGTCTTAACGGATCGGATTGTCCAAAACTGGCTGGAATCGGACGGAAAGTCAGTCAGAGATCCTCTACTCCTAAATATAAACGCGTTTGGATTAGAAAGTCTAACTTGTTGGCTGAGGTTGCTCACATATCCCTCAAAGCAAGTGAGCCATCAAGATGGTTTCTTGATAGTGATCGTTCGAGACACATGACTAGTGAAAAATCTTCTTTCTCTCCCCTAAGTACTTGCTCTGAAGGGAATGTTACCTTAGGGAACGGGAGCTCCTGTAAGATTGTTGGAAAAGGAACAGTGCACTACAAAAAATAAGACTATTAGTGGCGGCCAAAAAACGGCCACTATTAACAAAAAAACTATTAAAGGATATTAAGACTATTAGTGACGAGGGTATTAGTGGCGGTTTTTTTGTTAATAACGGCAGTTTTGACTACCGCTAATGGTCTTATTCTTTGTAGTGGTGGATGCTCCTGGATGCCCAAAGTTGAATGAGGTCCTTTATGTTGAAGGACTCAAGGCTGATCTTATTAGCATTAGTCACATGTGTGATGATGGCATGCACATAAATTTTTTCAAAAATCTTGTACTGTTGTAGATTCTAATGGAAAAGTTGTTCTTGAAGGGATAAGATCTATTGGTAATTGCAATACATTCAATGATCCCTCCGAGACCACTTATCCAGTAGCAAAGACAATTGAACTTGGTCTGTGACATCAGAAGTTAGGTCACATGAACACTTATGACCTTTATAAACTTGCCTCTGATCAACTTGTTAAAGGCCTACCAAAACTAAGTAAACTTGGCGGGTCTGTCTGTGGTGCTTATCAAATAGGTAAACAAACCTGTGTTCCTCATAAAATGGTAAACATTCCTACCACTTCTAGGATCCTTGAGCTGTTACATGTTGATCTTGTTGGTCTTATGAGAACTAGTAGCCATGGAGGAAAGAAATATGTACTTGTTATGGTTGATGACTTCTCTAGGTATGCTTGGGTTGCCTGTTTAAGAGAGAAGTCAGAGGCTTTTGATGAATTTATCATCATTGTCAAGAGAGCTCAAGCTCAAAAAGACATTTCTATTGTTAAAATCCGAAGTGATCATGGATGAGAATTTGATAATGCTTCATTTACAAAATTTTGCTCTTCCAGCGAAATAAAGAATGAGTTCTCTGCCCCTCACACACCTCAGCAGAATGTTGTGGTTGAGAGAAAAAATCACATGCTACAAGAAATGGCTCGCGTTATGTTGAATGTTAGTAAATTAGTTAGTAATTTGTGGGCTGAAGCAGTAAGTACTGTGTGCTACATATCTAATCGCGTCTATCTTAGACCTAGCATATCTAAGACCCCATACTAAATATGGAATGGGACAAAGTCCCCAAGTCAACTACTTTCATGTTTTTGGGAGTGTTTGTCATATTTTAAGGGATTGAGGATCCTTAGGAAAATTTGACTCAAAAATTGATACTGGTATTTTTATTGGCTACTACTTGAATAGCCATGCATACAGGATTTTTAATTTAAGAACCCTATCTGTTATGGAGTCATCCAACATTGTGGTTTGAAGATATCAGCTCTATGCCTGTTATTTGTTTAGAAAGAGATGATAAGACTCATTTTGCTGCTATAACCCATGGAGAACATAGTAAGGGAGAGAGTGCTACTTCGTCTGAAAATATTCCCTCCCCCTACACCTCCATGTAGCACAAAGGATACTCGTGTATAGGAAATAGATAAGGTCGTCTCTGAAGATCCTTCTACAAATAGGCCAACTTATGTGCGTGATATGAAAAATCACCCTTTTAGTCCCATCATCGGTGATGCCTCAACTGAAATGATGACTAGACGTAAGTATAAGAGTCTGACTAATATTCTTTGTCATGTTTGCTACACCTCTTCTATTGAACCTAAAAATGTTAAAGGAGCTCTTCTTGATGAATATTGGGTCATAGCTATGCAAGAAGAGCTAACTCAATTCAAGATAAATGACGTGTGAGAACTAATATCTCGTCCAACAAAAATTTGAACCATTGGTACTAAGTGAATCTTTAAAAATAAAACCAATGAATAGGGTAAAATTATTAAAAATAAGGCAAGACTGGTTGCTCAAGGATATACATAGGTTGAGGGCATTGATTTTTATGAAACATTCGCTCCTATGGTTAGACTTGAGTCTATTCGAATCCTTTTGGCGATGGCTTGTCATATGAAATTCAAGCTGTATCAAATGGATGTCAAGAGTGCCTTTCTGAATGACATTATATCATAGGAAGTTTAGGTGGAACATCCTAAAAGCTTTGAGGATTCACATCGACCTCTAGATGTGTTTAGGTTGGAAAAGGCTTTGTATGGTTTGAAGCAGGTGCCATAAGCTTGGTACAAGAGGTTATCAAGCTATCTGACGCATACAGCTTCAAACGTGGAAGTGTGGATAAAACATGGTTTTTAAAGGAGGAATCTAATCACTTAATTGTTACACAAATCTATGTAGATGATATCATATTTGGTTTCACACTTGATCAATATGCTCATTGCTTTGGAAATCTTATGAAAAAAGAATTTGAAATGAGTCTACTAGGTGAATTAACTTGCTTTTTGGATCTTCAGATTAAACAATGCTCCTCTGATATTTTCATTTCGCAATCTAAGTGTGTCAAAAATTTGATTAAAAAAATTGCCATGGAATCAAGTAAGCATGCCCGCACTCCAATGAATAAGTAAAATTAGTCAAAGATGTGTTTGGTAATCCCGTTGGTGAAAAAATTTACAAGAGTATGATAGGCAGTCTATTATACTTGACAGCGAGTAGACTAGACATAGCCTTCAGTGTGGGTATATGTTCTCGAATCCAAGCTGCCCCTAAGGAATCCCATCTTGATTTTCTTAAATGTGTTCTCCCTTATGTTAACGGAACTCGTGATTTGGGTCTGGAATCCCTTTGATACCACATCTTAGATAGTGAGATTCTATGATTCTGATTGGGCTGGTAATTCTAATGACTACAAAAGCACCAGTGGAGGGTATTTTTATATCAATAGTTGTCTTGTCTCTTGGCTTAGGAAGAAGCAAGCCTCTGTGTCCCTATCCACTGCTGAAGTAGAATACATTTCCGTTGGAAATGGTTGTACTCATCTTCTATGGCTGAAGCAATTATTGATTGATTACGGGATCTGTCATGGTGTAATGACACTTTTCTGTGATAACAACAGTGGTATATGTATATCTGAAAATCCTGACCAACACTTTAGGACTAAACACATTGATTTCAGGCACCATTTCAATCGTGAATTGGTAGAAGATAAAATCATTCTCCTAGAGCACATTGATATTGAACGTCAGCTGGCTGATATTTTTACAAAACTATTGGATCAGGTTCATTTTGAATTCCTTCTTAAATCCATTGGCGTGGTGGGCCTTCTAGATTAGTTTGTCAGTTGTTCTTTTTGTGTATATTTTTTTTGTATTTTCTTTTCATCTTTTGATGATTGTTTGTTTTTAAAAATTAGAAAAAATAAAAAATGAAAATGAATGATTTGATTTTCTTCATGACTGAGTTCTTGCCTTTATGTGTTGTTATCTTTCAAGGGAAATTTTCTCCATCTGAGTTGATTCATGATTCTATACGATACATCATGATTCTTCATTGAAATTAATATTGTTAGATGTCATGAAATATGAGTTGGTTAGTCCTGATTTGAAATTATAATACCATATTTTTGTTTATTCACTGACAGCTCTATAAATTACGTTATGTCTTAACTTATTGAAAGCGTACAATGGAAATCATAGCACAGCGATAGGATCGTTCTCATGAGGAAGGTCGAGAATCTGATTACTTTCATTTGTCTTTAAAGAATAAAAAATGATTGTTTCTATTAAACTAGGATGCTAGAAAATAAATCTAAATCCTCCTACTTTTAGATTATGGTCGTCAATTACAATCCTTCAGTTTTCGGATGTTTACAAAATTAAAATATCGTTACACTATATCTCAGTCCTCTAGAATTTGGTCGTCAATCAAAAACTAGAATCCTTCAATATAGATTTATACTAATCAGCAATCTTTCAAAAATTTGGGCGTCAATCAAACACTAGAAAATTGAAGATGGAAAAGAAAAATCATTACACTAATTTGCAAATTCTCAATCTTAGGCGTCAATTAAAATCAAGAACTTTTAGATGTTTACAAAGTAGTAAAAGAAAGCAATAAATTTAAACTAGAAAGCAATAAAAAAGATCTTTCATCTCTCAGTCACAAGCATCAATTACTCCTGAGAAACTACGGATACTCTACTCTAATCTTCTAGTCTCTTATCACAATCTTTAATTACTCTAAAAAAACCTTGGATATCTAAACTACAAAGCAAAAAAAAAATTACTCTAAGGTGATCTTTCATAATTCCAACATCAATCGTCAATTGATGCTGAAATTCCTTGGATAAGTTTTTCTCTATGTCGAGCCCTCTTATTTATAACTCATAAGGGGTTGGTTTATATTATTCGAATCTAGTAAAAGTAAACTACTAAGAATAAAAGATTCTTAAAATAATAAAACTTTTAATCCTAATCTTCCTTACTTTAGATGGTAGATGCGTCCATGACTTTTCTCCTTAATTTTCGTAGAAGAGATCTTCAGATTTTCTTTTGTCAATCTTTTCAGATTCATAGAGTAGCATACTTCTAATTTAAGAGAACTTCTAATTCTATGCATGGCGGTGCAATCTTCATGTGGTCAGCAGCAATAGCGAGCTTTAATCTACACAATCGTAAATACGATTGCATCTCTTCATTCAGTACAATTCTTGCTCTTTGAATGATCGTATCCTTGCTTCGTGTCCTCCAGTCTTTAAGCGTCTACTATAGAATCGTAAATACGATTCCTTCTTTCTTTCTTCAGTTTTTGCTCTCTCAAGATTATGATTGGATTGTAAGCTTCCTTTTTTTAGTTTACAGACTAGTCTTGAAACACGATTGGATCGTATTTTCAAACGATCTTCTTTCTTACTACTTTTTGAGTTCATTTTGATAAAGATTAACACTTTTGTTCTATTCTGCTATCTGTTATAAATATATGCACATAGCATCTCATTAGTAGCAAACTGAGGGTCATGCATCACTAGGTTAAGGGTGATAAAATGGTAAATTATGTGACTGATCACACCCCTAAACTTATATTTTGCTAGTCCCTAGCAAATAAGGAAAGATAAACTAATCTAAAAATTTAAATGCCACTTTACATTTAGCATATGCAACAAGCCTTTAAACCCCTAAGTGATCCCTAGTGGAGGAGTTATAGTCTCCTGAAGGTTTTCAGTGAAGTTACCTACAAACTTCCAATATTTTTGGATTTTTCATATTTTTCAAAAATAAAACAAACTAAGAATTTTAAACTACTGTTGTACACTAGCTAAAAATAATAGTTAATCATTATATGGTTGTTGCAATTTTCTAAAATATGATTCCATGGACTCTGACTTCCCATCCTAGCAATTATCCTTGATTAGATAATAAACAATTTCAATTCAGGTAATGTGTGGAGTGTGTGCGTACCAATGAAAGAATCTAATTATTATAAATTTTTCTAAACTACAAATTTAGAAAATATTTTCATCTAAATCCTCACTGTTGGCATACTCTCAAAAAGGTATCAAAATTATTGGGTTCTCACAATATGATATATATGATAAATAATTCAAAGGATAATTGACAAGAAGATAAATCTTATAAAAAAAGATAATCAATTCTATTTCTTACGTCTCCTATTTCTCCATAGTATTTATTATACATATCTCTACTAGGCTCATGCTTCTGTAAATCGTGGATCAAAAAGGTCTTTATTCGGCTTGTAATGGAGCTTTGGGTTAAAAAGGTTCCAAAGAAAGGTAAAAATGATTCAAAAGTTCTGAAAATTCAACTCATCTCTCACCTAATCTTTTTCTACTTCAGTAAGTATCCAAAAAGTTGGATAATTTTTTTTCATATATATTTTTCTTTAGTAAATCCCTTTTTTCTTTTTTCAGATTCCTCTTAATTTTTCTCATATTGGAAGCTTTTTGCTTCTCTTTTTTTTCATATTTTTCTTCAGCTTTTTATTTCTTTCTCAGTCGTATCCTTTTTAGTATTTCCCTTATCTATTATTGTATACAGCTTCCACTCTCTTGTTCTTTCCATTTGTTTTAAGTTTTCATAAATATAAGGGTAAGAAGATCGAAAGCTTTGGGTAGTACATATGGGTAAGGGTTTATAAGATTTTGGTACAAAGAAATTCGGTTTAGGCTCTAATATCGGTTCAAGAGGTAAATATATTTTGGAATTTTGGCTTTTTGGCTCAAACGAAATAAAAAAATGGCCTTAACTTAATTTCATGATTTACTAGCAAAAATGTCATATTGTTTTGATGCATATAACAAACAATTCTACAAAAACATTCAGCATAATCATAGAATATTTTATTCAAATTACAGTAATATGAGATTTCATTAAAGACAGTCAAGAAGTTCAAGAAATTTTTAGAATTCAGATGGGCAACAGTCTCTTTAAAAGGAAAGGAAATAAGTTTAAATGCTCACTGGTTATACAATTTTTGAAACTATAGTCTAAATATTGCAGTTTAAAGTAAAGTATAATTTCAAGCATTCAATTTTAATATAGTGTACAATGATCTCAACATGAATCGTAGTTGTTTCCTATCATAGATGTTTGAACTCCTACTAAGATGATGGTTAAGGCTTTTGGAATCATATTCTATCTATCGTATATCTCATATAATGGCTAGCAAAAAGGAAAATAAATAAAACTAAAACTAAAAATCTACATCTAAAAACAGAATTAAAAACTAAGACCATATAAAAAAAGAAATTAATTTTTTTTTTTAATCTGTAAAACTAATATGCACAAAGTGTGTACCCCCAAACTTAAATAAGACAATGTCCTCAAAACACAAAAAAAAAATTAAAATTCATACCTGTGAGGTTTATAATGTTCTAGTGGATCTTACTCACTTGGTGATGAGGGGTATCGGACTATTGCTGATGATGGAGGTTTTTCTGGGGCTGGTAAGGCAAGAATTGAAGTGAGGCTACTATAAAATTCAGCCTCTGAGTTGGACACCACAGCTGTAGAGGCTATATCAGTTTCTTCTTCTAGAAGAGGGTCCTCATATAGCTCAGGTCCAACCTCCTTATAGAGAGCATCAATACTCTCTTTCTCGACTATCAACGCGTTATATTTTTCATTCAGAACTCTCAGCTCCTCCTCAACTTTTCCTTTATCTTTCAAATCTTCCTTCAGTTTACAAATAACAGTAAATTTTTCCTTTCCCTCATTCCTCAACTTTTCAGCTTCCGCTTTTAATCTATCTGTTGTAATAATGCGATTCTTAGTGATGGATTGTATCTGTTTCTTTTGGCTTCCACAAATCTGTATTAAAGAGTCCTTATCTTCCTGGAGTTTTAATAACTTTTCTTTTGCTACTGTTAGTGCATGAGTCTTCTCATACAGCTGGTTGTTGAGTGTATGTTGATATTCAAAGTAGCCAATTCCCTCTCATTAGGATCTGCAAGTAAAGATCTGATCTTATCTTTTAGATATGTTGTCATCTCCTCATAATTATTCTTCTCTTGTTCCCATGACTGCTGCTTGTCCTCCAACATACTGTTATGTTGTTGTAGTTGTGTATTTTGATTCTTGAGGAATACAGTGGCTTCTTGAACCTTCTTTGCTATTTCAGCTTTCCAATGCGCATGATGATCCCGCACGGCTCTTTGCCTAAGGTTGTCTGCTAATTCTACCCTTTCCCTAACTGTAGGGAAGATCTCGAAGACTCTGTTCTTCACTCTATTAATTTCTTCAATCATTCCTTTGACCAACTCGGACATGGGCATTAACTGTGGGGCATGGGTCCGTTGTCATTTTTCCATTTCTAGCAATCTCCTTTCCCATCCAGTTTGTGCTCCTAAAGATGTTGGGACTGATGTAGTAGTAATGGGAGGATATGCCTCTTCATTCAGCAATTCTGTGAAGCCCATGGATCAAAATATCGTCCGATACCGATATGTATCAGTTTGGGATGTGAACGATATGATAATTTGGGTATTTATCGCCCCCCTGAAAAAATAGTCAAATTATCGTTCAATGTATAATCTGTATCGTCCAATGTATCGTCCATATCGTTCAATGTATCATTCAAATTATCAATTTTCATGTTTTGTTTTTATTATTATTTTTTTTTTGGCCAAAAACCAGACAGTATTGTCCGAAACCGATACGTATCGGTTTTGGGGCTGGACAATACGTATCGAAAAAGTGATATTTTGGTCCTTGGTGAAGCCCCCTCTCAGACTTTCAAAACGAGGTCCTGCTTCCATAATGTCAACAATAGGAGTTTGCTCTATAGTTGATGTAATCATGTGTGGAGAGTGGACTCAACAGGAATAGTAGTAGGGCTAGAAATACTCACCTCAGGGATATGTTGTTCAACAGGTGGAGGGGGAATTTCCTCTGTTTCAGATACAATTAGGTTCACAGGGTCTGCTTCAAAGATAATTGGTAGTGTTTCTGCCTCGGGTGAGGGAGGCATGACGGGTCCTGTAGGTGAGTTCAAGGTTGCGTCATAGAGATTGATGTGTTCTTGTGCGGATTAGGACGCAACTGTCACCTCTGGTTCAACAAGTGACCAGCTAGTTTGAGAACTAGGTCTCTGTCCTTCTTGTGGATGAGCAAAAGTACTCACTCCTTCATTTACCACTAGCTCAAGGGGAGCAACAATATCATTTTCATTTTCTATTCTTGGTGTTTCTAGGGTGTAGACACTCAAATTTGGCTCAAGGCCTGATCAAAACACATTTCAAGAGAGGCGCGCTTTCGAGCTTTTGATGGCATATATGAAATCCTTAGGAATCACCCCAAACCCTTAGGAATCACCCTAGATCCCTTAAAAACCTACCCCAAACCTTTAGAAACCAATCCCAACCCTTAGAACCCCTTCCGAACCCAAAACCTAACCTTCCCAGGCAAGGGATGAAGAGTGGTACATCGGGACTAGCTGAGATCTTCTACTACTATCAAATCATATACCATTAGAAAGAGGACTTCTCCAGCTTTCTAACGAGCTAAGAATTACCTCAATCGGAGTTGTATATCAAATGTTACGATATTTTAAAAATTGGGCAGAAATTCAAGTTTTTTGCTTCGCCCAACTAATAGTTGCGCCAGTTATAGGTGGGTCCCCCCGCGGGCAATCAATTTCCCAAAGCCACTATGCATGCACTGTTTTACTGTGCATATGCCTGGCGCAACTAATAGTTGCGCTAGGCATATGAACAGTGACCTCTGATTTTTACCTCAAAAATTGAGATTGGGGTCTTGTTGACCACCTTGATCTTTGGGGTGTGTTTTTCTAGTTTTGTTACACCCTTTTAGTGCCTATTTGCAACCCTTAAGTGATTTGAAATACCAATCTATCATCCACCATTAGAACCACCTTCACACTTTTTAAAGCTCTCAAAATCTTAGGAAACCTTAGATTAGAGATTACCTAATTGCTAAACCCAATTAGTATCTAAGTACCCTCCTAATCCACCCTTTTCCTATAAATAAACCCCCCCCTCCCCTTGGATTAAAGGTTGAGAATTTTGCGTAAGAGAGAAAGAGTTTAAAGTGAGATCTTTCTCCCTTTGGTGCACCATTCCATACAAATTTCATATTTCAAAAAACTCCTTTAGCCCTTTGCATTTCACTAGAAACCTCTAGGCTAGGTGTGTGGTATCCCCTAGCTTTCTTCCCCTACCTCTTAGCTTCAAGCCTTAGGAGTTAGAACCCTCATTCCATACCATACAAGTCTTCAAAAGCTCACCGAAGCAAGCCAATGCAAGGCTCCTCAATGGAACAACAAGGGCCCGAGAGCTCTGGCTCTCCCCTCTATTCCTCTACCTTCTCAATCATTCCTCCATTCTCCTATTTGTGCTATTACGCCGTCGAATTTTCAGTAGGAACGGAGGGGCACAAATGGGATTTAAGACTCATTTGGGCAAGAGGAAGTCATTTTATTTTCTTTTACATCATTTTTATTTTGGCCATTAGTAGAGACCGCATTAAGGGGGTTAATTGGGTGCCTAACACCTTCTCAATCGATAACCGAAACCCCTACCCAAAAACCTTTGGTGTGGACCAGATTCAGAGTTATATTTTTAGCACTTCGGTGCTTATAAAAATGATATAGGTTTTCTGAGACACCAAAAGCTCTGGATGCCAACTCTAAATATTTATTAGAGACCGCATCGTTGCGACGGGCTCGTCAAAAAATCCCACGGTTGCACGGATGGCGACTCTGTTGGAAATAGCTTTTAGAGCTTCTCCTTGAAATTTGGCCATTTCTTTTTTATTTTTACTAACCTTTTTGCTATTTTTTTTACTGTTTTTGTATTTCTCTCACCCTTACTTTTTCGTCATTTACATGCCTTAACCAATCGGCGGGCTTACTTATGCATAGTCTTTATTTTCCCTTACATTTCCATTATTTTAGGTGCCTTAGCCGATTGGCGGGCCTACTTGAGCATTGTCTTTTAATTCCTTTAATTTTCCGTCATTTAAAGTGTCTTAGCCGATTGGCGGGCCTACTTGTGCAAACATATTCCGACAGTGGACGCCAGCCCATAGTGGCGGCACGAGGTCATCTCCCCCGACTTTTGGACTAAAGAAAACTTTCATAAAAAAAAAATATTTTGAAAAAAATTAAAATTGAACCAAGTTAGGGAGCTTAATTAATCTGTTTTTGCGAGGTAGATTTTCAAAAAGGGTTGGGTTTAGGCACACATACAACCACCCGGATCTTAATATGGCGGCAGCCCCTAGTGGTGATGATCCAGAAAAGTCCTAGCCCACCTAGTATTTGAGAAGGCGCTTGCGCCGGAGGTATATCGGGTGGGTTCCCATTCCAAAGCTTAAAACTCTTGAGGAGCGCACTAGCGAGTCATACCGGACTCAAACCTTTAGGATTCGGTGAGGAGAGAACCGATCATATAAACAGCTAGTTCCTGGAAGCCCAGCTTCTACAAAAACCAAAAACAGACCCATTTTCAGGCTACTGTTCCCTGCTGTCAAGAATTCTGGAGCTTCATTTTTGCATGGTGCATGTATTAGTTGCGCCAGTGAAAAAATCGCGAAATTATAACTAGCGCAACTATTAGTTGCACCAGCTTTAAATCCGCCAACTTTTACCTTGACACAACTAATAGTTGCGCCAGTGTACAAAGGTGGCCCTGCTAACTTGGCGCATGTATTAGTTGCTCCAAGCATACCTAAACAGTAGCAGCCCGAAATCTGAGACTTTTTCACCTCCCGAGTCCCCCTATTAGTGAGTTTAATACCTCTGATTAGGCCTCGCCATCTCCACACCGAATACGCCCCCACTGATAAGAAGAAGGTTACTTCTTTTTTGCTCATTTCAGGGGATTGAGTTGTTCGCCTCGATTTTCGTGCCTTCAATAGATCAAAGGTTTTCCTTTGATTCTTTCGAAGTGCTTTAGAATCGTCACCACAGATTATAAATTAGGGTACGAAAGCCACCCGAGAAGAGAATTTCAAGGCCTTGGAACCTTTGTTTTACAAAAAGTTTTCTAAAAAATTTAAAATAAAATAAAATAACCTAAAAAAAAATAGAACCTTTGTGGTGTCGGCACAACGACATCATCTTGCCATCCATCCTCCCGTAGGGGAAAAAGAGGGAAAACTTTTGGGCCTTATCCAATGCACCCATACCCAACCCATTCCCAAAGGATGTCGTGGGTAGTGGACCCAGCTTACGTCGATCCCGACTCATCCCCACCACATTCTCCAACCCACTCCCATTCGGGAGAAGCCTTCACATCCATCCCCATCACCCTATCCCCTTTTACAGTCACCGACCCGTTTGCCGCCCCCATTTTTCCAACCACCACTTCCCAAAATATCCAAAACCCATCCCCCAATTCCCCATCTTTTACCCAAACCATGCCCATTTTCCCTCCCATGCCAAACCTATCCCACCTTCCATCCAGATTCATGCCAAATCAACCCCACCTTCCAACCACATCCATTCCAAGCCCAACACATTTCCCACCCCCATCCATGATAAACCAAACCCAAATTTCCTCACCCACACCCATGCCCCATTTTTCATCTTCCCCATATAGACCCAATCCACCATCCTTTACCTATGTCACCTCCACCCTATCCAACCCCCCACAAGTCCCCCCATCTACCTGGGTCATGCCCAATTGTCCCTCCACATCCACCCCATCTATACCCAATCATCCCTTGAATCCACCATTCACGTCTGATTCTCCTTCCATGACCATGATAGAGGAGATGTACCAAGCCTACTCCTTATGAAAGGCTTCCCAAACACCTCCCATCATCACACCCCTCATCCATGAACCCATCCCATACCTTAGCCAACCTCCACACTTCACTCTCCCATGACCTCCATCAACCCCCCATAATTCACACCATCCAAACCCCCATCTCCCACATGCCCCAAGGCCCATTGGCCCAAAATCCCACCATGTCCCAAGGCCCCATGGCCCAAAACCCCATAACCCATACCTACCAAGGGCCCATTGCCCAGACCCACCAAGGCCCAATGGGCTAGGCCCACAAAGGGCCCATGGCCCAAACCCACCAAGACCCACTGGGCTAGACCCACCAAGGGCCCATGGCCCAGATCACCAAGGCCCAATGGGCCAAACCCACCAAGGGCCCATGTCTCAGATCCACCAAAGGCCCATGTCCCAAACCTATCAAGGGCCCATGGCCTAAACCCATCAATGGCCCATGGCCCAAACTTATCATGACCAAGGCGTCATGGCCCAAGCCCAAACCCCGCACTCATACCTTTCATAATACCCCCAACATTTCACCCAACCTTCACACCCAGGTCAAACCCATGCCATACCTCAGACCCAATTTTTCTATGGCCCCACTCCCCAAAGCCATCCCCAAACCTTCCTTCATGCCCAACGGCCCCATCAGGCCCCACCCCTAAGCCAAACTACCCCTCATCCCATCACCCCACAACACTTCCCTTACATTCAAGGGGCTCACCCAACCCACTTCCAATCCAATCCCATCCAATTCATGCAACAACAGTTTGAGAATCCCGTCCTCACTGCACCTTACATAGATCAGCAGTATGAAGCGGACGAGATCAGAAACAGTAGTGCCTATGTCAGGGCAGTGACCACTATTAACCCTCCACTAGCAGTTGCCCCACTCCCAATAGCACAAAGCGAGTCCCAACCGACCACTGAGAAAGTGGCCCCCATGTCTAAAGAATCAGACAGTTAAGGGAGCAGCTGGACAAGATCCAGAAATAGTTGTTGAAGATGGGTGGCACTGAAATCCACGCCACTAATTTTATGGATCTGTGTCTGTTTATCGAGGTCCCCCTGCCTTTGACAAGTACAATGGCACGGGCAACCCAATTGCACACCTCAAGTCCTATTATGAGGACATGTGCCAGTACGGGGGGGACGAGAGACTGCTAATAAAAGTCTTTCAGAAAAGTTTAACCAGCCCCACTCTGAGATGGTTTACATCTCTTGAACTGTCCATGATGAAGACATGGAAGGACTTGATGCATTTGTTCCAAGAATAGTATATCTACAATACTGATATTAAATCGCGCAAGTCTGATTTAGCCCGATTAAAGTAGAATCCCAGCGAGACCTTCAGCGACTATTTGGGGCGTTGGAGAGCACTGGCAGCTCAAGTCAGAAACAGAATACCTGATAATGAGCAGATAAAGATGATTTCAAAGAACGCTCTGCCAGTGATTTTTGATTTTCTTGTCTACCAACAGCAATTCAGTTTTGTTGATTTGGTAAGAAACGCTAACCATTGTGAGGATGCCATCAGGGAAGGACGGCTCAGCAAGAATGCTTCAAGAGGACCTAACGGGGTTAGAAGGTTTGCCGAACAGAGAAACGACAGGAGGACAAGGGCAGAGGTGTAGAACGTGACCAATATCAGGCCCAATAACAATATTGTCCCCTTTCAATTTAAAGCAGTGTAACCCGCTCTTGTCAGGACAGGGCCAGTTCAGAGAACATGGAATGGGCAAGGGGTACAAATGACCCCGGAGAGGAGAGCCTGTTATGATCATATTTTTACGCCCTTGGGGCAATCTTTGAGTGTACTTTTACCTTTATTAATTGAAAAGGCATTAGTAACTGTGCTCCAACCGCGACCTCCTCCCAATCTGATTTCATATAATTTTGACCTGAATACTCATTGCAATTTCCACCAGGGTCCAGGTCACCCGACTGATCGCTGCTTCCCATTGAAGCACGCGATCCAAGACTTAATAGATGCTGGAAAGATCATTCCCCCTGCACCCACTCAATCAAACCAGCATGCAAATATCCACCAGATCCCTTTACCACCACACCCTACCAGAATAACAGGTCCTAGACCCACCATAGGGATGGTAAAGGAGCATGATAAAGAGCATGAGTTTAACCCCTCTGATTAAATCAGTAACAGAGAGAACTTTGTGGTCCCAAGGCAGTAAGACCGAGAAGAAAGAACCATTGGGGTGATTGAACCCCTAAATCTGGAGGATTACTTTCCCACTCGTATACCACAAGCCAATCCCCTAGATCTTAGGGCCTATTTTCCGTCACCCACCCCCATTAACTACGTACAAATAAATGCGTATCAACCATATTCTACCACCCCCTTAAATTACCCAATAAGCCATCAGGCCCCAAATCCTCCACCCGCACCAGTCAGTTATCCATGGCATGCGCCCACCCCATTACCCCCAGTTCAATCACCTGCAAACTCTACCACCCCCGTAAATTACCTAATGGCCCATCAAACCCCCGATCCCCCGCCAGCACCTATCAGCTACCAATGGCCTACTTTTACCCCTTTTACCCTAGTACCACCACCCTTGAGCTTTATCACCCCTATTTGGCCCAATTCGTTCAATCAACCAGCTATTACTGAGGTAAATCAAGTGTTGCCCACACCTCTTGAGCCCGCAGTACAAGCGCCTCCGATACCGGCAGCTATACCATTTCAAATCTCGGGACCGACCTATGATCCTCACAAGATCCTATTGAGTTATGAACAAATAGATATCAACGCCGACAGCCACAGAGAAGGGGCAGTGGACTTCGTCACCTGATCTGGGAAGATTTCAAAGCAGCCAGAAGCACAAACCTAACCCGAACGAAAAAAAGACTACTCAGTGAACCCCTTCGAGAAGATGAGTTGAGAACATATACTGGAGACTCAGCTGAGAAGAATGTCTACCCATATTACTGTATGGGATCTGTTGATGACGCCCCCACTCCATTTTCAAGCATTGATGGGGGCGTTAAAGAATGTGCATGTGTCACTCCAAGTTAGCCCAAACGAAGTCAAGCAGATAATCGGCCAAGTGATGGCTCCAAATGCCATTTCATTTTGTGACGCCGACTTACTAGAGGAAGGAGGTAGCCACTTGACGTTTTTGAATATAACAGTCAAGTTTGGAAATATGGTAATCCCCTTGGTTCTAATTGATAATGGGTCCGCATTAAATATATGCCCACTGAGAACCGCTACCAAGATCAGGATAAACCCATGCATGTTGAGGCCCACGAGAATCAGTGCCAGAGGTTTTGACAATACCAGGAGAGAAATAATGGGAGAAGTTGATCTTGAGCTGTTAATTGGGCCAATGACCTTTTCCATATTATTTTAGATAATGGACATTAAATCCTTGTTCAATCTATTATTGGGGCGTCCATGGCTACATGAAGTCGGAGCCATACCCTCCACACTATACCAGAAACTCAAATTTGCATCTGGGCACATGATCATCACGATCATCGGTGAGGGGCATAATGAGAAAGAGAAGGCCACCAATAGCGTGGAGAAGCCCAATATGCTAGATGTACCGCACACCACTGAGGATGTCGACCTCCACAATTTCGAGTACGAAGTATCGGCAATACTCCCAGAGCCCATTGAGGGCATCATTCCTAAAACTAGAGGTGGAACAAAAGCAGCAGTGGCGATGCTCCAGAAATGAGGCTATCAAAAAGGCAGAGGACTCGGGCCCAGACTGCAGGGCAGAAGAGAGCCAGTAATAGCCAAGGGACAAAAAGTTCGTTTTGGGTTAGGTTACAGGCCCACAGAGGAAGAGGTCCGAGAGGCCAAGGAGAAGGCCCGTGAGACAGCGGCCACAAGAGCCAGGGGCATACACTTGGAAGAGGAGAAGCTTCATCCTAGACCGCACATCAGGGAATCCTTTGTAAACGTTGGGGTCATAAAGATTGATAAGAATGGGGTAACCCATTTGACCCCACACAAACCCATAGCCCCTGTCCATCCCACCAATCCCAAAATCTCTCTTCCCAACCTCGAAATAGATCTAGCTACCCTATCCCTATTTGAGGAACAACATTCCATACCTGAACAAACTCCTCTTGTGGTGAACTACCATAGGACTCTACTGACGTTTGAGGATGAAATCTCAGATGAACCTATGATCAATATGATGGAGGCCGGTCCAGAAGAGTCACATTCGCCAGCCTCCTACATTCAAAAAGGTAAAGGGGCAGCAAGTTAGGTATGCAATTAGGCATCTTTGCCCCAAACTCTGGAAGCAGGGAGTGGCCTACAATTTGGTACATGTTTCCTAAAAAAAATAACCTATAAAAAGTGAGATAAGCCCTTGGCAGGCCGTACCTTGTATATACATAAACTTGTGCTGCCAAGGGTCCGTCTCCGAAGAAAATAAAAATCTCAAAAACATTGGAAAAATACAAAATCTCAAAAACATTAAAAAAATACAAAATCTCAAAAGCATTGAAAAAATTTAAAGTCCAAAAATATTATCATTTAAAATTCCAGATAAAGTCCCACAAAAAGATGCCTTAATTAAAATACCCATCCCACGTAAAATCGACTCCTTTCCTGTAGCAATATAAGAAGTAGGAGTTACGAGTCTGGACGAGGATAGCCCTTTGGAGGAGCTCCCCAATGAGCTCCTTGACTGATTTGCCAAATTTGAGCATGGCCCGACCCCCATTGTCGAAGAGACCGAGGACGTTAATCTAGAAACTGAGGAAATTCCCCGAATTACCAAAATTGGAACGTCGCTGTCTCCCGAAGAAAGAAAAAGCATGATCGATTTCCTTCGGTCATACCAAGACATTTTTGTCTGGTCATACGAGGACATGCCTGGTTTGGACACTGATTTGGTCGAGCATGAGTTGCCTCTCTACCCTGATATGAAGCCGGTGAAGCAGAAGCTGAGACGTCTCTGACCCAAGTTGATGCTGAAAGTCAAAAATGAGGTCGTCAAGTAGTATGACGCGGGGTTTCTCATGGTATCCAAGTGTCCGCAATGGTTAGCCAATATTGTGCCTATACCGAAGAAGGATGAAAAGGTCCGTATGTGTATCGATTTTCGTAATCTGAACAGGGCAAGCCCAAAGGACGATTTTCTATTATCGCACATTGACATCTTAGTTGATAATACTGCTAAGCACGGGATGCTATCTTTTATGGACAGATTCTCAGGATACAATCAGATAAAGATGGCGGAGGTTGATCGCGAGAAGACAGCGTTCATTACCCCCTGGGGAACCTTTTGCTATCGAGTCATGCCATTTGGGATGAAGAATGCCGGTGCAACATACCAGAGAGCTATGACCACGCTGTTTCACGATATGATGCACCGAGAAATTGAAGTGTATGTTGACAATATGATAGCCAAGTCACCGGAGCAAGGCGATCACTTGGTAAACCTTCAGAAACTATTTGAGAGGCTGAGAAAGTACAGGTTATGCCTGAATCCACAAAATGCACTTTTGGCGCTATGTCTGAAAAATTGTTAGGACTCATTGTCAACAGGAGAGGGATCGAGGTTGACCCAGTCAAAGTCAAAGCTATTACATAAATGCCGCCACCATCTACTAAAAAAGAAGTTAGAGGGTTCTTAGGTAGAATACAATATATCAGTCGGTTCATTACACAACTAACTCTAATTTGCACGCCGATCTTCAAACTGCTAAGGAAGAACTCACCCGTTGAATGGAAGGACGATTGTCAGGTAGCGTTCGATAAAATCAAAAGCTACCTCCTTAACCCACCTGTTTTGTTACCACCTGAGTCGGGGACACCACTCTTAATGTATCTCTCCACGATGGAAGTCTCGATGGGATGTGTCTTAGGACAGCATGACGAGACGGGAAGAAGAGAGCAGGCCATCTACTATCTGAGCATGAAGTTTACTGATTATGAAATACGCTATTCTCATCTGGAGAAAGCATGCCTGACTCTTGTATGGGATAATCAGAGGCTCCGCCATTACTTGTTATCTCAAGCCGTTCTACTCCTGGCTTGAATGGACCCGTTGAAATACCTTTTCGAGAAGCCGGCTCTTACTGGACGAACTGCATGTTGGCTTCTTTTTTTGTCTGAGTTTGACATCACCTACTTCACTCAGAAGTCGATCAAGGGACAGGCACTCACCGATCATCTTGCCGACAATCCTTTGCCAGATTACGAGCCTTTGAGAATTGAGTTCCCCGATCAGGACATCCTGGTCATGACGGAAGATGATACTGAAGAAGCAGAAGAATCATGGGTAATGCACTTTGACAGGGTGGATAATGTCGAGGGTCAGAGAGTTGGCGTTGTTCTGATTTCGCCAAAAGGATCCCGCATACCCGTCTCTATCAAACTCAACTTCCCTTGCATTAATAACATGGCTGAGTATGAAGCATGTGCCGCTGGTCTGCAGACGGCTCTCGATCTAAATATAACTCACCTCCAAGTATTCGGCGATTCGCAGTTGATCATATGTCAGACAAATGGAGATTAGAAGATGAAAGATGAGAAACTGATCTCCTACCATGAGCACCTTGAGGATCTTATAGCTTGGTTTCAAGACGTGACATTTCATATGTTCCCCGAATAAGGAATCGCTTTGCTGACGCACTAGAAACGTTGGCATCAATGATAGAAATCTCGTATGGTGTTGAGATGAAGCCGATCATGATCGAGCAAAGAAATGATGCAGCCTTCTGCCTCTAGATTAAGGAACCTACAAAGCTGAATGATGAGCTACTTTGGTTCTCAGATATCAAGAATTTCCTCGAGACACTAACTTTCCCAGATGGTACGTCTAAGACGGATCGATGAACAATTCAATATTTAGCAGCAAGCTACGTCATTTGTGGGGAGTGCCTTTACAAGCAATCCTACAATAACATCTTACTTAGGTGCCTTACTGAGAGTGAAGCGATCAATATTATGAAGGAGATCTATGAGGGAGTATGTGGAGCCCATGTCAACGGTCACATGCTCGCCAAGAAAATTCTGCGACAGGAATACTTTTGGACCACTATGGAATCAGATTGCTACAAACATGTTCAAAAATGCTACAAGTGTCAGGAACACTCCAGTTCGATACACGCTCCTGCCATCGATCTTCACTGCATGACCACTCCTTGGCCATTTACTATCTGGGTCCTTGACGTCATCGGAATGATTAATCTGAAAGCATCAAACGGACATCGATTCATCCTCGTCGCCATTGAATACTTCACCAAGTGGGTAGAAGCGGCGTCATATGCTAATATCATGGCCAATCACATCGAAAAGTTTCTCAAAAATAATATTGTGTGCCGATTTGGGGTACATAAGGATATCATCACTCACAACGACACAAACTTTGCAAATAAGCGCATCCAAGCCTTCTATGAGCAATACAAAATCAAGCACCACCACTTGTCACCTTATCGGCCTCAAACTAATGGAGCCGTAAAAGCTGCTAACAAGACGGTCGCCTGCATCCTTGAGAAGATGGTCGTCACTTATCAAGATTGGAGTGAAATACTACCATTTGCTTTGTGGGCCTACAGAACATCAATCCGTACCGCTACGGGGGCAACTCCATTCTCCCTTGTGTATGGAACTGAGGCTGTCATACCAGTAGAGGTTGAAGTACCCTCGCTCCGAATCCTCATGGAATCAGGCTTACCCGAAGCAGAGAGAGAAAGGGCCCGCTTCGAACAATTAAACTTACTAGACGAGAAAAGACTACTCGCCTTATGTCATACTCAAGTTTACCAAGAGCGAATCACACACGCTTACAATAAACGTGTCTGCGGTCAAGATCTGAAGGTAGGAGACACTGTGCTGAAGAAGATCATCCCATCCGACCACACCGCTCTAAGAGAGAAGTTCAAGCCGAACTGGGAAGGGCCTTACGTCGTCCGAGAAGTGCTATCGGAATACGCCATCCACCTCGCCACCATGGACGGAGATCATCTTCCTGAGCCAATCAATGTTGGATACGTTTGACGGTTCTACTCTTAGTTTATCATGATAAGGTAAGTATTGGCAAAACAGATACATAACTGCTTAAGAACCACCCCAAAAGAGGTCGTCATTCTAAGAACAGTAGCCAAAAAGCATCTCTAAAAATGATAATACCCTTTTGCTACCCCATTTTAAGCCTGGGCCTTTCTTTCAACAATCCCCTTCCCCGAAAAAAGAAGGGAAAAAGTGTACATATACAAAAAAGGGGAAGTAAAATCTAAAAAAATTGGAATAGCAAAATCCCAAAAAGAGATTGCCTAAAATGAAAAGAACAAAAAAAAAGAATCGTAGGGGCATGTACAGTAAAATCCCCCAAGGAAGAAAGTATGTTGTGAAAAACTGAAGCCATATCAAGAAAACCCTTTCCAGCCCAGCATACCTCCAAATCCTAACCTAACCCATAGCCAAACTATGCCCTGAAGGAAGCCCTCTTTTTATGTTCACAAGCAGTCATAGTATCTGTTAAGCCAACACAAGCCGAGTTGTGAGACGATGCCAGAACCCCATCTGGCCGGCTATGATGGAATCGACGTCTATATCGTGGCTTTAAAAAAAAATGAATAAAAAATGAAAGAAATAAAAAGAAAAAATAAAATAAAAATATAAGCTCAAAGCAAGATGGACGTAGCGAAAACCCGAAAGGGCGCTACGGGTAAAAACAACAAGTTTGAACGGACCAGGTGAAAACCTGAAAGGGTGCTTGGGGTAAGAGAGCTAAACCCATGAATGTGGTGAAAACACGAAAGGGCGCCACGAGTAAAAAGAGGGCAAAAACGGGCACGATGAAAACCCACATTGGGCGTTGTGAGTAAATGGTTTTTAAAGGAAAATAATTGGTGGAATGGGTTGATAAGTTGATGTTTGAGGACCCTTTTGGTTACTCTCCCTGATCCCCTTTTCTAAGCCGCTCATGTTAGTTCAAATCGGGCCCCGACCAGAATTGTCTCTGAGAAACTGCTTTGTCAAACGTATGACTCAAGGTAAGGAGAAAGGTTTGACTCAGTCTAAGGGGACTGATGTTCCAGTGTTGGTAAAACTGTTGAAACTCTCTCAGACCCAACCATTTAAAAGGGGGTTCGACCATGCTCAAAAGAGGACCCGAGATCTCACCCGGTGATTAAGGCACCACACCAAAAAAAAAAAAAAAAGAAATGAAAGAAAAGCCAAAAAAAAAAGAACAAAAAAATCAAGAAAAATCTAAATATAAAAAAATTGTTTATGTTTCTACTCTTTTCCATATGTACGGCATCGTACCTCCATTTCAAAAAATGAAGAAAAATAACAAAAAATCTCTGAAAAAGAAAATTCCAAAAATTTCTAATCTTTCTCATGTACATAGTTACAGCATCGTACTTCCATCTCAAAAATGAAGAAAAATAACAAAAAATCTCTTAAAAAGAAAAATCTAAAAAATTCTACTCTTTCTCATGTACATAGTTACAGTATCGTACTTCCATCTCAAAAATGAAGAAAAATAATAAAAAATTCCACTCTTTCTTATGTACATAGTTACATCCTCGTACTTCCATGTCAAAAGTAAAGAAAAAAAAATTCTTTAAAAATAAAAATCTAAAATATATATATATACCTTGAAAATGAAAAAAATATAGGTAAAAGTTTATTTTTCCTTCTGTTAATTAGGATGCATTTGTTACTTATATAAAAAAAAAGGGACTGACATTTTCTCAAGAATATGCAGGAACATCACACGGTTCAGAGCCTCGAAGTGGGCACCTTCTCAGCAATGGATAAATCAGATGAAGCATGCATCTCATCACTAACATCAGGTCTATTCAAAAAAAGAGAAAATTATTTTGAAAAAGAAAGAATAAATCTGTGTTTCCCCACAGAGCTACGCACATGCCTGTTCCGATGTTGTAAAATGTCGATATTTTATCAGCAACACCACTGTATTATAGTAACGTCCTAAGTCTAAGGCACGCCTTAGATTTTGGATCCTACTTCAAGGTAGGAGCAACGGTGTCAGTCTCGGTCAAACAGTCAATATTTCGATCGAGTCGACTCCACTGTTAAATCTTTGCGATGAGCTCTCTGTTTTGGATTCATATGAACTTAAGTGTCTTAAGCTTCAGATTCTCCGTTGGAGGAGGTCAATCGTTGGTTGAGACTAACCTGTTGAGAATAAGATTACGTATCAATCAAACTATGTGCAACCATGCATCCAGAAGGGTTCATTTCCCCTTTATTTTTTGTAGGCTTAAAACCTATATTGGCAGTGATATCCCTATAAAGTGTACGCTATGCGTCTGGGTATCCGTGTGATGGTCATTTGTTCCCATAAATTATACCTGGGCAGGTCCGGGTCGGGGCTTCCACCGCCTTTGCTGTTTGTCGCCCCTAATGGGTGCATGTTTATGTATAGTTAAATGATGTTTATGATCATTGTTAGTAGAGACCAGGATTGGATGTCCCTTTAGGGAGACACCCAATGTTTGGTTGGACCTAATCAAGGTAGTTGAAGTTGGGTATTCTAGGTAATATTGATCCGGGGCACATTCTCAAAAATGGCACGTACTCCTAAAAAGCGTTGCGACCTCTATTCGCTCTGCTCTGGTAGTCATGCTAAATAAACTTCGGGATCGTTGGATTCGCCCAGAGATTTCAAACCCTGCTTCAAGCAGGGGCACCCTCGACCAGTCAAATGGGCCAATCAAATGCCTCATAGGATTAGACGCAAACTGTGGAGCCTTGCATAGTTTTTCTTAGCGCCTGTCTTTAAGTGTGGGTCAATCACCCCTTTTACTTACAAAGCTGTTGTATTCAGAATGAATCTTAAATATCAAATACCTTCAAATCATCTTGAGAAGCGAATGTTTGGACTGACATATAGGGCTTTCGCAACCCGTTCCACCTCGGTTATGCTCAGTAATGTCGCTAAGCGCTTGGGGGTCGGTTACCTTGAGAAATGAATGTTTAGCCTGGCATCCAGGGCTTTCATTTTCTCACCATGTTATTCATCTGATGTTTAAAATTTATTCTGAATACAGTAAACCCGTCAGTAATGCCTTGGGCCTCTTCCGATCTCTCTTTTCTTTGGCATTCGATCATTTATGATCGGATACCAAAGAGGGGCATCTGTAGACACCCAAATTTTGCCCAAGGCCTGATCGAATACATTTCGAGAGAAGCACATTTCTGAGCTTTTGATGGCATGCATGGAATCCTTAGGAATCACCCCAAACCCTTAGGAATCACTCTAGATCCCTTAGGAACCTACCCCGAACCTTTAGAAACCAATTCCAACCCTTAGAACCCCTTTTGGACCCTAAACCTAACCTTCCCGGACAATGGATGAAGAGTGGTACACTGGGACTAGCTAAGTTCTTCTACTACTATCAAATCATAAACCATTGGAAAGAGGACTTCTCCAGCTTTCTAACGAGCCAAGAATCGCCTCAATTGGAGTTGTATATCAAAAGTTATGACGTTTCAAAAATCAAACAGAAATTCAGGTTTTTTGCTTGGCGCAACTAATAGTTACGTCAAGACATTTTGTGCCTAAAAATAGCTTGGCGCAACTCACAAAATGGTTTGACGTAACTAATAGTTGCGCCAGTTATAGGTGAGTCCCCCCGTGGACTATCAACTTCCCAAAGCCACTGTGCATGCACTGTTTTACTGTGCATATGCCTGGCGCACCTAATAGTTGCGCCATGCATATGAACAGTGACCTCTAATTTTTGCCTCGAAAATTTATATTGGAGTTTGACTTGTTGACCACCTTAATCTTTGGGGTATATTTTGCTAGTTTTGTTGCACTCTTTTAGTGCCTATTTGCAACCCTTAAGTAATTTGAAACACCAACCGATCATCCACCATTAGAATCACCTTCACACATTTTCAAGCTCTCAAAATTCTAGGAAACCTTAGATTAGAGATTACCTAATTGCCAAACTCAATTAGTATCTAAGTAGCCTCTTAATCCACCATATTCCTATAAATAGACCCTCCCTCCCCTTGGATTAAAGGTTGAGAATTTTGCCTAAGAGAGAAAGAGCTTAAAGTGAGAAGATCTTTATCCCTTTGGTGCACCATTCCCATACAAATTTCAGATTTCAAAAAACTCATTTAGCCCTTAGCATTTCACTAGAAACCTCTAGGCTTGGTGTGTGGTATCTCCTACCTTTCTTCATTTACCTCTTAGCTTCAAGCCTTAGGAGTTAGAACTCCCATTCCATACCATACAAGCCTTCAAAAGCTCACTGAAGCAAGCCAACGCCAGGCTCCTCAATGGTGTAACAAGGGCCCGAGAGCTCCGACTCTCTCCTCTATTCCTCTACCTTTTCGGTCATTCCTACATTCTCCCATTTGTGCCATTATGCCGCTAAATTTTCAGTAGGAAAGGAGGGGCACAAATAGGATTTATGACCCATTTGGGCAAGAGAAAGTCATTTTCTTTTTTTTTTACATCATTTTTGTTTTGGCCATTAGTAGAGACCGCGTTAAGCGGGTTGATTGGGTACCTAACACCTTCCCAATCGATAACCGAAGCCCATACCCAAGAACCTTTGGTGTGGACCGGATTCAGAGTCATATTTTTAGTAGTTCGATGCTTATAAAAATGATATAGGTTTCTCAGGACACCAAATTACCTATATTTTTGTCACCGATGTGCATCATCAAAACAAGTTTCCAATGAATAGTTTTCCTCAAAAGAATCCGAATGTCAAAGTATCGATATGCCAGATACCGTAATTTCAACCAGCCATTTCAGGAGCTTAGCAATACGTAACTGGAACGAAGTGATGTAAGATGTTTTGCTTGTAGAGGTTGGTACGTTCTTTTTGTTCGCTTTATTCAGTGTCCTTTTGTAAGCGACAACAGTTAGATACTCATATTTTTTCTTTTTAAGGACTTTTTCATTAGGCTCCAGCTTATACCACAGGTTCATGAGAATATTGGTAATCAAGTCTCCAAAAGGCAGATCCAAATTATACTTCTTATATTTTTCTTTGTTCAATTTCTCCTTCACAACATCGATTACCTCTAAAAGGTAACTGAACAAAAAACGATTGGCCAAAAATCACACTCATTTGAAGATTTAAATCATCCTATCTATGCAATTTAAAGTGAACAGCTGTCCATATTTTTTAAAAGTCAAATTCAAGTGTACTTATGGGATAATTAGAATCTTCTAGAAGGTGTGGTTTTTGGTCAAGATCATGGGGTACTAAGATAGATCAAACATGTCTGCTATGTGGCATGAAAGTGGACAGAGATGCCATAGTCATAGGAATCAGTCTGTTGATTTTTCTTTCTTCTTTATTTTTAGACCTGCGACGTTGACGTTGCGATATAGACTCAATTTTATCGTCCTCAAGATTCGGCTTAAAATTGAGGGCACACTTAACATGCATAGTTAGACCATGTTTGGTGTGGCTTTTAGAAACCACTCCCCACTCCCTACATTATTCTCAATATTTTGTTTATGACGAGACTTATTACAGTGTAGCTTTTACAAAGTGCTCCCAACCTTCTTTCAGTAGAATCACAGTCTTAGGCCCTGTTTAGCAACCGTTTTTAAAGAAGCACTTTGCTTCTCGGAAATGTTGTTGTGTGAGAAGCAGCTTGGGGGTAGCTTCTCAACACAATGACATTTTCAGCTCTAGAGGTCCTCGGGGAAATATGCTTTTCGCCCAACATTTTTTTCCTTTAAAATTACTTTTCGGAAAAGGGTTGCGATATTGTTTGGTTAACAAAGCTTCTCACCCCGATTTCACTTCAACGATGAAAATGAGAAAAGGTTGAAAGCGGCAAAAACCAGCTTCATGCCAAACTATTACTGGCTTCCAACAGTTACATTTGACTTCCACAGATGTCATGTGCTCTGTAACAGCCCGGATTTCCGTTTCCAGAAACCCGTGCCGTTAGGATCATACTCTGGATGATCCCGGATCGATCACACGTGTCCGCGCATATAGCGGAAGCTAGGTGGACACATCCGAGCAGCGGTAGTCTGAGTCAAACAATTTCTACACTAAATACACGTCAACAATATTTAAATGTAAAGAAAAACATACACATTCCCAAAAAGGAACCAGGAAGAACCATTGGTGATGGACGTACATCACCCAAACAATGGTTCCCGATAGTGGTTCCGAAATGGAATGTGGACTAACATAAACTAAATAAACGTAGAATCATATATGTATATACAAGGTGGCCACCAGGCACACAATAGTCCAAAAGATCAAAAGTACAAAATGTCGGCATCGACTCTGTGCTACGGATAAAACTCGTCCTCGGACGTCTGCCTCCTCGTCTCCGCCTCGCCTCGGATCCGGGCCGATAGTCCGGGTCACTCTTGTCGCACGAGCCTCGTAACCTAAAAAGATTTCAGAAAGGTGGTGAGCTACATCATAGCTCAATAGAAGAAAACCATCTAAATGAATTGAATATGCAGATCATGCTATCTCACAATGTAAGACAAATCAAGATCATGTACTCAAAACAAATCGCTTAAAAGTGGGAACTTTATGCAAGATGTCGATGTCATGCGATATATTATCGAGTACTTAAAGTGTGTCTATTTAACTTAAGAAACTCCGTGATCAGATAGCACGGAGTAAAGCAGGAATGTCCGATAGGAAACCCCAACCAATCGTCGCTCACATGAACAATTGTGAAAGTGCAACAATGCCTCATCTATGGAGTGCAATGAGGATTACAAGCGGTGCACAAGTGTGCTGTGCATCGGATATACCGGGTCGGTGGGGATCATCTGGTTTAAATCATCAAATCACATACATATATACCTCACAGATCAGATAGCAGAAATCAGAAGCAGATTTCAGGATACGAATCAGGAAACAGAAATCAAAGATAGCAGGAATTTATGATATGCATACATGCTTGTTAAAAACAGAAATCAGGGCACAGATATAAAATAAACATGAAATCATACTCAAAAGCAGTTTAGGTTGGTTTTCCCCTACCTCAAATCAGTTTATCTTCTAAGCAAATCCAAAGCTTTTTCGACGTGTCAGGGTTTATCCTATACCATAGGCACAGTACATTAAGTGTTAGGAGTGTCAGAGAATTACCCGGCACCACATCCGGGGTGTCTACTTTATAAAGCCAAGACAGACAAAAAAACAGGGTAAGTGATCGATCACCAACCTCATTGATCGATCACCACCCACTGTAGATCGATCACCAACCTGCTTATCTCTCTCTCAACACAGTCAAAGTTGATCGATCACCAACCCTCCTGTAGATCGATCACCACCTTGGTGATCGATCACCAATGCAATTTCAAAAACTTCCCCCCTCTGTCCACATCACTTCCTTATACAGATTGATCGATCACCACCTTGGTGATCGATCACCAACCTCATTGTAGATCGATCACCACCTTGGTGATCGATCACCAACTCCCTTGTAGATCGATCACCACCTTGGTGATCGATCACTCACTCGGGCAAGAACTTCCCAGCTTCTGGGGTCTCTGTTTCCCATGAGGCTTATACAGATTGATCGATCACCAGTCCTTGGTGATCGATCACCAACCCTCAGTGATCGATCACCACCCTATGGTGATCGATCACCAATGACAGAAAAGCTGTCATTAATGGAGTTCACCTCCCATCCATTTTTGATCTCCCTCCACTAATGGTTGTTCAATCACCATTAATACTTCATAAATACACCCTCTAAACTATCCTTTAACCCTATTTATCATACACAACTCTCCTTGTTCGTGGGTTCCTTGAGGTTCTGGCAATGACCCGAAAAGAGGGTTTCAAACCTAGATCTCGGAGCTCTTCCTCGATCCGGATCCGGCGAGAAGCTCTTCACCGTTCGTCTGACAGATCAAGGCCTCACACACCAATCTCAAACCCCAGGTAACTCAATCACCTTGGTCTAGCTACTCTAGCTTAGAAATCCCTCATCTTCTCTCTTGCTAACCCCTTTTCTTCTCTCTCAAAGGATCTCTTTCACACCTTCTTAGCACAAATCTCCAACCTATGGAGCAATTAGGGCAAGGGGATGAAGGAGAAGAAAAGTGGAAGTCTCTCCTCTCTTGTCTCCCTTCCTTCCTCTATAAGCTACCTCCTCAAAACAGAATTCTTGTTTTGCCCTTGGTGCCTGTTCCGGTGTGAAGCATGAACACGCTTGCTTCATAACGTGTTCCACCTACCCTCTACACATCTAGGATCTAGATGAAATTTCACACGTGATCTCATCTCACCACAAAGGCCACATTATTTAAACTAATATAACCCTAAAGTTTTTTGAATCAACCTTGGTTTCCGTGTTCGCACGCCGAATCAAAGCAACAGCTCGTGGTTCTAATTTTCGGTCGTTATTATCCCCCTTAGGAATTTTCGTCCTCGAAAATGTCTAAGGGGTGTATTCAGGGATTTTGTAGTTCTAAAACTTACATGCTAACTAATACAGAATAATTGGTCTATGTGTCATGCAGGGTAATTAAAACACTTACGGAGTTTATATACATCAGGCAAGAATAATTAAAGTATTGACAGAATATATGCGATATGCAATGGAATATAAATAGAGAGATGTACACATATAAATGGCTAAGAAGCTATAGCAGTAATGGGGCATCGGATGGGCGCATATCAAAGCGCCGGCATGGGGACGCGATGGCGGTGAATGATAGTCGCGTGGATCCACCCTGTGCAGGCGGGCGTGCGCGATCATCGGCGTGGACGTCGTGGCATAAAGGTGCTGCATGACTAGCTCATGCATACCCGCGTGATAGTCCAGACGACGATGCATCTGTCTCTGGAACGCCTCAACGCCATCCAGCCTCTCGTGGATGCGGCGGTTGCTCTCCACCAACTCGCGAAGCATCGCGGTGACATCGTCGGAGGAAGACGGTGGGGGAGGGGGTGGGGCGTGATGAACTGATCGGCGCGGTGGAACAGGGGCTGGTCGGGCAGATGGCTCTGGCTGGGGTGGTGGGTCCTGTGGTGGCTCGCCCTCTGTGGTCGCGGGCACATCGTGGATCAACCCTCTCGCCATGCCAGGAATGGCTCACCGCGCCTCCTCCTCAGGAACACGCTTAACCAACAAGTTGTAACTCTTTGTCCGCCTTTTCGTGAAAGACCTTAGTGTTTTTTCAAACGGGGCTCGTGGGGAGCCAAGACGTACGCCTCGAGAGGGCGACATCGCTTCACGAGCTTGGTGACGAGGCATGCATAGGGATCTGCTTTCTTCGCTCCAGATCGCCTTCTCGGACATCGTGTCAGTCATTGGCATTTATGATGCCAGATCTGCCGCCATAGAGAACCAACGGTTCTCATAGGCGGAGAATAGTGCTTGTTGCACTACTCCAGTCCGTGAGGACTTGTGCAGGAAAGGGTTGAGGGCACACTTGATGTAGGTATCAAGCATCCACAACCGGTCAGGTAGTTGGGCCCTAGATATGGATTGGCCCCTACCGTGTTGGCCTTGGGTCATCTTGGTGACCACATCGGCATAGGGTACCTCCTTGACGTACGGAGGCTCGAGGCCATCGGTCCGATGTCATGTACGCGGACGGGCATTGAAGTGCCGCCGCGACATGGAAATGGTTAAATTTATATTCAAGGCCATCGATGGTTGTGACGAGTCGATGGCGACTATCACCCCATTTGAGATTTTGAAAGAAAAGCCGCACAATACGTGGGCAATAATGGTCATGGAAGGGCGCGAGCAAGGGTTTAAGCCCTAGCTTTTGTATGTAACCCTTGGCCCAAGCCATTTCGGGTCGGTCCTCGTAGAGCGAGGAAGCAAAAACGTATTCGGGTAAGAAGGTTTTAGAAGCCCACCACGGTTTGGGGACTTCACGCTCAATGGGGAGCGGCGCGGATGCGGGAACGGGTGGGGTAGAGGTCGAAGCCGGTGCCATGGGTGGCATGGACGGCGGGGGATTTGGAATAGAAGGCGGTACCGGAGTACGAGCCCGGGATGTGGGTACCTTACGCGAAGGATTCTTCGTGCGTGGTCCCATGGTATAGATTTGGGTTAAAATGCGAAGAAAGGAATCAAAGATCAAGGAAATGGAAGATTTACCGGTGAATGAGGCGACGCACACTCAAATCGAGCCAGAGAACGAACGAAATCGCCGGAGAATAGTCGGAAAATGGTTGGGGAAGGTCGGAAACCGCAAGCCCTTTGGTCTCTAGCAGTTGTGATGTTGCAAATGACCCTTCGAACTCCCCCGTCCTTTTAACTTAACGCCCATTGGTGATCGATCACGGCCCATTGGTGATCGATCACGGGGGAATCTTCAAGTCCCAATCCGAGTCATTGATCGATCACCAAGTTGTGTAGATCGATCACGGGGTCCCTTGTAGATCGATCACCACTTGGTGTAGATCGATCACAGATGCCAGGACCACCACATTTCATCTGATCAGTCTCCCTAATATTGACGGTCCGGATTTTGAGACGACCGATTCATACACGCTATACAGAGCGTTCCCAAAAAGAGAAATTCATCAAGTGCATGCTCACACATCAATCTATAATTATGGCAACGAATTCTTAGACGAAGTATAGAGGCTTACATTTCTTATCAAGTGAACAGATGCGGATACTGTTCACGGATTTCGGTTGCTCTCTCCCAAGTAGCTTCAAGGTTCGAATGATTTCTCCACTTGACTAGTACCAGCGGGATTAATTTAGTCCGCAGGACTTGATGTCGACGATCCAAAATAGCAATCGGTTTCTCAATCGTCGTCATATCCTCCTGAAGCTCTATCGGTTGGAAATCCAAGACGTGAGTCGGATCGCGTACGTAGTGGCGCAGCATGGATACGTGGAATACGTTATGCATGCTTGCTAACTGCGGTGGTAAGGCGATCCGATATGCTACCTCGCCAACTCGTCCAAGTACTTCAAATGGTCCAATGTACCGAGGACTTAGCTTTTCGCGTTTCCCAAAATGCATGACGCCCTTGGTTGGCGAAATTTTCACAAACACCTTGTCTCCAACCTAAAAACAAGGTCAATTCTTTCGTAGTTTAATTTTAACCATGGTCATATATCATTAATGTAATTTATTATACCTGAAATTCCACTTGTGTTCGGTGAAGATTGGCATAGCTCTTTTGGCGACTTTGGGACATTTTCAACCTTTCACGTATTACTCTAACCGTTTCAGTGGTACTATCCACCATTTCTGGTCCCAAGACAAGCTTCTCGCCGATTTCTTCCCAGTTCAATGGAGACTTGCATCGACGTCCATATAAGGCTTCATAAGGTGCCATCCCAATGCTCGACTGATAGCTGTTATTGTACGCGAACTCGATCAGAGGTAAGTGCTGATCCCATGAGCCATGAAAGTCTAACATACATGCTCGCAACATATCCTCTATTATCTGGTTCACTCTCTCTCGCCCATCTCGTTCGAGGATGAAACGCCGAAATGAACTCCAATTTTGTACCCATGCCTTCTTGGAACCGCCAAAATGCGACGATACAGAGGATCTCTATCACACACGATGTCGATGTGTATGCCATGTAATCGAACTATTTCTTTCAAATATAACTCGCTAGTTTGTTGGTCAGAATTGTAGTCCGATACGCGTAAAATGTGCGGATTTCGCCAAACGGTCAACAATAACCCAAATTGCATTGTTCTTTCTCGGTGTACTCGTAATCCTAGAATAAAGTCCATAGAAATGGCTTCCCATTTCCACTGCATCGGCAAGGGTTGTAACAAACCCATTGGATTCCGATGATCTACTTTCACTTGCGTACAAACACCGAGAAACATACTCCGCCACATCCTTCTTTAATCCTCTCCACCAAAACTTCGCTTGAGATCTTGGTACATCTTGGTGCTACCCGGATGTATAGCATACGAGATTTATGCGCTTCTTCCAAAATTGTGTCCTTTAGATCTTTTGTATCCCAGGTATGCATGTCCGATCTCGAAATAGCAAGGTGCCATCATCCTTAATAGAAAAATCGGCCTTATCCCATTGATCACATCTCTTCTAATCCATGAGCTCACATCGACCATTTGGAGTTTACGATATTGTCAAACAAGGTGGGCATATCACAATGGTGGCCATCAAAGTACTGAACCCTTAACATCAATCAACGATCACATAAGGCCAGTCTTCCAATAAATGCCACCTTTGCACTGGGTGATCAAATGTGCCAATTGAGTCAAGACTTCGCTCAAAGCATCCGCCACCACATTGGCTTTTCCAGGGTGATACTGGATGGAACAATCGTAGTCTTTTAAGAACTCCATCCACCTGCGCTGTCGCATGTTCAAGTCCTTTTGTGTAAACAAGTACTTTAGGCTTTTGTGGTCGGTGTAGATGTCAAATGTCTCACCGTATAAGTAGTGCCTCCAAATTTTCAGAGCAAAGATCACCGCTGCTAACTCCAAGTCATGAGTCGGGTAGTTCTTCTCATGTTCCTTCAGTTGTCTAGAGCCATATGCGATAACCTTCTTGTGCTGGTTGAGGACGCAACCTAACCCACTATACAATGCGTCGCTGTAGATAGCAAAGCCTCCTCTGCCAGAAGGTATAGCTAGCACTGGTGCTGTAGTTAGACGCGTCTTCAATTCCTGGAAACTCTTCTCGCATTGTTCCGTCCAATCAAACTTAGCACTTTTCTTTGTGAGCTGAGTAAGCGGACTCGATAGTTTAGAGAATCCTTCTACAAACCGCCTGTAATACCCTGCCAAACCAAGAAAACTACGGACCTCACATCTTTTAGTCAGTTCCCAATTCACAATCGCCTCGATCTTTGTGGGATCCACCGTTATACCTTTTGCGGAGACGATATGGCCTAAGAAACTCACTTGGTTCAACCAAAACTCGCACTTGCCGAGCTTATGATAATTTGTGTTCTCTAAGGGTCCATAAAACCACATGTAGATGTTCTTCGTTCCTCCTTTGTCTTGGAATAGACAAGAATGTCGCTCTGAAAACAACCACCGACTTGTCCAAGTGTGGTTTAAATATACGATTCATCGTGTCCATAAATGATGCGGTGCGCTCACAATCCAAATGGCATAACTAAGAACTCATAGTGCCCATATCCGGTTCTCAACGCCGCTCTTCTCCACATCTTCGCCTTGACCCGTAATTGATGGTAACTCGATCTCAAGTCAATCTTCAGAAAGAACCTCGCCCTTGCAATTGATCAAATAGATCGTCGATCCTAGGAAGCGGTAACGATTCTTAATCGCCAACTTATTCAATCGCCGATAATCAATGCATAAGCGCATTGAGCCGTCTTTCTTCGACAAACAACACCGGTGCTCCCCAAGGAGACACACTTGGCGAATAAATCCCTTTGTCAAGCGGTTCTTGCAGTTGTTCCTTCAACTCTTGCAATTACATTTGGAGCCATCCGATACGGAGCCTTAGATACTGGTTCTGTGCCTGGAGCTAAATTAATTGCAAACTCAACCTCTCTAACTGGTGGTAATCCAGGCAATTCCTCAGGAAATACATCGGGATACTCACACACGACGTGAATATCGGATAGCACATTTGTTTCTTCCCGTTGTTCTTGTAGAAAAGCCACATATCCGCTGCATCCATTCTTCATCATCTTTTCCGCCCGAATCGCGGATATCAACGGGGCCACCTTAGATTTTTCCCCAAGGAATCTAAATGATCGTCGCTTAGGTGGACGAAAAACCACTATCTTCCGAAGGCAATCCACACTTGCGCGGTATGCGGATAGCCAGTCCATTCCCATAATGACGTCAAATCCCTTCATATCTAACAGAATCAAATCTGCCTGTGTCTCGTGTTCTTCCACTGCCACTATCACTGACTTGCACACGGTGAGTGCGTTCACAGTATTACCCGTGGGAACTGACACCGCCAAAATAAAGTCTAATTGTTCTGGAGTGGCACCCAATTTCTTAGTAAATTGAGGTCGTATAAAGGAGTGCGTAGAGCCTGGATCTATCAAGGCTCGTGCACTGTGAAAGCAAATGTCGCAACTCCTACACAAATTCAGTTCACCTATACGCCAAGTCCAGTGTTACTTCAAACGTTTAAAATATGCATGCATACATATATTATTTACATCATAATTACTCAATAATTTCTATATTTTTCAAAATTCTTAATTCATTATATCAATAAACCACATTCATTGAATTTCAATTCATACCTTGGATGACATCATTCGATGTCAGAGCATCGGTCGCGGTGACGGCATAAGCTCGACCGTGGACTATTGGTCGAGATGATCTCTGTGTTGATACCGATCCCGCCCGCTCCTTACTCTCCTCCGGGCAATTTCTAACCAAGTGGCCCATCTTGCCACACCTGAAGCATGCCCCTGTCTCTCTCCGGCAGTCCTCTGTCTTGTGTGGTTTCCCACACTTTGCACATATCACGGCCGGAGTGAAGGATGAGACCCTTGAAGGTCCCTGTGTCACTGAGGCCCCGCTACCAGAAGATCCAGCTGGTCTGAATGATCTAGAAGGCGTAGGTGCTGCTGCCCTCTGGTAGGAACTTGGACCCGAAGATATCGCCGGTCGAGAGTGTGTAGGGTATCTCGGAGGTCTGGAATATCTAGCCCTCTTGTTTTGCTCTGCATCCTGAGATTGCCCTTGAAACGGTCTCTCTCTCGCCTGCTTGTCTCTCCAAGAAAACTGCTTTTGATTCTCCTCTTCGGCTATGAGAGCCTTGGCCATGACTCCCTCATACGTCTCCATTTCCCACATGGCGACGTCTTTTTGTAGATTCTGTCTAAGGCCAAGTTGAAACTTTCAGCTCTCATCAACTCTGGCTACATCTTTGAGGAGCAAACCTAGCCAACCTGTCAAACTCCGCTCCATAGTCTCTCACCGACATGGCGCCTTGCTTCAACTCTATGAATTTCACTTCCCATTGGTGCCTCACAATTTTCGGGAAGTATTTGTGGTAAAACACCTCCGTGAACTCCTCCCATGTCCAAGGAGTGTGAGGGAATTCTCTTTGTCGATTTTGTGACACCGACTTCCACCATGGTCCGCGCGTCACCATCAAGTTTGAAAGTGGCCCAACGACTTTCTCCTCATCAACTGCATTGTAGTACCTCAAAGAGCTTTTCCATCTCTTCAATCCATCCTTCCGCCTCTATGGGATCCGCTTGACCCAGAAGTTAGGAGGTCTCATTCTCCTAAACTCCAAACCCACTAGGTGATGGGGTGGTCTAGCCTGCTGAGCCAACGCATTGTTTGTTGAGCGACGTTGGTAGCTAATGCTTCCAACACCGCCTCCATCCTCTCCTCATTTCTTCTTCTTCCTCCTCTTGGTCCCACCGAACCACATTTGGTCATGAGAGAAATTCTAAACCCCGCGACGTGACCTCCGCACATCCTCGGGGAATCTCTCTCATCTGCTCCGCTACCTCCCCTATGCCCTCCTCTCGAACTTAGGGCCCATCTATCCTGTCATTGTAAAAACAACAACATTGATCAAGACATAGATTGTGAAAACAATCCTCTCTAAACCCGTAGTTCAACCCACTGCCCAGGCTCGATATTCAATCCGTAATACCGGATTTCGCTTTCCGTAAACTCCGTCTGCTAGGATCATACTCGATGATCCCGGATCGATCACACGTCCGCGCATATAGCGGAAGCTAGGTGGACACATCCGAGCAGTAGCCGAGTCAAACAAACAATTTCTACACTAAATACACGCCAACAATATTTAAATGTAAAGAAAAACATACACATTCCCAAAGGAACCAGAAGAACCATCGGTGATGGACGACATCACCCAAACAATGGTTCCGATATAGTGGTTCGAAATGGAATGTGGACTAACATAAACTAAATAAACGTAGAATCATATATGTATATACAAGGTGGCCACCAGCACACAATAGTCCAAAAGATCAAAAGTACAAACTACGGATAAAACTCGTCACGGGCCGTCATCGTCTCCTTCCTCCTCTCCGCCTCGGGATCCGCCGAGAGTCCGGGTCACTGCCGCACTACGTACCTCGAATCCCAAAAAAAGATTTGAGAAAGGTGGTGAGCTACATCATAGCTCAATAGAAGAAAAACCATCTAAATGAATTGAATATGCGATCATGCTATCTCATAATGAAGACAAATCCAGATCATGTACTCAAAACAAATCGCTTAAAAGTGGGAACTTTATGCAAGATGTCGATGTCATGCGATATATTATCGAGTACTTAAAGTGTGTCTATTTAACTTAAGAAACTCCCGTGGATCAGTATAGCACGGAGTAAATGTGAATGTCCGATAGGAAACCCCAACCAATCGTCGTCACATGAACAATTGTGAAAGTGCAACAATGCCTCATCTATGGAGTGCAATTGCCGAGGATTACAAGCAGTGCACAAGTGTGCCAGCATCGGATATACCGGGTCGGTGGGGATCATCCGTTTAAATCATCAAATCACATACATATATACCTCACGGATCGAGATAGCGTAAATCGAAGCGATTTGGGATAAATCAGAAACGAAATCAAAGATAGCAGGAATTTATGATATGCATACATGCTTGTTAAAATGTAAAAGCAATCAGTACGATATAAAATAAACATGAAATCATACTCAAAAGCGCTTTAGGTTGGTTTTCCCTACCTCGCATCAGGTTTATCTTCTAAGCAAATCCAAAGCTTTTTCGACGTGTCGTATTTATCCTATACCATAGCAAGTACATTAAGTGTTAGAGTGTCGAGAATTACCCTAAGACCACATCCGGGGTGTCTACTTTATAAAGCCAAGACAGACAAAAAAATAGGGTAAGTGATCGATCACCAACCTCATTGATCGATCACCACCCACTGTAGATCGATCACCAACCTGCTTATCTCTCTCTCAACACAGTCAAGGTTGATCGATCACCAACCCTCCTGTAGATCGATCACCACCTTGGTGATCGATCACCAATGCAATTTCAAAAACTTCCCCCCTCTGTCCACATCACTTCCTTATACAGATTGATCGATCACCACCTTGGTGATCGATCACCAACCTCATTGTAGATCGATCACCACCTTGGTGATCGATCACCAACTCCCTTGTAGATCGATCACCACCTTGGTGATCGATCACTCACTCGGGCAAGAACTTCCCAGCTTCTGGGGTCTCTATTTCCCATGAGGCTTATACAGATTGATCGATCACCAGTCCTTGGTGATCGATCACCAACCCTCAGTGATCGATCACCACCCTATGGTGATCGATCACCAATGACAGAAAAGCTGTCATTAATGGAGTTCACCTCCCATCCATTTTTGATCTCCCTCCACTAATGGTTGTTCAATCACCATTAATACTTCATAAATACACCCTCTAAACTATCCTTTAACCCTATTTATCATACACAACTCACCTTGGTCGTGGGTTCCTTGAGGTTCCGGCAATGACCCGAAAAGAGGGTTTCAAACCTAGATCTCGAAGCTCTTCCTCGATCCGGATCCGGCGAGAAGCTCTTCAGCTCTGGTTCGACAGATCAAGGCCTCACACACCAATCTCAAACCCCAGGTAACTCAATCACCTTGGTCTAGCTACTCTAGCTTAGAAATCCCTCATCTTCTCTCTTGCTAACCCCTTTTCTTCTCTCTCAAAGGATCTCTTTCACACCTTCTTAGCACAAATCTCCAACCTATGGAGCAATTAGGGCAAGGGGATGAAGGAGAAGAAAAGTGGAAGTCTCTCCTCTCTTGTCTCCCTTCCTTCCTCTATAAGCTACCTCCTCAAAACAGAATTCCTGTTTTGCCCTTGGTGCCTGTTCCGGTGTGAAGCATGAACACAGTTGCTTCTGCGCAACGTGTTCCACCTACCCTCTACACATCTAGGATCTAGATGAAATTTCACACGTGATCTCATCTCACCACAGTGCCACATTATTTAAACTAATATAACCCTAAAGTTTTAGAATCAACCTTGGTTTCCGTGTCGGGCACGCGAATCAAAGCAGTCAGGCTCGTGTTCTAATTTTCGGGGTCGTTACATGCTCCCTAGAAACCTGTAATGACAGAATCTGGATTCATAATGTATTGCCATGATAATAGCCTTTTTTTTTTTCGGAGCACCTCCCTCTACTTGATCTCGTTGTAATTTTTGTTTTGTAAATGAAATTAAAACTTACCAATAAAAAAAATAAAAACCTATGTACAGTCACAATAGTTTGTGACACTTATGGGTCCGGATGCAATTCAATCATAACCATTAGTTGCCTAATATAGTGCAACCTTCTTATGTTATTTGCTGAAATTCAATCAGAGCTATAGGTTCTAAAACTAGTTGAATTTATTGTAATAATAGCATTTTCAAAAAAAAAAGTGTCATCTAAGTTTCATATATTACTAGTGCCCAAACGCATTAACTGATAAAAAGTGTCGTACCTTTCTTCAAATGGCGCAATGCCATGTTATATGGTACAGTTCAAATGGGCACCCAAGTGAGAGAATAAAGGGACCTCTCTAAAGAGATAATTCACCAAAAGAGTTGGATTGAGTTACCAAAGTCAAAATATCAAACACTTCAGCAAAAGAGTCAAAATACCATAAATCCATGAAACAGATTTTTATTATATGAAAAAACTTGTGTACAATTGACAATACAAGGAAAGGGAGCACAAGCATTGTTTTAGATGGATAAAGTTATAGAGAGAGTAAAGTTGCATACCGAAAATAGAAAACTGTAAAATCCACCGATGGGACCTGGGAATAATTTGCAATTGACAATACAAGTAGGGACACTGGTTAAAACATGGACACTGCTAAAAATAAGATTACATTTTTATACATGGGAAAAGGTCGTTAGAAGATGATATCAATACGTACATTAATTAAATAAATAAAAATATTTTAAAGAAATTTCTCTTCCAATAATATATATATATATATATATATATTATAGACACCCAAAATTGGCCCAAGGCTCGATCGACCCATACTTCGAAAACGACGTACGCCCGAGCTTCCGAAAGCACTTCCCGAACTCTTAAAAATTAACCCAAACCTCTTAGAAACCCCAACCAGACCCATAGAACACAAGCTGAAACCATTAGGCCCATAGTGGACCTAACCCAAGCCCACAAGTCTGCCCAAAGAGGCCCAAGACCCCAAAAGATTGCATTTCACGGACTCAAGATGTTGTGTGGCCCTCGAACTTCCGATGGTCATAACTTTTGATAGAAAACTTCAATTAACTACTATAATATATCGTTATGGGATAGCTTGAGCCAATGCATCCATTGGGCATGAGTAAAAATAAAAATACAAATAATTAATTTTTTACACTGAGTGGTTCTTCTCCAACACGAGCCCTAACTTCTCAAATTGAAAAAAACTATTTTTTTTTAAATAGTTGGGTTTTAATTTTGGGGTTTGACTTGTGGACCATCCCAAAGCTTGGGGTTTGTTTCTTTAGAACCCAAATGCCCTTCCCAACCTTAGGTATCATCCTTATGTGATTCAAGTCATCTCACCATCATCCACCATTAAACCTATTTCTCTCTCTTCTCCAAGCTCTTAAAAACTTCTTTAGATTCTCCATTACCTAATTTCTAAACACATTAGTGACCTAACCACTGACTAATTACCTCTCCATCTATAAATAGAGACCCACCCCTCCTTATTTAGGACACTTTTTTCCAAATTCTAAAGGAAAAACTCTAGAAAAACAATCACCCTTCTCCACTCTCAAGCTTTCCAAACCTTGAAATCCTAGGTCCGTCCTTCATAAACCATTACAAATCCATCATCAATCCTTCCAAGCCTTAGCAAATCTCTCTCATACCATTATTTCCAACCATCTTCTTCTCAAGCCTTAGCTAGTTAGAACCCTTCTCTAACCCATTATGCTATCGAAAGCTGACCGGCATTGCATCCACGTGAAGATCCGACAATAATACTACAATAGCCCGAGAGCTCCAACTCTCCCCTTTATTCCTCTACCTTCTTTTATTTTTCTCTATCCTAGAATTTGAGCCGTTGCGCAGTCGAAATTTCAGTGATTGCAAGGAGCTCAAATAGGATCGGAGTGCCTTCAAAGGAAAGTGCCGCATAATTTTATATATTTTTTTACATACTTGGCCATAATACAAATAGCTTACGAGTGGGTCAATCGGGTGTCTAACACAGTCCCTATTGATAACTGAAGTCCTTACCCAAGAGGCTTTGGCATTGATCAGTGATTCGGAGTCATATCTTGCACCTAGGTGCTTATGGTATTGATTTTGGGTATCCCAGGATACCAAAAGCTTCTGGTAGCGACTCCATTTTTTTATTGCATTGTCGCAACGAATTGATGAGATCCACAATTGCACAGATGGCGACTCTACTGGAGATAATTTTTAGAACTTCTACTTGAAGTTGGCCCCATTGCACGATTTTTTTCTTATTGCTCACTTTTATCTCTATTTGTGTTTTTTTTACTTACCCCTACGATTCCGTATTTTTTTACTTACCCCTACAATTCCACTTTTTTTTTACTTACCCCCTATGATTCCATCATTTACCACCTTCGCCGTTTGGCAGGTTACTTGATAACTTAGATTTAAAACTCCGTCATTTACCAACTTAGCTGTTTGGCAGGTTACTTGATAGCTTAAATTTAAAATTCTGTCATTTACCACCTTAGCCGTTTGGCGAGTTACTTGATAGCTTAGATTTAAATTCCGCCATTTATCACCTTAGTCGTTTAGCGGGTTACTTGATAACTACATTTAATTTTTCGTCATTTATATTTTGGTACTTTATGATTCTCGCCTAGTTACTTAACTGGCCTTGCATTTTTCTTACTACTTGTCATATTTCACCTGCGGACGCTGACCCGTAGCTGTGGCACAGGACTCCCATAGCCCGGTTTTGAGAACAGTGGCGAAAGCCCCATTTTGGACTTAAGCAAATTTCCCTAAAATTGAATGTTAAAAATGAACTAAGGAACATAGCAATTTGTTTCTCGCATGTAGATTTTTCAAAAAAGGGGGAAAAAATAGGTAACGATACACCTAACCCGGTTCTAGAGTAGAGCGGTAGCCCTAGTGGTGATGATCTCAAAAAGAACCATCCCATCCAGTATCTGAGAAGGCACTCGTGCCAGAGGTATATCGGGTGGGTAACTGAACTTGTTACAAAGCCTTAAAACCCTGGGGAGAGCACTAGTGGAATCGAAAAAGTCTTGTATCCTCTAGGCATGGAAAGGAGGGACTCGAAAAGAAAAGAAAAAGTCTCATGGGGCATTGCCTCGACACCCCGTACATTGGATTCGAGATTCTCAATATTTCCTACATTCTAAGTGCCCAAACGCTCTCGCCAGTCAAGAAAGGTCACCTTCTTATTGGTTCTTTCGAGAGATTGGGTTACCGTGTGGAAATTCATGCCCTTAAAGATCAAGAGATTTTTTCTCTTTGATCTTAAGAGGGCATCTATGTCCCCCCGTAGGAAGTTTTAGGAGTGCTAAAAGTCATCCGAAAAGAGAGTTCTCATCATCATTCAAAAATCACCAACAAAAAAGACAAAAAAAGTCAAAAAATCAAAAAGACCAAAAAGAGAGTTTGTGGTGCCATAACCACAGCATCACCGAACCCACCACCATCTCATAGGGGAAGAAGAAAAAAGATCTTTGGTCCTCACCCAAGGAATCTGTACCCCACCCGCCAATAAATCATGTCTTGGGCGGAGATGAACGACTCCTCATCAAAGTGTTCCAAAAAAGTCTCATAGGCTCTGCTCTGAGGTGGTTCACTTCTATCGAACCATCCATGATAAGAACGTGGAGAAACTCACCCACCTATTCCAGGAGCAGTATATTTATAACATCGACATAAAGCTGCGCAAGTCTGATTTGGCTCGATTAAAATAGAAATCCGATGAAACTTTTAATGAATATCTCGAAAGGTGGAGGGCCCTAGCACCCCAGGTGAGGAATCGCATTCCAAATGAAGAGAAAATTGAGATAATCTCCAAAACAGCATTGCCAGTCATATCAGATTTTCTTATATACCAGCAGCAAGCCAATTTTTTCGATTTGGTGAGAAATGCCAGTCGTTGCGAAGATGCTGTGAGAGAGGGTCGATTAAATAAAACAACGGTCAGTGAGGCCCACAAATTCACTGAGCAGAGGACCGAGAGAAGAGCAGGTACAGAGGTTCAAGTAATAACGACCTCGCAGCCCAACACCAACACGACACTATTTCAATTTGGGCCAGTACAGCAAACCCCAGCACAAGCAAATTAGGTGCAGAGACAGGGCAACATCCCTTGGGCACAGCAGACCCCCGAACAGAGAAGGGCCAGCGTTAACTGAGTATTCACACCGTTGGGACAATCTTTAAATATATTACTTTCCCTACTCATTGAAAAAGGATTAGTTACTCTATTTCAGTCGTGACCTCCGTCGAATCCGCTCTTGAGGAACTACGATCCAAGCACGCACTGTAATTTCCATCAAGAGTCGGAACACTCAACCGATCGATTCTTTCTATTAAAGCATGCGATACAAGACTTGATTAAGGCAGGAAAGATTATTCCTCTGATACCTCCCCAAGCAAGTCAGCACACCAATATCCATCAAGCACCATTGCCTCCACACCCGCAAGGGGGGATAGGCCGCAGGGCCACAATTAACATGTTAGAGGAAGACATGGAAGAAATCAACCCCGCTAAATACATCAGCACAGGAGGAAGCGTAGAGTTACCAAGGCAAGGGAGCCAGGGGAATGCAATCATAGGGGTAGTCGAGCCTCTGAATTTAGCCAACTATTTCCCCAATCCCGTGCCCCAAGCGACACCCCTAGATCTGAGGTTGTACGTTCCAGCACTTTCAGCCCAATTTTACCTCATCACCACTATACCAGCCATTTTTAGAACCAACCCCCATAAATTATATGGTGCCCAATTTTACCCCACCTCCAGCACCGATCAACTATAATTGGCCCAGTGCTGCCGCACTACCACAACTACACCCACCTTCAGCACCAGTCAACTATATTTGGCCTAGCGTCGCCACACCGCCAACCCAGCCATATCCAATACCTTCATTCCCCCCATTCTAGATTCTCAGACCAACCTATGATGATCCCCATCAGGTCCCGCTAAACTACAATCAAACAAATGTTAATGCTGACAGCAGTAATGAAGGGGCTGTTGAGTTTATCACACGATCGGGCAGGAACTCTAAACTGCCAAAGGTGTCGATACCAGCCCAATCAAAAGAAAGAAGGGAACCAGTAGCGGTGCACCCTATGGAAACAATGAGCCAGGAGTATGCGTTAAAAACACAATTAAGAAGAATTCTGGCTCACATCACCATCTGGGACTTACTAATGACGTCTCCGCCGCACTTCAAAGATTTGATGGCAGCCCTGAAAGATGCTCATGTCCCTGATAAAGTCTCCTCAGATGAGGTGTGGCAAATGATTGGGCAAGCATTGACCCAACGCCATCTCTTTCTCTGACACCGACCTTCCAATTGAAGGGGGAAACCATTCCAGATCCCTCAATATCATAGCAGAAATTAGAAATTTGGTGATACCATTGGTATTGATAGACAATGGATCAGCCTTAAATGTGTGCCCACTGACAATCGCGACCAAAATAGGGATCGATCCGTCCATGTTCCGACCAACCAAGACAAGAGCTAGAGGGTTTGATAATACAAGGAGAGAAGTGATAGGAGAAGTTGATCTTGAGCTTATCATTGGGCTAATAACCTTCTCCAGCCCATTCTAGGTCATGGATATCAAATCCATATTCAATTTACTGCTTGAACGCTCATGGCTACACGAAATTGGGGCAATACCCTCAACCCTGCACCTAAAACTCAAGTTCATCTTAGAGGACAAAGTCATAGCTATCTTGTATGAGGGGCGAGAAAGAGAAAAGGCCTCATACAGCATAGAAAATCTCAAAGTACTAGATGTGTCGCACAAGACTGAGGATATAAATCTCCATAATTTTTAGTATTATGTGAGCAGTGGCGCCCGAACCCCTTGGAAAGGTCACCATGAATATTGGGGGAGGAATGATCGCAGCAGTTGTTATACTCCAAAAATGGGGCTACCATAAATGAAAAGGGTTGGGCCCTCGCCTGCAAGGCAGAAGAGACCCAGTCAGAGCGAGAGGCGGGCAACAGATCAAATTTGGGTTAGGTTACAAGACTACCAAATAAGAAATCCAAGAGGCCAAGAAAAAGGCTCGCACAAATGATGTCGCCAAGGTCAGGGGAATAGACTTGGAAGATGAGCCCCGTTCGTGACCACACATCCGGAGCACCTTCGTGAGCGCAAGGATTATCAAGATCGACCAGAATGGGGCAACTCGGCCCCTACATAACAAAGTGGCCATCTATGAAACCAACCCCCATTGCCCCAGAAATTGAAATAGACTTGGCCTCCTTGTCACTCTTTGAGGAGGAGGTACCCCTGCCAATACAGCCACCTGCCTTAACCCATCCCAAACCCGTGCTAATATTCGAAGACCAGGTTCAAGATTAACCCGTGGTTAACATGTTGGGGGCCCACCCTCAGAAACCATCTCAATCCACATCCTCCATAGAGTCAGGTAAGGGGCCTGCACCATAGGTGAGAAAATGGGTATCTGTGCCCATAACTTTGGAAGCGTCTAGTGGCCTAAAATTCAGCACCAGCTTCCCAAAAAAAAAAATTGTGAGAAAGGGAGATAGCTCTTGGCAAGCAATGTCATGCATGTTTAAAAACCCTTCTTGCTAAGGTCATCCTTTGCAAAAAAAGAAAAAACCAAAAAAATAGAAAAAGAAAAAACCAAAAAAAGAGAAAAAAATACAAAGTCTAAAAAAATTATCTTTTAAAATTCTCGAGAAAAAAGAAAAATGATGCCTTAAAAGAAGAACCCATCTAACGTGAAATCAATCTCTTTCTTGTAGAAATACAAGGAGAGGTAAGAGTCACGGATCTGGATGTGGATGTCCAAGTTAAGGAGCTGCCCAATGAGCTCCTCGAACAATACGCCAATTTTGAGAATGGCCCTACCCTAATCACTGAGGACGTAAATCTAGGGACCGAGGAGGTTCCTAAAATCAACAAGATCGAAACATCACTGTCTCCCGAGGAAAGAAAATGCATGATTGATTTCCTTCGGTCATACTAAGACATCTTTGCATGGTCATACAAGAATATGCCTGATTTGGACACCGATTTGGTCGAGCATGAGTTGCCTCTATATCCCGATGTTAAGCCTGTCAAGCAGAAGTTGAGGCATCTCCGGCAAAAATGGATGTTAAAAGTGAAAGAAGAAGTCATCAAGCAGTACAATATGGGTTTCTCATGGTCTCCAAATACCCATAGTGGTTGGCTAACATTGTACCAATACCAAAGAAAGATGGAAAGGTTCGTATGTGCATCAATTTCAGACATCTTAACAAGGCGATCCTGAAAGAAGACTTCCCTTTGCCACACATCGACATCTTGGCCGATAACACTGCCAGACATAGGATGCTCTCATTCATGGACGAATTCTCCGATTACAATCAGATCAAAATGGTCGAGGCAGATTGAGAAAAGGCATCATTCATCACTCCTTGGGAAACTTTTCGCTATCGAGTCATGCCATTCGGGTTGAAGAATGTCAAGGAAACATATTAGAGAGCGATGACAACACTATTCCATGACATGATGCACAGAGAAATCGAGGTGTACATGGACGACATGATCGCCAAGTCACAGAAGAGAGGTGATCATCTGGTGAACCTTCAAAAGTTGTTTAAAAGGTTAAGAAAATACAAGTTGCATCTAAACCCTCAGAAGTACCATTCGGTGTTATGTCAGGAATGCTACTCGGTTTCATTGTCAGCAAAAGAGGTATTGAGGTCGATCCAGCGAACGTGAAAGCTATCGTAGAAATGCCACGACCATCTACCAAGAGGGAAGTCAGAGGCTTCTTGGGAAAAATACAGTACATCAGTTGGTTCATTGCACAGTTAACTCCTATCTGTATGCAAATTTTAAAATTACTGAGGAAAGACTCGCTCGTTGAATGAAACGATTATTGTCAAGCCGCATTCGATAAAATCAAGAGTTATCTTCTCAACCCGCCCGTTCTAGTACCACAAGTCCCTGGGAGGCCACTCTTAATGTATCTTTGAACAATGAAATTCTTGATGGGATGTGTCTTAGGATAGCATGACAAAACAGGAAGAAAAGAGTGGGTGATTTACTATTTGAGCAAGAAGTTCACCAACTATGAGGCACACTATTCTCATCTAGAGAAAGCATGCCTAACTCTCGTATGGGCTACACAAAGACTTCATCACTACTTACTCTCCCAAGCAGTACTCCGTCTGACTCGAATGGATCCCTTAAAACACTTATTTGAAAAGTCATCTCTCACTGGGTGGATTGCACGCTGACAGCTTCTCTTATCTGAATTTGACATTACCTATGTCACCCAAAAATTGATCAAGGGGCAAGCACGCTAATCATTTTATCGAAAATCCCTTACCTGATTATGAACTTTTGAGAATCAAGTTCCCTTATGAGGGCATCTTATTCATGACAGAGGATGACACATAGGAGACAGAAGAGTCATGGGTAATGCACTTTGATGGGGCATCGAATGCTAAAGGTCAAAGCATTGACGCTATTCTAATCTTGCCAAAAGGGTCCTACATACCGGTCTCCATCAAGTTCAATTTCCCCTGCACTAACATGGTTGAATATGAAGCATGTGTGGCCGGCTTACAAGTAGCTCTCGACCTAAATGTAACTCACCTCAGAGTATGTGGCAACTCACAACTGATCATATGTCAGACCAACGAAGATTGATAGACAAAAGATGAGAAGTTGATCTCGTACCATGAGCACCTGAAAGATCTAATCGCGTGCTTTGACGAAGTTACGTTCTCCTATGTCTAGCGAGCAAAAAATCACTTTGTCGATGCACTAGCAGCATTGGCATCAATGGTCAAAATTTCATATGGCGTCGAGATGAAGCCCATCATGATCGGACAAAGAAATGAGCCTGCTTTCTACCTCCCGATCGAAGGATCCACAAAGACAGATGATGAGCCTCCATGGTTCTCAAATATCAAGAATTTTCTTGAAACTCGAACCTTTCCTAAGGGCACATCCAAGGCTGACCATCCAACGTTTAGCAGCTAATTATGTCATCTGTGATGAGTGCCTCTACAAGTGGTCATACAATAATATCCTTCTTTGATGCCTAACTGAAAGTGAGGCAGCCAACGTCGTAAAGGAAATCCATGAAGGACTATGTGGGGCACACGTCAATAGACACATGCTCGGCAAAAAATTTTTATAGCAAGGGTATTTCTAGACCACCATAGAAAATGACTGTTGTAAGCACATTCAAAAGTATACAAATGCCAAGAACACTCCAGTCTGTACATGCTCCAGCCATAGATCTTCACAGCATGACCACTCCATGGCCATTTGCCACATGGGGTCTCGACTTTGTCGGAAAGGTCAATCCAAAAGCTTCTAATGGGCATCAGTTCATACTCGTCACTATCGAGTACTTCACAAAATGGGTAGAGGCAGCATCCTATATGAATAACACGGCCAGTCACGTTGAGAAGTTCACCAAAAATAATATCATCTGTCAATTTGGCATGCCCAAGGACATCATCACAGACAAAGGCACCAATTTCACGAACAAGGGCATCAACATATCGGCCGCAAACCAATGGAGTCGTAGAAGCTGCTAATAAGATAATTTTCTGCATCCTTGAGAAGATGGTCATCACCTATCGGGACTGGAGTGAAATGCTACCATTTGCACTATGGGCCTACCGAACGTCAATCGGTACCGCTATAGGGGCAACACCGTTTTTCCTTGTGTATGGAACCGAGGTCGTGTTACCAATTGAGGTCAAAGTACCCTCACTCCGTATCCTCATCGAGTCTGCTCTGTCAGAATCCAAGAGAGAGAGATCCCATTTCGAACAACTGAATCTGGTTGATGAGAAGAGGCTTCAGGCTTTGTGTCACACGCAAGTCTATCAGGGGAGAACCACATGCGATTACAATAAACGAGTTCAAGTTCGAGCATTAAAAGTAGGTGATATGGTACTCCAAAAAAAAAAATCCTTCTCTTTATGCGGATCCTCGAGGGAAATTCAAGCCGAACTGGGAAGGGCCTTATGTCATCAGAGAAGTACTCCCTGCGTACGTGCTTTGTCTCGCCACCATAGATGGAGACCATTTTCCTGAGCCGATCAACGCGGAATATGTACGACATTTCTACTCTTAGTCTCCCGCGGTAAGGTAAGTATTGATAAGATGGATATGTGACTACTTAAGGACCCATTAAAAGAGGTCATCATTTCAAAATCAGGTAGCCAAAAAGCGTCCTTGAATGTTCATACCCCTTTGCTACTCAATTTGAGCCTATAGCTTTTCTTTCATGAACCCCTCCCAGAAAGGAAGAAAATGTAAATACCAAACAAAAAAAAAATAAGAAAAGAGAGTTATCACCAAAATCTAAAAAAAATCAGAAAAATAAAATCCCAAAAAGAGGATGTCTGAAAAAAAAAAAAAAAATAGAAAAAAATTAGAAAAAAAAAAAAAAAAAAAGAGGAGAAAAGGAAAAATCATGGGGCATGTATAGCAAAAATCCTCAAGGAAAAAGTGTATCACAATAGCAAGAACCCAAGCAAGAAAACCTTTTGACCTGAGAATACCTTCAAAATTCCTAACCATCCCTCTCAACCCATGGCCACGATTCATCCATGGAGAAAGCCTCTTTAAGGTCTACATGTAGTGACAGTATCTGTTAAGTCAGCATGAGCCAAGCTGAGAGACAACAAAATGAATTTCATCCAGCCAGCTATGACGGAATCGACGTCCATGTCGTGGTCTTTAGAAAAAAAATGATGAATGAAAAGAAAAGAAAATGAAAAATATATGCAAGCTCAAAGCAAAAAGGGCGTGGTGAAAACCCATTAGGGCACCACGGGTAAGAAGAGCGAGCTTGTGCGAACCAAGTGAAAACCTGAAAAGGCGCTTTGGGTAAAAAAGCAAAACCCATAGACATAGTGAAAACTCGAAAGGGCGTTGTGGGCAAAAAAGATGGCGATAACGAGCATGACAAAAACCCATTTTGGGCAATGTGAGTAAAAATGTTTTAAAGAAAAAAAAAATCAGTACCCCTCTTGTTTCATTTCAAGTTACCTGGTCATCAATTAGGCCGCTCATGTTAACTCAAATCGGGTCCTGATCAGGTATATCTTCAGACTGCACTATCAAACGCATGACCAAAGGTAAGGATAAAAGGTTAACTCAATCCAAAGGAATGGACGCTCCAACCTTGGTAAAAATTTTGGACCTCACTCAGACCTAACCACATTAATGGGTTCGACCATTCTCAAAATGGGGCCCATAATCTCCCCGCACGTTTAAGGCATCAAACAAGAAAATAGAAAAAAAATTTGAGTATATACCCCAAAAAAAAGAGTTCTGTTGTCATTTCATTTTTGTACTTTGCTTGTACCACATCATAAAAAAATTAATCTGTGTGCTTTCAGCCTTTACACTTTTGAAAAAGAAACAAAAACAACAAAAAAAAAGCATATAACCCAAAAAATAAAAATATAATCTGTTAGGGGTTTTTACCTATTATTCTCTGAAAAATATCATTTTTTACCTCTTAATCTGACCTTTGATGAACCTTTGAGCTAATTAATAATGTGTTTTAATTGTGTTTTATAGATAGCAGGAAAATAAGAGCTTAGTGCAGCAATCCATCCTTTTAGTGCCAAGAAGAAAGAATTTTATGCTAAGCTTTGGAGCTGATGGATTTATTAAGAAAGGACCATGGTGGTGTACACTATTGGGACTGCATTTAGCATGCCTCGGGGTCATTTGAAGTCTTGCTAAAAGAGAATGGTGAAGCCCAAGTATATGGACTGCGACAACAGACTTTATAGCTGATGCAAACTTGTCAAGCAGCTGAAAACAGCAGCTATTGTACACACTCAAGTAGCCCAACAGCAGCAGTAGCTTCAATGCCCAACAACATTACAAGAACATCTACATCAATGCATGCGAGAAGCTGCAATGGCTGAAGCTGCATAGCTACTCTTGAGCAATTTATATTGCTGCAAACCAAGGCTTTTGAATAGCTGCACTTGTTGGAAAATAAAGGAGCAGTTGCAGACCAGCTGCACTTAAAGTATTCGAACACATCATTGTGAAATAGCTTGTCAAGCTGCAGTTTCAAAGCTAACATGCAGTGCAGCCATGAATCCATTCGAGCTATGCAAGGTTGAAGTCGAGTAGCTCAAGCTGACGAAGGAGGAACTTGTCGAACACTCTATAGTGTTGGCCGTTGTGCACTCAAGCAACTTAAAGAGCTGAATATAGCTTAAGTACAACTCCATGAGATGTGTTGCTGCTGCATTTTGAACCTCACGAGGTGTGTAGGCGGCTAAGTGAACTCCACGAGGTGTTTTAATGCTGAAAGCCAACTCCACGAATTTTTAATTCATGCTAAAGTGAACCCCACGAATTGTTCTCATGCTGAAATGAACTTCACATGAGGTTCTGATGCCTGAATCAACCTGTGGAGCAACCTGTCAAATGGTTGGATAAACCCGTCGAGAGGTTCTGATGCTGGAAATGAACTTCACGTGAGGTTCTAATGCCTGAATCAACCTGTCGAGAGGTTCTGATGTTGGAAATGAACTTCACGTGAGGTTCTGAAGCTGAAAATGAACCTGTCGAGAACCTGTCAAATGGTTCCTTGAACCTATCGAGTTCTATTAAAGTAAGAGCTGAACCTGTCAAGTGGTAGTCTTCAACCTGTCGAATACATACCTGAAGCCCTCTCAACCTGTCAAGATGTACTCTAAACCTATCGAGATGAGCTACTTGAAGCCTGTAACCTGTCGAACAGTTGCCTGAACCTCTTAAAATGTCATTTTTGAAGCTCTAAAGCAGCCCTCCAACCTCTCGAACTTCTTCAGAACCTCTCAAGTTTACTTCAGAATTTCTTCAAACCTCTCAAGGCTCGATTCTAACTGTTTTCAGCCATTATCAATAGGGGTATATCTGAGAAATCTAACATGCACATGGGACACCTGTCCACATATGAACTGATTCATAACTGAATGGAGGCAATTCTTGGCGGGAATCCAATTGTTTCAGTTGAGCATAACAGAATTGAGTTCTCTTATCTCTGTTTGGCCAAAATATAAATCACTTGGATTAGCATAAACTTCCTCTTCTCTGATTGGTCAGAAACAAGGCACATGGATCAAGGCAAATGTATAAATAAGCATCTTTTTTACTATAGTTCTTCAGCAAGGAATTACTAATGAATAGTTTTAGTTTTCCTTAGCTCAATTTAGGTTTAATTTCAGTTTTTCTTTTCCCCCTTCTCTCCCTAATCCAGCCTATTGGATTAGTTCTTTGTAGCAGCCAAAGGCTGATTTAAATTGTAAATAGATCTGTAATTTCATTGTGAAGAGCTTTGGATTTATGCACAGACTGTAGGCTTGAGGCAGATCATTGTAGGTGTTGTTTAATCAATGAAATCTTGTTTTTAAAGATTCATCTAATCTATAGGTTTTTTTATTCCATTAGATTATCCATTGGATTTATGTTTTTGGGAATGCCTATTCATTTAACCTTTAGATCTCTTGATTTTCATTAGACTTTCCTAGATCTGATGCACCTATGGTTGCCTAAGCTTGTAGCCTTCAAACCATAGTGCTTGCAGTAATTTTCATGTTCTAATCTTTATCCTCGTTGCTGGAGTAAATCTCTAAGATAATCTATGACCATTCAAGTGGACAGATCATACCCTTAGGACTAATCCATAAGTGAAGGTGAAATTGGATTCTTCCTCTTTGCACTTGTGCTTGTAGCCAAGTGAAAGATTGTAGCAGATCCGCCTCTTACTCTGATTTCCAAATCTGTTTTCAATGAAGAGATCTGGAATTATGCAGAGATTGCAGCCTTGTGAGCTCGGTCATTGCAGCTATTTGAAACAATGACTAGCTAAGTTTAAATCCCCAAATAATCTGTGATTTCTAGTGGTTCTCACCAGATCTACAAGGATTATTTGATCCTATGGTTGTAAGTGCTTGTAGCCTTACATGCATAGTGGCTGCAATGGTTTTATTTTTTCAATTTGAACCTTGGGATTGGATGAATTCTATAGGATGATTTGTGACCATTCAAGTGGATAGATCATACCCTTAAGAACAGTTAAAGCTTTTGGTTTAGTTTGAATTCTTCTACCTTGCACTTGTGCTTGTAGCCAAGTGAAGGACAGCTACAAGTCCACAATCTTGATCTATTTTGCAATAAAAAAAGCCAATCCCTAATTGTTTACTTCTCACCATTTTATATTTTATTTTACCATTCACATCCATCATCTTGTAGATCTAGTCTTGTATTTCTGTTTTGTAGTTTAGATCTAGTGACACCCGAAAAACTCTTTTCCTTTCCCTATTTTCTTAGATTAGGTTAGAATTGTCAGATCTATAGCAGATCTAGAGGTCTACTAAACAACCCTTGTGGTTTAGATCACTACTCCCTGTGAGACAAACTCTTACTTTTAAAACTTGCTACAAAAGGGTCATGTATCTTGTAGGTCTGAATATTTTAGAATTGTTGTTTTCATCTCTTTCATTTCACCTTTTATCTGATTTTAATTTATTTTTATCACCAATAATAATCAACACTCTGAAATACCAACAAGTTTTTGGCGCCGCTGTCGGGGAGTTTTAATCTAGTCAGTAGATCTGAGTTTTTCTTTTTGTAGATCTGATTTTCTTTAGTTTTTATTACTGTTTTATTTTAGATCTGTATATTGCATTCTAATTGTTTGAATAAATGTCTGCTGCAGTACATGTATAGAAAATTTGTTTTTCTAATGCAGTATTTTTTCTTTTTCTGAATTTTTCTTCATTGCCTTTTAGCTATTTGAATAAAGTACTGCCGCAGTTTTTGAATTTTTTCAGATTTGAAGCAGTAGCCACAAGAGGAGCTTATGGATTGCAGCTGGAGCAGATCTGCCTAAGTTTGCATTCCCTTCTCCTTTATTTTCATTTCAATTTTTAAATTCTTTAAATTCAGTAGTTATGTTCTATTTTTGTTTGTTTTAGTTTTTAATTTTGTAGTTTTAGATTTAAGCATGCTGAATTTTTGTGTAAAAAAATTAAAACAAATAAAAAAATATTTTAAAAAAAAAACAAACAAAAATTTCATATTTGTTTTTCAATATTGTTTGTATTCCTTCAACAATAATAAATAAGGGCTATTGTTAAGCCCCGGCTGATAATATATATATATTTTTTTAATGTTTATATATATATATATATAAACATTAAAAATATATATATATCAGATCCAGATGGGCTGTTTTCTTTTGCTTTCATTCATGGACCCCCATCTAGAACTGCTGAGATCATGGTTCTTTAATTTTGGAACAATCAGGAAAGTTAATGAGCAGAAGATCATATTTTGTTTTGAAAATTCAATGGAGCCTCCGAATTCATTCACTTTCAAGATTTTTCACTATTAATGTCTTAGCTGTGTATGAATCCTGCTTTTAAATGTGTGCATTCATGCTGGCATTACTTTAAAATTCATATTGATTCATACACATCCACAGCACAGCACAAGCACAACTGCTTGTAGGTCATTGTCTTAGGATTTTCTGTTTTAGGAATTTTGTTTTGAGGTTAAATGTTGTTTTTAGTTTGCTGATTTTTCTTTCTTAGGATATATGTGTGGACTATTTTTACTGATTTTCTTCATTTTTGTATGTTTGTATTCAGTTTTCGAATTTGTTTTGCTATTTTTCTTTTTTTTTCCATTTGTAAAAGCATTCTTTCTACTTTTTCAGTTTTAAGCTTTTATTATTGTTCTTCTTTGCTGCATATAGCTTTTAGTGTGTTGTTCATTTTCTTTCTTGTTTTGCCCTACTGCCCCTAGTTACTCACTATGAAAACATTGAGGATAATTTTCATCTTAGGTTTGGGGGTATGGCAGAGTGTGCCAATGGAATAGTTAATGCTAGTGCAGCAGTGTTAGATAAAATTTTTTTAAATGAAGTGAATTCCCACTTGATTTTTTGAAAAAAGATGAAATTAAAAACTTTTTAAAACTTAAATTTGTTGTAGCTCTAACATTTTCATGAAGCAAATGTCAAGAATTTTTCAAATTGGTGCTTCGTGAACCTGAAAAGAGAGAAAATTGTGAGGATATACCCCAGGAATTTGATGGAAGACCATACCCAGTGAAATTTGGGCCTGTAAAAATTTCTTTTGAAGAGTGTTTTAGCAAATTTTTTTACTCTAAGGACTGATTGAACCTATTCTTTTTCACTAGCAGTTATTAACTCCAAGTTGAAATAAATTGACAGCATTCATGACATTAAAGAAATGATGTAAGGACATTCTTTGGAGAGCTTGAGATTAAAAATCCTTACCCTTTGAACTGCCCTTGATACACACCATGTGAGGCTTGAAAATCCAAGCTTTCTTTGACAAAAATCAGAGAATTTGAACCTAAAACCTCAGTGACCTAATGCAGCCTAACCCTCATCCTGAGATTTCATAAGGTAAAGGAGAAGGAGTTGAAGAAGGTAGAGCTGGTTTGACATTTGGTTGTAGAAGAAGAAAGGACATTTAATGGCAGAATTGTGGAACTGTGACATTCCAGCCCATATATAAAAATAAAAAACAATTTAAATGCAAAAGAAAAGCATACAAAAAGAAGAAAAATAGAAAAGTAAAACAAAAAGAGAAAGAGAAGTCATTTCATTGGAAAATTGAAAAGAAGATTAGAAACTGATCACTTCAAATCTGAAAATTAAAAAAAGATGGAATTGTGCTTAAATGAAGGTTGTGAAGTTGCAAATCACCTCCTTACCTTGCTGACTTCTCAAATTTTGAATCCATTATACCCTTTATTCTTTTTAAAACCTCATCCATAAGCCACATTACAACCCAATAAAAAGACCCTACTGATCTGAAATGGATTGAGTTGTCATGTGGAGATGAGGAGCTGTGTAATCTATGGTGAAAAGAGTTAGAAGATTTCAGGAATTAGTAGTACAGCCTATGCTCATGCTTGCAATCCTATTTGAGGGCTGTAACTGCTCTTGAGCTGGAGTGAAATGATACACCTTTCAATTTTATTTTGAGTGACAGCACTGGTAAGACTTGGGTATGAAATTAAATTTGTTAGGGGCATTATTCAAACAAAATTCTCAAATTAATGGTGAGCTTTGCACTAATTTCCAGACACAACACCCTTGATATGAGTTGATTGTTTATGGAGGAAGTGAAACATGACTTCAGTGTTAAAATGTTGTTTTACTCCTCTAAGAAATTGAAAGAATAAGGTGTTGAATGAATTTTATTTGTTTGAACTCTGTTTTATCATTGGCTGCACTATACTTAAGTATTTTATTAGTGAAGTTTGTGGGTATCTTCACTAAAAACCCTCAAGAGACTTCACTCCTCCACTAGAGATCACCTAGGGGTTGAAAAGGCTTGGTGCATATGCTAAATGCATCCGTGCTCCCTATGAAAGTGGCATTTATTGTTTTGAATAATTATTTTTAATTTTTACTTTGCTCGAGGACTAGCAAAGATTAGGTTTGGGGGTATGTTATTCTCTGAAAAATACCATTTTTCACCTCCTAACCTAACCTTTGATGGACCTTTGAGCTGATTAATAATGTGTTTTAATTGTGTTTTATAAATAGCAAGAAAATAAGAGCTTAGTGTAGCAATCCATCCTTTTAGTGCCAAGAAGAAAGAGTTTTATGCTAAGCTTTGGAGCTGATGGATTTATTGAGAAAGGGCCATGGTGGTGTACACCATTGGGACTGCATTTAGCATGCCTCAGGGTCATTTGAAGTCTTGCTAAAAGATAATGGTGAAGACCAAGTATATGAACTGCGACAACAGACTTTATAGCTGATGCAAACTTGTCAAGCAGCTGAAAATAGCAGCTGTTGTACACACTCAAGCAACCCAACAGCAGCAGTAGCATCAATGTCCAAAAGCATTACAATAGCATCTACATCAATGCATGAGAGAAGTTGTAATGGTTGAAGCTGCATAGCTACTCTTGAGCAGTTTATATTGCTGCAAACCAAGGCTTTTGAATAGCTGCACTTGTTGGAAAATAAAGGAGCAGTTGCAGACCAGCTGCACTTAAATTACTCGAACACATCATTGTGAAACACCTTGTCAAGCTGCAGTTTCAAAGCTAACATGCAGTGCAGCCATGAATCCATTCGAGCTATGCAAGGTTGAAGTCGAGTAGCTCAAACTGATGAAGGAGGAACTTGTCGAACACTCTATAGTGTTGGCTGTTGTGCACTCAAGCAGCTTAAAGAGCTGAATATAGCTGAAGTACAACTCCACGAGATGTGTTGCTACTGCATTTTGAACCTCACGAGATGTGTAGGCGGCTAAGTGAACTCAACGAGGGTTTTAATGCTGAAAGCCAACTCCACAAATTGTAAATTCATGCTAAAGTGAACCCCACGAATTGTTCTCATGCTGAAATGAACTTCACGTGGGGTTCTGATGCCTGAATCAACCTGTCGAGCAACCTGTCGAATGGTTGTTTAAACCTGTCAAGAGGTTCTGATGCTAGAAATGAACTTCACGTGAGGTTCTGATGCATGAATCAACCTATTGAGCAACCTATCGAATGATTGTTTGAACCTGTCGAGAGGTTCTGATGCTGGAAATGAACTTCACGTGAGGTTCTGAAGCTGAAAATGAACCTGTCGAGAACCTGTCGAATGGTTCCTTGAACCTGTCAAGTTCTATTAAAGTAAGAGTTGAACCTGTCGAGTGGTAGTCTTCAACCTGTCGAATACATACCTGAAGCCCTCTCAACCTATCAAGATGTACTCTAAACCTATCGAGATGAGCTACCTGAAGCCTGCAGCATATCGAGCAGTTGCCTGAACCTCTCGAAATGTCATTTCTGAAGCTCTAAAATAGCCCTCCAACCTCTCTAACTTCTTCAGAACCTCTCGAGTTTACTTTAAAATTTCTTCAAACCTCTCGAGGCTCGGGTTCTAACTATTTTCAGCCATTAACAGCCCGACTTTTTTCCTTCTCGTAAATGGAAAAGGTCGCGCCATCGGATCACCTAACATGATCCTGTCATACAAGGGCATCGTGTACAAAGTGTTGCATATGCGGAAGCGAATTGAATTAACTCTGATACGTAGAAATATGATAACAACTGATATTCATTCATTTATCTAAAGCAGCAAACTGAACAGGAATATAAACAGCAACCTATATATGAAGTAGTAAACTATCTTAAACCACACTGCTGTTTATACATGTTTAATATTTAAAAACAAATCTCTCTCTCTCTCAAACCTTTCAAGGAAAGAAGTCCTCAGCAGAACCTTCCTCCTCGTCCTCCTCAGGCTGGTAGGTAGGATCAGCCTCGTGCTCAGGGTCACGGTCAATATCTGTAGCTAAGACATGAAGTCGTAAGATGCGCTATCATTGAAGCTCAGCAAGAAAATTTAAAGTGCTAAGTTATATGTTAGATTATCATATTCACTTCTAGATGCAAAATAAAATGAAGCACATTATATCTCCTCTTGTCTCTATTCTAGCAACATATAGTATAACAAGCAATAAATCATATAAATATTGTATCATGCTGAACAAATATGAGGAATCATACTGACAAAGAATCATGCTGGATAATTATAGAAATCATACTGAAACAAGACATATACAAGAAATAAGAAGATCAAGCTCCCGAGTTAGCGGGAACACTTGGACGAGATATGAAGCTCTCGAGCTAACGGGATCACTTATTTCAAGATGAGAATAAGGACGTGTACATGACATCAAGGATAATAGTACATAAATAATACATGCTAACATGTATGCAAGAACATCATGAACAGATATGATATAACAAAACTGAATTAGTATAACTGAGTTAGCATAACTATTCATATTCACGCGTCAAAACTGATCTTATCATCATTCGTACATAAATGATTTGTATCATCATTTATAATCACACATCTAAATGAATTAGCATAATATTCCTACTGCACAACTGCTTGGATCCTTATCATGTATATCTATTCATCAAACTTGACATGAGCATAGTCATGCAAAGGCATTCATTTAAACTGAAATTAGCATAATTATTAATATTCATCTATCGAACTGAGCTAACTATTCATCAAAACTGGTCTAGCATATTCATTCATTAATCACACGTCAAATCTAAACTTGCATCATGATCCATAAACATTTATCTAAACTGATCTAGCATCCTTCAACTATATCTAAACTAGTCTGACATGTTTGTCACATGAATACATATGTCGAGCTGCACTTAGCATGGTCCTAGCATGCATATCTCATCATTCATAGCCTATATGCCGAATGAATTTTATTAAACTCATACATCACTTCTACATCAATCTTGGACTAGCATATGCATACCTAAACATTCATCAAACCGAACATTAAAAACTGTCGTGAACATAGCATGCTTTTATGTACATATATTTATTTGCTAATCGGAGATAAATAAGAAAATGAGGCATAATATAGCAAGCTAAACTCTCTACCTGTACACACATTTCCGTGATTCTGTTTAGATGTGTCCTCACGCAGTCAAGATTATCTTCACCGTGATGAACGCGTCATGTGCACCAAGTGGAACCTAGGATGAGTTTAATGGGTTTAGTCACGTACTTAGCTACTTCGACTAAATAATGGAGCATCAGACACAGAGTGTATACCTACAATGTAGTGCTTATACATACCATCATAAAAACACACACTCGGGCTCAGATATTAGCTTGCCTCGGCAAGCCACAAGGATTGCCACGACAAGTAATAGGGGTTGTCGCGGCAAGCTCTTCTATTGAGGACCTTGTCGTGACTTATCACCAATTTTTAACCCTTTAAATATTATATTTAAGAATTTGTTACTTCATGAAAGTTGTAGGGCTCGTTGTTCCCTTTCTAATGCATCAAGAATCATGCCAATCGGAGTTCGAGATCAAAAGTTATGATAAAAATACCAAATAGTAGTTTATGCACAATGTTTGCCGCGGCAAGCCTGTGCACCTTGCTGCGGCAACCATGTAAGGTTGCTGCGGCAAGCCTGTTAGGCTTGGCTTGCCGGGGTATTTTCTACTTCACTTTGGCTTCTTTTACTCAGGCAATTAGCTGGTTCTTTTGTATACATATAGAGCTAATATATTATATATATATATATATATATATATATATATTGCACCAAAATTGGATATATTGTTTACGGCATACCTTTTTGTGGACACGAGATTACGATGATGCCGACAGTAGATCGTGATCGAACTCACGACGTCTGCATACTAGGTGACATGGACATAAGCTCAGTTATAGATTTTTGCTATCATGGTCTGATGACAGTGTACTATAATGGTGTTACTCTTTTGGTTTTGTTTTTAGGATCTCGTTACTAGGATTGCCTTCAAAAGCTGAATCAGAAAGACAAGGGCTTCTTAGTAGGAATTTATAGTGGTTTAACACTTTGCGTGCATGAAAACGCAGAATGACTCATTGAGTCGTGTAGTCACAATACAATGCAAAGCATCTTATAAGCTACTCGTGGTTGGTATCCAATGTAAAACTAGCATTTAGTCTTTACTCTATCAGCAGATAAAACAAAACTGCATTGGGAATTTTGGTCTATAATGTGTAAGCTGTTAGGGATTGGTATCCGTTGTAAAGCCAACACTTGGTGGTTGAGGGTATCTCATATAAGACAAGCAAAGTTGTCTATGTCTATTAGTCATATAGACAATAGAGTTTAGAATTCATTTGGGATGGGATCCTATGTAATGCCCACATGGGCTTTTACTTGTATAAGCAAATAAGGCAAATAGGCTATATAAGCTCCTAGTGGTTATACTATGGTACCAAGCTCACATGTGCTCATAGTTGTTTAGGAAAATAAGCCAAACTAGGCTTATCCATTATACTAAGATTATACACAAGGTTTATCTTATATACTAGTGTACACTTAATTGGCACTAGTGTACACTTAATTGGCATTGGTGCTCCTTAATGTACATTGGTGCTAGATATTAGAACATGGTCTAGTTTATTCTAACACTTCACGGGGCCATCAAAATTCTCACATTATTTTTCAGTGTCGACCACTAACTCATATAGATCCTTTGTGTCACGTGTTACTAACCTAACCCGTGTCCATATCACATAGTGTGTTTTCAGGATTATAGCGGCTGTTACATTCTCCCCTACTTAAGGGATTTTCGTCCTCGAAAATAAACATAGACGAGGAAGTGCAATCAGGTTATGGTGAATATATGTAGTAAGCAAAACCAATAAGGAATGGTATAGTAATCTATAGAGAGAATTACTACGCCTGATCATATTCCTTGTGTCAAAGAAAAACAACCAATGTAATTTGTCACTTGTCACTTATAGAATACACTTATATAGACTACAAGAGAGCAGCTAATGAAATATATATACAAAATTCATATATATATAACTTATATAATAGAAACTACTAGAGACTTGAGTTTACTACATCTGAAAACATATGAGTAAAACTGCTATCAATGTGAGGCATATACTCATCGGGTTGTGCACTAGGCTGAGGCTAACCAGCTGATGATGGTTCAACATCCCGTTGCTGTTGAAATTCTGGTACTAACAAAGTTGTATTGCGAGTGTATGTAGAAACATGGTTGCGTGCCCGTCCAATATAAGGGCTTGCAGCAGTCAGAAAGGTATGCTCCATCATAATATTGGAGGCTTCCTCAAGATAATCAACCCATTGATGGAGTATGTAATGATTTCGATAAAGATTATCAAATTGTTGCAAGGTTGGCTCATGGTTTTCTCTATTGCCAATTTATACGTAATTATACGAGCACTACATACAAATCCTTTATATATATCATGTGCAGTAAGTTATTCTAACAATTTCAATAAACAATTTACTTCAGGGAAAATAAATGGGGATACTGAGCGCGAATATCAACTTCACGTTCCCAGGTAGCCTCATATGAACCGTGATTCTTCCATTGGACCAATATGAGTGGAAGTGTGGAGGTAAAGCAACTCAATATGCCACTTCACCAACTCTGCCCAAGACTTGAAATGGTCTGACATAGCGAGGACTTAACTTGCCTTGTTTCCCAAATCGCATCACGCCCTTTTTGTCGGAGATATTTTGATAAAGACATGATCTCCGATCTGTATGGTATATGGCAGAGATCAGCATAACGGAATTCCAACTTGGAACCCATTCCTTCTTGGAAACTTTGCCAGATGTGGGAGGTATATAACGGATCACAATCTAACATGATACTCACTGGTATCCCATGTAGTCTGACTATCTCTCTCAGATAGACGTCGGCCAATTTCAACAATTCAAGCCACGCCACCAAAACATCTTCTTTAAGTCCTGATACATCGTCGTGCTACCAGGATGAATGACATAGGCCAACTTATGAGCTTTGTCAAGAATTTCGTGACGCAAAGCACTATCAGTCAGTACACATACCCGGCCTTAAAATAATAAGGACCCATTATCCTTAATCAAAAAATCTGGCTGGAGCCTACTGAGTACGTTCTGTCTGATAGCGATAAGCTTTGCATCATGCATCTGGAGTCCTTTGATCCTATCGAAGAGTGTGGATCAGATCATAACTGTCACAAGTAAACCTTCAATTGTTGTCGCCCTAATAGTGACACTGGATGACACTATCAACTACGACATTTGCTTTGCTGCGATGGTAATGAATAGAACAGTCGTAGTCCTTCAAGAACTCCATCCATCTTCTCTGTCTCATATTAACTGTCAAGAACCATAGGAAACCACGCATTCCCTCTGATTCAATACACATCCTAACCCACTGTACGAGGCATCACTGAATATAGCATAACCTTCGCTGCTAGATGGCATTACGAGAATTGGTGCAGAAGTGCATCTTTACTTCAATTCTTGGAAACTCTATTCACATGCTTCATTCCACTTGAATTTAACATTCTTTCGAATGAGTTGCATGAGTGGTCCAGCAAGTTTCAAAAATCCTTCAACAAATCGTCTGTCATAGCCTGCAAGACCTAGAAAGCTTTGGATCTCTGTTACTATTTATGGTTGCTTCCATTGCACTATAACCTCTATCTTTATAGGATCTACGGTCATACCCATCTTCGGAAATGACATGGCCCAGAAAATTGCCTTGATTTAACCAAAAATTACATTTACTGAACTTCACATACAGCTGAGAGTCTAGCAATGCCTGCAAGGCAAAACACAGATGACCTTCGTACTCTGCTTTCGTCTTTGAGTAGATGAGAATATCGTTGATGAATACTACGATACACTGATCTAAGTAAGACTTGAAGACTTTGTTCATCAAGTTTGTAAATGATGCAGGCACATTGGTCAACCTGAGGGCCATGACGAGAAACTTGTAATGACCATAATGTGTCTAAAAAGCTGTCTTCGAAATATCTTCAACTTTCACCTTCATCTAGTGATAACCCAATAGTAGGTCAATTTTTGAAAAGAGCCATGCTCCTTGTACCTGATCGAAGAGATCATCGATTCGAGGGAGCGGATATCGATTCTTGATCGTCAGTTTATTGAGTTGACGATAATTAATACAGAGGCGCATCGAACCGTCCTTCTTTACGAACAACACCAGTGTGCCCTACAGAGACACACTCGGTCTGATAAATGAAACAAATGTTCCAATTAACAGTAATCGTGACCCTCATGATCCCATGACTTGAAAACATTTACATCCTACCTCGGATCCTAAAGGCATACTTCAATCACTATTGACCGATCACTTCCGTTAAACGTGATCGTACAGATCCACAATAGTAATTGATTACTTCAGTCAAACATGGTCGTACAGATTTACAACCTATGCTTTAACAGAACCTACTGCCATAGCCTTGAGTCCCTAGAAGACCTAAAGCCTAGGCTCTAATATTGAACAAACATCAAAATTTGTGCCATATATCCCTGCCAGAGTTAAGTCGCCAAAGATAGAACGCCGGGCTTTGATACCACCTGTGACAGCCTGACTTTTTTTCTTCTCGTAAATGGAAAAGATCACGCCGTCGGATCACCTAACATAATCCTGTCATACAAGGACATCATGTACAAAGTGTTACATATGCGGAAGCGAATTGAATTAACTCTGATATATAAAAATATGACAACAACTGATATTTATTCATTTATCTAAAGCAGCAAACTTAACAGGAATATAAACAGAAACCTATACATGAAGTAGGAAATTATCTTAAACCACACTGCTGTTTATACATATTTAATGTTTAAAATAAATCTCTCTCTCTCTCAAACCTTTCAAGGAAAGAGTCCTCAGCAGAACCTTCCTCCTCGTCCTCCTCAGGCTAGTAGGTAGGATCAGCCTCATGCTCAGGGTCACGGTTAATATCTGTAGCTACGACATGAAGTCGTAGGATGAGCTATCATCGAAGCTCAGTAGGAAAATTTAAAGTGCTAAGTTATATGTTAGATTATCAAATTCACTTCTGGATGCATAATAAAATGAAGCATGTTATATCTCCTCTTGTCTCTATTCTAGCATCATATCTATTCTAGCTACATATAGTATAACAAGCAATAAATCATACAAATATTATATCATGCTGAACAAATACAATGAATCATACCGATAAGAAATCATGTTGAACAATTACAGAAATCATACTGAAACAAGACATATACAAGAAACAAGAAAATCAAGCTCTCGAGTTAGCGGGATCACTTGTCAAGCTCCCGAGTTAGCGGGATCACTTGGACCTAGAAAATCAAGCTCCCGAGTTAGCGAGATCACTTGGACGAGATATCAAGCTCTCGAGTTAGCAAGATCACTTATTTCAAGACGAGAATAAAGACGTGTACATGATAACAAGGATAACAGTACATAAACAATACATGCTAACATGTATGCAAGAACATCATGAACAGATATGATATGGCAAAACTGAATTAGTATAACTGAGTTAGCATAACTATTCATATTCACACGTCAAAACTAATCTTATCATCATTCGTACATAAATGGTTCGTATCATCATTTATAATCACACATCTAAATGAATTAGCATAATATTCCTACTGCATAACTGCTTGGATCCTTATCATGCATATCTATTCACCAAACTTGACATGAGCATGATCATGCAAAGGCATTCATTTAAACTTAAATTAGCATAATCATTAATATTCATCTATCGAACTGAGCTAACTATTCATCAAAACTGATCTAGCATATTCATTCATTAATCACACGTCAAATCTAAACTTGCTTCATGATCCATAAACATTTATATAAACTGATCTAGCATCCTTCTACTATATCTAAACTGGTCTGACATGGTTGTCACATGAATACATATGTCGAGCTGCACTTAGCATGGTCCTAGCATGCATATCTCATCATTCATAGCCTATATGCCGAACGGATCTTATTAAACTCATACATCACTTCTACATCAATCTTGGACTAGCATATGCATACCTAAACATTCATCGAACCGAACATCAAAAATTGTCGTGAACATAACATGCTTTTATGTACATATATTTATTTGCTAATCGGAGATGAATAAGAAAACAAGACATAATATAGCAAGGTAAACTCCCTACCTGTACACATGTTTTCGTGATTCTATTTGGATGTGTACTCACGCAGCCAAGATTATCTTCATCGTGATGAATGCATCATGTGCACCAAGTGGCACCTAGGATGAGTTTAATGGCTTTAGTCACATACTTAGCTACTTCGACTAAATAATGGAGCATCAGACACAGAGTGTATACCTACAATGTAGTGCTTACACATACCATCATAAAAACACACACTCGGGCTCAGATATTAGCTTGCCTCGGCAAGCCACAAGGGTTGTCACTGCAAGTAATAGGGGTTGTCGCGGCAGGCTCTTCTATTAAGGACTTTGCCATGACTTGTTACCAATTTTTGACCCTTTAAATATTAGATTTGAGAATTTGTTACTTCATAAAAGTTGTAGTGCTCGTTGTCTCCTTTCTAACGCATTAAGAATCGTGCCAATCAGAGTTTGAGGTCAAAAGTTATGACCAAAATACTGAACAATAGTTTATGCACAATGCTTGCTGCGGCAAGCCTGTCAGGCTTGGCTTGCCGGGGTGTTTTCTGCTCCACTTTGGCTTTTTTTACTAAGGCAATTGGCTGATTCTTTTATATTCATATAGAGTTAATATATTGTATCTATATATATATATATATATATATATATATATTGCACCAAAATTGGATATATTGTTTACGGCATACCTTTTTGTGGACATGAGATTACGATGATGCCGACAGTAGATCGTGATCGAACTCATGACGTCTGCATACTAGGTGACACGGACGTAAGCTCAGTTACAGATTTTTGCTATCATGGTCTGATGATAGTGTACTATAATGGTTTTACTCTTTTGGTTTTGTTTTCAGAATCTCATTACTAGGATTGCCTTCAAAAGCTGAATCAGAAAGATAAGGGCTTCCTAGCAGGAATTTATAGTGGTTTAACACTTTGCGTGCATGAAAACGCAGAATGATTCATTGAGTCGTGTAGTCACAATACAACACAAAGCAGCTTATAAGCTACTCATGGTTGGTATCCGATGTAAAACTTGTATTTTTTTCAATATTTTTAGAATTTTTATTTTCTTCGGAGACAGACCCTTGGCAACACGAATCTGTGTATATACAAGGTATTGCATGCCAAGGGCTTATCTCACTTTTTATAGGTTTTTTTTTTTTTAGAAACGAGTTCTAAATATTAGGCCACTCCCTACTTCCAGGGTTTGGGGCAAAGATGCCCAATTGCGTACCTGAGAGGCTGCTCCTTTACCAGTTTGGATGGAGGGTGTTGACTGATACGGCTCTTCGGAGTCAGCCTCCATCATGTTGATCCCCATTTCGTCTGAGATGATATCCTCAAATGTTAATACAGTTTTGTGGGGATTCACCATAGGGAAAGTTTGTTCAGTTACGGACCGTCGTTCCTCAAAGAGGGATAATGCGGCCAAGTCTATCTCGAGGCTGGGAAGGATGATGTGGGGATTGGTGGGGTGAACCGGTGTTGTTGGCTTATGTGGGGTTAATCGGGTTATCCTATTCTGGTCAATCTTCCCAACCCCGACACTCACAAATGAATCTCTGATGTGAGGCCTGGGACGGGGTTTTTCCTCTATGTGTATCCCCCTAGCTTTTGCAGCTGCCATCGCACGAGCTTTCTCCTTCACCTCCCGTACTTCTTCTTTCGTGAGCTTGTAACCTAACCCGAACTTGGCTTTCTAACCGCCCTTAACTGTGACAGGCTCCTTCCTGGCTTGTAATCTAGGCCCAAGATCCCTTCTTTTTTTATAGCCCCACTTTTGGAGCATGGCCACTGCTGCTACCATTCCACCTCCGGTTCTTGAAACGATGCCCTCGATGGGTTTCGAGAGTATTGTCAACGCCTCGTATTCGAAACTGTAGAGGTCGACATCCTCCGCGGTGTGCGGTACATCCAGTACATTGGGCCTTTCAATGCTGTTGGTGGCCTTTTCTTTCTCACTGTGCCCTTCACCAATGATGGTGATGATCTTATGCCCGAAAATGAACTTGAGCTTTTGGTGCAACGTGGAGGGGATTGCTCCAACTTCATGTAGCCACGGGCACCCCAATAATAGATTAAACGAGGATTTAATGTCCATTACCTGAAACAATATGGAGGTCATTGGCCCAATCAATAGCTCAAGGTCAACTTCTTCCATTATCTCTCTCCTAGTATTGTCAAAACCTCGGGCACTGGTTCTCATGGGTCTCAACATGCATGGATCTACCCCGATCTTTGTGACAGTTCTCAGCGAGCATATATTCAACGCAGACCCATTATCGATTAAAACCAAGGGAATTACCATATTTCCGAACTCAATAGTTATATTCAAAGACTTTGAGTGACTACCTCCTTCCTCTGATAAATCATCATCCGAAAATGAAATAGCATTCGGGGCCATCACTTCACCGATTACATGCCCGACTTCATCCGGGCTAACTTGAAGTGACACATGCGTATTCTTTAACGCCCTCATTAATACTTGAAAATAGAGTGGGGACGTCATTAACAGATCCCACACAGTGATGTGAGTTGGCATCCTTCTCAGCTGAGTCTCTAGTATATGTTCTCAACTCATTTTCTCGAAAAGATTCACGGCGCTGTCTTTCTTTCCCTCCGGCTAGACCTGTGCTGCTGTTGGTGCTTCTGGTTGCTTTGAAATCTTCCCGGATTGGGTCACAAAGTCAACTACCCCTTCTCTGTTACTACCAGCATTGATATCTATTTGCTCATAACTCAGAGGGACCTGATGTGAGTTATAGGTTGGTCTCGGAATCTGAAATGGTATGGCTACTGGTATCGGATGCTCTTGCACTGCGAGCTCCGGAGGTGTGAGTAACACTTGGTTTACTTTGGTGATAGCTGGTTGGGTGGTAAAATTGGGCCAGACGGGGGTGGTGAAGCTAGTGAGTGGTGGCGCCAGGGGAAAAGGGGTAGGGGTAGGCCATTGGTAGCTGATAGGCGCTAGCGGGGGGTTGAGGTTATGATGGGCTATTGGGTAATTGATGGGGTTAGTGGTGTATGTTGGTATGCATTTATATGCACATAATTGACAGGAGTAGGTGATGGAAAATAAACCCTACGATCTAAGGGCTCAACCCGTGGTGATGGGCTACGTTCAGGGGTTCAATCACCCCGATATTCCCTTCTTCACAGTTTCTCGGCAATGGTGCTACATAGCTCTCCTGATCACTGATGTAGTTTAATGGGTCAAACTCAAACTCTTCCTCACCTTCTATCATTCCGATGGTGGGTCTGGAACCTACTCCTCCAGTAGGATGTGGGGGTAATGGCACCTGGTGGATATTTGCATACTAGTTCACTTGGGAAGGTGCCGGTGGAATAATTTTCCCCACATCGATTAAATCTTAGATCGCGTGCTTCAATGGGAAGCAGCGATCAGTCAGGTGACCCAGACACTAATAAAAGTTATAGTGAGTATTAGGATCATAATTCTTCAGGATCGGATCGGATGAGGTGGAGGTTGCGGTTGATGAAAAGTGACTAATCCCTTTTCTATTAGTAAAGGTAAAAGTACACTTAATGATTACCCCAGGGGTATAAACACTCGGTCGTAGCGGGCTCTCCTCTGCTCCGGAGTCATCTGCATTCCTTGCCCATTCCCTGCTCTCTGCATCTGCTCAGTTCTGACTAGTGCTAGTTGGGCTGCTTGAAATTGGAGCGGGGTTATAGTATTATTGGGCCTAGTGTTGGCAACATTCTAGGTAAATTGTGGTTGACGTAAGGCATGGGTTTGAGCGGGGTATGAGGGTTGGGAATGGGTGAAATTTTAGAAGAATTGTGAAGGGTATAGGTGTGAGGCTCCAAGGTTTTGCTGGGCTGGGGTTTGGGCTATGAAGCCTTGGGAGGGTTGGGCCACAAAGCCTTGGTCATGATAGGTTTGAGCCATGGGTCATTGATGGGTTTGGGCCATGGGCCCTTGGTGGGTCTGGGCCATGGGCCCTTGGTGGGTCTAGGACATGGGCCATTAATGGGTCTGGCCCATTAGGACTTGATGGGTCTGGGCTATGGGCCCTTGATGGGTCTAGGCCATAGGCCCTTGGAGGGTCTGGGCATGGGCCCTTTGTGGGTCTGGCCTATGGGCCCTTGATAGGTATGGGTCATGGGGTTTTGGGCTATGGGGCCTTGGGCCATGTGGGGAATGGGGATTTGGGCTATTGGGCCTTGGGCCATGTGAGGAATGGGGATTTGGGCTATTGGGCCTTGAGATATGTGGGTAGTGGGGGCTTGAATGGTATGGATGATGGGGGGTTAATGGGGGTCATGGGGGAATGAGGCATGGAGACTTGATAGGGTATGGGATGGATCTATGGATGTGTGGTGTGGATGAGAGTAATGTGTTGGGAGGCCTTCCACTTGTCATATGTTTGGAACATTTCCTCCATCATGGCCATGGAAGGGGGATCGGATGGAGATGGGTTATTTGATGGTTGGAAGGGTATGGATGGGGTGTGTGAGGAGGAAAATTTGGGCAAGACCCGGGTAAGAGGCGGGATATGGGGTGGATTGGAGAGATGAGATGGGGCATAGGTGGATGGATTAGACATGTATGGGGAAGATGTATGGGGCATGGAGGTGGAGAATGAGGGAGGAAAATTGGTCATGGCTTTGGAAAAGATGGGCATGAATTGGGTAAATGGAGGTAGGTGTGGGGGATTGGATGTGGTGTGGATGGATGTGGATGGATCGGGTTGGGCGGATGAAAAATAGGGCATGTTGGTTAGGGTAGAGGATGGGTTTTGAGCGGGTGTGGGAGGGAGGGGAGATGGGTTGGAGATGGCCATGGATGAAGGCATGGTTTGGGAAAATGACAGAAAATTTAGATTTTGGGTATTTTGGGAAGTGGTGGAAGGGAAAATAGGGGCACCGAACGGACCGGTTATGGTGAGGGTTGATTAGGCAAAGGGGGTGGAAGTGAAGGCTTCTTCGGTATGGGAATGGATTGGAGAGTGTGGCGGGGATGAGTCAGGATCGGCATAAGCCGGGTCCACAGCCCACGACATATCTCGGTATCGAGTTGGGTACGGGTGCCTCAGGTGGGGCCCGTAAAGCTTCCTCCTTCTTCCCCAACTAGATGACGGAGGGTACGATGATGTCGTTGTGCCGACACCAATCAAGACTCTATTTTTAGATATCTTATTTCTTTTTTTTCTTTTTTTTTTAAATTATAAGTGAAAAGAAATGAGGATTCCGGAGCCTTTTGAATTCCCTTCTTGGGTGGCTCTCGTACCCTAAATAGGTCCCGCGGCAATGGTTCTAAAGAACTTCGAAAGAATCAAAGGGAACCCCTTGATCTATTGAAGGCATAGAAACTAATACAAGCAACCCGATCCCCCAAAACGAGTCAAAAAAAGTCACCTTCTTTTGATCAACGAGGGCATATTGGGTGTCGAAAATTGCGGGGCCTAAACAAAGGCACTAAAGACACTGATCGGGAAGTCCGGGATGTGAAATAAGCCTCAGATCCGAACTAGTGCTGCTTAGAACCACACTAGCACAACTAATAGTGGCGCCAGAGAAAAAGGTCCCAGATTAAAGCTAGCGCAACTAATAGTTGCGCCAGTGTACTTTTGGGACATTTTGCATTGGTGCAACTAATACTTGCGCCAGAGCAAAATGGTTCTCCAAATTGTATGACAACAACAACCTGAGTTCGAAATGGGTCTCCAAATTGGCTTTTGGTGGAAGCTGGGCTTCTGGGGACTGACAGAGTATATGATCCGCTCTCTTCCTCACCGAACCTAAGGATTTAGGGCCAAATTGGGTTCACTATTGCTCTCTTTTTCTCGGGTTTTAAGTTTGGTAACGAGAAGGTTACCCGATATACCTCAAGTGCAAGCACTTTTCTTAGGTACTAGGTGGGCTGAGACTTTTTCGGATCATCACCATTAGGGGTTGCCGCCGTACTAAGACCCAGATGGTTGTATGTGTACCTAAATAACCCAACCCTTTGAAAATCTACCCCACAAAAATTAATTTAGATATCCTTTGTTGGTTCAATTTTATTTTTCACTTTTAAGAAAATTTTCTTAAGTTCAAAGACCGAGGGTGATGATCCCGTGCCACCTCTAAGGGCCGGAGTTCACTATTTGTAATATGATTGCAGAAACGTAAGTGCGCACGCAGGCCCACCAAATGGCTAAGGCACTTTAAATGATGTAAAAGTAAATAAATTTAAATGCAAAGCGCAAGTAGGCCCACCAATCGGCTAAGGCACTTAAAATGATGGAAATGTAAAGAAAATTAAAGACTACGCGCAAGTAGGCCAACCAATCGACTAAGGCTCGTAACTGACATAAAAGTAAGGATAAGTAAAATGACGTAACCGAAGGGGTGAGTAAAAAAATAGTAAAAATAAGAAAAAAAACAGTAATAAAAGGTAAGTAAAAATAAAAATAAAGAGGTCAAGTTTAAGGGGAAGCTCTACTAGCTAATCCCCAGCAGAGTCTCCATATGTGCAATCGTGAGATTTTTGATGATCTCGTCGCGACGATGCTCTCACTAATGAAAAATATAGAGTCGCCACCCGGAGCTTTTGGTGTCCCGAGAAATCTAGATTATTTTTATAAGCACCAAAGTGCCACAAATATGAATTTGAATCCGGTCTACGCCAAAGGCTCTTGGGTAGGGGCTTCGGTTATCGATTGGAAATGTGTTAGGCAACCAATCAACCCGCTTAACGCAGTCTCTACTTATGGCCAAAATAAAAATAATATAAAAGAAATGAAAAAGGTCTCCTCTTGCCCAAATGAGTCTTAAAATCCTATTTGTTTTCCTCTGTTCCTATCGAAAACTCGGCGGTATAACGGCACAAGTGAGAGGATGGAGGAATAACTGAGAAGGTAGAGGAATAGAGGGGAGAGCCGGAGCTCTCGAGCCCTTGTTGCACCGCTGTGGAGCCTTGTGTTGGCTTGCTTTGGTGAGCTTTTGAAGGCTTGTATGATGAGAAATGAGATTCTAACTCATATGGCTTACTAGCTAAGAGGTAGAGAGGGAAGGCTAGGGGGTAACACACCTCTAACCTAGAGTTTATGGGTGAAAAGCTAAGGTCTAAAGGGACTTTTAAAGTTCTGAAATTTGTATGAGAATGATGCACTAGAGGAGAGAGAGAGAGAGAGAGAGAGAGAGAGAGAGAGAAGGGATTCCTTAATCTCTTAATTACAAATTTTTTCAAGCCATTTGTAAGGGGGAGTGTCTCTCTATTTATAGGAAAAAGAGAGGTTAGGAGGGTGCTTAGGGGCTAATTGCGTGTAAAAATTAGATAATGGGCATCTAATGTTTATTAGAATTTTTGGAGCCTTGAAAAATGTAAAGAGGTGCTCCAATGGTGGATGATAGAGTGAGGCTTTAAACCACTTAAGGAGTTGCACATAGATAGTAAATGGGTGTAACAGAACTAGCAAAATACACCCCAAAAGTCAAGATGGTCAACAAGTCAACCCTAATCACAAAATTTGAGGTAAAAATTATGAGTTACTATTCATATGTCTGGCGTAACTATTAGTTGCAAGAGGTATATGCACAATAAAACAGTGACGCAAAGTAGCTTTGGAAAGTCAATTGCCCGCGGGGGGACCCACCTATAACTGACGCAACTATTAGTTGTGCCAAGCCATTTTTGGGGAGACATGGCTTAGTGTAACTATTAGTCGTGCAAAATCCACCTATAACTGGCGCAACTATTAGTTGCGCCATATCCCTAAGGGGGTCGCATGAATTTACCATTCTGCCCTTCGGGTTCGAAATGCGATATCTTTACGTATTTAGCGCCGATTGGGGTGATTCTTGGCCCATTGGAGAGTTGAAGATTTCTACTTTTCAATGGTATAAGATTCGATCATAGTAGAAGGTCACAACTAGTCCTAGTATACCACTCTTTATCCATTGCTCGGGAAAGCTAGGTTTAGGTTCGAAATGGGTTCTAAGGGTCGTGATGGGTTCCTAAAGGTTCAGGAAGGTTTCTAAGGGATCTAGGGTGATTCCTTAGGGTTTCGGATAGCTCCTAAGGCTTTGAAAGGGTTCCTAAGGGTTCCATGCATGCCATCAAAAGCTTGGAAGTGCGCCTCCCTCAAAATGTATTTCGATCGAGCCTTGCGCCAAATTTGGGTGCCTACATTCTTCAAATATCAAATGAAGACGTTTGTGGTATTTCTCTGTTCACTATCTTTGGTTCCTCAATTGATCCTAATCTCTGATTTTGACTTATAACACACACGTGCCAAGGAGTCACGATCTTTGCTCAATAGGATTTCACAGGCGTGGTCGCGGCTGGGGGATATTTGGACCTTCCAGAGCTCCTCTCGTCAGCGGAAGAAGTTAAAGGGCACCGACTAGGATTAGGCCCTAGGTTTCTACATTTTGAACAATTTCAAACATTTTGGGAGAATTTTATTGGGATTTTAAAAGTGGCCCTCGAGGTCGTATGCCTTGGTGGTTTCTCCTGCACAAAAGGTCAAATCTTTTCAGTGTTAGGCGCCTTTTATATTTGTGAGTGTTTCTTTGAAGCATAAAACAGGTGAACCGGCTAATTGGCAAAGGGGGCCAACAAAGGCCCACAAAAATACCAAAAAAAACTAAGAAAAATGGCATGGAGGGGGAGCTGTGGGGCCTTATATGCCTGAGACAGTCCAAATTCCCCTTCTTTTCTTTTTGACTTGGCCTTTTTGACTGATTTTTCCTCTCATTGCTTTCCTAAGGGTGGGTCCATCAACTTACATCAAATTTTATATTCTTGAAAGATCTTTGTACATCCATGGGCCCTCTTTCCAATCCTCCCTTACATCGAGGGCTTGAAACCAATTTACCCCTTTCTTTAGGCTTGGGGCCCAATTTTCTCAAAAATTGGCTTGGGAGCTTGAATGAGAGTAAGCTCGTCGAACTTGAGCGGCTCGGACTATCACGTCTTCCCCTCTTTCTTTAGGTTCCTCCACGGTGGGACCTACTTCATGTGGCAACCTATTTTTAGGATACAAATGCTCACGTGTTCCATTTTGGGAAGCGGGAGCTAACTCCCACTCTTGAGGAGCTATCCAACTTGTCTGGCTTGAAGCTTCACAGGGGCCTCGCAAGAGTAACGCTGAAGTCAGGCTACTCTAAATCCGTCCACCTAACCCTCAATTTGAAGAAATTTGAGTATGAGAAAAGTTTTGTTTCGGGGCCCACAAGGTGTTCGATCAAATTGCTCAAAGAACTTTTCAGTGACGAAAGTCTTCGAAAATTACCGGTTAGGAATATCTTCAACGTGAAAGCCTTTGCTCTCAGTCTTGTTTCAGAAGTCCTCTTCTTTACTGGGGGAGAGAACTTCTTTCTGGCTCTTTGTGATGTTTTGATTGAGTTAGCAGAGGGCCGCACGGTGATGCACTTAATCCTTACCGAATTATATCGATGCCTTGATGCATTTGCTCTGGACAAGGTGGAGAGCCTCAGGGGATGTCCTTTGCTGTTCTAGATCGAGTTAGGTGAGCATCTCGCTATCTTGGGACCCGTACCACACTTTTACATTGCTCGAGGTGAGGCGGCCCGATGCTTTTTGGGTAGGTGTCACTTGCTTCCGCGGGGCGATTCGTCAACTTTGAAGCTTTGGTTGACCGATGCCGAGCTGATATGGAGGCTTCCTTGGTTGGACCGGACCTTCCCAATAGTTCATTCCAAAGATCATGAGAGCATCACCCTCCTAGGATTGACTGGCAACACCTTTGACTTCCCATTCCGGGTGTTGCATCAGTTCGGCTGATCTCAGCAGGTGCCTTGCGAGGTAAAACCCCCTCTATGTGACTTGAACTTTTCTAGGGGGTCCTCTAGGGACGTGGATCGGATTGCTGCTCTTTGGGAGACGCGTCAATTGACACTGATGTGTGATATGGAGCAAGGAGATTTAGTTCAGTCTTCCCCTGAGTATGAGGCTTGGCTATTGGCTGAGCAGCCTGTTGCTGATCATCTGGATCAGGTAGACAATATTGACATGAGAGGCCCCTGGCCAAAGAAGGAGACGACGCTTCGAGCCTGCATTGAGTTATTGACTGATGAGAAGAGGATCCTGCACAAGCTTTTAGCACAAGAGAAAGTTAGAGCAGGGATTGCAAAGTGCAAGGTCCTTCGTTTGAAACGATCTTTGAGTGTTGCCCTTAGAGCTACTGATGCTTCTCGAAAGAGGTACAAGAGCTTGCATGGTCGTTGGTTGACCAAGCGAAATGTTCAGGAGGATGGTTTTTGCGCTGAGATTAGTGCCTTGAAGCGCGAGCTGGGACGTTGATTCCTTCCTGCACATATAACTTTTTGCACATATCAGATATACAGAAAAGGGGCATAAGAAACCCCTTTACAGATACACACTTTTTGGTATACATATTTTTCTTTTATGCTTTTGTTTTTTCTGCTTTTATAAAAAGAAAGAAAGAAAGAAGGCTAGACATCAGACTGACTATTTTTTGGGATGTGGTGTAAGCGATGCAATTGTAAATGAGAAGGGAAAACCTATTATATTTACAAAGACTTCTCTCTTTTTTATTGTCCTTTTTCCATTAATGGGTCCCTTTAAAGAAGGATTTCCGCCCTGTTCTTTATTCTCTTTTTGTTTGGTTTGATGCCTTAATTACAGGGTGAGATCTCGGGTCCCCTTTTGAGCATGGTCGAACCCCCTTTCAAGTGGTCGGATCTTAGGCAAGCTTTAGTAGTTTTACCAAGACTGGAAAGTCAATCCCTTTGGACTGAGTCAAACCTTTCTCCTTACCTTGAGTCATATGTTTGACGAAGCAATTTCATAAAGACAATTCTGGTTGGGGCCCGATTTGAACTAATATGAGCGGCCCAGCCGGAAAAGGGGATCAGGGAGAGTAATCAAGAAGGCTCCTCCAACATCAAAATTATCAATCAATTCAATCCTTCCTCCTTTTTAAATTTTTTCTTTTAAAACTCTCTTTCTCACAACACCCAAGGTGGGTTAGTTGTGCCCCTTTTTGCCCTCTTTTTACCCGTGGCGCCCTTTCAGGTTTTCACCACGTCCATGGGTTTAGCTTTCTTACCCCAAGCGTCCTTTCGGGTTTCACCTGGTCTGCACAAACTCGCTGTTTTTACCCATAGTGCCCTTTCAGGTTTTCACTACGTCCATTTTGCTTTGAGCTTGTATTTTTATTTTCTTTTTTTCTTTTTACTCAAAAGCCACGACATAGACGTCGATTCCGTCATAGCAGGCCAGATGGGGTTCTGGTGTCATCTCACAACTCAGCTTGTGTTGACTTAACAAATACTATGACTGCTTGTGAACCTAAAAAGAGGGCTTCCTTCAGGGCGTAGCTTGGTCATGGGTTAGGTTAGAATTTGAAGGTATGTTGGGCTAAAAGGGTTTCCTTGATAGGATTTTAGTTTTTCACACTCGTACTTTCTTCGTTGGGGGCCTTTACTGTACATGCCCCATGATTCTTCTATATATTTTTTTCTTTTTCCTTTACCTCATTTCAGGAAATCTCTTTTTGAGGTTTTGCTTTTTCGATTTTTTTAAATTTTGATGGTAACTTTACTTCCATTTTTTGTAAATGTACACACACACACTTTTTTTTTAGGAAGGGGTTGATTTGAACGAAAGGCCCACGCTCAAATAGGGTAGCAAAGGATATTATCATTTTTAGGGATGCTTTTTAGCTACTGTGCTTGGAATGATGGCCTCTTTTGAGTGATTCTTAAGCAGTCATGTGTCTGTTTCACCAATACTTACCTTATCGCGATAGACTAAAAGTAGAACCGTCGGACGTATACAGCGTTGATGGGATCAGGAAGATGATCTCCGTCCATGGTAGCGAGGCGGATGGTGTATCTCGGCAGCACTTCTCCAACGACATAAGGTCCCTCCCAGTTCGACTTGAACTTCCCTCTCGGATCGACGTGGAGGGATGGGAAGATCTTCTTCAACACAATGTCTCCTACCTTCAAATCTCAATTGCGGACACGTTTATTTTAAGCGTGTGCAATTCGCCCATGATAAAATTGAGTATGACACAAGGCTAGGAGTCTTTCTTGTCCAGTAGATTCAATTGTTCAAAGCGGAATCTCTCTCTCTCTCTGCTTGGGTAAGCCTGATTCGATAAGGATTCAGAGCGAGGGTACTTCAACCTCTACCGGTAGGACGGCCTCGGTTCCATACACAAGGGAGAATGGTGTCACCCCTGTAGTGGTACAGATCAACATTCTGTAGGCCCATAAGGAAAATGACAGCTTTTCGCTCCAATCTCGATAAGTGACGACCATCTTCTCTAGGATGCGGACAACCATCTTGTTAGCGGCTTCCACGCCTCCATTAGTCTGAGGCCGATAAGGTGATGAGCGATGGTGCTTGATTTGTTATTGCTCGCAGAAGGCTCGGATGCGCTTATTCACAAAGTTTGTGTCATTATCCGTGATGATATCCTTGGGTACTTCGAATTGTCACACAATATTATTCTTGAGAAACTTCTCGACGTGACTGGCCGTGATGTTGGCATATGATGCCACTTCTACCCACTTGGTAAAGTATTCAATGGCAATAAGGATGAATCGATGTTCATTGGATGCTTTCGAATTAATCATTCCGACGACGTCAAGGCCCCAGGCAAATGGCCAAGGAGTGGTCATGCAGTGTAGATTGATGACAGGAGCGTGTATCAGACCAAAGTGTTCCTGACACTTGTAGCATTTCTGAACGTGTTTGCAGCAATCCGATTCCATGATGGTCCAAAAGTATCCCTGCCACAGGATTTTCTTCGCGAGCATGTGACCGTTGAAGTGGGCATCGCATACTCCCTCGTGGATCTCCTTCATAATTTCAATCGCTTCACTTTCTGTAAGGCACCTGAGCAAGATGTTATTATAGGATTGCTTGTAAAGGCATTCCCCATAAATGACGTAGCCTGTCGCAAAATATTGAATGGTCCGACGGTCCATCTTGGATGTACCCTCAGGGAAAGTTAGTGTCTTGAGGAAATTCTTGATATCTGAGAGCCAAGGTGGCTCATCATCAGGCTTTATAGGTTCCTCAATCTTCCTTTCCTCGATCATGATCGACTTCATCTCAGCACCATACGGGATTTCTATCATTGACGCTGTGCAAACGTGGGAATCGATGCGATCCCCGTCGCGACGAAGCGCTCTCTAACGATGAAAAAAATATAGAGTCGCCACCCGGAGCTTTCGGTGTCCCGGGATACCTAGTTCATTTTTTATGAGCACCGAAGTGCTAAAAATATGACTCTGAATCCGGTCCACACCAAAGGCTCTTGGGTAGGGGCTTCGATTATCGATCGGGAAGGTGTTAGGCACCCGATCAACCCGCGTAGCGCGGTCTCTACTAATGGCCAATAATAAAATGAAGTAAAAGCAAGGAAAATAGCTTCCTCTTACCCAAAAGGGCTTAGAATCCTATTTGTGCCCCTCCGTTCCTACCAAAAAATCGGCCGCGTAACAGCGCAAATGAGAGGATGGAGGGAGCTAGAAAGAGATAGGAGAAGGAGAGAGCTGGAGCCCTCGGGCCCTTGTAGCACCGTAGAGGAGCCTTGCGTTGCTTGCTTTGATGAGCTCTTGAAGACTTTGTATGGTGGAAAATGGTGTTCTAACTCCTAGAACTTGAAGCTAAGAGGTAGGGGATGGAGGCTAGGGGATCACACACACCTAGGCTAAGGGTTTTAGATGTAAGAACAAGCTTGGGAAGAGGTTTTGGAATTCTTGAATTTGGATGAAAATAGTGCACAAAAGGGAGGAAGAACTTCTCACTTTGAGCTCTTTCTCTCTTAAGTAAATTTCTCAACCCCTAAACCAAGGGGTGGGGGGCTCTATTTATAGGAAAGGAATGGATTAGGAGGCTACTTAGATGCTAATTGGGGTTAGCAATTAGGTAATCTCAAATCTAAGGTTTCCTAGGATTTTGAGAGCTTGGAAAGGTGTGAAGGTGGTTCTAATAGTGGATGATGGGGTGAGGCTTTAAGCCACTTGGAGGGTTACAAATAGGTAAGGAATGGGTGCAATAAAACTGTCAAAATACACCCCCAAGGTTGCGGTGGTCAATAAGTCAAACCCCAAACATGAATTTCGGGGCAAAAACCCATTATTACTGTTCATATGTCTGGCGCAACTAATAGTTGCGCCAGGCAAAAGCACAGTAAAACAGTGAGGAATAGTGCTGTAAGTTAGCTCGTGGGGTGGGGGCCACCTTTTAAACTTGGCGCAACTATTAGTTGCGCCAGGCTTAAAATTAGGGAGGATTGTCCTGGCGCAACTAATAGTTGCGCCAGGCAAAATTTATACCTGGTGTAACTATTAGTTGCGCCATGTGACAGCCCAGATTTTGGCACCCCGAAACCCGTGCCATCAGCACGATCATCTTGACCGTGCCCCTTAGCTGAGCATGGAACATTGGTATATCAAGCAATGAATTGAACTAAAATAGAAATGAAACTGCGGAAGTAAATCACTATATAAACATTTCTCAAAAGGCAGTTCTACCTTCATGCCTCTGCATGAATGGAGAACCGATTCGAACCATCGATGATAGCTAATCATCACAGATGGTTCGCCCCAAAAGAATCATCCCAAATCCCGATATATACATTGTTTAGTCAAACAAGGCTTGACATACCAAGCCATACAAAATCTCTCCAAAACCCTCAAAGCGATACAACGGAGTCCTCTAGAAGAAGTCCTCAGGAGGTGGCTCCAACTCGTCACCAGGTGCTAGGTCGGAGTCACCGGGGTCAGCGTCCCCTGAAGCCTCGGCAGCTGCTAGTAGTGGACCTGCGACGTATAGTCTATAGGGTGAGCTACATCCTAGCTCAATAGAGAACAAAACACGGTTGAACATATAAATTATTACTCACATATATTCCATGATATGCCATGCATGATGTGTCTATGCAATTACTGATGAAAACAGTTTAAAAGTATCACATTTTACTGGTAGTTTACTCATGCCTTTTACTTATTCATGAAAGATGCTGAAAAGGCCTGAAGCAAAACTTAAACTTTCAACTTAAGTAATCCCCGAGCAATATAGCATCGAGCCCTGATGAGATACCCATCATCGTCATCTATATAGACAGTTTTAAACGTATTCCCTGGGAATACAAATAGTACCCAAGCTCCTTTCCCCTGGGGATTGGTAGCGGGGTTTCACTAGTCTCAATCAACACCCCTGGGGTGTGCTTACTGTGTACGGATAAGTCTCCGCACTGGCCTACGGTTTCGCCACCATATCGGTCACGAATATCCTACCGTGTCAGTCGTGGATATCCCGCCACGTCGGTGGGGTACCCTATCAAACCTCAAATAACAGAAATATTGGTGCCTTACATATAGTTATTCACCGTGTAAATGTACTATCTTATATCAGTTAGGCCCTATCAAACATGATTCAATCTTGGATACATCCCTGGGATGTATCCACTCACTTGCATCACACCTGATGCTCTTATCTCTTTACTTCTTCATCCCCTGGGGATGACTCATTATGATTACTTTTATTGATGTCACACACACACACTTTTCCCAAACTCTTTAAGCAATAAAACATTTTGAATTTAAATCTATATCACTACATACATGCTCTTGCAAAATAAAGTATATGTTCAAGGAGTTCCCTACCTCAAGTCTTTGTTTGATCAATGCATCAAGGTCCCACGTGTCTCCTTGTGTACTAGCTCACACGTACCACCTATGGTACCACACAACATGTAAAACACATCACTAAAGAGGTAATAAAGAAGGCCCAAGACCCTCCAAGAATCTTAAAGTCAAACTCAAAAGTCAACATAAACTGGCACAGTCGATTAATCGAACTCTAAAATCGATTAATCGAATCTGATTCGATTAATCGATTTCCAAAATCGATTAATCGAAATTCAATATCGATTAATCGATTCTCAAATCGATTAATCGAGATTCCCATTCGATTAATCGAATCCCAATTCGATTAATCGAAATTCTCTACTCTTTCCAGTTGATTCTCAATTCGAGTAATCGAGTTTCCAAAATCGATTAATCGATCCCAAATCGATTAATCGAATTTCTAAATCGATTAATCGAACTCTCATTTCGATTAGTCGATTTTTCCAAGCTATTTTCTTTCCTCCACTGGAGTTTATTGTAGGTTCTCAGTCGATCAATCGATTCCCAATTCAATTAATCGAAATCCAAAGTCGATTAATCGAAACTCAATTCGATTAATCGAGATCGAGGTCCTGTGACTTTTCAACTTCTTGGCCAATTTCGATTAATCGAAACCCAATTTTGATTAATCGAAATTGCCAGATTCAGCCCCCTTTTGGCTATTCTTCCCAATCTCTTCCCTTACTTTCTCCTTCATTTTTCTAAGCTCTTATCCCACATTTTAAACTATTTCTAACTACAATTTAACCCTTTAATCCATGCATTTTAACTACAAAAATCTTACCTTCAATTAATCTCAAATTGATTTCAAATCAATGGTTGGAAAGGCTAGGGTTCCAGCTTTTGCTTAAACGGATTCCTCGCGTTGAATCGGTCTCTTAAATGCTAGAATCCCCCTTCCAATCTCTCACAATAACTCTTGTTCCACCTCTTTACTCCTCTCTCTCTCTTTTTTACTCCTCTCTCAACAACCAATTTACAGGTTTTAGGGTTTTTAAACCCTTTTATCTATCCCCTCCCTTGTGTGTTGAGCACATACACCGTGATAGGTGTATGCGACTTCAGATTCTCATCACACACCACACAGTCACTCAAACTATCACATCTCATCCGTTCATCACACTCTATGCTAATCATTGAACTCCTAATTGGTCAAACCTGTGACCAATCGGCACAGATCTCGAGGTCACTGTTTAATGTGATTTTTTGGGATATTACATGCCAGGCCATTTCTGGGGAGAAATAGCCTGGCGCGACTAATAGTCACACCAAATCCCTAGGGGGGGCCACCTTGAAGTTACCTTCCTGCCTCCGGGTTCGAACTGTCGTATCTTCTGATATATACCTCCGATTGGGGCGATTCTTAGACCGTTGGAAAGCTGACGACCTCTACTCTTTAATGGTATAAGAGTTGGGTGCTGTAGAGGGTTGTAACTAGTTTCAATGCACCCCTCCTCGTTATTGCCTGGGAAGGTTAGGTTAGGGTTAAGAAAAGGTTCTAAGGGTCGGGGTCGATTTCTAAAGGTTCTAGGTAGGTTCCTAGGGGATCTAGGGTGATTCCTAAGGCTTTAGGGTGATTCCTAAGGATACCATGCATGCCATCAAAAGCTCAGAAATGCGCTTCTCTCGAAAGGTGTTTCGATCGGGCCTTGGGCCAACTTTGGGTGTCTACAGATGCCAAAGTGGCTAACGCGTTGGCAAAGCAATTCCTTATCCGCGGGACATATGAGAATGTCACGTCTTGGAAGCAAGCTATCAAATCCTTAAGGGGCTCATGGTAGGGGATCTATTTCTCGTCATTCGTCTTCCAGTCACCGTTCGTCTGGCATATGATCAACTGCAATTCGTCAAATACCCGGAGGTGAGTTATATTCAGATCGAGAGCCGCCTGCAAACCAGCAGCACAAGCTCTGCACTCGATCATGTTGTTAGTACAAGGGAAGTTGAGCTTGATACATGGGATACTTTCGGTGAAATCTGAATGGCACCAACTCCCTGACCCTCGGCATTGGCTGCCCCGTCAAAGTGCATTACCCAAGATTCTTATGCTTCTTCAGTATCGTCTTCCATCATGAACAGGATGTCCTCATCGGAGAACTCAATTCTTAAAGGTTCATAATCTGGCAAAGGATTGTCGGCAAAATGATTGGCGAGTGCCTGCTCCTTGATCGATTTCTGAGTAACGTACATGATGTCAAACTCAGACAATAAAAGATGCCATTGTGTAATCAGCCCAGTGAGAGCCGGCTTCTCGAATAGGTATTTCAATGGGTCCATTCGGGCCAAAGGTAGAATAGCTTGGGATAGCAAGTAATGGTGGAGCCTCTGAATAGCCCATACAAAAGCTAGGCATGCTTTCTCCATATGAGAATAGTGTGTCTCATAATCAGTAAACTTCTTGCTTAGATAGTAGATAGCCTACTCTCTTCTTCCCGTCTCGTCATGCTGCCCTAAGACACATCCCATCGAGACTTTCATCATGGAGAGATATATCAAGAGTGGTCTCCCTGGCTCGGGTGGTACTAACACAGGTGGGTTAAGGAGGTAGCTTTTGATTTTATCGAACGCTGTCTGACAATCGTCGTTCCATTCAACAGGAGCGTTCTTACTTAGTAGCTTGAAGATCGTCGTGCAGATTAGAGTTAGCTGTGTAATGAATGATCGTCATTCCATTCAACGAGAGCGTTAGTCATATTGATACCCATGATCATATGTGTCCCTTGAAATTGAGGCATTAGCGATGAATATGGCTCAGTATAATAGGTAAAGGTTGGTCCTCCAAAAATTTGACCAATGAAGTCATATGGCTCAGGGTAGGTTGGTTGATGCCGATAGTATGGGTTATTGGTTGCTGAATCTTTGGTATCTTACAAACTAAATTTTTCGAAGCTAGAAGTCATATAACTCATATCATCTTCTTGACCTTGTGGTGGTGGTGGTGTTTGGTAAGATTCTGACGCTCATTTTCCTTCAACCCCTCCACCTCTAAATGTAGGAGTGTTATATATTGTCATCGGCTCATCATCCCGTGTGACAATACCTCCATAAGAATAAGGATCAATATCATCCGCTCTACCACTAGTGCCAGCGTGGGTTTCATCGCCTCCATCATCACCCTCATCATCATCATTATCACTACCAGGCTGCATTTCGTTATCAGTTTCAACCACTGAATGACGATTCAATCTTTTTTTCTACCTCGGTGGTTGGGAAGCCTGCTCCTCCGCTACTCTTTTAGCACTATTCAGTCATGCGGTGCCCTCAATATCCAACACTGGCTCTTCTCTCTCTTCGATCCACTGATTCAAAGGGTCATCCTCCATGAATATATAATCCAACTGGATGGGATCAAAATATTCACTATCTGTAAGGCAGAATATGATAGATGAATTAGTATATACCTCATCAATTAGATCAAATGAAAATTATATGAACTAAGACTTCATATAATTGCTTACCACGATTGGTCATCTGTATATTCCTAACCCTTAATCTCATATTGTAGTGGTAATAGTCTAACTTTTCCAATCGTTCTATAGTTAGTCTATTCCTTGTCTTCGTGTGAATGAGAGAGAAGGTGCTCCAATTTTGCTCATAGTTGGACAAGGAACATGTTTACAATAAAACTCTCATTGCAACCCGCCTTAGTATCGGGCCATCACCTCCATAATGCATCCACCAATTAGCGGGTTTATCATACTTGATTTGGGATTGTGCCAACGGGGTCCCAAATGACCCATGTTTCTTACAGATTATGTCAATCTATAAAGATGGAATATAATAACCCATATATCAATAAACAAATCATATGACACTTGACTTATTAATTATAAGGTATGATTGCTCACATCTCTTATCACTTGACCTTGCTCTACCAACTCAGGGAGCATTCGTTGGGTCACATTGAGTAAATCGTTGTACACTTCATCGGCCTCACTCAACTTGAAGCGTTGCGTATACTGGAACACCAGATTCAAGTAGTGTGTTATACATCAAATATGAGTAATCTCATTAATATATGAAAATAATGAATAATATAAAAAATAATAAATAAATAAATATCACTACATAAGCAATTTAACATGTTATATCTGCAGCATGCAAGTACTGGTGGAATTGTGCATCCCACCTCTTATCGATGATCACCCAATATCGTTTATATTTTATAGGACATTTACTTTTAATAGCTAATTTTACTTTATCCATTGACTTATAAATATACCCCATCGTTGGTTTCTCATCACTATCTACCAACCTCAACAATTGCACCAATGGGGTAGTGAGGGTGATCAGATGGTCAACATTTATCCAAAACTAGGGCCTGTAGATTAGGTCAGTAACTTTATTTTAAGCAGGTCTCTTTGCTTGTGGGAGTTCTAACTCATGTTTTCTTCATTCTTCGGAGTTGATCATGTTTTTTAGCTCACGCCTATATCTAGCCAAACTTTGTAGGGCTAGAAATAATATCGCAAATCATGTAATCGCAGGTCAGAGCAGCTCGTTCTTAGTGAAGTCTCTCATTAAATTCACCAACTTGTCACTGTTGTATAGGTAGAAAATAATCGTTCTTCCCTTCTGAATCCTCCTGAATAGTTATTTATGCCTGGCTTCTCTTTCCCAAATCTTTCAGAATAAGGTCTACGCAATGAGCGGCACACGGAGTCTAGTACAAGTGACGTCTCTTCAATATTTATTGTCTTGCTGCAGCTTTGTAATTGGTGGTATTGTCTGTTACCCTTGCACAACCCGATGCTCTCCAACATCTTCAAGTACCTTATCCATTAGTTAAAAGATGTTATCAGCCATCTTCACATGTTTAAAATCATCAACTGATTTTAGAAATACTATCTCGATATCGCTATATACTAAAAAGTTGATCAAACTCTTCATTGTGGGACTGGTCCATCCATCATACATAATTGTGCAACCTCTCTCATCCTATACTTTGTGAAAGTTGTCCACATAAGCTCCTATCTCCTTATACTCATCATCTAATAAGGGCCCAAATACCTTATATACAGAATGCTTTTTGACTCTTGGACTAGCTTCTGCACTTGTATCAATCATACTTTTGATGTACGGTGACTCCACAACTTGACTCGGAATGTGATTGTATATCATGAACTTTACAATCAATTTTTCAAGCCTCTTCCTCCTTTTTTTCAGTGAAATTATACTCAATTTAGTTTGCTTGGAGTTTTATCTCCGATACATGAATGGATTCATGAGACTTGTAGTACGACCTGTAGTAGATGACCTGATCTCCCTCACTGATGCTGACCTACACAACCTGGCAGTCTCATAAATATCCTTATCGTCATCAACAACATGTGGCCTATGACTAGATCCACCACTAGCAGCAGGCATGGATGGGCCCCTCAACCTAGATCGAAAACGATAATCGGCTTCCTGATCTCATCGCTGTCGTGCTTCTCTAGCACTCTCCCTCATGACTCTCGTTGTCTATTCATCCTCATCCTCAGATAGCTGCAGGAAACTCTCGATCTCCCCTCCTTATGCTCTCATATATTTCTCTATCTCGGTTGGCTTCTATTTTTTTCTTTCCATTAGTCGCCTGTAAACAGGCTCTGGCATCTTCTTTCACCTCTCTGGGTATATTGAAACACTCTTTTGTCTCTCCCTTAATGTGGGCCAAATGCTCTTTCAGCCATATGATACCTCCTCCCAATATTTTTTTTCCACAAAGCTTGCATCCTATTCGGAGTCTATCACCATCTATTATTGTGTTGTATTGCCAGGCTGGATCTGATGATCGTACCATATTTATTTATTTCACTTGCTTGAATGAGCAAACGATTGGATTAAATTAAAATATTTATATTACACTTAAAAAAAATATTATTTGATATTATTCTAATTTTTAAAATTTTTATATTATATTTGAAAATTTATTTCATGTTGTTATTATTTTTAAAATATTAGATTATATTTTATCAAATTTATTTGATATTATTCTAATTTTTAAAAAATTTATATTACATTTGAAAATTTATTTAATATTATTCTTATTTTTAAAATATTAGATTATATTTTACCAAATTTATTTGATATTATTCTAATTTTTGAAATTTAATTTCATATTATTCTTATTTTTAAAAAAATAGATTATATTTTACCATATTTATTTCATATTATTCTTATTTTTAAAAATTTTAAAAATTTTAGATTATATTTTAAAATAGTATTTAGTTGATATTATTCTAATTTTAAAAATATTGCTATATCAGAAAATCATATTATTCTAATTTTTAAAATATTTAAAAATCATATTTATTTGAAATTGATGTGTCATATGCATCATGGGGTATGTGTGACATGTGTAATTGATGTGTCACATGTGTCACATACCCAATGACATATGGAACACTTGTGACACTTGTGTAATTGATATGTCATGGGGCATGTGTCACATGTGTGACACATGTGACACATCTGTCACAACACCTATGTCACATACCCCATGCCAGATGTGACACATGTGACACATGTGTAATTAATGTGTCATGGGGTGTGTGACACATGTGACACATCAATTACATGTGTCGCGACACCTGTGTCACATGTGTTATGGGGTATGTGTCACATGTGTCGCGACACATCACACGTGACACGTGTCATATGTGTCACGACACATCACTTACATTAAGTATTTATAAATAACTTTATAAAATAAATAAATTAAGCTTTTATATTTTAAATAAATTAAGTTTATAATAAATAAATTATTTTAAAGGGTAATTGAGTTTTTATATAATTCAAAAATACTTAATTTATTTTTAAAACTTAAATTACTAATATAATTTATTTTTAAGTATTATATAAAAACTTAATTTTTTAAAAAAAAAACTTAATTTACTAACAAAAGAAAAATTAAGTTTTAAAAACAAATTAAACCCCCAAATATGATAACCCCCAAAATATGATAATATAGGTTTAAAAATGGCGGGTTTAACACAAAACCCTCAAATTTAAACCTAAAATTTTAAGATCTACCATATTTTTGAATAGATCTACCCCTAAATATGGTAGATCTAGTGAATTTTTTTTTTAAAATGCAAGCAAATAGAGATAAAATAAGTTATATGATAGAAAATAATATATTTTCTTAAATATCTGGCGAAAATGTGACAATCCGGGTGGTCGGTAGCTAAGATTTCGGTCTCCGGTGGCTAAGAGAGAAGAAGAAAAGTTGAGGTTTATTGTTTGCAAGGATAGAAGCAGAATAATGCTGGGAAAGAAGAAGAAAAAGGGGAAAGAAAAAGCAAAAATGAGACTTAAATTGGGGGTGAAAAGGAAAAGGGCCCATAGTCTGATAATTTGAAATTATCGGACGATAATTTTAAATTATCGTTCAATAATTTCAAATTATCGGACAATAAGGGAGATAATTTGCCCGAATCATCCGATAAATTGATTTTTTTTTTTATAAAGAAAACAGAAATTATCGGACGATACATTGAAATTATCATCCAATAATTTCAATTTATCGTCCGATACGGGCGATAAATTGCCCGAATAGGACGATAATTACCTCTTTTTAAAGGGTATACGATATATAGGCAATGTATCGTATCGCCCATGTCCAAAACCGATACGTATCGGACGATATTTTGACCTATATCTATTGCACTGAGTCATATTCGTCGCTAATGCCTCAGTTTCAAGGGGGCACAAATGATCATGGGTATTAATATGGCCAACATTATAAGGAAATCTCGCGCACTGATGATGATGATCACGAGGGCCAAGAACCACCACGAAATTCAATGTGGCTTTAAAGTAAGTTTTTCATGTACAATATACCTTTTAATTTTGATAATGAGTCATGTATAATGAAATTGAGGTTATGCGTTGATAAAATTATGAAATATGCATCAAATAAGCCTTAAATAAATTTTTTAAAAAGTTGAAATAAATAGAAAATCATTAAATTTATTTTTCTTGATTTTTTTAGTATTTTTTGGAAAAAAAATAAAATTTTAATGTATCAAACCGATACATTCAATGTATCGTTGAATACATTGAATGTATCAGGTGATACCCGGTACGTATCGTCCTAGAGGTCAGGATGATACGTATCGGAAAACCGGTATTTTGACCCATGTTTCAACCCAATGTTTAGCCCCTGATCTCCTCTCAAAGAGTAGCATGCCTAATGAATTTCCTATAGAACACCATCACAAGTTAATGGTTGAATCCGAAGGGTAGATTGAGAATCCATCTAAGTATAGACACCTTGTGGGAAGTCTTATAATCCCTATGTATTAAAGCTACAGATGATGTATTAGAGGCCAGGGTGTAGTTTGTTTTAATCGAACGATATAGTTGTGGGACCTCATTTTCAGAAAGCGGCTAGTCACTTCAAGCGGATTATTCTGAAGCATCTTTAGGGTTAGGTATTGTGCCTCTAATGATCGTAGGGCCAAGTACTTCATGACTTTGACGATGATAGGATGAATGTGATGACTACCAAGTACTTCCTAACTTTGACGATGATAGAATGAACAGTGATGACTGGCAGCTAAGCATGATCCCACTACAAAAAATAAGATTATTAGCGGCAATTTTTTTAACAAAAAACTGCTGCTATTAGTCCTGTCGCTACCAAAAACTGTCGCTATTAGTCCTACCGTTACCAAAAATTGCCTTAACAGCAAGTGCCGTTGAAACACCTTATTTTTATAGTGTCCATAAGGGACACACATTCCAGTAGTATTTTGGGCTTGGTCGTGATTTATTTTCTGTCATAGAAAGTATTGGGAGACAGATAGACCCCCCAACTTATTCTAACGACTATGGCGCTTGTCTTCAAGTAGTTTTGGCCCTAAAAATTTCTCACCGGCTTTCCCAATTGAGGGTGATTTGCATCGTCGTTCACAAAGCTCATACATGCCAATGCTCGCTTGAAACCGCGCGACCCATCAACTAGAGATACTCATCCCAAAGATCCTTGCATATCTAAAGATGCACGCCCGGCATGTCTTCTATCACTCTGATTCACTGCTCTCACCCATCGCTTGAGGATGGAAAGCTAGCAATACGTAACTGGAACGAAGAACCCTTGGCTCCTCAAGTAAAGTAGTGGGAGCGGGGTTAGTAGCCTCCATCATTGGCGCATTAGAAGAAGCCAAACCCAACATCTCTCCTACGACAGGCTCACTAACCGACGGTGGTGGGGGAGGGCTAGAAGGTGGCTCACGTCAATCCTCGTGGGAAGACCCACTTGGACATGTCATCTCCAAGAGAGTTGATACCCCCCTGGCGACATCGGTCAACAAGTTCATCATAGGGGCAACCTGAGCACAAATCTCCGTCTGCCCCGCCTCTTAAGCACTGAGGCGCTGCTCCACTGTGGACTAAAAAGTAGGAGTAAAATGTGTGTCCACAGTCGCAGCAACACTATCATGGAGGGCCTCCTCCATCATGCCTCAAAAGCCCTCGACACCAATGTCAAAGATGCCCGGTGAAAAGGGAGTGGACGTGTGTGTCATGTGCTCCGAAGTAATGATAGGACCGGTGAAGAGCACAGTGACAGGTGGAAGTGAAGTGGTGGGGTGAATGGGAGGGGACTCGATGTTAGTGAATGGAGATGGTGGTCGGGGTGACGGTGGAGAGAAGGTGTGGTCCTCTACTACAGGGGAAAGGGAAGGAGATGGAGTGAAAGGAATGGGTTCGGTAAAAAAAGGATAGGAAGAGAAAGAACGGGAGGGAAGAAGAAGGAAGAGGAAGAGTTTTCGATCGGTCAAAATGGGAATAACCCATTTCAACTAATCGTGACCCCTGAAATAGGCCTCAAGAAACAAATGTCGACCAGTCGAGAGTGGGCTGAGAGTAACAAACCTCTGCCCTCTTGATCTAGTGGAAAATGCAAACTCGACTAGTCGAGATTAATTTTTTTTTTTTCGAAAACATTTTGCCCGACCGATCGAGAGTGGGCAGAGAGTAACATATCTCTACCCAGTTCGCCAAAACAAAAATAAGCAAAACTCGACCAGTCTAGATTCAAATTCTGCAAAAATTAGGAGGGACATCTCGATCGGTCAAGTTTGGACAGAGAGCAATGGCTCTCAGTCCTCTCAATCCCTTTTAATGAACAAAACCAACTCAACCAGTCAAAATCTATTCTCGACCAGTCGAGTTTGGACATAGAGCAGTGTGCTCTGTGTCCAGCCTCTTCTTTTTGTGCTTTTTCTCTTCTTCTTTTTTTAAATATATTATATTTTTTGTAAAAAAACATCCACTGAAACAGAAGTACGAAAATTTCAACCTTGTAAAATGAATAAACAAAATAAAACATGATAAAAATAGACTAAACAAAAGTAAAATTAACTAAACTAATATAATACACGCATGGGTTGCCTCCCAAGAAGCGCTAAGTTTTTGGTGTTTAGCCGGACCACCTCAATCTATTAGAGGTATGCAAAAGGGTTGGGCATTTAACATGTTTCGGTTACCTTTTTTTATTAATTACCATTTTGAGGCTATGTGAGGGTGGTCTTTCAACAATATCATCCACCCTATAAACCATAAAATATTTGGACTCAGTATGTATCGACAATTTGGGAGCATCGAATATATCAAATTTTAAAGCCAATGGACTTGAGGGTTTGTCTAAGCACTGTAGAAATGGATCTTTTGGCACACAAGGTGCCTCATATATAATGCTAGACTGCTCAATCGATGTAGAACAAGTAATTGTATCCTCCTCGTGTAATTGTTCTCTTGGTATTAGAGGGACCTCACTAATTGGTTGGCTATCTTCAACAGTTTCAATCTTTTTCTTCCAACAATGGCGTCCTTGTTATCTATCTCATGTCCGCTCTTGAGGGTCACGGTTGCAACCTCATGGTCATGGGAGAGGATAGTTTCTTCTCTCAAATTCTCGTCCTGCGAAAAACTTATTGGGTGACTAGGCAAGGAGTCTTCCTCCCTAGTGATGGTAGTGGCCAACTGTCCTATTTCATGTTCAATTCTCACAATAGACTGAGTATGAGGGTGGTGTAATGCAACATGGTTAGATTGGGATTGGAGTTCTTCTAACATAGTTAAAATCTGGTCTTCAAAACCTAAACTCCATGGGGATTGTGAGTATTGTGGGTCAAACTGAAGTTGGTTTGAAAATTTTGGTATAAAAAACTGATTTAATTCACAACCCTGATTTGGTTCCCACCAATTAGGATAATTCTCCCTAATTTCGTCCTAATTTTGGTATGAAGTCTCATAATTTAACCTATAAAAGATGAGGGCATCAAAATTGTGGGAAATTTCATATCATGAAGACAGAAGCTAGGGAACGAAAACAATACAAATATAGAAACCTAAATAAATCTAAAAACAAAGGTACGTACCTTGGCCTCTCGCGGGTGTCCCCTTCGAAGCTTTGGTAGACTCGAACTTCGATCTCCAAATCTGAAAATTAGTAAACTATGATTAGAGATATACTAATACAAAACTAAAATAAGAGATTCAAATAAAGTCGTAATCCCCGGCAACATCGCCAAAAACTTGATCGTTAAATAATAGAAACCTTGCAAGTGTACAAGTTTGTGAAACTAGGGCAAGTACTAAGGGAGTCCAACCACAGGGATTAGTCGTTTATCTAAATTAAAGTTTTGACTAGAAATAAGGTTTTGGACGTAATTCTAACTATGACTATCTGAGAAAGCAATGAAATTAGGTTTGGAAAGCAATACAGAAAGCATTTTAGGATCCTTTTTTATCACAGACTCGTAATAACTCGTAATTTTACTCCTAATCTAATTTGAATTCTAGGTCATAACCTTTTTTTGCTACAAGCTAAAACTAGGTAAAATAATCAGATTCTATTCATAGTCATGGACTAGTCGGGACGATATAATCCATCTAATCTCCAGCGATCTAATTTGTAAGCACCATTATATGAAACCAATCAAACTAGACTACAAGTACTAATTCGAAGGTGAATATTCTATTAAATTTAATCCTAATCCCTACAAGGAGAATATGATTATCAAAAATAAAAATAAAACATTTTAGAATCATTCACAACAATAAAAGTGAATCTCAATCATGCAATCACTGACAATAATTAATTCAAACTAGAAAAGGAAATAGAACTTTGAATTAAAATTTATCTTTGATTTACAAGAGATCCCAAACTTCGATAACTAGCCACACATCGTGGTTCTGATCTTCATCAACTCTAATTCGACCATAGATCAATGATTTGCAATTCCCTCAATCTAAAAAATTATCAAAATCTGGAAACTACAAGCTAAGAACTAAAATTAGAACAAACTATAAATTTAAAGCTCTCTAAATCTCCATAAATCTCTATATTGAATCCTAAGCATAGGGTCCTTGTTTATAGATGCACAAAGCCCTATTACATGCAGATAAACTAGGAAAGTATTCCTAAAGCAACTCTAAATCTAATAGGGAAAGAAGAAACTTTCGAATTCTAGAATTCCAGACTGTCGGCCTTAATTCTCGCTAAAAACCCCTATCTCAACTGGTCGAGATTCAATCTCGACCGATCGAGATTTGTTGTTGCCTTGAATTTTGACTGGTCGAGTTGTGTTCTCAGCCGGTCGACTTTATATAACCCTTTTGTGTTCTCTGTTCGGTATTCTCGACTGATCGACTTTGACTGCTTCTGAGTGTTCTCTTGGATCTCGACCAGCCGAAATGGGATTTTGACCAGTCGAGTTTTGCAATTGCTTCAGCTTTTCTTCTTTTAATCTTGACCCGTCGAATGGGATTTCGACCAGTCGAGATTGACAAATCCTCTATTCTTTCTCCTTTATTTCCTATGTTTTGGGTTGGTTGCTTCCAATTCTTTCCTTTTATCTTCTTTTAAGTCTTTTCTTGCCTTTGGATCCTCAAAACCTCTTGTACATGAAAGCATACTAAAGGTAGACATTAGTACTCATACGTGGCCTAGCAACGTCAAGATTCGAGTCTAAATTGTATGGTTTTGAACATTGATCAAGTACACATCTTCTATTTATTTGATCCGGATAATACTTGAACAAGTATGGATCATCACAAAAAAATTTCCTCACTTCCATAAAAAAATTATTTTTTAACTTGTTGGGTCCAATGAACAGGATTTTAACCCATAACAGGATAGTTTGCAATATTTGTAAACCAATGCATCATACATAATATCAAAGGGTAAATTCCAATTTGGTGGTTGCATTATCGGAGTCGATGTCAGCATGCCTTTAGCTTTTACAAAAGCTTCTTGACATGCTTCCGTCCACTCTAATGAGTTATCCTTTAAAAGAATGTTATATAAAGGTCGAGCAATAGCTCTAAAATCCTTTATGAACCTTCGATAAAATTCTGCATGATCTAGAAATGACCTAATGTCCCTGATGGTTATAGGGATGGGCAAGTTGGTTATCAAATCGATTTTGGCTTTATAGACTTTGATTCCTTTTGTGGTGACAAAGTGACCAAGAACAATCCTTGTGAGACCATGAATTGGTCTCTCAATTAAGTATGGGGTTTTCTCCTCACACCTTAACAAAATTGTTTCTAGATGGTTTAAACACTCATCAAATAAAAAATCAAATACAGAAAAATCATCCATGAAGAAAACGCTCCCTCATGTCACTAAAAAGGCTAAGCATGCATCTTTGAAAGGTGGCAGGCACATTACATGTTCCCAATGACATTCTTAATTTGTAAGCAAAAGTGTTGAATGGACATGTAAACATTGTTTTCACTAGGTCTACAAGTGCTATTTCTAATTGGCTAAGAATAACCATCCAGAAAGCATTAAAATTGGTGTCCAGCTACCCTTTCAACAATATTTGATCAATAAATGATAGGGAAAAGTGTTCATTCCTAGTCATGGAGTCTGGTTTCCTGTGGTTAATGCACATATGCCAACTAGATGTGACTCTAGTTGGGATTAACTCATCATCGGCAATCTTGGCGATAGTCACTCTTAACTTCTTGGGCCACATGGATTGGACTAACCCACTCACTGTCAAAGATGGAGTAAATGATGCCCACATCATATATTTTTAGTACTTAAACTCTAACCGCCACTTTCATGTTTGGGTTTAGTCTCTTTTGCATCTCTCAATATGGTTTGACAAATTAAGGGACTGATTCCCTTAATGTCTGCAACTTGTGCACCTTGAGAACATTTATAAATTGTTCTTCGAGTTGACATCCACTATGAGGAACTGACCACAGGAAATGCCTTACCTTCTCCCAAAAATGCATATTTAAGTTCAGAGAGGAGAGTTTTTAGGTTGGGCTTCGGTGAGCTTGGACACTCACTCGATGGGAGGGGCATGGTTTCACACTTTCACTTTCACTAGGTGATAGATCCTCAAATCAGGATTTTCATCTATTAGTGTCCAACATGTTGGAGATAATATATTTAGTATGGTGTGTGTTAGAGTTGTAAGCAATATATTAATCTCACATTGATTAGGAATGAAAATAGTGTCTTCTATGCCCTCTATATAATGGGCTCATCTATTGTTACTAGAACACTAGTGGAGTCCACTAGTGTTATTATGCTCTCTCTATCTCTCTTTCTCTTCTTCTCTTCTTCTCTTCTCTCTCTAATATACCTTAAATGAGTATTTTTCCTTTAGTTTTTAGGTTATTTATGTCTTCATGGTATCAGAGCGGGTTGGATATGTGCGCCAATTTTAGGGTTTCGTCTGACGTATGTTCTGTACTTTGCCGCCTCGTCGGATCTCTGTGTATCAGAAATCGGGAACATAGAAATCTTTGTTGATGTCTCATTAGTTATTTCTTTTCTCCAATGCTAGATTCATATTTTTTGTGTCTTTGAAATCATCCATGTCTTTTTTGGTGTAGCCATTTATTCATTTGTGTGTTGCTTAATCCCTGGTGTAGAGAAGAAGGATGGCTGTTGTGTAGCAACCATTGAAGGCTACTGTGCAACTATGGTGGGCTACTGTACAACCATGAGAAGATAAAAGTGTTAAGAAGAAAACAGATGTTGAAGAGCTGTTGTGCTTGACTACTACTGCTGCATAGTAGGTGTTTGATATGAGTCTTGTGAGAGTTGTTAGATGATTTTTGATAAGTTATTTTGATGGGTTACTGTTATTGGTGGAAACTGCATAGTAGTTATTTGTTAAAATGTCTATGTAGGGTTGTTGCCTCTATCCTGAAATTTGTGAAATCTGAATCGCTGCCTAGAAATCCGTGTTTATTGCCTCAAAATTCATATTTACAGCTCCCGACATACACTCATGCAATTGGATGTTGCTCATTTCTCTGAGATACGTGACTCTCTCCTTCCATTTCTTTTATTTGCTAATTTATATTTATATGTGTGTGATGTAATGACACACAATATTTTACACATGTTGTCCTTCCTAATATTTGATGATAAGGCCTTTGCTGCAATGCAACCTTTTATCGGCCTTATGGCCTTTTGTCGCTACTGTGATATGTAGGATTTTTTTATCGACCTTACGGTCGTATATTTGCCTTATTAATATTAGGGGGGGATGGTTTAGAGTCCATGTGATTGGCAACTTGAGCATCATTCTCATTGATGCTCAACTTGAGGGGGAGTGTTGGAGATAATATATTAAGTATGATGTGTGTTAGAGTTGTAGGCAATATATTAATCCACATTGATTAGGAATAAAAATAGTGTCTTATATGCCCTCTATATAAAGGGCTCATCTACTGTTACTAGAACATATGGAATAGAAGCAATGCAGTCCATTAGTGTTATTATGTTCCCTCTATCTCTCTCTCTCTCTCTCTCTCTCTCTCTTTCTCTTCTTCTCTTCTTCTCTTCTCTCTATTATACCTTAAATGGGTATTTTCCCCTTTAGTATTTAGGTTATTTATGTCTTCCCAACAGTGGAGCAGATTCTAAAAGCAAGTTTACATCTTTTATAATAGACTCCTCGTCAAAAGCATTAAAATAACTACCTCTGACTCTATAAATAAAAAAGGTTGAGATTTCATCATTGTGCAATATAACTAGTGACTGACAAACTACCATTGTTTTGTTTGTGATAATTCTGATATCCACATTAAGCCTTCATCGTGGAAAGCTAAGATTCCATGCAATTTTTGAATTTGTTCCTCCCTCCATTGCTTGGACGCCAACATTTGGCCGCAAGCCTCGGACAGTTGCTGATATTTGAGCGATTAGCGACATCCTATTTGACATTGTTATCTGAGATTTTTTTATTATCTGAGATTTTTCAGTGTTACCTTGGCACTTCTACTTTTGGGATTTTTGTCGTGCCGACACTTGGATACTCCTCAAACAACACGAAACCTCTAGACATATATGAAAAACCTCATATTACTATTAAAATATTTATCATTTTGACAACAATAAAATGAACTTTGTTTCAAAAGAAAAATGTGTAAAGTTTAGTAACTACTGAAACATAGGCTTGAGTCGTTGAAAACGAGTTTATACTATAATATATATTTATTTAGATTCACGACATATATTATGAATCTTTCATTACATATCTAAATTGGTTTTATAAGATATCCTTTCAATTTTTCTCTATATATGTATTATTTATTTTTCTTATGACCGTGCCGCCGTATTCGAATTTTTAGAGATTGGCGTGTCAATCACTTGGCACCTTGACACTTGGCACCCATGCCACGTGTCCAGGTAACACTGGATTTTTGGACTATGAGCCTTTTTGGCTGCAAAACCCTAACATTTTAGGAGTCACTATTTTTCTGCTTCTTGATTGCAATGTTATGGTTGTAGCTTAATTTGGGGTGCAAATTTTAGTTCCGTATGGTAAAATTTTAATTGCCAACAGAGATTAGATCTGTAATCTTTGGTCATCGATTTGTGATCATAGATGGGTGATCCATTTAAGGCTCAACCATTAAAAATATATATATCTTAAAACAAAAAAGGACGTACTTGGAGGTGGTGATGGTCAGCGATGGAGAAGGTGCTGCTTTGAGCGACTGATCTAAGCAGAGAAGGCACTCAGTCTTTGCATTTTCTTTTAGGATATCTCTATTAGTGCTTATACGATCTCTAAAAGCACCCACATGTGCAACCCCTTTAAAATCATTGATTACTTTGAAACATTCAATGATTTTGAAGGGGTTTCGGTCGTGGGCGCTAATAGAGGTATCCTTTCTTTTAAAGAAGTGAAGAAAAGTGGAAAGAAGAAGTGAGGTATCCTTACTTGCACACAAAGTTGACCCAAGCACAACATTTAAAAGATAGACTTGGTTCTGATTTGAAGGCCATGATATGAAGTTCTTTGGTGCAAACGATTGCATGAAACCCGATATCTATCATAGGATTCAACTTGGCCAACTATTGAATGAGATGATGGCCCTTGACTGAGTTGAATCCTGTGATAGAGATCGTGATTCCTACCAATATTTTATATCAAAGATCTATAGATTTGGGCGAAGATGGAGGAGGCTTGTGATTCACACTTAACATCTAGTCTCTCTGTTAGAAATGGATGAGATACCAATGTTCCAGCTCGATTTTGGTCTAGACCTGTGATTTTCTGGTCTAGACCTGTGATTTTCTTAGCAGCTTCCTATCGTCTCAAACGAAATTCAAACGAAATTTAAAATCATGCTCACCATATCACTCTTATCACATTGTGCCATGTTGCACACAATGGATAATAAAGTACTTTGGCATAAACCTTACATTAGATTTAAACAATGCTCAATATCAAACGACCCTGTGATGTTTGATAACTACTATATGATAGCTCTATTTGCTTGCACTTACCTATTATTCGGGGCACCTATATTGAAAACCATGGCTTTTATTAGGTCGGTCCATCGAATTCATTTTTCGCCCATTCTATATTGTGGATCTTAAGATAATGAGTGTATCATCTAGATTCTAGAAGATTAATTTTTTATTCTACATGACACAAACACCCCAATCAATTTTTAAATGTACGCAATGTAGAATAAAAAATTGATGCGTCTACCTGAATAGTTTGACGATAAATTGCGTGGAATAATGGGATCGAAAATAATTAGCTCGTTGGTCCGATTGCCTTTCAGATGGGTGTCCTCACTAATTCAGTAAGTGCGAATAGAGATATCCTCAGTCTTTTTATGGAAAAAAAAATATTTCTCTGACCCACATATGGCGTCACATTAGCCCTTTCGGCAAACACCCGAAATGGTAGTTGTACGCTTCACTTGTACTACCAAAAGTCCCCATTCTTTGTACCATCTATTCCTCTCTCCTCTTTAACTCTCTCTTCGTCCTAAACCCTATTCCATCAGTTTTTCAGATCTTCCTAAACCTTAGAAAACCATCTATTCCTTTGAGGGAAGAGGGAAATTTTGTTGGTTAAGAGATGGGGGAAACAGAAGGCGGTTTGAGGTTAGAGCATAAGCACGGGAAGGGGAACGTTAGGGTTTCTAGGGTGTGGAGGGAGAAAGGAGGGCGCGATTTCATCGTAGAATGGAACGTGAGTATTTGTCTTTTCTCCGATTGTTTACCGGCTTACGTCGATGGCGATAATTCGAACATCGTCGCTACCGATACCATGAAAAATACTGTAAGTTTGATTTCTATCAGTGAGTAGAACGATCATTTTTAAATTCAGTTTGAATTCTATCCATCAGTTTAACTATTTCTCTTAGTTTTGATGTGTTTAGTAGAGACCTTGATGGTAGGGAGTTGAATTTGACTCTTACTGTGATATATTACTCTTCAAATTATTTAATTTCTTATAAAAATATATATATGGTTATGGGGTGGCTGCCTTAGAGGTGTAGCATTTGAAAGCTACGCTAGTGTCGATTACACGTGTCATGTGATTACAAACCGTACACCCGGTTGGGATCATTAGCCACGTGGCATGTGATCTAAAAAAAAATATTTTTATGAATTTCCCCCTTCCAAATGTGGTCGAAGTTTGACCCCGCTTCCCTTAAGCTAATGCATTGAAAATTTCCAACTTTGACCACGATTTGGACGGTGGGCAAAAATGTATTTTTTGTAATTATTTTTTTGGGGATGGATAATTATATATCTATATACATATATATATATATATATATATATATATATATATATATATATATATATATAGAGAGAGAGAGAGAGAGAGAGAGAGAGAGAGAGAGAGAGAGAGAGAGAGAGAGAGAAGCTCGGGATTATACAACCAATTGTAGCAAAAACTGCTACCACCATATCATTTGGGTACCATGTGGCATCAATCACTAGGATCGGGTGCAACGGTAACTTGAACAATAACAATCAGGTATCACCCAAAAAAATTGGGCTCTATCCAATACATATCCACCCTTAAACATGTGGTCAAAGATGCCTAAAATCAATGCACCAAGTTGATTAGGCGTTACCTTATCTTTGAGCCATCAAACGGAGGGCAAAAATATCAAAAAATAATTTATTTATTTTTTTAAATCACATGTCCCATGGCTGATCAACCCAAAACGGGTGTTGTTTTGGGTTGATCATGCCGCGTGGTATGTGATATGACACATTGGTGGTAGCGTTTGAACGCTACACTAGTGTCGAGTTGTAATGCCATGTGGCATGTGATCCCAAAAAAACACTCGTTTTGCGATCATTAGCACTGTGGCATGTGATTTAAACTTATTTTTTTTCATTTTTAAATCTTTTATGCCCTTCAAAAATGTGGTGAAAGTTAGTGTATTGAATTTTTTCCAACTTTGATCATGTTTTAAACGGTGGATAAGATGTATTTTTTAGTTATTTTTGGGGGCCATGGACCTAACTTGATCTTCGGATTAGGTGACACTTGTCATCCAAATGATACTAATGTAGTGTTGAACGCTACAACGCTAATGTAGGATTCCGTTGTCCAACATATATATATATATATATATATATATATATATATGGATCCTACACTTGAAGTGTAGCATTTGAATGCTACACGTGTCGAGATCTAATGCCACATGACATGTGATCCCAAAAAGACACCCGTTTTGGGATCATTTGTCATGTGACATGTGATCTAAAAAAAATAATACGTCTTTTCCAATGTTGTCAAACCGGATATGCGGTGCTATGCGACTGCACGATGGCATAACTTTTTTTTTTTTTTAAATCCCAAAAATTGCAAAAAAATTTCAAAAGTGTATAATATATGTTTTGTATTAATTTTTGTGTTCTATTAATTTTTTAGCATCTAGAAAATGAAATTAAAGTATATAAGATAAATAGATAACCCATAAGTTAGAAGGAAAAATATAAATTTCATTGATGTTAAATAAAATAGTACAAAAATGAACTTAGAACATACAAAAAAGAAGGAAAAGACTAACAAAGAAAAATATTATTTAAATAAAAGTATCTTAACATTTGTTCCTACTTCCTAATGATATTGTGAACCGGCCAAAATTTCTACACAATTCTCTCTAACCCACAATGGTACATTTCCACCTCCACCACCGTCGTCATTTGCATTGCCGTCATCATCCGAGTCGTCTCCTTCAACATATTATTCTTCCTCGATTTCTTCATCATCTGATTTCACTAAGGCGGTATCTATATCGTTTATGAGTGCTTCATGTATTTCGTCTTATTCTTCTTGTTGACGCAAGCGTTAGCTGAGCTACCTTCCCCGCTGTCGATCTTCTCCTCCGCCCGATAGGAAGCTCATTTCCAAAAGCAGCCTCTTTCACTTCCTTCCACGTAAGATCCTCATCCGTAAAGACTCGCTCATCGGAGGCATCTGCCATCCAAGGAGAATAGGATGGCAAGTCTTCGAGAGAGATGGAATCATAGTGTCCCGAATTTTTTCGAATTTTTAGAAAGCGAACATGTAGCTTTTGGTTGTATTGCACAAAGACCAATTCATTGAGCATTTTTTGCTCAAGCTTGTTCCGCTTCTTCGTGTGTATCTATTTAAGAGAAACATTAAATAAATATTAATATTTATTAAAATTTAAACAACAATTAATTTAAAATTATAAGACTAAAAATGAAATAAAAATAAACTAGTTATCATCTCAAATGTGCTCCAATTTCGTTCACATGCAGAAGCGGTACACGTAAGGCTAAGAACTTTAACGGCCATCTTCTTCAATAATTCACATTTTGTCACTGAATCCCCTCTATAAGACAAGCACCAATCGGCTACAAACAATAGTATTAATTAGATTATATATATATATATATATATATATATATATATATATATATATATATATATATATATAAAGAGATGGATTATTTAATTACAAATTTGCAATAACGAAATGCAATAAAAAATAAATCATAAAATTGCTTATTAGGTATTTTGGATTCTCTTTGTTGAACCATAATTTCTCTTCCGAGCATCCCTTGATATATATATATATATATATAAAGAGATGGATTATTTAATTACAAATTTGCAATAACGAAATGCAATAAAAAATAAATCATAAAATTGCTTATTAGGTATTTTGGATTCTCTTTGTTGAACCATAATTTCTCTTCCGAGCATCCCTTGAGCATTCTTGTATCGGTAATCCAATCTTGCTCGCCTTTGTCCAGAATCATCTTTTCTAAAACATTAAGGAAACCACTAATATGTGTTACTTCGGTCGCTTCTCGGTTCGGATAATCATTTGGACACCCTATCTCTTCTCAATAATGTCAATAATGGGTTGATAGAGACGAGATTTGTACATATTATTAGATTTAATTTTTTCTATAGCTTTCTTCATAAAACTATATATATATATAGCCCATAGCTGGTTTCTCATCACCATCAATTAATCGTAGTACTTCTACGATTAGTTGCCAATCTCTAAGTGATTGGACAACATTATTCCAAAAGGAGTTGGTTAAGATAGTTTGTGCCACCCACTTTTCTTTGATCAAGCTCCATTCCTCCAATGGGTGGAAGTTACGAAGTTTCTAAGCTCATTTCTTTTAACATGCATACTTTGTAATGTCAAGAAGGCTGTAGCAAAACGGGTGACGGCGAGGAGTTGCAAATTATCCCAAATTGCATTACGCATGTGGTGGAGTAGAAGTGCATGCTTATATATATACACTACTACCTTCCTAGCCTTAGCTACAGTTTTAATGTGCACGTTTTCTATGTCTTCTAAGATTAAGTCTAAGCAATGGGTCGCACATGGGGTCCAATATATATGTGGTCGCCATTTCATTATTAGTCTACCAGCGGCCGTGTGAGAATGAGCTGAAGCATCTACGAATTTAATAAACATAGTTTCGGTAGGACAATTTGCCAAAAAGTTGATTGACTTACCGGCCCTATCGGTCCAACCGTCGGTCATTAGTGAGCATCAATATGTCTGTCAATCCTCTCGATACTCCTCGAGAAAAGCTATTGTGAAGACTACCTCATTTTTAAGACATGTATGCCTTATCTCATGATACAAGGGAGGTTTTAGACCGGGTCCAAATTGTTCAAGACCTTTAACCATTACTTTGAAGCTTTTTAACTTTACGGTATTGAATGCAATACCGGCTTGGTATATCCACTTAGCCACGTATTGAATGGTATCGGGTTGGTCCTTAGCTTTAAACCTATTTTCTATAGTGGTTTAGGCCAGTCCCTTACCCCTAACATCTACCACATCCTCGGGATGTGGTCTACAAGAGAAGAATTTATTTATTCCCTTCCCCTTTTTACCACGTGCTATTTTAGAGGGTGGTAGTTTACACCACTACGAGCTGTGGAGGGAGTAGATCTATCATGTTCTTCCTCATCTTCATCATCTTAGTATTGTTGTAAAATCACTTCGTCATTATGTTTCGTTCTTGAAGTCTTATCCATCCATTCCATGATCTCTTTTCGAATCTCCGACATGACATTTGGACATGCCTTCGCATTCGATCCGGGTTGCCAAGCAAGATGTTGCTTGTGTCTCCCTATTCCCCCATGCTTACATAGGGGCATATCATACATTAGACTTTATTTTTTTCAGTTACACTCTTGTAACATCCATATTTTCAACCCGGATCGATCGAATTTGTCGGCCTAATAGCGTCGTTCGAGGACGTAGACATAATGAGAACGTAATTTAAATAAGTGGGTGGAGAGTGGAGACCACACTAAAAAAAGTAAAAGAATGAGAGAAATGAGGTGTAATAAGGAGGAAAAACAATCAAATAAAATTTAATAGGAATTATAAATTAATTTCAAACTCTTGAATCCTTGAATCTTTGATTCTTGAAGTGATTTCTTCTCTCTTTGCTTGAAGAATGATGGTTGAAGCTCCTTGCTTAGTTAACTACAAAATAGAGCAAAAGGAATTATCAACAAAGCTTTGAGAAAGAGAGAGAGAGAAAGAGGAAAGAAGAGAGAGAAAGAGAAGAAGATAGCACTAAACACTAAAAAAAGACCAAAGAGACACAAATCATACATTGGATGGATGTGGTATGGATTAGGAAGGGGAACCCCCTATTTATAAGCTTTGAGGAGGCTTAAAAAAAAATAAAAAATAAAAATAAAATAAGCTCTAACGGCCATATTTTTCACCGTTGGAACTGTATGCAATCGCATACCGTCACATATGCGATCGCATATGCCATCACATATGCAGTGATTGCATACACATGTATGCGATCTCATATGCCATCACTGCATATGCGATTTTGACTAAGAGGACTGCATATGCGATCGTATAATCGCAGATGCGGTCGCCTTTGACAACAATGATCTTTTCTGCCCTTCAAAATGTGGTCAAACCTAGTGTGTTGAATTTTTTCCAACTTTGACCATGCTTTGAACGGTGGATAGGATGTATTTTTTTGGGGCCATGGAACCGATCGATCTTGTCCATGTTGCCTCTGCACTTGATCTTCGGAATAAGTGTCACTTGCCATCCAAATGACACTAATGTAGCGTTGAACGCTACAACACTAATCTAGCGTTCCGTTGGCCATATATATATGCATGTATGGAAAAGGTGCCACTTGCCATCCAAATGACAATAATGTAGCATTGAACGCTACAACGCTAATCTAGCTTTCCGTTGGTCATATATATATATATATATATATATATATACTCACACACACATACTCCGAGATATATGTGTGTGTATATATATGTATGGAAAAGGGCGTCTGAGTTCGAATGCATAGATGAACTCATGCATTCAAACCCCAGATCACGTGCCACGTGATCCCAAAACAACACTCATTTTGGGATCATATGCCATGTGATCTATAAAAAATGTTTTTTGGTGGACAAAATCATGGTCAACGCTTGAGTACTGCCCCACACATTTTGATGCATTGAATTTTTCCCCTTTGACCACATTTTGGACAGTGGATATGATCCCACCATGCCCAATTTTGTTAGTTGGTCTTTGATCATCCTTGGGAAAGTGGTTGTGGCACCTGATCCCTTGAGTGGCTGCCACATGGACCCCACCTGGTTCGAATGCATTGATCCGCCATGCATTCGTACCCATATCCCCAGGCCTCATATATATATATATATATATATATATATATATATATATATATATATATATATGGCTGGACCTTGATTTAGTCAAAGAACCGTTAGATGATGGTGCATTGCCCCCATCACAGATGATAATGCGTATGCCCTTTGAGCCACATTGCCAAATCATCATTGTCATCGTCATGATGATGATTATGATCATGAGGTATCATCATCATTATCATCACTATCATCATAATCATTATCATCGTTATCATCATAGCCTTATCCCATCTATTTGGCATCGAATCTTGGATTGTCCGTGGTCCAAAATTGCACTGATCGATCTTCTAATCATATAATGAACTGCTTGCTTTTAGATGTTCCGTAAAATATGAGCGGTGCACTTACAGATAGTTCACTGATGGACAGTGACCGATTGATTGGCCATAGTTCTATTCGTTGTGCACAAACATATTGGTATATAGAAAGGGCAGCGGCGTTACCTAATTTGCTCAAACCCATGCGAACTGCTGACCAGTGCACAATGAAGTGGTTCGCAGCTCATTTTACTCTAGTTGTGATCGTTTGCAGTCTGGTTTAGTCAAGTTCTCTCTTTTTAACTTATGTTTTCTCTAAAAGGGTACGAGTATTTGCAACCAATGATTTGGTCTCTGCAACCAATGGTTCCACCGTTCAAGTTGTTAGCAGCCTTGAATCAGGCGATGGAGATTGTATTTTGTCCAAATCTTTCACACAATAGATATTGAGATCAATTCATGTCCCACCTATCAGACGGTCAGACCGTGATCATGGCTTTACCATGAGAAGGGTTCCTGGGTCACATTTGCGGATGTGTGCCACATGAAATCAACATCTGACCGTCTGATAGGTGGTCCATGATCTCAAGATCTATTGTGTGAAAGATTGGGACGGAAAACGATCTCCATCGTCTGATTCAAGGCTGTCAACGGTGGAACCATCAGTTGCAGAGATAGAAGCTTCGGTTGCAAATACCCATAAACCCTTCTCTAAAATATGAGGATGTTGGTTAAAGAAATTGTACTTAAGTCTCAGTTGTTTCAGTTAGAGATTTCTTCCATAGAGATAATCAAACCTTATTTAATTAGAGGAAATAATGATTAATGACAATTTTGTGCAGTAATAACCATGCAATTGGCAAGCTTGCTCTTAAAGAGATTAATAAACAATAAACATACACATTAAAGTATATAATATATTGAAGAATTATATCCTTGGTCAATAGTTACTTGACTCTCCCCCTCTGATTAGTGGCTTCATGTCAACAAGTATGAGTTTGTGAACTGAAGATAGATGTCATGCAATATCATGGCTTTGATGAGCAGGCTCTTGCTTATTAGCTTAGGAGAAACACAAGGATGCGAAATTTGTCTGATTTAATGATTCTCGGGAATGAAATGGAATTCCACTTCGATATGTTCGGTTTCCTCAAGAGAGACAAGATTGTTTGCAGTCATTTTCTGGTGGTATTATCTGCATAAAGAGTAGTACGGATAGAAATAGGAAATCCAATTTCATTTAGATGACTATTCTACCATACATTCCCTTTACTTGAGAATGGCATGTTAATATTCACCTTCAAGATTGGACTTTGACACAATGCTCTCTTTTCACCTCTTCCAAAAGATCAAAGACTTGCCCTAGAAATTCAGAAGTCCTCGGTATAATTTTAAGAATCTGGACAATTAATCCAATCATCATCTTTTCCACAGCAGGATCAAAGGAACAAGAAGAAGATAGAGCAGTGATCCATAGTTTTCTTAATGTAACGACTAATGTGATGTATGGGTTTCTTTTGTAGTCACCAACCCCCCCCCCCCCAAAAAAAAAAATCTGTCTACATGAGAAATATCTAGATGAATTATTAGTAGAAGGTTCTAACTAGCTGGTTATAATGTCACGTCTATAGTTAAAGAGTGTTGGACTGATATGGACAGGGCAATCGGAGTCCGACGCATGTTGGAGAGTTAGATTCCACAAACAAAAAATATCTGAACTGTTGGACTCCAAACAATAAAAAGAACAAAAAATAAAATAAAATAAACATAATAAAGCAATACATAAAATAGAAAGAGGTTTAGAATTCGACTTAATCTTAGGTGCACAATCAGGGCAGCAAAGGTGATGAATCAAATTCAGTTTGCTATACTAGTCAAACATTGGGAGGTGAGCAAATATTTATGAATGGAAATAGTTAAAGGGTAAAATGTATTTTTACTGATTTGGTACTCATTAATATTTTGCATCTCCCAAGGTTTGACCAATTTACTGGAGGGAGATTGCCCTGTGCACCGTTCTTTGTACACAAGTTAAGCACCTAATACCGAGTCCTAATATATTGTTATAGTACTATTATTTACCTTTTGTTGCTAAATAGTGAGATAATTCTCATAGCATGCAATTTTCATCATCATCACTGCCTTATGGTTGGGCTCTCATTACTTATGAGGCTTCAAACTTAGCTGAGGGAGGTTGAACCATGCACCATCCTTGGTGCGCAAGTCAAGTACCTAATACCTATTCCAACGATATTGTTGTAATGCTATTATAGTATTATTTACATTTTGTTACTAAATTGTAGTGACCCAACCTTTCGATACCTTAAAAATTGACATTTAATAACTTAATGATGCCTCAATTATTTATTTATTTTTGCATTGACCGAGTCAAATGTTTGACTTGTGGACATGGTCAATACGTTGACCCATCCGCTTCCTTCACACTCTAATCTTCACATATGTATTTATATGATTTTTCTTATCTAGTGTATTGTGTATATATACATCTTGTATATTATATATCTATACATTTCTTTTATATACACACGTAGGTGTGTGACATACACCACTTTCCCCCTCTCCTATCTCTTCTCTGTCTCTACTTTTTTTTCTTAAAAAATTTGTGGAGGCTTTCTTTTAGGTGGAGGGGCCATGTGGTACCCCCTCTTTCTCTTTCTTTTTACCGAGAGAGAAATCTTCTCTCTCTCTCTCGGTTTCGTTAAAAAAAATTGAAACGAAAAGGGAAGTCTCTTGAAACAAAGTGGCATCCATGGTTACAAACCTCCTAGAGATAGGATCATACACATTGTACCCTTTTTGTGACGGAGGTAGCCAACAAAGGTGCTTCCAACTGCTTTGGCATTCAACTTATCACGATGAATATAAGGAATTTGGCCAAAACATAAGCACCCAAAGATTTTAGGGAGAACAAAAAAGAGAGGGTTGGAAAGAAATGACATGACTTGGGGAGACTTCCCTTGGAGGACTGGTGTGGGCATTCTGTTAATGAGAATGAGCACTGCTTCACTCCACAAATTTCTGGGAACATTTCTTCCAGTCAATAGAGCTCTAGCAACTTCCAATAGGTGACGGTTCTCTCTCTCAGTAACCCCATTTTGCTGATGGGTATATGGACACAATCTCTCCACTCAATACCATGCTATTGTAGGTGAGATTGAAGAAGATGATAGAGTATTCCCCCACCCACTATCAGACATGAGGAATCTTCAGAGAGGCGTTAAATCGGTTTTGAACAAGTTTATGGTACGTAGAGAAGATGGAGGCAACTTCATCTTTAGTGTTCATCATGTATAGGGTGGTAAGATGGGTACAATCATCAATAAAGGACACGAAGTAACTGAACCCAGAAATTGAGGTAACTGGAGAAGGTCCCCACACGTCCGAATATATAATCTCAAATGGTGCACCACTTTTATTGCCAGTAGGAGGATATAGAACTTTTGTATGTTTTGTCATCTCACACACTTCACATCTGAAGGGAATGCTATCAACATCCTTAAATTTCTTTGGGAATACCATCTTCAACCTTTGTAAGGAAATGACCACACCATGCATGCCACAACTCAACCTCGCTAATAGTAGTAGTAACAACAGTTATAGACTCTTGAATACTCTCATCGGCAATAACCCTTGAGCCTTCAAAGATATACAAGTCTCTACTCTCCAGACCATGACCAATCACCTTCCTTGTTGACAATTCTTGAAAGATATACAATCACCTTCCCAAAACGGGTAAAAACATGTGGCTTTCGATCCAGCCTCAGATCAAACCGTTGACTGTGATGACCTGGCTGATGTCAGCGTGACATCAGCATTTGGAGGTTGACGTTAGTGTCCTGATTCACTTCCACAGATCTTCGTTCTGTTACCAAGTAAATCAATATATTTTTTTATTTAGGCTTAAGGTATAGTGAGAGAGGAGGAACAAAGAATGCGAAGAGAATTAGAGAAATTAGGGTCAAGTTATTTCTGGCACCCCAATTATACTAACACACACATTTACATTAAAGGAACTAACAAACAAGTACACACCAATTAAATGATAAAACTATAGCTACACCAACAAATATATGGTGCAGAATGTTGGGCTACAAAAAAGCGATAAGAAGATGGAGTACATGTGGCCATGATGCGTATGTTGAGATGGATGCCTGGAGTAACAAGAAAGGATAAAATTCGAAACTAGTACATAGAAGAAATTTGAGAGTGACACCTGTAAGGAAAAATTACGGAATGTTGCTTGAGGTGGTTGGGACATGTCCATTGGAGACCAGAAGCAGACCCTGTATGAAGGGTTGAATGCTACAAAGACAAGGAAGCAGGAGAAGAGGAAGACCAGTGAAGACCTGGTGGTAAGCCGTGAGAAGGGACATGTAGGATTGCGAAGTCACAGAGAGCTTATCATTAATCAGAAATGAATGGAGAAAGAGGACTCACAAAGCTGCCCCTAAATAGATGGGAAAAGGCTGTGATGATGATGAAATTTTCCATTTCTTTTTGTAATGACGCGTTTGTTATGTATGCATAAGAGTGTTTTGTCATTGATAATAAAGAATTAAAGATACAAGAGTGATTTTTCACCATGAACTTGTTTTTTTGTATATATAAAGTAACAGAGGAATGTTAAGTTTGTAAGATAAATTCAAATATTTTTGTGTATTTTCACAATATTCTTCCAGTATTAAGTTAAAAAAAGAAGAGTTTGATCAAGTTTGGTTGTACGTATCATTTCTGACTTAATGAGAAGCTCTTTCAATCGTCCAAATTATATTGGAAATTTTGTTTTCAATGTCTGGATCGAAATTCAAGAAGCTGTCTCTGAACATACTTATCATCTGACAATATTTTGAGTTCCAAGTTCTAGTTAACATGTCATCTTGAAATTTCATTCCATAGTTTAAATAGTTTTACAGATAATTGTTTCTCTGATGAACTTAAATGTTACCAATAGGTATATGTGAAAGCAAAAGAATGTTCAGAACTTGTTTCAGTGGAGGAATTTGCAATTCTGCTTGGGAGGCATTTTACATCATTTTATCCACAGGTATGTACTGTAATTTTTTTATTATCAGTATATCAGAAGTATTATTAAAAACAAAGGATATTATAGTGATTTATTAATAGGAAAAAAAGACTGAAAGAGCAAGAAAAAGGTTTTCATGAGACATTGCTCAAAGCACAATTTTTCCACTTCGACACCCTATTTAGCCCAAAGCCATCTCTAAATTGATAAAAACATTTTTATCATTTCTAACTATTTTCGTTAATTGTCTCAACAAGAAAATGGGTTCAGTGATTGATATTCCTGGCATAAACTCAAATTGGTCTTTGAAATATTTGAGTACCAATTGGGATATGGTTAGTGAATAATATCTGAGTACCAATTTATTTGTTCAAGGCTCTTCTTTTGGGTTGAGAAAGGGTTTTAAACCTTAGTTTATCAAGTTGACATTGCTCTCTCTATTTGAAGGTATGGTAATGTTGTGTTTTGTTTTCTTCTTTATTGATCGCCTTCTTCTTTTATCAGATCAATGTGACATGGTCCTTTAACCCTTCTTTACTTAGTAATAAGTTCGTATTTTTTACAAAAGTTTTATTAAAGAAAAAACAGAAATGCCTAGACTACCTTTAACTAACTAATACACTTAAATAATGTATATGTTTATCAGTAACTTCTGTAAATGCAAACTTAACCATTGCAAACTAATTCTAACCATTGCAAACAAATTCTAACAGTTTCTTTTATTAAATGCTAGTTTATTTGAAGCAGGAAACCTTAGTTTCTTTATATGCTTTTTTTTTTTTATCATTAAAGAAGAATATATTAAGAAAACCAGCAAGAACCTGGATAAGATACAAGGATAAAAACAAACGAAAAAACCACAAGATACAGAAGGCAGGGAAGCCAACACTGACAGCCCCAGGACACCAAGGAGGCCGAAGAGGCCTCCACAGCACAAAAAGGTCGCTCGTAGAGACAGATCCCCACATCGTGTCTTTCACTAGATTCATTAAGGATCCAATCGGTCATCTTTTGCACCGGAAGACCCAGGCATTCCTTTCCAGCCATATGTTCCATAACACCACGTAGACTTCCACACTCCAGAAGGCACCTTGGGGGCCCTCCCGCTTCGATCCATTCCACGAGAGAAGAAACTCATACAAGCTTTCAGGAGGAGCCCAGGTGAGATCGAAAGATTTCAGGAGGATACCCCAAGCTTTCGTAGTGACACAACAATGCATAAGCAGATGGGAGATGGATTCCTCAACAGAGCGACACATAGGGCAACGGTTTGGGATGTCTTTGCCGGGCTTGTTCAACTGATCGATCGTCAATATTCGCCCTCTAACTACTGTCCATATAAAGAATTTGACCTTAGGGGGGATCGGGGCCTTCCAGATGAAGGCCCAACTGGCTCGAATGAGAGGGCTATCCGTGAGAGCTCGGTAAAAGAACTTGACTGAAAACTCTCCCTTAGTGGCTGCCAGCCATAATCTCAGATCGTGGCAACAGTGATTTCGGTGACAACTATACAACAAAGGCAACAGGTTAGTAAAAGGCTCAACCTCGTCATCTCGCAGCGCCCTCCTTCTGTTGATCTCCCAGACCACATTGTTCCCAGTCACCGAAAAGAAATCGGGTATCGAACCCTTAAGAGAAGAAGAAACGTTGAAGATCTTCGGAAAAGCAGATTTTAGCGGATGGTGCATAATCCAAAGATCTTCCCAAAAAGAGATCCAGGATCCATCCTCCCAACTAAAGCAAATCCACCGCTTAAATGTCAACCAAATTGAGCAACTATCTTTCCACCACTCCGAAACAGGTCTAGTATGGGAAACATTAACCCCCAAGTTCCCGGCATTCCCCTGTATTTTTGAGTAAGGATAGTAACCCATAATCTGTTCCGAATCTGATCTTGCCCGCCCCCTCCCCCCCCCCCCCCCCGGCGCAAAAAAAAAAAAACACTTTTATGTAGCTGACAGACTTCCCATGCAACCAAGTGATATTTCTTCTCCAAACCTGTACCTTCCCACAAGAAATCTCGTTGAATCTTCTCAAGCGTACGAATGACCGACATGGGGCATTTGAAGGTGGACATAAAAAGGATAGGGAGATTAGCTAGGACCGAGTTTAACAGTTGAAGGCGACCCCCAGAGCTAAGAAATTTCCCCTTCCAAGATGCGAGCCTCCTTTGAAAACTCTGAATAATGACATCCCAATCACTGGCTCTAGGCTTACCCATACCCAAAGGAAGCCCCAGGTAAGTAATAGGGAGAGGAGTAAGCGTGCAGGAAATCGTGTTTGCCAAAGACTCGACTTCAGCGAGGTTAGTGTGAATGCCGGAAATCGTGGATTTTCGGAGGTTGACCCTTTACCCGGATACCACTTCGTAAATTACAAGGATATTAGCAAAAGCGGAGAGCTCACCCGGATTAGCTTTGCCGAAGAAAATGGTGTCGTCAGCGTATTGGAGATGCGTAACCGCGCAACCGTCATTGCCCACCGGTATACCTGAGACCCGGTTTAAGTCCCGAGATTTAGAAATGAGAGCTCCCAATGCCTCGCTAACTAGATTAAAGAGCAACGGAGAGAGGGGGTCTCCCTGTCTTAAACCCTGAGTGCTTTTGAAGAAACCTGCTGGGGTACTGTTGACGATCACTGAGAACCAGGGGGGTAGTGATGCATGCTTTCCTCCATGTCTCGCTAAAGCCGAAACGAAGTAACATGTAATCCAAACATTCCCAAATAACTCGGTCATAGGCCTTCTCCATGTCGACCTTCCAAACGAAAGCAGGTAAATGACTACACTGTGCCGGATGTACCACCTCATGAGCAATGACCACCATATATGTGAGTTGACGCCCCTGGATGAATAATGCTCCTTGGGATTCCGAAGTGATTGCTCCCACTATAAGTTTTAGATGATTGACGAGCACCTTAGCCAAAATTTTATAAAGACAATTAATCAGGCTGATCAGACGAAAGTCGCGTAAATTTGTTGCACCTTGTTTCTTGGGAATAAGAGCAAGGAATGTTGAGTTGAGAGTTTTGCTGACAGCCGCCCGAGTATGAAATTCTGTGAAGAAATCCATGATATCAGATTTAAGGGTGGCCCAAAAGCTAGCTTAAAATTCCATATTAAAGCCATCGGGGCCCGGGGACTTATTTTTGCCACACGACTTGATAGCAGACCAAATTTCGTCTTCAGAGAATGGCTTTTCCAGCGAAGAGCAATCCGTTGGGCTGATGGAAGGGAAAGAGAGGCCATCCAGAAGAGGCCGGGACCACCCTTTTCGTCTTGGTACAACGATTGGAAAAAATCCACGGTCTGCAGTTTGATCTTATCCGGGTCTGAAATCTCTTCCCCGTTAGCCACAATAGTAGTTAGCAGCTTTTTCTTGGATCTAGCGCATGGATCAAAATTTCGGCCGATACCGATACGTATCGGACGATACGTATCGGTATTGGTATCGAACGATACATTGAATGTATCGTTCGATACATTCAATACAGTTGAATGTATCGAACGATACATTCAATGTATCGTCCGATACCAACCGGTACCGATACGTATCGTCCGATACGTATCGTTTTGGAGCTCGGACGATACGTATCGGTAACCCGATATTTTGACCCATGATCTAGCGTTCACCATCATGTGAAAGAATTTAGTGTCATTATCCCCAACCTTCAGCCAGTGAACCTCGGACTTTTGTTTCCAACTCAACTCCTCTTGGAAACTCCTCTCACTTAGTCTTATCTTGAGGTTTAATCTTTTGTCCTTCTTGGTGTCCGATAGATCTATACTTCCTTCCAGCAGGTCCAGCTCCTTGAGCTTCTCCAGGATAGACTGCTTCCAAACATGGGATAACCCGAAAACATTGCTATTCCAAGATTTTATTCGGTTCTTAAGGTATCTTAGTTTAGAAGTCAATCTAAACTCGGCCAAACCGCGAGGGTTATATTCTTGCGACCAGATTGGGACCCGGGTTCTAAACTTTTCATTAAGCAGCCACTAGTTTTCGAACCTGAAAGGGGGAAGGGTCTCTACCCGTGGGACCCCAAACCACTAGTAGCGGTCTATGGTCTGAAACAACCCTGACAAGACCCGTTAAAGCTGCATGAAGGAATAAGTTGAGCCAATTTGAGGAGATAATAACCCGATCCAGGCGGCTAAAAGAAGCCACATGCTAAAGATTTGACCAAGTGTGACGAGCCCCCAACAACGGCAAATCCACAAGAGCCCAATCCTGAATGAAGGAATTGAGATTAGCCATGTCAGATTTGTCCGGAGTACTCCTAGATGTCTCAAGAGGAGATTTGATCGTGTTGAAGTCTCCACCCATACGCCATGGCAGATCCCAACGATTCACAATCGCAGCCAATTCGAACCAGAAGTCCTCTTTTTGAGCAGCTATGGTAGGACCAAAAACCCATCGCTCACCATTATCTATGTTGACCAATTTGACCGAGGTAGAGAATCGACCTGTTTCTTCATCTTCCTTTTGAAAGATAAGAGAATTCCACGCGAGGAGAATCCCACTCGATGCCCCCACTGAGTCCACACCAATCCAATCTCATCTATTGCCGTCCAAGACCGAATCAACTTTGGACTGATCGCAGGAGCCCCATTTGGTTTCTTGGAGGGTTATGATCGTCAGATTCGAAGCGGATAAGATCTGTTTCACCGAGGCGCGCTTCTTGGGGTTACTGATGCCCCTCACATTCTAGGAAATAATCTTCATAACAACTAGAACTGACCAGCCCGAAGCAGACCCGGAAAAAAAACTCACCGGACTCCCGACCCTCTCCCGTCGGACATACCCCACTCCAATCTTGAAAGTTCCTTGGACTTGGATTTCTTCCTCGGGGAAGCAAAGGACTGAAAGCGTCCCTTCATAATGGAACGAAAGATATCCCTTAACTCGTAATCGGAGCCTGAAAAAGTCATGCCATGCTCTTTACCAAATGCGATGATTTCGTCAATCGCATCAGCGTTCGCACCTCGACGGCTGCCAAGAACAAAGAGTTCCTCTTTAGGCACTGGACCAGGGTAATCGCGAGGCGAGCATTCCACCCATACTCCATATTCGTTGTGCCTTAACAAACAGATTGGAAGAACATTGCTACCCAATGAGTCGGACGTGGAGGTAGAAGCATTAGTCGCGGTAGGAGGATCCCAAGAGGACGCTTTGCAGGAAGTCGAAATCCCCTCGATCGAAGAAGAAGAAGCAATGGTAGCTTGTGTACCCATCCCCGGGGAGCGGGGAGAGCACAGGTGTTGGATTATACCGCCTAATTGATCTTCGCAGAGAGAGAAGGGATTCTTAGTTTCCCCACCAAAGGAGAAAGGGTGTGAGACGAGTCGGGTCGGAGCGGTGTTCCCTTCCAACTGAGCCCGGTCCAAGAGACTGATTCACGGGCCTAACACTTCTTAAAATAATTCCGTTGGCCCAAGGAAGGGCAACGCGTGCCACCAAGTGAGAATGGGCCAAGGATAAAAAGAGCAAACAGGCTTTAAGGTCCACAGTCGCCTTAAAGTAACCCATATTTGGAGACGTGTCCAGCTCGCCCAAAATGTCTAGATGCTTCTTAGCCTTTAACGAGACGAAACTACCCCTCAGCTGGATTGCAACATCTGGCATCAAGTCGACGCGTGTCACCTCAGTACTCATCGAGTCCCAACCACTTAAAGAATCGCTTACCTTAAGCTTGCGCATTAGGGCCAGCTTATCTGCAGCAGAAAATTCAAAATTTGAAAGGCAAGACTTGGATTTGAAACGCATCTCAACCGTTGAATCCATGTGTGGTAATAGATCTCCTCTCCATATAGTTGCCGGTAGGGTACGAATCGTCACCTCAGGGGGAGTACTCCTGCAAGGAAGGATTCAACACCAAAAAGTTCGAGTTTTGTGGTTGGAATCGCCAGGTCTCGTAGTCCTCGACCGAAGTGACAGTCTCCTCTTCCTCGATCTCCCCTTCTTCGATCTCCTTAGTCTCATAATCACAACGAAGATGACCATCGAAGAAATCACATCGTCTAGAAGGATCCCCCGCCGTCGAGGACGACCCCCGATGGAGAGGCGGGTTAGAGGCCGAGCGTCGCTCTGGGGAGGAAAGTGGAGCCTCCCGAAAGCTAGATGTCCTGTCCCGGAATCGGTAGATCTCTGACGCGAGCTTTTTAGTGGAACCATGGAGCATGCTTTTGTAGGGAACCTCGGCCCTCTTGGTTACATCGTGCGGTTGTCGAGGGAGGACCACCCTCTCCAACAACTTCACTTCTATGAAGATCCAGAGTTTCTGGCCGTTGAGGCAGATCTCGCACGCTCTAGGAATTGTGTCCCACCGATCGACTGCAACCATGATTCTGGCGAATCGGGTCTCCCACAGATTGTCCGAACTTTTGTCGACGAGGATAAATTTGCCGCATCTTCCGCCGATTAGACGAAAAGCCTCCGCTGTCCATGCGTGGAGGGGGAGCCCGAAGATACGGATCCAAACCCCACCGTTCTAGAGATGGGTCTGGAGTTCGTTGGCTTCTAGTGACCAGCAACGACACTCAACCGGGATTTCATCAATGAAGAAGGATCGAAGGGAGCTAATCTCTTTTGCAGTAGCCGCCGAGGAGCACTGTAGAAGGAATTTTGAATTTGTAATGGCTGAAACGGCAGGTCTAGCTAGTAGCGTCCACCTTTTTTGCAGCCACTTGTCAATTTGTAAAGGGGTAACAGAGTCTTTGAATGTATAAAGCACCACCCAGTAATCTTTTAGGTTTTTAAGTAGGGATGTATAAATGGGGCTGTCGATGGGGGCGACATTAAGAATCTCCTCCATAGCCGAGGTAGGGGGGTCCACGAACACCTCATGGGTCCCGATGACAACCACCTCGGGAACATCACCTCCTCCGGATTTGAGTGATCGTGGGCCCACCATGACAGCATCCGCAAAAGACACCCCACTACGACGTCTGGGAAATGGTCCCTCTTTAGGAGGAAGGAGATCTGAGGCCCTACGGAATCTCTTGTCCGCAATAGCCCAACCCTGCGCAAGGTCTTTCAGTTGGGTGCCATTGAATATCGTCTGGTTCTTAGGGCTCACCCTAGGGAGACTATCGACGTTTCTTTTGTCCTCTATGCCCTTGGATCTCAGCGAGGTACAGCCGTAACGATGGCAGATGCTTCTGCGTTTGAAGTTTATATTATGGCATTCCGAGCATACCCAGTCACCGGCTCTCAGAACCAGAGCACCCATTTCTCGTATCAAATGGCCGTCAGGATGTTCAATTTAACAGTTACAGAAACATTAGAACATAAAATAAAGATAAAGATTACAATGATAAAGAAAAGATAAGTGAAATCACAAAAATATAGTTTCTTTATATGCTTAGTTAATAACATATGATGAGAGGACTGTTATCAGGCTTAACTATCCAGTTTGAACACTTGAATTCTTTGTTGATCATTCTCTTGTTTTCTTGGGTATATCTCTTTGTTTTGCTCTTTTATTGACTGGATGCTACTAGAGCAAGCTGTTGTTTGTGTCAAATTGGTATCAAAGCATGTTCAATCCTTGGGAGAGAGATGCTGCTTAAAAGATCTCTTACGACCAAACAACGGCTCGATCAGTTGAAGTAAGCAAAAGAAGAAATCATTCAGAAGCTAGATCTTATACACGTGCATATAGAAGAACTGGATATCAAAGATGAAACGAATGGAATTGAGTGATGAGGAGTAATCCATCATCAATCCTTGTCATGAACAAGAGGCTCCAAGGCAATATAGAGTCTAATGATTGATATTTTTGAACCCTAGATTGTGATCAAGTCTATGAAATCAAGGCAGCACCCAAATTCCATGGAGGACATAAAGCAAACGATTTTATCCAATTGTTAAATAAAATAGAGAATGTTTTCAATTTGAAAGAGGTGTTAGATCGTCAATATGCTAAGATTGTAAATGTTTTTAATTGCGCAAGACACATAGTGTAGCGTTTGACCCCTCCTCGAGGAAAGGATTAAGCTTCACCATTTAAAAAAAAATTTGATTTAAAAGCTATATAAAAATATAATTAATTAATTAATTAAAAAAATTCTGAAATAAGTGTGCAGATTTCCTAAAAAAAAGTGCACAATATATTATATGCATAATAAAAAATGCACTATGTATAGTTTGCACAATAAAAAAAGTGCGTAATATGGGCAGATTTTCTAAAAGACGGTCCAAAAAAACTGCACTATGTAGTGTGCAGATTTTCATTTCCAAAAAAAAAATCTGCACAAAAAAAATTCTACACAAATTATATACTGTGCAACAAATTTTCTGAAAAAAAAGAAAATTGAAGGAAAAAAGAAGAGGAAGAGAGTAAGAAGGGAAAAGTAAAAAATAAAGCCTGTCGGGGAATTGGAGGGTTGCGAGACGTCGGAGAGAGGGCTGGGGCAATCTGAGAGAGTTCTGAGAATTGGAGTTGTCGGAGAGAGGGCTGTGAGCTTGTCGTTCTTCTTCTTCTTCAGTCTTTTTAGCTTGCTGTTTTTTTTTGAGTCATTGTTTGAATTTCTCTCGGAGACTCTTCCTATCCGTTATAAAACCCTAGAGTCCTGGCTCCTACGAAAAATAAGTTTTGAAGCCCCTGGGCTTTAAAACCTCAGGCAGTTTTGTAAAAAAAATAAAAAATCTTTGAACTAATTTACTGTAGCGTATGCTACATCATATAGTGTACGCTACAGTCATGCTACACGGGCTGAAAGCTATATGGGAGCGCTACATAGCTTTTAGGGGGCACTACACTATGAGGTGCGTAGCGTAGCACCCGTAGCCTAAGATATTTAAAAACCTTGATCGTAATATAAAGTTTTCAGGCTCCATACTTGGTGGGAAGATGTTCAATCTGACCTTCTACGGGAGGGGAAAGAAAAGATTTATCTCATGGGAGAAGATGAAGACTCATCTCAGCTTAATTTCCTATCGGTTACCCAGGACCCCTATCAACAGTACTAAAATTTATGACGACATGATAAGAGTGTTGCAGATTCTACGAAAGATTTTTACTTAATATACAAACGGGTTTGAATTGAGTCGAAGAATGTGTAAGATGGCACATGAACTTCCTACGCGCACAAATACAAGATGATTTAGCATTGCATAATGTTTAGACTTTGGAGAGTAGCTGATGCCTACCATTGTCCCTTTGAAGTGGAAGAGTCCTTCAATTAGAACTACAAGCATCAGCATGGAATTGTAGTAACCCAAACTATGGTCAGAGAACAATCAAACCTTTAACAAGGGGGAGGAAGACTTGATTGAGCGGCTGCTATCTCTCCAGCACCACTTCACATCGATCAAAGTCAAGTTAAAAGTGTTTTAGAAGTTGTGAATTGGGACATCGATCCTTCGAGCGGCTTAAGCAACAAAATGAGGCACAGGTTCACCTAGCACTAGAGGAGCATTATGTTGTCAATGCGAAGGAGGGTGAAGCAAAATAATGACGACAAGGATGATGATTTAGAGGGGGTGGAAATTGAAGCCATTGTTGAAGGGAAAGGGATCCATTACCGTTTTAGAATTTTCCCCTCCTCTCCCTTGGGAGAACCTTTACTTTCTAATCCTTGACCAAAATTTGATGGGAAGTTCTATGGAATTCATTCTTCATTGGCACCCGCTCAATGACGAAGTTGTTCATAGTAGCAATTATTCTTATCCACCGAATTATTGTCATCAAGTCGAAATTTGAGAATTATTTGGCAAGGCCAAAAAAAAAACACTAAAATTCAGGGAAGAAGGAAAATAATACAAAAATAGGGAAATATAAGAAAAAAACAGCAAATTATTGAGAAAGTTATGGTTTAACCAGAATCTTCAAAGAAAAAAAAATACCAAATCCTTTTTTAAAAATGCCGACTTTTTTTGTGATTAAGCAATGAAGCCCCCTTTTTCTCAAACGTTGCATTTTTCTCATCCATAGTCCCAGAATAGGTTTATGGAAAGAGATGCCACAAAATTTCTGTCCAATGCCTAAGGGACCTCCCATTCATCCATCCACCCACAATCTTTGCGACTTTAAAAGGAAAAAACAGCTAAGGTTAAATAGAACGAAGGAATGGTTTCGTTCATTTCATGGCACCAAACAATGAGCAAATATATGATTAATATCCTCTAGTAATTTTGTAGTTTTCTTAGGAAGATCATGCCTTTTTCTTTCTTTGGCTTGCTAGTTAGACCCTCTCATAATTTTGATAGGTATCCATATTTTGGATATTTTGGGAGAAGTTCTAATTCGTATCCTTGTGTAGGTTGATACTGCTATGATCAAAATAGTGGAAAAACCGTGGGAGCGTGTTTTTATTGATGACCAACCACATGATCATGGTTTGTACTCTCACAACTTTCTAGTAACAAAGTTTTATATCTAATAATATTAATGGCTTCTTCTAGAGCATACCGTTCTTCAATTGCTGTTATATTTAGCCCCCCTTTTGGTAAGCTCTCATCTATATTTTCAAAGCAGTTTGATTGCTACAAGTGTAAGAAGACATCAAGTACTTTAAACTTTGAAGAATTTCAGGTGAATTAGGATTTTTATGGATAGGCATGACATTGAACTGCTGACTAAATGGCACACTGAGGTAAGGAGTTCATATTGTGTTCTATTATCATGCTATTGCGAATCTCTTGAATGAGGTCCAGGAAGAAAGTCGATACTTATATACAGAATGGTAATCACTTGAATCTCCTTTGCCCTTTTAAAGATATAACAATGATCTAAAGGCCAACAGCCCATTAGGATAAAAGTAGTGTGAATGGCCTATCAACCCTCGTGTTCCTGATGGCACGGATATGGTGCATTTAAAGGAGTAAGAGGGTTTACCTACACCAACCCCTGCTGGGATGCACACGAAAATATGTGCAATTGTAAAAACAACCTCACTCACTATGGAGCTCTAAGATCATGGAGTTTCGTTTTGATTCAATGATGTCAAATCAAATCGTATCATAATGTTGTTTTAGATTTTGTGAATCGTAAGATTCATAACAATTTTTTTATTAAATAAGAAAATAATATAAAAAATATCCAATAAATGTAAAAAATTGATTTACATCCAAATATGCCCATAAATATTTATATAACATATTTCCTTCACAAACCATTTAAAATGTTAACCAAGTATGCCCAGTTGAAGATCAATTGTGAAGTGTGTCGAAGAATAACGATGAAAGTGTGTCTTGATATAAATGTTCAAAGCTATAACTGAACTCAAGTTCCATAATATTTTTAGAAAATAAATAATTGGTGGAGCAGTGTTGTCCACTAGAGACCTCTAAACTTCAATAAACTACATGTACTGTTGATAGTCCTTCACATAAGAGAATTTCGTAACACACGGGAACCAAATCCATTTAGTATTAAAAAAAACACAAGCAAAAGGGTTGTTGAAGAAAATGATAAAATCCTAGTAACATTTTATAAGAGTAAGCCTTTATTTTTTTACTTATTTTATGTGGAAGAACTTCTAAAATATAGATATATATTTTTTTAAAAGGCAAAAAGTCAGAAAATAAAAATAAAAAATAGGGTTTACGGTCAATCTGTGGCCGTGAAACCCCATATGAATCAAATCGTAAGATCATATAACTTGTATATTTTGAATCAATCATATGATTGATATGAATTTACTATTCATCGACTCATTACATAAATCAAAGCACAGAGCAAACGGTTGAGTTTGAATCGCAGTATTCACATCTTGAATCGTAGGATTTTGAGAACAATGTTTTGAACAGTAGATAGAAGTCTCGTTCTCAGACCAGAAATCAGCTCTATGCTGTTTGGTTGATATGAATACTTGTGTTATGACCCCTCAGTTTCTCTTAGGTGGAAATAAGTCTCTCCCATGTAAAAACTATACGTTTTTTGAAAAACAATCATCAGAGATATCAGGATGGCTTCGACGAATTTTTGTGTATGAACATACAATTTGTCATTACTTATATTTTTAAGTTCTAATATAATTTACTCTCTTGGTCTTAGTTGTTTCCTGCACTGGAATTATATGTCCGGAATAATGTTTATTTGTATAACCTCTCCTCTCATGGTTAATAAGTTTTGTGATTATGTAATTTCTAAATGAAATGGCCTAGTCAGCAGTGGCAAAAATCTCAAAACCCTGAAGTCACAACGCCCATAACTTTTTATGGTGCCATTGACTTCTGTCTGACTGTCACTACTCACGAAAAACTACAGAAGGCAAACGTAACACTATCTAAATTCTAAGTCATACAAAAACTCACTCAATACTACATAAGTCAAATGTAACAATAACTAAATTCTAAGTCATATAGCATGTTCGTGGCCGAGGGAACTCTCTGAAAACAAAGTCAGTGCGTTGCTGAGGACATGGAACTCCTGTTGGTATGACAGCGCCTATTAGTGTGCTGATTTTATTTATCCGTGAAATGACCATACAGCTTTTTTATTTTATTTATCAAGTAAAATGTTGAGCCACTTTTCACTTGATCAACAAATTTATGCACTCATTGATGTTCCTGAATGGAAAGCACTATTATACTATGTTGTGTCATTTTCTTGCAAATTGTATTACTATCTATATATTATATAATAATTGAATAAAATACACGGATAGAAAATAGCCATTACTATACAACTCCTAACCTTCAACCGAGTGGGAACTGCCCATTCATCCACAATGCTTCTGCTCCCGCTGCTGACTTCAAAGCAGTGTCATGGGCCTGTGACCTTGGTCACAAGTTTCAAAGTTTCTTGAAGTAGACAGGGCACACTTAGTGTCATGGGTCAAAAAATTGTCCGATACCGATACGTATCGTCTGATACATATCGGTTTTGGACTTGGGCGGTACGATACAAAGGCATTGTATCGTACCCCCTTAAAAACAATGTACTTATCGTCCGATACGGGCAATGTATCGCCCGTATCAGACGATACGGACGATAATTTCAATGTATTGTCCGATAATATGTATATATATATATATTTCCGATTGTCTACACAATTGATGGCGACTGTGTAGACAATCGCCATCGATTGTGTAGACAATTGGAATTTTTTTATTTTTTTTGGATTGCCTACACAATCGATGGCGACTATGTAGACAATCGCCATCAATTGTGTAGACAATCAGAATTTTTTTTTTTTTTTTTTCTGATTGTCTACACAATCGATGGCGACTGTGTAGACAATCGCCATCGATTGTGTAGACAATCAGATTTTTTTTTTTTTTCTCACATAAATAAAATTCAATGTATCAAACCAATACATTCAATGTATCGGCCGATATCTGATACGTATCGTCCTGGAGGTCAGGACGATACGTATTGGTTTACCGATATTTTGATCCTTGCTTAGTGTAACAAACAAATAAATGCAATTAAAGTACAAGAAATAAATGTAAAACATAAAATTAATAGAAAATTTTGAAAATAAATATCAATTTAGTTCCAACCATAATCAATTATTAAAAAATATAAACTAAAATAAACAATGAGCACAGTGCAATAACTATGTTACTATCACATAGACTAACATATTATTCACGATAAGAGTATGATCTGCTCCCTCAAAGATATAAAAACCCTACCCAGTTAAAAAAAAAAAGAATAACAACATAATCATCACAATAGACCACATATTCATCTAGCGATAAAAAAAAATACTTCATATTCATCACGATAAGAGACTGATTTACAATGCCATTAAACTGGGCAGTAACGGAAATGGTGCGCCCGTGCCTGTGATTATGTTAACCTAGGGGCAACACCATTAAACTGGGCAGCAGCACTATTAAACTGAGCAGAACTATTTTTGTTCATTGTTGTTTTGTGTGTGTGTGTGTGTGTGTGTGAGAGAGAGAGAGAGAGAGAGAGAGAGAGAGAGAGAGAGAGAGAGAGATTGTTGTTGTGTGTTGAGTGAAAAGATACATCTGTTCTGTGTTGAGTGGAAGAAAAAGAACATATAAACCAACAAAATACTTACTGTTGCCCGTGATGGCCAAGACATATACCTGACTATATATATATATATATATATATATATATATATATATATATATATATATATATATATATATAGGGAGAGAGAGAGAGCGGAGAGAGTTGTCGAGAAAGAGGGCTTTAGTGTCTTGCAAAAGGGTTGTCTAAGAGTTATTTATAAATTATTATATTGTTTTTAAACAAAACTATTCTTAAAACATTACTGGCAGTACATAAAAGCCCACTTAAATTTTCAACTGTGCCAGAATTACCCCATTAGGACTCAATAATTTTTTTTGATCGATAAAATACTCAATTCCATTGCAAACAACTCCAGCGAGAAGCTGGGAAAGGATACAAAGGGAAAAGCAGAAAAAAAACAACAAGAAAAAGGACTAAGGAAACTAAAATGGTGGGCCACCGGAGGCGAAAAGGCCCCTTTCCCATGGACTCCCAGAGGATCTACGCAGTAACGCCATCAGAGCCCCTGTTCCCATCCATCTCACAAGATACCCACAGATCATGAAATCTCTAACTCTTCATAATAGAACCAAATGGACGGCGTTTTCGATTGAACACCCAGTTGTTCCTTTCAAGCCATATACCCCAAAGAACAACAAAAGCAGCCACTCTCCAAAAAGCTCCTAGGACACCAAAAAAGTTGTGGTCGTACCAAGAGACCAACAACTGAGGAACCGATTTCGGGAGCACCCAATTGAGCTCAAAGGACTTCAAAAGAGCATTCCAAATATCGGAAGCCACCCAACAGTGGATAAAGAGATGAGAGATAGATTCTTCGGCAAGAAGACACATAGGACAAAAGTTAGGGATATCTTTGCCTCTGACCAGAAGCTGGTTCATCGTCAAAACGCGCCCAAGAACCGTCGTCCAGAAGAAAAACCTCACCTTTGGCGGGGCCGGGGCTCTCCAAATGAAATTTCACTCAACCGCTATCATCAGACGACAAGAGAGGATCCAGTAGAAGATTTAACCGAGAATAATCCGTTCTTTGACGCCAGCCAAATTCAAGCATCCCTTTGTTGCTGGTTCCACTTAGCACCGTGAAGGAGCAAAAGGCGTTAGAACTGCTCCATCTCTTCGTCAAAGAGAGACCTACCTCCTAGTGACTATGTTCCAAACAAGGACACCTCCAATATCGGTATACAACTCAGCAAGCGAGGCTCCGGGATTGACCACAACATTAAAAATACTCGGAAATAAGGAACTCAGTGGAGAGAGTCCAATCCACGGATCCTCCCAAAACTGAATATGAGAACCATCCCCCGCAGCTGAAAGAGGTCCACCGAGAGAAGTTCATCCAAGCTTCGCATATTCCCTTCCACCACGCAGAGACCCTCCTAGAAATGTAAACGTTAATGCCCCAAAGGCCTTGCGACAGACCATACTTCTTTGCCAAAACAACTAACCAGAGGGTGCTCCTTTCAGAATCAGAACTTGCTCGCCATAACCACTTTCTGAGGAGGTCCGTGTTGACCAACCGTAGGTTCCGAATATTTAAGCCCCCAAAGCGCTTAGGAAGAAGGCAAGTCTCCCATTGAACCAAGTGGTATTTCTTCGCTAAACCAGAGCCCTCCCACAGGAAGTCTCTTTCAATTTTTTCTAGCTTTCTGATGACCTTGGGGCACCTAAATAGGGACATAAAGAAGATAGGAAGGCTCGAGAGGACAGATTTAACCAAGCACATGCGTCCCCCACTACTTAATAGTTGACCTTTCCAAGAAGAAAGCCTCCCTTCAAATCTTTGGACGCCTGGGTCACAGGCACGGGCATTAGGCTTACCTACCCTGAGAGGCAAATCCAAATAGGAGATAGGAAGCGCATCGATCTCACAGTGCACTTCCTGTGCCAATAACTAAACCACTTGACAGTCAATGCCTATACCGGTCACCTTATATTTGACTAAGTTAATACGTTGCCCCGTCACCGCTTCGTATATCGTTAGCACATCAGCAAAGGCTCGGATTTCGTCGAGTTGAGCCCTACAAAACAGGATCGTGTCATCGACATATTGGAGGTGAGATACCACTAGACCGAAATGGCCAACTGGGATTCCCGAAATGCAGTCGATAAATCGAGCACGCTCAAGAAGGCCTCCCAACGCTTCTCCAACGATATTGAACAAAAAAGGGGACAGCGGATTTCCCTGTCGGAGGCCCCTAGAAACTCTTGAAATAACCGGACGGGGACCCATTAACCAAAACCGAGAACCACGCCGAAGAGTAACACGCTTTCATCCATCTTCTCTACCTTTCTCCGAAGCCAAATCTCCCAAGCATGTAGTCAAGGCAATCCCAATTAACTCGGTCGTAAGCCTTCTCCATATCAACATTCCAAACAATAATGACTTGTCAAAATAGCAGATATAGCGTTACCGTGGTGCTATTATAGCGTTGCTATTGCATAGACTCCTAGCTATTTCGTTCTTATGAGCACTATAGCCTCGCCATGGCGAGGCTATAAGGTTGCCTTAACTACCATGGTATGAACTAAGGTCCAATAAAAGATACCTCCTCTAACAATGAATCATTGCATCCTTTTATTAATAGACAACTTCCTTTTATTTTAAATATTGCTAGGCAATAAATACATAAAAAATTTATATTATCCTAAAGCTAAGGACCTAAGAATATTACATTTAATGAGAGCACAAGAGACTATATCTTGACTACTTGAGATACTAATCATAGAGATCTAAGCTCATATAAAGTGTATATAAAGAAACACGAACTCAAATGGATGGGACAATGCAATGATGATGATAATAATCAAGAACAACTAATTATGAAAGTGACCCACAAGACCAGTATTTGACTAGACCTGCTAGACAGAGCATTACACTAAACGGGAACGTTTAACATAGAAGCACCGACTTTGAATTCTCAGCACTCCTCTGCACTCACAGCATTACCACAAGTCTTCGACCCATCCGACCGTCAATTGGCTTACGAGGATACATGATGTCATGAATGTATCTCCCTCTGACATTGATAGGCGTAACAAAACGGGGAATCGCCAAGTCATTGTACACAGAAGATCAATCTACACAGACAAAAAACTTGAATTTAGTCAATCAGCAGAAACTTACAAAGGCAAAAGAAGCATTTTATGCCAAATATAGGTGGATGCCTGCAAGGGAAGTGCTGCTGAGTCAGGATGCCACCAAACCTTTGATGGGCAGGGTGCAAATGAGGATTATATCCTCCTTCTGATACCGTTTTAGAAGGACCAAAGCTAAAATAATTAAAAGCAAAGAATATAATATTTACAAAAGGCTAAGGAACTCTAAGAGAATACAGCTCCTAGGCTCACATGTTTTATCCTAATGCACGAATATACTAAACCAGGAGGCCTAAGCTTCTTTACATAGAAGACCCACAAAGTATAGAAGCTACTCAAGACTATCGTGGGACTAATTCATGCTTTGGGGTTGGCTTGTTGTTCAACTTGAAGTTGCACGATAATGCAACCTTGAGGTCGCAGGTTCAATCCCAGCTTACCTATCAACAATAAAAAATAAATATTTTGTGGGACACTTCTGCTTTTCCAAATCATTATGGTTTGTATCCACTAGTTACTGCAACAAAACTTGCATAATATGGCCGACCATCTTAAATTAGGTGCCCATCATACTAATTCATGATAGCTTGTAGGCCAGTTGGCTTCAATTTTAATGGAAGATCGATTTTCTTTTCTAACAGTTTTCAGGTTGGTATCACTTCCGTAGTTGTCTCTTAATCTTCGTAGGCCTTTTTTTTTGTTAATTTGCGTCATTACTAATTGCTACAGTTTGAGAAGCTATGCCTTTTTTAATGGTTTTTTCTGAAATGTTGCAATCATTTCCTGCTATTAGGATTTAAACTTGGATCTGAGAAACATACAACAGAAGTGAGAGTGAAGAAGTCCGGTTCGTTGGGGGTTACTTCGGCAATTGAAGGCCTGGCTTTGCTAAAAACGACCAAGGTAGGTTTCTAAATTTTTTTTCTTTATATTAGTGATTCTTATCTTAATTCAATATTCCATTGATACCTGTGGTACCATTAGCATAAATATAAATGGTTGAAGATGCTATTATCAAATATCACGTTAGCAGATCCTTAGGCTTCCTTCCAGAACAAGTTATGCAATTTCCGTAATTTTCTTTTTGTCATACTTAGTATGCTGCATTCTTAAAACAATTCACGACTTAAGAGGACTGCTAGTTGATAATATGCATTAAAAATGGGCATCCAAATACTCTGGGATGAGCAGTTGAGGAACCTTTCACATATTTCATGTGTTTTCTTGCATATGTGAGTGTAGTTGACATTTTAATGATGCTATTAGGGATTCAAGTTCCCATCTGCTGATGATCCTTGGCACTCTGCTGTTGTTTGGGTACTGTATGTAACCAAAACTGTCATTTTGTTAAAGTTTGATATGCAAAGAAATATCAAGCTTATCAATCATGTGAGTGCCCATAAATAACTCTTGGAACTGTTAGTATATTTAGTTTATGGTGTGTGTGTGTAGAATTCTGAGGTGTTACTAGTGTCAGTATGTTATGTGGCTGTAACTTCATTATTGTGTTCTTCTCAGGCGTAACTTGGTTGCTTGGAAAAGTAAAAAACAGTCAGCGATCTCCCGGTCTAAGTAGAGGCGGAGTATCGGGCATTTGCACATGGTACTTGTGAGATTTTATCATTGCGTTCTCTTCTTTGTTTGTTGAATTTTCCACTCGTATTTTCGTAATGAAACCGCTGAGCAGATTGCTTCAGATTCGTCACTTAATGAAAGGACGAAACACATTGAAGTCGACATCCATTTTTTCTGGGAGAAGGTTTGGGATAAGTCATTAGAGGTTGTTGATGTTACATCCTCACAGCAGTTGACAGACATATTCACTGTGGCCTTTGAGCCTAGTATTCTTCACGATGTGATTGTCAATTTGTGCATGTTGGATATCCATGCTCCAGCTTGAGTGGGAGCATTAGTATATTGGTTATTGCGTGTGTGGTGTATTCTCACATGTTGTTAGTGTCATTATGTTATGTGGGGATGTGTGAATAATATTCATAGGTGTATATTTAGTATCTTTGCAACTTAATATAATTGCTAGTGAGGGAGTCTAACTCACTAAGCCTACTCATTAATTCTTCTCTCTCCCTCTCTCTCTCTCTAACTCAATCATCATTTCATATGCTCTTTATTTTAGTGCATTTTACCAGCAAGTGTAAATTTATATTACTCAACGAAGATAGATGCGGCTGGGTTGAGAGGAATCTTAAACTCAACAATTTTAGTAACTGTGTCTAGATTTCCCGGCCCATTAATAACTAGGTTGGGTTTGGTCTGGTAGCAGGGAAGAGTGTTTTGTGGTTGAGGATGATACACTGTTATTTGTTGGCATAAGAGATGCTTGGCATTCGAGTGTTTATGGGAGATTTTTATGGTTAGGGATTTCTAAATCCTGCACGCTTAACACAGGCAGACTTTCTTGGGATTCCTTTGGCTAATAGGAGTTTGAACTCTCACAGCTTTGTACATGATATTCCCATCCATCTTAGTATTTAATCTAGAGAACTTTGTACCATTTTTCATTTTTGGGTTGTTGAATAAACAAACTGCTAAAGGAACCATCGTGCTAGTGAATCCTTTTTTTGGAAATACATACTGACACACAAGATAATTTAATCATTAAATTGATAGAAGCATGTACTAGGAAGCGTGTATGCATTATGGCATGAATGTAGATTGACCCGGGACAACGACCTTAAAATGAATATGAGATGATAATTGCTGAAATTAAACTAGTTAATTGAACAACGAAACACAAATTAAAGTGATACCTTAGGGTTCATGGAATTCCATGTTTGGTTAGGCTAGGGTCCATTTCGGCGAGCGAGATTCATTTAGATTTGCAGAAGGTGTGATCCTGGAGATAGAACTCTAGCATCCTCTAGGTTGGGACGCTCGCTTGTCGATCGATGTGGAATCGTTAGATCCTTACTAGGGCTTTGAATTGAATTGATCAATCAGTTTCAAATCAGGCAATCTCGAGCCCAACAATGGTCATAGATCGACTGGCTAAGATTGGAATCGATCCACTAGGATGGGCATCAAGGTTGCTCTAGATTTAGAGATTTTGGCAAACAAGATATGGGAATTAATTGCAAAGAAATAGCAAGTAAATAGAAGAAAGGTAAAGAGAAGATCAAAAAATAACATGGGCATCACACCCTTGGCCTCACACCAAACCGGGAAGAAGAAGAATCAGTCTCTATTAATGCTTTTCACAAGCTCAAGTATTTACACTTCTATAAAATCAGCCAATAATTGCCTAAAATGGCTTACAAAGTGACTAGATATGGTAGATGCCTAAAAGAGAAACCCTAAAATTGGCAAAATACTAAACTACCCAAAGTAGAAACTTGTAATGAAAGGAAAGTACAAAAGGAACAAAAGAAAAAAGGACAAAGATGACATTCCCCACGTACCCAACTTGCAATCTCGTCTGGGCGAGAATGATTCTTGCCCGGGCAAGAACTTAAGTGGTTCTCGCCCATGCGAGAACCCAAAGCAACTCATGTATATGTTTGCTGATCGCTTGGGCGACCAGCCTCTTTGATTCGTGGATGAATCTGGTCGCCTGGGCAACCTTAATGTCACTTGGGCGACCAATTTTACTTCCTTTATGTTCTCCAACTCTTCAAACTCCACTGGTAGTTGCTCCTTGGCTTGCTTCTTTCGCTGATATACGCGATGTGGTCAAAACTCCAAACCTATGATGTTGGCGTCCTCACCAATTCTCCCAAACCAAAAATGTTTCTTCACCGAGGCATCGGTCGATTGTATCAGGAAGTGCACAGTAAACCTCTTCTTGACAAACCCCAAAAATCTTGGAACCAAGCTTGCCAACCCACTCTACCAAATATCTTTGAAGCTTTCTCACCAATTCTCCTGGACCCAAAAGACTTCATCACCGATGAAGTGTGATCGTGATATCGGTAAGAAATATAGGAACTCAAGCGGCGACCTCTATCATGATTAGCCCATGCACCCTCGAAAATCAGCTTACTAACCCTCTGTATCTCATATATCGGAAGCTCTCCGTCGCGGTTGAATGTCACAAGATCATACGAGATTTTCTCAATGACCTCGCTTTTCATCTTGCTCGGAGGAGGAAAACATAGGGGTTGACGGATCGGGATTGGTGCACAAGGAAATGACATTTAAAAATGAATTTTTTAGGAAGTGAGGTTGCGCCTAGAGGTCTTCCACATTGAAAATTGAACTAACCCACCCATTCCTTAAGGGAGCTCAAGAACGTATGCACTAGGTCCACTCCTATCCAAAATCCTAAGAGATCCGGCATCACTGGCTTGGAGCGTCTTCGCGATTCCCGATGAGAATCGTTTAGGTCCAACCCGAACCATCTTATCGTCACTTTGTTGGAATTCTATGAAAGTCTTAGGTGAATTCGTCGATAATTTGGAATTTTCATTACACAAAGTAATTTGAAGCGTAATTTCGGCTAATGCGGAAAGTGACTCAAAACTTAACTCACAACATGATTCGGATAGTGGGTTAGTATGAAACTCGAGACTATGATGTGTATGTGTATCCACGGACTCGATACGCCCATGTGTATGCGATGCTAATGACTCACATATAGTGGACTCTACCAACACTAGTGACTCGTGTGCACTCAACTCGATTACCAATTGTGACTCGTGCCCAACCGACTCTACAGACACGAATGACTCATGCGTGGGTGATTCGATTAGCTCATGTGTACGCGATTCGAGTGATTCATGTGGGGTTAACGCGGTGTCATTACTCTCGACGGAAATAGAAGTCTCTTCAATACAACTTAGACTTTCTTCGATTTCCTCTATTTCCTTTTCACTCACCACGGTACTAGGTCATACACACTTTCTTCCACTTTCAAAATTTTCGACTCTTTAGAACTCTCTTTTAATCAATAAACTTGGTGTGAAAAATTTTGTGGAGCATTGATAAGCAAAGTGCCCAAGTCCTTGGCACTTATAACACTTGTTATGACTACTAGTTTTGGGATTCTCATTGACCGCTCCTTTCCCGTTATCGATTTGGGGATTCGGAGGAGTAAACACGGGTTTCAATAGTTGACCCTCGAAATTATATCTCTCATGGGCAATTCCTTTCCCGTGATCAATTTGGGGCTTCGTAGGAGTATTCGCGTGTTTCAATGGTTGAATCCCGAAATTAGAGCTCTCTTTGGTATAGGTTCTCCTAGACTCAAACTTGTGAAAATCATGATACTTATCCATTTTGGTGTCTGAATGCCGTAGGAGGTGGCAGTGCGAGAAAATAACATACTTTTCAATAAATCCCTCATTCATTTCCTCCCATCGTGTGATAGGTTTAGTTTGAAGTGACTTGCGTTGGTACTCCATATTAGCCCAATAGGTTTTGGCATGGCTCACCAACCTCGTCTTGGCTAACTTAACCTTACATTCATCTAACACATCATACAAGTCAAAATCAGTAGCACGCATACTGCACGACACGACACGATACAAATGACACGGCAATTTTCAAAAAATCAGGGTATCGGTACGGTAGGGATACTTATATTAAAAAATTAATTTATATATATTTTAGGTTATTTTTAAATGTAGAAAATAGTTAATAAACAATTAAACATAAAACAATACAAAAAATAATAATTCAAGAGACAAATTCATTCCAAAAGAAATCAAATATGCATATAAGTGGATATGAACCATCCGATGGATGATGTTTAATATCAACCATTAATAGTGAAAACAATGGTTGATATTAAAGTCCACATATCAGATCACGTGAGTCGGGCCCTTCAAAAATTTGGTCACATGAGTACTCTCTCTCACCTTCTAAAACCCTCTTGTGCACTTCCTTTTAATCTCAACCAAAGTACCAAAGTTTTGTGGGACCGACAATCATGACCGTCATTTAAGTACCAAATGATGTTTAAACGATCTTACACCATTTATTGACTTATGATCTTGGAAATTCATATCGTCAAAGTGATATATCATCCATTGAAGACTTATCGGCAAAAAAGTCACGCTTTTTGGGGGATTCGACCCATCTGATCTGTGCACTTAATGTCAATTGTTGTTCTTAATTTTGATGGCTGATATTGAAGTTCATTGATCGGATGGTTTACATCCACTTATAAACGTGATCTTTTAGATGAGACATGTTCCAAAGAGGGATTGCCACCTGGGCAATTTAGTTTGATCATAGATGTGTGCCACATGGCACAATGATATATTATACTTCAATGGTGTAAGATAAAAAGTGTCATTTCAATGGTGAGAGATCATTTAAACAAATTTTTTAGGTGTATGTGATGGTCATGCAAGTCGAGCCCTTTAAATATTTAAGGCTTTTTACCGCTTTGCCTACGGCTGCACAACAAACAAAAACAAAACCCTTAAAAGTGACATTTCAATGGTGAGAGATCATTTAAACAAATTTTTTAGGTGTATGTGATGGTCATGGGACTTAAATATCTAAGGCTTTTTACCGCTTTGCCTACGGCTGCACAACAAACAAAAACAAAACCCTTCCTAGAATCGCAGGTCGCAGCCAAAAAAAAAAATTGCAGGGAGGGAAGAAGAAGAAGAAAGACAGGAAAAAAAAAACGTACCTAATTTGAGAAGAAGCCCCACCACGGCGGGGCAGGTTCATTCTCCACTCCTTCTAATCTTCTTTTTTTTTCCCTCCCTTTTGCAACCCTAACCTTATACCAATTTCGGCCCCTAAAAAGGCAACCCTAAAAAAAATTGGGATTAAAATAATTAAAAAAAAGCAATAATAATAATATACCATAGTTCGTATCTCGACTGTGCCTGAATTTTTTTTTCTTTTTTTTTTTGAAACTCGTGGGATACGGATGCAAGCGTATCCCACCTGTACCCGTATCCGATACGTATCAGATACAGGTACGGCGCCCTTTTGGGCATATCAGTGCTTCCTAGGTCAAAATACTCTTCTATGCTAGACAACTATCCCACGAAGGATTTAGTGTTCACCGTACCTCAAAATTCGGGACTTCGACTTGAGTAGACCTGAGAAATTTTCTCCCAAGATCATATTCGGGTTCACAATGATGGGAGTATTCCCTAACTCTATCCCCATCGCGACTTTCGAGACTTCGCCTAGGATTGTGAGTAACGATTTCCTTGTTCGGCTAGTTCCCTTTCAAAACGGGTAAAGAACTCACATTGACCTGCAAGAGGGTCGTGCATGATGATTGACACACATACAACCCAAACACGAATTTTAAAATGCACAAGCAACCATGAACCACACAACAATTGAGTAATTTTAACAAAAACAAAATGAACACACAAATGTGAACTACACAACAAGTGATTAATTTTAACAAATACAAGATGAGCACACAAATAAACACACAAAATGCCCTAACTTAGCACCGAAAGCTCTTATACCAAAACTGACAAGGGACAACGACCCTAAAATGATTATGAGACGATAATTGTCGAAATTAAACTAATTAATTGAACAATGAAACATAAATTAAAGCGATACCTTAGAGTTTCATGGAATTCCGCTTAGGTAAACCATGTTTGGTTCGGCTCGGGTCAAATCCAACGCATGAGATCCATTTAGATTTGGGCAAAGTGTGATCGATGTGGTTGGGGCGCTTGCTCGTTGATCGATGTGGAATCGTTAGATCCTTAGTAGGGCTTTGAATTGAATCGATCAATCGGTCTCAAATCGGGCAATCTCAAGTCTAACAACGGTCACAGATCGACGGGCTAAGATTGGAGTCGATCCACAAGGATGAGCATCAAGGTTGCTCTAGATTTAGGGATTTGGGGAGTTGGGCAAACAAGATATGGGGATTAATTACAATGAAATAACAATTTAATAAAAGAAAGAGGTAAAGAGAAGATCAAAGAATAACATGGAACATGGGCTTCACACCCTTGGCCTCACACCAAACTCACATTGGGAAGAAGAAGAATCACTCTCCATTAATGTTTCTCACAAGCTCAAGTGTTTATACTTTTATAAAATCAACCAATAATTACTTAAAATGGCTTACAAAGAGATTTTATATAATAGATGCCTAAAAAAGAAACCCTAAAATTGGCAAAAAACTAAACTACCCAAAGTAGAAACTTGTAATCAAAGGAAAGTACAAAATAAACAAAAGAAAAAAGGACAAAGATGACATTCCCCACCTACCCAACTTGCAATCTCTCCCAAGCGACTACCCAAAGCGTATGTATATGTTTGTTGGTCGCTTGGGCAACTAGCCCCTTTGATTTGTGGATGAATCTGGTCTCCTGGGCAACCTTAATCTGGCTTGTGCGACTAGTTTGGCTTTCTTTTGGTTCTCCAACTCTTCAAACTCCACTGATAGCTGCTCCCTGGCTTGCTTTCGCCGATATACGCCAATATACAAGATAATTTAATCATTAAACTGATAGAAGCATGTACTAGGAAGCGTGTATCATGGTTTAAAAACTCAGCGAGTCGACTTGGAACTTGGGCGAATCGACTCGGCTCAACCAGTTTCTAAGTCAACTCGCCTATGGGATTGAACATCCAAGGGACTCAGTCGACTCGCTGATCCGACTCGGAAACTGGACTGAGTTTGGGGACTCTGCGAGTCGACTTTAGTGGTTGGATTGGCAGGGTTTTTTAGTAAATACAAGGGCAAACTTGTAATTTTAACGCCCTCTTTATATTTAAAGACCCATCTCGATTCTTGACAGAAACCCTATTGCCGTAAAATCACGAAGACAAAACAGAAGAAGACAAAAGAAAGAAGAAAGAAAGGAAGAAGAATTGCAGCCGTCAGCAGTCAACCCCTCTCGTGCCCTAAAATCTAGAAGAAGAAAAAGAATCGAAGCCCTCTCATACCCTAAAATCTTTAAGTATATATATTTTTTCATTTTGACAAGCCACGCGATTTGAATCGCAGCCCTCTCGTGCCCCTAAAATCTATAAGTAATTTTCTTTTTTCACTTTTATAAACCACACGATTTGAATTGCAGCCCCCTCGTGCCCTAAAATCTGTAAGTATTTTTTTCACTTTTATAAGCCACATTTTTTTATCACTTTTAGCACCCTTTTACTCTTTTTTTTCTCATATTCTGTGCAGAATTGCAGATCATTTGGCTCAGATTTTCTTTTTGCACATTTGTTTTTGGTGCAAGTTTTATGTACAGTATATATATATATATATTAAATAACCCGAGTTGGAGCGAGTCGAGTCGGACCGATTTTCCGCGCTGACTCTGCTCCCGATGATTTCCGAGTCGAGTCGAATTTCTGTGTTTTAAAACCATGGTGTGTATGCATTATGGCATGAATGTAGATCCCCATGGGTGCATACATACATAGGTATCTGTACAACTACACATTTAAACCAGGTTTGGTTTTCTCTTTTTGATCAGTAAAAAACCAGGTTTGATTGCTGACCTGCGTTAGCATTTCTTCTATGAACAGTCAGGTTTTGATGGATTTATTAGGGACCAATACACGCTTCTTCCAGAAACAAAGGAGAGGATGGTAGCAACAGAGGTCACTGCTTCATGGAGGTGCGACTTTACAATTTTTGTTGGTGTTCTACTACATTGTGTCATGTTTGATTTTCTATGTTATCAAACCTTATCTTGTACTAAACAGAGCACAAGAAATGCAACCAAGGTTCTAGATCCAATTTGGCATTTCATCTTTAATTTACCTTCTATAAGAATTTTTCAAAAATGGAAAGTATGTGGACATTCCATATTTTTGCTGGTACTCACAATAACTTTCTTATAATGTTGTGGGTATTTCCTCTCCTTAACAAAATATTTTATGTTTTGCGGAAATTTCTGTTTAAAAATAACCATTTTCACCTCTCAAATTTCACAAGAATTTTTTTCGTACATAATTTAGACCATGATTAAAGGAAGAATCTGAGAGCATGTGGGTTGCTCTTTTATAAATTATCATAGTTTTGATGAGTCCTATACCTAATTTTCAATGCTTCTTGAATTTTCATGGGAAAGCATTTCATACATAATTTGACCATGATTATGGGAACCCCAGAACATGTGGGTTGCTAGTTTGTAAATTAACAAGTTTTTTCATGCAGGTACCCTTTTCAATACCTCTCTGGTGTTCCTACTAAGCCATTGTACTTCACCGAGAGATACATGGATGTGAAGAAAGTTCTGATTGATACCTTCTTTGGTCCACCAAGGGAGGGAGTATATAGTCCGTCTGTTCAGAACACACTCTATCTTATGGCCAAAGCCGTTCTCAACAGGTCCTCTTTTTTGTTTTGGGAATTATCTCAACTTCCTGTATAGTTTATAGGCTTGCAGACTACGGTGCTCAAAGCGTGATCATGATATTTTCAGATTCCCAGATATAGCGTCCATCCAACTTAAAATGCCAAATCTCCACTTCATTCCAGTCAATCTAGCAAGCAAGGATCACCGGAGCATTGTTAAGGTGGGAGCCATTTCTTAGTGGTTTTGAATCTCGCACTGGGTAATTTCCCTTGTATTGGTTGAAGGAGAAAAAATAGTTATAAGCAAAAGGTGAAAGATTTCTAGGAATGATGATGTTCCGGAGTTTTCGGCAAATGCTATAACCTAGCTTATCCAAACAATTAGAATGTCCATTTAAGTGAAAAAATATTTAATCTTTGCAAAGATGATCAATGAGTTCAACGATAATCAATGGAACTCAATTTATTTATTTTTAATCGGTAAAGAAAATTTTATAGAAAAAGATGCAAAATATACAAACCTAAGAACGCAAAGACAGCAAGAAGCTGTACGAGAACCTAAAAAAATACTACCCCACTCTACACATACAAAAACCTCACCCCTGGGTCATCAAATGCCGAAGAACATGAAGCTCCCTCCCTAAAGCGAGAGGAAAAAAAGATTACTTGAGCAAGTTGTCCACACTATCCCCAACTTTAATACTAATCTTTATCCAATCAATAGCCAAATCCCTTACCGACTTCATAATCATAGAGACAGATTTTCATTTTTTGTTAAACACCCTGTTGTTCCTTTCTGATCATAGAGACCACATCACCGCCAAGTCCATAAATTTCCAATATTCACCCTTTAGATCCTTCAACTCAAAACCATCCCATTCTGCTAGCAGGTCGGCACAATGCTCAGGAAACACCCAAGAAACTTCAAAAATTTGTAAAACCACTCTCCAAAGTTGCCTAGCTACCCAACAACGAAGCATTAAATGATTAACAGATTCCTCCTCTTGAAACACCCAACTCAATTTATTTTTGCAGCACCCAATTTTTATTTTTCATTATATTGTCGAATAAAAGTCAGACGCTACAGATATATGGGATGGAACGTGAGTGAATGCTTAAATGTTATACATGTGGACTATTTTAGGTGTGTTTTATTCTATATATGGGATGTAAATTTTCCACTCAGGCCATGCACGATTCCAACACTAGGTAAGCAAAAAAGAAATATTTAATTGCTATAGTTTACATATTACATGCATGTAATTTTTTTTTATGAATAGAAATTTATTATGATAATAATGAGAAATAAAAGTAAAAAAAAAAAACAATATGCTCCCTAAGATATAGAGCCCTTTGAGGAATATGACATAAAATATAAGAAAATCGCAATCACCAGAGGATATTCATGTTAGAAATGGCCCCTAATATTACAGCGTTTTATCATGTTCATGTAATTTATTAACAAAGCACAGTTACAATACATACATATCAACATATATACTATCTCATATTGCACATGGCATCTGAGCTGTACACAGCGTGGACTTTGAGCCAATACGGATCTACATGCTCTTGAAATTCGTGCAGGTCTCAAGGTTGTGCCATGCAATAGTATAGGGGTCGGGCACCTATTACCAACTCATTATAAAATCACTTCACACTTTTATGATTATAGTATTCTGAATACATTCATTTTCCTTTCGTGTGTAGCAAGTTGTAGGTTCATTAACAAACACTGATTTATTGATTTGACTCTTTGACCATGGATTACACTTGTGTTCCATGTAATACAATTTTGAAGATTATGGCAGACTCATTTGTGAATGATTTGACATTTGTAAAACATAATGAAATTTGTGTTTACTAAGGCCAGTTAGCAATGCTTTTCAGGGCCCTGGAATCGCTTCTGGACCCTGACCACCCAACCAATTGGCATTTGGTGAGAACCTGCTTTTCAGCCAATTGATTCCCAAAAAACCGAAAGAAGATTGAGGGTTTGTATGGCAACCCTTCTCCAAAATTTACTTTTTCAGGCAAAAAATCTTGAGTGAAAAGCACATTTCACACAAGGACCTTGCCACCTCTTGCCGAAAATAGTGTTGTGTTGAGAAGCTGCCTCATGTTGCTTCTCACACAACACCGTTTTCAGCATGGAAGACCTTTTTGAGAAGCAACATTTGAGAAGGAGCATATGACATGCCTCTTTATAGCACCTAAAAAATGCTTTCTTGAAAAGGGTTGCCAAACAAGGCCTAAAATTTGGATGAGAAGCAGAAGCTGGTTGGAGCATCTTTTGCTTCTCTTTTTTGCAGGAATCAGTTGGGCAAGAAGTGGAGATGCCCCAAATGGGGCTTAAGAAATCACCATTTTAGTTGTGCATGCACACACATTCTACAAATGAGTTGGTGAGTCGAGATTTTCTCGCCTACCGGGTCTGATTCTGTGAACGTGTTTGACGAATGTCACCAGCGTGTCCGTGTCTTTGTAATATTGCTCAAATACTGATGGAAATCCTTCATATACACCACAAATTTCTTGGATTGAAATTTCGTACGTACTCACACAATATGTTTTCTGAAATTTTGCAGTTTGAAGACGATGTCTATATGCCAACTAGTGACCCACATGGAACGATTGAAGCAACCTTGAGCCGCTCCATGAGCAAGATGTAGAAGCACAACACTAATTTATAGATTTTTGGGGGTAGAATAAATGCATAATCACCTCCCCAGATTTTACTTATTTTCATGGCCAGTTGTTAAGCATTCCACCCAAAACAAAATCAGAAAGAAGAAGCTTAGTTGTTTGCTAGTAAACCAATTTGACCTGTATAACTATCTTCTATAAAAAAAAGTTATTGACATTTTTAGATTCCAGTTTTGGGTATCTTGTTGTGCCTGAAACTGCATAAATAGGAGATTATGGCACAGGAGGAAACCGTAGAACATCTATATCTACCATGCATATTCGCTGCTCAGATTTGGGTTTCTTTTCCATCTTTATCAAGGATCTTTGTTGGTGGTGTGCAGCATTGCCAGTATGCTCGGTGGATTCAGTTTCAGACATCTTATAGGAATCGAAACACTAATGCCTCCATTGGCCACTTTTCTGTTTTGCAGCTTGCTGCCTTGTCAGTCAATGGACAGTGGCCCGAGGACAAATCAGATGTGATCCTCCCACTAGAGCAATAAACTTGTATGGACAGTTGCCCATAAGTTTAAGGGTAATTGATCATAAGGTTAGGATCTTGGGTATTTTGGTGGATCCTTGTTTGAACAATCTGGTGGATTAATGAGGCCAAGCAAGATGGGTTGTGCTCTGGTGGATCCTGTATCTATGAAGAAGCTTGAAGACTCAGTTGCAGGTGCGATGCAATCACAACTCAGACGGAGCTCACTTGGCGAAGCTATTGCAAACCTTGAGAAATGGTGCACAATTTTTTATCAAGCCAAGTACTTCAATTAGCAGCCCATCATTGATATGTCTCGGCAAAAAAAAAATTACATCTGTTAAGCCCAACCATCAGATTGGTGCACTTTAATTTCAACCACTAAAATGTTGACCAACCATTCATTTGGAATGCATAGACCAGATCATTCTGATCCTCCTATGCAGTGTGATTTTTAGGTACTTTAGTCCAATATATGAACTATTATCTTGCTCAAAGCCACGGGCCCTAACCACAGTAGTTGGGGTGCAATAATTTGGCAAGGTTAAAATTTGGAAACATCGGGTAAAATTAGGTGAAATATTCATATAAAAATAAAAAATAAAGAGGTTATTCGTAATTTATTTGCAAATTTTTGAAAAAACGTGATTTAAAAAAAATCTCAAACAATTCGGGGTTATTTTGCAAATCCTCAAATTTGTGAATTATTCGCGAATTTTGTGATTACAAGTAGAAGGTTATTGGCATGTGACTCTACAAGTCCGGCTTCGTTTCCCAAGGGATTTGGAACATCATCACCACTTTCATTGCGGGCCTGGTTTGTCGACGGCTCCTGGAGCTTGTTGCCTCTCTGGTTTTGGCCCATGGGGATCATTCATAATTTGTGCACTCTTATACCATCGATTGTTCATAATTTTGATAGCTGATATTAAAGGTCACTTGTCGGATGGTTTACATTCACTTATAAGCATGATTTTTAGTTGAGATATGTTCCTTTTTTTGATAGATTGACACTTGGGCAATTTAGATTGATCATAGCTACGTGTCACATGACACATTGATAAATCACCCTTCAATGGTGTGAGATAAAAAATGACATTTTATTGATGTAAGATCATTTTTAACATCATTTGGGGTTTAAATGTCGGTCAAGACCCATTATCCCTTTAAATAAAGGTACCCTTTTATTTTCATAATGGGACCGACTCTCTTGAATCATTTAAGCACCAAATGGTGTTTAAACGATCTCACACCATTTATTGGCTTATGATCTTAGAAATTCATATCGTCAAAGTAATATATCATCAATTGAAGGGCTATGGGTCCAAAAATCACATTTCTTGGAAGATTTGAATCATCCGATCTGTGCACTCTAATACTAATGGTTGTTCTTAATTTTGATGGCTGATATTAAAGTTCACGAATTGGATGGATTACATCCACTTATAAGCATGATCCTTTGGCCGGAAATATTCCTTTTTTAGATGGATTGACACTTGGACAATTTAGATTGATCATAGATGTATGCCACATGGCACAATAATAAATCACACTTCAATGGTGTGAAATAAAAGTGAGATTTTATTATTGTAAGATCATTTAAACAATCTCATTATTGTAAGATCATTTAAACATTATTTGGAGTTTAACCCATTTTCCCTTTAAATAAAGGTACCCTTTAGTTTTGTTAAGGGAAATTTACCTGACAGGCCCTGTCAGATACGCCTTTTACGTCAGAAGCCCTATAGTTTCACTTTTACCCAGACAAACCCGCTGCGCGCCGAGCTGAGGCACGCCTGTAGGAAATACCCAAACTACCCCCACAGTAATAAATAGCCGCCCTCTTTTCAAATCATTTACTATTTTGAATTTATTTTTTCGTTCGAAGTCGGTGGAGAGTCGTTGACGCTTCGTGGACGATCGCGTTCAAAACTACAACCTTCAAGCTACCAAATCTGTAAGTTAGAATTAAAATTAGCTTCCATCGCTATAGATTTTTTATTTCTCTTCTCTTTGTTGCATATTTTGACATAATTTTTTTAGGTTTTCCCATATGTAATCGATATCGATTATATATGTAATCGATATCGATCCTATATATAATCGTTACCGATTACATATTTAGTCGCTATCGATTACATATATAATCGATATCGATTACATTTAGAGTCGATAACGATTACATATGTAGTCGTAATCGACTATATAAACTGTGGATGACGAATCTATAACAAATCGATATCGACTCTCTATGAATATAATTAATACCCATTATTTGAAATAATTTCCCTATAGTTATTACCCTCGATGCCATAATAAATCATACAAGGTTTTATATTTATCTCAGCCGACGTTCAATTTATTGCCAACTACCCTTTTGTAAAACCATTATGGCAAGTTAGGTTGGAAGAATGAGAAAATTTAATACAACGATTCGTATTCCACAATCTAGGAGCTTTAAATACAGGTTTAGTTCGTCCTTAGCAAACCACCTATCATCCCTACCATTATATTTTTTTCAATGTGACGAAGAAAAAACCTTCTATAACAATAAAGTTCGATCACTCATGGGAGGACCCACCACCACCACGAACGGATCCTCTGTAGTTCACTGGGGACGAAATGCGATGAAGTAATGGAGATTTTGGCGAAGGAAGAAAAGAAGAAGAGGAAGGAAGAAAAGAAAAGAAGGAAGAAAAGAAAAGAAACTTAAGACTTGGAACCACGGCTCTCCACCCCATCCACCACCTCTTCATCCTTCTTCCTAACTTTTCTTTTCTTTTTAATTATAAGTGAAAAATTTGAATGTAATTGAAATATTTTGCAAGTAAATGAAACAACTTTTTGATGCAATGGCGACTTCATGAAATCTTTTGAGTCCAAATTAAATATTTTCATTTAAATAAGGAAATTTAATTCAATTAAATATTTTGTGATCAATGTAGACTTATATTTAATTGATGGCGATTTCATAAGTAATCGAGATCGATTACATTGAGAGTCGGTAGCGATTACATATAGGAACGATATCGATTATATATGTAATCGATGTAGGTAAAGAAGAAGGAAGAAAAGAAATAGAACAAAAGAAAGAAAAAGAAACTTAAGAGTAAGTAAATTAAGTAATTTCTATATAAATAAATATTTTGAGGTCATTGCGAATTTATATTGAGTCGTTGGCGATTTCATCGGTAATCGATATCGATTACATTTAGAGTCGTTAACGCTTACATATGTAATCGTTATCGATTATATGTAGACTCGATATCGATTACATCTAGAGTCGGTATCGATTACCTATGTAATCGATAACGACTCTATATGTAATCGATACAGGTTATATATATATATATTTCATCAACATTTTTAACTATCCTTGTTAGTATGGTGCTCAGTCCTTTCTTTTTTATTACAATTCATTTCAAAAGACTGTCAAGATGGTTGTACACCGAGCTGTTGCCAAGTGTTCGCCCAGTGCCGTTTCGAATCTCTACGAAAGTGCTACCCGAGATCGGAAGAAGTTACTGAGAGATTCAGTTTTTGGTGGATATTTCAAATGCCGAAGGGTGTGGGATTTCTTTCCGATGTGGTGGATGCGATGCTGACATTTTGGGTTGATAAAAACTACTTTCGAATTGGAAAGACTGATGTCTATCTTCGGAAGATAGACATTGCATTGATACTGGGCCTTGCCGTAGTTGGCCCAGAAAAGTATACCCCATCCGGTAAACTATCGGTAGAACAAACCATTAGATACAAATACTTTCGTGGAACGCCTCCCGAAAAAATTCTCCGGTCTCATATAGATGCTGCAATTTATAGAGCGGAAAGTGATGAGGACTTCTTAAAGTTGTCCCTTCTGTTTGTGTTGTGCATATTTCTCTTTCTCGGGTCCCACCATCAGATTTCGGAAGACCACATCGACCTCATCGATGATGTGGATACCTTTAATCGAACTTCGTGGGGTCTGCACGTCTACCAGGACTTGATCGAGTATATAATAAAGGGCGCGGCGAATAGAAAAACCGCCGAGATGGATAAAGCCCTGAAGACGTACAACACATATGGATGCATATGTGTACTTCAATGGTGGGCTTATGAGATCCTGCCCGATATATCGCCATCCCAGCTAGGCCTCAAGGACCCTTTCCCATGGCTGCTGAAATGGTCGGACAGGGCGCAGTCCAAGATCAAAGGTTACACTCGCGGGCAGATGTTAGACAGCAAGGTATGAGGTCTATTGCCTATTAAAAAAAAAAGCAACTTACCGATTCATTCTAGAATCGATACCGATTCATTATAGAATCGCTACCGATTCATTTAAGAATCGATAACGATTCCTTAACAATCGATAGCGATTCCGTACAGAGTCGATAACGACTTACTAAGTAGTCGATAACGATTCATTAAATAATCGATAGCGATTTGTTAACGAATCGATAACGATTTATTAAATAGTCGGTACCGATTCTTTACATAATCGAGAGTGATTTATTATATATATAACGATCATTTTATTCTGTTGTTTCATTTTCTTTCAAAAGGTTCGCGCTCCCCTCATGCCTCAGGGCTTTGAATTAGAGATACCCGTGGTAAGAGAATATCTACGGGTTCAAAAGGAGGTTGGGGGAAAGAGGAAAGAACCGGTCAAGAAAGCTGTGAAAGAGATTCGGCCGAAGAAGAAAAGAAATTACATTCCGGTCGAGAATATTGGAGAGGGAGAGGAAGAATGGGATGACGCATCGACGTTTGAAGAAGAACCCCTCTCGAAAAAGGGCCCCGTGCATGTGGGAGAGGGTCGGCCAAGAACTAGGGGGGCCGCCAAAGAGAGCCTGGCAGCGAAAGATAGCCCGGTTGAAGCGTCCACCTCCAATGATTCTTTGTTGAGGAGGGTCGATCATTTGACGCTGGATAACTTGAAGCTCACCCAAAGAGTGAGCGATTTGGAGGGAGAGAATAAGGCCCTGGCTAAACGTTGCGCTTCTTTAGAGAAACTATGCAACTCATTCAATGAGAGGCTGAATTCAAGGGATGCGGAGTGGCAGAAGTTAAATCACTACAACTATTTAGTCAGAAAGGGCCAGACTGATATAAAAGAACTCGAAAATTTATTGGAGGCGAGACCTAAGGTATGTGTTGAAATCTATTTTTAGATGTTCAATTTTGTTAACATAAATCGATATCGATTATATATAGAGTCGATACCGATCATATATACAATCGTTATCGATTATATATGCAATTGATATCGATTCTATTTACAATCGATCACGACTATCTATATAATCGATAGCGATCATATATAAAATCGAGAGCGACTATATATATAATCGATAACGATCATATATAAAATCGATAGCGACTATAAGTACAGTCGATAACGATTATATTTAAAATCGATTTGGACTTTTTAAAATGTGGACTAAAAATTAATTCTTATTTTGCATCATTATTATGATGTACAAGATGTGACTATGGAGGAGCTGATATCGAAGGTGTGCGACACAGCCTTCGATGAGGAACCATCGACTCTAGCATCAGTTCCTCCTCCTCCGTTGATGAGGTGAAGGCACTGGCGACAAGCAACCGAGACTAAGCGATAAAGGGTCTCTTGGTGAAGAGGAAACCTCTTCCCAATTGCCTCACCAACAAAGTGAGCCGCTTAAGACCTAGCAAGCGAAAGCCCGACAAAGTAATTGCCATCAAACCTAAGGCCCAGCGAAGGGTAGCGGTTGAAAAGAAGCCTACCGCGAAGGCGTGAAGGACCAATCGAGCCTGGAGGTGGCGCGATTATTACCGCAGTCCTGGGTCTACTGATGAAGATGCTCCTGCTGAGCTAACAGCGGAGTAAAAATATATGCTAGACATATGGAACAAGCCTCTGAAGGAGGACGAGTAAGTAGAATTATCCTGAATACTTAACTTTATTATTATATATTTATCGTGAAGATTAGTTAAGTTGGCCATTTTTTATGCAGAGAATATGTTAGCACTGTCGGCAAGTATAAGCTAGTGGTGCAATCCTTCAGATGTCTGGCGGGAACCCAGTACCTGGATAACTTTGTAAGTTTAACATACTGTAGGCAAATTCGTTATCAATAGCTTATGTAATCGTTATCGATGGCTTATGGAATCGGTATCGATGGCGTATGGAATCGGTATCGATGGCTTTTAGAGTCGCTAACGATTGCGTATGTAATCGTTAGCGACTCTGTACATCATCGATATCGATTCATTAGAGAGTCGATAAATATTTTGACGACTTAAATAATCGTTACCGACTCTCAAATGAATCGATATCGATGACTTATAGAGTCGATAACGATTATGTATTTAACTCTAACTGCATATTTTAATTTAATTGCATTGGTTTCAGGTTATGGGCGCCTACCTGAGACATTTGGAAGTTATTGATGATAAAATTCATCCTGAGAAAGATGTCAAAAACTTCCTTATGGACCCTGCCGCACTTACGTACATGGGCTATGAACTGAGAGATTTAAATAAGTTCTTGCTTGCTGAAAAATTATACGACCAGTCGATCGAGGTTTAAGTTCACAGGTGGGCTGCCTATAGATAAAGAGAGATCAGAGGGAAGAAGCTGATGGAAACTTTCTTCTTCAATGAGCTTCGGAATCTGTGGGCTCACGAATGCAACATAGTATGCTTTTATCTTCTTTATAATTATTCTTTTTAATTTTTTCTATCATACCCTTTGAGATTATATTACTTTTTTGTAGATATTTATGCCAATACATTCTGAACAACCACTACACTGGGCGCTATGATCGAAGGTAGTCGAACGATCGATAATGATCGTCGACCCTATATTTAATAGGCCCTCTAAGGAAAGATATGTGTCCCAATTGCAGGCGGTGGTAAGATATTTTGCTTAGCATATCTTTTATCATTGTTAGCTTAACATATCTGACACTTCTCTCTATTATTTCGAAACAGACCCAATACCTTCCCGTGATCTTATATTCGTACGGTGACTCCGCTGCACTAATGAAGAAGAACTATCCTTGGTCATCTACTGACTGCCGGATCAAAGTCGTCCCCCGACAGACCAACTCCCGTGATTGTGGAGTGTTTGTTGTGAAGTATATCGAATACTTTATGATGGGGAAGAAATTTGACTTTGCCCAATCAGATATAGATAGGATCAGGGCAGAAATTGGCCATATACTGGCTACATACACAGGCGATGGCGGAGTACTGGCGAAGGACGACAAAAAGGAGGGGGAGCAGCAGTAGTGTGATTGTATTTGAATATTTTTGTAATTGTAAATTGAATTATTTTGAATATAATTGCACTATTTTTATGTAGTTATAGTTAAAAAGTAGAATAGCATCCATTAGCGACTACATATATAGTCGTCATCGACTATATAAATAATCGGTGACGACTCTGTATGTAATCGCGCCCGACTATATACATAATCATCGTCGATTGTATAAATAATCGATATCGACTATATATGTAGTCGTCATTGACGATATCCATAATCGATGCCGATTCTTAAATGAATCGATATCGACGTTATACATAGTCGATGGCGACTCTATATAGAATCGATATCGATTAGTTATACAATCGATGACGACTCTATGATACATCAGTAAAGACTATTACAGTGTAAAAAAATATGGATTCTGAATTTCTCATTTATATTCAATCTATCATTATTAAAAATATACACTGTTAGCCCATCGGTCCCACTGCCTTGCAGCTCCTGCGGTTGTGACCATATTCATTGCACCTGCTACACTGTAGTGCCCTAACCTCACCCTTAGACCTTATCCTTCTCTTCCTCGGACGGCCGGCTTGCTTTCGGCAATAATAGGGTGGTCTCACTTTCATATTTTCAGGGAGTTGCTCTGCTTGGAACTCCCATTGACTTTTATCGAGGGTGGGAATCCATTGCTCGTCATATGTTTGTCTAAAGCAAGCGGTGAAAAACCAGTTCTCATAAAATTTATGGTAGTCGTAACTTCTTCGATTGATGACCGCTACGGCATGGGAGCAAGGCAAGCCATGAATGTGCCAACGGCGGCAACTACAGGTCTTGTGTTCCAAGTCGACGTGATGAATGTAATTTTCGGAATTGACTTGGAATTGATCGCGCCCGTATGGTTGAGCTCTCTTTCTATTGGCCCATTGCAACACCTTCTTCATGTGAGCATCTGCTTTCGGGCAGAGAAGGGTGGTCCATTTATCAGATATCTCTCTGCATTTTTGAAAATGATCGACGACTTTCTCTCTAGTAGTTCTGATTAAGTCAATAATTGGTCTCTCTCGAGCTATCTTTAGCACGCTGTTTAAACTTTTGGCAATATTTGTAGTCAGGGACTCGTACTGCCTTCCTTCCATATGCGCGCGTGCCCAATGCTTTGGATCTATTTTCAAAATATATTCTACGGCCTGAGAATCAGCAGGATCTTTCTTCATTTCGTTAATAAAATAATCAAATTTCTCTTTCGAATATGCCAGCTCTACCATAGACCCTTCACATTGTTCTGGGATACTTGTCGCAAATTTTGTGTCATATACGCATGCGATGGTTGTGATATGCGTTAGGGAAGATACGTTTCACCGCATTTATTAAACCCTTCGACCTGTCCGTGATAATTACGAGATCTTCGTTAAACCCACCGATCACGAACGCACCTACCCGTTCAAGAAACCACATCCACGTATCCTCTTCTTCTAACTCGACCACGGCAAATGCTAACGGTAATATATGACCATTACCGTCTTGCGCAGAGGCGATAAGGAGGATACCTTCGAAACGTCCTCGTAGGTGTGTGCCGTCTACAAGCAATATCGTATATATTGCGGTAACCCGATGCATGGGCCAAAACTCCAAAAAATCTTTGAAACTTACCGTCAAGAGTAAGTTGAAAGGATGTTGTACATTAGGATCTACCTCTCCATCTCCTTCACGTGGGCGGTAGATCAATAAATTGTCCTTCTCAACTTCCTCTAATATCATTAAGGGCAAGCTCTTTTCCCCTCCAAGCTTTTGCATATGAGATTTGCACATTATAAGCTTTTGCAATATCAAACATTATCGACGCCGGTGTGTAGTCGAATCCTTCCATAAGTTTATCCCGTACATAATTCGCTACGAAGGAGATTATTGCATTACGGTGATCGTGCGGTCCGATCTTAGCGGCTCCGCATGTGTGAGTACTATTGAATGTCTTGATTTGGAAAGAATCGAGCCCAGTCAATTTAGAAGCATGTATTCGCCACGAACAATCGGGTTCGTAGCATTCGGCTGTCACTCGATAACTAGCGGTCCTCAAAGGCCGAATTTGAAAGTTTTTCTCCACCGCGTGTTCTTTCAATGCTCTTTGAAATGTTTGTTTGTCTTGGAAGATCTCTCCAATTTTAAACGTCCAATTCCGATATTCAGTTTCCACCTTTTCATCGGAGGAATCGCCCGATGTCTCTGACATTTCGTAATCTCTAGTAATATCTCTCATAAAAAATTTTGAGTCCTCTTTGATAAACCCATATGGTTCGCCTTCATATTCTTCTTCTAAGGCATCTTCATTCATGGCGATGTTCTCGGGTGGTTGACTAGATCCTTCACCGAAGGGGTTCTGATGTGATTGACCGGATCCTTCACAGAATGGATAATGGGGTGGTTGGCTAGGCCCTGCACCGAAGGGGTGCTCATATGTATGGACATGGGGTTGAGTTACTCCGGTAATTTCCATCGATGGCATGGTAGAACATAAGTCTTGAGTAAACCAAGTTGTCCATCCACCGGGGAAGATATATGGTGAAATCGTTGGTATCCACCACCTTTACGAAGTATAGTCTAACCATTGACTACATTGTTATGACCAGCCATGTATTTCTTGGCATCATACGATTCAATCGAGCATCGTTTAAATCAAATGTTGCTTTCCCTCTTGCCGCCGTTAGCATAATATAACCGTCATCGCCCTAACGGGACGGTATCGTATCTAATTTCATCCTCAAACTTACATTGAAATGAATGAGACACAAAATCGATCCCGAGATTTACTTGTTCAGCTTCAACTGGGAAGGATGACGGTTCCTTAATGATGAATACTTTTATAACGTCCACTTCGGATTTATAAAACATAAATAATGTAGCCAAATCATCAGAGTCCAAAATGTCGGCAACCACAGGCGTATTCACTATCTTCATATGAAACTTTGTGGAAACTGTTTCATCGCAAAACCATAAAGCGGCAATGAACATTCGCGTTATGAATTGTTCATAAGAAATTTCAATTGAAATGTTAATAAGCCTCCGTCGGCTACCTTCATACAAGCCATCATCGTTTACAAGAAGGCCATCATAGTGACAAAGAAGAGGAATCCTCACGTCCGTCATCGTCTGTTTAAGAATGAGAAGGAAGGGTCATAAGACTGATGAAACAAAAGAGAAAAGACGACTAGAACTCTTAGTCGATTGCAAATACAATCGATATTGACTCTATTGGAAATCGATATCGATTGTGTATACAATCGGCATCGACTTTATATACAATCGTCATTGACTCTACATACAATCGATATCGATTGTATAAACAATCGATATCGATTTCAAATAGAGTCGTCATCGGCTCTATATACAATCGATATCGATTGTATACACAATCGTCATCGACTCTATATGGAGTCGATGACGATTGTATGTGAAATCGATATCGGATGTGTATGGAGCCGATGACGAAATGCAGGGCCTTCTTCTTCTAAGAGATACTGCATCACTACATAACACTAATAAACTGAAAATGGGGTTACGTAGGATACCTCTCGTCGCAAGGACAAAGTTCAGGGTCTTTTTGCCACAATGAAGAAATGCAGGGCCTTCTTCTTTCAAGCCTCTGTTTTCTTCTTCGAAATAGCAGATCGGAGCAGATCAGACTAAGTAAGGACACTCCGTCTAGGGTTTTACACCTCTAACTTTTTTGCAGGTTAAAATGAAGAAGAAGACGATGCTTTGTTGGTTAAAGAAGGTCTTAGAAGGGGGTAATTTGGACCTTTTACTCTCCTTAGGGTTGGCTAGGCTTGGAGCTGGTTTGTCTGGGTAAAAGTGAAACTATAGGGCTTTTGACGTAAAAGGCGTATCTGACAGGGCCTGTCAGGTAAATTTCCCTTTTGTTAATCCCTTGCCCAAAATTGATCTAAGCATATATTCATAAAGGTACCCTTTTGTTAATGTTAATTCCATGCCCATTCCAGCCAAATATCCTACTTTGGCGGGATGATCCTGTTGTGAGAACCTTTCCACTTCCCTTACCTCCTATGGAAGCCCAAAATGAGCCCATTTTGATCCCAAAAACGCATCCTGACGCTAATTTTTTGGCTGATAACTCTACCTGTAAACCCAAGCCACCTCCTATCCCACCTTTCCAACCAATATCTATAGCTTCCAGCCCAAGACCTATGACATCAAGCTCGGCCTATTGCAGCTCTAAACATCCTCCCTGCGGGGTGAAAATTTTGAAACCTTCGAAAAAATGCGCAGAGATATCTCAAATACCGATCTTGAAGATGATGATGTGTTACTATCGGCAATGGTTGCCCAGCAACCACGCCGAAAGAAATAAAAATACTTTGTTGGAACTGTCGGGGGCTTGGGAACCCCCAGATGGTTCGTGTTCTTCGCCTTCTTTTGCAGAAGGAAGATCTCGAGGTGGTGTTTCTCATGGGGACTAAGCTATCTTCTAGAAGTTTGGAGTTTCTAAAGTTCAAATTAGGATTTCCTAATGATGTTTTGTTGATGCGATTGGTAAATCAGGTGGCCTGGCTTTATATTGGAGAGAGGAGTGGAATATTGGTCTACAAAGCCTATCTAAAAATCACATTGATGTTATTGTTGGGGAGTCGTGGCGATTGACTGGCTTCTATGGTGCACCAGAAAATCATAATAGGGCTCTCTCTTGGGATCTCCTATCTCACCTTGGGCATCATAATGACCATCCGTAGTTATGCGTTGGGGACTTTAATGAAGTTCTCTTTTATCATGAGAAGAGGGAGGTGCTCCTAAATAACTTGGTCCAATAAACAATATGGATCAGATCTGATTGAAGAAAGATTAGGCAAAGGCCTTGCTAATAGAGAGTAGCAGAATTTATTCCCTTTGGCATTTGTGCGACACCTAATTTCCTCAAAATTTGATCACACTCCTATCATTATATCGGATACGGCTTTAAATTGTGAATGGGGAAGGGGGCGTAGGAGGTTTTGTTTTGAGGCTATGTGGGTTCATTCCGAGGAATGTACCGAGGTTGTTGAAAATTATTGGAATTTGTTGCAGTATGATCATAGTTCAAATCTTTGTAGCAATATTGATTTTCTCTCAAAGCGCTTGATGCAGTGGAACAAAGAATCCTTTAGTGACATTCAACGTCATATCTTTAGGCTGCAAAATTCTTTAAAAATTAAGAGAACCTCGGATTTGCCTTTTATCAACAGTGACGAGGAGAGGAAAACTCTTAAGGAGATTAATGATCTTCTGAAAAAGGAGGAACTGATGTGGCAACAATGATCTAAAGATTTATGAATCAAGAACGGGGATAAAAATACAAAGTTTTTTCACTCTGCTGTGTCACAAAGAAGAAAAACAAATTTCATCAAGGGTCTGAACGATGAATATGGCCTTTGGCACACTTCTCGAGCTGACATCGAACAAATCATCTCAGCTTATTTCTCAAACTTGTTCACTTCCTCAAATCCAGACAGAATTGATGAGGATCTTCAGGGTGCTGATGTTACAGTTAAGGATGAACAAAATGCATGGTTAACTTGCCAGTTCACAAGTAAGGAAGTCCACGATGCTTTTTTTCAAATGTACCCACTCAAATTCCCGAGTCCTGATGGTATGCCTCATCTTTTCTTTCAAACTTATTGGAATACTGTGGGTCAATCTGTTTCTAATTTTGTTCTTTCTTATCTTAATGGCTCTACTGATCTTTCTCCTATTAATTCTACTCATATTGTGCTTGTTTCTAAAATTAAAAACCCAAAACACCTTTTACATTTTAGGCCACTAAGTCTTTGTAACGTCATTTATAAAATAATTGCTAAAGTTTTAGCAAATCGGCTTAAAGTTATCCTTCTCAACCTAATCTCCGAACACCAAAGTGCTTTTGTTTTTGGTAGGATTATTTCTGATAATTCTTTGCTTGCCTATGAAGTTGCTCATTTCCTTCATAATAAAAGAAATGGTAAAAAAGGTTGGTGTTCTTTGAAACTGGATGAGTAAAACTTCTGACCGTGTGGAATGGTCTTTCCTTGAAAAGACTCTTTTGAAAATGAGTTTTAGTCATAGGTGAGTCTCGTTGATTATGGGGTGTGTCAAGATTGTTTCCTTTGAGTTCCTTGTGAATGGATAAGTCATTAGCAAGGTGATTCTTAGCCGTGGTCTCCGGCAGGGTGATCCCCTCTCTCCCTACCTCTTCATTTTGTGTGTCGAAGTCTTCTCAAATCTCATAACTTCTAGGGTCAATTGTGAGAAGATTTCTAGCATCCGTATTTGTAAGGGAGCACCGGCCATTTCCCATTTATTTTTTGCTGATGATAGTATTCTATATCATTCGGCAAATGAACAGGAATGTGGGGAAATTATGAATATCCTCAAACTTTATGAAGGGGCTTTAGGTCAAATTATTAATTTTGACAAATCAAAGATCTCTTTTAGTAGGATGTTCCAAATTCTGTGAGACGAAATATTCTCAATGTTCTTCAGGTTAAAGAGGCTAGTTCAAATGAGAAATAGTTGGGTTTGCTTATGAGGGTGGGTAAATCCAAGAGAGTTGCGTTTGTATCCATTAAGGAATGAATTTGGAAAAGAATCATGGGTTGGAGAGGAAAGTTTCTCTCAAAAGTTGGAAAGGAAGTACTGATCAAAGTTGTTGCCCAAGCCATTCCCACATACATGATGAGTTGTTTCAGACTACCAACTTCATTCATTCATGAAATATCGGCAATCATTGCAAAGTTTTGGTGGAGTCATAGCGGAAAGGAGAAAAGAATTCACTGACGGGCCTGGAAGGAGATTTGCAAATCTAAAGGTGAGGGTGGTTTGGGTTTTAAAGATCTGATATCTTTTAATATTGCCCTCATTTCTAAGCAAGTTTGGAGGTTGTGCTCTAATCCGATGGCTACTGTTACCCAGGTCCTTAAAGTTAAGTACTATCCCAATAGTAGCATTTTTGCAGCAAAAGTGAAGCCAAATACCTCTTTCACGTGGACTAGCATATTATCTGCTAGATCTACTGTGGAAAAGGGGACTATCTGGAGGGTTAGAAATGGTGAACTTATTTCAATCTAGAGAGACAAGTGGATACCTAGGCCTATCATTTTCAAAATTATCACTCCTTCAGTTGAAGTTGATGAAAAAGTGTTGATCCTAATTCTCAAGGATCTTATCAGGTGGGACGAGTCTAAAATTAGAAATTTGTTTTATGAGGAAGATGCTAAAATGATTTTGTCTATTCCTCTTCCCATTTCCGATAAACAAGATAGTTGGCGTGGGCTTTCTCTAAGGACGATTCTTTTTTTGTCAAAAGTGCATACGGAGTAGCCCGGGAGCTTATTGAAAGTAATGAAAGGAGAGCCTCTTCCAGCTTCTCTCCTTTGTGCCTTTTTTGGAAGCATCTTTGGAAGGCCCAAATCCCAAATAAAATTAAAATTTCTGCATGGCGAGCGTGCTCTAACATCCTTCCTGTGAAGAAACTCCTCCATAAAAAAATTCAAAACATTCTACCTATGTGCGATAATTGTGACAACACTATAGAATCTGTAGAGCATGCTCTCAGAAATTGCTCAAAAGCAGCGGTTACGTGGTTCAATTCCCCCTGAGTATTAGGCCCTACCTTTTCAGCCATCTTAGCTTCAAAGAGTGGGTTATGGAGTTTCTATCTATGGCGGGATCTTCTCACTTGGATCTCTTCCTTACTTTGGCCTGGGCATTATGGGATGAAAGGAACATAATCCTCCATGGAGAAAAACCGAGGGAGCCCCAGTCCATTGTATGCCTAGCTACAAACCTTATATTTGACTTCCAATCGTCTGTTGTGAAGCCCGCTACTGTGTCAACTGTCCCAGTCCGGGTTAGCCCTAGAACCTGGTCTCCGCCAACCATGGGTACGTACAAGGTTAATTTTGATGGTACGTGGTGCTCCCAAAATGGGGCGGCTGGTATAGGGGTTATCATCAGAGATCACTTGGGCTGTGTGATGGGTGCCCTAGCAAAGAATTGTAAGAATGTCTCTTCGGCTGATCATTATGAGGCTATTGGTTTACTTGAAGTGGTTCAATTCGCTGATAATACGGGATTTAGAAGAGTCATTTTCGAAAGTGACTCTTCTAGGATTGTTCATGGTGTCGATGGTCGGGGTGATGACTTATCGGAACTCGCAAATCTTTTAAATAGTATCAAAAGTGTTTCTACAATGTTTTCGTCGTGCTCTTGGGTGCTGGTGAATAGATCAGCAAATGGTGCTACTGATGTGTTAGCCAAACTAGGTCTTAACAATGGATGTAATGAGGTCTGGTTGGAGGATGCCCCTCCTCGGATCTTTGATATTGTTATTTCTTATTTTCCATGATTAAATAAAATGCTATCTTCTATCAAAAAAAAAAAAAAATCATGCCCAAAATTGATCTAAGTATATATTTATTGCCTCCCATCCAAGGTGTCATCGGCTGATATCGATACACATCGCTATCCAAAAAAATTAAAAATTGAAAGAGGTATCGTCCGTTATCCGATACGTATAGGATGAAACGGGTCCATATCGACCCATTCCATATTTGATACCTTGCTCCCATCCTTTTTTTGTTCCTTTTCTTTTCTTAAGCTCCAAGGCTACCTTGCTCTTCTTTTATTGCATCTTTTTTCTTCTTAATCTTCATTAGGGCTGTCAACGGGCCGGGTAGGGTTTTCACTCGGCCCGTTTATTTTTTTAAAAAAATTGGGCCCGGCTCAGCACGTTTAGTTATCTGGGCTGGGCTAGGCTCAACCCGTTTTTAAAATTCTATAGCCCGAACCCGACCCGTTTAGCTATCCGGGCTGGGCCGGGCCGGGTTTGGGCAGGGTTTCTAAAATTTTTTAACAAAAATTTTAAGTTTTTTTTATAAAGAGGACCTCAGCTAAACGGGTCGGGCCGGGCTGGGCCTTACACTTTGAAGCCTGAATCAGGCCCCTTTTTTATCCAGGTCGGGCCCGTTTAATAAAATCCTAAAAAAATTGGGCCCAAACCTGGCCCATTCGGGCCGGACTTCAGCCTGCCCCGTTGACAACCCTAAACTTATTCTTCATTTGATTCGAAGTTGTTATCTTTGTCATCACCGCGATAGCTTCGCTGTGGACATTAGGACCTTTAAATGATTGAACTTGATTTTTAGACATTTATCGGGTGATTTGAACATAACAAAAATATATTATTTCAAGTGTTCGTTAGTATGTTTTATGATTTATTGAAGATTAAAAAAAAAGATTTATGACTATGTTTCGTATGTCTTCCTTATATATAATTTTTTATTAATTAAAAAAATTAATAAAAATTAAAAAAATATGACTTATATTGTCAAATATAGAGCATGAAAAACAAAAATTTAACAAAAAGTATAATCTTGATAATTCAATTAAATCTGTGGACCATATTTTCTTGCATTGTTCCTTTGCTCGGTTTATTTGGAGTAAGATCTTTAAAATCTTTTAAATGGAGTGGGTTATGCCTTTTTGGCCAGCACACATGATGGAAATGTGGAAAGAGATTAGGCTTGAGGATCCGAGGAAAGATTTATGGCCTCTAACAGTGTATGCGATGTTGTGGGCGATCTAGTTGGAAAGAAATAGCAGAATTTTTACTCGTAAGGCAAAGCCGTTTTCGCTGATCATTCGAGACATCAGAAATATGGTAGTTAGCTAGAATGCCAGTAAGATGACGATTTTCAACAACGGGCTTCAGTACTTCCTAAGACTTTGGAATGATTGCTGCCTATAATGTCTATAGGAGAGGTGGGCGGGCGATGGGTCGTGGCTCGGCTATCTCGGACCTGCGTCTTCTGGCTATGGGGGTGAGTTCGTGAGGTGCCTCTTGGGCTTTTTGTTTCGCTTTGTTTTTGGTAGTACCTTACTACCCTCCAAGGTACGTTTTCTTGTATTCCTTGTCCCCTTTAATTTTAATATATTGATTTGTTACCGTTTCAAAAAAAAATAATTTTCAATTAAATCGAAAATGGATATTTATTTCTTCTAGACTTTAACTTTCTTAAGGATTTTATTGTCTTCATCATCTGCAGTCTCGTATTTAATGTTGACATATGTACAACCGTGAAAGGCAATTTTGGTAAATTATATCTTGCATTTTGACTTGAAAGAAATACTTTTTTTCGAGATATTTTTTCATGTGAATTTAAAATTTTTATCTCTATCCTGCATATAATAAAATATAATTAGTCATAAATTTTTTTTTATAAGAAAATATAATAAAATAAAAGATATCACCTTCATTTTTAAAAGCATAAGATCTTCCGGGGAAGAACCAATAAGAATCTTTCACTACAAAAAAAGCCCTATTTCCCGACTGTAGTTCTGGGCGGTTACTAAAACACCGCCAGCAATACTTGGGCCAACCCATGAGAGCCAACCCGGCCACTCCACTTAACGCCCACGACCCACTTAATCAAGCCTCTATATATATCTCTCTTTTTCTCAACGCTCAACCCTTTTTGTTGCTGGCCGTCATCTCTCTCGCGTAAATCCTCACTCAAACCCTAAATCTCTCTCTCACAATCCAAGCTCTCGCAAAAACCCTAATGTGATCGATCAATTTGGCGTTCAAATTCCTCTCGCTCTCGATCAGGTTGAGGGTTTAGATCCTTCTCGCGCTCACCCCATCCTCTCACTCAACCCTAAATGTAACGCTCCGCTTTTATTATGTAGTCTTAGATTTACAAACACAAAAGATGGGCGTTAGTGCCTAACACTGAAACCCACCCCTTTAATAAAATAAAAAGAAACTTTTTTGTTTTAAATTTTGAATGTGAGAGAGTGGATAGAGTCCAACCGGATCCTAAGGGATACGAGATTGCCATAGCTATTTTCAAAAAAAAAAAAAAAAAAAAAAAAAAACCCCTTCTGCTAAAAAACTCTTAGCCGAGGCTCTCTCTCTCTCTCTCTCTCCTAGAACCCTTCATCTCTCTAGAACTCAAGAAGAAAAAGAAGAAGAAGAAGAAGAAGAAGAAGAAGAAGACAAAGGGTGGCGCACGATGGGTAAAAGCTCAAGACCCGGAGCAAATCTTCTTCCTCATCTGTTTCCTGCAACAGCAAAAAGGAATACTTTTATATAATAATATATAGAGATTTTAATTGCATTATAAGTAGAGATTTTTAATGCATTATAAGTATTGACTTTTATATACTTTTATATAATAATATATTAGTAATAAATAAGGAAAGAAAGAGACTCCTTCCCCGGCCGTTTCCAGCTACAGTAAAACAAAATAAAAATAAAAAATAAAAAATAAAAAAAATGAAGAAGAAGACTCTTTTTCTGGTTTAGGGTTTAGGGTGTCACTGTATTAAAACAAAAAAAAAATATGTATATGTAATAAGTAAGAAAGGAGACTACCTTCTTTAAGCTGTTGCAACAGCAAAGCAAAACAAAAAAAAAATATAGATAAACGTATGTAACATAATATATATATATATATATATATATATATATATATATATATATATATATATATATATATATATATATATATATATATATTATAAAGATGTAAACAATGATGAAGAAGAAGAAGAAGACGTCTTCTTCTAGTTTGCTGTTTTTAAACAAAAAAAAAAAGTGAAGAAGAAGAGTGCTTCCTCTATGAATTGAGGCTACAGCACAAAAAAAAAAAAAAAAAAAAAAAAAAAAAAAAGAAGAAGAAGAAAGAATACTTCTTCCCCTTCTGTTCTCTGCAATTGCAGATTAAAAAAAACAAAAATGAAAAAGGGTGGGCCAGCTGTAGGCTGACGGTCTGCCGCCGGACCGGCACCGGTTAAAATCTTGCAACCTGCCTGATCGGCCTACGCTCTTCACCGTCGGATTGGCCGACCTCGATCCGTTAAGATGACTGTAGAATGTGAAGCAGGCGCCTATCCCAATGAGATGGGTAACAGGTAGAGCCTTTTGTTTTAGGTTCTAATTCAATACTATGGAGTTACACCAGAAAATGGTGCAACCCCTATTAAGACCACCCTTATTTATATATTTATATTTAATTATTTTGGGACTGTGGACCCACATCAGAAAATCAACACCCCCTCATAAATTGGGGTAATATTTAGATCTAACGGTTCAGATTGCATGGTGGGACCCGGGAAATAACTGTAGTCATTAGTGCCCATTAACAATTGATTTACCAAAACTTTGACTCACTGATAAGGGTACCCTAGAAGAAAAATTAGAGGTTGGGCCCAGTGACCTACCTCTACTTATTTTATATTTATTTTCAATCTGATGGATCAAATCGAATCAATTAGACTCCTAATTCATATTTTAATTAATTGATATTATAACATAAAGTTTAAAACTATAGAAAATACGTATTTTTAACTTTAAAAATCACACAAACCTGATTTGAAGAAAGTGGGATGTGTCTTAAGATTTTTCAGTGTTCCGAACGCAATGACGTTATCCGTTTGATCTAATAACCTACAGATTAGAGGCAATCAAATAAATTCTTACTATAATAATCCAATTATCACATATTTAATATATCTTTTCATCTCGATGTCTGATTTCAGCTAATCAGGATGCTATCTTAGGGTTCTTGAGTCTTTCGGATACAATGGTAGTGTATGTAGATTCATTTAATCCTTCAAACTTTTATTATTAAAATATCATATTTTTTTATACTATGACATATGGTCGATAAACTAAGTTACGATATGACATGTAAAAATAAGATTCAAGATAAATTAAGCTTATACGAAAATTATTTTCAGTTAGTAAGCAATCGTGTTATTTAACGATTTGTGTCGAATACTGAGTCTATTTAGTAGGATGCTTGCATCCGGTGATGTATTAGGAGGACCGCAACCTCGAGTGATTAGTACGGGGTTCGCCTCTGATGATTAGTAGGAGGTCGCCTCCGATGATTAGTAGACGGTCTCCGGCCTTCAGTGACATAGTAGGATGTTCGCATCCGGTAATATGAGTTTGCCAACTATCGATGGTAGGTATTCCCATCTTACTATATATAGTCTTAGACTATTATCTATGTGCCTAAGTTATTTTAAATTTATGATTTAAACTGAGTACGATGGATATATTTTGGTATTAAGAATAAGGATGATAAGCTAAACTAATTTAAGAAGGTTAACGGGACCTAAGTCGTAGACCTATAAGAATAAGGTGAACGAGACCTAAGCTGTAAACCTAAAGGTATAATCGCGGGACCTAAGCCACAGATAAGCTAAGATAAGATAAGTTAAGATAAGCCTCGGGACCTAAGCCGTAGGCGAGATAGGCTAAGATATAATGCAAAAGTAAGTTGTGTAAATGAAAAAATTTTAAGACATTATAAGTAAATTATGAATTCAACAATAAGATTAAGCTATGGTACGTTCTACCCATGGTGTAGTTACCTTCATGGGATTTCACAAGACTTGATTGAGTCATCTGATCCGAAAGTTTCCTCTATACGGAATGGGACGTATAGAATCGTTTCCACGTAAAAAGATGCGATTATCGAGTTAAGTGATGCTTGTGACTCTTATTGCATTATGGGCCTCTCTTATACATCAGATGTAATATGAAAATGATATGTATTTTGAACTACGGTTGGCTTGATCCTGGTTTGGGTACATAGGCAGCCAAAATGGCACAGCCACATGTTTATGAATTCAATATATATTTTATGGATAGACTTTATACATTACATGAGTATTGAATAATTTTATTAGTAATATTCTCTGAAAATTATTGTCAGATGTGTTAGACATTATAAGCTTTCCATATCTAGGTAAATTAACATAACTTATATTTGAAACACGATAAGTTTAAGGTTAAACACATGCATTGAGATATGATGGTTGAAAACCCATGTTAAGTCTAAACTTGATCTATGGAGTACGCTAAGCACCCCTATTGAGCACCATAGCAAAATTGCTCACCCTCCAACTTTATGTCGACAGATTCTACAAATCAAGATCAGGAGGGCTACGAGGAAGATTTCGTTGAAGAAGGTGCCATTGACGAGAATCCCGAAGACCATTTCTCAACTGTCTGATTTCTTCGTAAGTGTGGTTGAATATTTTATTTCAAATTATTATAACTACTATGTTTTGTATATTCATAGTTTTAATTTATGAAGCTTTTCTAATGGAGGAGATTAGTCTTATTGGATTTGAAGATCAGGCCGTTATTTAGTTTTGCTTCTAGTGAGTAGTTTGAGAAACTTAGTAAATCATGTCTTTACTTTATTTTGTCACTATTTTAATTATATTTAATAGTGATGCTGGATCACTTATTATCATGATATACGACTGTTATGGGTGATTTAGTTATCAATTTCTCACCATTTGGATACATGAGTTGTTTAACATTTATGGCTTTTGATTCAAAAAAAAAATAAAAATTGGCCACCTTTTTCAAGTGTCATTATAATTATTGCTGCCTCATGATCATGTTATATTAGTAATGACTTGAGAATCCCAGTTATACTTGAAAGGGATTTTGGGTCGTTACGCTAAATTCCTCTCGTGCTTCGAATCCATCGATAAACGTAAGTATGAGAACTGAATCTAATTCAATTTCAGTTTTCTAACTTTGATTTTTTATTTGAATAATTTTTCATTTAAATGTAGGTATGATCTTAGATGATCAACAAAATTTTACTCCATTTCATCAATTTGATATTATGCTCAGATCTTTGTTTTTTAATAATTGCATCTTGCTTCATATGATCCTCAGATCTCTTCTACAAGCGTAGATATGAGCTGATTCTAATCTAGATTTTGGTTCTTAGGCATTGATTTAAGGTATCTGTGTTATTGGTAAATCGATTAGGGATAGAGGATCAACCAACAACATGATGGTTCTAGTTTCCGATGCCATTTCCGACTATGAGAAGAATCTTTCTTCAAGTTTGTTGTTACTCTTTTCTAATCATACTTCATGTCACTTTTTAATTGCATCTTGCTTAAGAAATTATTGCTTGGAATCCATCTGAAACCGAAAATATGAGTTGCATCTAGATCGATTTCTATTCTTTGATTTTCGATTACGACTCCTTTTCAGATTAAAAGCTATAGATTTCAAAAATATTTGAAATTTCATCATCAAAGAATACTAGAATGAATTTACGGAGCTGAGGACGAAAAATGGAATTCATGATGGTCTAAAAAGTGGATGGAGCATTACAGAGACCAAATAGCATAACAAGATATTCATAATGACCATTGTCAGTAGGAAAGGCAGTTTTATGAATATCAGATGGATTCACTCGTACCTGATGTTGGCTAGCTCGTAGGTCGAGTTTGGTAAAATAAGATGCCCCATGAAGTTCGTCGAGCATATCATCAACAGTTGGTATGGGAAATCGATCTTTTATGGTAACGGAATTAAGGGCTTGATAGTCGGTACAAAAACGTCATGTATCATCTTTTTTTTTAACAAGCAAAACAGGAGATATTCTGATGTCACCAGCTTCGCATTCTAACAGTAACATGGGGGAGAGGGTTATTATGTGATTCACATGTTCAGGGTCTGATTCCCTGAACGAGTTTGACGAATGTCACCAGCGTGTCCGTGTCTTTGTAATATTGCTCAAATACTGATGGCAGTCCTGCATATACACCACAAATTTCTTGGATTGAAATTTCGTACGTACTCACGCAATATGTTTTCTAAAATTTTGCTGTTTGAAGACGATGTCTATATGCCAACTAGTGACCCACATGGAACGATTGAAGGAACCTTGAGCCGCTCCATGAGCAAGATGTAGAAGCACAACAACACTAATTTATAGATTTTTGGGGGTAGAATAAATGCATAATCACCTCCCCAGATTTTACTTATTTTCCTGGCCAGTTCAAGAAGCTAGTTGTTAAGCATTCCACCCAAAAAAAAAAAACAGAAGGATGAAGCTTAGTATTTTGCTAGTAAACCAATTTGACCTATATTACTATCTTCTATAAAAAAAAGTTTTTGACATTTTTAGATTCCAGTTTTGGGGATCTTGTTGTGCTGAAACTGCATAAATAGGAGGCGTTTTATGGCACAGGAGGAAACCGTAGAACATCTATATCTACCGTGCATATTCGTCGCTCAGATTTGGGCTTCTTTTCCATCTTTATCAAGAATCTTTGTTGGTGGTGTGCAACATTGCCAGTATGCTCTGTGGATTCAGTTTCAGACAACTTATAGGAATCGAAACAACTAAAACTTCCATAGCCCACTTTTCTGTTTTGCAGCTTGCTGCTTGTCAGTCAATAGACAGTGGCCCGAGGACTAATCAGATGCGAGCCTTCCCACTAGAGCAATAAACTTTTATGGACTGTTGCCCATAAGTTTAGGGTAATTGATCATATGGTTAGGATCTTGGGTATTTTGGTGGATCATTTGAACAATCTCGTGGATTAATGAGGCCAAGCAAGATGGGTTGTGCTCTGGTGGATCCTGTATCTATGAAGAAGTTTGAAGACTCAGCTGCAGGTGCGATGCAATCACAACTCAGACCGAGCTCACTTGGCGAAGCTACTGCAAACCGTGCGAAGCGGTGCACAGTTTTTTATCAAGCCAAGTACTTCAATTAGCAGCCCATCATTGATATGTCTCGGCAAAAAAAAAATTCCATCTATTAGAGTCCAACCATCAGATTGGTGCCCTTTAATTTCAACCACTAAGAAATTGATCAACCATTCATTTGGAATGCATAGACCGGATCGTTCGGATCCTCCTATTCAGTGTGATTTTTAGGTACTTTAGTCCATTGTATGAACTATCATCTTGATTACTTGGATTGCTCAAAGCCACGGGCCCTAACCACAGTCACCAAGTTGGGGTGCGGCAATAATTTGGCAAGGATAAAATTTGGAAAGATCTTGTAACAGCCCGAAATATTTGAACGAAAATATGACTATTTCGATAAGCGTGTTCAACACGGGAATCGAGACAGATTTAAAATTTTAGAAATTATATTGTTAAAAATAATGTTAGCCTATGATTAGGTGAAGTCATGTGTAAATTCTCGCCTAAGCCCGAGCCATGTAGGACGTCGAGGCGGCACGTTGCGCCTAGCGACCGTGTTTGCACTTCGCACCGGAAACAAGCTTAGGGTGAAAAATGAAATATCATAGATATTTTAGTCCCTTAGCTTATAAGAGAAGGAAAGGAAACCTGAAAGATCAGTTTTCTTCTTCTTCTTGTTCTGGTAAATCCTAGGTTTCTGTGATGGTTTAGTTGGTCCTTGAAGAATCACAAGGGGAGAACGCTTAGGTTAGTGTTTACGTGACCTTAGAGTGTGAGGAATCGACGCTAGTACGTCGTCTCTGATTCGGCAAGAAGGTATACCTTCGCTACGCGTCAAAGCGGAGCCGTAAATTGCCAGTTCCGAGTCAAAGGGGTGACGAAGCCCAAATCCCGGATCCAAAACCCTCTTTGGATTGCGTTTGCCGAAACTCCTAAAGGGCCCAAATAAAGGTGAGCCTGTGCGTTTAAATTGGGCAGATGAGAGCCCCTTATACATGTTTGCGTGTATAAATAGTTGTAAGAAACTATTAATGAGAATAGGTCAAAATAAGAAAAATAAGTGACCTCCATTAATGACAGAGATCTGTCATTATTGATCAATCAATGGAAGGTGTTGATCGATCAATAAGGGTGTTGATAGATCAATTCATATAAGCCTTAAAAGAGAACAGTGGAGTTAGTTTTCTTGGAAGTTCAGGGCTCGAGGGGTATTGATCGATCAATTAGTGAATTGATTGATCAATTCTGAGTGTTGATCGATCACAGAGAGAGTGATCGATCCATGGCTGGTATTGATCGATCAATGATGGTATTGATCGATCACTTGTGTGTATTGATCGATCAATAAGGAGATTGATCGATCAATCTGTATAAGTGACAAAGGGAACAGAAAGAGAGAAATTTAAAAATTTAAGGTATTGATCGATCAATGAGACAAATTGATCGATCAACTGAGCCAGTGATTGATCAATTTTCCTCTGTAAATTGTGAAGAAGAAAGGAGCTATTGATCGATCAATGGAAGCATTGAATGATCAATGATGTGAAGTGATCGATCAATAGAGGCTATTGATCGATCAACTAACTCTGGTGCTTATGAAGGGTTGAGAGAGGATTGATCGATCAATGGGGTTATTGATCGATCAATGACGAGGATTGATCGATCAATAAAGGTGTTGATCGATCAATCACCCCTATTTTTGACCTGTCTAGGATTTGTGAACTTTGAGCTACTGGACACAATATCAGTTGATATTCTGATATCCCTAACACTTAGTATGCTATGTTTATGGTCTAGAGTCAGACTATGATGCCTTAAAAAGCTTTGGATTTGCTTAGAAAGGTCTGACCTGAGGTAGGGGAATTCAACTAAAATTGCATTTATTCTTGATCTCATGGATTCCGAATGTTCTGCATGTAACTGCATAGTCTGATTTTACTTTCCAGTCAAGTTTAGCATATGTGTGACAACTCTGTTATATATCTGACTCCGGCTATTTGACATCTGCCATCTGCCATCTGATTTTCTGTTAAGTATAAAATGTCTGCATGTGATTTAAGGTTTAACACTCTGAAGAATCCCACCGACTTGACGGTATATCCATTTCTGGCACAATCGTGCATCTGCTTGAAAATCTTTGGCACAATTGCACTCCGTAGTTGAGGCATTGTTGCATTCCTGAAATTGTTCATGTGAAAGACGATGGTCGAGATTACCCATCGGACCAATTCTGTCTACCACGTGCTATACTCACAGGAGTTATTTAAGTTTATTATTCTAAGTCATTAAACATTATATGCATCACATTCTGTAAACTCTGATACGATCTACTTGCTTTGATAAATTCTGCATATCTGAAACATCTGTTTGCATATGTTCAGTTCTGTCCATATCTTCTGCAACCATGTTTTATAATTAAGATGTAATTTAACTGAAATTCTTCTACTGAGCTTAGATGGTTAGCTCACCCTGTTTTAACAACAATTATAGGCTCTGAGGCTAGAGCTCCCGACACCGAGAGCGACCCTGACGACCAGCCTGATCTAGAGGCTGAGGCTGAGGACGAAGAGACTAATGTCCAGGCGGACGACTTTTATCCTTAGTCTGGGTATACAAGTCTTTATTCTTGAGATTATTATATGAAACTCTGGATTATTGTGTGCCTGGTGGCCACTTCTGTATTTACTTTCTGTAGATATTTTTTTTCTTGTATTATTATATATTCTGTAGGAACCATTATCAGGAACCATTATTTGGGTGATGGATGTCCATCACCAGTGGTTCTTCTTGGTTCCTTTTTGGGAATGCATATTCTTTTGAGATATATATATATATATATAGATATATGTTTTGTTTATTGCTTCTTTCTTTTTACAAAGCCTTATGTGATGACTCGATCTACCACTGCTGGACAGTGTCTGCTTGATTTCCGCTATATGAGCAGACACTTTATGATTTGTCCCGGGGATCATCCAGAGTATGATCCTGATGGCACGGATTTTCGAGCATAAAAATTCGGGCTGTCACAGTTGCTATCAGAGCCTAGGCTTTAGGTTGAACTGCGGGTTCATGCTGGATTATTGTCACAATCTAGTACTGATCAGTGTTATTGTTTTCACAATGACAGACCAGTATGGGCCTTAGGTTCAGAGGCGAATGTAGCGGATGTAGGGAAGGTCAGAGAGAGATTCCCGATGTTGGTACGTCACGGGGATTAGAATTTCTCTCTCAGGCTAATGCGGTTCCAATGGGACCAAGAAGAGGTAGGAGAGGCAATGAGGAGAGAATGGAGCAGGTGTTGGAAGCCTTGGCTACGAACGTCGCTCAGCAGACAGCTGCTCTAACTCAACAGGCAGCTAGACCACCTCATCAGCCAAGTGGATTCGCAGAGTTTAGGAGAATGAGACCTCCTAACTTCTCGGGTCAGACAGATCCCATAGAGGCCGATGGATGTATATTGGAGATGGAGAAACTTTTTGAAGTGCTCTAGTGCAATGATGTGGAGAAAGTGCACTGGGTCACTTTCAAATTAGATGGTAATGCCGAACCTTAGAAGAAGTCGGTGTCACAGAATCGAGCGAGAGAGTTTCCTCACACTCCTTGGACATAGGAGGAGTTCACGGAAGTATTTTACGATAAATACTTTCCAAAAATTGTGAGGCATCAGTGGGAGGTGAAATTCATAGAGCTCAAGCAGGGTGCGATGCTAGTGAGAGAGTACGGTGCTGAGTTTGATCGACTGGCTAGGTTCGCACCCCAGCATGTAGCCACTGAGCTGATGAGAGCACGGAAGTTTTAGCTTGGCCTGAGGCAGAACCTACAGAAGGATGTCTCCATGTGGGAAATGGAGACATATGAGAGAGTTATGGCCAAGGCTCTCATAGCAGAGGAGGAAAACCAGAAGCAGTTTGCTTGGAGAGACAAGCAGACCAGGGAGAGGTCATTTCAGGGGCAATCTCAGGACCCTGAGCAAAACAAGAGGGCTAGATTCTCCAGACCTCCGAGATACCCTACACACTCTCGACTAGCGATTTCTTCTGTACGAAGTTCGTACTGAGAGCAAAGAAGACTTACATTTTCCGCATTCATTCCACTGGCCGTCTGGTTCTTCTGGTAGCGGAGCATCAGTAGGGCAGAGATCTTCAAGAGTCTCTTCATTCACTCTGACTGTGTCATGTGGAAAGTGTGGAAAGCCACACAAGACAGAAGATTGTCGGAGGGATACAGGGGCATGTTTCAGGTGTGGCAAGATGGGCCACTTGGTTAGGAATTGCCCAGAGGAGAGAAAAGACGGTAAAGAGTGGTCAGGATCGGTATCTACACAGAGATCTTCTCAACCTGTGGTTCAAGGTCTAGCATATGCTGTTATCGCGACCGATGCTCTGATATCGAATGATGCCATTTAAGGTATGATTAAAATTCAAGAGAGATTATTTATCTAGTAGGATGGACTGGAAATTAGTAAAATTAGAATTATTTTGATTAAATGCTATGATAATAATACACATTACACGTATGCATCTTAAACACTCGATCTAATTATGTGACTGACTTATAGGTGAGCTGAAAGTATATCGAAGTTGTGATATTTGTTTCCACCGAGCACGAGTTTTGGTAGACCCAGGCTCTACGCACTCATTTGTTAGGCCTTAATTTACGAAAGAATTGAGCACCACTCCTGAACAGTTAGAGTTCATGACGGTGTCTATTCCTACGGGAAGTGCAGTGAATGTACTCACAGTGTGTAAATCGGTGATTGTATCAGTAGATGATCACGAGACACTGGCAGATTTAATTTTGTTAGATATGAAAGGATTTGACATCATTCTGGGAATCGACTGGCTATCCGCTTTCCATGTGAGCGTTGATTGCCTTTGGAAGATAGTAGTTTTTTGCCCTCCAAAGGAGCGATCATTTAGATTCTTCGGGGTGAAGTCTAAGGTAGCTCCGTTGAAATTAGCTATTTGGGCCGAAAGGATTATGAAGAGTGGATGTAGTGGATATATGGCCTTTCTACAAGAGCAACGGGAAGAGACGAATGTGATATCTGATATTCACATTGCGTGCGAATACCCCGATGTGTTTCCTGAGGATTTGTCAGGACTACCACCAGCTCGGGAGATTGAGTTTGCAATAAATCTGGTTCCGGACACTGAACTAGTATCTAAGGCTCCTTATCGGATGGCTCCAGCAGAATTACAAGAGTTAAAGGAGCAACTACAAGAACTGTTTGACAAAGGGTTCATTCAACCTAGTGTATCTCCTTGGGGAGCACCAATGTTATTTGTCAGAAAGAAGGATGGTTCAATGCGTTTATGCATTGACTATCGGTAGTTGAACAAGTTGACGATTAAGAATCGTTACTCGCTCCCTAGGATCGATGATCTGTTTCATCAGTTATAAGGAGCGAGGTTCTTTACGAAGATTGACTTGAGGTCAGGTTATCATCAGCTACGAGTTAAAGCAAAAGATGTTGAGAAGATGGCGTTCCGAACTAGATATGGGCACTATGAATTCTTGGTTATGCCATTTGGATTGACGAACGCACCTGTGTCTTTTATAGACCTGATGAACCGAGTGTTTAAACCACACTTGGTAAGTCCGTGGTTGTCTTTGTAGATGACATCCTTGTCTATTCCAAGACAAAGGAAGAACATGAAGGACATCTGCACGTAGCTTTATAGACCCTCAGAGATCACAAATTATATGCGAAGCTCAGTAAGTGTGAATTTTGGCTGGACCAAGTTAGTTTCTTGGGCCACATTGTCTCTGCTAAGGGTATAATCGTCGACCCGACAAAGATCGAGGCCGTCGTGAATTGGGAACAACCGAGAACAGTAACAGAGGTCCGTAGTTTTCTTGGGTTAGCAGGATACTACTGACGATTTGTAGAGGGATTCTCCAAACTCTCAAGTCCGCTTACTCAGCTCACAAAGAAAAATGCTAAGTTTGATTGGACTGATCAATTGAGAAGAGTTTCCAAGAATTGAAGATGCGTCTGACTACAGCACCGGTGTTAGCTATACCTTTTGGCAGAGGGGGTTTCGCTATCTACAGTGACGCATATTACAGTGGTTTGGGTTGTGTCCTCAACCAGTACAAGAAGGTTATCGCGTACGGTTCTAGACAGCTTAAAGAACATGAGAAGAATTACCCGACTCATGATCTAGAGTTAGCGGCGGTGATATTTGCTTTAAAGATCTGGAGACACTACTTATACGGTGAGACATTTGATATCTTCACCGACCAAAAAAGTCTCAAGTATTTATTTACCCAGAAGGATTTGAACATGCGACAGCGCAGATGGATGGAGTTCTTAAAAGATTACGATTGTTCCATCCAGTATCACCCTGGGAAGGCCAATATTGTGGCAGATGCTTTGAGCAGGAAGTCTTCAGCTTAGTTATCACATCTTATTACCCGAGTACAGCGGTGGCATCTACTTGAGGACCTGGCCTTGCGCGATACACTGATTGACGTCAAAGGTTCAGGGGCGTTGATGGCTACTATTGTGATACGGCCCACATTGTTTGACAACGTGCGTATGCTCCAGATGATTGATGATGAGCTTATGGCTATTAGAAAGGATGTGATCAATGGGACCAGACCAGATTTCTCAATCAAGGATGATGGTACTTTATTATTTAGAGATCGAATGTGCATACCTGCTAATAAAGATCTCAAGAATACTATTTTGGAGGAAGCTCACAAATCTACATATGCTATACATCCTGGGAGCACCAAGATGTACTAAGATCTCAAGCGATGTTTTTGGTGGAGAGGACTGAAGAAAGATGTGGCGGATTATGTTTCTCGGTGTTTGGTCTGCCAACAGGTGAAAGTAGACCATCGAAATCCAACAGGGTTATTACAACCATTACCAGTGTCAGAGTGGAAATGAGAAGCCATTTCTATGGATTTTATTTTGGGATTGCCGAGCACGTTGAGGAAGAACAATGCCATCTGGGTCATTGTAGATCGACTGATGAAGTCTACACATTTTCTGCCATATCGGACTACATATACAGCCAATAAGCTTACAAAGCTGTACATGAAGGAGATAGTTCGGTTGCATGGCATACCAGTCAGCATCGTGTATGATAGAGATCCGCTCTATATGTCACAATTCTGGTGACGATTTCAAGAAGGCATGGGTTCTAAACTGGAGTTCAGCTCAGCATTTCATCCTCAGATAGATGAGTAGACTGAGAGAGTGAACCAGATCATAGAGGATATGTTGCGTGCATGTATGTTGGACTTTCATGGTTCATGGGATCAACATTTGCCTCTAATTGAGTTTTCTTACAATAACAGCTATCAGTTGAGTATTGGGATGGCGCCTTATGAAGCCTTTTATGGACGAAGATGCAGATCTCCTTTGAATTGGGAAGAGGTCGGTGAGAAGCTTGTTTTGGGACCTGATATCATGGACAGTACAACTGAGACAGTTCGGTTGTTCCACGAAAGATTGAGGGTTGCTCAAAGTCGCCAAAAAAGCTATGTCGATCTCCATCGAACGCATGTCGAGTTTCAGGTATACTTAGATGCGTTCGAGAAAAAATTACTAATTCCTAGATTAAATAATTAGCTATGGAATTAACCACTGTTTTCAGGTTGGAGACAAGGTCTTTATGAAGATCTCGCCAACCAAGGGTGTGATGCGCTTCGGAAAGTGTGGGAAGTTGAATCCTCGATATATCGGCCCATTTGAGGTACTCGGACGGGTTGGTGAAGTCACTTATCAGATTGCTTTGCCATCGTAGTTGGCGAGCATGCATAACATTTTTCATGTTTCCATGCTACGACGATATGTGCGCGACTTGACTCACATCTTGGACTTTCAGTCGATTGAGTTGCAAGAGGACCTGACGGTGATTGAGGAATCGATCGCGATTTTGGATCATAGAGATCAAGTTTTGTGGACCAAGTTGATTCCACTAGTACTTGTCAAGTGGAGAAATCATTCAGCTTCGAAACCTACTTGGGAACGCGCCATTGAGATTTGCGAGCAGTACCCGCATTTGTTCACCTGACATGAGAGGTACACTTTTATTTTTCGCTTAAAGATTCATCACCATGATTGTATTGTTATGTGTAAGCACGCATCATTGACTCGAGAAATTTGCTATTGCGGGTTCTGTATGTGAGGTATATGTACCCTTGTTCTCGAAATGCGGACGGTTCGCATTAAGGAGATGACTGTATTAAGAAACCATGTCACAGTCAGCATTGATCGATCAATAACGGAATTGATCGATCAACATAGAGTGGTTATCGATCAATGATGGTGAGGTCTAGTACTCACTTTTGGGTAATTGATCGATCAATGATGGTATTGATCGATCAATTTTGATACTGTTGATCGATCACCAAAGGTTTGTTGATCGATCAAAGTGGACTATTGATCAATCAACAAGTGTATTGATTGATCAATTCAGGTGTCATTGATCGATCAACAGTAGATGATTGATCGATCTATGCATCGGGTTAGGGCATTTAGATGCTTCATTGATCGATCAATGATGGTATTGATCGATCAATCCTGGGGTTTTAAGTTATATTTGGGTTTTCGAACGGTCATTTGCATAGTGCGTATAGTTGATCGATCAAGAGGGTCTTCACTTTCGATCGTTCCACCTTCCTCCCGGCTGGTTTTCTAGCCAACGGACCTTGTTTTTCCGCTAGATTCGCTCGAATTTCAACCCATTCGCTTGGTAACATCTTCCTCTCGTCTCTTTTGGATTCTTTTATCATTTCTTTTGAAATATTTGACCATGGGGCCGCGAGCGAAGAACGCTTCGCGTAAGGTACCCACTTCTCAGGCTCGTACACCCGTACCGCCCGCTGATTCGGTTCCCCAGACCTCTGTGCCATCCGTGGCACCTATTTTGGATGTGGTTCCACCCGTCCCAATCCCCATCTTGACCCAAATAGAGCGTGAAGTCCCCAATCCTTGGTGGACTTCCAAAACTTTTCTTCCCGAGTACGTATTCACCTCTTCCCTTTATGATGATCGACCTAAATGGTTTGGGCCAAGGGATACATTCAACGGCTCGGGTTGAAACCCTTGTTAGAGCCATTTCACTATCATTACTATCCCCAGATCGTGAGGCTCTTCTTCCAGAACCTTCGTTGGGGTGATAGTCGACACCGACTCGTCACTTCCATTGACGGGTTCGAGTATAAATTCAACCAATTTCATGTAGCGACTGCCCTTCAGTGCACGTCCGTTTACATTGAGACCTGTGGATTGGATGCCCCATACGTTAAAGATGTCCCTTTTCTCGATGTGGTCACCAAAATGACCCAAGGTCAACATGGGAAAGGGCAATCCATCACACGGGCCCAATTACCTGACCAGTTGTGGATGCTTGATACCTATATCAAGTGTGCACTCAACCCGTTTTTATACAAGTCCTCGCAGACTGATATTGTGCAACAGACCCTATTTTCTGCCTTTGAGAATCGTTGGTTCTCTATGGCAGACTTGGTCATTGATGGCATCCTCAATGCCAAAGACCTAATGTCTGAGAAGATCAAGTCTGGGGTCAAGAAACAGATCTCGTACGCTCGCCTGATTACCAAGATGGTAGAGTAATACGTTGCTCTCCGCGAGGCATACAGTTTGGCTCCCAATGAGCGACGCTTGGTCAACAACACTAAGGTCTTCCACCTTAAGGATTGAACCAAGAGCTACAACCTCCTGGTTAGACGGCTACCAGAGAGTGAGGAGGGCGCAGCTGAGGCCGTCGAGCCTGCCGTTGCAGAGGGTGCGGCACCCGCCAAGCCTATACTTGGTGAGGGGGAGGCACCACTAGATCCACCACCTCAGCCTGAGGTGTCCACTCGCCCTGCCCCCACCACACCCTGTAGACCACCTCGTAACACCACGTCACATCCCCCTCCTCCTTCCTCAATCGACGTTGCAGCGATGCTTCATGAGCTCATGGAGGATAACCAGCACATACATGAGCGTTTGGACGTCATGGAGGCATTCTAGCGACAAATTCATCGTCGGTTGGATTATCACGAGGGCATGCACGAGCTCGTCATGCAGTATTTATACGCCACTACGTCCACGTCGATGATTGCCCATGCCCGTCAGCACGTGGTGGATCCTCGCGACTACCGTACGCCGCCGCCCCGTCCCACCAGACCTACGCCTAACGAGACCGGACCTTCCGACGTCCCAACAGGTAATTGCTCTGCCCTTATATTTAATTCTATTATTTATTCTATATGTGTACTGTACTGTATTTATTCTGCATTCCATATACGTTCTGTTTTGCCTGCATTTTACTTCCTGTTCGATATGTTAACCTGTTAGTTGTCCTACTTTACAATGCCTGTTCACTTTAGGACACAACATCCTGCATCTAATACAACCACCCTGACATTTTCGAGGACAAAAATTCCTAAGGGGGGGGATAATGTAATAGCCTAAAATATTTGAACAAAAATCTGATTGTTTCAATAAGCATGTCCGGCATAAAAATCGAGACAACTTTAAAATTTTGGGAATTATATTATTAAAAATAATGTTAGCCTATGATTAGGTGAAGTCATGTGTAAATTCTCGCCTAAGCCTGAGTCATATAGGACGTCGAGGCGACACATTGCGCCGTAGCGACCGTGTTTGTACTTCGCACCAGAAACAAGCTTAGGGTGAAAAATGAAATATCAGAGATATTTCAGTCCCTTAACTTATAAGAGAAGGAAAGGAAACCTGAAAGATCAGTTTTCTTCTTCTTCTTCTTGTTCTGGTAAACCCTAGGTTTCTATGATGGTTTAGTTGGTCCTTGAAGAACCACAAGCGGAGAACAGTTAGGTTAGTGTTTACGTGACCTTAGAGTGTGAGGAATCGACGTTAGTACGTCGTCTCTGATTCGGCAAGAAGGTGTACCTTCGCTACACGACAAAGAGGAGCCGCTAAATGCCAGTTTCGAGTCAAAGGGGTGACGAAGCCTAAATCCCGGATCCGAAACCCTCTTTGGATTGTATTTGTCGAAACCCTGAAAGGGCGCAAATAAAGGTGAGTCTGTGCGTTTAAATTGGGCAGATGAAAGCCCCTTATATATGTGTTTGTGTGTGTATAAATAGTTGTAAGAAATCATTAATGAAAATAGGTCAAAATAAGAAAAATAAGTGACCTCCATTAATGACAGAGATCTGTCATTATTGATCGATCAATACTAGATTGATCGATCAATGGAAGGTGTTGATTGATCAATAAGGGTGTTGATCGATCAATTCATATAAGCCTTAAAAGAGAACAGTGGAGTTAGTTTTCTTGGAAGTCCAGGGCTCGAGGGCTATTGATCGATCAATTAGTGAATTGATCGATCAATTCTGAGTGTTGATCGATCACAGAGAGAGTGATCGATCCATGACTGGTATTGATCGATCACTTGTGTGTATTGATCGATCAATGATGGTATTGATCGATCACTTGTGTGTATTGATCGATCAATAAGGAGATTGATCGATCAATCTGTATAAGTGACAAAGGGAACAGAAAGAGGAAAATTTAAAAATTTAAGGTATTGATTGATCAATGAGGTCATTGATCGATCAATGAGACAGATTGATGAATCAACTGAGTCAGTGATCGATCAATTTTCCTCTGTAAATTGTGAAGAAGAAAGGAGCGATTGATCGATCACTAGAAGTATTGAACGATCAATGATGGGAAGTGATCGATCAACTAACTATGTTGCTTATGAAGGGTTGAGAGAGGATTGATCGATCAATGAGGAGGATTGATCGATCAATAAAGGTGTTGATCGATCAATCACCCCTGTTTTTGACCTGTCTAGGATTTGTGAACTTTGAGATACTGGACACAGTGTTAGTTGATATTCTGACATCCCTGACACTTAGTATGCTATGTTTATGGTCTAAGGTCGGACCATGATGCCTTAAAAAGCTTTGAATTTACTTAGAAAGGTCTGACCTGAGGTAGGGGAATTTAACTGAAATTGCATTTATTCCTGATCTCATAGATTCCGAATGTTCTGCATGTAACAGCATAGTCTGATTTTACTTTTCAGTCAAGTTTAGCATATGTGTGACAACTCTGTTGTATATCTGACTCCGGCTATTTGACATCTGTCATCTGTCATCTGTCATCTGATTTCCTGTTAAGTATAAAATGTCTGCATGTGATTTGAGGTTTAACACTCTGACGAATCCCACCGACTCGGCGGTATATCCGTTTCTGGCACAATCGTGTATTTTCTTGGAAATCCTCGACACAATTGCACTCCGTAGTTGAGGCATTGTTGCATTCTTGAAATTATTCATATGAACGACGATGGTCAGGATTACCCATCGGACCAATTTTGGCTACCACGTGCTATACTCACGGGAGTTATCTAAGTTTATTATTCTAAGTCATTTAACATTATATGCATCACATTCTGTAAACTCTGATACGACTACCTGCTTTGATAAATTCTGCATATCTGAAACATCTGTTTGCATCTGTTCAGTTCTGTCCATATCTTCTGCAACCATGTTTTACAATTAAGATATAATTTTAACTGAAATTCTTCTACTGAGCTTAGATGGTTAGCTCACCCTGTTTTTACAGCAATTATAAGTTCTGAGGCTAGAGCTCCCGGTACCGAGAGCGACCCTGACTACCAGCCTGATCTAGAGGTTGAGGCTGAGGACGAGGAGACTAACGTTCAGGCGGATGACTTTTATCCTTAGTCTGGGTATACGAGTTTTTATTTTTGGGATTATTGTATGAAACTCTGGATTATTGTGTGCCTAGTGGCAACTTCTGTATTTACTTTCTGTAGATATTTTTCTTTCTTGTATTATTATACATTTTACAGGAACCACTATTAGGAACTATTGTTTGGGTGATGGATGTCCATCACTAGTGGCTCTTCTTGATTCCTTTTTGGGAATATATATTCTTTTGAGATATATATATATATATATATATATAGATATATGTTTTGTTTATTGCTTCTTTCTTTTTACAAAGCCTTATGTGATGACTCTATCTACCACTGTTGGACAGTATCTGCTTGATTTTCGTTATATGAGCAAACACTTCGTGATTTGTTTTGGGGATCATCCAGAGTATGATCCTGATGGTACGGATTTTCGGGCGCAAAAATTCGGGCTGTTACAGATTAGGGGATATATGAATATAAAAAAATGATTATTCGTGATTTATTTGCAAATTTTTGAAAAAACATGATTTTTAAAACAAAATCTCAAACAATTCGGGCTTAATCCTCAAATCCTTGCGAATTATTCACTAATTTTGTGACAAGTAGAGGGTTATGGCATAATCTATTTAAAGGGGGTCATGTGCCATTATTCCTATATACCATTGACCAAAGGAGATTTATGAGCATTAGAGAGAGTGTGCCAGTTTCATGGGCAGATTAGATTAATGTGTGAATGGTGCTGTCTGGTTGTTCAGAGGAGGACGGGAGTTTGGTGTCGATTGCTTCTGCTGTTGCATTGGCAATGTTGCGGAAGAGGTGGTCGGGACTCGGGAGATTATTGGCATGTGACTCTACAAGTCTAGCTTCGTTCCCAAGGGATTTGGAACATCATCGCGAGCCATGGTTTGTCGATGGAGCTTGTAACGACCCCGAAAATTAGAACACGAGCCTGACTGCTTTGATTCGCGTGCCCGGCACGGAAACCAAGGTTGATTCAAAAACTTTAGGGTTATATTAGTTTAAATAATGTGGCACTGTAGTGAGATGAGAACACGTGTGAAATTTCATCTAGATCCTAGATGTGTAGAGGGTAGGTGGAACACGTTGCGCAGAAGCAACTGTGTTCATGCTTCACACCGGAACAGGCACCAAGGGCAAAACAGGAATTTGGTTTTGAGGGGATAGCTTATAGAAGAAGGAAGGGAGACAAAGGAGAGAGATCTTCATTCCTTCTTCTCCTTCATCCTCTTGCCCTAACTGGTCCATTAACTGGAGATCTGTGCTAAGAGAGTTTCCAAGAGGATTCTTGAGAGAGAAGAATAGGGTTAGCAAGATAGAGATGAGGGATTCCTAAGCTAGAATAGCTAGACCAAGGTGATTGAGTTACCTGGGGTTGAGATTGGTGTGTGAGGCCTTGATCTGTCGAACCAGAGCTGAAGAGCTTCTCGCCGGATCCGGATCGAGGAAGAGCTCCGAGATCTAGGTTTGAAACCCTCTTTTCGGGTCATTGCCGGAACCCCAAGAAACCCACGAACAAGGTGAGTTGTGTGTGTTAAATAGGGTTAAATGAATAGCTTAAAGTGTGTATTTATGAGGTATTAATGGTGATCGAACAACCATTAGTGGAGGGAGATAAAAAATGGATGGGAGGTGAACTCCATTAATGACAGCTTTTCTGTCATTGGTGATCGATCACCAAAGGGTGGTGATCGATCACTGAAGGTTGGTGATCGATCACCAAGGACTGGTGATCGATCAATCTGTATAAGCCAGAAGCTGGGAAGTTCTTGCCCGAGTGGGTGATCGATCACCAAGGTGGTGATCGATCTACAAGGGAGTTGGTGATCGATCACCAAGGTGGTGATCGATCTACAATGAGGTTGGTGATCGATCACCAAGGTGGTGATCGATCAATCTGTATAAGGAATTGATGTGGACAGAGGGGGGGAGTTTTTGAAATTGCATTGGTGATCGATCACCAAGGTGGTGATCGATCTACAGGAGGGTTGTTGATCGATCACCAAGGTGGTGATCGATCTACAGGAGGGTTGTTGATCGATCACCAAGGTGGTGATCGATCAACCTTGACTGTGTTGAGAGAGAGATAAGCAGGTTGGTGATCGATCACCAAGGTGGTGATCGATCTACAGTGGGTAGTGATCGATCTACAGTGGGTGGTGATCGATCACTTACCCCTGTTTTTGCCTATCTTGACTCCATGAAGTAGACACCCCGGATATTATGCCGGGTAATTCTCTGACGTTCCTAACACTTAATGTACTGTGCATATGGTATAGGATAAACCCTGACACGTCATAAAAGCTTTGGATTTGCCTAGAAGATAAACTGATCTGAGGTAGGGGAAAATTTAACTTAAAGTGCATCTAAATTTAACTGCATAATATCTTAACATTGTATGCTATCTCTGATTTTTGAAAACATGCCTGCATATACATGAAACTCTGATTCCCGTATTCTGATATCTGTTTCTGTTCCGTGCATATGCTCTGATAATCTGCTCCGATAATCTAATTCATGAGGTAATAAGTATGTATTTGATTTGAGGTTTAATATTCAGACGATCCCCACCGACTCGGCGGTATATCCGTTTCTTGCACAATGTGCAGTTGCTTGAAAATCCTCGGCAAAATTGCACTCCATGTGTGGGGCATTGTTGCATTCCTGCAAAATTGTTCATTGAACGACGATTGGTTGGGGTTTCCTATCGGCACAAATCTGGCTACCACGTGATATATATATACACGGGAGTTACTTAAGTTAGAGATATGCATGATTTAAGACATTTAAATATAATAAGCATAGCATTTGGCAAATTCTGAAGTTCTGTTTGCTATTACCAGTTATGCATTCTGATTTCCTGCATGTTTGAGCATCAATCCATACTCTGTTCAGTTTTGTTTCACTTATCGATTTAAGATATGTTCTGCAATCATGTTTAATAATTTAGATGTAAATTAATCGAACTTCTTCTACTGAGCTAGGATGTAGCTCACCCTGCTTTCTGAAATCTTTTAAGTTACGATGCGATTGCGGCGAAAGTGACCGGATTATCGGCCCGGATCCCGAGGCGGCGAGGGCGAGACAGACGTTGACGGTGGACGAGTTATATCCGTAGCCTGGGTATTGATGCCCGACATTTTGTACTTTTGATCTTTTGGATTACTGTGTGCCTGGTGGCCACCTTTGTATAAACAAATGTAGTTCTACATTTATGTATTTTATGTTAGTCCACATTCCATTTCGGAACCACTATTGGGAACCATTGTTTGGGTGATGTACGTCCATCACCGATGGTTCTTCTTGGTTCCTTTTTGGGAATGTGCATGTTTTTCTTTACATTTAAATATTGTTGACGTGTATTTAGCGTAGAAATTGCTTGACTCAGACTACCGCTGCTCGGATGTGTCCACCTAGCTTCCGCTGTATGCGCGGACACGTGTGATCGATCCGGGATCATCCAGAGTATGATCCTAACGGTACGGGTTTCTGGAAACGGAAATCCGGGCTGTTACAGAGCTTGTTGCCTCTCTGGTTTTGGCCCATGGAGATCATTTCGGCTTTCTTCTAGACGTGCCACACATGGCTGAGGATGCAGATCTACATAACTTTCAGTATGACGTTGCAGCCGTGGCATCAGAACCTCTCAAATAAGTCACTTTGAGAAGTGGTGGGGGAACGACGGCAGCCGTCGCATTGCTCCAGAGATGAGGCTATCAAAGAGGGAAAGGATTGGGCCCCTGCTTGCAAGGCAGAAGGAATCCTGTCAGAGCAAAAGGGGGACAGCAAGTCAAGTTTGGATTAGGATACAAACCTACTAACGAGGAAGTTCAAGAGGGCAAGGAAAAAGCTCAAATTGTCGTCGTAGCCAGAGCAAGGGGGATAGACCTTGAAGAAGATGAACTCCATCCACGACCGCATATCATAAATACCTTTGTGAGTGTAGGAGTCATAAAAATCGATCAGAATGGGGCGGTACAACTCACCCCGCATAAAAAAGTTGACATCCACATGGCCAACCTTGAAATTGCCCCTCCAAAAGAAGAAATAGATCTTGCCTCTTTATCACTCTTTGAGGAAGACTAATAATTTCCCACTCAGTTGCCCATCCCAACCAACACCAAGCCCGGTTTGATAGCTGACGATCAGGTTTGAGATGAGCCTGTCAGAAACATGCTGGAGGCGGACCCTGGAGAACCATCACAATCCCCATCCCCCATAGAACCAGGTGAGGGTACTGCACCACAGATAAGAAATTGGGCGTCAGTTCCCATGACTTTGGAAGCTTCGAGTAGCCTGAAGTTCGGCATTAGCTTCCCAAAAAAAAACAACCTGTAAAAAAGGGAGATAGCCCATGGCAAACGATGCCATGCATGTTCAAAAACCCCTTTTGCCAAGGGCCCGTCTCCGCATAGAAGAAAAAACCTAAAAAAATAGGCCTGCTACATAGAGCATTACACTAAAACGGGAGCGTTAGACATAGAAGCACCGACTTTGAATTCTCAGCACTACTCTGCACTCACAGCATTACCATAAATCTTCGACCCATCCGACCGTCAATTGACAACTTACGAGGATACGTGATGTCATGAATGTATCTCCCTCTGACATTGATAGGAGTAACAAAACGGGGAATCGCCAAGTCATTGTACACAGAAGATCAATCTACACAGACAAAAAACTTGGATTTAGTGGATCAGCAGAAACTTACGAAGATGCATTTTACGCCAAATATAGGTGGATGCCTGCAAGGGAAGTGCTGCTGAGACAGAATACCACCAAACCTTTAATGGGCAGGGTGCAAAGGAGGATTATATCCTTTTTCTGATACCGTTTTAGAAGGACCAAAACCTAAAATAACTAAAAGCAAAGAATATAATATTTACAAAAGGCTAAGGAACTCTAAGAGAATATAGCTCCTAGGCTCCCATGTTTTATCCTAATGCACGAATATACTAAACCAGGAGGCGAGGCCTAAGCTTCTTTACATAGAAGACCTATAAAGTATGGAAGCTACTCAAAACCATCGTGGGACTAATTCGTGCTTTGGGGTTGGCTTGTTGTTCAACTGGAAGTTGGGCGATGATGCAACCTTGAGGTCGCAGGTTCAATCCCAGCTTACCTATCAACAATAAAAAATAAAAATTTTGTGAGACACTTCTGCTTTTTCAAATCATTATGGTTTGTATCCACTAGTTACTGCAACAAAACTTGCATGATATGACCGACCATCTTAAATTAGGTGCCCATGCTACTAATTCATGATAGCTTGTAGGCCACTTGGCTTCAATTTTGATGGAAGATCGATTTTCTTTTCTAACAGTTTTCAGGTTGGTGTCACTTCGGTAGTTGTCTCTTAATCTTCGTAGTCCTTTTTTTTGTTAATTTGCGTCATTACTAATTGCTACAGTTTGAGAAGCTATGCCTTTTTTAATGGGTTTTTCTGAAATGTTCCAATAATTTCCTGCTATTAGGATTTAAATTTGGATCTGAGAAACATACAACAGAAGTGACAGTGAAGAAGTCCGGTTCGTTGGGGGTTACTTCTGCAATTGAAGGCCTGGCTTTGCTAAAAACGACCAAAGGTAGGTTTCTAAAATTCTTTTCTTTATATTAGTGATTCTCATCTTAATTCAATATTCCGTTGATACCTGTGGTACCATTAGCATAAATATAAATGGTTGAAGATGTTATTATCAAATATCACGTTGGCAGATACTTAGGCTTCCTTCTAGAACAAGTTATGCAATTTCCGTTTTTTTTTTGTACTTAGTATGTTGCATTCTTAAAACAAAGCTTATCTCGGTCACTATGGTCAACCCGTTGACCGGTGAATGGTGTAAGATCAATATTGATGTGTAGTTGTTAATTCGGTGAATTTAAAGAGAATAAGCAACTAATAATACTTAAGTCTTTTAATTAAGGTATCATTGTGATTCCTAATCACAATATAATTAGTAATTCAAGTCCTTAATGGGAAATGACTCTTTGGTAAATATGAGGGGTGCTTGGTCCCAACGATTGCTCGACACACTTCAACCCTCCTTATTAGCAAAAGCATCCCCATTGTGCTCGGAGGTATTGAGAGCGAGGAGATCGTTGAAGATCGGCAACCCACCTTTAATGGCTTACACTCAAAGTGCGCACATATATTTTAATTTATGGATTGTTGATTTATTGTTTTTGATTAATCATGCGCTCAGATCCTAGGGCATTTATTTGGATGGTCGGATCGGTAAATCCATACAGATCTATCAATAGTATCAGTGTCAGGCTCTTCCCTCACTCTTTTAACTCTTTCAGCCGCATCTCTTTCTGCTTTTGTATTGGCCATAAGGATATCTCAGCTGCAAACATGGGTCAAAAAATAAAAAAATCGGTACGTATCGTCCAGCTCCATAACCGATACGTATCGGACGATACATTGGTATGTATCGTCCAGTATATTGACATTTTGTATGGGAGGCAATAGTACAATTCCTTGAATGTATTGTACCGGTGACTCACAAAAACAATACGTCTCGGACGATAGGTATCGGTTTCATTTGAGATTTTAACCCATGGCCGCAAAGTTTTACACAAGCCCTGGAAATGACAAAAATGATTTCAAATCAACAAAAGCACACACGGTCTATCATTTAGGAAAGAGAAAATTGAAACCTAACTAATGCATGCAACAAACAAACAAATCAAACCACATAACCTACACATCAAAGCACATTACAAACTCCAGGATTCATCCTCCACTCCATAACTCCTTTGGCCAATATACACTACTGTACTTCTAATAGGTTTTTAAAATGCATAAAGTAGAAAACCAAACTAAGGTCTTGAGTTTTGAGAGATTTACCTTAGCAGAAGAACCACAAAAAAATTGAAACCCTAGAGTCACTGAGTGAATATATGCTCATTGAAATAGTAGGTATCGATAAGGGCCGTGCTTTTTGGGGGTGAAATAATGGAGGAAGGCAGTTACAACGGTTAGGTAGTGTCCAGCCACATGTCTGAGAAGGATTCTTCTCCTCTGCATATGAGCTTCTAGAGCCTTGTGAGGAGGTTTGTGCAGGAACAGAATTTCTCCTGTTTTACTTGACCGATATCAGATGTTAGATCTGATTTCTCTGTTGTAATTGCAGCTTGAGGCTGAGTCATTGCAAGCGTTTGTAGCAATGACTAGTTGAATCTAAGTCCATATTCAACCTGTTGCTAGTCCTTTGTGTGGGCACATTGTGTCGTTGGCCTTTGCAAAACACATAGCAATTTATGGGTTGGAATACCTGTGGATGTTAGCTAGATCTATACGTAGATCTGGGGAGCTTGTAACACTGACATTACATAGTATCTGTAATAATATTCATGGCCTGATCTGGTCCATTGGTTGAAGAAATGATCAGTCCACTCCTTTGGATTAGGTTAGCATTTCTGATTTAATCAATGGGATTTGACAGACTCTATCGGATACTTTGTGACCACTTAAGTGGACAAAGTATAGCCCTAAGAGCACCCCAAATGGCATGGGTTAAATTGGATTCTTCTACCTTGTTGAGGTTATTGATAGCTTGTCAGCAAGGACCACCGCAGAGACAATCTAAATCTGAGTTACATTACTACCTTAACTCTAGCTTAACCTGTTTACTTCCCACCATTTTTATATTTTATTTTGGCACACACCATCACTATCTTCTTCTTAACCCTTTCTTTAGGATAGGACTGCACTTTATTTTTCTTCTTTTAGGGTTAATTTAGTGTAATCATGACACTCAACTCCCTTTCTTTAGGATTGTCAGATCTGTAGCCAGATCTGGAGGCCTACTATTATAGTCCATTTTGGATTCTAGATCAATTTCTTTGTGGGACAAACTCTTACTTATCAAAACTTGCTATAATGGGCCCTGTATCTTATAGGTCTAGGATGTTTTAGGATTGTTGTTTTCACCATTTCACTTTTATCCATTGTTTTATTTTGATTTTAATTTGCTTCCACAACACAAAAAACATCAGCACACTCCTAAAAACAACAACACTCAACACCACTATGTCTTCACCCAAGAGTCTGCCAACGATCGACCATGCTCATTCCACGTAGCACCATGCTTCTCATTACCGTAGCTCGCAACGCTGCACATGTCTTTTGACTGCAGCAACCAATGGAACCTAGTTTTCTTAGATCATTAGACTTGCTCCCCACCACAAGCCCTCAATTATCCTACAGTGCTCTAGTACTTCAACACCTCGGTGTCTTCACCCAAGAGCCTGCCACAAGCATATTTTCAATCAACAAAGCTCCACGCTTCTCACACTATAGTACCTTGACGCTCGTCTTCACCCTTAGTGTGCCTCTAGTTGCCTCCTACAACCCGACTCACGACCCAATTCGTTGTCTTCATATATGCTTCTAGTGTCTTAACGAGTGCAACCAATGCCTTCACTTTCTAACGGCGGTCATGCCTTAGTAGCTCAGACATTGCCCTCTTCAGGACGAAACATTACACCTATGCCTTGAATTATTTCACTTAAATGCTCTGACCATGCTGCGCTTGTCGTTCTCAGAAACTATCTTTAGTTCTTCTCATAGACCAAAGACATCAACGTTCACCTGAGACTTGCTTCCTCTGAAGGTACCCATCTGGCTCACGCATGTGCTTCCTCTGAAGCGACGCTGAATCATATGTCCAGCCATCCATCCCATACGGACATCATGCCTTGTCATCTCACAACAAAGCAACGAGCTTCTGACCCCTACACTGGTTCATCATAGCTCAATTCAGTTCTTGCGATATCTCGCTTAACTGTACCCTCGATCCTGGGCCAACGCAACACACTGATCCTTTACACTGCCGCATACCAGTGGTCTAGACCCTCATGTCGTATACCAACGACCGATTATGAAATCTCAACTTCCTCATGAAGTGAGAACGGAGCATCCTACTTGCTCCATGCCATCTATGGCAACGATGCTCTAAGCACCAACATGACCCAACATCTTATGTCAGAACATCACTAGCATTCATCATTCTCGGACCGGCCTGCTACCTCAATGTATGGCTCTTATGGCCAACAAGCATCGAGCATCATTAAATTTTTGCAACAGCATATCCCGACAGCACCTCTCTCTGTGTGCGACCAAGCTCTGAAACTCATCAGAAAGTCATTGCAACAGAGTGCATCTCAATCGCATCTCAACTGCAGACGTGCAACTCAACTGCACATAAGTGACTGTGGTTGTCATGAGCTCAGAGCGCACCTCATCGCTCTGGCTTGCCAACGTAGTCCCTTTTTGGAACGATCAATCTCTGATACCAACGGTCACGGGTTAACTTTTTTGGACACTCGTGTGGAGCCTCGCTGTCGCTACAGCGAGGCCAGTCTGTCCAACCATCACTCTGATACCACCTGCCTAGAGGACGGGAACTCTCATTCATGGTTTCCTACACTCGAGGCAAACCATTTCAACGCATTGTGTCTACTCGCGACACACATGCCAGCACCTCAGTTCCTCACTTGGCCAGCCCAGCTTTACCCTGTGTCCGATACTAGTTCCTTGCCATCGACAGTAGCATGCAGCTACACATGATGTCCCATTCCATACATGTCTCATCGACATACTAAACCAAGCCGGTGATCGTATGTGGCCCACGCGACCAACACACATCTGCATTGAGCCCTCAGCTAACGTGCACCACAGTGTCCCACGTAGCACTCGAGTGCCCAGGAAAATTTGCCAACCCATATATACCGCGACGCATAGCTCGGATCATATGGCAACCTCGCCTTGGGTGACACACAACATGGCCGCAGTGACGTTCTAGGCCCACCCCTCAAAACCTAGAAGACCTATGCGCCCCTCTATCAAAGCATGGCCCCATGTGTAGGGAAATAGCTCACGAGCTCCCTTCCCCCCAGACCACCTTGGGTCATCCAGCAGAAGAACCTCAAACCTATTAGTTTGACATACCACCTGACACACAGCCCTCTGCCCGTGGCACACATCTTCAAAGGTAGTGGTTTGGCATAAATCATGGCACACGAACCTCTATCTGTTGCACACGGTGCCTTGCACAATTGTAACACGCCCTTTGAGGTCCCACATCCTCATACTATGCATCCGTGTCGCATCCATGTTGCGACCATGTCGCATCCGTGTTGCGACCATATCACATTCGTGTCGCGACCATGTTGCGAGGCCCTCATGACCTTATGTCGCATGTCCTCTTGGCATCACATGGCGTACCCTCATGGCACTAGGATGTTTCGTGTCCTCTTGACACTACATCGCATGCCGTCTTAGCACCACATCATGTGCCTTATGGCACTTAGATGCCGCGTGCCCTCTTGGCACCACATCGTGTGACCTTACGCGGAGCACCGCATTCTATGCCCCACGTGTGTCTAGTCGCCACACTAGATCGACACTTAGCTCGAGTCACTGTCGCAGCATATAAGGGGAACATGCACGCGCTACAAGGCCACGTGCTTTTGCGCTCACGTGCCACACAACTAGCTACAAGGGTCGCCCGCCTACCTGCTAGCCAAATGCCTAGCTCTAAGGTCGCCATGCCTTCATGCTGGCGCCCAGATTAATGAGGCCGTCACATCCAGCCAATCTGGTTGTGTCAACGACAGTGTTGACACTAAGACCCGCATCAATCCTCAACTTCCGTCTTCACCCCATGCAAAGTCTCCACAAGTACTTAGCCTCGAGGTTTGACACCTCCTCGCTAGTTCAAGTGGTTTTATCCGCGCCTACGAACGAGCAACACATTTATCCTCCGCGCGGCTCCGCACCAGCGCTAATTGTCACTATGTCATACATAAGCATTTGTGACCACGACTCGCTCTAGTGCCTCGACACCACGTGTCTTCACCCAAGAGTTTGCCTACTAATTCAGCCCTCGAAATACTTTAGTACATCGGTCATGTCTTCACAACTATGTTTCTCAAGCTCGCCTTTGGCTCAACCTAGCTACAAGGCCCTTCCACCTTCCTGCTAATTGATCAAATGCGCATCTCTATGTACCAGGGTCGTGACCTTGTCACAAGAGGGATGACATCAAAATGGTTCGTTTGCAATCTTGGCTCAAGTCACGATCCATCGTGACTGTGTCTTCTGTGGAATTGTGGTTATGACTGGTGGAGTTTTCTTTTCGGGAGTTTTAATTGAACATCTCTTGCAATCGTCTAAGGTCACCATCCATCGATGTAATTGAACTTCTTTTCAGGGTTTTTTTACACCACAGTTGTTCGGTTCACAGTAATCGGTGGCTATATTGCACTGTTCATTTTGCATGTAATATTTAAGTGATACGAACCCTTGGCCTCCTAAGGTGCAAAAAAATTGCAGGCACTTTTTCCAACGGCTAAAAAAATCATTTTCTTCTTTGCTTTTAATAGAGGTGCCATCAAGCTTTTATCTGCGTCCTTTAACAAAGGCTTAAGAAGGCATTTATCTTCTCCCCTTTCGACAAGGTCTTCTTAATAACGTCATCATCTTTGCATACGTCCATTATTGGGGTCCAAGAAACAAGCTCAATTTCATACCTAATATCAGAATTTGGTGGAACCCCAACAACAACTAGAGCTCCATTCCCCAAATCAGAAGGCAATGTGAACAATGCAGTTCCCCCCTTTTTCATAGTAATTAATCCATGATCTAATCCACTTACAATTTGACCTAAAAACAAAATCCCATAAAAAAAATAGATCAACCCATTGAAAAGAAAGCAAAAAAACTCTATTTAAAAAGAAAAAAATGAAGTCCCAATTGAAATCTCACCGTGACCAATCTTAAAAGTGAAAGGCTTCCCTCTATCTCTACTAGAATTGAAGTTGGTTCCATCAGGTAAAGTACCCACATAATGAATTGGATTATTTATAAAAAAAATTCATAATTTTCAAAATAAGAACAAAACTTCGAGAACCCATCTATGAAAATTTCAAATCAATTATGAAAAAGGCTAGAAATTTAACCAGTAACTTCGTCTCCAAACTCAAGGGTCTCCCATCCATGGCCAGATTTGATAAGATTCTTCTTCAAACCATAGGTATTAATCTCTCTCTCTCTCTCATTGCCTACTTTGAGAGGTGGTGCAGATTCTATTCCTTCTCTTGGTTCCTCATCTAGGACTTCTTCGTCTTTGATTTCTGAAACGTTGGTGAACTTGTCGAAAGCCATAGATGATCGATCAATCGAAGAGCTTATGGGTTGTTTGCAATTGTTGCAGAGTTGAGTTCTCAAAATTTCAAGTTGAGAAAGAGACGATAGTGAAGTCAGATATTTTTATTATGTTAATCGCAGCACTCGAGCGAATCTACCTTCATTTAGTATACGGTGCTTCTCGAATCAAATAGGTACAATATTAGTTCATCTTGCACCGCCCAAATGCTATTAATCGGATAATATTTTATTTTATTTTTAAAGGAGAATTGGATAATATTACTGTCACATCACTTCAGCAAACTAAAAACAATTAGACCCCTTTGAATTAGATGATAGAGATCTTTGTTCGTCCCAATCTTTCGTAAAATAGATCTTGAGATCATAGGCATACCATCATACAGTTAGATGTTGATATCACGTATCCCATAAAATAGATCTTGAGAGCATAGGCATACCGTTCGAATGCTGATACCACGTATCGCACAAGTGAACATGAATGCGTGCCATGTGGAATTAATATCTGACCATTTGATAGTAGGCCCATGATCTCAAGATCTATTGTGTGGAAGATTGAGACAAAGAAATGATATCCATCATTTAATCGAAAGTAGTCAACAATTTTTTGCTTTGCTTAAGTGGTGTGGTTGTAACAAAAAAAGGTGTGGCCGTAACATTGGTCAGTTACATTCGTGCTTTGACTTTTCTTTTGTAAAATAACTAAGAGGGTTGTCAATGAGTCGAGTTGTCCCGATACCTTACCCTGCCTAACTCCAATTTTTGGGTTATTAGTGGTTGAATAAAAATCTTAAATGCCAATTTTGATATGAATTTAAATATATTACATAAGTTGTTCTTTTGAGTGTAATGTTAAAAAAATATTCAAAAGTAGATTTTACAAGGAAATTTTGTTGCCAAAAGAACAACCATTTTACACCTAAATATTACATGCAAAGTGAATTTTGCATATAATCCAGTCATCAAAAAATTACATGCATTCTGTATAATACAGTGAGCATATTACAACGAAACAAACGTGCCCTTGATGTGGGCAATGAAGAATCTATGTCCTACTTCTATGGACGTACTTGGTGGGAGCAAGTCTATCGAAGGGTACCTTAGTTAACAAAACTTGGGTTTACACGTGCTAAACTGTTGACGTCTTTGACTGAGATGATATACATCTTTCTTGTCTCAATATTCCATGAAACACCTTTTTTATAGGTCCATAAAATATATATTGAGATCATGAGCCAATCATTAGACGTTTTGATGTTAGATTCCACATGGCACACATCTTAGAAAGTAAATGTGATCACATTGTACCATCAAACGTTGTGCACATTGACTTTTTGGGATGCGTGTCATGTGGAATCAACATTCCGAAGGTTCAATGGCAGGCCGTGATACCGAGATCTATTGAATGGAAGATTGGGACGAAAAAAGCGATTTCCTTCATATGACTGAAAGTAGTCAATGGTTTGGTTTAGCACATGCAGGTTGAGAAGGAAGAATTTGGAGTTGTAAACAAAGGTACCCTTCTAACAATTTGTACACATTTTCCAATAATTTCACTATTAGGGATGGTCTCCAATAACTTGACTATTAGGGACGGCCAAAAGCCATCTCCGCATTTGGTCTCCAAAGAGAATGGTAGAGACACCCCATTTTCGCCCTCTCGGAATATACAGACCTGTTCGGTCAACCTTTAGCCTCACTCATGACTTCCCAAAAGAGACTACCCTCTCTGAAACCTTTAAAATCCTAAACATGGGGATCATAAACTAAAACAATAGTACATGGTTGAGTCACAGGCTGAAACAATAGCTCTGTGGCTCTGACCCGACTCAGCCCGGGAGCTCCTAAATTATGCGCATAAACCCATGCGCACAATTCGATTGCATGCAAGGATACTTGTGCGCAATTGGTCCCACTTGGAATAGGCACAAGCTTTTGTGCATCGACCCAACTCCCGAATTAAGCGCATGGACACATGCGCGAAATTCAATTGCACGCAAAACAGTATCTGCGCAATTAGTCCCACTTGGATTGCGCACAAGCTTCCGTGCACCGCCTGTAGCCCTAATTACGCGCATACATAGCTGTGCGGGATCAATTACACCTGTGAGGCCACACACAGAAATGGTCCAGACATGGATTGGGACTCTAATTCCCTTGACCGCTCGAACTCCCCGATTGCGCGCAGGCATTCCTACACAGAATTGGATTCCACGCATATGTGCATGCATGGAATTGGTCAGGCGACTACTCCTTAGTCAGTGACCGACTCAAAGTGGATTAAGCACATTGTATCATGCACGAAATTCAATTTCACGCGGCCAAGTCATGCGCGTAATTCACCAATTGCGTACATGGACCCATGCGCGGAATTAGCCGTATACCTATAAAAAAGACCCCCTACCTCGCCCAAACTCAACAATTTTTACAACCAACTTTCATATTCAAGTCTCGAGTTCCTCTCCTCCAAGCTTAGGGATTTCGAGACTCTCTCCTCAGCGCTCCGCTTCTAGGTAATCTCTCCCTTAGTCTTCAGTTTAGTTTTTATTTCTAATATTGCCCTTAGTCTAGTTTTAGACTTAGCCCTTACGAAATCTCTGCCCAAATCCTTAGTCTAGAGCCAATTTGGTCTCCCCAACATTTTCCAATTATCAATCCCGTCACATTTATTTTTGGCGTACTTTGAAATATCAAATGAGGTCAAATTGATGCAAAATTGGTCACATTTGAAAGCTTATCCAAGTAGCTTTCCAACGGCCCAAAAAATGCATAATTCTGACAAGTATTGAAGAAGTTATGGTCAATGTTCGGAAGCTGCACAGAAAGTGGTGAATTTTAAGACTCCTAATTGAATTAGGATTAGTCTCTTTATTATTTTATTTTAGAAAATAGAATTTACTTCTTTTATTATAAATAGGATTAGTTTCTTTATTGTTTTAGGACTTCGTTTTATTGTTTTAGAAGAATTAGGATTTTCCTTTTATTTTAATTAGGAATTAGAGTTACACTAGGATTTCTAGTAAAAGCCTATAAATAGATCCCTACCCCCCAACCATTCAATATACAATTCTCATTCTCAAACTTCTTTCTTCTGGAGATTTTGAGGTTCTCTCTCTGTAGCACCAGAGTTGAGGGAGGAAGCGATAATCTTCAGGTAATCTCGTTATAGTTCTTAATCTTAGTTCTAGTTCATAGTTCTAGTTCTTAATCTTAGTTCTAGTACTTAATTCTAGTTCCTAGTTCTTAATTTTAGTTCTAGCTCCTAGTTCTTAATTTTAGTTCTAGTTCCTAGTTCTTAATCTTAATTCTAGTTCTTAATTTTGGTTCTAATTCTTAATTCCAGTTCTAGTTCTTAATCTTAAATTCTATCCTTTTTTAATCTTAAATCCTTAATTATTGAGTCTAAATTCTAGTTCTTAATTCTTAAATTTTCAATTAAATTCATAATTTTTAATATTCACGAAATAGCCTTTAGCCACCCGATTTACCCAAGGGAGCTTACGAAAGGTATCTGAGAATGGGGCCGATCCTCCTTAGCATAACAGGCTACAACCCCGTTTTAATTAGACTCCTAATAGGATTAGGAGACTAGATCAATTAGACTCCCAGTAGGAATAGGAGACCAAGTCAATTAGACTTCAAGTAGGATTAAGAGATTAGATTTGTTAGAATCTTAGCAGAAGTAAGAAGGCCAAACTAGTTGGATTAAAGACAACCCAAAGCTGTTGAAGTTGGTTGGTCGATGTTCAGTAAAGGAGTTCAACCTCCAAGCCCCCTGTGACGGCGCCATTAATTCAGGTTCCAGCAGGTAGGCATGGCAGCCTTGGAGCTGGGTATTGGGCTAGCAGGAAGTCAAGCGGACCTTGGAGCTAGCTCTATGACACATGAGCACAGAGGCATGAGGCCTTGCAGTGCGTGCAGCCTAGGAGGATGGCACTGTGGTTTCAAGGGGCATGTTGGTGTGGAGGATGGCACTGTGTGCCATGGGCAGAGGTTCGTGTGCCATGGTGGTATGTCAAACCAATACTTTTGAGGTTTTCCTGCTGGATGGCTTGAGTTGATGTTTAGACCATACTTGAGGGAAGGGAGTTGTGGAGCTATTCTCCCACACATGGGGCCTCATGGCGCTGGAGGGCCACGATGGTCTCCTAGGTCAGGAAGGGTGGGCTTAGGACGTCGCTGCGGCGATGCCGTGTGTCACCCAAGGTGAGGTTGCCATATGGACCTGGGTTACGCGTCACGGTGCTTATGAGTTGGCAACCCCACGAGGGCACTCAAGGGCTATGTGAGATACAATGGTGCATGGTAGCTGAGGGCCGGAAGCTGATATGTGCTGGTCGCGTGGGCCACACTCGATGGTGGGCTTGGTTCAGTATGTTGACGATACATGCAAGGAATGAGATAATATGAGGAGCTGCATGCTACTGTCACAGACGAGGAACTAGTGCAAGGCACAAGGTGAAGCTGGGTAGGCCAAGCGAGGCACTGAGGTACTGGCATGTGTGTCACGAGGAGACACGATACATTGATATGGTTGGCCTAGAGAGAAGGCAACCGTGAATGGGAGTTTCCGTCCTCTAGGTGGGTGGTATCAGAGTGATGGTTGCATAGGCTGGCCTCATTGCAGGTGGCAACGAGGTGCCGCACGGGTGTGATATTCGGTGTCAGGATTTGCCCCCGTGACACCCTGCTCTTCTTAAAGTATGATCAATGATGTGTTGCAGCGTCAATAAATATCTTCTTAAAGTATGATCAATGATGTGTTACACACACCTACACGTATACAACTTTAAAAAAAAAAACATTATTTCAAAATGTCAGCCATCACAAAACTGAACTCTAATGATACCATAGCGACCACGAGTATAACGTTAGGCCATCTCCATGGATAGCCCACCATCGTGCCCTGATAAACATAGTTAATGAGAGCGAAAAGTACCCCTTCGCTCCACAAAACACAAATTACAACAATAGTAGTGGGGTGAGTGACGACGAACAAGATACACTGGCCGCTAGGATTTAGACCTCACTGCAAATAAGCCGACGAAAGGAGGGAAAGGAGCCGACACCCTACAACGTTTCCTGGCCAACTTATACAAAGTCACAGTAGACAAGAGATGGATGAGTGAAAGACAAGCCACTCCAAAAAGCAAACAAAAGGAAAGATCGCCAACTCCTCACATGCTCCGACTCCCTCGACACTTAACACATGTACCCCTCACACCCCCTATAACGATAACCACCGAAGACAACCCTCTCCCGAGACACCTAAAAATGATACCACCGTAAACATGAATGACCTCCATTGATTTTTAGACAACTACATGGCTAATAGAGAACGTTTGAAACAATCTTTCAGATTCAACAGATTTTGCCGAGACCTTGACTTCATTGTACCCACTAGCATTAAACCGCCGAAATTCAACAAATACAATGGTACAGGCAATCACTTGGCCCTATTCTGTAACGACTGTCAACCAATCCGCACTACTTATGGACTCCTCATCCATTACTTTCAACAATCTTTAGAAGGAGAAACCCTCGACTGGTTTGGCACTCTGCCTCTATAAAAAATTGAGACCTTCAGAGACTTAGCCGATAGATTCCTAGACCAATACCAACACTTGACTTGCGAAGAAATCAGTCTTGCTGACTTGATGAACACAAGACAAGAGGACGACGAGGACTTCACAACGTTCACCAAGTGCTGGAGAAGGCTCGCCACCCGAACGAGCAATCAAATAAAAGACAATGATGCAATAGAAATCATGATTGCCAATACTCAGGAACCTCTTCGGAGTGTTCTCATCTTGAGTGATTACTCTGACTTCACCAACCTCTATCAACATGCTTCGCCCATAGAGCGTCGCCTGAAGAATGGAGACCTTAACCTCTCCGCTCTGACATCTGACGGACCCTCCTCCAATAACTCTAAGACAAACACCCTAAATATGACTCTAAGCCCTGAACAAATCAACACAAACCAAGGACAACACCAAACAAATCCTCAACCATACCACCCATATGACCAAGCTCAAGAGCTATACACAAACCCATACCCTGGCCATAGCCAACCTCTATGCCATGACACACCTCTATATCCTAGCCAGGACCAAAATCACCATCCCAATGACACGCAGACTAATAATACCTTCCTCAGAACACGTCCATACCATTCACTCACAACCAAAAAATCCTGTCCCACGTACCTATAAGTGCGAAATCACCTTTTGCCCTGAACCGGTCACTAAGATCACCAAAATCCAACCTATCACTGTATTAACCCCCAAACTAACTCAACCAATCGCCAAAATTGATCGGCTTATTGGTCTCTTTATAATATGTGTATATATTTTAAACTAAAGTCTTAACCTATTGTAAGTGCATAATGGAAATCATAGTACTAGTATAGGATCGTTCTCATGAGGAAGTTTGTTATCTACTTATCTCTTATCTATATCTCCTATTTAAATTCTTATTTTAAAAACTTTTATTTATCTTTAAGATCTAATCTACTGGAGAAATATGAATAAAAGAATTTGTTTTAATATAAAGTGCATAAAATAAATCTAAATCCTCCTTCTTCAGATTGAGGTCGTCAATCCCAATCTTTAGCTATAAGATATTTACGAATTTAAATAATACAATTACACTATATTTCTAGTTTCCTAGTATTGGGCATCAATCAATACTAAAATCCTATCAATACATATTTAATCTAATCAACAACTTCCTAAAATCTGGGCGTCAATCAAACTTTAGAAAACTGGAGATGAAAAATAAAAACCATTACACTAATCTGCAAATTCTAACCTGAGTCGTCAATTCAAATTAAAACTTGAAGATGCTTACAAATCTGTAAATTGCATAAAATAAAATCTAATCTAAAGAGCAAAGTAAAAATATATCCTTCACCCCTCAGCCGTAGTCATCAATTGCTCTGAGAAATTACAGATATCTACTCTAATCTTCAGCACTCAATTGCAGTCGTCAATTGCTCTTGAGAAACCTTGGATATCTAATCTACTCTAACTATTTTACACTACTTTGATAAGAGGAAAATCCAACCTCAGGTATCAATTGATGATGAAATTCTTCGATGCTTTATTCCTACACCGGGCTCTCTTATTTATAGATCATAAGAAGTCGGTTTACAAGTTTTAGTTCTAATAAAAGAAATAAAACCTATCTTAATATAACTCTACTTCTAATTTTATCTTTTCCTTACTTTCTTTAGTTGATGTGCTTCATGAAGGTTCTTTAATCTTTAGCAGTAGAGTCTTTCGCCGTATATCTTCATCAATCTTCTCAGATCCATGATCAGCTGAACTTCTAATTCAAAGAGTTTTCTAATTCTGTTCATGGCGCTTATACGAGATCAACAGCAATACCAGCAAGTATAGGAAAGCTTCTATTCTAGAACTCGTAGATAATGATTATCTATTCTTTATCCGAAAAATCATAAATTACGATTTTCTATCTTCACCTTCATGACTTTCATACTGAACGATTTTCTATTTATAAATGATCGCTTTCTTCTTATCGTCTTATACTCTTTTTGTTGCTTCTGAAGAATTATCTTTTAAAGAATCGTAAAATCACGATTTCTCATTTCTTTCTTTCTTCTTTTACTTAAGTAACAACATTTAATCATTAATTACGATTTTGTATCTTTCTTGTAGCGGCGAATCGTCTTTACATGCTCAATCATTATTCTTACTACTATTTAAGTTCACTTTGATGAATATTAACACTTAAGCTCTCTTTTACTGTTTATCTTAAATATCTACACATTAGTAACTCATTAGTAACAAACTAAGTCCTAGCATCACTAAGTTAAGGGTGATAAAATAGTAAATTATATGACTGATTATACCCCCAAACTTAAGTTTTGCTAATCCCTAGTAAACAAGGAAAAATAAACTGATCCTAAACTAAAAATTTAAATGCCACTTTCGTAGGGAGTACGATTGCATTTAGCAGATGCAACAAGCCTTTAAACCCCTAGGTGATCCCTAGTGGAGGAGTTGTAGTCTCCTGAAGGTTTTCAGTGAAGTTACCTACAAACTTCCAATATTTTTGGAATTTTCAAAATATTTTCAAAACTAAAATTCAAAATATAGATTAAATTTTATATACTAAATACTTAGTCATTCATTATATGTTCATTATTTTTCAAAAAAATTCAAATCTTTACCCTTAACTTTCCATCATCGTAATTATCCTCTATCAGAACTCAACAATTTCAATTCAGTATAGCATGGAGTGTGTGCATATCAGTAAAAAGTTTATTCATCGTAGATTTTTCTAAACTGTAATTTTTAGAAAATATTTTCATCCAAACTCTCACTTATCGGCATACTCTCAAAAATAATCAAAATCTTGGGTTCTCACAATATAATATATGTATGAACTTCATAAGACAATTGACTAAGAAAATAAATCTCATAGAAAGGATAATCCATTCTTTTCATATAACTTCTCTATTTATTCATAATATCTAGTTTATATATCTCTACTAGACTCATATTCTTACAAATCATAAATCACAAAGGTCTTTCCTTCGACTTGTAATGAGGTTTTTAGTTTTTTTAGAAGATTTCAAAGAAAAAGGTAAAGAGGATTCAAAATTATTTATGAGAATTTAGCTCTTCCTTTTCTTATTCTTCTATTTTTCAGCTTAGTAAATATCCTTCTTTTTGGACAACTTCTTCTCATTTTCTTTTTCTTTTATAAATCCTAGTTTTCTCAGGTTGGAAGCTTTCTTGCTTCTCTTTTTATAAAATTATCTTTTACGATTTCTACTTCAGTTATAAAATCATCTTTTTACGATTTCTCCCTTTTTTCATACTTCCATATAATTCTATTTCTTCTCGTGTGTACCCTTTTCAGCAAATCATTTATCTTTTTACTTGCATACTCCTTGCACTCTCTCTTCTCCCCTTCTTTTACATTATAAACTCTCAAAAATTGTAAGGGCTAAGGATAGAATGTTTTGGGCAGTACATATGGTTAAAGCTTTATAAAATTTTGGTACAAAGAAATTTCAATTTTAGGCTTCTAATATAGGTTCAAAAGGGTAAAATATTACGAGATTTTTGGTTTTTTGGCTCTGGTTTAACAAAAAATGGCCTTTGGTCATTTTTACGATTTACTAATATGAATGTTTTATTGCTTTGATATATTTAACAGACAGTTTTAAACAAATAAATAATCATATTTACAGAATATCTTGATTCTAATTTCAGTAATATGAGATTTTATTTTGAGAGCAATAGTAGAGAAGTTCATAAAAATTTTAGCATGACTAAAAACAGTCTCTCTTTCTCAGAATAAAAGAGGAAATAGACTCTATAGCTCACTGGTTTTATAATTTTGAAACTATAATTTAAAATTTTTTGCAGTTCAGATTAATCGTATAGTTTCAAACATTCATCTGATACAGTGTTCTAGAGATGCTTTACTTTGAATTGTAACTATTTTTATTTTAATTTTTGAACTATTACTAGATGGATTGCTAAGAATTTCGGATTTTCATATTTTTTCTCATAAATCTCATATAATGATTAACTTTAAAAAATTTAGAAATTTTATAAAGTAAAAATATTCTAAAAACTATACTAATATATTCACAATTTCTGTATCCCCCCCCCAAAACTTAAATGGGACAATGTCCTCATTATGCAAAACAGGGGACATGCAAGAATTAAATTACCTTATTTTACTACTTATTTTACTACTTCCGGCTTGAATGGAACTAAATGTTAGTAGCACTGAGAAAAAAATTATTATAATAGAAACAACAAATATAAAGAAAAGAACGTTTCATATATATATAAATAAATTATAGAAACATGAAAAGAAAACTAATTGCAGCCAAAGAAAAACTTAGGAAACATCTAGACACACAAAAAACTAAGACACTGGCGACAATATCCGAGATGAATGGTCTTTGGCTTCTTCAAAATGTTGTTGTCCATAACAAAAAGATAGGGGCACAACCCAGAGGTAGGGCGTCAAATAGAAAAGTGTGCAACCGTGAGATTTTTAACGATCCCATCACGACGATGCGCTCTCTAATGAAAAAATATAGAGTCATCACCCGAAGCTTTTGGTGTCTTGGGAAACCTAGATCATTTTTATAAGCACCGGAGTGCCACAAATATAATTCTGAATTCGGTCTACACCAAAGGTTCTTGGGTAGGGGCTTCGATTATCAATTGGGAAGGTGTTAGGCACCCAATCAACCCACTAAATGCGATCTCTACTTAAGGCCAAAACAAGAACGATAAAAAAAAATGAAAAAGGCATCCTCTTGCCCAAATGGGTCTTAAAATCCTATTTATGCCCCTATGTTCCTACCAAAAATTCGGTGGCGTAACAGCACAAATGGGAGGATAGAGGAGAAACAGAGAAGGTAGAGAAATAGAGGGGAGAGCCGGAGCTCTCGGGCCCTTGTTGCACTGCTGTGGAGCCTTCTGTTGGCTTGTATGATATGAGGGTTCTAACTCCTAAGGCTTGATAGCTAAGAGGTAGAGGGAGAAGGCAAGTGGGTAGCACACACCTAAACTAAGGGATCTAAGGTGAAAAATATGGCTGAAAGGAGGTTTTGGAATTCTAGTTTTTGTATGGGAATGGTGCACTGAAGGGAGAAAGATCTTCTCACTTAAGCGCTTTCTCTCTTAGGCAATTTTTCTCAACCTTTAACCCAAGGGAAGGGGGGTTCTATTTATAGGAAAAGGGTAGATTAGGAGACTACTTAGAGGCTAAGTAAGATTAGGAATTAGGTAATCTAGCATCTAAGGTTTCTTAGGGTTTTTGGAGCCTTGAAACATGTGAAGAGGTGCTCCAATGGTGGATGATTGGATGAGGCTTTAAACCACTTAAGACGTTGCACATATATAGTAAATGGGTGCAACAATACTAGCAAAATACACTCCAAAGGTCAATATGGTCAACAAGTCAAACCCCAATCTTGATTTTCGAGGTAAAAATCGAGGGTCACTGTTCATATGCCTGGCGCAACTAATAGTTGTGCCAAGCATATGTACAGTAATATAGTGAAAATATGGGGTTTGGGAAGTTGACAGCCTGCGAGGAGGGGGACCCACCTATAACTGGCGCAACTATTAGTTACGCCAAGCCATTTTTTGGACACAAAATGGCTTGGTGCAACTATTAGTTGTGCCAAGCAAAATAGATGCATTTTTTCCCAATTTTTGAATCGCCGTAACTTTTGATATACAACTCCGATTGAGGCGATTCTTGGCTCGTTGTAAAAGTTGGAGAAGTCCTCTTTCCAATGGTGTATGATTTGATAGAAATAGAAGACCTCAGATAGTCTCGATGCACCACTCTTTATCCATTGCCCAGGAAGGTTAGGTTTAGGGTTCAGAAGGGTTCGGGATTGGTTTCTAAAGGTTCAGGATAAATTTTAAGGGATTTGGGATGATTCCTAAGGGTTTGGAATGATTTCTAAGGGTACCATACATGCCATCAAAAGCTTGGAAGTGCGCCTCCCTTGAAATGTGTCTTGATTGGGCCTTAGGCCAAATTTGGGTGTCCAAAAAGGGAAAAGGACGGTTTAAGAAGATTTAGGAGGTGGTGGTGGCGGATGAGATGTATGAGGTGGTTGTATCTCTTCCATCCGGGCATGGATGGAGAAGGAGCTGAAGAGATTTATGAGGTCACTGATTAGCTGGCCTCGTTCTTCTAATATTTTCGTGATCTCGTCCTTGTGTTGTTGTATGAGGCCGGAAAAAGCCTCTGCGAATTCAAACCAGTTTGAGGGGCTCACCATGGTGAATATGGTGATGATGAATGAAGAATTTAGATGAAGATACTGTAGATGTAAGTTCGTACTTATAAAGAGTCCAGAATGTGAACAATCACTATTAATGGAAGTTATGGCTGGTGTTGAGGAATGCAATCGATTGGTATATTCATTAAGGGTGATGGACATGCCTGCATAGCTTGAATTGTGGAGACGCTTTTAGTGTTGAAGGCCACACCTTTCATAAATGTATAGCTGTAGACACCCAAATCTGGCCCAAGTCCCGATCGAAACACCTTTCGAGAGAGGTGCAATTCTGAGCTTTTGATGACATATATAGAACCTTTAGGAACCCCCCTAGAACCCTTAGGAACCTTTCCAAACCTTTAGGAATCACCCTAGATCCCTTAGGAACCTGACCTGAACCTTTAGAAATTAATCCCGACCCTTAGGACCCGTTCTGAACCTAAACCTAACCTTATCAAGCAAATGGTTGAGGAGGGGTGCACCGAAACTAGCTATGACCCTTTACTATGATCAAATCTCATACCATTGAAAAGTAGAGGTCGTCACCTTTTTAACGGTCTAAGAATCGCCCCAATCGGAGGTATACATCAAAAGATACGATAAACCGAGCCCGGAAGGCATAAGTGTAAATTCGTGTGGCCCCCTAGGGATTTGGTGCAACTATTAGTTACGCTAGTTATAATTTTGCCTGACACAACTATTAGTTGTGCCAGGCCAATTCTCTCAGATTTTAAGCCTGACACAACTATTAGTTGCGCCAAGGTTAAAGGTGGGACCAACCCTCACGAACCAACTTTCAGGCACTGTTTAAAACTGTTTTACTGTATATTTTCTTGACGCAACTATTAGTTGCACCAGGCATATGAACAGTAACCTCTGAATTTTGCTGTAAAAATCATGATTGAGGTTTGACTTGTTGACCACCTTGACCTTTGGGGTGTGTTTTGCTAGTTCTGTTACACCCATTCCCTACCTATTTGTAACCCTTCAAGTAGCTTAAGGCCTCACCCCATCATCCACCATTAGAGGACCTTCTCATACATCACAAGGCTCTAAAAACCTTAGGAATCCTTAGATGTGAGATTACCTAATTGCTAAACCCATTTAGCTCCTAAGTGATCTCCTAATCCGCCCATTCCCTATAAATAGAGACCCCCACTCCTTGGTTTTGGGGTTGAGAATTTTTGCCTAAGAGAGAAAGAGCTTAAAGTGAGAAGATCTTTCTCCCTTTGGTGCACCATTGCTCATATAAATTCCAAAATTCCAAAACCTCATTCCATGCCTTACCTCTCCTAAAAAGCCTCTAGGTTAGGTGTGTGCTATCCATTTGCCTCCCTTCTCTACCTCTTAGCTAGTAAGCCTTAGTGGTTAGAATCCCTCTTTCCACCATTTAAGCCTTCAAAAGCTCGTCAAAAGCAAGCCACGCAAGGCTCTCCTACGGTGCTACAAGGGCCCGAGGGCTCCGGCTCTCCCCTTTCTTCTCCTATCTCTTCCTTAGCTCTTCCTATCCTCCCATTTGTGCCGTTATGCCGCCGAATTTTCGGTAGGAACGGAGGGGCACAAATAGGATTTGAGGCCCATTTGGGCAAGAGGAAGTCAATTTTTTTTCTTTTACTTTATTTTTATGTTGGCCATTAGTAGAGACTGCGTTAAGCGGGTTGATCGGGTGCCTAACACCTTCCCGATCGATAACCGAAGCCCCTACCTAAGAGCCTTTGGTGTGGACCGGATTCAGAGTCATATTTGTGGTACTTTGGTACTTATAAAAATGATATAGGTATCCCGAGACACCAAAAGCTCCGGGTGGTGACTCTATATTTTTGCAAGAAAGTGCATCGCCGCGACGGGATCATCACAATTCCCACGGATGCACAGATGACTACTCTACTGGGGAGTAGTTAGTAGAGCTTCTCCTTGAACTTGGCCTATTTATTTATTTTTTATTTTACTAACCTCTTTATTGCTGTTATTTATTTATTTTTTTACTCACCCCTCCGATTACGTCATTTACTTTTTCGTCATTTACATGCCTCAACCCACCTAGTATCTGAGAAGGCGCTTGCGCTAGAGGTATATCGGGTGGGTTCTCATTCCAAAGCTTAAAATCCTTGGGGAGCGCGCTAGCGAGTTATACCGGACTCAAACCTTTAGGCTTCAGTGAGGAGAGAATCGATCACATATAAACAATCAGTTCCCGGAAGCCTAGCTTCCATAAAAACCAAAAAAAGAGACTCATAAAATAAGGCTCCATATACATCTGAAGCCTTATTTTAGCCTGGTGCAAGTATTAGTTCCGCCAGTGTAAAAGTCTCAGAATTATAACTGGCACAACTAATAGTTGCGCCAGCTTTAATCCCGACCACTTTTACCTTGGAGCAACTAATAGTTGCGCCAGTGTAAAAAGGGGAGCATTTTGACTTGGCGCATATATTAGTTGCGCCAAGCCTGCTCTGGACAGCAGCTGCCTGAAATGGTGGCCTTTTCCACCTCCCGAGTCTCCCGATTAGTGTGTTTAGTACCTCTAATTGGGCCCCGCCATCTCTAACACCCAATATGCCCCCACCGGTCAAAAGAAAGCAACTTCTTTTTAGCTCATTTCGAGAGATTGAGTTGTCTGCCTCGATTTTTGTGCCTTCAATAGATCGAAGGCCTTCCTTTGATTCTTCCGAAGCATGTCGGAATCGTCGCCGCGGGTCCTAAATTAGGGTGCAAAAGCCACCCAATAAGGGAATTCCAAGGTCTCGAAACCTTTGTTTTAAAAAAAAATAAAAAAAAAACTATTAAAAATAAAAAACCTAAAAAAATAGAACCTTTGTGGTGCCAGCACAACGGCATCATCTTGCCCTCCATCCTCTCGTAGGGGAAGAAGGAGGAAAAATTTTGGGTCTTATCCAAGGCATCCATACCCAACCCATTCCCGTAGAATGTCATGGGTAGTGGACCCGGCTTATGCCGATCCTGACTCATCCCCTCCACATTCTGCAACCCACTCCCATTCGGAAGAAGCCTTCACATCCATCCCCATCACCCTATCCCCTTTTACCGTTACCGGCATATTTGGCGCCCCCATTTTCCCAACTACCACTTCCCAAAACATCCAAAATCAACCCCCTCATTCCCCATCTTTTTCTCAAGCCACTTGTCCCCCCATATCCATGCCAAACCAACCACCCATTCCATCCACATCCCCTCAAAACCCAACACATTTCCCACCCCCATCAATGATGAACCCAACCCAAATTTCCACATCCGCATCCATGCCCCATTTTCCATCTTCCCCATATAGACCCAATCCACCATCCTTTACCTATGTCACCTCCACCCTATCCGACCCCCCACAAGTCCCCCCATCTACCCGGATCATGCCCATTTTTACTGGGGTCATGCCTGAAATTTCCCAAACACCCATACTTTACCCTCCATCACCCTTAAACATCTCCAACCCATCCCCCTTTGCCAATGCCTCACGCCATTCCTTCAATCCATCCCATGTCCCATCACTTACCATGCCCAAATTTCCCTCCACATCCACCCCATCTATACCCAATCATCACTTAAATCCACCACCCACATCTGATCCTTCTTCCATCACCATGATGGAGGAGATGTTCCAAGCCTACTCCTTATGGAAGGCTACCGAAAACACCTACCCTCATCCACACCACACATCCATGAACCCATCCCATACCTTAGCCAACCTCCATGCTTAACTCCCCCATGACCCCAATCAACCCTCCATAATTCACACCATCCAAAACCCCATCTCCCATATGCCCCAAGGCCCATTGACCCGAAATCCTACCATTCACCTAGGCCCATTGGCCTAAAACCTCACCACCCATGATCTCCAAGGCCCAATGGCCCAACACCCCATCACCTATACCCAAGGGCTCATGGCCCAAACCCATCAAGGGTCCATGGTCCAAAACCATCAAGGGTCCATGACCCAAAATCATCAAAGACTCATGGCCCAAACCCACCAATGGCCCATGGCCCATACCCATCAAAACCCAGTGGGCCAGATCCACATACCCCAAGGGTCCATTACCCAAACCCATACCCAAGGGCCCATGGCCCATACCCATCAAGGGCCCATGACCCATACCCATCAAGGGCCCATGGCTCATACCCACCAATGGCCCATGGCCCATACCCTTCAAAACCTAGTGGGCCAGGCCCACATACCCCAAGGGCCAACAACCCAGGCCCAAGCCCATACCCACCAATGGCCCATGGCCCAAGTCCTCAAAAGCCTTATGGGCCATACCCATCAAGGCCTAATAGGCCAAGATTCCCCAAATCCCATGACCTTTACCCAAACTCAACCTAATTAAGGCCTTGTGGCCCAAACCTACTCCGGGCCCATGGCCCAAGCCCAAACCTCTTACCCACCACAATACTCCCAAAACTTCACTCACCCTCAACCTTCACAACCGGGTCAAACCCATGCCGTACCTCATACCCAATTTTCCCATGGCCCCATACCCCAAGACCATATCCAAACCTTCTCCCATATTCAAGTGCCCCATTAGGCCCCACCCCTAAACAAAACCACTACTCATCCCATCACCCCACAACACCTCCCTTACATTCAAGGGGCTCACCCAACCCACATCCAATCCAATCCCATCCAGTCCATGCAACAACAGTATGAGAACACCGTCCTCACTGCACCCTATATAGATCAGCAGTATGAGGAGGACGAAATTAGAAACAGTGGTGCCTATGTCGGGGTAGTGACCACTATTAATCCTCCACCGATAGCAATCCCACCCCCAATAACATAGAGCGAGTCCTGACCGACTGTTGACAAAATGGCCCCCATGTCCAAAGAATCGCAACAATTAAGGGAGCAACTAGACAAAATCCAGAAACAATTGTTAAAGATGGGTGGTGCTGAAATCCATGCCACAGATTTTACGGATTTGTGTCTGTTTGTCAAGGTCCCCCTACATCCCAAATTTAAAATGTCAGTATTCGACAAGTACAATTGCACGGGCAACCCGATTGCACACCTCAAGTCATATTGTGGGGACATGTGCCAGTATGGGGGGACAAGAGACTGCTAATAAAAGTCTTTCAGAAAAGTTTGATCAGACTGGCCCTGAGGTGGTTCACATCTCTTGAACCATCCATGATGAAGACATGGAAGGATTTGTTGCATTTGTTCCAGGAACAGTATGTCTACAATAATGATATTGAACCGCACAAGTCTGATTTGGCCCGTTTGAAACAGAATCTCAACGACACCTTCGGCGATTATTTGGGGCGTTGGAGAGCACTGACAGCTCAAGTCAGAAATAGAATACCAGACGATGAGCAGATAGAGATGATTTTAAAGAACACTCTGCCAGTGATTTCTGATTTTCTTGTATACCAACAGCAGTCCAGTTTTGCTGATTTGGTAAGGAACGCCAACCGCTGTGAGGATGCCATTAGGGAAGGGCGGTTGAGGAAGAATGCTTCAGGGGGACCTAGCGGGGTTAGGAGGTTTACTGAGCAGAAGAACGATAGGAGGATAGGAGCAGAGGTGCAAACTGTTGCAAACACCCGACCCAACAATAATAATGTAGTCCCATTCTAATTCCAAGCAGCACAGCCAGCTCCCATCAGGACAGAGCCAGTACAAAGAGCAGGGAATGGGCAGGGAATGCAAATGACCCCAGAGAGGAGAGCCCGTTATGATCGAGTCTTTATGCCCTTGGGGCAATCCCTGAGTGTACTTTTGCCATTATTAATTGGAAAGGGTTTAATAACTATTCTCCAACCACGACCTCCTCCCAATCCGATTCCATATAATTTAAACCGTAATACTCATTACAATTTCCATCAGGGTCCGGGTCACCCGACCGATCGCTGCTTCCCATTGAAGCACGTAATCCAAGATTTGATTGATGCCAGAAAAATCATTCCACCTACACCTTCTCAGCATGCGAATATTCACCAGGTGCCATTACCCCCACACCCTATCGGAACAACAGGTCTCAGACCCACCATAACGATAGTAGAGGAAATTGAGGAAGAGTATGAATTTGACCCCTCTGATTATATCAGTAACAGAGAAAATTTTGTGGTCCCCTGGCCGTGAGACCAAGAAGAGAGAACCATTGGGGTGATTGAGCCCCTGAATCTGGCAGATTATTTTCCTACCCCTACACCAGTAGTTGAACCCCTAGATCTAGGGCCTATTTCCCATTACCCACCCCCATCAACTACGTACAAATAAATGCGTATGAACCATATTCCACCACCCCCATCAATTACCCAATAAACCAACAGGCCCCCAATCCTCTACCACCAACAAACTACCAATGGCCTGCTCCCACCCCATTACCCTCGGTTCAACCACCTGCAAACTCTGCCACCCCCGTCAATTACCTAATGGCCCATCAAACCCCCGATCCTCCGCCAGCACCTATTAGCTATCAATGGCCTGCTTTTACCCCCTTTCCCCCAGTACCACCATCATCAAGCTTCACCACCCCCATTCGACCCAATTTTTCTACCCACCCATCCATCACTGAGATAAGCCAGGTCTTACCTACCCTCCCAGAGCCATCGGTACATGCACTTCAGATACTAGTAGCCATACCTTTCCAGCTCTCAGGACCAACCTATGATCCACATCAGGTCCCGCTGAGCTATGAGCAAAGCAATGCTAATGTCGGCAGCAATAACAGGGAGGGGGCAGTGGACTTCGTTACCAGATCAGGAAGAATCTCGAAACAACCCGAGGCAACAACAGCAGCACAAACCCAACTTGAAGGAAAGAAAGACAGTGCAGTGAACCCCTTCAAGAAGATGAGTCGAGAACATATACTGGAGACTCAACTGAGAAGAATGCCTGCCCATATAATTGTATGGGATCTGTTGATGACGTCCCCGCTCCATTTTTAAGCATTAATGGGGGCGTTAAAGAATGCGCATGTGTCCCAATAGGTGAGCCCAGAGGAGGTCAGGCAAATAATCGGACAGGTAATGGCACCCAATGACATTTCATTTTTGAATGCAGATCTGTTGGAGGAGGGAAACAGTCATGCTAAATCCCTCAACATTATTGTTAAATCTGGGAACATGATAATTTCTTTAGTTCTAATTGATAACAGGTCGGCTTTGAATGTGTGTTCGTTGAGGACTGCCACCAAGATCGGCGTGGAACCCTGTATGCTAAGGCCGACAAGGACTAGCGCTCGGGGATTTGATAATGCAAGAAGAGAAATAATGGGAGAGGAGAGTCTGGAATTAGTAATTGGGCCCATGACCTTCTTTATACCTTTTCAAGTAATGGATATCAAATCTTCTTTTAATTTATTGATAGCAACCCGCTTTGTCAAGGGACAGTCTCCGAAGAAAATAAAAATCTCAAAAATATTGAAAAAATATAAAATCCCAAAATAGTTGAAAAAATACAAAACCCAAAAATATTGTCTTTTAAAATTTCAGATAAAGTCCTACAAAAAGATGCCTTAACTGAAATACCCATCCCACGTAAAATCGACCCCTTTCCTGTAGAAATAAAAGAAGAGGTAGGACTTACGAGTCTGGAAGAGGATATGCCCTTGAAGGAGCTCCCCAATGAGCTCCTTGACCGATTTGCCAAATTTGAGTATGGCCTTAACCCCCATTGTTGAGGAAATTGAGGATGTTAATCTAGGGACTGAGGAGATTCCCAGAATTTCCAAAATCGAAATGTCGCTGTCTCCCAAAGAAAGAAAAAGCATGATCGACTTCCTTCGGTCATACTAAGACGTTTTTACCTGGTCATACGAGGACATGCCTGGTTTGGACACTGATTTGGTTGGGCATGAGTTGCCTCTCTACCCTGATGTGATGCTGGTTAAGCAGAAGCTGAGACGTCTCCGACCTGAGTGGATGTTGAAAGTCAAGGATGAGGTCATCAAGCAGTATGATGCGGGGTTTCTCATAGTATCCAAATACCCGCAGTGGCTAACCAATATTGTGCCTGTGTCGAAGAAGGACAGAAAAGTCCTCATGTGTATCGATTTTTTTAATTTGAACAAGGCGAGCCCGAAGGATGATTTCCCACTACCACACATCGACATCTTGGTTGATAACACTGCTAAGCATGGGATGCTTTCATTTATGGATGGATTCTCAGGATGCAACGAGATAAAGATGGCAGAGGTCGATCGGGAGAAGACTGCATTCATTACTCCTTGGGGAACCTTTTGCTACCGAGTCATGCCATTTGGACTGAAAAATGCCGGTGCAACATACTAAAGAGCTATGACTTCACTGTTTCACTACATGATGCACCGAGAGATTGAGGTGTATATCGATGATATGATAGCCAAGTCACCGGAGCAAGGCGATCACTTGGTAAACCTTCAGAAGCTGTTTGAGAGGTTGAGAAAGTATTGGCTATGTCTGAACCCACAAAAGTGCGCATTTGGTGTATTGTCTGGAAAGTTGTTAGGGTTCATCATCAGTAGGAGAGGGATCGAGGTCGACCCAGTTAAAGTCAAAACTATCACTGAGATGCCGCCACCATCTATCAAGAAAGAAGTCAGAGGGTTCCTGAGTAGAATACAATATATCAGTCGATTCATTGAACAACTAACTCCAATCTGCACGCCGATCTTCAAGCTACTAAGGAAGAACTCGCCCGTTGAATGGAACGACGACTGTCAGGCAACATTCAATAAAATCAAAAGCTACCTCCTTAATCCACCTGTGTTGGTACCACCCGAGTCGGGTAGACCACTCTTAATGTATCTCTCCACGATGGAGGTCTCAATGGGATGCATCTTAGGTCAGCATGATGAGACGGGAAGAAGAGAGCAGTCCATCTACTATCTGAGCAAAAAATTTACTGATTATGAGACACGCTATTCTCATATGGAGAAAGCGTGCCTGACTCTTGTATGGGCTACTTAGAGGCTCCGCCATTACTTACTATCTTAGGTCATACTACTCCTAGCCCGTATGGACCCATTAAAATACTTGTTCGAGAAGTCGGCTCTTACTGGGCGAACTGCACGATGGCAGTTGTTATTGTCTGCGTTTGACATCACGTACGTCACTCAGACGATGATTAAAGGGCAAGCACTAACCGATCATCTCGCCGACAATCCTTTGCCAGACTATGAGCCTTTGAGAACTGAATTCCCCGATGAGGACATCCTTTTTATGACAGAAAACGATACAGAAGAAGCAGAAAAATCATGGGTAATGCACTTTTACGGGACAACAAACGCCGAGGTCCAAGGAGTTGGCGCCATTCTAATTTCGCCAAAAGGATCCCATGTACCAGTCTCTATCAAGCTCAACTTCCCTTGCACAAACAATATGGCTGAATATGAAGCTTGTGTCGTTGGTCTGCAGGCGGCTCTCAATCTGAATGTAACTCACCTCCGAGTGTTTGGTGATTCACAGTTAATCATATGCCAGACGAATGGTGACTGGAAGACGAAAGACGAGAAACTTATCATGAACACCTCGAGGATCTGATAGCTTGCTTCCAAGACGTGACATTCTCATATGTCCCTCGGATAAGGAACCGTTTTGCCGATGCACTAGCAACTTTGGCGTCAATGATAGAAATCCCGTATGGTGCTGAGATGAAGCCGATCATGATCGAGCAGAGAAGTGAGCCGACTTTCTGCCTACAGATTGAGGAACCTACAAAGCCTGATGATGAGCCACCTTGGTTCTCAGATATCAAGAGTTTTCTCGAGACGCTAACTTTCCCTGAGGTTACTCCAAGATGGACCGACGAACCATTCAACATCTAGCGGCAAGCTACGTCATTTGCAGGGAATGCCTTTACAAATGATCATACAATAACATCTTACTCAGGCGCCTTACAAAAAGTGAAGCGACCAACATCATAAAGGAGATCCATGAGGGAGTATACAGAGCCCAAGTTAGCAGTCACATGCTTGCTAAGAAAATTCTGTGACAAGGATACTTTTGGACCACTATGGAATCAGATTGCTGTAAGCACGTTCAAAAATGCTATAAGTGTCAGGAACACTCCAGTCTGATACACGCTCCTGCCATCGATCTACACTGCATGACCACTCTTTGGCCATTTGCTACCTGGGGCCTTGACATTGTCGAAATGATTAATCCGAAAGCATCAAACAGACATCGATTCATCCTCGTCGCCATTGAATACTTCACCAAGTGGGTAGAAGCAGCATCAGATGCTAACATCACTGCCAGTCACATCGAGAAGTTTCTCAAGAACAATATTGTGTGCCAATTTGGAGTACCCAAAGATATCATCACAGATAATGGTACAAATTTTGTAAATAAGCACATCCGAGCCTTCTACGAGCAATACAAAATCAAGCACCATCGCTCGTCACCTTATCGGCCTCAAACTAATGGAGCCGTGGAAGCTGCAAACAAGACAGTCATCCGCATCCTAGAGAAAATGATCGTCACCTGCCGAGATTAGAGCGAGATGTTGCCATTTACTTTGTGGGCCTACAGAACTTCAATCCATACCGCTACAGGGGCAACACCATTCTCCCTTGTGTATAGAACTGAGGCCGTCCTACCAGTTGAGGTTGAGGTATCCTCACTCTGAATCCTCATGGAATCTGGCTTACCCGAAGCAGAGAGAGAGATCCCACTTCACACTCAAGTGTACCAGGAGCGAATCGCACGCGCTTAAAATAAATGTGTCCGCGGTTGAGATCTAAAGGTAGGAGATACTGTGCTGAAGAAGATCTTCCCATCCCTCCACGCTAATCCAAGAGGCAAGTTCAAGCCAAACTGGGAAGGACCTTAAGTCGTCCGTGAAGTACTACTGAGAGACGCCATCCGCCTCGCCACCACGGATAGAGATCATCTTCCTGAGCCCATCAATGCTGGATACGTCCGATGGTTCTACTCTTAGTCTATCGCGATAAGGTAAGTATTGGTGAAATAGATACGTGACTACTTAAGAACCATCCAAAAGAGACCATCATTCCAAATATAGTAGCAAGAAAGTATCCCTAAAAATGATGATATCCCTTGCTACCCCATTTGAGCCTGGGCCTTTCTTTCAATAACCCCCTTCCCCCAAAAAATGTGTACCTATAGAAAAAAGGGAAGTAAAGTTACTATCAAAATCCTAAAAAATCGAAAAAGTAAAACCTCAAAAAGAGTTTGCCTGAAATAGAGCAAAAAGAATAAAAATAAATATAGAAGAATCACGGGGCAGGTACAGTAAAAACTCCCAAGGAAGAAAGTATGTTGAGAAAACTGAAGCCGTATCAAGGAAACCCTTTTAGCCTAGCATACCTTTAAATCTTAACCTAACCCATGGCCAAGCTACACCCCGAAGAAAGCCCTCTTTTAGGTTTACAAGCAGTCATAATATCTGTTAAGTCAACACAAGCCAAGTTGTGGGACGACACCAGAACCCCATCTGGCCGGTTATGGCGGAATCGACGTCTATGCCATGACTTAAAAAAAAAAAAAGAAATGAAAAAAATAAAAATAAAAATATAAGCTCAAAGCAAGATGAAAGTGGTGAAAACTCGAAACTGCATTATGGGTAAAAATAGGGAGCTTGTGCGGACCAGGTGAAAACCTGAAAGGGCGCTTGGGGTAAGAGAGCTAAACCCATGGACTTTGTGAAAACCCGAAAGGGCGCCACGGGTAAAAAAGGGAGATAAATAAACAAAAAGAGAGAAAAGAAAAGAAGAAAAATAAGAAAAGGAAGGTTTGGATTGATTGAGAAGATTGATGTTTAAAGAGCCCTCTTGGTTACTCTCCCTGACCTCTTTTAGGAGCCACTCATGTTAGTTCGAATCGAGTCCCGACCAGAATTGTTTTCATGAAATTGCTTTGTCAAACGTATGACTCAAGGGAGAAAGGTTTGACTCGACCCAAGGGGATGGACGTTCCGGCCTTGGTAAGACTGTTGAAACTCTTTCAGAATCAACCAGTCAAAGAGGGGTTCGACCATGCTCAAAAGAGGACCCAGGATTTCACAAGGTGATTAAGGCACCGCACAAAAAAAAAAATATATGCACAAAACAAAAAGACCAAAAAGTCTATGTAGATGTATATAATAAACTACCTTTTATTTACAAAATGCACTGCTTACACCACATCCCAAAAAATAGCCGGTGTGACGACTAGTGTGCTTTCCTTTTTACAAATAAACAAAAGACAACAAAAACATGAAGAAAATATGTATACAAAAAATGCGTGTATTTATAGAGGAGTTTTTATGTCCTTTTTCTGTGTATCTGATCTGTGCAAAAAGTTCTGTGTGCAGGAAGGAGTTAGCAGCCCAGCTCGCGCTTCAATGAGCTAATCTCAGCATGAAGGTCATCTTCCCAGACATTCTACTCAGTCAGCCAGCAACCATGCAGGCTCTTATACCTCTTTCGAGAAGAGTCGGCAGCTCCAAAAGTGACGCTCAGTGAACCCTTCAAACGGAGGACCTCGCTCTCTGTTGTTTATGCTCTAACCTTTTCATGTACCAAAAGTTCTTGCAGGACCCTCTTCTCATCCACAAGTAGCTCGATACGGGCTTGGAGTGCCGTCTCCTTTGGCCAGGGGCCTCTAGTATCAACGATCTTTGCCGAATCTGGACCATCAGAAATAGGCTGCTCAGTCAATAGCCACGCCTCGTACTCAGGAGAAGTTCTAACCAAATCTCCCTACTCAAAATCACACATCAACATCGACTGATGCGTCTCCCAAAGAGCAGCAATCCGATCTATGTCTCCAGAGGACCCCCTAGAAAAGATCAAATCACATAGAGGGGGTTTGGCCTCACAAGGCACCTGCCGAGGGCAGCCAAATTGACGCAATACTCGAAATGGGAAGTAGAAGGTACTGCCAGTCAATCTTAGGAGGGTGATGCCCTCATGGTCTCTAGAGCGAACTATTAGGAAGGTCCGGTCCAACCAAAGAAGCCTCCATGTCATTTCGGCATCGGTCAACCAAAGTTTCAGAACTCACACATCGCCCTGTAGAAGTAAATGGCACCTGCCCATAAAGCACTGAGCTGCCTCACCTCGAGCAATATAAAAGCGGGGCACAGACCCCAAGATAGCAAGGTGCTCACCCAACCAGACTTGAAGCAACAAGGGGCACCCCCGAAGGCCCTCCACCTTGCCCAAAGTAAATCAATCAAGGCCTCAATACAGCTCGGCGAGCACCAAATGCATCATGGATCGGCCCGCCTCCAGCTCAGTCAAAATGTCGCAAATTGCCAAGGAGAAGCTCTCCCCCTGTAAAAAAGAGGATTTAAGAGATGTGACCAAGTGCTAGAGCTTTCTCGTTGAAAATGTTCCTAACCAACAATTTTTGAAGACTTTAGTCACCGAAAAGTTCTTTGAGGAATTTTAGCAAACACCTTGTGGGCCCCCCGATGAGACTTTTATCATACTCAAGTTTCTTCAAACCGAGAGTAAGGTGGATGGATTTGGAATAGCCCGGCTAAGGCGTGACTCTTACAAGACCCCTGTGAAGCTTTAGGCCAGACAGATTGGATAGCTCCTCGAGGGTTGGGGTTAGCTCTCGCTTCTCAAAATGGAATACATGGGAATTCACATCCCAAAATGAAGCGGCAACGAAAAGGAGTTCCCACCATAGAGGAACCTCTAGAAAGGAAGGAAGGCAAGATAGCCCATGGCGCTCCAAGTCGGCGAGCTCACTCTCGTTCAAGCTCCCAAACTAGGCTGTTAGAAATTTGGGCCCTAGGCCCAAGGTGGGGGGCAAAGTGGCTCTAGGCCCTCCACGTAAGGGAGGGTTAGAAAGCGGGTCCATGAACGTACAAAGATCTTCTAAGAAGACAAAAATTGATGTATGATGATTGACCCCCCTTGGAAAAGCAAGAGCAAAAAGAACCAGTCAAAAGGGCCAAGATAAACAAAAAAGAAGTGATTTTTGAACTAACTCGGGTATATAAGGACCCACTGCTCCCCAGGTTAAACAGGGTGCAACTATTAGTTGCGGCAGTGTTTTTCTCCCCCAGGTTGAGCCTGGCGCAACTATTAGTTGCGCTAGCACATTTTGGTCCCCATTTATGCCTGGCGCAACTAATAGTTGCACCAGTACATATTTTCTGGGATTTCAACCTGGCACAACTAATAGTTGCGCCACACTACAGTCCCCCCTCTTAAGCCATCCCGGGACCCAGCTGTGGGGACTTACACTCCTTTTGCTTTTTCACACACCTCCTTTCACTAACAAGTTTTGCAATTACTTTGTTTACTCATATGCAGGACTGATCCTACATCAAAGCATACGCCCAAGGAGTCGCTTTCTGAGAACATTTTGGGCAAACGCATCCTGCAGAGAAACAGGTCTGATGCAAAGAGATCATGGCATAAAATCAAAGCAAAAATTCTAAAAATATTTTCCCAAAATAATGATCCGAAGTATCACATCAACCATCCCCGAAATGATTAAACAAATCCAAATCGAATTCCAAAGAGTACTAAGTTTTCAAAACAAACACTAAAAGCCTATTCCTTGCTCGCACCCTTTGATTTCTTGCAATGGCGAGAGGAGCTCTGGAAGGTCCGAATGTCCCCCACCCTGGACCACACTTGCAAAATCCTACTGAGTAAAGAATGCGACTCCTTAGCACGAGCACGCTGCAAGGCACAGTCAAAGTCAAGGGTCAGGATCAGTTAAGGGACAAATGATAATGAAATGAATGAGAGGAGTAGAGTAGCAAGGTATTCACCGTCTCCACCTCCCTAAGCTTTGCAAGATGACGATGATACTCTGCATATTCCATGGCCAAGTTGAAGTCCTACGTTCAGAATGATAAAACATCAATTATCAGGGCAATCTTAAAGCATGTGCAATAGGAGGCTGAAACGGAAAGAGATTGGGCCGTTAGTAGACTTACCCCTGGATCCACCTCAGGAGGAGGGACACGGGCCGCCTCAGCAGAAAGTCGTGCTTGTCGATCCACGTCCGCGCAGAGGCCCGAAAGGAAGCTGTCATCTAGGCGCTGGAAGGTCCCATAGATCACCGGTGGATCGACACCAGGGGTACCAACATGAGAGGTACCTGATGGACCAGCACCTGAAGAGCCCTCACCCGAGGGACCCACACCAGAAGGGCCAACACCGGAGGGATCTTCCCCTGACATATCAGCTGCACTCGTCCCGCATTCACCATCCGAATCATCCCCTGGAGCAAACTGTGAACAAAATAAAGACCCGCTTAGAAGGAATGAAGGACCGAACTAAAGCATAAAGGGAACTAATCCAAGCTAAGAAGAGTTACCTGACTGAGTGGGCCATCGAACGTAAGAAAATTGGCGCTAGGTACAAAGCACGGCAAGATAAACCGGTATGGTAGGCACTCGTACAAAAGATGATAGTCCCTGAGCACATAGACAGCATGGATGGGAAGCCCATTGTTGAAGAAGGCCACAGTAAGCTCCTCGATACTGCCCACGGGATACCAAACATCCACCAGAGGGTCCATAGGTATGGCATAATAACCTTGGAATTGGTTCACCACTCGCTCCCCCAGATAATAGAATTTGGCCCATGCTCCATAGAAGAAAATGATGCAACGATTGTTAAATAGGCGGGAAGCGCCTACAGCTGCTCGGTCCCAGAAGGGGGTTGCAAGGTACGGGTCAGGGAGGATCTGCCCAAGTAAAAAAAAAAAAGAGAATCTAAGCAATTAGTACATTATTAAAAGGAGATTCCCGAGCTAAGAATAAACAAAGTTGAAAGAGAGTTTTACCTGCTCAGGAACCATCAAGTCGAGTTGGGACCTCAGACTCGTCTCCAAGTGCTTTAAACCTACATCGCAGCACCGGGCCTGATTCCAGTTGCTGAGGAGGGGATAGGTGAGCATCTCCGAGAAAAGAAGCAGGCGCCCAGGGTGAAAGTGATGATATCCCCATACTTGAAAAGGAGGCATTGCACAAGAGCAGGTCAATAGCATATATGGATCATTCAAAAAAAAATGGCAAAGGCAAAGGAATGAGGAATTACCTCTAGGGCGGCCCAAAATCCAACAGCAGACTTTGAATCCCCAGTCGTGACCCGAGACAAATTGTACATCAGCCATGCATACCTTGCCCCTCCCCAATCATACCTGTGGAAGTCACCCCAGTTGTCCATCACACTCAGCAGGGCTAGGCTGACTCGACCACCGCTTGCATTGGTGAAAAGGGTCTTACCAAGCAGGACCAAGAGAGTAATGCAGGCTAGGACTTTCACCCGCTCTAGCGTGATGTAGAGCACCCTGTTTAGGAGACCCAGATCCAATAACTCATCAGGTGTATAAAGTGAGGTCAGCCAAGACATCTTGACCTCGGTGCCATGTGTCTGCCTGTGAGGAGGATAGGCCCCAATCAATCGAATGATGTCCTCTCGACTCGGCACCGAGAGATCGGATATCGGTATCCCTCCTATCCTGATGTCGGAAATCATGGCCCAATCGATGGGCGTCAAAGTCATCTCTGCATACGGCATGTGAAAGGTCATCGTCTCAGGGCGAAATCGTTCAATCAGGGCTTTCAGATAGGCAGCGTCAGCCCTCATGGCGGGGCAAGATAGAAATTCTCCGAAGCCCACCTGTGCCAGAAGTACCTTTACTACGGGAGGGACGTAGAGGTAGAATTCTTGGAAGTCGAGCCACCCACTACGGAATAAATTGAACCTCTCTTTTACTTTGCCCGCTATCTCGAAATTTGTAATGTGGGTATGTTGTTGGTGAAGGAGGCCGACTCAGGCGGCCTCGCCTTTCATCTCGAGCCACAGGCTCGCTCTTCGATCTACCCAGATGAACTGCTCCTCCCGCGGACCGTATACAATCTTGGGCACCTCCTCGTGGCCCTCCTCGGGAATATGCTCACCCTCACCTGACATTCTGGGGCAACAAAAAGCAATCACGTCAGAGTAGATCAATGATAAAGAGCTATAATATTCTATGCTGCAAAAGGGAGGTAAGTATGCTCACTCTTCCCCTTTCTTTTCACATATTTTCAGAAATGAGAGATACACATGCCTAAACAAAAAAAAAATGAGATCCCTTTTAGGTTGAAAATGCAAAAAAAAAAATTTCTTCAGAAAATGACAAAAAAATAAAATTTCCCCTTCCTGTATTTGAAAATAAAACAAGTTAGAATAAAATAAAATCATTTATGTTTCTAAAGAAATAATAAAAAAGGGCCCTTCTTTTACATTTAGAAAAACAAAAAAATCCTCTCTTTATGTCTAGGAAAGCAAAAGCAAAAAAAAAAAGAGAGAAAGAAATCATCATCACGCTTCTAAACAAAAATCTTTCTCTTCTCCTTACGTCCCAAGGAAAAAACAAACAACCATTTCTTCGTGTTCTTAAAAACAAAAAAACCAAAAAAAAATAAAATCTCTTCACTTTACTTTACAAATACAAAACAAAAACAAAAACAATAACAAAAAAATCCTTTACTTACAAAAATAAAAAAAATCAATCAACTAAAAAATCAAACAAAAAAAAATCCTTTGCTTTATTTTAATAAAAAACAAAAACAAAAATTTTCTTTTCAAAAAATATAAACCAAAAAATCCCTTTCCATATACACAAATAAAAAAAAAAAAAAAAAAAAAAAAAAAAAAAAAAAAAAATATATATATATATATATATTAGGCACCAATAAATCCATGAAATAACAAAATAGGGCATTGTTCATGAAGAATCATCCACAGTTCATCAATCAACACACACACACCATATAAATTAACCATTACTCATCAAAGAATACACGATCATGATCAAATCTATAAGAAAAAGCAAGAAAAATCAAAGAAAATGAGTTTTAATGGTTACCTTTAGAGAGAAAAGGGGTCTTTGATCTAGCATAAGCTGACGATCGACCCACATAAGCAAAGCAACGACAGTGGGGCACGCGTAGAGGCAATGTAAAGGAACCCTAGGAGGGGGGTAGTTTTCTGTTTAAAGAGGAAGGAGTGGGAGAAAAATTTGAAATAAAACCCTCAGCCCAAACTCGGGTTGTTTAAATTCCCCCCAGCCAAGCCTGGCGCAACTAATAGTTGCGCCAGGCAAAATGTTTCCCACCTTTTACTTGGCGCAACTATTAGTTGTGCCAGGCTATTTTGAGGCCCCTAGTGGCCTGGCCCAACTAATAGTTGCACCAGGCACTTAGGCCGGGTCTTGGGCCTGGTACGGGTTCTTTTTGTTTGTTCTGTCGCTCCCGACAGATGCACGGGCTCCCAAGGCGGCATTTTGATCATCCTTTGACTTGTCAAGAGAGCCGTGCTAAAATAAAGCAGATCAAGATCAATGAGCACCTCGATCCTACATAGGAAAATATAAAGAAAAATCTAAAAAAAAAATCCCCACAGAGAAGTCGGAAGTATTCACAAGAAAAATCCACATAAAATAATAGCTTCAAAAATTCTAAAAAAAATCACATAAAATAATAACTTCAAAACTCCAAAAAAATCACATAAAATAACAGTTGAAAAATTCAAAAAAAATTGCATAAAATGATAAAAAAATCAAAAACAGGTTTGTATTCCCCACAGAGACGCACAAGCATAAGGCGGTAAAACGTCAATATTTCATCCGTAATGCAGTTGTGCCATACTAAAGTCCTGAGTCAGAGATTCGCCTTGGATTTTTGGATCCTACTTGAAGGAAGAAGCAATAATGTCGGTCCCGGTGAAACAGTCAATGTTTCGATTGAGTCGACCCCACGGCTAAATCTTTGCGACGAGCGTTCTATTTTAGATTCATGTGAACTTAAGTATCTTAAGCTTCAGATTCTCCATTGGAAAAGGTCAATCATTGGTTGAGACCAGCCTGTTGAGAATGAGATTACGTGTCAATAAAATTATGTACAACCATGCATTTAGAAGGGTTCATTTCCCTTTTATTTTCTACAAGCTTAAAACCTGTATGGGCAGCGATATCCCTGTAAAGTGTATGCCATGCGTCTGGGTATCTGTATGATGGTCGTTTGTCCCCGTAAATTGTACTCGAGCGGGTTCGGGTCGGGGCTTCCATTGCCTTTGTTGTTGCTTATTGCCCTTGATGGGTGTATGATTATGCATAGTTAATTGATGTTTATGATCATTGTCAGCAGAGACTAGGATTGGATGTCCGTTCATGGAGATATCCCAATATTTGGTTGGATCTGTTCAAGATAATCAAAGCTGGATGCTCTAGGCCATGTTAATCTAAGGCATGCTTTCGAAAATGGCACGCACTCCAAAAAGTGTTGTGACATCTATTCACTTCGCTCTGGAAGTCATGCTAATTAAACTTTGGGGTCGATGGGTTCGCCCAAAGATCTCGCCCTGTTTTCAGCAGGGGCACCCGCGAACAATCAGATGGGGCCATCAAATGCCTCGTAGGATTGAACGTAAACTGTGGAGCCTTGCGTATGCTTACTTCGCGCCTATCTTTGAATGTGAGTCGATCCCCCCCCCCCCTTTTTTACTCACGAAACTGTTGCATTCAGAATGAATTTTAAACATCAGATACCTTCAAAATCATCTCGAGAAGCAAACATCTTTCCCGACTATAGGGAGTTCGTAACTCATTCCACCTCGGTTATGCCCAGTAATGTCGCTAAGCGCTTGGGAACCGATTACCTCGAGAAACGAATGTTTAGCTTGGCATCTCAGGGCTTTTGTTTTCCCACCGTGTTACTCATTTGATGTTTAAAGTTCATTCTGAATGTAGAGGACCCGTCAGTAATGCCTTGGGCCTCTTCAGATGTCTCTTTTTCTCTGGCATTCGATCATTAGTAATCAAACACCAAAGAGGGGCATCTGTAGACACCCAAATTTGGCCCAAGGCCCGATCGAAATACCTTTCGAGAGAGGTACAATTTTGAGCTTTTGATGACATTTATAGAACCTTTAGGAACCCCCTAGAACCCTTAGGAATCTTTCCAAACCCTTAGGAATCACCCTAGTTCCCTTAGGAAACTGACCCAAACCTTTAGAAATCAATCCTGACCCTTAGAACCCGTTCTGAACCTAAACCTAACCTTATTAAGCAAATGGTTGAGGAGGGGTGCACCAGAACTAGCTATGACCCTCTACTATAATCGAATCTCATACCATTGAAAAGTAGAGGACGTCAGCTTTCTAACGGTCTAAGAATCACCCCAATAGGAGGTATACATCAAAAGATACGACAAACCGAGCCTGGAAGGCATAAGTGTAAATTCGTGTGAGGCCCCTAGGGATTTGGCGCAACTAATAGTTGCGCTAGGCCATTTCTTCCTAGAAATGGCCTAGCGTAACTGTTAGTTACGCTAGTTATAATTTTGCCTGGTGTAACTATTAGTTGCGTCAGACCAATTCTCCCAGATTTTAAGCCTGACGTAACTATTAGTTGCGTCAAGGTTAAAGGTGGGACCCACCCTCGCGAACGAACTTTCAGGCACTGTTTAAAACTATTTTACTATACATTTGCCTGGCACAACTATAAGTTGTGCCAAGCATATGAACAGTAACCTCTAGATTTTGCCCCGAAAATTGTGATTGGGGTTTGACTTGTTGACCACCTTGACCTTTGGGGTGTGTTTTGCTAGTTTTGTTGTACCCATTCCCTACCTATTTACAACCCTTCATGGCTTAAGGCCTCACCCCATCATCCACCATTGGAGGACCTTCTCACACATCTCAAGGCTCTAAAAACCCTAGAAATCCTTAGATTTAAGATTACCTAATTGCTAAACCCATTTAGCTCCTAAGTGATCTCCTAATCCACCCATTCCCTATAAATAGAGACCCCCACCCCTTGGTTTAGGGGTTGAGAATTTTTGCCTAAGAGAGAAAGAGCTTAAAGTGAGAAGATCTTTCACCCTTTGGTGCACCATTGCTCATACAAATTCCATAATTCCAAAACCTCATTCCATGCCTTACCTTTCCTAAAAAGCCTCTAGGTTAGGTGTGTGCTATCCATTTGCCTCCCTTCTCTACCTCTTAGCTAGTAAGCCTTAGTGGTTAGAACCCCTCTTTCCACTGTTCAAGCCTTCAAAAGCTCATCAAAAGCAAGCCACGCAAGGCTTTCCTACGGTGCTACAACGGCCCGAGGGCTCTGGCTCTCCCATTTCTTCTCCTATCTCTTCCTTAGCTCTTCCTATCCTCCCATTTATGCCGTTATGCCATCGAATTTTCGGTAGGAACGAAGGGGCACAAATAGGATTTGAGACCCATTTGGGCAAGAGGAAGCTATTTTCTTTTCTTTTACTTTATTTTTGTGTTGGCCATTAGTAGAGACTGCATTAAGCGGGTTGATCGGGTGCCTAACACCTTCCCGATCGATAACCAAAGCCCCTACCCAAGAGCCTTTGGTGTGGACCGGATTCAGAGTCATATTTGTAGCACTTTGGTGCTTATAAAAATGATATAGGTATCTTGGGACACCAAAAATCCGGGTGGCGACTCTATATTTTTGCAAGCGAGTGCATCGCTGCGACGGGATCGTCATAAATCCCACGGTTGCACAATAGCGATTTATCAGTAATCGTAATCACTACGATTATACTCTAGAGAGAGCTTTGTTGAAGAAATAGTACTTAGTATGATTGCTCATGCTCGTGGTTTTTAATTCTAAAGATATTTATACTTAATATGATACACAAAATTACTACGGATGAGTTGGTAGTGCGACAGTTGCTCAAGAGCATATCAGACATATTCTAGGTCTTTTAGTGACATTGTGACCACTGTTTCTTTTCCTTGTAAAGTCACCATCAGTTTCAGTCTCTGTCCATTAACCTTAAATGTACGATTATCTCTGAGATCTTGAATAGTGATAGCCCCATAAGGAAATATTTCTATTACATTATAGGGTCCATCCAAATGACTTCGTAGTTTTTTAGGGAACAGTTTTAACCTTGAATTGTATAATCAGACTTGTTGGCTCAGCTTAAAACTCTTTCTCAAAATATGTTTATCATGAAATGCTTTAATTTTGGCCTTATAAATTAGCACATTCTGATAGGCATCATTTCGAATTTCCTCTAACTCATTAAGTTCAAGTTTCCGTTGTTCACCGGATGCAATCAATTCGAAATTGAGTATTTTGATAGCCCAGAAAGCTCTATGCTCTAATTCGATAGGTAAATGACAAGCATTACCGTACACCTGTCGGAAAGGAGACATACCAATAGGAATTTTGTAGGCTGTTCCGTATGCCCATAGAGCATCATGTAGTCTTAGGGAACAGTCCTTTCTATCAAGTCTAATGGTTCTTCGTAATAGTTTCTTTATTTCATGGTTAGAGACTTCCACTTGACCACTAGTTTGAGGGTGATAGGGAGTTGCGATTTTGTGTAACTCCATATTTCTTAAGTAAATTCTTGAAATATCAGTTACAAAAATGACTGCCCCCATCACTTAGAATGGCTCGTGAGGCCCCAAACCATGCAAATATGTTTTCCCTGATAAAAGAGACTACCACCTTATGATCATTAGTCCTTGTAGCTGTTGCTTCGATCCATTTGGATACGTTGTCAACAACTACAAGGATATACATGTATTCGTACGATGGTGGAAATGGGTCCATAAAATCTATGCCCCATACATTAAAGGGTTATGCGACCAAGATCAGTTGTAGGGGCATCATGTTCCTTCGGGACATGGCTCCTGATTTTTGGCATCGATTGCAGACCTGACAAAAATTCTGAGCATCCTTATATAATGATGGCCAATAAAATCTTAATTGCAGTACCTTGGCAACCGTTTTCTTACCACCGAAGTGGCCCCCACAAACATATGTGTGACAAAATTGTAGAATATTGTGGGTGTTACTGTCGGGCACACATTTTTGAATTATTTGGTTTGAGCATATTTTAAATAGGTCAGGGTCCTCCCAAATAAAATATTTTATGTTAGCAAAGAAAATATATTTATCTTGATTGAACCAGTTTGGGGGGATCTTATCTGTTGCCAAATAATTAACGATATTGGCATACCATGGAACTGTTACTTGGACGGCGAAAAGCTACTCATCTGGAAAGGTATCGTGGAGAGGTTCTTTACTGATGACCGTAGGCATCTCGATATCTGGACAGATGGTCCACCACTATATTTTTAACTCCTTTCTTATCCTTTATTTCAAAGTTAAATTCCTGTAAAAGTAGGATCCACCAGATTAGTCTTGGTTTGGCATCCTTTTTGGCTAATAAGTATTTTAGTGCAGAGTGGTCAGAAAAAATAATAGTTTTTTATCCTAATAGATATGGTTAGAATTTATCTAATACAAATATGATTGCGAGAAGCTACTTTTCAATGGTTGTGTAGTTAACTTGAGCTTCAATCAGGGTACGATTCACATAATAAATTATGTGAGGAATTTTATCTTTCCGCTGTCCTAAGACTGCACCTATTGCATAGTTGGAAGTATCGCATGTTACTTCGAAAGGTAGGGAATAGTCAAGAGATTGAATGATTGGAGCAGACAAGAGAAGGGTTTTGAGTTTATTGAACGCATTAAGACAAACATCATCAAACTTGAAAGGTACGACATTTACTAATAGGTGACACAAAGGTCTCGAGATTTTTGAAATGTCCTTTATAAAGCGGCAGTAGAAGCCAGCATGACCTAGGAAAGATCGAATCTGTCACACTGAGGTTGGTGGCAATAGATTAGATAGCACATCGATTTTAGCCCTGTCAACTTCTATTCCGCTTTTGGAGACAATATGTCCTAAGACAATGCCTTCTTGCACCATAAAATGTCTCTTCTCCCAACTTAGCACCAGATTGGTCTCTTCACATCTTTCTAGAACAAGGACCAGGTGATCAAGACAGGAATCAAAAGTTCGGCCAAATACTAAAAAATCATCTATAAATACTTTCAGAAACCTATCTATCATTTGGAAAAGATGGTCATCATGCATCTTTGGAATGTTGCGAGTGCAATGCATAACCCAAAGGGCATGCAGCGATATGCAAATGTTCCAAAAGGACACGTGAAGGTAGTCTTTTCCTGGTCCTCTGGATACTCTAGTACTTGATTGTATCCTTAATATCCGTCAAGAAAGCAAAAATATTCTTGACCCGCAAGTTTTTCTAAAATTCGGTCAATGAAGGACAATGGAAAGTGATCCTTGTGTGTCATGAAATTTAGTTTCTGGTAGTCAATACATACACGCCACCCTGTGGTTTTACGTAATGGTACTAGCTCACCGGATGTATTTTCTTTCACTATAATCCCTATTTTCTTTGGGACTACCTGAATGGGACTCACCCATTGGCTGTCGAAAATTGGATAGATAATACCTGCATCTAATAATTTTACGATTTCCTTTTGTACTACTTCCCTCATGTTGGGATTAAATCGTCACTGACTTTCACGTGAGGTTTTGGCATTGTCCTCCAAATGAATTCGGCGCATACAAATTAATGGATCAAGCCCTTTAAGGTCGGCGATAGTCCACCCTGTTGCATGTTTATGCTTTATAAGTGTGGCCAACAGTTTATTCTCCTATTTCTCGCTAAGAGCAGATGAAATAATTACTGGGAGATGTTCATGAGGCCCAAGAAATGCATATTGGAGGGTGCTGGGAAGTGGTTTTAACTCTAAAGATGGTGCTTTTTCAATAGATGGTTGTAAGGGCTCACTGGAAGTGGTGGGTAGAGGTTCTATCTATGGTTTTCATGTATTAGCAGTGTCCAACACAGACGTTACCTCTTTTATTTGAAGGTTTGAGTCTTCCAAATCCGTATACCATAATGCGATTTGTAGCACATCTTTAGATAGGACGAGGGGCAATGCTTCTTCTACCAATTCCTCTATTTATTTAATGCTGAAGCATTCTTCGTCGTCTATTGAAGCCATTTGGTTGGCTGTTGAGAAGACATTTAATTGAATTCGCATATCTCCAAAAGAAACTGTGACAGCCCAAATTTTAAAACCTCGAAATCTGTGCCATCAGCACGACCTTCAAGGCCGTGCCCTGGGTTTCTTACAAGACATTGATATATACAAGGCCAAACTATAATTGAGGCACACGTAGCTACTCTAAATAAAATCTCAAAAAAATAATCAAGGTATCGCAAGGCAGTCCTTGTCCCATGCCAATTCATGGACATAAGGACTTACCCAAACCATTAGTAATAATAGTTCATCCTAGACGTTTTGTCAAAGAAACGGTATTTAAAAACATTCGAAATAAAGAGGCTTGACATACCAAGCCATACATAATACTCTCAACTCACTCTCAAAGTATGCAGTGGGTTTTCTAGAAGAATTCCTCAGGAGGAGGTTCTGACTCTTCTGTGGGCACGTAATCCGAATCCCTTGGATCAGCTTCTCCAGAAGTCTTTGCTGCCGCTAGTCCTGGACCTGCGACGTATAGTCTAAGGGGGGTGAGCTACATCCTAGCTCCGTAGGGAAACAAAAATAACATATAGATTGACCTTCACACATATGTCAGCAGTTTAACAAGCATAAAATCATCGAGTAATCACTTATGGACAACAATTGAAATAACTAGAAATAAACTAATGATTTTGACCGTTACTTAGCATGGTTTTGTTTAATCTCCTTATTAGTTTAGTTGTGAATTTGGCCTAATCACTTAAATCTTAACTTAAGTAGTCCCCGAGCAATATAGCATCGAGCCCCGATGGAATACCCACCATCGTCGTCTAACTAGACAGTTATTATATGTATCCCCTGGGAATACTGCCCAAGCCCCTTTCTCATAGGTGGCGGGGTCTATTTTTAGATCTACATCCCTGGGATGTACTATGAAAGTACGGATCTGTCGCCGTACCGCTCACGGATATCCTGCCGAGTCAGTCGTGGGTATCCCGCCACGTCGGTGGGGTATTCTAATCAAACCTTAAATAATAAAAATATCAAATGTGCTCTACATATAGTTATTCACCGTGATTGTGCTAATTATATTACATCAGGCCTTATCACATTTCTTACGTTTCTCTGTTAGTTTTCATCTGCATCCCTGGGGTGCCCCTTATTTCCATTGAATCCTTCTTTGTTTTAACTATATGATTTTTCGTCCCCTGGGGACCTCAAGACTTTCACGTTGTAAACTCACTCACACACCCTTTTTCATGAGGATCATGCAGTATTTGACTATTTAATGGATTACACTACATATATGAATTTCACGGAACAATGCACATGTTTCAAGAATATTCCCTACCTCGACGAATTTCAAAGCACGTCTTCTCGTAGAGGTTTATACTTCATGATCATGCGTCAAACCTACATTTCAATTTAGCATAGGCTTAGAAAGGTCACTAGAACCATTGGGGTGTACAAACCCCAAGTTTCTTGTATTCGAAAATTCTAAGAACTGAGTGGTCACCAGACCTCGCTCGAGCGGTCACTTGACCTCGCTCGAGCGGTCACCTGACCTCGCTTGAGCGGTTAAATCGAGCCACCGAAGTATTACTGGGGACCCTCGCTCGAGCGAGCTTCCCCTTAGTTTTGGGGACCGCTCGAGTGAGCCCAGAGTTATATTTTTTCTATTCATCCTCGCTTGAGCGAGCCCTTTAGACCGCTCGAGGGAGGAACGATGATTTTTGCTCCTCGATCAGATCGAGAACATAATTTCTCCCTTCATTCAAACCTTAACATCATAAAAAAACATTCAACCAACATTCTTCCTATTATTTAAAACATGCCTAAGCATCTATCATGCCTTTAACATACCTCCGACGCTGAGTCTCGCGCAAGTTTGATTTAAGATTCAAAATTCTACTAGGCTAACAGGCCTCCCAGGTTCCTCCTCCAGCCTTTTCTCCAACTTTTCTGCCGATTTAAGTCCCAACGAAACCCTAGTTCTTTACTAGGCTCTTCTCTTCTTTCTCTCTATATTCTCATTCTCTCTATTTAGGTTAGAATAGAGTTACGCAAGGGTTCTTCTCTCCTCTCTCTTTCACTTTTATACATATAAGTTAGGGAAAATACTAGTGTGTTTCCCACGTACACACATAGTGTCTTTGGTTCGTTTTGGTCTCCTTGTGAAACACATATACCTATATGTAATGCATGACGTGCACTCATCCCAAAAATCTGGGGTTGTGACAATCACCCCAACTTACAAGATTTTCGTCCTCGAAAATCGATGATATTCTCTTAAGCAGGTACCACTACTGTTACCCGACCCTGAATATTTAAAACAGTAATTAACGGTTTGTCGCATTTCGCAACAACATGCGTTGGCCATGTCAAATTATTTCCACATAGATGAAAGGGATCATCATTCACAACACTTATTCAGTCGTTATATTAATCATCCACAAAAATTTGTGACATTCATGTCACGATAGTTTGAAAAAATTTGACCAGTAAACCACCTCATTACAAAATGTATCAATAAAATATTACATATTATGTGTTCAAAATTAACGTTACTATCTAGTCATCCTCCTCATAGTCGTCGTCATCATCGCCGGAGTCATCATCATCCTCGTGCTCACTCCCGACGGCCGTGTGGTACCCTCCGTATGGCGTTCCTCGGGCGGAGCTAGACGCTCCAAAAATAGCATCCCTCATGGCATCGACGCGCTGCATGTATGACTGCGGGTAAGCCTGGCCCATGAGGTTGATAAGTAATGCCTCCTGGAACCTCTGATGCAATCTGATCTCCCGCCCTTGCTGAAGGATCTCCCGCATCATGCCAGTGTCGGTAGTGGGTATGGGTTGTGGAACTGAGATAGAGGGAGTGGTCGGTCCTGCCGGCGCTTGATGGGTGGTTTGTCGGGAGACCTGACGGTCTCTTTTCTTGTTGACACTGGTTTGTAGACTCTTAAGGTTTCGGCTCCAGTCTTGGGCGAGATAGGGGACGACGTTATCGGTGAGGAACAACTCGTCCTCCCGGATCTTAAATCCTCCCTTCCCATTCCGTGAGTCTAAGAGTCGGGAAATCAACCGAGCATATGGTAGTCGGTTGATGGGTGGAGGAACAACACCCTTGACATTTCTTTTATAGGCATGCGCCATGCCTTTTATGATGATCATAGGTGCGTTGATCCACCTATTATGGAATGCGGTGTGTAGGGCCCGCAGAAACGCATCTCGGTGTTCTTGATCATTGCCGGTTGGGTGTAGATTCTTTTTAAAGATGACATCTAAAAGCCACATACGCGGCGGTAGTTGTGATCAGGTAATAGATTGTCCCGAAGCGGACATGCCGCCTGTGATGTCGGAGATGATCGTTGGGAAATCGACGTTCCCAGAAAAAGGTGGTAGGATAAGTGGGCTAGGGGTGTAGATGTGGGGACATTTCATGACCGATGAAATTTCGCACATCCAAGATTAGCTCATTACCATCGACAGACGAGGATAGCGCCCTCGCCGACGCTCAAGTTTAGGGTTTGATAAAATAACTTCACAAGCCCAATAACGATCCCCAACGGGCGTAAGGTGGTCTTAAGATTGTTGTTGGTGAGGAAGTCCGATGTCCATTGGGTGGACGCCGGATCTCAAACAGAGGATGTATATCCCATTCCTTCAAAATTTTGGCTCCCCACCAATCATCTAGTGTGATCGGAGTGGAGGGTGGGTTTGGTGATGGTTGTGAAGTTTGCGGCGCTTTGTTGCGCGCCGACGGCGACCGAATCGCCATCCGTTTCTTAGGTTGTGGATTTGGGCTTGAAGCCATTTGGTATTTAAAGGGTTTAAAAAGAAAAGACAAATTTCAGGGATGGGTAGATTTTACCTAGAAGAGTAGTCTTAACGGATCGGATTGACGGAAAAAGATCGAAAAGATCGAAAATAGCTAGCCCTAACCCCTCGCTCGTCTCCACTCCCTTCGCTTGAAGATGAAAAGGCATCTTGCTTTCCGCCAGATATATATAGTTCCTCCTCGCTCGAGCGGTCATTAGTTATCGCTCGAGCGAGACCAGGACGCTTTATATTATATGCTATGGCCTCGCTCGAGCGGTCAAAATGCCTCGCTCGAGCGGTCACAATGCCTCACTCGAGCGAGGAATAGCTATCGCTCGAGCGAGAGGAAATTGCTATTTTATGTGGTTCGCTCGAGCGAACATAAGTGGTCGCGCGAGCGAGACCAGAACATTTTTTTGGTATCCTTTCGCTCATTTTCGATTTCAAATCTCAAAAGTTCAACGGAAAGTGGTTCAAACATTGGTTGGAGTCAACATATATATATAGAAATTTTATCTTTCGAAAAATAACTAGATTTCATACTACTCGTAATCACATATTCTTAATTTGAATAAGACTATGCAGTTGGCAATTTCAAACAATTTGGGATATTGTTCTCTAACATCTGCCTCGCGTTCCCATGTTGCTTCTTCGACAGGATGGTTCTTCCATCGGACAAGCACTAAGGGAATAACTTTTGTTTGCAACACATGTTCTTTTCGATCTAAAATTTCTACCGGCTCTTCAATCATGGTCATATCTTCATGCATTTCGAATGATTGTTCGCTCAGCACGTGGTCAGGGTCATTGAGATATTTCCTGAGCATCGACACGTGGAAAACATTGTGTACCTGATCAAACAATGGTGGCAATCCAATGCGGTAGGCTACTTCTCCTACTCGACCTAAAACTTCAAACGGTCCAAGATAGCGGGGACTTAGCTTCCCTCTCTTTCCAAATCTCATCACTCCCTTCATCGGTGATACTTTCACGAACACATGTTCACCCACCTTAAAGTCTACACTAGTCCGCTTGATGTCAGCATAGCTTTTCTGCTTTGAGCCGCCTTTAGTCTTCCCCTGATCATGCGGACAATAGCCGCGTTATCTTCAAGTAGCTCGGGTCCCAAAACAAATTTCTCGCCAATTTCCTCCCAATTGATTGGCGATTTACATCGTCTTTCGTACAAGGCTTCATACGGTGCCATTCCGATGCTCGTCTGAAAACTATTATTATGTTTAACTCAATCAATGGTAGATGTTGATCCCACGATCCTTGTAATTCTAACATACATGCCCTAAGCATGTCTTCAATGACTTGGTTGACCCTTTCTGTCTGTCCGTCGGTCTGTGGGTGAAACGCCGTACTAAAATCTAACCTAGTTCCCATTCCTTCTTGAAATTTCCTCCAAAACTTTGATGTATATAATGGGTCCCGGTCTGAAACAATGCTACTTGGAATCCCATGTAAACGGACGATCTCTTTCATATAGAGCTCTGCTAATCTTCCCGCCGTGTACATCGTATTGTAAGGCAAGAAGTGTGCTGACTTAGTCAATCGATCGACTACTACCCAAATGGCGTTATGCCTCCTTGCAGTTCGCGGTAGACCGACTATGAAATCCATGGAGATAGATTCCCACTTCCATTCCGGTATGGGTAGAGGCTGTAATAGGCCTGCGGGGTGTCTGTGATCGATTTTCACTTGTTGGCACGTCAAACATCGCGACACATACTCTACCACATCTTGTTTCAAACCTCTCCACCAGTAATTCTTTTTCAGATCTTGATACATCTTTGTGCTTCCCGGGTGGATAGCATAGCTTGACTTGTGAGACTCATCAAGAATCGTTCGCCGCAATTCGGCATTGTTTGGAATACAAAGTCGCCCCTTGAATACTAAGGAACCATCCTCCTTGATTGAAAACTCAGATGTAATACCTTCAGTTACATCTTGACGCATCTTTGTTAGAATTGGGTCTTTCATCTGTAGTTCTCGTATGTGTTCGAATATCACTGGTTTCACTGATATGTTGGCTAAGAAGGCTCCTGTGGCTTGTGGCTGTATGTCTACACCACATAACGCTAGATCCTCCAACAACTTCCATCGATGTATACCCGAAATTAGACTAGCCAACTGGGCCAAACTTTTCTGACTCAAGGCGTCGGCTACTACGTTAGCTTTGCCTGGATGGTACTGTATGGAACAGTCGTAGTCTTTGAGGAATTCCATCCACCTACGCTGCCTCATATTTAGTTCCTTCTGTGTAAACAGATATCTGAGGCTCTTATGGTCAGTGAAAATTTCAAATATTTCTCCGTATAAATAATGTCGCCATATCTTTAATGCGAATATGACTGCTGCTAGTTCCAGATCGTGTGTTGGGTAGTTCTTTTCGTGCTCTTTCAACTGTCTGGAGCCGTAAGCTATTACCTTTTTATATTGATTTAGTACACAACCCAACCCGTTATACGAAGCATCACTATAAATTGCGAATCCTCCACTGCCTGATGGAATGGCTAATACTGGAGCTGAGGTGAGTCTCTTCTTGAGTTCTTGAAAACTCTTCTCACACGCCTCACTCCACTCAAATCTTGAGTCCTTTCTTGTAAGCCTCGTAAGAGGTCCTGATATTTTTGAAAATCCTTCTACGAAATATCGATAATAACCTGCCAGTCTGAGGAAACTTTGGATGTCTGTCACGGTTTTTGGTTGCTCCCAATTCACTACTGCCTCGATCTTAGCGGGATCTACTGTGACACCATGCTTTGAGACGACATGTCCCAAAAAGCTAACCTCTTCTAGCCAAAACTCACATTTGCTGAGTTTGGCGTATAATTGGTGTTCACGTAAGGTTCGTAGAGTGACTCGTAAGTGTTCTTCATGCTCTGTTTTTGATTTTGAGTAGATTAGGATGTCATCAACAAACACTACAACGCAGGAGTCTAGGTGTGGTTTAAACACCCGATTCATCAAGTCCATAAACGACGCTACGTGCACATCAATGGCATCACTAAAAATTCATAGTGTCCATACCGTGTTCTAAAAGCCATTTTCTGAATGTCCTCGGCCCTGACTCTTAACTGATGGTAACCAGATCTTAGATCGATCTTGTAAAAATGTTTTGCTCCCTGCAACTGATCGAACAAGTCATCTATTCTTGGCAATGGATATCGATTCTTCACCGTGACTTTGTTCAATTGATGGTAGTCAATGCACTACCGCATCGACCCATCTTTCTTTTTCACGAATAGAACTGGTGCTCCCCATGGAGACACGCTTGGTCTTATGAACCCTTTGTCCATGAGCTCTTGCAATTATTCTTTCAACTCTTTCAACTCTGCAGGGGCCATCCTATAAGGTGCCTTTGAAACAAGTTCTGTTCCTGGTGCTAAGTCGATCGCAAATTCTACTTCTCTTTCTGGAGGTAACCCTGGCAATTCTTCTGGAAATACATCTGGGAATTCTCGCACTACTGCTATCTCGGAGATAATATTCTTTTCTTCTTTATTTTCTTTCAGGAATGCCAAATAACCGCTACACCCCTTTCTGATTAAAACGCTCGCCTCGATCAGATATGAGTGGTACCTGTGTCGATCTCTCCCCTCGAAATCGAAACGATCTCCTCGTGTTAGGACGGAAAACAACTTTATCCTTACAATCCACTGTTGCGCAGTGATGGGACAGCCAATCCATGCCAAGGATCACGTCGAATCCTTGCATGTCCAACAATATTAAATTTGCGTCTAGTTCGTAGACAACGTGATCCCGAATGCTTACCACTACCGATTTGCTGTCCACTAATTCTCCTGTTGGGATAGACACTGATAACACAAAGTCTAGTGTCTCCGGAACAATCTTCATCTTCTTTACAAATCTAGGGGTGATGAAGGAGTGGGTAGACCTCGGTCTATCAAAGATTGCAAGGCCATGTGCTACGTAGCACCCTTTCTCATAGACTTGTAATGTACCTATAATGCATACATATACGTACATAACATATACTTTATTAAAATTTTTTTTTTTTTTTTTTAATGCGCAACAACGGTTATATATATATTTGTCCTAATGAAAGCACATTCTCTATCTAGAATTGTATTGCAACCGAAATTCTTTATTTAAAAGAAATATCACCTTGGATGATGTCGTGTACACTCGCTTCAGAGGGCTGTAATCACAGAGGCTCTCTCAACAAGCCGAGATTGAATAGGTTGTGGCATGGAAGTTGGGGCCGTCTTTTCTTTAACTGTCTCAGGGTAATCTCTAATCATGTGGCCTATCTTGCCGCATTTGAAATAGCCTTGCATTCCCTGCCTACAATCCGCCGTTTTGTGGGACTTGCCACAGTTAGCACAAGTTTCCCCTGGTGTTGAAGTAGCAGTTCTCGAAAAACCTTGTGTAGTTGTAGCCCTGCTGGAAATAGCAGGACCTTGATACCTCATCGGTCTCCCTGATGCTAGCAACGAAAAACTTTGATGAGTAGCTTGTTGTGCAGCTCTCCCATACCCTGTCTGGAACGATTGTCTCTGATTCGGTGCTACAAACCTCAGTTTCTTATGTACCGATTCATAGCTCCCCGTCCTGCTTGGATCAATGCTTTCTCTTCCTTGTTGTTCCCTCTGACGGTATCGGTTATTGTTTTCTTCTTCGACTACTAATGCCTTACTCATTACTTCTCCATAGGTCTTTAGCTGGAAGGGCGCAACCCCTCCTCGGATGTCCGACCTTAAGCCCTGTTGGAACCTCTTCGCTTGCATCACGTCTGAAACTACGTAGTCTGGGGCGAAGCGAGCCAGTCTCATGAATTCTACTCCGTACTCTCTCACGGTCATCCTTCCTTGCGCTAGTTATAAAAATTGGGTCTCCATCTGATTCCTCACAACTTCAGGAAAATATTGCTTATTGAATTCTTCCACGAACTCATCCCAAGTCCACTGTCACAACCCAGATTTTTGAGATCTGTGCATGGCACACTTCGTTGCACATAGGTATATGCGTTTCACAAAGGGACCAAAACACCCAAATACTTAAAGTGTGTACATGGGAAACACACTAGTATATCCCAATTGTGATAAATATAAAAGTGAAGAAGAGAGAAGAGGAGTCCTTACGTAAAACTATTCTAACCTAAATAGAGAGGAGGAGACTATAGAGAAAAAGAAAGGGAAGAAAGGAGCCTGGGAGAACTAGGGTTGCAGAAACTTGGCTCGGCAAGGGAGATCAGAGGTAATGACGGGAGGACGAACCGATAGCCTAGTTGGTTTACAAATCTTAAATTGAACTCATGTGTTTCATCATCGAGGTAATGTTAAAAACATATAGATGCCTAGGAATGTTTTAAATAGTAGGAAGGATGTTGGCTGTATGTTGCTTTATATAAGATTAAGGTAAAATGAAGGATGGAAGCATGATCTCGATCTGATCATAGACAAAAATCGGTGTTTCTCGCTCGAGCGGTCTAAAGAGGCTCGCTCGAGCGAGGATGAACAGAGAAAAGAAAGACTCTGGGCTCGCTCGAGCGGTCCCTTAAACTAAAGGGAGGCTCGCTCGAGCGAGGGTCCACATCAAAAATTTAAAAGCTCGATTTAACCGCTCGAGCGATCTCGTTTGACCGCTCGAGCGAGGTCAAGAGACCGCTCGAGCGAGGTCAAGTGACCGCTCGAGCGAGGGCTAATGACCGCGCGAGCGAGGTCTGGTGACCACTAAGATATTGGTTTTCTAAGGAGAGGAACTCGGGTGTCCTACACCCCAAATGACCTTAAACCATCCTAAAGTAAATTCTCTTTTAATGTAGGTTGATGCATTATAACGCTGAGACAAGCGTGCTTTGGGGCATGAGGTAGGGAGTATTCTTGAAACATGTGCATTATTCTGTGAACTCATATGCGTAGTATAGTCTATTTAAATAGTAGTATATACCATAAACTCTCATGATAAGTGTGTGTGTATGTAAGGTGTGAAGAATCCTGAGGTCCCCAGGGGACGAAATATAATGTGGTTAAATCAGAGAAAGTTGAAATAGAAGTATGGGGCATCCCAGGGATGCGTAAGAAATAAAATAGAGAAACAGAAACAATGTGATAAGGCCTAATGTAATATATCTAGCACATTCACGGTGAATAACTATATGTAAAGCACATTGATATTTTTATTATTTAAGGTTGATTAGAATACCCCAGACGTGGTGGGATACCTGACGACTCGGCGGGATATCCGTGACTGCGGCGGCCAATCCAGATAGATGTAACACATCCCTGTGGATGTAGATTGAGAATAGACCCACGCCTATGAGAACGGGGCTTGGGCAGTATTCCCAGGGGATACACATAATAACTGTCTAGTTAGACGACGATGGCGGGTATTCCATCGGGGCTCGATGCTATAGTGCTCGAGGATTACTTAAGTTAAGATTTAAGTGATTAGGCCAAGTTCACAAATAAATTCTTAAAGAGATTAAACAGAAATTGTGTTAAGATTGGTTGGGAGTCATTGAATTACTTTTATCCTTCAAATTGTTGTACATAAATATTTCTTGAGATTTATGTTGTTGGTACTAACATATGTGCGGGAGATAATCTATATGTTCTTTTGTTTTCCCTACGGAGCTAGGATGTAGCTCACCCCCTTAGACTATACGTCGTAGGTCAACGACTAACGGCAGCAAGGACTTCGGGTGAAGTAAATCCAAAGGCATCGGTGTCTGTACCCACAGAAGAGTCAGAACCTCCTCCTGAGGAATTCTTCTAGGAAACCCGCTGCATACTTTGATAGTGAGTTGAGAGAGAGTACTGTGTATGGCTTGGTATATCGAGCCTTTTTATTTTGAATGTTTTAAATACTGTCACTTGGTAGACCACCTAGGAGGAATAAGTATCATTAAACTTTCGGGTATGTCCTTATGTCCATGAATTGGCATGGAACAAGAACAGCCTGGTAGGATCAACTAACTTATAAGTTCTTATTGTTGCTTAGAGTATTCGCATGTGCTTCAATTACCGTTTGGCTGTATATATGAAGAGGAGTTATGATCTGAATGTAAGGCACGACCTTGAAGGTCGTGCAGATGGCACGGATTTCGGGATGCCGAAATTCGGGCTGTCACATCCACGGCATATCTGGAGTTTCTTGTGCTCTTGTTCGCGAAACGGATTTCCACCAAGGTCCAGCTTCTCCATCTAACATATATGCCGCCCAACGGGCGCTCTCATCCTCTGTGCATGTCAGTACGTTAAACACCTTTTCCATTTCACCCAGCCAGTTTTCGGCTGACATTGTGTCCGCCTGTCCAGAAAAATTTGGAGGTCTCATCCTTCTGAACTCGGTGAATGCTGAAGCCACTGGTGGTGTAAGTCCCACTGGAGGTGTAGGTGTTCGCTGTGGTTCTGCATCAGACATACCGCCAAGGACGCCGTTGTCGTACTGGCAGTCCATTGTGTGCATCATCCTCTGACGCTCTTCTCTTTCTTCATTTCTCTCCCTCACCCTATCTTGTTCCCTCTGATTTCGATCTTGTCGATCTAGATCTTGATCCTCTGCTTGATTTTGGTTCCCTCCCTGGCCACTGCTCTCGGGAATCTCCCTGTTTCCCAATGGCACTCTGTTTGTAGGTGAGACGAACCCATCTCTACTGCGTAAATTCCTATCATGACCACCCCTGGGTCGGCCTCTTCGTCTAGGAAACATAACGGTCTGCATGAGAATCCACAGTCTCGTTAGCAGAAGTCCCTATTTTCTGACGATATGATAGCCAGAATTAGAAAGAAAAAGCTTTGATACCAACTGTGACAGCCCGAATTTTAAAACCCTAAAATCCGTGCCATCAGCACGACCTTCAAGGCTGCGCTCTGGGTTCCTTACAAGACATTGATATATACAAGCCCAAACTGTAATTGAGGCACACGTAGCTACTCTAAATAAAATCTCAAAAAAATAATGAAGGTATCGCAAGGCAGTCCTTGTCCCATGCCAATTCATGGACATAAGGACTTACCCAAACCATTAGTAATAATAGTTCATCCTAGACATTTTGTCAAAGAAACGGTATTTAAAAACATTCGAAATAAAGAGGCTTGACATACCAAGCCATACATAATACTCTCAACTCACTCTCAAAGTATGCAGTGGGTTTCCTAGAAGAATTCCTCAGGAGGAGGTTCTGACTCTTCTGTGGGCACGTAATCCGAAACCCTAGGACCAGCTTCTCCAGAAGTCTTTGCTGCCGCTAGTCCTGGACCTGCGACGTATAGTCTAAGGGGGGTGAGCTACATCCTAGCTCTGTAGGGAAATAAAAAGAACATATAGATTGACCTTCACACATATGTCAGCAGTTTAACAAGCATAAAATCATCGAGTAATCACTTATGGACAACAATTGAAATAACTGGAAATAAACTAATGATTTTGACCGTTACTTAGCATGGTTTTATTTAATCTCCTTATTAGTTTAGTTGTGAATTTGGCCTAATCACTTAAATCTTAACTTAAGTAGTCCCCGAGCAATATAGCATCGAGCCCCGATGGAATACCCACCATTGTCGTCTAACTAGGACAGCTTATTATATGTATCCCCCGAATATGCCAAGCCCCTTTCTCATAGGTGGCGGGGTCTATTTTTAGATCTACATCCTTGGGATGTACTATGAAAGTATGGATCTGTGTCAGCATCAGCCACGGATATCCCTCGAGTCGTCAGGTATCCCACCACGTCGGTGGGGTATTCTAATCAAACCTTAAATAATAAAAATATCAAATGTGCTCTACATATAGTTATTCACCGTGATTGTGCTAATTATATTACATCAGGCCTTACCACATTTCTTACGCTTTCTCATAGTTTTCATCTGCATCCCTGGGGTGCCCCTTATTTCCATTGAATCCTTCTTTGTTTTAACTATATGATTTTTCGTCCCCTGGGGACCTCAAGACTTTCACGTTGTAAACTCACTCACACACTCTTTTTCATGAGGATCATGCAGTATTTGACTATTTAATGGATTACACTACATATATGAATTTCACGGAACAATGCACATGTTTCAAGAATATTCCCTACCTCGACGAATTTCAAAGCACGCCTTCTCGTAGAGGTTTATACTTCATGATCATGCGTCAAACCTACATTTCAATTTAGCATAGGCTTAGAAAGGTCACTAGAACCATTGGGTCGTACAAACCCCAAGTTTCTTGTATTCGAAAATTCCAAGAACTGAGTGGTCACCAGACCTCGCTCGAGCGGTCACTTGACCTCGCTCGAGCGGTCACCTAACCTCGCTCGAGCGGTTAAATCGAGGTCGCTCGAGCGGTTAAATCGAGCCAGCTCGAGCGAGCTTCCCCTTAGTTTTGGGGACCGCTCGAGCGAGCCCAGAGTTATATTTTTCCTATTCATCCTCGCTCGAGCGAGCCCTTTAGACCGCTCGAGCGAGGAACGATGATTTTTGCTCCTCGATCAGATCGAGAACATAATTTCTCCCTTCATTCAAACCTTAATATCATAAAAAAACATTCAACCAACATTCTTCCTATTATTTAAAACATGCCTAAGCATCTATCATGCCTTTAACATACCTCCGACGCTGAGTCTCGCGCAAGTTTGATATAAGATTTGAAATTCTACTAGGCTAATAGGCCTCCCAGGTTCCTCCTCCAGCCTTTTCTCCAACTCTTCTGCCGATTTAAGTCCCAACGAAACCCTAGTTCTTTACTAGGCTCTTCTCTTCTTTCTCTCTATATTCTCCTTCTCTCTATTTAGGTTAGAATAGAGTTACGCAAGGGTTCTTCTCTCCTCTCTCTTTCACTTTTATACATATAAGTTAGGGAAAATACTAGTGTGTTTCCCACGTACACACATAGTGTCTTTGGTTCGTTTTGGTCTCCTTGTGAAACACATATACCTATATGTAATGCATGACGTGCACTCATCCCAAAAATCTGGGGTTGTGACAGAAACTTTCATTACCTAAGTTTTACAGTTTATGCAAGCATTAGTCGTAGCCAAGAATGGTCTACCGAGTATAATGGGAATTTGTGTTGGAGATTTCGAACTTGATTCCATGTCTAACACCAGGAAGTCGACCGGAAAAACAAATTTATCGATTCCAACTATAGCCGCTTCAATTATTCCTACTGGTCTTTTTTCTGATCTATCAGCTAACTGAAGAGTCATCGAAGTAGGTCTCATTTCTCCAAGTTCTAGTTTCTCATAAACAGAGTATGGTAGCAAATTTATGCTTGCTCCCAAATCTAGGAGTGCTTTATTTATAGCATGGTTTCCTATGATACAGGAGATCGTAGGAACTCCAGGATCTTTAAGCTTGGGAGGGGTCCTAGCTTGTAAGACTGAGCTTACTTGCTCGGTTAAGAAAAATTTTTGCGAGACGTTGTGTCGCCTTTTTCATTTTTGCATACACATCTCTTTTAAGAATCATGCATAGGCAAGGACTTGTTTAATTGCTTCTAATCGTGGCAAATTAATCTTCACTTCTTTGAAGATTTCTGTGAATTCTTCTAGTTTTTTGGGATGTTTATCAAAAGGTGATGGTGCACCAAAAGCATTAGGGAAAGGTAACTTTGGTATATAGGGCACTTTAGTTACAGATGTGCGTGTAGCATCATTCTTGAGTTTTTTATCTTCTAATTTTTTTGTTTTTTCTGGCAGTGGGATTTCCTTTATGACTTCATTTTCCTTTTCCTGGGGCTCAGTGTTGACTATTGGTGTAGGCATATCTACCTTGTTGTCCACAACCTTACCACTTCGCAAAGTTTGAGCAGCTTGGATATGGTGTGAAGGACTAGGTATAGTTCCTTCATCCAACTTTCCTTCATTATTCCCCGTTTCTTCCCATTGTGTAGTAATCTTTTCAATTTTGGTTCCTAAGTTTGCAATGGTCTGAGAACAGGAATATAAATCTTAAAAAATTTGGGATAGTTGAGATAATTTCTTAGAACGTTGATGCACATGTTGCAGCAAATCTTAAAGAATCTGAACAATAGTGGCATCATCGTTTGTAATGGATTGTTGATCAAAAAATTGATTTGTGGCATATATTGGCTGGGAATTATCGGGGTATTGCTAATATGCGTAAAAGTAGTCTTGCTGGGATATCCTTGAAAAATCGTAATGGTTTCCCCACTGAGGGTCATAGGAATTCTCGGAATTTCCCCAGTGAGAAGCAAAGATTTACTCAGCTTCTATGGGATAAAAGGGGGTAGTCGAGTATTCCTATGGGACATAAGTTGATTGGTAGCTTGGCCAAGATGGGTAATTATGACCTTGCATGTCTAAATTAAAAAGAAATATTTATTATATACTTATTATTATATATATATTTTAAAAAGTAGGGAGAGGAACAAATCTGAGCCTCTAGTCTCTGTGGCCAACATTAGAGTTGAAGTTCTGATTCGTAACTCCGAGTAAACCTGCAAAAGCTTAAGGAGTGATCAAAGAAAAATAAAAATGTAAAGAAATATAAAAAGAGAAAGATAAATATTAGTTTCTAAAAGAATAAAAGCATTAGATAAGTAAAAGAAATAAAGATAAATTCTACTTCCCCAACTGCGACGCCAAAATCTTAGTCTCTTTATAACCCGTGTATATATTTTAAACTATAGTCTTAACCTATTGCAAGTGCACAATGGAAATCATAGTACTAGCATAGGATCGTTCCCACGAGAAAGTTTGTTTATCTACTTATCTCTTATCTATATCTCCTATTTAAATTCCTATTTTAAAAACTTCTATTTATCTTTAAGATCCAATCTACTGGAGAAATAAGAATAAAAGAATTTGTTTTAATCTAAAGTGCATAAAATAAATCTAAATCCTCCTTCTTCTGATTGAGGTCGTCAATCCCAATCATTAGCTATCGGATATTTACAAATTTAAACAATACCACTACATTATATTTCTAGTTTCCTAGCATTGGGCGGCGTTAATCAATACTAAAATCCTATAAGTACAGATTTAATCTAACCAACAACTTCCCAAAATCTTGGCATCAATCAAACTTTAGAAAACTGAAGATGGAAAATAAAAACCATTACACTAATCTGCAAATTCTAACTTGAGTCGTCAATTCAAATTAAACCTTGAAGATGCTTACAAAGTTGTAAATTACATAAAATAAAATCTAATCTAAAAAGCAAAGTAAAAATATATCTTTCATCCCTCAGCCGTAGTCGTCAATTGCTTTGAAAAACTACAGATATCTACTCTAATCTTCAGCACTCAATTGCAGTCGTCAATTGCTCTTGAGAAACCTTGGATATCTAATCTACGCTAACTATTTTGTACAGCTTTGATCAGAAGAAAATCCAATCTCAGGCATCAATTGATGATGAAATTCTTCGATGCTTTATTCCTACACTGGGCTTTCTTATTTATAGATCATAAGGAGTCGGTTTACAAGTTTTGCTCTAATAAAAGAAATAAAAACTATCCTAATATAACTCTTCTTCTAATTTTATCTTTTCCTTGCTTTCTTTAGTTGATGCGCTTCTGGAAGGTTCTTTAATCTTTAGCGGCAGAGTCCTTCGCCATATATCTTCATCAATCTTCTCAGATTCGTGATCAGCTGCACTTCTAATTCAAAGAGTTTTCTAATTCTATTCATGGCGGTTATACGAGATCAATAGCAATATCAGCAAGTATAGGAAAGCTTCTATTCTGGAACTCGTACATAACGATTATCTATTCTTTATTCAAAAAATCATAAATTATGATTTTCTATCTTCAGCTTCATGGCTTTCATACTGAACGATTTTCTATTTATAAACGATCGCTTTCTTCTGTATCGTCTTTTTCTCTTTTTGTCGCTTCTGAAGAATCATCTTTTAAAGAATCGTAAAATCACAATTTCTCATTTCTTTCTTTCTTATTTTACTTCAGTAACAGCGCTTAATCGTAAATTACGATTTTGTATCTTTCTTATAGCGGCGAATCATCTTTACACGCTCAATCATTATTCTTACTGTTATTTGAGTTCGCTTTGATGAATATTAACACGTAGGCTCTCTTTTACTATTTATCTTAAATATCTGCACATCAGTAACTCATTAGTAACAAACTAAGTCCTATCATTACTAAGTTAAGGGTGATAAAATGATAAATTATGTAACTGATCACTTATCCCCGAACCAACTCAACCTACCCTTGAACTCAACAGCCTACCAACAAGCATATAAATCCCCATGCTCCCTAAATCGATACTGAAACCAACTGCACTGCCATTCCCTAAACAAACTCCCTCACCTATCTCGGAAGCGATTCCCGAATTAATCTATCCATATAATAAAACCCCATTCATACTCAAACCAATCACAAAACTGAACTCTAAACCCAAGCCTGCAATCGAATCTATCTTCGAACCAACCTATCAACATACCACAACATCACCCACACCTAAACCAATCATCCCATAAATTTTAGAATTAATTGTCGAGCCTAAATTTATAGCCGAACCCATTACCGAAACCATTAGCCCACTCCCATCGGAACCAATGTCAAAACTCGGATGCCTTATCAAGCACACGATCGAACACATTGCCCCACCAACTTCCAAACTAACCCTCGAATCAACTTATACACCCACCTCTAAACCTAAACTCACCACTGAACCTGTCACCTCACCAACTACAAAACAAAACATCAAACCTAAACCTACTGTCAAACCTAGACCAGTCATCTAACCTAAACTTATTATTAAAGAAAAACTCATCATCAAAGCAAAACCTAACATCAAGCCTAAACTGATCTCTGAGCACAAATCGCTAGCAAACCTCAAACTATCGTCGAATCTGAATCTATCATCGAACATGAACTTATCCCCAAAACTGAACCTATCATCAAACTTGAGCCCCTCATCAACCACGAACCTGTCATCGAAACTAAACCTATCATCGAGCCCCAACCTGTCCCTGCGACACTAGCTTCACTCGCCGTCGAGCTGACCACCGAGCCTATCGACAAACAAATCCAAAAATCTATCACCTCTCCCATTCTCGAGACGAAACCAAGCTTAAACCTCATAACCCCAATTAATATCCATATAGACATAACGCCAGATTCTTGAATTTCACCATAACATAAAATCAACGTCACAACTAAGACCGATTCTGATCGTCGGATCCCAATTTCCATAGATCTCGCGATCAAAACCCCTATGGAAATTCAACCAACAATAATACCGCTACATCAGACCTCTAACACCAAAACCTTCTCGAAAAACTACCAACAAAACTTTAAAGCAACCTCACGACAAACCCAAAGTGTGAATTAAATGAAACAAGTGAACTCAAACGAAACTAAATCTCCCCACGGAAAGGAAAGGTCCACCATGGCTTGTGCCCTCACATCTCCTTCTCCTACTCTACCTCTACCTTATCCTATCATTACCTTTACAACACCATGTTCCCTCTCAACGCATTCTGCTCCAACTTCACCCATAAATAACTTTCCAATAACCCATAAATAACCTTGAACAAGCCTATAAGATGCCTCGTACCATTGAAAAATAAAAGAAGGTCCCTCCCGACAAGGAGCCACTGGCCTTAAAAGATTCGCCGAAAGAAGAAATTAAACGACACCACACCTATTTCGACAAACCCTTCAACATCCAAATCACAAACCCGAGCATAACCTCTCTCTTATCCCTGATCAACCAGATCGATAGGGATCAAGGACCCCAAAATAGAACATTCAACTATCACCCCGTCCATCCGATCTCCTGAGTCAGTCTCTGTTATAGGACTGATGTTGTACCTTAACACAAAAATACATAGCAAAAGAAATAATAATAAGAAACAAAAAAAAAATATATATCTCTTACCCAGCGGTGTCTCTGACTATATATTTTGTGCCCCAAAACTCTTACCTTACTGAGAACTCGAAGTCAAGGAGGTAGTGCCCAGAAACAATGCCCACACAATCGCCTCACCTGGAGAAAATTAAAACCCACAAGGAAAGTACTTTCATTATCTCGGAAGCATCCCCAAGAAACAACTACCATGGGAAGGACTTTCTAACCCTTGGAATCATAATTCGAGCGTCATCATGTCTCATAGCCCAAACAGGCGTACTTATATACCTGTCATTCTCGCAGTCATCGCAAGGCATTCGCCAGTTGTAGGTCATTATTTTCAAAATCATTTTGGGGATCATCTGACTCATTGACCACCTTCCAATTCCGACAAGTTGATCGAAAGGACTAGTGGATCACAAAGCTACTTTTTTTTGAAATATAGAAAACTCTGGATTCTCATACACCTCTTCTGCAATTGGAGTCATTGATAGAGCACAAAAAATAAAAATGCGAGGTTCCATCAAATCTCATAATTCTTGCGTTAGCTGGCTGTTTCAAAAAATAAAAGAAGCACAACTGATCGAGACCATATGATGAATGAACGAGTCAATGAGTCTAGGGAAACAACTAACTATGACGGCATTCCTAGTAATCTTATTAGGGAAGCATAAGCAAACCGTGAGGGCATCCCTGACATCTTCACACTACTAGACATCGTCGTACTGTGGTGGGAGGAGGATAAAAAGTCCTGCTAATCATAGAATTTGATGATTTGATGGTGCTGGACCATTGTTATTCACTGAAAAGTATCAGTTTTCACCTCTTAACCTGACCTTTGCTATACCTTGAAGCTGACTAATAATTCTTGTTTAAGTGTGTTTTGTAGTCAGTAATAAATTATGCAGCTTAACATAAAGTCCATGCCTTTGGTGCCAAGAAGAGAGAATTTAAGCCAAGGATGACAGCTGAACTAGAGATTGATGGAACACCATGGTGGTACACACGATGGTGACTATTTTTCATGTCATAATGGACCAGAAAGTCTAGCAGATGAAAGAAGCAGAGATGAGAGTGAAGGAAGCTACAACAATAGCAGCTGCATAACAGTAGAGAGAAAATGAGTTATCTCGCACAGTTGGGATGCTGCCTCGCATGGCTAAAGCTCGAGGAAAGCTTCCTGGCGCAGCTACGATATGCAACACAAGGGAATTCGCACAGCAGTCGCGCACTTCAGTTGCAATCAATATTTAAAGAACTCGAGGATCTCTCGAGCACTATGCCTTCAGAAATCCAACTCGCGAAGTTCTCGTGAGGATCAAGTTTTAAAGCAATGGCATACACTACCTCACAAGGTCAATTTGCACAAAGAAAAATAGCTACCTCGTGAAGTTCTTGCGTGGCTATGGAGGAGAGAGAGCTCTCGAAGTTCTCTCGTGTAGCTCTCACATGCCTAGAATCTTAACTCTGTACCGAGCAAGATGCGCTATCCACTTGACAAGAAATTAAGCAAGATGTAAAGGCATCTGCATGAGTACCTTGCGATAAGAAATTCTGAAGCTCTACTGCGCAAGTGCATTCAAAGCCAGAGCAGCTGCACGATAATGCGAAGTCCACCTGCACGAGTGAACAACTTTCCAAGGTAATTCTAACCTCACAAGGACTCTTTGAGCTGCGCGAAGGAATAAAAGGGCTAAGTCGCTGTGTGATCAGTTAAAGATCTACTGTGCCAACCAGCAGCATCTAAAGCCAATCCTGACCTCACGAGTGTTCTGCAAGCCACACGAGAGAATTAATGTGCAGAAGTCAGCCTCGCGAAACTCGGGCTCTCCACTTCTCAGTCTTCACTCAAGGACCTTTTAGGGATTTCCCCAGGTCTAGGGCATGCATCCCGAGGCCCTGATCTTGAGACACACATCCCAAGGCATCCAGGGGTTGTAACAGTGCCACATTTGCTAGAAAAATTAGGGTTAATCTTCTCTGAGCCAAGGCATTAGGGACTAAGTATTTAAGTTGTACATGTAACTTATATTTTTTATCTTTCCTTCAACCTCTATCGGCTGAGAGCTCGAGCAGACTAGGGTTAGGGTTTAATCATCTCTTTTTCCCCTTTTTCTTCTCTCTTAGCCTAGCACTTGCTGGCTAAATCTATTTATAAGCAGTTAGGTATAGTTTGATTTAGTTTGTAATGGGTCATGTAGTCTTTGGGATCTTTGGTTGAGCTATTGTGCACAAGGCTGCTACCTTGAGGATTTGCATTATAAGTAGTGTTGATCAATGAAATCTGTATTTTAATTATACACTCGATCTGTTATTTTCCTATTTGGCCATAGTCTTGTACATTCTATGCATGAATTTAGGATTTGAGCTGATTGAATGGTCCATGGAAGCTTGAGCTTGTAGCCCTGGGACCATGGTTCCAACAACAGTTTACATATTCTTTCTCAGACCTCTGTGGTGTGGATAACCTCTGTGGATAGCCTGTGACCATTAAAGTGGACAGACTATAGCCCTAGGGTGATTCCAAGCCACATATCTGAGAAGGATTCTTCTCCTCTGCACATGAGCTTGTAGCCTTATGAGAGGTTGTTGCAGGAACAAGCTCCCCTCTGTTTTACTTGACCAATATCAGATGTTAGATCTGATTTCTCTGTAGTAATTGCAGACTTGTGAGCTAAGTCATTGCAGGTCTTTTGTAGCAATGATCAGCTGCTTTTAAGTCTCCAAATAGCCCTTGAACAATTATGGCTTCTACTAGTTATTCAAGATCATTTGCTCCTATGGATGCCTGAGCTTGTAGCCTGGCAAACATGGTGTCTGCAATGGTTTTAATAATCTGATTTGAGCCATTGGGTGGAGGACATCTATTGGATAATCTGTGACCATTTAAGTGGACAGGTTATAGCCTTAAGATCAGTCTACTCCTTTGAATCAGATTGGTTTTCTGATTTGATTCATGTAGTTTGATCCTCTCTATTGGATAGTCTGTGACCATTGAAGTGGACAGGTTATAGCCTTAAGAGACCAGGTCAAACTACAGGAATTGACTTAGATACCTCTTCCTTACAGATGTGCTTGTAGCCATCTGAAGGACTGCTACAGAGACAGCCCTAAGTCTGAGTTACTTAACTGAATCAACCTTAGCTTAATTGCCTACTTCCCATCATTTTATCTTTCTTTTTGGCACACACCATCATCACTTTCTTTATAACCCTTTCTTTAGGATAGCACTGCACTTTATTTCCTTTTTTAGTGATAATTTAGTATAATTGTGACACCCAACTCCTTTTTTTTAGGATTGTCAGATCTATAGCTAGATATGGAGGCCTACTAATATAACCCACTTTGGGTTCCTGATCAATTTTCTCTGTGGGGCAAACTCTTACTTATTCAAAAATTACTACAATAGCCCTGTATCTTGTAGGCTGTGTATTCTTCCAGAGTGCTATTTTCATCTACCACCATCTCTCTTTGTCTTGATTAATTTCCACCACTGCAAATCAATAAATAAGCAAGCACACATAGGGAGTCCAACAAGTTTTTGGTGCCGCTGTCAGAGATATTGATCATTTTAGTAGACTTGAGTTGTATTATAATTTACTCTAACATATTCTTTGTAGCTATGCCTTAAATAGAATAAAAGTACTACTGATCTTTGTGGAAATTTTGCAGAATTGGACCACAGTAGCAGGGAAAAGCTAGAGCTACAGCTGGAGTTTAGCTAGCTTTGTTTGTACTTCTTTTACCCTAAAACTCAGTCCATTTGTGTTGAATTCCCTGTCATTGGATTAGCTGTAAATCTGTTTAGTTGTTAATTTTGTTTATAAAATTTTTATATGTACTGTAAGCATTTTCTTTACCTACTGATTTTGTGTGTGCATGCTTGGAAGAAGGTCGCTTAACCCTGAGTTGGAACCTCCAAATCCCGAGGTTGAAAGGGTCCTTAGACCAAGAAACACCACACAAGGTCCTTCTGTTGAAATTGAGCCAACTGTCATGGCTGAGAGGCAAAGAACTCTTAAGGAGTACAATGCACCTGGGGACTACACTTCTCTCTTTTGTATTCAATTTCTTTTTGTTGAGGGGAATTATGAAATCAAGTCCACCATCAACATGCTGCCATCTTTTCATGGGCTCAGTAAGGAAGATCCTTATAAGCACATTGAACAACTCTTGATACTTTGCATCACATTTAATATTGTTGGCTTGGGATCTGAAGCCACCAAACTGAGGCTTTTTCCTTTTTTCCTAAAGGACAGACAACACCTGGCTCTCTAAGCTCCTAGCCAATAGCATCCAAACATGGAGTGACCTTTAAATTCAATTTTTCACCAAATTCTTTCCCATGAATAAAACTAGTTAGATGAGGACTAACATATTGTCATTCACTCAATCCTTAACTGAAGATTTTTATGAAGCATGGGAGAGGTTTCAAGAAATATTAAAATAATGTCCCCACCACCAAATTCCACAGTGGCAACTTGTACAAGTATTTTATCAAGGAATTAATCCCAAAAGTAGGGACATGGTGGATGCCTCATGTGGGGGTAGTTACCTCCACAAGATAGCTGATGAGGCATGGGAGTTGTTTGACATTATAAGTGAGAATTTCATGTAGTAGGAGCCACTATCTCGTAACGACAATCAGACCTCAGCTAAAGTGGTGAAAGAATCCACCCCTAGAGGTGGTGTGTATGAGGTTAAGGTGCAGAGTGAATTAGAAAAGAAGGTGGATAATCTGAGTTTGAAATTTGATAAATTGATGAATGTGATGCAGCCAAGGATGGTTGCACAAGTGGAGGAGGCATGCATAAGTGGAGGAGGCATTCTGATATGCCAATCTCTCACACATTCAATCCAAGAATGTCCATCAGCCAACCAGTTCCCTGAGTTAGTTATGGAACATGCCAATGCTACCCAAGCATTTAGACAACAACTTGCTGGGTATGCATGGAGAAGCCATCCAAATTTGAGGTGGAGATAAGACACATACCAACCACCCTAGCAACAGCAGTTGGCAGCTCCATACAGACCTCAGTATCAATTTAACCAGGGATATGCACCAAGGTAGAATTTTCAGTTGCCTGCCCCACAGCCTAATCAGTTGATTTTGCCCCCATCACAACCCAGGTCCTCTTCCTTTGAAGAGAAAATGCTGATATCAATGCAAAATTTGAGAAACATGGCTCAAACTGTGAACTCTCATGGGCAAAGCATTAAAAAATAGAGGACCACCTAGGTCAAATCTATAATGCTTTGAACAAGAGAGAGGAGGGCAGGTTACCTAGTCAGCCTTTGGCCAACCCTAAGGGGCAATACATGATTGGAGAAGCATCCTCTACCCATGAGGAAGCTAATGCAATCACTACCCTAAGGAGTGGCATGGTGGTTGATAATTTGGTAGGCAATGCAATTGAAGAGGCCATGGAGAGTGAAAATGAAAAAAATATGAGTGTTGAAGAACCAATGGATTTCTCACCTATTGTGGATCAGCAAGGACAAAATAAAGGGGCTGATGCTGAGCCCCAATAGCCGATAATAAATGAAGAAAAGAGAAAAAAGTAAAAATTTGATCATGATGTGGATAGGCATGCCGCTGTGGCACCAGCAATCCCACAACTGCCATTTCCTTATGCCTGGCACATCTCCTTTTGATAAAGGGAATGCTCAAATGGAGGAAATGATGGAGACCTTCAAGCAGGTCAAGATTAATTTTCCCTTAATTGATGCCATAAAATAGGTCCCTGCCTATGCTAAATTCTTGAAGGACCTCTGCACACAAAAGAGAAAAGCAAGGGTGCAACTATCCAAAAAGGTTTTTGTTGTTGAACTTGTTGAATCAGTTATGTCCATAGCCACACCCGAGAAATTGCAGGACTCAGGGGTACCTACTATCCCCTGCATTATTAGAAATTACACCATTGGAAGAGCCCTTTTTGATTTAGGGGCCAGTGTGAACCTGCTCCCATATTCTGTGTATGAGGAGCTAGATTTGGGAGAGCTAAAAGCCACATCAGTTGTGCTCCAACTGGATGATAGGTTTGAGAGGAGACTTGTGGGTGTGGTGGAGGATGTTTTGGTGGGGATAGACAAGTTCTACTATCTTGCTGATTTCCTTATTTTAGACATGGACCCTTGCAAAAGTAAAACCTCAATTCCTGTCATCCTTGGCAGACCATTCCTGGCCACTGTAAATGCTTGCATTCAATACAAGTCAGGGGTGATAGAGGTTACCTTTGGGAACATGAAGGCCCAATTAAATGTGTACAATGCTGCAAGGCAGTCTTAGATGGACATTGATGACTGTTGTGTAATAGATGTACTAGATGACCATGTGGAAGAAGAATTATCCAATCTGCTGGATTGGGAAAATGTAACTGAGAACCTAGAAATTATTTAGAGTATGGTTGAGAAGGAGGCCCAAATTCTCATGACATAAGACAACACCAAAATAGAGTCTTTTGTGGGCCTAGTGCAGCATTCCAGCTGGAAACCTACATTGTTGTCCCTTCCTTAAATCACTAAGGCACCTTTGTTGCCTTCCATTGAAAGTCCCCCTGAGCTGGAGCTGAAACAGCTCCCTGACACATTAAAATATGCCTTCTTGGGTAAAATAATATGTTTTCAGTGATTATCTCCTCTCTCACTAGTGAGCAGGAGGAGGAATTATTGAGTGTTCTCAAGAAGCACAAAAAGGTAATGGGGTGGACAATAGCTGATCTTGGAGGCATTGATGCCTTAGTTTGCATGCATAGAATTCACTTGGAAGAGGGTGCAAAACCCTCTAGGGAAATGCAGAGGAAGCTCATTCCTCATATGTAAGAGGTGGCCTTGAAAGAGATAGTAAAACTATTAGATGCAGGAGTAATTTACCCTATTTCAGATTCAAAATGGGTCACCTATCCACATGGTACCTAAAAAGTCAGGCATAACAGTTGTTTCTACTGATTCTGGGGAGTTGATGCCAGCCAGGGAGACCACTGGCTGGAGAGTTTGAATAGATTACAGAAAACTCAACTCCAAGACTAGGAACGACCACTTCCCTCTCCCTTTCATTAATCAAATTCTAAACAAGTTGGCTGGGAAGGCATTTTACTGCTTTCTTGATGGATACTTAGGGTATAACTAAATTCCTATGTACCCTCAAGATCAAGAAAGAACTACTTTCACATGTCCCTTTGGAACCTTTGCTTATAGGAGGACACCTTTTGGACTATGCAATGCCAAAACATTTCAGAGGTGCATGTATGCTATTTTTTCTGATATGATTGACAAGTTCCTGAAAATCTTCATAGATGATTTTTCAATGTATGGGGACAGCTTTAGCTAGTGCTTGAATCACCTTGACCTGGTTTTACAAAGATGTGAGGAGACCAATTTGGTCCTAAGCTGAGAAAAGAGTCACTTTATGGTGACACAAGGAATTGTGTTCGGCCATGTGGTCTCCCACGAAGGAATAGAGGTTGACAAGGCTAAAGTGGACCTGATCTCACATTTACCCCCACCCAAGACTGTCAAGCAAATTAGATCATTTTTAGGACATGCTGGATTCTACAAGAGGTTCATTAAGGACTTCAGCAAAATTGCAAAGCCATTGTGCAACTTGCTGTGTCAGGATGTGTCATTTAAATTTTTTGCTGAGTGCCTTGAGGCCTTTGAGGTTTTGAAGAAGTGCCTTACCACTGCTCCAGTAATCCAAGCCCCAGATTACTCGCTCCCCTTTGAACTGATGTGTGAAGTATTAGATTTGGCCATAGGTGCTGTCTTAGGATAAAGAAAAGATAAGTTGTCTACAATGATTTATTATGCAAGCAAAATACTAGCAGAGGCTCGGCTTAATTATACCACCACTGAGAAGGAGCTGCTTGCTGTAGTGTTTGCTGTGGACAAGTTTAGACCCTACTTGCTTGGGTCAAAAATCATTATTTTTACTGATCACTTAGCTCTGAAATACCTATTGGCTAAGAAGGATGCCAAACCAAGGCTGATCAGATGGATCCTCATGTTGCAGGAGTTTGATCTTGAGATCAAGGATAAAAAGGGAGTTGAGAATGTGGTGGTTGACCACCTCTCTAGAATTATTTTGGAAGAATGTGCAGCAGTACCTACCAATGAATTGTTCCCTGATGAGCAGCTATTTGTTATGCAGTCTAGTGTGCCCTGATTTGCACACATTGTAAATTTTCTTACTGTTGGTAGGATTTCCTCTCACTAGTCCAAGATGGACAAAGACCTATTTTTCTCTCAGGTCAAATATTTTTTGTGGGAGGATCCATACCTCTATAAGCATTGTGCAGACCAGGTTGTGAGGAGATGTGTGCCTGAAAGTGAGTTCCACAACATTCTTTCTATGTGTCATGAGGAAGCCTGTGGAGGTCACTTCAGTAGCAAAAAGACTGCAGCAAAAGTGCTGCAATGTGGCTTTTATTGGTCTTCTTTGTTCAGAGATGCACACTTACATTGCAAACCCTGTGAGAGATGTCAAAGGTTGGGAGGCATATTCAAGAAAGATTCAATGTCATTGCAGCCCACCCTTGTTGTAGAACTTTTTGACATCTGGGGCATTGATTTTATGGGCCCCTTTTCTCCTTCCATGGGTTTCAATTTCATACTTGTGGCAGTGGACTATGTGTCCAAATGGGTGGAAGCCATTGCCACAAGGACCAATGACCATACAGTTGTCCTTAATTTTTGAAGGATAATATCTTCTCAAAATTTGGCACCTCCAGAGCTATTATTAGTGATGGGGGAGTCATTTCTGTAACAAGCCTTTTGAGAACCTACTCAAAAATATTCTATTACACACAGAATTGCAACTCCCTACCACCCACATACCAGTGGGCAAGTTAAAATTTTCAATAGGGAGATCAAGCATATCCTGGAGAAGACTGTGAGGACAGATAGAAAGGACTGGACACAAAATCTGAATGATGCTTTATGGGCTTATAGGACTGCCTATAAGACCCCTATTGGCATGTCCCCATTTAGGCTGGTTTATGGCAAGGCCTTTCACCTACCAGTTGAGTTAGAGCACAGAGCCTATTGGGCTATCAAAATTCTCAATTTTGATCTAACTACTGCTGGTTCTCACAAGAAATTGCAAATGTCAGAGCTTGATGAATTGAGAATGGAAGCCTATGCAAATGCCAGAACTTACAAGGAGGATCAAAGGCATTCTTTGACAAGAAGCTAATGAAGAGGGACTTCAATGCTGGTACTAAGGTTTGGCTTTTCAACTCCAAATTAAAGTTCTTTTCAGGGAAGTTACAATCCAGATGGGATGGACCTTACACTGTCATACATGTCTCCCCATCTAGCGCTGTGGAGATCTTAGATTCTATGTCTGAGAAGATCATGAAAGTGAATGGTCAAAGGCTAAAAATTTGTGTAAAAAATTTAGTGGAGCCTCCTCAGACCATTCATCTACATGAACCTCCCATTGCTTAGTGATCCATAGCTATATAAACTGTGTACCATATTTGTTGAAAAATTTTGTGTGTTTTGTTTGGGTTTGCTTAAAAAAATCTGTCAAGTAGTGTTTTTAGTGTGGTGATGATTTGCTTGTTTGTTTTATTCTATTTTGTTTTATTCTGTTTTGAGTATATGTGCATACTTGCCATCTGAATTTGATGTGCATGTGTTGTTGCTGCTATGGTTGAAGAGTTGTCATTACAAATGTTTAATGAATTTGATTTAAATGAATACCGTTAGCATTCTGAATTTTTGCTGTACAGATATTGGTAATGGGCATACAATCATAATGATGAAATGGAGTACATGTGAAGGGGTTGGTGCTGATGCACAGTGGATAGGTGCATGACAGTATGGATGCACTAGCCAATGTGCAGCACTGAGAAAAAGGTTAAAAGTTTCTTTCTCGCGAGGCTAAAAGGCCTAAATTTCAAACTCGCGAGCCATTTTTAGGTTTTCTCGCAGAGTTCTGCGTGAACTTTTGTTCCTCGCGAGCTAACATTCTGTAGGCCACACCATTAATTGCCTCACGAGGTCCCTGATACTCTCAATATATGTTCCTCGCGAAGTTGACAGCTAAGCTGCGCGCGGGATGAGAAACTGCTTCGTGAGCTTAGGCCCAATTTCAACTCTGCAAAATAACCTCGCGAGGCACATAAAGCCTCTAATCTGTCCTCGTGAGGCTTTGTTCTTCTTCGCGACAGCGCTTCTCGTGGGGTTAGATGTTTATTGCGCGAGAAAGGTTCCCCGCGAGAACCTGGCGACAACCGCGCGAGGCACGAGATCAGCCTTATAAACCCTACGATTTTCTTCATTTTTTTCATTTCATATCTCTTTGCCCTAGCCTCCACTGCACAAAGTTGAGCTCCCTACTTTCTTCTTTCTTCTCCATAGCCTAATCTACTCCAACCGAGCCAGTTTCCTCATACAATTGTGTTCCCCATCACTTCAGGATTATTCTGAGCTAGGTTTGGGGGGATTTGAACCTTTGTGCAACATTTGAAGCAGAACCCTAGCTTCAAGTTGGTAAGATCTCTCACTCTCTCTCTGCTACTTTGATTGGATAGTAATTTAGTGTTAAGAAGGGAAGAATTTGGGTGCTACTATTTTTATCAAGTGTGCATTGCATAATTTGATAGTTGCAAGCCCTAATTTGAAGAAATTGAAAAGCTATGGCCACGGGTTCAAAATTCACAGGTACCTTGCCTGCTTTGGAGACCCCTCCACCTACTGGCAGCCCTGTGGCCACTCTAAAATTTGTAAGGATTACAGAGGCCTCCATTGTGGAGACCTCTGAGGTACCTACACCCACTATGGAGCCTCCAGTTGAGCAAACAGTGAAAAAGGGCAAGGCTGTGGCCTCTGATGCCCAAGCCAAAAAGAAATCTGCCCCAAAGAAGAGGGCCAGAGAGAACCAACCTACTAAAAGCCTTGAGAAATCCAAAAAGAAATAGAAAAAGAGAAAGAAAGTGGCCCAAATGGCCCAAGAGGTCCCTGAGGTTGAAGAGGAAGAGGATACTGAGTACCTCAGGGTCCCCTCTGAATTCGTGATAGCAATTAAACTTGAGGCAGAGACTATTTTTGATAAGGTCTTCTTTAAGGAGCTACCAGAGACAGCTGCCTCCATTGAGTACCTGACCAAAGCAACATTGTTGCCCCTGTTGAGGCCCCAACTGCAGCTAGTCTTCCTTAGACTACTGCAATTATTCTACCAAAATATCAGAGTTAAAACTGGGGATGATGGGAACCCAACATTGTTGGTGTTAATTGACAAATTTGAGATGCTCTTCAATTAAGCAGACATATCTGAGGTACTTGAGATACCAACCAAGTACAACCCTGAGTGTGGCTTGGGTCCCCCTTTGACAGCCACCATCCCACAAATAGCGAAGGAGCCGACTGGAGGGGTCACTGCATCAGGGGTATCAATCAGGAAGAGAGATATACACCCAAACCTCAGATTCATGGATGGGTTGCTAAGAAAAACTATCTACTGCTCTGGCCATGAGCAGGAGAGGTCTCCAATTGCAGATGCCTTCTATTCATTCCATATGAACCACTACTTGGATGTTGTCAAGTTGATTTTTGAGGGGATGAAGGATATTCACGAGAAGGTGAAGACCAAGAAGAAACCCCACTCACTCCCCTACTGCAGGCTTATTACAACCTTGATGAAGCTTGGTGGATACCCTTTCATGAGGGATGAGGTGACTATTGCCTAGAACCCCAAAACATGTGGAAAGAAATAATGGGGGATCAGTGGTACCGTGATTGGGAAGAATAAAGAGAAGAAGGAGGTAGCTACTGCTGCTACTATTGATGTTGCACCTGCTGTTACCTCAGCAGCCCACACAGCTCCCCAATACACCACTTCAACCTCTGTTGGTACAGCCATCCCCTCCCCTACCATACCTTCACCTCCTACCATAACCCCTTCACCTACTACCTCAATCCAAGCCTCACAACCCCCTATTATTCCATCACCTTTACTTCAGTCAATTTTAACCACAGCCACCTCAATCTCATCACCACACACCATACCCATTGAAACCTTACCCATATCTGTACCCTTACCTATTTACCCAGCCCACCCTAGCCCACCTATGCAAATTCCTTACAAAAAGAAAAGGAAGCTCACCAAAGCCAAAGCCCCCATTGAACCCCAACCTACCTATGTCTCCCAAACCATCCCAATTCCTGAAACCACTACTATCCCAGAACCAACCATTGGCGTAGTACCACCACCCTCAACAGCCCAAGCCTCTGAACTTAAGCCCCCCATCCTTGAAATCCCAAATAGCTCCCCAATACACCCACCTCAGCCCATTGAAACCTCCACACCTTTTCCACCTGAATTCCTTGAACCATTAGGCCAATCCATGCCATTTTTCCTTTCCCATGACCCCTTTGCACCAGAGGGATACTCAGCTATGATGTCCTCCATCATAGGGGACATCAACTATGAGTTTACCCCTCTCCCAGACTCACCTCACCCTCCCCACTTCACCCCTCCTCATGAGACACCACAAACCCATCAATTTGACCCTACACTTACTTCTCCACAGCCCACCACCTTCCAACATGCACCCACTTCCCCATTTCAACCAATTCCACCCATACATCCCACTGCACCTATAACCCCTCACCTATTACCCCAAATCCTCAACCTCCTACTATCCCTTCAATCCCAAGTGTTGGCCAATACCCAAACCCAATCTTCCATTGAGGCCAACCTTCATCGATGAACCCCACCCTCCAAAACCAAGCCTTACTCCAAATTGGCCTCCAAGTTATCCAATCCACATTGTCTTTGTTAACCCAATCTTCCCAACAACCCACTTTACCTACCCCACCCCCCTCTCCCCAACCCTTAACCTTAGCTGTAACCACACCTCTTACTACACCCATTGTACCCCAACCTGATATCCCTCTTCTTACTTTCACTGAAGCCTCTACACAAATTGAACCTGAACCAGAACCCCAACCTGAGCCTATCAACTTACCCATTATTCCACCACCCCTGGCCCTCACTTACCCACATCCTGTACCTGAAACCCCACCTATAGTAGCAACATTTGATGCTACTACAGATGTGGAAGGCCTAATTCCCACCTCCTCCATTCCAATCCAAACAGACCCAGAAATAATAGACATGCACTTACCTAAATCTGAGGTACCCTAGCCCATACCCCCTACTCCCACCCCACCCATACCATCACCCATCCATTCTTCATTCCAGGCTGGCTCTTCTGTAACTACTGAGCAGCCATTACTACATGCCTCTTCCTTTTCCATACCTCCATACCCCACCCTCCTCCATGCCATGCAAACTAACTCTTACATAAAAAAGGATGTCATTAAGGGCATGGCAGTCCTCAGAACCTCCATCAGGCAGCCCTATGAAGAGAAGATAAGTAGAATGGAGCAAGATCACAGAGTTCAATTGTTGGGAATATCAAAGGGGTGGGGCAGAATTTTGATTCAGTATGAAGCCCAAAAGAATACTGCAACAACTGAGAAACAAAGAGCAGATTTCCTGGAACAGAGGTTAGTTGCCTCCAAAGAGGTCACCAAGGCCACAAGGGAAATGTATGAGAGTAGAATCCTATTGGCTAAAAAGAAGGTAGAAATCCTCGAAAGGAGAATGGCTGAAAGGACTGCCAGGGAGACAACACAACAACTGAGCCTGCACAAGAAGCTCCAGCTGCTGCTGTGAAGCAACAGAAAGGAAAAAGAGTCAAAATCAAGGATGAGCCTGCATAAATTTCAGATGATTAGATTGCACATGTATTCAGTTAGGATGTATTTGTAAATTCTTTTTGTAGTTCTTTTCCCTTAAATTGTACAAATTTTTGTGCTTACATGAAATTTCTCTTTGTTATATTTTGCTTGGTTTACTCTCTGTCTTTATGTTTGTTTCCTTGTGTGTTTTTATTTATTTGTGTATGCCCTGTTTAATTTTTGTTTTATGTCTATTTTTTTTTTCACTTGCTGCACATGCCCTTTATCTTTGAATCAGTGAGGACACTGCTCCTTATAGGTTTGGGGGTGTGGCAAGGTTTGCCATGATATATTTAACCCAAGTGCAGCAGAAGCAAGTGAGTAAGATAGAAATAGAGCTAGATTCACCTCATTAAAAATAAGAAAATTTAAAAAATTTCTAGACCTTTAGGAATTAAAAACTTTTAAATTTTAACATTTCCATAAGGTGAACACCAAGAAAACTCACTTGTGTCAGTACTTAGTGAACCATTAAAGAGAGAAAAATGTGAGGACATGCCTAAGAGTTCAATGGAAGACCTTACCTAGTGAGATTTGAGCCTACAAAAAAATTTTCTTTCTCTTTGAAGAGTGACTGAGGCAATTCTTTTTGCCCTAAGGACTGGTTAAGTCAATGTCCTCACTAGAAGTTAGGCATCTCCAAGTTGAAACAACTGATGGCACTCATGATATTTAGGAAAGGATCAAGGCCTTCTCTTGGTCAGTTTGAGCTTAAACATACCAAACCTAGTAAACTGCCCTTGTGCATACACCTTTTGAGCCTTAATTTTCAGTTTTCTTCAAAATACACCTGAGTATTTATACCCGAACTTGTGGACCTGATTCAAACCTACCCCCACTCTGAGAATTCAGAAGGTAAAGGAGAAGGAATTGAAAATGGACAAGCTAGGGGCAACATTTTTTTTTTTTTTTGGATAGGTAAGCTTGAGGTTGTTGGGTCCTCACCCATTCTATTACAAAATGGAAGTAATAATTACAACAATGTCAAACCAAATCTAGAGATCAAAGGAGCTTCGGCATTGCCATGACCCCTAATAATCTCCAAATTCACATTAGTTCATATTCCACAATGGCCCAATACCATCATCATCTTCTGTAATCTTTAAAGACCCCACCAGAAAAGAGACCTCCCTAATGATATTATGCAATATCTTCTTTTTTTGAGTAATCTCATTATTAAATATACGAGCATTTCTCTCTCTCCAAATGAAAGCAATGGTAATGCAAAAAGCATTGCGAATAAGATGGTCCTTTCTTTTCTTTCCTTTAGCCTGTGCATACATCTCTTCAATTCCTCAAGTAATGGTAGTTTAGTGGTGTTTTTGATCCCCAACCTAAATCTAATGGATCTCCAAATCCGTTGAGAAAAGCCACAGTCAAAAAATAAATGCTCAGTATCCTCTGATTCCGCCCAACATAAGACACATCTAGATGGGATACTAATACCTCTTTTACAAAGATTATCCATAGTCAAGAGCTTAAAGTTTACCGCTTGCCATGCACAGAAGGAATACTTTAGAATATTACCGGAATTCTAAATGAATCCTTTCCACTCAACCACCACACCCTTGGTTCTAATAGCATTCCACGCAGATCGAAGAGAAAATGTCCCATCACTTGAAGGTTCCCATGACCAACAATCCTGTTGATCCGAATTTGGCAGAGCAAGAGCCCGAATTGCATTCCCCGCTTCTTCCAATCGACTGGTAGATGGATGTGGCAAATTCCACACACCATTATGAACCACATCATTAACCAATGTATTGTCATCTAGCCCCGAATGGACAAGAAGTCTTCTGCTATAAGTAGGAATAAGGGACTTGCCATTAACCCACAGATCAAATCAAAAGCTAGTAGTAGTCCCATTCTCCAAAACAATCTGACAATTTCTTAAAACAACTTCTCTGGCTGTCAGGATTCCCCTCCACGCCCATGAAGGATCCCTAGGCAAAGAACAATTCCAAATGCTTTGTCTCCCCACATACTTAGACCTCATAGCTTTGGACCAAAGAGAATCATTTTGAACAATAGACCAAAAAAGTTTTGCCATCCCCGCTTGATTCCAATCAGCAAGAGTGTGAATGCCAAGGCCTCCTTCCTCCTTCGGTTTAACCCGCTTCCAACTAATGGGGTGCATAGATTGGGCCAAAGACAGGTTTCTCCAAAGAAAGCGACAGAAGATATTCTTAATCTCTTTCATGGTTTTCCTTGGAAGGATAAAGGCCCTCGTCCATAAACTTGAAAGCTACTCAAAACTGAAGATATCAACACAAGTCTGTCTGCATGAGAAAGAAAAAATCCCTTCCAACTTTTCAATCTATCTCTTATTTTCTGAATAAGAGGCCTGCACATATCATGAGTCATTCTAGAAGAGAATAAGGGAATTCCCAAATACTGAAAGGGAAGAGAACCTTGCTTGAAGTGAAGTCCATCAATGATGTCTTTCTTGGCATGACAAGCTTCACTAAAAATAATAAAACTTTTATTATCATTTGCCATCAACCTGGAGAAGCTATGAAAATACTCGAGAGAATCTTTGACCTCTCTTGCTGACTCAATGTCTTCCTCCAAAAAGAGAAGAAGATCATCCGCAAACATGAGATGAGACACCCTCAGTCCACCAAGCAGGTTAGGAACAAGAATTCTTCCATCCTCAATCTTTTGTTCAAAATACAAGTGAAGGCTTCTATAACAAGTGTAAATAATAGAGGAGACAACAAATATCCCTGCCTAATACCACAATTTCCACTAAAAATTCCATGAGGGGACCCATTAACAAGGATGGAGAAGATTGGAGTAGTGATACATTGGGTAATCCATGCCACCCAATTTGCCTAAATATATTGATGATAAAATCTCATCTCACTCGATCATAGACTTTCCGGATATCAATTTTAGCACATAAGGCTTTCAACCCATTAGTGAGGTGGAACTTCCTAACCATCTCATGAGCAAGCAGGATGTTCTCAATAATCTACCTCCCCTCCACAAAGGCGAATTGATTCGGGCTAACAAGCTACGGTAACACCAAAGCAAGTCTATTCGATAGGATTTTAGTGATAACTTTGTATACAAAGTTGCATAGGGCAATAGGTCTCAACTTATCAACGGTATTAGCATCTTTTTCTTTCGGTATAAGTCTAATAAAAGTAGAATTTATAGACTTTAAAAGCTTTTTCTTTTGAAAGAAATTTCTTACCGCACGAAGGAAATCCTCCTTGACAATATCCCAGTAGATCTTGAAAAAATCAGTAGGGAAGCCATCAGGACTAGGCTCCTTCTCATTTGGCGAAGCAAAAAGCACTTTGGTGATTTCATCATTTGATATCGGCAATGAGATCTTTGCAACATCGTCAGGGAGAAGTCATCTCTTGAAAGGAATGGCAGGAACTAGACCAGTACTGAATGGAGTATAAATAGTTCTATAATGATTCACCAGATAGTCCCCAATCTGGCCTGGATCAACCAATCTGCTTCCACCATCATCCACCACCCCATAAAGATTGTTCACAACCTTTCTAGTATTAACCGTAGCATGATAATACTTAGTGTTGCGATCCCCATCATTAATGCGCAGATGTCGAGACTTTTGGAAATAAAATTCCTTTTCATTGTTTAACTCACCATTGAGCTCAACCAAGGCATTCCTCTCTTGCTTTGCATAACCTACACCCATAAGCCAGATTACAACCCAGTCAAAGACCTTGTGATCCTAAGTTGAATGAGTTGTTATGTGGAGATGAGGAGTTGTGCAATCTATGGTGAGGTCTAGAAAATGATGCCAGAATTTAGGAGCTTTGCCGATGCTCATGCTTACAGGCCCATTTGGGGACTGTAACTGCTCTTGAGCATATGAAAAAATGAAAACCCTTAAAGTTCTTTGTGAGAGACTACCCTGGTAAGCATTAGGTCTGATATTGAATGTATTGGGCATTGCCTAAACCTAAATTTTGAATTAATGGTGAGCTCAATACTGACATACACTTGTTGTTTTTCTTGTAGTAAGCTAATTGAAAATGGTGTGCATCCATGCAAAAATTTTAATGATTAAATGTCTGCGCATATCATTTGTTTAAATTCCTCACATCATGAATCAAAGGTGAACTGATGCTATATTTAGTGACAGCTGACTTGATAATTTTGTACTTTTGTTAACTGTTTCATTGAGAAGTTTGTGGGTATCTTCACTGAAAACCCTCAGGAGACTTCACTCCTCTAATAGGGACCACCTAGGGGTTTAAAAGGCTTGATGCATAAGCTAAATGCATCTGTGTTCCCTACAAAAGTGGCATTCACATCCTTAGAAGTAGTTGTTTAAATTATGCTTTGCTCAGGGATTAGCAAAGATTAGGTTTTGGGGTGATGACGGAGGGCTCAATTATGATACCGCACTTCCCACCCGAGAAGAAAGCAGTTGACTACTATTTCAAAATTTTGGTTGAATAAGAAGCTATGCTCAAATTCATAAACCTTACCTCCTCTTCACCCATTATTATTTTCCTTTTGGACAATGAATCAAATGATTTTCAAAATCTTTTTGAGAATAAAACCAAAAACTCTTGAATGATAAGCGATGCAATCAACCGTTACCTATCATTCATCTCAATCCTGTTAAAAGTTAGGATACATGATGATCATTCATTACTTACACGTTCAAGCCCGACATGTGGCCGAAATAATCAAACTACTTCCTGACATGGGATCATTATAAATATACTCCAGGATATCTCTGAGGTCGATAAAAGTCCCACCATCACTCGACATTGGGGTATTTGTTTTAGCATTAACACCTTTGTCACTAGACTGACACCTCAAACTGGGGCATTTTTTTCAGTTTATCTCTTACCTTTTTTCACCTAATATCCTACCACGGGACTCCCAAAAATAAACACACCAAACATTCGACATAAGACAACACAAATACACATACACCCCCGTAATACCCTAACACTACACAACAACAAACATAAAGAAACATAAACGAAACAAACGCAATAAACAAAAACACCTTTTTCATTTATAACAAATAATTGCACAAGTGTCACCAAAGGCATACCCCCTGAACATACAACCCAAAACAAAAACCTACAGCCCAAAACGGACACAAGCCCAAAGCACGCGATGTGCGGGAGGTCCAATCCGAAGCAACAGAAAAGAGGAGGAATGGTTAGAAAACACCTTTTCCATCCATTTGTAAAGCTTCTCTCCTACCATCTTCACCACCTAACAACAATGATGCGTGTATACCGCCCCTGGCCGGCCATCTCGAGCATGACGACACCCCTAATAATACACCCCTTCCACCACAGCAACACCTCCAAATTACCCCACCACTCAGAACCGCTCTAGGACGAAGAACACACGAAACAATGAACATCGGAAGAAACAACATCAAATATTGACCATCGGATTGCACAATATCGCCAAAACACTAAAATCAAGACACTCTAGCCCAGACTCGCACAAATAAAGGAGGGGATGAAGCAAAACGAAGAAACCTCGGGCTTATATGGACATGACCGGGCTAACTATGTGTATTCTAATTAAGTCTTAACCTATTGCAAGTGCACAATGGAAATTATAGAGCTAGTATAGGATCGTTCCCATGAGGAAGAGATTTATCTTATAAATTATATATATTTATTTTAAAAACTTATATTTATCTTTAAGATTCTAAACTACTGGAGAAATATAATAAAAGAATGATGTTTATTAAACTAATTTACAGAAAATAAATCTAAATCCTCCTCTTTCCAGATTATGGTTGTCAATCACAATCCTTCAAGTCTCGGATGTTTACAAAATTTAAATACCGTTACACCATATTGCAGTCTTCTAGAATTTGGTCGTCAATCAAAAACTAAAATCCTTTAACACAGATTTAATCTAATCAACAATCTCCTAAAACTTGGGCGTAAATCAAACTTTAGAAAATTAAAGATGGAAAAGTAAAACTGTTACACTAATCTGCAAATTCCAACCTGAGTCGTCAATTCAAATTAAAACTTGGAGATACTTACAAAGCAGTAAATAAAAGAAAATAAAATCTAAACTAGAAAGCAATAAAAATATATCTTTCACCCCTCAGCTACAGTCGTCAATTGCTTATGAGAAACTACAGATATCTATACTAATCTTCAGCTCTCAATCCCAGTCATCAATTGTGATCCAGGAACCTTGGATATCTAAACTAAACTACTCTACTGATCAGAAAAAAATCTAACCTTAGTTGTCAATTGATGCTGAGAAATTCTTCGATGCTTATTCCTATACCGAGGTCTCTTTTATATAGATCATAAGGAGTTGGTTTACAAAGATCTAGTTCTAACAAAGGAAACTACTAAAACCAAAATATTCCTAATATAACTCTAATTCCTATTTGTATTCTCCCTTACTTTTGATGGTTGACGTGTTCCGGATTTATTTCTATTTGCTTCAGTAGCAGAGTCCGTCTAAGAGTCTATCTTCATCAATCTATTCAGATCCGTGATTCACCAGCCTTCTAATTCGAGAGTTCTTCTAATTTGGTGCATGGCGGTATAAATCTTCACTCGCGTGATCAACAACAACAGTAGGAAAGCTTTAATCTTTTTATAATCATAAATCACAATTTCTCTCTTTTCGTAGCTTTCACTCTGGACGATTTTCTGTTTATGAATGATCACTTTTCTCCTTTTTATGACCTTTTCAGAATTTCTTTTTGAAGAATTGTAAATTACAATTTCTTACTTCTCTTTGGCTTTCAACAATGTCGCTCAATCGTAAATTATGATTTTTCAGCTTTTAGTAGGTGGCAAATCGTCTTTTTAATACATTTTGAGTTTATTTTGATTAATATTAACACTTTGGCTCTCTTTTACTGATTATCCTTAATATCTGTACATCATTAACTTATTAGTAGCAAACTGGGATCTAGCATCACTAAGTTAAGGGTGATAAAATGGTATATTCTGTGACTGATCACACCCCCAAACTTAAGCTTTACTAGTCCCTAGCAAACAAGGAACATTAAACTATCCTAAACTATGAATTTAATTGCCACTTTCATAGGGAGAACGATTGCATTTAGCGGATGCAACAAGCCTTTAAACCCCTAAGTGATCCCTAGTGGAGGAGTTATAGCCTCCTGAAGGTTTTCAGTAAAGTTACCTATAAACTTTAAATATTTTTTTTGCCCTTTTCTTTTTTCAAATTTTTTTTAAAATTTAAAAAGTTAAAAGAAAACAAAAGCTTAAAAAGCTATACTAATTTTGTACACTAATTAATTATAACATGGTTGTTATGATTTTCAAAAATTTCAAATCCTTCATCCTTACTTTCCATCCTAGCAATTATCCTAGATCAGAACTCCAACAATTTCAATTCATAGTAAGCTCAAAGTGTATGCATCAGTGAAAAGTTTATTCATCATAAATTTTTCTAAACTGCAGTTTTTTAAAAATATTTTTATTCAAACTCTCTATTGGCATACTCTCAAAAAGATATCGAAGATTTTGGGTTTTCACAATATGATATGTATGATAAATTCAAAGGACAATTGATTAAAAAGGTAAATCTCATGAAATGGATAATCAATTCTATTCCAATGATTTCTTTGTTCATTCATAGTGTCTATTACATATATCTCTACTAGACACATACTTTTGCAAATCGTAAATCAATAAGGTCTTTTCTTCGGGTTGTAATGGGGCTTTGGGTTAAGAGGTTTCAAGGAAATGTAGAAAGGATTCAAAGCATTTTTCTGAGAATTTAATTCTTCTTCTCTCCTATCTTTCTTTCTTTTCTTCTTTTGTTTTCAGTAAGTTTCTAGAATTGGATAACTTCTTCCCATTTTCTTTTCTTTGTAAATCCCAGTCATTTTTACTTTCTTTTTGCTTTTATAAAATTGTAAGTATGATTTTTCTTTTCTTTATCCTTTTGAATGCTTCATTCTATAAAATCGTGTTTTGCGATTTCTTTTCTTTAGCTTTTCTTTTCCCATATTCTTCTTCAATATAGTTTCTTCTCAGTTGTACCCTTTGTTTGGCAGATCCCTTATTTGTTTTTGCTCATACTCCTTCCACTCCCTACTTCTTCCCTTTTACATTCTAAACTCTGAGAAATTGTAAGGGTCAAAAGTTGAAAGCTTTGGGCAGTACATATGGTTCAGGGTTTATAAAATTTGGTACAAAGAAATTCGGTTTACGCTTCTAATATGGGTTCAAAGGATAAATATTTTATGGGATTTTGGCTCTGGTTTTCTTTAAAGATGGCCTTAAATCATCTTCATGATTTACTAGCATGGATGTCTTATTGTTTTGATATATTTAATAGACAGTTCTAAAAGAAACAATTTATCATAATCACAGAATTTTTTTATTCTAAGTTCAGCAATACGAGATTTCACAGTAGTAAAGAAGTTCAAGGATTTGTAGTTTGAAATAGAAATAGTTTCTTTCTCAGAATAAAAGAGGAAATATGGCTCAAGATCTCACTGGTTTATAATTTTGAAACTAAAATCTAAAATTTCGTAGTTTAGATCAATCGTACAGTTTTAAACATTCAGTCTGGCACAGTGTTCAAAAAGAGCTAAACATAAATTGTAACTATTCTATTTTTTATTATTGAACTATTACTATGATGGATTGTTAGTTTTCTAGATTCATAAAACTTTTCTACTATAACTCTCGTATAATGGTTAACTCAAAACTCAAAACTTAAAATTATAATTTTAACTAAAACAGAGAGGAAAAGATATTTCTTTTGCAAAAATTCTAAAGTAATGCAAAAATAAAACTGTTATTTACAGAATTTAACTAATATATATAAAAACTTGTGTGCCCCCCCCCCCCCCAAAATTAAAATGGACAATGCCTTCATTGGCACAAAAATAGGGGAGACTCCAAATTTCTACCTAGAAATTACTGGTATTACTGATCATGCAACGGTTGTGAAAAAAAATCTTGGGAGAAATCTTCCCCCAAACTTGAGTGAGAAACACATTCGTCTTATTCTCAGAAAATCAATAACAAAAAAAATGGAAAAGAAAAATTAGAAACAATGTTATAATGTTAGTCAAAGGAAAGATTCATATATTATCGGGATATTTACAATGATCATGAATAGAAAAACTATAAAAGGAAAAACTATTTACATCAAAATATAAACCTAGGAAAAATCTAGACATATTCTATACTACGAACTGGCAGCAACATCCGAGAGAAAAATTGTCTTCGATAAAGATCGGCCCTTGGCTTTTATCCAAAATTTGCTGCTCTAAACAAAAAATGGACTGCTGATGTGTGTGTCCAATAGAAAAGGGAAAAGGACGGTTTAAGAAGGTGGAGTTGGGGGCGGTGATGGGGGATGAGGTGTACGAGATGAAGAGGATTTGTGACGTATGGGAGAAGGAGGTGGTGTTTCAGAAGTCAGTTCCGGGATGGGTAGAGAGGAGAAGAGAGCGACGATTTCACTGATTAACTGCCCCCTTTCCTCTAGGAGTGCAGTGACTTCATCTTCATGGCGTTGAATGAGCAGGAAAATGCTTCAGCAATCTCTGACCAGCTTGGTGGTTTGGCCATGAAGGAATGTTGGGGGGAAGAGGAATAATAAGGAATGGAATGAATTGACTAAGAGGTAACTCTCTTATTTATATTAAATCTAGGGTAAGGATTCAAAGGGTTGCCATAAATGGACATTATGGATAGATGTTGAAGAATGAAGACCGGTTGGTAGGGCCATTAATGACAAGTGACGTGCCTATGCAACATGAATCGAAGTGATGCTCTTGGTATCGAAGGTTGTGCCTTTTCGATAACAAAATACGTGGCCTAGATAAATCGTATTCCCAGCATCGTAGTCTCTACGATTGTACGTGGGGGATATTCAAGTTACAAGAAATTGTAATAACTATGATATCTTGTACCAACGGAACATCTACTTAAATACACCTACACCTACTATAGTACAATTGAAATTGGGGTAATAATGTACACGAAATTGCTACAAATGAGTCGGTAACATGACGGTGCCCCTGAGCATATTAGACATACTCCGGGTCTTTTAGTGACATCGTGGTCACTGTCGCTTTTTCTTCTAAAGATACCATTAATTTGAGTCTCTATCCGTTAACCTTGAATGTACAATTATCTTTAGGATCCTGAATGGTTACAACCCCATGGGAGAATGCTTCCACAATCTTGTAAGGTTCGTCCCAACGACTTCGTAATTTCCCTGGGAATAGTTTTAACTTTGAATTATATAGCCAAACTTGTTGGTCAGGCTCAAAACTTTTTCGCATGATGTGTTTATCAAGGAATGCTTTACTTTTGGCCTTGTAAATTCGAGCATTTTGATAGGCATCATTGTGAATTTCTTCCAGTTCATTAAGCTCAATCTTTCGTTGCTCTCCGGATGCATCCAGTTAGAAATTCAATGCTTTGATGGCCCATAGAGCACTATGTTCTAATTCCACAACCAAATAGCAAGCTCTCTTGTATACCAGTCTATAGGGGACATGCCAATGGGTGTTTTATAGGCCATTCTGTATGCCCACAAGGCATCATTTAGTCTCAGGTGTTGGTGCACGCTTTTTTTGGGTTCCTCTCGCTCCCCGTTGAATCAGTGGTTTCCAATCCTATCCAGGTGGACTTTCACGATGCGGTGTTTGGAATATTAGAAATAAGATAAAAAGAAAGGGGGGTTTTCTAGGAAGATTCCTAGTTTGTTTGCGATTGCCAGCTGCAGATATTTATCGATGCTGCAACACGTCAATAATCACGCTCTATAACAGGTGTGGGTTACTTCTATACTGAATCGTCCGCCTTTGAACATTAGCAGCAATGTTCCTCTTTATGGTTTAGATAGTTTATTTTTCCTCTTCTTCCTTTGTTATTGTGGTAGCTTTAGTCGATTCAGATTTCTTGATTTTATTATTATTTTTGGTTATATGGGCTTATTATGGTGAGTTATTATGTTGTCCTGATGCTATTAGGAATCTTAGTTTCCTGATGCTATTAGGAATCCAATTAATATTAATGTCCTGGGACTACTAAGAGTCTAGTCAGTTTCAGTCTCCTACTTGTACTAGGAGTGCACAGGTATTAATTCCAGTAATGTTCCAATTAAATCAAGTATACTAGTTGTACTAAGATTCTGATTGAGACAAGTATACTGATTGTACTGCAGTTCTAATTAAAGCACTTGTAATAATTCTACTATGATTCTAATTAAAGTAATTGTAATTGTACTGTAATTCTAACTAAGGCAATTGTAATAATTCTACTATAACTCTAATTGGAATAAAAAGACTGATTTTTGTCCGAATTCTAATTAGGGCAATAAATTTGATTTTCTACTAAAGTATTAATTGAAATAAAAGGACTGATTTTCCTGAGATCAGAATAATCGATGAATTAATTATAGCAAAGTACTACTAATCATGAATAAATTGAATTTCTTAAAATTCTGATTTAAATAATTAATTAATTAAACTGAAAGAAAAGGAATTTCGATTAAAACAATCTAGTAATCGTATTAAAGCTTAATTAATGCAATTAATCAATAATATCTAAATAAGAACTAATTAAAGCGATTAACCAATCCTAAAATTCTAAAAAAAGGAGTTTGGGCCCGCTATGCTAAGGAGGATTGGCCTCGTTCCCGAGTACCCTCTGTAAGCTCCCTTGGGCAAATCGGGTGCCTAGAATTGAAAATAAATTGAATTTTTAGAGTATAAAGGAATATTTTGGGCTTTTTGGGCTGTTTTCATGATTATAGAGATGAATTAGATTAAGAAAACTAGAATTAGGCAAGCTAAATTAATGATTAAAGATTTAAAAATATTAAACTAAACAATTAAAACTAAGATCTACAATTCAAGGACTGAATTCGGGTCCGAAATCAGAAAATCAGGCCGTATGATTAAGGACTGATTCTGAACTCTAAGAGTTAGAACCAAGAATTAATGATAGGACTGCAAATTGAGATTTTAAAACAAAATTAGAGCTTAGGGTCGCTGTAACGGACCGATGAAATAATGACCGGTTCTAGAATCAGAGAACTAGAACCAGATATAGAAAATTTTTGTCCGAAAAGGGGTGCTATGGTCTAAGACTGAAAATATGATTGAGAATTCCTAAATCTATAGATTAGAATCTATGGTTATGAATTAAAAATATTAAATCCTTACCTAGGGGCCGGGGTTGTGAAGAGAAATCTCGAAGATTCGACGCTTGAATCTCGAAATCATGACTAGGTTGCTCTATGGGTTTGTCCTCAGAGTTCTCTGGTTTCAAAGTCCCAAAAAAGTTCCGTTCTCTCTTGAAATTGCCAACCTTTTTTCCAACCTCCCGGGCGAATTAAGAAAAAAATCTTTTATAGGTTTTTTTCTAATTATGTGCCTGATTTTTGGCATTTAACCGAATTGCGTGCCAGTTTTCTGGCGCTTAATTGCTTTGAGTTGGTCACTGACTCAGTGAGTGATCGGCTGACTTGCTCAGCAAGTTTCTTAGTCCTAACAAAATTATGGCTAATTGCGTGCATGTTAAGACGTGCGTAATTTGATTAAGCGTGTCACCTGAAGCTCTCAATCATGGAAACTTAAGGGTCAAGGATAGTAAGACTAGGTCAGATGTAGGCCAATTACACGCTGGTGGTGGGGCACTCAATTCGATCGCACGTTTGATTTCAGGCATGTGATCGAGTCTCGAGATGGTCTGGGAAAGAAAGTTTGGTCTGAAAGGGTCACTGATCACGCGCTTGTGGTTCTATGCGCGATCGAATTACGCGCGGGTTAACGGGCGCGAAATTCGGGGTTGTCCGGGTCTGGTCTCTAGAATGAACTGTAAGACTATTGTTTCAATCTACATTCCGAATAGATACTATTGTTTCAGTATATAGCCTCCCTATGTTGAGATCTGAGTCACAGAGCTATTGTTTCAGCTTGTGTTCAGCCATGTATCATTGCATGGTCCCAGATCAAGGGTTAAAAGGTCAAGGGCTGACCAAACAAATTTGTATCTCCGAGAGGGTGAAATGGGGGTGTCTACAGATGCCCCTCTTCAGCGCGCTCTTGCGAAGTAAGAACGCGTCGAAGAAGTAGACACCCCTCATTCGAGGTGCCTTCCCGTTTCTTGGGAATTCACAAATGTGAATTGGTGATGCTAACATGGCAAGCTTGTCTTTCTTATCTATTAGCACAAGCTAAAATGGAGCATTTAAAGGGCAAATGGTAGCTGCCAAAGGGTATATTTCGGGTCTGTAAGTGCATGGCGCGAGCTAACAGAGGGATTTTATGCAATCGAGGTATTAGGGTGTCAATCAAATGTCCAAAACAAGGTCCAGGGACCGATAATAAGGAGATGAAGTAGTATGTAATGTCGAAAGCTTTTGTAAGTCATGTCAGACCGGGCACGACATTGCTCACACCAATGCATGTCAGGCGTTCCTTTTCTAATAGGCATTTGTAAGTTCTTAGATTGAATATACTCATTATTTGGCTTCCCAGAGGAATGGTTAATTTGGGCTAGTAATTGAGGTGAATTATCAGAGGTGTGCTTGATTGAATTCTGCGCAGTGGCGCATGCGCTTGATTCAATTGGAGTTGGTCATTAAATTAGGAATTCTTATTCTAAGGTGTCTAAACAAGTGATTCTGTGTAGTGCCGTATGTGCTCGATCCAATTCTGTGCAGTGGGATATGTGCTTCATTGTAAGTTTAGGGGGGCTTTAAGTCGAAAATTATAGTCCTAAGGTATCTAAACAAGTGATTCTGTGCAGTGGAGTATGCGCTCAATCCAATTCTGCGCAATGGGATATGCGCTTGATTGTAAGTTCAGGGGGGTCTTTATGTCAGGAATTATAGTCCTAAGGTATCTGAATAAGTGATTCTGTGCAGTGGAATATGCGCTCGATCCAATTCTGCGTAGTGGGATATGCGCTTGATTGTAAGCTTGGGGGGGTCTTTAAGTCGGGAATTGTAGTCCTAAGGTATATGAACAAGTGATTATGCACAATGGAGTATACGCTCGATCCAATTTTGAGCAGTGGGATATGTGCTTGATTGTGAGTTCAGACAGTCTCAAGAATTTTAAGGTCAAGTTTAAGTATAATTTATTACATGAGGGTAATGAGGCACTTGGTCGATTTTTTTTGGTATTTGGAGAAAGGTGAATTGGGTCTATCTTCTTTGTTACTTTTTTCTTTTTCCTTTTTTTGTTTCTTTTTGTTTGGGTGATATTGTGTGTGCTTGTTTCGTAATAAAAGATTTTTGGAAGCAAGGGGTTTTGAGATTTTAAGATTTTAGGGATTTTAACTTAAGATCAATTCAGTGGTAAAATGGCGAAAAACGTGGCTACCGAGACGTCGCTGAGCAGATCCACCGATACGGGATTTGTGGACCCAACCGTTTATGTGGTTGTCAAGACGACACTTGGTATGCCGAATACTCCATTTAACCTTCTCGACGAATATTGAAGATTGTCTCTTATGGGAGGACTACAGTGATTCTCGAGTCGAGAGAGATGGGTTTTGAAAATATTTTGACTTAATCATAGCTAACTATATTTATAGGAAATAGTGAGTAATCACAAAATGAGTAGTACTTACCTGAATTGTGCGATGGGACTTGTGATATTGTCGCGATGGTACTTTGAGTCATTGGGGTGCTGTTGCGATGGGGCTTCGGGGATTTCTTTTCTTTCCCTTTTTTGTTGATGCGGTGGCAATGGTTGATGGTTGCTGGTGTGATGTGGTGTCTCGGGAAAGTGATGTTGGGATGGGACTAGTGGTGTTGTAGTAATACCACGATGGGACTTGGATGATTTTCAACAGGATGTTCGTGCTGTAGCTTGGCATTAGTGGGATGCGATGAGACATGGAAGAAGTCCCGAGTCTTCCTGTATTCTTGCTACAGTGGTGTTTGGCGACTATTTGTGGCAAACAATTCGGGAGGAGGCTCTTTACCTTAGTGATGGGGCATGATCGAGCCTTCTTCCCCTTTTTTTCTTTGGCACGGCCGGTGTTGCTTGAGCTTTGGGGGTAGTGGTGTCCGCGATGGGAAGTGGGCTAAGCATAGTCAGCGAGGGGACGCTGGGTAGGATATTTGTGCGATAAGTGCATCTATTTCTTTCTTTGGTAGATCTTGGGTTACGTGAGATTATGTTGTAATTAGCTTAGTTTTTTTTGGGTGGTGTATCTGCATTTTCGAGAGATTTGCTCTCGGCCTTTCGCGACTGGATGTGAGAGCGTGGCTAAATGTTTTTCAGGATTGGATATCGGGGTGATATCATGTGTGTGTGTGTTATCATGATGGGACGTGCTTGAGTGGCTGCACGATGGGTCAGGAGGGTTTTGATGGTATGGGGTAAAAGGTGTGGTTGGGGGCGACGGTGTCACACAAGGCGTGTATGTTTTGTCTGTAATAGGACCAGGGGCATGGTCAATGTTTTTTTTTTTTTTTTTGGTAGGGTTACGTGATGGGAGAACAGCGAGCGGCTGTCCCTTTCCTCTCTGAACAACCTACGAGGCTATGCGATGGGACAATGGGGACTTCCACTCGAAGCGGGATAAAAAGGGGGTAGATTTTGTGTAAAATCAGGAATTGTACACCTAATTTCAGACATGCAATTCAGAGTCCAAAGGGGCTGTTTACGCGTGTGAATATAGGTATGTGATTGTATTGCGCGGTCTAAATCTCACGCGTGATCGAGGCATCACCAGGTCACTATGCAGGCAACCTTTCATATCGTGCGGCTCGGGGGAGTCGTTTAATCAGATTGAGCGGTTTATATCTGGCGCAGGATCGGAGCGTCCCCAGGTCAGTGTATGGGTGACCCTTTATATTGCACGACATGAGTTGATCATTTGATTGGATTGCACGGTCTATGATGAGCGCGTGATCGGAGGGTCGCGTCGTCTGTGCGGGTGATGATCCTATTGCGTGTTTGGTAGGAGGTGGATTGAGCGCGGTGCGTGTGGCACGTGACCAAATTAAACTTGCGTGTTTATGTGCGTGATTGAGGCCGTATTCTATATAAGAGAATGGGGCTTCATTTTTTTCTCATTCTTTGGTTTAGTCTCGAGTTTTGACCTTTTTGAGTGTTCTGGTGTTCTAAAATTCATGTTTTAGCGATATTGGGTGATCTAACCGTTGGATTGGGATGTCGTTTCTTCCTATATTTATCATTTTGTGTGATCTTTGTCCTGAGGTGATGCTCGAGGATAATGTTGTCTTGGAAATGGGCAGTATTGGGAAAGAGGGCGCCAGTCTTCACATCAATCCCTTTTAGGGAGCAGTGAAGGCAGTGTTGAGGAGGTGACAGCGGGCGAGGCGAAGATGACGGTGGAGGAGGTGTTGTAAATGGAGGGATGTATTCCCCAACCCATTTTCCATCTCTTCTGCCGATGGCTCGTTTGAGTTCTCCAAGTCTGGTGGCAACATTTTTATTTATTGTGCTCAATTAGTTAGTTTAAACTTCATTAATGGATTAGTTGGGCTTACTTGATTTGCTTTAGTTTAGGATTTAATTCAGATTAGTATATATATTTTTTGGATTCATTTTGGATTTACTCGGTTTATCTCGAGATTAGTTTGCTTTGTTTAGAGGGTTTACTTGGTTCTATTAGGTTTGTTGGAGATATTCTTTTGGTAAGGTCCGAAACAAGTTTGGGTCTTTCTTTTGTTTTGTTTTGTCTAAGGTATTTTATTTTAGTCTTTTGTTTGCAATGTGGGATGACCTTTGTGTGAGTTTTCATGGGTTCTAGATGGTGCTTGGGTGTTTCAATCCTATTGGTTTATTTGGGCTTGGGGGATTTGTGCTTTCCAAGGGGCAAGTGTTGTCTGATTATTGGTTTATCTAGCTTGTCATGGATTATGGTCTTTCAAAAGGGGTATGTATCTGGTTTTGGACTCAATTAGATTGGAAGGGTTTTAAATGTGTGACACTTGTTACTCTATGGTTCAAGGAGGTATGGCTTATAAATGTGTGAGCCTAGGCTTTGGGTTTTTGTTGTTTGTTTTGAATTGTTTTTTCTTTTCAAATTTAGGGATTAAAAGTTTTGGGGCATATCTTGTGTTTGTGATTTAGGGCATTTTTTTTCTTCGTTAATGTCTTTTCTTCCTTTCCATTTTGTATCCCGGGTATTAAACCCGAGGAATTGTGTTTATTAAGAGGATTATGAGAATGGACGGGATTGGGAATGCAAGGTAGTAGTTGAATTGCTACCATGCTAAGGAAAGAGGTGGAGGAGAAGAAGGTGGTAGAAAGGAAACCCAAGAATAAGGCCAGGTCAAAGTTCTCATGATCGATGCCTATTTTTCCTCTATAGACTCTGTGGATTCAGTGTTAGTTGCTCCTCCTTTTTAGTGTTTCCAAGTGGGCTTCCAACAATAGACCTCGCAGGTCCTGGGTGGCTTTCTGTAAGTCACTCTTCCTTTTCCGCCGGTTCGGGACGAGGGGAAGAGATTATCACGGTTAGAATTTGTTCAGGATGCGCTCCTCCTCCTGGCCTCTCCGAGACCTCTAGTCTCTTGAATAAGCCCGGATTCGGGCATTGACTGAGCGTGCTGATTTTAGCGCTCTTATTTTAAGTTGTATATTCAGAGGGTATGCCCTCAGTGTATGTTGTAATTATTTTTTTTATGAAGTGGTTATGTTTTCCATTTCTTTTGTGGTCTTTTTTTTTAGTTAATCAGTTTTAGTTTGGTTTTCCTGGTATCTCATTTGACTCGTTTTGAATATAACGCTTAGTCGTTTGAGTTTGATTTGATTGTCTTTATTTTGATTCTGTTTGCGTGTTAGGGGTAGTTTTTTTATATTTTAATTTCATTTAGTTTAGAGTATATAGAGGCAATGGGGGGCATTTTCATCTTAATCAGAGTATGTAAAGGATTGGGCATTTTGGTTTAGTTGAGGAATGTGAAGGAAAGGGGCATTTTTTTGGTTTGGTTTTTGGTTTAGAGTATTTTCTTTTAGTTTTCAGGGTGTACATTTCTTTAAGTGTGTTTTGAGTTGGTCTTATCGAGGGCGTAGTTTAGGTTGATAGTGGGCATCAGAAATCTTCTATTCAGGTTTAGGCTTGCGGTTCTGGGCATGTAAAATTTTTTATTTCTGGACTATTACGCGTGTCTCTCCAAGCGCATAAACGAATTGCATGCTGGGATGGAAGCGCGCATTCCAAAGGACCGGAAGGTGATTAAGCGCCGGCTCATGGATGTTTAATCGAATTAAGCGCTTAGTTTTGTGTGCGGGATTAGGGTGGTGGCCGGTCACTATGCAGGTGACCTTTGGTATTCGCGTGCCACTATTTGGGCGCTTGATGTGATTGCGTGTCTAGTGGGTGACGCGCGATCAAGTGATCAGGTTATTTTGAACCGATGACAGGCTATTTACGCGTTCGAGATTGGGCGCGTGATCCAAATTAAGCGCACAGTGTATGGCGTATGATTCGATTGAGCGCATGGATTTAAGCGGGCAATTTGGGTGAGTTCTATAAATACTTCAAAACTTTTCATTTTTCTCGCACTATCTGTTTTGGTCTTTGATTCTCTAGTTTCTGGTTTTCGTGTGCTCGGGTTTTCGTGATATTTCGTGATCCGGTCGTCCGTTTGAGGCACCGTTTCTTTCATTTTATCTAGTTTTTCGAGCTCTTTGTTCTAGTATGGAGGGTGAGGGTGATGTCAGGCATGAGGTCACTATTTCAGAGTTGGAGAGGATGTTGATGGGGGATGGAGGTGAGACTTCTGAGGCACAGACTGGCGCTGTCACCATGGAGGGGGATACAGGGAGATGATCGTAGAGGAGTTACCAGAGGATGACCAGATGGTGGTAAGGGAGGAGATACCCAAGATTGAGTCGGGTGTTGCTAAGGACGAGGGTGAGAGAGTTGAGGGCGAGATACCTACGGGTGAGAGAGCTGAGGGTGAGTAGGGAGACGAGGAGCAGGGTGAGGAGCAGCCGGGCGTGAACCCTCAAGATCGCAAGCACTAGCCGCTGGAAGACTTCTTTGCCAGAGGCCGGGTAGTCTCCATGAGCAAGATTTCCTTCATTTTCCTAGGCATTTAGGTTATGACATATACTTATTAGGATATGGAAACCCTTCTAATTTATATCGAACCTGCATTGATTATCAGTTATGTGCTTACCCATGTATCATGCTCGCATCTAGAGATAGGTCATGTTTATGTTCATTATTCTCGTCATGTTTTGCGTGCTTGTTGTAACTTGCTATTTATGTTTGGAGCATATTTTACTCGCTTTTAATTTCAAAATTCGTTTACCTTTCATCATAAGTATGCGTTAGTCTTACTGTCATTGTTGGTGTTTTCGTTCGATAAGAGCCCCCGCAGTTGGCTATCAGCTCGGCATGGGATGAGTCTCATGCTTGGTATCATGCCCTGCCGGAGTTTTAGCGGGCGCGGCTAGTGTCTTTCGGTTTTGGGATGATTCTGGGGTTGGAGCCCTTTTAGGTCGATTGAGGCCTGATCGCGACGATTATAAAGAGGTGGAGCAAGAGGCATCAGGCGCTTCTCTTTCCAGTTGGTATGTTATTGCCAACTCCTGAGGACTGGGTCCGCATTATCGGTCTTCATTTTGAGGGGGATCCGATCACAGGGTGGATGGCAGGAGAGTATTTAGAGGTATGCGAGGCGATTTTGGGTGTGCCTTATAGATCAAGGATGAGCGCGCATGCTCGACAGCGAGGCTGATAATAGTGAGAAATGTAGGGAGACCCCCAAGGGCATTCCCATCCTTCTAAGTTAGAGTCAGGGATAGTATCAAATTCACTTTCTTGATCTAATAAGGCTTGAAGTCTTAAATTAACTTGCTCTGCTAACTCAAGTGTGGGGAGGTCTATCTAGTAGTCTTCGTCATCACTCGGGGCAGGCTGTCACTCTTCCTCGAGATATTTCCAAAATATCTAGAGTTGTGGCGCATCTGGGGAGGGAGGAATGTCTAGTTCAAGCTCCTCTTCAAATTCTATGAGGGCGATGTGAGAGCTTCCCCCTGGGTTCGCCAAATGACCATTGGGTTTTTCTTCTTCTTGCGCCGATAGCGGTGTCGGTTGGCCACTACTTCTTTTTATCGTTGCAGGGTCGGGGTCGTTCACTCCTGCCATTAGAGAATGTTGGATCCAACTGGCGAACTGCTATAATATGTGAGTGCATGCCTTGCAACGGGGTTGGTATGGGTGAGAGATACAAGGTGAATCCTACGGGCATTCCCATCCTCCAAGCCCAAGGCCGAGGCGGATGCTATATGAGTTAAACTTTGCTTGTGCAACATTATCTTCTTCCCATGTTGAGCATAAGTGCTCATTGTTTTCTTGCAAGGCAACTATGTGGAAGTCTTCGTCATCAGTGGATTCCCAATCTTCTATTTGTGAGTCAGGCTCGGGAGGTTCTTCCTTCCTCTCCTCTATGGGCTCTTTAAGATCAAACAAGGGTTTGACTCTTTCGAGAGGTTTTTCAATGTCGTCGTTTAGGCTTGTCAAATCGTTGAATGCTTTGGGCATTTGTTCAATTTTCGTTTCCTAGGATTTGGCAAAGGATACTTCCTTCCGCCTAGGTACATTGGCTTTCTTAGTGGTCCCGTAGATGAAGTGACCATATAGAGACCATTTCGGTGAGGTAGGGAACAAGTCAGCTTGTGAGCTGTCCGATTGGTAGCCTAACCCTATGTGCTTTCATATTTTCATTGGGACGACAGGTCCTACATGACTTTGCTTATTTTTATCGAGTCCGGTGTGAGAGACATATCCAAGTTGATACATAAGATCCCACCCTTTCTCGCGGTGGGATTGATGTTATAAAGCTTGGTGAGGTCTGGACCGACCTCTCTCCTCATTAGTTCTTGCTGACGCATCGGGGGAGAACTAGGACAGGCAGGGGGACGGACTTTCGCAACAGTTGTTTCATCGGGGATTAGGGTCTTTTGAATGTGGCCTGTGTTTAACACGAAATTATGGGTGATTGGGATGCTTACCGCGTAATCAATATCCATTTCTTGGAGTGGTGCATCGGCGTATATATGGACGATGGAGTCCTCATGCAAGAATTTGACACATTGATGGTACATGGACACAACGACCTTCATTGATTCTAACCATTTCCTTCCTAAGATAAGATTGTATGTACTAGCAAAATCAGAAACATGGAAGGTAACATCTTTTGTCACGGGTCAGAGGCGAACCTGGAGTTTAATAGTTCCTTTCACGAAATGACGCGAGCCGTCGTAGGCTATGAGTGATAGGGCAGAGGGCCTGACATCTTGCTCTGTGTATTCAAGCGTCTTTAATATCGTAAGAGGGCAAATATTGAGTCCCGCTCCTATGTCAATCAACACATGGGGTACAAAGAATCTTCTAATTATAACCGTGAGGTATATGAGAGCTATACTTCTGCGGAGTGACTCTTTAGGCATGTCTGCATCTGTGAACGTAAGCGTTGGAGATTGCATCATGACCGAGGCGATTTGATGAAGCTCATCTAGTGTCATGTCGTCGTCTACTTGTGTATCCTCAAGTGTCCTTATCAATAGTCGGTAATGATCGGGCAATTTCTTAATGAGCTCTAGTATGGATATCTAAGTAGAAATCTTTTAGAGATGCCGCAGTAGATCGTATTCTTGTCCTGGTTTGAGTGCAGCATCTTTGCCTGGCCGATGAACCTTAGGTGCAGCTGGTTGGAGAGGTTGAGGTGTAGGAATTGGCAGAGGGATAATGTGAGGTGGGGGCGGCAAGTTAACCTCTCTTTCTCTCGTGTTCCCCTCTGATGGTGGTGCATTCGTGAAATCCTTTTTTTGAGGGAAAGGAAGAGGTGGGTAATTGGTTTCGGATTTGAGAATCGGACATGACGGTTGCTGGCCGAACCGGTGTGACTCGACGTCGATGTATTTGCGAAGCGAGTGAAGTTAGAGGTCGGAGTGTGGGCCTGCACGGTGCCATTCTAAGGTAGGAGGTACTGCGTGTAATCCTCTTATTCTACGAAATCAGAGACTAGTGGGTCGAGATGTTCTTCTTGCTCATTTTCTTTCATATTCAGTGAAAGCTCGGTCTTCATTTCGCTTTCTAGATTTGGAGTCTTCCGAGTGACACTTTCTACCCACGTAGCAATTTGGGCTGCAGTCTGAAGAACGTGATCTCCATACTCGGGTTCAGAATCGAATGAAGGGAGTGGTGATGGCATTGATTCCAGATTTGGAGGGATTGAAGGTTCTAGCGGGTGATGATGGAGGAATGGTTTCTTGGCCCTAAAGGAATGGATTTTGTTGTTCATGTCATAGATTATGTCCCTGAGGACCCAACAATCTTCTAGGTTGTGCCCCGCATAGGAAGGCACAGTATTTACTGTAGTCTAGATTTATAGGCCACGGGTGAGGTTTTTCTTGCGAGAACCAGAGGAGATTTTGAGTGTTAAGGAGATGAAAGATGTTGGGGATCATATCAGGTAGAGGGGGATAGTGCTCTTGCTTTGGTTGGTAGGGGCCTCTAGTTGGATTAAAGTTCTGTGGTGGGGGTACGTTATTATAATTCGGCGCGTGGGCCGGTCAGCTCTATGTTGCGTTTTGGTTCTAATAGGTGTTAGGGAATTGGTTCCTATTTTGGTATTGGCCTTGATTTTGATTTTGGCCTTGGTTCTGGTTTGCATATCTTTGTTGGGTAACACCTTGATTTTGGTTGGCGTACTGTTGTTGGTTTTGATTTTGTCTGAAGCTTCGCGATTGAAAATTCCCGTTATTAGAATTTTGCCCTTGGTTGACAACAGTGTTAACTTGCTCAACTCCTGAGTTTTTCTTATTGTTTTTTTATTTTGATTCGCTGGAAGAGCCTATTTTTGACGTGACTATAGATAATACGAGTTCTCCGCCTTTAATGTGTTGCGCTAGTCGGGATGCCTGGGAGTGGAGTGCGGTGAAGTCGGGGTAATCACTTATGACAAGTGCGCTCTTTAGCGGCTCCCTAGTATTGTCAATAATAATGTCGACCGAGTCCTTCTCTTTCATTGAAGTGTCGGTCCTAGCAGTAAGTTTTCTCCATCTAGTGACGAAGTTGATAAATTCTTCATCGGGTCCTTGCTTGGCGGCCATCAGGTCGCTAAGGCTGACTGTCTCTTAGATCAAGTGTTTATATTGGTCTAAGAACTGACCAACTAAATGGTCAAATGTTTCGATCTTATAGAGCGAGAGTCCTGCGAACTAGTCTAGAGCTTCTCCTCTCCTTCTAATGAACATTGAAAATAGTGAATGAGAAGTCCTTGATTATCGCGTACAGGTCGACAATCATTACAAAAGAGGGCCAAGTGATGGTTCGGGTTTCCCATTGTATTTAGTGAATTTGGGCTGTTTGAATCCTATAGGATAGTTAAATTCGACATCCTGATAAAATTTATCAAACCTGAATGAGTGACATGGATGCTCTCTCTTGGCCATGTACTCGTCAAGCATTTTAGGGAGATCTTCGATTTTAATGGTATTGTCTTTGGGGGCAGCTCATGAGAAAACCCTGTCTAGAGAGTCATTGTTGAAGAATGTGTGGACAGGTTGTCTGAACGGTGAGGTGCAGGCTGACACAGTGCTCGGGGTAGGCGGTGGCCCTTCCTATCGCTCTTGTTCTTCTGAGTGTTGTTGTGTCCTAATGGTTTCGTATGCAGTGGCTAGTCCTCGAAGCAATGTTTCAGAGTCATCACCTCCTCTTTGTATTCTCTGGACGCTAAGTTCTATGATTTGTTGAGTAGTAAGGTTTTGTCCAATGTTACTATCTCCCTCGCTACGATTGTTACCGGTGTGTGGGGTAGAGAAGGGATTCTCTTGTTCACCAGCCATATTAACCTCAGGTTGTCATGGGCTTAAATTATAAGGTGGTTCTTCCTCGTATGTGGGGTTGTCATGGTATCCCCATAATGGAGGGTCTCCTAAACTCACTCGTTGTATGCTTGACATCTCAAGTTTTTTACGAAGACTCATATATCTAAAAAAGGAATCTAAATAAGACGATGGAAAGGGAAATAAGGAAGTAAAATAAGGCTAATTATCTAAAAGAAGAATTTACAAAAGCGCCCCATCGCGATCGCCAGTCTGTTGGTGCGCGCTTTTTCTGGGTTCCTCTCGGTCCCCGTTGAATCAGTGGCTTCCAATTCTGTCCAAGTGGACTCTAGCGATGCGGTGTTTGGAATGTTGGAAATAAGATAAAAAAAGGGGGCATTTTCTAGGAAGATTCCTAGTTTGTTTGTGATTGCCAGCTGCAGATATTTATCGACGCTGCAACACGTCAATGATTACGCTCTATAGCGGGTGTGGGTTACTTCTATACTGAATCATCCGCCTGCGAACGTCAGCAGCAATGTTCCTCTTTATGGTTTAGATAGTTTATTTTTCCTCTTCTTCCTTTGTTATTGTTGTAGCTTTAGTCGATTCAGATTTCCCGATTTTATTATTATTTTTGGTTATATGGGCTTATTATGGTGAATTATTCTATTGTCCTGATGCTATCAAGAATCTTATTTTCCTGATGCTATTAGGAGTCCAATTAATATTAATATCCTGGTACTACTAAGAGTCCAGTCAGTTTCAGTCTCCTACTTGTACTAAGAGTGCACAAGTATTAGTTCCAGTAATGTTCCAATTAAATCGAGTATACTAGTTGTACTGAGATTCTGATTGAGGCAAGTATACTGATTGTACTGCAATTCTAATCAAAGCACTTGTAATAATTCTACTATGATTCTAATTAAAGCAATTGTAATTGTACTGCAATTCTAACTAAGGCAATTGTAATAATTCTACTATAACTCTAATTGGAATAAAAAGACTAATTTTTGTCAAAATTCTAATTAGGGCAATAAATTTGATTTTTTACTAAGGCATCAATTGAAATAAAAGGACTGATTTTCCTGAGGTCAGAATAATCGATGAATTAATTATAGCAAAGTACAACTAATCATGAATAAACTGAATTTCCTAAAATTTTGATTTAAACAATTAATTAACTAAACTGAAAGAAAAGGAATTTCGGTTAAAACTATCTAGTAATTGTATTAAAGCTTAATTAATGCAATTAATCAATAATATCTAAATAAGAACTAATTAAAGTGATTAACCAATCCTAAAATTCTAAAAAAAGGAGTTTGGGCCCGCTATGCTAAGGAGGATTGGCCTCATTTTCGAGTACCCTCCGTATGCTCCCTTGGGCAAATCGGGTGGCTAGAATTGAAAATAAATTGAATTTTTAGAGTATAAAGGAATATTTTGGGCTTTTTGGGCTGTTTTCAGGATTATAGAGATGAATTAGATTAAGAAAACTAGAATTAGGCAAGCTAAATTAATGATTAGAGATTTAAAAATATTAAACTAAATAATTAAAACTAAGATCTACAATTCTAGGACTAAATTCGAGTCCGAAATTAGAAAATCTGGCCGTATGATTAAGGACTGGTTCTGAACTCTAAGAGTTAGAACCAGAAATTAATGATAGGACTGCAAATTGAGATTTTAGAGCAGAATTAGAGCCTAGGGTTGGTGTATCAGACAGACAGAATAAGGACTGGTTCTAGAATCAGAGAACTAGAACCAGATATAGAGAATTTCGGTCCGAAAAGGGGTGCTACGATCTAAGACTGAAAAGAAGATTGAGAATTCCTAAATCTATAGATTAGAAGCTATGGTTATGAATTAAAATCCATGAGTTTCCTAGTCCTAACAAAATTAGGGCTAATTACGCGCGTGTTAAGACGTGCACAATTTGATTAACCGTGTCACTTGAAGGGCTCAATCAAGGAAACTTAGGGGTCAAGGATAGTAAGACTAGGTCGGGCGTAGGCCAATTGCACGCTGGTGGTGGGGCGCTCAATCCGATCGCGCGTCTGATTTCAGATGCATGATCGAGTCTCAAGATGGTCTAGGAAAGGAAGTTTGGTTTGAAAGGGGGACTGATCGCGCGCTGGTAGTTCTGCGCGCTATCAAATTGCGCGCAGGTTAACGGGCGCATACTTCGGGGTTGTCTGGGTCTGGTCTCTAGAATGAAATGCATGACTATTATTTCAGTTTGCATTTCGACTTTATACTATTGTTTTAGTATATAGCCTCCTTACGTTGGGATCTGAGCCACAGAGCTATTGCTTCAACCTGTGTTCAGCTATGTATCATTGCATGGTCCCAGATCGAGAGTTAAAAGGTCAAGGGCTGACCAAATGAATTCGTGTACTCCAAGAGGGAAAAATTGGGGTGTCTACATCAGGGACCAGTCTTTTCTACCAAACTTAACAGTTCTTTCCAATATCTTCTTTATTTCTCGGTTGGAAACCTCAACTTTCCCACTAGTTTGCAGGTTATACGACGTTGCAATTTTATGAGTCACGCCGTATTTCTTGAGTAAACTCACAAAATAACTGTTATAAAAATGGCTTCCTCCATCACTTATAATGGCTCGTGGGGTTCGAAATCGTACAAAGATACTTTCCCTGATAAAAGAGATTACCACCTTATTGTCATTTGTTCTTGTAGCTATTCCTTCTACTTATTTTGATACGTAGTCAACGGCTACAAGTATATACATGAATCTGAACAAAGGTGGAAATGGGCCCATGAAGTCTATACCCACACGTCAAAGGGTTCTGCGACCAAAATTGGTTGGAGGGGCATCATGTTCCTTCGAGAAATGGCTCCTAGCTTCTGGCATTGATCGCAAGCCGAACAAATATTTTGGGCATCCTTAAATAGCGATGACCAATAAAACCCCAATTGTAGTACTTTGGCAGTTGTTTTCCTGCCTCCGACACAAGCATATGTATGATAAAATCACAGGATATTGTGGGTGTCACTATCGGGCACATATTTTCTAATTATTTCGTCTGGACATATTTTAAATAGGTTAGGATTCTCCCAAATATAATATTTTACATTAGAAAAGAAAATATACCTGTCCTGATTAGACCAGGTTGAGGGAATCTTTCCTGTTGCCAAATAATTCACGATGTCAGCATACCATGGTATTGTAGCTTGGATGGCAAAAAGTTGCTCATCTGGAAAGGTATCGTGCAGAGATTCTCTACTGATGGTTTCAGGCAATTCTATTCTGGACAGGTGGTCAGCTACCACGTTTTCAACTCTTTCTTGTCCTTGATTTCGAAATTGAATTCCTGCAAAAGAAGGATCCATTTGATTAGTCTCGACTTGGTGTTCTTTTTAGACAGTAGATACTTCAATGCAGAATGATCAGAGAAAATGACAATCTTTGATCTCAATAGGTATAGTGGAAATTTATCCAATGTAAACACGACAGCAAGAAGCTCCTTCTCAATGGTGGTGTGGTTAACCTAAGCTTCAATCAAGGTACGGCTTGCGTAATAAATTACGTGAGGGGTCTTTCCTTTTCGCTGTCCTAAGACGGCACCTATTGCGTAATCAGAAGCATCGCACATTACTTCAAAAGGCAAGGAGTAGTCAGGTGATTGAATGATTGGTGCGGATGAAAGAAGGGCTTTAAGCTTATTAAATGCATCAAGACAGGCATCGTCAAAGTTAAAAGGTACATCGTTTGCTAGTAAATGGAACAGAAGTCTCGAGATTTTTGAGAAATCTTTAATAAAGCGGCGATAGAAGCTGGCATGGCCAAGGAAATATCGAATCTGCCATACTGAAGTTGGTGGTGGCAGATTTGATATTACGTCAATTTTAACCCTGCCAACTTCTATTCCTCTCTTGGAGACAGTATGCCCAAAGACTATGCCTTCTTGAACCATAAAGTGGCTCTTCTCCCAACTGAGTACCAAGTTAGTCTCTTCACATCTTTTTAGGATGAGGGCAAGGTGATCAAGACAGGAATCGAAAGTTTGGCCAAATACCGAGAAATCGTCCATGAATACTTCTAGAAACCTATCTATCATATCAGAAAAGATGGTCATCATACATCTTTGGAACGTTGCAGGTGCATTGCATAACACAAATGGCATGCGACGATAAGCGAACGTTCGAAAGGAACACATGAAGGTGGTCTTTTCTTGGTCTTATGAGATCAGAACTTGGTTATACCACGAGTATCCGTCTAGAAAGTAAAAATATTCACAGCCCGCAAGTTTCTCTAAAATTTGGTTGATGAAGGGCAGTGGAAAAAGATCCTTGCGAGTCATTGAGTTGAGCTTCCAGTAGTCAATGCATACGCGCCACCCCGTGGTTTCGCATAATGGCACTAGCTCACCGGCTGCATTTTCTTTTACTGTAATCCCAGATTTCTTTGGAACTACTTGGATGGGACTCATCCACTCATTGTCAGAAATCGGGTAAATAATACTTGCATCTAATAATTTCATAATTTCCTTTTGTACTACTTCCCTCATATATGGATTCAATCGTTGCTTACTTTCACGTGAAGTCTTGACATTGTCCTCTAGATGAATTCGATGCATACAGATTGACGGATTAAACCCTTTTAGGTCAACAACAGTCCACCCTATTGCACAATTATACTTTATAAGTATGGCCAGCAGCTTACTCTCTTATTCCTTAATAAGAGCAGATGAAATGATTACTGGAAGAGTTTCATTAGGCTCAAGAAATGTGTGCTTAAGGGTGTTGGGGAGTAGTTTCAGGTCTACAGATGGTGCTTTTTCAATGGATGGTTGTAATGGTTCATTGGAAGTAGTGGGCAAAGGTTCTAGCCATGAATTCCATGTTTTGGATTAAAGTTCGCAGATAGAGGTATTCAACACAAAAGTCACCTCCTTCGGTTGGTGGTCCGATTCTTCCAGGTCTGTATACCATAATGCAGTTCAAAGCGCATCCTTGGATAACACTAGAGGCAATGCTTCTTCTACCAGTTCTTCAATTTCATTTATGCTGAAGCATTCCTCATCATCAATTGAAGCCATTTAGTTGGCTGCCGAGAAAATATTGAACTAAATTCGCATATCTCTAAAAGAAACTTCCATTACCCCGATCATGCAGTTTATGCGTGCATTGGCCGTGGCCAAGAATGGTCTACCGAGTATAACGGTAATTTGTATTGGAGATTTTGAACTTGGTTGCATGTCTAATACTAAGAAGTCAACTGGAAAAACAAATTTATCGACCCTAACCATAACGTCTTCAATAATTCCTACAGGCCTTCTTTGTGACAGCCCGAATTTCCTAACCGCGAAACCCGAACCGTCGAATCGAAGCTAAGGTTGATCCCTGAATGTAACACCTGACACATCCACACACAAAGCGGAAACAAGCAAAAAACTAATGAAAATAGAGGCATCATAGACAAAATGAAATCTCCCATACAATATCTCAAGCTCAAAATAATAGTTATAATTCTATGCTAGTACGCATGAGCAAAAGAACCGAAAAGAACAACCGGTAAGGGCATTCCTTACCGAAACATGGTTCACAAAACCAAATACAATGGTAACTCAAAAATATATTATTTACAACACAAAAGAAATCTTAAACTAACTCCTCACTCCAAGGCCGGACCTACCCGGGCCTTGCACAAATGAAGCAATCCTCCGGATGAGGCTCTTGTTCCTCCTTCCCAGGAGAGTAATCAGAATCCTCCTCACGGGCTGGATCCTCTAAATCAACCTCCGCTCATATACCTATGACGTATAGTCGAAGAATGAGCAAACAATATAAGCCCAGTAGGAAAATCCTAATAGCATGGAGATTCTTAACATCACAAATATATCTTATGGCATAAATGAAAACAAGATTTTTTTTCCTACAAAGACGCACAATTGCGAGGATAATTGCATGAAACACATACATACTTCTTTATTTGGAAATTTAACACATGGTCAAATGTTGTTCGTCTTAACACAAGAAAAGAAACTTAAAGTGCTTCACTTAAATTATCGCTCGAGCATGTATAGCATCGAGCCCCCGATGGAATACCCACCATTATCATTCACATGAACCATTTATTACATAATGCCCAAGGCCCCATAAAAGATGGACACTTGTGCCGAGCACAATTACCGTTGGCCGGTAGAATTCACAAGATCACGAAGGGTGTACGGATATCCCGCCGTACCGGTCATGAATATCCTGCCGTGTCGATCACGGATAAACCGCTGAGTCGGTCAAGTATTCACATATAAATCTTGAATCCAAGTACATACATATAGCTTATTGCTGTGTAATGTGGTAATTATAAGTAAACTTGAAAGTTAAGACACATTATTCACACACACACATATCGGAGTGAACCTTGAAGATTCTGCATGAACCCACACACTTGAACATAACACATTTTTCTTAGACATGGTTTTCACAACACACACATATGCTTACACAATCATAACATTCATGTGTATTAAAAGGCAACACATCATATCATAGTACATATGCCAATCGTATCAAATGCACATGGTATATAGTTCTTCCCTACCTCAACGAAGGCATACGAAGGTTAAACCAATCGCATCCCGCATGAGTTCACATGCATCTTCACACGTCAACCCTATAGTCAAAAGTGTCCAAACGTTTAATGAGAATGCTAAAAGAACCTAGGGTATACACTGCTAAAGAATTCAGAGTAAAAGAACAGACTTAAGTACTATGTCTCTTGCGCAAGCGGGCCTTGGAGCTCGGGCACGCGAGCACAAATCTTCTAATTTCTCGCACGACTGAACTAACATTTAGTTATCTGGAGAGTGTCACGTGAAGCCTCGCACGAGCGAGCCATATTACACTTAAGTCCTCGCGAGGCTCCCAAAGCCCTCTCTCTGATTCTCGCACGAGCGAGGATTAGATATCTAGATCTGAGTTTTTCCCCAAACTCGATCCCCACCAAATCTCAACCACATTTCACATACTTCATTATACATATTAAATGCTACTTTTATAACAAAAGGAGTATTAATTTCTTACCTTAAATGCGTTGATCCCTCTGTAGATTGGATTGATCTTTCTTGAAGAAATCAAAAGGGTTTCAAAACCCCAAATTTCCTCACGCTTCCAAGCCGAGTACACTGATCACCATGAAATCCTCTAAATCATGTTGCTCACGTCCCCACATACATTTACACCACTCCCTTCACAATCTCTTGGGTCTACCCACATGGATTCAACAAATCCCCTCTCTTTTCTCTTGAAACCCTGTGCAACTGTGGGATTTTTTGACGATCCCGTCGCAACGATGCGCTCGCTAACAAAATATAGAGTCGCCACTCGGAGCTTTTGGTGTCCTGAGAAACTTAGATCATTTTTATAAGAACCAAAGTACCACAAATATGACTCTGAATCCAGTCCACACCAAAGGTTCTTAGGTAGGGGCTTTAGTTATCGATTGGGAAGGTGTCAGGCACCCAATCAACTCGCTAAATGCGGTCTCTACTTAAGGCAGAAACAAGAATGATAAAAAAGAAATAAAAAAAGCTTCCTCTTGCTCAAATGGGTCTTAGAATCCTATTTGTGCCCCTCCATTCCTACCAAAAATTCAGCGGCGTAACGACACAAATGGGAGGATAGAGGAGAAACCGAGAAGGTAGAGGAATAGAGGGGAGAGCCGGAGCTCTTGGGCCCTTGTAGCACTATCATAGAGCCTTGCGTTGGCTTGCTTCAGTGAGCTTTTGAAGGCTTGTATGGTAGGGAATGAGGTTCTAACTCCTAAGGCTTGATAGCTAAGAGGTAGAGGGAGAAGGCAAATGGGTAGCACACACCTAAACTAGGGGATCTAAGGTGGAAAATATGGCTCAAAGGAGGTTTTGAAATTTTGGATTTTGTATGGGAATGTGCACCAAAGGGAGAAAGATCTTCTCACTCAAGCTCTTTCTCTCTTAGGCAAAATTTTCTCAACCTCTAACCCAAGGGGAGGGGGGTTTTATTTATAAGAAAATGGTGGATTAGGAGGCTACTTAGAGGCTAAGAAAAATTAGGAATTAGGTAATCTAGCATCTAAGGTTCCCTAGGGTTGTTAGAGCCTTGAAACATGTGAAGAGGTGCTCCAATGGTGGATGATTGGATGAGGCTTTAAACCACTTAAGGGATTGCACATAGATAGTAAGTGGGTGCAACAGAACTAGAAAAACACACTCCAAATGTCATGATGGTCAATAAGTCAAACCTCAATCTCAATTTTTGAGGCAAAAATTAGAGGTTATAGTTTATATGCCTAGCGCAACTATTAGTTGCACCAAGCATATGTATAGTAAAACAGTGGAGCACAGTAGTTTTGGGAAGTCGACTGCCCGCGGGGGGACCCACCTATAACTGGCACAACTATTAGTTGTGCCAGGCCATTTTTGGGGATAAATGACTTAGCACAACTATTAGTGGTGTCAAATCTTTAGGGGTTCTATAGTGTATTTACCCTTTTGCCCCTATACTTCGGAACGCAATATCTTCTTGTGTACAGCTCCGATTGGGGTGATTCTTGGCCCGTTAGAAAGGTGAGGACTTCTACTTTTCAATAGTATGAGATTTGATTACAATAGAAAGTCACAGCTAGTCCTAGTACACCACTCTTCATCCATGGCTCAGGAAAACTAGGTTCAGGTCTGAAACGGGTTCTAAGGGTTGAGATTGGTTTCTAAGGGTTCGGGAAGGTTCCTAAGGGATCTAGGGTGATTTCTACGGATTTGAAAGGGTTCTTAAGGTTTCGGAAGGGTTCCTAAGGGCTTCATACATGCCATCAAAAGCTCGGTGACGCACCTCTCTCGAAATATGTTCCGATCAGGCCTTGGGCTAAATTTTGGTGTCTACAAACCCTCTTTCTTTCTGTCTCTCTATTTCTTAACCACTCAAACAAGGCAAAAGAGCCTCATGTGAGAGACCCCCCCTTATTCTAGCAATTTGTGTTTGCCTACTTGTGAAGCACCTACACCTAATTTACATGCTACCTTATCCACTAATTCCTATGGTGTTGGACACATACACACAAGGTGTGAAATTTAGCATGGTTTCCCTTGTGAACCACATACACAACAACCTGTAGGCACATGACACGGTTTATCTAAATTGAGGTTATTACATTCACCCCACCTTATAAGATTTTTGTCCTCGAAAATTGCCGTAAGTTACAGTAGCAATCTATGTTCATAAACCGAGAACGTTCATACAATTACAAATAGAATACCCAATGCATAGTTCATATCCCACATTCACGTGGAACCTATATCCATATAATAAAATAGACTTCAATCATTCCACATAATATCTCATATTAATCCTGCATAAAGTAGGCATTTGCAGTCATATATCCCACAACCCCCATTGAAGCATCCACATGTACACAACCTGCTCATTTAACTAAAGGCCGACTCATCAATTAGCACATGGACATTTCGTATTTATGCGCTAAAATGAACACCATATCCATTATATCAAATGAAGGTATACTAGAGAACATGCTGAAAATCCATTGACAATTAAAATAACCCTTGGCAGTTGTAAGTTTAAACATTCACATAATTAAAACCATTGATAAAACCTAAATAATTACAGCAAAATTTAAACGTGTGATAGCCATGTCACGATTGTTCAAAAGATGATGCCCCAAAATTAAATACAGCTCATTTTCCCATTTTGCTTTCAAAATTTACAAAATCTATTCAAAAGAAAAGCAAGGATAGCAGCATGCCCCAATCATCGTCGCCCTCCTCGTACTCGCTACCGAATGCCTCATCCTCAGCACCGGAGTCATCCTCCTCCTCGGCATCCTCATCGTCGTCACCATCCTCATCAGCATCCTTGTCATCAGTCTCAGCGCCCGTTGCCGCGTCGGAGATAGAAGAACCAAAAATAGTGTCCCACATGGTAGCAAGACGCTCTCGATATGTCTACGGGTATGCGTGACGCATGAGATCCATGTTGATAGCCTCATCGAATCGCTAACGTAGGAAAATATTGCGGGTTTGAATTAACACTTCACGCATCATGGCCTCCATGGTGTCAGGCATTGGCTGGGATGAAGATGGTGCTGTAGGATAGGTACTCGTGTGAGATACCAATCCCGAATGAGGTGCAGCCTGCTGGGCTGACTGAGTAGCTCACTTCTTCGTAGTGTTGTCTCGTAAGCTTCTCAAGCTTCAGTTAAAATCCTTGATTCGGTACTGCTTGATATTATTGGTGTGTGAGGGCTCATGGGCTTGGATTTCAAAGCCATCGCTCCCATCCCGGAGTTCAATAGCTTAGAAATCAAATGGGCATATGGCAACTTGTTTACGGGTTTGGGAATGGTGCCCTATTTGTTTCTTTCAAGGGCTTGCAAATTTGCTTTCCTAACAAGGATAGGGGCGCTAAACCACCTATCGTGAAATGTCGAATGGATAACATTAAGAAACGGTACCCGCCGTTCCTGCTCATGTCCTAACGGGAATAAATTTTTTCTAAAAATGATATCTAAGGGCCACATATGTGGAGGTAGTTGGGCTCAGGTAATGAACTGCCCCGTGGCTATTACTCCACCAGTCATTTCAGCCGCAATCTCAAGAAAATTATTTTCTTTGGGGAACGGGTTTGGAAATCATGTCCTCAATGTAGGTAAGAGGGCATCCCATAGCATGGGCTATGTCCGTGGCTTCAAAGGAGAACTTCTTACCATCTATTTCACAATGTAACTTGGTCTTGGTGGGGTTGGTCTCAAGGGTTTGGTAGAAAAGTCTCACCAAACGAGGGTAATAATGCCCCAAAAATGGTGATAATAGAGGCTTTAGCTCATTAATGGTTAAATAATCGGAGGTCCATTGCGTGGTCGATGGATCCTCAAAGAAACTTTTATAAATTTCCACTCCGAGGTAAGGATTTTGCCTTCCCACCATTGGGCTGGTTGGGTCAAAGGGGCTGGCAGAGGCACCGACCTTTTTCGAGAAGGTGGCGGCTTTAACGCCAATTTCTTGCATTGCCTAGGGTTTGGGTCTAGAGATCTCATCCTAGGGTTTTAAAATGAAAAATCAATGAAAATGAAGGTATATTGAAGTGAAAATTACCTTTTTTGTGCAAAAAATCCATTGAAAATGGTGAAGAAAACTCGAAATCGTGTAAATCTCAAGTTTCCCCCAAAAAGAACCGAAACCCTAGCTCTCTCTCCCTCTTTCGTTTGAGCGAAATAACAAAGGGAAGGGTTAAAAGCCCTTATATAGTCTATTCCTCGCACGAGCGAGGTCAAGTAGCTCGGGCGCGTGAGAGACAAGCCTTTCTTTAAGCTCGAAATGGCTTTTGTCTTTTCCCCTTTGTCGTTTCTGAGGAGCTCGCTTGAGTGAGCTTTAAGTTCTCGTGCGAGCGAGGCTCAGACACAGCTATTGAAGCCTCTTTGCTTTAAACTTATAAAATTTTCATTTTTGGGTTCCAATTTGACTTCTTGTTAGTTAATCTTTTATGCCTAATTCATGATCTCACTAGCCACTAATACAGATCGATTGATTTTGCGGTCAATCATAATTATCTATCAACTAGCACCAAAATTATATCTATATACAAACAAACAAAAATAAAATTCCACATCACACTTACCCAAACTCATGTAAATAGGTCCGGATAAGCTTCCTGTACATCGGATTCGTGTTCCCACGTGGCTTCCTCTCGCGAATAGTTCTGCCATTTAACAAGTACCAACGAAATTTTCTTTGTGCGCGGGACTTGCTCTTTCCGATCAAGAATTTGGATCGGATCTTCCCTGCCGGTCAAATCTTCTTGGATTTCAATGGATTGGTTGGGTCCTTGACATACCGTCATAACATTGAGACATGAAAAACATCATGCATGCTGGAGAGATGTGGTGGTAGTGCAATACAGTAAGCAACCTCCCCAACACGTCCTAAAATCTCAAATGGTCCCACGTATCTTGGACTCAGCTTGTCGCGCTTTCCAAAATGCATAACGCTCTTCATCGGTGAAATCTTTACAAATACGTGGTCTCCAACCTGAAAATCAATGCTGGTTCTCTTGATATCAGCATAACTCTTCTGCTGACTCTGAGCAGTCTTAAGCCTTTCCCGAATCACACGAACGATGTCGACAATTTTCTCCAACACTTCCAAACCCAATATAAACTTTTCACCGATTTCTCCCCAATTAATCAGAGATCTACATCTCTGTTCATACAACGCTTCATACGAAGCCATCCGAATACTCTACTAGAAACTATTATTGTACGTAAACTCAATCAGCGGAAAATGCTGATCCCATGATCCCTGAAAGTCAATCATGCATGCTTTAAGCATATCTCCAATGGTTTAGTTGACTCTCTCCATCTGACCATCAGTTTGCAGATGGAATGCCGAACTAAAATCCACCTTGTGCCCATGCCTTCTTGAAATCTCTGCCAAAATATCGAGGTATAGAGTGGGCCATGATCTGACACAATGCTCATTGGGATATCATGTAATCGGATGATTTCTTTCATATACAGATCTGCTAATTTGCGTGTCGTATACATTGTGTTAGAGGACAGGAAATGTGCTGATTTTGTTAAGCGATCTATGACAACCCAAATAGCATTATTACGCTTCGCCGTCCTTGGTAAGCCGACAATGAAATCCATGGATATTGACTCCCATTTCCACTTGGGTATTGGGAGAGGTTGCAGTAGGCCTGCTGGGTGTCTATGATCTACTTTTACTTGCTGACACACCAAGCATTTCGATACATACTAGGCAATATCTTTCTTCAATCCTCTCCACCAATAGCTCTTTCTCAGATCATGGTACATCTTGGTACCACTAGGGTGAATGGCATATTTAGACTTATGAGCTTCATCTAATATGGTTTGCTGTAGATCGGCATCAGTCGGTATGCATAGGCATCCTCAGAATAGCAACGATCCATCTTCCTTAATAGAAAAATCTACACTGGTGCCGCTAGTCACACCTTGTCTGATCTTTAAGAGCTCTGTGTCTTTCATCTAAAGTTCATATATGCGATCAAAAATCATTGGTCTGATTATGATGTTAGCCAACAAGGCACCTGAAATCTTGACCTCAATGTTCTTATCATAAAAAGAAAGGTCTTCCAATAATTTCTATCAACAGAGTCTCGTAACAAGACTAGCTAACTGAGCTGAATTCTTCTGACTCAAAGCATCTGCCATGATGTTTGCTTTACCTAGGTGGTACTGAATAGTGCAGTCGTAGTCCTTGAGAAATTCAATTTACCTCCTTTGCCTCATATTCAACTCTTTCTGTGTAAACAAGTACTTGAGGCTTTTGTGGTCAGTGAAGATCTCAAAGGTCTCACCATAGAGATAATGTCTCTAAATTTTACGTGCAAAAATCACTGCGGCTAACTTCAGATCATGCGTCAGATAGTTCTTCTCATGATCTTTCAACTGTCTCGACCCATAAGCTGTAACCTTCTTGTTCTGATTGAGTACACAACCCAAGCCACTGTACGACGCATCACTATAAACAGCGAATCACCCACTGCCTGATGGAATAGCCAACACTGGAGCAGAGGTAAATCATTTCTTGAGTTCTTGGAAACTCTCTTCACATTCACTGGTCCATTCAAATTTACCATTTTGCCGTATAAGTCGCGTGAGTGGTCCTGAAATCTTGGAAAATCCCTCCACAAATCTTTTGTAATACCCAGCCAAACAGAGAAAACTACAAATTTCAATCATAGTCTTTGGTTATTCCCAATCTACTGTTGCCTTGATCTTTGCTGGATCAACTGTCACACCTGCTTCTGAGACTACATGGCCTAGAAAATTCACTTTCTCTAACCAGATCTCACACTTGCTGAGTTTGGCGTACAACTGATGCTCACGTAGTGACTGTAATGCAATGAGTAGGTGTTACTCGTGTTCCTCTCTGGACTTTGAATAAATCAAAATATCATCCACAAATACAACCACGCATGTATCTTGATGAGGTTTAAACACCCTGTTCATAAGGTCCATAAATGAAGCGAGTGTGTTCGTCAAGCCGAAAGGCATCACTAAAAACTCGTAATGCCTATATCTGGTTATGAATGCTATTTTCTGAACATCTTCGGCCTTCACTTTCAGATGATGATATCCTGACCTTAAGTCAATCTTGGTAAAGAACTTTGCCCCTTATTCAATTAAACAAGCTGATGATATCCTAATCTTTATCGTCAGCTTGTTCAATTGACGATAGTCGATATAAAGTTTCATAGACCTGTCCTTCTTGACAAACAAGATCGATGCTTCCCAAAGAGACACACTAGGTCTTATGAAGCCTTTGTCCAACAACTCTTGTAACTGCTCCTTCAATTCTTTCAATTCGACAGGAGCCATTCGATAAGGTACTTTAGATACTGGCTCGGTGCCTCGAGCTAACTCAATTACGAATTCAATCTCTCGATCCGGTGGTAACCCTGGTAAGTCATCGAGAAACATATCCTCAAACTCGGAAGCAATCAAAATATCAGTGATGACATTCTTCACTTCTCTTTGTTCTTGTAGAAATGCTAGGTATCCACCAGAATCTTTCCTCATCATCCGCTCAGCTCATATCGCTGAGAAGATTGGTATAATCTTACCCTTGTCACCAACAAATCGGAAAGACTTTGGCGGATGAAAGGTGACCACTTTACACAGGCAATCAACACTCGCATGATAAGCGGATAGTCAATCCATACCAAGGAGTACATTGAATCCTTGCATGTTCAACAAAATATGATTCATCATTGTCTCACAATCTTCAACTCACACAATAATAGATCGGCAATACATGTCTGTAGTCATTGCACTTCCCGTAGGAACTGACACATCCAAAATGAACTCCAACTCCTCGGGAACGACTTTCAATCTCCCTGCAAATTCCAGAGTCACAAACGAGTGGGTAGACCCTAGGTCTATCAGAACTCGTGCATCACAATGATCACCGTCATTTTCTTTATATAATTATAACATATCTATATTAATACACATACTAGATATTCAGTCATGCATGGTAAAATTAAACTGTCATAGAATAAAATCTACAAGATCATCATATTTATGCACTTTCTTCATCTAGAAAGCAATTAAACCAACTTGAACATAACTAGATGATTATACCTTGAATAACGTCGTTGCTTGCCCGAGCATCTTCGATGGTTACTGTAAAAGCACGACCTTGTACAGTAGGTCTTGTAGTTCGCGTAGGCCTTTGCGTGGTAGCAGAAGAAATCATACTTTCTTTTCTCAGCTCTGGGAGTCTTTGATCATATGGCCCATCTTTTCGCATTTAAAACATCCCCCTGTGTCTCACCTATAATCAGAAGTTTTATGCACTTTGTCACAACAAGCACACATGACCTAGGGGCTAGATGCTCCTGATGTTTGAATCTGAGCAGGGCCCTCTATACAAAAATGTCTCACGGGAGTAGATGTTGTGGGCCTAGGATAACTTGTATAGGCAGGTTGTCTTGACACCAAAGCTGGTGCTGTAAATCTTAACTTTTTGTTCTCTGAGTCGTAGTCACTTGCGCTCCCTTGACCAGCCTTGTGTTTATTTTGATGTTCCTGCCTTTTATCCATATTGTTTATATCCCTCTCGACTACGATTGCCTTCCTTATCACCTCTGCAAAAGTCTCAAGCTCGAATACTGAAACCCTATCCCTTATATTTGGCCTCAGGCCTTCTTCAAATTTACTGGCCTTCATCTCTTCGGTGGCCACTAGTGCTGGCATAAATCACGATAATCTCATAAACTCAGTATCGTACTCTCGTACGGTCATATTCCCCTACTCCAAGTTAGAAAAATCTTTCTTCAGCTGATTCCTCACTTGCTTGGGGAAGTAATCCTTGTTAAACTCTAACAAATTCCGCCCAAGTCCACAAACGACCAGGATCCTCAACTTCTCTCTTTCTCAATACCGATTTCCACCATGGATCGACATCACCCTCAAGTTGGAAAGAAGCCCAACCAACTTTCTCATCCTCTGTACTCTGAAGTCTCCTCAGCAACTTCTCTATTTGACTCAACCATTTTTCCGCCTCTAGCGGATCTGTCTGCCCATAAAAACTAGGTCTTAATCTCCTAAAATTGACAAATGATGAGGCAATAGTGCTGGAGGAGGTGGTGGTGGTGATTGCTGATGATTCACATTTTTGGCAGCCAATAGTATGGTCTGCTCGACTGAGAGCGCAGTCTGCTGAGTCTGCTGGCCCATGGCTGCAGCCACTGTTTCCATGGCATGCACCATCCTATCCATCGCTTTGCTCCTCTAACCTCTCTCCTCAGGAGGGTGTCTTTGATCCCTACCCGAACCTGAAGGGAAGTCATCTATACTCCTCAAGGTTCTATGACTACCTCCTCTTGATTGTCCTCTACCTCTCTTTATCGCGTCCATCTTAATCTTTTACAATGAAACAAAAGTCCCATTAATCGACGATCCCTATATCCCCAACAAAATCTCAAATATTTATCCAAATCTAAGACTTGTTAGAAGTCTCTAAAGCCGAAGCTTTGATACCAACTGTGACAGCCCAGATTTTCTAACTGCAAAACTCAGACCGTCGGATAGACGCTAAGTCCGATCCCCGAACGGAACACCTAGCGCATCCACACACAAAGTGGAAACAAGCAGGAAATTAATGAAAATAGAGGCATCATAGACAAAATGAAATTTACCATACTATATCTCAAGCTCAAAATAACGGTTCTAATTCCATGCGAGTATGCATGGGCAAAAGAACCGAAAAGAACCTGCGATAAGGGCCATTCCTTACCGAAACATGGTTCACAAAACCAAATACAATAGTAACTCAAAAATATATCATTTACAACACAAAAGAAATCTTAAACTAACTCCTCGCTCCAAGGCCGAACCTACTCGGTCCTTGCACAAATAAAACAATCCTCCGGATGAGGCTCTTGTTCTTCCTTCCTAGGAGAGTAATCAGAATCCTCCTCATGGGTCGGATCCTCTAAATGAACCTCAACTCCTGTACCTGTGACGTATAGTCGAGGAATGAGCTAACAACATAAGCTCAGTAGGGAAATACTAATAGCATGTAGATTCTTAACATCACATATATATCTTATGGCATAAACGAAAACAATATTTTTTTTCCTACAAAGATGCACAGTTGCGAGGATAATTGCATGAAACACATACATACTTCTTTATTTGGAAACTTAACACATGCTCAAATGTTGTTCGTCTTAATACAAGAAAGGAAACTTAAAGTGCTTCACTTAAATTATCGCTTGAGCATGTATAGCATCGAGCCCCCGATGGAATACCCACCATCATCGTTCACATGAATCATTTATTACATAATGCCCAGGGTCCCATAGAAGATGGACACTTGTGTCGAACATAATTATCATTGTTCGGTAGAATTCACAAGATCACGAAGGGTGTATGGCTATCCCGCCGTACCGGACACGGATATCCCGTCACGTCGGTCAAGGATATACGGCCGAATCGGTCGGGTACTCACATGTAAACCTTAAATCCAAGTGCATACATATAGCTTATCATTGTGTAATGTGGTAATTATAAGTAAACTTAAAATTTAAGACACATTCTTCACACACACATATTGGAATGAACCTTGAAGATTCCGCATGAACCCACACACTTGAACATAACACATTTTTCTCGGACATGGTTTTCACAACACACACATATGCTTAGACAATCATAACATTCATGTGAATTAAAAGGCAACACATCGTATCATAGTACATATGCGAATTGTATCAAATGCACATGGTATATATTTCTTTCCTACCTCAACGAAGTCACACGAAGGTTAAACCAATCGCATCCCGCATGAGTTCACATGCATCTTCACACGTCAAACCTATAGTCAAAAGTGTCCAAATGTTTAATGAGAATGCCAAAAGAACCTAGGGTATACATTGCTAAAGAATTCAGAGTAAAAGAATAGACTTAGGTACTCTGTTCCTTGCGCGAACGAGCCTTGGGGCTCCGGTGCGCGAGCACAAATCTTCTCATTTTTCGCGCGATCGAACTAACATTTAGTTATCTGGAGAGTGTCACGTGAGGCCTCGTGCGAGCGAGCCATATTACACTTAAGTCCTAGAGCGAGCGAGATACAGAGTCCTCATGAACTTACTTAAGTCCTCGCGAGGCTCCCAAAGCCCTCTCTCTGATTCTCGTGCGAGCAAACTCTTAAGCTCGTGCACGCGAGGATCAGAGATATCCAGATTTGAGTTTTTCCCCATACTCGATTGTCACCAAATCTCAACCACATTTCACATACTTCATTATACACATTAAATGCTACTTTTATAACATAAGGAGCATTGATTTCTTACTTTAAATACGTTGATCCCTCCGTAGATCGGATTGATCTTTCTTGAAGAAATCAAAAGGGTTTCAAAACCCCAAATTTGCTCATTCTTCCAAGCCGAGCACACTGATCACCATGAAATCCTCTAAATCGTGTTGCTCACGTCCCCACACACATTTACACCACTTCCTTCACAATCTCTTGGGTCTACCCACATGGATTCAACAACTCCCCTCTCTTTTCTCTTGAAACCCTCTTTCTTTCTCTCTCTCTATTTCTCAACCAGTCAAACAAGGCAAAAGAGCCTCACGTGTGAGACCCCCCCTCATCCTAGCAATTTGTGTTTGCCTACTTGTAAAGCACCTACACCTAATTTACATGCTACCTTATCCACTAATTCCTATGGTGTTGGACACATACACACAAGGTGTGAAATTTAACATGCTTTCCCTTGTGAACTACATACACAACAACCTGCATGCACATGACACGGTTTATCTAAATTGAGGTTATTACATTCTTTCTGATCTATCGGCTAACTGAAGAGTTATCGAAGTAGGCCTCATATCTCCAAGTCCCAACTTTTTGTAAATAGAATATGATAGCAGATTTACGCTATCTCCTGTTAATCACTGAATTATGTCATTTTCCACCTCCTAACCTAGCCCTTACTAGACCTTAGAGTTGTGTAATAATTAATTTTTACTTGTGAGTTTGTATTTAGCAATAATATGTAAAATGGTGCAACAATCCATGTAACAAGTGCTAAGAAGAGAAGTAGAGTCAAGCATTGGAGCTGATGGAAATACAGAGATTGAACCATAGTGGTCCCCACCATATGGGTTATTCAGCATGCCTTAGACCCCTATAAGTCTTGCAATAAGAGAAAAGTGGGACCCATGCCTGAAGGAGTGTTGCAGCAGACTAGACAAACAAGCAGAGAGGCAGAAAGTTCATCTCAAGCAATCTCGAGCAGATCTGAAGTCTTCAAATCTAGCCTCACGAGTTATCTCGAGCAGACCACACCTTCAGGATCTTCTTCTCGAGCAGCTGTTGAGCACTCTAGAGCAATTCTTTTCCTTCAGAAGCAGCCTGTCGAGCGTACTGCAGCATCTCTACTTCTCTAGCAGCTAAAAGACAGCAACAGATCCAGCCCATCGAGAACCTGTCGAGCAGCTCTTTGCCTTCAGAAGTCATGCACTCGAGCTATCTTGAAGTAACTCTAACTTCTCGAGCAGATCTGACTTTAGTACTACAGCCATTCGAGAATCCTTCAGAAAGTAGTCCATCTGCTCGAGCTCTTCACTGTGAAGCCTTCAGAAGACTTCAACCTCACAAGGCTTGAAACCCAGCATATATTTATGCACTTCAGGGCATTTTTGGAACTTCCATAACACATGGGACACATGTCCAAGTGTGTTGTGCTCTTCCTCACTGCCTGGGGCAATACTTGGCTAAAAGTGAGCCACATCAACAGATCCTAACCATTTTGATTCTTCTCCCCACTTATTGGGCAGAGTAAAAAGTAACTTATGGATTGTATAAATACCATATAAAGCATGCTTGTAAAAGTAGCTAGGAAGGCTGAGAGGCCTGAGCTCATTTATTTTTAGGGTTAGGGTTTAGGTCATTTTTCTTTTTTTTTGTTTTCTTCTTTCCTTAGCTATCTGCAGCTTGGCTAAGTCTTTGTAGTACTTAGGCAGGGTTAGTTTTCATTGTAAAAGGGATTTGTAATAGCATTGTGAAGACCTAGAGTCTTGCAGAGACTGCAGACTTGAGGGGAAAATCATTGTAAGTTCTTTTTGGCAATGAAAAGTTGGTTTTACTATTTCATTCAATTTGTAATTTCTTATGATTTTTACTAAGATCTTTATGGATTTTATGCACCTGTTGATGCATGAGCTTGTAGCCCTGTAGACATAGTGTCTGCAGTGATTTTCTTATTTTAGCTCTAACCCCTATGACTGGATTATATCCCTGGGATATCCTGTGACCATTTGAGTGGACAGGATATAGCCCAAAGACTAGTACATATCTCAGGGTTGAGTTGAATTATTCTACCTTGCATTTGTGCTTGTAGCCAAATAAGGGACTGCTGCAGATCCAACTCTTGCTCTGCTTTACAATGCTTTTTACAATGACAATTAGTCCCTAACGCTTACTTCTCTATTTTCTTGTTTATTTTCACCAAACCACTCTCACTCTTTCATAATCCTTTTCTTTTATTTCTGATTTTTACATCTATTTCTGTTTTAGTTAGTTTAAGATAAATTAGGTTAGAGTTGTCAGATCTGTAGCTGATCTGGAGATTTACTTCCTTTAGATCCATAACTCTCTGTGGGGCAACCCTTATTTCATCTAAAACTTGATACAATAACCCTGTATCTTGTAGGTTGTGTTTGTTTGAGTTTGTGTTCTAATCCCATATTTATTCCTCTTTGTTTTATTTCTGCCCTTGTTTATCGCTGTCATACTTTGATCATCTTTGTAATAAAGAACATTACAAACAAATAACCCAACAAGTTCTTGGCGCTGTTGCTGGGGAGTTTTTTATCTAAGTAGTAGATCTGAGTTTTTCTTTATGTTAGGATTTAGATTTGTTTGTTGTCTTTGTTGTGTTTGAATAAATTACTGTTGTAGTCTTTTGAATTTTTTCTTTTGCCGATTGGGAGCAATAGCACATAAGGGAGAAAATAACTTGTAGTTGGAGCAGACTCTGCCTTAGTTTGCATCTCTTTCTCCTTTGTTATAGTTTCATTTCTGTAATCTTTAAATTCAACAGTAGTGCTTAGTGTCTTTTTGTTTGCTGTAAGTTGTTTCTGCTATGTGTTGTATGCTGGGTAGAAGGTCCCTTAATCCTGAGATTGTACCATTGAATTTTGAAATTGAGAGAGTCCTTAGACCTAGGCCAGTAGCACACATCCCTGCTGAAAATTTAGAGACATTTGAGATGGGTGAGCAACCTAGACCCCTTAGGGATTATTATGCACCAGGGGCATATTCATCCCCTTTCTACATTCAATTCCCTATAGCTGAGGGTAATTATGAAATCAAACCTTAAACCATCCAGATGTTGCCATCTTTTATGGGTTGAGTAAAGAGGACCCTTATAAGCACATAGATGAGTTTTTGTCTTTATGCACAACTTTTAAGATTGCTGGACTGGGAGATGAGGCCACTAAGCTGAGATTATTTCCCTTTTCATTAAAGGATAAAACTAGAAATTGGCTAAACATGCTCCCAGCAAATAGCATTATATCTTAGAATGCCTTACAAGGCCAATTCTTGGCTAAGTTCTTCCCAATGAGCAAGACAAGCCAGTTGAGGAAGAGCATTATCTCTTTTACTCAGTTCTCAACTGAGAACTTTCATAAAGCTTGGAAAAGATTTAAAGAACTGCTGAGACAATGCCCGCACCACCAAATACCCATATGGCAGCTTGTACAAAGCTTTTACCAAGGGTTAGATTTTAAAAATAGATACATGGTGGATGCATCTTGTGGTGGCACATATCTCAACAAAACTGATGATGAAGCATGAGATTTGTTTGATGTTATAAGTGAAAACTCTATGCAACAGGAGGCTCTGACAAGTAATGATATTGAGCCGACTGCTAGAGCAGCAAAAGAACCCACTTCAAAAGGGAAATTGTATGAACTTAATGTATAAAATGACCTAGAAAGGAAAGTGGACAACTTATTACAAAAAGTTGATAGATTACTGAGTGTAGTGCAACCCCAAACAATTGCACAGGTTGAGGAGGTATCTCTGATAGGCCAATCTCCCACCCACTACCTTCTAAACTGTCCCTCTTTTGGTTAATACCCAGAGTTAGTAATGGAGCATGCCAATGCTGCCAATCTTATGGGCAGCAACCTGCTGAGTTTGCTTGGAGGAACCATATTAACTTGAGGTGGAGACAAGACAATTTTCATCAATCCCAGCAGCATTAGGCATTGCCTTACAGACCTAACCAGCAGTACCATCAAGAGTATTTCTCAAGACATCAGTTCCAACAACCAGTGGCACAGCCAAGTCAACTAACTTTACCACCACCACAAACCAGAGCCCCCTCCTTTGAGGAGCAGGTTTTGTCTTCATTACAAAACCTCAGCTCCCTATCACAAACAGTGAATTCTCACAGCTAGAGTATCAAGAAAATAGAGGACCACCTTGGTCAACTCTTAAATACTCTGACAAAAAGGGAAGAGGGCAGGCTCCCGAGCTAAACATTGACCAATCCCAAGTGGCAATTCTTGCTAGGTGAAGCTTCTTCAACTCATGAGTAAGCTGTGACCGTCACTACCTTGAGGAATGGTAGAGTGGGAGACAACCAAGTGGTCTTTGAGATAAAATGAAGTGCAGAAGGAGAGGACCAAGAACCTGTTTAGCAGTGACTTCTTTGATATGTGTATATATTTTAAGCTAAAGTCTTAACCTATTGCAAGTGCACAATGGAAATCATAGTACTAGCATAGGATCGTTCCCACAAGGAAGTTTGTTTAGCAACTTATCTCTTATCTATATCTCCTATTTAAATTCTTATCTTAAAAACATTTATTTATCTTTAAGGCCTAATCTACTAGAGAAATATGAATAAAAGAATTTGTTTTAATCTAAAGTGCATATAATAAATCTAAATCCTCCTTCAGATTGAGATCGCCAATCCCAATCTTTAGCTATAAGATATTTATGAATTTAAACAGTACCATTACACTATATTTCTAGTTCCTAGCATTGGGCACCAATCAATACTAAAATTTTATCAATACAGATTTAATCTAATTAACAACTTCCTAAAATCTAAGCGTCAATCAAACTTTAAAAAACTGAAGATGAAAAATAAAAACCATTACACTAATCTACAAATTCTAACATGAGTCATCAGTTCAAATCAAAACTTAGAGATATTTACAAAGTTGTAAATTGCATAAAATAAAATTTAATCTAGAAAGCAAAGTAAAAATATATCCTTCACCCCTCAGTCGTAGTCGTCAATTGCTTCTGAGAAACTATAGATATCTACTTTAATCTCCAGCACTCAATTGCAGTCGTCAATTGGTCTTGAGAAACCTATGATATCTAATCTACTATAACTATTTTACACTACTTTGATTAGAAGAAAATCCAATCTCAGGCGTCAATTGATGCTGAATTCTTCGATCCTTTTTTGCTACACAGGGCTCTCTTATTTATAGATCATAAGGAGTTGGTTCACAAGTTCTAATCCTAATAAAAGAAATAAAAACTATCCTAATATAACTATACTTCTACTTTTATCTTTTCCTTGCTTTCTTTAGTTGATGTACTTCTGAAATGTTCTTTAATCTTTAGCAGCAGAGTCTTTCTAATATTCTTCTTCATCAATCTCTCAAATCCATGATCAATAGAACTAATTGTAGAATTCTTCTAATCTATTCATGGCGGTGGAAATTCTCATGTGATCAGTAGCAGCAGTAGTAAGTTCAGGAAAGCTTATTTAATCGTAATCATAGATAACGATTATCTATTTTCTATTCTTTAGAGAATCGTCAGTCACGATTTCCTATTTCTATTCTCGCTTCTTTGGAAAATCGTTAATCACAATTTTCTATTTCCAGTAGCTTTCTTACTTGGATGACTTTCTATATTGAACGATCACTTTATTTCTTCTTTTATCATTTTCTGAAGAATCGTCTTTTTGAAGAATTAGGATTTCTCAGCCTTCAGCTATTGGTGAATCGTCTTTATCACTTACTCATCTTTTTTCTGCTCTTTTGGGTTAACTTTAACAAAGACTAACATTAGGGCTCTCTTTTACTGCTTATCTTTAATATATGCACATCAGTGACTTATTAGTAATAAACTAAGTCCTAGCATCACTAAGTTAAGGGTGATAAAATGGTAAATTATGTGACTGATCAAGCAGTAGCAGGAAGTGGATAAAGGGGATGCTGTTGAGCCCTTTGAAAAAAAAAATTTAATTAAGGCAGTAGATGAGTTATCAGCAATACCTCATCTTCAATTTCCTCAAGCTCTAAAAGGGCCTTCTCCTTTTGACAAGGGGAATGCTAGATGGAGGAAATGAGGACTATTTTGCAGTTGATGTCATTGATAAGATGGTGGAAGAAACTTTGCCCAAGCTACTAGACTGGGATGAGGTGTGTGATGAGTTTGAAGAATTTTGGACCGAGGAGGCCGCCACTCATGTTGCTGAAGAGGTGAACACCTTGGACTCTTCAGTGGGGCTAGTGCAGCATTCCACTTGAACACCTACCATGTTGTCCCTCCCTCAGCCATCTAAGGCACCTTTGTTGCCTTCAATTGAGTGTCCACCTGATGTGGAGCTAAAGCAGCTCCCAGAATCTCTTAAGAAACTACAAATTTCTGAGCTGGAGGAACTTAGGCTGGATGTCTATGCAAAGGTATGACTTTTAAATTCTAAATTAAAGTTATTTCCAGGTAAGTTGAGGCCTAGATGGGATGGCCCATTTATTGTCTTACATGCATCCCCATTTGGAGTTGTTGAGATCATGGACCCTAATTCTTGAAGGGTCATGAAGGTCAATGGCCAAAGGCTCAAACTCTGTGTTGAGAATGTTGTGGAGCCCTCTTAGACCATCCACTTTCAAGAGCCTCCCACGGAGATGTGATCTCAAGCCTTGTACCATATGTAACATAACTGTTAGAATGTTTTAAAATTTTATAAATATTGTGTTCTTGTGGTCTGCTTTTGATGAATCTTGATGTGTGTCATAATTGATGATGTGTTGTTGAGTGTGAAAGGATCTATTAAGCGTTAGGATCAATAAGCTTTAATGCATGAGAGTCTGTCAATCGCAAGTTTTAACTAAGTTATTTTTGCATTCTCGAGAGGATCAAAAGTCGTCAGGTATCTTCTCGAGACCATTTTGTAAGTGAAGTAGCTGTCCCTCGAGAGGATCATGTGCTTCAAAGCATCCTCTCAGGACAGTTGTTTTGAGGTTATACCCAACCTCAATAGGATCAGGAGTGCACAACTGTTTACTCGAGATACTCTTTCTGAAGCCCCATCCTCTCATGACTCGAGTTTTGAGATTATAAAGCCCTCATGAAGCTCATTCTCTCATTCCATCTCTTTGCTAAGCACTCACACTCCTTCACCTACTCTAGATTTCTTCTCTCTACTCTACCGCTCACCATCAGCTACTCCGTTCATCCAATATTTTTGCTAGTTTGATCAGCAACTTAAGCCACACATTTTGCTCCAAGAATCTTTGCATTTGGACCATTGTGGACCATCCTCGCAATACCCTAGTTTTGGGTAAGTTCTCAGTATCTTCTCAGTCCATTTCATTCTCTGAGTATTTTCTACTAGATTGAGACCCTTTTGCTGAGGATTAGTGGATTTATCATTGTCATTTAATGAGTTGAGTGTTTGCTAAACTTTGGGAAACCTAGGGTTTGGATTCATTAGATGGAAATTAGTGTTTCAGTAATGACTGACAATACTGATTTTGAAGAAACCCTAACTTGCTTAGGCCTGCCCAAACCCATCCCCCTTCACCAACTAGGAAATCCAAGAGGATAGCCTCATCCTCAGCTCCTGAAGCTCCTATGGCCCAACCAAAAAGAAAATCTATTGTTTTGGGTGACTCAGCAGCTCCAAAGAAGAAACAGAAGAAGGGTAAAGGAGCTACCCTTGAGTTTGACCCTTTCACTACCCCCAATGAATTTGTGGATAATCTAAGCCTGGTACTAGAGACCATCTTTGATAGGTCATTTTTCTCAAAGGAAGAGTGGGCTAAGGAAGCCATTGTGTTCTTGGCAAAGGCCTCCATGGACTCCCTGCTGAGGCCTTTGGAAGAAATTGTATATCCCAGATAGTGAAGTTGTGGTATCAAAACATTCGAATGAAAGAGTCAAGAGGAGGGCCAACTGAGGATGACCTAGTGCTAGTGATTCTCATAGATGATTTTGAGAAAGTTGTTGATGCGACTGATGTAGCACATGCATTGAGTATTCCTGCATGCTATGATCCATCTTGTGACCTAGGGGCCCCTATCAGTGCTACATTTAAAGATGTTGCCCAACATTTAACTCAAGGAAAGACTGGATCAGGAGAATCTATGATGAGAAGTGACTTCAGCACAAATATACTATTCATAGATAATGTTCTAAGAAAAAATGTTTTTGTATCTGGACATCAATAGGAGAGGAGGCATCCAATTGTAGATGCACTGTACTACTTCTCTATGGGGCATTTTTTCAATGCTGACAAGCTAATTTTTGAGGGGATGGGTGATATCTATGGCAAGGTCAAAAAGAGGTAGGCAATTCAAGGTTTACCTTACAACAAGCTAATCACAGCCTTGCTAAAAAAGGGAAGATATGTCTGGAGAATGGGAGAGCCAACTGCTGAGTTGTCACCAATTATTTTTGGAGAGAGACAGTGGAAGATTAGTTTGACATTGATGAAGAAGGAGTCTGAAGTAGCCTTTCCTGGGCAAACCTCTACAGCCATATCATAACAACCATCTTCAACTCTCCACTCCATTCTTACATCAACTCCTCCTCCATACATTCCAGCATCAATATCAGCCCCTCCACCACCTTACTTTTCCCCCACAACTTTCCTCAACCCACAATCAAGAGAACGTATAAAAAGAAAACCAAATCCCAAGAAGACCCTACCTTAACCCCAATACCTCCATCAATACCAAACCCAACACCTGAAGGACTTTCTCCATTTACCCTTCCTGACTATGGGCCAATGGCTGCTGCCATTGAACCCACTGACCCCAATCCTTCCCCTGCCCATTCCCCTCCACCTTCCCCTATCCAAAGCCCATTTTATACCAGCTCTGAACAATTCACCACAGAGGGTTACTCAGCCCTAATGAACTTCATTGTGGGGGGCATTAGGCATGAGTACAACCCTCTGCTTGACTCCCCACACAACTATTCATTCAACCATGCACCCACTTCACCCTTTAAACCAATTTCCACTCCACCTATTACCCTGGTCCTCCCAGACCCTCTAACCCAAATTATTTCACTCCTAACCTCCCTTCAATCCCAAATAAACACCTCCACAGAAAGTCAATCCTTAATCTAAAATAGCCTTGCTTCCATCCACTGAACACTTGAATCTTTCATACCCACAACCCAACACCCCACCCCTATCTCTACCCCTCCTCAATTTTAGACCTCTCCTATAGTTGTGGCAACAATTGATGTTGCCACCCAAACCGATTTTGAACTTGAAGAACTGATTCTGGTTCCCCCTTCCACATCTTCCACCTCTACCAAGACTGAAGTCCCCGAGGAGGAGTTGATCCCTTCCCAGCCTTCCATTCATTTCCATTCAATGTGCCCTGCTACTAAACCTGCTATTATCTCCCTCTCTCCGAATGATCCACGTCACTGGCCCATTGTACCAACTGAACCAAGCCAAGGACCTCCAGCACCAACCCTCACTACTCTCATGCTTGCTAAACCATATATTTCCAGGGATGTGTGTCTGTTGGTAGATTTTGTCAGAAATAGTGTATTAAAAAGTTGTGAGGGTCAACTGGAGTTGATGAAGCTAGCCTCATGGAAATAGATAGAATCAGTAATGCTAGTTCATCAACAAGAGATGTTTGCAATGCAAGAGAAACTTGGCACTGCTGTAGCTATATATAAATTATATGAACAACATGCCAATGAGTATGCAAAGCTGATTGATAATTTATCAGGTACTCTCCTCTCTCTAGGTGTTAAGCCTCAACCAAAAGCTAAAGGCATTAAAATTCAGGAGCCTAGGGGCATAACCAAACAAAAGAAACCAGCTGCTTCAAGGACAAAAGCTGGTGCTGCCAAGGCTGAAAATGTCAAGAAAGAAAAACACAAGGCAGAGGAGCACATAGATCTGGATTCAGATTCAGAGTATTTTTAGGAATTTTTTTGTTCTTTTTTGTTTTAGAAGTTTTCTATTTTAGGAGTTTTCTGTATTTGTTGTGTTTCTTATACAACTGTCATTTTATAGGAAGTCTCCTCCTTTGTATATTATTTGGTTATAAATTCTCCTTTTCTGTGAATACAAGCATTGTGTTAGTGTAATTTTCTTTTTCTTTTCTGCATTATTTTCCTTTTCTTCCTTTTCTATCCCTGCTGCCCCTAGATATACTCTTTGTTGCAACATTGAGGACAAAGTTTATAATACGTTTGGTGGTATAGCAGGGTAGACCAATAAAATAGTTAATTTTAGTGCAGCAGTGTTAGTTAAATTGAAATAAATAAAGTAAATTCTCACCTACCAATCGAGAAAGAGGAAATTAAAACTGTTAGTAGACATTTTGAAACTGAAATCTGTTGAAAATTTAACACTTCCATGAAGCAAACATCACGAAATCTTTTTCACAATCATTACTTAGTGAACCAGAAAGGAGAGAAAAATGTGAGGATATACCCCATGAGTTTATTTAAAGACCATACCCAGTGAGATTTGGGCCTATCAAATTTTCTTTCGAAGAGTGCTTTGGCCAAAAATTTCTACTCTAAGGAATGACTGAATCAACACCCTTTTCACTAAAAGTTATGCACCCCAAATTGAAACTATTTGGAAAAACTCATGACACTAAGGAGATGATTTAAGGCTCTTATTTGGACAGTTTGAGCCTGAAAATGCCTACCCATTGAACTGCCCTTTGTATATACTGTTTGAGCCTTAAAATCTATTTTTCTTCAACAAACACCAGAGTAATTGAACCTAAATCTCATTGACTTGATTCAGCCTTACCCTCACTCTGAGATTTCAGAAGGTAAAGGAGAAGATGTTGAAGAAAGTTGAGTTGGGTTCAACATTTGGTGAAAGGAGAAGAGAAGGAATCTATAGAAAAAGCAATGTGTCAATTGTATATGGGTGGCAATTCAAAAAAAAGAAGGGAGAAAGAGAAGTAAAAAAGCAGTACTTCATCTGAAAATTGAAAATATGAGAAGAAGCTGGCCACTTAGTATCTGAAAAATATAAAAGAAGTTGAAGTTGTGATATAATGAAGAAGGTGAAGTCATGAATCACCTCCTCCTCTTAGTTGATTTCTCAGTCTTGAATTTTTTTTATCCTTTTAATCTTTTTAAACCCCAACCCTAAGCCACATTACAACCCAACTAAACGACCTTATTGATCCAAAGAGAATTGAGTTGTTATGTGGAGACAAGAGGATGTGTAACCTATGGTGAAAAGAATATGAGGATGTCAGGAATTAGCAAAAATGCCTATGCTCATGCTTGCAGGCCTATTTGAGGTCTGTAATTGATCTTGAACTGCAGTAAAAGTGAACACCATGGAATTTCATTTTTGAGAGATAACCCTAGTAAAGATTAGGTTTGAAAATTAAATTCATTGGGGCAATATTTAAACTTGATTCTCGAATTAATGGTGAGCTTAGTACTGATTCTCACACACTATACTCTTGATGTAAGCTAATTGGTTGTGATGGAAATACATGCTGATTTAAGTGTTAAATTGTTTGCATTTTTGTTTTAACTCCTCTGAATTTGAAGGAATAAGGTGTGGAATGAAGCTTTATTTGTTAAAATCTGATTTGTTATAGGTTACACTATACTTAACTATTTTATTATGAAGTTTGTGGGTATCTTCACTGAAAACCCTCAGGAGACTTCACTCCTCCACTAGGGATCACCTAAGGGTTTAAAAGGCTTGATGCATAGGCTAAATACATTCGTGCTCCCTACGAAAGTGACATTTAATTTTTAGAATAATTGTTTAATTTTCCCTTTGCTCGAGGAGGGTGTGTTAATCACTGAATTATGCCACTTTTCATCTCCTAACCTAACCCTTACTAGACCTTAGAGTTGTTTAATTAGTTCGCAATAATATGCAAAATAGTGCAGCAATCCATGTAATAAGTGCCAAGAAGAGAAGAAGTAGAGTCAAGCATTGGAGTTGATGAAAATACAGAGATTGAACCATAGTGGTCCCCACCATATGGGTAATTCAACATGCCTTAGATCTCTAGAAGTCCTGCAATGAGAGAAAAGTAGGACCCATGCCTAAAGGAGTGATGCAGCAGACTAGACAAACCAACAGAGAAGCAAAAAGTTCATCTCGAGCAGTTTTGAGTAGATCTGAAGCCTTCAAATCTAGCCTCTCAAGCTGTCTCAAGCAGACCACACGTTCAAGATCTTCTCGAGCAGCTCTCGAGCACTCTCGAGCAGTTCTTTACCTTCAGAAGCAGCTTGCAGCATCTCTACTTCTTGAGCAGCTACAAGACAGGATCAGATTCATCCCATCGAGAACCTGTCGAGCAGCTCTTTGCCTTCAGAAGCCATCCACTCGAGTTGTCTTCAGAAGCAACTCTAACTTATCAAGAAAATTTGACTTTAGTACTACAGCCACTCGAGAATCCTTCAGAAAGTAGTCCATCTGCTCGAGCTCTTCTGTGCAACCGTGGGAATCAAGACGATCCCGTCGCAACGATGCGCTCTCTAACAAAATAATATAGAGTCACCACCTGGAGCTTTCGGTGTCCCGGGATACCTAGTTCATCTTTATGAGCACCGAAGTGCTAAAAATATGACTCTGAATCCGGTCCACACTAAAGGCTCTTGGGTAGGGGCTTTGGTTATCGATCAGGAAGGTGTTAGGCACCCGATCAACCTGCTTAATGCGGTCTCTACTAATGGCTAAAAATAAAATAAAGTAAAAGAAAAGAAAATAGCTTCCTCTTACCCAAAAGGGCTTAGAATCCTATTTGTGCCCCTCCGTTCCTATGGAAAAGTCGGCAGCGTAACGGCACAAATGGGAGGATGGAGGGAGCTAGAAAGAGATAAGAGAAGAAAGGGGAGAGCCGGAGCCCTCGGGCCCTTGTAGCACCGTAGAGGAGCCTTGCTTGGCTTGCTTTTGATGAGCTTTTGGAGGATTGAATGGTGAGAAAAAGGGTTCTAACCACTAGGGCCTACTAGCTAGGAGATGGAGAAGAGAGGCTAGGGGATCACACACACCAAGGCTAAGGGTTTTGGGTGTAAAAGCAAGCTTGGGAAGGGATTTTTGAGTTCTGGATTTTAGGTGAAAATAGTGCACCAAAGGGAGGAAGAACTTCTCACTTGGAGCTCTTTCTCTCTTAAGCAAAATTCTCAACCCCTAAACCAAGGGGTGGGGGGCTCTATTTATAGAAAAAGGGTGGATTAGGAGACTACTTAGATGCTAATTGGGTTTAGCAATTAGGTAATATCAAATCTAAGGTTTCCTAGGATTTTGAGATCTTGGAAAGGTGTGAGAAGGTCCTCCAATGATGGATGATGGGGTGAGGCCTTAAGCCACTTGGAGGGTTGCAAATAGGTAGTGAATGGGTGCAACAGAACTATCAAAACACACCCCAAAGGTCGAGGTGGTCAACAAGTCAAACCTCAATCACAATTTTCGAGGTAAATTCCAACAGTTATTGTTCATATGCTTGGCGCAACTAATAGTTACACCAGACAAATGTACAGTAAAACAATAATGTACAGTGCTTGGAAGTTAGCTTGCGGGGGTGGGGGCCACCTTTAAACTTGGCGCAACTATTAGTTGTGCCAGGCTTAAAGTCTGGGGGAATTGGCCTGGCGCAACTAATAGTTATGCCAGGAAAATTTATAATTGGCGCAACTATTAGTTGCACCAGGCTATTTCTGGGGAGAAATAGCCTGGCGCGACTAATAGTCGCGCCAAATCCCTAGGGGGGTCCACATGAAATTACTTCTCTGCCCTCTGGGTTCGGACTGCCATATCTTTTGATGTCTACCTCTGATTGGAGCGATTCTTGAACTGTTGGAAAGCTGATGACCTCTACTTTTCAATGGTATGAGATTTGATCACTGTTGAGGGCTGTAGCCAGCTCCAGTGCACCACCCTTTATCCATTGCCTGAGAAGGTTAGGTTTAGGGTTTGAAATGGGTTCTAAAGGTCGGGTCTGGTTTCTAAAGGTTCGGGATAGGTTCCTAAGGGGTCTAGGGTGATTCCTAAGGGTTTTAGGGTGATTTCTAAGGGCTCCATATATGCCATCAAAAGCTCAGAATTGTGCCTCTCTTGAAATGTATTTCGATCGGGTCTTGGGCTAAATTTGGGTGTCTACAGATGCCCCTCTTTGGTATCCGATCACTAATGATCATATGCCAAAGAAAAGAGACATTCGAAGAGGCCCAAGGCATTACTGACGAGTCCACTGCATTCAGAACGAATTTCAAACATCAGGTGACTAACATGGTGAGCAAACGAAAGCCCTGAGGTGTCAGGCTAATCATTCATTTCTTGAGGTAATCGGCTCCCAAGCGCTTAGCGACATTACTGGGCATAATCGAGGTGGAATGAGTTGCGAAAGCCCAATAGCTGAGAAAAATGTTTCACCTCTCGAGTTACGAAAGCCCGTTAGTCGGGAAAAATGTCCACTTCTCGAGATGATTTGAAGGTGTTTAATGTTTAAAATTCATTCTCAATGCAACAGCCTCGTGAGTAAGAGGGGTGATTGACCCACATTCAAATATAGGCGCGAAGCAAACATACACAAGGCTCCACAGTTTGCGTTCAATCCTACAAGGCATTTGATGACCTTATTGGATTATTCGCGGGTGCCCCTGCTAAAAGTAGGGTTCGAGACTTTTTGGCGAACCCATCGACCTCGAAGTTTATTTAGCATGACTGTCCGAGCGAAGTGGATAGATGTCACAACGCTTTTTGGGAGTACGTGCCATTTTCAAAAATATGCTCCAGATCCACATGACCTAGAGCGCCCAGCTTCAAATACCACTAAATAGATCCAACCAGTAATTGGGTGTCTATCAAAAGGGACATCCAATCCTGGTTCCTACCGACAATGATCATAAACATCAATTAACTATGCATAATCGTGCACCCATCGGGAGCAATAAGCAACAATAAAGGCGATGGAAGCCCCGACCTGGACCTGCCCGGGTATAATTTACGTGGACAAATGACCATCATACGAATACCCAGATGCATGGCATACACTTTATAGGGATGTTGCGGCCCATACAGGTTTTAAGCCTGCAGAAAATAAAAGGGAAATGAACTCTTCTGAATGCATGGTTGCACATAGTTTGATTGATACGTAATCTCATTCTTAACAGGTTGGTTTCAACCAACGATTGACCTTTTCCAACGGAGAATTTGAAGCTTTAAGACTCTTAAGTTCAGAGCGCTCATCGCAAAGATTTAGTAGTGGAGTCGACTCGATCGAAACATCGACTGTTTGATCGAGACCGACACTGTTGCTCCATCCTTAAAGTAGGATCCCAAGATCTGAGACGAACCTCTAACTCATGACTTTAATATGGCACAACTGCGTTGTAGATAAATTATTGACATTTTATCGCTTTATGTCTGTGCGTCGCTGTGGGGAATGTAAATCTATTTTTAATTTTTTCATCATTTTATGCGATTTTTTTTTTAATTTTTCAACTGTCATTTTATGTGATTTTTTTTTGGGATTTTGAAGCTATTATTTTATGTGAATTTCTTGGAATTTTCAAGCTATTATTTTATGTGAATTTTTTGGAATTTTCAAGCTATTATTCTATGTGAATTTTTTGGAATTTTCAAGCTATTATTCTATGTGAATTTTTTGGAATTTTCAAGCTATTATGTGAATTTTTTTGTGAATACTTCTGGCTTCTCTGTGGGGATTTTTCATTTCTATGTAGGATCGAGGTGCTTATCGACCTCGGTCTATCTTTATTTTAGCACGGCTTCCTTGGCAAGTCGAAGGATGACCAAAATGCTACCTTGGGAGCACTTGCATCTACCGGGAGTGGCAAAACAAGCAACAAAAAGTGGGGTAACCGGTTTTCCCATCTGGCCCGTACCAGGCCCAGAACCCGGCCTAAGTGCCTGGCGCAACTATTAGTTGCACCACGCCACTATGGGCATTAAAATACCCTGGCGCAACTAATAATTGCGCCAAGCAAAAGGAGGGCAAAATTTTGCCTGGCGCAACTATTAGTTGCGCCAGGTTTGGCTGGGGGGATTTAAACAGCCCGAACTCGGGCTGTGGGGCATTATTTCCAATTTTTTCCCCTTCCTCTATGAAACCGAAAACCGTCCCCCTCCTAGGGTTCCTTTATATTGCCTCTACACGTGCCCCATTGCCGTTGCTTTTGCTTGTGGATCGATCGCCGGCTCACGCTAGATCAAAGACCCCCATTTTTCTATAAGGTACTCAAAAAACTCCCTCTCTTTTTCTTTTTTTTTTCTTGCTTTTCCTTGTAAATATCATCATGATCTTGTATTATTAGATGAATAATGATTTATTTTTGTTGTGAATATATTTATTGATGATGTGTCGATGATTTTTTTTTTGAATAATGCCCTCTTTTTGTTGTTTTATGGATTTTTTGTTGATGCCTAAATATGTATATTTACACACTCTCTCTCTTTTTTTTTTGTGTTTTGTTTTATATAAGAAAGGGGTTTTCTTCTTGTTTTTGGTTTTTGTTTTTATTTTGAACACAAAGCAAGGATTTTGGGTATTTTTTATGACTTTTGATTTTGATTTTTTTTGGACATTAATTAGGAGAAGGGGATTTTTGGTTTTCTCTTTTTTGAAACTTAATTAAGGAACTAATGATTTAATTAAGGGAAAAGATTTTTGGTTTCTCTTAAATTTAATTAAGGAAATGGATTTTATTGTTTGAAAACTAAACTAAGGTATTGATTTATTATTACCGTCTACCATATTTTTTGTGTTGGCCCTCTTCTTCTCTTTTTTTTTTAATTTTATGGGTATGATAAAAGGGTCCCCCCCTCCTTTCTGGTTTTTCTAACATAAAAGGATTAGTTTTTTTGGGGTTTCGATTTTAGGAGCCTAACGAAAAAGACACTCTCTTTTTTGTTTGTTTGTTTTTTTTTTGTTTTTTTCTTAACTTTGGCTTTTTTCTTTTTTTTTTTTCTTTTCCTTTTTTCTTTTGATTTTCAGATGACGATTTTTTTTTAATAACTTGCTTTATTTTTATACATAAAAAAAGGAGATTTGTTTTTTTTATTTTTATTAACAGGGAAGGGATCACTTTTTTTTTTTGTGTTTTGCATTTTGTTCTATTTTCGAAAGCAAGGAAAAGGGGCCCTCTCTTTTTTTGGTTTCGGCAAGCATAAAGAAAGGACCTTTTCCTTTTTAGTGAACATGAAGAAACAACACATTTTTTTTTGTTTGTGTGGATGTAAAAAAAAGCATTTATTATTTTTTTTCGTTTTATTGTTTTTTTTTTTTTTTTAAAGAGCTCATTGCACGTGTATCTTTGTACATGACCAGATGTGATTGCCTTTTGTTGCCTCAGTATGTCAGGCGGTGATGAGCACATTCCCGAGGAGGGACCCAAGATTGTATATGGTCCGCGGGGGGAGCAGTTCCTTTGGGTGGAGCGGAGAGCGGGCCCATGGCTCGAGATGCAGGGTGAGGCTGCCCGGGTCGGCCTCCTTCATCAGCAGCACACCCATATCTCCAATTTTGGAATAGCGGGGAAGGTAAAAGACAGGTTCAATTTCTTTCCTTTGCTCAGTTTTACTTTACTCTTGCAATCTGATGCGCATTTTTTTTTTTGGTGCAGGAATTGCCCAATATTGTGTTCCGCGGGGGGTGGCTCGACTTCCATGAGTTCTACCTCTATTTCCCCCCCGTAGTGAAGGTCCTGTTGGAGATGACGTTGACGCCCGTTGACTGGGCCATGATTACCGGCATTAGGATAGGGGGAGTCCCGATCTCCACTTTGGCAGTACCGAGCTGGGAGGACATTACTCGATTGATTGGGGCCTATCCCCCTCGCGGGCAGACCCATGGTAAGAGGTCAAGATATCTTGGATGGCTTCCCTCTTTCCACCTGATGAGTTGGTGGACTTGGGTCAACCAGATAGGGTGCTCTATATCACGCCCCAGCGCGCGATTGTCCTAACTCGTATCACCCTTCTACTCCTGCTGGGCAAGACCCTCTTCACAAATGCCAGTGGGGGACGAGTCAGCCTGGCCTTGTTGAGCGTGATGGATAATTGGGGCGACGTCCCTAAGTACGACCGGGAAGGGGCAGGATATGCGTGGTTGATGTACAATTTATCTCGGGTTACGATCGGGGATTTGAAGTCTGCCGTGGGTTTTTGGGCTGCCCTAGACGTAATTCCTCATTCCTTTGCTTTCATCATATATATATATATATATATATATTATTTTTATTTGATCTATATATGCTACTGACCCGCTCTTATGCCATGCCCCCCCCTTTTCAGGTATGGGGATATCTTTCACCCTGGGCGCCCGCTCATTTTCTCGAAGGTGCTCACCTATCTCCTCCTCAGCAACTAGAACCAGGCCCGGCACCACGACGTAGGCCTAAAGCACTTGGAGATGGGCCTAAGGTCCCAGCTCGACTTGATGGTCCTCGAGCAGGTGACAACTTTTCAACCTTTGTTTATTTGTAGCTAGGACATTTCCTTTAACTGAGGTGTTGCTTACTTGATTTCTTTCTTTCTCTTCTTTTTTTAGGCAAATCCTCCCTGATCCGTATCTGACATCCCCTTTCTGGGACCGAGCAGTAGTGGGTGCCTCCCATCTATTCAACAATCGCCGTGTCATCTTCTTTTATGGAGCTTGGGCCCAGTTTTATTATCTGGGGGAGTGAGTGGTACACTAGTTTCAAGGCTACTACGCCATACCTGTGGTTCCTCCAGCAGACGTTTGGAATCCCACTGGTAGTATTGAGGAGCTTACAGCGGCTTTTTTCAACAATGGGTTCCCTATCCATGCCCTTCACTTGCCTGGGGACTATCATTTCTGGTATGAATGCCTGCCTCATCGATTCATCCTGCCGCGCTTTATCCCTAGCGCTAATTTTCTGGCATTTGGCGGCCCGCTTGGCCAGGTAACTCTTCTGAGCTTGGATTAGTTTCCCTTATATTTTTAATTCGGCCTTTATCTCATCTAAGTGGATCTTTATTTTGTTCATAGTTTACTCCGGGAGATGATTCGAATGGTGAGGGCGGGTCGAGTACAACTGATGTGTCAGGGGTAGATCCCTCTGGCGCTGGCCCTTCCGGTGTGGGTCCCTCGGGTGAGGGCTCCTTAGGTGTTGGTCCGTCGAGTACCTCTCATGCTGGTATAACTGGTGGTGATCCATTCGTAGTCTACGGGACCTTCTGGCCCCTCGATGATGGCTTCCTCTCGAACCTCTGTGCTGACGTAGATCGACAGGCACGACTCTTTACCGAAGCGGGCCGCGTTCCTCCTCCTGAGGTGGTCCCTGGGGTAAGTCTTCTGATGACCCAATCCTCCTTCATTTTGGTTTCCCTCTACGCACACTTTTAGGATTGTCCTGACAACTGAATATTGTATCGCAGGACTTCAACTCGGCCATGGAATATGCGGAGTATTACTGTCATCTTGCAGAGCTTAGGGAGGTGGAGACAGTGAGTACCTGGCTGCCCTACTCCTCTCATACATTTCATTATTACTGGTCCCTCAACTGATCTTGACCTCGACCATGCTTTGCAGCGTGCCCGTGCTAAGGAGTCACGTTCCCTACTCAGTAGGATCTCGCAGGAATGGTCTAGGGTGGGGGACATGCAGACCTATTAGGGCTCTTCTCGACATTGTAAGAAATCAAAGGGCGCGAGCAAGGAATAGGCTCCTGATTTTGTTTTGAGAACTCACTACTCTTTGGAATTTGATTTGGATTTGTTTAAACATTTGAGGATGATTGATGTGATACTTTGGATTATTTTTTTTGGAAGATATTTTCAGTACTTCTGCTTTGATGTTATGTCATGACCTCTTTGCATCGGATCTGTTTCTATGCAGGATGTGCTTGCCCCAAATGCTCTCAGAAAGCAACCTTTTGATTGTAGGATCAGCCCTTCATATGAATGAACAAAATGATTGCCAAATTGTTAGTGAAAAAGGGGGGGTATGTGACAAAAAAATAAAAAGGGGTGTAAGTCCCCACCTAGGTCCCGAGATGGTTGAAGGGGGAAACCACAGTGTGGGGCAACTAATAGTTGCACCAGGTTAAAATCCCCAGAAATATGTGCTTGCGCAACTATTAGTTGCGCTAGGCAAAACTAGGGGTCAGAATGTGTTGGCGCAACTAATAGTTGCGCCAGGCTTATCCTGGGGAAAAACTCACTGGCGTAGCTATTAGTTGCGCCTTGTTTAACCTAGGGGGCAGTGGGTCCTTATATACCCGAGTCTGTCCAAAAGTCACTTCTTTTTTGTTTGACTTGGCCCTTTTGACTGGTTCCCTTTGCTCTTGCTTTTCCAAAGCGGGTCCATCACCATACACCGATTTTTATCCTTTCAAAAGATCCTTGTACGTTCATGGACCCGCTTTTTAGCCCTCCCTTACATGAAGGGCCCGGAGCTAATTTACCCCCTTTGGGCTTGGGGTCTAAATTTTTAGCGGCTTGGTTTGGGAGCTTGAATGAGAGTGAGCTCGCCGACTTGGGCTATCTCGCCTTCCTTCCTTCCTAGATATTCCTCTCCGGTGGGAACTTCTTCATGCCTCCGCTTCATTCTGGGATGTGAACCTCCACGTATTCCGTTTTGGGAAGCGGGAGCTAACCCCAACCCTCGAGGAGTTATCCAATCTGTCTGGCCTGAAGCTTCACAGGGGCCTTGCAAGAGTTATGCCTCGACCGGGATATTCCATATTTGTTCACCTTACTCTCGATTTGAAGAAATCCGAGTATGAGAAAAGCCTTATTGGGGGGCCCACAAGGTGTTCGCTGAAATTTCTCAAAGAACTTTTCGGTGATGAAAGCCTCCGAAAATTGCCGGTTAGGAATGTCTTTAACGTGAAAGCTCTAGCACTCGGTCTCATCCTTGAAATCCTCCTCTACATCAGGGGAGAGAGCTTCTCATTGGCAGTTTGCAATATTTTGATGGAGTTGGAGGCGGGCCGGTCCATGACGCACTTAGTGCTTGCCGAGTTGTATCGATGCCTTGATTCCTTTGCTTTGGGTAAGTTGGAGGGCCTTCGGGGATGCCCTCTATTGCTTCAGGTTTGGTTGGGTGAACATTTTGCGGTTTTGGGACCTGTGCCCCGCTTTTACATTGCCCAAGGTGAGGTGGCCCAATGTTTTTTGGGTAGATGCCACCTACTCCCCTAGGGCGATATGTCAGCTCTGAAACTTTGGTTGATCGATGCCGAGCTGACATAGAAGCTCCCTTGGCTGGACTGGACCTTCCCGATAATTCATAGTAGAGATCACGAGGGCATCACCCTCCTAGGATTGACGGGCAGCACCTTTTACTTCCCATTCCGAGTGTTGCGTCAATTCGGCTGCCCTCAGTAGGTGCCTTGTGAGGCCAAACCCCCTTTATGTGATTTGATCTTTTCTAGGGGATCCTCTGGGGACATAGATCGGATTTCTGCTCTTTGGGAGACTCGTCAGTCGACGCTGATGTGTGATATTGAGCAGGGAGGCTTGGTTAGGACTTCTCCTGAGTACGAGGCCTAGCTGTTGACTAAGCGGCCTGCTGCTGATGATCTAGATTTGTCAAAGATTATTGACACTGGAGGTCCCTAGCCAAAGAAAGAGATGGCCCTCCGAGCCCGTATTGAGTTACTGGTGGATGAGAAGAGGATCCTGCAAGAACTTTTAGCATATGAAAAGGTTAGGGCAGAAACAGCAGAGAGTGAGGTCCTCCGTTTGAAGGGATCACTGAGTGTCACTTTTGGAGCCGCTGATTCTTCTCGAAAGAGGTTCAAGAGCCTGCATGGTCATTGGCTGACCGAACGGAATGTTCGGGAAGATGACCTTTATGCTGAGATTAGTGCTTTGAAGTGCGAGCTGGGTCGCTAACTCCTTCCTGCACACAGAACTTTTTGCACAGATCAGATATATAGAAAAGGGGCGTAGAAAACCCCTTTACAGATACACACACATTTTTGGTATACATATTTTCTTTATATTTTGGTTGTTTTTGTTTTATACTTGTAAAAAGGAAAACACGTTAGTCATCACGCCGACTATTTTTTGGGATGTGGTGTAAGTGATGCAAAAGGCAGTTATATACATCTATACAGATCTATTTTTGGTTTATATATATTTTTTTGTTGCCTTAATCATTGGGTGATACTTTGGGAAACCCTGGGTTCACTTTTGAGCATGGTCGAACCCTTTCTTTGGAGTCAGACCTGGGTGGGTTTCTAGTTTTTTGCCAAGGCCAGAATGTTGATCCCTATGGATTGAGTTAAACCTTTCTCCTTACCTCGGGTCATGCGTTTGATGGTGCGGGTTTCAAAAAGACAATTCTGGTTGGGACCCGATTCGAACTAGCATGAGCGGCACAGTCGGACAAGAGGGTACAGGAAGAGTAACAAAAGGGTCCCTTGAACATTTCATCAATCATCTTAATCCTTTCTTTTTCAATTTTTCTTTATTTATCTCCTTTTTTACCCGTGGTGCCCTTTCAGGTTTTCACCACGTCCATGGGTTTAGCTCTCTAACCCCAAACGCCCTTTCGGGTTTTCACCTGGTCCGCACAAGCTCGCTGTTTTTACCTATAATGCCTTTTTCGGGTTTTCACTACGTCCATCTTGCTTTGAGCTTATATTTATATTTTTATTTTTATTTTATTTTTTCTTTCATTTTTTCAAAAGCCACGACATAGACGTCGATTCCGTCATAGCCGGCCAGATGGGGTTCTGGTGTCGTCTCACGACTCAGCCCATGTTGACTTAAGAGATACTATGACTGCTTGCAAACCTACAAAGAGGGCTTCCTTCAGGGTGTAGCTTGGCCATGGGTTAGGTTAGGATTCGAAGGTATGCAGGGCTAAAAGGGTTTCCTTGATACGACTTCAGTTTTCTCAACATTCTTTCTTCCTTAGGGGTTTTACTGTACACGCCCCGTGATTCTTCTATATTTTTTTTTGTTCTTTTTACTTCATTTCAGGCAATCTCTTTTTGAGGTTTTACTTTGTCAATTTTTTTGGATTTTGATAGTAACTCTACTTCATCGTTTCTCTCTTTTTTGTATATGTACACGCATTTTATTTTTTTTGGGGGGGAAGGGGTTTATTGAAAGAAAGGCCCTAACTCAAATGGGGTAGTAAAGGATATCATCAGTTTTAGGGATGCTTTCTGGCTAGTGTGATTGGAATGATGGCCTCTTTCGGGTGGTTCTTAAGCAGTCACGTATCTGTTTTATCAATACTTACCTTGTCGTAATAGACTAATAGTAGAACCGTCTGACATATCCAGCGTTGATGGGCTCAGGAAGATGATCTCCGTCCATGGTGGCGAGGCGGATGGTGTATCTCGGCAGCACTTCTCGAACGACATACGGCCCTTCCCAGTTTGGCTTGAACTTTCCTCTCGGTTCAGCATGGAGGGATGGGAAGATCTTCTTTAGCACAGTGTCCCCTACCTTTAGATCTCGACCGCGGACACATTTATTGTAAGCGCGTGCAATTCGCCCCTGGTAAACTTGAGTGTGACACAAGGCTAGGAATCTCTTCTCATCCAGTAAGTTCAGCTGATCAAAGCATGATCTTTCTCTTTCTCCTTCGGGTAAGCCTGATTCCATGAGGATTCGAAGTGAGGGTACTTCAACCTCTACCGGGAGGATGGCCTCGGTTTCATACACAAGGGAGAATGGTGTTGCCCCTGTAGCAGTAAGGATCGACGCTCGATAGGCACACTTATTCGTAAAGTTTGTACCATTGTCCGTGATGATATCTTTAGGTACTCCAAATCGACACAATATTATTTTTGAGAAACTTCTCAACGTGACTGGCCTTGATGTTGGCATATGGCGCCGCTTCTACCCACTTGGTGAAGTATTCAATGGCGATGAGGATGAACCGATGTCCGTTCGATGCTTTTGGATTAATCATTCTGACAACATCAAGGCCCCAGGTAGCAAATGGCCAAGGAGTGGTCATGCAGTGAAGATCAATGGTAGGAGCGTGTATCAGACTCAAGTGTTCCTGACACTTGTAGCATTTTTGAACATGTTTGTAACTATCCGATTCTATGGTGGTCCAAGAGTACCCCTATCCTAGGATTTTCTTAACGAGCATATGACCGCTGATGTAGGCTTCGCATACTCCCTCATGGATCTCTTTCATAATATTGACCGCTTCACTTTCAGTGAGTCACCTAAGTAAGATGTTATTGAATGATCGCTTGTAGAGACATTCCCCACAAATGACATAACATGCTGCTAAACGTTGAATGGTTCGTCGGTCTGTCTTGGACGTACCCTCTGGGAAAGTTAGGGTCTCAAGGAAATTCTTAATATCTGAGAACCAAGGTGGCTCATCATCAGGCTTTGTAGGTTCCTCAATCTGGAGGCCGAAGGCCGGCTCATTCCTCTGCTCGATCCTGATCGGCTTCATCTCAACACCATAGGGGACTTCAATCATTGATGCCAAAGTTGCTAATGCGTCGACAAAGCGGTTCCTTATCCGGGGGATGCATGAGAAAGTCACATCTTGGAAGCAAGGTATCAGATCCTCGAGGTGTTCATGATAGGGGATCAATTTCTCGTCTTTCGTCTTCCAGTCACCATTCGTTTGGCATATGATTGACTGTGAATCGCCAAATACTCGACGGTGAGTTACATTCAGATCGAGAGCCGCCTGCAGACCAGCGGCACAAGCTTCATACTCAGCCATATTATTAGTACAAGGGAAGTTAAGTTTGATAGAGACTGGTACATGGGATCCTTTCAGTGAAATCAGGATGGTGCCAACTCCTTGGCCCTCGACATTTGCTGCCCCGCCAAAGTGCATTACCCATGATTCTTCTGCTTCTTTTGTATCGTCTTCTGTCAGGAACAGGATGTCCTCATCGGGGAACTCAGTTCTCAAAGGCTCATAATCAGGTAAAGGGTTGTCGGCTAGATGATCAGCAAGCGCCTGCCCCTTGATCGACTTCTGAGTGACGTACGTGATGTCGAATTCAGATAATAAAAGTTGCCATCGTGTGGTTCATCCAGTGAGAGCTAGCTTTTCAAATAGGTATTTCAATAGATCCATTCGGGCCAAGAGTAGAACGGCCTGGGATAGTAAGTAATGGCGGAGCCTTTGAGTAGCCCATACAAGAGCCAAGCATGCTTTCTCCAGATGAGAGTAGCGCGCTTCATAATCAGTAAACTTCTTGCTCAGATAGTAAATGGCCTGCTCTCTTCTTCCCGTTTCATCATGCTGCCCCAAGACACATCCCATCGAAACTTTCGTCGTTGAGAGATACATCAAGAGTGGTCTCCCTAGCTCAGGTGGTACCAAAATAGGTGGATTAAGGAGGTAGCTTTTGATTTTTTCAAACGCTGCCTGACAATTGTCGTTCCATTCAACGGGCAAATTCTTCCTTAGTAACTTGAAGATCGGAGTGCAAATTGGAGTTAGTTGTGCAATGAACCGACTGATATACTGTATTCTGCCCAGAAACCCTCTAACCTCTTTCTCGATAGGCGACGATGGCATTTCAGTGATGGCTTTGACTTTGATTGGGTCGACCTCGATCCCCCTCCTGCTGACGATGAACCCTAGAAGTTTCCCTGACATAGCACCAAATGCGCACTTTTGTGGGTTCAGACATAGTCGATACTTTCTCAGCCTATCAAACAACTTTTGAAGGTTTTCCAGATGGTCGCTTCACTCCGGCGACTTGGCTATCATGTCGTCGACATATACTTCAATTTCTCGGTGCATCATGTCATGAAATAGTGCAGTCATAGCTCTCTGATATGTTGCACCGGCATTCTTCAGCCTGAATGGCATGACTCGATAGCAAAAGGTTCCCCAGGGGGTAATGAACGTTGTCTTCTCGCGATTAACCTCTGCCATTTTGATCTGATTGTATCCTGAGAATCCATCCATAAAAGAAAGCATCCTGTGCTTAGCTGTGTTATCAACCAAGATGTCGATGTGTGGTAGTGGGAAATCATCCTTTGGGCTTACTCTGTTCAAATTACAGAAATCGATGCACATGCAGACCTTTCAGTCCGTCTTCGGCACAGGTACAATATTGGCTAACCATTGCGGGTATTTGGATACCATGAGAAACCCCACAACGTATTACTTGATGACCTCATCTTTGACTTTTAACATCCACTCGGGTCAGAGACGTCTCAGCTTCTGCTTGACTGGCTTCATATCAGGGTAGAGGGGCAACTCATGCTCGACCAAATTGGTATCCAAACCAGGCATGTCCTCATACGACCAGGCAAAAATGTCTTGGTATGATCGAAGGAAGTCGATCATGCTTTTTCTTTCCTCGGGAGACAGTGATGTTCCCATTTTGGTTATCTTGGGAACCTCCTCAATTCCTGGATTGACGTCTTCGGTCTCTTCGACAATGGGGGTAGGGCCATACTCAAAGTCGGCAAATCGGTCAAGGAGCTCATTGGGGAGCTCCTCGAAGGGGACATCCTCGTCCAGACTCGTGATCCCTACCTCTTCTTGTGTTTCTACAGGGAAGGGGTCGATTTCACGTGGGACGAGCATTTTGATTAAGGCATCCTTTTATGGGACATTTTCTGGAATTTTAAATGACAATATTTTTGGCCTTTGGATTTTTTCAATGTTATTGAGATTTTGTATTTTTTCTGTGTTTTTGAGATTTTATATTTTTTCCATGTTTTTGAGATTTTATATTTTTTCCATGTTTTTGAGATTTTTATTTTCTTCGGAGACGGACCGTTGGCAAGGCGGGTTTGTTTATATACAAGGTACTGCCTGCCAAGAGCTTATCTCACTTTTTATAGGTTATTTTTTTTTGGAAAACAGGTGTCAAATGTTAGGCCACTCCCCGCTTCCAGGGTTTGGGGCAAAGACGCCCAGTTGCGTACCTGAGGGGCCGCTTCTTTACCTGTTGGGATGGAGGGTGCTGACTGATATGGCTCATTGGAGTCAGCCTCCATCATATTGATCCCCATTTCGTCTGAGATCATATCCTCAAATGCTAACTCAGTGTTGTGGTGATTCACCACGGGGGGAGTTTGTTCAGGTACCGACTATCGTTCATCGAAAAGGGACAATGCGGTCAAATCTATCTCCAAGCTGGGAAGCAAGATCTGGGGATTGGTGCAATGGATTGGGGCTGTGGGTTTGTGTGGGGTTAAATGGGTTGCCCCATTTCGATTGATCTTTACGACCCCTGCGCTAATAAAGGAAACCCTGATGTGTGGCCTAGGGAGAGGTTTCTCTTCTATGTTGATTCCTCGAGCTCTTACAGCAGTGGCGACCCTGGCTTTCTCTTTGGTGTCTTAGACCTCTTCTTCTGTAGGCTTATATCCTAACCCGAATCAGGCCTTCTGCCCCTTAGCGATAACTGGCTCTTTTCTTCCTTGTAATCTGGGTCTCAGACCACTTCCTTTCTGATAACCCCACTTTTGGAGTATTGCCACTGCCGCTACCATACCACCTCCCGTTTTAGGCATGATGCCCTCGATGGGCTCCGAGAGTATTGCCGACACCTCGTACTCAAAAATGTGGAGGTCGACGTCCTCAGCGGTGTGTAGTACATCTAGCATATTGGGTTTTTCAATGCTATTAGCGGCCTTTTCTTTGTCATTGTGCCCCTCTCCAATGATTGTGATAATCTTATGCCCAGATGTAAATTTGAGTTTCTGGTGCAATGTGGAAGGTATTGCTCCGACTTCATGTAGCCACGGGCGCTCCAATAACAGATTAAATGAGGATTTGATATCCATGACTTGAAATAAGATGGAAAAGGTCATTGTCCTTATCAACAGCTCAAGATCAACTTCTCCCATTATTTCTCTCTTGGTATTGTCAAACCCTTTAGCGCTGGTTCTGGTGGGCCTTAACATGCACGGATCAACCCCGATCTTGGTGGCGGTTCTTAACGGGCATATATTCAATGCATACCCATTATCAATTAGTACTAAGGAGATAATCATATTTTCGGACTCAAGGGTTATATTCAAAGATTTTGAGTGACTTCCTCCTTCCTCAGGTAAATCGGCATCAGAAAATGAAATGGCATTTGGAGCCATCACTTGACCAATTATCTGCCCGACTTCATCTGGGCTAACTTGGAGTGATACATGCGCATTTTTTAACACCCCCATTAATGCTTGGAAATGAAGGGGGGACATCATCAACAGATCTCATACAGTGATATGGGTAGGCATTCTTCTTAGCAGAGTATCCAATATATGTTCTTGACTCATCTTCTCGAAGGGGTTCACCGCGTTGTCTTTCTTTCCTTCGGGTTGGGCCTGTGCTGTTGCTGGTGCTTCTAGCTACTTTGATATCCTCCCTGATCTGGTAACAAAATCTACTACCCCTTCTCTACTGCTACTGTTGGCATTGACATCTGTTTGTTCGTAGCTTAGTGGGACCTGATGAGGATCATATGTGGGTCCCGAGAGCTGGAAAGGTATGGCTACCGATTCTTGAGGTACTTGTACTGTCGGCTCAATAGGTGTGGGCAACACTTGATTCACCACGGTGGCAGTGGGTTGGGTGAAAATATTGGGCCAAATGGGGGTGGTGAAGTTTGAGGGTGGTGGCATTGGAGGGAAGGAGGTAAAAGTAGGCCATTGATAGCTGGTAGGTGTTGGCGGCAGATGGGGGGTCTGATGGGCCGTTAGGTAATTGACCGGGGTGGAGGGGTTTTTCGATGGCTGAACTGGGGGTGATGGGGTGGGCATAGGCCATTGATAACTGATGGGGGTTGTGGTATATGGTGGTAGTGGAAATGGGGCGGGCGCAGGCCATTGATAACTGGCGGGCATGGGTGCAGGATTGGGGGCCTGGGGGCTTATAGGATAATTGATGGGGGTTGTGGTGTATGGTTGGTATGCATTGATATTCATATAATTGACGGGTGTGAGCAATGGAAAGTACGCCCTGAGGTCCAAGGGTTCAATTACCCCGACATTCCTTTTTTCATCATTCCTCGGCAATGGTGCCACATAGTTTTCTCGATCACTGATATAATCAAATAGGTCAAATTCAAACTTCTCCACATCTTCTATCATTCTGATGGTGGGTCTGGGACCTGCTCCTCCGGTGGGATGTGGGGGTAGTGGCACTTGGTGAATATTAGCATGCTGAGAGGGTGCAGGAAGAATGCTTTTCCAGACATCGATCAAATCCTGGATGGCGTGCTTCAATGGAAAGCAGCGATTAGTAGGGTGACTCGGACCCTAATGAAAATTACAGTGGGTATGTGGGTCATAGTTCTTTGGGATCGGGTGAGGAGGTTGTGGTTGGCGGATAGCCACTAATCCCTTTTCTACTAACAGGGGCAAAAGTACACTCAATGATTGCCCCAGAGGTGTGTAGACTCGGTCGTAGCAGGCTCTCCTCTATTCCGAGGTCATTTTCATTCCTTGCCTATTCCCCATTCTTTGCGTCTGCTCAGGCCTAATAGGTGCAGGTGGGGCTGCCTGAAATTGAAATGGGGTTGTATTGTTATTGGGCCGGGTATTGACTATGTTCTGGACATCGCCCCCTGTTCTCTTCTCGTTCCTTTCCTCTGAAAATCTTCTAACCCCACTGGGTCCACTCGGTATATTCTTATTCAGACACCCCTCCCTGATGGCGTCCTCGCATCGATTAGCATTTCTCACAAGATTAGCAAAGCTGGTTTGCTGCTGATATACCAAAAAGTCTGAAATCACTGGTAGAGTGTTCTTTGAAATCATCTCTATCAGTTCATCATCAGGTATTCAATTCTTGACCTGAGCTGCCAATGCTCTCCATCGCCCCAAGTAGTCACTGAAGGTCTCGTTCTGGTTTTGCTTTAAATGGGCCAAGTCGAACTTACGCGGCTCGATGTCTATATTGTAGACATACTGTTCTTGAAAAAGATGCGTCAAGTCCCTCCACGTTTTCATCATAGACTGTTCTAAAGATGTGAACCATCTTAAAGCCGGCCCGGTCAGACTCTTTTGAAAGACTTTTATTAGCAGTCTTTCATCCTCCCCGTACTGGAATATGTCCCCACAGTAGGACTTTAGGTGGGCAATAGGATTACCAGTGCTATTATATTTGTCGAAGGCTGGAATTTTAAATTTGGGGGGCTGGGGGACCTCAGCAAACAGGCATAAGTCTGTGAAGTCCGTGGCGTGGATTTTAGTACCACCCATTTTCATTAACTGCTTCTGTATTTTGTCCAACTGTTCTTTCAGCTGCTCTGATTCTTTGGACATGGGAGCTGCCTTTTCGGCAGTTGGTTGGACTTCACTCTGGGCCACTAGGGGATGGGCAATTATGGGAGGAGGGTTGAGGCCGGTCAAAGCCCCAGCATAGGCCCCGCTATTCCTAATCTCGTCCTCTTTATACTGCTGGTCGGCATAATGTGCAATGAGGGCGGGATTCTCCTGTTGTTGTGGCCTGGGTTGGATGGGAATGACATGAGTGGGGGTTGGGTGAGCCCATTGGGGGTGAGGAAAGGTTTGTTGGGTGATGGGAATTTGGTTTTGAGGTGGGGCCTGATAGGGCCATTGGGTATGGGGGAAGGTTTGGAGATGGCCTTGGGGTGTGGGGCCATGGGAGAATTGGGTTTGGGGGATGACATGGGTTTGACCCAGCTGTGAAGGTTTGGGTTAAATGTTGGGGGTTTTGTGGAAGGTGTGAGTGTGGGGTTCGGGTTTGGGTCATGAACCCTTAGTCATTTTGGGTCATGGGCCACTGATAGGTTTGGGCCATGAACCCTTGGTAGGTTTAGGTCACGGGCCCCATGGGCCCTTGGTGGGTCTGGCCCAATGGGCTTTGATGGATCTGGGCAATGGGCCTTGATGGGTCTAGATCATGGGCCCTTTGTAGGTATGGCCCAATGGGCCTTGATGGGTTTGGGCCATGGGCCCTTGGTGGGTCTGGGCCATGAGCCCTTGGCAAGTCTAGCCCAATGGGCTTTGATGGGTCTGGGCCATGTGCCCTTGATGGGTCTGGCCCAATGACTTTAATGGGTATGGGCCATGGCCCTTGGTGGGTCTGGGCCATGGGTCTGGCTGGTGGGGTATTGGGCCATGGGGCCCTGGGATATGTGGAAAAAGGGGGTTTGGGCTAATGGGCCTTGGGGTATGTGGGAGTTTGGAGATTGGGCCATTGGTCCTTGGGGTAAGTGGGTAATGGGCGTTTGGGTGGTGTGGATTATGGGGGGCTGATGGGGGTCATGGGGGAGTGAGGCATAGAGATTGGCTAGGGTATGGAATGGATTCATGGGGTGTGGAGGAGAGGGGGTGTTTTGAGAAGTCTTCCACATGGAATAGGCTTGGAACATCTCCTCCATCATAGTCATGGAGGAAGGGTTGGATGGAGATGGGGGATTTAAGGGGTGATGGGGTATAGATGGGATGGAGGTGGTGGAAAAATTGGGCATGACTCCGGTATAATCGAGCATGGCCATGGTAGGTGGGGGGTATGGGGTGGATGAGGGGATGTATCGAGTATGTTTTGGGATGATGGGGGGCATGATGAGGAGGGATGAGGAAAGTCGGGCATGGCCCGGTAAAATGGGCATGACCCGGATGGATGGGGGATTTTGCGGGGTTGGATAGGGTGGAAGTGGTGTATGTGAATGTGGGTGGATCGGGTCTATAGGGGGATGATGGAAATTGGGGCATGGATGTGGATTGGGAAAATGGGTTTGGATTTTGTATGGATGTGGACGGGAGATGAGTTGGACTTGGCACGGCTTGGGAAAAAGATGGAGAATGGGGGTTGGATTTTGGATATTTTGGGGGGTTAATGGTTGGGAATATGGGGGCGCCGAACGGGCCAGTGACGGTAAAGGGGGGTTGGGTGAGGGTGATGGTAGAAAAAACTTCTCCAGAATGGGAGTGGGTTGGAGAATGTGGCAGGGATGAGTCGGGATCGGCGTAAGCCGGGTCCACTACCCACGACATTCTACGGGAATGGGTTGGGTAAGGGTGCCTTGGATAAGGCCCAAAAATCCTCCTCCTTCTTCCCCTATGGGACAACGAATGGCAAGATGATGTCATTGTGCCGGCACTACAGACTATATTTTTTTGGGTTTTGATTATATATATATTTTTGAATCTTTTGAAAAAGTTTTGAAAAACAAAGGTTCCGAGGCCTTAGAATTTTCTTTTTGGGTGGCTCTCGTACCTTAATTCAAAACCCGCGGCGATGATTTCGACGCACTTTGGAAGAATCGAAGGAGAACCTTCGATCTATTGAAGGCACGGAAATCAAGGAAAACAACCCGATCCCTCGAAATGAGCCAAAAAGAAGTTACCCTCTTTTGACCGGCGGGGGCGTATTGGGTGTCGGAGATGGCGGGGCCCAAACAAGGTACTAAGCACACTAATCGGAGAACTCGGAAGGTGGAAAGGGCTAAGGATTCGGGGTGGGGTTATGCAGACAGACCTGGCACAACTAATATTTGCGCCCAGGTTGCAGGGGAGCCTTTTTACACTGGCGCAACTATTAGTTGCGCCAAGGTAAAATAATGGACTTTAAAGCTGGCGCAACTAATAGTTGCGCCAGTTATAATTTTCAGGTTTTTGGGCTGGTGCAACTAATACATGCGTCGGCCAAAAACTCAAGCTCCAGACCTGATGACAGGAGCCACCAACACCCAAAATGAGTTCTTTTTTTTGGTTTTTGTGGAAGCTAGGCTTCCGGGAACTGAGCTATTCTTTAGTGATCGATTCTCTCCTCACCGCACCTAAAAGGTTTGAGTCCGGTATAACTCGCTAACGCTCTCCCCAAGGTTTAAAATTTGGAATGAGAACCCACCCGATATACCTCCAGCGTAAGCGCTTTCTCAGATACTAGGTGGGCTAGGACTTTTCTGGATCATCACCACTAGGGGCTGCCGCCATACAAAGACTCGGGTATTTGTATGTGTGCCTAACCCAACCCTTTTAAAAAATCTACCCCATAAAAACAGATTAATTAAGCTCCCTAGCCTAGTTCAATTTTAATTTTTTTTCAAAGCTTTTCTCTTTTTTTAAAAGTTTTCTTTAGTTCAAAGACCGGGGGTGATTATCTGGTGCCGCCACTACGGGTCGGCGTCCACTGATGGAATATGAGTGCACAAGTAGGCCCGTCAATCGGCTAAGGCACTTTAAATGACGAAAATTTAAAGGAAATTAAAAGACAATGCACAAGTAGACCCACCAATTAGCTAAGGCACTAAAATGACGGAAAAGTAAGGAAATGAAGAAACAATGCGCATATAGGCCCGCCAATCGGCTAAGGCATGTAAATGACGGAAAAGTAGGGGTGAGAAAAATGACTTAATCGGAGGGATGAGTTAAAAAAAATAGCAAAAAATAAGACAAACAGCAATAAATGTTAGAAAAAACAATATAAATAAAAAGGCCTAGTTCAAGGGGAAGCTCTACTAGCTACTCCCCAGCAGAGTCGCCATCTGTGCAACCGTGGGAATTGAGACGATCCCGACGATGCACTCTCTAACGAAAAAATATAGAGTCGCCACCCGGAGCTTTCGGTGTCCCTGGATACCTAGTTCATCTTTATGAGCACCGAAGTGCTAAAAATATGACTCTGAATCCGGTCCACACCAAAGGCTCTTGGGTAGGGGCTTCGGTTATCGATTGGGAAGGTGTTAGGCACCCGATCAACCCGCTTAATGCGGTCTCTACTAATGGCCAAAAATAAAATGAAGTAAAAGAAAAGAAAATAGCTTCCTCTTGCCCAAAAGAGTTTAGAATCCTATTTGTGCCCCTCCGTTCCTACTGAAAAGTCGGCGGTGTAACGGCACAAATGGGAGGATGGAGGGAGCTAGAAAGAGATAGGAGAAGAAAGGGGAGAGCCGGAGCCCTCGAGCCCTTATAGCACCGTAGAGGAGCCTTGCTTGGCTTGCTTTTAATGAGCTTTTGGAGGCTTGAATGGTGGGAAAAAGGGTTCTAACCACTAGGGCCTACTAGCTAGGAGATGGAGAAGAGAGGCTAGGGGATCACACACACCTAGGCTAAGGGTTTTGGGTGTAAGAGCAAGCTTGGGAAGGGGTTTTTGAGTTTTGGATTTTAAGTAAAAATAGTGCACCAAAGGGAGGAAGAACTTCTCACTTGGAGCTCTTTCTCTCTTAAGCAAAATTCTCAACCCCTAAATCAAGGGGTGGGGGGTCTATTTATAGAAAAAGGGTGGATTAGGAGGCTACTTAGATGCTAATTGGGTTTAGCAATTAGGTAATCTCAAATCTAAAGTTTCTTAGGATTTTGAGAGCTTGGAAAGGTGTGAGAAGGTCCTCCAATGGTGGATGATGGGGTGAGGCCTTAAGCCACTTGGAGGGTCACAAATAGGTAGTGAATGGGTGCAATGGTGTGACAGCCCGGATTTCGGCACCCCGAAACCCGCGCCATCAGCACGATCATCTTGACCGTGCCCATCAACTATGCACGGAACACTGGTATATCAAGCATAAAATAAATAAGAACAACTTGCGGAATTTAAATCTACATAGAAATACTTCTCAAAAGACAGTTCTACCCTCATGCCTCTGCATGAAGGGAGAACCGATCCGAACCATCGATGATAACCATCATCATGGATGGTTCGCCCAAAAGAATACTCTGATATCCATATACACAAGGTTTAATCAAAACCGTGCTTGACATACCAAGCCGCAGTAATCTCCAACTAAACTCCTCAAAGTCGCAAAGACAGAGTCCTCTAGAAGAAGTCCTCCGAGGTGGCTCTAACTTCGCCGCCGCAAGGTCCGACCACCACTGGGTCATTGCCTCCTCAAGCCTCTGCTAGTAGTGGACCTCACGACGATAGTCTATAGGTGAGCTACATCCTAGCTCAATAGGAAATGTAACACAATTGGAACATATAAAATATAACTCACATGTATTCTATGATATGCATGCATGATGTGTCTATGCATTTATTGATGAAAAAGTTAAAAACGCTTCAATTCTTGGTAGATTTCTCATGTCTTTTAGTTAATCATGAATGATCTTTGAGAAGGCCTAAAGCAAAACTTAAACTTCAACTTAAATAATCCCGAGCAATATAGCATCGAGCCCTGACGAGATACCCTTCATCGTCATCTATATAGACAGTTTTAAATGTATTCCACAGGAATACTAATAGTACCAAGCCCCTTTCCCACAGGGATTGGTGGCGAGTTTCATCTCATCAACACCACGGGTGTGCTTTTCTGTCTGGATAAGCCTCCGTCTTGGCCTCTGATTAAGCCGCCGTGTCGGTCCACGGATATCTGCCGCGTCGATCGTGGTTATCATACGTCGGTGGGGTAACCTATCAAACCTCAAATAACAAAAATATGATTGCCTTACATATAGTTATTCAGTGTAATTGTGCTATCTTATATCGTTAGGCCTCATCAAGCATGATTCAATCATGGATACATCCACAGGATGTATCCATTCACTTACATCACACCGATGCCTTTACTTCTTCCCTTCATCATCCACAGGGATGGTTCATTTAAGTTCTCTCAATGTCACACACGCACACTTTTCATAATCATTGAGTAGTAAAAACATTTGAATTGAATTGATATCACTACATACATGCTCTTGTAAAATAAAGTACATGTTCAGGGTGTTCCCTACCTCAAGTCTTTAGCTGATCAATGCATCAAGGTCCCGCGTGGCTCCTTGTGCACTCGTTCTCACGTACCACCTATGGTACCATATAACATGTGAAACACATCACAAAGGATGCCATAGAGAAGGTATAAGATCCCCCAAGAATCTTAAAGTCAAACCAAAAGTCAACATAGTTTACTACAGTCGATTAATCGAACTCCAAAATCGATTAATCGAAAGTCAATATCGATTAATCGAAGCAATTTCGATTAATCGAAATTCTCCTTTTCGCAAAGTCCATTCTCGATTCAATAAATAATTGTCATTCGATTAATCGAATCCAATTTCGATTAATCTATATTCTTCTTTTCGCAAACCAAATTCACTGTGTGAACAGACGAGATTTCATTCGAATCATCGAATCCAATTCCGATTAATCGAAATCCTTCTTTTCGCAAAGCAGACTCTTAGTTCGAATAGTCGAGTTTCACAAGTTGATTAATCGATTCCAAACCGACATCGAAACCAAAATCGATTAATCAAATCCCATTCGATTAGTCGATTTTCCTAAGTTATTTCCTCCAACCCCGGGTCCATTGGAGGTTCTCGATCGATTAATCGATTCCCAAATCGATTAATCGAATCAAAATCGATTAATCGAAATCCAAATTCGATTAGTCAAATGAATCCTCGACTCTTCAACTTCCGCCAATTTCGATTAATGAAACCCAATTCGATTAATCGAAATTGTCGATTCAAATCCTTATTTTCTTCCCAATCTTTTTCCATACTTTTTCTTCTATTTTTCTAAGCCATTATCCTATGATTTAACCCACATTTTACTGCAACTTAACCCCTATAATCTATGCACCTTATTTACAAAAATTTTACCTTGAATAGATCTTAAGTTGATTTCAAATCTAGGGTTGGAAGGCTAGGGTTCCAGCTTTGGTTTCTAACGGATCCAAGTCGCGTTGAATCCGGCTTTTGTCTCTTGAATCCCCCCCCCTCCAATCGGTTGCAATAACTCCTCTCTTACTTTTCTCTCTCTCTCTCTTCTTCACTCTCCTTCAACAACCAACAATACCCATCTAGGGTTATTAAACCCTTTTATCCCCTTTTTCTCTCTTGTGTGTTGAGCACATACACCGCGGTAGGTGTATGCGACTTCACATTTACAACACACATCACATAGGCATTCTATTTTTCACATCTCATCCGTTCATCCCACTACATACTGACTGTTGGGCTTCCATTTGGTCAAACCTATGACCGATCGGGCACGGATCCCGAGGTCATAGTTTGTGTGATTTTTCGGGCTATTACAAATGGAATTATCAAAACACACCCCAAAGGTCGAGGTGGTCAACAAGTCAAACCCCAATCACAATTTTCGAGGTAAATTCTAACAGTTATTGTTCATATGCTTGGTGCAACTAATAGTTGTGCCAGGCAGATATACAGTAAAACAGTAATGTACAGTGCTTGGAAGTTAGCTCGCGGGGGTGGGGGCCACCTTTAAACTTGGCGCAACTATTAGTTGCGCCAGGCTTAAAGTCTGGGGGAATTGGCCTGGCGCAAAGTTATAACTGGCACAACTATTAGTTACGCCAGGCCATTTCTGGGGAGAAATAGCCTGGCGCGACTAATAGTCGAGCCAAATCCCTAGGGGGCCCACATGAAATTACTTCTCTACCCTCTGGGTTCGGACTGCCATATCTTTTGATGTATACCTCTGATTGGGGCGTTTCTTGAACCGTTGGAAAGCTAATGACCTCTACTTTTCAATGATATAAGATTTGATCACTATAGAGGGTCGTAGCTAGCTCAGGTGCACCACCCTTTATCCATTGCCCGGGAAGGTTAGGTTTAGGGTTTGGAATGGGTTCTAAGGGTCGGGACTGGTTTCTAAAGGTTCGAGATAGGCTCCTAAGGGGTCTAGGGTGATTCATAAGGGTTTTGGGGTGATTCCTAAGGGTTCCATACATGCCATCAAAAGCTCAGAATTACGCCTCTCTTGAAATGTGTTTCGATCGGGCCTTGGGCCAAATTTGGGTGTCTACATCTTCACTATGAAGCCTTCAAAAGACTCCAACCTCTCGAGGCTCAGAACCCAACAGATATTTATGAACTTTGGGGGCATATTTGGAATTTCCACAACACATGGGACACCTGTCCAAGTATGCTATGCATTTCCCCACAGCCTAAGGCAATACTTGGCTGAAAGTGAGCCACATCAGCAGATCCTAACTGTTTTAATTCTTCTCCCCTCTGATTGGCCAGAGCAAAAAGTAACTTTGTGGATTATATAAATACCATGTAAAGCATGCTTGTACAAGCAGCCAGGAAGGCCGAGAGACCTGAGCTCATTTATTTTTAGGGTTAGGGTTTAGGTCATTTTTCTTTTTTTTGTTTTCTTCTTTCCTTAGATATCTGCAGTCTGGCTAAGTCTTTGTAGCAATTAGGGTTAGTTTTCATTGTAAAAGGGATTTGTAATAGCATTGTGAAGACCTGGAGTCTTGCAGAGACTACAGACTTGAGGGCAAAATAATTGTAAGTTCCTTTTGGCAATGAAAAGTTGGTTTTACTGTTTCATTCAATCTATAATTTCTAGTAATTTTCATTAAGTTCTCTATGAATTTTATGCACCTATGGATGCATGAGCTTGTAGCCTTGCAGACATAGTGTCTGCAATGATTTTCTTATTCTAGCTCTAACCCCTATGACTGGATTGTATCCCTGGGATATCCTGTGACCATTTGACTGGACAGGATATAACCCTAAGACTAGTCCATATCTCAAGGTTGAGTTGGAATGTTCTACCTTGCATTTGTGCTTGTAGCCAAATGAGAGAATGCTGCAGATCCAATTCTTGCTCTGCTTTGCAATGCTTTTTGCAGTGAAAACTAGTCCCTAACTGCTTACTTCTCTATTTTCTTATTTATTTTCACCAATCCACTCTCACTCTTCTGTAACCCCCTTTTCTTTTATTTCTGATTTTTGCACCTATTTCTGTTTTAGTTAGTGACAAAACCCCAAAACACCTTCTCTTTTCCCCAGTTTTATTAGTTTAAGATAGATTAGGTTAGAGTTGCCAAATCTGTAGCTTATCTGGAGATTTACTACCTTTAGATCCATAACTCTCAGTGGGACAACCCTTATTTCATCTAAAACTTGCTACAATAACCCTGCATCTTGCAGGTTGTGTTTGTTTGAGTTTGTGTTCTAATCCCATCTTTATTCCTCCTTGTTTTGTTTCTGCCCTTCTTTATTGCTGTCATACTTCGTTCATCTTTGTAATAAAGAATATCACAAACAAATAACCCAACAGCTCCCAGATCTCGGAGTGCTTTATTTATTGCATGATCACGTATGATATATTGAATTGTAGGCACTTCAGGATCCTTAAGCTTAGGCGGAGTTCTAGCCTGCAAGATAGAACTTACTTGTTCTGTCAAGAAAACTTTTTGCGAGATGTTGTTCCGCCTTTTTCGTTTCTGTGTGTACATCTCTTTCAGGAATCGTGCGTAGGTTGGGACTTGTTTAATTGCCACCAGGAGGGGCAAATTGATCTTCACTTCTTTGAAGATCTCAATGATTTCTTCTAATTTTTTTGGATTTCTATCAAAAGGAGATGGTGCACCAAATGCATTTGGAAAGGGTAACTTCGGTACATAAGGAACTTCAGCCATAGATTTTGGTGTACCCTCATTATTATTATTATTATTATTATTTTCTTTTTCTACTTTTTTTTATTTTTCTAGCAGTGGAACTTCTTCTATGACTCCCTTTTCTTTGTCTTGGGTCTCAGGGGCAACTAATGGTGCAAGCATCTCTACCCTATTATCAACAATTTTTTCGCTTCTTAAAGTTTGAACAACTTGAATGTGAGGTGTAGGAATTGGTGTAATTCCCTCACTTAACTGCCCTCCCAAATTATTCTCTGTTGGGAAACACCCTTGATTGTCTCCTGTTCTCTCCCATGCATGGCTATTTGTTCAACTTTGGTTTCTAGATTTGCGATGGATTGAGAGCAGGACTGTAGGTCTTGGGAAATTTGGGTTAGTTGAGATAGTTCCTTAGATCATCGATGCGCCTGTTGCTACAAGTCTTGAAGGATCTAAACAATAGTAGCATCGTCATTTCTAATGGGTTTTGGTCAAAATATTGGTTTGTGGCATAAAGTTGTTGAAAATCCTGAGGGTATTGTGGGTATGCATATGAGAAGTCTTGTTGGGTTACCCTTGAGAAGTCATAATGGTTTCCCCACTAAGGATTGTAGGGATTCCTAAAATTACCCCAATGGGAAGCAAAAACTTGCACAGTTTCCACTATGGTTGGATAACAAGGGGTAATTGGATATTCCATCAGGACATAGGTCGGTTGGTAACTTGGCCAAACTGGTTCATCGTGGCCTTGCATCTTATATATCTATCAAAATTTATATATATATATATATATATATATATTTCTGAAGGAAGCAGAAAGAAACAAATCTGAGCCTCTAGTTTTTGTGGCCAACAGAAGTGTTAAAACTTTTAATTTGCTGCTCCAAATAAAACCTGCAAAAACTTAAGAAGTGATCAAGAAAATAAAAATATAAAGAAATTTAAAAAGAGAAAGATAAATATTGGTTTTTGAAACAAAAATATAATTAAAAATAAATCCGCTTCCCCGACAGCGATGCCAAAAATTCGATCGGGCTTACTATGTATATTCTAATTAAGTCTTAACCTATTGCAAGCGCATAATGGAAATTGTAGAGCTAGTATAGGATCGTTCCCACAAGGAAGTAATTTATCTTGTAAATTATATATTTTTATTTCAAAAACTTCTATTTATCTTTAAGATTCTAAACTACTGGAGAAATAGGAATAAAAGAATGGTTTTTATTAAACTAATTTGCAGAAAATAAATCTAAATCCTTCTCTTTCCAAATTATGGTTGTCAGTCACAATCCTTCAAGTCTCGGATGTTTACAAAATTTAAATACCGTTACACCATATTGCAGTCTTCTAGAATTTGGTCGTCAATCAAAAACTAAAATCCTTTAACACAGATTTAGTCTAATCAACAATCTCTTAAAACTTGGGCGTCAATCAAACTCTAGAAAATTATAGATGGAAAAGTAAAACCGTTACACTAATCTGCAAATTTCAACCTGAGTCGTCAATTCAAATTAAAACTTGGAGATCTTTACAAAGCAGTAAATAATAAAATAATCTAAACTAGAAAGCAATAAAAATATATCTTTCACCTCTCAGCTACAGTCGTCAATTACCTATGAGAAACTACGGATATCTATACTAATCTTCAGCTCTTAATGTCAGTCGTCAATTGTGATCGAGAAAGCTTGGATATCTAAACTAAACTACTCTACTAATCGGAAGAAAATTCAACCTCAGTCGTCAATTGATGCTGAGAAATTCTTTGATGCTTATTCCTATTCCGAGCTCTCTTATTTATAGATCATAAGGAGTCGATTTACAAAATCTAGTTCTAACAAAAGAAATTACTAAAAATAAAATATTCCTAATATAACTCTAATTCCTATTTTTATTCTTCCTTGCTTTCGATGGTTGATGTGTTCCGGATTTATTTCTATAGTAGCAGCGTCCGTCTAAGAGTCTATCTTCATCAATCTATTCAGATCCGCGATTCAACGGCCTTCTAATTCAACAGTTCTTCTAATTTGGTCCATGCCGGTGTAAATCTTCACTTGTGTGATCAGCAGCAACAATTGAAAAGCTTTAATCTTTGTACAATCGTAAATCACGATTTCTCTCTTTTCGTAGCTTTCACTCTGGACGATTCTTTGTTTACGAACGATCGCTTTTCTCCTTTGTATCGCCTTTTTAGAACTTCTTTTTGAAGAATCGTAAATTACAATTTCTTACTTCTTCTCTTTGGCTTTCAGCAATGTCGCTCAATCGTAAATTACGATTTTCCAACTTTCAGTAGGCGACGAATCATCTTTTTATGCCCAATCATATTTTTATTACTTTTTGAGTTCATTTTGATGAATATTAACACTTTGGCTCTCTTTTACTGATTATCCTTAATGTCTGCACATCGTTAACTTATTAGTAGCAAACTCGGGTCTAGCATCACTAAGTTAAGGGTGATAAAATGGTATGTTCTGTGATTGATCAGGACATTAAGCTAATCATGCGCACGTGACCCTGCGCGTATTCAAATCACACGCATAGAATACAACGCACAATTCTGATTATGTGCACACTACTATGCGCACAATTGGAGCTCCATCAGTCCAAAATATGCGATGAATCAATCCCGCGCGCACTGATCTGCGCACAATTCTAATCACGCACTAACACACCTGCGTAGAATTCAAAATGTCACCCGAACACCCACACCTTGTGATTCGCTGATGCTTTCATTGCACGCACTTAACTCTGCACGTAATTGGATTTAACGCTGCTACATTTGCGCGTATTTGACCCACCGATACTTGAATCTTGTGCACCATTCCCTGCCCATAATTGAGTTAAGTGCTAACCCCAACGCACTCAATTAGCAAGCTGCGATTCCAAAACCGTCCTAAACAACTATCTTCCCCCATACACACTTGCCCCATCGCGTGACCCCGCACACCGATCGGAGAAAGGACTACCAACCTTCTATCGTACACCTTCACAACAACCCGTCCCACCGAGACGAACACAACCCAAAAACTCGAGAGACTCCCTAATACAAAATAAAATAGGAGAACTAGAAATCAAATGTCCCATCGCACACCACCACTATAACATGTCCCATCGTGACACTAGACATACACGATCACCACCATCCCAACCCTTGAGCAGTAAACCAATCCAAATCCATCACCTCGCCGTGACCTCAAAGGCAAATCCCCATCACCACAACCTGCCATAGCATGCAACCAAAAGGGAGGTTCACCACTGTCCCATCGCGAAAAACCTGATAACCCAAACCTCCCCAGACATTCCATCACGCCAACAATTAACAGGCCCCGCTATGACAAAAACAAACATGAGAGGAAACTCTATGATATTCTATCATGTGGCCACCATGAAAATAACGGCCCCCAAATGACCCGCTGCAACATGAGACCCAGAATCCACCACAAGAGTGAAACATCAACATCCCATCGCGAATAGCACTTCCCCAACATCCCATCGCGAATAGCACCTCCCCGAAGTCCCCTTGCGACATCAAAAGCTCTACCGCATTGCCAGATAGACCAAAGCAACCGTCTCATCTCGACACAATCACACAACCCATCATATAACCCAAGATCTACCAAAGAAAGAAAGGAACCATCATCGTCCCATCGCAAACATCAATAATAAAAGGTTTATCGCAATAAAAATACACACATTTATCGCTAAACTAAACACAGAAGGGAAACCCAAATGTCCCATCGCGACAATCAGCACGCCTCATCACGCCCACAATCATAGGGCACCGCCACAACAAAAATGGGAGAGGAGAGGAAACTGTCCAATGTCCCATCGTGTGACGGCCATGGAGACAACAACTAGCAAGTCCCATCGCGAGCAACAAATGGCCTTTCGCCCAAATCAGGTAAGTATTACCCCCTCCTCACTCGATATTTTCTATAAAAATATAAATTAGCTAATATTAAGTCAAATATTTTCAAAACCTATCACTCACAATACGCAAATCACTGTAGTCCTCCCACAAGAGACAATCATCAGTATTCATGAGAAGGTTAGACTGAGTATCCGACATACCAAGCATCGTCTTGACAACGAAACAAACAGTCGGGTCGACAAATCTTGTACCGAAGGATCTGCTCAGTGACGTCTCGGAAGCCACATTTTCTGTCATTTTACCACCGAATCGATCTTAAGTTAAAAACCATAAATTTTCAAAACCCTTATCTATCAAAAATTCTATCTCTCATCACCCCAATCCATCCATTCCCTTGGGAAATAGAACACTGAGTATACTCAACTTTTAGAAATCACAAATGTCCACTGGAAAGAGACCCTGACGTGTCACTGGTGTGAGCAATGACGCACTCGGTCTGACATGACTTGAGAATGGCTTCGCCATATTGCATCATATTATCTAATCACTTGATCTTGTCTCTGGACATTCATATGACACCTGATGAATAGTAAAATATGATGATATTTCACCCCTAAAGCCTAAATTTAGCCATCCGATGAAAGCTATCTGATAAGATTTGTGAAGTTTTAAGTGTTTCAGACAAATTTGTCCATTGGATGTACAAAGGAGAGTAAAAGAGCATGAAGTCAACTAACATTGGAGCAAAGGAAAAGTGGAGCGCATCTATTCTGAATGGTCGATTAATCAACCATTTTGGTTGATGCATCGACATAACAAATGAAGCTTAAGAGCAACCCTCTGCCGCATGCAGAGTTGATTAATCGACTAATATAGTATTGATGAATCGAGCTCAAACATTGAGATGCGGAGATTTCAAATTTCAAAATTGATTGATCGACCACTTAAGTCAATCGATCGATTTCAAATTTCAAATCTCCGAACCAAAGAGCTATTTAGGCAAAATTCAAGGAATTAGTTAGGGATCTTGGAAGTGCTTTTTTTTCCAGTTTTCATTCCATTCTTTCTAGTTTTTGTTCTTCATTTTTCCTAGACCTAAGAGTTAGGTTAGTTTTATTTACTGTAATTGAAGAACCATTGTACCTGTTGGATTTAAAGATTGGATTAAAGCTTTCATTGGAGTTTTTGAGGTATTTTACAGTATTTTAGTGTCATCTTGCAGTTCCATTCTAATTATGTTATTCATTTTTATTATGCGTGGCTAGTTTTATTGAGGATGGGGATTTAATGAACCCCATCCGAGGTATTCATTTATAATAATACAAATTTGTGGTTGAGATGTTAGATTCTTTTAAGTACCCTGATGTTATTATTGATATGGATATAATCCGATTGCTATCTGAAATCTGAGAGCTAATCATGCCCTGTGATCTCAGATCTGCAATGGTGATTCTATTCTAATCACTGTCATCTCATGGGTAAATTCTACTACTATCTGAGGTGTGAGTGTTAATCATACACTCATAGGATGTTAATCATACATATCCTTGTTCTTAGATTGGTAGTTTGGAATTTATCCATAGATTAGGTTCTGAATACTATTCGAGATGTGAGTGTTAATCATACACTCATGGGATGTTAATCATACATCTCCATGATTTCAGATCTGTAATTTATAATTTATGTGTATTTAGGTCCAGTGCTTGCACGTAGACATCTTTTGAGAATCTCACATCTTAAGCCACGTATTTGTATTGTATGAATGATAAACCTATGATGGGAGGATTTAGTATCTCAATCCTTATCTTTCATTATATGTTTTAATTTCAATTTATTGTTTAGTGTTTATCTCATCTATCAAACTCTCAGAATTTTTAAACTAGTAAATATTGTGCTAGATTTGTGGTAATTCTTTTGGTTAGTTGTTATTTCCTCTTTTAATTTTCTGACCAATCCTCGTGGAAACGATCTTGTACTCCACACCTACTATCTGCAAACTGATTCGTGTGCTTACGAGTAAAACTCAATTAAAATTACAATAATGCCCCCCGGTACCTCGATCATGTCAATTTCTCTCTGTTTGACTGTCACTTGTAGCAGGTTGTGACATGCGACGGGATGCCACTTGCACCCGCGAATGAGGATATGCCTCTCTACAACTCCCACTGGGCTCCCGAATGCTCCCTTTTAGCTTGCGCTGATAGATAATAAAGCCAGTCATTTAATATTCGCTCCCCGATTCACACTTGTGATTTCCCAAAAGAAATGAGAAGGCACCCTAAAAGGAGGGTGTCTACTTCTTGGATGCATTCTTATTCCATAAGAACGCGCCAAAGAGGGGCATTTGTAGAAACCCTATTTTTTTCCTCTCGGAGTATACAAACCTGTTCGGTCAACCTTTAGTCTCACTCATGACTTTCGAAAAGGGATTCACCCTCTTCGAAAGCTTTAAAATCCTAAACATGGGGGCCATATACTGAAATAATAGTATATGGCTGAATTACAAGCTAAAACAATAACTCTGTGGCTCGGACCCGACTGAACCCAGGAGCTCCCGAATTATGCGCATAAACCCATGCGCGCAATTCAATTACACACAAGGATACTTGCGCGCAATTAATCCCACTGGGACTAGGCACAAGCTTCCGTGCATTGACCTAGCTCCCTAATTAAGCGCATGGATAGATGCGCAGAATTCAATTACATGCAAAATAGTATGTGCACAATTAGATCCACTTGGACTGGGCACAGGCTTCTATGCACTGCCTAAAGCGCCTATTACGTGCATATATAGCTGCATGGGATCGATTCCACCTATGAGGCCACACACGGAATTGGTCCAAACATGAACTGTGACTCTAATTCCCCTGACCGCTCGAACTCTCCGATCTCGCGTAGGCATTCCTGCGCGGAATTGGATTCCATGCATATGTGCATGTGCGAAATTGGTTCCAAGGCATACTTGAACTAGGATACCCGGTCAGGCGGCTACTCTTGAGTCAGTGACCTACTCAAAGTGGATTAAGTGCATCGTACAATGCACAAAATTCAATTCCACGCGGCCAGTCATGCGCATAATTCACCAATTGTGCACATGGACCCATGCGTGAAATTAGCCGTATACCTATAAAAAAGACCCCCCTACCTCACCCAAACTCACCAATTTTCACAGCCAACTTTCATATTCAAGTCTCGAGTTCCTCTCCTCCAAGCTTAGGGATTTCGAGAATCTCTCCTTAGCGCTTCGCTTCTAAGTGATCTCTCTCTTAGTCTTCAATTAAGTTTTTATTTCCAATATTTCCCTTAGTCTAGCTTTAGACCTAGCCCTTAGGAAATCCCTGCCCAAATCCTTGGTCTAGAGCCAATTAGGTCTCCCCAACCTTTTCCAATTGTCAATCCTATCGCTTTTATATTTGGCCTATTTTAAAATATCAAAAGAGGTCAGATTAATGTAAAATTGGTCACATTTGAAAGCTTATCGAAGTAGCTTTCCAACTAGCCAAAAAACGCATAATTTCGACAAGTATTGAAGAAGTTATGATCAGTTTTTAAAAGCTAAATAGAAAGTGACGAATTTCAAGACTCCTAATTGAATTTGGATTAGTCTTTTTATTATTTTATTGTAGAAAATAGGATTTATTTCTTTTATTAGAAATAGTATTAGTTTTATTATTGTTTTAGGACTTTATTTTATTGTTTTAGAAGAATTAAGATATTCCTTTTATTTGAATTAGAAATTAGAGTTACACTAGGATTTCTAGTAAAACCTATAAATAGATCCCTACCCCCTCAGCCATTCAATATACAATTCTCATTCTCAAGCTTCTTCCTTCTGGAGATTTCGAGATTCTCTCTCTATAGCGCCAGAAGCTAGAGAGGAAGCGATAATCTTCAGGTAATCTCATTCTAGTTCTAGTTCTTATTTTAGTTATAGTTCTTAGTTCTAGTTCTTAATCTTAATTCTAGTTCTTAATTTTAGTTCTAGTTCTTACTTCTAGTTCTTGATTGTAGTTCTAGTTCTTAGTTCTTCATTGTAGTTTTAGTTCTTAATTTTGGTTCAAGTTTGTTGGGTTTTGGCTCATTTTTTACCCAATTTGTCTTAATGGACTCTTGTTATTTTGGGTTTGGATAAAAATAGAATCCTATTAAATAGGATCTAAAAGATAGGGAATAAGAGTCAAAAAAAAATTGGAAAGTGAGAGCTTTGGAACGTGTGTTTTTTCTTTGGGTTATTTAGTGTGAGAGAAAAACTTGTTATAAAAGAAGAGTCCTAGTCTAAGTAGGAAATTAGGTATAATAGGCAAGTTATAAATAGGTGAGTGGGCTTTTTGGACGTTTTGGGGGTTTTTAGAATTAGGATCTCCCTTGTGCATGAAAGTTAGAGAGAGAGAACTTGGGGTTTTGTTTTGCATGTGAGACTTGGTCTTTTAGGCATGGGTATTTATGGTTCTCCTTTGTTGGGTAAGATTGGAGAATTCGATCTCCATTGTTTGTAGCCTTTGTGCATCTTTTTCGTGATAGTTGAAACACTTTGTTTTACTGCTCGTTGACGTAGGCTTAGGCTTAACCACATAAATTTTGTTCTTGTTTGTGGTATGATCTCTTTTTCTTTTTACCTTCTTGTGATATTGGTTATTTGGTTTATTGGTTGTCTTCTTCGCACGTGAAAGCCATCAACATGATTGGAAGAGCAAACGCCTTGTAAGGGATTTTTGCACAACAATTGATATCAGAGCCTAGGTTTCTACTTGGGCATCGTTTTGCTTCCGCGAGAAAGTTTTCTCTTATTGGTGGTTCTTTACGATTGGAGTGAAGATGTCGGGAGTTGGTTCGTCTGGTAAATCTGTGCAAAGGACTACGATCTCGAACACAAAATTTGAAGTTGAGAAATTTGACTGGACAAACAACTTCAGGATGTGGCAGTGTGAAGTTTTAGATGTGTTGATCCAACATGATTTGGACTTAACCCATATGAGGCGTATTTGAGCACTTTCGGATGCGGTGGTGCCTACGGGCACATTTGACACTTCGGGTGTATTTGTATTGGCAATTTGGACACTTTCGAGTGTATTGGCAATTTGGCACTTCAGGTGCATGGGTAATTTGGGCACTTTCGGGAGTGTTGACAGTTTGACACTTCAAGTGCATTGGCAGTTTGGCACATTCAGGTGCATTGGCAGCTTGACACTTTCGAGCGCACTGACAGTTTGGCACTTCCGAGGTGCATTGGAGTCGGTGGGCACGTTTGAGGTCAAATTTTTGAAGTTGAAATTGAAATTGAAGATGTTTGATTTGTTTGAATGGCATGAGATTTCATGTCAAGGTGGAGAATTATTGATGGTTTGCAAATCTCGCCAAGGTGGAGATTGTTGGGGTTTGGCTCATTTTTTACCCAATTTGTGTTATATGGACTCTTATTATTTTGGGTTTAGATAAAAATAGAATCCTATTAAATAGGATCTAAAAGATAGGGAATAAGTGTGACTGCCCAAATTTTGGCACCCCGAAATTTGTGCCATCAACACGACCCTCGAGGCCGTGCCCCGTATAATAAACGGAACACTTGGCACAACCCAACCATACAGAAAAATATAAAAAGAGTATAATGCAGAATATAACTCCAGTTCTACCATATATAACATCAAAACATCAATCCAAAAGATAGTTCTAATCTCATACCTCTATATGGACAAAAGAACTTACCCGAACCATCAGTGCCATTATCACGGTCACCCAAAATGGTTCGACAAAAGAATATTACAAGTATCTTAATTCTTATAAAACAATCAAACACGGCTGGACATGCCAAGCCTTAAATCTCTCCCTTACATATTCTCAAAGTACGCAACAAAACTTCTAGAATAACTTCTCAGGTGGAGGCTCAGACTCTTCCCTCGGAACGTAATCTAAGTCCTTGGGATCAACCTCACCAGCAGCTGCTCCTAACTCTGAACCTGTGACGTATAGTCAAAAGAGGTGAGCTACATCCTAGCTCAATAGGGGTAATATCTGAACAGGTAAATCTTACTTACATACATTCAACAACATATATAAAGCATGAGTTCATCGTTGTAATTTGATTGAAATAATTAAAAATGCAATAAAATAAGAGAGTGCCTTTACCATTCTATTCCTAACATCAGTTATTCATTAATGCTTATGATTTCAACACGGCTGGCCCCATGACTTAAAACAGTAACTTAAATAATCTCCGAGCAATATAGCATCGAGCCCTGATAGAATACCCTCCATCGTCGTCTAATTAGACTATTTTTACTATTAACTTGACCCACATCCCTTTCTCATAGGTGACGGGTACATCACGACTATACATCCCTGGGATGTCTACAGGTGTACGGATTCGCCGCCGTACCGGTCACGGATATCCTGTCGCGTCAGTCACCGATATACTGCCGCGTCGTTTGGGTATTCTCTAAACCTTAAATCAATTATGTGCTACATATAGTTATTCACTGTGTGATCATGCTAAATAATTATAAGCTCCCAGCCTGTTTAACCTCCTTTACATATGTTCAACTTGTGGTTCCTTGCATTCACCGTACATCCCTGGGATGTCACACTTACTGATGCACTCTTCTGATGCACATTTTATATAAACATCCCTGGGATGATTAAACCCTTTTTATTAATTCACTTATTCCTATTCTCATAACATTTCACATCTTTGTATACTACTTCACAATTTACATTTTCAACTATTTTTGAAAGTGAATACTTTATAATTCAACTCAACTGTAAGGAAACATGCATTCATAGTTTATCATCATCTATATGTTATCGTAATTAAGGATACGAGTTCAGATATTCCCCTACCTCACTTGCGTTTTCACATTCGGATTCTCTAATCCAAGTTAGCACTCAACTATCACAAGGTTCGGTTCAAACTAGACTTGACCAAACACATATATTTCATCACTACCAGTGTAAGAACATTGGGTTATAAGCTTAACACCAATACACAACTATTCGTATGCAAAAACTTAACAAAAGTTGTTTTTCATCCAAATCGATCGAACGATTTGCAAATTAATCGAACGAATTCAAATCGATCGAACGATTCTCAGAATCGTTCGAACGAAATTTAAATCGATTGAACGAAACTCTAAAATCAATCGAACGAATTCTATTTCGTTCGATCGATCCCACCATTAGTCATTCCAACATGCCTTTGTCAATTAGCAAAATCGATTGAACGATTTGTAATTTGTTCACATAGGTTCCAACAAATCGATCGAACGATTTTTAAATCGATCGATCGGTTTCTTCAGAATTTGAATCGATCGAACGATTTCTCAATTCGTTCGAACGATTCCCTTCAGAACTCATCTGCTTTCTTCCTTATCTGTTCTTTGTTCAAAATCGATTGAACGATTTGAAGTTTCGTTCAATCGATTTCATCCATTTCCAGATCTCACACTCTTCTTCCCATCTCTTCATCATCTATTCTCATCATTTATTCATTTAATCACATCTTTAACTAATACACAACAATTTCTAATTTCTCTAGCTAATAGTTTAACAAAACATAGATTTGCAACTCTTACCCCAGTCGAACGGTTGGATCTCCTTCACTAGGGTTTTCCAAACCCCAAATCCTTACACTCTTGATTCCGATCCCGATTCTCTAACTTTTCGAGCCCAAACTCACATTGAAAGCCCCACTCTAGGTTTTACAACTCCCTTCTCTCTCTCATTTACTCTCCTTAATTTCCTAGACAACTAACAAAAGAGAAATAACTTCTCTTCCACTTTTTGTCTTATAACCTTTACACATATCTTGTGTGTTAAGCACTTACAACTTATTAACATGCATGTGTGTACATGCCTTTGCCTGTATCCACCACATCTCCTTCGCATAATACATCCATAACATACTAATTAATTTAAGTCAACAAAGCCTAAGTTGACTCGATCAAACATTTGACTAATTGGTCCGCCTACCGAGGTGGATCGTTCAAATATCGAATTTTCGGGACGTTACAATAAGAGTCAAAATAAAATTGGAAAGTGGGAGAGCTTTGGAACGTGGGTTTTTTCTTTGGGTTATTTAGTGTGAGAGAAAAACTTGCTATAAAAGAAGAGTCCTAGTCTAAGTAGGAAATTAGGTATAAATAATAGGCAAGTTATAAATAGGTGAGTGAGCTTTTTGGACGTTTTGGGGGTTTTTGGAATTGGGATCTCCCTTGTGCGTGAGAGGTAGAGAGAGAGAACTTGTAGTTTTGTTTTACATGTGAGACTTGGTCTTTTAGGCATGGGTATTTGTGGTTCTCCTTTGTTGGGTAAGATTGGAGAATTCGATCTTTATTGTTTGTAGCCTTTGTGCATCTTCTTCGTGATAGTGGAAACACTTTATTTGACTGCCCGTGGACGTAGGCTTAGGTTGAACCACATAAATCTTGTTCTTGTTTGTGGTATGATCTTTTTCTCTTTTTACCTTCTTGTGATATTGGTTATTTGGTTTATTGGTTGTCTTCTTCACACGTGAAAGCCATCAACGTGTTTGAAAGTGCAAATGCCTTGTAAGGGGTTTTTGTACAACATAGTTCTTAATTCCAGTTTTAGTTCTTAATCTTAAATTCTATCCTTTTTTAATCTTAAATCCTTAATTATTGAGTCTAAATTCTAGTTCTTAATTCTTAAATTCTTAATTCTTAAATTTTCAATTAAATTCACAATTTTTAGTATTCACGAAATAGCCTTTAGCCACCTGATTTACCCAAGGGAGCTTACGGAGGGTATTCGGGAGCGGGGCCGATCCTCCTTAGCATAACGGGCCACAACCTCTTTTTAATTAGACTCCTAGTAGGATTTGGAGACTAGGTTAATTAGATTCTCGGTATGATTAGGAGACTAGATCAATTAGACTCCCAATAGAATCAGGAGACCAGGTCAATTAGACTTCCAATAGGATTAGGAGATTATATTTGTTAGAATCCTAACAGAATTAAGAAGGCCAAACTAGTTGGATTAAAGACAACCCAAGGTTGCTGAAGTTGGCCGGCTGATATTGAGTAAAGGAGTTCAACCTGCAAGTCCCCCCGTTCTTCTTACAGCGTGATCAGTGACGTGTTGCAGCGTCGATAAATATTTGCAGTTGGCGATCGCAATAATGCAGGTATTTTTTCGTTTAAAATTCGTCTCTTTACTTTCAGTAATATATATATATATATATATATATATATATATATATCTGCATGTACATTTAAATATTCTCCCTTTTATTATTCTATCGCTTTCAACCACCTTTGCCAGAGTCCACTCGGACCGAATTGGGCCACTTCTTCCGAGGACCGAAAGGAACCCAGAAAAAGCGCGTACCAACAAATGAAGACGGGGTTATTCGAGACTACATTGAAGCCATCTCCAATACTATTGGTGTAACAGCCCGGATTTCCGTTTCCAGAAACCCGTACCGTTAGGATCATACTCTGGATGATCCCGGATCGATCACACGTGTCCGCGCATATAGCGGAAGCTAGGTGGACACATCCGAGCAGCGGTATTCTGAGTCAAACAATTTCTATGCTAAACACACATCAATAATAGTAAATGGAAAGAAAACACACACATTCCCAAAAAGGAACCAAGAAGAACCATCGGTGATGGACGTACATCACCCAAACAATGGTTCCCGATAGTGGTTCCGAAATGGAATGTGGACTAACATAAAATAAGTAAATGCAGAACTATATACGTTTATACAAAGGTGGCCACCAGGCACACAGTAATCCAAAAGATCAAAAATACAAAATGTCGGGCATCAATACCCAGGCTACGGATAAAACTCGTCCGCCTGGACGTCCGTCTCCTCGTCCTCTGCCTCGGCCTCGGGATCCGGCTGATAATCCGGGTCACTCGCCGCAGAACGCAGCCTCGATAACCTAAAAAGTGTTTTAAAAAGGTGGTGAGCTACATCCTAGCTTCGAGAAGAAGTTCGATTAATTTGCATCTAATTTATTAAACATGATTGCGAACATATCTTAAATCGATAAGTGAAACAAAAGTGAACAGAGTATGGATTGATGCCCAAACATGCAGGAGATCAGAATGCATAACTGGTAATAGCAAACAGAACTTCAGAATTTGCAAAATGCTATGCTTATTATATTTAAATGACTTAAATCATGCATATCTCTAACTTAAGTAACTCCCTTGTATATATATCACGTGGTAGCCAGATTTGTGCCGATAGGAAACCCCAACCAATCGTCTGCTTCAATGAACAATTTTCAGAATGCAATAATGCCCCACATATGGAGTGCATATTTTGCGAGGATTTTCAAGCAAGCGCACATTGTGCAAGAACGGATATACCGTCGGTGGGGATCGTCGAATATTAAACCTCAAATCAAATACATACTTATTACCTCATGAATCGATTATCGGAAGCGATTATCGAGTGATTATCGAGCATATGCAAAGAATGTAAATGAGATATCGAATACGGGAATCAGAGTTTAATGCATATGCATGCTTTCGAAAATCAGAGATAGAATACAATGTTAAGATATCATGCAATTAAATTTAGATCCACTTTAAGTTGAATTCTCCCCTACCTCAGGCCAGACCTCTTTCTAAGCAAATCCAACGCCGTTCTAAAGCAGTCCAAAAGTTATTATCTACGGCCTCCACTCTTTTGTCTACATCACACACATGATGATGTATAAAAATTGATCCTAAATATTAATAATATTGACGTATTTAAGTATTTTCTCAAAACAGAGACGGAAATGGGTAATTTCATGTTGATTCAAAACTTAACCCAACTTCCCACTTCGTTTTGACTATTAAAACACTTGATTTAAGATTTGGCTAATTCATGAAAGAGTTAGATCTCGTACTCTTTCCAACGCATCAAGAATCGCGTCAATCGGAGTTCGGGACAAGGAGTTATGGCCAAAATACCGAAGCAATACCGATACTTCAGTTAACACGTGCTAACTTAGAACTTGGCCAAACTTCAAGCTCAATTTTGATCATCAAAACAATTTATTCATTAGTTATTTAATTCATGAAAGTTGTAGATTTAGTTGTCCTTTTTCCAATGCCACAAGAATCGCATCAATCGGAGTTCGGAGTAAAAAGTTATGACCAAAACACTGAAGCAGTGTCGGCACAGTCTAGGTTGATCGATCACCACCTTGGTGATAGATCACCAACTCCCTTGTAGATCGATCACCACCTTGGTGATAGATCACCAACTCCCTTGTAGATCGATCACCACCTTGGTGATCGATCACCAACTCCCTTGTAGATCGATCACCACCTTGGTGATCGATCACCAACTCCCTTGTAGATCGATCACCACCTTGGTGATCGATCACCAACTCCCTTGTAGATCGATCACCACCTTGGTGATCGATCACCACCTCGGGCATGAACTTCTAGCTTCTGGGGTCACTGTTCCCCATAAGGCTTATACTGATTGATCGATCACCACCTTGGTGATCGATCACCAACCCTCCTGTAGATCGATCACCACCTTGGTGATCGATCACCAATGACAGAAAAGCTGTCATTAATGGAGTTCACCTCCCTTCCATTTTTTTTTATCTCCTTCCACTAATGGTTGTTCAATCACCATTAATACTTCATAAATACACACTAAACTAAAACAAGGGTTTGTTCTATAATCTAAACCATTAAAATCAAAGAAAACTAACCTTTCTTCGATCGATTTCGCGCCTTTAAGGATCGTTGTCCAAAAGGGGTTTCAAGCGAAACTTCGGATTTCCACGATGAATCCACGAGATCGATCACAAGGACTTGAAGATGATGCCGTTCATCCTTACGCGTCGATCTTAACCTCTTCCAAGCACGGAGACGATTCCAAAGTGATCGGCTCTTTGAAAATGAGGTTCTTTTCCTTAAAAGAAATAGGGTTTCTAACGAAAGGGCTTGAACGGTCCAGATTTATAAACGGCGGAACACCATCGATACCGACGTCCACGAGCCTTCGACGAAAAGCGGAGTCCTTCACGATGGCGATCTCGCGATCGAAATCTCACAAGAAGGGTTTGAAGGTTGACGAGCTCTCTCTCTCTCTCTCTAGCTTTCAAATTTGCAAGGCTTGCAGAACGGGTGAAGCTTCTTTGAGAAGCTTTGCCTTTTAATTAGCTAAAGGGTTTGGTTTGATAACACTGTAAAAGTGTGTTAGGCTTATCCACTTGAAATAGAGTTTGGTTTCGGTGTTGATGGGCACGATGCGTCGGTGCACGACTCATCTACTAAAGGCCTAAATTAAATCTTTTAACTTGATTCCTTTACACACACAGTATCTCAGACATGCTTACATTATTTATTTAATATTTTTAAGGTGACCTTGTTTTCCGTGCCGGATACGCACACTATTTCAGTCGGGTTCGGGTTCAGATTTTTCGGGTCATTACATTCTTTCCACCTTAAAGAATTTTCGTCCTCGAAAATCGACATGCCAGTTTCAAAAAGGTATGTGTATAATTCAATATGCCCAAAAATTAGGGTCATGATATTTACCCTTCCTCAAGGAATTTTCTCAGCGCAAAACATACCTAACATGGTCTACTATCCCCACAAGTTTAACCAAGGCAGTGATAATTATGTCACAAAATTTCATTATATTATAGTAATAGATTAAGATAGAATAACCAAGTTCTAAATTATTTTTGCCAATAATATTTTCATAAATTTTAATTTATTTTGATTTTCGTGCCAGGCACGTATATCAAAGCAATCGAGTTCTGTTTAGAATTTTAGGGTCATTACATTATCCCCCCCTTAGAAATTTTCGTCCCCGAAAATGTCTAACAGACACTAACAGTTTGAACCCTAGCAAACGTGCACAGAACATCAAAATGAATATTTGGTTACAGGGACAGCAGATGCATCCCCCTCAAGTGCAACGTAAGGTTATGCCCCCCATCATCTAGTGCTTGCCCATCAGGCACCTCCTCAACTGGAGCTGGTGGTATAACCCCCTCCTCAGGTAAACTCTTGACCAATAGATTATAGCTCTTGGTCTAATCCTTAAGCTTGAAAACTTTAATGTTCTTGGTCAAGCGAGGCTCGCCAGGAGCTATACTCCTCTGTCAATGCGACATACTGCTCGACCATTCTTGTTATCATTTGAGCCTATGACAGCTCTTTCGTTGAAGCAGTCTTCTGCTTCTCAAACAGTAAATCTCTATCATTGATCTCGCGAACTTGTACAAAAACGGGGTTATGGCACACTTGATAAAAGTATCAAGCATCCATAGTCTATCAGGGAGTTGGGCTCAGTAAGGGCTTGACTTGAACTATACTGACCACTAGTCTATCATGGTATGAGACATCTTTGACATATGGTGGCAACAACAAGTCTCCACATACCGTGAAGAATATAGTAAAGCGGCGGCGACATCAAATTGGTTAAATTTATAGTCACAACCGTCAATGTTGGTGACCAATTGGTGACGAGTGTCACCCCGGTAAAGATGTTGATAAAAGAGCCTCACTATATGAGGACAAAAATGGACGTAAAATGACTCATGCAATGTTCTCAACCCTAGCTTAGCAACATAGTCGATCGCCCATTCCATTTCGAGCCAATCCTCGAATAGTTTAGGGTCGAAAGCACATTCAGGCAACAATGTTTTAGAAGCCCACCATTCTTTTGGAAGTTCTTGTTGAATTAGTGGTGGCTATGGGTTTTGAACGGTAGCACATCTTATTAGATTGGTGTCACAGTTGCACAAGGGTTGTGCGACCGATTTCACGATTGGCACCGATGTACGAGCCCGAGATGTAGGGATTTTATACGACGAAGTCTTCGTTCGCGGTCCCATAGTCTAAAATGTACAAAAATGCACAAAAACCCCCTAAACAAGGAAAAGATTAGAGTTTATCATAATAGCCGAGCAAAAAGCGATCCAATGAATCAAAGCAAGAAATTCCGATAGTCGGAAATATCCCTTGCATGCAAAGGAATCAAACTCTCTCGAACGATTGAAGATCTTAATCGTCCGAGTGAAAATAAATAAATAAATAAATAACCCAGAATATAACTTCGATTAAATTGATCGATCAAACTCTCAGAACATAGTATAAACTGGTTTGATCGATCAACCTTCTTATTTGATCGATCTGATGTGTAGTTGATCAATCAATTCACCAAATTGATCGATCAATCATTATAGTCAAACTATTTCCTTAAACACACCTCATTAATTGAGGCATTACCTAGTCGCTATTTCACTACATATAGGGTATCAGTATATGCTATCTAGACAACTCCAACTGTATGGAATTGTAATTGCCACGTGCATAAAGCAATAATGGGTTAGAATTAAAATCACAAAAATTTCCTCTCGCATTAGGTGAACAAAAGCAGGTATGACTCGCGAATTTTGGTTTCACGTTCCCAGTTTGCCTCAGTAGCTGAGTGATTTACTCGCGAATTCTATGGTTTAGGGTGCTATCCTCCATCCCGCCCCATGACTTTCACACCATTGAACACCAATAACATAAGGAACATACTGCTAAGGTATCGTACCTTGGGTCGGCCGATTTCGCAGCCCACAAGCTCGACAAGCTCCAGGGTTCCAATGGTTTAACAATCTCAAAAACTAGTGGCGATCCTTGCTAGCTTCGACACAATCGCATGGCGTCCATGCTCCACATTCACGAGCAATAACGCCCTCACTAAATCTCTTTCTCTTCATCTTAAATTCCACCACTTATCATAATTGTAAGAGTTAAAGCAAAAGGAATAATCTCCATTCCTAGCCAAGCCTTTAAACTTCTAACCGCTAGTATGTAAAGCATACACACCCCCCTTAGGTGTGCAAGATCACATCAATGGTCTACACCGTACACACATGTGCACCATACACCCATACGTAATCTAACGCACCTCCTCACATTTGACTTCCACATAGCCGAACCAATTATCAGACGAGCACGTCTCCCTAAGTAGCGACATGTGGGTAAAGAAGACACATCAAGAGGCCTTCCACCATCCATACATACGCACATCTATAATCCGCAGATTGGCAATCTTCTTGCAGGAAGCCATACAATTTAGAAGTCTCCATCATAAATTCAACGTCCTCCAAATTAGGGTTATCATAATCTCCCCATCTGGAAGGAATTTCATCCTCAAAAAATATCTTAAAGATATCTCGACTAAAACTCAATTGTTCATAGCGTCAATACACGTGCACGAAGGTATTATGCGTGAAATAGTCACAACCATACAGTCGCCACTCATATATGCGCAACCTCTCTCTCTGAGTCCACACATCCACAATGGACTCACACGCATCCAGAGTCGAAATAGTTTCCCCCAAAATCAGTGTATCCACACGACCCCTATAGGTGAAATTGTCAAGTTAATGTACTAGTCGCTAGACTCATCCCAAATCTACTGAAAAAGTGTGACAGTCTTCTCATGCACCAGGTATCTCATATCACACCTCCATAAGCAATTACATACAGTAGTATGTCACCATCACGTTAACCATTAGTCAAAAGAAAATGACCATAATACCCACAAAATTCATACATAGGCAAAAACTAGTTGTTGGGCTTTTTATTAAGGATGTTCCCCTTATTTACTTGGTCGGTGTTCATTACACAAAGAATTGTATATTGATCATGAGATTAAGACTACTTAACCAGAATGTATCTATAAATAGGATCAACCAAACCTTGAAAGAAATATAATGTGTTGTCCATTCAGCAGATCTTCACTTCAACGATGTTGATCATTAGTGATCATGTATCATTTCCATTGTATTAATCACAGTGACCCCTTACGATTGTAAAAATACTCATGGAGCACGATGACCAATTTTGAAACATACCATTCATCCGAAAAATCTGATTCACCACATTGATGTTATCGTTATCAGAATAAATCAACTCATAACTCGGAATAGGTCTCATCTGTCTACGAACAAATATTCACACTCACCCACTTTCTGATACGCAACGGTGGTAAGAGATATCACCAAAATGATATAAAGCCATCACCAAGATGAGATAAAGCCATCACCAACATGAGGTACAGCCATCACCAAAATGAGATAAAGCCATTACCAAAATGAGGTAAAGCCATCAGCAAAATGAGATAAAGCCATCGCCAACATGAGATAAAGCCATCAGCAAAATGAGATAAAGCTATCACCAATATGAGAACCTCTAAAATTTACCACAACGATCGTAAAATCTTCAAACTTTATGCCCTTATCCAATCTTATGATACGCAAATAGAATTTCGATCATACAGGAAGGGCAAAAGAGTGTGACACATCTAGCCGTTCAAATCAAGGAGATGATTGCAAATGATTGCTCTCAATGTCATACATAAATACTTAGGCATGATTAATCGACCTTTCATGTGCACAACTCTCAACACACTCCCTATACTAACTAAATCTCCATATATTCCTTGAAAATCTATAGTCATTCATCATGGCTCAGGTGAAAACAACGGAATCCACCAAAGCGACATCCAATTATGCTCTCTCATGATATCCATAATTAAAATTTTCCTATCCTCTATCAATTACCGACATGATTGTCTTAGACTTTTTCAATTCTCAGAAAACTTCCAGAGTAAACTACAAAGAATTAACAACCGAACTCACGCTTAGAAGGAACGATTTAAATACACCATAATCATGACTCATTAGTTTGGAAGAAGAATACTAGGATTAAGTCTGCTAATTCAACTTCATTTCTCATAAGTATTAAGGAAATTTCAAATTCACTAAACAATTCTCCTTAAAACATATTTATTGCAACTATCAAGATTTATTAAGTCCGCTTAATATAACTATCACTTACGTAGTTAATCTTCTGAATTTAGAATTCGTTTATGTCATGCAAGTGATTTAAGTCGATACACAAGTGATAATGCTATGATATTTCGCACGTGTCAAAACCAATAAAATTCCTAAATCATCTGAACATTAAAACAAAATCTTGACAATTGATATTGAACTCACACCTTGGGCATCTTGAGTCGCAGGAAGAATCGGCTTAGAAGTAGACGTCGAGGTCTCCTGCTTCTGTCGCTTATCTGGGCAGTTCTTGACTCGGTGTCCTTGCTCACCACATCTAAAACAAGCACCCGAGAGAAACCTACAAGCCTCCATTCTATGATATTTCCCGCACCACGCACATGTCACAAATGGTGTAGATGAGGAAACAGGTAAGGCCTGCCGTACCGAAGTAACTCTAGTCGTCGCCGGATGTAAAGAGCGAGAACTACCTTGAGTGGTTGTCGAGGCCACCGCTTCCTTTTTCAAAGCAGGACAATGTCTTATCAAGTGTCCCATTCGTCCACACCTAAAACAAGCCCCAGTAGATCTCCTACAGTCTCTCGCTAGGTGTCGCCCGTCACACCTAGAACATAATCCATTTAACGTCGATGGAGAGGTGTGAGTCGTCCTTCTCAACATTGCCGTAAGTAGTGCAGCCTGCTGAGTCATAGTGCTAAGCATCGCTTCAAGCAACTGCCTATCCGGTTCACCTCCTCCAGTGTGTACAATCTTAGCCTTCTTTCGTGGTGCCATTTCGATCTGTTAGCATGACACGAAATTCCCATCAATAATTGTCATAGTCACAATGGCCTAAGTTCCAGCACCATCTTAAAACATATTTTATCTAATAGCCGTACATTTATCAAGTCATCCAATATTTTCCTTAAAAGTGATTATGAGGTCCACCATCTAAGTCTGAAATCAAATCTCAAGTTCTAAATCTCCAGCCATAGCTGCGAGTTCCCTATAGAAGCTAAAACCAAAACTCCACTAACTTGCTAAAGTCCTAATTGGGTCATAGAAAACTCACTTCCCAATCATACCTACATCCATAGCCTAGTCTGAAGTCCTAACACGACCTAAAGCCTAGGCTCTGATACCAACTGTAACAGCCCGGATTTCCGTTTCCAGAAACCCGTACCGTTAGGATCATACTCTGGATGATCCCGGATCGATCACACGTGTCCGCGCATATAGCGGAAGCTAGGTGGACACATCCGAGCATGATGAGTCAAACAATTTCTATGCTAAACACACATCAATAATAGTAAATGGAAAGAAAACACACACATTCCCAAAAAGGAACCAAGAAGAACCATCGGTGATGGACGTACATCACCCAAACAATGGTTCCCGATAGTGGTTCCGAAATGGAATGTGGACTAACATAAAATAAGTAAATGCAGAACTATATACGTTTATACAAAGGTGGCCACCAGGCACACAGTAATCCAAAAGATCAAAAATACAAAATGTCGGGCATCAATACCCAGGCTACGGATAAAACTCGTCCGCCTGGACGTCCGTCTCCTCGTCCTCTGCCTCGGCCTCGGGATCCGGCTGATAATCCGGGTCACTCTCGGTCTTGAACCGCGACCTCGAACCTAAAAGTGTTTTAAAAGCAGGGTGAGCTACATCCTAGCTCAGTAGAAGAAGTTCGATTAATTTGCATCTAATTTATTAAACATGATTGCAGAACATATCTTAAATCGATAAGTGAAACAAAATCAGCAGTATGGATTGATGCTCAAACATGCAGAGATCGTAATGCATAATCGGTAATAGCAAATGTAACTTAATTTGCAAATGCTATGCTTATTATATTTAAATGACTTAAATCATGCATATCTCTAACTTAAGTAACTCCCGTGTATATATATCACGTGGTAGCCAGATTTGTGCCGATAGGAAACCCCAACCAATAAATCGTTCAATGAACAATTTTCAGAATGCAATAATGCCCCACATATGGAGTGCATATTTTGCCGAGGATTTTCAACAAGCGCATTGTGCAAGAAACGGATATACCGCCGAGTCGGTGGGGATCGTCTGAATATTAAACCTCAAATCAAATACATACTTATTACCTCATGAATCAGATTATCAGAGCAGATTATCAGAGCAGATTATCAGAGCATATGCAAAGAACAGAAACAGATATCAGAATACGGGAATCAGAGTTTAATGCATATGCAGGCATGCTTTCGAAAATCAGAGATAGAATACAATGTTAAGATATCATGCAATTAAATTTAGATACACTTTAAGTTGAATTTTCCCCTACCTCAGGTCAGACCTCTTTCTAAGCAAATCCAACGCCGTTCTAAAGCAGTCCAAAAGTTATTATCTACGGCCTCCACTCTTTTGTCTACATCACACACATGATGATGTATAAAAATTGATCCTAAATATTAATAATATTGACGTATTTAAGTATTTTCTCAAAACAGAGGCGAAATGGGTAATTTCATGTTGATTCAAAACTTAACCCAACTTCCCACTTCGTTTTGACTATTAAAACACTTGATTTAAGATTTGGCTAATTCATGAAAGAGTTATATCTCGTCGTACTCTTTCCAACGCATCAAGAATCGCGTCAATCGGAGTTCGGGACAAGGAGTTATGGCCAAAATACGAAGCAATACCGATACTTGATTAACACGTGCTAACTTAGAACTTGGCCAAACTTCAAGCTCAATTTTGATCATCAAAACAATTTATTCATTAGTTATTTAATTCATGAAAGTTGTAGATTTAGTTGTCCTTTTTCCAATGCCACAAGAATCGCATCAATCGGAGTTCGGAGTAAAAAGTTATGACCAAAACACTGAAGTTGGTGATAGATCACCAACTCCCTTGTAGATCGATCACCACCTTGGTGATCGATCACCAGACTCATTGTAGATCGATCACCACCTTGGTGATCGATCACCAGACTCATTGTAGATCGATCACCACCTTGGTGATCGATCACCAACCCTCCTGTAGATCGATCACCACCTTGGTGATCGATCACTGCTCCCAGATCGACCACCTTGGTGATCGATCACCACCTCAGGCATGAACTTCTAGCTTCTGGGGTCAATGTTCCCCATAAGGCTTATAATGATTGATCGATCACCACCTTGGTGATCGATCACTAACAACTCTGTAGATCGATCACCACCTTGGTGATCGATCACCAATGATGTAAAAGTCATTAATGGAGTTCACCTCCTTCCATTTTTTTATCTCCTTCCACTAATGGTTGTTCAATCACCATTAATACTTCATAAATACACACTAAACTAAAACAAGGGTTTGTTCTATAATCTAAACCATTAAAATCAAAGAAAACTAACCTTTCTTCGATCGATTTCGCGCCTTTAAGGATCGTTGTCCAAAAGGGGTTTCGAAACGAAACTTTCGGATTTCCACGATGAATCCACAGAGATCGATCACAAGGACTTGAAGATGATGCCGTTCATCCTTACGCGTCGATCTTAACCTCTTCCAAGCACGGGAGACGATTCCAAAGTGATCGGCTCTTTGAAAATGAGGTTCTTTTTCCTTAAAAGAAATAGGGGTTTCTAACGAAAGGGGCTTGAACGGTCCAGATTTATAAACGGTGAACACCATCGATACGCGTCACGAGCCTTGCGACGAAAAGGAGTCCTTCATTGATGGCGATCTCGCGATCGAAATCTCACAAGAAGGGGTTTGAAGGTTGGAGCTCTCTCTCTCTCTCTAGCTTTCAAATTTGCAAGGCTTGTGGTGAAGCTTCTTTGAGAAGCTTTGCCTTTTAATTAGCTAAAGGGTTTGGTTTCGGTGCGAAGCGATAACACTGCAAAAGTGTGTTAGGCTTATCCACTTGAAATAGAGTTTGGTTTCGGTGTTGAGCGGCACACGATGCGTCGGTGCACGACTCATCTACTAAAGGCCTAAATTAAATCTTTTAACTTGATTCCTTTACACACACAGTATCTCAGACATGCTTACATTATTTATTTAATATTTTTAAGGTGACCTTGTTTTCCGTGCCGGATACGCACACTATTTCAGTCGGGTTCGGGTTCAGATTTTTCGGGTCATTACAATTGGAGTATTAGAGAAGGCTTAGACATCTTTGGAGACGGCCAAAAGCCATCTCCAATAATCATATTTTTTGTAGTGCAGTTAGCATCTAAGCCAATAGATTTAAGCATTTATAGGTAGATCATAATTGTTTTTGTTTGTTTACTAAAATACCATAAACCCTCAAATTTTAAAAGCTTCTAACGAATAATTTTAAGATATTTAGTAATATAAGTTCAATATAATCTTACACATAAATATCTAAATTATATATGTCATATATTGAGTCGAGTCGAGTTGAGCTGAGTCGAGCTAAGTGGAGTTACAAAGGTCAGCTCGTGGGGGGCTCTTTTACAAATGAGCTCTAAACTCATAGCTCAGTTTGGCTCATGAGCCGAGCTCAAAGTACTTGCAAGCTCCCAAGCTGGCTCGACTCGTCGAGAATCCTTGACTAAACCCATCTCGCCTCTTTTTTATGGGGCTATAACTGTTTTGCATGCTTTACATATCTCGCAATGCACAAAGGAACACTTTTGATTGACAATATAATACAAAGGAGCACTTTTAATTATTGTTACCTCATAAAAAAATAAAAGAAAATTAAATAATAATAATAATTGTTATAAAATTAAAAGAAAATGAAGAGAAAATAGAGAGACTACAAAATATAAAACTAGTTCTTCAAGAACTATATATCATTCACTTCTCTTGAATTCTTTCATACTTCCACAAGACCCCTTTATATAGATTTACAATGTGAGAATATGAAAGGTTGTGGGAAGATGAAAGATTAGGATGATACATGCACATTATCATAATTCTAAAAGAGTTACATAATAATGGATAAGAATTCAAAGGGACAACATAAATGTGGTAAAGAATTTCAAAAGTTAAGAACTAAAAGGTCATCAAGTTGGAAACTAAATGGTCATCCATCATAAAGAATATATTTATAACACTCCCCCTTGGATGACCATACACATAGAATACATGCCTTGTTAAAACCTTACCAAGAAAAACACAGTGGGAAAAAAATTGTGGCGAAGGAAAAAGAGTGCATTATTTTTATGTCATAGAAAACCGTTAAGATTGCCTTATTAAACTTTGCAAAGGAAAACCTTGTAGGAAAAAACCTTAGCGAAGGAAAAAGAGTACAATCCGCTTAATCTTTTACTTCCCTCAAAGAACGCAAATATCCAATGTTTATGAACAATAATCTTTGAGTCAATGCATTCCAATGTTGTCCACCATCTTCTTGAATGTTGTAGTTGGTAATGTTTTACTACACAAATCCGCCAAATTATCACACGATTGTATTTGTTTAACATCCATATCCCCACTCTTCTAGAGCTCATGTGTATAAAAGAATTTTAGTGAAATGTGCTTAGTTCTGTTAGCTTTGATATAACATTCTCTCATTTATGCGATACAAGCATTATTATCTTCATATAATATTATCGGACTATCTTTGATTGCAGATAAACCACATTTTTCTCAAATGTGTTGAATGACTGATCGTAGCCAAATACATTCCCGACTTGCTTCATGGATTGCAATGATCTCTGAATGATTTGAAGAAGTAGCAGTTAGTGTTTGCTTGACAGATTTTCATGAGATAATTGTATCACCACATGTAAATATATATCTCGTTTGTGATCTACCTTTATGTGGATCAGACAGATCACCTGCGTCGGCATATCCAACTAATTATAAATTTGATCCACTTGGATAAAATAATCTCATATTAGCTGTTCCGCGAAGATAGTGTAGAATATGTTTAACCCCATTCCAATGCCTTCAAGTTGGTGTAGAGCTATATCTTGCTAGTAAGTTGACCGAAAAGACTATATCAGGTCGGGTGTAATTTGCAAGATACATTAGAACACCGATTGCACTAAGATATGGTACTTCAAGACCAAAAATTTCTTTGTCATTCTCTTGAGGGCGAAAAGGATCTTTTTTTACATCAACTGAATGTACAATCATTGGAGTGCTCAATGGATGTACAATCATTGGAGTGCTCAATGGATGTGCTTTATCCATATAAAATTGCTTCAGGACTTTTTCTGTATATGTTGATTGATGAACAAAAATTCTATTTGAAAAATATTCAATTTGTAAACCCAAGCAAAATTTAGTTTTCCCAAGATCTTTCATTTCAAATTCATTCTTTAAATAAGTAACAGTTTTTAAAAGCTCTTCTAAAGTTTCAATCAAATTTAAATCATCAACATATACTACAACAATAGCATATCCGAATTCAGACTCTTTAATGAAAACGCATAGACAAATTGGATTATTCTCAAATCCTTCTTTCAATAAATAGTCACTGAGATGATTGTACCACATGCGACCGGATTGCTTTAACCCGTATAAAGATCTTTGAAGCTTGATAGAATAAATATTTTGAAATTTTAAACTATATGCTTTAGGCATTTTGTATCCTTCAAGAATTTATATATATATATATATATATATATATATATATATATATCATTATCTAGTGATCCATATAAATATGCGGTAATCACGTCCATTAAATGCATATCCAAACTTTCTGTAACTACCAAGCTAATCAAAATTTTGAATGTAGTTGCATCCATTACTGGGGAATATGTTTCTTCATAATCAATACCAGGTTTCTACGAGAAACCTTGTGCAACAAGACGTGCTTTATATCTCACAATTTCATTTTTCTCATTACGTTTTCGTACAAATACCCACTTATAGCCAACAAGCGTTACACCTTCACGTGTTTGAACTACAGGTTGAAATACTTCACGCTTTGCTAAGGAGTTCAATTCTGCCTAAATTGCCTCTTTCCACATTTGCCAATCATTTCTACGTCGACATTCTTCGATGGTTCTTGGTTCAATTTCATCATTACTTCCGGTAATGTCAAGAGCAACTTTAAATGAAAAAACGCCGTCGACAATGATTTTATTTCTTTCTAATATTTCTCTTATACTTATATAATTTACTGAGATCTCATTATTTTCAGGTACCTGTTCCACTTCAGGGGATAACTCTTCAGGAGATTCCTCTTCAGGGGATTCCTTTTCAGGTGAATATTGTGCAGAAAGTTTGGATGGATCTAATATTTCTGTTGCATGTTCTGTGGGTATGGCATCTTCAGGAATATCAATTTCATTTGCTTGTGTATTTTTCTTTTGGGGGACTTTATCCTTTTCACTAATAGGTCTTCCATGCTTCAGGCGTGCATTTGATTCATTTACTTTTATATTGACTGGTTATCCTATAGGGACTTCAATCTTTGCTGGAGTATTAATAGCTGGGATATGAGACTTTACTACTTTCCTATTGTCAGTAAAAGCATCCGGTAATTGATTTGCAATACTCTGTAAATGAATTATCCCTTGAATTTCCAATTCACATTGGTTTGTTTGAGGTTCAAGATGAGATAATGTCGATGTATTCCAAGTGATTTCTCATCGCGCTTCAGGCAATAACTTTTCTCCCCTTAATGGTGGAAAGATTGTTTCATTAAAATGATAATCTTCAAAACGTGCCTTAAAAATATCACCAATTAAAGGCTCAATGTATCTAATAATAGAGGGAGAATCAAAACTAATATAAATACCAAGCCTACGTTGAGGGCCTATTTTAGTGCATTGGATAGGTGCAATAGGAACATAAACAGCACAACCAAATATGCGAAGATGAAAAATATTTGGAGGTTGACCAAATGCAAGTTGCAATGGAGAGTATTTTTGGTAAGCAGTTGGTCTGATCCGAACTAATGATGCAGCATGTAATATTGCATGTCCCCAAGCAGAAATAAGTAGTTTTGTTCTCAAAAGTAAAGGTCTAGCAATTAGTTAAAGTCGTTTAATAAATGACTCAGCTAAATCATTCTGAGTATGAGTATGTGCAACAGAATATTCAACATTAATCCCGATTGATATACAATATTCATTAAAGGCTTAGGACGAAAATTCACTAGCATTATCTAAACGAATAGACTTAATTGAATAATCGAAAAATTATGCTCGTAGCCTAATTATTTGGGCAAGAAGTCTAGCAAATGCAACATTACAAGTAGAAAGAAGACAAACATGTGACCACCGTGTTGATGCATCAATTAAGACCATAAAATATTTAAACGGTCTACATGATGGATGTATTAGTCCATATATATCCCCATGATTTTTTTCTAAAAATGATAGAGATTCGACAATTACTTTAGAAGGAGATGGTTTCATAATTAGTTTACCTTGTGAACAAGCGACACATAAATAATCACTTGGTAAAGGAATCTTCTGATTTTTTAAAGGATGTCCATGTGAATTATCAATAATTCGACTCATCATAATTGATCCCGGATGACCAAGACGATCATGCTAAAGCATAAAGACCTTTGGATCAGAGCACTTCTGGTGCATCACAATGTGTAATTTAATTTTTCTCATGGTCATATAATATAGCCCAGAAGAGAAAGCAAGCAATTTTTCTAATATAAGCTTCTAGCTTAAATTTGTTGAAGTAATATAAAGATATTCTTTTTTATCTTCTTTTGTTGTCTCAACATGATAATCATTACAACGAATATCCTTAAAACTTAGTAAATTTCTTCGAGATTTAGAAGAATATAAAGCATCATTAATATAAAATTTTGTGCCTCTTGATAACATGATAAATGCGCTTCCATATCCTTCAATTAAGTTTGATGAACCCGATATGATATTGACATTAGCTTTGTTTAATGTCAAATATTAAAAATATTTCTTATCTTTAAGAATTGTGTGGGTTGTACTACTGTCTACTAAACAAATATCTTCATCAACCATCTTCGAATTTAATCAATCAATCATGCCACCTTTCATACAAAAAAAACTTTGATATTAAATTTCATTACTAAAAAAAAATGAAATACATGTAAACATAATAGAATCCAAAAAGACATCTTAGTAGTTGTAAACACATCTATCACAAGCTAAAAGATAAGTTTTCTAATTATGGTCTGCAAAGAAATCAGAAACATCAAGATGAGTTATATCTACTCCATTTTGATCATCAAAGGAAACATTATGATCTATTAGATTATGGTGATCAGAAAAATTCATTTCAATTCCCTTTTCTTTTTCTTTGATAGAGGCTTCGTATAATTCAACCAAATGTTTAGGCATACGACAGGTACGCGACCAATGTCCTTTCAGATCACATCGATAACATTTATTTTCATAACTCTTTGGAGGCTTATTCTATAAACCTTTATTTTCACCTTATTTTTTTTTATTGTGATTTCACTTCTGGTGGTACGATATATTTTTATGAGTGCGTATCCCTTGAAATTGATAATTTTTCCTATCACGTCCTCGTCCACGTCCTTAACCTCGATTTCCTTTAAAACTATGAATGGAGATTCCATTCGCTTTAAGGAATGGTGTAGAACCGGTTGGTCGGAATTGATGACTTTTCATTAAAAGTTAGTTATTTTGTTTAGCCACTAAAAGACAAGATATTATTTCAGAGCATTTTGTAAACTTATGCTCTCGATATTGCTGCTACAGGAGCACATTTGAGGCATGAAAAGTAGTATATATTTTTTCTAACATATCTTCTTCAATGACTTTTTCTCCACACAATTTTAATTGTGAGCTGATTTTAAAGAGTGTGAAGTTGTACTAGATAACAGTCTTAAAATCTTGCAGCCTCAGGTGCATCCAGTCATAACGAGCTTTTGGGAGGATTACGGTCTTCTAGATCTGGTGCTCGTATCTCTCCCTTAAACTATTCCATAAAGTGAAGGGATCTTTTATAGTACGGTACTCAGCTTTTAACTCTTTATGTAGACGATGACGAATAAAAATCATGACTTTAGCATGATCCTGCTGGGATACTTGATATCCTTCCTTAATAGTATTTCCAAGGTCGTTCTTAGCCTCAAGATGGATCTCAGTATTAAGGATCCAAGATAAGTAATTGTTGCTAGAAACATCAAGAGCCGTAAACTCAAGTTTTGTAAGATTTGACATTATCGTGAACAAATAATATTACACCGGTAGCTTTTGATGCCAAAGATAAGAAACCGAACAATCGATTAGAGCTTCTTGCTGATAACGTGTTATAAAATTAAAAGAAAATGAAGAGAAAATGGAGAGACTACAAAATAAAAAACTAGTTCTTCAAAAACTATATATCATTCACTTCTCTTGAGTTCTTTCATACTTTCACAAGACCCCTTTTTTATAGAATTATAATGTGAGAATATGAAAGGTTGTGGGAAGATGAAAGATTAGGATGATATATGCACATTGTCATAATTCTAAAAGAGTTACATAATAATGGATAAGAATTCTAAAAGACAACATAAATGTGGTAAAGAATTTCAAAAGTTAGAAACTAAAAGGTCATTAAGTTGGAAACTAAATGGTCATCCATCATAAAGAATATATTTATAATAAACTCGTCCTATTCTTTAGCGAATCGGGTTTGCATGTAAGTAGCAAATTGCGTATTACGAACTTCAATTCGAATCTAGCAAAATGCAAATTGTGAAACATAGGTTAAGACTACGGAATATTTAAAATGAACACTTTTATTTACAACCATGATTCTAACTTCTCAACCCATGTTTTATGTTCTTAAACAATTGATTTCTCTAAATTTGACGATAGAGATCATTTTTTATCCCAATTTTCGACACAATATATCTTGAGCTCATGGACTCGCCATCAATGGTAAGGGTTTGATTCCACATTTTTTTTTTTTTTTCGGATAAATGAGTTTGATTCCACATTGCATACCACCTTAAGCATTATAATAAGAAACGGGGTTAGTGGATAACTTTTCGAGATGTTTGCCCCATGGACTCAAAATCCGACCATTAGATGGGAGAATCATGATGTGAAGATCAATTTTGTCGAAAATTGGGACAAAAAATGATCTCAAACATGTATTTTAGAGTAGTCAATGGTTTTAATAAGTTTCGAAAGTGTGTTCAAAACGTTAAATGGATTTCTCACTATAACAATATCTGTCTAGTATTTTAATTCCTAAAATGTAGGCCATATTTTCAGTGGTCGTTTTCGATCTCTCGATTAAAATGACGCAGTTCTTCAAAAAGAGTACGTGTAGTATGTCCATTTTGATCCAAATGAGAATGTTTTTGTCTTCTCCTAAAATAGTTGAAATGTTTTATTATCGAAATTTTAGGCAAATATGTCTATATTATAAAATTTAACTTTATATCACTCGGCCACCTCTACCAATACTACTAGCACCACGACCACCATCGCTACTAACCACAATCACCATCTCCCCACTACCACCACACCGCCATCACCACAACCTCCTCCACCTCACTATTAGTACGACCGCGACAACCACCACCACCACACCGCCACATCACCACCACGACCATGGCCACGGCAACCTACTCCACGTCATCACTGCTGATAACTCTCATCTCTGCTCTACGAGTCTTGTCATGGTATTTTGCTATGAAATGAAATCCTTTGATGAGAAGTTTCCCCCCCTTATCAGTATTCGTATCGGGTGATACGTATTGGGTATCGGCTGTTACCTCCTAGCTTTTTTTTTTGATTTTTTTTAATTCACGGATACAACTGTGTATCGATCGGCCAATTCGCATAGGTCCTCAGTGGACCAATACCCGATACCGGTACCTAAGTTGATACCTTGATTAGAAGACTATAAGTTTTAACTTTTAGATATAGATAGGTATAAAATAAATTCATTATTATTTAAAAAGATATAGATAGGTTAAAATGTAATTAAAAAAAAAACAAATAATAAGAAAATAATTTAAATAATAAAAAATAATATATCATATTAGTAGGCTCGAAATCGACTCGAGCTCGGTTGGATAGAGCCGAGCTAGCACCGAGTAGTTTTAGATTCGAATATAAAAGAGTTCGGCTAGAATATAAAAGAGCCGATTGAGCCGAGCTAGAGCTGTCTAATATTTTACTCAAATATAAAAGAGCTGGGCTCGAATATAAGAGAGTTGATCTCAAGCTGGCCTTGGGTCCGGTCGAACTCGGCTCGTTAAGAGCCTTACTCAAGCCCTCTCATTACTTTTGGATCGAAATACGGTTAACTGTCACCTATCTAGTTAGCTGGACCATGACTCGTGTTGGGAAACAGATCGACTTTTGTAGTTTTTCCTAGTCTTTAGGTGCGTTTGCTATATACATGTACCTTATAGACTATAGTCTTCGCTATAAGCTTTCTTCCAGGTGCATCTATTTTGACGTAATTAATCCGAATAAAAGTGTGATGACCTTAGAAGTGTGTCCTTGTCACGTTTTATTAGGATCTCTCTCAATACAACCTCATGAATAAAAGTGTTGATAGTTGTTGCTAAATGATTACGGGAATAGTGATTTCTGACCAATATTTAAACACTAAATGGTGTTTTAATGATTTTTCACAGTTAAAATGTCACTTTTTATCTCATGTCATTGAAATGTAATGTGATTTATCATTGTACTATGTGGCACACATCTATGATCAATTCAAATTGACCAAGTGAGAATCTATTATTGGAACATGTCCCAGCCAAAGCCAAAGGAACATGCTTGTAAATGGATGTAAACCATTCGATCAGTGAACTTTAATATTGTCCATCAAAATTGAGAACAACTGTTGGTATTAAAGGGCACATATCAGATGATTTTTGAAGATCATTAGCCAATAAATTGTCTAAAATCGTTTAAACATCATTTGGTATTTAAATAATGATTAGAAGAATCAGTCCCATGATTATAGGTGTGCCTGATGCAGAACTGAAATCAAGACTTCTCAAGTTCCGTGCTAACATTCTGTAAGCTGGTATGTAAGGTATCAACCCGTTCCAGTGATATTGAATGGGTCACTTTTGTCATACGATTTAAAGCAATCAATGCCCTTCGAATGAATACAACTTATTAGAGACTTACAGGTAGTTGTTCATTTTAATGGGCGTTGACGGCTTTAAATTAAAGATAAACATGTTTTTTACGTCTTATTGGCGTACCATCAGACCCACACATGTTGAATCGTATAACTGTACTAAGGCTGTCAACAGGTTGGGTTGAACCGATATCTGACCCGACCCAATATTTTACCGGGTTGGGTACATATTGGCTTGTCTAGTCAGGTTGGGCATGTGACATACGACCCAACCTTCAGGCCTGGTTGGATATTTGCCAAGTCAGGTTGACCCGACCCGACGCGACATTTTATACTTAAAAAATTGTAAAAATAGGGGCTTCTATCGGGTCAGGTTGGCTTGAGTGCAGTATCGGGTCAGGAGCACCATTCGGTCAGGCATATGAAGATTTCTTGTCGGGCAGCCAAAATTTTAACCCATTCCGAGCCATTGCTAGGATGGGCCAGTTACCCTATACCGGCTCATCCATGTCATGATGTCAATGCAGAAAGTATTGCTCAACGGTTGAAAGTCTCTAACCGGTATGCACGATAAGATTAATGGCTTATCGTCATCTTTTTTCGGTCTCAAATTTACAATACCTCAACCCTAAATCACCGGAAACCTCTTTGTTCTCCTCTACTCTCCTCTCAAACTCTCAATCTATCTTTTCTTCTCTCTCTATTGTTACATCAATGTGACCCGAAGCCAGCGAAGGGTATCACTACAAAAAAACGACCCTACGCCAACGGCTGGAAACTTATCGCTTGGCCAATGCTTACGCCGACGGCTAGAGCCGTCCGCATAGGTGTTTTTTTATTTTTTATTTATTTAATTTATAAAAACAAAATTATTTCTCTACCTTTTTTTTTAATTTTATTTATTTATTTTAAACTTTTTTCTTTTTTTTTTTAAAAAAAAAAGTAATATATATATATATATATATATTTTTTTTTTTTTTTTTTTTTTGCCTCTTTGCAGCTTTCACCCCTAATCCAAAGCATAGAATTAGATATAACTGCCCCCAATGATCTCGTACAATGACCTGAAGGTACTCAAAAAAATTTTGGACTTCCTTTCTATACATAACTGCCAGAATATTGCCACAACTAGTACCATCCATATCAGTTTCCCTTCCGACCTGCGGTCAAAATAAGACTCGGACATTATGTCCTTACATCAACGAGGAAGGCAATACGTAAGGTTCCCCATCTTCAAGAAATGATTCAAGATTTTGAATGAAAACTGACAGTGCATAAGCACATGGTCCACCGATTCGCGGCATTGTCGACATAGTATGCATCTATTAGGAATGAGCAAGCCTCTACGATTGACAACATCAACAGTTTTAATTTGGTCCCATGCAATACACCAGCAGAAACATCCACATTCATCGGAAAAAGGAGTTCCCACATTCCCACCCAGCATTGTTTGAATATCGCCCTTCTATCAAAAAAGTCATTCATAAATTTTACCAAGAACAACCCCGATTTGGATCCCATCCACACTCTTTTTTCCTCGCCTTGATGGAGAGACTGCACAGTATGTAATAAGGTCATTAGTTCTGCAAAATCGCCGAGTTTCTGCCCCTTAAGGTTGCACCCAAACCAAATATCCAACAGGACCCACATTGCATTGCCATTAGAAAGATAATAGCATTTATCAAAAAAGTTATACCTTGCCTGCAGTTTGAACAATTGAGTTTTTATTTGTAACATCGATAAGCTCATCATCACACTGTCCTTTCACAATATTTACCCACAACGCAAGAATCATAGTACGGGTTGGTGGTGAGAAAATGCTCTGGATTGTTGTTGCTCTCTGATAATTTTCCCAAGAGCATTGTGAACATGCACGTCTTGGCTCCCCTCAATCACAAGATGCTCTAAGAATTGTGTAAGTAAACGAAGACGATTCCTGTAGTTCGCAAAGCAAAGCATGAGATAGAGATTACACCTCTTCTTGCATTCAGGAGAGAGAGAGAGAGAGAGAGAGAGAGAGAGAGAGAGAGAGAGAGAGAGAGAGAGAGAGAGACATCACCTCCTCTCACATTCGTCAACAAAGGGCTCTACAGGAAGGATAGAATGAACTGAAAGGATAAGACCTTTGATGAAATCTTCAGGGCATTCGTCATCTAGAAGCTGCCCAACCACTGAAGGAGCATTGCTTGGGTTCACTGATAAAGCAAATATACAAGAAATACAATGTTAATTAAAAGATTGAATCATAAGTAAAAGAGAACATCTAAATTTGTTAGCAGAACAAGAAATAAACAATGAATTTTCTGTAGAAGATCTTACTTTCTGAACGTAGCCTTCAATATATCGAAGCATGTTGTTCATATACCAGTAGTGGGTAAGATCTGGAACAAAATTAAAACAGTCACATACATTTATCAGGGGCCTGGCATCTGGCAGCTTCGCTTCCATTAGAAAGTTCTTTGTTTTCTCAGGATCATAGAAGTTTGATTCCCTTGTGACACATTCGACCTCTTTAATTTGTCCCGTTTTAGCAACTGCTTCTATGTACTTAAAGTGTATCTCGGGATCTTCACTGCTCCAGTCACCAACACCACAAGAATCAATGACCATATTTACACAGCAAACCGAACTTAAGAGCCATACATTCTTCTAAAACAGGAGACACCTGGAGCTAAAGTATGACCTCAGGAAAAAGTATAGTCCTTCATATGACTTAAATTGCTCAAATAGACTAATGCATGCATCCATGCCTAACTACTCAGAATATTCTTTGGCAGTCTGGACAAAAACGTGTCAGAACCTTCATTCAAGGATGAATAAAAAAAATTAATGTAGCAAACATATGTAATGTGTGGTGGCTTTCAGTAAAGAAACCATAACAAAATTGCAAATATTTCATCTACGTTAGAGAACAGCAACTACAGTTCTCCGAACCAAGTCATTTTGTAGGGGCAAGAAATTAGTTATAAGCATGTTGATGAGCCTGGATAAAAACGTGGCCAGGTTCAATACTAAAGATAGTTTCTGTTTATGTTTAACAGATAATGCCTTCTTACCAGTGGCATACCCAAGATTTTCTTCTCGTGGGGACTAGTGATGATCGACAAATTTGAGTAATTGTTTTACGACATTTGGGGGCTCATATACCATAAATTTAGGGGCTTGTATATAGAAGAACCGTGTGCAAGATGCCCATTTGATCACATTTTCAAAAATCATATGGGCTCTGCTTGTGGTTTTTACAGTCGGAAACGCAAGGGCGAAACAACACTCAATGAGGAATTGTCATTAATTTAGGTGGCATACATCAGCCACCTCAATCGTCATGCAAAACCAAAAATTCGATACAAGCAATCTGCACTTTTTAATCTAGAAAAATGGGTACATTTTTTTCTTGGAAACAGAGGTTCTACTCACACTTATATCACCATGAAAATTGAGTTGTAAGAGCGGAAGAGCCTACTTAACTCAGTGAAATGTAAAGAGTCTACTTACCATGTAACTATGTTGGAAGGCATCCTGCACCTACCACTCAATCCGTGTCACTTTTCCTTGATGGTCCTCCTGCATCTTCTGCAGAGTGCTTGAGTGAGCTTCCACAGCTGTAGTGAATTTAAAAATTAAATCATGGAATAAAACTCAACATCCAACAATGCCTTAAGACTAGATAAATTTTCACATTTGACCCTCATCACAGGCAATTTCATATTGTTATGTGTTATGGATGGTTAGCCACTAGACTAATTGCCTATAAAAAGTTTGAAGTGTTATATTAACCACAGGCGCTGAGATCCACACATCACGCCCCCTGACCAAAAATCAAAGAACTTGTCAACATTAGAGCAAAATTAACAGCTCCCTGTCATGCAAAATTGTGGAAAAGATAATTGTCTATTAGAAAATTTGCAGCTTTCACTAAAATAGTTAGACAAGTAATATATAATTAAAAAAGAATAAATAGGATCTCTCCCAATTTGCTGGGGTTACCTAACAAGTTCTCAAAAATAAAAATAAAAACTTCTAGCTAACAATAGTCCTTCCAAGAATCTCTTCGGATTTCTAAGTGGAAACTTAGGGTCTTTCAGGAACAGCCTTACATAAACCCCCCAACCTGCATGAATGTGCAGATTTGATTTGGTCTATGCATATGAATGCCTACACTAATGCAAAAAATATGGTAAATTTCAGAAAATACCTGTGGCTCATCTCTCATTCCTGTTGGCCAGATGCTTGTTCAGGTATATCCTAATCAATGAGACGACCTTTCATCTACTCACAATAGCCTGAATTTTGGCCTTAACCCTAATTTTCTAAGACTGTTGCAGGGCAAGGTCAGCCAAAGCCTAGTCATTTTGGCTGCTCACAGAAAGAGCACCATAAATAACAAAATCAGAATCAGGCAATCATTAAGCCCTGCTTGGAAAAGTTGCTTCCAAAAATCACTTTTCAATGTAAAAAATAATGAGTGAGAAGCCAACAGAAATGAACCTATGAAAAGACTGATCCATACTATATCAAAACCACCTGTGAGAGTGCTTGAATTTCGATAAACTATAACATTGACAACAGAAATGAACCTACGAAAAGACTGATCCATACTTACTAGTATTCGATCAGGAAATTGGAGACGATCCCTAGTGATTCATCTTATCCCTTTGTTGGTGTAGATCAAACAATGAACTTTAAACATAACATAAATTATAAGAACATAATAAATTTCTACACTACAGTAAGAAATCAAAAAAATAGAATACAAGATAGAAATTAGCAGCATACACCAATTAGCAAGAACCAAGCATGTTTGCTATTGCACAAATGGTATTACCAACTTCCATATCATCATACAGAGTCCAAAAAGTACGCCAACAAGGCAATCCTGGACAAAATACGACCAAAAGCACACTAATGATCAGCTAAGAGGTGTATTATTAACAGTCCACATTTTACGTGCAAAAGATGCACCTTTCCACTTATTAGAAACCTTCAATCGACATGCTTACAGGTTCAACATTGATAAGCCAAGTACATTGATGGTGCTCATTAAACTCAAAATTTGATGTAATCAATCTTGATAATCCCCAATCAACATACCAATGAAATCAAAACTCGCAAGATTGATCAAAAGTACGCATTTCAAATCAAAATCACAAAAAAGTAAGCATTTCCAATCAACATACCAATTAAAACTGCCCCAATTTTATAATATTCTCAGAATATTGTTTGTGAACACTGTTATATCCAGTATCAATAATAACTCTATTTGTTCCCAATCAATATAAATTCAGTGTCTGATTAGGATGGATATCTCAATAGTAAATGTATCAAAATGCTATATTAGTTTGTAGTTAACAAGGAAAATTTAAAACAGCAACACACTTTAATAAGATAGCCTATCAATTCTGATTCATAGCATCAACTAGTAGCTAAACATCAGTAATTTGAAAGGAGCAGCAAGATCAGCCTCAAAGACCGATGATCTTGGCAGAAATCAAAGGTTCAGAAACCCCGAAACAGTAATTAAATTAGTGTCAAAAGACCAGATTTTTTGCAGCCAGGAGAGGATCAAAGTCCTCCAGAACATAAGCTGGTACAACAGGAGCCACTACAAAAAATATAGCATACGCCGACGGCCGAAAGTTAGAAGCCGTCGGTGTAGGAGAAGATTTGGGCCATACCCTGAGAGCCAACCCGGCCAGTCCACTTAACGGCCATGACCCACTTAGTCGGGCCATATATAAATCAATTTCTTTTCCTTACAAGACCTCCCTTCTCACTAACTCAAACCTACCCTTCTCCCCTTTTCCCGAACTCCCCTCTGAAACCCTAGCTAGCTTCTCTCCTCCTCCGCCGCTCCCATTGATACCCCCAAACTAAACCCTAATCCTGCCAGGACCAGAGTTTATGTAATCTCCAGGCGATTCAAGTACATGCCGGCGCAGATTCAGCTCGCTAGGGTTCCTTGGACGGTTATCATGCCGGCGCTCGTCAATTACAGCGGTAAGGTTTCATTTTTTGTGCTTATTTTCAGCTTTTGATCTGAATGATCTTTGTTTTGGGGTTTTATTTTGATATGGGATTAGATATCTGTGTTTTGGTTATGGATTTATTGCAGATGGTGAAAAGAAGTGATGAAACTGATAGATCGAATAGTTGCAGAGAATGAAGTTGCTTTTAGAGCTGGATTCTCTGGTTGCTGCTTCTTCCGCCGATCGAGCGCTCCAATCCTCTAAAATATCTCCCTAATCTCATCCTCGTTAGTATCTTTTAATAATTTTTTTGGTTACTAAGAAAATATACGATTGCGACGGAGAATTAAAACTACTCGTTTAGTCTTAGATCTGAGAATTAAAACCATCATTTTTTACTTAAAGAGGTCAAGATATATTTTTGTATATTTTAATAATTTTTTTTTGGTTACTATGCTTGGGAGGAAGTTGAGTGGAATGTGATTTATTTTGGTTTTTGTTTTTTTTTTTAAATTGTAGCATTTAGAAAAGAAACTGTTGTTTTTATTCAGTTGAATTGGTTTCGTTTTGTTTATAAAGCTAGAGATATAAAAGCTTGAGCTGGTTGCCATCAAAGTGATATCATTAACTAAAGCGGTCAGTTTGCTACTTTCCCTTCTTTTTTTTTGGGTAAATTCAAAGAAATAATTTGATTCTGTGGTAATGCTAATTAACACTGACTACGTAACCTTCAACAAGACTGATAGGAATTTAAGGTTTTTTCAATTTTTGGTTTCTATTTCTGTTGCAAATAGTGCTATCTTCGTGTTGGACACTAAGCAGTTGATTGCAAGCCGTCAAGAATTCGCGAGAGAGGCATCGGAGGACGCTTCTATGTGCTGTAAGTTTTGTTATGAATATATTAAGAAATGCATATTCTTTGTTAAGTTCAATGCATTACTAGAACTGCATTAAAGGATTCATAAAAATAAGGTTCCCAAAAATCTGTTATTTTCTTTTTTGGGAATGAGGGCCAAGTTTCTCTACGTTCCCAAAAAAGCGAAAAAAAGCTTCCATGAAGCAAGGAATGTCAGATCTCATCAAACTGCAGACCATGGGGGTTGATTTTGGTTCAAGAATGCCAAAGGAAAAGAATCGCCCCCTCAGCGGGCATGTGAAGGGTGTAAAGATAAAGTTCAACAACTAGAAGAATGATCTGTCGCTACAGTACAATGGATCTGGCAAACTGAAATCTGGAAAACTTGTGGCTGTTGCATAAAGTTCTGATTATCTTTTTCTCCCCTTTACTCATAAATTTGCTTTTCATTGTATTCATCACTATGTAACATGTGAGAAAGCGGCGGTGGTGCTCGGGTGTACTTCGATGGCGGAGCTCATAGGAGATTGGTGTGCATCTGATTGAAGGCCACCAATTAGGGGTTAAAGAGGGAGGAGGTAAGTTTCCTAAGGCAACAGATTGCATGGATTCGGATGAGGTAATGAAAATGATGATGGTGATAAGTGGTGAAGATGGTGGGGTGGATCGGTAGTTGATAAGCTGAAGATGGTGGGGAGGAGTTTTCAGCAATTCCACCTCTAAAGAGTGAAGCCAGCAGCCTTAGCTGCAATAGATTTGATAAATTTTCTTTTAGGCCCAGCCCAAGTTGAAACTAGATTGGTAAGCAAGAGTGTAGGTTCGGGTCCAGTTGAATGGTCCCATACCTCCTTGAGGCCACCCTAGGGATTTATAATTTTATATCCTGTGCTGACCCGGAATGTGCTAATTTGGGATTAGGCGGGCGCTCTGAGAGGGCCGGATACCCAGGTTATTAAAAAAAAAAAAAGGTTCCATTGTTCTTTAGTTTTGACATTTCTCTCTAATGCATATTCTCTAGTATGAGTTCTTTCCTTGATTTGTCTACCACCGAACTGTGGTTTTCCTTGTCTATTATATGCTCCTTTTCAATTATCTTCTACCTGGAACTTTGCCTTTTGATTTATCTGAAAGCCTTCAACCCCTGTTTACTTTGTTGGTAAATTTTCAGGGTATTCAATGATCTGGTCCTCTTCTCTAACGTCTACAGTGTTTGAGGGAGAATCCTCCAAATGCAGGAATTATTCTATTTCCAGAACCTTTGTTGTCTCAATCATTGAAGTTATTACATCTGGCGCCTTCATTTTCTCATTGAATATCTCCTTCTAACTCATTCTTCTCCTTATCAATGCCTAGGGGTGCCTTCATTTCAGGAACCTCCCAACTTCTCTTAAACTCCAGTTAGGGCCCATTTTTTCAATGTTGCTTGATAGATTTATGGGTTTGAGAACCTTCTCAACAATAGTCTTCATGTTCTGTTTTAGCACATATCCTCTATTCTTGATGCTTAAATTGATTTTCTTATCGGAGTGAGCAGTGATTGAACAACCATAGGAGACCACAATTTTGTGTTCGTCCTGTTATTATTTTCAGAGTTGAATGAGAGCCGATCTTCTTTAGCTGAGGGGGGTATTTGGGATGTGGATATTATGGAATCGTCATTTTCATCTTGCTTGTGAGAGATGGAAATGTTATGATCCAACCTTAAAACTCTCAGAACCCCCTTGCTAATCATTATTCTGCCAAAAGCTCTCATCCGTAGTTACTGATTCAAGGTTCAGTTCAAATGTCATGGTTTGCTGCTTGCTAATCACCAAACAGAATCATGAGATATGCCTGGTTTTGCAGTAATTCACTAAATTAGTTTGCTTGGATCAATTTGCATTTAGGGATGGGATGGTGTGAATTTCGTAATTATGCTTCACAGAATTGGCCGCTTCCAGCTGCTATTGCGCATTTCTTTGTGGAGGTTCTGATAGTGATATACTGATTGACTCACAAGTTTAATTTACAATCAGTTGGTTCTGTGAACCATGGCCTTTGACTTCTACTAGATAGTGATTGATGGTCAATTTCTGCTGAATTATTTACTGCACTCTCTTGCTCTATTAATGTCGTAGCTAATTTGCTGGAGTAAGTAGGATAACTTTGGACTTGCTCGAGTTGATTTTTAGTTTGCGGGAGTTGATATTTAGCTTAAGGACAATTTTTTCAATCTTGCTTTGTCGATAAAATAGAGGACTTCTTTTTTACGTTCCAAAAGGGGCTTTGCTACATCTTGCTAGATTCAGTGTTAACTCACGCACAACCTAGTTGCCAAGTCTTTCATCTTGTTTTCTAATGTTTAAAACTAGAAAAAGGAGGAGCCCTACATTTGTCTTTGCCACTTAGAGACTCTGCGGCCTAGTAGCAGAAATCTTCTACTTAGTGTGCCGCTCCAGCTTCGGAATCCCGCTCACTTCCAACCATAAAATAGTGTGATTTCAAGCTTTTGATGATGCTCCCGTGCCCAACAGACCAGATGCTTCCGGTAATTAAGTCCATTTCATGGACATAATTTCCAATTATGTTCTGTTCTTCCAGTCAGAAATAGAGATCTGGTATTAAGATCATAGATTAGGTTTATTACGATCAGTCAAGACCATTAAACACTCTCTAACTTTTTCAATTATATATGTGCTATGTTTTTTTTAATAGAATTGGCACCAGGAATTTCAAGAACTGAGGACCACCCTTCAACAACAACAAGAGGATGTTACAACGAGTCTAAAGAACTTAGGGGTAATCTCTACATTCACCTTCTCACATATCGGGATATTTTTTCACATGGGTCCTGTTTTATTTTGACACATTAATTGCTATGCTAAAGCATTGTGACCAAATACCTGTTGGTCAGGTATTTGCTTTGTGCACTTGTTACATCAAATGGTTTTTTTTGTAAACTTCTGTGAACTGAAAACTGGGTTTTGATTTTAATGTTGGTGAATGCTCTTTACTCTCTCTCTCTCTCTCTCTCTCTCTCCTTTCAGAAAGCCCTGTATCTGGAATGCAGTCCGAGCAGTGAGTGGGTCCTCTTATCAAAAGCTAGTGGCTGCTTTTGGGTTAGGAGCAGTTCTTTTTCCTTTTAGCTTTGGGGGAGAAGGGTTAGCTCTTATCACGGCTTTAAGTGGCCACATGAACCCAATTATCGAGATTTATAATCTCAAATAATTTGATCACATGATCACTTTAGTGATCAGATTCTCGTGAATCTCCAAGAAAAAAAAATCTGAATTTTAATTAGATTGGGAAACTCAGGTAGAGATAATTAGGAATTGCTTTCTTTCTTTCAGATCAGTTGATTGTTACCATTCAACTTCCATAATCTCTAGTATATCAGTCCAGATTTTGAATCGAATCTGCTGCCATATATATATATATATATATATATATATATATATATATATATATATATATATATATATATATATATATATATATATTCTGAAACTACTGCTAGATTAAGGTGTGGTGTTTGTTTTATCTATTAGATATTCATCTAAAAATATTCAGTTTTCTATACAATCAGCACTGAGATATAGTACAGAACTGTGCTGTGTATTTACATAAATATTCAGGCAGATTTATTGTTATTATAAGAGTGACAGTGCCTGTGACTTAATACAGAGACCTGTAGGGTTCTCAATGGGCTGGGCTGGGGTTCAATCCGGCCCTAGCCTATCTGGCCGGTCCCAAAATTTTCAGCCTGGCCCTAACCCGGGCTACGATGTACTCAGCCCAAGCCCGGCCCTAGCCTATCTGACCTGTATATACTTGTTAGCCTTGTGCATGATTGTTGACTTCATACTGTCTTGCACAAAAGGAATGCTGCTATGGCTGTCCCTGCTATTTTAAAATAGGGTAGTTTTGTTAACACCCACACAAACTTGGAGGGCACCTACGCCAAAAATCATCGATTTCTTTGAATCATATGATACACATTATGTTCAAACTTGAATTTGGGCCATATTTTTAATGATTTGTGACATGAATTAAAAACATGGAGTGATAGGTGTGTTGATCTAAAGATTTATTGTGTGGATGATTTGGGTGAAAAATGATCTATCGTCTAATTTGTGTTTTGATTAGCTCTTATAAGAGCTTTTATATATATATAAAATTGTGCCCAACAAAAAAGGAATCCCCCCCCTCCCCTCCCCCCCCCCCCCAAAAAAAAAAATTTGTAAAAAAAAAAAAAAGGGGGGGGGCCTACGCCGACGGCTGCCGCCGTCGGCATAGAGTATTTAAAATATTTTTTAAAACAACTATGCCGACGGCATGAGCCGTCGGCGTAGGCGTATATATTTAAAATTTATATAAATTTAAAAAAAATTTTAATAACCCTACGCCAACGGCATCCGCCGTCGGCGTAGATTTATGGCTTACGCCGACGGCTGAAAACCGTCGGTGGTTAGATTCCCCGACGAGAATAGTACCGACGGTGTGTCGGCGCCGGCGTAGATATTACAGCCGTCGACGATTCGTTTTGCCGACGGCGTTGATACTCTACGCCGACGGCTGGGAGCCGTCGGCGTAGGTTACTATTTTTGTAGTGAGCAAATCTATGGACTCAGCCTGGAGCAGATCTCTGAAGAGCAATTACAATAAATCACGGGAAAAGAGAGATCTCCTGCGTGGAACATATGTGGAGAAAGCAACCTCACATGATCACTTGAAGTGACCACATTGGGACAGATTAAAAAAATTTAAATCAGGATCACAGGTCTTTTAGAGGTTTATGTTTTAATTTCCTTTTAAAAGGTTATCAGATCCTAAATCTCATGGGCCATCTATAAATGGGAAAGCTACTTTATTTTTACTTAGGGCCTAAGTTACTTTATTTAGGAGTACTATTTTTACTAATACTTGAAATCCACTTTGTAATAGGACTTCTAAATAGGGTCTTATACTGATTAGTATTAGGATTGACCGAGAGGGGGATAGTGTTCTTTATATATTTATTTTTAAAAAAAAAAATTTACAGAACTGTGCAATAATTTTTTTGTACTGCTGGTAATTTTTTAGCCACCGAGACAACTTTCAACCATTGAAACTACCTAGTTTCAGCATAATCTAAAGCCATATCTCCCTACGTATATTGTTGATTTTCTATGTTGCTTCTATAACTATTGAACTGCTGCTGTCACATTATTTAAAATTTGATAATACCGCTGGTTCACTCTGTTTCGGCCCCTATTTACTGAAGTCAGTGGCTTATTGGAGCAGCATAGACATAGGGATAATTGGACTGTTTTAGAGAATTTTATCGCTGCCGACAAATCTGTATAAGTACATATTTGTAGGGACTGATTGAAGATCTCTTCATCACTCAGCTATCTAGTTCCTCCACTTAATCTCTCGCAGGTTCACCTGTTCGAGCATTGTGGGATGTGATGAAACTTGTGATCCCATGACATCTATGCAGTGTTTTTGGGCTGCACAAAAAATAATATTTTCCTATTGTTTTAATGGTGTGTTGTGGTTACAGACGATAATAAATTTTAATTACATCTTCTCGTAAATGAGAGAACAATTGTGAAGGAATCAAATCAGTGTTGCTTGCGTTCCATCGGACGACAGAAGCTTCATTTAGACCATGCTTGGCTAGGTAGTCGGCAGTTTGATTTGTTTCCCTCCAAATGTGACAAAACTTAATGGCTCGAAACTTTCGACTCGTATCTCGGATCTGCTCACTAACTATGCGATGTCTCCATTGAATATTATTGGATTTCATGATACTAAAAATGGCACCAAGAGAATCATATTCTACATGGAGCGTCGAGATGGCCGAATCATTGGCCACCATAAGCCCATGAAGGATAGCAATGAGTTCAGTATGGGTGATGTCATGAGTAGCAATAGGACCATGGAACGAAGTGATAAAGTTGCCATTAAAATCTCTCAAAATGCCTCCAATGGCATAGTTATTGTTAAGGCAAGAGGCATCTGTATTCAGCTTGATTGTATCAGAATCCGGCGGTGTCCACTGGCATCTCTTAGGGATTGGGTTATGAACAGGTTGGAGATTCCAACTCTTCTGAATAAGCTCATCAAAGCAGTCAGGCTGGGCACTAAAGGCAACATAGTTGATTTTTATGGATATATCTTCAACTATCTTTTTGAGGATCAACCTTTTGTGGGTAATCTTGTCTTCAAAAATTTTTTGATTCCGTTTATGCCATAGATGCCAAATGATCGCAGAAAAGGCTATGAGAAGCATCGCCGATTTACGAGATTTTCCTTTAGATTCTTCAATGACGAAAAGTACCTCATCGTCGAGGCGGATCTTACCAGTATAAGATATTTGGAGCCTAGCAAGAATCGATCCCCAAACCCATCTAGAAATCGGGTAGCAGAAGAAAATATGATCATGGGTTTCCTAGGCCATCCAGCAAAGAACACATCTAGAGGGAATTTGAATGCCTCTCTTATTAAGATTGTCAATGGTTGGTAATTTATGGTATATGGCCAACCAAGCACAGAAGGCGTGCTTAGGGATACGGTTCGGATGCCATATCATGTTCGCCCACTGAACACTAGGGCAATGAGGTCTCATGATATTTCAAGCAGAGGACATAGAGAATTTGCCATTAGGAGTCAGATCCCAAATTATTTCATCCTCGAAGAGATTCGTGGGGGTCTCATGTGCTCTTACCATTTCCCAATCCTCATTCATGTGAAGGGTACATCCGGAAGATTCCATTGACCATCCTAAATCATTTCAGATACCTTAGTTCCTTCGTGTATGCCTGATTGCAACATTAATCTACTCCCATATATTCGAATAAGAGAGCCTTCCTCCAGCCAAGGATCGGTCCATAAGCTAGTATTAGAACCGGTTCAAACAATGATGCGGATATGAGATATGATCGTATCCCTGACCCGCATGATACCTCTCCAAGCCCAAGATGAACTATTCAGAAGATTACAAGTCCATATGTCATTCGGAGTAACATATCTGAAAGTGCACCACTTCTTCCATAAGGAGTTCGACGAAACAAGGTTCCAAAAAAGTTTTGCGAGGCCAGCATCATTCCAATCAATGAGGCGCCGAATCCCCAATCCCCCTTCTTTCACCGGCTTACATATTCGTTTCCAACTAATATGGTGAGAAGATTGAGCAAGGGTTGGGCCTCTCCAAAAGAATCTCGCAAAGAGGGCTTCGATCTCCTTTATAACTTTCCGAGGAAGATAGAAAACCCCGGATCTGGTAGCTGTTAAGGACCGTTTTGATGAGTTCAAGGCGGCCGGCATAAGACAATAAGCTACTTTTCCATCATTTCAGGTGATTTCGGATTTTATCGAGGAGAGGGATGCATAGGCTATAAGACATCCGTGTAGAGAAAAGGGGAACTCCATGATACCGCAAGGGAAGCATTCCCTCTTGAAATTTCAGTTTCGAAAGAATCCTTGCTTTGTCTGTAATCTTCTTTTCTTTTATTGAAAGGGTGAGGACCCTCCAACGTCAATTACCCATCGAAAAAAAAATGGTGTGTTGTGGTTCAAAGACTGGGTTGACATCCTGGCTGTGTGATGGGTTTCTAAGAGATGGTTCCTAGTTTTTTGGTGCAAGGCTTGGTTGTGAGGCAAGGCTGGCCAACAATGGTGGATTTTTACTACCCAAGATTTTATCTCTTTCAAAATCTTTCAAGATATCTCCGAGCATAGTTCATATGATCTGAGGGACTTTAGGATTCTTTATGATTCAAACTAGGGTTCTGGTTCCATGTGGCTCTCTTTTTAGGGTGCCTCCTATTCCTTTGGATTGAAATTTTTTCGGATTTTACAACAGAGATATAGGGAGAAGGTAGATAGTGCTATGGTTCTTTGACACAACTTTCTTAAAGTTTAATTAGACTTTCTAGTGGCTTGATGATTCCAAAAGCAGGAGACTTGAGTTCAAATCCCCTCCCCCCCTTGAGGCCACCCTAGGGATTTATATCCTGTGCTAACCGAGCATGTGCTGAATTTTGGGTGCCTCTAGGATTAGGCGGGTGCTCTAAGAGGCCCGGATACCCAGGTTATCAAAAAAAAAAAAAGAGGACAATGGCTTTTCAGGCAGAAGTTTGACAACAGTTTTATGATTGAATCTCAAGGCTTGCACCAAGGATATGTTTGGAACAAGGTGGCCCTAAGAATATATTTGGAACTAGGGGCTCTTCCTGTACTGTTGCCTTTTACAATCCCCAAGTTGTAACCATGATTTCTCTTGAGAAAATTCAAAGGAAGTTCTAGGCTCTCTTTGAGCAGTTTTAAGATGCTTTGCATCTTTTTTTTATTTAATCCTGATAATAATTTAGTAATCAATAGTAATTTTTTAATCTGTTTAATTTTTTTGTCTTTAATAGTTATTCGGTAGTTGTAGGGGGAATACCCCTCAAAATATGTACATTTGTTTCTTTTATTTTATAAAAAAAAAACTGGCTTTATTTGCATATATATATATATATTAAAATGGCATCTGACTTGAACACTTGTGACTCAAGTATCACAGTCGTACATGTCGCATTGACATGCGACATGTATTGATTGGATAACCTAATAATTTTGTGCCTCGAGTGAGAGGATCATCAATTCACCTATTCGAGCATGAGCAAGTGCAAGTTTCCCCTCAACATGCATCATACTGTCATATGTAAATCTGCAAACCCCAACCTCTTGATGCCCATATCTATTTCCATAGGGCATTCAAGTTATATACAACCGCTGTCTTGTAAGTATGGGGTGCAAAAAAAACAACTCCGCGACCGACTCAAAATTGACACCAAACCAAACCGATTCGACCCTGGTTGGTTTCAGTTTTTACTTTTTTTTACACATAAAATATTGTGTCGGGTTGACCTGACCTGACCCGACCCTGCAAATACCCGGTGAATTAAAGCTCTATATAGTTATAGTCCGTTTTCAGATTCTTCAACATATGACAGAGATAAGAAAAGCAGTTGAGTCTCTTGATCACAAAAGATTTGGCGCTGTTATACTAACATCAAAAGAAAAAAATCTGTTGATACAAGAATCAAAATGGCGGTACCTTTGTACCTTCTCACACCAAAAAAAAAAAAAAAAAAAAAAAAAAAAGAAAGAACAAGAAAGAATCATTTCCACGCCTTAACAACAATACACACACACACACTCTCTCTCTCTCTCTCTCTCTCTCTCTCTCTCTCTCTCTCTCTCTTCTCTCTCTCTCTCTCTCTCTCTCTCTCTCTCTCTCTCTCTCTCTCTCTCTCTCACACCCCCAAGAAAGGAGGATGGCCTTCATCCGTATGGATAACCTTCGCCGTATTGAATTGGAAAAAGTTGCCACAGGAACACTCCAATCTCATCTCCTTTTTATGGCGGTCCTTTGTATGAAGCTTCAGATCCTTGGCCGAATGACAGGCCTTCGAACAATGAAAGCAGGGGTGACTCGGTCTCCGCACCTCCGCCATTAAGATTTCTTCTGGCGGTTGGTTGTTGCTCTGCATCTGCATCTCGTTCTTCGTTCTCCGCATCTCGTTCTTCGTTCTCCGCATCTCGTTCTTCCTTCTCCCTCCCATCTTGTTTTTAATTTTGTTTGTTATTAAACGAATGAGTTGTTTTTATAGCGGTGGCTCTGGGCCGGGTACACTACAACAAATGTTTTAGCCCGTAGGATTGCAATAAATTAAAGGAAGAAAGTGAGAAATGGGTACCTTTATTTACAGCCTAATATTCTTCCTTTGCAACCTGGGTTTGCACTCACAAGCCGTTGACTGCTTTGACTTAGAGGATGTAGATTGGTTTTTCGTTCCAATCTTCCACAAACTAGATCTTGAGATTATGATTCTACCTTCGGATGGGCAGATGTTGATTCCACGTGGTACACATCTTAAAAACTAACATGAATTAAGTTTGATGGAACATGTGATCATGCCCACTTTTTGAGATGTGTCAAATGGATTCAATATTATACTGTCTGATGGGAGTACCATGATATCAAGATCTAATGTGTCGAAGATTGGGATAAAAAATAGTCTCTACCATCTAATTCAAAGCAGTCAACTGTTGCACGTGCAACTCAGGTTGGGAAGGAAGAATCCAGGATTGTAAATAAAGGTATCGTTCAGAATTTAATACTCGCTGCATGACTATTTTGGTTGGTATTAGGTATCTGACCAAAATACAAAAGATGGTACTCTTCCAAATCTCCTTATGTTAAAATGGTTCTTTTGATTTGAATTTAATAATACATGTGTATGCATATATGCTCCTCAGTTCTCGAGGCTGTCTCGGTCGGATGACCATATTAAAAAAAATAAAGTTGGTCAAAGGGAGAATGAATAGAACACTGCTAGCAGTGTTCGGATGGGTAGCTATAACTAACTCTTAAACACTTTGTAAAACAATAGTTCATGCCAAATTCCTGGATAGTATCTTAACTGTTTTGTTCTTCGTTTTTTTTAGGTTGTTAGAGAGATAAAGTTTTATTTTTCAATTTCCAAATATTGAGTTTTTTAAGGGTTGGGATGTGGCAGGTTGAATCCTATGTAGTGCTCAACTGGTTTTAAATTAGATGTAAGAAATTGTTATTAGGATATGACTTTTACGCCAATCTATGCAACCGTACAACTTGTCAAAAGGGCAATGGTCAGGTCCAACCAAGATGAATCGGATTTTGAGTTCAATCCCATCTACTGCCCTTAGGTATGGGAGAATCTTGACTTTCATGATTTTCACATTTGCTACCCTTGGATATGGAAGAATCTTGACTTTCATGGTTTTCACATATGTTGTGTTGGATATGGAAGAATCTTGACTTTTATGGGTTTCACTTTTTATAGGATAACGCGCAGTCAAAATTCTCCTATTTCCAAGGGCTACAAAGGTCGTTGGACTCGAAATCCGGTTCAACCTGGTTGAACCTGACCATTGCCCATTTTGAAAAAACAAAAATTCTCTTATATCCGTCGTAACCAACTTCGGAAAAATTAGGGACAAAATTAAAAAAAAATTGGGTCAAGGGTATATGCCCAATTGAACCCGAAAAATTGGTAAGACCCGATTCAAAAATTCCTTATTTTCCTTGACTTTCTATATAAAATATTAGGCTGGGTAAGCCTCGATCCAACCTGATTTTTGCCCGACCCACCGGGTCAAAGGCCATGTTTGATGGTTCATGTCAGATGAAACTCTACCTTGAGCCAGGCCGCGAGTTTCATTGATTGGGCTGAAAAGTGGAGGTTTGCGCAAACCCCTTTTCTACTGACCGATAACTCCACATTGCTTGGGTATCATAGACTTGGACTATATAGAAAGTTGGGGCAACCCTCATCCCTCACCTTAAAAGCCGCTTTTGTGGCTCATGAGATTTTACATCTCCTGTTTTTGTCTAATCCGGTCCAATAACAATTGTTTTGAAGCGGCCCAACCTGTTACTAACTGGTATGCTAAAAATATGGCCCACTAATAATTAAGCCCTAAAGCCCATCTAGCTAGCATGCCCAGTGAGTTGGTATTAGCCAGGTACCGATTATCTTTGTTCGCGCCTACATCATTACTGAAAGCACCTACCCCTGAAAACAAGGTAAACGTCTCAAAACTAAAAGGTCGTTATCTCTCGGACTAGGTAAGGGCTTAACAAGTTAAATCTCATAGCCTGGCCCCTGCATCTCTTTAATTATATATTACATAATATTAATTTATGGCTAAAAATATATTGTATTATTGACGATTAAATTACCAAAATATATATTATATTACTATTAGTTTTATCCAACTATAATTATAAGAATATTTTAATGATTTAAATATTTATAAAGAGCATAGTGACAATTTTCTCTAAAAATTTTCAAAATTTCTCCGAAATTCACCAAGGACGAAACGCTTGGCGAAATTTTTGTATTTTCTTTGAAATCGTCGAAAGTTCATTAATTTCAGAGAAATTAACTTGTCGAAACAATGATTTTTCTATTAATTTCCATTATTTTAAAAAATAAATAATTTTTGTTATAAATATTAAACATAAGTTATGTACTTTTTTTGTACTTCCCCAAATTTTCCCGAAATGTTTTTATTTTTTTTTCAAAATTTATCCGAAATGACCCCCTACCGAAATATTGCCGAAAATAAAATTTGACACTACTATAAAGAGAGGTCTTAAAAAAAACTCCCAAATTGAAATATCTTTTTTCTATTGGTAATCTTATCTTACTACTCTTAAAAGCACGAATCACCCCTAATTTTGGTCAATTTTGTGTTTCCACACTTAAGGAACAAAATACCCCTCATCTACCCTTATTTCTCCACTCATCATAACCCTATATTTTTGCCCTTCAAATTTTTCCGACACTCTTTAGTCGAATCTCTCTCACGCAAGAATTTCTCTGAATCGAAAATCTTGCTAATTTACTACAAATAAAACCCACATCCATACTTAAATTGTTTGCTAATTTGCTACAAATAAAACTCTTGAGCACATATATTTTCTCCTTCCTAAATCTTAGTTAACCATCGAACTTTGTAGGGTTTCAACACGGCATCAATAGCAGCCCCTTCTCTTATTTCATTTAAGGTATTCTTTCTTTATACTTTGTTGTTTGGATCGTGATTTACTGCGATTTTTTAATTTTCTTTTTTTAGTTGTTTTGATTACTATATGGATAATGAATTATTGTAATAGATTCTTAAACGATCAATCAGTTCAATTCAATGCATCTGATTTACATATGAATCAAGAATACGAGGCCTATTTTGAATCTCACATTGATTTGGAACCTAAAGATTTACTGTCATACATAACTTCACTAACATGTTAAAATCTGAAAAATCAATTGGATGATTGATATAATGTAAATGCATGAAAAGCAAATTCATGGTGAATTCTCGAAACTAAAGTTGTCCATTATAGCAAATTCAATGGAAGATATAGCAAATGAAATAACAAATTAGCGGCATGTTTCACAAGTATGACTCATTGGATACAAATAAATTCAGTTTGAACTATAAATCATTCGATCAATTGTATTCATAGGACAAGGTTAACTTAACGGACTTTGTGATGATAGTTTTCTTATCTTCAGGTGATATTAATGTAAAAATAATACTTCATTGAAAGGTTCATCATATCCCAACTGTAGTGTTCTTTGAGGGTGTAGATCAACCCAGCAAAAATAACAGAATTAACCCATGTGCATAAGTAGATATTTACCCTGAGAGCAGTGTGTTGTCGCTCCAAGTGTGCCAAAATTATGTGCATTATAAATCAATAATTAAAGAATTAAAGAATGCTAAATTATATGGATGTTAACTTATGAAAGGGATATCAGCACATTGGGGCTAACACTGGCCTGCAAGATCAGGGCCAGTTGTAGCAAGTTTTAAAAGTAAGTATTTCAAGATCGTCCACAGAGAAGTTTGTCTAAAATGAGAGATAAACCTCCAGATCTGTGCTACCAGATCTGGCTCCTTAATTATCTAAATAAAGAATAGATAAAAGAGACTGTTGGGTTTTGTCACGTTTAACTAAAAGCAAATAAAGAAAAGAACTAACTACGTGATCCAGATCCGAGTTGTGGAGGTGTTTAAAATAAGACAAATGCAGAAATAATAGCTTCATGTATTTTAGCCTTTGAATTTTAATGGAGAATCTGTAGTTCAACAGAGCAGATTCAATCTTCATCTGGCTACCAGCACAGATGTAAGAGAAATAAATCTGAATTAAGGAATAGGTTTAGACTTATGGCTGTGATTTGTCACAGATCATCGCCTAGTGGCCTATTCTTTATTTGAACATGAACATCCTTGTAAATCTTTGCTTGAATTAGGTTACCAACGCTAATTCGCAGGGGATGATGAATTAAGGGAAGTTGGATGCGGATGAGTGAATCTAAAGAAGTCTAATGCACTAAGGTGAACATTGAACCCTCGACATGACTCCAATGGAGAAGACACAAATTACAAATTCTGAACCTTTTAAAATCCAACGTTACAATTACAGAGCACGGCTTTAGAGAGCCCTCAGACTTCTGATCTGAGCTTCTCGAGAGCCCTCGATTCTGATCTTGAATCCGAACTTGAAGTACAAATCACTGCAATGGCTCTCAAAGGTAAAATACAAGAAGGGATTACTGGGGAATCGGATGAGCTTCGACAGAAATGGGGAAACAGAGATGAAAACTCTAAAATCTGGATGCCTCAATTGGGCAAATGTCTTCTCAATTTATAGCTTTCCTCTATCCTGCACAATGAATTGACCAATCGAAGTGCTCGGATCTGGATTGCCCAATGGCATGTTGAGCACGGGGATCGAGATCTGATACGGCCAATGAAAATGCTCGATCTGGTTGACCAATCGAGGCGTTAGAAGCATCAATTACACGGTATGGGAATTCAAAAGTTTGTTTGAGCTTCTAGAAGTTCCATGAAGTGATTTCATCTTTGGGTTTTCACGTAATGAATATGCCTTTGGTTTGTGCTTGGAATCTTCCTAGGAATGTCTCGGGCTTTTAATTACATTGGGGGCGTGAGTTCTTGAAATGCCCTTCAAAGTGGTCAAATCCCGAAAGATGCCATTTCATGAGTTTAAGGGTCTTTTCGCTAAGTAGTTTGGCTCCAGGAGTTCTTTTCGTAAGACATTTTTGCTTCAGAGGTTCCTTTCGCAAAGCATCTTGGCTTCGAAGTTCTTTTCGCAAAGGACTTTGGCTTGAAGTTCTTTTCGCAAAGGACTTTGGCTTCGTAAGTTCTTTTCGAGGACTTCTCTTCTTTCGCAGAGGTAAATCTTCTATTCGAGGAGTGTTTTCTTCTTTCGCAAAGTTCAAGGTTCTTTGCGAATAGTAAAAGTTCTTTGCGAATTGGACTCTAGGCTCCCATTCTTCTTTGCGAATGGCTCTCTCTCTTTTTTCAGGTCTTTGTCTGCTCTTTTAGACCCTTTTTAGCCATTGCTGAGGTTGTTTCTTCAATCCATCTTTCAGCTTGACATGAGTTGTCAGCTTTTTGATCATTTTAGGATGCTTTTCGGACTTGGACCTGTCTAATTGGTTAGCTGTAAAATGCACACTAAAGCACTTATTTAGTCTTCTCAAGGGTATTTCAAAGCTCATGTTTAGGGGTAAAAAATGGTATTTTTCACTACTTAACACAGTGAGACACCTTTTTGCGTGGGAGGTTCTCTAAATCCTGATATGAGGGGCTATTATGCGTCATGGATGAATGACCTCCTCGAGGAAAGTGGCATAATTCCTAGTGAATTGGGTACAATGAATGTAATGACCCAGAAAATTTAAACCAGAAACTAACCGCATCGATGTACGTGCCCGGCACGGAAATCGAGACAGAAAATTTAAAACTTTGAAAATAATATTAATGGAAATAGTATTAGCCTATAAGTAGGTTAGTTCACGTATGAAAACTCGTTTCGATCCGAGTTGAGTACGATGTCGAGACGGTACACTACGCCGTAACGACATGTTGGTGTTTCACACCGAAATCAAAATTTGAGAAGCAACTGAAATATCTAAGATATTTCAGTTGGTAGCTTATAAGAGAAGGAAGGGAGAGGTAGAGGAAGTTCTTCTTCTTCTTCTTCTTCTTCCTCTTGCTCTAAGTTACTCTAACAGCTAAGGAGTCTGTAGCTAGGTGGGTTTGCAAGAGGGTTTTTGTATCAAACAGGGTTAGCAAGATTGAAAGGTGAGTTTCCTAAGCTAGGGTATGTAGAAACCAATGGATTAAGCTTAGGTATGGGTTGTGGGTGTGTGTGAAGTCTCTGCATGCTGGACCAGAGCTAAAAGGTTACTCGTCGAACTCGGATCGGTGATAAACTCCGAAAACTTGATCCGAAACCCTCATCCGGAGTGTTTGTCGAAACCCCGAAAGGGCCCACATAGAGGTGAGCTCTCTTGTTTAAAAATGGGCAGTTGGATGCCCTAAATATAGGTTCTATATGAATAGTTAAGATTTTAATGAATTTTTGGAAGAAAAATAAGTTAGAAAAATTTGTTTGGTGAACTCCATTAATGACTGAAAATTCGTCATTGTTGATCGATCAACAAGGTGTTGATCGATCACTGAGTGTGGAATTGATCGATCAATAGGGGTGGTGATCGATCAATTTATATAAACAGTAAAGGAACATTAATGGCAGAGAGTTGGGGAATTTTGGGTTAATATTGGTGATCGATCAACAAAGTATTGATCGATCAATTGACTGGATATTGATCGATCAACAAGGGTGGTGATCGATCAATACAGAACCTATTGATCGATCAACCAACATGGTGATCGATCAATTGTGTACAATATATACAAGCAGTTTGTGCTTTGGTGATCGATCAACAAGGGTGTTGATCGATCAATGAAGAGTTCATTGATCGATCAACAAGGTATTGATCGATCAATAAACCCTGTTTTCAGACAGTTAGAAAATTTATATGTAAGAACCACTGGACATTGTGTCAGTTCACAATCTGTCACTCTAACACCTAGAGTAACATGTTTATGGTCTAGGATCAGACTAAGATGCCTTGAAAAAGCTTTGGATTTGCTTAGAAGGAACTTGATCCGAGGTAGGGGAATTCAACCGAAATTGCATTTATTTTTGATCTCATGGTTTATATCTGTCATACATATCTCAGCATAGTTTAATTCTGTTTTAAAAGCATGTTTAGCATATGTATGAGCATTCTATTCTGTACTTGATCCGACATTTGACATCCGTATCTGAAATCTGAATTCTGCTAAATATGATAAGTATGCATGTGATTTGAGCTTTAATATTCAGTAAAAATCCCACCGACTCGGCGGTATATCCGTTTCAGGCACACTTGTGCATTTGCTTTATAATCCTCGGCACAATTGCACTCCATGTGTGGGGCATTGTTGCAATTCCGAAAATTGTTCATGTGAACGACGATGGTTGGGATTATCCATCGGACCAAATCTGGCTACCACGTGCTATACTCACGGGAGTTACTTAAGTATACTACACTAAGTCATTATATGTTGTATTCATCAATTCTGTACTGTTTTGGATAAATGTCTCATGTTTTATACATCTGTTGCATAATTTCAGTTCCGTTCTTTGATGACCATGTTATGAAATTAGAATGTAAATTTAGTTGGAATTCTTCTATTGAGCTAGGATGTAGCTCACCCTGTTTTTGTAAACATTTAGGTTACGGCGGTGACCCCAGTCTTTGCTGAGCGATCCGGACTATCGGCTTGATCCACGAAATTTGAGGTTGAGGACGAGGAGACGGACACCCCAGCTGACGACTTTTACCCATAGACTGGGTATAGCTTGGACATTTTTGGGATTGTATGTTTGTTTGGAGACCTTGGATTATGTGTGCCTGGTGGCCACTTTTGTATTAATTTTTGTAAATATTTTATTTTCTTTTATAGTGTTATTATACATTCTATCGGAACCATCATTGAGAACCATTGTTTGGGTGATGGATGTCTGTCACCGATGGTTCTTTTTGGTTCCTTTTTGAGGATGTATACTTTTTACAATTATAAATGAAGGTTTCTCTATTGTTCTTACTTTTAGATTGATTCATTAGATAACTCTACTTGCCGCTGTGGGATTTTATCTGTATAATTCCGCTCTATATACAGATATTGTGTGATTTGTCCTAAGGATCATCCAGAGCATGATCCTGATGGCACGGATTTCTGGGCACAGAAATTCGGGGCTGTCACAATGAATCAGTTAATTTGATCAAATTCAACGTGACAAGCGAATTGACTGGTTAATGCTAACTATTTTTTTTTAAACATATTTTTAAAAGCATAAAGAGGGAGTTTGAGCTAATACTTTATGATTTTTAAATTTTGTAGCTAACCAAGTGTTCATTTGCATTTCTTTATATTAATGTGTGTAAATTTATATTATAAAATTAACAAATACTTTTTAAACTCATCCTACCCCTAGCGAATTGTTTGCTTGATGTAGCGAATTGCGAATCCGAATTCGAACAGAGCTAACCAACGAGCTAATGCCCACATGCATTTGCACGTGCCTTTTTACTAGTGTATTTTAAAAGTAAGATATATTTTTTGTTCACATTAGCATTGGACACTTCTCTTTGCGCCCACCCGTGCTCTCAAAGCGAACACATCCTAGATTGTTTCAAATCAGATAATGGAGATCGTGTTGCACCCCGATCTTCCACATAGTGGATCTTGAGATCATGTATCACCTATTAATCGGTCAAGTTTTTACTCCATGTGTCACCGATTCCCCAAAAATGGGTCTTCAATCATATGGCACACATCACGCTTAAATGTGATTTTAGGGTAATTTTTGGAGATTTGTGACACATGAAATAGAAAACACACCATCTGATAGGTGCGCCATGATCTCAAGATCCATTTTGTAGAAGATCTGGGTGAAACATGATCTCCATCATCTGATCCAATGCAATTTTAAAGAGGTCTGGGAGGTGGGCACTTTCGGAGAACGCATAAGCGTAAACATATAATACCCATTAGCATTTGGAAGCAAACTTTGTTTAATTTAGTGTGGACTTAAATTTTGAGTCTGAGAGTAAAATTGCTCTCCAATCTCAACCATTTAAATCAGTCTTTGGACATTCTGATGGCGTTAGTCAATATTTTGAAGTCTTGTTGTTGGTATAAGATTAATATATATAACAATTATTATACAATTTTTTTGGTATAGGGCAAGGGTGCAGATTCGAGTCCAAACCGAAATTTCTTGAAAATCGTACACTAAGGGCTCGTTCAAGTGTTTCCTGATTCTTCCTATAAAAGCACTAAATCTTGACAACTCAAATTCCTGTTGATTCGTAGCAGACTTTGGTTCCTGTCTTTTCTCAAATGTGTTCTTATGTTGCTCTGATTCCTGACTTTTTTCATAAAGACTAATTTCTCAATCGTTCTTAAGTTTTTCTCTGAAAAACTGAGAATCGGATGAATCTGTGATTGTGCTACCATCGTACGAATGTTAATCATCGGACTACTTGTCATATTTGGATTTGGTTAAAAAAATTCGTACAACCAATTCAAGAGAGGTTGGAGTTATATGAAAAATTTATTTTTGAATATAATTTTTGGAGACATACTAATAACACCAAAAATGTTATATATATATAGGAAAAGGTGTTCATCATCCATGGGAGGACGGTCAACGTCCTCCAAGGTTCTAAGATGAGGTTCACGTGGCATCCAAAATATTGTTTCAATGCCACATGAACTTCAGGTGCATTGCTTAGATCATTTTTTCAAAAAAAAGTTTTGAAAATTCATCTCCACGATATGTTTTTTGAGCCTTGAAACGTAAACCATTGAAACTAGTCAAACATAGACTTATACTTTTTAAAAGTTTTTCTCAAAATTTCTTTTTTCTAAATTGATCTAAACCATCCACTTGTGTTCTTCGTGGCTACCAAAGAGTGTTTGGGTGTCATGTGTACCTCCACGTGAATCTTGGAGGACGGTGACCATCCTCCCATGGTGGTTATATATATATATATATATTATAAACTCATTAAAATGTCCGGGCTAATATCGTTAATGGCATATGATGATGTTCATTAATCCAATATATTCAAAATCGGCTTAATCAAAAAGCCAAAATACGAAAATAAAAAATAAAAAAGAACCTAGGAAGCAACATCACTACGTGAAAAAGCAAAGAAAAAAATGATTGCCAATACCAGTCATCTTTTTAAGAAAAAAATGATTTACTACTATACACGACAGTCATGTATGAACTTAAACAACGACTGCTTTCAATAGTCATAGAACAATTAATTTGGGCAATCGTTTTTTATGTAATTTTATTTTAAAATACTATTTTTTAATGCTTTTTTTTTTGCCCCAAGCACCAGATTATTCGGCAGTACACATCCATAACCCTACAAATAAAAATAAATAATACACAAAAATAAATAAATAAAATGCTAAAAACTCGAATAGCATTCCAAGCCTCACCTGCACTATTCATTATTCAATACATAAAACGATAGCATGCCAAGCCTCAACCATACTTTCCATTATTCAATACATAAAATCCGATTTATATGAAAGTAACTTATAATCTCATTTCAGCTTTAGTTTCCACTACAACATCCCCGGATTGGATAGCCTCTCCTACACTCCTCTCACTACTTCTTCCACTTATTAATAAAGATAGACTCCCCACTTCTTGCTACTGAAGGACACTACGTCAAAAAAAGCCGAAATAAGACTGCCCAAAGCCGTCTTATTTTAAAAATAAGACGGCCTAAAGCCGTCCTCACGTCCATTCTTTTTTTGGGCGTTTTAAATTTGTATGGCGATCCTAAACCGTTTTATATTCTACAAATAAGACGGTAGAAAATGACTATTTTTGGCAGTCCTAATATAAGACGGTTCGAAGTTGTCTCATATTAACCACTAAAGATGGTCACTGACCAATAAATAAGACCGCTCATGACCGTCTCTAATAACCCGTCCTTTATTGAGAGACGGTCATGAGCAGTCGTATTTATCATATCGGATAGTCCTTTCTAAACCATCCTATTTGAAAGACGGTTCAAATAAGACGGTTGGAAATCGTCGTATTTTTTAAATTTGGGGGAAAAAAAAAGACGGTCTTGGACAGTCTTTTTTTTTTTAAATCGTAATAAAAAATATATATTTATAATAAAAAACCACAAATGAGTATAATAAAAAAATTTACTACTACAAATTTACCCCCCACACACACACAATGGACCAAGTTCTCACAAGATGGAAGCCCACATCCATAACATACAGGGTTCCCAAAAGATCCAGAAACTCAGAAGTGCTGATGTTCAGACAGACTTAAGTCAAAGCCACATAGGAACCATCGGAAATAGATACACCCTATGGAAAAGATAGTGGCTTCTCATAAGCAAATACACAACTACTAACTGTGACAATAGAAAGAAGTAATAATCTAGTGCCCATAAGCCTAAGCTACATATCCTTTTCAACAGAATCAACATCATAAATTCATAATAGGCCAGCATGCACATGGAAACAACTTAGCTGAAGTTTATACACCTATATGACTCGAAATACAAAAAATTTAACAAGAGGTTAAAGAGCTAAGTGCAAGGTTGCAAATTGGAATACAAACTAGGTGGAAGAACAAAATAAAAAATCATGTGGTAAGAAAGAATGCTTGCAGCAAAATTTGGAAAGTTGCTAGCAACGTTGCGTATGGAAATACAAAGTAGAGGGCAAAAGTTTAAAACAAAAAACATAATTTACAACCTCCAAATGATCTGCATGGAATCAATATCATACCAATAAAGCAAATCTATTGGAGCACACTGCAACCACCAATCAGCCCAGTCACCACTCGTCAGCACCAAAGACAGTAACAAACTTGACCCGACCACTGCAGATAGGAAGGACAACATGGACAGCATTGGCGAAACTCCACCAGCCATTCCACATCTTAGGCACTTCACAGCTAGAGCCACAACACGAAAAACAGTAACAAACTCTACCCGACCTCTGCAGCTAGGAATGACAGCAACATGAAGCCATGGGTAAACCACCACTAGCCCTCTCCACATCTTTTGAACATCAGTCACCAGCCCATGTGCTATAACAGCCAAGTAAAAATCCAAGTACATGATGTTATGTAAGCCAAAATCCTAAGAGTTCAGACTGTAGATGACATTTAAAAAGGTAAAATCTGACCAAACACCCTAATGGAAATAAGCAATCATTCATCAATTACCCTATCCCAATCTCATGGCTAGACAGAAGGGTTAGCTCAGCTTACTAGTTTCCATCTTTTACAACAGTCTCGATACAGGTCAAAAGCATCTATGGTCCACTGGCAACATCAGCTAGACATGCATGCCCCCGTAATCATCTTTTCGGCAAAGAACTTGAAATCCTCCTGTATCTAGGAATTTGTGAACTGCACAGTGTTATCAACATCAAAACGAACATCATCATCAAGTAACAACAGCATCAAAATGAACATCATCATCAAGTAACAACAACATCAGCTACAACATCATCATCAAGTAACAACAACATCAGCTACAACATCATCATCAACAAGGGATATCCCTTTGCAGCCATCTCGCCAACCAGCTACAATCACTTTTTCCATGAACAGATAACTATAAAAGCCCAGGTTTAAATTCATCATGAGCCAAAGTCCTACCAATTGAATAAAAAGTTCACGAGGACAAAAAGTAAACTAAAAGAAAGAGGGCATGAATATTTTAAAACATCATAAACACTACAGATTATACACCAGTTTATTGACAAACTGCCATATTGCAAACTCAACGAATCCAAAATCTACCAAACTAAAGGTGGATTAAGTTCCACAAAGAAAAGATTAACATTGAAAAAGAGTCCACTGAAAACGAAACAAGTAATCAGTACTCTGACGAGAACATGCATAATCCACAAATTCTTCCATATAGAAAACTAATACATCTGGATTGATAAAACTCCAAAAAAGAGACTTGGATCTACCATCAGTCCTGCACATAAAACATACAAAAAATAACAATAAATAAATAATATTCTAAGTAAAATATTGTCTCCTGATTTTATTGTAATCCAAGGCTCCATTGAAAGGATGTGAGAAACATACATCGCCGTCAGAGCTACGTGGGGATGGACTTTTGGATTGAGCACGCCGACCACGTGGCGAAACACTTCCTGGAGATTGGGACCGTTCTCACTTACGCCCAACAGGACTATCATCTCTGGAGGGAGGAGTCCTGCGAGGAGACGGGCTCCTTAGGGGGACTAACATTGCGACAAACAGGGGATGGACTGCAAAAAAAAAAACAATGGAATCAAATATAACAAAGTGAGAAGATGAAATAAAAAATGTAGAATATGATGTGGAGCATTTAGTATTATACCTGTCCACTGACCGGGTCCTACTCCTCTTTGGCTCATCGTCAAGCCTGCCTCTGCTACAGTCTTTTTGATAGACTAGACGTACACTGCGGCTTCTACTTCGGTGACGACTGTCTCTTTCCCTACCACGATACCTGTCACGCTCGTACCTATCCCGACTTCTACTACGACTTCTCCTTCTGTAACCTCTCTCTCTGTAATCATCTCGGTGTCTGTAAATGTAAACCGTGATCACTTGAATATGGTGTAGGAAATTTGTGTATTATAAGACATCAACCCTAATAGAAGCTCCAATAGAAGTGTGGTCGGTTCCTTTGGATTCCAATAGAAGCTCCACCTTTATCCAGTCAGAAACATCTGTAGTAGAAAGTCTGCAAGAACAAACAGAGTATGAAACAGGAAATCATATTAGAATCAGTATTGTGGGGCACTGAATCACACTAACTACAAAACATCAATAAAAGATACTCACATAAGGTTGGTGGTGGCTAGCTGTTGTGAGCCATCTGAGCTTGTTAGCGAAACCGACAAATTCATTGAGTCTTGTGATCTAAAATGCAGAACCACTTTCTTAATAATTACAAACTCTCCTACTCACTTATTCGGAAAAATGAAGGGGCAGTGCTCTAAATAGAAGTCATTGATGTCCTTTGCTTGATACAGCGGGCGGTTGTCGATAAACTAGTATGCTGCAGTCACCTGAAGTGTTCCATGAGCCAAATAATCAAACTAGTATGTTGCAGTCGAAAAAGATATGCACATTATGAGCAAATCCAAAGCTGGGTCTCTGTCAGAATGGAAAGATAACTAATCAAAGTTCATATCTCAATCATGCACCCCAAGCATAATAAAAAATCTACAGGGAAAAAATACCTTTGGATCTGGGATGCGCCGATCAAGTTGTCGATACATATAAAACTCTCAGGGATAAGCAGGCTTTTGTATCTGTTAGAGGTTTTCAAAGAAGTGAGTGTACTCTGAGTTGCATCAGGAAGAAAAATTGCGATGAGAAAATGAACAAGAAATGGAAATGACCTTTAAAGCAAGAGGATCCTCAGAGTTACTGCCCAAATATGCTCTATATACTTGAGCAAATCCACCCTGACCTGAGCAAATTAATAAAAGTCACTGACATCAAATGACTTCATGACATTGGCTGCAATTTTTTTTATTGCTTAGCACCTAAATAATCCTTTATCATAGATGTCTAGTTAATGGTTGTGTTATCTACAGTTCTATGGCACTTTAAGAGGGTTAAAAGGTTTCATAAATAAATATATATATATATATGGGATTACCTCTAAGTAACAGCATATTTGCCTCCATAAGACTCTGCTACAAGGTGGTTAAATCAGTTGCCTCAATAAGACTGCTACAATACTGCAATGAGAGAAGCTGAGATTAAACTTACCGTTAAAAATATAAAAATATTAAATATTAAAGGTGAAACAATAAGTGAAGAAATAAGAACTCACTTTTTACATCATGATCCAAGCTACTACAACTGTCTTAAGAAGGTCTGTCCAATGAAAAATAAAATTAAGATTAGAATTGGAACCCTTGTTTCCAGAGTCCAGACTAATTACCTCTGTCATGTTCATAATAAAATTAGGAATTGTGGGTAAACAACCCTTTTCCCTCCTCCTTTTTTCGGGCTTGGAACCAGCAATACAAACAACATTGTATTGGCGGAGTTAAAAAGGGGATAATTAAGAGAAATATAACCTAAAATTATCTTAATTTATAGCAAAAACACAAATAAAAGTTCAAGAAATGATAAGATGTTTCAATAGGTCCAACAAGTAACATGAAGTCCAGAATATGCTACGGGCATGTCCAGCAGATAGAATCTAATAAAATTGGGTTTTACGGGTGGGCCACTGAATTATGTTTCCCACTGCATTTCCTAAGGTCCCTTCTTCTTCTGGCAATTGCACATCAGGAAGGAAGACAATATCTACAATGATGTCATGTAAACCCTCCTTAGCATGTGTCGCTGATAGTCTTCATTCGGCGGCGATATCTTACCTCCATATCAATTTGTAACGGCCACTTTATTGTGTTGAAGATGCGCCCGTTGGCGGAATCTATAAATAATATTATTAAAATATTATATTAAAGTTCATTGGATAATACAAATAAATATTAAATTAATACCTGTGAAGATGAACCCATGCTCTGGGGGGTGGAAGGTGTTTGAATATTGGAATGAGGGGCTTGTGAGTTCCTCATCCACTCCTGTAGGTGAAGTACAGTCTCTGATAACTTACTATATTGGGGTTGCAAGGTCTACTGAGCTGACTGTTGCTTTCGTATCGTGCTAATATAAGGTGTCGTGTACTTGACTCGAGTTTTGGAGGCACCAAAACCCATTCCCTTCACCTGACCTCTTGAATCAGGTCCAAGTATCTATAAATAAAATTATTAGTATATATAGAACAATTTTCAGTAAAACAATTTAGAGATTTAGTGAAGGTTAAAAAACTCACTGTGGCAACTGTGTCATGGTCTAAATCGTTCTTAGAAGATTTCGGATTTGAAGCATGTAAGGCCTTTATTGCAATCTATAAGATAAATGAAAAATAGTGAAGATATATTTAAAGATTAAACCAAATGATATTATTCTTATCACATGTGGGTCCAAAGCAGTGCCATCTTTTCCCGAATGGGAAGTCAACCACAAAGTTGTCCTATCAGGACTCTTCCAAGTTTTCTCCCTCTGCTCATAAAGGTTCAACAACATAGATTAGGGATTATTTAGTGAATAATGAAATATTATTATTATAAATAACAATTCACATACCAATTCTTCGGCAACTCTGGCCTGTCCCTTTCTGCCGGATCGGTGAATACTTTTCATCCTTTTCCTACTCTGACTATCAGATAAACTCTTTGATTGGTATTCAAGTGAGGAAAAGTAAGTGATAAGCAAGTTCCAATCTTCCTCCCTAACACCCGGTGGCGTATTAGCTTTTCTCTCTGTGTCATTACTATATTTTTTATAGTGGTTGGTGTATAGGGTGCTCTTCCACTTTTTCCATAGGTCGCCCACCTTAGACATAAACCATTCCTTCCTCTCTTCCGGAGCAATATATTCAACGTGAGAACAAAATAATTTAGTTAGTAGCAGTTGAATATTTACTTTAATTGAAACATTAATGGGGCATAAATGATTCAAATATACTCACAGCGACAACATCCCAAACCTTCTCTTTAACCTCCAAGGGAACTTCTTTCCATTTTTTTACAGTTGGAGAAATGTATATCCTCATAATAGGACCAATGCATAAGGCCAGTTGTGCGGCATGGGGCCCTGTGGGGCCAGAACTATTGAAACTTACCTCAATAGGGGCCATATATCACTGTTAAAATATAAAGTATTAATAAAGATAACAATCAAGTAATCAATATAAGATAACCACTTTAAATTGTAATTTGGAAAAAATGATCATTGCATACTGATCAAGCAATCAATAACAAGTTCAATGATGTCTGTCACTCAAACTTATAAAGATAAATGTGAAACAAAGTCAACAATAAAGATAAACAATACTATTTTATTTTAAAAATTAATCTTTCCATATTGATCAAACATTAATCCTTGCGCATCTTCTATGTTATCGTCTTCTATGGGAGAGAGAATTTCATTCATTCTTATTTCGAAGACTAATGTGCCCTCATAGGCATCTGCATCCCTGTTCATTCTTTTTGGAGCATCCAAGACAACATACGATTTCTCCTCCTTGGGCTTCATATGATCTTTGCAGTAGAATACTTGCGCTGCTTGAGAAGCAAGGATAATGGTTCATCTTCTTCTTTTGTCTTTCTCTGTAATCTATCTAAATCAATAATTCGCAAATTTGTATTTGGGTCAACTTTACGTCCATTGACACTATCATCAACACGTACCCAATCACAATAAAATACTGTTTCTTTGAAGTCATAGTAATCCAACTTCAAAATTTGTTGGATGACACCGTAGTACATGACATCCTCAGCCACGGGGTTCGTATCCCTAGGGCCTGACACATGTGTAGTTAAAGCCTTCAAGGAGACTCCGCTATTTTGTGTTGTCATATTCTTTTCTGACTCGGCTGTATGATATTCATACCCATTTATAAAATATGCATTATACGAAATTGTTGTAAACTTTGGGCCATCAACAAGTCTTTTCAAGGTAGAATTTTCTACGGTTTGTAGTTGTTGCTTAAGCCATAGAATGTATTCCATAACCACGCCTCTACGCATATTACTTCTAGCCTTAATAGCAGGTATGTGGCTTTGTCGGTATGACTGGTACTTTCTGCACATGAAAATTTTGATGATTGTGAGCGTGAACTAACCTAACTCACAAACTAATTGCATATATAATTGAAATCTTACTTTTCCCACTCGGCATTGCCTGCAAACTGGCTCAATACCCATTTCCTTGCTTGTTGGTACTTTACATTATCAAGGAAATATTGCTTTCCTTTTTTATCCATGGGATAGCTGCATTCACTCTGATCATCCAAACGTCCTCGCTTATGACTTCCATTACTACCGTCGAGGATGAAATTCATTGAGTATGTCATTGCTTCATCCATTAGGTAGCAATCTGTAATACATCATTCTGGATACGTTTGATTCAATACGTATCGTTTATACGTTTTCATCATCCTGATACATTTGTTGTTAATTAGAATAAATATCAAATGAGTCAAACTAAAAATAAACATATATCTAAATATTTTATTTACCTTTCAAAAGGATATATCCATCTATATCTGGCAGGTCCACAAATTTGAGCCTCCTCCACCAAGTGCACAACAAGGTGTATCATAGATACAAAAAAAAAGGTGGGAAGTACATCTCAAATACGCATAGTGTTTTGACTACATTTTATTTCATATTCAATAGTTCTACACGGTTTATGACCTTCGAAGATAACACATTGAAGAATATTGACAAGTTTTGAATAGCGGCACGCAGTGCCATGCATCAGTAAAACGGGTAGGAGTTGTTGCATGAGGATGAGGATGTGATAGTCATGCGACTTGAGATTTTTTAGTTCTCCATCCTTTAAATTCACATTATATTTTTAATTTTTGCTATACTCGATAGGGACCTTTAAATGATATAAAGTCTCACAAACTATTTTTTCCTCTGTTGGGGAAAGAGTGTACGAAGCTTGAGGACAAGTGATCTTGTCATTCCTAACTTCACGCCATAATTTTTTTCAACGACCAGTGAATCCCATAAACTCTAAGTCTTGACGAGCTGCAAGTCAATCCTTAGTCTTACCCTTTATGTTCATAATTGTTGCAAAGAGAGTTTCTGTCACATTTTTTTCGATGTGCATCACATCCAGGTTGTGGCGAAGAGGTAATTTCTGTACACACAAAGGACATTTCAATAGGCAAGATTCATGCATATAAAGAATAAAGTATAAAATGTAAGTCAAAAAATGATTATAACAAACCTCCCAATATGGCAAGTTGAAAAAGCATGACCTCTTTGACCATGGGGTATCATCATTTTGACACCTCTTTCTCTTCAGGCCAGTTGGATCCTTTCCGAACTTGGTCTCGATAGTTTGCAATTTGTATAGTAGTTCAGAACCACTCAAGTGCCGAGGAGATAAACAAAGTTCCTCCTTGCCATTAAATTGTGATTTTTTATGCCTACGGGGGTCCGACATCTTAAAAAAAAATTTATGCCCATTGTAAGTAAACTTCTTTCCATGTGTCAACCACACTGATTCTGTCCCTTCACAACAAACAGGACAACCATATCTTCCAGTGGTCCTGCATTCAGATAAATGAGCATATGCTGGAAAATCATGGATCACCCATAACAGTATAGCTCTCATAGTGAACTTACTCTGAGTGTAAGAGTCGTACACAACTGCTCCGGTCGACCACAAATCATTCAACTCTTTAATGAGTGGTTGCAAGTAGATGTCAATGTCATGTTCAGGACCGTTTTTACCAGGAATCAACAGTGATAGCATCATAAACTCTTTCCGCATGCATAAAGAGGGTAGAAGATTATACGAAACAATCATGACAGGCCAACAATTGTAGGAGTTATTCTTATTACCGAAAGGATTGAATCCATCTGTTGCAAGTCCTAGACGAACATTACGTTCCTCGACAGTAAAGTCACTCCATATACTTTCTATTTGTTTCCAACATGACGAATCCACAGGATGGCGCATGGTTGCTTCATTAGGTATTGATCCAGCTTTTGCATGCCACGTCATATCCTTTGCAATCCATGGTACACTGTACATTCTTTTCAACCTAGGAGTTAAAGGAAAATATCTTAATTTTTTCCACGGTACCCATTTACTATTCACTTTTGTGTCAATCACTGGCTTCCACCTACTTTCACCACACGTAGGACATTCATTGCATTCCGCGTGCTCTCTCCAGTAAAGTATACATTCACTCCGACATGCATGAATTATCTCACACTCCATACGCAAGGACTTGATCATTTTCTTAGTAATATATGTTGTCTCTGGCAAAGTATTCGCTTTAGGCAAAATCTTTTTAATCAACTTTAACAATTCAGTGAAACTATTATCTGACCATTGATGTCTCGCCTTCATGCTCAACAACTCAATAGTCACTGATAATTTAGTTTCCTTGCTTTCACATGACGGAAATAAGGGTTGTATTGCATCCTCCATCAACTTTTGAAAATTAATATTCTTGAGTAAATCATCTTTAACATCTCCAACCACTTCATCCATGAATGTATGCTCACTGATCCCAACATCTTGATTTTCAGGTAGATGACCAAATGTGTTGTTCACCATATTCATAATTTCTGGGACTTGATTATTAGTGTAATTATTAATGGGTGTATTGATCCCTTCAGCTATATGCCTTTGGGGAAAGCTCTCTCCATGATGGACCCATATTGTGTACTGTTGTCATATCCCATCACATATTAAATGTTCTTTAATAATGGCAAGTGTTTTCCTTCCTTTCGCAACATTACGGCAGTTCTTACAAGGACAATAATACCAATCGCCGGTCCCTAATTTATCGCTATTGGCTTTTATAAACTTAATGAATGAGTTAACTCCTTCTATGTATTCAGGTGTATGCCTTCCAGCGCTCATCCACTCCTTGCTCAGAGGTATGGATATCGAAGACATCTTCTACAATAAATAAGTCCGTTGTTAGAGAGAAAATGATAAATTATGTTTCGAAATACCTCAACACATGAAGATTAATCACTCTTTAAAATACGTCAACACATGAATCACTGTATTTGCATATTGCTTTATCAGTAAGTCGACTCATTTTGCTCTTTATATGACCTTAATTACAATGTATACAATAGGCCATTTATTTTTTACCTTATTCGTATTAATTAAGAACTGAAAAGGTTGTGATGTGATTTTGATTTAAGAACTGAAAAGCCATTGAACGACCAATTTTTTCTCTCATTTTAATAATTATAGAGAATGAGAAAGTAACCTTTTGACAACATTAAACAGCTAAAAGCAAATCAATAAACTTAATAACTATATCAATCTAACCCTTATTGGGTCCTCCATAGATATTGAAACACACAAAATGTGTGGAAATCCATCATTTTTATGTTAGTGATGTCTTCCGTAAATATTGGGGCAAACAAAATCAACAGAAGAGAATCTTTTAATTTAGTTAGTTGGTGTGATAGTGAGGATAAAGAGGGCCAAAGTGAACCTATATACCCTAAAAAATAGTATATTTTAATGGCTAAGCACTCTCAAGATACATATTTATGGTTAGAGAAGAATACTTAACAAGTATACAATAACTAAAGGAATTTATGTAAGATCTAATAATATCCATGTACGTATAGTTTCCATTATTCACTGGGTCAGATAAATAGCAATCAAGTAGTAAAGCTTAAATAAATCAAATGATTACATAAAAAGCTAAGGGAATTGCTAGTCCAGCTATCCAACCAAATCAGCCTATTTTCCTTGCTACTGAAAGCACCCCATAGCTAGAATAATAGTAATAATATGACAACTTGCAATAAAATTTACTAGCAGATTGGCATGAATAATTGTAATAGTTACAGATCCATCAAAACCAACGAATAAGCACAAAAAATTTCAGATTTGAACCTACAAAAAATAACTGCAAAAATCTGAACAATAGCTCAAAAAAATGCACAAAACAAAAAAAAATAAAAAACTATGTGAAAATATAAACCCACCTTGAATCTCTTTAAGGCAACTGAAATTACTCATTTAAAAAAAAATAGCAGTAATAATCAACAAAAAAATCTCTCATGCAATCTCCGTAAACTAATTCGAGTTCAGGGAAGATTCCGAGGCTGAGAAACCTCACCCAAACAAAATAAATTCTTGGGAAAATTCTTAACTGTCTTTTTTTTTTTATCGGTAAACAAAATAAATTATTAACTGTCTTAAGAAGGCCTGTCCAATGAAAAAAAAATTAAGATTAGGATTGAAACCCTTGTTCCAGATCTCATAAGCAGTCACTGAAAGGTGCCAAATTCCAAACTTGGGTCAATAGATGACTTGCTAGAGGATGAAATACTAATCACCTAATCTACCCTTTACCCTACATGCCCTAATTTTTTTACATAATATATATATATATATATATATAACAATCATTAATAAACGCTAACAATTACAAGATGCATATCGATAAAGGTACAGTACGTAAACACTCCCATTATATCTTCCCTTTTACATATCAACACACATATAGATACGAGTGTGTATTAGGTACAAGGGCTGCTGGCCGGATATGGACCAATCTCGGCCTGTCTGCATGGTAAAAAATCTACCTGTATGGATTTCATGGATGTTAGAAATCTGTACCTATCTAAGGATTTATTTGTGGGGTTGGAATAAGATCATTCTGCGGCTGGTGGTACCTAATCCGTATACCAAAAATTGCATGGATCAAATTTTTAACTGCCAAGACCAATCATCTACTTTTGCACAATTAAATGGGAAATTAGATTGGGGCCACAACAAGAAGACTCCTAGAACAGCGAAATCGTCGTATCAAAACTCAAAACTCCACCACCGAGGGGCTTAGATTTCTTCCAATTTTATATACAGCTTCGCTTCAAAGTGAGGAAAAACAAAAGAACATAAAAATAAAAAACACAAAAATAAAGAACTCTTTGTCAATCAAAAGCTCAATAAAAAAAAAAAATAGGGCCCAAATTTCTTCAGATCTCAAACCATCTATCTATAGCTTATGATATTAAGCTTCAAAAAAAAAATTACACATCACACAACATAACGTTTTCGGAAGAAACCCAAAAAGAAAAAATAGAAAAAAAAGAAAAGAAAAGAAAAAATAGAGAGAGATGAGATTGATTTTAGACTGTTCGTTTATCTTTCTTGGCAGTCTCGATCCTCATTTATTAATATTATTATTAATATTAGTATTACCGAAAATCTCTTTTCAACAACAGGGATCCATCAAGATGATTTCAGATCTATATATATATTTTTTAAAAATTAATAACAAAAATAAGATTACCTTTCAATGGGCGACAACAATGGTGGTCGAAGCCGACAATAATTGTGGTCAAAATCAGCAGCAATGGTGGTCGAAGCCTGCAGCAGTTGTGGTTGAACCAGAGTCGCTGGATGGAGCTAGGGTATTTTGTTTTTTTTGAGAGATGAGACAGGAGATGAGGGAGATGGGATGAAGCTAGGGTTTTGTGGTTTTTAGAGAGATGAGGGAGACGGGATGAAGCTAGGGTTTTTTTGTTTTTAGAGAGATGAGGGAGATGGGATGAAGCTAGGTTTTTTTGTTTTTAGAGAGATGAGGGAGAGGGAGAGGGAGAGGGAGAGGGAGAGGGAGAGGCGGGATGAGATAAGAGAGACCCTTAACATTTAATTAGTTTATAATTATTGTGAGTATAAGTGGGGTGTTTATTTTATCTGGGTTTAACCATCGTGAAAATAAGACGATTAGTGCCGTCTTATTATTCGTCACTAAAATCTGTGCCATTAGTTAGTATGTCTCCATCTTTTTACTAAATTTAAGATGGCTACAGATTGTCTTATTTAAAGACGAAAAAAGGCAGTCTTATTTTATGTCTTTCTTAAAGCTTTTTGACTTAGTGGGATCCATGATCAGCTGAAATTAAATACAAAATTACAATATAAAAGAACCAAAAGGAACGCACTAACTCTAGCATCTTCTTCATATGCCCTTAGTTGCTGATATTGCTTTAATGAGTTCTGCTTCTTAAGCCTTTTTTGCATTCTCCTTTCCAACTATGGCTACAGCCAATTTAGCTTTGAGGTCCCAACAAGATTTTTTGAAGCCTCGTTGGCAAGTCATAGCTGCTCATAGAGATGCCAATATCCCTGCTTGAAAGATCACCAAACCAATTCTAGAGATCAAAGTATCCAATAAAAAAGGTGTCATGTAAGACAAATCCATATATGTAAGGCAAATCTCAGTGAACATGAAAGCACAGAGTCCTACGACTCTACTCGATCTTTTTTGGGTTGCCTTGAGGAACCAGATAAACGAAATAGGCACCACATTGCTGATGCAAATTAGCTCTAGTGTATATATTTTCCTATTAGGCTCTTCACCCGGTGTCTACTCCATTTCAAATGCAAAACTCCTACAAGATCCGTAGTAACTGCCCATCGTTCGAACAGAATTAAGAAATTCTTTTCATTATTTACAACATAATAATTGATTGGGATTCACTCTCCTCGTCGGCATCAACATATTATCAAGCTTATGAATAATCCTGTTGAAAGTTGTATTCAAAGAATTTTTGTGTCCGCTTTTGACAGCATAGATGAAACAAATGGCTCCCCATAAACTTGATAATTTTAAGATGCCCAAGTAAACCGAATTTATAAGAGCGTTGAATTATTGATAGAGATGGAGAAAATAAAAGAAAACATGCATGGCAAACATGCATGACCTTTCTTGCAATTGAAATGCCCTCCTCTCTAGCGCATTCCCTGTATAATCACTTGTCAAACTGAATAAACCATCTAAATCAACGTAGCGAAAACAAGAGAATATATATATATATATATATATATATATATATAAATATATATATATATTATGTGTGACAGCCCAAATTTCTACACCCAAAAATCCGTGCCATCAGGATCATACTCTGGATGATCCCTAGGACAAATCACGAGTAATCGCTCGAAATGTATCGAGTCATCATTTAAGGCTTGTAAAATAAAATAAAATAATAACAAAGCATCTATATAAAGACAAAAGAATATACATTCCCAAAAAGGAATCAAGAAGAACCACTGGTGATGGACATCCATCACCCAAAACAATGCTTCCTAATAATGGTTCCGATAAAATGTATGATAATATAAAGAAATACAACGTCTACAATAATACTAAATACAGACGGTGGCCACCAGGCACACAATAATCCAGAGTATCATACAAAAATCCCAAAATGAAAGACTCAAGTACCCAGACTATGGATAAAAATCGTTTGCCTGGACGTCAGTCTCCTCGTCCTCAGCCTCAGCCTCAGGATCAGGCTGGTAATCAGGGTCGCTCCCAGTGCCGGGAGCTCTAGCCTAAGAACCTAAAAATGTTAATGAAAACAGGGTGAGCTACATCCTAGCTCAATAGAAGAATCCCAACTAAAAATGTATTGAATATGCAAGACATGATATCTCAAAGCAGGAAATCAAATTAGAAAGTACAGACAGGGAAAAAACAGATCAAATATTGAGTTGTTTAAACATGAAATAGATACTATGCAAGTGTATAATCGGTGAGTTAAATTGTATATATTTTTCCTAACTTAAGAAACTCCTGTGAATATATAACACGGAGTAAACAGGAATCAACCAATAGAAAACCCCAACCAATCATCGTTCACATAAGCAATTTCAGGGTGCAACAATGCCTCATCTATGGAGTACAATTGTGCCAAGGGATTAACAAAGCAGATGCACAAGTGTGTCAGGCACGGATATACCGCCGAGTCGGTGGGGATCATCTGGTTAAATCATTAAATCACATACACACATAGACCTCACAAATCAGATAGCAAAAATTAGAAGCAGATTTCAGAAGATCAAAATAGGAAACAAATCAGAGATTTATGATATATGAACATGCTTGTTAAAACAGGAATCAAGGTGCAGATATGAAAGAATCATGAAATCATAGTCAAATGCATTTTAGATTGGATTTCTCCTACCTTATATTAGACCTCTTTCTAAGCAAATCTAAAGCTTTTCAGAGCGTCAAGGTCTGATCCTAGACCATAAATATAGTACACTAGGTGTCAGGGATGTCAGAACATTAATTGTCACTGTATTCAGTAGCACTTAATTTACAAAACCAAAACAGGTCAAAAACAGGGGTGATTGATCGATCAACAGCCTTGATTGATCGATCAATCTACCTCATTGATCGATCAATCATCTCATTGATCGATCAACCCTTCACAAAGCTCACAGGTGACAAAGACTAATTGATCGATCAATTGCCTTGATTGATCGATCAATCCATATCATTGATCGATCAATAGCTTCTTATTCTTCACATTTGACAGAGGAAAATTAATCGATCACCAGCTTAGTTGATCGATCAATCCGTCTCATTGATCGATCAATGACCTCATTGATCGATCACCAGTCTAAATTTTAAATTTCCCTCTTTCTGTTCTCACACTAACTTTATATAGATTGATCGATCAATGCCCTTATTGATCGATCAATACCCTTATTGATCGATCAATCTTTGCTATTGGTCGATCACTTCTTCTGTGATCGATCAACCCTCAAAATTGATCGATCAATTAAAAAATTGATCGATCAATACCCTCGGGCACTGAACTTCCAGAAAGAAGCCCCTACTGTTCCTACTTAATGCTTATACAAATTGATCGATCAATGCCTCTCATTGATCGATCAATCCAGTATTGATCGATCTATGATGACAGTTCTCTGTCATTAATGGCGGTCACCCCCTTCAACCCAATTTAACCCCTTATCATTCATGGTTTCTAACAACTACTCACACACACACCTATACACACACATGAGGCTTTAACTTTGCCCTTATTAAACATAAAAGCTCACCTCTAATTGGGACCTTTTGGGGTCTTGGCAAACGCAATCCGAAAAGGATTCGGATTCGAGGTTTGGGATTTGTCACCCCCCTTGGCTTGAAAATGGAAATCAGTGGCACCGCTGCTTCACGTAGTGATAGCACACCTCTGCCGAGAAGATTCGACGTATCAACGTCGATTGCACACTCCCAAACTAAGTGATCACTAACCTAAGTTCTCTCACACACGTTTCTTTGAAAAAAAAACAACTAAACCTTCTTCTCTTAGATTAGGGTTCATCAGATACAGAAACAAGAAGGAGGAGGTGGAAGATGAACATCCCAGATCCCCTTCCTTCTCTTATAAGCTAATGACCTGAAATATCTCTGATATTTCAGTCTCCTCTAAATTTAAACTTCAGTGTGGAGCACAAACACTGTCGCTATGGCGTAACATGCCGCATCGACATCTTCCTAGCCTCAGACTTACACACGAAGTCGTACATGATTTTATCTAACTATGGGCTAATCTTATTTCTAATAATATTGATTACAAATTTTTAAATTTGTCTCACTTTTCATGTCGAGCCCGCATATCGAAGTAGTCAGGTTCTTGTTCAGAATTTTAGGGTAGTTACATTATTCCCCCCCTTAGGAATTTTCGTCCTCGAAAATGTCAAGGAGGTGGAATGAGTTGCAGAGTGGTGTGTCCTAAAATTAACAGACATAACGAGGTAGTAAAACGAGCAGGCGAGTATAGCAAACAAGCATCATGATATATAGACAGACAAAAAGTAAATGGAAAGCAGAATACGAAAATATACAGATATAATCATTAAAAGAATAATCACATAATAGCATAGTAAATACCTGCCGGGGCGTCGGATGGTCCGGCCTCGTCAGGGGCAGGTCAACTGGGGCGGGGTGGTGGTGTACGGTAGTCGTGAGGATCCACAGTATGCTGACGTGCATGAGCAATTATCAGTGTCGATGTGGTGGCATACAAGTGCTGCATCATGAGCTCATGCATGCCCTCATGGTAATCCAGCCGACGATGAATCTGATGTTGGAACACCTCCATCCCATCCATCCTCTCGTGGATACGCCAGTTACCCTCCACAAGCTCACGAAGCATCGCTTCCATGTCCACGGTGGAAGGAGTAGGTCAACGCGACGTGGTAGGACGAGGTGGCCGACGAGGTGTAGTGGGGGTAGGTCGAGTAGAGACCATTGGCGGAGGTGGCTTGTCAAATGGTGCCTCCCCCTCTCCAGGAACATGCTCTACGGCCTCGGCAGCAGCAACAACGTCGGGCTGCATTGGCGCTGCAGCCTCCTCCTCTCCCTCTGATAACTGTCTGACCAAAATGTTGTAGCTCTTGATCCAGTCCTTTAGTTGAAACACTTTCGTGTTATTTGTCATCCATGGCTCACTGGGAGCCAAACTATAAGCCTCGCGTTGAGCAACATATTGCTCCACCATCTTGGTGACTAGGCGAGCATAGGGAATTTGCTTCTTGGACCCGGTCCTTATTTTATCCGACATCAAGTCCTTGGCGTTTATTATGCCATCGATGACCAAATCCGCCACAGAGAACCAACGGTTCTCAAAGGCGGAAAAGAGCGCCTGTTGCACAACACCAGTCCATGAGGACTTGTGCAGGAATGGGTTGAGGGCACACTTGATATAGGTATCAAGCATCCACAACTGATCAGGTAACTGGGCATGTGTGATGGATTGCCCCTTCCCATGTTGACCTTGGGTCATCTTGGTGACCACGTCGGGAAAAGGGACGTCTTTAATGTAAGGGAGCCCTAAGCCATAGGTTTCAATGTAGACCAACGTGCACTGTAGGCCAGCTGCTACATGAAATTGGTTGAATTTGTATTCAAACCCGTCAATCGAAGTGACGAGTCGGTATTGGTTGTCGCCCCAACGAAGATTTTGGAAAAATATCTGCACGATCCGAGGACAATAATGATCGTGAAACGGCTCGAGTAGGGGTTTCAACCCTAGCTTTTTGACTTGATCAACGGCCCAAGACATCTCGGGCCGATCCTCAAAAAGCGTAGTGTCAAATACATACTCGGGGAGGAAGGTTTTGGAAGTCCACCATTGGTTGGAGACTTCGCGTTGCATTTGGGTCGGTATGGGGTCTTGGACGGGTGGAACCGCGTCCGCAATAGGTGCCACGGGTGGCACGATGGGTGGGGGAACGGGTTCAGGGTTTGGCACGGAAGCACAAACCCGAGATGTGGGAGTCTTACGCGAAGCGTTCTTCGTTTGCGGTCCCATGGCGTAAAAATACCCAAACGCGAAAACAAAGTCCAAAGGAGTGAAAGGAAGGGGTTTACCGAGGTTACCGAGTGAAAGTCGGGTAAAAGTGTGAGGGAAGGAAGTCAGGTGGCCGAAAAACACGTCAGAAGGAAGTTTGAACGCAAGGTGCCAAGGTCCTTTTCATCGATCACACTTCTCGCACCGTGCAAATGGGAGTTTAAAAAACCCAGTCGCCACTTAAAACCCCCGGATTGATCGATCAATGCTCTAATTGATCGATCAATAGTGCACTTAAAAATCCCTAACCCGATAGCCCTGATCGATCAATATCCCTGTTGATCGATCAATGCATTCAAAATTGATCGATCAATGTCCTTATTGATTGATCAATGAGTAAGTTTAAACACTTGCTCCATAACCTTGATCGATCAATGCCCATAATTGATCGATCAATGCAACATAAATTGATCGATCAATACCCTATGTTGATCGATCAATTGTCCAATTTGATCGATCAACCAACCTTGGTGATCAATCAATACCCTAAAATTGATTGATCAATACCTTTATTGATCGATCAATCACCAAAACTGAGCATTAGGCTCCACATATCATTGATCGATCACCTCACTATGTTGATCGATCAATCACTAAATTGATCGATCAATTCCCTAATTGATCGATCAATCAAAATCGTGAAGTAATTTCTTAACATAGTCACTTCCTTAATGCGAATAGACCGCACTTTGAAAGTGAGGGTACATGTACCTAACATACTGAACCCGTAATAGCAGATTATACGAGTCAAATCATGCTTACTTATACATGAGGAGCACATACTTATTATAATGAATTTTCAGCAAACTTCTCAGACTTACCTCTCATGTCAAGTAAACAAGTGCGGATACTGCTCACGGATCTTAGTTGCGCGCTCCCAAGTAGCTTCGAAAGCTGAATGATTTCTCCACTTTATGAGTACCAGTGGAATCAACTTAGTCTGTAAAACTTGGTCTCTATGATCCAAAATTGCGATCGGTTCTTCAATCACCATCAGGTCCTCCTACAACTCAATCGGTTGGAAATCCAAGACGCGAGTCGGGTCGCGCACGTAGTGTGGTAACATGGAAACATGAAAGACGTTATGCATGCTCGCCAACTACGGTGGCAAAGCAATCCTATATGCGACTTCGCCAACTCGGCCGAGTACCTCAAAGGGGTCGATATACCGAGGACTCAACATTCCTCGCTTCCCGAAGTGCATGACGCCCTTGGTTGGCGAGATCTTCACAAAGATCTTGTCACCGACCTGAAAACAATGGTTAATTCCATAGCTAATCAATTTAACTAGGGAATCGTACATTTCTCGAACGCATCTAAGTATACCTGAAACTCATCGTGCGTATGATGGAGATCGACATAGCTCTTTTGGTGACTTTGAGCAACCCTAAATCTTTTACGGATCAACAAAACTATCTCGGTTGCACTGTCCACGATGTCAGGTCCCAAATCAAGCTTTTCACCGACTTCTTCCCAATTCAAAGGAGATCTGCATTGTCGTCCATACAAGGCTTCATAAGGCGCCATTCCAATACTCGACTGATAGCTGTTATTGTAAGCGAACTCAATCAGAGGAAAATGTTGATCCCATGAACCATGAAAGTCCAACATACATGCACACAATATATCCTCTATGATTTGGTTCACTCTCTCAGTCTGCCCATCTGTCTGAGGATGAAACACTAAGCTAAACTCTAATTTAGTACCCATGCCTTCTTGAAAACACTGCCAGAATTGTGACATATAGAGTGGATCTCTATCACACACGATGCTGACTGGTATGCCATGTAACCAAACTATCTCTTTCATGTACAACTCTGTAAGCTTATTGGCTGTATATGTAGTCCGGTACGACATAAAATGTGCAGACTTTGTCAGTCTATCTACAATGACCCAGATGGCATTGTTCTTTCTCAATGTGCTCAGCAATCCCAAGATAAAATCCATAGAAATGGCTTCCCATTTCCACTCTGGCACTGGTAACGATTGTAATAACCCTGCTGGATTTCGATGGTCTACTTTCACCTGTTGGTAGACCAAACATCGAGAAACATAATCCGCAACATCTTTCTTCAGTCCTCTCCACCAAAAACTTCACTTGAGATCTTGATACATCTTGGTACTCTCAGGATGTATAGCATATGTTGACTTGTGTGCCTCTTCCAAAATAGTATCTTTAAGATCTTTAGTATCAGGTATGCACATTCGATCTCTAAATAGTAAGGTACCATCATCCTTGATGGAGAAATCAGGTCTGATCCTGTTGATCACATCTTTTCTAATGGCCATAAGCTCATCATCAATCATCTGAAGCTTCCGCACGTTATCAAACAACGTGAGCCGTATCATGATGGTAGCCATCAATGCCCCTGAACCTTTGACGTCAATCAGTGTATCACACAAGGCAAGGTCCTCAAGTAGATGCCACCTCTGCACTCTGGTGATAAGATGTGACAACTGGGCTGAAGATTTCCTGCTCAAAGCATCCGCCACAACATTGGCCTTCCCAGGGTGATACTGGATGGAACAATCGTAATCCTTTAAGAACTCCATCCATTTGCGCTGTCGCATGTTCAGGTCCTTCTGGGTAAAGAGATACTTGAGACTTTTATAGTCGGTGAAGATATCAAATGTCTTACCGTATAAATAGTGCCTCCATATCTTTAAAGCAAAGATCACCGCTGCTAACTCCAGATCATGAGTCAGATAATTCTTTTCATGTTCCTTTAGCTGTCTAGAGCCGTACGTGATAACCTTCTTATGCTGGTTGAGGACACAACCCAAACCACTATAAGATGCGTCACTGTATATAGCAAAACCTCTTATGCCAGAAGGTATAGCTAGCATTGGTGTTGTAGTCAGACTCATCTTGAGTTCTTGAAAACTCTTCTCACACTGATCAGTCCAATCAAACTTAGCATTTTTCTTGGTGAGCTGAGTAAGCGGACTTGATAGTTTGGAGAACCCCTCTACAAATCATTGATAGTATCCTGCTAAACCAAGAAAACTACGGACCTCGGTTACCGTTCTCGACTGTTCCCAATTCACGACTGCTTTAATCTTTGTTGGGTCGACTGTTATATCCTTAGCAGAGACAATATGGCCTAAGAAACTAACTTGGTTCAGCTAAAACTCACCCTTATTGAGCTTTGCATACAACTTGTGATCTCTGAGGGTCTGCAAAGCCATGTGCAGATGTCCTTCATGTTCCTCCTTTGTCTTGGAATAGACAAGGATGTCATCTACAAAGATAATCACAGACTTATCCAAGTGTGGTTTAAACATTCGGTTCATCAGGTCCATAAAAGACACAAGAGCGTTCATCAATCCAAATGGTATAACCAAAAACTCATAGTGCCCATATCTGGTCCTGAACGCCGTCTTCTCTACATCCTCTGCTTTGACTCTCAGCTGGTGATAACCAGATCTCAAGTCAATCTTTGAAAAGAACCGCGCTCCCTGTACCGCGCTCCTTGTAACTGATCAAACAGATCGTCGATCCTAGGAAGCGGGTAACGATTCTTAATCGTCAACTTGTTCAACTGCCAATAGTCGATGCACAGACGCATCGAACCATCCTTCTTTCTGACAAATAGTACTGGTGCTCCCCAAGGAGACACACTAGGTCGAACGAACCCTTTGTCAAGCAGTTCTTGTAGTTGCTCCTTTAATTCTTGCAATTCTGCAGGAGCCATTCGATATGGAGCCTTAGATACTGGTTCAGTACCCGGAACTAGATTTATTACAAATTAAATCTCTCGAGTTGGTGGTAGTCCTGGTAAATCCTCAAGAAACACATTGGGGTATTCGCACATAACATGAATATAGGATATCACATTCGTCTCTTCCCGTTGCTCTTATAGAAAAGCCATATAGCCACTGCATCCATTCTTCACCATCTTTTCGGCTCGAATCGCTGATATTAACGGGGCTACCTTAAACTTCACTCCGCAGAATCTAAGCGACTTCATCTTTGGAGGATGAAGAACTACAACCTTCCGAAGGCAATTGACACTCGCATGATAAGCGGATAGCTAGTCCATTCCAAGAATAGTGTCAAATCCTTGCATATCTAACAGTATCAAATCTACCATCGTCTCATGATCTTCTACCATTACAATCACTTATTTACACACTGTGCTTGCATTCACTGAATTTCCTATAGGAACCGACACCGTCAATATGAAGTCTAAATGTTCAAGAGTGACACTCAATTCTTTTGTAAACTGAGGTGTGACAAATGAGTGTGTAGAGCCTGGATTTACCAAAACTCGTGCTCTATGAAAACAAATATCACAACGCTGATACACCTTCAATACACCTATAATTCAGTGGCATAATTTAATCAGGCGATTACAATATGTGAGTGTAATGTGCATCATCATTGTCATCAGCAATTACCAATAATAATTCGATATTATAAATTTCTAGTCCATTTTATAAAATAATCTCACTTGAAATTTAATCATACCTTGAATGACATCATTCGATGTCAGAGCATCAGTCTCGGTAACCGCATATGCTCGACCTTGAACCACAGGTCGAGAAGATCTCTGTGTAGACACTGATCCGGACCTCTCCTTGCTGTCTTTGCTCTCCTCTGGGTAGTTCCTAACCAAGTGGCCCATCTTACCACACCTGAAGCACGCCCCTGTCTCCCTTCTGCACTCCTCCGTCTTGTGTGGCTTCCCACACTTTACACATGATACAACTGGAGTGAATGAAGAGACCCTTGAAGATCCTTGCACTACTGACGCTCCGCTACCAGAAGAGCCAGACGGTCGGAATGGTCTGGAAAATGTAGGCATTGCTGCTCTCTAGTTCGAACTCGGCCCTGAAGAAATTGTCGGTTGGGAATGAGTGGGGTATCTAGGAGGTCTAGCGAATCTCGCTCGCTTGTTCTGCTCAGGGTCCTGAGACTGCCCCTGAAATGACCTCTCTTTGGTCTGCTTGTCCTTCCAAGCAAACTGCTTCTGGTTTTCCTCCTCTGCTATGAGAGCCTTGGCCATAACTCTCTCATATGTCTCCATTTCCCACATGGTGACATCTTTCAGTAGGTTCTGCCTCAAGCCGAGCTGAAATATTCGTGCTCTCATCACTGGCTACATCAAGTCGAACCTAGCTACCGGATCAAACTCAAGACTCGGTACTCTCTCGACATCGCACCGCTTACTCTATGAATTTCACCTCCCAGTGGTGCCTCACTATTTTCGGAAAGTATTTATTATAAAATACTTCCGTGAACTCCTCCCGGGTCCATGGAGTGTGAGGAAACTCTCTCTGTCGATTCTGTGACACCGACTTCCACCAGGGTCTGGCATCACCATCTAATTTGAAAGTGGCCCAGCGCACCTTCTCCACATCATTGTATTGGAGCACTTCAAAAAGTTTCTCCATCTCCTCTATCCAACCCTCGGCCTCTATGGGATCAGTCTGACCTGAGAAGTTAGGAGGTCTCATTCTCCTAAACTCCACGAATCCACCTGGCTGGTAAGGTGGTCTAGTTGCCTGTTGAGTCAGAGCAACCGTCTGCTGAGCAACGTTGGTAGCCAAGGATTCCAACACCTGCTCCATTCTCTCTTCATTGCCTCTTCTACCTCCTCTCGGTCCTACTAGAACCGCATTAGCTTGTGAGGGAAACTCTAATCCCCGTGACGTTCCAGCAATGTCAAGGATCTCTCTCAGAGGAACCTCTCTATAACCTTCCCTACCTCCACTGCATCCGCCTCTGAACCTATGGCCCATACTGGTTTGTCATTGTAAAAACAATAACACTGATCATCACATAGATTATGAGAACAATCTAACATGAACCCGCAGTTCAACCTAAAGCCTAGGCTCTGATACCAACTGTGACAGCCCAAATTTCTGCACCCAAAAATCCGTGCCATCAGGATCATACTCTGGATGATCCCCAAGAAAAATCACGAAGTGTCTACTCGTATAGCGGAAACCGAGCAGACACTGTCCAGCAGTGGTAGATCGAGTCATCATTTAGGGCTTGTAAAATAAAATAAAATAATAACAAAGCATTTATATAAAGATAAAAGAATATACATTCCCAAAAAGGAGCCAAGAAGAACCACTGGTGATGGACATCCATCACCCAAAACAATGGTTCCTAATAATGGTTCCGATAAAATGTATGATAATACAAAGAAATACAACGTCTACAATAATACTAAATACAGACGGTGGCCACTAGGCACACAATAATCCAGAGTATCATACAAAAATCCCAAAATGAAAGACTCAAGTACCCAGAATATGGATAAAAATTGTCTGCCTGGACGTCAGTCTCCTCATCCTCAGCCTTAGCCTCAGGATCAGGCTGGTAATCAGGGTCGCCCTCTGTGCCGGGAGCTCTAGCCTCAGAACCTAAAAATGTTAATAAAAATAGGGTGAGCTACATCCTAGCTCAATAGAAGAATCCCAACTAAAAATGTATTGAATATGCAAGACATGATATCTCAAAGCAGGAAATCAAATCAGAAAGTGCAGACAGGGCAAAATCAGATCAAATACTGAGCTGTTTAAACATGAAACAGATGCTATGCAAGTGCATGATCGGTGACTTAAATTATTTATATTTTTCCTAACTTAAGAAACTCCCGTGAATATATAACACGAAGTAAATAGGAATCTACCGATAGGAAACCCTAACCAATCGTCGTTCACATGAACAATTTCAGGGTGCAACAATGCCTCATCTATGGAGTGCAATTATGTCGAGAGATTACAAAGCAGATGCACAAGTGTGCCAGGCACGGATATTCCGCGGAGTCTGTGGGGATCATCTGGTTAAATCATTAAATCACATACACACATAGACCTCACAAATCAGATAGCAGAAATCAGAAGCAAGTTTTAGAATATCAAAACAGGAAATAAATCAGAGATTTATGATATATGAACATGCTTGTTAAAACAGGAATCGGGGTGCAGGTATGAAAGAATCATGAAATCATAGTCAAAAATATTTTAGATTGGATTTCCCCTACCTTAGATCAGACCTCTTTCTAAGCAAATCCAAAGCTTTTAAGAGCTTCAAGGTCTGATCCTAGACCACAAATATAGTACACTAGGTGTCAGGGATGTCAGAACATTAATTGTCACGGTGTTCAGTATCACTTAATTTACAAAACCAAAATAGGTCAAAAACAGGGGTGATTGATTGATCAAAAGCCTTGATTGATCGATCAGTCCACCTCATTGATCGATCAATCATCTCATTGATTGATCAACCCTTCACAAAGCTCACAGGTGACAAAGACTAATTGATCGATCAATTTCCTTGATTGATCGATCAATCCATATCATTGATCGATCAATGCTTTAATTGATCGATCAATGGCATCTTATTCTTCACATTTGACAGAGGAAAATTAATCGATCACCAGCTTAGTTGATCGATCAATCCATCTCATTGATCGATCAATGACCTCATTGATTGATCACCAGTCTAAATTTTAAATTTCCCTCTTCCTGTTGTCACACTAACTTTATATAGATTGATCGATCAATGCCCTTATTGATCGATCAATCTTTGCCATTGATGGATCAATACCCTTATTGATCGATCAATCTTTGCTATTGATCGATCACTCCTTCTGTGATCGATCAACCCTCAGAATTGATCGATCAATTAACAAATTGATCGATCAATACCCTCGGGCACTAAACTTCCAGATTGATCGATCAATCCAGTATTGATCGATCAATCATGACAGTTCTCTATCATTAATGGCGGTCACCCCCTTTAACCCATTTTAACCCCTTATCATTCATGATTTCTAACAATTACTCACACACACACTTATACACACACACGTGAGGCTTTAACTTTGCCCTTATTAAACATAAAATCTCACCTCTAATTGGGCCCTTTCGGGGTCTCGGCAAGCGCGATCCGAAAAGGATTCGGATATGGGGTTTGGGATTTGCCACCCCCCCTTGACTCGGAAATGGAAATCAGTGGCACCGCTGCTTCACGTAGTGATAGCACACCTCTGCCGAGAAGATCCGACGTATCAACATCGATTGCACACTCCCAAACTAAGTGATCGCTAACCTAAGTTCTCTCACACACGTTTCTTTGAAAAAAAAATAACTAAACCTTCTTCTCTTAGCTTAGGGTTTATTAGATACAGAAACAAGAAGAAGGAGGAGGTGGAAGATGAACATCCCAGATCCCCTTCCTTCTCTTATAAGTTAATGACCTGAAATATCTCTGATATTTCAGTCTCCCCTAAATTTAAACTTAGGTGTGGAGCATGAATACGACCGCTACGGCATAACATGCCGCATCGACATCTTCCTAGCCCCAGACTTACACACGAAGTCGTACATGATTTTATCTAACTATGGGCTAATATTATTTCTAATAATATTGATTACAAATTTTTAAATTTATCTCACTTTCCGTGCCAAGCACGCATATCCAAGTAGTCAGGTTCTTGTTCAGAATTTTAGGGTCGTTATATTATGTGTGTGCGTTTGCCTGTAGAGAGAGAGAGAGAGTGCTTTTCTTAAAATTTAATAAGTGAATAATCTATCGTGTAGTCCACAAACAACAAAAATCTGAGGTTTCGAGCTTTTCTTACACTTCAATTTACAACGAGATGATGATGGGAACTCAATAACTGATCCAACAGTGATTGGAACAGTGATGAGATGGATCATGGGAGCTCAATAATGGATCAGCCTACAATCTGCACTAAAATCCAAACCATGTCAGCATTAATTTAGGTACAAATTTTGAAAATGGGAAATTTACCTGATCGACCCTGTCAGATACACCTTTTACCTCAAAGACCCTATATTTTCACCTTTACCCAAACCGACCAGCTCCAAGCCTAGCTAGTTCCAACTACCACAAAAAGTCTTAAATACCCCTTCTTCCACTTATTATGGTTCTACATAGTTTAAAATTTTAAAAATTCGCACTTTTATATAGAGTACCTTTAAATCCACCCATTGAATCTTTAAGTTCACCCACGTTGAATTCTGTTGACTGCTTTGAATCTGACGATGTAGATCATTTTTCATCTCAATCTTTCATATGATGCATCTTGAGATCTTGCTCTTACCATCTACCGTTAGTGTTTGATTTCTCATGGTATCCATTATAAAAAAGTGATCTTAACATCGTGTGGAACTCATCAAATTGAAATAAGGTCACTTTTTGGGATGTTTACCACATGAAATCAAAAACTTATCGCTTGATGGCACACCTATGATCTCAAGATCCATTATGTGAAAGATTGGAATGAAAAATGATAAGGACCATCGAAAACAAATCAGTCAATGGGTGTCAAACTGTGTAGCAAGTAATGGCTCCCGCGGTATCACAATGGAAAGATCAATACCGCTTTCTTTCAAACACCATCTATGCCGTCTGATTTGAAGGCTACAATGTAAAGATCAAATGTGCCAAAGATTGGCACAAAACATGTTCTCTAACATCTATTTTTTTACAATTGACTATCAAATTTAATTATTGGCGCAACTAACGAATCGTCACCGATCAAATAATCAATCATTATCGCTTGACTAATGAATTGCCACCGATCAAATAAACAATCGTCATCGCTCTGATATGCAATCGCCATCGATTGGACACTCAATCGCCATCGATTGGACACGCAATCGCCATTGATTTGAGCCAACGATCTGATAAGCAATCGACATTTATTAAACACCATATAGAAAAAGACTTATTAAAAGAGCGCAATGGTAAAGTGTGTCTTTTTCAAATAGGTGATTTTGAGTTCGAATCTTGGTAATAGCATTCTCGTATGAAATTTTGGTTCCGCATCCAAAATAAGCACTAATAAGAATCGAACCCAAGTCTTTCCCATCCAAACCAAATACTCCAACCAAATAAACCAATAATTTTATATTAAATACTTTTCATCTATCTGAGCGAAGACGATTCTTTATCAGATCGATGGCGATTGTTTATCCAATCAATGACGATTGCTTATCCAATCGATGGCGATTGTTTATCCAATCGATGACGATTGCTTATCCAATCGATGGCGATTGCTTAGTCGAGAGATAACGATTGATTATTTGATTGGTGACGATTCGTTAGTTGAGCCAATGATTAAATTTGATAGCCAACTGTGAAAAGGCAGATGTTAGAGAGCATGTTTTGTGCCAATCTTTGGCATATTTGATCTCTACATTTTAGCCTCCAAATTAGACGGCATAGATGGTGTTTGAAAGAAAGCAATATTGATCTTTACATTGTGATACCGTGGGAGCCATTACTTGCTACACAATTTGAATGAAAACCGTGACTGCATTAAATTATCAGAGAGAGATCATGTGTCATGCAAGTTTTTTGCATTAAAAATTTTTAGATCATAGCCTTTGAATCAAATGGCCTAGATATGGTATTTCCACATGGCATAGGTCCCCAAAATACTAAGGCTTTCTTTTAAGGGTACCTCTCTATGCGCCCACGCATGCTCTGAAACCGCTCACGTCCCAGACCCCTTGAAAACCATTGATTGCTTTTGAAATCGCCATCGATTGTTAAAAATTAAAATAAAATAAAATAAATAAAATTTCCAACTGTCTACACAAAAATTTTATTTTATTTTAATTTTTTTTTTTACAGTCGATGGCGACTGTTTTCGCAGTCGGTACCGATTGTCTAAACAGTTGATGGCGACTCTTAAAACAATCGGTACCGACTAAGTTAAGAGTCGCCATCGACTGTTTTAAGAGTCGCCATTGATTGTTTTAAGAATCGCCATCGACTGTTTTAAGAGTGGCCATCGATTGTTTTAAATATTATTTTATTTTTTTTAAAGAGGCGATATCGCCTTTTTTTCGTGTCTATCTTTGGTGCCATCGATTTTATATTGCGGCCTTCAAATCAGATGGCATAGATCCCGTTTCACACCGCATAAATATAGAAAAGTGCAAATATTTAAAATTTTAAACCATGCAGAACGAAAATAAGTGTAAGAAGGGGTATTTCGGAATTTTTGTGCTAGCTGAAAATGGCTTGGCTAAAAGCTGGTCGGTTTGGGTAAAGGTGAAAATATAGGGTCTCTGACGTAAAAGGTGTATTTGACAGGGTCGATTAGGTAAATTTCCCTTTGAAAAATGCAAATGGTCCAATCTTTTGCTTTAATGCTTCAAATATTAGGCAAATTAATATTACGCTAAAATGTTCAGCTGCTTTCACAAACTAGGTAAAAAGCTTTCATTCTTTCAAATGGAAAAAATTAAGGCACACCAAAATTACCAAGAAACGAAAAAGAAAATTATGACACTGCCAATTGGCATGCTCCGATGTCTGTCACTTTTCACCCACAAGTACCTACTTTCTAATGGGCTTCAGAAAATAACTGATTTAGTTCATAAACATGAACTGGTCTGGTTCAGTTATAAGCATTTGACCTGAACTGCTGGTTCAGTTCAGTGCATTTGACCTGAACTGTTTACACCTTTGCCATCTCTTCATGTCATAGATTCAATTAATAAAGCAACTGTAGACAGTTTATAATTAGCCATTGGTTCCAGGATACTTAAGAAGTTGGATTAATGGGAGCTCACCTTAGGATTTAGGGTACTTAAAAAGTTGAGTTACCATGGGATAAATAATAATCTCATATGAGTCAAAACAAACATCATCTAAAATTACCAGCTACCATGTAAATCTAACATACCATTAACTTTAATCGCCTTCGATTCCTTTAAAATAGACAATGGAGATCAAGGATCAAAATATCGGGCAAAATTTCGGTTTCGGGCATGACCGAAATCGAAAATTTGGACCGAAATTTCGGTCGAAAACCGATAATTTGGCTGAAATTTTGAGTCCCATACAAAATATGACCGAAATTTCGGTCCAAACTATAATTTCGGTGAGGACCAAAACCGATAATTTGAACTAAAATTTCAGTCATTTCGGCCAAAATTTTGATCCTTGATGGAGATTGGTTTTTCCCAATTTCTAAATGATGGAGTAGCCGAAGTAAATGATGATTCTATGTGGATGCTGGAGCTCGGGCAGCTTACCTAATATTAGCTCAATCAAAAGAGGTCAAAGCAGCAGCCATACCTGAAAATAGAACAACCACACACCATATTCATCTTTTATGCAAATCAGAACATCCACAAAAACTGATGGGTGTGGTTGATATAGCCTTGAAAACCTATAATTGGGACCACCACCTGCACTACAAGGACTCATAAAACTGCCCTCCACAAGCAAGGGTACAAAGTATTTATGCATAAACTGAAATCTGAATTGTATCTATAGTATCAGCAACTATCATGGTGAAATAAAAAAAATTAAAATACTTTAAGAGATCTCAATTAAGTACTTTCTATAGACAGTGCAATGATGCCTCCAAGCAAATATCCCTCTTCCTTACAAAAACCTTTTCGCCAATTTACTTCAAAAAAGGGGACAAATTCCTATGAGAATCTGAGGCATTTGACTTGAGACGCCTGACCCATCGGCTGCCACAATCTAGGTTGCAATACTGCGGAGGACGACTGGAGTTTGAATTCTCAGGCTATTCAACATTGGAAAGGAGGTTTTCCACATCTAAAGTCTCAGTTCATGATGTGCTCAATTCCCTGCTGTCAACAGAGTCAGCGACGGGTAAACAGGTGGGAATCTCTTCATTTAAATCAGGTAATTCAGTTTCTGGATTTTTGCTCCTGCCCTCTTTGCTTAATGAAGCCAGTGTTGCTTTAGATTTTGATGTATTTTAGCCCACCACGACATTCTGCGAGACATGGAGTTGGTTACAACTTTGCATTGTTGTAATAAGAACTGGTATTAGGTACCAGATCCGAGTGCCAGTAGCGGAACTCGGGTCAATCTCCTTTTATCCAAATGTTCAAACCTCAGGATACACACACAGTTCACTTTTGGCCTTTCCCTAATTTGAGGCTATTGGTTTAAGATTGACCGGAGTGCTGCTGCTGGAACTCATGTAACTGACATCCTGTACGGCTGAGTCTGCATCCAGCATCTCGTTGGATGGGAGCAGCATCGAGTTGTTTTTTTATAGTTGGAAGTTTTTTCTCTCTTGGTTTTCTCCATTTTGTTTTTATTTTTGTTTGTTTTTTGTTGTATTTAGGGCAAAGCACCGCGCTGCGCTTGTTTTGATATGTTGTAATTGTCCTCCCACTAATGAAATTACAGCTATAATGTGGACACACACACACACACACACACATATAAAGAGAGCCACTCCTTCAACAAGGAAACTGGTCTTTTGCACACAGAACTAGGGCCTTTGCAAGGGAAATTTTTCAGGTTTTCGTATGCAAAGGCAAAGCCCCCAAATGCAAGTAGTGGCTCCTATATATATAAAAGATTGTTCCTTTTTTTGTGCAATGTTTGCAAATCAACCAAGCAAAAAAAAAGAGAGAGAGACCACCTAAATAAATATTCCAAATAGAACTACAAAGCTCCCAAGTCCCATTGAACGGACAAATTAGTGATGTAGGGAATTTAAAAGTAATTGATTGAAGATGATTACAATTAGAAGAATAAAGCAAGTACATGATGCAAAAAAATTGCAGTTTTAACATGTAATAGATATAGAGAGGGACTAATTTCCTATCAGCAAAAGAAAGAGAAACAAGTTGCAAAAGTAAAGCATCTGTTACAACTTACCATATGATAGCGTCAAAATGTCACAAAAAATCCCAAACTTTCTTTGACCTGTCGAGAATTTCACAAGAAAGAGAAACAAGTCGAAAAAGTAAAGCATCTGTTAAATAATCTGCCACAGATTAAAAAAGGATAATGTACGCTGGAAAGTTCACTAATAAAATTTCAATGATTAATGAATAGCCATAAAGTGTGTTTTCTGGAATAGTTGTCGAACTGTGACATATGTTCTCCATAATATCTGGAATATATGGTGTATGCTCAGAAGAATTTTTAAGAACTGAACGTCTACTAGAATTTCATAAGTTCATATTCAGTGTCATCGAAGTCAAGATCGTAGTACCAATCAAAGAAAATAAAAGAGCATTTACAATTAGAAAAGTTATTAAAAGTTTGTTGATAAATTATATGATTGCACCATAAATTGATCTATGACTACTCGGCATAATTATCGTGGACACCATATTCGTACAAATTTCCTGATACAATTTCGTGAATGCGTCTTTATTTGATAAGGAATGGCGTCATGAGAACATCCTACATTGTGAAAAACAACATAGTAAGTTTATGGCACATAAATAAAATCACTCCTAAGAGATCGCTAGCCATCGTCTTATTTCAAAATTTTATGTTTGGCATAGTTGCCATCTAAATACATAAACCATTCAAATAGATGAGAGAGTACACATGCAACCATTATAACAAGTAGATTTTAACAAGAAAAAATCCAGTGTAAAATAGAATATTAATCAATCAAACCACATAACCCAAAAAAAAAACCCTCAAATTTCATATAAACCAAATCGATAAACATAAAAAATCAACTTCATCAACAGATACCCAGATAATGTAACGACCCTGAAATTTCGAACAAGAACCTGACTGTTTCGATATGCGTGCCCGACACGGAAATCGAGATAGATTTTAAAAATGTAATAATCAATATTAGTTGAGGTAAAGATACCCTGTAGTTAGATGAATTCACACGTGAATTCTCGCTTAAGTTTGAGTCGTGTAGGATGTCGAAGTAACACGTTACGCCGTAGAAACCGTGTGAGTATTTCACACCGAAGTTAAATTAGGGCCTAAATTGAAATATCAAAGATATTCTAGTTTGGGTAGCTTATAAAGGAAGGGAGAAACCTGGAGAGATGTTCTTCTTCTCCTTCCTCTTGTTCTTGAGTAAGGAAATCTGTGGCTAGGTGAGATTGAGCATGTCTTGTGAGGAAATGGGGTTAGAGCAGCGAAGATCGTGCGCCAGTGTGAATTAGGGTAGGGAGAGTTCAATAAAACAAACTCAAGCGTAGTCCGGGTGTGTGTGAGACCTCCGTGTGTTAAATCGGAGTCGATACATTACGTATCGGAGTCACACCTGCAATACAGCCCGAGTTTCGGATCTAAAACCCCCTTTTCGAATCGTTTTGCCGTAACCCCGAAAGGGCCCAAATAAAGGTATGCCTGTGTAACTAAAATGGGCAAAATTGAAGCCCTTGTGCTTGTATTGGTGTGTGTATCAATGATTGTTGGAAATCATAAATGAAAAAGGGTGAAATTAGGTCAAGTAAGTGACCTCCATTAATGACAGAGGTGCTGTCATTATTGATCGATCAATGCTAGATTGATCGATCAATGAGATGTGTTGATCGATTAATGAAGGCATTGATCGATCAATTTGTATAGGACAAATAAGGGAACAGAACACTGAAGATTTTTGGAAGTTCAATGCTCGAAGGGCATTGATCGATCAATTAGTGAATTGATCGATCAATCCTGAGTATTGATCGATCACAGAGAGTGTGATCAATCAATGACTGGTATTGATCGATTAATGAAGGCATTGATCGATCACTTGTGTGTAGTGATCGATCAATGAAGGCATTGATCGATCGATCTGTATAAATTATAAATGTGAACAGAAGGTGGGAAATTTGAGAATTTAAGCTATTGATCGATCAATGAGGGCATTGATCGATCAACAGGACACATTGATCGATCAACCAAGTTGGTGATCGATCAATTTGGCTATGCCAAAGTGTGAAGAAAAGGGAGTTATTGATCGATCAATGAAGGGTATTGATCGATCAATAAAGGTCATTGATCGATCAGCTACCTCTGTTACTTGTGAGAAAGTTTAGGTTATTGATCGATCAATGAAGACATTGAGCGATCAACAAGGAGGATTGATCGATCAATAAGGGTGTTGATCGATCAATCACCCCTGTTTTTGTCCTGTTTTGGTTATATGAATTGAAAGCTACTGGACACTGCACCAGTTGACTTTCTGACATGCCTGACACTTAGTATACAATATTTATGGTCTAGGATCGAACCATGACGTTTTAAGAAGCTTTGGATTTGCTTAGAAAGAGGCTGATCTGAGGTAGGGGAATTCAATTGAAATTATATTTATTCTTGATCTCATGGATTCCAAATGTTCTACATATAACTGCATAATCTGATTTTACTTTTCAGTCATTTTTAGCATATGTGTGGTAACTCTGTTATGTATTTGACTCCTGCTATCTGACACCTGTCGTCTGTCATCTGAATTATGTTAAAGTGTAATATGTCTGCATGTGATTTGAGGTTTATTGATCTGATGAATCACACCGACTTGGCGGTATATCTGTGTCTGGCACACTTGTGCATCTGCTTGGAATCCTCGGCACAATTGCACTCCATAGTTGAGGCATTGTTGCATTTCCTAAAATTGTTCATGTGAATGACGATAGTTGGGATTACCCATCGGACCAAATCTGGCTACCACGTGCTATACTCACGGGAGTTATTTAAGTTTATTATTCTAAGTCATTAAACACTATATGCATTACATTCCGTAAATTTTGATACGAATTGCCTGCTTTGATATATTCTGCATTTCTGAAATATCTGTTTATATCTATTCAATTCTGACCATGTCTTCTACTACCATGCTTTACAATTAAGATGTAATTTTAACTGAGATTCTTCTACTGAGCTTAGATGGTTAGCTCACCTTGTTTTCATCAACATTTTAGGTACGAAGGCTAGAGTTCCTGGCACCGAGAGTAACCCTGACTATCAGCCTAATCTAGAGGCTGAGGCAGAGGACGAGGAGACGGACGTCCAGGCGGACGATTTTTATCCTTAGTCTGGGTATACTAGTTTGATGTTTTGTTGGGATTTTGTATAAACTTTGGATTATTGTGTGCCCGGTGGCCACTTTTGTATTTATTCTGTAGATATTTTCTATTTTTTATTACTATGCATTCTATTGGAACCATTATTTTGGGTGATGGATATCCATCACCAGTGGTTCTTCTTGGTTCCTTTTTGGGATTGTATATTCTTTTGATATACTCAGATACATGTTTCATTTATTGTTTCTTTTATTTTAAATGTCTTATGTGATGACTCGATCTACCACTGCTGGACAGTGTCTGCTTGGTTTTCGCTATACGAGTAGACACTTCATGATTTGTCTTGGGGATCATCCAGAGTATGATCCTAATGGCACGGATTTTTGGGTGTGGAAATCCAGGCTGTCACAGTTGGTATCAGCGCCTAGGCTTTAGGTTGAACTGCGGGTTCATGTTGGATTGTTTTCACAATCTATGTGCTGATCAATGTTATTATTTTCACAATGATAAACTAGTATGGGCCCTAAGTTCAGAAGCGGACGCAGTGGAGGAAGGGAAAGTCAAAGAGAGGTTCCTCTGAGAGAGATCCCCGATGTTGTTGGCACGTCGCGGGGATTAGAATTCCTCTCACACACGAACGTGGTTCCCGTGGGACCGAGAGGAGGAAGAAGAGGTAATGAAGAGAGAATGGAGCAGGTGTTGGAAGCCTTGGCTACCAACGTCGCTCAGCAGATAGCTGCTCTGACTCAGCAGGTAGCTAGACCACCTCATCAGCCTAGCGGATTCGTGGAGTTTAGGAGAATGAGACCTTCTAACTTCTCGGGTCAGACAGATCCTATGGAGGCAGAGGGATGGATAGAGGAGATGGGGAAACTTTTTGAAGTGCTCCAGTGCAATGACGTAGAGAAGGTGCGCTGGGCCACCTTCAAGTTGGATGGTGATGCCGGACCTTGGTGAAAGTCGGTATCACAGAATAGACAAAGAGAGTTTCCTCACACTCCTTGGACATGGGAGGAGTTCACGGAAGTGTTTTACCGCAAATACTTTCCAAAAATTGTGAGGCATCAGTGGGAGGTGAAGTTTATAGAGCTTAAGCAGGGTGCAATGTCAGTGAGGGATTATGGCACTGAATTTGATCGACTGGCTAGGTTTGCACCCCAACACGTAGCCACTGAACTAATGAGAGCAAGGAAATTTCAACTTGGCCTGAGGCAGAACTTGGAAAAGGATGTCGCCATGTGGGAAATGGAGACATATGAGGGAGTGATGGCCAAGGCTCTCATAGCAGAGGAGGAGAACTAGAAACAGTTTTCTTGGAGAGAAAAGCAGGCGAGAGAGAGGCCATTTCAGGGGCAGTCTCAGGAATCGGAGCAGAACAAGAGGGCTAGATTCTCCAGACCTCTGAGATACCCTACACACTCCCGACCGGCGATTTCTTCGGGTCCGAGTTCGTACCAGAGAGCAGCAGTGCCTACATCTTCCAGACCATTTCGACCATCTGGGTCTTCTGGTAGCGGGGCCTCAGTGACCCAGGGACCTTCAAGGGTCTCTTCGTTCACTCCAGCTGTGTCATGTGCAAAGTGTGGGAAACCACACAAGATAGAGGATTATCGGAGGGATACAGGGGCATGCTTTAGGTGTGGCAAGATGGGCCACCTGGTTAGGAGTTGTCCCGAGGAAAGCAAAGATGGCAAGGAGTGGTCAGGATCGGTATCTATGCAAAGATCTTCTCGACCTGTGGTTCAAGGTCGAGCATACGCTGTTACCGCGACCGATGCTCTGACATCGAATGATGTCATCCAAGGTATGATTAAAATTCAAGAGAAGTTATTTATCTAGTAAGATGGAATGGAAATTTAGTAGAAAAATAGAATTGTTTTGATTAAGTGTTACAATGATAGTACACATACGCACACACATCTTAAACACTTGATCTAATATTATGGGGATTATAGGTGAAATTTGAAAGTGTATAGGAGTTATGACATTTCTTCCATAACTGAGTCTTGATAGACCGGCTCTCGCATTCATTTGTGAGCCTCAATTTATGAAAGAATTGGCGCCACTCTGGCGATTAGATTTCATATTGGCGGTGTCCATTCTACGGGTAGTCGTTGAATGCACTCACGGATGTGTCATCGGTGATAGTGTGATGAATGATCACGAGACACTGGCAGATTTAATTTTGTTAGATATGAAGGGATTCGACATCATTCTGGGAATGGACTGGCTATCCGCTTACCACACGAGCGTAGATTGTCTTCGAAAGATAGTGACTTTTTGCCCTCCAAAGGAGCGATCATTCAGATTCTTCGGGGTGAAGTCTAAGGTAGCTCGGTTGATATCTGCTATTCGGGCCGAAAGGATGATGAAGAGTGGATGCAGTGGATATATGGCTTTTCTACAAGAGCAACAGGAAGAGGCGAATATGATATTCGATATTCACATTGCATGCGAGTATCCCGATGTATTCCCTGAGGATTTTCCAGGACTACCACCAGCTCGGGAGATTGAGTTTGCAATAAATCTGGTTCCAGGCACTGAACTGGTATCTAAGGCTCCTTATAGGATGGCTCCAGCAGAATTATAAGAGTTGAAGGAGCAAATACAAGAACTGCTTGACAAAGGGTTTATTCAACCGAGTGTCTCTCCTTGAGGAGCACCTGTGTTATTTGTTAGAAAGAAGGATGGTTCAATGCGTCTATGCATTGACTATCGACAGTTGAACAAGTTGACGATTAAGAATCATTACCCGCTCCCTAGGATCGATGATCTGTTTGATTAGTTACAAGGAGCGAGGTTCTTTACGAAGATTGATTTGAGGTCAGGTTACCATCAGCTACGAGTCAAAGCAGAAGATGTTGAGAAGACGATGTTCATAACCAGATATGGGCACTATGAATTCTTGGTTATGCCATTTGGATTGACGAACGCACCTGCGTCTTTCATGGACCTGATGAACCAAGTGTTTAAACCACACTTGGATAGATCTGTAGTTGTCTTTGTAGATGACATCCTTGCCTATTCCAAGACAAAGGAAGAACATGAAGGGCATCTACACGTAGCTTTGCAGACCCTCAGAGATCACAAATTATATGTAAAGCTCAGTAAGTGTGAGTTTTAGCTAGATCAAGTTAGTTTCTTGGGCCATATTGTCTCTGCAAAGGGTATAACAGTCGACCCGATGAAGATCGAGGCCGTTGTGAATTGGGAACAGCCGAGAATAGTAACAGAGGTCCGTAGTTTTCTTGGGCTAGCAGGATACTACCGATGGTTTGTAGAGGGGTTCTCCAAACTCTCGAGTCCACTTACTCAGCTTACCAAGAAGAATGCTAAGTTTGATTGGACCGATCGATGTGAAAAGAGTTTCTAAGAACTGATGACGCGTCTGACTATAGCACTGATATTAGCTATACTTTCTGGCAGAGGTGGTTTCGCTATCTACAGTGACGCATCTTATAGTGGTTTGGGTTGTGTCCTCAACCAGCACAAGAAGGTTATCACGTATGGCTCTAGACAGCTTAAGGAACATGAGAGAAATTACCCAACTCATGATCTGGAGTTAGCAGCGGTGATCTTTGCTTTGAAGATTTGGGGGCACTACTTATATGGTGAGACGTTTGATATCTACACCGACCACAAAAGCCTCAAGTATCTGTTTACCCAGAAGGATTTAAACCTGCGATAGCGCAGATGGATGGAGTTCTTAAAGGATTACGATTGTTCCATCTAGTATCACCCTAGGAAGGCCAACGTTGTGGCAGATGCTTTGAGCATGAAGTCTTCAGCTCAGTTGACACATCTTATCACCAGAGTACAGCGGTGGCATCTACTTGAGGACCTAGCCTTGTGCGATACATTGATTGACGTCAAGGGTTCAGGGGCATTGATGGCTACTATTGTGATACGGCCCACGTTGTTTGATAACGTGCGTAAGCTCCAGATGATTGCCGATGAGCTTATGGCCATTAGAAAGGATGTGATCAACGGGATCAGGCTTGATTTTACTATCAAAGATGATGACACTTTGCTATTTAGAGATCGGATGTGCATACCTGATATGAAAGATCTTAAAGATATGATTTTGGAGGAAGCACACAAGTCTACGTATGCTATACATCCTGGGAGTACCAAGATGTACCAAGATCTCAAGCAAAGGTTTTGGTGGAGAGCACTGAAGAAAGATGTTGCAGATTATGTTTCTCGGTGTTTAGTCTGCCAGCAGGTGAAAGTGGACCATCGAAATCTAGCGGGTTTGTTACAACCATTGCCAGTACCAGAGTGGAAATGGGAAGCCATTTCTATGGATTTTATTTTGGGATTGCCGAGCACATTGAGAAAGAACAATGCCATCTGGGTCATTATAGATCGACTGACGAAATCTGTGCATTTTCTGTCGTATCAGACTACATATATAGCCAATAAGCTTGCAGAGCTGTATGTGAAGGAGATAGTTCGCTTACATGGCATACCAGTCAGCATCGTATGTGATAGAGATCCGCTCTATACGTCGCAATTCTGGCGACGATTTCAGGAAGGCATGGGTTCTAAATTGGAGTTCAGCTCAGCGTTTTATTCTCAGACAGATGGGCAGACTGAGAGAGTGCATCAGATTATAGAGGATATGTTGCGTGCATGTATGTTGGACTTTCATGGTTCATGGGATCAACATTTGCCTCTGATCGAGTTCGCTTACAATAACAGCTATCAGTCGAGTATTGGGATGGCGCCTTATGAAGCCTTGTATGGACGACGATGCAGATCTCCGTTGAATTGGGAAGAAGTCGGTGAGAAGCTTGTTTTGGGACTTGATATCATGAACAGTACAATCGAGACAATTCGGTTGATCCGTGAAAGATTGAGGGTTGCTCAAAGTCGCCAAAAGAGCTATGCCGATCTCCATCGGACGCATGTTGAGTTTCAGGTATACTGAAATACGTTGAGAACGTTGCTGTTCATAGTTAAAATGATTGGCTATGGACATAACCACTATTTTTCAGGTTGGAGACAAGGTCTTTGTGAAGATCTCACCAACCAAGGGCGTGATGCGCTTCGAAAAATGTGGGAAGCTGAGTCCTCGATATATCGGTCCATTTGAGGTACTTGGACGAGTTGGCGAAGTCGCTTACCAGATTGCGTTACCACCATAGTTGGCGAACATGCATAACGTTTTTCATGTTTCCATGCTGCGACGATACGTGCGCGACCCGACTCACGTCTTGGATTTCCAGCCGATTGAGTTACAAGAGGATTTGACGGTCATTTAGGAACCAATCATGATCTTGGATCATCGAGATCAAGTTTTGCGGACCAAGTTGATTCCACTGGTGCTAGTCAAGTGGAGAAATCATTCAGATTCAGAAGCTACGTGGGAGAGCGCAACTGAGATTCGCGAGCAGTATCCCCACTTGTTCACCTGACATAGTAGGTAAGATTTTATTCTTGTTCACTTAAAAGATTCTTCACTATGGTTATGTTATGATGTGTGAGCTCGCATCATTGACTCTAGAAATTTGTTTTTACGGGTTCTGTAAGTGATATACATGTACCCTTGTTCTCGAAATGTGGGTCATTCGCCTTGGCACAGTGACGGTGTTGAAGAACCAAGTCACTGTCTTTATTGATCGATCAATAGAGAGATTGATCGATCAAGATAGAGTGGTGATCGATCAATGATGGTGAGGTTAGTACTCACAAATTGGGTGTTTGATCGATCGATAGAGGTATTGATCGATCAATGTTCAGGGCATTGATCGATCAATAAGGAAGTCATTGATCGATCAACATAGTAGTGATCGATCAATTAATGGACCGTTGATCGATCAATAGATAGTATTGATTGATCTATGAATTGGGCTAGGCCATAAAGATGCTTCATTGATCGATCAATAAAGGCATTGATAGATCAATCCTGAGGTTTTAAGTTAATGTTGGGTTTTCGAACGGTCATTTGCATGGAAGCTTGAGTGATCGATCAAAGGGGATTTTGCAACCGACCGTTCAACCTCCTTCCTGACTGGTTTCCTGCCATCTAGCTCCTTCCTTTTGTGTGAATCGAGTGGATTTCGTGCCATTCGTTCGGTAACGTTTTCTTTTCGTTCATGTCGATCTAGTTTTCGTAATTTTTTTGCAAACATTTGACCATGGGACCTCACACGAAGAACCCTTCGCGTAAGGTACCCATTTCCCGGGCTCGTACACCCGTACCGCCCACCGATTTGGTTCCCCAATCATCCGTGCCACCTGTAGCATCGGTTTCGAACGTAGTACCACCCGTCTCAACCCCCGTCCCGACCCCGATGGAGCGTGAAGTCCCCAATCCTTGGTGGACTTCTAAATCCTTCCTACCCGAGTACGTATTCACCCCCTCTCTTTATGAGGATCAGCCCGAAATGGTTTGGGCCAAGGGTTGCATCCAACGGCTCGGGTTGAAGCCTTTGTTGGAGCCGTTCCACGTTCACTACTGTCCTAGGATTGTGAGGCTTTTCTTCCACAACCTTCGGTGGGGTGATAGTTGACACCGACTCGTCACGTCCATTGATGGGTTCGAGTATAAGTTCTGTAACAGCCCGAATTTCCGTCTCCAGAAATCCGTGCCGTTAGGATCATACTCTGGATGATCCCGGATCGATCACACGTGTCCGCGCATATAGCGGAAGCTAGGTGGACACATCCGAGCAGCGGTATTCTGAGTCAAACAATTTCTATGCTAAACACACATCAATAATAGTAAATGGAAAGAAAACACACACATTCCCAAAAAGGAACCAAGAAGAACCATCGGTGATGGACGTACATCACCCAAACAATGGTTCCCGATAGTGGTTCCGAAATGGAATGTGGACTAACATAAAATAAGTAAATGCAGAACTACATATGTTTATACAAAGGTGGCAATCCAAAAGATCAAAAGTACAAAATGTCGGGCATCAATACCCAGGCTAAGGATAGAACTCGTCCGCCTGAATGTCCGTCTCCTCGTCCTCTGCCTCGGCCTCGGGATCCGGCTGATAATCCGGATCGCTCTGATCAAACATCGAGCCTCGTAACCTAAAAAGATTTCAGAAAGCAGGGTGAGCTACATCCTAGCTCAGTAGAAGAATTTCAATTAATTTACATCTAAATTATTAAACATGATTGCAGAACATATCTTAGATCGACAAGTGAAACGAAACTGAACAGATATAGATTGATGCTCAAACATGCAGGAAATCAGAATGCATAACTGGCAAAAGTAAACTGAACTCCGGAATTAGCAAGATGCTGTGCTTATTAGATTTAAATGACTTAAATCATACATATCTCTAACTTAAGTAACTCCGTATTTGTAGCCGATAGGAAACCCCAACCAATCGGTTCAATGAACAATTTTGAGAATGCAATAATGCCGCACACATGGAGTGCATATTTTTGCCCAGGATTTTCAAGCCGCTGCACATTGCGCAAGAAACGGATATACCGCGGAGCCGGTGGGGATCGTCTGAATATTAAAACACAAATCAAATACATACTTATTCCCTCATGAATCGATTATCGAGCGATTATCATAGCAGATTATCGAGCAGATTATCGAGCATATGCAAAAACGAAGCAGATATCGAAATCACGGGAATCAGAGTTTAATGCATATGCAGGCATGCTTTCGAAAATCAGAGATAGAATACAATGTTAAGATATCATGCAATTAAATTTAGATACACTTTAAGTTGAATTTTCCCCTACCTCGAGATCGCTTTATCTTCTAAGCAAATCCAAAGCTTTTTCGACGTGTCGTGGTTTATCCTATACCAAATGCACAAAGACATTAAGTGTTAGGAATGTCGAGAGAACTAAGACAATATCCGGGGTGTCTACTTCATGAATTCAAGACAGGCAAAAGCAGGGGTGAGTGATCGATCACCACCCACTGTAGATCGATCACCAGCCTTTGTAGATCGATCACCAGCCTTTGTAGATCGATCACCAGCCTTTGTAGATCGATCACCAGCCTTTGTAGATCGATCACCAGCCTTTGTAGATCGATCACCACAGTAAGCTTCAAAAACTCCTCTCTCTGTCCACATAAATTTTTATACAAATTGATCGATCACCACCTTGGTGATCGATCACCAACACCTTTGTAGATCGATCACCACCTTGGTGATCGATCACCAGACTCATTGTAGATCGATCACCACCTTGGTGATCGATCACCACCTCGGGCCTCAACTTCTCAACTCTCTGTTCCCTATAAACTTATACAGATTGATCGATCACCAGCCCTTGGTGATCGATCACCAACCCACTGTAGATCGATCACCACCTTGGTGATCGATCACCAATGACAGCAAAGCTGTCATTAATGGAGTTCACCTTTCCTTCCATTTTTGCTCTCTCTCCATTAATGGTTGTGCAATCACCATTAATACATCATAAACCTACCCTTTAAACTACTCATTTAACCTTATTTAACACACACAACTCACCTTGTTCGTGGGTTTCTTGGGGTTCCGGCAATGACCCGAAAAGAGGGTTTCCAAAACCTAGATCTCGGAGCTCCTCTTCGATGCGGATTAATGAGAAATTCCTCGGCTTCGGTTCAACAGATCGTGGTCTCTCACAACAATCTCAAACCCTAGGTAACTCAAACCCTTAGGTCTAGCTCCTCTAGCTTAGAATCTCTCCTCTCTCTTGCTAACCTTCTTCTTCTCTCTCTCTCAACGATTTCTTTCACACTTCTTAGCATCAATCTCCAATCTATGGTGCACACAGGGCAAGGAGTTGAAGGAGAAGAAGGAATGAAGTCTCTCTTCTCTTGTCTCCCCATCCTTCCTCTATAAGCTACTTCTCTCAGGGAAAATTTCTATTTTGCCCTTGGTGTCTATTCGGTGTGAAGTATGAACACGTTGTTTCACATAGCGTGTTCCATCTACCCTCTACTGGCGTCTCGAGATCTAAACGAAATTTCACGCGTGATCTCATCTCATCACGGTGCCACATTATTTAAATTAATATAACCTTAAAGTTTTAAATTAACCTCGGTTTCCGCTTCACGCACGCCTTGGATCAAAGCAACAGCACGTGTTCTAATTTTCGGTCGTTACATTATCCCCCCCTTAGGAATTTTCGTCCTCGAAAATGTCTAAGAGGCGTACGTAGGGATTTTGTAGTTTTAAGACTCACATGCTAAACTAATACAGGAAATTGATCTAAGTGTCATGCATGGTAACTAAAAGATTTACGGAGTTTATATATTGCAGGCAGAATAATTAAAGTATGAACAGAATATATGCAATATGCAACGAAATATAACTAGAGAGATACGTGTACATATAAATGGCTAATAAGCAATAGTAGTTCCGTAATACTGCGGAGCATCGGATGGGCGCGTGATCGCGCTTCTGCCGACGCGCCGGCGGTGAATGATAGTCGCGTGGATCCACCCTGTGCAGGCGGGCGTGCGCGAGCATCGGCGTGGATGTCGTGGCGTAAAGGTGCTGCATGACTAGCTCATGCATACCCGCGTGATAGTCCAGACGACGATGCATCTGTCTCTGGAACGCCTCGACGCCATCTAGTCTCACGTGGATGCGGCGATTGCTCTCCACCAACTCGCGAAGCATCGCAGTGACATCATCGGAGGAAGACGGTGGGGGAGGGGGTGGTGCGTGACGAACTGATCGACGGGGTGGAATAGGGGCTGGTCGGACAGATGGCTCTGGCTGGGGTGGTAGGTCCTGTGGTGTCTCGCCCTCTGTGGTCGCGGGCACATCGTGGACCGAACTGTCTGATGAGGGTGAACCCTCGGCTACATACAGGGGGACGGGCTCAGCCGCGCCCTCTTCCTCCTCAGGAAGACGCTTAACCAACAAGTTGTAGTTTTGTCCAGCCTTTTCGTGAAAGACCCTAGTGTTTTTTTCAAACGGGGCTCGTGAGGAGCCAAGGCGTAGGCCTCGAGGGCGATATCGCTTCACGAGCTTGGTGACGAGGCGTGCATAGGGATCTGTTTCGCTCCGGATCGCCTTCGGCAGACATCGTGTCATTGGCATTTATGATGCCATCAATGACCATCTGCCATAGAGAACCAGCGGTTCTCATAGGCGGAGAATAGTGCCTGTTGCACTACCCCGGTCCGTGAGGACTTGTGCAGGAAAGGGTTGAGGGCACACTTGATGTAGGTATCAAGCATCCACAACCGATCAGGTAGTTGGGCCCTAGAAATGGCTTGGCCCCTACCGTGTTGGCCTTGGGTCATCTTGGTGACCACATCGGCATAGGGTACCTCCTTGACGTAAGGAGGCTCGAGGCCACTGGTCTCAATGTACGCGGACGGGCATTGAAGTGCCGCCGCGACGTGGAAATGGTTGAATTTATATTCAAGGCCATCGATGGTTGTGACGAGTCGATGGCGACTATCACCCCATTTGAGGTTTTGAAAGAAAAGCCGCACAATACGTGGGCAGTAATGGTCATGGAAGGGCGCGAGTAAGGGTTTAAGCCCTAGCTTTTGTATGTAACCCTTGGCCCAAGCCATTTCGGGTCGGTCCTCATATAGTGAGGACACAAAAACGTATTCCGGTAGGAAGGTTTTGGAAGCCCACCAGGCGTTGGGGATTTCACGCTCAATAGTGAGCGATGCGGATGCGGGAACGGGCGGGGTAGAGGTCGAAGCCGGTGCCATGGGTGGCACGGAGACGGGGAACGGAACGGTGATGCAGGTACGAGCGGGTGGGTACCTTACGCGAAGGATTCTTCGTGCGTGGTCCCATGGTCTAGATTTGGGCGAAATGCAAGAAAAAGGAATCGAAAGTTAAGGAAACGGAAGATTTACCGGTGAATGTGGCGACGCACACTCAAATCGCGCCGGAGAACGAACGAAATAGCCGGAGAACGAACGAAAATGGTTGAGGAAGGCCGAAAATCGAAAACCCCTTTGGTCTCTTGCGGTTAGAATGTTGCAAATGACCCTGGGTTCCCCCTCTTTTATAACTCAACGTCCATTGGTGATCGATCACGGCCTCTTGGTGATCGATCACCAAGGAATCTTTAAGTTCAACTCGATTCATTGATCGATCACCGATGGGTGTAGATCGATCACGGGTCCTTTGTAGATCGATCACCAACCGGGTGTAGATCGATCGTGCCGAATAATCGCATTTCATCCGGTCAATCTCCTTAATTTGATGGTCCGGATTTTAAAACTACTAATTCATACACGCCACATAGAGTATTCCAAAGATAAATTCGCCAAGCATATATGCTCACACCAATTTATAATTATGGCAATTCGGGATGAAATCGAGACTTACCTTTTTCATCGGTGAGCAGATCATGGATCATTCACGGATTTGATTGCTCTCTCCCAAGTAAGCTTCGGCGTCCGAATGATTCCTCCACTTCACTAGTACCGGTGGAATTAATTTGGTCCGTAGGACTTGATGTACGATCCAAAATAGCGATCGGTTCCTCAATGCCGTCATATCCTCCTGAAGCTCTATCGGTTGGAAATCCAAGGCGTGAGTCGGATCGCGTCGTAATGGCGCGGCATGGATCGTGGAATACGTTATGCATGCTTGCTAAGCTGATGGTAAGGCGATCCGATATGCTACTTCGCCAACCGTCCAAGTACTTCAAATGGTCCAATGTACCGAGGACTTAGCTTCCGCGCTTCCCAAAACGCATGACGCCTTGATTGAAATTTTCACAAACACCTTGTCTCCAACCGAAAACAAGGGTCAATTCCTTTGTAGTTTAATTTTAACCATGGTCATATCATTAATGTAATTGATTATACGAAATTCCACTTGTGTTCGGTGAAGATCGGCATAGCTCTTTTGGCGACTTTGGGCCATCTTCAACCTATCACGTATTACTCTTCTTGTTTTAGTGGTACTATCTATCATTTACGGTCCCAAGACAAGCTTCTGCGATTTCTTCCCGTTCAATGGAGATTTGCATCGGCGTCCATATAAGGCTTCACTTAAAGGTGCCATCCCAATGCTCGACTGATAGCTGTTATTATACGCGAACTCGATTAGAGGTAAGTGTTGATCCCATGAGCCATGAAAGTCTAACATGCATGCTCGCAACATATCCTCTATTATCTGGTTCACTCTCTCAGTCTGCCCATCTGTCTGAGGATGAAACGCTGAGCTGAACTCCAATTTCGTACCCATGCCTTCTTGGAACCGCCATAAGCTACGGCGTATCTGAGAGGATCTCTATCACACGATCTTGTGGTATTCCATGTAATCGAACTATTTCGTTCAAATATAACTCGGCTAGTTTATTGGCTGTGATTGTAGTCCGATACGGTAGAAAGTGTGCGGATTTCGTCAAACGATCAACAATAACCCAAATTGCATTGTTCTTTCTCAGTGTACTCGGTAATCCTAAAATAAAGTCCATCGAGATGGCTTCCCATTTCCACTCTGGTACTGGCAAGGGTTGTAATAAACCTGCTGGGTTCCGATGGTCTACTTTCACCTGCTGGCAGACCAAACACCGAGAAACATACTCCGCCACATCCTTCTTTAATCCTCTCCACCAAAAACTTCGTTTGAGATCTTGGTACATCTTGGTGCTACCCGGATGTATAGCATACGTAGATTTATGCTTCTTCCAAAATTGTGTCTTTTAGATCTTTGGTATCCGGTATGCACGTCCGATCTCGAAATAGCAAGGTGCCATCATCCTTAATAGAAAAATCAGGCCTTATCCCATTGATCACATCTCTTCTAATTGTCATAAGCTCGTCATCGACCATTTGGAGCTTTCGTATATTATCAAACAATGTGGGCCGTATCACAATGGTGGCCATCAAAGTACCTGAACCCTTAACATCAATCAACGTATCACATAAGGCCAGGTCTTCCAATAAATGCCACCTTTGCACCCTGGTGGTCAAATGTGCCAATTGAGTGAAGACTTCACTCAAAGCATCCGCCACCACATTGGCTTTTCCAGGGTGATACTGGATGGAACAATCGTAGTCCTTTAAGAACTCCATCCACCTGCGCTGTCGCATGTTCAAGTCTTTTTGTGTAAACAAGTACTTTAGGCTTTTGTGGTCGGTGTAGATGTCGAAGGTCTCACCATATAAGTAGTGCCTCCAAATTTTCAGAGCAAAGATCACCGCTGCTAATTCCAAGTCATGAGTCGGGTAATTCTTCTCATGTTCCCTCAGTTGTCTAGAGCCATATGCGATAACCTTTTTATGCTGATTGAGGACACAACCTAACCCACTATATGATGCGTCACTATAGATAGCAAAGCCTCCTCTCTGCGGAAGGTATAGCTAGCTATAATTTGGGCGTTAGAGCGTCTTTAATTCTGAAACTCTTCTCGCATTGTTCCGTCCAATCAAACTTAGCGTTTGTCTTTGTGAGCTGAGTGAGTGGACTCGATAGCTTAGAGAATCCTTCTACAAACCGCTTTGTAGTACCACCAAACCAAGAAAACTACGAACTTACATCCTTTGTCTTAGGTGTTCCCAATTCACTGCCTCGATCTTTGTCGGATCTCGTTATACCTTTGCGGAGGCGATATGGCCTAAGAAACTCACTTGGTTCAACCAAAACTCACACTTTCCGAGCTTTGCGTCCAATTTGTGTTCTCTAAGGGGCCGCAAAACCACATGTAGATGTTCGTCGTGCTCCTCCTTTGTCTTGGAATAGACAAGAATGTCGTCTACAAAAACAACCACCGACTTGTCCAAGTGTGGTTTAAATATCGATTCATCGTGTCCATAAATGATGCGTGCGTTCGTCAATCCAAATGGCATAACTAAGAACTCATAGTGCCCATATCTGGTTACGAGCCTCTTCTCCACATCTTCTTGACCCGTAATTGATGGTAACGATCTCAAGTCAATCTTAGAACCTCGCTCCTTGCAATTGATCAAATAGATCATCGATCCTAGGAAGCGGAATACGATTCTTAATCGTCAACTTATTCAATCCGATAATCAATGCATAAGCGCATTGAGCTCTTTCTTCGACAAACAACGGTGCTCCCCAAGGAGACACACTTGGCGAATAAATCCCTTGTCAAGCGGTTCTTGCGTTGTTCCTTCAACTCTTGCAATTCTGTTGGAGCCATCCGATCTGAGGGCCTTAGATAAGTTACGTGCACGAGCTAAATTAATTGCAAACTCAATCTCTCTAGCGGTGGTAATCCGGGCAATTCTTAGAAATACATCGGGATACTCACACGACGGGAATATCGGATAGCACATTTGTTTCTTCCGTTGTTCTTGTAGAAAAGCCACATATCCGCAACCATTCTTCATCATCTTTTCCAATCGCGGATATCAACGGCGCCACCTTAGATTTTTCCCCAAGGAATCTAAATGACCGTCTCTTAGGTGGACGAAAAACCACTATCTTCCGAAGGCAATCCACTCTTGCGCGGTATGCGGATAGCCAGTCCATTCCCATAATGACGTCAAATCCTTTCATATCCAATGAGAATCAAATCACTGTTTGTGTCGTGTTCTTCCGCCACTATCAGCGACTTGCACACGGTGAGTGCGTTCACGATATTAACCGTGGGAACCCAAATAAAGTCTAACTGCTAATTTCTTAGTAAATTGAGGTCGGATGAAAGAGTGCGTGAAACTGGATCTATCAAGGCTCGTGCTCGTAAGCAAATGTCGCAACTCCTATACAATTTCAGTTCACCTATACGCCAATTTCAATGTTATCTCAACGTCTTAACTATGCATGCATACATATACTATTTACATCATAATCACTCAACAATTTCTATATTTTTCAAAATTCTTAATTCGTTATATCACTAAACCACATTCATTGAATCTCAAATCATACCTTGGATGACATCGTTCGATGTCAGAGCATCGGTCATGACGGTGGACTATTGGTCGAGATGATCTCTGTGTTGATACCGATCCTGTCCGCTCCTTACTCTCCTCAGGGCAATTCCTAACCAAGTGGCCCATCTTGCCACACCTGAAACATGCCCCGGTATCTCTCCTACAATCCTCCGTCTTGTGTTGTTTCCCACACTTTGCACAAACCACGGCTGGAGTAAAGGATGAGATCCTTGAAGGTCCCTGTGTCACTGAGGCCCCGCTACCAGAAGATCCAGCTGGTCTGAATGATCTAGAAGAAGTAGGTGCTGCCGCCCTCTGGTAGGAACTAGGACCCGAAGATATCGCCGGTCGAGAGTGTGTAGGGTATCTCGGAGGTCTAGCAAACCTAGCCCTCTTGTTTTGTTCTGTGTCCTGGGTTTGCCCTTGTAACGGCCTATCTCTGCTTGTCCCTCCAAGAAAATTGTTTTGGTTCTCCTCTTGACTATGAGAGCCTTGGCCATGACTCCCTCATCGTCTCCATTTCCCACATGGCGACGTCCTTTTTATAGATTCTGTCTAAGGCCAAGTTGAAACTTTCTGGCCCTCATCAACTCTGTGGCTACATGCTGAGGAGCAAACCTAGCCAACCTGTCAAATTCTGCTCCATAGTCTCTCACCGACATGGCGCCTTGTCTCAATTCTATAAACTTCACTTCCCACTGATGCCTCACAATTTTCGGGAAGTATTTGTGGTAAAACACCTCCGTGAACTCCTCCCATGTCCAAGGAGTGTGAGGGAATTCTCTTTGTCGATTTTGTGACACCGACTTCCACCATGGTCCGGCGTCACCATCAAGTTTGAAAGTGGCCCAACGCACTTTCTCCTCATCACTACATTGTAGCACCTCGAAGAGCTTTTCCATCTCTTCAATCCATCCTTCCGCTTCAATGGGATCCGTTTGACCCGAGAAGTTAGGAGGTCTCATTCTCCTAAACTCCGCAAACCCACTAGGCTGATGGGGTGGTCTAGCTGCCTGTTGAGCCAACGCAGCTGTTTGTTGAGCGACGTTGGTAGCTAATGCTTCCAACACCTGCTCCATCCTCTCCTCATTTCTTCTTCTTCCTCCTCTTGGTCCCACCGGAACCACATTTGGTTGCGAGAGAAACTCTAAGCCCCGGCACGTGACCTCCGCACATCCCTCAGGGGAATCTCTCTCTGTCCTGCTCTACCTCCACTATGCCCTCCTCTGAACTTAGGGCCCATACTGGTCTGTCATTGTAAAAACAACAACATTGATCAGTACATAGATTGTGAAAACAATCCTTTCTAAACCCGTAGTTCAACCTACAGTCTAGGCTCTGATACCAACTGTAACAGCCCGAATTTCCGTCTCCAGAAATCCGTGCCGTTAGGATCATACTCTGGATGATCCCGGATCGATCACACGTGTCCGCGCATATAGCGGAAGCTAGGTGGACACATCCGAGCAGCGGTATTCTGAGTCAAACAATTTCTATGCTAAACACACATCAATAATAGTAAATGGAAAGAAAACACACACATTCCCAAAAAGGAACCAAGAAGAACCATCGGTGATGGACGTACATCACCCAAACAATGGTTCCCGATAGTGGTTCCGAAATGGAATGTGGACTAACATAAAATAAGTAAATGCAGAACTACATATGTTTATACAAAGGTGGCCACCAGGCACACAGTAAATCCAAAAGATCAAAAGTACAAAATGTCGGGCATCAATACCCAGGCTAAGGATAGAACTCGTCCGCCTGAACGTCCGTCTCCTCGTCCTCTGCCTCGGCCTCGGGATCCGGCTGATAATCCGGATCGCTCTCGATCTCAGAACGCTGCCTCGAACCTAAAAGATTTGAGCAGGGTGAGCTACATCCTAGCTCAGTAGAAGAATTTCAATTAATTTACATCTAAATTATTAAACATGATTGCAGAACATATCTTAGATCGACAAGTGAAACGAAACTGAACAGATATAGATTGATGCTCAAACATGCAGGAAATCAGAATGCATAACTGGCAAAAGTAAACTGAACTCCGGAATTAGCAAGATGCTGTGCTTATTAGATTTAAATGACTTAAATCATACATATCTCTAACTTAAGTAACTCCCGTGTATATATATCACGTGGTAGCCAGATTTGTGCCGATAGGAAACCCCAACCAATAAATGAATTCAATGAACAATTTTCGAATGCAATAATGCCCCACATGGAGTGCATATTTTGCCGAGGATTTTCAAGCAATCGCATTGTGCAAGAAAGCGGATATACCGCCGAGTCGGTGGGGATCGCAATATTAAACCTCAAATCAAATACATACTTATTACCTCATGAATCGATTATCGAGGCGATTATCATAGCAGATTATCGAGCAGTTATCGTGAGCATATGCAAAGAATGTAAATATCGAATCGAATCGAGTTTAATGCATATGCGAGCATGCTTTCGAAAATCGAGATAGAATACAATGTTAAGATATCATGCAATTAAATTTAGATACACTTTAAGTTGAATTTTCCCTACCTCGGATCGGTTTATCTTCTAAGCAAATCCAAAGCTTTTCGACGTGTCGTGGTTTATCCTATACCAAATGCACGACATTAAGTGTTAGGAATGTCGAGAACTACGGCACAATATCCGGGTGTCTACTTCATGAATTCTAGAGGCAAAAGCGAGGGTGAGTGATCGATCACCACCTGTAGATCGATCACCGGCCTTTGTAGATCGATCATCACCAGCCCTTGTAGATCGATCACCAGCCCTTGTAGATCGATCACCAGCCTTTGTAGATCGATCACCAGCCTTTGTAGATCGATCACCAGCCTTTGTAGATCGATCACCACAGTAAGCTTCAAAAACTCCTCTCTCTGTCCACATAAATTTTTATACAAATTGATCGATCACCACCTTGGTGATCGATCACAACTATGTAGATCGATCACCACCTTGGTGATCGATCACAACTCATTGTAGATCGATCACCACCTTGGTGATCGATCACCCTCGGCCTCAACTTCTCAACTCTACATTCCTATAAACTTATACTGATTGATCGATCACCAGCCCTTGGTGATCGATCCCATAACGATCGATCACCACCTTGGTGATCGATCACCAATGACAGCAAAGCTGTCATTAATGGAGTTCACCTTTCCTTCCATTTTGCTGCTCTCTCTCCATTAATGGTTGTGCAATCACCATTAATACATCATAAACCTACCCTTTAAACTACTCATTTAACCTTATTTAACACACACAACTCACCTTGTTCGTGGGTTTCTTGGGGTTCGCAATGACCGAAAAGGGTTTCAAAACCTAGATCTCGAGCTCCTCTTGATCGGATTCGGAGAAATTCCTCGGCTCTGGTTCAGCAGATCGTGGGTCTCTCACAACAATCTCAAACCCTAGGTAACTCAAACCCTTAGGTCTAGCTCCTCTAGCTTAGAATCTCTCCTCTTCTCTCTTGCTAACCCTTCTTCTTCTCTCTCTCAACGATTTCTTTCACACTTCTTAGCATCAATCTCCAATCTATGGAGCACGGGGCAAGGTGATGAAGGAGAAGAAGGAATGAAGTCTCTCTCTCTTGTCTCCCCATCCTTCTCTATAAGCTACTTCTCTCAAGCAAAATTTCTATTTTGCCCTTGGTATCTATTAGGTGTGAAGTATGAACACGATTGTTTCTAACATAGCGTGTTCCATCTACCCTCTCGTCTCTAGATCTAGCGAAATTTCACGCGTGATCTCATCTCATCACGGTGCCACATTATTTAAATTAATATAACCTTAAAGTTTTTAAATTAACCTCGGTTTCCGCGCCGGGCACGCGGATCAAAGCAGTCAGGCACGTGTTCTAATTTTCGGGGTCGTTACATTCAACCACTTTCACGTGGCAGCGGCACTCCAATGCCCGTCCTCTTACGTTGAAAACGCGGGTTTGGATGCCCCCTATGTAAAGGAGGTTCCTTTTACTGACGTGGTCACCAAAATGACCCAAGGTCAGCATGGGAAGGGCCAATCCATCTCTCAGGCCCAATTGCCTGACAAATTGTGGATGCTTGATACTTATATCAAGTGTGCACTTAACCCGTTCTTGCACAAGTCCTCACGGACTGGTACTGTGCAACAGACCCTGTTTTAGCCTTTGAGAACCGTTGGTTCTCTATGGCTGATTTGGTCATTGATGGCATCATCAATGCCAATGACCTTATGTCGGAGAAGGTCAAATCGGGAGTCAAGAAACAAATTCCCTATGCCCGCCTCATCACCAAGATGGTGGAGCAATATGCCGCTCTATGCGAGGCATACACCCGGAGGAGGAGGAGGGCACAGCTGAGCCCGTCCCACCTGCCGTTGCACGGGGTGCGGCACCTGCCGAGCCTGCACTTGGAGAGGGGGAGGCACCACGTGATCCACCACCTCCGCCTGAGGTGTCTACCCGCCCTACCCCCACTACACCCCGTAGACCGCCCCGTCACACCCCATTACATCCCTACCACCTTCCTCAGTCGACGTCGCATCCATGCTTCGTGAGTTTGTGGAGGGTAACCTACGCATCCATGAGCGTTTGGATGGTATGGAGGTGTTCCAGTGGCAGATACATTGTCGTTTGGATTATCACGAGGGCATGCATGAGCTTGCCATGCAGCATTTGTGCGCCACAACGTCCACACCTATGATTGCCCACGCCCGTCAGCACGTGGTGGATCCTCGTGACTATCGCACACCACCACCTCGTCCCAGCAGACCCACGCCTGATGAGGCCGGACCATCTGACGTCCCGGCAGGTAATTGCTTTACTCTTCTATTTAATTCCGTTGATTATTCTATATGTTTACTGTACTGTATTTATTCTGCATTTCACTTCATGTTTTGCCTGTATACTTTCATTCCTGCTTGTCATAGTTGTCTGTTACTTTTATTCACTGCAAACCCTACGCCCACCCTGACATTTTCGAGGACAAAAATTCCGAAGGGGGGGATAATGTAACGACCCTAAAATTTTGAACAATGTGTGCCCGACAAGAAAATCAAGATAGATTTTAAAAATGTAATAATCAATATTAGTTGAGGTAAAGATACCCTGTAGTTAGATGAATTCACATGTGAATTCTCGCTTAAGTCTGAGTCGTGTAGGATGTCGACGTAACATGTTACGCTGTAGAAACAGTGTGAGTGTTTTACACCGAAGTTAAATTAGGGCCTAAACTGAAATATCAAAGATATTCCAGTTTGGGTAGCTTATAAAGGAAGGGAGAAACCTGGAGAGATGCTCTTCTTTTCCTTCCTCTTATTCTTGAGTAAGGAAATCTGTGGCTAGGTGAGATTGAGCATGTCTTGTGAGGAAATGGGATTAGAGATGCGAAGATCGTGCGCCAATGTGAATTAGGGTAGGGAGAGTTCAATAAAACAAACTCAAGCGTAGTCCAGGTGTGTGTGAGACCTCCGCGTGTTGAATCGGAGTCGATACGTTAAGTATCGGAGTCACACCGGCAATACAGCCCGAGTTCCGAATCCAAAACCCCCTGCCAAATCATTTTGCCGGAACCCCGAAAGGGCCCAAATAAAGGTATGCCAGTGTAACTAAAATGGGCAAAATTGAAGCCCTTGTGCTTGTATTGGTGTGTGTATCAATGGTTGTTGGAAACCATAAATGAAAAAGGGTGAAATTAGGTCACGTAAGTGACCTCCATTAATAACAGAGGTGCTTCCATTATTGATCAATCAATGCTAGATTGATCGATCAATGAGATGTGTTGATCGATCAATGAAGGCATTGATCGATCAATTCGTATAGGACAAATAAGGGAACAAAACACTGAAGATATCTGAAAGTTCAATGCTCGAAGGGCATTGATCGATCAATTAGTGAATTGATCGATCAATCCTGAGTATTGATCAATCACAGAGAGTGTGATCGATCAATGACTGGTATTGATCGATCAATGAAGGCATTGATCGATCAATCTGTATAAATTATAAATGTGAACAGAAGGTGGGAAATTTGAGAATTTAAGCTATTGATTGATTAATGAGGGCATTGATCGATCAACAGGACACATTGATCGATCAACCAAGCTGGTGATCGATCAATTTGGCTATGTCAAAGTGTGAAGAAAAGGGAGTTATTGATCAATCAATTAAGGTATTGATCGATCAATGAAGGGTGTTGATCGATCAATGAAGGGTGTTGATCGATCAATGAAGGGTGTTGATCGATAAATAAAGGTCATTGATCAATCAACTACCTCTGTTACTTGTGAGAAAGTTTAGGTTATTGATCGATCAATGAAGACATTGATCGATCAATAAGGAGGATTGATCGATCAATAAGGGTGTTGATCGATCAATCACCCCTATTTTTGTCCTGTTTTGGTTATATGAATTGAATGCTACTGGACACTATACCAGTTGACTTTCTGACCTGCCTGACACTTAGTATATAATATTTATGGTCTAGGATCGAACCATGACGTTTTAAAAAGCTTTGGATTTACTTTGAAAGAGGTTGATCTGAGGTAGGGGAATTCAATTGAAATTGCATTTATTCTTGATCTCATGGATTTCAAATGTTCTACATATAACTGCATAGTCTGATTTTACTTTTCAGTTATGTTTAGCATATGTGTGGCAACTCTGTTATGTGTTTGACTCCTGCTATTTGACACCTGTCGTCTGTCATCTGAATTCTGTTAAAGTATAATATTTCTGCATGTGATTTGAGGTTTATTAATCTGACGAATCTCACCGACTCGACAGTATATCTTTGTCTGGCACACTCGTGCATCTGCTTGGAATCCTCGGCACAATTGCACTCCATAGTTGACGCATTGTTACATTTCCTGAAATTGCTCATGTGAACGACGATGGTTGGGATTACCCATCAGACCAAATCTGGCTACCACGTGCTATACTCACGGGAGTTATTTAAGTTTATTATTCTAAGTCATTAAACACTATTGCATCACATTCTGTAAATTCCGATACGAATTGCCTGCTTTGATAAATTCTGTATTTCTGAAATATCTGTTTACATCTGTTCAATTCTGACCATGTCTTCTACTATCATGTTTTACAATTAAGATGTAATTTTAACTGAAATTCTTTTACTGAGCTTAGATGGTTAGCTCACCCTATTTTCATCAACATTTTAGGTACGGAGGCTAGAGTTCCTGGCACCGAGAGTGACCCTGACTATCAGCCTGATCTAGAGGCTAAGGCAGAGGACGAGGAGACGGATGTCTAAGCGGACGATTTTTATCCTTAGTCTTGGTATACTAGTCTGATGTTTTGAAAGGATTTTGTATAAACTTTAGATTATTGTGTGCCTGGTGGCCACTTTTGTATTTATTCTGTAGATATTTTCTTTTTTTTATTACTATGCATTCTATTGGAACCATTATTAGGAACCATTGTTTTGGGTGATGAATGTCCATCACTAGTGGTTCTTCTTGGTTCCTTTTTGAGAATATATATTCTTTTGATATACTTAGATACATGTTTCATTTATTATTTCTTTTATTTTAAATATTTTATGTGATGACTCGATCTACCATCGTGGCAAAGGCTTTGCCGATTCAGATATCTGCAGACACTTCGTGATTTGTCTTGGAGATCATCCAGAGTATTATCTTGATGGCACGGATTTTCGGGCGTAGGAATCCAGACTGTCACAGATAAGATACTAAGATATCAAACAAACCATGTAGTCAACTTTTCATTCAATTTTCTACAAAGATATGAACTTCAAATTATAATAAAAATAAATAAAATAAAAAAGGTACCCGAAAAGTGTGAGCATGTAGTTGCCGTCCATGGCGCCTCACCATAACTGCCCAAAATTTTTCTTTCCAAAAGTGGAAGCTGTAATCTTTTCACTTCAGATCACAACCACAAAAAGAATACTCATTTCAGATCGAAACTAAAACCTCAAAAAGAGAGATAGAGAAGAGGAGGAAGAGAGAGAGAGAGATAGAGAGAGAGGGATAGAGAGATTTACAAGTTGATAACAGAAGTAGTTGTTGGAAAGAAGTACCCAATCTGGTGTATACCTCTGGGGGGAGTATACACAAAGGAGCTCAGATTCAGAGCTTTCTTATGCAAAACCCTCCGAATTTGAATTGTCGCTTTCACTCGGAAAGTGGCTTCGTTTCTATGGGGCCCACAGGAACTCATGAACGGTGAAATCGGGCAGAAAGGCTCTAAATTTGGGCAATTTTTAAGTCTTTATCGTCTTCCTAAGCCTTTCTGAGGCTTCCTTTGCAAACGAACGAGACCTAACCAAAATATTTCGTTTAACCGAATTTTTCAACCCCTCAAACTGAAACTGAACCAAACCGATTTGATTTCGATTTTGATCGGTTTGGTTCAGTTTTCTACTTTTCTTCTTATTATTTATATGTTTAAGGGTTATTTATTGTGGCCTGGGACTATGCTCCCTGGTGTAGAGAAATCTCTACTCCCACTATCAGTTGGCCATCATGTAGCATCCATCAGGAGGATTGGATGCCATGACTTAGGTAAGGTAGATCAAATTCCATTAAAAAAAAAAATATTTCTTTTTATGACTTTTCCACCGTTAAAATTATGGTCAGAGTTGGAGAAAATCAGTGCACCAAATTTTTAGGGCGGTGCCTTATCTATGACCCATCAAATGGAGCGCAGAAAAGTGATTTAAAAAAAAAATCAAATGGCCCATGTGGATCAACTCAACATAGGAGTTGTTTTGGGTTGCTCATGCCACGTGGCATGTGATCTAGTCACCGGGCACACGGGTTCTTCTGTGCGCCCTGGCGCGTTCTCTCCTTTGCGTTTTTTTATTTATTGGCTTATTTTTTAGATTTTCTCACACTACTTGATCGCTTCTCGGTTTTTAGGTACCAAAATCGCCTAATCGGGCCTGTGACAGCTCGGATTTTTGTGCCCAAAAATCCCTGCCATCAGGATCATACTCTGGATGATCCCCAGGACAAATCACGAAGTGTTTGCTCGTATAGCGGAAATCAAGCAGACACTGTCCAGCAGTGGTAGGCCGAGTCATCACGTAAGACATTTAAAATAGAAAGAAGCAGTAAAACAAACATATATCTAAATATATAAAAATATACATTCCCAAAAAGGAACCAAGAAGAACCAATGGTGATGGACATCCATCACCCAAAACAATAGTTCCGGATAATGGTTCCAATAGAATGTATAGTAATACAAAAAGAAAATATCTACAGAAATAAATACAGAAATTGGCCACCAAGTACACAATAATCCAAAGTTTATACAAAATCCCAAAATAAGCAGACTAGTATACCCAGACTATGGATAGAAATCGTCCGCCTGGACGTCAGTCTCCTCGTCCTCGGCCTCAGCCTCTAGATCAGGCTGGTAGTCAGGGTCACTCTCGGTGCCAGGAACTCTAGCCTCAGAACCTAAAATGTTAATGGAAATAGGGTGAGCTACATCATAGCTCAATAGAAGAATTCCAACTAAAATAAATTGAATATGCAGATCATGATATCTCAAAACAGGAAATCAAATCAGAACATGCAAAAGGATAAATCAAATCTAATACTGAGCTTTTAAACAAGAAATAGATGTTATGCAAATACATGATTAGTGACTTAAATTGTGTATGTTTGCTAACTTAAGAAACTCCCGTGAATATATAACACGGAGTAAACAGGAATCTACTGATAGGAAACCCCAACCAATCGTCGTTCACATGAATAATTTTAGGTTGCAACAATGCCTCATATATAGAGTGCAATTGTACCGAGGGATTACAAGTAGATGCACAAGTGTGCCAAGCTCGAATATACCGCCGGGTCGGTGGGGATCATCTGGTTAAATCATCAAATCACATACACACATAGACCTCACGAATCAGATAGCAGAAATCAAGAGCAAGTTTCAGAATTCAAAATCAGAAAACAGGAATCAGATGTAACAGGAATTTATGATATGCTAACATGCTTGTTAAAACAGAAATCAGGGCACAGGTATGCAAGAATCATAAAATTATAGTCAAAAACAGTTTAAGTTGGTTTTTCCCTACCTCAGATCAGACCTCTTTCTAAGCAAATCCAAAGCTTTTTAAAGCGTCATGGTCCAATCCTAGACCATAAATATAGTACACTATGTGTCAGGTAGGTCAGAAAGTCAACTGGTACGGTGTCCAGTAGCATTCAATTAACACAACCAAAACAGGATAAAAATAGGGGTGATTGATCGATCAACATCCTCATTGATCTATCAATCCTCCTTGTTGATCGATCAATGTCTTCATTGATCAATCACAACCCTCAAACCACCTCACAAGTAATAGAGGTAGTTGATCGATCAATAGCCTTTATTGATCGATCAACACCCTTCATTGATCGATCAATACCTTAATTGATCGATCAATAACTCCCTTTTCTTCACACTTTGTCATAGCCAAATTGATCGATCACCAGCTTGGTTGATCGATCAATGTGTCTTGTTGATCGATCAATGCCCTCATTGATCGATCAATAGCTTAAAATTTCAAAATTCCCTCTTTCTGTTCTCTTTTGCAATTTATACAGATTGATCGATCAATGCCTTCATTGATCGATCAATACACATAAGTGATCAATCAATACCTTCATTGATCGATCAATACCAGCCATTGATCGATCACTCTTTTTGTGATCGATCAATGCTCACAATTGATCGATCAATTTACTAATTGATTGATCAATTTACTAATTGATCGATCAGCACCTCGCGAGCACTAAACTTCTAGAAATTTCAATGTTCTGTTCCCTTTTATGTCTTATATGAATTGATCTATCAATCACTTCATTGTTTGATCAACATCCTTCATTGATCGATCAATCTAGCATTGATCGATTAATAATGACAGCTTCAGTGTCATTAATGGAGGTCACTTATTTTCTCTCCATTTGACCTATCTTCATTAATGGTTTCTCATAACCATTACTACACACACAAACACATATGTAAGGGCTTTCATTTGCCCAAATCTAAATGCATAAGCTCACCTTTACTTGGGCCCTTTCGGGGTCTCGGTAACTGATCCAAAAGAGGGTTTCGGATCTGGAGCTCGGGCTGTATCGTCGGTGTGACTCCGATATGTAAAGTATCGACTCTGATTCAGCACATGGAGGTCTCACACGCACCCGGACTACGCTTGAGTTCGCTTTATTGAACTCACCCTACCTCATCTCGTGCCGATGCATGATCTCTATAGCTCTAACCCCCCTTTCTCGCATAACACACTCAATCCCAACCTAGCTACAGGTTTCTTTGTTCAAGAACAAGTGGAAGAAGAAGAAGAAACATCTCCCCAGGTCTCTCCCTTCCTTTATAAGCTACCTAAACTGAAATATCTTTGATATTTCAGTTTAGACCCTAATTTGAACTCTAGTGTTAAGCACCTACACGATCTCTACGGCGTAACACGATCCACCGAGGTTCTACTAGTCTCGGATTCACGCGAAAACTTACGTATGCCCTCATCTATCTACAGGATAATATTATTTCAAATAATATTTATTATTAATTTTCAAATCTGTCTCGATTTCCGTGCCAGGCACGCATATCGAAACAGTCAATTTCTTGTTCTAAATTTCAGGGTCGTTACATTATCCCCCCTTAGGAATTTTCATCCTCGGAAATGTCAGGGTGGGCATAGTAGATGCAGGATGGTGTGTCCGAAAGGAACAGGCATGTGAAAGTAGGATTACTAATAGACGAACCTATCGAATGGAATGAAAATGCAGGCAAAACAAAACTTACATGAAATGCAGAATAAATATAGTACTGTAAATGTATAGAATAATTAACAGAATTAAATATAAGAGTAAAGCAATTACCTACCGGGATGTCAGATGGTCCGGCCTCGTCAGGCGTAGGTCTGCTAGGACGGGGTGGTGGTGTGCGGTAGTCGCGAGGATCCACCACGTGCTGACAGGCGTGAGCAATCATAGGCATAGATGTCGTGGCGTACAAATGATGCATGACGAGCTCATGCATGCCCTCGTGATAATCCAAACGACGATGGATCTGCCGCTGGAAAGCCTCCATATCGTTTAAACGCTCATGAATGCGCCAGTTACCCTCCACAAACTCACGAAGCATGGATGCTACGTCGACAGAGGAAGGAGGTGGAGGATGTGACGGGGCGGTCTATGGGGTGTAGTGGGGGCAGGGCAGGTAGACACCTCAGGCAGAGGTGGTGGATCACGTGGTGCCTCCCCCTCTCCAAGCGCAGGCTCAGCAGGTGCCTCACCCTCTGCAACGGCAGGCGGGGCGGGCTCAGCTGCGCCCTCCTCATCCTTAGGAAGCCGTCGGACCAGTAAATTGTAGCTCTTGGTCCAGTCCTTCAGGAAGAAGACCTTGGTGTTGTCGACCAAGCGGGGCTCATTAGGAGCCAAGGTGTACACCTCGCGTAGAGCAACGTATTGCTCCACCATTTTTGTAATGAGGTGCGCATACAGGATCTGTTTCTTGACCCCAGACTTCACCTTCTCAGACATGAGGTCATTGGAATTTATGATGCCATCAATGACCAAATCAGCCATAAAGAACCAACGGTTCTCAAAGGCCGAAAACAGGGCCTGTTGCACAACTCCAGTCCGTGAGGACTTGTGCAAGAATGGGTTAATTGCACACTTGATATAAGTATCAAGCATCCACAACTTGTCGGGTAATTGGGCCCGTGAGACGGATTGCCCCTTCCCATGCTGACCTTGGGTCATTTTGGCGACCACGTCAGTAAAAGGAACCTCCTTAACATAGGGGGCATCCAAACCAGCGTTTTCAATGTAAGTGGACGGGCACTGGAGTGCAGCTTCTACATGAAGTGGTTGAATTTATACTTGAACCCATCGATGGACATGACGAGTCTGTGTCGACTATCACCCCACCGAAGGTTTTGAAAGAAAAGCCTCATGATCCGAGGACATTAGTGATCATGGAATGGTTCCAACAAAGGCTTCAACCAGAGCCGTTGGATGTAACCCTTGGCCCAAACCATTTCGGGCCGATTCTCATAAAGAGAGGGGGTGAACACGTATTTGGGTAGAAAAGATTTAGAAGTCCACCAAGGATTGGGGACTTCACGCTCTATCGGGGTCGGGACGGGGGTTGGGATGGGTGGAACCATGTCCGAAACCGATGCCACAGGTGGCACGGATGGTTAGGGATCCGAATCGGTGGGCGGTAAGGGTGTACGAGCCCGAGAAGTGGGTACCTTACGCGAACGGTTCTTCGTGCGAGGTCCCATGGTCAAATTTTCTTGCAAAAATACGAGAACTAGAATCGAAATGAATGAAAAGGAAAGTGTTACCGAGCGAATGGTACGAAATCCACTCAATTCACGCGGAAGGAAGGAGTTGGATGGTCGAAAAATCCGTCGGGAAGGAGGTTGAACGGTCGGTGCCAAAACCCCTTTGATTGATCAATGTGACGCTCGGTGCAAATGACCGTTCGAAAACTGAATTCTAACTTAAAACCCCAGGATTGATCGATCAATGCCTTCATTGATCGATCAATGAAGCATCTTTATGCCTTAACCCGATGCATAGATTGATCAATACTCTCTATTGATCGATCAATAGTCTCATAATTGATCGATCACTACTCTGTTGATCGATCAATGACTTCCTTATTGATCGATCAATACCCTGTTGATAGATCAATAGCCTACTATGATCGATCAACCAACCTTGTTGATCGATCAATACCCTGAATATTGATCGATTAATACACTTTATTTGTGACAGCCCAGATTTTCACACTCAAAAATCCGTGCCATCAGGATCATACTCTGGATGATCCCCAGGACAAATCATGAAGTGTCTACTCATATAGCGGAAACTAAGCAGACACTGTCCAGCAGTAGCAGATCGAGTCATCACAAGGCATTTAAAATAGAAAGAAGCAATAAAACAAACATGTATCTAAATATATAAAAATATACATTCCCCAAAAAGGAACCAAGAAGAACCATTGGTGACGGACATCCATCACCCAAAACAATGGTTCCTAATAATGGTTCCAATAGAATGTATAGTAATACTATAAAATGAACAAAATATCTACAGAAAGTAATTACAGAAGTGGCCACCAGGCGCACAATAATCCAAAGGTTTACACAAAATCCCAAAAATAGCAAACTCGTATACCCAGACTAAGGATAAAAGTCGTCCGCCTGGACGTCAGTCTCCTCGTCCTCGGCCTTAGCCTCTAGCTCAGGCTAGTAGTCAGGGTCGCTCTTAGTTCCAGGAACTCTAGTCTCAGAACCTAAAATGTTAATAGAAACAGGGTGAGCTACATCATAGCTCAATAGAAGAATACCAACTAAAGTGTAATGAATATGCAGGACATGATATTTCAAAATAGGAAATCAATTCAGAATGTATAAACTGGCAAAATCAGAGTAAATACTGAGTTTATAAACAAGAAATCACTGTGATGTAGATATATAATCAGTGACTTAAATTGTATTTGTTTTCTAACTTAAGAAACTCCCGTGACTATATAGCACGGAGTAAACAGGAATATTCCGATAGGAAACCCCAACCAATCGTCGTTCACATGAACAATTTTAGATTGCAACAATGCCTCATCTATGGAGTGCAATTGCACCGAGGGATTACAAGCAGATGCACAAGTGTGCCAGGCATCGAATATACCGCCGGGTCGGTGGGGATCATCTGGTTAAATCATCAAATCACATACACACATAGACCTCACGAATCAGATAGCAGAAATCAGGAGCAAGTTTTAGAATTTAAGATAAGAAAACAGGAATAAGATATGCTAACATGCTTGTTAAAAACAGAAATCAGGGTGCAGATATGAAATAAACATGAAATCATACTAAAAAAAAATAGTTTAGGTTGGTTTTCCCCTACCACAGGTCAGACCTCTTTCTAAGCAAATCCAACGTCGTTCTAAAGCAGTCTAAAAGTTCTTATCTACGGCCTCCACTCTTAGTCAACATCACACACATGATGATGTATAAAAACTGATCCTAATTATTAATAATATTGACGTATTTAAGTGTTTTCTCAAAATCGAGACGGAAATGGGTAATTTCCTGTTGACTCGAAACTTGACCCAACTTCCCACTCCATTTTGACCCTCAAAATATTTGATTAAAGATTTGTCTAATTTATAAAAGAGTTAGATCTCGTCTTACTCTTTCCAACGCATCAAGAATCGCATCAATCAGAGTTCGGGACAAAGAGTTATGGCCAAAATACCGAAGCTACATCGATACTTCAGTCAAAACGTGCTAACTTAGAACTTGGCCAAACTTCCAGCTCCATTTTGATCATCAAAAAAATTTATTTATCAGTTAGTTAATTCATAAAAGTTATAGATTTAGTTGTCCTCTTTCCAATGCCATAAGAATCAGATCAATCAGAGTTCAGAGTAAAATGTTATGGGGTGATTGATCGATCAATACCACATTGATCGATCAATACCACATTGATCGATCAATTTCACCATTGATCAATCAACCATCATATTGATCGATCAATTTCACCATTGATCGATCAACCATCATATTGATCGATCAATTTCACCATTGATCGATCAATGCTGTTGGGAATGAACCTCCAGCAACCTAACTTGCTGTTTTTCCAATTGTATATATAATTTGATCGATCAATCACTCAAATTGATTGATCAATATCAAATTTGATCGATCAATCACCTAGATTGATCGATCAATATCCAATTTTGATTGATCAATCACCCCATTGATCGATCAAAAACCTTCAGAAATATACAGCCATACGGTTTTGTCAGTTTTGATCTATTTTCATCCAAATCTTCTACGATCTTCATCGAATCACACACACATCCACACTAAACTAAAACAATGATTTATTCTATAATCCAAACCATTAAAATCAAATAAAAACTAACCTTTCTTCGATCAATTTTGCGCCTTTAAGGATCATTGTCCAAAAGGGTTTTGAAACGAAACTTTCGGATCTCTACGGCGATTTCACAACAATTGATCACCGCGTATTCAAGATGAAGTCGTCAATGATCTACGCATCGATCTCAACCTTCTCAATGCTCGGTTAACGATCACGAGGTGGAACGCTTCTCGAAAAATAGGGTTTCTAAGGAAAAAGGGGTTTGAATGGCTTGAAATTCACCAAAGGCGGGATTCAAGCGTTGATCGGCGTCATGTGCTTTGCCAAGGTTGCGGAGATCGCGGTGATTACACGATCAAAATCCCCCAAGGTTTCACGGGTGATGGCTTTCTAAGAAGTGGGGCTCGGCTCTCTCCTCTTCTCAATTTCAAAAGGCTTTTCTTAGCCTCAAAGCAACCCACCTCCCTATAACCAAACGAAAGCCCCAAAATATCCTTGATATTTTAGCTAAAATTCTATCCTCTTATCTTAGACTTGGCTTTGGTGTTGAGCGGCACACGGTGCGTCGGTGCACGGCTTTCACACTAAATGCCCAAACACATATTTAAACCTCAATCTGTCCGCACAAAGTTATCATAATATTATTTAAATATTTATTATTATATAAAAATTTAAGATGACATCGATTTTCTTGTCGACCACACACTCGAGGTCAGTCGAGTTCGGGTCTGATTTTTTTCGGGTTATTACATTCTTCCCACCTTAAAGAATTTTCGTCCTCGAAAATTGACATGCCTGTTTCAAAAAGGTATGAGTAGAATTCAATATGCTCAAAAATTAGGGTCATGACATTTACCCCTCTTCAAGGAATTTTCGCTTTCGAAACTGCAAAACACACCTAAACAGGTCTACTATCCACACAGGTTTAAACAAAGTAGTGATAATTATGCCACAAAATTTTATTGTATTATAGTATAGATCAAGATAGAATAGCTAAGTTCTAAATTATTATTGCCAATAATATTATTATAAAATTTTAATTTATTTCGATTTCCGTGCCAGGCACGCATATCAAAGCAGTCGAGTTATGTTTAGAATTTTAGGGTCATTACATTATCCCCCCCTTAGAAATTTTCGTCCCCGAAAATGTCTAACAGACACTAACAGTTTGAACCCTAGCAAATGTGCACATAACATCAAAATGAATATTTGGTTACAGGGACAGCAAATGCATCCCCCTCAAGTGCAACGTTAGGCTATGCCCCCCATCATCTGGTGCTTGCCCATTAGGCACCTCCTCAACTGGAGCTGGTGGTATAACCACCTCCTCAGGTAACCTCTTGACCAATAGATTATAGCTCTTAGTCCAGTCCTTGAGCTTGAAAACTTTAATGTTCTTGGTCAAGCGAGGCTCGCCAGGAGCCAGGCTATACTCCTCTCTCAATGCGATATACTGCTCGACCATTCTTGTTATCAATTGAGCATATGGCAGCTCTTTCTTGTTATCTCTGTCATTGATCTCGCGGACTTGTGCAAAAACGGGTTTATGGCACTCTTGATAAAAATATCAAGCATCCATAGTCTATCAGGGAGTTGGGCTCAGGAAGAGCTTGACCTGAACTACACTGACCACAAGTCTATCATGGTATGGGACATCTTTGACATATGGTGGTAACAACAAGTCTCCACATACCGTGAAGAACACAGGAAAAAGCAATTGGTTAAATTTATAGTCACAACCGTCAATGTTGGTGACCAATTGGTGATGATTGTCATCTCGGCGAAGATGTTGATAAATGAGCCTCACTATACGAGGACAAAAATGGATATAAAATGACTCATGCAATGGTCTCAACCCTAGCTTAGCAATATAGTCGATCACCCATTCCATTTCGAGCCAATCCTCGAATAGTTTAGAGTCGAAAGCACATTCAAGCAACAATGTTTTAGAAGCCCACCACTCTTTTGGAAGTTCTTGTTGAATTAGTGGTGGTTGTGGGTTTTGAACGGGTGGCACATCTTGTTCGATTGGTATCACGGGTTGCACAAAGGGTTGTGCGACCGAATCCATGGTTGGCACCGATGTACGAGCCTAGAATGTAGGGATTTTACGCGACGGATTCGTCATTCGCGGTCCTATAGTATAACTTAAATTGATAAAATTGATAAACTTGATAAAATTGTTGATCGATCAATGCTCAATTTGATCGATTAGACAGTCCTTTTTTTTTTCACAGAACATAGTATAAACTGGTTTGATCGATCGACCTTCTTATTTGATCGATCAAATGCGTAGTTGATCGATCAATTCACGAAATTGATTGATCAATCATTACAACCAACCTGTTTCTTTAAACACACGTCATTAACAGAGGCATTACCCAGTCCCTATTTCACCACGTATAGGGTATCTGTATATGCTATCTAGACAACTCTAACTATATGGAATTGTAATTGCCACGTACATAAAGCAAAAATGGGTTAGAATTTAAAATCGCAAAAATTTCCTCTCGCATTAGGTGAACAAATGCGGGTATTACTCACGAATTTCGGCTTCGTGTTCCCAGTTTGCCTCTGTAGCTGAGTGATTTACTAGCGAATCCCATGGTTTAGGGTTCTATTCTCCATCCCATCTCCTGATTTTCACACCATTGAACACCAATAACTAAAAGAATATACGGCTAAAGTATCTTACCTTGGGTCGGCCGATTTCTCAGCCCACGAGCTCAACAAGCTCCAGGGTTCCAATGGTTTAACAATCTTCAAAACTAGTGGCGATCCTTGCTAGCTTCGACACAATCGCATGGCGTCCATGCTCCACATTCACGAGCAATAACGCCCTCACCAAATCTCTTTCTCTTTCTTCTTAAATTCAACCACTTAACATAATTGCAAGAGTTAAAGCAAAAGGAATAATACCCATTCCTAGCCAAGCCTTTAAACTTCTAACCGCTAGTATGTAAAGCATACACACCCCCCATAGGTGTGCAAGATCACATCAATGGTCCACACCGTACACACATGTGCACCGTACACCCATACATAATCTAACACACCTCATTACATTTGACTTCCACATAGCCGAACCAGTGACCAGACGGGCATGTCTCCCTAAGTAGCAACATGTGGGTAAAGAAGACACATCAAGAGTCCTTCCACCATCCACACGTACGCACATCTATAATCCGCAGATTAGCAATATACCTGCAGGAAGCCATATAATTTAGAAGTCCCCATCATAATTTCAACGTCCTCCAAATTAGGGTTATCATAATCTCCTCATCTGGAAGGAATTTTTGTCCTCAAAAATACCCTAAAGATATCCCGAGTAAAACTCAATTGTTCGTAGTGTCAATGCACACACGCAGAGGTATTATATGTGAAATAGTCACAACCATACAGTCGTCAATTATATATGCGCAACCCCTCTCTCTGAGTCCACACATCCACAATGGACTCACACGCATCCAGAGTCGAAATAGTTTCCCCCAAAATCAGTGTATCCACATGACCCCTATAGGTGAAATTGTCAGGTTAATGTACTGGTCGCTAAGCTCATCCTAAATCTACTGAAAAAGTGTGACAGTCTTCTCATTCACCGGGTAGCTCATATCACACCTCCATAAGTAATTATATACTGTATTATGTCACCATCACGTTAACCATTAGTCAAAAGGAAATGACCATAATGCCCGCAAAATTCATACATAGGCAAAAACTAGCTGTTGGGCTTTTTATTAAGGATGCCCCTCTTATTTACTTGACTGGTGTTCATTCCACAAAGAATTGTATATTGATCGTGAGATTAAGACTACTTAACCAGAATGTATCTATAAATAAGATCAACCAAACCTTGAAGGACATATAATGTGTTGTCCATTCAACAGATCTTCACTTCAATGATGTTAATCATTAGGGATCATATATATCATTTACATTGTATTAATCACAGAGACCCCTTGCGATTGTAAAAATACTCATGGAGCACAGTGGACCAATTTTGAAACATACCATTCATCCGAAAAATCTGATTCACCACATTGATGTTATCGTTATCAGAATAAATCAACTCATGACTCGGAATAGGTCTCATCTATCTACGAACAAATGTTCACACTCACCCACTTTCTGATACGCAACGGTGGTAAGAGATATCACCAAAATGATATAAAGCCATCACCAAGATGAGATAAAGCCATCACGAACATGAGGTACAACCATCACCAAAATGAGATAAAGCCATTACCAAAATGAGGTAAAGCCATCAGTAAAATGAGATAAAGCTATTACCAAAATGAGGTACAACCATCAGCAAAATGAGGTAAAGCCATCAGCAAAATGAGGTAAAGCCATTACCAAAATGAGGTAAAGCCATCAACAAAATGAGGTACAACTATCACCCGAAAAAAATCAGACCCGAACTCGACTGACCTCGAGTGTGTGGTCGACACGAAAATCGATGTCATCTTATATTTTTATATAATAATAAATATTTAAATAATATTATGATAACTTTGTGCGGACAGATTGAGGTTTAAATGTGTGTTTGGGCATTTAGTGTGAAAGCCGTGCATCGACGCACCGTGTGCCGCTCAACACCGAAGCCAAGTCTAAGATAAGAGGATAGAATTTTAGCTAAAATATCAAGGATATTTTGGGGCTTTCGTTTGGTTATAGGGAGGTGGGTTGCTTTGAGGCTAAGAAAAGCCTTTTGAAGTTGAGAAGAAGAGAGAGCCGAGCCCCACTTCTTAGAAAGCCGTCGCCCGTGAAACCTTGGGGGATTTTGATCGTGTAATCGTCGCGATCTCCACAACCTTTCCAAAGCACATGACACTGATCAACGCTTGAATCCCGCCTTTGGTGAATTTCAAGCCATTCAAACCCCTTTTTCCTTAGAAACCATATTTTTCGAGAAGCATTCCACCTCGTGATCGCTAACCGAGCATTGAGAAGGTTGAGATCGATGCGTAGATCATTGACGACTTCATCTTGAATACGTGGTGATCAATCGTTGTGAAATCGCCGTAGAGATTCGAAAGTTTCGTTTCAAAACCCTTTTGGGCAACGATCCTTAAAGGCGCAAAATTGATCGAAGAAAGGTTAGTTTTTATTTGATTTTAATGGTTTAGATTATAGAATAAATTATTATTTTAGTTTAGTGTGGATGAGTGTGTGATTCGATGAAGATCGTAGAAGATTTGGATGAAAATAGATCAAAAATGACAAAACCGTACGGCTGTGTATTTCTGAAGGTTTTTGATCGATCAATGGGGTGATTGATCGATCAAAATTGGGTATTGATCGATCAATCTAGGTGATTGATTGATCAAATTTGGTATTGATCGAACAATTTGAGTGATTGATCGATCAAATTATATATACAATTGGAAAAACAGCGAGTTAGGTTGCTGGAGGTTCATTCCCGACAGCATTGATCGATCAATGGTGAAATTGATCGATCAATATGATGGTTGATCGATCAATGGTGAAATTGATCGATCAATGTGGTATTGATCGATCAATATGATGTGTTGATCGATCAATTTGACTGTGCCGACACTGCTTCAGTATTTTGGCCATAATGTTTTACTCTGAACTCCGATTGATCTGATTCTTACGGCATTGGAAAGAGGACAACTAAATCTACAAATTTTATAAATTAACTAACTGATAAATAAATTTTTTTGATGATAAAAAGTGAGCTGGAAGTTTGGCCAAGTTCTAAGTTAGCACGTTTTGACTGAAGTATCGATGTAGCTTCGGTATTTTGGCCATAACTCTTTGTCCCGAACTCCGATTGACGCGATTCTTGATGCACTGGAAAGAGTACGATGAGATTTAACTCTTTCACAAATTAGACAAATCTTTAATCAAATATTTTGAGGGTCAAAATGAAGTGGGAAGTTGGGTCAAGTTTCGAGTCAACACAAAATTACCCATTTCCGTCTCGATTTTGAGAAAATACTTAAATACGTCAATATGATTAATAATTAGGATCAATTTTTATACATCATCATGTGTGTGATGTAGACTAAGAGTGGAGGCCATAGATAAGAACTTTTGGACTGCTTTAGAACGACGTTGGATTTGCTTAGAAAGAGGTCTGACCTGAGGTAGGGTAAAACCAACCTAAATTATTTTTTTGAGTATGATTTCATGTTTATTTCATATCTGCACCCTGATTTCTATTTTTAACAAGCATGTTAGCATATCTTATTCCTGTTTTCTGATCTTAAATTCTAAAACTTGCTCCTGATTTCTGCTATTTGATTCGTGAGGTCTATGTGTGTATGTGATTTGATGATTTAACCAGATGATCCCCACCGACCCGGCGGTATATCCATGCCTGGCACACTTGTGCATATGCTTGTAATCCCTCGGCGCAATTGCACTCCATAGATGAGGCATTGTTGCAATATAAAATTATTCATGTGAACGACGATTGGTTGGGGTTTCCTATCGGAATATTCTTGTTTACTCCGTGCTATATAGTCACGGGAGTTTCTTAAGTTAGAAAACAAATACAATTTAAGTCACTGATTATATATCTGCATCACAGCAATTTCTTGTTTATAACTCAGTATTTACTCTGATTTTGCCTGTTTATACATTGTAATTTGATTTTCTCTTTTGAAATATCATGTCCTGCATATTCATTATACTTTAGTTGGTATTCTTCTATTGAGCTATGATGTAGCTCACCCTGTTTCTATTAACATTTTAGGTTCTGAGACTAGAGTTTCTGGCACTAAGAGCGACACGACTACCGGCTGAGCTAGAGGTAGAGACGAGGAGGCGTCGACGTCGGTGACGACTTTATCCTTAGTCTGGGTATACGAGTCTGCTATTTTTGGGATTTTGTGTAAACCTTTGGATTATTGTGCGCCTGGTGGCCACTTCTGTATTTATTTTCTGTTGATATTTTGTTCATTTTATAGTATTACTATACATTCTATTGCAACCATTATTAGGAACCATTGTTTTGGGTGATGGATGTCCGTCACCAATGGTTCTTCTTAGTTCCTTTTTGGGGAATGTATATTTTTATATATTTAGATACATGTTTGTTTTATTACTTCTTTCTATTTTAAATGCCTTGTGATGACTCGATCTACCACTGCTGGACAGTGTCTGCTTGGTTTCTGCTATACGAGGAGACACTTCATGATTTGTCCTGGGGATCATCCAGAGTATGATCTTGATGGCACGGATTTCCAAGTGGAGAAATCCGGGCTGCCACATTATTGATAGATCAACCAACCAAAATGTGAGTACTAATCCTCACCATCATTGATCGATCACCACCCTGTGTTGATCGATCAATTACCAAATTGATCGATCAATCTCTTTGTTGATCGATCAATACAGACTGTGACATGGTTTCTGAACACAGTCACGTCCTTACAGTGAATGATCCGCATTCCGAGAACAAGGGTACATGTACATCACGTACAGAACTCGCAAAAGCAGATTTCTCGAGTCAATGATGTGTGCTCACACATAATAATACAACCATAGTGACGAATATTTAAGTGAGCACAAAATAAAATTTTACCTCTTATGTCATGTGAGCAAGTGCGGATACTGCTCGCGAATCTCAGTTGTGCGCTCCCACGTAGCTTCCGAATTCGAATGATTTCTCCACTTGACTAGTACCAGTGGAATTAACTTGGTCTGCAAAACTTGATCTCGATGATCCAAGATCGCGATTGGTTCCTCAATGACCGTCAAGTCCTCTTGTAACTCAATCGGTTGGAAATCCAAGACGTGAGTAGGGTCGCGCACATATCGTCGCAGCATGAAAACATGAAAAACGTTATGCATGCTTGTCAATTGTAGTTGTAAAGTAATTCGATAAGCGACTTCGCCAACCCGTCCAAGTACCTCAAATGAGCCGATATATCGAGGACTCAGCTTCCCACGCTTTTCGAAGCGCATCACACCATTGGTTGGCGAGATCTTCACAAAGACCTTATCTCCAACCTGAAAAACAGTGGTTAAGTCCATAGCCAACCATTTTAACTATGAATAGTAATTTTGTTTTTCAAACATATTTGGGTATACCTGAAACTCAACGTGCGTCCGATGGAGATCGGCATAGCTCTTTTGGCGACTCTGACCAATCCTCAATCTTTCGCGGATCAACCGAACTGTCTCACTTGTACTGTCCACGATATCAGGTCCCAAAACAAGCTTCTCATTGACTTCTTCCCAATTCAATGAAGATCTGCATCATCGTCCATACAAGGCTTCATAAGGCGCCATCCCAATGCTCGACTGATAGCTGTTATTGTAAGCGAACTCGATCAGAGGCAAATATTGATCCCATGAACCATGAAAGTCCAACATACACGCACACAACACATCCTCTATAATCTAGTTCACTCTCTTAGTCTGCCCATCTGTCTGAGGATGAAACACTGAGCTAAACTCCAATTTAGAACCCATGCCTTCCTGAAATCGTCGCCAGAATTGCGACATATGGAGCGGATCTCTATCACACACAATGCTAACTGGTATGCCATGTAACCGAACTATCTCCTTCATGTACAGCTCTGCAAGCTTATTGGCTGTATATGTAGTCCGATACGGCAGAGAATGTATAGATTTTATCAGTTGATCTACAATGACCCAGATGGCATTGTTCTTCCTCAATGTGCTCGGTAATCCCAAAATGAAATCCATAGAAATGACTTCCCATTTCCACTCTGGTACTGGCCATGGTTGTAACAAGCCTGCTGAATTTCGATGGTCTACTTTCACCTGCTGGCAGACCAAACACCGAGAAATATAATCTGTAATATCTTTCTTCAGTCCTCTCCACCAAAAAGTTCACTTGAGATCTTGGTACATCTTGGTACTCCCAGGATGTATAGCATATGTAGACTTGTGCGCTTCCTCCAAAATTGTATCTTTAAGGTCTTTCGTATCTGGTATGCACATTCGATCTCTAAATAGCAACGTGCCATCATCTTTGATGGTAAAATCTGGCCTGATCCCATTGATCACATCCTTTCGAATGGCCATAAGCTTATCGTCAATCATTTGGAGCTTACGCACATTATCAAACAACATGGGCCGTATCACAATAGTAGCCATCAATGCCCCTGAACCTCTGACATCAATCAGTGTATCGCATAAGGCCAGGTCCTCAAGTAGATGCCACCACTGTACTCTGGTGATAAGATGTGTCAACTGAGCTGAAGACTTCCTGCTCAAAGCATCTTCCACAACATTGGCCTTCCCAGGGTGATACTGGATGGAGCAATCATAATCTTTCAAGAACTCCATCCATCTGCACTGTCGCATATTCAAATCCTTCTGGGTAAACAGATACTTGAGGCTTTTCTGGACGGTATAGATATCAAATGTCTCACCGTATAAGTAGTGCCTCCAGATCTTCAAAGCAAAGATCACTGCCGCTAACTCCAGATCATGAGTTGGGTAATTTCTCTCATGTTCCTTAAGCTGTCTAAAGCCATACGCGATAACCTTCTTGTGCTGGTTGAGGACACAACCCAAACCACTATAAGATGTGTCACTGTAGATAGCAAAACCCCCTCTGCCAGATGGTATAGCTAATACCGGTGCTGTAGTCAGACGCGTCTTCAGTTCCTGGAAACTCTTCTCACATCGATCGCTCCAATAAAACTTAGCATTCTTCTTGGTAAGCTGAGTAAGTGGACTCGAGAGTTTGGAGAACCCCTCTACAAACCATCGGTAGTATCCTGCTAGCCCAAGAAAACTACGGACCTCTGTTACTATTCTCGGCTATTCCCAATTCACAACGGCCTCGATCTTCGTCGGGTCGACTGTTATACCCTTTGCAGAGACAATATGGCCCAAGAAACTAACTTGATCCAGCCAAAACTCACACTTACGGAGCTTCACATACAATTTGTGATCTCTGAGGGTCTGTAAAGCTACGTGTAGATGTCCTTGATGTTCTTCCTTTGTCTTGGAATAGATAAGGATGTCATCTACAAAGACAACCACAGACTTATCCAAGTATGGTTTAAACACTCGATTCATCAGGTCCATGAAAGACGCAGGTGTGTTCGTCAATCCAAATGGCATAACTAAGAATTCATAGTGCCCATATCTGGTTCTGAACACCGTCTTCTCAACATCTTCTGCTTTGACTCGTAGCTGATGGTAACCTGACCTCAAGTCAATCTTCGTAAAGAGCTTCGCTCCTTGTAACTGATCAAACTGATCATCGATCCTAGGGAGCGGGTAACGATTCTTAATCGTCAACTTGTTCAACTGCTGATAGTCAATGCACTGACGCATTGAACCATCATTCTTTCTAACAAATAACACAGGTGCTCCCCAAGGAGACACACTCGGTTGAATGAACCCTTTGTCAAGCAGTTCCTGTAGTTGTTCCTTCAACTCTTGTAATTCTGCTAGAGCCATCCGATAAGGAGCCTTGGATACTGGTTTAGTGCCTGGAACCAGATTTATTGCAAACTCAACCTCCCGAGCTGGTGGTAGTCCCGGCAAATCCTCAGGGAACACATCGAGATATTCGCATGCAATGTGAATATCAGATATTACATTCGTCTCTTCCCGTTGCTCTTGTAGAAAGGCCATATATCCACTGCATCCACTCTTCATCATCTTTTCAGTCCGAATAGCAGATATCAACGGAGCTACCTTAGACTTCACCCCGAAGAATCTGAATGATCACTCCTTTGGAGGGCGAAAGACCACTTTCTTTCGAAGACAATCAACGCTAGCGTGGTAAGCGGATAGCTAGTCCATTCCCAGAATGATGTCGAATCCCTTCATATCTAACAAGATTAAATATGCCAGTGTCTCGTGATCATCTATTGACATTATCACCGATTTACACACTGTGAGTGCATTCACTGCACTACCCGTAGGAATAGACACTGTCAATATGAAATCTAGCTGCTCAGGAGTGGCACTCAATTCTTTTGTAAATTGAGGCCTTACGAACGAATGTGTAGAGCTTGGGTCTATCAAGACTCGAGCTCTATGGAAACAAATATCACAACTCCTATACACTTTCAGCTCACCTATAAGCCAGCTACAATATTAGATCAAGTGTTTAAGATGTGTGTGCGTATGCATATTATTATTATAACACTTAATCGAAACAATTCTATTTTTTTACTAAATTTTCAGTCCATCTTACTAGATAAATAACTTCTCTTGAATTTTAAATCATACCTTGGATGACATCATTAGATGTCAGAGCATCGGTCGCGGTAACAGCGTATGCTCGACCTTGAACCACAGGTCGAGAAGATCTCTGCGTAGATACTGATCCTGACCATTCTTTGCCATCTTTGCTCTCCTCTGGGCAATTCCTAATCAAGTGGCCCATCTTGCCACACCTGAAGCACGCCCCTGTCTCCCTCCTGCACTCCTCTGTCTTGTGTGGTTTCCTACACTTTGCACATGACACAGCTGGAGTGAACGAAGAGACCCTTGAAGGTCCCTGGGTCACTGAGGCCCTGCTACCAGAAGACCCAGACAGTCGAAATGGTTTAGAAGATGTAGGCACTGCTGCTCTCTGGTACGAACTTGGACCCGAAGAAATCGCCGGTCGGGAGTGTGTAGGGTATCTCGGAGGTCTGAAGAATCTAGCCCTCTTGTTCTGCTTAGAGTCCTGAGATTGCCCTTGAAATGACCTCTCTCTCGTCTGCTTATCTCTCAAAGAAAACTACTTCTGGTTCTCTTCCTCTCCTATGAAAGCCTTGGCCATCACTCCCTCATATGTCTCCATTTCCCACATGATGACATCCTTTTGTAAGTTCTACCTCAGGCCAAGCTGAAACTTACGTGCTCTAATCAGCTCAGTGGCTACATGCTGGGGTGCGAACCTAGCCAATCGATCAAACTCAGCACCGTGCTCTCTCATTGACATCGCACCCTACTTGAGTTCTATGAATTTCACCTCCCACTAATGCCTCACAATTTTCAGAAAGTATTTGTGGAAAAACACTTCCGTGAACTCCTCCCATGTCCAAGGAGTGTGAGGTAATTCTCTCTGTCGATTCTGTGATACCGACTTCCACCAAGGTCCGGCATCACCATCTAACTTGAAAGTAGCCCAGCGCACCTTCTCTACGTCATTGCACTGGAGCACTTCAAAAAGTTTCTCCATCTCTTCTATCCAGCCCTCTGCTTCTATAGGATCTGTCTGACCCGAGAAGTTAGGAGGTCTCATTCTCCTAAACTCCGCGAATCCGCTTAGCTGATGAGGTGGTCTAGCTGCCTGCTGAGTCAGAGCATCTGTCTGCTGAGCGACATTGGTAGCCAAGGCTTCCAACTCCTGCTCCATTCTCTCCTCATTACCTCTTCTACCTCCTCTCGGTCCCACTGGTTCCACGTTCGTGTGCGAGAGGAATTCTAATCCCCGTGACGTACCAACAACATCGGGGATCTCCCTCAGAGGAACTTCTCTCTGACCTTCCCTTCCTCCACTGCGTCCGCCTCTGAACTTAGGGCCCATACTGGTCTGTCATTGTGAAAATAATAATATTGATCAGTACTAGATTGTGAAAATAATCCAACATGAACCTACAGTTCAACCTAAAGAATAGGCTTTGATACCAACTGTGACAGCCCAGATTTCCATGATCGGAAATCCATGCCATCAGGATCATTCTCTGGATGATCCCCAGGACAAATCACAAAGTGTTTGCTCGTATAGCGGAAATCAAGTAGACACTGTCCAGCAGTGGTAGGTCGATTCATCACGTAAGGCATTTAAAATAGAAAGAAATAGTAAAACAAACATGTATCTAAATATATAAAAATATACATTCCCAAAAAGGAACCAAGAAGAACCAATGGTGATGGACATCCATCACCCAAAATAATGGTTCCTGATAATGGTTCCAATAGAATGTATAGTAATACAAAAAGAAAATATCTACAGAAATAAATACAGAAAGTGGCCACCAGGCACACAATAATCCAAATTTTATACAAAATCCCAAAATGAGCAGACTAGTATACCCAGACTATGGATAGAAATCGTCCGCCTGGACGTCAGTCTCCTCGTCCTCGGCCTCAGCCTCTAGATCAGGCTAGTAGTCAGGGTCACTCTCGATGCCAGGAACTCTAGCCTCAGAACCTAACATGTTAATGGAAATAGGGTGAGCTACATCATAGCTCAATAGAAGAATTCCAACTAAAATAAATTGAATATGCAGATCATGATATCTCAAAACAGAAAATCAAATCAGAAAATGCAAACAGGACAAATCAAATCTAATACTGGGTTTTTAAATAAGAAACGGATGTTATGCAAGTACATGATTAGTGACTTAAATTGTGTATGTTTGCTAACTTAAGAAACTCCCGTGAATATATAACACAGAGTAAACAGGAATCTACCGATAAGAAACCCCAACCAATCGTTGTTCACACGAATAATTTTAGGTTGCAACAATGTCTCATCTATGGAGTGCAATTGTGCCGAGGGATTACAAGCAGATGCACAAGTGTTCCAGGCTCGAATATACCACCGGGTCGATGGGGATCATCTGGTTAATTCATCAAATCACATACACACATAGAACTTATGAATCGATAGCAGAAATCAAGAGCAAGTTTCAGAATTCAAAATCAGAAAATAGGAATCAGATGTAACAGGAATTTATGATATGCTAACATGCTTGTTAAAACAGAAATCAGGGCACAGGTATGCAAGAATCATGAAATCATAGTAAAAAATTGTTTAAGTTGGTTTTCCCCTACCTCAGATCAGACCTCTTTCTAAGCAAATCCAAAGCTTTTTAAAGCGTCATGGTCCGATCCTAGACCATAAATATAGTACACTATGTGTCAGGTAGGTCAGAAAGTCAACTGGTACGGTGTCCAATAGCATTCAATTAACACAATCAAAATAGGACAAAAACAGGGGTGATTGATCGATCAACACCCTCATTGATCGATCAATCCTCCTTGTTGATCGATCAATGTCTTCATTGATCGTTCACAACCCTCAAACCACCTCACAAGCAATAGAGGTAGTTGATCGATCAATAGCCTTTATTGATCGATCAACACTCTTTATTGATCGATCAATACCTTAATTGATCGATCAATAACTCCCTTTTCTTCACATTTTGTCATAGTCAAATTGATCGATCACCAGCTTGGTTGATCGATCAATGTGTCTTGTTGATCAATCAATGCCCTCATTGATCGATCAATAGCTTAAATTTTCAAAATTCCCTCCTTCTGTTCTCTTTTGCAATTTATACAGATTGATCGATCAATGCCTTCATTGATCGATCAATACACACAAGTGATCGATCAATGCCTTCATTGATCGATCAATACCAGCCATTGATCGATCACTCTCTTTGTGATCGATCAATGCTCACAATTGATCGATCAATTCACTAATTGATTGATCAACACCTCACGAGCACTGAACTTCTAGAAATTTCAGTGTTCTGTTCCCTTTTCTGTCTTATACGAATTGATCGATCAATCACTTCATTGATCGATCAACATCCTTCATTGATCGATCAATCTAGCATTGATCGATCAATAATGACAGCTTCAGTGTCATTAATGGAGGTCACTTATTTCCTCTCCATTTGACCTATCTTCATTAATGGTTTCTCATAACCATTACTGCGCACACAAACACATATGTAAGGGCTTTCATTTGCCCAAATCTAAACGCATAAGCTCACCTTTACTTGGGCCCTTTTGGGGTCTCGGCAACTGATCCGAAAGAGGGTTTCGGATCTGGAGCTCGGGCTGTATCGTCAGTGTGACTCCGATATGTAAAGTATCAACTCCGATTCAGCACACGGAAGTCTCACACGCACCCGGACTACGCTTGAGTTTGCTTTATTGGGCTCACCCTACCTCATCTAGTGCCGACGCACGATCTCCGTAGCTCTAACCCCCCTTTCTCGCACAACACACTCAATCCCAACCTAGCTACAGGTTTCTTTGTTCAAGAACAAGAGGAAGAAGAAGAAGAAACATCTCCCCAGGTCTCTCCCTTCCTTTATAAGCTACCTAAACTTAAATATCTCTGATATTTCAGTTTAGACCATAATTTGAACTCCGGTGTTAAGCACCTACACGATCTCTACGGCATAACACGATCCACCGAGGTTCTACTAGTCTCGGATTCATGCGAAAACTTACGTATGACCTCATCTATCTACAGGATAATATTATTTCAAATAATATCTATTATTAATTTTCAAATCGATCTCGATTTTTATGTCAGGCACGCATATCGAAACAGTCAGTTTCTTGTTCTAAATTTCAGGGTTGTTACATTATCCCTCCTTAGGAATTTTCATCCTCGGAAATGTCAGGGTGGGCGCAGTAGATGCAAGATGGTGTGTCCAAAAGGAACAGGCATGTGAAAGTAGGACTACTAACAGACGAACATATCGAATGGAACGAACAGTCAGTTTCTTGTTCTAAATTCAGGGTCATTACAGGGCCGAATCGGTTTGGTGTTGGTTTTCAATCGGTTTCGCTTCGATTCGGCACAGTGGTTTTCGGCTTTCAGTTCAAATCTGCACCCCTATATAGGAGTAAGCAATCTTTGCCACTGTAGGGCAGCAATAGAGTCGAGCTGAGCCCGAGCTTGGGTCAGCTCTAGCTCGGCTCTACTTTATATGATCCAAGCTCGAACTCTGCTAAAAATTGCTAAATATTACGACCTCTACTCAACTAAAAATTTGGGCTCTAGTTCAGCTCTTTCGATCGAGCTCGAGTCGTGCTCGTGCCGAGCCGAGCTATAAAAGGTTTACTATAATATATTTTTGCTAGTATTTTTGTTTAAAACCTTGTCCTCTCTTTTTAATAGATGAAGGCCTAGTATAATTTAATAAATGAAAGTCGTAGTTTCTTTTATTATTCTTTAGTCCTTTTTATGTTTAACGTAAATGAAAGTCTTAGGCCTCGTTCGTTTGCCAAGAAAGCCTAGGAATCTAAGTTTTTGTCTTAGAAAGCAAGCAAAATCAGAACATTTCTGAGCATTTCCCACGTTCGTGAGTTTCGATGGGCCCCACACAAAATATGCCACTTTCCAAGCGAAAGCAACATATCCATTTCTTTGCGTTTTGCACAAATAAATCAAGCAAGAAATGAAATGTAAATTGAAATTCGATAAGAAACTATGGAGAAGATCATGCACAATGTTCCCAAATAGATGGAAGTAAAGAAATGGGTCTTCTAAGCATTAACAACAGTTTTGTAGTGAATTAATTGAGAATGTATATAAGGAGGCATTTGCACAAATGGAGGACAGAAATTGTTCCAAAACACTGCCTACTGCTTCTCCCAATTCGACCAAATCCCCATGAGTGGGACTCCGACCATAACATAATCGGCAGATCCAGGACGTACTCTTGCAAGTAAAAGGCTGAATGAAGCAAGCTAGAGTTCTAGAGCCTAATACATAGTGCAGACAATCAGTAATGAGGATAGGTTGGATTTTAATTCTATATATATTTATCTACGGACGGGGAGGGGTGTAATATCCCTGATATTTTTGGCCTGTTTTTCGGTTACCTCGGTAAGCGTATCCGGAAATTATTACGAATTTTTTTTGAATTTTTGGATAGCTAAGGTTATGATGAGAATAAGGGCCAAGGGTTTTTGTCTCATGATGTGTGGAAGTCATGGTATCGATGACTTACACAATAAGTCAGGTGTTTGTGTTTAGCGCCGGAAACTTCTGCAAGATAAGTGGATAAGTTGTAATTAGAAAAATCTAGATATTTGATTTGCTTTGTTTTTATGTTATAAGAGAGAGTTTGAAAGAGAAGTGTAACTTCTCTCTCTCTCGTTAGATTTAAGAACTTGCAAGCTTTGTCTCACCTTTGATTTTATATCTAGTGAGTTTGTAAACCCTCTCCCCATCTCAACCGTTGAAAAGACTTGCCATGTGGTGATGATCGGTTAGATGTATTGAAAAGAGAAATAGGGGGAGAGTGGTGGGTGCTGTGTGAATTTTATTGGTTGCTGAGGTAGAGGCAACCTTATGATGGACTTATTGGAGGTTCTAAACCAATAAGCTTTGGAGATTGGTTCCGGTGCGTGAATTTTGGTGCAACAGGATCAAAAGATTAAGCGTAAAGAGGTAAGCTTTTAAACCTCCTTATGTTATTTAAATTTATGTTTTGTTTAGAGTAGAATGTGGTGTGTTTAAATAGATAAGAAGGCTGTGGTTGAATGAGAAAGAAAGGGGTCCGAAGATGAAATTTTAACAGTCACAGACCTGGGAAAATTCGAGGGTCGATTTCTAATTCGATCGTCGAATTTGGAAATCGACCATCGAATTGAAATTCGAGGGTCGATTTTCTGATTTTCAAGCCTGATGCCATTTTTGAAATTCGAGGGTCGAATTTGAAATCGACCATCGAATTTCAAAATCGACCATCAAATTCAAATTCGAGGGTCGATTTTTGCTCTGTTTCTGTCCTTCAAAATTTTGGTTAAAAATTTTATAGGCAAGCTTTTGGTTTGACTTTTGGTCCAATATTAACACTGAGAGTGTTAATCTTTGTAGGTTTTGAAATTGGGAGTCCTTTGTGAGGACTGCTTATGCTTGTTTAGGACCGTCTTTGTTGAGGTAGGGGAACCCTACACTTATTTGCATTCTATTATAAGTAGGGATTGTTTTGACTGTTTTGATAAGGAGCATAAATTTTGAGAACAATTGTTTGAACACAACATGAATAAGAATATGAAATTATGATACAAATCAGAAATTTGAAAACTTTGTTATGACTAAGAACTGTGAAATTTGAACCTTAGAACCTCAGTTATTTTTGAATCAGAACTTCAAATCAGAACTCCGAAAAATCAGTAAATATGTTATGAATATAAGCTTTGATATAAGTTAGCATTTGCATTCGATTTGAGGTACATACGAACAAAACCCTAGATTCTACCAACCGTGTGGACGGTGTTTGTTTTGGCGCCAGTTTCCCTCATAGCGTAGGGGCTTGTTGCTCTTTAGAAAATAGGTTCATGAACGACGATGGTCAGTAGGGTTTCCCATCGGTCACGTAGTCCACTCTCATGCTATATGTAATTTGGGAGATAAAATTAAGTTATAATTGTAAGACAAGAAGCATGCTAATTCAGAAAATTTTGAACACATAAGATGAATTTATATTAGTTTTGACTCATGATTAGAATTGGAGATTTAGTTTGCAATACATCTTTTGAAAAACCATATTAGATCCGATTTCTGTCTTTGAAAACCTTTACTTATAATGAAATGCAAATAGACCTGTTTCCTCTATTGGGCTTTGTTGTTAGCTCACCCTCGACTATATGTCACAGGTGTTAAGACTGACTTAGGATCAGAGGATCTGGAGGACTCCGATTACATTCCTGAGGAGGAATTGGATACACCTGCAGAGGAGCTTTTCCCTTGATTCTCGATTACTTTTTAGTACTTTTGTTAATGTATTCTTTGAATATTGGGCCTTAGGCCATTGTTTTGTCCTTTTGATATCACACGAGGAACTATTATTAGGAACCACTATTTTAGGTGTTGGATTGGCCATCACCGGTGGTTCTTCCTAGTTTCTCAGGCTGATATATTTTTGTTGTTAAAGCTTTTGTCCTTGCTTACTCTATGCTTTGCCTCTGTTTTTAGTTCTTTGTTATGTTGCCAGCTTATGTTTGTTAACGCTTATTGAGAAATCAATAAGTTGATGAACCGGCCTTTCCTATACCTTAGGGATTGGAAAAGTCGGGTTGTCACAAGGGGAGAAGGGAAAGAATATAGCAGGCCAAAGTATTGGGAAAAGTAATTGGGCCGACATAAACAATATATTGATCCAGTACAAACATAAGCATTGCTCTATTTTTACCTAAAACAATTCTAACAAAATAATGAGCTATCCTGCATGAGTTTTATGATGTTCGTCAAACTGTATACATTTAAATATAAATTTGAAAATCAGTAAAAAAGGATGTTGATGTTTGTATTTAACATATTATTAACAAGTTCATTGCATACTCTTTTGACTCTGGACAACGGACAAAGATGGAGAATCTATACTTTCAAATTGCAGTAGAACGGAAAACTCACACCGACAGTTTTATGAGGCCTCTCAAATTGTATAGATATAGATTTTATAAAGGGTTTTTTGCAAATGCCCCCCCCCCCCCCCCCCCCCCGAGTTATGCTAATGTTATAAAAAAAACCCCCCAATTATCACCATTAGCTATGAACCCCCTACTTTTATGTTCCCTGTACATATAAACCCCCACCATAACTGACCGTTACCTAGCTTTGGTTAATTCAAAAGCCTGCAGTTAACTTAAAGCAAAAAACCCAAAATGCTTTTGTCTTTAGTTTTTGCTATGTTAGAAGTTAGAGACCGATCTCAACACTTCTTCTCCACCTAGCACAACCACCATCCGGCGGCCGCTGATTTGGGGACGAAGGGACTTTTGCACATCCTAGTCGACGATCCATTCTCTTCGAAGCGTCGAAGCACATCCAACAAGAGGGAATCCATATTCAGTTCAGATTCGTAGCATCTCCCAAGGGTTTTCAAGCAAAAATCGAAGATCTTAAACATTTGTTCTTCAAGCACATTCAAAGAGTCATCATTTTCTATTTTACTCTTGGGTTTTCAAGTAATTTTTTACTACTTTTAAACCCTATTTGTAGTGATTTTCAAATGTCTAGGTATGTATGCAATATTTTAGGGATTTTGCATCGAACTCAGCACTTCTTCTTTGCACCTAGCACAACCACCATTCTAGCCATCTTCTCCTCCATGTGCCACCGCCAACAATACTTTCTCTGCAATCATCTGATCTCCACCATCACCTTCAATGCCCTCTACCACCACGTACTCTATCTCTCCCGTCTACCACCCCTTAAAAGCCATTACCACTACTTGTGCCCATTGCCATTATTATAGCCACAACAACATTCAAATAGGAGCCAATTATAGCCCTTGTTCATGCAAACCCTAGGAGCACTTCGAGTTTGTGGTAATGCCTTTCGGGTGTGTACACATGGAATAAAAAACCAACTGTCTGATGGTGCCACCATGATATCAAGATCCATTGCATAAAAGGTTGGGACGATAAATGATCTCCATCGTCCGATTCAATGCAGTCAGCCGTCTAATGGTGCCACCATGACCTCAAGATCTATCGTGTGAAAGGTTGGGACGATAAACGATCTCCATCATCCGATTCAATAAAGTCAACCGTCTGATGGTGCCACCATGATCTCAAGATCCATCGTGTGAAAGGTTGAGACGATAAATGATCTCCATTGTCTGATTCAATGCAGTCAAGATCCATCCTGTGAAAGGTTGGCATGATAAACGATCTCCATCGTCAGATTCAATGCAGTCAACTGTTTGATGGTGCCACCGTGATGTCAAGATCCATCGTGTGAAAGGTTGAGACGATAAACGATCTCCATCGTCCAATTCAATGTAGTCAACCGTCTGATGGTGCCACCATGATCCCAAGATCCATCGTGTGAAAGGTTGGGACGATAAACGATCTCCATCGTCTGATTCATTGCAGTAAATGTTTTTCAGCATGGGTGAACTCAAAGATTTGGTGGGTGGATTTAAAGGCACTCTATTTTGTAAGTGCGAGGCGCTAACTCGTAACCACGTGTAGACGGTGGAAATTTAGTAATTAAATTTTGGAAGGGTAAATATGGCTTTTAGGCTAGTCTTTAATGACTAGTTAAGCATTTTGCTGTTTTATAAACACCAAAATGTTAACTAGGGGGTTTAGATCAAATAGTGATAACTGAGGGGTTTTTTTTATACTATCAGCATAACTCGGGGGTATTTCCAAAAAACCCTTTTATAAATCACCAAAAAGGGATTCTGAGTTTTGTATTTTACATAAGACAAACAAAGTTCATTGCCTACTCTTTGTCCTCTGACTGTGGAACAAAATATACTTTCAAAATTGCAGTTTGAAAGGAAAATGCCAACCGACACCACCGAGATCAAGTGACAGGGCCGCTGTTAAAATCTCCATAAGTGAATCCATAACGTCATCATCTGTTGGCCATTGAATATATCACAGAATGGAAGAATTGGGCATTGAATCTATCAGAGAAATGGAAAATTTGGGTACGATACATCCCCGGGAAAATGAGATCATCCATAAAACGTCAACCAGAGACATGTTAGCTAACGATAATGACTCCTAGTTGCCTACCTGTCTAAACAATCTTCAACAACACACCACAGTAGCCACTATCAATCCATGTTTTCAATAAGCCATGCAGACTGAGAATAACATATGAAAAGATATGAAAAACAAGGATCCCATGGAAAACTAGCAAGAAAGGAAAACTACAACAACAATAATAACAATCATAATAAAATAAACAAACCATTAACAGTAAATAGGAACATACTGGGTTTCTATAAAGCCAATGAAATAAGCATTAGTAGCAGGATGACAATGAGACTCCTTATCAATCTTGAGAATGGGTCTTCCCTGAGGACATAATGGCCACCACCTCATCCATCTTAAATAGCAGGAGAATGGGCCAGGCGAGAAAAAACTGAAATTTAGAATCTATTTCCCCTGAAGGGAAACCCCAATGAAAGGCACATAAGATACAACTTAACTGGCTTCAAGTATCGGCCAAGTACAATTGGTACCGATGTCCACCACTAGAGACTCATAGCATCAAACTCCGATTTACAAGACCCTAGTATGGGTGAAATAGGTCCCAGATAAAATGCTTGTGGGGCCCAACCTCAATATCATGTAGCCATATAGTCTCCCTCATGAATGAGAGTCACGTTGTAATAAAATCTGTAATTTCCCAAAAGGCTAGTTCAAAAACAGAGAAGTTCCACTTTGCTTCATGAGAACTATCATCCAGATTTCATAAACATCAACAACGAATTTAGTGTCTCCTAAATTCCTAGATCAAAAACATGGTGGGTTCCCGTTACGAACTCATGTCCTGTGGAACCTAGACAATCAACATAGTTGATTATATGGTATATACCAAGAAAGATTGCATAAAATGAGGGAAAAAATAATGAGGCAACCATTTACTAGAGGCCGAACTTCCATAGAAGCTATCTCTATGGAAAACTGTCTTACAAAATAAAGAATGGGCCTCCATATATTTCGAAAGAAATGTTGATCAAGAATACTCAGCGTTCCTCCCCACTAGAACAGTTAAAAACAACCATAAAGAACTTATCAAGGTAGCTCATCTCCATCTGTTAACAGGATATCCTGAGCAGGATAACTAATAATTGATAACTGATAGGACATCCTGTAACAGGATAACTGATAAAATTTATGTACTCTGAAGACAAACACGCTATAATGACACATGCTAACTCAGTAAGAAAAGGACATATGCACAGAGACAATTTGTACACAAATGCACACAACATACCAGAAAGAGAAGGAAAACTGACTCATGGAAATTATGTAAATTAACATCAATATTGTAAACATACAAACATTTGTAGCATAGTAATCAAAATAGAAAAAAATGTTGGGGTTATATTCCACAATACTATGCAGATAATAGAACAACAAGGTCAAAGAACAGGCAATTACCCCATTAACAACTAGCATAGGTAAATGGGGATGGAGAACAATTTGTTCCCAATTTATGGGGGAAAAAATAGTGAGGCACCACAGAAAACTAGATAGTATCAAGCAAAGAGAAGAAAATAAACTTTATTCACTTAGTTTCAATTTTAACGAGTACTAATAAATATAGAGGAAAAAGACCTTTTCAAACTGGAGCTCCCAATAACAATTACAGTAAGATGCACGCTCATGTTTGCTCAGCATATTCAAAACCAGGAAGTCCAACCTGAAAAAATATACAATTAATTGAGCTCCGTGCTGTGTGTTAATAAATTGAACGAGTCAAAAAAGACGAAGTGAAGTTTATATACACCCATAAAATTTGTGCCAACCTTCTCTGCTAGAACACGGAGGGCAACTTCGGTTGACTCGCCAATCTTTTCATAGTTTCCTTTGTCATTGTTATATTACAACGTAGATTCATTGCATAGGGCTGAACACATTGCTATGTGAAGGTGGTAGGGAAATTGTGCAGGAAACTCACGCTACAAAAATGAATCAGAAAAACTGCAAAGGATTGCAGCTAAAATTCCACATAACAAGCCCTCGTAAAAATGAGCAGAATGCATTGCAATATATTTAAAGAAGGAAAGGTGAGAAGTGAGAAGTGTTACAATTCTAAAGAAAGAACAAGAAATATTTAAGTCTTGTCCACATGAGAGCTGAAAGCATATAAATGTTCAATATTTTAGCAAGAGAAACCATTTTTTTATTAAGAGAAACTATAAATTTTCACAAAGTCTATAACTATAGATAGGGACCTAAAGTACCTTCAGCCATTTCCTCCCTATGAACTTGTAAAGTCTCTCGCTCGCTCACTCCATCCCTCCCTCATATAGTTCCTTTCAAGCATTGGAAAGCCACTGTGTTAGTATAGGACCAATGCATGTGTTCTTCTAGTAGACCAGTAAATCCCAAATAAACTTCCCATCACTGTATTCTAGAAAGCATCTCCTCTCCGCTAGTTCACTGTATTCTAGAAATCAACCATTGTTAGTGATTGTTAGCAAGGGGTGGTAGATCGGTTTTTCCTAAGGAAAACTACGGTGGTGACAGTTTGTGCATTGTATGAGTATTGAGCAATCTACAAAAACAAATTCATCATTTATGTGGGGAGATTATTATCATTCTACTATTGGTGATAACTATGACTCGATCCTCTTCTCCAAATGCCAATATTACCTTCTCCAAGAAGGAATATGATGAGTGGAATTAATAGTTTACAAATCATGTGCAGATGTTTCTCCGCTCGGATCCCATGGATCATTGATTCAGGTGCGTACATCACATGACTAGTTCATCCTCGATATCTTTTTGTAATCTACTTCGTCCAAACCATGTCATATTTAGTTCGTTGATGGGTCTCTCCCTCCCAGATGAAAAAGGAACTACTTGAACCACTAGTTTTCCTTTCGAATCTATGTTGCATGCTCCTAATAAGTCCATTAATCTTCTTTTGGTCAGCAGAATGACCAAGCATTTCGATTATAGAGTAACAGTCTTCCCATCTTACTATGTTTTTCAGTATCTTGTGACAACGAGGGAATTTGGTCTTGGTCTTGGTCGTGGTCGTGAAGATAGGGGGCTCTATATTCTTGATGATGATAGTATATCTCTTCAAGCCTCGCGTTCATATGCTATTGACTCTGGATACTGTGTAATTGTGACACTCTTTTTTTTTATCTACCTGTGTCTAGATTGCATATTTTATTTCCTAGTCAAGCTAATTCTTTGAGACTTCTATTTATCAATGTGAAGATTGCCACCTGTCTAGACATTATAGAAACTCTTATGTATGAGTAATAGAAAACAAATACCCCTTTCTATTGTACACTGATATGTGGGGACCATTCCTTGTTCCTTGTATGATTTCGATATTTTGTTTCCTTTGAAGATTGAGCTGGATGACAACGTTATATTTATTGAAAAGTGGAGACTATCTTTCCTAACTTACACAAGTTGATTCAAATTCAATACAACACCTCTGTGAAGGTATTGAAGTCAAGTACAGACGACAAATATGTCTCTCAACATCGCCGACGACAACTTCAGGAACATGGTATTAAGTGGCAAACCACATTTTCATATACACCACAACAATAAAATGGATTCACCAAAAGGAGGAATTGCTACCTACTTGAAGTTAGTCGCTCCCTAATCATTTCTAGCTTGAAGAGAGTCTTACTACATCTGTTCTCAACCACTATCCTTGAGGGAATGTAACATCCTGAAAATTTTGACTTTAAAGAGTGTACCTCGAGATGCGTGCCTGTCTGGTCATTTGTTTGATCAAGTGCAAGTCAACTTGATGAGTTAGGTTAGATTAGGTTTGGTATAGAAATACACACTTGGGTGGTGTTAGATCTTTTAGTAGGGTCATATACACCTATCAATGTGTATGTGTGTTCTATACCCAAGTTTGGGTTATAATAAATAGCATAAGAGAAAGTAAATTCTCTATTTTGTGGTTGTTAAGGAATTAAGAAGGGAAAGAAAGAGGAAGAAGAAGAGAGGGAGTGAAGAAAGGAAAGGAGATTAAATGCTTATGAAATGATGCATGGATCATGCATGGAAGCCGTGTGAAGGCGTTAAACTCCATGGAAATCACGTGTGATTTGGGGATTTGAAAGCTAGGAGCTCTAACCCTTGATCCAAGCCCTTGAATCACTCATACGTTGGATTTGAGGTAAGGTTTTGTTAATTGATGATGTGTGTGATGTTTGAGCTTTAATTTAATTTATAAATGTTGGATTAAAAGGGGGAAGAGAAGAATATTTGAGAAAAGGGTGGAAGCTAGATGTACAGTCGGAAAGGGCAATTTTTCTGTCAAAATTGATTAACCAATTTTTGATAGAAAGCAAATCTGGAAATTGAAGCATGCAATTGATTAATCGAATTAAATTTCGATTAATCAATTTTTGGTTTTGATTAATCGATTTTGAATCGATTAATCGAATGAGCACTGCCAATGGCTGAAAAAGCTTGTTTTCTTAGAAAATCGATTAATCGATTTTGGGGGCGATTAATCAATTTTGAAATTTCAATTAATCGATTTTGAAATTTTGATTAATCGATTTTGGGGTCGATTAATCGATTTTGACTGTGCTTGCCGACACTGCTTCGGTATTTTGGCCGTAATGTTTTACTCTGAACTCCGATTGATGCAATTCTTATGGTGTTGAAAAGAGGACAACGAACTTTACAACTTTTGTGATTTAATTATTTCATAAATCCAAAGATTTAAAGGTAAAAATTTAGGAGGAATGTTGCATCAAACTCTATATTAGCATGAACTTGCCCATTTCTGCCTCGCTTTTAGGAAACACTTAAATATGTATAGGTTTTGTTAGTGAGTAGAGTTAATCCTTGATGCATCATGGTGTGTTTGTGATATAGATTGAGGGTAGGAAGCCGTCGATAAAGATAGTGGTATCGCTTTGAATGGCTTCGTGTGTGAGGTAGGGAATACTCTGAACATGTACCCTTGATTACGAAATCATGTATGTAGTAATGTAATATATACATGTGTATTTTAAGAGCATAGTTAATTTCTTGTTAATCAAAAGTGAACTAAAGCATGTGAATTAAAGAGGTGTGTGTGCGTGTGTGTACACTAAGTAAGAAACTAGTAAGCTTGTAAGTATATGACATCCCAGGGATGTGAATGAGATGTGAGTATCTAGGTGATGCAGATGAATATGTGACATCTCAGGGATGTATAGTCAAATGAGAAACCATAAGAATGAGCCTTGAACAAACTTTTAATAATATAATTAGCATAATCACACGGTGAATAACTATATATAGTGCACTTTTGATTTAAGGTTTGGAGGAATACCCCACTGACGTGGCGGGATACCCACAACTGACTTGGCAAAATATTCGTGATCGGTACGGCGGCCAATCCATACACCAATTGGACATCCCAGTGATGTATGTAAGAGAATTAAAGCCCATCGCTTATGAGAAAGAGACTTGGGTAATATTGAATGAATGCAAAAGGAAATAAAAATTGTCTGATTAGACGACGATGGAGGGTCTTCCATTGGGCGTTCGATGCTATAGTAAATCGACGAATAATTAAGTTATTTGATTTAAGTTCGTGACACAAGTCTTTATGAGATATGAGAACAAGGTAAGCAAAATATAAGATGTGTAGTGTGAAAGGATAAGATGTAACATGTGCAATTCAGTTCATGCTTTTAGTAATTCAAATGCTTTTAAACTAGTTTCCAGCTTATGAAATCATGCTTGCTTATGTCATGGAATATGTGTGAGTAAGATAGCTTTACATGTTCAGATATTTTTCCCTATTGAGCTAGGATGTAGCTCATCCCTCGACTATATGTCACAGGTACAGGTGTAGATCAGGCTCCAGTTGCAGAGAAAGGCTTGAGATCTCCCGTTTGGGGAATTTTACCTTAGGTGAGGTTTGGACATGGGTATGCTTTGGGTTGTATAATGGATGTTTTGAGGCCTTTTAGATTATGGACTTGGTATGTCTGGGGATTTATTATTGTATTAAGATTTATTTAGGTAGGTATATTTTTGAAGCCACTATTTAGGTGATGGTTGGCCATCACCGGTGGTTTTCTTGTGAGCCCGTTTTATTCAATCTCTATGTGTGGAAGAATTTTTTTGTTGTTATATTTTACTTTGACTCTACCTTTGTTGGCATCTTAAATAAATTCTGTATTCGGATCGTAATATGACCGACCCTACGGTCCGGTTTTTTCTGTGTTTATAATGTAAGGAAGAAAAAAAAAACTATCACACAACTTTATGAAATCGGGGAAATCGAGCTGTCACAGTTGGTATCAAAGCTTAGGTGTTAAATCTTATTGGGACTCAGACGCGATGGTATTTGATTGTGTCGGAAGTCTAGACCAACTGTGACTTTTTCAAAGTTGGTATCAGAGCTTAGGCGTTAGGTCTTCTAGGGACGTTGTGGCAGCTGTAGAGCTTAAGCATTAGGTCTTGGCTTAAGACTTGTTGGGACCATAGACTATGGCAGTAGATTCTGTTAGGGTATAGGAGATCCAATTAGGACTCTATCACAGTTGGTGGAAACCTTAGACTTTAGGTTCTTGAAGTCTCAAGTCGTGGCAGTAGGTTCCGTTTAGAACTTGAGTTGTGGATCTTCACGATCTCTTATAGTGGAAATAATTAATGATCGCGATAGAAGTGCGGTGATAGGATACATGATATGTTTTAGCTATTTTGTCAGAACATAGAGCCATAATGATCATGATCGCTATTGATTGAAACCTTTGTTTCATTTTGACAGCTCACAATGGCACCACGCAAAAGAACAAGAACTGGACACACCGAAGAAAATGTGCAGAATAGGCAGTTGCTGGAAACGATGATCAACACAATGACTTAGCAGACTGCATTACTCACGACAATGTTGAGAGAGACGACTCACACCTCTCCATTGACACGGGTTGAGTCATACTCAAGGTGTGGAAAATGACACAAGACATCAGACTATAGGCGAGGCATGAGAGGGTGTTTCAAGTGTGGGTGAATGGGACTCCTGATAAAATATTGCCCTGCATTAAGGAAGAAGGCAATGACATCTGCACCGATCAGTATATGCGCGCATTGTGGGAAGCGCCACAAAACGGAAGAGTGTCGGTTAGTTTTGCGCACATGTTTAAAGTGTGGTGAGAAAGAGCACCGGATCAAGGATTGCCCAGTGAGACATCAAAGCGAGTAACATCGACATCTATTTTCGAGCCAGTCCTCCCTACAAATCAAGGTCCTACAAGTGAAACATCGATGCATGATGTCCAGATGGCACGTGAAGTTTTTCAAGGTATAGATTAATTATCGATTGTCAAGGTTTTACTCAAAGTTTTAGATGACAAATGCCTTAGAAATTGTGGTTGCTTTTGACACTTAAGGTATATCATGACACCATCATATGTGCATATGATTAAATCACCTGCATGACATCAACAAATTTAAATTTCCAAAGATTAACTAACTATGTGATCAATATAAGGACATGGCTTGAATATATCTTGACAGTTAGGGTGACATTACGTAAGGATAGATTGTTAGTAATCTGAAATTGAGTTGACATTATGAGTCATGGTGATTGAACTAAGACTTGTAAATTTACACTTAACGGATCTAATCGTAATGTTCTTCTTTTCGACTAATAAATCATGAGTGAATTGTGTTCGAAAGCACTCCTTCCAACTTTGAGGGCAGTTGTGAAACACTATAGTTTTAAGCGGGCATCCTTAGGGAGCTGGGGCATTAAAGAACTCTTTAGGATTTGGAACGTTAAGGAAATATTGATGGTAGTTGACATAGATTTTGATGGCGCACATTAGGGACTTGACCCTTAGTTTGAAGGAAGCTAATTAAGGAAAGAAAGAATTTTTAGTGACTTCTTAATTCATTTTTTGATTAGCTATCACTACTATAACCTTAGACTTTGTCTTACCATTATGACCTCACAGTTATAAACACTTTCAATCCATGCCGATGACGATGGATCAATTAGGATGACAAGAACAATTAGTGACTCTATTGATTGTGTTGAGGACTATGCACATGAAAAGACAATTCATCTAGGCTGGCATGTACGTAAAACCTTAATCTTATGCATCGAAGGGGTGCTCTTTAGAATTGCCATCTAGAACTATCTCCTTGTTTGAAAGATTGGATACGTTGTGCCCGAGTGTCTTTTCTTCTATAATCGGACTGGTAATTGAGTGTGATAAGAATAATTGAAGGCATAAATTTGAGATTTTAAGATCATTATTGTCAGTTTATAATAAGCTCATGTTGTAATGACTTCATACCTTTGTAGACATACGTTATGGCTAACGATGGTATTTATTATGGTATGCTTGCAGTGATGGTAATTTAAATCGTGGAGGAAGTCACACATTTAGACTAGTGGTTAAGACTATTCCTCGTTGATGGTTGAAACAATTTTACTCGATCAAAATAGAGTATCTGATCGATAATTATGAATATTTTTGTGGTCAAAATAAGTAAATGGTTAGTTGGAGCAAGGTAGAATTCTCTTAATCGATAGAGTAGACTTTTCTCTGATTGGAAGTGGGAATCAATCTCCATGAATTTTATCATGGGATTACCGCGTACGATAAAGAGATACATCACCATTTGGGTAGTCGTTGATCGACTAACCAAATGGTGGGAATCAATCTCCATGGATTTTATCGTGGGATTACCGCATACAACAAAGAGATACAACACCATTTGGGTAATCGTTGATCGACTCACCAAGTCAGCTCACTTCTTACCCTACAATACGATGTACACAGCAGGAAGACTTACGGGTTTATAAATGAAGGAGATTGTATGTTTGCACGGGTTCCATCTCCAGACTGATGGACAAATAGAACGGGTAAATAAAATAATTGAGGATATGCTTAGAGCATGTATGCTTAAATTTCAAGGATCATGGGATCAACATCTACCCCTGATCGAGTTTGCATACAACAATAGCTTTCAAACGAGAATTGGAGTGGCACCTTATGAAGCTCTCTATGGAAGGTGGTGTAGATCGCCAATCACTTGGGAAGAAATCAGTGAAAAGTTTATACTAGGTCCGAAAATACTTGAGGGTAATGCCACTATCGTTCGTATGATACAAGAGAGACTTAAATTTCCTTAGAGCGGGCAGAAGAGTTGTGCCGATATCAAAAGAATGAGTGTGGACTTGGTCGTTGGCGATCACGTATTCGTTAAGATATCGCCCATGAAAGGTGTCATGAGATTTGGGAAGAGGGGAAAGCTAAGTCTCCGTTACCTTGAACCCTTTGAGGTTTTGGGTCGAGTCGGCAAGGTCACCTATCAAATTGGGTTACCCTCGTTGTTCGATCAGGTTCATAACGTATTTCATGTATCCATGCTCCGAAAGACGTAAAGGTTCCTACACATGTATTGGAAGATCAGTCGATCAAGATGTATGAAGACATGACCATGACAAAAGAAGCGGCCTAAATTTTGGATTGAAAAGAGCAAATTCTACGCATGAAGGTTATCCCTTTAGTACTTGTCAAGTGGAGAAATCATCCTGACGATGAAGTGACTTGGGAGCGTGAGGTGTAAATCAAGGAACTATACCCTCATTTGTTTGAGGAACATTAAATGGCAAGTGCTATGTGTAGTGCCAATTTTAAATTTTCTTGTCATTCATGTTTTGACCACTCAAATTATGAGTCATGTGTGTAGAACCAAACTAAGATCAATTAAACATAATGGTGCAAATTGATGGACAAATTATGGATGAACTACTGTCGGAATTGTGGGGTGTGGGATAGTTATATACAAATTTGGTGTCTGAGTTATATATAAAGAATGATGTATAAATTGCATTTTAGGTACAATAAAAGGCTATTTTAGCAAGGGATTTTGGAGGCAAAGAAATGTCATTTTGCTCTATTTTTTGAAAAATCGTTCGATCGAAATTCATAAACCATTCGATCAAACTGTAAATGGCTGAAACATGTGTGTTTATCATAAATTGTTTGATCGATTTGGCAAATCGATCGAACGAAACCACTGGGCTAGTGGGATCAAAAGGGACTGGTAGGTTAATTTTTAGAAACTGTTCGATTGGAATTACTAACCGATCGAAGGAAATTTGGGGGCTGCATTAAATGCTAGGAAAACTAATCGAACAATTTCAAATGGTTCGATCAATTTCACGGCCTATATATATGGCATGCGATTTTTACCCTCCGCAATCAAATTTTCAAATATGTTTTTCTTCTTTCTCTTGGAGGGTATTGAATATGATTTGCGGTTTCTGGGTTAATGATTTTCATCTCAAGGTCCATATCTCTTTCTTTGTGGATATATTCTTGCCAACTATTTATAAAGATACTTCGTTAAGTAGTAGAAGTGAGGTTTTGTAATTACCTATGCACTAGTTAACTGATCTATCACTCTGACTCTTGAGTGAGTATAGGTCCGATTAGTGCGAGATGGATATCCTTAGTGTAAATCTCATAATATAGATTTTTACCAGTGTGTGGTCAATCTTTAGACGATGTGTTGTAGCAAATCTCCATTCAACTCTGTGGCTTTGACCGTGTGTAATTCCAATTCATCGTAATGTATGTAATTCCACTTTGTAGCAACATTCGCTGTATGTGAGTTGAGTTTAACAAATGATTGCTATATTGACTACCCAAGTGTCATGTCGTTCACTTTCAAGGGAGAAAATTCCTTACTGAGGGGTAGTGGAGTACCTTCTTCTCTTTTATGTAGATATTGAAGGGTGTATTGTTGGTGTGAACACATGTGGATGTGATGATTCTGGGCATAGCTGATTTGACTATGACCGTGAGTGTGTGATTGTGTCAAGTAACCTGGGTCGATGTGTGGACTACGAGGAGGATACGTGCGTGTGAATTGAGGATTTATAGTTGTTAATATTTTTATACATTATTGATAATTGAGTTGTTACTCAGATTACCTTTCGTGCACTTTCAAGAACGGCAATTCCTTTAGGTGGGAAGATTGTGATGACTTGGTCAAGAGGACGTTCAATCTTGGTGAGGATACCCAAATGGGTGGCACTGAAAAATAGCCGCATACCTCAGATTGAATTGGTTTTGAGCTAATTGAAGAAAACCGAAGTGATTTTACTTTTGGCGATGTATATGTGGGAATTAGAGACTTACGCCGATGTGATGGGTAAGACGTGGGTTGCAGAGAAAATCATAGTGTATACCTTATCGTATGTGTTTAATCTCTGAACATGTTGGAAATTAATGGTTGGATAGTTTTCTTTTCCTTTATAGCGATGGTTAAATTTTAATTATGATCCATATAGTTAGTTGTAGGTTGATAATTTCATTGATGGTATATGTTGTAGTTGATTTTCTAAAAATATAGTTTAACAAATGATTATCTTATTGGACAATCGGTGGTACGCCAATCTTGTAATATGTGGATTTTCATGCAAGCTGATGGATAATTTGATTGCGGAAAAATTCAGTCTTTCGTTGTGAACTCAATGTGGATACTTAATTAAATGATTGTCAGCCATTCATTTCTTCGTTTAGGTTGCGTGCATTGTTTCATCATTAAGGGTAAGTTCTTGTCAATAGGAATCGTTGTTAGTGAGTTAGCGTTCGGACGTGTCGTCGTCAATTTTCGATGACGAAAATTTCTATGGAGGGAAGAATGTAACAATCTCGAATTTATTTTGTATATAAATCGATTCATATCTGGACGTGAGTGTTCAACTTGATGTGCATAGTAAGACCTGGTTACTTAGGGCAATTTTCGAGGACGAAAATTTTATAAGGTGGGAAGAATGTACCATCCTGAAAATTTTGACTTTAAAGAGGGTATCTCGGGATGCATGCCCAACTTTGAATAGTATACCTCGAGATGCGTGCATGTCTGGTCATTTGTTTGATCAAGTGAAAGTCAACTTGATGAGTTACATTAGATTAGGTTTGGTGTAGAAATACACAGTTGAGTGGTGTTAGATCTTTTAGTAGGGTCATATACACCTATCAATGTGTATGTGTGTTCTATACCCAAGTTTGGGCTATAATAAATAGCATAAGAGAAAGTAAATTCTCTATTTTGTTGTTGTTAGGGATTTAAGAAGGGAGAGAAAGAGGAAGAAGAAGAGAGGGAGTGAAGAAAGGAAAGGAGAGTAAATGCTTATGAAGTGATGCGTGGATCGTGAGTGGAAGCCGTGTCAAGGCATTAAACTCCGTGGAAATCACGTGTGATTTGGGGATTTGAAAGCTAGGAGCCCTAACCCTTGATCCAAGCCCTTGAATCACTCATACGTTGAATTTGAGGTAAGGTTTTGTTAATTGATGATGTGTGTGATGTTTGAGCTTTAATTTAATGTATAAATGTTGGATTAAAAGAGGGAAGAGAAGAAAAATTGAGAAAAGGGTGGAAGCTAGATGTACAGTCGAAAAGGGCTATTTTGCTGTCAAAATCGATTAATCGATTTGAAAATCGATTAATCGATTTTTGACAGAAAGCAAATCTGGGAACTGAAGCACAAAACTGATTAATCGAATTAAATTTTGATTAATCGATTTTTGGTTTCGATTAATCGATTAATCGAATGAGTATTGCCAATGGCTAAAAAAGCTTGTTTTCTTGGAAAACTGATTAATCGACTTTAGAGTCGATTAATCGATTTTGGAATTTTGATTAATAGATTTTGGGGTCGATTAATCGAATTTGACTGTGTTTGCCAATACTGCCTCGGTATTTTAGCTGTAACATTTTACTCTGAATTCCGACTGATGCAATTCTTAGTGTTTAAAAGAGGACAATGAACTCTACAACTTTTGTGATTTAATCATTTCGTAAATCTAAAGATTTAAAGGTCAAAATTTAGGGAGAATGCTGCGTCAAACTCTATATTAGCATGAACTTGCCCATTTTTACCTCGTTTTTGGGAAACACTTAAATAAGTCTAGGTTTTGTTAGTGAGTAGAGTTAATCCTTGATGCAACATGGTGTGTTTGTGATGTAGATTGAGGGCGGAAAGCCGTCGATAAAGATAGTGGTATCGCTTTGAACGGCTCCGTGCGTGAGGTAGGGAATACTCTGAACATGTACCCTTGATTACGAATCATGTATGTAGTGATGTAATATATACATGTGTGTTTTAAGAGCATAGTTAATTGCTTGTTAATCGAAAGTGAACTAAAGCATATGAATTAAAGAGGTGTGTGTACGTGTGTGTACACTAAGTAAGAAATCAATAAGCTTGTAAGTATATGACATCCCAGGGATGTAAATGAGATGTGAGCATCTAGGCGATGCAGATGAATATGTGACATCCTAGGGATGTATAGTCAAATGAGAAATCATGAGAATGAGCCTTGAACAAACTTTTAATAATATAATTAGCATAATCACACGGTGAATAACTATATATAGTGCACTTTTGATTTAAGATTTGGAGGAATACCCCACTGACGTGGCAAAATACCCACGACTGACTCAGCAGAATATTTGTGACTGGTATGGCCAATCCGTACACCAGTTGGACATCCCAGGGATGTATGTAAGAGAGTTAAATCTCGTCGCCTATGAGAAAGGGACCTGGGTAGTATTGAATGAATGCAAAAGAAAATGAAAATGGTCTGATTAGAAGACAATGGATGGTATTCTATCGGGCGCTCGATGCTATAGTAAATCGAGGAATATTTAAGTTTTTTGATTTAAGTTTGTGACGCATGTCTTTATGAGATATGAGAACAGGTTACGCAAAATATAAGATGTGTAGTGTGAAAGGATAAGATGAAACATGTGCAATTCAGTTCATGCTTTTAATAATTCAAATGCTTTTAAACTACTTTCCAGCTTATGAAATTATGCTTGCTTATGCCATGGAATATGTGTGAGTAAAATAGCTTTACATGTTCAGATATTTTTTCCTATTGAGCTAGGATGTAGCTCATCCCTTGACTATACGTCACAAGTACAGGTGTAGATCATGATCCAATTGCAGAGAAAGGCTTGAGATCTCCCGTTTGGGGAATTTTACCTTAGGTGAGGTTTGGACATGGGTATGCTTTGGGTTGTATAATGAATGTTTTGAAGCCTTTTGGATTATGGACTTGGTATGTCTGGGGATTTATTATTGTATTAAGATTTATTTAGGTAGGTATGTTTTCGAAGCCACTGTTTAGCTGATGGTCGGCCATCACCGGTGGTTTTCTTGTGAGCCCATTTTATTCAGTCTTTATGTGTAGAAGAATTTTTTTATTGTTATATTTTACTTTGACTCTACCTTTGTTGGCATACCAAGTAAATTCTATATTCGGATCGTGGTATGACCGGCCTGACGATCCGATTTTCCCTGAGTTTATGATATAAGGAAGAAAAAAAAGACTATCGCACAACTTTATAAAATCGCGAAAAATCGAGCTGTCACAGGGAAAATCTCCCATGCAATTGTTGTGTCCTCTGTTAACATTGTTTTCTACCACCCCTCATGTGTTTGGGAGTATTTTCCTTGCTCATGTTCAAGGCCCTCGTCGGGATAAATTGGGTCTCAAAAATTTGAATGTCCTCACTGATTATCCTTCCTCTAAAAAAGGATATATAAATGCTATGATCATTCTATAGGGAGGCAGTTTGTTTCTACATATGTCACCACGTTTTAGACCCTTCATTTCTTTCAGTTTGCTAGGCGACAATGCTCTTTTAAGGGGCAGAGTTAGGCCAATCGTCATGGAGAAAGAACTACTCACAGAGAATCGGTCATTTTGCCTAGTCCCTTGACTCTCTTGATGAGTTGACCACAAAAAAGAGAGGAACACAAGTCTCGAAAAAAACTACTCAAGTTTTACAGTCAAAGAAATAAGTGTGTACCCATCGATTCTCCTTAGGCCATGGATCAACCAAGTGTGACCCTCTGGAGTAAAAATAGGGTACAGATTCCCTTGATTTACTTACGTCCAACCTCGATTTCCCCCTTGTATTGCATAAACAGTTCAGATCTTGCACCTCTCATCCTATTAGTCAATTCGTGTCATATGACACATTATCTCACTTAGTGTTTCCTTAGTTCTTCTGTCTTTTATTAAAATTTCTTTCAATGCTAATAGTGTAATATCCCTAATATTTTCGGCATATTTTCGTTTACCTCGGTAAGCGTGCCCGGAAAATACTGTAGAATATTTTTGGACTTTTGGTAAGCTAAGGCTTTGGTAAGACTAATGGCAAAAAGGAAATTGTCGGAAGATGTGTGTAAGTCACGTAACCAATGACTTACACAATAAGGTTGGTGTTTGTGTTTAGTACCGGATAGGTTTTCAACTCTTGTGGATAAGTTAAAAGTATAAAAATCTAGATATTTTTATTACTAGCTTTTGGTTATAAGAGAGAGTGAAAGAGAAATTTCACTTCTCTCACTCGTTAGAAATTTAAGCTCTAAGGCTTTGCCTCATTTGATCCTTGATCTAGAGAGTTTGAGAATTCCTCTCCCCATCTCAACCAATAGTTAGCCTTGTATTTGTTTTCGGATCAGTTTAAACTATTGAAAGAGAAGCGATGTGGAGAGTGAGCGTTCTATATAATTTTGTTGTGGAGAGACAACCTCATTTGAATGATGAACTGTTTTGGAGATTTAAGCCGTTGAACTTCGAAGATTGGTTCCGGTGCGTGCTTTGGTACAACGGAGGCAACGACTTAAACTACAAGAGGTAGGCCTTTAAACATCCTTTTGTCTTTTGGATTCGATTTATGTTTAGAATGGTGTTTTATTTTTGGATAAGAAGGCTTTGGTGGAAAAATGAGGAAAAGAATCCGAGCATGTTAAAAGTTACAGCCAAAGTACCTGAGAAAATCGACCATCGATTTGAAATCATCGTCGATTTGGAAATCGACAGTCGAAAATGAATTTTTAAGGCTATAACAGAATTCTGAAATTCGATGGTCGATTTTAAAATCGACCATCGAATTTCAAATTCGACCATCGAATTAGAAATCGATGGTCGAATTCTGTCCAGTTCTGGCTTTTTAAATTTTGATTGGATTTTTTGTTTTATAAGCCTTTGGATTAAATTTTGGGTTGTATATTAACACTTAGGGTGTTAATATATGTAGGTTTTGGTCAAATTGGGAGTCCTTGGAGAGGATTGCTTAGACATGCCTTTGTTTTTGCTTGGTTAAGGTAGGGGAACCTTGTATTTAATTTGCATCAAATTATAAGTATAAATTGTTGACTATTTCAATTAAGGGTAAATTTTTAAAGTTCTGTTGCACACAGTATAAATAAAACTCTGAACACATGGCTCAATTTGAACAATTTGTGAACCTTGCTATAACTAAGAACCTTTGGAATCTGAACATCAGAACCTCAGTTAAATTTGAATCAGAACCTCAGTTAACTTTTGAATCAAAACTTCGAATCAGAACTTTGAAAATCAGTATAAGATATGAATAATAAGCTTGGATACGTGTTAGCATTTGCATTTGATTTTTGGTTCATACATTTATGCCCTAGATTCCACCAACCGTGTTGACGGTAAAACTTTGGCGCAAGTTTCCCTCATAGCGTAGGGGCTTGTTGCATTTTCAAAATGGGTTCATGAACGACGATGGTCAGTAGGGTCTTCCCATCGGTCACGTAGTCTGCTCTCATGCTATAGGAAATTTGGGAGATAAAATTAAGTTATAAATTTAAGACAAGAAGCATGCTAAATCAGAACATTTGAACACTTTAGATTTGTTATCAGTTTTGACTCAGGATTAGAACTGGAGATTTAATTTGAAAAGCATCATTGAAAAATAAAATCATATTTGATCCGATTCCGTCTTTTGAAAACCTTTACTTATAAAAATGCAAATAGATCTGTTTTCCCCTATTGAGCTTGGCTGTTAGCTCACCCTCGACTATACGTCACAGGTGCTGAGACTGACCTTGGGTCAGAGGATCTGGAGGACTCCGATTATATTCCCCAGGAGGATTTGGATATACCAGCTGAGGAGTTCTTCCCGTGATCCTAGATTTTCTATTTTTGGTATTGTCTGGATATTATTTTGGATGATGAGCCTTAGGCTATTATTTTTTATCTTTTGATATCACTCGAGGAACCATCATCGTGAACCATTAGTTTAGGTGTTGGATTGGCCATCACCGGTGGTTCCTTTTGGTTCCTCATCGTGATAGATTTGTTATTACAAGCTTTTGAATTATGAATTATCTCTGCTTTAGACCTTTGTTTATGTTGCCGGCTTCTGTTTGTTACGGCTTATTGAGAAATCAATAAGTTGATGAACCGGCCTTTCCTATACCTTAGGGATTGGAAAAGTCGGGTCGTCACAGTTGGTATCAGAGCAAAGGCTCTAGGTTCATAGTCTTAGGACTAGGGGTTAGATTATTTCTACTAATTTATTACTGATCAATTGTTATTGTTTGTTTAACAATGACTGATCAGCATGCCTCCACGGTTTAGAGGCAGAGGCCGAGGTATAGAGGGACCTCGTACAGCTCGTATTGAGGAGATTGATGAGGGCGTAGGCACCTCATATGGCAGAGGGCGAGTTGCTTCTGGCCCTAATGCAGAGCCTTTGGGAGCTGCTAGGCAAGACAGAGGGAATGTGGACGAGGTGTTGGCAGCCTTGGCTACTAACATGGCCCAGCAGACTGCAGCCATTGACCGATGATCGAGATGTCAGAGATCGGCCTAGACAGAGGAGGATTCTCAGAGTTTGGGAGGATGAGCCCTCCTACATTCTCAGGGCAGACGGATCCTATGGAAGCCGAGGCATGGCTGGATGAGATAGAGAAGATATGAAGTGTTCGTGTCTTGTGAGAAAATACTGGGCATCTTTCAAACTTTTGGCGAGGCCACCGGGGTGGAAGTCTGTTTCCAGGATGAGAGAGCAGGACTACCCCAATACTCCATGGACTTGGGGTAGAGTTCCTGGAGACGTTCAACGATCAGTACTTTCCGAAGATCGTACGTAATCAATGGGAGGTCCAATTTATCGAATTGAAACAGAATGAGATGTCGGTCTTGAGTATGTGCGAATTTGATAGACTTTCCCGATTTGCACCCTTGCATGTGGCCACTGAGCTGATGAGAGCTCAGAAATTTCAGAGAGGTTTGAGGCCGAACATTCAGGAGAGGGTGTCGATGTGGGAAATGGAGACGTATGCTGGCGTGATGTCCAAGGCCCTCATTGCAGAGGAAGATATTCAAAAACAGTACTTGAGGCGAGAGCAGGGTAATAAAAATAGGTTTGGCCAGGGACAGCAGAGTGCTTCAGAGCAGGTGAACAAAAAGTCGAGGTTCTCTAAACCTCCACCCTACCCTAGTCAGCCATCATATTCTAGACCGGCTGTTGCTTCGGGACCAGTGACATCTTCCTATCAGAGACCTCAGAGTACGTCACCAGGACGACCTTTCAGAGCCGGGAGCACTACTGCGAGTGGAGCTTCTGTGGCTCAGGGCTCGACGAGAGGATCAGCTGTTACTCCTGTTTCTACCCCAGTGTGTGCAAGATGTGGGAAACCACATAGAACAGAGGATTGCAGACGGAACACTGGAGGATGCTTCAGGTGTGGACAGGTTGGTCACATGATCAAGGATTGTCCTACTATTGAGAAAGGACGGACTCTACGGTCTCTACTGTGAGTCGACCCGACCTACAGTTCAAGGTCGGGCTTATGCGATTGAGATGCCCAAACGGCGAATGACGTCATTCAAGGTATTATTAAAGTTGAGACGTCAATTATGCATTGATTCAATTATTATTGTTTAAATCTACATACAAGTCAATTATGTTAAAACACATAGGAATCATTGCATATAATTAACAAACTTTTTAACTAAAGGTACACTTATGATGAGTAGTCGAGACGACGTGGATAAAATTGAAGCACGAGTACTTATAGACCCTGGGTCTACACACTCGTTTATTACTCCTTCCTTCTCAGAGAAGTTGGGTATTACTCCCGAACCCCTTGCTTTCATTCTAGATGTCAAGATTCCTACGGGGAGTTCGGTGTGCCTTGTCTGACATGATGTCGGTCATCGTGATGATTGATGAGCACGAGACATTGGACATGATTACGTTGAGCATGGAAGGGTTCGACGTCATTCTCGGAATGGATTGGTTGGCAGCTTATCACGCGAGCGTGGACTGTCTTCGGAAGATAGTGACCTTCCGACCGCCAAAGCGAAAATCCTTCCGATTCTGTGGAGTCAAATCCAAGGTTGCGCCGTTGGTTTCAGCCATTAAAGCTGAGCGTATGATGAAGAATGGTTGCAGTGGGTATCTGGCCTATTTGCAAGATTCTACCGAGAAGAAGAACGACTTGGCTCTTATCAAGGTGGTCTGCAATTATCCTGATGTCTTTCCGGAGGACTTACGGATTACCACGACCGAGATTGAGTTCGCGATTGAGCTAGCGCCGGGTACAGAACCATTATCTAAAGCTCCATATCGGATGGCGCCTGCTGAGTTGAAAGAACTCAAGGAACAGCTTCAGGAGCTGTTAGACAAAGGCTTTATTCGACCGAGTGTTTCTCCTTGGGGTGCACCGGTTCTTTTTGTGAAAAAGAAGGATGGATCGATGCGTCTGTGTATCGATTATAGGCAGCTCAACAAGATGACGATTAAGAATCGTTATCCTCTTCCGCGGATAGACGACTTGTTTGATCAATTGCAAGGTGCAAGGTTCTTTTCGAAAATTGATCTGAGGTCAGGCTATCACCAACTCAAGATCAAGGCGGAAGATATATCCAAAACTACGTTTCGGACGCGTTATGGCCACTATGAGTTTCTAGTGATGCCATTTGGATTGATCTTTGCATCTTTCATGGACCTGATGAACAGGGTGTTCAAACCACATCTTGATAAATCTGTGGTAGTTTTCGTAGATGACATCCTCATCTATTCGAAAACCAGAGAGGAGCATGTGCAGCATCTGAAGATGGCTCTTCAAACACTCAGGGACCATCAGTTGTATGCCAAACTCAGTAAGTGTGAGTTTTGGCTTGGTAGTCGATTTCTTGGGCCACGTAGTCTACGAATCGGGTATCTCTGGATCCTACAAAGATAGATTACGTGGTGACATGGGAACAACCTACGCGATTCTGAGGTCCAAGTTTCCTTGGTTTGGCGGTACTATCGGCGATTTGTCGAGGTTTCTCAAAGATATCCGGTCCGCTTACGACTTACAAGAAAGAATGCAAAGTTTGATTGAATGAGCGGTGTGAGCGAGCTTTGAGCTAAAGCGCCGGACTACTGACCAGGTGCTTGCTATACCTTGCGGCGATGGAGGTTTTATATAGTGATGCTTCCTATGGCGGATTAGGCTGTGTGCTTAATCAACACGAGCGGGTTATTGCGTATGGTTCTAGACAGTTGAAGGATCATGAAAGAAACTATCCGACGCATGACTTAGAGCTAGCAGCAGTTATATTCGCCTTGAAGATCTGGCGACATTACCTTTACGGTGAAATCTTTGATATATTCACCGATCACAAGAGTCTCAAGTACCTGTTCACTCAGAAGGACTTGAATATGCGACAGCGACGATGGATGGAGTTCTTGAAGGACTATGATTGCTCGATTCAGTACCATCCAAGAAAGGCAAATGTCGTTGCTGATGCTCTTAGTAGAAGGTCTTCAGCTCAGTTATCACATCTTGTGAGCCGGATTCAGCGATGGAAGCTATTGGAAGATATGGCTTTGGGCAGCTCAAGGTTTGATGTAAAAGGCTCGGGAGCATTGATGGCTATGCTTGTATTACGTCCTACGCTCTTCGAGAATATTCGAAAGCTTCAGATGACCGATGATGAGTTAATGGCAATCAGACGAGATGTCGAGAATGGCAGTAAGAAGGATTTCTCCATTCGAGCAGATGGGACCTTGCTATTTCACGACCGGGTATGTGTACCGTCGAGTACCGAGCTTCGGGACACCATTCTGGAAGAGGCTCACAAATCCATGTATGCCATACATCCTGGTAGCACCAAGATGTATCAGGACTTGATGAAGAGTTTCTGGTGGCGAGGTTTGAAACGCGACGTCGCTGAGTACGTATCGCGGTGCTTGGTTTGTCAACAGGTTAAGGTTGATCATCAGAATCCTGCAGGCCTATTGCAGCCTTTACCTGTGCCTGAATGGAAATGGGAAGCCATTTCGATGGACTTCATCTTAGGTTTGCCGAAAACACTGAGGAAAAACAATGCCATCTGGGTCATTGTAGATCGACTAACCAAGTCTGCTCATTTCTTACCATATAATACCACCTATCTGACCGGTGACTTGCGAGTTATACACGAAAGAGATTGTTAGCGCATGGGATACCGGCTAGTATTGTGTCCGATCGAGACCCGTTGTTTACTTCACATTTTTGGCAGAGATTTCAAGAGGGCATGGGTTCTCGTCTTGATTTTAGCTCAGCATTTCACCCACAGACGGATGGCGAACCAAATCATTGAGGACATGTTGAGAGCATGTATGTTGGATTTTCACGGGTCATGGGACCAACACTTGCCTCTGATAGAGTTCGCCTACAATAATAGCTTTCAGGCTAGCATTGGTATGGCTCCGTTTGAGGCTTTATATGGACGGCGGTGTCGATCCCCGTTGAACTGGGAAGAAGTGGGTGAGAAACTCATTATTGGACCTGAGATAGTTGAGCGCACTACTGAGACGGTTCGGTTGATACGCGAGCGACTACGAGTAGCTCAGAGTCGTCAGAAGAGCTACGCCGATCTCAAACGGAGACACGTGGATTTTCAGGTAGTTTTGATATGTCAATGTGTATTTCTTCACTTGGTATTCATTCCATGTGAAATTCGCACTAATGCTCGATTTTTCAGGTCGGTGAGAATGTCTTTGTTCGGATTTCGCCTACCAAGGGCGTTATGCGGTTCGGAAGACGAGGGAAACTAAGTCCTCGATACGTTGGGCCTTTCGAGATATTAGGCCGAGTCGGAGAGGTTGCATATCGTGTGGCATTACCGCCGCAATTATCTAGCATGCACAACGTTTTTCATGTGTCGATGCTGCGTCGATACATCCGTGACCCGACTCACGTGCTTGATTACCAACCCATAGAGCTTCAAGATGGTTTGAAGGTGGTCGAAGACCCTATTCACATTTTGGATCGCAAGGAGCAGATCCTACGCACTAAAAGTATTCCTTTGGTTCTCGTGCAATGGCGGAATCATACACCGGAGGAAGCTACTTGGGAGCGTGAAGCTGAGCTCCGAGACCAATTTCCGAACCTTTTTAATTGAATTTTGGGACATTAAGTGTTTAATGTATACTTTCTTGAAGTTTATGTAATTACTGATTTTATACGATGATGATTGGCGATAAATTTTTGCCCAATATAGTGCTTGTTTAGAAGACTCTACATTATATAAAATTTAATACTATCGGGCCTGCACTTAGTATCTTGCACACTATTGGCCATGTGACATCAATTTGGCCTTGATACTGATGTCATGACTCTATATATATACCCATATTTTTGTCCATGTTTATAGCTTTTAATTATGTTATGATGTAGAAAATCCTAAAACTTTTATGAGCCCGACCAAAACCGGACTTGTTAATTCCACATGTTACTGAGAAATAAATTGGCCAAAAGCTTACTTGGCCTATTCTTCAATTTTTCTACGCCAAATTCCGGCTGTGGTAATGCAATCATAGCCAATAAGGTGATGGGCATGAAATGGACTCAAAGAGGGTGCAATTAGACCCAAGGGCATGCTTGGAATTTCAAAAATTTTGAAAATTTTCATTAAAAGCGATGTAAAATTCGACTGTCGATTTGCAAAATCGACCATCGAAATTTCTATCAATTTTCAGGGCAGATTTCGGCCAAAAACAGAACTTCAATTGTTCTGAGAAAATCGACCATCGATTTTCAAAATCGACCATCGAATTTGAAATCGATGGTCGAATTTATCGATTTAAGTTTGGGGGGTTTAAAACTTCTGGGCATTCGGTTTTCTGTTTCGAGGGTTTTGAGGGGTTTCGGGCGATTTGGGGATTTTGGAGCTTCCTCTTCAATTTTTGGCTGCATTTCAAAGGGGATTTCACTGCATTTCACAAAGGGAGCTTCTTTCCATCCTTGCAAAACAGATTTGGGGCATTTTCACAAGGTAACCCTTGCTCTATTCTCTGTGCATCCCTATTTTCTGGTATTTTGTGGGTTTGCTTTTAAATTTTGATTCAATGGGGCCTAAGAAACAGACACCCATTCGAAATCCCACCTCTAAACGACCGGCTTCTAAAGCTGCGTCTACAAGCCACACAAAACAGCCCGCAGCACCACAGTCGGCTCCACCACCCACTATCTCCCCCTTGCCTGAGCAACCCAATGATTTTTGGAGCATTAAAGGCTTCATGACAGAATATTTGTTTCACCCCGAGTTATTTGATCAACAAACGACCACACAATGGGCGGGTGAATACCTTGAGAAGGCCAAATTGACCTCTCTGTGACCTTTAGCGACCATTTCTATCCCCCGACTGCGCCTATTTTATCGACATGAGCGAAGACGGAAAAGAATTTATACGAAATTGATGGCGCGATTATACCTTGACCTAGAGGACATGGTACGTTGGCATTACGATGCCCTTTAAACCACTCACAAACCATGTGTCTCGGTTCTCCATTCCCCAGACCGGTCCGTTTTGAAGATATAATCACGCAGATGGCCTTGAGGCGTCATGGGTCCGTAAATCCATCGTCACGGTCCATATCGGAGACCATGTGGATCTTGGATAAAATTTTAAAGTCCACCCTTTACCCTTTTGGTCATCAATCGAGCGCAGCCCCTTCAACAAATTCTTTTTGCGGCCTATAAGGAGCGATGGTTTAGTGCTCAAATTCTTTTTAAAGGGATTATCAAAGCCGAGAGAAAATGGGCAAACATGTGAAGAAACCATTGAAGACAATGCCCTATGCTGCATAATTTGGTGATGATTGAGAACTACCGGCGGGCCACACCTTATGATATCCCTCCTCTTGAACCTAAATCTCATGTATACTTTGGTCAATTGGGGTCAAACCTACGGAGGGTAAAGATTCCAAAGGTTGCAGAGGCACGATACCGCATCGATGATGAGGACCCTACTCATTCTATCCCTGACAGTACTACAGCTGCACCTCCTCAGCCCCCACAGAGTGACGTTCTCACACTCTCCGAGTTTACCCGACAGATGATCGCCATAAGCCATCGAGTTGGAGCTCACCCACCATACCGGCTCTGCGTCAGAGTTGGATGTCCATGGCGGCGCCCTCAGATCGATCAAAGACGCGTTTCGAGAGGATCACACGGCGTATATGGCCGATATTCGTGCTTCAGTCTAACGCCCTTCGACATCGGGTGCTGGTCCTAGCATGCCTCTACTGGCCGGAGGATACGGTGATGATGATGATGTCATGGTGATGGTACTTCGGATCGGGCGGGTCCATCTTCTGCCGGGGATTATTAGTGTACTTGGGGGAGGGGGTACTGTTTTATTTCTATGGTGGTTATGGGTCTGTATTTATTTACAGCTTGGATTATTAGGACCTGGTGGTCCTTCTTTTTATTATCTTTATATTTTTTAGGTCTTTTGCTTTGCTTTGGATACTTTGCTTATGGTTTGTAAATAGTTCAGTTCGAGCCTTGTTTCATTTTTTGCTATACATGTTGGCTCGTGATGTGCATTGCTTTTGTTGGTATTTTGGTATCTGCTTCCGTTAAATGCTTGTGTGAATTTGCTCTGTCACTTTTGTCCTACCTGTTTCTTGGTGGTTTTCATGCGTCACTGTGCATCGGTCTCCCGGCACGTGACACTTGGGGTGTGGGCATCCATGTACGGATGCAATCCACTATGGCTTTTTCATGCCACATGCAGTACATCCATGTTACTACGGATCCCATCCCTTGGCTTGCGTGCCCTGTGGGTTCGAAACATGGTGTCCCATGTTTTCTATTCTTTTCTTGTTTGGAGTGTGTTATGTTCAATTTTCGCGAACGAAAATTCCTAAGGAGGGGTGAATGTAATATCCCTGATATTTTCGGCATATTTTCATTTACCTCGTGGCGTGAAAAATCTTGTAGAATATTTTTGGACTTTTGGTAAGCTAAGGCTTTGGTAAGACTAATGGCAAAAAGGAAATTGTCGGAAGATGTGTGTAAGTCACGTAACCAATGACTTACACAATAAGGTTGGTGTTTGTGTTTAGTACCGGATAGGTTTTCAACTCTTGTGGACAAGTTAAAAGTATAAAAATCTAGATATTTTTATTACTAGCTTTTGGTTATAAGAGAGAGTGAAAGAGAAATTTCACTTCTCTCACTCGTTAGAAATTTAAGCTCTAAGGCTTTGCCTCATTTGATCCTTGATCTAGAGAGTTTGAGAATTCCTCTCCCCATCTCAACCAATAGTTAGCCTTGTATTTGTTTTCGGATCAGTTTAAACTATTGAAAGAGAAGAGAGATGTGGAGAGTGAGCAGTTCTATATAATTTTGTTGTGGCTGAGGCAGTGACAACCTCATTTGAATGATGAACTGTTTTGGAGATTTAAGCCGTTGAACTTCGAAGATTGGTTCCGGTGCGTGCTTTGGTACAACGGAGGCAACGGCTTAAACTACAAGAGGTAGGCCTTTAAACATCCTTTTGTCTTTTGGATTCAATTTATGTTTAGAATGGTGTTTTATTTTTGGATAAGAAGGCTTTGGTGGAAAAATGAGGAAAAGAATCCGAGCATGTTAAAAGTTACAGCCAAAGTACCTGAGAAAATCGACCATCGATTTCCAAAATCGACTGTCGAAATTGGAAATCGACTGTCGATTTGGAAATCGACAGTCGAAAATGAATTTTTAAGGCTATATAGATTTCTGAATTGATGGTCGATTTTAAAATCGACATCAATTCAAATTCGACCATCGAATTAGAAATCGATGGTCGAATTCTGTCCAGTTCTGGCTTTTTAAATTTTGATTGGATTTTTTGTTTTATAAGCCTTTGGATTAAATTTTGGGTTGTATATTAACACTTAGGGTGTTAATATATGTAGGTTTTGGTCAAATTGGTCCTTGGAGGATTGCTTAGTCATGCCTTTGATTTTGCTTGGTTAAGGTAGGGGAACCTTGTATTTAATTTGCATCAAATTATAAGTATAAATTGTTGACTATTTCAATTAAGGGTAAATTTTTAAAGTTCTGTTGCACACAGTATAAATAAAACTCTGAACACATGGCTCAATTTGAACAATTTGTGAACCTTGCTATAACTAAGAACCTTTGGAATCTGAACATCAGAACCTCAGTTAAATTTGAATCAGAACCTCAGTTAACTTTTGAATCAAAACTTCGAATCAGAACTTTGAAAATCAGTATAAGATATGAATAATAAGCTTGGATACGTGTTAGCATTTGCATTTGATTTTTGGTTCATACGTACGATGCCCTAGATTCCACCAACCGTGTTGACGGTAAAACTTTGGCGCAAGTTTCCCTCATAGCGTAGGGGCTTGTTGCATTTTCAAAATGGGTTCATGAGCGGACGATGGTCGTAGGGTCTTCCCATCGGTCACGTGAAGTCTCGCTCTCATGCTATAGGAAATTTGGGAGATAAAATTAAGTTATAAATTTAAGACAAGAAGCATGCTAAATCGAACATTTGAACACTTTAGATTTGTTATCAGTTTTGACTCAGGATTAGAACTGGAGATTTAATTTGAAAAGCATCATTGAAAAATAAAATCATATTTGATCCGATTCCGTCTTTTGAAAACCTTTACTTATAAAAATGCAAATAGATCTGTTTTCCCCTATTGAGCTTGGCTGTTAGCTCACCCTCGACTATACGTCACAGGTGCTGAGACTGACCTTGGGTCAGAGGATCTGGAGGACTCCGATTATATTCCCCAGGAGGATTTGGATATACCAGCTGAGGAGTTCTTCCCGTGATCCTAGATTTTCTATTTTTGGTATTGTCTGGATATTATTTTGGATGATGAGCCTTAGGCTATTATTTTTGATCTTTTGATATCACTCGAGGAACCATCATCGTGAACCATTAGTTTAGGTGTTGGATTGGCCATCACCGGTGGTTCCTTTTGGTTCCTCATCGTGATAGATTTGTTATTACAAGCTTTTGAATTATGAATTATCTCTGCTTTGCCTCTGCTTTAGACCTTTGTTTATGTTACCGGCTTCTATTTGTTACGGCTTATTGAGAAATCAATAAGTTGATGAACCGGCATTTCCTATACCTTAGGGATTGGAAAAGTCGGGTCGTCACAAATAGAAACTCTTAACTCAAACAAAATGCAGGACCATATGGTCCATATAGTATCACCGGAGGAAAAGAAGGCTGCTGGTTGCAAGTGGGTGTAGGCTGTGAAACACAAGCTTGATAGATCAATTGATAGATAGGAGACTGGACTTGTTGCTTGATATTTACACAAATTTATGGAGTTGATTTTCAAATATATTTGCTTTATTTGTCAAGTAAAATTTTATTCGAGTGATTTGTCTTCTTGCTCACAAGAAATGGAATCTTCATAAGCTAGATGTTAAACATGGTTTTCTCCATGGGGATCTTCAAGAAGATTATATGGCACCACCTCCTGATTTTTCTCCTAAGGAGAATAGTTGTGTTTGCAAGCTAAATACGGAAATATACAGACTAAAGCAATCTTTCAAAACTTGGTTTAAAAATTTAGCAAAGTTGTTACTAGGGTTTGATACTAAAGGAGCTTCTTCAATCACAATTTTTTTAAACAACAGAAAGCTAGCATCATGACACTGATACGAGTGGATGACATTGTTGGTATTGACAATGATGATGGCGAAGAGATTATAGCATTGGTGAAGTACTTGAGTCTGGTGTTTGATATAAAAGACCTACAATTACTCAAGTACTTCCTTAGAATAAAAGTGGCTACAACCGAGAGAAGGATAGCTAATTTCCTAAAGGAAGTATATTATTGATCCACATAAAAAAACAAGCCTGTTGATCTATTAAAGACTTACTGGAAAACATATATATCTCACCATCACTCATCTAAATATTTCAAATGGTTCAACAATATACGCACTCGCCATGGAGATTCCCAAGAATTTCAAGTCTAGCCCAGGCAAGGGGTTTCTATTAAGTGACCATGGATTCTTTGATTGAGTTTGGTCTCTGAATGATGAAAGATCCAGTATAGGGTATTGTGCTTTTGTTACTTGGAAAAGCAAAAAGCGCAATGTGGCGGGGGGTCAATAGTGGAAGCCATGGCACGTGGTGCACATGAAGGCTCTGGAGAAAATTCATTCTTGCAAATTTAAAACTTTCTATGAAATGGTATGGACATGGGACCCATGCCTCCTCACAATCCAACGAAAGACCTATTAAGGGATTCTTGAAATCGTGAGCACCGGTTTTGGCAGATGGAGGAGTTCAAAGAGTTGTCCGATATGATGCCCTTCTATCTGTGTCAAAGAGGTGCTGTGCTCTACGACCATCTCCTATTGAACCAGAAATATTTTGCCCGGACCATTGAAAATGCATGGGCGCCATTTTGAAAGTCAAGCCGAGAGAATAGCTTGGGGCAATGTATAGTCGGTAAGACACTAAGCTCAATACTACTCAATGGTATCTTTCGGGGCAAAGATGACTGCTTCACACTTTTTTCCCTCCTCTTTCTGCAGTGAGTGCCGCAGCTCGCTATAATGGAACACAACTTACAGAGTGGAACATTTGTTAGAAAGCCTTATGGCTTCACCCACGATAAAGATGAGTGGAAGGTATTTCAGACATTGCCTTATTTATTCCTACTTTATACCATCTCCTCGAAATGTTGACGAACTCAGATTGGTTTCTATTTCCTATGACTTTTACAGGCTATGGTGGAGTGAGTTTTCGTAGGTGAAGAGATTATCCCTAACCGGAACAACGTTGAACCAAACGTGCACAAGGGGAGGATGTGGAAATCCGTACGAATCCACCACCCTATTAACGTTCAGGTCAAAAAGCCCACAAGCCCTCGGATGCACACAGATCCTGTAGTACCATCAACCAAGGACACTCATCTGGCCCTCCACTTCATGGATGTCAGCGCTTCGAATTTGGATTTATCGGATAGAGGTTTGCCCAATGTGTGGTTTCCTCCGGCATCTCAAGTGGGAAACCAGTGACCCGTGCTATCTTTTCGCAGTGATGTTGATGGTAATCCCATCAATTTACACAGCACGAGCATCCCACTTTGGGCCGTCTTCCACTTCTTTTGGTAGAACAACTTGACGAGTCGTGGGTAGACTTCAATTTGTTTTGGGGACAAAAATTAACAAGCACTGCCTCTTCAAAGTGGCCTTCTTTTTGGGTGGGGTTGCTGCCTTAGGACTGGAGGGGGAGTGCTAGCAGCAGCTCATGTGTTATGTGTGTGAGAGGGTATAGTATCAGTGTCAGGATCTTCCCTCACTCTTTTAGATCTTTCAGCTGCAAACATGGGTCAAAAAATCGGAAAACCGGTATGCATCATCCCGCTTCAAAACCGTTACGTACTGGACGATACGTATCGATTCCGGATGATACATTGGTATGCATCGGCCGGTATATTGACATTTTGTATGGGAGGCACTAGTGCAATACCTTGAATGTACTGTATCGGTGACCCCCAAAACCGATACGCATCGGATGATAGGTATCGGTTTCTCCCGAAATTTTGACCCATGGCTACAAAATTTTTCACAAGCCCTAGAAATGACAGAAATGAATTCAAATCAACAAAAGCACACATGGACTATTATTTAGGAAAGAGAAAATTGAAACCTAACTAATGAATGCCACAAACAAACAAATCAAACCACATAATCTACACATCAAGCACATTACAAACTCCACGATTCATCCTCCATTCCAGAACTCCTCTGGAAAATACACACTACTGCATTTCCAATAGGTTTTTCAAATGCATATGAAGTAGAAACCAAACTAAGGTCTTGAGTTTTGAGAGATTTACCTTAGCAGAAGAACCCCCAAAAAAATTGAAACCCTAGAGTCACTGGATGAATATATGCTCATTGAAATAGTAGGTAACGATAAGGGCCGTGATTTTTGGAGGGGGGATAATGGAGGAAGGCAGTTACAACGGTTATATAGGGGTGGATTTGAAAGTGGAGGGAACTAGGATGAAGAATCCAGAGTTTTAGAGAGAGAGAGTTTAGGTAAGAGAAGGAGTGTAATAAATCTCCAATCGTGGGTTTTGGACCTTTATAGGTATTGGACGATGGATCACAATGAGAAGCCCATGCCATCATCCTACATAAACCCCCGCGTCATGTTTCCGTGCCATCGTAGCTCGAAGGAAGAGGATCACGATGGATCATGATCTTCAATCGAGCAATCATGTGACGACCCGACTTTTCCAATCCTTAAGATATAGGAAAGGCCGGTTCATCAACTTATTGATTTCTCAATAAGCCGTAATTCAAACAGAAATCGACAGCATAAACATAGATATAAACAGAGGCAAAGCAAAACAAGCAAGAACAAAAGCTTAATCAAAACAATATATCACCTTGAGGAACCAGGAAGAACCACCGGTGATGGCCAATCCAACACCTAAAATAGTGGTTCCTAATGATGGTTCCTCAAGTGATATCCAAAAAGACAAAACAATTGGCCTAGGGCCCAATATTCAATGAATAATTCTAAACAAAAGTACCAAAAGAAAATATAAAATCAAGGGAAGAACTCCTCAGCAGGCATCTCCAATTCCTCCTCAGGAATGTAGTCAGAGTCCTCTGGATCAAGATCGTCTGCTCCTAGGTTAGTCTCAGCACCTGTGACGTATAGTCGGGGTGAGCTAACATCAAAGCTCAATAGAGGAAAGTTATCTAATTGCATTTTATCACGAGTAAAGGTTTTTCAAAGACAAAAATCGAATCAAATATGGTTTTCAAAAGTTGCTTTGCAAACTAAATTTCCAATTCTAAATAGAAAGCCAAAAGTTGATTCAATGAGCTTGATGTTTTCAAATTTCTCAATTAGGCATGCTCTTGTCTTAAATTTATAACTTAAAAATATTCTCTCAAATTACATACTAGCAATAGAGCAGGAATATCACCGATGGGAAACCCTACTGACCATCGTCGTTCATGAACCCTTTTTCTGAAGTGCAACAAGCCCCTACATAATGAGGGAAACTTGCGCCAAATAGAATTACCGTCAACACGGTTGGTAGGATCTAGGGTTTCGTTCCTATGTTCCTCAAATCAAATGCAATGCTAAACATATCGTATGTTATGTGATTCATACATTTTTTGGATTTTCGAAGTTCTGATTCAAAGTTCACATTCGAAAATGAAGTTCAGAAGTTCAAATTTCTGAGTTGCTATGTCAAAGTTTCGAAGTTCTTAATCATGCCAGGTTTATCAAAATTCATATTTCAATGCTTGCAACAAACAACCAAAACTTATAATATAATGCAAATTAGGTTTAGGTTTCCCCTACCTCGACTCAAAGCGATCCAAAAACAAGCAAAACAGTCTTCACAATGGACTTCTATCTCAAACCCTACAAGGATTAACACTACTAGTGTTAATAGAGGTCCAAAAGTCAAACCCGAAAGCTCTTAAACAAAAATTCTGACAAAATTTCAAAGGCCAGAAATAGGGCAAAATTCAACCCTCGAATTTCTAAAAATGCATCAGGCTGTAAAAGCACACAAATTCGACCCTCGATTTTCAATTCGATGGTCGAATTCCAAATTCGACCCTCGAATTCTCCAGGTCTGTGTTTTTTCTAATTTCATTCTTTTACCTTGTTTGCTCATCAACCACAGTTTGTTTAACTTCACATTTTTCACCATAATTCCACTCTAAGCAAGGCATAATTTATTTAACTCAAAGGGTTTTAAAAAATACCTCTTGAAGTTAGTTCCTCGGTTCCCGTTGCACCAAATTCAAGCATCGGAACGAACCTTGAGGTTTAGTAGGCTTGGACCTCCAATCAGTCCATACCAACATTGCTTCAAGAGCAACAGGTCCTACCCACACAGAACTCTCCTCTCCCCTATCCTTCTCTCTTAATAGCTTAAACTGATTAGAAATAACATACAAGGTTTATTAATGGTTGGGATGGGGAGAGGGATTCACAATCACCAATGATCTAAGATCAAAGAATAAAAGGCAAGGGTTGCAAATTCAAGATTCAAACGAGAGAGAGAGAGAAGTGAAACTTCTCCTCAAAGTCTCTCTCTTTATAATACTAATTTCCATCCTAAAATATCATGATTTTCTTATTTGCAATCCTATCCTCTTATCTTGCATTAATTTTCAGTGTTAAACACAAATATACAACTTAATGTATATGTTACCAAAACTATGACTTCCACAAGTCCAATGCCAAAAACCTTTGGTCACCAATCTCGTCATACACTAAGCTATCCAAAAACCCAAAAATATCTCGCAACTTTTCCGGTCATGCTTACCGAGGTAAATGAAAAATAGGCCAAAATATAAGGGATATTACATTCTCCCCTCCTTAGGAACTTTCGTCCTCGAAAATGAAAAACCTACGCAAAGCATAATGCCGAAACACAATGCACACCTCAAAATGAAAACTAATAGAAAAAATATGGGTCACAGTGCGATGGCCTCACAAGGCACGCAAGTCAAGGGATGGGATCCGTAGTAACCTAGATGTACTACATGTGGCACCTGAAGGGCCATAGTGGATTGCATCCGTACATGGATGCCTACACCCCGAGTGTCATGTGTCGGGAAACAACCACACCATGACTCATGGTGCACAAAGCAAAAAATTTGTAAATACACTAAACACGGTAGCTAACTAAAAGGGTCAAAGCACAAAAACAAACACCAAGACGAAGATAAAACAAAACGAAAGGCAACGTATGTGAAAAAGAAACTCACGACACACAATCTATAGTCAAAACAGCCATAGGCCTCAATGTAGAAACCTACAAGACAAACAACAGACCTCATCATATAGGAGAGGCAATAACATATTCACATGCCCAGCACTCAGAGATCACATAATGCATAACAAAATAAAATAGGCTAATGATCAAATAAACAAAACAGAAATTTATATAAGAGTAGAAAAAAGTAGAACCACCAGGTTCTATATAATCCAGTCACCATAAAATAAGTACAAGCCATAACCATGAAAACAAAAAAAAACAACATAACAGCACAGAGGCTGATCTAAAGGCTCCCCCCCAGCAGCTGGATCAGCCTGAGCCTGGTCACCGTCCCCACCATCAGCATCATCATCATCCATGCCGTCATCACCCTCAGCTGTAGGCATGCTGGGACCTGTGCCCGACGTAGAAGGGTGGTGAACTAATGCCCGGAGATCGGCCATGTACGTGGCATAGTCGGTAGGGAATGCATGCTACATCAAAAACATCAGATCCCTGCCATGAATCTCCAACTCCTGACACATGGAGCTGGTATGCTGTGTGAGCTCCTGAATTTGCTGGTTCACTGAAGTAATCTGGTGAGTGAACTCTGACAGGGTGAGTACGTCGGGCTGTGGGGGCTGATCGGGTGCAAGAGCGTCAGGCTCTGCGGCGGTGTGCTCTGCACCGTCCTCTTCATCCTCATCCGGAACCACCGCACCCTTGGGGGCCTTGAGCAATCGATTGTAGGTCTGACACCAATTGACGAGGTTATAAAGCTTGAGACCGCTCGTGGATCGTGGCTCAGTGGGAGGAATTTCATACGCTGGGCCCGCACGATAATTCTCAATTATAACCGAAATTAGGCGAGCATAAGGGATGCCCTTCTTCGGTTTCTTCACTTGCTTGCCCATCTTCTCACGAGCCTTAATAATCCCCTTAAAGATGATTTCCGGGGCATTGAACCAACGTTCCTTAAAAGCTGCAAATAAAATCTGTTGGATGGGACTGCGACGCTCAAATTTATGTCCGAACGGGTAGAGGGTACGTCTAAAATCCACATAGAGTCCGACATTTGTGATCAGGTGATAGCCTTACCAGACCCATGAAGACATTAGGTCATTTGTGCCATAACCTCATGGACGGGAACAGATTTAGGGAAGGGAGGACCCAAACCCATAGTCGATGAATGTGAGGTTGGGCAGCGCATTGCCACAGCAATGTCGTCCAAGTCGAAGGCGTAATCACGCCCATCAATTGTGGTGTAAATTTTATTTCCATCCTCTTTACGCATACACTGATAGAACAAGTGCACCAAACGAGGATAAAAATGATCACTAAAGGCTTGACACAGTGAAGTCAAATGGGATTTTTCCAAATAATCGGAAGCCGACTGAGTAGTAGTTTGTTGATAAAAAAGTTCAGGATGAAAGATCCACTCAGTAGCAAACCCTTTAATACTCCAAAATTCATTTGGCTGTTCACGGATTTGAGGGGGCATAGGTGGCCCAGGGGTTGAATTCGGTTGTGGTGGTGGCTAAGTCGACTGTGAGGGTTGGCTTGAAGACCCACCTTTAGAAGTTGGTCTCTTGGAGGTAGGGACGCGTGTGGTGGTTTGTTTCTTGGGCCCCATGAATAAAATGCAAGAAACCAACCCAAATATACTAAAAAAAAAAAAGAAATTGAAAGCCACGAGAAAGAGGGTTTTACCTCGATAGAAAGCCCACAATTGAAACCGTGGCTAAGCAATCCAAGGTCCTTGCAAATCCCGTGCAAATCCAAGTTAAAGTCCCTTTGATTTCGGCCAAAAAAAAATTGCGAGAGAACCTAAGAAAATTCGAAAATCCTTAAGAACCCTAAGGTCGGACCTCTGTTTCAAGTAAGAGAATGCCAAAACCCCCAAAAATAGAACCCCACTTATCCCAAAAATTTTGACCCTCGATTTCAAATTCGATGGTCGAATTTCAATTCGACGGTTGAATTGGAAATTGACCTCGAATTCCATAAAGTTTGTCAGGCTTTAAATTTTGCCTCAAACAGGTTGTGCACTGTTCATGAAAATTCGACCCTCCCTTTTGGAATTCGACCCTCGAATTTCTCGAGTGGAAAATTCCTTCAAATTTCAAAAAAAATTGAAATGTAGGCTATTGCTTTGGGTCCGAATTGACTTCTTTAGAGCATTTTTATGTGAAACCCTGAACGTGACTATTACGCAAGTGCCAAAACTATATTTTTGCGTATGAATTTTTCGGGGCAGTTATTATTTAGCCGAAGGTTTCATATGGAAATTGGTGAAAATAAATGTCCAGCTCGAGGGATAATTTCCAAAAATTGTGTATATCTTTTTGAAGTAAAAATATAAAAATCGTCGCACAAAATTTGACACAGATAGTGGACATCAGATTGTACCCCAAAAGTTTGTATATTTATATAGACAAGTACATCAAAATCCACAATTCATCATACATTCAAGATACAATTTCCCAAAAAATTTAAGTAAAAACACTCGGAAATTGTTCTCGGAGCTCAGCTTCTCGCTCCTAGGTGGCTTCCTCTGGTGTATGATTCCTCCATCGGACGAGAACCAAAGGAATCTGCTACATGCGTAGGATCTTCTCCTTGCGATCCAAAATCTGAATAGGGTCCTCGATCACTGTGAAACCATCCTAAAGCTCGATGGGTTGGTAATCAAGCACGTGAGTCGGGTCGCGTATGTATCGTTGCAGCATCGACAAATGGAAGATGTTGTGCATGCAAGATAATTGCGGCGATAACGCCACTCGGTATGCAACCTCGTAGACTCGGCCTAATATCTCAAAAGGCCCAACATATCGAGGACTTAGCTTCCCTCTTTGCCGAATCGCATCATGCCTTTCGTAGGTGAAATTCGAACAAAAACATTATCGCTGACCTGAAAACCAATTGTTAGCGACAATTTCATCACGGTATACGTATTAAGTGTTTAATTGCACGTTAACGTACTCAAGCATACCTAAAAATCCACATGTCTCCGCTTGAGATCGGCATAGCTTTTCTGACGACTCTGAGCTACACGAAGTCTCTCCCGAATCAACTAAACCGTCTCGGCCGTACGCTCGACTATCTCAGGGCCTAAGATAAGTTTCTCACCCACTTCTTCCCAGTTTAGCAGCAATCTGCACCGCCGTCCATATAAAGCCTCGAACGGTGCCATACCGATGCTAGCTTGGAAGCTATTGTTGTAAGCGAACTCGATTAGAGGTAAGTGTTGATCCCATGACCCGTGAAAATCCAACATGCAAGCTTGTAGCATGTCCTCTATGATCTGGTTCACTCGCTCAGTCTGACCATCGGTCTGTGGGTGAAATGCTGAGCTGAAGTCGAGATGAGAATCCATTCATTCTTGAAAATGCTGCCAAAACTATGAAGTAAACAGATTCCTATCAGACACAATACTAGCCGGTATATTGTGCAGTCGAACGATCTCCTTGAGGTATAACTCTGTAAGTCTACTAGCTATATACGTAGTATTGTACGGTAGGAAATGAGCAGACTTGGTTAGTCGATCGACAATGACCCAGATGGCATTATTCTTCCTCAGTGTTTTCAGCAAACCTAGGATAAAGTTCATCAAAATGGCTTCCCATTTCCACTCGGGTATAGGTAAAGGTTGCAATAACCTAGCTGAATTCTGATGATCAACCTTAACCTACTGACAAACCAAGCATTGCGATACATACTCAGCGACGTCGCGTTTCAAACCTCGCCACCAGAAACTCTTCATCAAGTCCTGATACATCTTGGTGCTACCAGGATGTATGGCATACATTGATTTAGGAGCCTCTTCCAGAATGGTGTCCCGAAGCTCAGTACTCGTCGGTACGCATACTCAATCTCGAAACAACAAGGTCCCATCTACTCTAGTGGAGAAATCCTTCTTGCTTCCACTATCCACATCTCGCCTAATAGCCATAAGCTCATCGTCCGTCATCTGAAGCTTCCTGATATTCTCGAAGTGTGTAGGGCACAGTACAAGTGTAGCCATCAATGCTCCTGAGCCTTTCACATCAAATCGCGAGCTGCCTAAGGCCATATCTTCCAAAAGCTTCCATCTCTGTATCCGAATGACAAGATGTGATAATTGTGCTGAAGACCTCCTACTAAGAGCATCCGCAACAATGTTGGCCTTTCCCAGATGGTACTGAATCGAACAATCATAATCCTTCAAAAACTCCATCCATCGTCGCTGTCTCATATTCAAGTCCTTCTGAGTAAATAGGTACGTGAGGGTCTTATGATCGGTGAATATATCGAATATCTCACCGTAGAGGTAATGTTTCCAGATCTTCAAGGTGAATATAACTGCTGCTAACTCGAGATCATGCGTCAAATAATTTCTTTCATGGTCCTTCAACTGCTTAGAACCATATGCAATGACTCGTTTGTTCTGATTAAGCACACAGCCTAATCCGCCATAAGAAGCATCACTATATACTGTGAAGCCTCCACTGCCTGAAGGTATAGACAGTACCGGTGTCGTAATCAATCGACGCTTCAGCTCCTGAAAGCTTTGCTCACATTGCTCTGTCTAGTCGAACTTTGCATTCTTTCTTATAAGCTGAGTAAGCAGACCAGATATCTAAAAGAAACCCTCGACAAATCTCTGATAGTTCCCTGCCAGACCAAGGAAACTTCAGACTTCTGTAACTGTCGTCAGCTATTCCCAATTCACCACAGAATTGATCTTTGTAGGATCTACTGATACACCAGTCTCAAAGACAACGTGGCCCAAGAAACTGACCTGATCAAGCCAAAACTCACACTTACTAAGTTTGGCATACAGCTGATGGTCCTTGAGTGTTTGGAGAGCCACTCGTAGATGCTGCATATGCTCCTCTCTGGTTTTCGAATAGATGAGGATGTCATCTACAAAAACTACCACAGACTTGTCTAGATGTGGCTTGAACATGCGGTTCATCAGATCCATAAAAGATGCAGGCGTATTTGTCAACCCAAATGGCATCACTAAGAGCTCATAGTGGCCATATCGTGTACGAAATGCAATCTTGGATATATCTACCACCTTGATCTTGAGCTGGTGATAGCCTGACCTCATATCAATCTTCGAGAAGAACTTTGCACCTTGCAATTGATCAAATAAGTCATCTATCCGGGGAAGAGGATAACGATTCTTGATCATCATTTTGTTGAGTTGACAATAATCGATGCACAGACGCATCGATCCATCCTTTTTTTCATAAAGAGTACCGGTGTGCCCCACAGAGAAACACTCGGTCGAATGAAGCCTTTATCTAACAGCTCCTGTAGCTGTTCCTTGAGTTCTTTCAACTCCACAGGTGCCATCCAATATGGAGCTTTAGACAACAGTTCTGCACTCGATGCTAGCTCGATCGTTAACTCAATCTCTCGATCAGGTGGTAATCCAGGTAAGTCTTATGGAAAGACATCAAGATACTCGCAGACCACCGTGATAAGAGCCAAGTCATTCTTCCTCTCTGTAGGATCTTGCAGGTAAGCAAGATATCTGCTACAACAATTCCTCATCATGCACTCGGCCTTAATAGCTTAAACAAGCGGCACAACCTTCAATTTAACTCCACAGAATCGGAAGGATTTTCGCTTTGGCGATCGAAAGGTCACGATCTTCCGTAGACAATCCATGCTCGCGTGATAAGCCGCCAACCAATCCATCCTGAGAATTATGTCGAATCCTTCTATGTTCAACGTAATCATGTCGGTCACTATCTCGTGCTCATCAATCATCATGATGACTGACTGACATGTTGTATCTGTGCTCACCGAGCTTCCCGTAGTAATCTTCATGTCTAAAATGAAAGCAAGGGGTTCAAGAGTAATACCCAACTTCTTGGAGAAAAGAGGAGTAATAAACGAGTGCGTAGACCCGGGGTCTATCAAAACTCGTACTCCAATTTTACTCAAGTCACCTCCATGACTCATCATAAGGGTACCATTTTATTAAGAAAGTTGGTTAATCATATGCAATGATTTCAATTTTCAAAGTTTATTTTAATGAATTTAAACATCAAATAATAGAACCAATGCAAGAATTGACATCACAATTTTAATGATACTTTGGATCATGTCATTCGACGCTTGGGCATCCCGTGTAGTCACCGCATAGGCTCGATCTTAAACTGTAGGATGAGTTAATTTCTGCATAGAGACTGACGTAGTCTTTCCCTTGTCCGTCGTAGGACAATGCTTGATCATATGACCAATCTGTCCACACCTGAAGCATCCCCCAGTGTTCTTTCGGCAATCCTCTGTCTTATGTAGTTTTCCACATTGTGTACAAGCTGGAGTAGGAACAGGATTAACAGCTGGTCTCCATGATGACCCCTGAGCCATAGAAGCTCCACTCGCTGTAGTGCTCCCAGCTCTGAAAGGTCGCACAGGTGAAGAACTCTGCAGTCGCTGATAGGAAGACGATACTGGTCCTGAAGCAACAGCCGGCTTGGAATACAATGGCTGAATAGGATAGTGAGGAGGTTTAGAGAACCTCGACTTTTTGTTCGCTTGCTTAGATGCACTCGATTGTCCCTGTCCAAACAGGTTTCTATTTCTCTGCTCTCGCCTCCGATACTGTTTCTAGATGTCTTCCTCTCCAATGAGAGCCTTTGCCATGACACCCGCATAAGTCTCCATCTCCCACATCGACAACCTCACCTGAATATTCGGCCTCAAACCCCTCTGAAATTTCTGAGCCCTCATCAACTCAGTGGCCACGTGTAAGGGTGCGAATCGGGCAAGTCTATCAAATTTTGTGCCATACTCGCTCACCGACATCTCGTTATATTCCAGCTTTATAAACTGGACTTCCCATTGGTTACGCACGATCTTTGGAAAATATCGATCGTTGAACGTATCCACGAACTCTGTCCAAGTCCATGTAGTATTGGGGTAGTCCTGCTCTAGTATCCTGGATATAGATTTTCACCAGGGACTGGCTGCACCTAGTAGCTTGAAGGTTGCCCAGCGTACCTTCTCAACATCAGTACACTGTAGCACCTCGAAAATTTTCTCCATTTCATCAAGCCATTCCTCGGCTTCCATTGGATTCGTTTGACCCATGAAGGTAGGAGGCCTCATCCTCCTGAACTCGGCGAATCCCTCGGGCTGATTTCTGGCTGCCAGCAACTCTGTCTGCCGATCCATTGCTGTAGTCTGGTGAGCCATATTGGTGGCCAAGGACGCCAACACTTGGCCCACATTTCCTCCAACACCTCTACAAGTTCCCAACGGATCAGCATTAGGACCAGTAGCCACTCTATCTCTCCCTCTCGAGGTACCTACACCCTCATCAATCTCCTTGATGCGAGCCATTCTAGGCCCCTCTCTACCTTTGGCCCTGCCTCTGAATCGTGGAGCCATGTTGATCTGTCATTATTGAAAAACAATAACAATAGATCAGTATTGATTGTAAAGACAATCATGCCCTTAGTCCTAAGACTCTGAATCTAGAGTATGACTCTGATACGAACTGTGACGACCCGACTTTTCCAATCCTTAAGGTACAGGAAAGGCCGATTCATCAACTTATTGATTTCTCAATAAGCCATAATTCAAACAGAAATCGGTAGCATAAACATAGGTCTAACCAGAGGCAAAGCAAAACAAGCAAGAACAAAAGCTTAAGCAAAATAATATATCACCCTGAGGAACCAGGAAGAACCACCGGTGATGGCCAATCCAACACCTAAAATAGTGGTTCCTAATGATGGTTCCTCAAGTGATATCCAAAAAGTTAAAACAATTGGACTAGGGCCCAATATTCAATGAATAATTCTAAACAAAAGTACTAAAAGACAATCTAAAATTAGGGGAAGAACTCCTCAGCACGTGTCTCCAATTCCTCCTCAAGAATGTAGTCGGAGTCCTCCAGATCAAGATAGCCTGCTCCTAGGTTAGTTTCAGCACCTGTGACGTATAGTCGGGGTGAGCTAACATCGAAGCTCAATAGAGGAAAGTTATCGAATTGTATTTTATCACAAGTAAAGGTTTTTCAAAGGCAAAAATCAGATCAAATATGGTTTTCAAAAGATGCTTTGCAAACTAAATTTCCAATTCTAAATAGAAAGCCAAAAGTTGATTCAATGAGTCTGATGTTTTCAAATTTCTGAATTAGGCATGCTTCTTGTCTTAAATTTATAACTTAAAAATATTCTCTCAAATTACATACTAACATGAGAGCAGGAATATTACCGATGGGAAACCCTACAGACCATCGTCGTTCATGAACTCTTTTTCTGAAGTGCAACAAGCCCTTACATAATGAGGAAAACTTGCTCCAAATAGAATTACCGCCAACACGGTTGGTAGGATCTAGGGTTTCATTCATATGTGCCTCAAATCAAATGCAATGCTAAACATATCGTATGTTATGTAATTAATACATTTTTCGGATTTTTGGAGTTCTGATTCAAAGTTCACATTCGAAAATGAAGTTCAAAAGTTCAAATTTCTGAGTTCTTATGCCAAAGTTTCAGAGTTCTTAATCATCCCAGGTTTATCAAAATTCAGATTCAATGCTTGCAACAAATAACCAAAACTTATAATATAATGCAAATTAGGTTTAGGTTTCCCCTACCTCGACTCAAAGTGATCCAAAAACAAGCAAAGCAGTCTTCAAAATGGACTTCTATCTCAAACCCTACAAGGATTAACACTACTAGTGTTAATAGAGGTCCAAAAGTCAAACCTGAATGCTCTCAAACAAAAATTTTGATAAAATTTCAAAGGCCCGAAACAGGGCAAAATTCGACCCTCAAATTCAAATTCGATAGTCGAATATGAAATTCGATGGTCGAATTCAATTTCGATCCTCGAATTTCTAAAAATGAATCAGGCAGTAAAAGCTCAAATTTGACCCTCGATTTTCAATTCGATGGTCGAATTCCAAATTCGACCCTCGAATTCTCCAGGTCTGTGTTTGTTCAAATTTCATTCTTCTGCCTTGTTTGCTCATCAACCACAGTTTGTTTAATTTCACACTTTTCACCATAAATCTACTCTAAGCAAGGCACAATTTATTTAACTCAAAGGGTTTAAAAAAACTACCTCTTGAAGTTAGTTCCTCGGTTCCCGTTACACCAAATTCAAGCACTGGAATGAACCTTGAGGTTTAGTAGGCTTGAACCTCCAATCAGTCCATACCAACCTTGCTTCAAGAGCAACAGGTCTTACCCACATAGAACTCTCCTCTCCCCTATCCTTCTCTCTTAATAGCTTAAACTGATCAGAAATAACATACAAGGTTTATTAATGGTTGGGATGGGGAGAGGGATTCACAATCACCAATGATCTAACAAAAGGCAAGGGTTACAAATTCAAGATTCAAACGAGAGAGAGAGAAGTGAAACTTCTCTTCAAAGCCTCTCTCTTTATAATACTAATTTCCATCCTAAAATATCAATATTTTTCTTATTTACAATCCTATCCCCTTATCTTGCATTAATTTTCAGTGTTAAACGCAAATATACAACTTAATGTATATGTTACCAAAACTATGACTTCCACAAGTCCAAAGCAAAAAACCTTTGGTTACCAATCTCGTCATACACTAAGCTATCCAAAAACTCAGAAATATCCTGTAACTTTTTTGGGCACACTTATCAAGGTAAACGAAAAACAGGTCCAAAATATTAGGGATATTACAAATGATCTCATGGAATCGTGATTATGTTCCTACAAAGTATACTCTCAGGTTGGCGCAACCTTGCAAAAATTAAAGTTACGATGAATCGTGGCCCTTCATTGATCCATTAGCCTCGTAATTACGATCCCAAGCTGGTTCCCCTCGGAAATGCCAATGATTGATAGAAAGAATGGCATGACGGATTGTGAATTTCGGCCATTCAATCGCATCTAGAGTCGTGATTATGATCCCAGGCTACTTCCTCTCGAGTGCAAGGATCAAAATTTCTGGTTGAATTTTGATTTTGGGCATAATCGAAATCGAAACCCAAAATTTAAAATTTTAGCCGGATTTGTTGTGATTTGAATTAATACCTGATAATTTGAATTTTGGCCAAAATTATAAAATTTCGGCCGAGATTTTGATCCATGCTCGGGTGAGTTGAGACTTTAGAAGATCAGTAGCCAGGATGGGTTGGGACCTCAATATATGCAATCGGCCCATGGCATCGTGATTACGATTCAACATTCTTTTGCTTCTGTAATATGAACTTTTCTCCTCAATTTAATATGGTAGAGTTTTGTGATTGATCGTGGGATGATTATGTACTCATTTTGTGGGATCGTGAATATAATCACGATCCCACTCTTTTCCTCTGTTGCACTTGTTTTCTTCCACGATGGACCGTAATTTCAATTTTCTTCCACCATGGATTGCATGATATCTTTGAGCAGAGGAATGGAATTGAAATGGTTCTTTTGCAATCTTGGCTCGAGTCACGATCCATCATGATTGTGTATTCTGTGGAATTGTGGTTATGACTGGAGGAGTTTTCTTTTCGGGAGTTTTGTAATTGAACTTCTCTTGCAATTGTCAAAGGTCACGATCCGTCGTAACTGCAATTCTCTTCAATATTTATGTAATACAATCTCTCATAACCTCTAACTTGTTCAATCCTTCTCTTTCAAGAATTTAGGATCGGTAAAAGTTGAACACCTTTAAATTCACCAACCGAATCTTTGAGTCCCCCAAAGATGAAATCCATTGAATGCTTTGAATCATACGATGGAGATCATTTTTCATCCCAATCTTTTTCAAACCAGGGATCTTGAGATCAAAGGCGTACCATCATAACAATCAATGTTATATTTCAAGTGGCACACAATAAAAAAACATTAACCTTAAAATCAGGTTTGAGCATGAAGAGTTCCACGTGATGTTAAGGTCACTTTTCTGGGATGGTGCCATGTGAAATAAAAAAGAAGACTCCCCATATAGGCCAAATTTTCTCACAGGTAAGGAGAAGATGCTCGATGTCTTCTTCCGCGTGGCCACAAAAGAAACACTTTTTGATCAATCTGCATGCCTCTTCTTATGAGATTTGAGATGGTAGAAAGTTTTTTCCAGCATACCATCCACAAGAAGATGTTGGAATTTTTTATGGAAACTAAAATTCTTATTTTGTTTGGCCCACAGACACTAGGATTTTATAAAACCCTGGATTGCAATTGCTTGAAATAATAAAGGGAATTATTTATTGTAATATCCCGGATATTCTAGACCCGATTTCGTTTACCTCGGTAAGCATACCTAAAAAATTTACGGGACTAATCCGATTTATTTAGGTAGGGAAAGGTATGAGATGGAAGGGGGTCAAAGGATATTGGTTCTGGACTTGCGGAAGCTATATGTTTGGTAACATATACGCTAAGCGTGTGTATGTGTTTAACCCCAAAAATTAATGCAAGATAAATGGATAAACTTGTAAATACAAATATCATGATATTTTGGTAAAATATCATGATCTTTTGAGGTGAGATTTAGGTTATAAAGAGAGAGGAGTGTAGGAAGAACTCTATCTTACCTCCCTCACATGTGAACCAAAGCTTGAACTTTTGCAATCTCTTTTGGTTTCCTTTCTTAGATCCCTTGAGATTTAGAATCCCTCTCCCCATCTCAGACATTAGTAAGCCTTGTATTTTACTTCTGATTTGTTAAAAGTATTGAGAGAGAAGGACAGGGGAGAGTGGATAGTTCTGTGGATGTTTTGGTCGATTGCTCTTGAAGCAAGGTTGGTGATGGACTGATTTTGGAGTTCAACTAACTAAAGCTTGCGGCTTGATCCGGTACTTGAGATTGGATGCTAAGGAGTAGACCTTGAAAGGTAGGCTTTTTAAACTCCTTTGATTAAGATAACTGTGCCTTGAGTATAGTAGATAAGTGGTGAATATAAACATAGGTTAGCAGTTTAGCTTTTGGAAGAAAGAAAGCAAGTAAGAAGAAATTTTTAAACAGCACAGACCTGGACAAATTCGAGGGTCAAATTTAAATTCCACCATCAAATTTGAAATTCGACCATTGAATTAGAATTTGAGGGTTGAATTCAGGCCTTTATGACTGATGCACTTTTGGCTGAATTCGATGCTCGAATTTGAATTCAAGCATCGAATTAAAATTCGACCATCGAATTTAGAATTCAATTATCGAATTCTGCCCTATTTTTCTGGTCTACGAAAATTTCTTTGGAAATGTGTTGATCAATTGTGTTGGGACTTTTAGCCCTTTTAACACTGTTATGGGATTAATACTTGTCCCAGTTTGAATCCACTGAGATGACTTTTTGGTGTAAATTTAAACCAATTCGAGTCAAGTCAAGGTAGGGGAACTCTAAAACTAATTTGCATTTTATTCTAAGTATTGTTTACTTTTGTTAAACATAAATTCTGGAATTTTGTTAGAATACAGCATTAATAAGAACTTTGAACTGTGACACAAATAAGAACTCAGAACTTTTAGAAATTCAGAACCTCATCTTTGAATGTGAATTTTGTATCAGAACTTTGAAAATCTGAAAATGTATTAATTACATAAAATCCGATATATTTAGGATCCATATTCGATTTGAGGTTAATTAAAACGAAACCCTAGATTCTACCAACCGTGTTGATGGTAATTCAGCCTTGCACAAGTTTCGCTCATTACGTAGGGGCTTGTTGCTCTTTCCGAAAAAGGGTTCTTTGAACGACGATGGTCAGTAGGGTTTTCCATCGGTTATACTCGTACTCTTATGCTATAGGTAATTTGGGAGATATAATTAAGTTATAAGTTTAAGAAAAGAAGCATGCAAATCCGAATTTGAAATATCAGAACATTAGATCTATTAACTTCTCTTTTTGATACTCTGTTTTAGAATTGGAATTTAGTCTACAAAGCATCTTTTAAAAAATCATAATTGATTCGATTTTAATCTTTGAAAACCTTTGCTTATGATAAAATATAAATAGATCAGTTTCCTCTATTGAGCTTCGATGTTAGCTCACCCTGACTATATATCTCAAGTGCTGAGACTGACGTAGGTTCAGATGATCTTGATCTGAAGGACTCTAATTAGATTCCCGAGGAGGACCTAGAGACCCCGGCAGAAGAGTTCTTTCCTTGATTTAGATTTGTATTCTTGGTACTTTTTGGATTAGAGTTCTTTTGAAATATGGGCCCTAGGCCATTGTTTTGTCATATTTGATATCACTTGAGGAACCACTATTTTAGGTGTTTGGATTGGCCATCTTTGGTGGTTCTTCCTGGTTCCTCTTGGTGATATATTTTGTATGATATTTTGTCCTTGATTATTTAGTTTTGCTTCTGTTTAGATCTATGCTTATGCTGCAAGCTTCTGTTTGAAATGCGGCTTATTGAGAAGTCAATAAGTTGGCAAACCGGTCTTTCCTATACCGTTAGGATTGGAAAAGTCGGGTCGTCATAGTTGGTATCAGAGCGTGGATCTAGGTTCAGAGTCTTAGGACTAAGGGCATGATTGTCTTTACAATCAATACTAATAAATTATTATTGTTCTTCAACAAGGATAGATCAGCATTGCTCCACGGTTCAGAGGCAGAGGCAGAGGAGGCCGAGACAGACCTAGAATGGTTCGTATGGACTAGGTTCATGAGTATGTAGGTACCTCACGGGTCAGAGACAGGTTTGTGTCTGGGCCTAATGCTGTAATGTTGATCCTTTGGGTAGAGGTGGAGAAGGAAATATTGACCAAGTATTGGCAGCTTTGGCCACCAATATGGCTTAGTAGACTGCAACAATGAATCAGCAGATAAAGTTGTTGCCAGCCCGACATCAGCCAAGAGGTTTTACAGAGTTTAGGAGGATGAGTCCTACTTTCTTCGGTCAGACTGATCCCATAGAGGCTGAGGGATGGATTGATGAGATGGAGAAAATCTTTAAGGTGTTGCAGTGCACCGATGTAGAGAAGGTGCGCTGGGCAACCTTCAAGTTATTAGGCGAGGCCAATCCTTGGTGGAAGTCTGTATCCAGGACTCGAGAGCAAGACTACCCTAACACTCCATGGACTTGGGCGGAGTTTGTGGATATGTTCAACGATCAGTATTTTCCAAAGATCATGTGTAATCAGTGGGAAGTTCAGTTCATCAACCTATAATAGAATGAGATGTCGGTGTGAGTACAACACAGAGTTTGATAGGCTTGAACGTTTCGCACCTTTGCATGTGGCCACGAAATTGATGAAAGCCCATAAATTTCAGAGGGGCTTGAGGCCAAACATACAAGAGAAGGTCACTATGTGGGAGATGGAAACCTTTGGGGGTGTCATATCCAAGGTCCTCATTGCTGAAGAGGAGAACCAGAAGCAGCATTTAAGAAATAGAAACTGGTTTGGCCAGGGACAGTCGAGTGCATCTGACCACAGAATTCTTCACTAGCACAACCTTTTAGATCTGTGAGCACTACTGCGAGCGGGGCTTCTATGGCTTAGGGATCATCTCGTGGACCATCCGTTACTCTTGTTCCTACTCTGGCATGTACACGATGTGGGAAACCACATAAGACGGAGGATTGTCGAAGGAACACTGGAGGATGCTTCTGGTATAAAAAATTGGTCATATGATCAAGGATTATCCTGAGGAAGACAAGGGACTGACTACGTCGGTCTCTATGTAGAAATCATCGCGACCTACGGTTCAAGGTCAAGCTTATGCGGTGACTACACTTGATGCCCAAATGTCAAATGATGTGATTCAAGGTATCATTAAAGTTTAGATTGTCAATTCTTGTATTAGTTTATATTGGTTGCAATTGTGAATTCATTAAAGAAACATTTGAAAACCTACAATCATTGCATATAATTAATGAACATTATTATTAAAAGGTACTCTTATGATGAGTCATGAAGGCGACTCAAGTAAAACTGAAGCTCGAGTTTTGGTAGACCCTGAGTCTACACACTCGTTTCTCCGAGAAGTTGGGCATTGCTCTTGAATCCCTTGCTTTCATCTTGGATGTGAAAATTCCTACGAGAAGTTTGGTGAGCACAGATACGGTCTACCCGTCAGTTATCGTGATGATTGATGACCACGAGATGATGACCGATATGATTACGCTGAGCATGGAAGGGTTCGTCATGATTCTTGGGATGGATTGGTTGTCTGCATACCACGCAAGCGTAGACTATCTACGGAAGATAGTGACCTTTTTACCTCTAAAGCGAAAATCCTTTCGATTTTGTGGAGTGAAATCAAAGGTTGCACCACTTGTTTTTGCTATTCTGGCTGAGCGAATGATGAAGAACTGTTACAGTGGCTACCTTGCATACTTGCAAGATAATAAAAAAGAGAAGAGGGACATTGTGCTTATTATGGTCGCTTGTGAGTATCCTGATGTCTTTCCCGAAGACTTACCTGGATTGCCACCCGATCGAGAGATCGAGTTCGTGATTAGCATCGGGTACAGAACCATTATCCAAGGCTCCATATATGATAGCACCTGTGGAGTTGAAAGAGCTCAAGGAATAACTTCAGGAGCTGTTGGATAAAGGCTTCATTCGATCGAGTGTTTCTCCTTGGGGAGCGCCGGTACACTTTGTAAAGAAGAAAGATGGATCGATGTGTCTATGCATCAATTATCACCAGCTCAACAAGATGACAATTAAGAATTGTTATCCTCTTCCACGAATAGATGACTTGTTTCATCAACTACAGGGTGCAAAGTTCTTTTTAAGGATTGATTTGAGGCCAGGCTATCACCAGCTTAAGATCAAGGCAGAGGATATATCCAAGACTGTGTTTCGTATGTGATATGGCCACTATGAGTTCTTAGTGATGCCATTTGGGTTGGTGAATACGCCAGCATCATTTATGGATCTGATGACCCGTGTGTTCAAATCACACTTTGATAAATCAGTGGTAGTTTTGATAGATGACATCCTCATCTTTTCAAAAACCAGAGAGGAGCACATATATCATTTACAAGTGGCTCTTCAAACACTCAAGGACCATCAGCTCTATGCCAAACTTAGCAAGTGTGAATTTTGGCTAGATCAGGTCAGTTTCTTGGGCCACGTCATCTTCGAGATTGGTATATCTGTTGATCCTACGAAGATTGACTCAGTGGTGAACTGGGAACAGCCGACGACAGTTACTGAGGTCCGTAGTTTCCTTAGTATGGCAGGGTACTATCAGAGATTTGTCGAGGGCTTCTCAAAGATATCAAATCAGCTTACATAGCTTACAAGAAAGAACGCAAAGTTCGATTGGATAGAGCAGTGTGAGCAGAGCTTTTAGGAGCTGAAGCGGTGATTGACTACAACACCAGTACTTGCTATACCTTTAGGTAGTGGAGGCTTCGCAGTGTATAATGATGATTCTTATGGGGGATTAGGCTGTGTGCTTAATCAAAATGAGTGGGTCATTGCATATGGCTCTAGGCAGTTGAAGGACCATGAGAGAAATTATCTGGCACATGATCTCGAGTTAGCAGCAATTATTTTCGCCCTGAAGATCTGGAGACATTTCCTCTACGGTGACATATTCGATATATTCACTGATTACAAGAGTCTCAAGTACCTATTCACTCAGAAGGACTTGAATATGAGGCAGCGATGATGGATGGAGTTTTTGAAGGATTATGATTGCTCTATCCAGTACCATCTGGGAAAGTCGAACGTCCTTACTGATGCGCTTAGTAGGAGGTTTTCAGCATAATTATCGCATCTTGTCAGTCAGATATAGAGATGGAAGCTATTGGAAGATATGGCTTTGGGCAGCTCATGATTTGATGTGAAAGGCTCGGGAGCACTTATGGCTACCCTTGTACTTCGCCCTACGCTCTTTGAGAATATCAGGAAACTACAGATGACAGACGATGAGCTTATGGCGATTAGGCGAGATGTGACTAGTGAAAGCAAGAAGGATTTCTCCATTCAAGTAGATGGGACCTTGTTGTTTCGAGACCGAGTGTATGTACCGACGAGCTCAAAGCTTTAGGACACCATTTTGGAAGAGGCTCACAAATCGATGTATGCTATACATTTGTGTAGTACCAAGATATTTCAAGATTTGATGAAGAGCTTCTGGTGGAGAGGTTTGAAATGCAACGTCGCTGAGTACGTATCGCGATGCTTAGTTTGTCAGCAGGTTAAGGTTGACCATCAGAGTCCAGCAAGGTTGTTGCAACCTTTACCTGTACCCAAGTAAAAATGGGAAGCCATTTCAATGGACTTCATTCTGGGTTTGCCGAAAACACTGAGGAAGAACAATGCCATTTGGGTCAATGTAGATCAGTTAACCAAGTCCGCTTATTTCCTACCTTACAATACGACATATACCGCCAGCAAACTCGCAGAGTTGTACCTCAAGGAGATTGTTCGATTGCACTGTATACCAGCTAGTATTGTATCAGATCGAGATCTGTTGTTTACATCACAGTTTTGGTAATGGTTTCAAGAAGGGATGGGCTCTCGTCTTGACTTCAGCTCAGCATTTCACCCACAGACCGATGGACAGACTGAGCGAGTGAATCAGATCATCGAGGACATGCTACAAGCTTGCATGTTAGATTTCCACGGGTCATGGGACCAACACTTACCTCTGATTGAGTTCGCTTACAACAATAGCTTCCAAGCTAGCAGCGGTGCAAATCTCCATTGAATTGAGAAGAAGTGGGTGAGAAGCTCATTCTAGGCCCTGAGATTATCGAGCGTACGATCGAGACAGTTCGATTGATTCGCGAGAGACTGCGTGTAGCTTAGAGTCGTCAGAAGAGGTACAACGATCTCAAGAGGAGACATGTAGATTTTTAGGTAAGCTACGTAAGCTTACGTGCATTTAATCACTTAATACATCTTTAAGCGATGAATTTGTCGCTAACACTTGTATTTCAGGTCGGCGAGAATGTGTTTGTTCGAATCTTGCCTATGAAAGGTGTTATGCTATTTGGCAAACGAGGGAAGCTAAGTCCTAGGTACGTAGGGCCTTTTGAGATATTAGGCTGAGTCGGAGAGGTCGCATACCGAGTGGCGCTACCGCCGCAATTATCCAACATTCACAACGTCTTCCATGTGTCCATGCTGCGGAGATACATTTGTGGCCCCACTCATGTACTTGATTACCAACCCATCGAGCTTCAGGATGGTTTGACGGTGATCGAGGACCCGGTACAGATTTTGGATCGCAAGGAGCAGATCCTATGCACTAAGAGGATTCCTTTGGTTCTCGTACGATGGAGGAATCATACAACAGAGGAAGCCACTTGGGAGCGTGAGGCTGAGATCTGAGACCAATTTCCACGCCTAATCGAGTGATTTATGTTTTCTTTTGAACTTAGGGGCTGTGTGCCGATTGTATATGAAAATTTTTGGATTGCGTTATGTAACATAGCCTAAAGATATTTTTATTTGTGTGGAGTTTGTTTCTATATGATATTTGTGTTTCCTTTGGCTAAGTTATGTGCGATCATTCAGACCACGTCTAATTGTGTTGGTAAATTGCCTTAGAAAAATATAGTTGTGCACTTACGTTATAGACCGGGTTCAATGTCCTACATGAAAGGGCTCACGGAAGGACAAATGGGACCAAAGCTATGTTCCAAAGAGTGCAAATTTGAAAATTTTAAAGGCATCAGGATCTGCCAAATTCGAACCTCAAATTTTCAATTCGAGGGTTGAATTTTGATGAACAGTGCATTGGCATTTTGGGCCAAAATACAGCCCTGAAAGGTTTTGGAAAATTCAAGGGTCGATTTTAAATTCGACCATCGAATTGAAATTCGATGGTCGAATTTAAATTTGAGGGTCGAAATTTTCGGGTTTATGTCATATGGGTTTTGGGGTTTGTCATTTCACACCTTGCAAAACAGAGCTGAGCTTAGGGTTTTTTAGGGTTTTGGGATTTCTTTGGGTTCTCTTGTAATTTCTGGCCAAAATCAAGGAGGATTCAACTCGGTTTGGCTTGGGATTTTGATTGCCTTTGCAAGAACAAATCGTGGGCATTCTCAAGAGGTAAGACCCTCTTCATTTTGAGATTTTGGTCAATTCTTCTTGTGCATTTGGGTTTTTTGTTTTTTTTTTTGTTTTAATGGGGCCTAAGAAACAGACCCCTATTCGAGTTCCTACATCTAAGAGACCAGCCTCTAAAGCTGGGTCTTCAAGCCAACCCCCACAACCACCACAAGAACCGATTCCACCACCCATGCCCCATAGATTCGTGAGCAACCCAATGAATATTGGGGTGCTAAAGGCTTTGCTGATGAGTGGATCTTTGATCTCGAACTCTTTGATCAGCAACCAACGACACAATGGGCTTCGGACTATTTGGAAAAAAGCCCAATTAACCCCACTGTTACAGCCTTTTCACACCCATTTCTATCCTCGGTTAGTACACCTATTTTACCAACGTTTGTGTCGGGAGGATGGAAAGAAAATTTATACCACCCTTGATGGGCGTGACTACGCCTTTGAGTGGATCTTTGATCTCAATGAGTGGATCTTTGATCTTTGAGGATGCAAAGAAAATTTATACCACCCTTGATGGGCGTGACTACCCCTTTGAGTGGATCCTCGACGAGTGGATCTTTGATCTTGAACTCTTCGATCAGCAACCAACGACACAATGGGCTTCGGACTATTTGGAAAAAGCTCAATTAACCCCACTGCTATAGCCTTTTCACACCCATTTCTATCCTAGTTAGTACGCCTATTTTACCAATGTATGTGCCGGGAGGATGGAAAGAAAATTTACACCACCCTTGATGGGCGTGACTACGCCTTTGATGTGGACGGCATTGCCGCGACAATGTGGTGTCCAACCAAGCATTCAAGCACCATGGGTCTCGCTCCACCACACACTAAAAATATCCAAGTCCATGAGGTGAGAGCCCAAATGACTCAAGGTCGACATGGGTCCGGCAAAGCTATTGTCCGTTCTCAAATGCCGGATACGATGTGGATGCTTGATGTAATTTTCAAAGCATCCTTATATCCTTTTGGGCACCGGTCGGAACGTCGAGGCCCCATTCAACAAATTTTATTTTCGGCATTTCAAGAACGTTGGTTCAATGCCCTGGCGGTAATCTTTACTGGTATCATAAATGCTAGTGAGAAGATGGGTAAAAAGGTCAAGACCCCTGCCAAGGGCATTCCCTATGCTCGCTTGATTTCATTGATGATTGAGGATTATCGGGCGGGGCTAGCTTATGAGATTCCTCCTACTGAGCCTCGGTCCATGGCTAGTCTCAAGACTTATAAGTTGGTAGATTGGGGTCAAACCTATAACAAATTGTTAAAGGCTCCTAAGGGTGCGGTTGTTCTTGATCATGATGAGGAGGATGTCAATCACCCCGCTGCTAAGCACGTCGCCCCTGAGATAGACCAGCCCCCACCCGCTGATGTACTCACCATATCAAAGTTTACACATCAGATGACTACTATGAGTCGTGATTCAGAGTGACTCGACATGAGCTCCATGAGCGGGGAGTTGCGTATACATGGGGGCGACTTGATTATTTGATGCAAAGATGCTTTTCTGACTATGCAACCTATATGGCTGACATCCGAGCGTCGGTGCACCCCGCTTCTACATCTGGAGCAGGTGACGGTGTACCTACGGATGCAGGAGCTGACGGCGAGGATGCTGATGATGATGATGATGATGCTAAACATCAGGTTGCTGGGTCCGGTGCTGATAGGAGGGATTAGATCAGCTATGGTGCCTCTTTGGATTTTCTTTTACAGTCTATATTTTTGATGAGGTTGTACTTATTTCATGGTTGATGGATTATGTAGAGCCTGGTGGTTCTATCTTTTGCTACTCTTTATATACTTTTTGCTTTGTTTTATGTACTCATTAGCTTGGTTTTCTTTTGTTTATGCATTACCAGACTTATGGGTGCTTGCCGTGTGGGTATGTGGATGTTATCTATGTTATCGGTTTAGTTCGTTGCTTTCAGTTTGTTTATGGGTTGTTGGATTCTGAGTTATTTCTTATGTGTTTCACTTTCATTTTCGTTTGCGTTCTGCTTTTGTATTCATCTTAGCGATTAATTTTGTGTTTTGTTTAATTTGACCTTCTCAGTTGAATATTCTGCTTCGAGTACTTTGATATTTTGCTTTGATTACATTCTCGCTTTGTTTACCATGAGTCATGGTGAGGTTGCTTCCTGGCATGTGACACTTGGGGTGTCAGCATCCATGTACGGATGCAATCTCTATGGCCCTTCGGGTGCCACACGTAGTACATCCAGGTTACTACGGATCCCATCCCTTGACTTGCGTGCCTTGTGAAGCCATTGCACTGTGACCCATATCTTTTTATTTTCGCCTTGTGCCTTTCGTATTGTTTTGGGTTTTTGGTTCGCATATGTCTTTTCAATTTTCGCGGACGAAAATTCCTAAAGAGGGGAGAATGTAATATCCTGAATATTCTAGACCTGATTTCATTTACCTCGGTAAGCGTACCCAAAAAATTTACGAGACGAATCCGATTTATTTAGGTAGGGAAAGGTATGAGATGGAAGGTGGTCAAAGGATATTGGTTTTGGACTTGTAGAAGCTATATGTTTGGTAACATATATGCTAAGTCGTGTGTATGTGTTTAACACCGAAAATTAATGCAAGATAAGTGGATAAACTTATAAATACATGATATTTTGGTAAAATATCATGATCTTTTGAGGTGAGATTTAGGTTATAAAGAGAGAGGAGTGTAGGAAGAATTCTATCTTACCTCCCTCACATGTGAACCAAAGCTTGAACTTTTGCAATCTCTTTTGGTTTCCTTGCTTAGATTCCTTGAGATTTAGAATCCCTCTCCCCATCTTAGCCATTAATAAGCCTTGTATTTTACTTCTAATTTGTTAAAAGTATTGAGAGAGAAGGATAGGGGAGAGTGGATAGTTTTGTGGATGTTTTGGTATATTGCTCTGGAAGAAGGGTTGGTGATGGACTGATTTTGGAGTCCAACTAACTAAAGCTTGCGGCTTGATCTGGTACTTGAGATTGGATCAATGGGAGCTAAGGAGTAGACCTTGAAAGGTAGGCTTTTTAAACTCCTTTGATTAAGATAATTGTGCCTTGAGTATTGTAGATAAGTGGTGAATATAAACATAGGTTAGCAGTTTAGCTGTTGGAAGTAAGAAGACATTTTGAAACAGCATAGACCTGGACAAATTCGAGGGTCAAATTTAAATTCAACCATTGAATTTGAATTCGACCAACGAATTGGAATTCGAGGGTCGAATTTAGGCCTTTATGACTGATGCACTTTTGGCTGAATTTGATGCTCGAATTTGAATTCGAGCATCGAACTCAAATTCGACCATCGAATTTAGAATTCGATGATCGAATTCTGCCCTATTTTTCTGGTCTGTGAAAATTTCTTTGGAAATGTGTTGGTCAATAGTGTTTAGACTTTTGGCCCTTTTTAACACGGTTATGGGATTAATACTGTAGACACCCAAATTTGGCCCAAGGCCCGATCGAAATACATTTTAAGAGGCACAATTCTGAGCTTTTGATGGCATGTATGGAACCCTTAGGAATCACCCTAGACCCCTTAGGAACCTATCACGAACCTTTAGAAAATAGTCCCGACCCTTAGAACCCATTCCAAACCCTAAACCTAACCTTCCCGAGCAATGGATAAAGGGTGGTGCACCGGAGTTGGCTATGGCCCTCTACGGTGATCAAATCTCATACCTTTGAAAAGTAGAGGTCATCAACTTTCCAAAGGTCTAAGAATCGCCCCAATCAGAGGTATACATCAAACGATATGGCAGTCCGAACCCGGAGGGCAGAGAAGTAATTTCATGTGGGTCCCCCCTAGGGATTTGGCGCAACTAATAGTCGCGCCAGGCTATTTCTCCCAAGAAATGGCTTGCCGCAACTAATAGTTGCGCCAGTTATAACTTTGTCTGGCGCAACTATTAGTTGCGCCAGGCCAATTCCCCCAGACTTTAAGCCTGGCCCAACTAATAGTTGCGCCAAGTTTAAAGGTGGCCCCCACTCCCACGAGCTAACTTCCAGGCTACTGTTTGACACTATTTTACTGTACATTTGCCTGACGCAACTATTAGTTGTGCCAGACATATGAACTGTGACTGTTGGATTTTGCCCTGAATTTCGTGTTTGGGGCTTGACTTGTTGACCATCTTGACCTTTGGGGTGTGTTTTACTAGTTCTGTTGCACTCTTTTAAAGCCTATTTGCACCCCTTTAAGTGGCTTAAGGCGTCACCCCATCATCCACCATTGGAGGACCTTCCCACACATTTCAAGGCTCTAAAAACCATAGGAAACCTTAGATTGCTCATTACCTAATTGCTAATCCAATTAGGACTTTAACCCCTCACTAATCCTCCCTTTTTCTATAAATACAGAGCCACCCCTCTTGTTTAAGGGTTGAGAATTTCTACCTAAGAGAGAAAGAGCTTAAAGTGAGAAAATCTTTCTCCCTTTGGTCCACACCCCCCATACAAATTTCAAAATTCACAAAACTCCTTTAGACCTTAGCATTTCATAGAAAACCCTTAGGTTAGGTGTGTGTGATCCCCTAGCCTTCCTTCCCTACCTCTTAGCTTCAAGCCTTAAAAGTTAGAACCCCATTTTCTACTATACAAAGCCTTCAAAATCAAGCCAAGCAAGGCTCCTCTACGGTGCTATAAGGGCCTGAGGGCTCCGGCTCTCCCCTTTCTTCTCCTATCTCTTTCTAGCTCCCTCCATCCTCCCATTTGTGCCGTTACGCCGTCGACTTTTCGGTAGGAATGGAGGGGCATAAATAGGATTCTAAGCCCTTTTGGACAAGAGGAAGCTATTTTCTTTTCTTTTACTTTATTTTATTTTTGGCCATTAGTAGAGATCGCATTAAGCGGGTTGATCGGGTGCCTAACACCTTCCCGATCGATAACCGAAGCCCCTACCCAAGAGCCTTTGGTGTGAACCGGATTCAGAGTCATATTTTTAGCACTTCGGTGCTCATAAAAATGAACTAGGTATCCCGGACCACCGAAAGCTCCGGGTGGCAACTCTATATTTTTTTTCGTTAGAGAGCGCATCGTCGCGATGGGATCGTCTCGATTCCCACGATTGCATAGATGGCGACTCTGCTGAGGAGTAACTAGTAGAGCTTCCCCTTGAACTAGGCCTTTTTATTTATATTATTTTTTCTAACATTTATTACTATTTTTATCTTATTTTTTGCTTTTTTCTAACTTACCCCTCCGATTAAGTCATTTTTCTTACCCCTACTTTTCCGTCATTTACATGCCTTAGCCGATTGGCGGGCCTACATGCGCATTGTCTCTTAATTTCTTTACCTTTTTATCATTTTAGTACCTTAGCCAGTTGGCGGGCCTACTTGCGCATTGTCTTCCAATTCCTTTAATTGTTCGTCATTTAAAGTGCCTTAGCCGATTGGCGGGCCTACTTGCGCACTCATATCCTAACAGTGGACGCCGGCCCGTAGTGGCGGCACGGGATAATCACCCCCGATCTTTGAACTAAAGAAAACTTTCAAAAAAAGAAAAAAGCTTTGAAAGAATTAAAATTGAACCAAGTTAGGGAGCTTAATTAATTTGTTTTGTGGGTTAGATTTTCAAAGGGGTTGGGATTAGGCAAACACATAAACACTCGGGTCTTAGTATGGCGGCAGCCCCTAGTGGTGATGATCCAGAAAAGTCCCAGACTACCTAGTATCTGAGAAGGCGCTTGCGCCGGAGGTATATCGGGTGGGTTCCCATTCCAAAGCTTAAAACCCTTGGGGAGCGTGCTAGCGAGTTATACCGGACTCAAACCTTTTATGTGCGGTGAGGAGCGAATCGATCACTAAAGAATAGCTCAGTTCCCGGAAGCCTAGCTTCCACAAAAACCAGAAAAAAAAAAAGACTCATTTCGGGTGTTGGTGGCTGCTGTCATCAGGTCTGGAGCTTGAGTTTTTGGCTGGCACATGTATTAGTTGCACTAGCCCAAACACCTGGAAATTATAACTGGCGCAATTATTAGTTGCGCCAGCTTTAAAGTCCATTTTTTACCTTGGCATAACTAATAGTTGCACCAGTGTAAAAAGGCTCTCCTGCAACCTGGGCATAAATATTAGTTGCGCCAAGTCTGTCTGCACAGCCCTAGCCCGAATCCTTGGCCCTTTCCAACTCCCGAGTTTCCTGATTAGTGTGCTTAGTGCCTTGTTTAGGCTTCGCCATCTCCGACACCCAATACGCCCATGCTGGTCAAAAGAGGGCAACCTCTTTTAGGCTCATTCCGGGAGATCGGGTTGTTTACCTCAATTTTCATGCCTTCAATAGATCGAAGGTTCTCCTTCGATTCTTTCGAAGTGCATCGGAACCGTCGCCGCGGGTCTTGAATTAAGATACGAGAGCCACCCGAAAAGGGAATTCCAAGGCCTCGGAACCTTTGTTTTTCAAAAAAATTTCATAAAATTCAAAAAATATATATAATCAAAACCCAAAAAATATATAGTTTGTGGTGCCGACACAACGACATCATCTTGCCCTCTGCCGTCCCGTTGTGGACTCGGCTTACGCCGATCCCGACTCATCCCCGCCACATTCTCCAACCCACTCCCATTCGGGGGAAGTTCTTTCCACCATTCCCCTCACCCAACCCTCCTTTACTGTTACCAGCCCATTTGGCACCCCCATTTTCCCAAACACTACCCCCCAAAATATCCAAAATCCAACCCCCCATTCCCCATATTTTGCCCAAACAATGCCCATTTTCCATCCCATACCCATGCTAAACCCACCCCATAGTCCATCCACTTCCATGCCAAACCCATTTTCCCAATCCACATCCATGCCCCGCTTCCCTTCTTCCCCCTATACACCCGATCCACCCACATTCACATACACCACTTCCGCCCTATTTGATCCCCCATAAATCCCCCCATCTACCCGGGTCATGCCCAATTTCACCGAGGCCATGCCCAATTTATCCTCCACATCCATCCCACCCATACCCAATCATCCCTTGAACCCACCATCCACATCCCATCTTCCTTCCATGACCATGATGGCGGAGATTTTCCAAGCCTACTCCATATGGAAGGCTTCCCAATATACCTCCTCTCCTCCACACCTCATATCCATGAACCCGTCTCACACTCTAGCCAATCTCCATGCGTCACTCCCCCATGACCCCCATCAACCCCCCATAATCCACACCGCCCAGACCCACCAAGGGCCCATGGCCCAGACCCATCAAGGCCCATTGGGCCAACCCACTAAGGACCCATGGCTCAGACCCATCAAGGGCCCATGGCCCAGACCCATCAAGGCACATTGGGCTAGACCCATCAAGGGCCACTGGCGCAGACCCACCAAGGCCCAGTGGCCCAACCCTACCCAGGCCCATTGGCCCAAGCCTACCCAAGGCCCATGGCCCAAGCCTATCAATGGCCTATGGCCCAAAATGGCCAAGGGTTCATGGCCCAAACCTAAACCCCACACTCATACCTTCCACAATACCCCCAACATTTAACCCAACCTTCACAGCCGAGTCAAATCCATGCCATACCTCAAACCTAATTCTCCCATGGCCCCACACCCCAAGGCCATCTCCAAACCTTCCCCCATACCCAATGGCCCTATCAGGCCCCACCCCTAAACCAAACTACCACCCATCCCATCACCCCACAACACTTCCCTTACATTCAAGGGGGCCACCCAACTCATATCCAATTCAATCCCATCCAGTCCATGCAGCAATAGGTTAAAAATCCCATCCTCACTACACCCTACATAGATCAGTAGTACTAGGAGGACGAGATCAGAAAGAGTGGGGCCTATGCTGGGGCTTTGACCAGCCTTAACCCTCCTCCAATAATTGCCCATCCCCTGGTAGCCTAGAGTGAAGTCCAACTGACGGCCGAGAAAGCAGCCCCAGTATCAAAAGAGTCGGAGAAGCTGAAAGAACAGTTGGACAAAATACAGAAGAAGTTAATGAAAATGGGTGGTACTGAAATCCATCCCACGGACTTCACAGACTTATCCCTGTTCACTGAGGCCCCCTTGCCCCCAAATTCAAAATGCCAGCCTTCGACAAATATAATGGCACTGGCAATCCTATTGCGCACCTGAAATCCTACTGTGGGGACATGTGCCAATACGGGGAGGACGAAAGACTACTAATAAAAGTCTTTCAAAAGAGTCTGATAGGGTCGGCTTTAAGATGGTTCACATCTTTAGAACCGTCTATGATGAAAACGTGGAGGGACTTGACACATCTCTTTCAAGAACAGTATGTCTATAATATAGACATCGAGCCGCGTAAGTCTGACTTGGCTCGTTTAAAGCAGAACCAGAACGAGACCTTCAGCGACTACTTGGGGCGATGGAGAGCATTGGCAGCTTAGGTCAGGAACAGAATACCTGATGATGAACAGATAGAGATGATTTCATAGAACACTCTGCCAGTGATTTCAGACTTTTTGGTATATCAGCAGCAAACCAGCTTTGCTGATTTGGTGAGAAATGCTAACCGATGTGAGGATGCAATCAGGGAGGGGCGTCTGAATAAGAATATGCCAAGTGGACCTAGTGGGGTTAGAAGATTTTCAAAGCAAAAGAATGAGAAGAGAACAGGGGGCGATGTCCAGAACATAGTCAATACCCGGTCCAATAACAATATAACCCCATTTCAATTTAATTTGCCCATCGAATTTCAGTCGCCCCATCGGTATGAATGGGCAAGGAATGCAAATGACTCCGAAACAGAGGAGAGCCCGCTACGACCAAGTCTTCACACCTTTGGGGCAATCATTGAGTGTACTTTTGCCCATGTTAGTAGAAAAGGGATTAGTGGCTATCCGCCAACCACAACCTCCTCCTCACCCAATCCCAAGGAACTATGACCCAAATACCCACTGTAATTTTTATTAGGGTCCGGGTCACCCTACTGATCGCTGCTTCCCATTGAAGCACGTCATCCAGGATTTGATCGATGCCAGAAAAATCATTCTCCTTGCACCCTCTCAGCATGCTAATATTCACCAAGTGCCACTACCCCCACATCCCACCGGAGGAGCAGGTCCCAGACCCACTGTCGGAATGAGAGAAGATGAGGAGGAGTTTGAATTTGACCCATCCGATTATATCAGTGATCGGGAAAATTATGTGGCACCATTGCCGAGGAATAATGAAGAAAGGAATGTCGGGGTAATTGAACCCCTAAATTTATCTGAATATTTCCCCAACCCGACTCCACAAATTGAACCTGGATCTCAGGGCATACTTTCCATCGCCCACACCCGTCAATTATGTGAATATCAATGCATACCAACCATACACCACAACCCCTATCAATTACCCTATAAGCCCCCAGGCCCCCAATCCTGCACCCACACCCGTCAGCTATCAATAGCCTGCGCTCGCCCCTCCACTACCACCATACACCATAACCCCCATCGATTACCCTTTAAGCCACCAGGCCCCCAATCCAACACCGGAACCCATTAATTATCAATGGCCTGTGCCCACCCCATAACCCCCAGTTCAGCCACCGGTAAACCCCTCCACCCCGGTCAATTACCTAACGGCCCATCGGACCCCCCATCTACCGCCAGCACCTACTGGCTATCAATGGCCTACTTTTACCTCCTTCCCTCCAATACCACCACCCTCAAGCTTTACCTCCCCCATTTGGCCTAATCTTTCCACCCAATCTACTGCCACCGAGGTGAATCAAGTATTGCCCACACCTCCTAAGCCGACGGTACAAGTGCCTCAAGTACCGGCAACCCTACCTTTCCAGCTCTTGGGACCCACATATGATCCTCATCAGGTCCCGCTAAGCTACGAACAAACAGATGTCAATGCCAACAGCAACAGCAGAGAAGGGGCAGTAGATTTTGTTACCAGGTTAGGGAGGATATCAAAGTAGCCAGAAGCACCAGCTATAGCACAAGCCTAACCCGAAGGAAAGAAAGACAGCACGGTGAACCCCTTCGAGAAGATGAGTCGAGAACATATACTGGAGACTCAGCTGAGAAGAATGTCTGCCCATATCACTGTATGGGATCTGTTGATGACATCCCCACTCCATTTCCAAGCATTAATGGGGGCGTTGAAAAATACGCATGTATCACTCCAAGTTAGCCCAGATGAAGTCGGGCAAATAATTGGTCAAGTGATGGCTTCAAATGCCATTTCATTTTCTGATGCCGATTTACCTAAGGAAGGAGGTAGTCACTCAAAATCTTTGAATATTACCGTTGAGTCCGAAAATATGATTATCCCCTTAGTTCTAATTGATAATGGGTGTGCATTGAATATATGCCTGTTAAGAACCACCATCAAGATCGAGGTTGATCCGTGCATGCTAAGGCCCACCAGAACTAGCGCTAGAGGGTTTGACAATACCAGGAGAGAAATAATGGGAGAAGTTGATCTTGAGCTGTTGATAGGGCCAATGACCTTTTCCATCTTGTTTCAAGTCATGGATATAAAATCCTCATTTAATCTATTATTGGGGCGCCCGTGGCTACATGAAGTCGAAGCCATACCTTCCACATTACACCAGAAACTCAAATTTTCATCTGGGCATAAGATTATCACAATCATCGGAGAGGGGCACAGTGAGAATGTAAAGGCCACCAATAGTGTCAAAAAATCCAATATGTTGGATGTACCACATACCGCCGAGGACATCGACCTCCACAATTTTGACTACGAGGTGTCGGCAATACTCTCGGAGCCCATCGAGGGCATCATGCCTAAAATAGGAGGCGGTATGGTAGCGACCGTGGCAATGCTCCAAAAGTGGGGTTATCAGAAAGGAAGGGGTCTGGGACCTAGATTACAAGGAAGAAAAGATCCAGTTGTCGCCAAGGGGCAGAAGGTCCGATTTAGGTTAAGATACAAGCCCACAGAAGAAGAGGTCCGAGAGGCCAAAGAAAAAGCTAGGGTCACCGCGGCTGTAAGAGCTCGAGGAATCAGCATAGAAGAGAAACCTCGCCCTAGGCCGCACATCAGGGATTCCTTTTATCAGCGCAAGGGTCGTAAAGATCGATCAAAATAGGGCAACCCATTTGACCCCACACAAATCCACAGCCCCAATCCATCCCACCAATCCCCACATCTCCCTTCCCAGCTTGGAGATAGATTTGGCCGCGTTTCACTTTCCGAGGAACGACGATCAGTACTTGAACAAACCCACCCTGTGGTGAATCACCATAAAACCGAGTTATCATTGAGGACATGTTCTCAAATGAAATGGGGATCAATATGATGGAGGCTGACTCCAATTAGCCATATCAGTTAGCACCCTCCATCCTAATAGGTAAAGAGGCGGCCCTTCAGGTATGCAACTGGGCATCTTCGCCCCAAACTCTGGAAGTGGGGAGTGGCCTAAAGTTTGGCACCCGTTTCCCAAGAAAAAATAACCTATAAAAAGTGAGAGAAGCCCTTGGCAGAAAATACCTTGTATATAGCAACCCGCCTTGCTAAAGATTCGTCTCCGAAGAAAACAAAAATCTCAAAAACATGGAAAAAATACAAAATCTCAAAAACATGAAAAAAATATAAAATCTCAAAAACATGAAAAAAATACAAAATCTCAAAAACATTGAAAAAATCCAAAGTCCAAAAATATTGTCATTTAAAATTCCAGAAAATGTCCCACCAAAGGATGCCTTAATCAAAATGCCTGTCCCACGTGAAATCGACCCCTTCCCTGTAGAAATACAAGAAGAGGTAGGGATCATGAGTCTGGATGAAGATGTCCCCTTCAAGGAGCTCCCCAATGAGCTCCTTGACCGATTTGCCGACTTTGAGTATGGCCCTACCCCCATTGTCGAAGAGACTGAAGACTTTAATCTAGGAACTGAGGAGGTTCCCAGAATAACCAAAATCGGAACGTCACTATCTCTTGAGGAAAGAAAAAGCATGATCGACTTCTTTCTGTCATACCAAGACATTTTTATCTGGTCATACGAGGACATGCCTGGTCTGGATACTGATTTGGTCGAGCATGAGTTACCTCTCTACCCTGATATGAAGCCAGTCAAGCAAAAGCTGAGACGTTTCTGACCCGAATGGATGCTGAAAGTCAAAGATAAGGTCATCAAGCAGTATGATGCAAGGTTTCTCATGGTATCTAAATACCCGCAATGGCTAGCCAATATCATGCCTGTACCAAAGAAGGATGGAAAGGTTCGCATGTGCATCGATTTCTACAATTTGAACAGACCAAGCCCAAATGACGATTTCCCACTACCACACATCGACATCTTGGTAGACAACACAGCTAAGCACAGGATGCTTTCTTTTATGGATGAATTCTCAGGATATAATCAGATCAAAATGGCAGAGGTTGATCGTGAGAAGACAGCGTTCATTACCCCTTGGGGAACCTTTTGCTATCGAGTCATGCCATTCGGGCTGAAGAATGTTGGTGAAACATACCAGAGATCTATGACTGCACTATTTCATGACATGATGCACCGAGAGATGGAAGTGTATGTCGACGACATGATAGCCAAGTCACCGGAGTGAAGCAACCATCTGGTAAACCTTCAGAAGTTGTTTGAAAGGTTGAGGAAGTATCAACTACGTCTGAATCCATAGAAGTGCGCATTTGGTGCTATGTCAGGGAAACTACTAGGGTTCATCTTCAGGAAGAGGGAGATCAAGGTCGACCCAATCAAAGTTAAAGTCATCACTGAAATGCCATCGCTGTCTACCGAGAAGGAGGTTAGAGGGTTTCTGGGCACAATACAGTATATCAGTCGGTTCAGTGCACATCTAACTCCAATCTGCACGCCGATCTTCAAGTTACTAAGGAAGAATTCACCCGTTGAATGGAACGATGATTGTCAGGCAGTGTTCGAAAAAAGCAAAAGCCACCTACTTAATCCACCTGTTTTAGTACCACCTGAGCCAGGGAGACCACTCTTGATGTATCTCTCCACGACAGAAGTTTCGATGGGATGTGTCTTAGGGCAGCACAATGAAACGGGAATAAGAGAGCAGGCCATTTACTATCTGAGCAAGAAGTTTACTAATTATGAAGCGCGCTACTCTCATCTAGAGAAAGCATGCCTGGCTCTTGTATGGGCTACTCAAAGGCTCCGCCACTACTTGTTATCTCAAGCGGTTCTGCTCTTGGCTCGAATGGACCATTTGAAATACCTATTTGAAAAGTCAGCTCTCACTGGATGAACCGCACAATGGAAACTTTTATTATCTGAATTTGACATCACGTACGTCACTCAAAAGTCGATCAAGGGGCAGGCACTTGCTGATCATCTTGCCGACAATCCTTTACCTGATTATGAGACTTTGAGGACTGAGTTCTCAGATGAGGACATCCTGTTCATGACAGACGACGATATAGAAGAAGCAAAAGAATCATGGGTAATGCACTTTGACGAGGCAGCAAATGTCGAGGGCCAAGGAGTTGGCGCCATCCTGATTTCACCGAAAGGATCCCATGTACCGGTCTCTATCAAGCTCAACTTCCCTTGCACTAACAATATGGTCGAGTACGAAGCTTGTGCCGCTGATTTGTAGGCAGCTCTCGATCTGAATGTAACTCACCTTCGAGTATTTTGCGATTCACAGTTAATCATATGTCAGACGAATGGTGACTGGAAGACGAAAGAAGAGAAATTAATCCCCTATCATGAACACCTCGAGGATCTGATAGCTTGCTTCCAAGACGTGACTTTCTCATACATCCCTCAGATAAGGAATCGCTTTGCCGATGCATTAGCGACTTTGGCGTCAATGATTGAAATCTCGTATGGTGTTGAGATGAAGTCGATCATGATCGAGCAGAGGAATGAGCCGGCCTTCTGCCTCCAGATTGAAGAACCTACAAATCCTGATGATGAACCACCTTGGTTCTCAGATATCAAGAATTTCCTCGAGACCCTAACTATCCCAGAGGGCACATCCAAGACAGACCGACGAACCATTCAACGTTTAGCGGCAGATTATGTCATTTGCGGGGAATGCCTCTACAAGCGATCATACAATAACATCTTACTTAGGTGCCTTACTGAAAGTGAAGTGGTCAATATTATGAAAGAAATCTATGAGGGAATATGCGGAGCTCACGTCAGCGGTCACATGCTCACGTGCCGGGAGACCGATGCACAGTGACGCATGAAAGCCATAAAGAGAACAAAAATTCATCAAAGAAACAGAAAGTACAAAAGTGACATAGAGAGCAAACCCACACAAGTATCTAAATGAACCATATACAAACAAAAACAAGCAGAGTATCCCAAGCAAAGCAAAGACAGAAAAGATAAAAGATAACAAAAGAAGGACCACCAGGTCCTAAATAATCCAGGCTGTATAATAAATACAGACCCATAACAACCACAAATAAACCAGGACCCCCTCCCCCAAGCATGCTAAAAATCCCCGGCAGTAGATGGACCCGCCCGATCCGAAGCACCATCGCCTCGAAAGATCATCATCACCAGATCCGCTCGGCGCGGAGGCATGCTAGTACTAGCGCCTGATGTCGAAGGGCGATATACTGAAGCACGGATATCGGCCATATACGTAGTGTAATCCTCGGGAAACGCGTGCTGCATTAGATAAGAGAGAGCGCCGCCATGGACATCCAACTCCTGACGCATAGAGCTGGTATGGTGGGTGAGCTCGTGAATCTGGTGGCTCATGGCAGTCATCTGTCGGGTGAACTCTGAGAGTGTAAGGATGTCACTCTGTGGGGGCTGAGGAGGTGCAGGGGTAGTAGTGTCAGGGACAGAATGAGTAGGGTCATCATCATCCTCGCTAGCTGTATCAGGTGCCTCTGCATCCTTTGGAGTCTTTACCAGCCTACTGTAGGTTTGACCCCAATTGACCAAGTTATAAATTTTTCGACCCGCTGTGGATTTGGGTTCAGTAGGAGGGATATCATAAGCAGGGCCCGCTCGGTAGTTCTCAATCATCACTGAAATTAAGCGAGCATAGGGCATTGTCTTCAGTGGTTTCTTCACATGTTTACCCATTTTCTCTCGAGCTTTGATAATCCCTTTGAAAAGGACGTCAGGTGCACTAAACCATCGCTCCTTATAGGCCGCAAATAGAATTTGTTGGAGGGGACCGGTGCGCTTAGATTGATGACCAAAAGGGTAAAGGGTGGCCTTTAAAATTTTATCCAATATCCACATGGTCTTCGGCATATGGACCGTGACGATGGATTTACCGGACCCATGACGGCCTTGCGTCATTTGTGTAATCACATCCTCAAAACGAACCGGTTTGGGGAAAGGAGGACCTAAACCCATGGTTTGGGAGTGATTTAAAGGGCATTGCAATGCCACAGCCATGTCTTCTAAATCAAATGTATAATCTCGGCCATCAATTTCCGTATATATTCTCTTCCCGTCTTCGCGGCTCATGTGCTGATAAAATAGGCGCACGAGTCGGGGATAGAAATGGTCACTAAAAGATGTGCACAGGGAGGTTAATATGGCCTTTTCAAGGTATTCACCCGCCCATTGTGTGGTTGTTTGTTGGTCAAACAACTCCGGGTGAAACAGATATTCAGTGGTGAAGCCTTTAATGCTCCAAAATTCATTGGGCCAGCATTGGAGAACTGGGTGGTGGAACCGACTGTGGTGGTTCTGTGGGCTGTTTTGATCGGCTTATAGACGCAGCTCGAGAGGCTGGCCTCTTTGAGGTAGGATTTCGAATGGGGGTCTGCTTTTTAGGCCCCATTGAATAACAATAATACACAAAAAAAAACAATGTATAAAGAGGATGAAAATCCCCAAATAATGTAGATGTGGGAGGAGTTTACCTAAAAAGCCCAAATCCGGTTTCCACAAGGTAAAATCGAAGCCCCTTTTTCAATTTGCAATGGATCTCTCCCCGGAATTCGGCCGAAATGGATGATACACCCCAAAATCGCCAAAAACCCTCAAAACCCTAAGCTCAAAACCCCCAAATTTGGAACCCAAAATGCCAAAAGAATTTTAGACCCCTAACTTAAATCGATAAATTCGACCATCGATTTCAAATTCGATGGTCGATTTTCCAAATCGATGGTCGATTTTGAAATCGACAGTCGATTTTCTCAGGACATCTCAGGTCCTGTTTTTGGAAAAGTGTTTGTTTATAAAATTCGACCATCGAATTTCCTTTTCGATAGTCGAATTTTGTCACACTGTGGTCTTTAAATTTTTTTCAAAATTTTTGGAATTCAAACCATCCCATTGGGTCAAAATGGACCTTCTTTGATCCCATTTCATTCCCATCACCTTATCGGACTATGACTGCATTATCACCGCCGAAATTGGCGTAGAAAATTAAAGAATAGGCTAAGCAATTTTGGCCAAACTATTTCATATAACTATTCGGAAAAATAACAAGTCCGTCCTGGCCTGTAAAATGTTCAGGAATTCCACAACGTAACACAAAAACAAAAACTGTTAAACATTTACAAAATAATATATATATATATATAGGGCCATGACATCGATCAAGGCCAAAATGGCTCAAAGATGAAATTTAAGGAAGTAGCTAACTATAGGGCCAATTTTATTTCACATGGCCAGTATTGTGGAACATACCAGGTTTAGGCCCAAAATTATCGAAGTTTCCATAATGTAGAGTCTTCCAAACAGGCACCAATTAATCTGTATATTGGACCGACAAAATGTTCTCGCCAAATCATCTGTATAAAATCAGTAATTACATAAAATTCAAGAAATCATACATTCAACACATAATGTCCCAAAATTCAATCAAAAAGGTTCGAAAATTGGTCTCGGAGCTCAACTTCACGCTCCCAAGTGGCTTCCTCCGGTGTATGATTCCGCCATTGCACGAGGACCAACGGAATGCTTTTAGTGCGTAGGATCTGCTCCTTGCGATCCAAAATGCGAATCGGGTCTTCGACCACCTTCAAACCATCCTGAAGCTCAATGGGTTGGTAATCAAGTACGTGAGTCGGGTCACGGATGTATCGAAGCAGCATCGACACATGAAAAATGTTGTGCATGCTAGATAATTGCGGCGGTAACGCCACACGATATGCAACCTCGCCGACTCGGCCTAATATCTCAAAAGGCCCAACGTACCGAGGACTCAGTTTCCCTCGTTGTCCGAACCGCATAACGCCCTTGGTAGACAAAATCTGAACAAAGACATTCTCGCCGACCTGAAAATCAAGTATTAATACCAATTTCACATGGAATTTATACCAAGTGAAGGAATACATCTTGACATATAAAAAGTTACCTGAAAATCCACGTGTCTCCGTTTGAGATCGGCGTAGCTCTTCTGACGACTCTGAGCTACTCGTAGTCGCTCGCGTATCAACCTAATCTTTAGTGCGCTCAACTATCTCAGGTCCAATAATGAGCTTCTCACCCACTTCTTCCCAATTCAACGGTGATCGACACCGCCGTCCATATAAAGCCTCGAACGGAGCCATACCAATGCTAGCCTGAAAGCTATTATTGTAGGCGAACTCTATCAGAGGCAAGTGTTGGTCCCATGACCCGTGAAAATCCAGCATACATGCTCTCAACATGTCTTCAATGATCTGGTTCACGCGCTCGGTCTGGCCATCCGTCTGTGGGTGAAATGCCGAACTAAAGTCAAGACGAGAACCCATGCCTTCCTGAAATCTTTGCCAAAAATGTGAGGTAAACAACGGGTCTCGATCAGACACAATACTAGCCGGTATCCCATGCAGTCTAACAATCTCCTTCAGGTATAACTCTGCAAGTTCATCGTCAGATAGGTGGTATTATATGGTAAGAAATGAGCAGACTTGGTTAGCCGATCTACAATAACCCAGATGGCATTGTTCTTCCTCAGTGTCTTCGACAACCCGAGTATGAAATCCATCGAAATGGCTTCCCATTTCCACTCAGGCACAGTTAAAGGCTGCAATAGGCCTGCAGGATTCTGATGATCAACCTTAACCTGTTGACAAACCAAGCAATGACGTCGCGCTTCAAACCTCGCCACCAGAAACTCTTCATCAAGTCTCGATACATCTTGGTGCTACCAAGATGTATGGCGTACATGGATCTGTGAGCCTCTTCCAGAATGGTGTCCCAAAGCTCGGTACTCGACGGTACGCATATCCAGTCGTGAAATAGCAAGGTCCCATCTGCTCGAATGGAGAAATCCTTCTTGCTGCCATTCTCGACATCTCGTCTGATTGCCATCAGCTCATCATCGAACATTTGAAGCTTTCGAATGTTCTCGAAGAGCGTAGGACGTAATACAAGTGTAGCCATCAATGCTCCCAAGCCTTTTACATCGAACCTTGAGCTGCCCAAAGCCATATCCTCCAAAAGCTTCCATCTCTGAATCCGGCTAACAAGATGTGACAACTGTGCTGAAGACCTCCTACTAAGTGCATCAGCAACAACATTTGCCTTTCCCGGATGATATTGAATCGAACAATCGTAGTCCTTCAAGAACTCCATCCATCGTCGTTGCCGCATATTCAAGTCCTTTTGAGTGAAGAGGTACTTGAGACTCTTGTGATCGGTGAATATATCAAAGATTTCACCGTAGAGGTAATGTCGCCAGATCTTCAAGGCGAATATAATTGCTGCTAGCTCTAAGTCATGCGTCGGATAGTTTCTTTCATGGTCCTTCAACTGCCTAGAACCATACGCAATGACCCGCTCGTGTTGATTAAGCACACAGCCTAATCCGCCATAGGAAGCATCACTATATACTGTGAAACCTCCACTGCCAGAAGGTATAGCAAGCACTAGTGCTGTAGTCAAGCGACGCTTTAACTCCTGAAAGCTCTGCTCACACTGTTCTGTCCAATCGAACATAGCATTCTTTCTTGTGAGCTGTGTAAGTGGACCCGATATCTTCGAGAAACCCTCGACAAATCGTCGATAGTACCCTGCCAAACCAAGGAAACTTCAGACCTCAGAATCGCCGAGGTTGTTCCCATGTCACCACGTAATCTATCTTTGTAGGATCCACCGAGGATACCGCTTGGAGACTCATTGGCCCAAGAAACTGACCTGCTCAAGCTAAAACTCACACTTACTGAGTTTGGCATACAACTGATGGTCCCTGAGTGTTTGAAGAGCCATCTTCAGATGCTGCACATGCTCCTCTCCGGTTTTTGAATAGATGAGGATGTCATCTACGAAAATTACCACAGATTTTTCAAGATGTGGATTGAACACCCTGTTCATTAGGTCCATGAAAGATGCAGGCGCATTCGTCAATCCAAATGGCATCACTAGAAACTCATAGTGGCCATAACGCGTCCGAAACGCAGTCTTGGATATATCTTCCGCTTTGATCTTGAGCTGGTGATAGCCTGACCTCAAATCAATCTTCGAAAAGAACCTTGCACCCTGCAATTAATCAAACAAGTCGTCTATCCGCGGAAGAGGGTAACGATTCTTAATCGTCATCTTGTTGAGCTGCCTATAATCGATACACAGACGCATCGATCCATCCTTCTTTTTCACAAATAGAATCGGTGCACCCCAAGGAGAGACACTCGGTCGTATAAAGCCTTTGTCTAACAGCTCCTGAAGCTGTTCCTTGAGTTCCTTCAACTCAGCAGGCGCCATCCGATATGGAGCTTTGGATAACGGTTCTGTACCCGGCGCTAGCTCAATTGCGAACTCAATCTCTCGGTCAGGTGGTAATCCAGGTAAGTCCTCTAAAAAGACATCAGGATAATCACAGACCACCTTGATAAGAGCCAAGTCGTTCTTCTTCTCGATAGAATCTTACAAATAGGCCAGATACCCACTGCAACCATTCTTCATCATACGCTCAGCTTTAATGGCTGAAACCAACGGCGCAACCTTGGATTTGACTCCACAGAATCGAAAGGATTTTCGCTTTGGCAGTCGGAAGGTCACTATCTTCCGAAGACAGTCCACGCTCGCGTGATAAGCTGCCAACCAATCCATTCTGAGAATGACGTCAAACCCTTCCATGCTCAACGTAATCATATCGGTCAATGTCTCGTGCTCATCAATCATCACGATGACTGACTGACATGCTGTATCAGTACATACCGAACTCCCCGTAGGAATCTTGACATTTAGAATGAAAGCAAGGGGTTTGGGAGTAATACCCAACTTCTCTGAGAAGGAAGGAGTAATAAACGAGTGTGTAGACCCAGGGTCTATAAGTACTCGTGCTTCAATTTTATTCACGTCGTCTTGACTAATCATCATAAGTGTACCTTTAGTTAAAAAAATTTGTTAATTATATGCAATGATTCCTATGTGGTTTAACATAATTGACTTGTATTTAGATTTAAACAATAATAATTGAATCAATGCATAATTGACGTCTCAACTTTAATGATACCTTGAATGACGTCATTCGATGTTTGGGCATCCTGTGCAGTCACCGCATAAGCCCGACCTTGAACTGTAGGTCGTGTCGACTTCTGCGTAGAGACCGTCGTAGTCCGTCCTTTCTCAATAGTAGGACAATCCTTGATCATGTGACCAACCTGTCCACACCTGAAGCATCCTCCAGTGTTCCGTCTGCAATCCTCTGTCTTATGTGGTTTCCCACATCTTGCACACACTGGGGTAGAAACAGGAGTAACAGCTGATCCTCTCGTCGAACCCTGAGCCACAGAAGCTCCACTCGCAGTAGTGCTCCCGGCTCTGAAAGGTCGTCCTGGTGACGAACTCTGAGGTCTCTGATAGGAAGACGTCACTGGTCCTGAAGCAACAGCCGGTCTAGAATATGATGGCTGACTAGGGTAGGGAGGAGGTTTAGAGAACCTCGGCTTTTTGTTCACCTGCTCTGAAGCACTCTGCTGTCCCTGACCAAACCTATTTTTATTACCCTGCTCTCGCCTCAAGTACTGCTTTTGAATATCTTCCTCTGCAATGAGGGCCTTGGACATCACGCCAGCATACGTCTCCATTTCCCACATCGACACCCTCTCCTGAATGTTCGGCCTCAAACCTCTCTGAAATTTCTGAGCTCTCATCAGCTCAGTGGCCACATGTAGGGGTGCAAATTGGGAAAGTCTATCAAATTCTACGCCATACTCGCGCACCGACATCTCATTCTGTTTCAATTCGATAAATTGGACCTCCCACTGATTACGTACGATCTTCGGGAAGTACTAATCGTTGAATGTCTCCACGAACTCTGCCCAAGTCCATGGAGTATTGGGGTAGTCCTGCTCTCTCATCCTAGAAACAGACTTCCACCACGGGCTGGCCTCGCCCAAAAGTTTGAAAGATGCCCAGCGTACTTTCTCGACATCAAATATTTTCTCTATCTCATCCAACCATGCCTCGGCTTCCATAGGATCTGTCTGCCCTGAGAATGTAGGAGGTCTCATCCTCCTAAACTCTGCGAATCCTCCTGGCTGATGTCTAGCTGCCAGCATCTCGGTCTGTCGGTCAATGGCTGCAGTCTGCTGGGCCATGTTAGTAGCCAAGGCTGCCAACACCTCGTCCACATTCCCTCTGTCTTGCCTAGCAGCTCCCAAAGGCTCTGCATTAGGGCCAGAAGCAACTCGCCCTCTGCCATATGAGGTGCCTACGCCCTCATCTATCTCCTCAATGCGAGCTGTACGAGGTCCCTCTATACCTCGGCCTCTGCCTCTAAACCGTGGAGGCATGCTGATCTGTCATTGTTAAACAAACAATAACAATTAGATCAGTAATTAATTGTTAGAAATAATCTAACCCCTAGTCCTAAGACTCTGAACCTAGAGCCTTGCTCTGATACCAACTGTGACGACCCGACTTTTCCAATCCCTAAGGTATAGGAAAGGCCGGTTCATCAACTTATTGATTTCTCAATAAGCCGTAACAAACAGAAGCCGGCAACATAAACAAAGGTCTAAAGACAGAGGCAACATTGTTAATCCAAAAACAAAAGCTTCATATAACAAAATTAGATATATCACTGTGAGGAACCAAAAAGAACCACCGGTGATGGCCAATCCGATCACCTAAAATAGAGGTTCACCATAATGGTTCCTCAAGTGATATCAAAAGAACAAAATTAATAGCCTAAGGCTCAACATTACAAAATAATATCCAGACAAAATACCAAAAATACAGAATCTAAGATCACGGGAAGAACTCCTCAGCTGGTATGTCCAAATCCTCCTCGGGAATATAATCGGAGTCCTCCGGATCCTCTGACCCAAGGTCAGTCTCAGCACCTGTGACGTATAGTCGAGGGTGAGCTAACAGCCAAGCTCAATAGAGGAAGACAGATCTATTTGCATTTCTTTATAAGTAAAGATTTTCAAAAGACGGAATCGGATCAAATATGGTTTTTCAATGATGCTTTTCAAATTAAATCTCCAGTTCTAATCCTGAGTCAAAACTGATAATATAATCTAAAGTGTTCAAAATGTTCTGATTTAGCATGCTTCTTATCTTAAATTTATAACTTAATTTTATCTCCCAAATTTCCTATAGCATGAGAGCGGACTACATGACCGATGGGAAGACCCTACTGACCATCGTCGTTCATGAACCCATTTCAAAAATGCAACAAGCCCCTACGCTATGAGGGAAACTTGCGCCAAAGTTTTACCGTCAACACGGTTGGTAGAATCTAGGGCATCGTACTTATGAACCCTAAATCAAATGCAAATGCTAACACATATCAAAGCTTATTATTCATATCATATACTGATTTTTCAAAGTTCTGATTCGAAGTTCTGATTCAAAATTTAACTGAGGTTCTAATTCAAAATTTAGCTGAGGTTCTGATTTCCAAAGATTCTTATTTATGACAAGGTTTACAAATTTTCGGATTGTGTCATATGTTCAAAGTTTTAATTATACTATGTGCAACGAAATTTCCAAATTTTATGCTTCTAAAAGAAATTGTCTATAACAGTTTATGCTTATAAATTTATGCAAATAATAATTAGGATTCCCCTACCTTAACCAAGAAGTTTCAAAAGCATGAACAAGCAGTCCTCTCCAAGGACTCCCAATTATCAAAACCTATATATATTAACACTCTCTGTGTTAATATAGAACCTAAAAATCAACCCAAAAGCTCATAGAAGAAAAATCCAACCAACTTTTAAAAGCAAAAAAAACAGGACAGAATTCGACCATCGAATTCAAATTCGTTGGTCGAATTTGAAATTCGATGGTCGATTTTAAATTCGACCATCGAATCTCAGAATTCTATATCAGGCCACAAATTCTCTTTTCAACTGTCGATTTCCAATTCGACAGTCGATTTCCAATTTCGACAGTCAATTTTCAAATCGACAGTCGAATTCTCCAGGCTCTGTGGCTGTTAATTCAACATGCCCGGATTCTTTTTCTTCATTTCCAAACACAGCCTTAGATCTCCTTTAAACATACCACATACTATTCTAAACCTAAATTGAATTCAAAAGATAAAAGAATGTTTAAAGGTCTACCTCTTGTAGTTTAATTCATTGCTTCCACTACACCGATTCATGTCCGGAACAAATCTCTAAGCTCAAAGGTTTAGATCATCAAATCAGTCCATCAAAAGGGCTGTTAACTCAACATGATCACACAGATTTTTTTCTCACTCTCCACATCACTCTTCTCTTTCAATAATTCAAACTGATCAGAATTGAAGCACTAATCTAATCAATGGTTGAGATGGAGAGAGGAACTTTTAAGCTCTCAAGATCTAGGATCAACAAGGAGGCAAGGCCTAGAGGCTTGATTTCCAACGAGAGGGAGAAGCTAACTTCTCTTGCACTCTCTCTTTCTTATAAGATAAAACAATTCCTAACAAAAATCTAGATATTTTTGTTTATAACTTATCCTCTAAATTTGCAAAATATTTCATGTTGAACACATACACCTATCCTATTGTGTAAGTTATCATTTTCATGACTTACACACATCTATTGACAATACTATTTTACCATCATTCTCATCAAATACAAAGCTAACCAAAAGTCCAACAAATCCCGTAAAATTTTTCGGACACGCTTATCGAGGTAAATGAAATTAGGTCAAAATATCAGGGATATTACATGTATTGTGTACGGCTATGTGATGTCGTGGAGCTTATATGGGTAATGTCAAATTAATTTTTCAAATCATTTTATTAAATCAAATATAATGGTCAATTATCTCCTTATTTAAGGTTTTAATTATAATTATAAATCATTTTAATAACTGAAGCCTCAAATGCTATGGACGTATTGGGGATGGATTTTGATAGTTTTTGTTGGTCTTTTGAGTGACTTCCTCACCATAGGTATTATTTATTGGAATATATATGGTATTATAATGCTTGCTAAACATGAACATCATATTGACATAAGTGGGTATTTATGGTTCTTTGTTAAGCACATACATATTATTGTAGTATTTGTTACATTTATTCTCATGATGAATATTGCACCAAATACTAATATGTTAGTGAATTGTATGATGTGTTCGGTACATATTTATTTTAGTAACTACATTTTATGTTTCATGATTGTAAATTAGCTATATATATATATATATATATATATATATATATATATATTTGCTAATTAATTTATGAGACTTTTATAAGTTGGTTTTATATGATTGGATTCTAATCAATTTTGTTGGTATAATCTGGTCTCATCTTATTGATCCTAGAGTAAGAATTGTGGTACTCCATGAATTATTGGACACTGCACTTTGTGGTTTTGGTGGGGCAAGGTTATGGCATTGCTTGGAACTCATATGGTTGAGCGCTCTTATTTATCAAATTATTTTACTGATTCTCATAAGAATACTTAAGGCTTTAATTTAAATTTGTGCAAATTTTATAGACTTTTGCATTTTATGCTTGTGGATACATAAATGGTTTTAAACATTCCTGGTATTTGAGCCATCTCTAGGCTCAAACGGGACTTAAGCTTGAGTTAATTATATAAGACTCAATTTAGCCCATTGAAAAGGTTTCTTGGTTTGGGTTGTTATGGCCCTAAATCTGCCCATGGGTTTTGGGCCTTATAATGGTTTGGACCTTATGATTGTGGGCTTATAATGATTTATTTTTCTTGGGTCTTGTTTAGGCCCATTAGAAAACTTATTCATTTTTTATAAGTCCGATCTTGACCTATTAGTAGTTGGTTTCAATCTACTCGTTGAGGCTTATGATTTTGACTTATTATTGGCAACAATTAATGACTGTATATCATGGAATAAACTTCTTTCGGTGATCCTAATGATGTGTCTAGTATATTGTGGTTACAGGTGCTTTTGGATCAAGGGATTGATCCTATGGCCTAAGTGTATATGTGTGTAAGCTCATAGGTCTATGACTAAGTTTTGCCGTTACAAATTTATTTAATATATTATTTTGTGGTACTTTGACTATCTGCATGTTACACACATAAACTTTACGGTGAGTTGGCTAAACTCTTGAGACTAGATATATCGAGTCTAGGTCTTTCCAATGGAGTTAAGGAAGACCGCTAAAGTGATCGTTCGAGAGATTATAATTGAAGTAGGATTGGATCTGCCCAAAGGTAACCATTCTATGGAGGTTTTTGTTTCTTAAATCTTGAGATTATAGCTCATTAAGATCACTTTGTGCACTGATTTACACGAAGTTATTGATTCTGCCCAAAGGTGATTTATTAATTTCATATAAATTGGGTGAGTAGAATAGTCGTAAGTGTAAAAGAGAGAGAATGATGATTATCTTACCCAAAGGTTGTGAATCATCAGGATCAAACTAGAAATATAAGCGATTAGGTCTACGCGTATTTTTTGTGCCTCGGGGGAGAGGATAGGATGTACACTCAGTTTCTGCCCAAAGGTGATATTGGATGTTGCACATTATCTATACACAAAGAGTGGATTATTTGCACATGATAAAACACTCAAATCAATTCGTTCATACCCCTAATACGAATTGTTTTATCCTTGGTGGATATTAATGACTTATAGTCATTTTGGAGTCCTTTGTAGACATTAGTCTTTTAAACTTTTGGGTGACATATTATCATGTCTTTATCTTTGATAGATATTAATGACTTATAGTCATTTTAGAGTCTTTTGTGGACATTAGTCTTTTAGACTTTTGAGTGACATGTTATTGTGTCTTTATCATTGGTAGATATTAATGACTTATAGTCATTTTGGAGTCCTTTGTGGACATTAGTCTTTTAGACTTTTGGGTGACATATTATCGTGTTTATATCCTTGATGGATTCTATGATTGGTGACATAATTTTGTGATGTAATTTTTAATATTAAATAGTAACTATATCAATTTGACTATATCAATATGACTATTTGTTAAAAGAATATATTTGTAAATCATAGTGGAGTGGGGATCCTCGTTTATATTTTATCACAATTTATTATAATAAATTTTTTTTTAAAATTTGACTATTATATTTTGAACATGAGTTACTATTTAATGGTTATATGGTTTTATTGTTACATCACGATTGTCACCGTAAGAGATTGGTAAAGTCTTAAACTTTACATTTTGAGTGGGAGTTATCTTACTTCTAAACTGTAGTTATTATTGATACATCTTAAAATCTGTCTTATATATACATGTATATTCTTAGTGGAGTTTTCTACAAAATTAAGTAGAATTTTTCTATAATTATATTTTGGGTGGAGTATTCCACAAATTGAGGGTGATGTTTTTCATAATTTTGGTGGCACAACTTGGTGAGTGAGCCAATAGAAAATTTCTATTTTGGGTGGAGTTTTCCATAAATTAAGGGTGAAGTTTTTCACAATTTGGGTAGAACACCTTCGTAAGTGAGCCAATAGAAAATTTTTATTTTCGGTGGAGTTTTTCATAAATTGAAGGTGAAGTATTTCACAATTTTGGGTGGCACACCTTGGTGAGTGAGCCAATAAGGTTTTACCTTGATCTTGCCTATGAGTATTGGTACTCTTTTGAATTTTCTCAGAGTTAAACGTGATTAGGCACCATGTTAATAATTTCTTATTCTGAGGATCAGGTGAAGTATTTCACAAGCCAGAGTTTTCTGGATGTTATAACAACATACGACGAGTATAGAGTGAGACATTATGGATTTGCACACTTTGGTTGTGCATTTAGTTCACATGTTAAATTAGTTATCATCTCTCAAATTTATTGTTAATTATAGTTTTGTGACCATGGAACTGTCATAGTATCGATTTCAAAAAATGGTATACTATGTCCATTCATGATCCATTCCTATAGTTTCATTAAATTCGGGAGATGTTTGGGAATGCCTAAGTTATTTCAAATAACTTTTGTTTTCAGAGTGCACTCGTTTTGGTTGTCGAATCCAGTGGGAGTCGTTTTTAAAATCATAGTCAATGTGTGGACCAAGTGGGAGATTGTTGAAATTTTTTATGGAAACTAAAATTCTTATTTTGTGTGGCCCACACACACTAGGATTTTATAAAACTCTGGATTGCAGTTGCTTGAAATAATAAAGGGCATTATTGATAATTGAAGGAAACTTTAAGGTTTCCTAATTTACATGTGACTCTTATTCCTATTAGAATACCTTGATGGACGGTATTCTAGGTATGACATGATTCTTCATGCTATATATATAGGTGGACGTCCTCCGCTCACTATGCAAAAAGGCTTTTGGCATCTTTCCATCAAGTGAGTGTAGCAAGAGAGGCGGGTAGAGCCACCTTCTTCTTCTTCCTTATAGGAAAGGCCTCGGGATTAATACATCGGATAAAGCTAAAGCGACGGTCACGATCTTCGCGATAAGGTACGCATAAATATTTTAATTTATAGATTGTGGATTTATTGTTTTGATTGATCATACGCCTAGATCTTAGGGCAATTATTTTGGGTGGTCGGATTGATAGATCCAACAGAAGAAACTTATTTTGGTCGGGATATGGTAATCCCAAATGAAGGCCCAATCCACGATTTGATGTTTTGGTTGCAAATATTTGAAAGTGAATTTAACTGAAAAGCTTCTTTAGTTGTCATAATTCCAAACTCTAAGATTGTCGTCAAACGTTGGTAAATCTTCATCTGAAATTGATACGCCACTGGGTGGGGGTTATCCAAAATGAAGGTATCAGTTAGTTTGAATTTAGGGTCAACGACGATACTAAATATAGTCACAAAATCGGGGTTCGGCAATAGTTTGGCGAGGTTAAAATTCGGCAAAATCGGGAAGTTCGGGGAAATATTCGGGGGAAAAATCGATGAGAAAAATTAAAAATTGAAATAAAAAGATTTAAAATTATAAAAATAAAAATATTAGAAAAATTAGTTTGTCACAAATTTTTTGAAAATTCCGGGAATTATTCGGGGGACCTTAAATTCACGAATTTTTCAAAAATTCGGCGATTTTTGTGACTGATACTAAATTAGTAGGGACGGCCAAATACCGTCTCCGCATTTGATCTCCAAAGACAATTGAGACAAGGCTATTCAAGAAAATAGTATTAGAGACGGCTTAGACATCTTTAGAGACGGCCAAAAGCTATCTCCAATAATCATATTTTTTTTAGTTTGCTAAAATACCGTAAACCCTCTACTATTAAAAGCTTCTAACAATTAATTTTTAGGATATTTAGTAATTTAAGTTATATATAATCTTACACATAAATATCTAAAATATATATCATATATTGAGTCAAGCTGAGTTGAGTCAAGCCAAGTGGAGTTACAAAACTACCCAGCTTGTGGTGGGCTCTTTTATAAATGAGCTCCATACTCATTGATCAGCTTGGCTCGCGAGCCGAGCTAACAGTACTTGCTAGCTCCCAAGCTGGCTCGTCTCGTCAAGAATCCTAGACTAAACCCATCTTGCCTCTTTTTTGTGGGGCTATAACTGTTTTGCATGCTTTACATATCTCACAATGAGCAAAGGAGAACTTTTAATTATTGTTACCTCATAAAAAAAACAAAAAATAAAAAATAATAATATTATAAATAAACTCGTCCTATTCCCTAGCGAATCAGATTTGCAAGTAGCAAATTGCGTATTAGAACTTCAATTCGAATTGAGCAAAATGCAAATTATGAAACATACGTTAAGACTGTGGAATATTTAAAATGAACACTTTTATTTACATCCATGATTCTAACTTCTCAACCCATGTTTTATGTTCTTAAACCATTGATTTCACTGAATTTGACGATGGAGATCATCTTTTATCCCCATTTTCGACACAATATATCTTAAGCTCATGGGCTCGCCATCAATGATAAGAGTTTCATTCCACATTGCATACCACCTTAAACATTATCATAAGCATACATCAAACGGGGTTAGTGGATCGCTTTTCGAGATGTTTGCCACATGGATTCAAAATCCGACCGTTAGATGGGAGAACCATGATGTGAAGATCAAATTTGTCAAAGATTGGGACAAAAACGATCTCAAACTTGTATTTCAGAGTAGTCAATGGTTTTAATAAGTTATGAAAGTGTGTTCAAAACTTTAAATGGTTTTTTCACTATAACAATATCTACCTAGTATTATAATACTTTAAATGTAGGCCCTATTTTCAGTGGTCATTTCGATCTCTCGATTAAAATGATGTAGATCTTCAAAAAGAGTACGTGTACCGTGTCTATTTTGATTCAACAATAGAATTTTTTGTCTTCTATTAAAATAGTTGAATAGGTAAATTTGGCTATATTATAAAACTTAACCTTACTTCACCCCCCCCCACCCTGTACCGACCCTAAAATTCTGAACGAGAACCCGACTGCTTCGATAAGCGTGCCTAGCACAAAAATCGAGACAAATTTAAAAATTTTAAATTAATATTATTGGAAATAATATTAATCCTTGGTAACGTGAAGTCATGTGTGACTTCTTGCTTAAGTTCGAGTCTTGAAAGCATGGATCAAAATATCGTCCGATACCGATACGTATCGGACGATACGTATCGGTATTGGACTTGAACGTTACATTGAATGTATCGTTCGATACATTCAAATGTATTGAATGTATCGAACAATACATTCAATGTATCATTCGATACAGACCGGTATCGATACGTATCGTCCAAAACGTATCGTTTTGGAGCTCGGACGATACGTATCGGTAACCCGATATTTTAACCCATGCTTGAAAGACATTGATGTGGCATAATACGCCGTACAAGTTGTGTAGGCGCTCCACACCGGAGCTTAAGTTTAGGAGAAAATGGAAATATCAAAGATATTTCATTTTCTTAGCTTATAAGAGAAGGAGGTAGAGATGCCTATCTTGCATCTTCTTCTTCTTATTTTTCCTGAGGATCAACTACTAAGTTCTCATTTCGGGCGGTTACTTAAGGAACCATAGCTCTAAGAGACCTAGGGTTGAGATTAACTGATTTGAGTGGGCGGAATCGACGTCGCAACTTCAAGTTGTCTTGTGAGAACGTGTGTTGTCGCTACGGGTTAAAGCGGAGCCACAAATTCGTTGTTCCGAGTCGTGATAGCGATAAATCCTCGATTTTCGGATCCCAAACCCTGTTCGGATCGCTTTGCCAAGATCCCGAAAGGGCCTTCAACTAGGAGAGTTTTTAAATTAATATAGTTAAGGTTTGAACATCATAAATGTGTAAAAATGATAGGTATAAGTGTGGGTTGGGATCATTGTTGGATCAATGTCAAATTGGGTCAAGAACGAGTGACCGCCATTAATGACAGAAAACTGTCATTATTGATCGATCAAGGCAGTGAATTGATCAATAAATACTGGGATTGATTGATCAAGGTTAAGAATTGATTGATCAATTTTTATAAACAACAAATGGGAATAGTAGGGCATATTTCTGAAAGTTCAGTGCTCGATGGGCATTGATCGATCAAATTATTGTTTGATCAATCAATTCTGAAGGTTGAGCGATCAAATTGGGTATTGATCGATCAACATTAGTAGCTGATCGATCACAATAAAGTCATCGATCAAGGACAAAGATTGACCGATCAATGGGAGAGATTGATCGATCAATTTAGACATTGATCGATCAAATTTTATAAGTGAAGTGTGGGAACAGGAGGAGGGAAATTTGAGTTTTAAATTGATTGATCGATCAATGGAAAGATTGATCGAGCAATGGGGTGGATTTATCGATCAACACCCTTGTTTGATCGATCAATTTTCCTTTGTTAAATCTAAAGTAAAAGAGGTCATTGATCGATCAAATGAAGCATTGATCAAACAAGGGTGTTGATCGATCAATTTTCCTTTGTTAAATCTAAAGTAAAAGAGGCTATTGATCGATCAAATGAAGCATTGATCGATCAAGGTTGAAGATTGATCGATCAATCAAGGAGATTGATCGATCAATTTTCCTTTGTCACCTGTGAGTTATTGGAGAGGTCAAGGAATGGATTGATCGATCAAGCAAGGACATTGATCGATCAATCACCACTGTTTTCTACCTGTTTTAGTTTTGTGAATTAAACACTACTGGACACTATGCCAGTTGATATTCTGACATCCTTAACACTTAGTATACTATGTTATGATCTAGGATCAGACCGTGATACCTTAAAAAGCTTTAGATTTGCTTAGAAAGGTCTGACCTGAGGTAGGAGAATTCAACTGAAATTGCATTTATTTTTTATCTCATGATTCCAAATCTTTTGCATTTGACTGTATATTCTGATTTTTCTTTCCAGTCATGTTTAGCATATGTGTGAAAACTCTATGATATCTGATTTCTGCTATCAGATACCTGTCACCTGGTCCCTGTTATGTATGATATGTCTGCATGTGATTTGAGGTTTAATAATCTGATGAATCCCACCGACTCGGCGGTATATCCGTGCCTGGCACAATCGTGCATCTGCTTTGGAAATCCTAGATACAATTGCACTCCTTAGTTGAGGCATTGTTGCATTTATGAAATTGTTCATGTGAACGACAATGGTTGGGATTACCAATCGGCCCAAATTTGGCTACCACGTGCTATACTCACGAGAGTTACTTAAGTATACTATTTTAAGTCATTAAATACTATATGCATAACATCCTGTAAACTCTGATAAGTTCTGTCTGCTCTGATAAATTCTGCATATCTGAACATTTGTTTGCATCTGTTCAATTCTGTCAATATTCTACAACTGCTTATCTGTCTGAATATCTTCTGCAACCATATTTTACAATTGAGATGTAACTTTAACTGAAATTCTTCTACTGAGCTTAGATGGTTAACTCACCTGTTTTCTATAACATTAATAGGTTCTGAGGCTAGAGCTCCCGGTACAGAGAGTGATCCTGACTACCAGCCTGATTCGGAGGCTGAGGTTGACGAGGAGGATACCGATACCCTAGCTGACGAGTTTTATTAGTTGTCTGGGTATTAGTTTGTACTTTTTGGGTTTTTGTACTGAATTCTAAATTATTGTGTGCCTGGTGGCTTCCGTTTGTATTTATTATCATAGATATTTCTTTTACTTGTATTATTATACATTCTATAGGAACCACTATCGGGAACCACTGTTTTGGGTGATGGATGTCCATCACCAGTGGTTCTTCTTGGTTCCTTTTTTGGAATGTATATTCTTTGGTCTTTATATAGATGCTTTGTTATTACTTCTTTCTTTAAAGCCTTATATGTTGACTCGATCTGCCAATACTAGACAGTGTCTGCTCTGATTTCTGCTAGACGAATAAACACTCTGTGATTTGTCCTGGGGATCATCCAGAGCATGATGCTGATGGCACAGATGTTCGAGTGCGGAAATCCGGGCTGTCACAGTTGGTATCAGAGCCTAGGCTTTAGGTTGAACTGCGGGTTCATGTCGGATTGTTTTTACAGTCTATGTACTGATCAATGTTATTATTTTCACAATGACAGACTAGTATGGGCCCTAAGTTCAGAGACGGACGCAGCGGATGTAGGGAAGGATATAGAGAGGTTCCTCTGAGAGAGATCCCCGTTGTTGCTGGTACATCGCGGGGATTGGAGTTTCTATCAGATACAAATGCAATTCTGGTAGGACCGAGAGGAGGAAGAGGAGGCAACGAGGGTAGGATGGGGCAGGTGTTGGAAGCTTTGGCTACCAACGTCGTTCAGCAGGCTGCTGCTTTGAATCAGCAAGCAGCTAGACCACCTCACCAACCCGACGGTTTCGCGAAGTTTAGGAGATGAGACCTCCTAACTTCCCTAGTCCGACGGATCCCATGGAGGCTGAGGGTTGGATTGAAGAGATGGAGAAATTGTTTGAAGTGCTCCAATGCACATATGTAGAGAAAGTGCGCTGGGCAACATTCAAACTAGATGGTGATGCCGGACCCTGGTGGAAGTCGGTGTCACGAAACAGAGAGAGAGAATTTCCTCACACTCCTTGGACTTGGGAGGAGTTCACTGAGGTCTTCTACAAGAAATACTTTCCAAAAATAGTGAGACATCAGTGGGAGGTGAAATTCATTGAGTTGAAACAAGGAGCGATGTCAGTGAGAGAATATGGTGCTGAGTTCGATAGATTATCTAGATTTGCACTACAGCATGTAGCCACTGAGCTAATGAGAGCTCGTAAATTCCAGCTTGGTTTGAGATAGAACTTACAAAAGGATGTAGCCATGTGGGAGATGGAGACATATGAGAGTGTGATGTCTAAAGCTCTCATCGCAGAAGAAGAGAACCATAAACAGTTTGCTTGGAGAGACAAGCAAAACAAAGAAAGATCGTATCAGGGACAATCTCAGGACCCTGAGCAGAACAAGAGGGCGAGATTCTCTAGACCTCCGAGATACCCTACACACTCCAGACCGGCGATATCTACAGGGCCTAGTTCATACCAGAGGCTAGTAGTATATGCATCTTCCAAACCATTCCGACCGTCTGGTTCTTCTGGCAGCTGGGCTTCTGTAGCGCAGGGATCTTCGAGGGTATCATCATTCACTCTTACCCTGTCATGTGTTAAGTGTGGGAAACCACACAAGACAGAGGACTGCAGGAGGGAGACTGGGGCATACTTCAGATGTGGCAAGATAGGCCACTTGATTAGGAACTGCCCAGAGGAGAGTAAAGAGGGCAAGGAGCTATCCGAATCAGTGTCTACACAGAGATCTTCTTGACCTGTGGTTCAAGGTCGAGCATATACTGTTACCGCGACTGATGCGCTGACATCGAATGATGTCATACAAGGTATGATTAAATTTCAAAGTGAGATTATTTCTTTAGTAGAATGAACTGGAAATTTATAATGTAGAATTATTATTGATATATGTTGATGACAATGATGCACATTACACGTACACGGTATAAGCACTTGATTGAACTGTGTCACAGAATTATAGGTGTGTTGAAGGTATATTAGCGTTGTGACATTTGCTTTCATAGAGCACAAGTTTTGGTAGACCTAGGTTCTACACACTCGTTTATCAGGCCTCAATTTATGAAAGAATTGAGTGCCACTCCTAAACATTTAGACTTCATATTGACTGTGTCTATTCCTACGAGGAGTTCAGTAAATGCTGGCACAGTGTGTAAATTAGTGATTGTATTGGTAAAAGATCACGAGACGATGGCAGATTTGATATTGTTAGACATGCAAGGATTTAACATTATTCTTTGAATGGACTGGCTATCCGCTTACCATGCGAGTGTCGATTGCCTTCAAAAAGTTATAGTTTTTCATCCTCCAAGGAAAGGTCATTCAAATTTTTCGGGGTGAAGTCTAAGGTAGCTCTGTTGATATCAGCTATTCGAGCCGAAAAGATGATGAAGAGTGGATGCAGTGGCTATATGGCTTTCCTGCAAGAGCAGCGACAAGAGACACATGTAATATCTGATATTCATGTTGTGTGTGAGTACCCTGGCGTATGTCCCTAGGATTTACCAGGACTACCACTTGCTAGGGAGATTGAATTTGTGATTAATCTAGTTTCGGGTACTAAGCGAGTTTCTAAAGCTCTGTATCGGATGTCTCCTACAGAATTGAAAGAATTAAAAGAGCAACTGCAAGAACTGCTTGATAAAACCTAGTGTGTCTCCTTGGGGAGCACCAGTACTATTTGTCAGGAAAAAGGATGGTTCGATGCGTCTGTGCATCGACTACCGGCAGTTGAATAAGTTGACGATTAAGAATCGTTACCTGCTTCCGAGAATAGATGATCTCTTTGATCAGTTACAAGGAGCGAGGTTCTTTTCGGAGATTGACTTGCGATCGGGTTATCATCATCTAAGAGTCAAAGCAGAGGATATTGAGAAGACGGCGTTCAGAACCAGATATGGGCACTATGAGTTTTTAGTTATGCCATTTGGATTGACGAACGCACTTGCGCCTTTTATTGACCTAATGAACCGAGTGTTTAAACCACACTTGGCTAAGTCTGTGGTTGTCTTTGTAGATGACATTCTTGTCTATTCCAAGACAAAGGAGGAACATGAAGGACATCTGCACGTGGCTCTGCAGAGCCTCAGAGATCACAAACTGTATATAAAGCTCAGTAAGTGTGAATTTTGGCTTGACCAAGTCAGTTTCTTGGGTCATATCGTCTCTGCTAAGGGTATAACAATTGACCCGACGAAAATTGAAGCGGTAGTAAATTGGGAACAACCTAGAACAGTAATCGAGATTCATAGTTTCCTTGGCTTGGCAGGATACTACAGACGATTTGTAGAAGGGTTCTTCAAACTGTCAAGTCCGCTTAGTCAGTTCACAAAGAAAAATGCTAAGTTTGATTGGACTGATCAGTGTGAGAAGAGTTTCCAAGAACTCAAGACGCATCTGACTACAGTACCAGTGCTAGCTATACCTTCTGGCAGAGGAGGTTTTGCTATTTACAGTGATACATCTTATAGTGGTTTGGGTTGTGTCCTCAACCAGCACAAGAAGGTTATTGCGTACGGCTCTAGACAGCTCAAGGAACATGAGAAGAATTATCCTATGCATGATCTGGAGTTAGCGGCGGTGATCTATGCTTTGAAGATCTGGAGGCACTACTTATACGGTGAAACATTTGACATCTTCACCGACCACAAAAGTCTCAAGTATCTATTTACCCAGAAGGACTTGAACATGCGACAGTGTAGATAGATAGAGTTTTTAAAGGATTACGACTATTCCATCCAATATTATCCTAGGAAGGCCAACATTGTGGCAGATGCTTTGAGTAGAAAGTCTTCAGCTCAGTTGTAACATCTTATTACCAGAGTACAGTGGTGGCATCTACTTAAGGACCTGGTCTTATATGATACACTGATAGACGTCAGAGGTTCAGGAGCATTGATGGCTACCATTGTGATACGGCCCACATTGTTTGATAACGTGCGTAAGCTCCAGATGATTGATGATGAGCTGATGGCCATTAGAAAGGATGTGATCAATGGGATCAGGCTTGATTTTTCTATCAAGGATGATGGTACTTTACTATTCAGAGAACGGATGTGCATACCTGCTAATAAAGACCTGAGGGATACTATTTTAGAAGAAGTGCACAAATCAACATATGCTATACATCCTAGGAGTACCAAGATGTACCAAGATCTCAAGCGAACCTTTTGGTGGAGAGGACTGAAGAAAGATGTTGTAGATTACGTTTCTCAATGTTTGGTCTTCCAGCAGGTGAAACTAGACCATAGGAATCCAGCAGGGTTATTGCAACCATTACCAGTGCCAGAGTGGAAATGGGAGGCCATTTCTATATATTTTATATTGGGATTGCCGAGCACATTGAGGAAGAACAATGCCATCTGGGTAATTATTGATAGACTGACAAAGTCTGCACATTTTAAGCCGTACTGTACTACATTTACAGCCAACAAGCTTACAGAGTTGTAGATAAAGGAAATAGTTTGGTTACATGGCATACCAGTCAGTATAGTGTGCGATCAAGATCTGCTTTATACGTCACAATTCTGGCGGTGATTTGAAGAGGGCATGGGATCTAAACTGGAGTTCAGCTCAGTGTTTCATCCTCAGACAGATGGGAAGACTGAGAGAGTGAACCAGGTCATAGAGGATATGTTGTGTGCATGCATGTTGGACTTTCATTGTTCATGGGATCAACATTTGCCTCTGATCGAGTTCGCTTACAACAACAGTTATCAGTCCAGTATTGGGATGGCACCGTATAAGCTTTGTATGGGCGACGATGTAGGTCTCCCTTGAACTGGGAAGAAGTCGGTGAAAAGCTCATTTTGGGACCTGATATTGTGGACAGTGCAACCGAGACGGTTCGGTTGATTCGCGAAAGACTGAGGGTTGCTCAAAGTTGCCAAAAGAGCTATGCCAATCTCCATTGGACACACATTGAGTTTCAGGTATTCATAGATGCGTTCAAGAAACATACGATTCCCTAGTTAAATCAGTTAGCTATGGAATTAATATTTGTTTTCAGGTGGGAGAGACAAGGTCTTTGTGAAGATCTCGCCAACAAAGGGCGTGATACGCTTTGGACAACGGGGAGAGCTGAGTCCTCGATATACTGGACCCTTTGAGGTACTCGGACGGGTTGGCGAAGTCACGTATAGGGTTGCTTTACCACCACAACTAGCCAGTATGCATAATTTGTTCCACGTTTCCATGCTACGGCGGTATGTGCGAGACCCGGCTCATGTGTTGAACTTCCAGCCGATTGAGTTGCAAGAGGATCTGACTATGATTGAGGAGCCGGTTGAGATTTTGGATCGTAAGGATCAAGTTTTACGGACCAAGTTGATTCCACTTGTGCTCGTAAAGTGGCAAAATCATTCAGCTTGGGAAGCTACTTGGGAGCGCGCCGTTGAGATCCACGAACAGTACCCACATTGTTTCTCTGACGTGACAGGTATTTTCATGTTTCAGTGTAAAAATCGTTATCGTGCTAGTATGCTTATTGTCTATGTGTAAGCATGTTTTACTTGTACGGGTGCTTTATATAGGGTACCGTAGGCCCTCGTTCTAGAAATGTGATTAACTACATTCCTGAAGTAAAATTTTTAAGAAATTACTCACTGCCATGCTTGATCAATCAATTTTGTTAATTGATCGATCAAATTAGATGTTTGATCGATCAATACAGGGATTGATCAATCAATAATACTTGGAACCTTGTACCCAAGTTTTATGATTGATCGATCAACAGAGGACATTGATCGATCAATTTTGTGCATTGATCGATCAATGAAGGTGTATTGATCGATCAAGGCTATTGAGTAAAGGCCTTGAACTTCAGTATTGATTGATCAATTAGTGGGCATTGATCAATCAAATTTGGAAATTGATCGATCAACAAGGATATTGATTGATCAAGGCTATCGGGTTAGGGCACTTTAACTTAAGCATTGATCGATCAATCGTATCGTTTTAAGTAATGATTGGGGTTTTTAAAACCTCATTTGCACGATTGGGATTTCAATCGTTCAAAGAGGTTTTTCTTGCTTTTGAGTTCAAGCGATTTTTGGGGGGTGATTCCCAACAGCTGAGTTCCTTCCCGCGCGAATTTAGCTAGGATCTTGCTCGATACAATAGGTAAACCCTACCTTTTTTCCTTCATTTGGGTTTTTATTCGTTTTTGGGGCATTTTGGACCATGGGACTTCGAATGAAAAAATGCATCGCATAAGATCCCCACATCACCGATTCGACCATCCGTACCACCACCCGAACCCGTTCCCCAACCTATCGTGCCACCCGTGGCACCTGTTGAGAATGTGGTTCCACCCGTTCAAAACCCCCCGTCAACCCAAATCACCCGCGAAGTCCCAAATCAATGGTGGGCTTCTAAATCATTTCTACCCAAGTACGTCTTCGACTCTAAGCTTTTCGAGGATCGGCCCGAGATGACTTGGGCCATCGAATATATCAAAAAGCTAGGGTTGAAACTAACCGAGTACATCTTCGACTCTAAGCTTTTCGAGGATCGGCTTGAGATGACTTGGGCCATCGAATATATCAAAAAGCTAGGGTTGAAACCCTTAATCAGGTCGTTGCACGATCACTATTGTCCCCGCATCGTGCAACTTTTTTGCCAAAATCTTCAACGGGGCAACAGCCGTCACCAGTTGATCACCTCCATTGATGACTTTCAGTATAAATTTAATCAATTTCACATCGTGATTGCTCTATGTTGCCCTTCGGTATACGTTGAGACCTATGGCTTAGTGCCACCCTACATCAAGGACGTCATCACCAAAATGACCCAGGGTCAGCATGGATTAGGGCAATCCATTACACGTGCCCAACTGCCTGACCACTTGTGGATGCTTGATACGTATATCAAGTGTGCCCTCAACACTTTTTTACACAAGTCCGCACGGAGCAGCATCATGCAACAGGCGCTCTTTTCAGCTTTTGATAATTGTTGGTTCTCGATTGCTGATTTGGTCCTAGATGGCCTAATCAACACCATGGATCTGATGTCTGAAAAGACCAAGGCTGCATCAAAGAACTAGATGCCTTACGCTCGCTTGATCACACTAATGGTCGAGCAGTTTATCTCCTTTCGAGAGGCCTATAGTTTGGCTCCCGGTGAACCAAGACTGACCAACAACACAAAGGTCTTTTGGCTCAACGATTGGACCAAGAGTTATAACCTTTTGGTCAAATGATTACCCAAGGGAGAGGTAGAGGCCACAGAGCCGGAACAGCCTGCCGTTGTCTAGGGCGTCGAGCCGGCAGAGAGAGTTCTTGGTGAGGGGGAGGCCCAGCCCGCTCAACCACCTCGACTGGCGGTATCTCCTCAACCTACCTCTATCCGTCGACCTGCCCGTGCCTCTACGTTGGGCGGACTTGCTCCTTCCACCGTGGACATGGAAGCAATACTTTGTAAGCTCATTAAGGGTAACCGGTGTATCCATGAGCAGCTAGACGGAATGGAGGAGTTCCAGCGCCAGGTTCATCGCCGGCTGGATTACCATGAGGGCATGCACGAGCTCGTGATGCAGCACTTGTACGCTACCACGTCGACGCCGATGATCACTCATGCCCGTCAGCATATCGTGGATCCACGGGACTTCAGTACTACGCCATCTCGGCCCAGTAGAGTTGCCCCTGTCTAGGCCGGACCTTCCGACCCCCCGACAGGTACTTACTTTTCTTTTCTTTATGATTTGTTACTACTTATATCTGTATTTATATATGTATATTATATACTTATTCATCTGTTCTACATGCCTACTTATTTTTACATGATGTCTTCGCCTGCTCGTTTTGTTTGTGCTGCCTGTTAACCTTTGAGAGTACCATGTATCTAACCACACCTCCCTGACATTTTCGAGGATGAAAATTCCTAAGGGGGGAATAATATAACGACCCTAAAATTCTGAACATGAACCCGATTGCTTCGATATGTGTGCCCGACATGGAAATCGAGATAAATTTAAAATTTTTAAATTAATATTATTAGAAATAATATTAATCCTTGGTAAGGTGAAGTCATGTGTGACTTCTCGCTTAAGTTCGAGTCTTGAAGGACATTGATGTGGTATAGTACACCGTAGAAGTTGTGTAGGCGCTCCACACCGGAGCTTAAGTTTAGGAGAAAATGGAAATATCAAAGATATTTCATTTTCTTAGCTTATAAGAGAAGGAAGGAGGTAGAGATGCCTATCTTGCATCTTCTTCTTCTTATTTTTCCTGAGAATCAACTTCTAAGTTCTTATTTCGGGTGGTTACTTGAGGAACCACAGCTCTAAGAGACCTAGGATTGAGATTGACTGATTTGAGCAGGCGGAATCGACGTCGCTACTTCAAGTTGTATTTTGAGAACATGTGCTGTCGCAATGGGTTAAAGCGGAGCCACAAATTCGCTGTTCCGAGTCGTGAGCCAGAATAGGAACTAAAGAGGTGAAGAAGGATTTCAAGCAGGGTCTAGTAGTAGAGACCAAGAAAATTCTTGAGAAGGAGATCGGAGGAGTGAAACGACCGATCTCATCGCATTGGCTATGGAGACTATGGCCGCTGCGATTGCTCAACAGATGCCGCAGACTGTAATACTGGCTGAGCAGACGGTACTATTGGCAGCTAATAATGTCAATAATGCCAATAGTCATCAACCACCACCACCTCCTCCTCCAGCATTGTTGCCCTCGTCATTTGTTGATTTTAGGAGACTGAGACCTCCTAGTTTCTATGGGCAGACAAATCCATTAGAAGTAGCAAAATGGCTGAATCAGATAGAGAAGCTTCTAGACAGATTGCAGAGTACAGAGAGTGAGAAGGTTGGATGGGCTTCCTTTCAGTTGGAGGGAGATGCCAATCCATGATGGAAGTCTGTGCTGAGGAGAAAGGAGGTTGAGGACCCTCACCGTCTATAGACTTGGGCGGAGTTTGTTAGGGAGTTCAATAGGGAGTATTTCCCTAAACAAGTGTGAGTCCAAATGAGAAGAGAGTTCGCGAACCTACAGCAAAGAGGCATGTCGGTGCGAGAGTACGGTGTAGAGTTCACACGGTTATCTCGATTTGCATCGGAGTTAGCATCCACAGAAATCATGAAGGCAGCCAAATTTGAAGAGGGTTTAAGACCAAACATTCGTGAAAGAGTATCAATTTTCGAACTTGAACGCTATGCGGATGTGATGGGAAAGGCAATAGTGGCTGAGAGAGATATATATGGGGTGTACAAGAGAAGAGATCAACACGATGGGACAGGGATAGCTCAAGGGGGAGCGAGTGAGTATAGCTCGGGGAACAAAAAGCCGAGATTTACTACGCCAACTCCACTCCCTAGACAGGGCATGTATACAAATTCCTCTAGGCCACTTATATTGGCATTGGCGAGACCGATCCGACATGAGAACCCTACCGCCACCACAGGAGTGTCTGCTAGCCAAGGCGTCTCTTGGGCAGCCTCTTCTACTCCAAGGGAGACTTGTGCCAAATGTGGCAAGCCTCACAGAACAGTTGATTGTAGAAGGGGAATGCAAGGATGTTACCGATGTGGGAAGCTGGGCCACATAATAAAGGATTGCCCGGAGATGAACAAGGGGAGAACAACTTCTGTTTCTGCACCGAGATCCATCCAAGCCAAGAAGTCGATTGTACAAGGGAGGACTTATGCAGTTACGGCGGAGGACGCTCGGAACTCCAATGATATCATTCAAGGTGAGTTCTACTTGAGTTTAATTACCATGCTATCAAATATAACATTTACAATGCATTAGTAGGAAAATTGCATTTTTGTGTAGATTAAATGCCATTTAAAATTTTTGTTGGTCACATGGATATCATGTTTCAATAAGTGACACGAGTGAAATGCCAAGACGTGTGTACACTATAGGTACCTTATACGTGTATGGGAAGGAGAGTCGTAGAGCGTATGAGGCTAGAGCATTGATAGACCCAGGGTCTACTCATTCGTTTGTTACGCCTCGATTTGTAAGAAGGATGAGGATCAAGCCAGAGACATTAGATTTCGTCTTGGCTGTGACTGTTCCAACTGGGCAGGCAGTTGATGCAGACTTAGTCTGCAAATCAGTAACCGTAGCTGTTAAAGATGAGGAGGTCTTTGAATTGTCAGCAAATTTGATTCTGTTAGACATGCAGGGATTTGATGTGATCCTTGGCATGGACTGGTTGTCAAAGCACTGTGCAACGGTCGACTGCAAGAGTAAGATTGTCATCTTTAGGCCATATACAAGGAGATCGTTTCGATTTGTTAGAGTGAGAATGAAGTTCCTACCACTTGTGTCTGGCATCAAGGCCGAATGCTTAATTAAAGATGGATGCAGTGGTTACTTGGCCTTTCTGACGAATGACAAGGAAAGAAAGAATGTTATTACGGAGATCGCAGTGGTGTGCGAGTTTGAAGATGTCTTCCCAGAGGAATTACCAGGCTTACCCCCAGATCGAGAAGTGGAGTTTGTTATCGACTTGGCACCTGAAACGAAGCCGGTTTCTAGAGCACCGTACAGAATGGCTCCGGCCGAGTTGAAGGAGTTGAAGGAACAACTACAGGAGCTTTTAGATAAGGGGTTTGTCCAACCGAGTGTATCTCCTTGGGGTGCGCCGGTCTTGTTTGTTAAGAATAAGGACAGGTCAATGAGATTGTGCATTGACTACCGTCAGTTGAACAAACTCACTATAAAGAACAAGTATCTATTACCAAGAATAGATGACTTGTTTGACCAGCTACAAGGGGCAAGGTATTTTTCAAAAATCAACTTGAGGCCGGGATATCACCAACTTAGGGTCAAGGCAGAAGACATTCAAAAGATTGCTTTTAGGACAAGATACGGACACTACGAGTTCTTAGTGATGCCATTTAGGGTGACGAATGCCCCGACGTCCTTCATGGATTTAATGAATCGGGTGTTTAAACCACACCTGGACTCTTGCGTCATTGTGTTTGTCAATGATATCCTCATCTACTGCAAGTCAAGGAAAGAACATGAGGAGCACCTGAGAACCGCTCTACAGACGTTGCGTAAATACCAATTATACGCCAAACTTAGTAAGTGCGAGTTTTGGTTAGAAGAGGTTACCTTTTTGGGACACGTCGTCTCAAAATATGGTGTCACGATGGATCCCGCAAAGATCGAGGCTGTCGTGCAGTGGGAACAACTAAAGACGGTCACCGAGGTACGTAGTTTCCTTGGTTTAGTCGGGTATTATAGACGCTTTATGGAAGGGTTTTCCAAACTATCGGGATCACTGACCAGTCTCACATGGAAAGATGTACGATTTGAGTGAACCAATGTGTGCGAAGCAAGCTTTCAAGAACTAAAGAAGCGACTTACCTCAGCCCCGGTACTTGCAATCCCTTCAGGCAGTGGAGGTTTTGCAGTTTATAGCGATGCTTCTCATAACGGTTTAGGTTGTGTGTTAAACCAGTATAAAAAGGTGATTGCTTATGGGTCGAGACAGCTGAAGGACCATGAGAAGAATTACCTGACTCATGACCTCAAGCTCACAGCAGTCATTTTCGCATTGAAGATCTGGCGACACTATTTGTATGGGGAAACCTTTGAGATTTTCACTGACCACAAAAGCCTCCAATATTTATTTACACAGAAAGAACTAAACATGAGGTAGAGAAGGTGGATGGAATTTCTCAAAGACTATGATTGCTCCATCCAATATCACCTAGGCAAGGCAAATGTGGTCGCGGATGCTTTGAGTCGGAAGGGTTCGGCTCAGTTGGCTAACCTGATATTGGGAATGCACAGATGGAAATTGTTTGAAGACCTGTCATTATATGACGCGATGATTGAAGTACAAGCCTCAGGTACTCTGTTGGCCAATATTTCAGTTCGATCGATAATTTTCGAACACATACACGAGTTGCAGATGAAAGACGTCGAGTTAGTTATGATTCGAAAGGATGTAATGGAAGGTACTAGACTGGATTTATCTATAAGGGAGGATGGTTGCTGATTGTTCAGGGGACGCCTCTGTATTCCTGTTGATGCCGGTCTACGACAGACTATTTTGGATGAGGCACACAAGTCAAAATACGCAATCCATCTGGGTTGTACCAAAATGTATCAAGACTTGCTTAAGAACTACTAGTGGAGAGGTCTCAAACACGACGTAGCAGAGTACGTGTCAAAGTGTTTGACGTGTCAGCAAGTAAAAGTCGATCATAGACACCCTGCTGGCTTGCTACAGCCTCTACCTATACCAAAATGGAAATGGGAATCTATGTCCATGGATTTCATCGTGGGGTTGCCACGAACAATAAAGAGATATAACGCCATCGAGGTTATTGTAGATAGACTAACGAAGTCGGCTCATTTCTTGCCCTACAACACCATGTATACGGCAAGCAAACTTGCGAAACTCTATATGAAGGAGATAGTACGCCTACATGGTATTCCAAGCAGTATTGTATCTGATCGCGACCCGTTGTACACTTCAAAGTTTTGACAGAAATTTCAAGAAGGTATGGGTACTCGGTTAGATTTCAGTTTGGCATTCCAGCCACATACTGATGGGCAGACGAAACGAGTAAACCAAATGATCGAAGATATGCTCAGGGCTTGTATGCTTAAACTACAAAGATCATGGGATCAACATCTTCCGTTGATCGAATTTGCATATAACAATAGTTTTCAAGCAAGCATCAGAATGGCACCGTACGAAGCTCTTTATGGTAGGCGATGTCGATCGCCCATCAACTGGGAAGAAACCGGAGAGAAATTTGTGCTTGGTCCAGAAGTTCTCGAAGATAGTGCTATGGTTGTACGTATGATAAGGGAACGACTTCGATCAGCACAGAGCCGACAAAAGAGCTATGCCGATGTCAAGCGAACGAGCCTAGATTTCGCCGTTAGCGACCATGTATTTGTGAAGGTATCACCCATGAGGGGTGTGATGCGGTTCGGGAGGAAGGGAAAGCCCAGTCCTCATTATATAGGACCCTTTGAAGTTTTTGGTCGAGTCAGAGAAGTAGCCTATCGTATCGGATTGCCCCAGTTGTTTGATAGGGTGCACAATGTCTTTCACATCTCTATGCTCTGAAAGTAGGTAAAGGATCCCACGCACATTTTAAGCGGTCAGCCAATTGAGTTACATGAGGATATGACGATGGTTGAAGACGCTACACAAATCTTGGACCAAAAGGAACAAACTCTACGCACTAAGGTCATTCCATTAGTGCTCGTCAAGTGGGGCAACCATCCTATTGAAGAAGCAACTTGGGAGAGAGAGGCTGAAATTCGGGATCTGTATCCCCATTTGTTTGAACAACAAGTAGTTTGAATGGTAGATGCTGGTTGTGGAGCCCAAGTTGGAGTTAATTGTAAATGTAGAGCTCTAAATGTCAAATTTTTGAATGAAAAAGTAGTACAACTATCATGAGCTATGTGAAAATTCTGTGTTAATCTTTGTGATTTTTAAATATTGTGTGTGCAATTAAACTGAGCTTTGTGAAGGTTTAAATGTAAAATGCGGCCTAGTTGTAAGAGTTTGACATCTACCTAAGTGGTGGACTACCAAAAAAAAAAAAGAAAGATATGGCTGATCTATGCGTAACGTGTAACGTGATCATTCACACTATAACGGATGGCATATTGGTGTAAATGAACGTTGTCCATTGTGAGGCCTAACGAAGTTGCTTCATCTTGGTGTCGAATTTGAAGGGCATGAAGGAATAGCCTCACCTTCAGAAATTTTTGCATTTCGTTTGATCGAAATTGAAATTCGATCGAACAAATTTCTGTAAGTCAAGGCCCCAGGTTGTCAGGAAAACCGTTCGAACGAAATTTAAAATCGTTCGAACGAAATGACAAGGCCAATCAACTTCAAAGTGTTGTCAGGGAATCATTCGATCGATTTTCCAAATCGTTCGAACGAAATACTTTGGCCAGTGAGATGGGAAATGGCCTAAAATTTAAACCCATGAAATCGTTCGATCGATTTTGAAACCGATCGAACGAAAACTTTTAGGACACTTCAACTAGAGTAATTCATTCGATCAAAATCATATTCATTCGAACGAATTTTTGAGCTAGCATTAAATAGTTGGAAATCGATCGAACGAATTTCAATTCGTTTGATCGATTTTGCAAACTATATATGGTTGCTTTTGATTTTGCCATTTGTTCGAAAGCCGACAACTCTCTCTTGCTTTCTTTCTTCTTGGGAGAGACCTAGGGTTTACAAGGGTCATCGATTGTCGTCACTTCCAGCCACATTCAAGGTTGGATTTGCACGGGTACACCTTCTTCTAGCGTAAGAGGTAATCACTAACCTCTTTTGATTTCATCATACCCTAGAATTTTGAAACAATTAGGGCTAAACCCTGCACTATAGACCTTAAGAAGTGATTAATCTAAAAATGCCACCTAAGACTCGCCAATCCACGGCGAGTGCGGCTCCGAAGAAACCCACTTCGGGTTCCTCTTCGTAACAGCCACCGAAGAAACCCCCTACGAGTCCTTCATCGGCACCACCTAGCAGCCACCTCCACCACACACACGTGAGCGTCCAAATGAATGGTGGTCAGATAAGGATTTCGAACCCGAGTGGATAATCGATCCTAAAACTTTTGCCAAGCGTGATGAGACGCATTGGGCTTTCGATTACATTTCCACCGCCGGCTTAACTGGTATTCTTCACCCATGCAACGACGGTTATTACCCTCGAATCGTCCGGCTATTCTACCAGAACATGGAAATCATTGAGGACCCAACCATCTTAAAGACTAAAATCGATAATCGGCCCTATACCTTCACTTTTGATGACGTGGCCGATGTGTTGGAATGCTTCCACACGTATAACCATGAGGATATAGCTTTAGCTGAGCCTTTTCCTAAGGCATTGGACTATGAATATATCACAGCTAAGATGACCCATGGCCGAACGGGTTCAAGTCACTCTATCAAATGGGTTGATTTACCCCGTGAGCTCTGGATGCTTGATTCCATCATCCACTGTAATTTGTACCCGTTACGCCATAAAACCGAAAGCGTAGGTGAGGTCCAAATGGCACTCTTTGCGGCTTTTAATGGACAATGGTTCAACGCGCTCCAAATGGTCTTGGAGGGAATGAAGTATGCCCAGAAGAAAATGTTGCCAAATGTTAAGAAATCCATTGACGACATGCCATATGCAAGACTCATTTCCCTTATGGTAGAAGATTATGTGGGTGACGATACCTACACCCTCTCCCCAAATGAATTTAAACTGACGGGAAATGTTTAACAATTCACTATGGTTGACTGGAACCGGACGTACGTCAAGCCAGTTAAGAAGCCGCTAGCCGAAGTACCACCACAATCGGAGCCCCAACCTCAAGACCAGCCACCACATGCCACCCCAGTTTATGATGACGCTGCTGTTCATATTCCACCACAACAGGCTGTTGGTCACCATACTCAGGAGAACGCACCACCGTCCCATGAGGATGTTCCTACCCCAACTGTTGCAGACCTCTATGCTTTGTTGGAAGCCAACACATGTCAAATGGCAAAGAATAATCGCCTTCTCAACCGCCGGTTGGATTACTATGACACCCCGCATGCCGAGATGATGCATTTCATGTATCCCGATGACTATCTTCAAGATGGCAGTAAGCAGCTTGGTTTCCAGTTCCGACTTTGCAAAGTGGGCATGATGATGATGACGGCGTTCCACCTAGCGACGAGGACTCTTGAGGGCTGTCACTGTTGGAGGTTCTATTTTTTTTATTGAAAGTACCATTTTGGGCTGTAAATTTTGGGAAAATTGTAAATTTTAACATAGGTACCCGAGGACATATTTCCTCTTGAGAAATCGTGGCATGGTTGCCACTCTGCACCTTGTGCATTTTTGTTTTATATACATATATATGTTTTGGGTGTTTAATTCTATGCCATGCTTACTTGAAAGCGATACTCTATAAGTTACCTGTGCAGCTATTTATTGACTGCTTGTGTTTCTTTCTGATGGGGTGTTTGCACAAGTTTCAATTGTACTGTGGTTTTGTTGTGCAAAAGCTTGTGACTGTGGATAACCTCTGCAGTGTGTGGGCTTCCATGCCGAGGTGTGAGGGTGGGAGAGGCCCTTGAGTATAATTTTCGGGGACGAAAATTCCCAAGGAGGGGAGAATGTAACGCCCCAGGAATTTCATACTTAAATAGTACACCTCAAGATGCAGACCAATGGGTCAAGTGTTTGACCGGGTCAACATTGACTCAGTTGACTTAGTTGAACATAGGGAGGTGATGGAGTTAAGTGGAACAAGGGTGATTAGTAGGATGTGTGAGTACATACACTTAGTTAGTTGTATGTGCTTTACACCAAATTGTAAAAATATAGATTATAAGGAGTAAAGGAGGAGTTATTTCTTTTTTGAATGTAGAGAAGAGTTAAGAGAGAAAGAGAGATAGTGAAGGAGAGAATGATTGTGCTAAAATGAATGAAGGAGTGTAATGAATGCAAACAAGTGACCTTGGCTCGCAAAGTCTAACGGATCGAGCTCGAGATCAAGGAGAGATTTAGGTTGAAGGGTTTGAGAAACCCTAATGAACTAAGGCTAGGGATCAAAGGAGCAACTGGTTAAAGGTGAGTTGAGTCTTTCTTAATTAATCCCTTAGATTACTGTAGATTAATTAACTGTATATATATATATATATATGAGAAATTGATGAACACTTGGATGGATGAATGAGTTGAAGAAGGGATGAACTCGATCCATAACTGAGAATAGGAAAATTCGTTCAAACGAAATGGGAAACCGATCGAACGAATTTGGCCTGAGGAGATGAGTGGAAAAGAAAGAGGTTTCTGAGTGAATCGTTCGAACGAAAAGTAAATTCGTTTGATCGATTTTGGAAACCGTTCGAACGAATTGAAAATCGTTCGAACGGTTTTGCTTGGGAGAAAACAATGTGTATGGAGAATTCATTCGAACAAAATAAAATTGTTCGAACGATATAGAATTTTGAGAATCGTTCGAACGATTTAGAATCGTTCGATCGATTTGAGTGAATTTGGGTTTTGGATCTATTTTTAACTTGTAAATTATGAATAGATGAACTTAGGCTTCACGAACCAATGTTTAAGCACTATTGTGATGTTCTATATGTGATGACCATGCTTAGGTTAAATCGAACCATTGGATTGCTAGTAGTTTGATTGGGTTAGAGAATCTGAAGATTCGAGATGCATTGAGGTAGGGGAATATCTAAACGAGTACACTTTATTACGAGCATTTACGTAGTGATAGAATGTTGTTGCATGATCTTTAAACATCATTTTCGTTTATTATTAATGCAAAAGGGTAGAGAAATGGCAATGGTGTACGTGTCTACACAAATTCATAAGAAAACTTGTTAAGTAAGAATAAAATCATCCCAGGGATGTAAGAACACATTCGGCATCGCAGAGATGCATCAGATGACGTGACATCCCAGGGATGTATGGTGGATGCAAAGATCCACGTCAAGAAGTAAACAGTAAACATAATTGCATGGGCTGTGAGTTACTATATATTAGCACAATCACACGGTGAATAACGATATGTGTAACGTGTCAAAAATTTCATACTTAAGTAGTTCACCTCGGGATGCAGACCAACTGGTCAAGTGTTTGACCAGGTCAACATTGACTCAATTGATTTAGTTGAACATAGGGAGATGATAGAGTTAAGTGGAACAAGGGTGATTAGTAGGATGTGTGAGTACATACACTGAGTTAGTTGTATATGCTTTACACCAAATTGTAAAGGTATAAGTTATAAGGAGTAAAGGAGGAGTTATTTCTTTTTTAATGTAAAGAAGAGTTAAGAGAGAAAGAGAGAGTGAATGAGAGGAAAATTTATTGTGAAATTAATGAAGAAGTGTAATGAATGCAAACAAGGGACTTTGGCTTGCAAAGTCTAGCGGATCGAGCTCGGGATCGAGGAGAGAATTTGGGTTTGGGGTTTGAGAAACCCTAATGAACTAAGGCTAGGGATCAAAGGAACAACTGATTAAAGGTGAGCTGAATTTTCTTAAGTAATCCCTTAGATTAGTTTGATTAATTAGTTGTATATATATATATATACATATGAGAAATTGATGATGCCTTGGAAGGGGTGGATGAGTTGAAGAAGTGATGAACTCGATCCAAAGCTGAGAATAGGCAATTCGATCAAACGAAATGAGAAACCGTTTGAACAAATTTAGCCTGAGGAGATGAATTGAAAAGGAAAGAGGTTTCCGAGTAAATCGTTCGAACGAAATATAAATTCGTTCAATCGATTTTGGAAACCGTTCGAACGAAATAAAAATCGTTCGAATGATTTTGCTTGGGAGCAAATAAGGTATATGGAGAATTCGTTCGAACGAAATAAAAATTGTTCGAACGATATAGAATTTCATTCGAATGATTTTAAATCGTTCGATCAATTTGAGTGAATTTGGGTTTTGGATCTATTTTTAACTTGTAAATTATAAATAGATGAGCATGGGCTTCACGAACCAATGTTTAAGCACTATTGTGATGTTCTATATGTGATGATCATGCCTAGGTTAAATCGGACCATTGGATTGCTAGTAGTAGAGAATCCGAAGATTCGAGATGCATTGAGGTAGGGAAATATCTAAACTAGTACACTTAATTACAAATCATGTACATAGTGATAGAGTAGTGATGCATGTTCCTTTTCAAACTGTTATAAATGTAAAGAATAGTTCTGATGATAACGGTACGCATATGTGTACAAAAGAATGAGGAAAGATAGCAAATAAAAGAGTTAAGCCATCCCAGGGATGGATAAGTACGTAAGCATCGCAGAGGTGCATCAGATCACATGACATCCCAGGGATGTGTGGTGGATGTAAAGGTCCACGATATGAAATAAAATAGGAATGTATCTGCACAGGCTGTGAGTTACTATGTATTAGCACAATCACACGGTGAATAACTATATGTATTGCACAATTTGATTTAAGGTTTAGAGAATACCCAACTGACGTGGCGGGATAACCGTGACTAACTCGGCAGGATATTTGTGACCGGTACGGCGGCCAATCCGTACACCAACAGACATCCCAGGGATGTGTAACAGTAGTATGCCCGTCGCCTACGAGATAGGGAGAGGACGATTTTCATGAAAAATAGTCTAATTAGACGACGATGGAGGGTATTCCATTGGGCTCGATGCTATATTGCTCAGGGATTATTTAAGTTAAGATTTAAGTCATGGTCTCAGCTTGATTGGAACTAAGGGAAACTAGTAGTCATTATAAAATACATGAGTAGAGAAATAAATGTAGTCAAACTGTATTATCGCATCTTAAATTTACTTTTCAAGAAATGACATATCTATGAGTTCATGTTTTATTCCTGTCATGAAATATATATTTGTAAGAGGGATATACTTGTGATATTGCTCCTATTGACCTAGGATGTAGCTCACCCTTGACTATATGTCACAGGTGACGATTTAGGAATTGATGATGACTTAGGAGTTGCTACCGGTGAGGGGGATCCAGGAGATTCAGAGTACTTTCCAAGGGAGGAGTCTGAGCCTCCTCCGGAGAGATTCTTTTAGAAGATTTGCTGCATACTTTGATAGTGTTTTGTAAGGAGAGAGAGATTTACGGCTTGGTACATCCAGCCTTATTTTATAAGAGTAAATACATCTGTAATATTCTTTTGTCAAACCATTGAGAGTGACCGTAGCTACGGCACTGATGGTTCGGGTTGGTTCTTTTGTTCATGTAGAGTCATGAAATTAAAACTATCTTTTGGATTGGAATTTTGGATTAGAGTATAGTAGAATTGGAGATTTATTTTACATTAATTTTGTGCTTTCAAGTGTGAATGGGATGTACTAAGTGTTTCGCACATACATTATGGGGCACGGCCTCGAGGGTTGTGCCGATGGCATGGGTTTCGGGGTGCCAAAATCCTGGTTGTCACAGTTGGTATCAGAGCCTTTTCTTTAGAATTTCTGACAAGTCTTGGACTTTTGTTGGAGTGAAGGGATCTTCTACTAACGAAACCTTAGTTTCATGTGCAGAGGCGATGTCTTCTGGAAGAAAGGGTCGACCGAGGGGTAGCCAGAATAGGAACTAGAGAGGTGAAGAAGGATTTCAAGCAGGGTCTAGTAGTAGAGACCAAGAAAATTCTCGAGAAGGAGATCGGAGGAGTGAAACGACCGATCGGATCGCATTGGCTATGGAGACTATGGCCGCTGCGATGGCTCAGCAAACGCAGCAGACTACGATACTGGCTGAGCAGACGGCACTATTGGCAGCTAATAATGTCAATAATGCTAATAGTCATCAGCGACCACCACCTCCTCCTCCAGCGTTGTTGCCCTCATCATTTGTTGATTTTAGGAGACTGAGACCTCCTAGTTTCTATGGGCAGACAGATCCATTAGAAGCAAAAAAATGGCTGAATCAGATAAAGAAGCTTCTATACAGATTACAGAGTACGGAGAGTGAGAAGGTTGGATGGGCTTCTTTTCAGTTGGAGGGAGAAGCCGATCCATGGTGGAAATCTGTGCTAAGGTGAAGAGAAATTGAGGATCCTCACCATCTATGGACTTGGGCAGAGTTTGTAAGGGAGTTTAATAGGGAGTATTACCCTAAGCAAGTGTGAGTCCAAATGAGAAGAGAGTTCACGAATCTACAACAAAGAGGCATGTCGGTGCGAGAGTACGGTGTAGAGTTCACACGGTTATCCCGATTTGCACCGGAGTCAGCATCCACAGAAATCATGAAGGCAGCCAAATTTGAAGAGGGTTTAAGACCAAACATTCGTGAAAGAGTATCAATTTTCAAACTTGAACGATATGCGAATGTGATGGGAAAGGCAATAGTGGCTGAGAGGGATATATATGGAGTGTACAGGAGAATAGATCAACACGATGGGACAGGGATAGCTCAAGGGGGAGCGAGTGAGTATAGCTCGAGGAACAAAAAGACGAGATTTACCATGCCAACTCCACTCCCTAGACAAGGCATGTATACAAATTTCTCTAGGCCACCTATGTCCGCATTGGCGAGACCGATCCGATATGAGAACCCTACCGCCGCCACAGGAGTGTCTGCTAGCCAAGGCGTCTCTCGGACAGCCTCTTCTACTCCAAGAGAGACTTGTGCCAAATGCGGCAAGCCTCACAGAACGGTTGATTGTAGAAGGGGAATGCAAGGGTGTTATCGATGTGGGAAGCTAGGCCACATAATAAAGGATTGCCCGAAGATGAACAAGGGAAGAACGGTTTCTGCTTCTGCACCACGAACCATACAAGCCAAGAGGCCGATTGTACAAGGGAGGACTTATGCAGTTACGGTAGAGGACACTCAAAACTCCAATGATATCATTCAAGGTGAGTTCTACTTGAGTTTAATTACCATGCTATCAAATATAACATTTACAATGCATTAGTAGAAAAACATTGCATTTTTCTCTTGTGTAGATTAAATGTCATTTAAGATTTTTGTTGGTCACTTGGATATCATGTTTCAATAAGTGACACGCGTGAAATGCTGAGACATGTGTGCACTATAGGTACCTTATATGTGTATGGGAAGGAGAGTCGTGGAGCGTACGAGGCTAGAGCGTTGATAGACCCAGGGTCTACTCATTCATTTGTTACTCCTCGATTTGTAAGAAGGATGAGAATCAAGCCAGAGACATTAGATTTCATCTTGGTCAGGATCGTTCCAATCGGGCAGCAGTTGATGCGCATTTAGTCTGCAAGTCGAAGAATCAGAATAAAGATGGGGAGGTCTTTGAATTGTCAGCAAATTTGATTCTGTTAGACATGCAGGGATTTGATGTGATCCTTGACATGGACTGGTTGTCAAAGCACTGTGCAACGGTCGATTGCAAGAGTAAGATTGTCATCTTTTGGCCGAATACAAGGAGATCGTTTCGATTTGTTGGAGTGAGAACGAGGTTCCTACCACTTGTGTCCGCCATCAAGGCCGAACGCTTAATCAGAGATGGATGCAGTGGTTACTTGGCCTTTCTGATAGATGACAAGGAAAGAAAGAATGTTATTACGAAGATCGCAGTGGTATGCAAGTTTGAAGATGTCTTCCCAGAGGAATTACCAGGCTTACCTTCAGATCGAGAAGTGGAGTTTGCTATCGACTTGGCATCTGGAACGAAGCCGGTTTCTAAAGCACTGTACAGAATGGCTCCGGTCGAGTTGAAGGAGTTGAAGGAACAACTACAGGAGCTTTTAGATAAGGGGTTTGTCAGACCGAGTGTATCTCCTTTGGGTGTGCCGGTCTTGTTTGTAAAGAAGAAGGACGGGTCAACGAGGTTATGCATTGACTACCGTCAGTTGAACAAACTCACTATAAAGAACAAGTATCCGTTGCTAAGAATAGATGACTTGTTTGACCAGCTACAGGGGGCAAGGTTTTTTTTCTAAAATTGACTTGAGGTCTGGATATCATCAACTCAGGGTCAAGGCATAAGACATTCAAAAGACTGCTTTTAGGATGAGATACGGACACTACGAGTTCTTAGTGATGCCGTTTGGGTTGACGAATGCGCCAGTGTCCTTCATGGATTTAATGAATTGGGTGTTTAAACCACACCTTGACTCTTGCGTCGTTGTGTTTGTCGATGATATCCTCATCTACTCCAAGTCAAGGAAAGAACATGAGGAGCATTTGAGAACCGCTCTACAAATATTGCGTGAACACCAATTATACGCCAAACTCAGTAAGTGCGAGTTTTGGTTAGAAGAAGTTACCTTTTTAGGACACGTCGTCTCAAAAGATGGTGTCACGGTGGATCCTACTAAGATTGAGGCAGTAGTGCAGTGGGAGCAACCAAAGACGGTCACCGAGGTACGCAGTTTCCTTGGTTTAGCCGAGTATTATAGATGCTTTGTGGAAGGGTTTTCCAAACTATCGGGACCACTGACCAGACTCACAGGGAAAGATGTACGATTTAAGTGGACCGATGCATGTGAAGCGAGCTTTCAAGAACTAAAGAAGCGACTTACCTCAGCCCCGGTATTTACAATCCCTTCAGGCAGTGGGGGTTTTGCAGTTTATGGCGATGCTTCTGATAACGGTTTAGGTTGTGTGCTAAATCAGTATAAAAAGGTGATTGCTTATGGGTCGAGACAGCTGAAGGATCATGAGAAGAATTACCCAACACATGACCTCGAACTTGCAGCAGTCATCTTCGCATTGAAAATCTGGCGACACTATTTGTATGGGGAGACTTTTGAGATTTTCACTGACCATAAAAGCCTCCGATATTTATTTACACAGAAAGAACTAAACATGAGGCAGAGAAGGTGGATGAAATTTCTCAAAGACTATGAGTGCTCCATCCATTATCACCCAGGCAAGGCAAATGTGGTCGCGGATGCTTTGAGTCGAAATGGTTCGGCTCAGTTGGCTAACCTGATATTGGGAATGCACAGGTGGAAATTGTTTGAAGATCTGTCTTTATATGACGTTATGATTGAAGTACAAGCTTCAGGTACTCTGTTGGCCAATATTTCAGTTCGGCCAATAATTTTCAAACACATTCACGAGTTGCAGATGAAAGACACCGAGTTAGTTAAGATTCGAAAGGATGTAATGGAAGGTACTAGGCCAGATTTCTCTATAAGGGAGGATGGTTCGTTATTGTTCAGGGGACACCTCTGTATTCCTGTTGATGCCGATCTAGGACAGACTATTTTGGATGAGGCACACAAGTCAAAGTACGCAATCCATCCGGGTAGTACCAAAATGTATCAAGACCTGCGTAAGAACTACTGTTGGAGAGGTCTCAAACACAACGTAGCAGAGTACGTGTCAAAGTGTTTGACGTGTCAGCAAGCAAAAGTCGATCATAGACACCCTGCTGGCTTGCTACAACCTCTACCTATACCGGAATGGAAATGGGAATCTATCTCCTTGGATTTCATTGTGGGGTTGCCACGAACAGTAAAGAGGTATAACGCCATCTGGGTTGTTGTAGATAGACTAACGAAATCGGGTCATTTCTTGCCCTACAACACCATGTACACGGCAGGCAAACTTGCGGAACTCTATATGAAGGCGATAGTATGCCTACATGGTATTCCAAGCAGTATTGTATCTGATCGCGACCCATTGTACAGTTCAAAGTTTTGACAGAAATTTCAAGAAGGTATGGGTACTCGATTAGATTTCAGTTCGGCGTTCCATCCACAAACTGATGGGCAGACGGAACGAGTAAACCAAGTGATCGAAGATATGCTCAGGGCTTGCATGCTTGAACTACAAGGATCATGGGATCAACATCTTTCGTTGATCGAATTTTCATATAACAATAGTTTTCAAGCAAGCATCGGAATGGCACTGTACGAAGCTCTTTATGGTAGGCGATGTCGATCGCCCATCAACTGGGAAGAAACCGGAGAGAAATTTGTGCTTGGTCCGGAAGTTCTCGAAGATAATGCTATGGTTGTACGTATGATAAGGGAACGACTTCGATCAGCACAGAGCCGACAAAAGAGCTATGCCGATGTCAAGCGAATGAGCCTAGATTTCGCCGTTGGCGACCATGTATTTGTGTAGGTGTCACCCATGAGGGGGTGTGATGTGGTTCGGGAGGAAGGGAAAGCTCAGTCCTCATTATATAGGACCCTTTGAAGTTTTGGGTCGAGTCGGAGAAGTAGCCTATCACATTGGATTGCCCCCGTTGTTTGATAGGGTGCACAATGTCTTTCATATCTCTATGCTTTGAAAGTACGTAAAGGATCCCACACACATTTTAGGCGGTCAGCCAATTGAGTTACATGAGGATATGACGATGGTTGAAGACGCTACACAAATCTTGGACCGAAAGGAACAAACTCTACGCACTAAGGTCATTCCATTAGTACTCGTCAAGTGGGGCAACCATCCTATTGAAGAAGCAACTTGGGAGAGAGGCTAAAATTAGGGATCTGTATCCCCATTTGTTTGAACAACAAGTCGTTTGAATGGTAGATGCTGGTTGTGGAGCCCAAGTTGGAGTACATTGTCAATGTGGAGCTCTAAATGTCAAATTTTTGAATGAGATAGTAGTACAACTATCATGAGCTATATTAAAATACGGTATTAATCTTTGTGATTTTTATATGGTATATGCAATTAAACTGAACCTAGTGAAGGTTTCCATGTAAAAATGCAGCCTAGTTCTAAGAATTTGAAAATCTACCTAATTGGTGGACTGCCAAACAGAATGGCTGATCTATGCGTAGTGTGTAACGTGGTCATTCACACTATAGCGGATGGCGTATTGGTGTAAATGGACGTTGTCCATGGTGAGGCATAACGAAGTTGCCTCATCTTAGTGTCGAATTTGAAGGGCATGAAGGAACAACCTCACCTTCAGAAATTTTGCATTTCGTTTGATCGAAATTGAAATTCGATCGAACGAATTTCTGTAAGTCAAGGCACCTGGTGTTGTCAGGAAAACCGTTCAAACGAAATTCAAAATCGTTCGAACTAAATGACAAGGCCAATCAGCTTCAAAATGTTGCCAGGGAATCATTCGAACGATTTTCCGAATCGTTCGAATTAAATACTTTGGCCAGTGAGATGGGAAATGGCCTAAAATTTGAATCCATGAAACAGTTCGATCAATTTAGGAACCGATCGAATGAAAATTTGTAGGACACTTCAACTAGAGTAATTTGTTCGATCGAAATCATATTCGTCCGAACGAATTTTTGAACTAGCATTAAATAGTTGGAAACTGATCAAACGAATTTCAATTCGTTCGATCGATTTTGCAAACTATATATTGTTGCTTTCGATTTTGTCATTCGTTCGAAAGCCGACAACTCTCCCTTGCTTCCTTTCTTCTTGAGAGAGCTCTAGGGTTTACAAGGGTCATCGATTTTCGTCGCTTTCGGCCACATTTTAGGTTGGATTTGCACGGGTACACCTTCTTCTAGCGTAAGAGGTAATCACTAACCTCTTTTGATTTCTTCATACCCTAGGATTTTGAAACAATTAGGGCTAAACCCTTCACTTTAAACCCTAAGTAGTGAGTAAGCTACAATGCCACCCAAGACTCGCCAAGCCACGGCGAGTGCGGCTCCGAAGAAACCCACTTCGGGCTCCTCTTCGCAACAGCCACCGAAGAAACCCCCTACGGGTCCTTCATCGGCACCACCTACGCAGCCACCTCCACCACCCACACATGAACAACCAAATGAATGGTGGTCGGATAAGGATTTCGAACCCGAGTGGATAATCGATCCTAAAACTTTTGCCAAGCGTGATGAGACGCATTGGGCTTTCGATTACATTTCCACCGCCGGCTTAACTGGTATTCTTCACCCATGCAACGACAGTTATTACCCTCGAATCGTCCGGCTATTTTACCAAAACATGGAAATCATTAAGGACCCAACCATCTTAAAGACTAAAATCGATAATTGGCCCTATACCTTCACTTTTGATGACGTGGCCGATGCGTTGGAATGCTTCCACACGTATAACCATGAGGATATCACCTTAGCTGAGCCTTTTCCAAAGGCATTGGACTATGAATATGTCGCAGCTAAGATGACCCATGGCCGAACGGGTTCGGGTCACTCTATCAAACGAGTTGATTTACCCCGTGAGCTCTGGATGCTTGATTCCATCATCCACTGTAATTTGTACCCGTTACGCCATAGGACCAAAAGAGTAGGTGAGGTCCAAATGGCACTCTTTGCGGCTTTTAATGGATGATGGTTCAACGTGCCCCAAATGGTTTTGGAGGGAATGAAGTATGCCCGAAAGAAAATGTTGCCCAATGTTAAGAAATCCATTGACGACATGCCATATGCAAGACTCATTTCTCTTATGGTAGAAGATTACGCGGGTGATGATACCTACACCCTTTCCCCAAATGAATTTAAACTAACGGGAAATGTTCAACAATTCACTATGGTTGACTAGAACCAGACGTACGTCAAGCTAGTTAAGAAGCCACTAGCCGAAGTACCACCACAACCGGAGCCCCAGCCTCAAGACCAGCCACCGCATGCCACCCTAGTTTATGATGAAGCTACTGATCATATTCCACCACAACAGCCTGTTGGTCACCATGCTCAGGAGCACGCACCACCGCCCCATGAGGATGTTCCTACCCCAACTGTTGCAGACCTTTATGCCTTATTGGAAGCCAACACGCGTCAAATGGCGGAGAATAATCGCCTCCTCAACCATCGGTTGGATTACTATGATGCCCTGCATGCCTAGACGATGCGTTTCATGTATCCTAATGACTATCTTCAGCGCATGGCAGCAGAACAGGCTTGGTTTCCAGGCCCGTCGACTTCGGGTGCGGGAGAACATGATGATGAAGGCGTTCCGCCTGGCGACAAGGACTCTTGAGGGCTGTCACAGTTGAGGGCTGATTGTGGATGTTCTATTTTTCTTTGAAAGTATCTTTTTAGGCTGTAAGTTTTGGACACATTGTAAATTTAAAATAGGAACCCATGGACGTATCTCCTCTAGAACAATCGTGGCATGGTTGCCACTCCGTACCTTGTGCATTTTGTTATATATATATATATATGTGTTTTTGGTGTTTAATTCTATGCCGTGTTTAGTTGTAAGTGATACTCTATCAGTTACCTATGCAGCTGTTTATTGACTACTCGTGTTTCTTTCCGATGGGGTGCTTGCACTGGTTTTTATTATGCTGTGACTGTGGATGACCTATACAGTGTGAGGACTCCCATGCCGAGGTGTGATGGGGGGGAAGGCCCTAAGTATAATTTTCGAGGACGAAAATTCCCAAGGAGGGGAGATTGTAATGTCCCAAAAATTTCATACTTACATAGTTCACCTCGGGATGCGGATCAATTGGTCAAGTGTTTGACCTGGTCAAGTGTTTGATTAGGTCAACATTGACTCGGTTGACTTAGTTGAACATAGGGAGATGATAGAGTTAAGTGGAACAAGGGTGATTAGTAGGATGTGTGAGTACATACACTGAGTTAGTTGTATATGCTTTACACCAAATTGTAAAGGTATAGGTTATAAAGAGTAAAGGAGGAGTTATTTCTTTTTGAATGTAAAGAAGAGTTAAGAGAGAAAGAGAGAGTGAATGAGAGGATAATTTGTTGTGAAATAAATGAAGAAGTGTAATGAATGCAAACAAGTGACTTTGGCTCGCAAAGTCTAGCGGATCGAGCTCGGGATCGAGGAGAGAATTTTGGTTTGGGGTTTGAGAAACCCTAATGAACTAAGACTAGGGATCAAAGGAACAACTGATTTAAGGTGAGCTGAATTTTCTTAAGTAATCCCTTAGATTAGTTTGATTAATTAGCTGTATAAATATATATATATATATATATATATACATATGAGAAATTGATGAAGACTAGGAAGGGGTGGATGAGTTGAAGAAGTGATGAACTCGATCCAAAGCTGAGAATAGGCAATTCGATCAAACGAAATGAGAAACCGTTCGAACGAATTTGGCCTGAGGAGATGAATTGAAAAAGGAAGAGGTTTCTGAGTGAATTGTTAGAACGAAATATAAATTCGTTCGATCGATTTTGGAAACCGTTCGAACAAAATAAAAATCGTTCAAATGGTTTTGCCTGGAAGAAAATAAGGTATACGGAGAATTCGTTTAGACAAAATAAAAATCGTTCAAATGATATAGAATTTCGTTTGAACGATTTTAAATCGTTCGATCGATTTGAGTGAATTTGGGTTTTGGATCTATTTTTAACTTGTAAATTATAAATAGATGAGCATGGGCTTCACGAACCAATGTTTAAGCACTATTGTGATGTTCTATATGTGATAATCATCCCTAGGTTAAATCGGACCATTGGATTGCTAGTAGTAGAGAATCCAAAGATTCGAGATGCATTGAGGTAGGGGAATATCTAAACTAGTACACTTAATTACAAATCATGTACATAGTGATAGAGTAGTGATGCATGTTCCTTTTCAAACTGTTATAAATGTAAAGAATAGTTCTGATGATAACGGTACGCATATGTGTACAAAAGAATGAGGAAAGATAACAAATAAAAGAGTTAAGCCATCCCAGGGATGGATATGTACGTAAGCATCACAGAGGTGCATCAAATCACATGACATCCCAGGGATGTGTGGTGGATGTAAAGGTCCACGATATGAAATAAAATAGGAATGTGTCTACACAGGCTGTGAGTTACTATGTATTAGCACAATCACACGGTGAATAACTATACGTATTGCATAATTTGATTTAAAGTTTAGAGAATACCCAATCGAAGCGGCGTGATAACCGTGACTGACTCGACAGGATATCCGTGACCGGTACGGCGGCCAATCCGTACACCAGCAGACATCCCAGGGATGTGTAACAGTAGTATGCCCGTCGCCTATGAGAAAGGGACGAGGACGATTTTCATGAAAAATAGTCTGATTAGACGACGATGGAGGGTATTCCATCAGGGCTCGATGCTATATTGCTCGGGAATTATTTAAGTTAAGATTTAAGTCATGGTCTCAGCCTGGTTGAAACTAAGGGAAACCAGTAGTCATTGTAAAATACATGAGTAGAGAAATAAATGCAGTCAAACTATTTTATCGCATCTTAAATTTACTTTTCAATAAATGACATATCTATGAGTTCATGTTTTATTCTTGTCATGAAATATATGTTTGTAAGAGGGATATACTTGTTGTGATATTGCCCCTATTGAGTTAGGATGTAGCTCACTCTTGACTATATGTCACAAGTGACAATTTAGGAATTGATGATGACTTAGGAGTTGCTACTGGCGAGGGCGATCCCGGAGATTCAGAGTACTTTCCAAGGGAGGAGTCTGAGCCTCCTCCGGAGAGATTCTTTTAGAAGATTTGCTGCATACTTTGATAGTGTTTTGTAAGGAGAGAGAGATTTACGGCTTGGTACGTCTAGCCTTGTTTTGTAAGAGTAAATATATCTGTAATATTCTTTTGTCGAACCATTGAGTAACCGTAGCTACGGCACTGATGGTTCGGGTTGGTTCTTTTGTTCATGCAGAGTTATGAAATTAGAACTATCATTTGGATTGGTGCTTTGGATTAGAGTATAGTAGAATTGGAGATTTATTTTGTATTAATTTTGTGCTTTCAAGTGTGAATGGGATGTACCAAGTGTTTCGCACGTACATTATGGGGCACGGCCTCGAGGGCTGTGCCGATGGCACAGGTTTCTGAGTGCAGAAATCCAGGCTGTCACAATATGTATTGCACAATTTGATTTAAGGTTCAGAGAATACCCAACCGTCGCGGCGGGATAACCGTGACTGACTCGGCAGGATATCCGTGACCGGTACGGCGGCCAATCCGTACACTAGCATGCATCCCAGGGATGTGCAGTAGTAGTATGTCCGTCGCCTATGAGATAGGGACGAGGATGATTCCATGAAAAATAGTCTGATTAGACGACGATGGAGGGTATTCCATCGGGGCTCGATGCTATATTGCTCAGGGATTATTTAAGTTAAGATTTAAGTCATGGTCTCAGCCTGGTTGCAACTAAGGGAAACTAGTAGTTATTGTAAAATACATGAGTAGAGTAATAAATGCAGTCAAATTGTTTTATCGCATCTTAAATTTACTTTTCAGGAAATGACATATCTATGAGTTCATGTTTTATTCCTGTCATAAAATATGTGTTTGTAAGAAGGATATACTTGTTGTGATATTGCCCCTATTGAGCTAGGATGTGGCTCACCCTTTGACTATATGTCACACGTGACGATTTAGGAATTGATGATAACTTAGGAGTTGCTACAGGAGAAGGCGATCCCGGAGATTCAGAGTACTTTCCAAGGGAGGAGTCTGAGCCTCCTTTGGAGAGATTCTTTTAGAAGACTTGCTGCTTACTTTGATAGTGTTTTGCAAGGAGACAGAGAGAATTACGGCTTGGTACGTCCAGCCTTGTTTTTGTAAGAGTAAATACATCTGTAATATTCTTTGGTCGAACCATTGAGAGTGACCGTAGCTACGGCACTGATGGTTCGGGTTGGTTCTTTTGTTCATGCGGAGTCATGAAATTAGAACTATCTTTTGGATTGGTGTTTTGGACTAGCGTATAGTAGAATTGAAGATTTATTTTTGCATTAATTTTAGTGATTTCAAATGTGAATGGGATGTACCAAGTGTTCCGCACGTACATTATGGGGCACGGCCTCGAGGGCTGTGCCAATGGCATGGGTTTCGGTGTGCCGAAATCCGGGCTGTCACAAGTTTCACCTCTTCCGTCGCTTTCCCCTTAGCAGCCTATAAAGCAAATTGAACGTTTTTAGCACCCAAATAAATATAATGAGAGAGAGACCATAAGTACATAATTTTTTGTCACTAGGGCAAAAAGGACATAAGGCATCAACAAGTGTAACAACAAAGGCCATCAACAGATTTACCTTGAACTCACTGATAAAATCCGGAACCATCCCATACCCAATATGCTGCTTCCCAGTTACATGGGATTGTGCTCTTTCAGCAGCAGCATTTGCTACTAAGAAAGAGCCACATATCTCACACAATTTTCAAACTAAGATTTGGCAATGATAGTATGGACAAAAGAATGTCACTGTTCATCCTCTTCAGTACCTTTCTCAGGAGTGCCTCGGCCTCATCCATGTTCCCATTTTGGTAGCCACCTTTGGCAGCTGGCAAACCATTGATTACCCTGTTATTTGGAGTTGCATTGTTAGCATGGTGGCCATGAACTTAAAACTTATCACTGTAACCTCTTTATGTAAATTGCTAGTTAAATAAATATTAAGCATGTAAATAAAGACGGGCAACACCTATTTTTTTTTTTTAAAAAAAGCATGGTGGCAATGGCCAGAATTTTGCAGAACATACTCCAACTGCCCACATGCTGCAGCTATAAGCCCTGTTGGAGAAAAGGACACACAACCCTTTAAACACAAATTTTTAGATCATTTAAACATAATTTTTATGTATACATGACAGTAACGTGAGTCGGCCCTTTAAAAATCTTGGATTTTCAAATTTTACAAGTATGATGGTTTACGATCATTTAAATACAATTTTTGTGTATACATGACCTTCACGTACAAAATGTAAAGGCAGTGAGAATGGAAATTATAAACGAGAAAGGGAGCTATTTAGAGGCTCTGCAATCTTTCACTCAAAGGTGGGCAGGTCCAAGGGCGTTGGCAAAGTTTTCTTTTAGCTGATATGGGCCCATTAGATATGAATCAGTTTTCTGACTTCATATTAGTGCAAATTACAATTATAATACTAACTGCATATCTCGCACTGTCAAAGAAATACAACAATAACAACTTGAAATCTGTCTAAAGAATTCTAAATTGTTCAAAATATTTCAAAATTGCAAGAAAATTTTCAAAAAATATATTTTTAGTGGTCTGGGTCCTACGGGAAGTACAACAACAGTGTGTGGGGATAAGACTATTTAAGAATACTGTACCTGTCACACGAAAAGCATTGAAAGTAAAATCCAGCGCCAGTAAAACACTTACATTTTGGCAAAGAGTAAGTCATCACAACAAACTAAGTATATAATTTTGGTAACTCAAATTTGTGATCCATCGAATAAGTCAAGCAAATATGTGAATAATTATCAACAACAATAAAACAGTATAAAGATTTTCCCTCATATAAAAGAGTGGCAACACCAAACAACGAAGTGATCAAGATCAAAAGGAGCAATTGAAGTAATCTCACTAAAGATAAATGGATGGATCGAGCGTCTCACCAATTTACAATCCTTGTAATAAAAAATGTTTGTACAAAAGAATCTCTAGATATACCAATTAAGATGATATATTTCGAACAAGAAGCACAAATATATCCTAGTCTATTATGACACAAGGGAAAAATAAAACTAGACGCAACACCGATCGGGACACAAACTGATACACATGGGACACAAAATGATACCCATTTTGTATTGAAGAATTTCAAGATAATGCCCCAAATATTTCTAGCTACCCAGCAATGAAGAAATAGATGATGCAAGTTGTCTTCTTCTTGGAGACACATGACGCAACTATTCCGCAATCTTATACCTCTTTTAAGAAGATGATCTATAGTGAGAATCCTACCCATCTCACACTCCATCTAAGATACTTGATTTTGGAAGGCACCTTCTTTTTCCACACTTCAACAATTTATGATAATTCTGAGGTCTACTGCAACTAGCACTCAGATTTTTGGTGAGGAAATTATAAAAAGACAATAATATTCTTCTTGTGAATATTATATGCATTCTTACTTATTTTATTTTATTTTATGTTCTTTGTAGTGCATATATTTAGGTAAGCTCAGCTGTTTAGATATATAACCATTTTGCATCAACATATCGAGCATTAAAAAAATATATCTAATTAATTTTATTTTTGGGGTAGGGGGATGATTCAGTACTCAAAACTACAGAAAATCAAAAAGATGATAGTCGCACCTCCAAAAAGTATCAAATAAATCCAAAGAATAAAAATTCAACCTGAAACAGGAAAATTCTTCCCACAAATGGGATTAAACCTATGATACTTGAACAACAAAAATAATCCACTTTTATACTCATTAATCAGCTAATGACCCAATCTTCTTCACTTGAGAAGAAGATTTAACTAAGCCCCAACCAAATCTCTGCATCAAAACACTGGGTGATGGGTCTAGGGTCAGACCTTGCTCTAATACTCAAATTATTAAGTATGAAAAACCCACACTAATACTAATAAGCTATACTACTACTAAAATTAACAAGATTATTCACTTTGAATCAATTTTGCATAATTATCATAGAATTATTGCATATTAACAGATTATTAAACGAAACTCATATTGATCCTAGATGACTAGGAAAGTTGGTCATATGTTAATTGTGTCATTTAGAAACTTCCAGAAAGTACTTGTTAAACAAGGATGAACATGTACTTTCTTAAACGAAAAATTAGATACGATCATCTTCTACTTTTCTTAAAATTATATTAGATACGATCATCTTCCCTTACAAGGAAGGATGTAAAAGGGTCAAGTCGATCCAACCAATATCTATTAATAAATGATTCAAAAATCTAAGATATAGAGCCAATTATGAAACAGGTTTGGTTATGAATCTCCTAACTTAAGACTCAACCCAGATCCAATTAGCAAATTGATAGGGTTTGGACAAACTCCAAGCATAGTTGAACCTAACTCAAATCCATAAACAATATTAACTTACAGGGTTTTTAACAGTTTTTATGGTTGGTAGTCCCACCTTTTTAAACTAGTTTCGCGGTGGATCTTCTTAAATATAAAGGAGGCTGTGAGAAAAGTAGATTTATTTTTTCACTAGTCTATTTCACATCAAAATCCAAACATTTGGTACTAGATAAGGCTCATTCATCCCGGATGGTGAACAAGCCAATCATTCACCATTCATATGTTTATGGGTGGTAATGTGTTGGGTTTGGGCTTGGGCGACGTATTTGTGATTTTTTAATAGGCCCCAGCCCGAGAACCGCCTGTTTATAAGAGGTTATCTCGGATATGCCCGGCCTGCTGCCACCTATAAATAGGTTGCATTTGTTCCTAGACATAAACCTGACCCTTAGATCTCCTCAAATCAAACCTAGCTGAAATTCCTAACCCAACCTGGACTTGGGCTTGACTTATTAATATATGGGTGAATGCAGGTCAAAATCTGGACATGCTTACTAAATGGGTCAGGTCGATCTACACCTTCACGAACAAGACATGACCCATTTGCATCAATACTTACAAGTTACAACGAACCCATCATCATGCAATTAAGGAGACCTCAAATCAAATTCCTAACCAAATCAGTGTTATATTACTTTACCTAGGCATTTTGTCAAACACTTGAGCTACAAGAGAATGCTAAAAAAAATTATTTCATGTTTACACTTATTGAAAATTTAGTTCCTTAGCTTTTTTTTTTTTATAATATTAACAAATTTAATGCATCATCATCAAATAAAATAAATAGACAATATTCTCACTTTCATAAACTATAAACCCTAATTTGTACTAATCTAGTTGTCTAAGTAGAGATGTAAGGTTCCAATCAATCCAAATGTAACTAATTTTGGTTTGCTTCCACCCAAAACTTTACCTAGGCATTTTGTCAAACACTTGAGCTACAAGAGAACACTACTGATCAAAATAGAACTGATTTTGCTTCACTTCCACCGAAAACTGGAAAACAATAAAAAAAAACCCGAAAACTGAATAAAACACATGAAAAAACTAAACCGAACCAAATTTTAACTAGAACCCACCTCCAAAAACCGAACCAATCATTACCAAAACCCACCTCCAAAATCACCTCATAAACCCTCTCTATAAGGGTTGGTAATACCAGGCAAAGCCAGAACCAAAATGAAAAGATCCGAAATCTTAGACAAACTTTGAAGAATTCCCATATCCACGGTGCAATTTATAATTCCTTGGAATTATTTATCTTTTAGGATATATTCACATGTATTCCACCTTACTATAAATAGTTTTCTTCATACCAGGTATTGTATAAGTGCAAATGAGGACCAAGTAGATTTCTCAAAAAGAAAACACTTGGCACTTTTGAGCACTCGGTGGATGGTTGACCTTCCCCATGATTCCTGCATTGTAGTTTTGGTGAAATTCCTAAAAGAAACTCCAAAACCTAAACTAAAATTCATGAACTCATTAACCAGTAAAATAAAGAAGTAAACATAAACCCTATTCACGGCCAATATTTATAAATCAAATTGCACAATCTATTGTCCAGAGAACAACAAATAAAATCACCCAGAAATACAATATCTATTTAGTTCCTCCAACAAAATCAATCGAAATACATAATTAATATTTAAAAAATAAATAAAATAACACCAATATTTTCCAAACCACAGGTGAATAAACTTAGATCTGCAGCAATTTTAATACTCAAAACTTTTCCCATCAAAAAAATAAAAATAAATACTCAGAACTTCAGAGACAACAGCAAACAAAGAGACTAAAAGAGGACTCATGTAAATTGGATCCAAAAGGAACTCCAGAATCATCCAAAAGGAACTCCAAAAACATAAACCGAACCAAAAGTGAACCAGAAAAGGCAAAAATATTAGGGTTTCAGTCCATATTTGGTATCAAAACAAAAAAATCGAAGGAAAGTGGAGATTCAACATTTTAGGATTCGGATCGGTTCCATAAACCGAATCTGCATCCCCTTTTTAAACTGTTTAATCAAAGAGAACGGATGTCACGACCCGAAATTCTACCCCATCCCGAGGGCCTAGAATTTCGAGTTATGACCCGCACATATCCCGGATATGCTAAGCGGACATACACCTAATCAGAGTTCTCGCACAATAATGGTTTCACGAAATCCGTGAAAGCCAACACATAAAGGTGGAAATAAAAGCAGTCATAAATAATGAATAAATGCGATAGAATCAACAAATCTACCAATAAAACATAATTCGAAGTTGGAGACAAATCCGATAAAGGAAATCATAAAATTAATGATAATAATAGGGATCCAATCTACTACCAAGTCTGCAACGATCAATATCCAGCACTCGGATCGAAATCAGCACCGTAGCCCTCCTGGTACTCAACACTCGCGGGATCAATGAAATCAGCGTCAGCCGGATCTGGATGACCGACGTCTACTCCACTAGCGTAATCACCTGCAACTGTTAGATTATCGTGGGATGAGTTTACTCAGCCACGTAAACTCAGTGGGATACACCACCAATCCACCCCATACTACTCAGGTGCATTGTGGGTGCATCTTGTGAGTGATAAATATAATATCTCAAAGCAGATAGCAAAAGAATGACAAAATCACATGCATATCGTAAAGCTCATATCATAAATGCGAGACTATGATCTAGACACTCATATCCTAACATACCTTACCATATCTCATAACATATCATATCATGTCAAAGTGACATACTTATGCATCGCATGAGCGTAACTAACATACTCATGAAATCCTAAACGACTTGTGCCAGAGTCGCTGCTCGAGCTACCATGGGGGGGTCAACATAGTATCATACCACCATATCATAACGCCCTCGTGTCATACTCATACTCCACCATCCAGCCAATGGGGAGACATAATGGCCAAACTCACTCATAACATACTCATACTCATAATCTCTCCCAGAGATCCGTCTTGACTGAAAGACGTTATTGCCCTTACGGTGGCTACGTAAGTGAACGGCACGCATGAGACTTAAGTTCTTTATCTTTTCGGCCTACACAATGAGATGTCTTATTATCGCATCAGATATCATAACTTATCTTATTTCATACTCATATCTTATCATACTCTTATACTTAATCCTAGGACAAACTATAGTGAGGCAACTTTCCTAATTCACGCTTCCCAAGAAAAAGGTTCCGTAGTAACCTGGATGTACTTCGTGTGACAACCCATACTATCATAGAGGCGTTGCATCCGTACATGGACGCCAATATTCTGAGTTTCACGTGATCGTAGAGGAAACTTCACCACAACCAAAGCCTATGGTCGAACCTCATAACTTAACTCATAACTCATACTATCATATTTGAACTCGGGGTGATCGGGTCGCCGTATATGCCACCGTATATGAGGTTACACTGAATTCACACTCACCCGACTCGTCATGGGTCCCATTCCACCATGAGTTGTAAGGCATGTGAATACGGTGTATTTCTCACTTCGATGCCATCTCAGCGAATCACCACGCCCAAGCATAGGCATGATCTCATACACTCTCGTACTCATGATCTAACATATCCTAACTCGTATAAATTGATTAAATTATAAATACAAAAGTATCACACATACAGAATGGTTTACACTTAGATTTTGGTTATATTTATGTTTATATTTATTTACATACCACACCAATATAATTATAGAATAGGGTTATAAGTATGATTTCGATAATCGTAAAGGTCAGAGTTCGGTTTCATAAAGACATCGAAGTTCAAACACTTTATGTTATCGAAGTGGTCGCGTTGAAGCGATAAAAGCGAGACTTTTATATATTATTATTTATCATTATTAAATGCCCAAATTAAATATTATTATTTTTAAAGTTAAGTACATCACGACCATCGATCGCAAAGTGCAAGTGCACTAAATTTTTTTGGTCGTGTAAAAATGAAATTTTGGTGTGAATCAGGTCGTCTATTTGGATGAGAATCGATCGATTGAAAAAATGAAAATCGATAGATCAGATTTAATAAGGTGTAAGTTGTCGTTTGGCTCATGATTGATTGGTCGATTTTAATAGGTCAATCCATCGATAAAAAGGAAACTAATTGGACTCTGACAGGGGATACTACTACTCATATATCTTATAAGATAATTTTATAATATTAAAATAAGGTACTAACCAAGTACATTTATTTTATATGATAATAAAATATAAGTATATAATATTTATTAATTTTATATTACTATTTAAAATCACTTTCTCTTTAAATATATCATAATATATTGTAAAAGATATTTTAATTAATTTAATACCATCCTATGAAATGAAATCAGATGGACTGATCTAAATCAGATGGGCCAAAGTCCAACATCGAATTGGTCAAAGTCCAACATCAGATGGGTCACGATCCACGTCAGATGGGTCACGGTCCAACATCAGATGGGTCACGATCCGACATCAGATGGGTCATGGACCAACACCAGATCGGTCGTAGTCCAACATCAGATGGGTCACGGTCCAACATAAGATGGGTCACAGACATCCAACATCAGAATCCCACGTGGCAACCTAAGTATGAAGTTGTCTAACGCTTAAGTTGCTTATTTAGTGCTAACTCATCCTCTCTATCGACCATATATATATATATGGGAGAAAATTCAAACTCCATCGTTGGGCATTATAAGGTGATCCCGTGGTAGGCTCTCCAGTTTTTGAGTCAATACTCAATTGAGACCTCATGATATTAATAATAATATTACTTATTAAAATTTGATCACGCCTGCATGATTTATATCGTTTGAAAATTATAGCATTGGAAAATAATTATATATGTATATATTTTTTTTGTTTTGATAAGTAACCGCAAGATTTATTGTTGCCTGCTAATATAAATGTAGTCACTTCTTGATTTTTATTGTATAGAGTCTTATATTAAAATAATCTATGTAATATCTCTTTCCTTAAAACAAGGTCTTAGATACTACATGGGACCTTTTGTAAACGCTGGACTTGGAAATATGTTTAAAATAGGTCATGGGTCTATATATATATACAAATGCTTAGTTTCTAGAAAATATAAAATATTATAAAAATTTTAAGGAAATTATAGGTTTAAATCATGGTTGCGTAGATTTTTAGTTTGAACTCAGATTCACGATTTTATAATGTCCATAAAATGTCTTTTACTAGAGGGATGATGGAATAGAGTATTAATCATTTGTGTTATTTTTAATTGTTAAAATAACAAAGTATAAAAAAAAATAATAACATTAACAATTAGGAAAATAATTATGACTAAATTACAAGCAATCACATCTAGGGCAAAATCAATAAAATTAGATTATAAGCAATCACATTTAGAGCAAAATAAATAGGACTAGATTATAAGCAATCACATCTAGGGTAAAATCAATAAGATTAGATTATAAGCAATCACATGTAGGGCAAAATAAATAGGACTAGATTATAAGCAATCACATCTAGGACAAAATCAATAAGATTAGATTATAAGCAATCATATTTATGCTAGCCACTTTACTCATTTTAAAATAATATTATACAGAGTGAAATAAAGTTTATTTTATTTAGTCCGTCGATACGCGATCGAACGTATCCTACGCGACGGGATCTGAGAAGAATGAGATGGATGGATGGGTACCCACCTCTTGAAGCGTGACCGACAGATTGACGATGATTAGGGCGATAGAGATCGGCGTCCACACGATGATCCGTCCATGATTATGCCACCTTCTTCCCCCATGATTTGACGGCAGAAAAATACCACGGTGTTCTTCGTGGAAGAATACACAAGAAATTTAAAAGAGATTTGGGTGTTTTTAAAGAAGGGTGGCCAGAGAAGAAGATGGAGTGACGGCTAGGGTTTTTAAGAAGAATTCTTATAATAATGATTTAGGGTTCTCCGTAACTTTCTTATATAAAGGTTTAAAACTCACGTAGCAAGGTTTGATCCTTAAACCTCTTATCTATATCCAAAGCCTTTCAACCACTAGGCTACAACACAACTTGTGTCAAATAAAGACAATTTTAAATATAATACCTCTTTAAAAATTAAAATGTGTATTTTCTCAACTAGGGTAGGTTCCGGTGTAGAGCACTAACACCATGCAAGGTATAAAACACAATCTAACACCAATAAAAGAAAGTTCAAAAATTCGGGTTGTTACAATGGAGCTGGAAGATAGAAACATACCTTCTGATAATAGTTTCCCCTATATCCGCCGGAGCCCTCGCTGGAGGAGTCGCCGTTTGTCGCGGATGGGATGGTTGGAGGTAAAGAATGGTGAGGGAAAAGGTGGAAGATGGGTGTTTATGAAAAAGGGTATAATAGCAATCTAAGTCATGTGTACAATTTACATTTCACTGAATTCAAGGACCCCGAAAATCGGTGTGTCGTGATTCTGAAAAACTTTATGTTTGAGTATAATAGTGAGAAACTTTATAACGATAAGTCCTCTTTTTGAGAAGTGCCCTAATCTAGAGTTTCCTTGTTCCATAAATACCTATTATACTTCTGCAATTGGTTTTCTTTAAATATAGAGAGTGAGCATGCTTACATGAGAGCTTAAACTCTTAGAAACAAACCAAAGAATTAGAAAATAAATACCATGGAATAGCCTTTACTTGCCTGAGTTACAGTGAGCCATTATAGAGTCCTGCACATAGCAAAGAACCCCAAGAAATGTGGGCAGAATTACCAAAACAGGATTGGGAATATAAAGTTTTGCAGGAATATACCGAAACGGAAAAATTTTGCATAATTAGGATGCACCCTATTCCGGTTTCCTTGAAATCCGTGAATACTAGTTTGAAATCCGTGAATACTTGCTAAGACTACATGATTTCCACCATGAAATAGATGACAGAACATGATTTTATAAGATAGCCTTCTGATTTTGTCTTTTTCTTTTTCTTTTAAACTTCAGCGTTCACTCCAATTATCATATCAAAATGTTGACACAGGTTCTTTTCTTTCTCTTTCGTTTTAATTTTATTATTTTCTTTTTTAGGAAAATGCAAAATTTGAAGTGGCACAGGTCGTTTCATGTAGTTATGTATGAATTTGTTGTAGCCATGTAATCTCAGCTCCTGCTGTTGCTAAAGCCTTCTCTATGCCACTCTGCTCGATATCGCCCTTTCTTTTCCTACACCATGTTATTAATTTCATTGCGGAAACTAAAAATCAGCTTCCCTATTATTGAGAGATCCATTGTCAGCATAACAGACCTTTCCTGATCCGTGTACTGAAAATTCGTTCCTCAACTTTTTACCTTTGAGTATTCTACTTGTTCCTGGCTAAGTCTTATGGGGGTACACTTTTTAAACTGCAAATGTGATACCACTTATGGTGATACACATGTTACATACTGCTTAAGCGCCCACCAATGCATCATTAAGTCTTTTTAACATCGAAATCCCTCCTCTCTCTCTCTCTCTCTATATATATATATATATATATAATGTCCTCTTCTTTTTAACCTTTAGATCTTTCTTTTTTAAATAGATAGATGAGAAGGTTAATTTGATAATTTTAGAAATAGAGCTATCTTTCTTTCATATTTCATATTATAATTTATATTTAAAATTATTTAATAATGGTATCTGTAATGACCCAAAATTTTCGATAACTTTTTTGACTACTTTGGTATCCGTGCCCGGCATGGAAATCGAGACTATTTTAAATTTTTGATAATATGATTATTAATATAAAGATTAATAATCCATAAGCGTGTGAAGTGATGCATCACTTATGACGCGAGTCTGTGATGCAATGAGGTTCACTGCAGAATGTCATACACATGAGTGGAATGTATGTGCTTAACACTGGAGTAAAACCTAGGAAGGGGAAATATCAGAGATATTTCTATGAGTAGCTTACAGGAGAAGGAAGAGAGTTGGGATTCTTTCTCTACCCTTTCTCCTTTGTCTTCCTTAAAAATTTGTAGCTAAGAGAGTTTATTTTCTAAAGTTTCTTATGTAAAATAAGGTTAGAGAAAACCTAGATTTAGATAGCTCGGCTTAGAATATGATGGGATCAACTTGAAGACATCATATCTCGTCGGAGAGAGTGTGCAATCCATGTGTGTTAGCATATGACGCAACCTCTGGTTCATTGAAGAACTCACCTCGACGAAACCATCCGATCCGGATAAAAAATCCTCGTGAACCTAGGATGTCATGAACCAAGAAGCAAACCTTCGAGAGAGGTGAGTCATTATGGGTTTTATGTGGGTTTGAGAGTCATACATCAGCATTTATGGGTGTGTACATGATTCGTGGAGAATCATGAGTTTTAGGGTTGAAAAGGGTTTTGATTCAACAACCCCATTAATGACAGTTTGACTGTCATATCCGATCAATCAATTTGAATAATTGAGTGATCCGTCAGTAATCCGATCGATCAAACTAAGGAGTTGATCGATCGAATTTTATTATGCCTTTATGAAACAAAAGGGTGACTTTTCTTGAGAAGTTAGAGCCCGATATGCTCGATCGATCAAACATGGGGATTGATCGATCAAATTTGGTATTGCTCGATCAAATTATGAAGTGATCGATCACGTGTGAACAGATTGATCAATTGAAAATCGATCGATCAAACTGTGAGTTCAATCGATCAAATCTGAGATTTGATCGATTGAATTTTATAAACAAACTATGAGAACAGAAGGTTGATCTTTCTGCAAATTTGATCTGATCGATCAAACATGAGGATTGATCGATCAAATTTGGGACTTGATCGATCAAATGGGAGATTGATCAATCAAAGCCAGGACTATACTATGTATATGAAGAAGGTGGGTTCGATCGATCAACAGTGGATATTGATCGACCAACTTGGGAATCCGACCAATCAAAGAAGAGATTGATCGATCAAATGCCCTCTATTCTGAAGGTACAGGTTTGAGGCATCTGATCGATCAATGAAGAAATTGATCGATCAAATATGAATCTGATCGATCAAATAGGAAGATTGATCGATCGAATCCCCTGCTCTTTTGAGCTATCACTATTTTGGATTTTGGGGAATCAAACACTGCAGCTCTGTGTACTTTTGTTGTTCTGACTCGTAGTATACTATATGAATGATCTAGGTCAAAGCCTAGACATCTTAAAAGGCTTTGGATTTGCTTAGAAAGATTAATTCTGTAACAGCTCGAATTCGACATCCCATAACCCGTGCCATCAGCACAGCCCTCAAGGCTGTGCCCCATATAGTATGCGGTACACTTGGTACATCCCTTTCACTACTGGAAAATATAACAAGAAATTAATGCAGAACAATTCTCCAGTTCTACAATATACTATGCCAAAATATCAATCCAAAAGATAGTTCTAATTCCATGCCTCAGCATGAACAAAAGAACCAACCCGAACCATCAGTGCCGTAACTACAGTCACCCTAAATAGTTCGACAAAAGAATATTACATATATCGTTACTCTTACAAAACATGGTTGGACGTACCAAGCCATAAATCTCTCCTTTACAAAATAATCTCAAAGTATGCAGTGAGTCTTCTAAAAGAATCTCTCAGGAGGAGGCTCAGATTCCTCCCTTGGAAAGTAATCTAAGTCCTCGGGATCAACCCCGTCCGTAGCAACTCCTAACTCGGCACCTGTGACATATAGTCAAAGGGGGTGAGCTACATCCTAGCTCAATAGGGGCAATATCAGAACAAGTATATCTTTCGTACTCATATATTTCATGACAGGAATAAAACATGAACTCATCAACGTATCTTTGCTTGAAAAGTAAATTGAGATGTGATAAAAAAAATAGAATGTATTTATTACTCTACTCATGAGCTAAAATGACTACTAGTTCTCATAATTGCAACTAGGCTGATTTCATGACTTAAATCAATTAACTTAAATAATCCCCGAGCAATATAGCATCGAGCCCCGATGGAATACCCTCCATCATCGTCTAATCAGACTATTTCTCATGCAATTCGACCACGTCTCATTCTCATGGGTGACGGGCATGCTACCACTACTATACATCCCTGGGATGTCTACTGGTGTATGGATTGGCCGTCGTACCGGTCACGGATATCCTGCCGAGTCAGTCACGGTTATACCGTCGCGTCGGTTGGGTATTCTACAAACCTTAAATCAAATTGTGCAATACATATAGTTATTCACCGTGCAATTGTGCTAATACATAATAACACCCAGCCTGTGCAATCACATTTACTTTTTATCTCATAACATAGATCTTTACATCCACCGTACATCTCTGGGATGTCACACTATCTGCTGCATCACTGAGATGCCCATGACTTTTACATCACTGGGATGACTTAACTCTTACATTAATAAGTTTTCTCATTTATTTGTGTATACATGCACACCATTGTCATCAAACACTACTCTTTGCATTAACAATAAATCAAAACAGTATTTAAAGGACCATGCATCAATACACTATCACTACATACGTGCTCGTAATAAAGTCTACCAGTTCAGATATTCCCCTACCTCAATTGCATCTCAAATCCAAGGATTTTCTAATCTGATCAAACAATGAGCACCCCATGGTCCGGCCCAACCTAGGTATGGTCAACACATGAAGAACATCACTATAGTGCCTAAACATTGGGTCTAGAAGCCTAGGTTCAACTACGAATAATTCACAAGCAAAAGTAGAGCAAAAGCCTAAATTAACCCAAATCGATCGAACGATTCTAAATCATTCGAACAATTTGCAAAATCGTTCGAACGAATCCTTATATCGTTCGAACGACTTTATATCGTTCAAACGAATCCTTCAGAACACTCTTGTTCCCCTTAGCAAATTCGTTCCAACAATTCTAAACTCGTTCGAACGGTTTTCAAAATCGATCGAACGAATTCTATTTCGTTCGAACGATTTTCTCAGAAAACCCATTTTCACTCAATCACCCATGGCCAAATTCGTTCGAACTAATACTTATTTCGTTCGAACGATTTTTCCCTTTCTCAGCTATGAATCGAGTTAATCATCCCTTGAACTCTTCATATCCACCTCATGTTTTTTGTCATTGATTTCTCACATATTAGCTATTTGATTTTACATTTAACTACCATAATAATTATAAAAGATTACCTTCAATCAGTTGGATCCCGTGATCCCAAGCCTTAGCTCACTAGGTTTTCTCAAATCTCCAAATCTATAATCTCTCCTCTATCCCGAGCTCGATCCATTAGCCTTTGCGAACCAAGATCAATGAATTGCATTCAATGCAATCATCTTCATTTTACAACAAGATCACACTCTCATTTACTCTCTCTCTCTCTCTCTCTCTCTCTTAACTCTTCTCTCAACTACTCAACCAAAGAGAAATAAATCCTCTTTCCTCTTTCTTATAACCTATCCTTAGCTTAGGTGTGAAGCACTTATAGCTAACTAACATACGTGTGTGTACATATGTTCCTCTATAGTTAACACCTTTCTCACACATGATCTATGCACTTAATTCAAATATCCTAAGTTAACAAGGTCAATAAATTCTAAACTGACCTGATCAATCGTGCGACCAGTCAATTCGCTTCCCGAGGTATACTATTTAAGTATGAATTTTCCAGGACATTACATTCTCCCCTCCTTGGAAATTTTCGTCCTCGAAAATTATACTCAAGGGCTCCCCGCCTCCCACACTCACGGCATAGGAGCCCACACTCACGGCTTAGTGTACTATAAAAGAAAATTGAACAATACATTCCCTACATAAGCATTCAAACTGACCATATAAAATAATCACACATTCCATATATTTGCAACAACCAAATAGTGTTGAGTAATCCTTATAACACAAAATTAGAGAATACACTCAACAATCTAAACAACCATGAAGGCTTATATCCCAACACGCAATTATAGCTATAAGACCTCATAAATATGCACACTGTTTTGAGTGGCAACCATGCCACAATAGTTCAAAAAGGACATCAGTCCCGGGTACCTGTTTTAAGTGTTCACAAATTTCAAAAAAAAAAAATTCTGAATCATCCAAACATTTACGCCCAAAAATATAGTCCAAGGAAAACAGCCCTCAAGACTCCTCGTCGCCCGACGGATCACCGGCATCATCGGGTAGAGCATCGCCATCACCACGATCTCCCGCACCCGAGCTCGACGAGCCAGAAAACCAAGCCTGTGCTACCGCCATACGCTGAAGATAGTCGTCGGGATACATGAAACACATCTCCTCAGCGTGCAATGCATAGTAGTAATCGAGCCGGCGGTTGAGCATACGGTTGTTCTCTACCATTTGACGCGTATTGGCTTCCAATAGGGCATAGACATCAGTCAAGGTCGGCGTAGGCATGCCCTCACGTGATTGTGGTACGTGCATCTGAGCACGGCTTCGAGTTGGCTGCTGCAATGGAACAGTGGCAGCAGGCTCATCAGAAACTGGAGTGTCGTGGGCTGGCTGGTCTGGAGCATGTAGTTCTGGCTGTGGTGGTTCTTGGGCTTGTGGCTTCTTTGTCAGCTTCACATAGGTTCTATTCCAATCAACCATGGTGTACGACTGGACATTACCCGTTAATTTAAATGCATTTTGGGAGAGGGTGTACGTGTCATCACCTGCGTAGTCCCCGACCATTAGGGAAATGAGTCGGGCATACGCCATGTCCTCAACAGAGTTCTTAACATCCTCCAACATCTTTTTAAGGGCATATTTCATCCCTTCTAGGACCATTTGGAGGGCGTTAAACCATCGGTCATTAAAGGCAGCAAAAAGTGCCATTTGGACCTCACCCACTCTTTCAGTTCAATGGCGTAAAGGGTATAGATTGCAGTGGATTATGGAATTGAGCATCCAAAGCTCACGAGGTAAATCAACACGTTTAATCGAGCAGCCCGAACCTGTTCGACCATGTGTCATTTTAGCCGCAACGTATTTGTGATCTAACCTGGCTGGGAATGGTTCAGCGAGGGCAATGTCCTCGTGGTTATAAGTATGGAAACATTCTAACGCATCGGCCACGTCATCGAAAGTGAACGTATACGGCCGATTATCAATCTTGGTCTTTAGGATGGTCGGGTCCTTAATCAGTTTCATGTTTTGATAGAACAGTCAGACAATCCGAGGGTAAAAACTGTCCTTGCATGGGCAAAGGATTCCGGTCAAACACACGGTGGAAATGTAGTCAAAAGCCCACCGGGTCTCATCGCGCTTGGCAAAAATTTTCAGATCTATGATCCACTCGGGTTCAAAGTCCTTGTCAAACCACCATTCATTTGGTCGTTCCCGTGGTAGTGATGGAGGTGGTGCTTGTGGAGGTGGTGCCGATGAAGAACCCATAGGTGGTTTCTTCGGTGGTTGTTGTGAAGAAGAACCCAGAGTGGGCTTCTTTGGTACCATACTCACCGTGGCTTGGTGAGTCTTGGGTGGCATTGTAACCTAACTACAAACCTAGGGTTTATGGCCACGATTTTTAGTGCAAAATTTTCAAATCCGAAGAAATCTAGTAAAAATGGAGATTTCAAAAACCTAATAGAGGTTTGTGTTTACCTTAGACGAAGAAAAAAAACCGAGCTGGGAGGTGGCTGGATTTGAAGAAAATCAGTGACACATAAAAGCTCCCCCAGGAAGAAAAGAACACGAGGAATTTTGCTGGAACAAATGAAAAGAAAAAATAGCACTTCAATATATATTGTGCGAAATCGTTTGAACGGTTTGAGATTCGTTCGAACAATTTTCACCTATTAAATGCCCGTTCCAGAATTCATTCGAACGAATACTAATTTCGTTCGAACGATTTGGCCTTTGTAATATATGCCCCAAAATTTCGTTCGAACGGTTCCTCATTTCGTTCGAACGAAATTTGTAGACCAAATTTCCATCTCACTGGCCCTTGGATTTCGTTCGAACGGTTTGGAAAATCGTTCGAACAATTCCCTGGCAACACATTGGTTCTCACTGGCATTCACATTTCGTTCGAATAATTTCCAAAATTGATCAAACGATCTCTAGCAACTTCCTATGCTTTAACCTACAGAAATTTGTTCGAACAAATTTCCATTTCGATCGAGCGAAATCTAACATTCTGTAGCTGGGCTGTGCCCTCATGCCCATCAATTCCTACATTCAGATGAGGCAAGTCCTTCATGCCTCATAAAGCATTAGCTTCAAGGTACCTTAAAATGAACTCCGCTATAGCGGGATTGATCACGGTACACCTATATCACCCACACATTTTGCTAAGCCACTACTCTAGTAGTAGCTCACTGCTTACGATTTACGCCACGTTTTACATCTAAAACTCCCGTAGAGTTCCGTTCTGTTCAATATTACACACAATATATACACAATATTTAGTATCTTTAACAATTAACACATAAGTTTTGATACTGCTTAATTCAGTTTTGCACCGATTCATTCAAAATGTTCTAAATTTACAAAAGTTACAAAATTTCCAAAATTTACAAAATTTTAAACTTGTGCTTTACACTTAGCACCTATCATTTACTATTGTTGTTTCTTAAACAAATGGCGATACAGGTTCATAATCTTGGCCTCTCTCTCCCACGTCGCTTCCTCTACCAGATGATTCCCCCACTTGGCGAGCACTAATGGGATGATCTTAGAGTTTGTTCTTTTCGATCTAAAATTTGAGTTACTTCTTCAATCATGGTCATGTTCTCATGTAGCTCAATCGGTTGACCGCCTAAAATGTGCGTGGGATCCTTTATGTACTTCTGAAGCATTGAAACGTGAAAAATGTTGTGTACTCTATTAAACAATGGAGGCAACCCGATGCGGTAGGCTACCTCACCGACTCGACCCAAAACTTCAAACGGTCCTATATAACGGGGACTTAGTTTTCCCTTCCTTCCGAACCTCATCACACCCCTCATGGGCGATATTTTCACAAATACGTGATCGCCAACTGCAAAATCTAGGCTTGTTCTTTTGACATCGGCATAGCTCTTTTGCCTACTCTGAGCCACTTTGAGCCTATCTCTTATCATTCGTAAAAACATGGCATTATATTCAAGAATTTCCGGACCCAAGATAAATTTCTCTCTCGTTTCTTCCCAGTTAATAGGAGATTTGCATCGCCTTCCATAAAGAGCTTCATACGGCGTCATTCCTATGCTCGCTTGAAAACTGTTGTTGTATGCAAATTCAATCAACGGTAAATGTTGATCCCACGAGCCTTGTAACTCGAGCATGCACGCCCTGAGCATGTCTTCTATCACTTGATTTACTCGTTCTGTTTACCCATCGGTTTGTGGATGAAATGCCGAACTAAAATTTAATCGATTGCCCATACCTTCCTGAAACTTCTGCCATAATTTGGAGGTATACAAGGGGTCACGATCAGATACAATACTGCTTGGAATGCCCTGCAACCGCACTATCTCCTTCATATAGAGTTCCACGAGTCTGCTGGCCATATACATTGTGTTGTAGGGCAAGAAGTGAGCTGACCTCGTCAGTCTATCCACGACAACCCATATAGCATTGTGCCTCTTTCCGTACGCGGCAACCCCACAATGAAATCCATGGAGATAGACTCCCATTTCCATTCCGATATAGATAGAGGTTGCAATAACCCAGCAGGGTGTTTATGATCTACTTTTACTTGCTGACATGTCAAACATCTTGACGCGTACTCGGCTACATCCCGTTTCAGGCCTCTCTACCAATAGCTTTTTCTCATGTCCTGATACATCTTGGTGCTACCAGGATGTATCGCATACCTAGACTTGTGTGCCTCGTCTAGAATAGTTTGTCACAAACCGACATCAACAGGAATACAGAGGCGTCCTCTGAACAAAAGGGAACCATCCTCCCTTATAGAGAAATCCGATTTAGTGCCATCCATTACCTCTTGTCGAATTTTAACCAACTCAGAGTCCTTCATCTGTAGCTCATGAATGTGCTCAAAAATCGTTGGTCGTACCGTGATATTGGCTACAAGAGCCCCTGTAGTGAGTACGTCGATCGTCGCATCATACAAGGATAGGTCTTCAAACAATTTCCACCTGTGCATTCCCATCACAAGGCTAGCTAACTAAGCCGAACTCTTATGACTCAAGGCATCTGTGACTGCATTTGCCTTGCCTGGGTGATATTGAATGGAGCAATCATAATCCTTGAGAAACTCCATCCACCTTCGATGCCTCATATTCAATTCTTTCTGTGTGAATAAATATCTGAGGCTTTTATGGTCAGTGAAGATCTCAAAAGTCTCCCCATATAAATAGTGTCTCGAGATCTTTAACGATAATATGACTGCTGTTAGCTCGAGGTCATGCGTCAGGTAATTCTTCTCATGGTCCTTCTGCTGCCTCAACCCATAAGCAATTACCTTTTTGTATTGGTTGAGAACCCAGGCTAAATCGCTATGAGAAGTATCACTATAAACTGTAAAACCTCCACTGCCTGTAGGAATTGCAAGTACGGGAGCTGAAGTAAGCCGTTTCTTAAGTTCTTGGAAGCTCTTCGCGCACGCTTCGGTCCACTCAAATCTCACATCCTTCCTTGTGAGCCTTGTTAGCGGTCCCGATATCTTTGAAAATCCCTCCACAAATCGCCTGTAATACCCAGCTAAACCAAGGAAACTGCGTATATCCGTCACCGTCTTTGGTTGCTCCCACTGCACTACGACCTCGATCTTAGCTGGATCCACCGTGACACCTTCCTTTGAGACAACATGTCCCAAAAAACTAACTTCCTCTAACCAAAACTCGCACTTACTGAGCTTAGCGTACAATTGGTTTCACGCAACATTTGTAGAGCGGTTCTCAAGTGCTCCTCATGTTCTTTCTTTGACTTAGAGTATATTAGGATATCGTTGACAAATACAACGACGCAAGAGTCCAAGTGTGGTTTAAACACCTGATTCATTAAATCCATAAATAACACCGGCGCATTCGTCAACCCAAATGGCATCACTAAAAACTCGTAGTGTCCGTATCTCGTCCTAAGAGCAGTTTTTTGAATGTCCTCCGCCTTGACCCTGAGTTGATGATATCCAGATCGTAAATCGATCTTAGAAAAATATCTTGCTCCTTGTAGTTGATCAAACAAATCATCTATCCTTGGCAATGGATACTTGTTCTTTATAATGAGTTTGTTCAACTGACGGTAGTCAATGCGCAACCTCATTAACCCGTCCTTCTTCTTGACAAACAAGACCGGTGCACCCTAAGGAGATACACTTGGTCTTACAAACCCCTTGTCTAAGAGCTCCTGTAATTGCTCCTTCAACTCAATCGGAGCCATCCTATATGGGGCCTTAGAAACCGGCTCCATTTCAGGTGCCAAATCGATGGCAAACTCAGCCTCTCTTTCCGGAGGTAGCCCTGGTAATTCTTCTGGGAAGACGTCGTCAAACTCACCACTGCAATCTCTGAAACAACATGTTTCCCTTCCTTTCCATCCTTCAGGAAAGCCAAATAGCCATTGCATCCATTTTTAATCAAATGTTCAGCTTTGATAGCGGACACCAGTGGTAGAAACTTTGTCCTCACCCCTACAAATCGAAATGATCGTCTCGTATTCGGCTTAAAGGTGACAACTTTGTTCTTACAATCGACTGTTGCACAGTGTTGTGACAACCAGTCCATGCCAAGGATCACGTCGAATCCTTGCATGTCTAACATGATTAAATTTACTGGTAACTCAAAGACGTCTCCATCTCTAATGGCTATAATCATTGACTTGCAAACTAAGTCTGTATTAACCAATTTTCTCGTCGGAATCGACACTGCCAAGATAAAATCCAAAGTCTCTAGCCTAACTTTCATCTTTCTTGCGAATCGAAGAGTGACATATGAATGGGTAGACCCTGGGTCCATCATTGCTCTAGCCACGTACGCTACATCACTCCCCCTTCCATACACTTGTAAGGTACCTATAAGGCACACTTAGTTCAGCATTCTACTCATGCAACATATCTATATGATATCAACTAGAATATCTACTCTTACATATGTTATTTAGGTGGATATTTCTCAAAAAAAAAAATATTTTTGCTTTTTAACACAATGTACAAATTAATCTAAGTAAAAACTCACCCTGTATGATTTCGTTAGAATTTTGAGCGTCCTGAGCCGTAACTGCATAGGCCCTTCCCTGTACGACCGGCTTCTTAGCTTGGATTGGTCTTGGTGCAGGAGCATAATCCGTTCTTCCCTTTGTCATCTCGGGACAATCTCGGATGATGTGGCCTATCTTTCCACATCTATAACATCCCTGCATTTCCCATCTACAATCAACTGTCCTATGAGACTCGTCACATTTGGCACAAGTCTCCTTTGGTGTAGAAGAGGTTGCTCGTGAGAAACCTTGGGTAGCGGACACTCCTGTGGTGGCGGTAGGGCTCTCATATCGGATGGGTCTCGCCGATGCGGATACAGGTGGTCTAGAAAAATTTGTATACGCTATCTGTCTAGGGAATGGAGCTGGTGTTGTAAATCTCGGCTTTTTATTCTCCGAGTCATAGTCACCCGTCCTCCCTTGGAAAGCTCTTCCTCCATCCTATTGACACTTGCTCATGGACATTCGGCCTTAAACCTTCCTCAAATTTGGCTGCCTTCATGTTTTCTGTGGATACTAACTCTGGTGTGAATCGTGACAAGCGTGTAAACTCCACACCATATTCTCGCATAGACATACTTCCTTGCTGTAGATTTGCAAAGTCTCTTCTCATTTGCACTCTTACCTATTTGGGGAAATACTCCCGATTGAACTCTCTAATAAAATCCGCCCAAGTCCATAGGTGATGAGGGTGCTCAACTTCTCTTCTCCTCAATACTGATTTCCACGAGGGATCGGCATCTCCCTCGAGTTGGAAGGAGGCCCAGCCTACCTTCTCATTTTATGTACTCTGTAACCTATCCAGAAGCTTTTCTATCTAGTTCAACCATTTCTTAGCTTCTAACGAATCCGTCTGCCTGTAGAAGCTAAGAGGTATCAATCTCCTAAAATCCACAAATGAAGAAGGCAACAACGCCGGTGGAGGTGGCGGTGGTGGTTGATGGCTAGCGACATTATTAGCCGCCATCATTGTCGTCTGCTCGGCCAGTAATGCAGTCTGTTGCATTTGTTGGGCCATAGAAGTGACCATAGCCTCCATGGGTAATGTGATTCGATCATTTGCATCGCCCCTCCGACCTTCCCCCTCATGAGGATTTCCTTGGTCTCTACTAGACCCTGCTCGAAACTCCTCTTCATATCCCCGAGTTTTATTCTAACTACCTCTAGGTCGACCCCTTCTCCCAGAAGAAATCGCGCTCTGCACATGAAACCAAAGTTTTATTAGTAGGAGATCCCTTCACTCTAATAAAATCTAAGACTTGTCAGAAATTTTAAAGAAATAGCTCTGATACCAACTAAGACAGCCCGGATTTCAGCACCCTAAAACCCGTGCCATCAGCACAGCCCTCAAGGATGTGCCCCATATAGTATGCAGAACACTTGGTACATCCCTTTCACTACTGGAAAATATAATAAGAAATTAATGCAGAACAATTCTCCAATTCTACAATATACTACGCCAAAATATCAATCCAAAAGATAGTTCTAATTCCATGCCTCTGCATGGACAAAAGAACCAACTCGAACCATCAGTGCCGCAACTACAATCACCCTAAATCGTTCGACAAAAGAATATTACATATATCGTTACTCTTACAAAACATGGCTGGACGTACCAAGCCGTAAATCTCTCCTTTACAAAATAATCTCAAAGTATGCAGCGAGTCCTCTAAAAGAATCTCTCAGGAGGAGGCTCAGATTCCTCCCTTGGAACGTAATCCGAGTCCAACTCGGCACCTGTGACATATAGTCAAAGGGGGTGAGCTACATCCTAGCTCAATAGGGACAATATCAGAACAAGTATATCTTTCTTACTCACATATATTTCATGACATGAATAAAACATGAACTCATGAACGCATCTTTGCATGAAAAGTAAATTGAGATGCGATAAAACAAATAGAATGCATTTATTACTCTACTCATGAGCTAAAATGACTACTAGTTCTCATAATTACAACCAGGCCGATTTCATGACTTAAATCAATTAATTTAAATAATCCCCGAGCAATATAGCATCGAGCCCCGATGGAATACCCTCCATCATCGTCTAATCAGACTATTTCTCATGGAATTCAACCATGTCTCTTTCTCATGGGCGACGGGCATGCTACCACTACTATACATCCCTTGGGTGTCTGCTGGTGTACGGATTAGCCGCCGTACCGATCACGGATATCCTGTCGAGTCAGTCACAGTTATACCGCCGTGTCGGTTGGGTATTCTACAAACCTTAAATCAAATTGTGCAATACATATAGTTATTCACCGTGTAATTGTGCTAATACATAATAACACCCAGCCTGTGCAATCACATTTACTTTTTATCTCATAACATAGATCTTTACATCCACCGTACATCTCTGGGATGTCACACTATCTGCTGCATCACTGAGATGCCCATGTACTTATACATCACTAGGATGACTTAACTCTTACATTAATAAGTTTTCTCATTTATTTGTGTATACATGCACACCATTGTCATCAAACACTACTCTTTGCATTAACAATAAATCAAAACAGTATTTAAAGGACCATGCATCAATACACTATCACTACATACGTGCTCGTAATAAAGTGTACCAGTTCAGATATTCCCCTACCTCAATTGCATCTCAAATCCAAGGATTTTCTAATCTGATCAAACAATGAGCACCCCATGGTCCGGCCCAACCTAGGTATGGTCAACACATGAAGAACATCACTATAGTGCCTAAACATTGGGTCTAGAAGCCTAGGTTCAACTACGAATAATTCACAAGCAAAAGTAGACCAAAAGCCTAAATTAACCCAAATCGATCGAACGATTCTAAATCATTCGAACAATTTGCAAAATCGTTTGAACGATTTCTAAATCGTTCGAACGAATCCTTATATCGTTCGAACGACTTTATATCGTTCGAACGAATCCTTCAGAACACTCTTGCTCCCCTTAGCAAATCCGTTCCAACAATTCTAAACTCGTTCGAACGGTTTTCAAAATCGATCGAACGAATTCTATTTCGTTCGAACGATTTTCTCAGAAAACCCGTTTTCACTCAATCACCCATGGCCAAATTCGTTCGAACTAATACTTATTTCGTTCGAACAATTTTTCCCTTTCTCAGCTATGAATCGAGTTCATCATCCCTTGAACTCATCATATCCACCTCATGTTTTTTGTCATTGATTTCTCACATATTAGCTATTTGATTTTACATTTAACTACCATTATAATTATAAAAGATTACCTTCAATCAGTTGGATCCCGTGATCCCAAGCCTTAGATCACTAGGTTTTCTCAAATCCCCAAATCTATAATCTCTCCTCTATCCGGAGCTCGATCTGTTAGCCTTTGCGGCCAAGATCAATGATTTGCATTCAATGCAATCATCTTCATTTTACAACAAGATCACACTCTCATTTACTCTCTCTCTCTCTCTCTTAACTCTTCTCTCAACTACTCAACCAAAGAGAAATAAATTCTCTTTCCTCTTTCTTATAACCTATCCTTACCTTAGGTGTAAAGCACTTATAGCTAACTAACATACGTATGTGTACATATGTTCCTCTATAGTTAACACCTTTCTCACACATGATCTATGCACTTAATTCAAATATCCTAAGTTAACAAGGTCAATAAATTCTAAATTGACCCGATCAATCGTGCGACCAGTTGGTTCGCTTCCCGAGGTGCACTATTTAAGTATGAATTTTTTGGGACGTTACAAATTTTGAGGTAGGGGAAATTTAACCTAAACTGTATCCAATTTTGATGGCATGGTTTTTGAACATACGTATCTATTTTCTTCTGCTATACAAGTTCTGTTATCCGTCGCTGCATCTGTTCTGTTATCTGACTCTGAGGTCTTATGAGTAATGATTTAAAGCTCATCTGACGAACCCTACCGACTCGACGATATACCCGTGACCGGCACGATGGAATATCTGTGCGTCTGCTTTAAAAATTCATCGGCACAATTGCGCTCCTTAGTTGAGGCATTGTTGCATTCTGAAATTGTTCATTGAACGACGATGGTAGGGTTACCCATCGGCACCAATCTGGCTACCACGTGCTATATTCACGGGAGTTATTTAAGTATATAGAAATTAAGATGATAATTATTATATGAATACATCTGAGCACTCTGAAATCAAGTCTGTTTCCTTTGCTTCTGCATATGCTCTATTCATTAAAAGCCTGCATACTGATTACTTTGCATCTCTGATTATCCATCTGCATTTACTCTGTTTTGTCTGCACTCTGCCTTATCTATTTTTCAGAGTTATATTCTGTATACCATGCTTTACATTTCGAATACAATTTATTTGAGTTTCCTCTATTGAGCTTAGATGGTAGCTCACCTTGTTTTCTATATAATAGGTTCTGAAGCTAGGGTCCCTGGTACGGAGAGCGACGCAGACTATTAGCTAGAGACAAAGGCCGAGGCTGAGTAGGAGGACACGGATATCCAGGTAAACGAGTGGGTACTTTAGTCTTGTATTTTTTGTGGGTCTCTGGATATGTATTTCTGAATTATTTGTGCGCCTGGTGGCCACCTTCGGTATTATATTTTTATAGATGTTGTTACTGTATTTATATACATTCTATAGGAACCACTATTGGGAACCACTGTTTTTGAGTGATGGATGTCCATCACCATTGGTTCTTCTTGGTTCCTTTTTGAGGATGTATATTCTTTTTATATATGCACTGTTTATTCTCTTTCTTTTCTTTTGAGTCTCTTATGATGACTCGATCTGCCACTACGGGACAGTGTCTGCTCTGATTTTCGCTAGATGAGCAGACACTCTTTGATTTTATCCCGGGGATCATCCAAAGTATGATCCTAATGGCACGGGTTTTCGGGTGCGGAAATTCGAGCTGTCACAGTATCATATATATTTTTCATAGCATAAGAACAAAAAAAAAATTGATAATATTTGAAAGCCCAATGCCTGGGGCCGACCATGTTAAAGCCCACTAGAGCTAGGGCCGATCATATTAAGGCTCGCTTAGGGCTAGGGCCAGCGCAATGCAAAAGCCCGACACAGCCCATTGACAACCCTACTGTGAGTACTCCCATGATCTCAAGATTCATCATGTGAAAGATTGGGATGAGAAGTGGTCTCCACCAGATGATTCAAAGAAATCAATGGTTTTCGTTTATGGTGCTGTTAAAAATATGGTGGGTGTAAATAGATTCAATTTTTGTTTCAATCCTTCACACAATCGATGGGGAGATCAATGGTGTATCATCATATGAGCTTTGAGTGTGTTGAATCACATGGTAAAGATCATGTTTTGTGCCAACCTTTGGCATCAAAGATCTTTACATCATGGCCTCCAAATCAAATTGCTTGGATGGTGCTCAACATGGCACAAATCCGAAAAATACCTTCTTTCTTTCTAAACTATATGCCATGACACTAATCTCGTGTGCAAGTTGTAGCCCCTCAATGTAAATTTATGTCGGGTAGCTCTGTTCGAGCCTACCCAATTACTGACATCGCCTGCATAACAAATCCATTGACTGAGTTGATCAAACGATGGAGATCAATTTTCATTCAAATCTTCCACTCACTTGGTCGTGCGATCAGAATGTGTAATGACCCTAAAATTCTGAATGAAACTCGACTGTTTTGATATGTGTGTCCGACACGAAAATCGATATAAATTAAAATTTTAACTTAATATTATTGACAATAATATTAATCCACAGTTACACGAAGTCATATGTGACTTCTTACGTAAATCCAAGTTGTATAAGACGTTTGATGAGGCGTAGTACGCCGGAGAATTTGTGTATGTGCTTCACACCGGAGTTTAAAATTAGAAGAAAATTAAAATATCAAAGATATTTCATTTGTTTAGCTTATAAGGAAAGGGAGAAGGTTAGAATACATATCTCTTATCTTCTTCTTCTTGCTTCCTGTTAATCCATAGCTAATGAAATTGGATTGTTAAGTCATTACTCTGAGAAACCATGGTTAGAAGAAACCTACGTTAGCGATAGCTTGATCTAGGAGTGCGGAATCAACATCAATACATTGAGTTTGTTCTAGGAAGAGATTATCATTTCTATATGCTGACGTGGAGCTGCACATCTGCCCTTTAGATCGTAGATGACGATAAACAGCGACAAGTTCCTGAATTCGGATCCGAAACCCTCTTCGGATCGCATTCGCCGAGAACCCGAAAACGACACTAAAAGAGGTGAGTTATGAGGTTAAATTTTAGAGGTTAAGACCTAATAAATATATAGATGCATATGTATGTGTGGTTCGATAAGAATCATTAAGTTTAAGGATGAAAAATAGGTCGAGTTAATGAACGGCATTAATGACAGAAATTGTTCTATTTGATCGATCAAATTTAGAATTGATTGATCAATGTGAAAGATTGATCGATCAAATCTTATATGCACTTAATGAAACAGGAAGTGTGTTTTTCTGGAAGTTCATGCCCGACAAATATTGATCGATCAAATTTAGATTTGATCGATCAAATATGAGTGTTGATTGATCATTTTGAGAAATGATCGATCAATAGGAGAGGTTGATAGATCACAAGGAAGTGATCGATCAATGTGAAAGATTGATCGATCAATTTAAAAATTGATTGATCAAATCATATAAATGAGTGTGCAAACAGGAGGTTGGTATTTTTAGAAAATTTATGTCTGACTTGCTTGATCAACCAATTGGGAAATTGATCGATCAAACAAGGAAGTTGATCGATCAAATTTCCTCTATTCTATGTGAGATAGTTGAGAGATTGATCGATCAAATTATGTATTTGATCGATCAAATTGGATGATTGATCGATCAAACAAGGATATTGATCGATCAATTACCCATGTTTCTGCTATTTTGGTTTTATGGGGAAAACACTACTGGACATTGTACCAGTTGATGTCCTGCCATCTCTAACACCTAGTATACTATGTCTATGGTCTAGGATGAGACCTTGATGCTTTAAAAAGCTTTTGAATTTGCTTAGAAAGGTCTTATATGAGGTAGGGAAAATTCAACTGAACTTGCATTTATATTTGATCTCATGAGTTCATAGCTTCTGTGTTCTGACACATGTTCTGATTTTATTTTCCAAATCATGTCCTGGATATGAATGAAAGCTCCATCACCTCTGATATCTGTCATCTGATTCCAGTTATTATGATATGTATGCATGTGATTTTAAGTTTCATCTGACGAATCCCATCGACTTGGCGGTATATCCGTGACCGGCACGGCGGAATATTTGTGCATCTACTTTGGAAATTCATCGGCACAATTGCACTCCTTAGATGAGGCATTGTTTCTTTTCTAAAATTGTTCATTAAATGACGATGGTTGGGGTTACCCATCGGCACACATTTGGCTACCACGTGCTATATTCACAGGAGTTACTTAAGTATATTATTTAAGTCAAATAACTACTGTATGCATGCATCTGATCACTTTGAGATTTATGTCTGTTCTTACAACTTCTGCTTCTGCTCTGTTCATTAAAAGTTCTGCATTCTGATTATTCTGCATATCTGATTATCTGTCTACATCTGTCCAGTTCTGTCTGTACTCTGCCTTGCTTATCTGTCTGAGTTATATTTTGCAATCATGTTTTACATTTTATATGTAAATTTAACTGAATTTCTTCTATTGAGCTTAGATGGTTAGCTCACCCTGTTTTTAATATCTTAGGTTTTGAGGCTCAGGCGCTAGGAATTGAGAGTGACCCAGATTATCAGTCTGAGGCAGAGGCTGAGGAGGAGGAGGGCACTGATATCCTTGCTGACGAGTTTTATCCAGAGCTAGGGTACTTAGTTTTGAAATTTTAGGATCTGTATTCGCATTTTGGATTATTTGGTCTGGTGGCCATCATTTTGTATTAAACTCTATAATTACTTTTAGTTATTGTTGTATACATCTTATGGGAACCATTATTTTTGTGTGATGGATGTACATCACCGATGGTTCTTCTTGGTTCCTATTTTGTAAATGTATATTCTTTTTTATATATACATGTGTTTATTTTTCTTTTAAATGCCTAATATGATGACTCTAGCTGCCTCTTTAATAGTGTCTGCTCTTATTTCCACTAGATGAGCAGACATTCTTTGTCTTGTTCTAGGGATCATCCAGAGTATGATCCTGATGGCACGGGTTTCCGGGTGCGAAAATCCGGGCTGTCACAGAATGTTAGTTTTTCATTTCACATGGCCAAATCCCAAAAAGTGTATCTAAAATCACGTTTGAGCGTGATGTGTCCCACATGACTTTGAGTCATTTTTGAGATTTGTGCCACGTGGAATAAAAAATTGGTAGTTTTGATGGTACGCCCACGATCTCAAGATCAATCTTGTGGAAGTTGGGACGAAAATCGATCTCCATCCTCTTCTTCTTCACTTGCAAACCACCCGAGAATATCTTCTTTTTCTTCACTTGCAAATCACCCGAGGATCTCTTCTTCTTCTTTACTTGCAAACCATCTGAGGATCCCTTCTTCTACACCACTATACTTCTTCTTTCTCCACTTGTAATTCACTATACTTCTTATTTCTTAGCCATCAGAGACGAAAATCGTAGACATCGGATTGTCACACTTACATTTTCGTCAGATATTTAAGAGAAGGTATGATTTTCTATCATCTAACTTGTATTTTTAATTATTTTTTCATTAGATCTATTATATTTATTATTTTATTTTTTAAATTAACTTTTATTTATTATTAATTTTATCATTAGATCTACCATACTGCCTGGATGATGCTCATACTTATACTACCTGGATGATGCTTATTCATCCTATGAAGTACTATCAAACTCAGCCACATAAAATTGAGTGGACTTTGGTGGAGGGCATGGGTCAAAAAATTACTTTTTTTTTAAACTAAACTTTTTTTTTACTAATTTTATTTTAAAACTAAACTTTTTTATTTTGTATTACTAATTTTACGCTACTAATTTTTTGACCCATGCATATCACACACCCATGCATGTCACACATATCATGTGTGATGTGTCGCGACACATGTGACACGTGTCACGCGTGATGTGTCTCAACACATGTGACACAGTGACACAGGTGTCGCGGCACATGTAATTGATGCGTCACACATGTGACCCATAACCCATGACACATCAATTACACTAATTTTTTGTTACTAATTTTGTAACACAACGTTTAGCTTTAAAAAAAAATTAGTAGCACAAAAATTACTAATTAGTAACAGAAAACAAAAAAACAGTTTAATTTAAAGAAAAAAAGTTTAGTTTTCAAAACAAATTTAAAACTAGTTTAGTTTTAAAAATTAGTAACACAAAATACAAAAATTTAGTTTTAAAACAAAATTAGTAAAAAAAAAGAGTTTAGTTTTTAAAAAAATTTATAACTCAAAATTAAAAATAATTTTAAAACTAAAATTACTAATAAAAAAAGTTTAGTTTAAAAAAAAATACTGAAATTAGTAATACTAAAAATTAAAAAAAATTTACTTTAAAGAAAAATTAGTAATAAAAAAAGTTAGTAATACAAAATTAAAAACAATTTTAAAACTAAAATTACTAAAAAAAAAAAAGTTTAGTCTAAAAAAATAACACTTAGTAACACTAAAAATTAAAAAAAATTTAGTTTAAAGAAAAATTAGTAATAAAAAAAATTGGTAACACAAAAAATTAGTAATAGAAAATAAAAAAAAAGTTTAATTTTCAAAAAAAAGTATAGTTTTCAAAAAAAATTTAAAACTAGTTTAGTTTTAAAAATTAGTAACACAAAACAAATAACAATTAGTTTTATAAAAAAATTAGTAAAAGAAAAGAGTTTAGTTTTTTTAAAAAATCAGTAACACAAAATTAAAAATAATTTTAAAACTAAAATTACTAATAAAAAATATTTAGTTTAAAAAAGTAACACTAAAATTAGTAACACTAAAACTTCAAAAAAAATTAGTTTAAAGAAAAATTAGTAATACAAAAATAGTAATTAGTAACATAAAATAAATAAAAAGTTTAATTTAAAGAAAAAAAGTATAGTTTTAAAAACAAATTTAAAACTAGTTTAGTTTTAAAAATTAGTAACACAAAATGAAAAATTTTAGTTTTAAAACAAAATTAGTAAAAAAAAAAGAGTTTAGTTTTAAAAAAAAAATAGTAACACAAAATTAAAAACAATTTTAAAACTAAAATTACTAATAAAAAAAGTTTAGTTTAAAAAAGTAACACTAAAATTAGTAACACTAAAAATTTTAAAAAAATTTAGTTTAAAGAAAAAGTAATAATAAAAAAAATTAGTAAATTTTTTAAGGGGGTACGATACAATCATACAATGCCTATGTATCATACCGCCGAGGTCTAAAACCGATACATATCAAATAAATTTTATTTTCAAGTGTTATCTAAATGTTTTAATTTAGTCCAATCGTTTGGTCATTAATGCAGGTGAAAGAAATAAACATGGTACGATCATCAGATTCAGCCTGGCAATACGGCATGGTAATAGATGGTGATAGACTCCGAATAAAATATAAACTTTGTGAGAAAAAATTATTGGGAGGAGGTATCACATGATTGAAGGAGCATTTGGCTCACGTAAAGGGAAAGACAAAAGGGTGCCCCAATGTACCCAGAGAGGTAAGAGAAGAAGTCGAGCCGCTTACAAAGTGCTAAGGGAAAGAAAAGGCGTGGGATCGTGATAGAGAAATATATGACAGAATAAGGAGGGTAGATCCATAGTTTTCTGCACCTGAACGTGGGGATGATGAAGATGAGCATGAGGATGAGGATGAGGATGTTATGACAGCGAGAGTCATGAGGGAGAGTGCTAGAGAAGCACGACAGCGACGAGATCAAGAAGAAGCTAATTATCAGTTTCGATCTAGCTTGAGGGGCCCATCCATGCCTACTGCTGGTGGTCGATCTAATCATAGGCCACATGTTATTGATGATGAGGAGGAGGATATTCATGACACTGCCGGATTGTGTAGGTCAGCATTAGTGAGGGACACTAGGCCGTCTACTACAAATCGTACTATAGGTCCCATGGATCCATTCATGCATCGGACAGAAAGCTCAAAGAAAAGTAAATTGAGCATAATTTTACTGAAAAATGGGGAAAGAGGCTTGGAAAATCGATTGTAAAGTTCGTGATATATAATCACATTCTGAGTCAAGTTGTAGAGTCGCCGTACTTTAAAAGTATGATTGATACAAGTACAGAAGTTGGTCCAGGAGTCAAAAAGCCTTATGCATACAAGATATCCGGGCCCCTACTAGATGATGAGTATACAGAGATAGGAACTTGCGTGGACAGCTTCCACGAAGTATGGGATGAGAGAGGTTGCACAATTATGTGCGATGGATGGACAGGTCCCACAAAGAAGAGTTTGATCAACTTTGTGGTCTACAGCGATGCCAGGACAAGATTTCTAAAATCAGTTGATGCTTCAAAACACGCGAAGACAACTGATTACCTCTTTCAACTAATGAATAAAGTAGTTGAAGATGTTGGAGAGCACTGGGTTGTGTAGGTGGTAATAGACAATACAGCCAATTATAAAGCTGCAGGTCGTCAGTTAATGTTGAAGAGACGTCACTTGTATTGGACTCCGTATGTTGTTCATTGTGTGGACCTCATTCTTGAAGATTTGGGAAAGAAAAGCAAAGTACAAGCAACTATTCAGAAGGGAAAAACGATTACTTTCTACTTATACAACAGTGACAAGTTGGTGAATTTAATGAGAGATTTCACCAAGAACGAGCTGCTCCAGCCTGCGATTACACGATTTGCGACACAATTTTTAGCACTACAGAGCTTGGCTAGATATAGGCGTGAGCTGAAAAGCATGGTTTTTTCTGAAGAATAGAGAAAATATGAGTTAGAAATCCCACGAGTAAAAAGACCTGCTTGCAATGAAGTTGCCGATCTGATCTACAGTCCCCAATTTTAGGCAGATGTTGACCACCAAATCGTCGTCACTACCCTGTTAGTACAAGTGTTAAGGTTGGTAGATGGTGATGAGAAACCAACGATGGGGTACGTTTATGAGTCAATGGCTAAAGCCAAATTGGCTATTAAAACTAAATACCCGACAAAATATAAACGATATTGGGCAATTATCGACAAGAGGTGGGATGCACAATTCTACCAGTACTTACATGCCGCAGGTATAACATGCTAAACTACTTATGTAGTAATTTTTATTTATTTATTATTTTGTATATTATTCATTGTTTCTATATATTGATGAGATTGTTCATATTTGATGTATAGCACACTACTTAAATCCGGACTTCCAGTATACGCGATGCTTTGAGTTGACTAAGACCGATGACGTGTACAACGGTTTGCTCAATGTGATCCAGTGAATGCTTCCTGAGTTGACAGAGAAAGGTCAAGCCATAAGAGATGTGAGTAATAATATCTTATAAGCAATAATGCAGGTGTCATATGATCTGTTTATTGATATGTGGGTTATTAATATATAGATTGATATATTTCACAAGAGACATAGGTCATTTGGGACCCCATTGGCATAATCCCAAATCAAGTATGATAAACCCGCTGATTGGTGGATGCATTATGGAAGTGATGGCCCGATATTAAGGCGGGTTGTCATGAGGGTTTTATGGCAAACTTATTCCTCGTCCAACTGTGAGCGAAATTGGAGCACCTTCTCTCTCATTCACACAAAGACAAGGAATAAGCTAACTATGGAACGATTGGAAAAGTTAGTCTATTACCACTACAATATGAGATTAAGGGTCAGAAATATGCAGAGGGCTAATCGCGGTAAGATATTATATGAAGTCTTAGTTCATACAATTTTTATTTGATTTAATTGATGAGGCATCAAATATGTATTAATTCATCTATCATATTTTACCTTACAGATAGTGAATACTTTAATCCTATCCAGTGGGATTATATATTCATGGAAGATGACCCTTTAAATCAGTGGATCGAAGAGAGAGAAGAGCCAGTGTTCGATACTGAGGACACCTCATGGCTGAATAATACTGAAAGAGCAGCAGATGAGCAGGCTTCCCAACCACTAAGGCGGAAACGAAGATTGAATTGTCATTCAGTGGTTGGATCTGATGATGAAACGCAGCCCGGTAGTGATAATGATGATGGTGGGGGTGATGATGGAGGAGATGAAATCCACGCTGGCACTAGTGGTAGAGCGGATGATATTGATCCCTATACTTCTGGAGGTATTGCTGCATGAGATGAGGACCCGCTAACAATGTATGACACTCCTACGTTTAGAGGTGGAGGGATTGAAGGAAGAGGAGTGTCAGAATCTTACCAAACACCACCACCACCACAAGGTCCACAAGATGATATGGGTTATATGACTTCTAGCTTAGGGGGATTTAGTTTGCAAAATACCGAAGATTCAACAGCAAGTAACCCATACTATCGGCCTCAACCAACCTATCCCGGGCCATATGACTTTGTTGGTCAAATTTTTGGAGGACCAACCTTCACCTATTACACTAAGCTATATTCGTCACTAATGCCTCAGTTTCAAGGAGGTACACATGATCATGGGTATCAATATGGCCAACATTATAGGGAAAGCTCGCGCACCGATGATGTTGATAACGAGGGCCAAGAACCACCATAAAATTTAATGTGGCTCCAAAGTAATTAATTTTTTTTTATATAATATACCTTTTAATTTTGATAATTAGTCATGTATAATAAAAATATGATCATTAGTCATGTACAATGAAAATTAGTCATGTACAATGAATCAACTATGTTAAGAGTGATCTGTCCTTTATTGTGGACTTATATCCTAATATGTTTTTATTGTCTGTTAATAAAATTTTCATTTATTAAACAATAAAAAAGAAAGGAAAAAATTGAAAGCTTTTAGTCGTAATTATGCAATACTTTAATTAGAGACCCGTTCTATTATGAAATATGCATCAAATAAGCTTTAAATATATTTTTAAAAAAGTAAAAAAAAATAGAAAATCATTAAATTTATTTTTCTTAATTTTTTAGGATTTTTTGGGATTTTTTGAAAAAAAATTTAAAAAATTCAATGTATCGAACCGATACATTCAATGTATTGCCGATACATTGAATGTATCGGCCGATACACGGTACATATCGTCCTAGAGGTCAGGACGATACATATCGGTTTTCCGATATTTTGACCCTTGGGTGTGAGGCTGATGCGCGATCCAGCAAGGCAAGGCATAGGCATCATGGTCGTGTAAGCGTAGAATATATATATATATATATATATATATATATATATATAATATAAAAATTATAGTAAAATTTTCCCATATCATTAATTGGAGATTTTTTTGTTCATCTAATTGAATTGTAAAACTTATGGTGAGGGCAAACAAAATACCAAAGCCAAAAACTAAAGGGTTCATCGAACTTAACAAGTTGTGTTGAACAACCGACATCCAATGTCATAAGCTATGACAAGGGGTGAGTGTAACCATTTATACCTTCAAACATGGCTATAATAACAAAATCATTTTATTTCATGGGTGAACCGTTTCATGAAATAGAAATAAATCAATTGATGTCACCCTAGAAAAATAAATCACATTTGAAGTCGTTTATGAAAAAGAAAATAAAAGTATCAAAACACAGAGACAAAGCAACTTACCGAGGAGTTCGCAGACAAAAAACGAGATATTCATCCCGCACCTCATCACTAACTCTTTGTAGTCGTCTGGTATCCTAGTTCATTACCCGTTTGCTGGAGCGAATATACATAAAATCATTCATATTTGGGAAATAGATTTCACTCTCGCCAAAACTAAACCCCAATAAATAAAGTAACAAAGAACGCACTAATAGTTTGGAGTAGTGAGTATTGAGTACTACTAGAACATAGGTTAGGCATAGTTGCAATAAGGAGCAAACATAAAAGATGCCGGAGCTTGTTAAGCATCAAAATGATCCTCACTGGCAGCACAGTATTACTTGTCATCGCAATTCTTATTTACTTAGAGAGGGCTCAGAGAGATAAATAGAAGACTTTCCAAAGCCAATCAAAGTGCCCCTGCTCATCTCATCGTGTTATATACTATATATAAAGCAACTTGAAAGACAACAGAATAATCTAACTTTCTTCAGAAAAGGAATACCTTGTGTGCAGATGACTACCACAATATATCCAGCCAATAATGCAATAAAGTGCCCCTGCTCATCTCGTTGTGTTAATAGAAATCCGGGAAGCTGGTCATGGACTGGTAAGACCTACAGAGAGTCTTTCGAGATATGCACGATCCTTAGCTTGGCCCCTCAATAATGACAAAACATTACTTGGTAGGTCTGAATCGGAAATACTTCCCACAACTGAAATCAAGACCAAATCAATTCAGAGAAGCCAATCAGGAGGGATTCATAGTTATTGAGAATGAATAATCTATCACAGTAAGGCAAGCATTTAGAAAGAACCTAGAAGCTTAACTCTAGTAATAGAAAATCATAAAACTTCAACTAAACACACTGCATCCAAGTTTTCATTTTTAGATGAGAGAGAAGTCTATCTGTTGAAATTTTGTGTAATCAATAATCGCTTGGCCTAGAGCTGTTTTAAGTGACAAAACAGCTCTCTAGTGAAAATCTGCAAAACTAGTGAAAAGATTCCATGATGAAAGAAACTCAACAAAACTAGTGAAAATCTAAAAAAACTCACCTGGAACAGCGATACTACCAACTCCTTTTTACCTTTTGGAAACTCTGCTTTCAAAATATAGTGACCCAATGAGTTTTGCCACATTGAGCGCCTCCCACTATATTTACTCAAATAGAACTCTTTGAAGATGTCCTATTTGTTGTACCACAAAGTGAAAAAATAGAGGACATCAATCAATTGAACAGTAACAAGTTAAAGAGTGATGGGTGAAAGTGCTTAAAAAATAATTGAGCTTAACCTGGTAAACATTCAGTTCATGAGGAAGGTGAACATCCATTGGTCAATATGTTGGCCAATACCTGCAAACAGTTCACCAGAAACAAGAATTAGAACCTTCCAGGAAATTGAGTTGATGATTCAACGATGGATATTTTAAAGTTGTAATTAATTGCATGATACTGAAAATGATGACTCACCCAGTTAAGACATGGACACTCATCTCAATACCCGTAGAGAGTTTAGTCCTAGCTTGGGATGACGGTTTGAAGGACTCATTTATCTCCTTTGATAACTTAATATCCTGTTACAGCTTTGGCACGAGATATAAATAATAAACTTGCAAAACAGAATGCTATAGCACTATAGCCAATTATCACCTAGTCCATATACAACGCAAAATCTTTCATTTGAAAATGAACAATCCCAGTAGATATATTTCATGATAACAAATAGTAGTAAGATCGTAATGGTGATAGATCTAGTTTGAGATAGATTCATGATAACAGATTTATATGGTCCTTTAAGTCTGCCCTTTCATGTGAATATAGTTCGAAATACATTGATAAAAAAATTCACACATGTAGCCTATCACATCAGTGATATATATATATAAACTATTATCTTAAAGTTTCCAATATAAAGGCTCGCACAAATTCAAGAATAGGCCTAAATGTTGCAGCCATCACTGTTAAAAGCTGAACAGATTTCCGGAAAGATACCTGCCCTGAAATCAAAGAATGATGGTCAACCCATAGACTTTTCGTTGATGGTATAAGCAGAGAAGTTTTAGAGGACTTCTCAGGCTTTCCATCAAGATATAGTGCAAAAAATTTCTTTCATTAGAACAAATTTTATGATCAAATTACAGAGGCTGACCCGAACACTTAAAAACTACATATTTCTCAGTTCATCTTGCACTGCCTTCCCTGATCAACCTAGGGTCGATCTTGGACTGATTCCACCTCTGGAATGTGAATTAGTGAGTCACCTTTCACAGAGATTTGGAATCACTTAAAAACCCAATTCCTTGAACTAATTATGAATTTTAGAGTACATAGAGGTGAGAATTGAAAATCGTTGTTTAAACCAAGGATCAAAATTTCAGCTGAAATGACCGAAATTTCGGTCCAAATTATCGTTTCGGTCCTCACCGAAACGATAATTTGGACGGAAATTTTGGTCATATTTTGTATGGGATTCAAATTATTGGCCGAAATTTCGGCCAAGTTATCGGTTTTTGGCCGAGATTTCGGTCCAAAAACCACATTTGGTATAGCAACTCTCCACCCCATTGCTATGGCGGGGAGCTATTAAGCACCAAGCGCATTTGGTATACCAGCTTTCCACCCCATTTTCCCCGACGGGAGAGCTATTTTAAGTGATAAAACAAGCTCTCCGCCATAGAAGGTAAAACCTACTCTAGCAGAGAGCAGGCGAAGAGCTGGAATCCACTAAAATAGCAAGGACCGAAACACTATCTAAAATACCTACAAGGCATAGTGAAAAATTTCGCAAAATTTGCCAAAACTTTGTCAAAAAGTCACAAAATAGGGGTTGAGCAAAACTTTTGGTGCTTTCGTCAAAATTTTCAAAATTTCGTTGATTTCGCCAAAGTTAATGAAATTCTGGTCCTTTTTAAATAATAAATAATATTATTGCAAATACAAAATATATATTTTTATATTGTTTATACTCCCTGAAATTTTTCCAAAATTTTTTCTGAACATTTCCGGAGATCCACCCCCCAACCCATATATTATTGAAGATGAAATTTGTCACCATGCTACAAGGTACCTATGATAACCTTTTAATAAGCCATTATTTATTCTAATAGTAAAAACAAATAATCAGCAAATGGTTTATTGAGGTTATTCTCCCAATTTTTTAACTGTGCCAATTTCAAGGCAAAATGAAATGTACACGTAAAGCTATGTGTCCCAAAAAATATATAATAAATAATCTTAATAAGCACCGAACTCAAGGTTGAACTCCCATCAATGCCTTTACAACCATACATTCCACAAAACCAAATCAATACTAAACCAAAACCCGAAAAATCAACATTTCAAAACTCAACTACATACCTGAAACACCAGAAAATTCCTCGCCTTGGCGAGAATCCCTAGCGACTTCAATTTCGAATTATACTCATCCCATGGCACAATTTTCCCATCCAATCTATACTCGCTACCACCCGAGCCCGTGATGGTCCTCAAAAACTGCAGCTCCGATCCGTTCCCCATCTGATACACGAGCTGCACGAACACTCTTCTCCCCTTCTGCTCCTTCTCCTTATTGTCCATTGCGTAAATCAAATCCTTCAATTGAGCGCCACGCAACTGAACTGACCGAACCCCCAACACAAAGCTGATGGCGTCCATGAGATTCGATTTCCCAACGCCATTCGGACCAATAATTGCTGTGAAATCGTAGAAAGGGCTGATGATCTGGTGGCCTTTGTAGGATTTGAAGTTCTCTACCTCTAATCGGAGGACTTTTCCGAGAGATAGCAGAGACGACATCGGTGCAGATCTCAAATTAAGGAGTGTTCCTAGGGTTTTGAAAGAACTATGACAGCTAGGGTTTTACAAATGATCATAATTAGGGTTCTTATATAGAGAGAGGAAAGAGAATTAGGATTTGAACAGAGTTTCTGCAATTAGGGTTTCTTCGTCGAGGTTTCTAAAGATCCGATCAGAGAAGAATGGGATACGACGAGATTTCGCAGCTCTAATCAACGCGGCTTGGTCAGACGCGAAGTTGTTGTAGTAGACGATCCTGACGCCGCTGAGGGCAGATCTGATGCGTTTAGAGATGCGTGAGGATCACTGATGTGTGGATCGCGATGATCTCTGATGCGTGAAGAACAACTACGGTTTTAGAGAGAGAAATCTGAGTTTGCAGAGATAACCAGCTTCCAATCCATCTCAAATCCTTCGCTCCACGAGATCAAAACCATAAAACATACTAGATCAGCATTCACCGGCTCCCGATCTCCTAATCCATCTCAAATCCTCTTATCCATCTCAACCATATAGCAATCTAGGGTTTGTCCAGAGAGAGGAAGAGGAGAGAGAGGCTAGCGTTTATAGAGAAAGAAGGAAGAGAGGCGGTTTTGTACATATATAAAGAGAAAAAGAGAGGCTTCGGTTGGGCCCGATAGATTTGCACGTGAAGAGTGGATAACAAGCACGTGACGAGAGGATAATATATAAAACCAATGTTTTAACTTCAAAAACCATTGTTTTAGGGAGTGGAATATTACACCACTATTTTAAGCAGTGATTTAATTTATATTGTTGTAGTGGTTTTTCCCTCATTTTGACGTAGTGATCGTCCAATTCAACCGACTTAACGGGTTTTTAGTATAGACGAGAACCTTGTTTGATGTATGCCCATGATCATGATCTTGAGAGCATGTGCATGCCATCAGACCGTCATTTTCACATGGCACAAATCCCAAAATGTGAATCTAAAATCCCATTTGAGTACTGTCCCATATGATTTTTGAGTCACTTATTGGGCTCTATGCCACTTACTCTTAGAATGAAAAACTAATCATTTTGATGGCATGCCCATGATCTCAAGATCAATTATATGGAAAATTGGGATGAAAATTGATCTCCATCATCTAATTCAACCCAGTCAACAAGTTTTCAATGTAGGCGACCTCTAATGGTAGGCCCATGATCTCAAGATCTATTTGGTAAAGGATTGTGGCAAACACTGATCTCCATTGTCTCTTTCCAAATAGTCAACTCAAGATCTATTTGGTAAAGGATTGGGGCAAAAACTGATCTCCATTGTCTCTTTCCACATAGTCAACGATTTAATTACCTGAAACACAGGTTGAGACGGAAAAATCTTGGAATTGTAAATAAAGGTACCCTTTAAACCATTACAGGTTAAGTAGGTTAGATCATAGAATCAAAAATCGGCCGATACCCATACGTATCGGAGGTATGTATCGATTTTTGGCCAAACTAATACGTATCGGTATCCAGCTCGGTATCGGCCGATACGTATCAGGTATTGGCCGATACGTCTTGGTTTCGATCGAGACTTGTATTTTTATTTATTTTTTAATAAATGGCCGATACGTATCGGCATCGGGCAAACCGATACCCGACCCAATAGAGACATGATTATAGTAGTTATTTTAAAACAGGGTAACTTTATTTTCAGCCAATTATTTTTTCTTTTCAACCCGAGCTCTTTGCGCTTAACCTGTTGATTGAAACCCGGGTTGAAAAGGAAGAATTGTGACTTTTAAATAAAGGAACTCTTAAATATTCTAATTTCCAAGGACTCTCAACCCGAGTCAAACTTGAACGACTCAATCTGTTAAGAGTTGGCATTGGATTAGGGGTAAAATAGTGTCTAATCCTATCTAGATCCTATTTTACAGGCTCAAGGGTTAGAAATAAGTTAAATAGAGTAAAGTTGGTTTTTTTAACCCTGATATAAGGGTAGATAGAGTAGCTTAGGGGTATCCATGCTTTTATATTAGTAGTAAGATAAGATATGCATAATCAAGCAGTTAGGGGATGCAATGATAGTAAAAGTATTTTAAGATTTTTTTTTTTTATATTTTAAAAACCTTTTTAACATAAGACATTATGAAGTTTAGATTAACCATTCTTGAATGATACAGACCATTGAACACGAGAATGAAAGAATATTTTTTTATAGATATTAAAGTTAAATTGTGGTTTATAGGTCATACTTCTTTGGTAAACCTTGGCACATTTAATTCGTCAATTAAAATGCATAAAAAATATTATTTTTATATTACAGATGAAAGGGGTATATTGTCAAAAATATTATTTTTATTATACTAATGGCGTTTTGATCAATCACGAGAGAACCAAATCTGACCGCTATATGAATAAAGTATGGGGCCTTGGGTCTAACTTTATGTGATCCAAATCATATCTTTAATCAGTGAAATTGGATCGAGTATCAGGTCGGGTCTATATTGACTGAACCCGTGTGGCAGCCCGGATTTTTGCACTCGAAAATTCGTGCCATCAGGATCATACTCTAGATGATCCCCAAGATAAATCACAAAGTGTCTGCTCGTATAGCGAAAATCGAGCAGACACTGTCCAGCAGTGGTAGATCGAGTCATCACATAAGATATTTAAAATAAAAGAAATAATAAATTAAACATGTATCTAAGTATATCAAAAGAATATATATTCCCAAAAATGAACCAAGAAGAACTACTGGTGATTGGCATCCATCACCCAAAACAACGGTTCCTAATAATGGTTCCAATAGAATGCATAGTAATAAAAAAAAGAAAATATCTACAGAATAAATACAAAAGTGGCCACCAGGCACACAATAATTCAATGTTTATACAAAATCCCAACAAAACATCAGACTAGTATACCCAGACTAAGGATAAAAATCGTCCGCTCGACGTCTGCCTCTCGTCCTCTCGCCACCTCTAGATCAGTGATAGTCGTGGTCACTCTTTGCTGTGAACTCTAGCCTGCATTCTAAAATGTTGATGAAAACAGGGTGAGTTAACCATCTAGGCTCAGTAGAAGAATCTCAGTTAAAATTACATCTTAATTGTAAAACATGGTAGTAGAAGACATGGTCAGAATTGAACAGATGTAAACAGATATTTCAGAAATGCAGAATTTATCAAAGCAAGCAATTCGTATCGGAATTTATGGAATGTGATGCATATAGTGTTTAATGACTTAGAATAATAAACTTAAATAACTCTCGTGAGTATAGCACGTGGTAGCCAGATTTGGTCTGATGGGTAATCCCAACCATCGTCGTTCACATGAACAATTTCAGGAAATGCAATAATGCCTCAACTATGGAGTGCAATTGTGCCGAGGATTCCAAGCAGATGCATGAGTGTGCCAGACACGGATATACCGCCGAGTCGGTGAGATTCATCAGATTAATAAACCTCAAATCACATGCAGACATATTATACTTTAACAGAATTCAGATGACAAACGACAAGTGTCAGATAGCAGGAGTCAAATACATAACAGAGTTGCCACACATATGCTAAACATGACTGAAAAGTAAAATCAGACTATGCAGTTATATGTAGAACATTTGGAATCTATGAGATCAAGAATAAATGCAATTTCAATTGAATTCCCCAACCTCAGATCAGTCTCTTTCTAAGTAAATCGAAAGCTTTTTAAAGCGTCATGGTTCGATCCTAGACCATAAATATTGTATACTAAGTGTCAGGTAGGTCAAAATGTCAACTGGTACGGTATCCAGTAGCATTCAATTCACATAACCAAAACAGGACAAAAACAGGGGTGATTGATCGATCAACACCCTTATTGATCGATCAATCCTCCTTGTTGATCGATCAATATCTTCATTGATCGATCAATAACCTAAACCTTCTCACAAGTAACAGAGGTAGTTGATCGATCAATGACCTTTATTGATCGATCAACACCCTTCATTGATCGATCAATAACTACCTTTTCTTCACACTTTGTCATAGTTAAATTGATCGATCACCAGCTTGGTTGATCGATCAATGTGTCTTGTTGATTGATCAATGACCTCATTGATCGATCAATAGCTAAATTTTAAAAATTTTCCACCTTCTGTTCACTTTTGTAATTTATACAGATTGATCGATCAATGCCTTCATTGATCGATCACTACACACGATTGATCGATCAATGCCTTCATTGATCAATCAATACCAGTCATTGATCAATCACACTTTCTGTGATCGATCAATACTCAGGATTGATCGATCAATTCACTAATTGATCGATCAACACCCTTCGTACACTGAACTTCTAGGAAATTCAGGATTTCTGTTCCCTTATTTGTCCTATACGAATTGATCGATCAATAGCCTTTATTGATCGATCAACACTCTTCATTGATCGATCAATCTAGCATTGATCGATCAATAATGACAGCTTCAGTGTCATTAATGGAGGTCACTTCCTTGACCTAATTTCTACCCTTTTTTCATTAATGGTTTTCTAACCATTTCTTCACACACACAAAACACACAATAAAGATTTAATACTTGTCCAATTTAAATACACAAACATACCTTGATTTGGGTCTTTTCGTGGTTCTGACAAAATGATCCGAAAGAGCGTTTTGGATCCGAAACCTAGGTTGTATCGCCAATGTGACTCTGATACGTAATGTATCGACTCCGATTTAACACGCGGAGGTCTCACACGCACCCGTACTATGCTTGAGTTCGTTTGATTGAACTCTCCCTACCCTAATTCACACTGGCGCACGATCGTCGCAGCTCTAACCCCATTTCCTCACAAGACATGCTCAATCTCACCTAGCCACAGATTTCCTTACTCAAGAACAAGAGGAAGGAGAAGAAGAACATCTCTCCAGGTTTCTCCCTTCCTTTATAAGCTACCCAAACTGGAATATCTTTAATATTTCAGTTTAGGCCCTAATTTAACTTCGGTGTGAAACACTCACACGGTTTCTATGGCGTAACGTGTTATGTCGACATCCTACACGACTCAGACTTAAGCGAGAATTCACGTGTGAATTCATCTAACTACGGGGTATCTTTACCTCAGCTAACATTGATTATTACATTTTTAAAATTTGTCTCGATTTCCATGCCGGGCATGCATATCGAAACAGTCAGGTTCTTGTTCAGAATTTCAGGGTCGTTACAACCCATGTGCAATTCGGTATCTAATCACCACCCTTGCTCCCACCGGCCTCTCCTCCCAATGTGTTGCCACAAATTAGTTCCTCTCCCTCTTCAGTTTCCATAGGCACTACATTTGAGTTGTTAATGTCGCATCCTAAAAAAATAAAATTAAAATTAAAATAAAAAAAGGTTTTCGGAGACCAAAATTAAATACTTAAAAGAAACCCAAAAGGGTACTTCTTTTCAATCTCTCAAAGCCCCTACCTACTCCATGTGCCCAAGCAAAGAAGTGTCTTTCTCTGAGAGGGCCCACTTAATGAAATGGAATTTTTTTAGGGATCAGAAAAATGTGCACCCATCTAATTCTCCTTCGATGGCACCCACCTATTTGAAGCACTCACCTATCTGAAGCACTCACCTTCTTATTCATCTTTATCAACAATCTTCTTCTCCAACCACCTTCTTCCCCGGCCATTGTTCGTCGGCATCACTAAATCACTATCATCTTTTTCTTCTTCTTTTTCTCCGATGACTCTTTTTTTCTGATGATTTTCAGTTGTAAAAGATTGACAGTGAACACCCACCACCAGCCTTTTACATCTAATAGTGGGCTCCCACCGTCTGATTATTACATCTGACGGTGGGGGCATCTTGTTACGAGTTTAGGGTGATTTTTATAAAGGTTTTAACTTTTTTATTTAGAGTTTTTTTTTTTTTGTAGGTTTTCATTGGAAAGGAGGAAGAAGGAGAAGGAAAAGAAGAAGAAGAGGGTGTTGGTATGCATTTTTGGAAAACAGGGTGTCTACAGAGGGTGCTTCGATCATGTCAGCATCCAGCGTTGCATAGGAATTAAGAAAGAAGATGGAGAAAAGGAAGAAATTTGGAGTTTCTCGACGATACCAACATCGTTGTTGCGAAAGTTGGAGTTCAGGAAGAAGAAGATAGTGATTCAATTTTGTCAGTGATGCCGTTGCAGTTCCTAGAGTTGACGAAGAAGAACTAGACAAAAAAGTGGGGAAAAAAAAAGTTTTTATACGTGGGCACCATGAAGTAAAAATAGGCGGATGTCTACAAAAAAAATATAAGAACTAACACAAACATAATGTACTAATCCGTTAAGGTTCTAACTGTAGACATAAATAACCTAAAAACTAAAGAGGAGAAATACACATTTAAGGTTTATTAGAGAGAGAAGAAGAGAGAGAGAGAGAGAGCACAATAACACTAATGGACTACATTGCTTCTATTCTAGATAATTAAGTTACATGTGATGGTCATTTATATAGAGGCAAATAAGACATTATTTCCATTCCTAACCAATGTGGGATTAATGTATTCTCTACAACTATAACACACCATACTTAATATTTTATCTTCAACACCCCCGCTCAAGTTGAGCATCAATGAGAATGATGCTCAAGTTGTCAATTACAAGGATTCTGAATCATCTCCCCCTAATATTAACAAGGCAAATATAAGACCATAAGGTCGTAACAAAAGACTATATATCACAGTAATGACAAAGGCCATAAGGCCGATAAAAGAGTACATAACAACAAAAGCCTTATCATCAAATACTAAGAGGAACAACAGGTGTAAAACATTGTGTGTCACAACATCACACACATACAAATATAAATTGGCAAATAAAATAAATGGAGGTGGAGAGACACGGATCTCAGAGAAATGAGCAACATCCAATCGCATGAGTATATGTCAGGAGTTATAAACCCACACCTCTAGACTCTAGACAACACTATCTCCAACACTCTCCCTCAAGTTGGAAGCGGGTTTGTAAACCGAAGGAGGAAGGAGGTCTTGGCATTCGCACACTTGCTGATTGGAATCAAGCGGGGATGGCAAAACTTTTTTGGTCTATTGTTCAAAATGATTCTCTTTGGGCCAAAGATATGAGGGCTAAGTATGTGGGGCGACAAAGCATTTGGAATTGTTCTTTGCCTAGGGATCCTTCATGGGCGTGGAGGGGAATCCTGACAGCCAGAGAAGCTATTTTAAGAAATTGCCGGATTGTTTTGGTGAATGGGACTACTACTAGCTTTTGGTTTTATCCATGGGTTAATGGCAAGTCTCTTATTCCTACTTATAGCAGAAGACTTCTTGTCCATTCGAGGCTAGATGAAAACACATTGGTTAATGATGTGGTTCATAATGGCGTGTGGAATTTGCTACATCCATCTACCAGTCGATTGGAAGAAGCGTGGAATGCAATTCGGGCTCTTACTCCGCCAAATTCGGATCAACATGAATGTTGGTCATGGGAACCTTCAAGTGATGGGACATTTTCTCTTCGATATGTGTGGAATGCTATTAGAACCAAAGGTGTGGTGGTTGAGTGGAAAGGATTTATTTGGAATTCGGGTAATATTCCAAAGTATTCCTTCTGTGCATGACAAGTGGTAAATATTAAGCTCTTGATTATGGACAATCTTTGTAAAAGAGGTATTAGTATCTCATCTAGATGTGTCTTATGTTGGGCGGATTCGGAGGATACTGATCATTTATTTTTTGGCTGTGGCTTTTCTCAATGGATTTAGAGATCCATTAGATTCAGGTTGGGGATCAAAAACACCACTAAACTGCCATTGCTTGAGGAATTGAAGAGATGTATGGCGCAAGCTAAAGGAAAGAAAAGAAAGGGCCATCTTATTTGCAATGTTTTTTGCATTACCATTGCTTTCATTTGGTGAGAGAGAAATTGTAATAACCCGAAAAATCAGACCCGAACTCGACTGACCTCGAGTGTGTGGTCGACACGAAAATTGATGTCATCTTAGATTTTTATATTATAATAAATATTTAAATAATATTATGGTAACTTTGTGCAGACAGATTAAGGTTTAAATGTGTGTTAATTTGGGCATTTAGTGTGAAAGCCGTGCACCGACGCACCGTGTGCCGCTCAACACCGAGGCTAAGTCTAAGATAAGAGGATAGAATTTTAGCTAAAATATCAAGGATATTTTGGGGCTTTCGTTTGGTTATAGGGAGGTGGGTTGCTTTGAGGCTAAGAAATGCCTTTTGAAATTGAGAAGAAGAGAGAGCCGAGCCCCACTTCTTAGAAAGCCGTCGCCCGTGAAACCTTGGGAGATTTTGATCGTGTAATCACCGCGATCTCCGCAACCTTTGCAAAGCACATGACGTCGATCAACGCTTGAATCCCGCCTTTGGTGAATTTCAAATCATTCAAACCACTTTTTCCTTAGAAACCCTATTTTTTTAGAAGCGTTCCACCTCGTGATCGCTAACCGAGCATTGAGAAGGTTGAGATCGATGCGTAGATCATTGACGACTTCATCTTGAATATGTGGTGATCAATCGTTGTGAAATCGCCGTAGAGATTCGAAAGTTTCGTTTCAAAACCCTTTTGGACAACAATCCTTAAAGGCGCAAAATTGATCGAAGAAAGGTTAATTTTTATTTGATTTTAATGGTTTAGATTATAGAATAAATCATTGTTTTAGTTTAGTGTGGATTTGTGTGTGATTCGATGAAGATCGTAGAAGATTTGGATGAAAATAGATCAAAAATGATAAAACCGTATGGCTGTGCATTTTTGAAGGTTTTTGATCGATCAATGGGGTGATTGATCGATCAAAATTGGGTATTGATCGATCAATCTAGGTGATTGATCGATCAAATTTGGTATTGATCGATCAATTTGAGTGATTGATTGACCAAATTATATATACAATTGGAAAAACAGCAAGTTAGGTTGCTGGAGGTTCATTCCCGACAGCATTGATCGATCAATGGTGAAATTGATCGATCAATATGATGGTGATCGATCAATGGTGAAATTGATCGATCAATGTGGTATTGATCGATCAATATGATGTGTTGATCAATCAATTTGACTGTGCCGACACTGCTTCAGTGTTTTGGCCATAACATTTTACTCCGAACTCCAATTGATCTGATTCTTGCGACATTGGAAAGAGGACAAATAAATTTAAAACTTTTATGAATTAACTAACTAATGAATAAATTGTTTTGATGATAATCATTAAGCTAGAAGTTTGGCCAAGTTCTAAGTTAGCACGTTTTGATTGAAGTATCGATATAACTTCGGTATTTTGGCCATAACTCTTTGTCCCGAACTCCGATTGACACGATTCTTAATGCGTTGAAAAGAGTACAACGAGATCTAAATCTTTTATAAATTAGCCAAATCTTTAATCAAATGTTTTGAGGGTCAAAATTAAGTGAAAAGTTGGGTCAAGTTTCGAGTCAACACGAAATTACCTATTTTCATCTCGGTTTTGAGAAAATACTTAAATACGTCAATATTATTAAAAATTTGGATCAATTTTATACATCATCATGTTTGTAATGTAGACTAAGAGTGAAGGCCGTAGATAATAACTTTTGGACTGCTTTAGAACGGCGTTGGATTTGCTTAGAAAGAGGTCTGACCTGAGGTAGGGAAAAACCAACCTAAACTATTTTTTGAGTATGATTTCATGTTTATTTCATATCTGCACCCTGATTTCTATTTTTAACAAGCATGTTAGCATATCTGATTCTTGTTTTCTGATCTTAAATTCTGAAACTTGCTCCTGATTTCTGCTATCTAATTCGTGAGGTCTATGTGTGTATGTGATTTGATGATTTAACCAGATGATCCCCACCGACCCGGCGGTATATCCGATGCCTGGCACACTTGTGCATCTGCTTGTAATCCCTCGGCGCAATTGCACTCCATAGATGAGGCATTGTTGCAATCTAAAATTGTTCATGTGAACGACGATTGGTTGGGGTTTCCTATCAAAATATTCATGTTTACTCCATGCTATATAGTCATGGGAGTTTCTTAAGTTAGAAAACAAATACAATTTAAGTCACTGATTATATATCTGCATCACAGCTGTTTCTTGTTTATAAACTCAGTATTTACTCTGATTTTGCCTGTTTATACATTCTGATTTGATTTCCTGTTTTGAAATATCATGTCCTGCATATTCATTACACTTTAGTTGGTATTCTTCTATTGAGCTATGATGTAGCTCACCCTGTTTCTATTAACATTTTAGGTTCTGAGACTAGAGTTCCTGGCACTAAGAGCGACCCTGACTACCAGCCTGATCTAGAGGCTGAGGCCGAGGACGAGGAGACTGACGTCCAGGCGGACGACTTTTATCCTTAGTCTGGGTATACGAGTCTGCTATTTTTGGGATTTTGTGTAAACCTTTGGATTATTGTGCGCCTGGTGGCCACTTCTGTATTTACTTTCTGTAGATATTTTCTTCCTTTTATAGTATTACTATACATTCTATTGGAACCATTATTAGGAACCATTATTTTGGGTGATGGATGTCCATCACCATTGGTTCTTCTTGGTTCCTTTTTGGGGAATGTATATTTTTATATATTTAGATACAGATTTGTTTTATTGCTTCTTTCTATTTTAAATGCCTTGTGATGACTCGATCTACCACTGCTGGATAGTGTCTGCTTGGTTTTCGCTATACGAGAAGATATTTCGTGATTTGTCCTGGGGATCATCCAGAGTATGATCCTGATGGCACGGATTTTCGGACACAAAAATTCGGGCTGTCACAGAAATGCACGTATATTTAATAATGAGATTACTCAAAAAAAGAAGATATTGCATAATATCATTAGAGAGGTCTCTTTTCGGGTGGGGTATTTGAAGATTATAGAAGATGATGATGGTATTGGGCCGTTGTGGAATATGAACTAATGTGAATTTGGAAATTATTAGGGGTGATGGCAATGCCAAAGCTCCTTTGATCTCTAGATTTGGTTTGAAATTGTTGTAATTGTTACTTCCAGTTTTTAATAGAATGGGTGAGGACCCAACAATCTCAAACTTACCTATTAAAAAAAAAAAAAAAAAAATACTCTCCCTCAAGTTGGATCTTCTATGATGTGGAAAATCTAACTTGCCTACTAATACATTAAAGACTTTACATCATCAATTCCCCCTTACCACAAATACGGTCTTAACTTCGTGTTCAAGATACAACAAATGGCTATGTGATACCTACTATGAACACTTAACGTCTTGGTGCACCACCGCACTCAAGCGATCATGTGATGCTCACAATGGTCCAACTATAGGTTAGTTTCACCATTTTTTGTGGTGCTACACAACACTCACGTGGCCATAGACTCTCCCTATATAGTTCATCATAGGCTTACTACCTTTTGTTACAGTTGTTTTTGGCTCCATTACATCATGATTTAAATACAGTCTAGGGGTATTACAAGATACACATGAGCCTTTTTTTACAACACTTGTTGAAAATTGGGGATTACAAGGCACAAAATTCCATCCATCTAGATGTAATCGGCCACCATCCATCGCTTCACACTTTGAGTTTCATGGACATTAGAGCGTTGGGGAAGTGACATGGACTTTGGGGCAACAAAAGCCTTGGAAGGGATTTTTGGGTAGTTAACAACACGGATTTTTGGGCAGCCAACAGTCTTCATGGATCTCTAGGTGGAAGCCACAATTCCTTTTCCTCCTTTTTTTTAAACTACTCACAAATTTAGGGGGAAACAGGAATCCGGAATTAGACTCTTCTGGAATCAAATTCTGCAGGAATCAGGAGTCACTCTTCTAAAATTAGATTTTGCAGGAGTCCGGAATCACGAGCTCCATTAGTAGTACCTCAACATGGATTTCTGAGCAATGATCCAGACTTCACAAATTTTAGGGCAGGCCCACAGTAAGCAATCTTCACAGATTTTAGGGGCAACACTGATTTCTGGGCCGCCTAACACATTCAATGCCCCTTGTTTTTCTTTGTTTTTTTTTCCATACAACCTAAAAGGTTGTACATGCTTTACATAGGAGCACTGCTCCTTTTAAGTAAGGACCCACTAACATAACATCAGGCCCATCTCTCCCTCTTTCAATTTCTTCTTTCACTCCTTCGACGAGAGACAAAGTCATCATCACGTAAACAAAGATCCAATTCACAACAATAGGTTAGAACACTTTGGGGATTTTGTAGATTAGGAGATTTCGGTCCAAATCAGTCTAAACTTGATTGCAATCGATGTCTGATTCCTCAAAATCCGAGAACGAAAGAGATTCGAGCCAAAACTTGAAAGATTTCTTTGTAAATCATCAACCATCCATCAAAACAACATGGCCCAAGCATTAAAGTTGAGGAAGACAGGTCAAAATCCTGAAATATTGAGTCAATCTGGACTGATCAAACTTTGACCAGCTGACGTCAACCCTAACTTTTTCAATTTTTTTTTCCCTTCTCCCATGGCTGCTTGCACAACAGCAGTCATACAACAAATTTACAAATTTTCTCTTTTTCTTTCTTTCTTCTTTGTTTTTTTTTATACGCTGCACAACAACCCTAACCATTGTTGCACAGTAGCGCCCTCACCATGGCTGCACAACATCCTTCAATGGCTGCTCCACAGCAGCCCTCATTTATTCTTCTCTACATCATCATCTCTTCCTATTTCCCACCTACAAAAAATACAAAAATGCAAAGAACATGGGGAAGAAATTAAGCATCACATAAATGGATAAATGGCTACACCAAAAAAGACATGGATGGTTTCAAAGACAAAAAAAATATGATTCTAGGATTGCAGAAAAGAAACAACTAATGGGACATCAACAAAGATCTCTATGTTCCCAATTTCTTATGCACAGAGATCCGACGAGGTAACAAAGTGCAGAGCAAAAGTCAGACAGAACCCTAAAACCGACTCATGGATCCAATACGCACTACAAAAAATAAGACTTTTGGATACGGATTTTAGAGACGGCTTTGGATGCCGTCTCCAATGATGAGGTTATTGGAGACAGCTTTTCTAAAAACTGTCTCTATTATTATTATTGGAGACTATTGGAGACGACTTTGACCTATGGAGTTGTCTCCATAAGTTTTAGTGATCCATCTATGGGTCAAAACTTTTGAGACCACATACATAATTGTCTCTCTAAGTCTCTTTTCACACCAATAGAAACGAGTTAAGCCGTCTCAAAGAGATTGCAAATGCGACCTTATCGGGCCAACATCTCGGACAAAGTTAAAAAAAATCTATTTATTCTGATGTACGCTGTGAAGACTTACTAAAAAAAAAAAAAAGTTTCGAGACGATGGAAATGGTTGGAGCTAGGGTTTGAGACGATGGAAATGGTTGGAGCTAGGGTTTGAGACGATTGAAATTGGTTTGTCCTAGGGTTTGAGATGATCGAAATCGGTTTGAGCTAGGGTTTGAGACGAAGCGGTTTGAGTGAGGGATTGAGACGATCAAAATTGGTGTGAGCTAGGGTTAGAGACGAAGTGTTTGAGCTAGGGTTTGAGACGATCGAAATCGATTTGAGCTGAATCGATCGGGTTTGCGACGAAGCGATTTGTTTTCTGCCAAGGTCGTAAAGCTCTAGTGGTGTCTTCTATTTTTATTGTCGACTTCGATCAGAGCTGTGGATTTTAGGTTTTTTTCCCCACATGAGAAGATGCTGTCTCTAAGAGATGTGCGCCAGTAGCAGCCGCAGATCTTTAGATCGAGTAGTAATAGCACTGGATTTTCTAGGTCCAACGTGGATCATGATGCCTCATTCGTTTTACAGTCAAATCTCAAAGCTTCACGAGCTTCGGACTCCAATGAAGGTTTTCTGTGAATCGAATTATATGAATAGTTGTTTGTTTTGCTTCATGAATTTTTAGCTATTCGGTTCTAGGCGATCGAATTCATAGTTTGGGGATATTTTTCTGTTATTATATGCTATTTTAGTTAGCAACATTTGTCCATGAAGTTTGTGGAACATAATATGTGACAGCCCGGATTTCTGTGCTCAGAAATCCGTGCCATCAGGATCATGCTCTGGATGATCCCTAGGACAAATCACACAATATCTGTATATAAAGCGGAAATATACAGATAAAATCCCACAGCGGTAAGTAGAGTCATCTAATGAATCAATCTAAAAGTAAGAACAATAGATAAACCTTCATTGATAAATGTAAAAAGTATACATCCTCAAAAAGGAACCAAAAAGAACCATCGGTGACAGACATCCATCACCCAAACAATAGTTCCCAATGATGGTTCCGATAGAATGTATAATAACACTATAAAAGAAATAAAATATATACAAAAATTAATACAAAAGTGGCCACCAGGCACACATAATCCAAAGTCTCCAAACAAACATACAACCCCAAAAATGTCTAAGCTATACCCAGTCTATGGGTAAAAGTCGTCAGCTGGAACGTCCGTCTCCTCGTCCTCAACCTCAGCCTCAGGATCAGGCTGATAGTCTGGATCGCTCTCAGTACCGGGAGTCACCGCCTCAGAACCTAGATGTTTACAAAACAGGGGAGCTACATCCTAGCTCAATAGAAGAATTCCAAATAAATTTGCATTCTAATTGCATAACATGGTCATCAAAGGACGAAACTGAAATATGCAACAGATGTATAAAACATGAGACATTTATCCAAAACAGTACAGAATTGATGAATACAACATATAATGACTTAGTGTAGTATACTTAAGTAACTCCCGTGAGTATAGCACATGGTAGCCAGATTTGGTCCGATGGATAATCCCAACCATCGTCGTTCACATGAACAATTTCGGAATTGCAACAATGCCCCACACATGGAGTGCAATTGTGCCGAGGATTACAAAGCAAATGCACAAGTGTGCCTGAAACGGATATACCGCCGAGTCGGTGGGATTTTTACTGAATATCAAACCTCAAATCACATGCATACTTATCATACTTAACAGAATTCAGATTTCGGATACGGATATCAAATGTCGGATCAAGTACATAATAGAATACTCATACATATGCTAAACATGCTTTTAAAACAGAATTAAACTATGCTGAGATATGTATGACAGATATAATCCATGAGATCAAAAATAAATGCAATTTCGGTTGAATTCCCCTACCTCGGATCAAGCTCCTTCTAAGCAAATCCAAAGCTTTTTCAAGGCATCTCAGTCTGATCCTAGACCATAAACATGTTACTCTAGGTGTTAGAGTGACAGATCATGAACTGGCACAATGTCCAGTGGTTCTTACATATAAATTTTCTAACTGTCTGAAAACAGGGTTTATTGATCGATCAATACCTTGTTGATCGATCAATGAACTCTTTATTGATCGATCAACACCCTTGTTGATCGATCACCAAAGCACAAACTTGTTTAACCGACTCTCTGTTTGTATATATTGTACACAATTGATCGATCACCATGTTGGTTGATCGATCAATGATCAATGGCTCAGATGATCGATCAACACTTTTGTTGATCGATCACCACCATGATTGATCGATCAATACTCACAATTGATCGATCAATACCACCATTGATCGATCACTAATATTAACCCAAAATTCACCAACTCTGCCAAAGATCGTCATATACTATATATATAAATTGATCGATCACCACCACTGTTGATCGATCAATTCCACACTCAGTGATCGATCAACACCTTGTTGATCGATCAATAATGACGGAATTTCTGTCATTAATGGAGTTCACCAACAATATTTTTCTAACTTATTTTTCTTCCAAAAATTCATTATAATCTTAAATATTCATACAGAACCTATATTTAGGGCATCCAACTGCCCATTTTAAACAAGAGAGCTCACCTCTATGTGGGCCCTTTTGGGGTTTCGGCAAATCACTCCGGATGAGGGTTTCGGATCAAGCTCTCGGAGTTTATCACCGATCCGAGTTCGACGAGCAACCTTTTAGCTCTGGTTCAGCATGCAGAGACTTCACACACACACAAACCATACTTAAGCTTAATCCATTGATCTCTACATACCCTAGCTTAGGAAACTCACCTTTCAATCTTGCTAACCCTGTTTTATACAAAAACCCTCTTGAAAACCCACCTAGCTGCTGCACTTTAGTCATTAGAGTAACTAGGGCAAGGGGAAGAAGAAGAAGAAGAAGAAGAACTTCCTCTAGGTCTCCCTTCCTTCTCTTATAAGCTAATAAACAGATATTTCTGTTTTCCCTTAGTTTATGTTCCGGTGTGGAGCACGAACACGGTCGCTACGACGCAACGTGCTACACTGACTCTTTACCCAACTCCGATTCAAATGAAATTACACAGGTGAACTCATCTAACCATGGTGTAACTTTATCTCAATTAATATAAATTCTAAATTTTTTAATCGGTCTCGATTTCCGTACCGGGCACGTAGATCGAAATAGTCAGGTTCGTGTTCTAGATTTTTAGGGTTGTTACATTATCCCCCCCTTAGGAATTTTCGTCCTCGAAAATGTCTAATAGGTGCGGTTAAGGAACAGAGGTTTTCTAAGACTAATAGACCGAGATAATATAGAGGATGCAGTCTACGTACGATGCAGAGAAATTTAGACATGCTAAACAGAATGTATATAATATGCAGAGTAATGTAAATGCGGATATATACGTAGTCTACAAATATTATAGAGTAGTATAGTTATACCTGTGGGGACATCGGATGGTCCACTCTCGCCAGATGGTCCATCCGTGAGACCGGCATGGTCGGCGGAGCAGGAACAGGGGTGTAAGGGCGAGGATCTACAACGTGCTCATGGGCATGCGCAATCATCGGTGTCGAAGTCGTCACGTATGACACGCATCAAGAGCTCTAACATGCCCTCAGAAGTCGAGCCGTCGATGAACTCCGACGCTGAATAGCTCAATCCCATCCAAGCGCCATGTATGCGTTTGTTACCCTCGAGGACCACAAAGAAGCACGGGCGCCAAGAGTAACGGTGGATGGGGCAAAGGTGGATAGGGGCAGAAAGGTGTGACGTGACGAAGAAGAACGCGGTGGTCGCCGTGATGGGGTAGCAGCAGGTCGAGGTAGCACCTCAGGCTGAGGTGGCTGATCAGATGGGGCCTCCCCCCCACTAGGAGCTGGTACAATAGGTGCCCCATCCTCCAAATAACGGCTCAAGCCTCGCTGCCACCCTCCTCCTGCTCGGTAGTCTCTTGACCAAAAGATTATAACTCTTGGTCCAAATTTTTAGTTTAAAGACTTTGGTGTTGTTGGTTAAGCGTGGCTCATTAGGAGCCAAGCTATAGTGCTCAGCAGAGCACATATTGCTCCACCAAATTTCGTGATTAGGCGAGCATAGGGAATTTGTTTGGCTCCCGCCTTTTCGGTCATAAGGTCGCGGCGGTGATGATGCCTCAATCACGACCTCGGCCATAGGATACCGGTCCTCAAAGGCGAAAAGAGGGCTACTGGACAACACCAAATCCGTGAGGACTTGTAAACGGAACAAGTGCACACTTGAAATAAGTATCAAGCATCCACATTTGTCGGGTAGTTGGGCCCTAGAAATGGATTGGCCCTTCCCATGCTTTCCGCTGGTCATCTTGGCGATGACATCGAAAAGGAACATCTTTCTCATACGGTGGCACCAAGCCACGCCAGATTAAGGTAAGTGATTGCACACTCTAGGCAGGCAACATGGAATCGATTGAATTTATATTCAAACCCGTCAATGGTAGTGACGAGTCGGTGTCGGAATCCCCCAACGAAGGTTTTGGAAAAGAGCCGCACTATGCGAGGGCAATAGTGATCATGAAATGGCTCAAGCAAGGGTTTTAACCCTAACTTTTGAAGGTAGCCCATGGCCCAAGCCATTTCGGGCGATCATCATAGAGAGTAGAAATAAACCTATACTGGTAGAAAGGTTTTGAAGCCCACCACTCTTTGGGGACTTCACGCCGATGGGGAGGGGAACGGTTGGGACAAGGGAAACCGTGCCATGGGTGGCACTTGGCGAAGCAGAGAACGGAATGGTGGGTGGTGTACGAGCGAGACGGGTACCTTACGCGAAGCGTTCTTCGTGCGAGGTCCCATGGTCGAATACTTTAAAAAAAAATGTAAACGAGACTTGAAGGAACGCAAACGAGAATTTTTACCGGATGAATGGAGCGATGTCCACTCGAATCAAGCCGGAGGAAGGATGGAAATGGCCGGAAGTGAGTCGAAAGGGAAGTTGAAAGGTCGGAGTGCAAAAGCCCTTTGCTCGTCACGTGAATAGGATAGAGCAAATGACCGTTCAAAACCCTATTTATAACACATAAGTGCCTTGGTGATCGATCAATTCATTGGTGGTTGATCGATCACCACTAAAATTTTTAAGTTCAAAAACTGAATCCGACCCGTTGATCGATCACCACATTCAATGTTGATCGATCAATGATCCACTTGTTGATCGATCACCAACTTCCCTGTTGATCGATCAATGGACCTGTTGTAAAAAATTTCTCGTTACAATCGGACCGTTAAAATGACTTAACCGTAATGGAAAGATACCGGTACATGTACATCACATACATGACCCAAAATATACGACAAATCGAGTCGATGAGATAAATCTAATCATCAAGTTATAATCACGATGATGAATTTAGAAACAAACTCAAAAGAAAATTCACCTCATGCATTAAGTGAACAAGTGTGGATATCTTCACGGATCTCAAAGACGTTCCCAAGTGGCTTCCGAAGCAGTATGATTCCGCCATTTGACAAGTACTAGCGGAATTAATTTGGTCCTCAAAACTTGATCCCGTTGATCCAAGATCTCTATCGGTTCTTCAACCATGGTTAGATCTTCTTGTAAATCAATCGGTTGAAAATCCAAGACATGTGTCGGATCATGCACGTATCGCCGCAAAGATCGATACATGAAAACGCTTATGCATGCTCGCCAACCGTGGTGGCAAAGCAATCCGATACGCAACATCGCCAAACCCGTCCGAGTAGCTCAAAGGGGCCAATATACCGAGGACTCAACTTTCCTCGTTTTCAAGCGCATGACACCTTTGTTGGCGATATTTTTACAAACACATTGTCTCCAACCTGAAAACAAGTGTTAATTACCTAACTAATTACTTAAACTAGAAAATCGTAACCTCGGGAATGCCTTAAAGGATACCTGAAACTCTACGTGTATCCGATGAAGATCAGCATAACTCTTTTGGCGACTTTGAGCAACCCTCAATCTTTCGCGGATCAACCGAACTGCCACGGTTGTACTTTCCACTATATCAGGTCCCAAAATGAGTTTCTCACCGACTTCCTCCCAGTTCAATGGAGATCTACATCGACGTCCATACAAGGCTTCATAAGGCGCCATCCCGATACTCGACTGATAGCTGTTGTTGTAAGCGAATTCGATCAAAGATAGATGTTCATCCCATGAACCTTGAAAGTCCAACATACAAGCTCTCAACATATCTTCGATGATCTGGTTCACTCTTCTCCGCCCATCCGTCTGAGGATGAAACGCTGAGTTGAACTCCAATTTAGTACCCATGCCTTCCTGAAAACGCTGCCAAAACTGCGATGTATAGAGCGGATCTCTATCACATACTATACTGACTGGTATGCCATGTAACCGGACTATCTCCTTCATGTACAGCTCTGCAAGCTTGCTAGCTGTAAACGTAGTGCGGTATGGCAAGAAGTGTGCAGATTTGGTCAACCTATCAACAATGACCCAGATGGCATTGTTCTTCCTCAATGTGCTTGGCAACCCCAAGATGAAATCCATAGAAATGGCTTCCCATTTCCATTACAGTCTTGGTAGAGGTTGTAACAACTTTGGATTCGATGGTCTACTTTCACTGTTGGCAGACCAAACAACACAAACATCGGCTACACACATCTTTCTTGATCCTCTCCACCAAAAATCGCTTGAGATCTTGATACATCTTGGTACTCCCAGGATGTATAGCATACGTTGACTTATGTGCTTCTTCTAGAATAGTTTCCTTAAGATCTTTATCAGCTGGTATGCACATTCGATCTCGAAACAGTAAAGTACCATCATCCTTGATGGAGAAATCAGGTCGAATCCCGTTGATCACATCCTTGCGAATGGCCATAAGCTCATCATCAATCATCTGGAGCCTACGCACGTTATCAAACAACGTGGTCAGATTACCTATTGTAGCCATCAATGCCCCTGGACCTTTGACGTCTATCAATGCATCGCACAAGGCCAGGTCCTCAAGTAGATGCCACCTTTGTATTCTGGTGATAAGGTGTGACAACTGAGCAAGACTTTCTGCTCAAAGCATCTGCCACAACATTGGCCTTCCCAGGGTGATACTGGATGGAACAATCATAATCTTTCAAGAACTCCATCCATCTGCGCTGTCGCATATTTAAGTCCTTCTGGGTAAACAAATACTTAAGGCTTTTGTGGTCGGTGAAGATATCAAACGTCTCACCGTACAAGTAGTGCCTCCAAATCTTCAAGGCAAAGATTACCGCAGCCAACTCTAAGTCATGAGTCGGATAATTCTTTTCATGCTCCTTCAGCTGTCTAGAGCCATAAGCGATAACCTTCTTGTGCTGGTTGAGGACACAACCCAAACCACCATATGATGCGTCACTGTAGATAGCAAAACCTCCTCTGCCAGAAGGTATTGCCAACACTGGTGCTGTAGTCAGACGCGTCTTCAATTCCTGGAAGCTCTTCTCACAATCGATCACCCAATCAAATCTAGCATTCTTCTTAGTGAGTCGAGTGAGTGGACCGATAGTTTAGAGAACCCTCTACGAACCGTCAGTAGTATCCGCCAAACCAAGAAAACTACGGACCTACATCGCCCCTACCGTTCTCCACAACGGCTTCAATCTTAGCCGGATCCACTGTAATACCCTTTGCAGAAATGATATGACCCAAGAAACTAACTTGGTCAAGCCAAAACTCACACTTACTGAGCTTCGCATAAAGTTTGTGATCTCTGAGGGTCTGCAAAGTAACACGTAGATGCTCTTCATGTTCCTCCTTTGTCTTGGAATAGACAAGGATGTCATCTACAAATACCACTCGATGTGTCCAAGTGTGGTTTAAACACTGTTCATCAAGTCCATGAAAGACCTTGAAAAGTCGTTAATCAATCCAAATGGCATAACAAGGAATTCATAGTGCCCATATCCGGTTCAACGCCGTCTTCTCAATGTCTTCTTCGACTGTAGTTGATGATAACCCGACCGCAAGTCGATCTTCGTAAAGAACCTCGCTCCTTGCAATTGATCAAACAGGATCATCGATTCTAGGAAGCGGTAACGATTCTTAATCGTCAACTTGTTTTTAACCGATAGTCGATGCACAAGCGCATTGAACCATCCTTCTTCCTGACAAACAATACTGGTGCTCCCCAAGGAGACACACTAGGTCGCACAAAACCTTTGTCAAGTAGTTCTTGCAATTGCTCCTTTAGCTCTTGTAATTCTGCTGGAGCCATCCGATAGGGAGCCTTTGATACCGGTTCAGTGCCTGTGATTAGATTGATTACAAACTCCACTTCCCGATCTGGTGGTAGTCCCAAAATCTCGTGAAATACATGAATACTCGCATGCAATGGGAATATCGGATATCACATTTGTCTTCTCCCGTTGCTCTTGTAGGAAGGCTATATATCCACTGCATCCACTCTTCATCATCCTCTCCGCCCGAATAGCGGATATCAATGGAGCTACCTTAGACTTCACTCCGAAGAATCTAAAGGGTCGCTCCTTTGGAGGGCGGAAAACTACCATCTTCCGAAGACAATCCACACTTGCGTGGTAAGCAGATAGCCAGTCCATTCCCAAAATGATGTCAAATCCTTTCATATCTAACAGAATCAAATCTGCCCGTGTCTCATGATCATCTACTGCCACTACCACTGATTTACACACAGTGAGTGCATTCACTGCACTACCCGTGGGGATTGACACTGTCAGGATAAAATCTAGTTGTTCTGGAGTGGCACTCAATTCCTTTGTAAATTGAGGCCGTATGAAAGAATGTGGAGCCTGGGTCTATCAGGGCTCGTGCTCTATGGAAGCAAATATCGCAACTCCTATACAGTTTCAGCTCACCTACATACCAATATCAACATTACTGTAACGTTTTAGATGTGTAGGTTTATGTGTACTATTATAATCAAAATAAATCAATTAATTTATATATTTCCAATTTTCCAGTTCATTATATCAAACAACACCATATCTCTTGAATTCTAATCATACCTTGAATGACGCGTCATTTGATGTCGAGCATCGAATGTAACGGCATATGCCCGACCTTGAACTACTGTCGAGATGATCGCATCGTCGATACCGATCCGAACCGCCTTGGCCCCTTCCTTCCTCTGGCAGTTCGATTAAATGGCCCATCTTGCCACACCTCAAGCATGCCCTGCTCTCTCCTGCAGTCCTCTGCTCTTGTGTGGTTTCCACACTTTGCACATATCGCGCCGGAGTGTAGGACGAGACTCTTGCAGGTCACTGAGGCCCCGCCACCCCAAGATCCAGCTGGTCGAAATGTTCTGGAAGATGTAAGGCGCTTCCTCGATATGAACTCGGTCCTGAAGAAATCACCGGTCGAGAGTGCGTAGGGTATCTCGGAGGCCTGGAAAATCTAGCCCTCTTGTTCTGCTCTGTATCCTGAGATTGCCCTTGGAATGATCTCTCTCTCGCCTGCTTGTCCCTCCAAGAGAATTGCTTCTGGTTTTCTTCTTCAGCTATAAGAGCCTTGGCCATGACTCCCTCATAAGTCTCCATTTCCCACATGGCGACATCTTTCTGCAAATTTTGTCTCAGGACAAGTTGGAATTTCCTTGCTCTCATCAACTCCGTGGCTACATGTTGAGGTGCAAATCTAGCCAACCTATCAAACTCTGCTCCATAGTCTCTCACTGACATGGCGCCTTGCTTCAACTCTATGAATTTCACCTCCCATTGATGCCTCACAATTTTCGGGAAGTATTTGTGATAAAACACCTCCATAAACTCCTCCCATGTCCAAGGAGTGTGAGGAAACTCTCTCTGTCTATTTCGTGACACCGACTTCCACCAAGGTCCGGCGTCACCATCCAGTTTGAAAGTGGCCCAACGCACTTTCTCTACGTCGCTGCACTGTAACACTTCAAAGAGCTTTTCCATCTCTTCTATCCACCCTTCTGCCTCAATGGGATCCGTTTGACCTGAGAAGTTAGGAGGTCTCATTCTCCTAAACTCCGCAAATCCACCAGGCTGATGGGGTGGTCTAGCTGCCTGTTGAGCTAAAGCAGCTGTCTGCTGAGCGACGTTGGTAGCTAATGCTTCCAACACCTGCTCCATCCTCTCTTCATTTCTCCTTCTACCTCCTCTAGGTCCCAATGGAACCACATTTGCTTGTGAGAGGAACTCCAAGCCCCTCGACGAGCCTATGACCTCGGGCACATCCCTCAGAGGAATCTCTCTCTGACCTGTTCTACCTCTGCCGTGCCCTCCTCTGAACTTAGGGCCCATACTGGTCTGTCATTGTGAAAACAACAACATTGATCAGTACATAGATTGTGAAAACAATCCAACCTGAACCCGTAGTTCAACCTAGCGTCTAGGCTCTGATACCAACTGTGACAGCCCAGATTTCTGTGCTCAGAAATCCGTGCCATCAGGATCATGCTCTGGATGATCCCTAGGACAAATCACACAATATCTATATATAAAGCGGAAATATACAGATAAAATCCCACAGCGGTAAGTAGAGTCATCTAATGAATCAATCTAAAAGTAAGAACAATAGATAAACCTTCATTGATAAATGTAAAAAGTATACATCCTCAAAAAGGAACCAAAAAGAACCATCGGTGACAGACATCCATCACCCAAACAATGGTTCCCAATGATGGTTCCGATAGAATGTATAATAACACTATAAAAGAAATAAAATATCTACAAAAATTAATACAAAAGTGGCCACCAGGCACACATAATCCAAAGTCTCCAAACAAACATAAAACCCCAAAAATGTCTAAGCTATACCCAGTCTATGGGTAAAAGTCGTCAGCTGGGACGTCCGTCTCCTCGTCCTCAACCTCAGCCTCAGGATCAGGCTGATAGTCTGGGTCGCTCTCAGTACCGGGAGTTACCGCCTCAGAACCTAAATGTTTACAAAAACAGGGTGAGCTACATCCTAGCTCAATAGAAGAATTCCAAATAAATTTGCATTCTAATTGCATAACATGGTCATCAAAGAACAAAACTGAAAATATGCAACAGATGTATAAAACATGAGACATTTATCCAAAACAGTACAGAATTGATGAATACAACATATAATGACTTAGTGTAGTATACTTAAGTAACTCCCGTGAGTATAGCACGTGGTAGCCAGATTTGGTCCGATGGATAATCCCAACCATCGTCGTTCACATGAACAATTTCGGAATTGCAACAATGCCCCACACATGGAGTGCAATTGTGCCGAGGATTACAAAGCAAATGCACAAGTGTGCCTGAAACGGATATACCGCCGAGTCGGTGGGATTTTTACTGAATATCAAACCTCAAATCACATGCATACTTATCATACTTAACAGAATTCAGATTTCGGATACGGATATCAAATGTCGGATCAAGTACATAATAGAATACTCATACATATGCTAAACATGCTTTTAAAACAGAATTAAACTATGCTGAGATATGTATGACAGATATAATCCATGAGATCAAAAATAAATGCAATTTCAGTTGAATTTCTACCTCGGATCAAGCTCCTTCTAAGCAAATCCAAAGCTTTTCAAGGCATCTCGAGATCCTAGACCATAAACATGTTACTCTAGGTGTTAGAGTGACAGATCATGAATCGCACAATGTCCGATGGTTCTTACATATAAATTTTCTAAGCATGCAAAGCAGGTTTATTGATCGATCAATACCTTGTTGATCGATCAATGAACTCTTTATTGATCGATCAACACCCTTGTTGATCGATCACCAAAGCACAAACTTGTTTAACCAACTCTCTGTTTGTATATATTGTACACAATTGATCGATCACCATGTTGGTTGATCGATCAATGGGCTCTGTATTGATCGATCAACACCCTTGTTGATCGATCACCACCACTGTTGATCGATCAATACCCAGTCAATTGATCGATCAATACCACCATTGATCGATCACTAATATTAACCCAAAATTCACCAACTCTCTGCCAGTACTGTTCATATACTATATATATAAATTGATCGATCACCACCACTGTTGATCGATCAATTCCACACTCAGTGATCGATCAACACCTTGTTGATCGATCAATAATGACGGAATTTCTGTCATTAATGGAGTTCACCAACAATATTTTTCTAACTTATTTTTCTTCCAAAAATTCATTATAATCTTAAATATTCATACAGAACCTATATTTAGGGCATCCAACTGCCCATTTTAAACAAGAGAGCTCACCTCTATGTGGGCCCTTTTGGGGTTTCGGCAAATCACTCCGGATGAGGGTTTCGGATCAAGCTCTCGGAGTTTATCACCGATCCGAGTTCAACGAGCAACCTTTTAGCTCTGGTTCAGCATGCAGAGACTTCACACACACACAAACCATACTTAAGCTTAATCCATTGATCTCTACATACCCTAGCTTAGGAAACTCACCTTTCAATCTTGCTAACCCTGTTTTATACAAAAACCCTCTTGAAAACCCACCTAGCTACAGAGGGCTTAGCGGTTAGAGTAGGTAGGGCAAGGGGAAGAAGAAGAAGAAGAAGAAGAACTTCCTCTAGGTCTCCCTTCCTTCTCTTATAAGCTAATAAACAGATATTTCTGTTTTCCCTTAGTTTATGTTCCGGTGTGGAGCACGAACACGGTCGCTACGACGCAACGTGCTACACTGACTCTTTAACCAACTCCGATTCAAATGAAATTACACAGGTGAACTCATCTAACCATGGTGTAACTTTATCTCAATTAATATAAATTCTAAATTTTTTAATCGGTCTCGATTTCCGTACCGGGCACGTAGATCGAAATAGTCAGGTTCGTGTTCTAGATTTTAGGGTTGTTACATAATATTTCATGGTCTACAATATTTTGGTGTTCTAATGAAACCGCTGTAGAGCACATATTTGTTTGCAATCAGAACTTTTTAATCCCTTGGCATGGAACAACCCCTGAAATAGGATCCAAACGCTAAATCGTTCTCAGGTTCACAACAGTTTTCCTTAATAACTAACATTGCCTATTGGAATCATTGGAAAGGTTTGGAAAGCCGTCTTTTTTCATTTGGTTTCCCTAGAGTTACCAATGCAACTTTGTCTACACTCTCAAACATTATACTTGTTTGGATTGTATTTTGAGCTCTTTGGAGGTGCTAATGCAACTTTTTCCTACACCTGTTAAGCTTACGCTTATTTGAGGTTTATTTTGAGCTCTACAAAATTATTACTGCCAATTTTGCCTAATAGGTAATTAAGTTTATTTTGGTCGTTTACTCAGTTTTCCTGTTTTGCACTCGTACAATCATGCTTGTCTTAACCAAGAAGTGAGAGAATCCGAATGCCTAAAGTGCCATCAGGAAGTGTCAACAGTTTGTGAACTCATTGGCAGTGCCAAGTTAATATTGAGAAGAAATGGCTTGTGAATTGTTCTTGGTTGTTGTCTTGGTCCATTTTGGTGGATTCTTCTATTGTCTGTTTAAAAGTCCAATTTCCTGAGGTCATTGTGTCTAGAACTTTAGTGTTGCTGTTTGCTACAATTGATACTTCAATGCATTGCAGTATCAGTAGTCACATTTATTTGAAACTAGAGTTATTTTAGGCACTTCAATGTTAGTATACCATATATCTAGTTTTAAGGAAACCACCTATTGATTGGGTCCTTAGTCCCTGGGGCTCTGACTCTTCCCGTAGAATATAACAATAATTTCGGCAAATAGATACATAGCAAGACTGGAATGGTAGAGGTTTAGTCTTGAGCATAGGGTTTCAAATCTCTGATTTGTCTGGTGGCTGCATGCATACTACCTAGTATGAGAATGGTTTTACTACTTTGTGTTCTCTAGACTGAGATCTTGCTCTGTACAAAGCATGGAGTTTGCTGTTTTTCACTCTTTTGCTCTTTTAACACATTTAGATGCCTAAATTGTGTAATAGAATGTATAGCTGATTTGTATGTACTTGGGACTATCAACGGGTCGGATCAGGTAAAAAATTTGGCTGCCCAATAAGAAAACTGCAAATGCTCTACCCCACCTAGTGTTGCACCTGACTTGACCCAAAAAACCTACTTGAACCCGAGAATCTGACCCGACCCGGTAAAAAACCCCTATTTTTTTGTAAATTTTTTACAAAAAAAACCTAATCTTTGGGTTGGGTCGACCTGACCCAACCGTGCAAATACCCAACCCGATAAAACATTTTTGTCGACCTGACTCGGAGATTAGGTCGGGTGTCTCATGCCTGACCCGACCCAGTAAAATATCGGGTTGGATCAGGTATGGGGCCAACCCGACTCGTTGATAGGCCTATATGTACTTGTTCATTTTTTATATTTAGTTAGAACTCAAGATAGCTAATAACAGTATGGATGATTTGGTTCTAAATTGTTGGCAATGAAATAGGGGTTTCTCCAGGCGAAGGCACAGGCTTCCCATTGCACATTTTCATAATCGTCTGCAAGGTACAGGTTCCCATTGCAAATTTTCAGAGGGTCCATACATTATACAAGCATTGCCCCCAATATGTCATATACTACAACTCTTATGCATGCCAACCCCAAATACATTTTAATTATACTATCTAATCATAAAAAAATGTCATCGTCACCACCTGACCAACACCATCAATCACTTGGGAGTTTAGAGCCATCAATCATATGTCAGTGGGGACTATATTAATGGCAGTGGGACTATTATGGGGGCAGTGGAACATAGTTGGGGACATAAGATATATGGTTGAGAGCATAATTGGATTCAGAACCAAGGGTAGGGTGTCTGGATATCTGGGCAACAGTGGTTCAGGACCTGGGATAAAGGGTGTGGATTTTGAGGCAGCAGTAGATTGAGGAACAGGGTTAGTGGGTTCAAATGTTGGGCTTGTCCTTAAGGATTGATTTACAGGCTGGGTAGGTGAGGTATGATCGACAACAGTTTAGGCATTTGGGGTGTGACTCGTAGTAGTCTGGGTTGGGGATTGAGGAACCATTACAAGAGGGTCATACAAAATTTTGGGGTTGTTTCTAAAAGCTTGGGTGGGGATGAAGAATTTTGGGAGTCCTTCATTATGGTTGCCTAATGGACCTATTTTAGCTCTGGTGTACACTTTGTTTCTTCGTTTTTTTTCCCCTTGTTTAGCTTAGTGTCTTGTTGGGCTTTAATTTGGGTATAGTTTTTTTTCGTTTATAGGTGATTGCCTCTCGTGTTATTTCTCCTCTTGTGGATCTCTTCATGTCTGTATCGCATCATATGTCCACCCCTCTCCTGATTCGAAAGCCAGAACTGACCTCATGTATGTCATTATAGTGTGCTTCATCTTACATCTGCTGTCCTCTAGTCATGGAGCATGGACATTGTTTAGGAAAGGAAGAGGTTGCTGCCCAAGAATATGAATGCAAATAAACTTTAATTCAAGTTTCAATCTATCCAATATTCAAAATATTATCTTTTCTTCAACCTGCATTTTGTTCTCTGACAGTTTATGCATGTAATTAAATGATAAAAATACCCATAAGCAACATAAAGACATATAGAAGTTTTGTGTGTGAGCGTGGGCGAACCTAAAATTTCATGCTTGGGTCTGAGCATCTACAACTTCATCAAGAGGTCTTCATCTTTGACGATACGTATGATATAAATCAAGAGATTTCTAAGGCGATCATCAAGAAACTCCATTCGATCAAGACCTCTACAACTTCATCCAATCAAAGCCCTATTAATCAGTTATTTTTGGGGTGAATCAACTTGGATGAGGAGCTGGTTATAAAAGCTGTTGGTTTTCTTCATGATGTTGTTTGTTTCTTTACTATCTCTTCTAGTTGCTGCAATTTTCTTACCCAATTGCCTTTTTTATGTAAAAGTTGAGATATTACTGTTCTCAAAATGGAATCTACAACGTTGATGCCTTTTTTATGCCTTTTTTATCTATCCATTAGTGATTACTTTTGTATTAACCATAAACTATATTGTTAAAAGAGAATATATTTTGAAGCTTATTTCATGGTTTTTTTCTTAGTACTGTGAATTGTTATGCCCTAGGTTCATTTCATTTCTCTTCAATTTGTACTTGTTTCTGTGGTCTACCATATTGTTATCAGCTAAATTATGGGTTGAATTATTCTTTCCTCATTCGATAAATTTAGTTCATCCATGCAGAGGATTCAAATTTAGAAAAATACTAAAATACTGTTCCTACCTGTCATTATGAGGAAATCAAGGTATTTGACTCTGATTAGGTACTTGTAGCTGCTTCATGTTAAGAGCTCCTCTCTGTTTTTTTGTCATTTTCAGCTGCGAATGTTGTGCAGCATGGCTTCAACTCTTATCCTTAATTTTGAATTTGTTGTTTATGAGTGGAGGTTGTTTTGCTGATTCTTAGGTGTTGTGGTTGGAGCCAAAAAAAATTATGCATTTTGTTTGGGTGAAGATAGAGGCATTAATGTCGTGGATTGCTAGTTATTTCAATGAGCTTTTAGGCTTCCTGTAACTGTTTCAATTTATTTATGTATTTTGGATTCTTTACTAGTCACTGGAACCCTATGGTTGCATACATGAAATGTGCCTGATGCCTTGACTTGGATGCTCTGTTACCCATATGTTTCAAAATAATGATCCCGACTTTTGCATTTACTTATTTTTATTATTTGTTTTTAACTATCAAAAGTCAGGGATGCCATATTTGCTTATTTGCATATCAAGGCTCTAATCTTTTAGTCCTTTTTATTTCTTTGCATTTCCTTTTATATTATTCAAGACCTTCTACATATGAACTTTTCCTGGCCTCGTGTTTGGTTTTAAAATGCTAATTTTCACCTGTTTTGTCAACAACTCCGTCTCCCATGCCCTGTTCTATTAAATGCCACAATATTTCACATGTGGATACTTGCTCTGTATTCTTCTGTCTGATTTAACAATCTGATGGTTCTGTGGGGGTCATTAATATGCGTCTTTTGTGGTCCATTTCAGGGTTTTACATACCCAGTTCAAACTCATTTTTTAGAGAATGTTCTGGAAATAACTTGACATAGGTTGACTCCACACAATCAAATTGATTATTATGGGTAAGAAAAGACGTGGAAAATGCAGAAACAAGGTCTCAGAAAGAGGAAGAGCCAAATTACCTCTGTTGTGGAGGTATTCAATTCTTGAGTGACTGCATATCCTTTTCTTTCTTATATATTTTTGTTATAAATTTCCTCTAAAATTGTTTTTCCCTTCGTTTGAACAGGATGCCTTAGAAGCTGCTGATTTTAAGGATTATAGCCTGAAGATTTGTGAGTCATTGTCTTGTTAGAATCCTGAGTCAATTGGTTTTAACCTCATAGAAAATGTTCTATGCCATATTTGTAGGAAAGAAAGGCCTAGTGCTGTTTTGGTGTTTATGACTGGGTGGGATAACATTAATTCTCTGAAGGATAAGCTCCAATCACATCCTCTATTGGGAGATCCAAGCAAAGTTCTGTTGCTTGCATGCTGTGGTTCTATGGCCAGCTCGGAGCAGGTAACTTCTTAGTTTACTCTTGGAGGAACTGCATGATTACATCATGAATCTATTTGTATTCATCGACCTTGTGTGTATTCAAACATACTTTGTTTTTCAGTGTCTGCATAATATGACAAACACATGCAGACATATTTAGTTGTACTGCCTTCCAGAAAGGTTCACCAAGTGGTTGAAGACATAATTAACAGTTACCACTTACCACATTCCGGAAGTTCACCAAGTTGCTGAAGACATAATATACACTGCTATAGTAATTTTTCACTTCTTTTCTTTCCCAAAGATGGTTTTTGTTTGCATCATATGGATGTGTCATAGTGAACATTATTAAAGTGGTTTATCTAGAAGCTATTTTAGTCTTTTGAACTTGTAGTTAAATTTATGACGAGCTTTAGATGTGAATTCTGTATGAATTCGAATATCCAAATCCAAAAGGAGAAACAGTTAACTTTTGTAGTTTTAGGTGTATGAATTTGAATTTTCATGACAGGTCAATTGTTAATCTTCGGTTCCAATCATTTTTTGCCAAATCTAGAGGCTCCAATTTTCTTTAGTTTTTTATTCAAATTCTTGCCAAACGCAAACGTACAGGTCACATTTCCTATATGTGTACTTATGTAAAAATAAGTTGTTAAATTTATACCAGATTAGCCTCCAAGCAGGGTACAAAGCTATCATGTAAGAGGTCGTGACCTTCTGTCACTAATTTGACTTCATGGATCCTCATTAGTCAGTAGTTTAAGTATTTAAATTAAAATTTAAAATTTAAGTAAATAATTCAACCATATAAGGGCAATTGGGTAATTTCCCACTTGTAGGGCCAAGGCTGGAATATAAAAATTCAGGTTATCATAGTGACCACTTTTCTACTTTGTGAAGCTCACGTGTATGTACCTTTGGAACATTTTGTTCTAGTCGGTCATTTTCTTGGTATTCCATTGCAGCTGGAATTGGCTTTTATTTAATAGCTCTATCAATAGGGCTGTCAACTGGTTTGGCCTATTACCCGAACCACATGACCCAATTTTTAACCGGGTTTAAAATAACTTTGTAATAGCTCTTCATAATGTAGCATCTGAGCTGACTTTCTAGTCTAGTCGGGTTACCCTCGACCAGTCGAGTCCGGTCGGGTTGGGGTCAACCAAAGGGTCATTTTGGGAAAGGAGAGTTCGACCCAACCCTTGGACAGGCCTTTCTATCAAATCATAGTCTATTGGTGAAAAGAAACTGTGCTCCCTAAGTTTGATCTTGATATGGGATTAGCTATATCTGAGCTTTGAATGCTATGAAAAAGGAACTCATTTATGTTTTTAAATGTTATATATTCTCTGTGATAGAAAACCGCTATTTTAAGTTTCTACCTATTGAACAATGTCTGAACTTTTGATTGTCTCCTTAGTTTTAATTTTTGAGGCTAGTTATGCATATTTCATTGTATCTATTAACTCTGTCTTTTAACATTACCGAGTCCAATTGCTCAAGACATTGATGTTTTTTTAGTCAAAATGAATTTAAAACTTAAATGACGTTCCCATAGAATTGTGCATCCAAAATGGTCACTAGTTTTTAAGGAAAGAATCGGAAATGTCATCATGCACTGATTGTAGGTATTCCTGCTACCAACGGTCTGGAAGCAATTTGATTCTAGGAGCATAATTGTAGGTATTCCTGCTAACAAGGGTCTGGTGTCCATCTCATAAGTTAAAAATAACCGTTGGCGAAAGAGGGGCAAGATGGCAGTGCCAGAAATATGTACCTCTAGGTTCAAAAGATATACTAGATGAATTTGAAACCTTCTATAAAACATTTATTAAATAACACAATCACAAAAAGAATATGATAAGAAGAGCATTGTTAAGAAATGACCACCAACAGGTAAGTAAATTCAAACGAAAAGATTGCCTATTGATAGTAAATAACATAACAATGAATTTTAGCAGCTAATTACATTCCTCATTCAGTTAAATTAGCTCTCAATAGTATGGAATAAATAGAGAAGGAATAGTGTCACTAAACTACAAGTAAAATCTCAACCGACAAAAATCCAAGGAAGAAAGATGCAATTCCCAGCATATCAATTGGTAACAGTGATATTGCACTCAGTAATGCGTACTACCCTTCCAAGTCGTTTGAAAATTTCAGCTATTATTTAATGCATGGATTTATTCATTTGTTTCTTAAGCTACGTGTAGTTTTAAGTTCCAACATATGTCCATATTTTGTTAGCAGATCCGTATAATTCTATAAAGCTGAAAATCCATCATGTTTCTCCTTGTGTGAGCTTATAGTGTATGTTTTTCCATATTTTCTGGTTGCGAAGCACAATGGAACCCATTGAAAGAAAATTAAGTCGACCCTTATTAGTGGAATCATATTTATTATGTTTTTTTTCTCATCGTTCGCTTTTGTTTAATCATTTCTATGGTTTTGTTCATTTGAATCGATGCTACTAGGCTTTATATGGCTCCTTCTCACAGCCACTTCAAGCTCGATTTCAAATATTTGTATTGAGTCAAAGTTCTATAATGGTAGCTTCTCTCCATGTAGCAAGTCTGAGGTTGAAGGTACTAAGGAAGTTGAAAATAAAGCACCCCAAGACCGTAAGCTGTTAATGGAATCAGTTCTCTATCACTCATTTAGAAGGGTGTTGAGGAGTCTGGACCGAAATACCTGTAAAGAGGCATGTGATTAGAAATACTGAGATTTTTTATACATAAACTCTGATATTGGTTGCTGCTTTATCTCTTCTCTACGACAGATTAATTACCCATGTTATTCATAAATATTGGATAATATTTATGGATGCTTGATAGTGTTATTAGTCTTTTACAGAAAAATACTTGTTATTTTCCTTACAGAGAAATAGTTCTCTCTAGTTACTTTCTTCTATGGAGCTGGTTTGAAGGATTTTCGCTTGGATTTTGATCTGATGTGCAGGGTCATGAGCTATTTGTTTCATATGAAGGTTTGGAGCAGCTTCATCGATTCATCTTTTTCATGACAATAACACATGTATCTTACAGTTGCTTAACAATGCTGCTTGCAGTTGTAAAGGTTAGGAAGTCCTAAAGTTGTTCACTTAAACCTAATTGATAGTGTTAGTTCAAGCCCATCCATAATGCTTAAAGACACAGCCTTTCTTCAAATCATAATTATTTGATTATGTTGTCACGGATTTGGTAGCATAGATGCCTACTAACATATATTGTGTGCATTGTAAGTAGATCCATTCTTGGAGGAAATGGGAGGATGATGCTCATATGGATCATCATGATTCATTAACTGGTAAGCCTTTTGGTGGTGATGGAAGCATAGTGCTTTGCTTAAATAGAAATTTTCCCTCGTGTAGGTACGAGTTTATAAATTGATAATTAGTTCAAGCTCATCCATTATGCTTAAAGATGCTACTTTAGATAAATCGTAAATGAGAATGTTGAATACCATTAGGATATCCAATCTGTCATTATTTTATTATTATTTTCTTTCAGTGATTGACTATTATGTTTGGGTTCATGTTCTCTTAACTTTTAAGGATGCTGAACATGGTGACGATGATCAAGATGAGGACAGGCCTCGTGATGCACCGGAGGAAGGATTGAAAAATACACTAGAGTAAAAGTGAAGGCACGTTGCTACTTCTAGAAGCTTGCAGTTCCATTATAAATGAATATTGACAATTAATAGCCATGAGATTTTATAAAACATAGTTAGCTCCAAGTGGCGTGCAATGTCTTATTTCTTGGTGTTTCTGCCTGTTCGATTTTACGAGTCACCTTTCATTTCTACATGGTGACTTTGATGCAACTTACTTGTCAAACTTTGTAAGCTCTTGAAATAACTTCCTTTTTTTTCTTAAATCTAGAGGAAAAAGAAAAACTGGACATCTGGAGCTGCAATTATGGGTGATTTGGTTAATCAAGATCAGTAAATGATCATTTGTGGATTTTATATAATTTCCAAACTCTTGCAAAATTTGAATGCTCGACTACTTTTACCAACGAAAATGAAAAAAGAACATAATTATGAGTATTTATCAGCTGATATCCACTAATATCCTTAACCCCACTGAGATATACCTATAGTTATGGTACAAAAAGGTGCTACGATCTAGCGCTTTGTCCCTTTAATATAACGACAAGGCCTTGTGGCGATATCGCTAATAATATGAGATGAATCGCATTGGTATGCAATAAACCATTTATTCGAGTTAATTATTTGAAATTCAAGCTCATGCTCTGCTTTCTCTTATGGTAGGTTTCTTTCGCCAAGGTGAGACTCAGTCAATGAAGCAACTATCTGGGGGGCAGAAAACTGTTGTACCCTTGACGCTGATATTTGCAATACAACAGTGTGATCCTGCTCCATTCTATCTATTCGATGAGATCGATGCAGCATTAGATCCCCAATGCAGGACTGCCGTTGGAAGTTGATTGCATTTCATCTTATTCGCGTGATATCACCTAATAAGTGTAATTTTCATTTTTATACTTGCACTAGTTGGAGTATTTTATCGATACAACAGAGGAGTTCTATTTACTGCAAGTTAGTATCTTATTCACTTATTTATAACATTTTGTTTTTGGCTTTTTTATGTCAATCAGTCATCTGGAAGAGTATACATTTTGAAGTTCAGTACTGATAATAGAAGGTTTTTCTTCTGGATGCAGGTTAGTATGGTTGGTTTGCTTCTTTTTTTTTTTCTTTCTGTTATAAATTTTTTTAAAAAGTGGTTCAAATCCGTGTATAAATTCTTTTTTTACGTTATTGAAATTTCTCATCCGAAATGGTTTAAGAGCCAAACTCGATGGTGATTCACAAATCTACAACTCGCTTAATTACTACATCAATCGGCCTTTGGGTATGAAAAATTTGTTTGCAATACACTTTGTGATGATTCAATGTTCCTCAGATGGTATCAGTTCGCATGTCGCTTACGTGCCTCCTCCTCGAACTGCATAGCTTCAACCCTCAAACAGGGACGGGAGCCTCTAGTCCAACAATGTGATATGGTACTAAAGTGTAGGAGTTTGTGTCGAACCTGAGGCCAAGAAGTCGTTATGGCGGAATCTGTGGGCATGGCTATTGTTTTGAGTCTCAAGGAAGGAAGCCGGTGGTCCCAAAATTGCCCGGCTGCTGATGAATGATGTCAAGGGAGATGCTAATGTTATCCAAACTGCAGAAAATGTTCCTGTTTCCGCATTTGTTGTTATTTTGAGAAACAATGGCCAACCTGTATACAACTTCTGCGTATACAGGTTGTATACAAGTTTTTTTGTAATTTGAAAATAAAAATGGTTCCAATTAATTAAAGGAGTTCAATCGAGAGAAGAATCTCTCAATTGTACATTTTTTCTGTTTTAATAGCTGGAGGTATCATTATATGATGTCTACACCATTATCTTGTTCTCGAAATATAAAAAATTGCTTTAAAAAAAGTATTAAAAAAACGCATTAAAAAAAATTGCATTAAAGCAATTGCATTAAAAAATAATAGTATTTAAAATAAAAATTTGCATAAAAATTATCGACGTAAATTTAAAATATATATATATATTTTTTATTTTTTATTTATTATTATTTTTTTTAATTTCATAAAAAAATCACTGCCAAAAAATTTTTATAAAAAAATCACTGCCAAATATATTTTAAAAAAAAATATATTTAAAGAAAAAAAAATGTTGGAGACGGCTAAAAGCCGTCTCCAATAAAAGGAGGTCACTTATTGGAGACGGCTTATGGAAATGGTTAAATGACTTATTAGAGACGTCTCTAACATATCTTTGGAGACGGTCATATGCCGTCTCCAATAACCTTGACTATTAGGGACGGCTTCCATTTGGTCTCTAAAGACAATGGAGACGGGACTATTTGAGACTATATGGAAGTCGTCTCCAATACTATTGGAGACGACTTAGACACCTTTGGAGACGGCCAAAAGCCGTCTCCAATAAACACATTTTTTGTAGTGACGCTCTGATATCATGTAGACATAAATAACCTAAAACTAAAGAGGAGAAATACCCATTTAAGATGAGAAATACTCATTTAAAGTTTATTAGAGAGAGAAAAGAAGAAGAGAAAGAGAGAGAGAGAGAGAGAGAGAGAGAGAGCACAATAACACTAATGGACTACATTGCTTCTATTCTAGGTAATTAAGTTATATGTGATGGCCCTTTATTTAGAGGTGGACAAGACACTATTTCCATTCCTAACCAATATAGGATTAATATATTCCCTACAACTATAACACACACCATACTTAATATATTATCTCCAACACTAACCAATACTCTAAAAGTGGGTGGGCATTAGTGGAGCGAAAAGTTAAGCCTTTATTACTTTAGAGTTGTAACACACTATCTGCAGACGATGTCTCCTGTGGCTACTTCGATTCCTTCCTTTGGGGCCGCTAGGTAGCCCTTTCTTGAGGCTGCTCCTTCCCAGATTCCACAACAGCCTATTCGAGTAGCTTTCACTCCGGTACTCCTCTTTGAGGCCTCAAGTAGCAACTCTCATACTCCTTCCAAGATTCCCCAGCAGCCTATTAGGGCAGCTTTCACTCCGGTACCCCTCTTAGACGCCTCATGTGTTGGATATTTAATAGTTTTTTAAACTTGTCTTTTCGAAAGAGGTGTCTTTTAAAAGTTATGTATCCTTTCAACAGAAATGTCTTTCCAAAGTGGTGTCTTTGCAAAAGAAGTATGTTTTTTCATAGGAAAATAGTGTATTGACACATCACTTGATTTTCTATTTAAGGAATTTTAAATTATTATTTTCACAACACATTGAAGTCTTCCTTCTTATCTCTGATTTTGTCTTTAAAGGTCTTTATTAGAGCGTTCTTGCAATATTTGGTGTTCGGATCATAGTCACAAAATCGTCGAATTTTTGAAAAATTCGCGAATAATTTACGAATTTAAGGTCCCCCGAATTATTCGCGAATTTTTTGAAAATTCGTTTGATCACAAAAATTCGCGAATATTTCGTGATTTTTTCAAAAATTGTGACAAACTACTTTTTTAATTATTTTTTTATTTTTATTTTTAAATTTTTCTTACCGATTTTTCCTCCAAATATTTCCCCGAACTTCCCAGATTTTCTGAATTTTAACCTCCCCGAACTATTGTCGAACTCCGATTTGGTGACGATGGTTCAGATAGCGTGATCTGATTTTCCAAATCCATCACAAGAATACAGAGCACGTTCGTTGTATCCAAGTTACCAATTTGTTGGTAACCTATTGATGACCACTTTGTCGAAGTGATGGGGGCAAATATTTGTTTAAAGACAACAATATTTCTCGTGTCTCGGACCGATTTCCTATATTATTTCAGTCAATATTTCACAAGTTTTCCAACATCATGTAAACATTTCCCTGGACAACACTGATACTATTTATATGATCAAACTCGAGACGTGGTGTTAACTCTGATTCCATTTATCGGTCCTCACTAGTCACCAATTCTCCAGAATTGCCTAAAGTTTAGTGGAGTGAAAACTTAACCCCTTATTACTTCGGGGCAAGGATCAAAATTTCGGCAGAAATGACCGAAATTTTGGCCGAAATAATCGGTTTCGATCCCCACCGAAATAATAATATGGGATAGAAATTTCAGTCATTTTTGTATGGGGTTCAAAATTTTGGCCACAATTTCGGATTTCGGTTTCGGTCATGCCCGAAACCAAAATTTAATCCAAAATTTTGATCCTTGTTTCGGGGTCGTAACATGTTGTACCCGATACCTTATTAATTCGGAATTCATTTCCTGTAATCCCGAAGCCTGCTAATTTCGCATAGGACGTTTCAGTTTAGGAGAAATTGAAAAGTACAAAAACCAAACCTACGGATAATTTGCAAATCATTCATCCAAAGTATAAATAAATAATAACAATCAATAAAATAAAAATTGAGAAAAATAAGAACTGCCCATAATATAGGACGGTTTTACATAAAGATGTCAGATTATGTTAAACAAAAGTAAAATTAGCCCTTGAAAAAATGGTTGCACAAGTAGAGAGGAGATTAGTAATATTAGAAGTTTATAATGTACACCAAGGGATAAAAGTGGGCTTGATCGGGGCCGGCTCGTGGTAATATGGAGCAGCCGGATGTTGCCATAGACGAAACATTGGCTTTTCTGTACCGGAAAACTGATGATCCTGCTGTAATTCGTGCTGAGAGATGTCGACGGTTGGTTCTTTTGAACTGTCGATGTGGATATTGATGACGAGAGGGATGACAATCTTCGAATCCGACGCAAAATTGGATGGAGAATTCACTTGTATAGACGGCGGAGCACGGCTGCATAATTTGCCCGGACGGCGTCAAAAGTCGCCGGATTTTTTAGAAGCTTCGGACATAGAAGAATTATTAGATGACGGCTTTGCGTGATGGAAGAGAAATTGGTGGTGGAATAGTCGGTTTCGACCTGTTATATATGTATAAGCAATAAGAATGGGCCTCTTTCTCTGCTTTCCAACTGGTCAAACGCGCACGAGGGGTAGACGGTCAGTTAAAGCAGCCTAGCGCGTCTTTATTATTTTTCGAACTTTCGGGCCGTTAAAAACCGCATAGCGCGCTGTTGCCTTTATTTTCAACCGATATTCTTCCTTCTCACCCGGGTATCACGTGCTTGACCGTTGACTGCTTTGAATCATATCATGAATCCTGTTTCTCGTTCCAATATTTAACTCAGTAGATCTTGAGATTATGGTACTTCCATCAAATATTAAGATTTTGATTTCATGTGACACACATCTTGAAAAGTGATCCAATGTGTATAGAGTATAGACATAATATGTTCTTTTTTGGGATGTGCATTACCTAGTATCAAAATATGATCGCTGATGTTAGAACCATGATTATCTATTTGGACCAAGATTGGGTGGAAAAATGTTGCCTATCGTATGATTTGAAGCGGTCAATCAGTTTAGCAAGTGAAAGCGGGGTTGAAAAGGAAGAATATTGGATTATAAATTATTGTACCAATAAATCTATTATTTTTGAAATTTCTAGAAGAAATTTGTTTTTGTGGGCGGGTGGTGTACAAAGGTGGTGCATGGCTCGTTCTTACTGTGCAAACTGGCCGATCATCCAGGCAGGCAGAAATTTAGGATGGCACGCCCTGATGTCCTAAGGCTCTGTCCAGCGTCCGCTACTCGTCAGAGCAATTCTCAATTGATCTCGCCTGCTGCTATAGACCATTAGCTCGCTGCCCATTTTCCATGTGTTTGCCAAACACACTCGAGGTGTGCCAGAGAGTGGCTGGCAGTGTGGGCGGGGAGCGTTGCCAAATGCAGCCTCATGAGCTTGCACTCGGTGGGAAGAGAGTTTTACAACGCCCTCTCTTACTCTCTATGAATTAAGCCCGTATTAGGTGAATAATCCAATCTCCAACATTGGCGGTCATGGCACCAATTTGGCGTCGCCTGGTAAGTGGTTCACTGGCTATCATCTAGCTCGGATTGATCTCCAATATTGCTCTCTAATAATTAGACGGCTTCCTTGTGAATTGTGATAACCAAGATCTGTATTTTTTTTTTTTTGAAATGTTTACCTAGATCTGTTTTATTAGTTCTAACTGATCATTTTTTTTTATTACATGGTAGAGATAGTATTTTTTATTTAATCTTTATGATGAATCCGGTCTAGATTAATTCTAGACCACAAAATAGTATCATTTGTGCAGAATTATTGAGAGCCCAATCACAAGTGTTTGTGAGTGGGTCAGTCGCCTAATACCTACGCAATTGATTTACGCCAGATGAAAATTACTGCTGTATCGGAGGTGGAAAGAGGTAAGAGCTAGAGCGGAGGCGTGGGGTACAGCACACTTGTCAAAGTAAGGTTGGGGTCGTTTTCCCGTGGTGACTTTAGCCAACTCAAAACCATGTGATTCGTAGTGCCCGCTTTTGTTGCTTGTTTTTGACCGAGATTTTAATTTTATTTGACCACGGAGACTTTTTTTTTATAATGAGCTAGACTGTCTGGATGACAGCTCTTACACGGATTGTGGTATGGCTGTCCGCATTTTATAAAAAACAACAAATTTGAATAATAAAATTTCCAATTAGCAACTTATCAACACCATAGTGATAAATTTTGTTTTCCGTAATTTTTCGGTAGGGTCCTTTCCATATATTTCATATTAATTTTGATATATTTTAAAAAATAATTTAAAAAAGTTTCGGGTATTAAAAATATAAAAAATATTCAATATATACTAAATTACTAACACATTTAAAATAAATAAATAAATAAAACAAACCGAAATTTTGCCAAAAATAATCAAATTACCGAAAAATACCAAAATTTTCTTTTGACCCCCATTTCGGCGAAATTTGTCACTATAATCAACACATCTTCAAGAAAAGAATAACATCAATTAGAGGATTCTGATAAGAGTTTGTCTACAATGAGCGTCTACCCATCAGTCCACACTTCTATTTGACTCTGTGACATGCACAGACTTCCACTACATGAAAGTTTGTGTACCTCATGCAATCACACATATATGTGGACTGCTTTAATGCACATGATGGGTGGACACACATTGTAAACTAACTCTTCTAATAATTCAATTAGTGCACTTTAATTTCGATTGCTAACAAATTATGGACTATTCATTTTAGAGTTAGACAATTTAAATAAACTACCTTCTTTGATTATTTGGATTGCTCAAAAACAAATGCCACGAGGAATTAAAATGGCCGGTCATCGCATAGGGGAGTGGTCAGGTCTAACCAGTTGAGCCTAATTCGTGTTCAACCAAACCTATAGCGATTGGATATAAGAGAATCTTGATTACATGTCATCCTATAAAATGTGGAAGTCAAGTTCCTCTCATATCTGATAGCTCCAGATTTGGATTAACACCGAATTAGGTTCAACCAGTTGGACCAGACCATTGCCCCATCCATAATATGTAAACTGGCAGTCAATTCTCGTATAAGTTGATTTAAAATTAGGCTCCTTTAATTAGGCCCTACGGCCCGGAGCCTAACGGCAGCTACTACTTGCACTTATAAGTTCAACCTTTGCACGTGGGCTTGTCCTTTGCACAAACTATGCATGGAAAATAACCTTGGTAGCTCTATTTATCCATGGTAAAACTGTAGAGCACCCCACTCCAAAAATATTGATTGCTTCATATCATTTGATGGAGATTGTTTTTCGTTCCAATCCTCCACAAAGATCATGGGAGGACCATTAGAGGGCTTACATGTTGAAAAACAATCTCCATTGTTAGATTCAGAGTACTCAAAGGCTATATAAATGTACATCACTTTGTGGATGTGTGCCATGTAGAATCACCATCTCTGTCGTCTGGTGGTGGGATCATGATCTTAAGGTCTACTGTGTAGAAGATATGGACGAGTACTCTATCATCCAATTAAAATGATTCAATGGATTTCAGGTGAGGTGCTTCAATTTTTTGGTGGGCGCAAATAGCACTATTCATAAGGCTATCGCCCCCCTCCCCACTATAAATAAGAGTAAACCTAGCCTGGCCCTTACTTTGGCGGGCTCTGATAAGTCCAGCTCTAGCCCGGTCTTAGACGGTTCAGGGCGGATTAGGGTTTGGCTATTTTTTTTTTTGGTGTAATATTGAGCCCTCAGATTTTAGGGTCGGCCAAGCGAGCTGGCAGGCCGGGTTGCCGGCCATATAAATAGCTTTTTGTTATAGAGAAAGTTGGTGGCAAAGGCCAACTTCTTGTGCAAAAGCCAAACTCGGTTGCGTATTTGTTTATTTTGACTTGTTTAAAAAAAACGTCAGTGGATCTTGCCCAGCCAATAAGTAGCTAGGAACGATTACCATATGAGTGACATATGGCCTTCGCTCTCAAGGCTTCACACCTCCACTACGAGTGTTTTTCGCTTCACCATTCAGTTTTAACCAATCTACTTCCATCGTTCACATCTCCGAATGGCCAACGTTTTGAGTTTATTTTTATTTTGTTTCGAATTTCCTTCATCGGCTATCGTTTAAGTTAGCATGGTGCCTAAACTTGTCTTTCCAGAGCCATGAAAAAGGATTTGTTTATCAATTATCACTATTTTGCATGACTGACAGGTAGGGCTGTCAAAAGGGTTAGGCTGGCCTGTCAGCCCGCCCAAGATGGCCCTAAATTTATAGGGCTAGGGCTTAATATTACAGTCAAAGGGCCAGATTAGGACCTTAAAAATTGAAGCCCATATTTTTTAGGGCCGGGCTAAGGCCTTAAAGCATGAGTCAAAATTTAGGGTATCGGATATATACCGTCCGAGCTCAAAACCGATACATATCGGACGATACATATCGAAATAGTAAAATATCGGACGATACATTGAATGTATCGTCTGGGCATCTATATACAAAATGGCGATACGGTACATTGAATGTACCGTATTGTCTAAGTCTGATACCGATATGTATCGTCCGATACGTATCAGTATCGGACGAAATTTTGACCCATACCTTAAAGGCAAAAGCCCGTAAGCCCGCCCTGTATGTTTATTATATATATATTTTTTAAGTTTACATAAATTGCAAGCCATGTATATTAACTATACACAATTAGTAAATATTAATTAGTTACTAACTACCAAAAGAGGCATTAGCCCAATTGGTACGCTCCCTCCAATGTGAGGGAGTAGGTCGTGATTCTTGTCTTACACATTATTTTCTATCCTTGTCTTTACATGGTATGGGTTGGGTTTTGTTATTAACCCTCATCACTATGGTCGGTGTTCCCTCACGCTCCTCCGCAACTGTCACATGTGTATGTGCGTCTTCTTCTTGGTTCTTGAGTCTCTTAGCCTAATGGCTGTATCTAAAAAATAAATAAAAATTAGTTACTAACTTACAATCTTGAAAAATAAAAATTACATATTAATTTACATGTAAATTATTAAACTAATCCTTAATATTTCCGTTACCCTCCAAAAAAAACAAAAGAAATCATTAATATTTCCGTTAGGTCCATCTAAACAGTTACTTTCCTTGTTAGTTTAGGACTGATTTTAAGATCCCTTTATTTGTAAAGCAATATATGCAAGTCATGCTTTTTTAATAGATTTTCCTTCTACAATATTTGGGATGTCTCTCATTATTTAAAAATTTTTATGATCATGAAGTGAAAAATAAAAAATAAAAATTCAATGAACGTATTTTTATAAAGAATTAAATATTTTTTTAAGCCCGAAGCCTGCTTCGACCCGCCTAGTGTAGGGCTAGGGTTGGGCATATCAAAATCCGCCTATGTTAGGGCCAAGCTAGGGCCTGGTCTTAGAAGGTAGGGCTGAGCTAAGTTTTCAATGGGCTCGGCTAGGGCCCTACTGATAAGGTCGTCTCATAGATTGAATTTCGCCTTAGGATAGTATCAAAAAAATTTCCGCCTTAGGATAGTATCAAAAAACTTTCTCAATATGTGATCAAAACATTAAAAGGCTAAAAAAAAAGAAGGGATTTTTGCATTTACTACCCTAAGCTATGTTGTATTTACAATTAGCCGTTGGGGTTTCACCTATTTGCATTGTGGCCCTTTTCTTATGTTTCCTTTACTTCTTACCTCCTACGGTGATGAGACAAATCAATCGTTGACTACCAAAAAACTAAACTTTGACTGCTTTGAATTAGATGATGAAAATTATTTTTCACCATTTACTCAATGAATCTTGAGATATTGATGCCGGACATAATAGAGATAATTTTGTAGGCTAGTTTCAACAGATAATTCATTGGGAAGAGCACAAGAGAATTGCCCAAAAAACACAGAGAAACACATCTGATTTTCAATTCGAAATTATGCAATCCAAAATTGACTAAAATCAGCCCACAAGCAGGGCTATATAGCTAAAAATCTTAATTATCGAAATTTTGCCAAATATAGCAAATTCTAATAAACATGCCAAAATAAAAATACGTAATAAAAGAAGTAATCTGTCAAAAATTTAGACCAAATCAGGATCAGAATCACCTCCTATACGCTAAATAAAATATTACCATAAAAGGAAAGAAATAATTAAAAATGGGAATTCGGAAAAGAAAACAGTGGATTTTGACCTCGAAAAAGATCTCACCAAAGGTAGCCAAAGACGTGCGCGCCGCAAAGAGCTTAAGTTATGATCAAAATACACGCACTCAAAACTGTCCCAATTAAGAAAAGATCACGATTTCTTGCCATCTTTGCACTGATTTGCTAACTCAAGGTATTTCAGCGCCAACAACGTGCTATCTGACAACTCAGCATCATCTGACTTGGATCCTCCTACATTAGATATGGAGGCTACCCTCATGTCGCAGATAATACAAAAAGTAATCATGATCGTCGGTGTGCATCAAACATGGTTCTTGGATCATGCTTCAATATGTGTGTCATATAAATCAAAATCTGACCGTCTGATAGTAGATGCATGATCTCAAGATTCATTGGGTCAAATTATGGTGACAAATGATCTCCATCATTTGATTCCAATCAAAGTTTATTTTTATAATATTCAACAATTGATTTGTCATTGTAGGGGGCTAAATACAGCGGAAAGACAAAAGCAGTGACCGTAGCATAAATAGGTGAAACCTAAGGAGCAGAGTGTAAATCCGACATATCTTGACGATAAATGCAAAAATTCCAAAAAACAAAATCAACGGCTAAAACTGATTTAGACAAAGCATGATAGCCGCTCATTTTGTAGGAATCATCAGCAGTTAATGAGATGATGAAAATAGATTTTTATGTAAAAATCCATAAAATCGATGGTTTGATACTTTGATTCACTCTCAATTTGACAAACTACTTTGACATCTTACACAAATTCAAAACAAACTGTTAAAAAATGCGACAAATTTTATGCGTCTCCTGGGCGGCTATGCCCAAGACACAAACGTCTCATCCAAAATGTGTAGTTTAGATGTAAAACCATGTTTATACCTACCTAACTAGCATGATTTACAAAAAATAAAAAATTTAAAATCATGTTTATACCCATAGTGACAAATTTCTTCAAAATTTGTTCGAAATTTACCGAAATAGGAGTCAGGTGAAACCAAGGATCAAAATTTCAGTTTTCGTTTCGGTTTCGGAGGGGACCGAAACTGAAATTTTGGACTGAAATTTCAGCTGATAATTTGACCAAAAAATTTCATTCTCATACATATTTGGACCGAAATTTCGGTCATTTCGGCCGAAATTTTGATCTTTGGGCGAAACTTTTGGTGAAATTTTGATGATTTCTCTGAAATTGCTGAAATTTCATTAATTTCGATGAAATTAACGAAATTTCACCGAAATTAATAAATCGTTTCTAATTTTTGTCATTTTTTAAATAATACATAAAATCTTTATGAAGTTTAAATATAATTTATATTTAATATTTTTTGTACTCTTCAAAATTTCCCGAAACTTTTCGAATTTTTCTCGAAATTTATCCGAAATGACCCCCTACCGAAATGTTGTCGAAAATGAAATTTGTAACCATGTTTATACCTACCTAAATAGCATGATTTACAAACAATAAAAAACCTAGGTATGTTTGAATGCTGGTAACACAAAACACGTTTTGTGGATACCGAGTTAACGCGTCGTATGACAACCTTATGAGGATAAGGCTCGTAAGCCTTTTCCCTTACGTGTTGAGGAAAAAGTGACTTGACGTAATGACGTGTTAAATGACTATGTCAAACAATAAAGACCCTGTGAGATAGCCACTTAACATATAAGATGACCATCTTGTTGGATTTTTGTAGTCAACATCTTAACCCATCTTTGGGTTTCTATTAAAAATTGGGTTGGATTTTGACCACACGTATCTCGAGGCAATAAGAAGTAGTTTCCTAATATAAGTAATATGTTTCCACTCTTTTTCCTTGATGAGTTAGGAAAAAGAGGTGGTTATATAAGGAGATCACCGTCTCCTCTTCCTCTAATCCTAATACATTCGAGAAGACGACAGGTAACGTGGTTTTGGATTCTTTGACGGAGATCATCAGTTTCATTAAGGAGATCACTGACGCGGCATTCGATAATAAATATAAGGTACGCGATGTTCTTGCTAAGGTATATTTTGATCGTGTCATTCGAGCCTAAAACGTAAATTTTCTAGTAATTGGTAGCACAACAAGGGTGACTTGATCCCACGATCAATTTTTATAAAGAAATCTTAATGCCCATCCGTCTTAAATGGAATATATTTATTTTAAGGGTTTTTTGTATATATCCCCATGAGATATGCCGATATTGCATCAAACCTCCTGAGTTATGAGTATTTATTCTGCAGCCCTTACTTTTGTATTTCTATTTCATATAACCCCCTGCCCTTAATTAGCTATGAGTTTATCAACTGAAATGACTGTTTTGCCCTTAATGAAACTAATATTCTAAAAATATCACCATTCTAAATCATTCATCAATATTTACAAGTCATTCCATTATAGTTTACCACCATTCTAAAAGGCCCTTCGTTCACTTTTATTTACAAATCATGCCATTATAGCTTTACCACCACCATTTTTAAAGGAGTACCTTTAAATCCACCCACAAAATCTTTGAGTTCACCCATACTGAAACACATCAACTGCATCGAATTAGACGATGGAGATTGTTTATCGTCCCAATATTTCATGAGATCGATCTTTAGATCATGGGAGTACCATTAGACGGTTGGTTTTTTTATTTCATGTGGTACACACCCATAAAAGTGACCTTAAACTAAATTTTAAGTGTGCACGTGATGTTAAAGTCACTTTTCTGAGATGTGTGTCACGTGAAATAAAAAATCGACCGTCTGAGGGTACACCCATGATCTAAAGATCGATCTTCTGAAAGATTGGGAGGATAAATGATCTCCATCTTTGATTCAATTCAATCAACGTGTTTCATCATGAGTGGACTCGAAGATTTTGTGGGTGAATTTAAAGGTACTATTCTAAAAGGCCCTTCATTCACCCATCAAATTCAAGACCTATCTGATGAGTGATTCCCCCATTAAAGCATGCCAACGTTTGGACGAATACTCAATCAATAGAGGATTTGTGGCAAACCATGCAATTATTCTTGTAAAGAAAACCTTCAATCTACATGTTCTTAGATTAATAACCAAATTTTGGAATATTTTTAATTTTGGGTCTCTAAAAGTTTTTGTAGGTTTTTTTTATTATTTTGGGATGATTTTTAATTTTGAGTATCTAAAATTTTGGTGATTTTTTATATTGGGTATATGAGTAATGTTGTTGGAAATTAAATAATAAATAATTCAGTAGTTGAGTGGAACTTGGAAATAAATGAGTCAGCATTTGCAACCCGACCTAATGGGTTGAGACTTGGAAATCTGAACCCAAGCCCAAACCTATGGCGGGTCGGGTCGTTTGACTTTGACCCATCGAGTTGACCGGACGGGTTAAAACCCTCTTGTACTGTTGTCATCATTAATCTCCAATGATTGTACAAGCGGAACCATCCCAACCGTGTTTCAAACTTTCGACCGATAATTCATACTGTCGGCCAAAATTTATCGATTTCAATCCTCACCGAAACAAAAACAACCCTTGAAATTTCGGTCAAATTATGTATGGCAATAAAATTTTCGAAATTCAAAATTATGGCAAAAAATTTCATTAAAATTTTTGGTTTCGGTCATGCCCGAAACTGAAAACGAAACGATATTTTGATCCTTAATCCCAACCGTCCAATCAATTGACCATTTCTTTTATGGCAATAAAATTTTCGGCCAAATTTTCGACCGAAATTCAAAATTATGGCTGAAATTTTCATTCAAATTTTTGGTTTTGGTCATGCCCGAAATCGAAAACGAAACCGATATTTTGATCCTTAATCCCAACCGTCTAATCAATCGACCACTTCTTTTATGGCAATAAAATTTTCGACCGAAATTTCGATCGAAATTTAAAATTATGGCCGAAAATTTCATTCAAATTTTTGGTTTCGGTCATACCCGAAATCGAAAATGAAACCGATAATTTGATTCGTGATCCCAACCGTTTAATCAATTGACCACTTCTTATATGAACCATATATTAGAAATTGCATGTATCAAACATCATAATCGTTCATCAACTATTTTTGTATGGACTGTTGCATATATTTTATTGACTAGAGGCATAATATCTATGGTCTAGATCTAAGTGAACATGCACTGATTTTTTTTAGAGATTGAGGGCACTACCATGATCCTTGATCCCGACCGTCTAATGATACACCCATGATTTAAAGATCGATCTCATGAAATATTGAGACGATAAACAATTTCCATCGTCATCGTTTGATTCAATGCAGTCGATGTGTTTCAGTGTGGGTAAACTCAAAGATTTTGTGGGTGTATTTAAAGGTACTCATTTTAGAATGATGGTGGTAAGCTATAATGGCATGGCTTGTAAATAAAGGTGAATGAAGGGCCTTTTAAAACGGTGGTAAACTATAATGGCATGACTTGTAAATATAGATGAATGAATGACCTTTTAGATTGGTGGTATTTTTAGAATATTGGTTTTATTAAGGGTAAAATAGTCGTCTCAGTCTATAAACTCACGGCTAATTAACGACAGGGGTATATGAAACAAAAAGACAAAAGTAAGGGCTGCAAAATAAATATTCATAACTCAGGGGATTTAATGTAATATTGGCATATCTCTGGGGGTATATACAAAAAAAACCCTTATTTTAATGTTAAATACAAAAGATAATTCCTTGATATATGTTCGATCTAAGCCCTTTTTTGGGGTAAGAGTGAGATATGTAAAAATCTAACAACTTGCTGAAAGCACGTTTCCCCATATGAACAAAGAAGCGACGATATAAAAATAAGAAATACTAAAAAAAATAGCAGCCCAAGATGCCAAAGTGATAAAGTTGAACTGATATATTTCCAGCAAAACCCAAGTTACAGATGAGCTAGCCAGAATAGATAAACTCAGCTTTTTCCTCCTCCGTAAGCATATATCTTTGACGGTATCTTTGGCGGCTGTTGAACGTAGCTTTGTAGAAATGGACCTGGCAGAGAGGAGAGCAAAAGAAGGCATAGTGATTTTCTGTTTTTTTTATTCTTTTGTTAGAAGGAAGCTTTAATAGGGAGTTATACAAATGAGAGCCTCTAACGGGACCAACGTGGAAACGAAAGAGAAGTTATTTTAAACAACTTTTTATAAAGTTCGAAACGAAAGAGAAGTTATTTTTAGCAACTTTTTATAAAGTTCGATCTATGTTTTTCCGCGTCAAGACGACTATAAAATAGGAGAGTTATTTATTTTTTGGTGTATGATTTCCTTCCTATAATAAATCATTGAAATATTTTTTTTCACATGTGTATATAGGGCACAAAAGTTGGTGCTTTCCAACTTTATATATCTTGATGACCCAACCCAGGTGGACTCAGACTAACCTGACCCGGTCCATGGATCTATATAAGTTCATGACCCAACCCGATTTGTGACACAGCCAGGCCTGTGACCCAGCCTATGATTTATGTTCCGATTCGGCCCGTTAAACACAACTCGTTTGTCCTTAAGGCTCATTTTGACCCGTATTATTTTTTATTCTTTTCGAGTCATTTTTGGGCTATTTATAAGTCCGATTTTTCGACATTTTATATGGATTTTGACTTTCTCGGACATTTTGAATTTGTTATATAAATCTATTTTTTAAAAGGGATTCTCTGTTGTGACTTTTTCATGACCTGACGCCTTTTTGATAATTTTTAATCGGATAATTAGTGTGTATTTGAGTGTTTTTAATTAAAGTTGAGTTTTATGAGAAAATATAGGGTTGAGTATTGAAGGTTGTGCTTTAACACCAACGCTGGTACTTACATAATGTTACTCATGATTATTATTACTTTTGACACTTACCCATCACATGAGTTAGATTTGACTACTTGAAAGGATTCTTCTGCCCAACGGTAATGATCTTTCTTAGTGTCGTGATTTTCATAAATGAGGTTTAATTTTGTTTGATTGTTCTCAACATATCATATCCGATTCAATGTAAATATAATGCGTGCTTTTCAATACTCTATTGTTGATGTTGACTAGATGTGACATGCATGCACATATAATCATGGTTTGATGATTATAGATAATTTGTTCACTTAATGCATATGTATCTTATAACTGTTTGATTTTGATTAATTTGTTTATCAATTACTATGTGTGGCATTAATTTATCTTTCAAAAGTAGATTAGTTAGCAAGATATGCATATATCTGAAAATGAGTTTTTGAAACCTTGAATAAGACTTTATATGCTTGAATGAAATTTAGGCCGTACCTTAGGGATCAAGATAGACTAGTAAAACGATCGTTCGAAGGTACGTAACTGAAATAGGCCGAGGTCTACCCAAAGGTGAACCAACTATGTAGGTTGCGTGACTTTTAAATCTTGATACTTGTGTCTCATTAAGATCGGGTTGGCACATGCTTCTATGAGGTTTCTAACTTCTGGTCAAAGCTGATTTAAAATTTTCATAAAAGTATGGTGAATAGAATGGTCATAAGTGCGTAAGGGAGAGAATGACAATCTTTCTAACTAAAGCTGATGGAGAGTCTGGATCAAACATACGGTAGAAGTGATTAGGTCTATGCGTGTTTCCTCAAACACGATCTTGAGAAGCAAACTGCAAGTTGAAGTTTCTGCCCAAAGGTGATGAGGAGACGATGCGACTGGGCTGTCCTATAGAGTGAAAGTTTGCACATGACTTACACTCTAATTAATTTGAATTTGTCCCTAAGTTTGAGTTAAGTCCTTGGAGGTTAGTTAATGACATATGGTTATAGTTCATGATAAATTTTTTAGTGACATATGGTCATGCCGTAATTCTCAAGGACGATCCGTAACATATGGTTATAGATTCATCAGACATATGATCATGACGTATTTCACAGAGAATAGTTAATGCTATATGGTCAAAATATTTGATATATTGTAGAAGTGTAGTGACATATTTTTTAATGTTATCTAATAGTATATGGTCACTGTTAGTGCAGTTATAATTGTATCTACAGTTTTTAAATTTTTTAATGGTGTTGAGCTTCGAAAATATTTCAACTTTTTGACTTAGTGTGTGGCTAGTGATCGATTTTATAATACGATAAATGACGCAAGTTAAATGATGACAATAATGATTCGTGCATCGATAAGTGAGACACAAATTGAATAACTATAAATGTTATAAAAATGTAACACTTAAGAACATATTTTGAGAATATTAATATTTTCAATTTGGAAATAATTTTATAATTTACCTCATAATTTGTTTGCTTTCGTCGTTATATTGATTTATTTGAGGTGAACAATACTAAAACAGCATTTAGAGCAACAAACATTGGAGTTGATATAGGTAAAAGTTGGAATTCCAAAATTGAAAATCAATCTTTGTTATTGTAATTAAAATTTCAGAGAAATTTAATAAATTTTTAGTTTATATCAATTTTTATGGATATGATACGTTTAAAATGTGTGTATAGTTAATGTGATTACGATTAAGCTGTACTTGTTGGAAACTTACTGATTTTAAAGAGTGGTTAAATAGTGGGAGCTTGTAGTTGTTGATAATTATTACGAGTCTTAGAACTGTGATGTTCATATTGAATTAGTTTTGACTGCACAATATTAGTGAGAGTTGTCTCGCTGATATTGGTTAGTTTATTTTGTTGTTAATGCATCAAATATTTTATTTTTGTGCACGTGCTATTGAGAGTATATGTGATTATACTCTATCCATCTGCATGAAAATTTTATCGCATGACAAGGTGGTGAGGTTGTACCTTGTTATGCCTGGATATGCTTGGGCTAGATGTGATTAGGCACCACATCGATAAGCCTTCTTTCTATTAGATTGGTGACGTGAGTCACATGCAAGGAGCTAGTAAGATATCAGAAAGACATACCCTGGGGTATGAAGTTGGACAAATATAAGAACGACATATATGTGCGTTGCCTGATATCACTATATCACTAAGTAAAGACTTAAGTCCATTAATGATGCTATTTTTGTGACCATGGATTGCCTAATATCGATTCGTAAGATGAAATTCTGTGTGCGTCATGATCCTTTACTGGTATTGTTATTAAATTTAGGTGATTATTATAAAACATCTAGGTAGTGGGGGTCAATGATTTTTCAAAATATAAAAAGGATGGTCATCCGCTTTTCAAAGTTTGTCAACTCAGAGAGTCGTTTTTTAAAATTATGTTTAGATGAGTTAAAGTGTAGACCAAGTGAGAGAATATTGGATTATGGTCAACACCTTAACCCATCTTTGGGTTTCCATTAAAAACTGGGTTGGACTTTTGATCACACGTATCTCGAGGCGATAGGAAGTAGTTTCCTAATATAGGTGATATGTCTCCACTCTTTCCTTAATGGGTTAAGAAAGAGAGGTGACTATATAAGGAGACCACTGTCCCCTCTTCCTCCAACCCTAGCACATTCCCATCTAGAGGCTAAACTTAGAGAATACGAGAGGTAACGTGGTTTCGAATTCTTTGACGGAGATCATCAGTTTCATTAAGAAGGTAACTGACGCGGCATCCGATAATAAATACAAGGTACGCGTGTTCTTACTAAGGTATATTTTTTGATTGTGTGATTCAAGCCTAGATCTTAAAATTTCTAACACATCTTACAATCAAACATGCCCCATGTTTCTACCTGCCTAAAGGGGGCGGTACAAGAAAACATTATATAAATTTATTACAAACTATCCTTATTTGCACCGATCAAATCTTTGAGGGCACCAAAGCTTAAAACAATCGACTTATTTGAATAAGATGATGGAGATCATTGTTCGCCCCAATCTTCCTCACAGCGGATCTTCAGATCATGGGTACGGTCAATTTTTGGTTTCATGTGGCATACATCCAAAGAAATGACCTGAAAAGAAAACCTGATTTTCAGCTCACTTCTTTATTTGTGTGCCACATGAAATCAAAATTTGACCATTGATGGTACGCCTATGATCTTGCGATCATATTGAAGAAGATTGGGGAGAAAATGATCTTTATAATCTAATTCAAGGCAGTCAACAAGATTGGAGAGAAAATGATCTTTATAATCTAATTCAAGGCAGTCAAAGATTTTTTGTGTAAACACCCTAAAACATTCGATAGGTAGGACCGTAGGAGCAAACAGATCATCTTATGTTTAAGTTATAAGACACCATCTGAATGTGAAACCCACCGATTAACTATTAAAACCACCAAAATTAATTTCCTTGTCATCTTTCTAAGTATACCATCTACAGAACTTACTCTAAAATCACCATCTCCTTCATTACAAGTTTACAACTATTAATGTCAGTAAAACTATCATTTTGGTCACTGAAACAACTGATGGTACCTTCTTTTTATTCTTCTTAAGCACACCAATCATCTTCTTCTTCTTGTTCACCTTCTTAATCACACCATCCATGAAATCCAGCTTACCGGCACCATATATGTCAATTTACAAAAAAATAAGATTATTAGCGGCACGAAAAATTGCTGCTATTAACCAAAAAACTTATTCTTTCAATAGCGATAGGAATAATAGCAACAATTTTTTTATTTATAGCTGCCGTTTTCTATGCCGCTAATAATTTTATTTTTTTTAGTGGGCTCGAGTTTTAAAATGAAAAATTATTAACATTAGGCAGTTTTTTAAGACAATTTTGCAGGCAATTTATGTGCCGTTACATGACTAGCTGCATTGCTTGGTTCACGCTGCCACTTAAGCTGCCTGCAAAATTGTCTCTAAAAAAACTGCCTATCATATAATCACTACAAAAAATGTGTTTATTGGAGACGGCTTTTGGCCGTCTCCAAAGGTGTCTAAGTCGTCTCCAATGGTATTGGAGACGGCTTCCATGTAGTCTCAAATAGTCCCGTCTCCATTGTCTTTGGAGACCAAATGGAAGCCGTCCCTAATAGTCAAGGTTATTGGAGACGGCATATGGTCGTCTCCAAAGGTATGTTAGAGACGTCTCTAATAAGTCATCTAGCCATTTCCAATACTTATTGGAGACGGCTTTAAGCCGTCTCCAATAAGTGACCTCCTATTATTGGAGACGGCTTTTAGCCGTCACTAACATTTTTTTTTTCTTTAAATATATATATATTTAAAATATATTTGGCAGTGATTTTTTTATGAAATTAAAAAAAAAAAAAATATTAAAAAAAAAAAAAAATTTACGTCAACAATTTTTATGCAAATTTTTTTTTTAAATACTATTTTTTTTTAATGTTTTTTTTTTTAATGCAATTGCTTTAATGCAATTTTTTTAATGCATTTTTTTAATACTTTTTTTAAGGCAATTTTTTATATTCCAAGAACAAGATAATGGTGTAAACATCATATAGTGATACCTCCAGCTACTAAAATAGAAAGAATACACAATTGAGAGATCCTTCTCTGGATTGAACTCCTTTAATTGATTGGAACCATTTTTATTTTCAGATTACAAAAAAACTATTCATTCTGCCAAATTATTTATATACAAGTAAGGGAGCGGTATTATTCACAGTAGACTGTGGTCAGCAAATAAAAACTCCTTTTGGATACAAAAAGTTGAATATGTGACAATGGCAAGCTGGTGAATCACATCATGTCTGCAAGAAGGTGCAGCCTCGGCGTTGACCTCATAATATTTTTATCAAGGTGTCGAATCCACTCCAAAAGTCTCCACTGTTTCCACTTCCACTTGAACTGTAGCAGGCACTGATGATTACTCATTTTCTATCTCTAGAGCTTTCCTGCTTCTCCTGCAACTGCTAGTTTCTTCAGAACAAGTTATTTCCTGCATGGTAGGACCATTGAAAACAAAAGAGGATGACAGATAGATTTGAAAACACATTTCAAAATTTACTAATAACCACAAAAAACACTTCATGAATATATATTGCAAAGAAAAACTAATGAGTAGTGACGATTTCACGCAGTTACCTCAACATGACCAATGAGGTATGGGAGAGTTCTCTGTGCAAATAAATGCTTGTTGGAATTTATTGAAGTATCTGCAGCAAATAATTTGAAGGAACTATCAGTTTAGACTAGTAATATCCTCAAATACTACATTTCTAAGAGACTGAGCAAACTTAGTCTAGTGAAAAGTCGACGGGATTTATGACACAGTAAAAGTGTTTACTCCCAACAAACTTGCATCTATGTCATTGAAGCATTGACTGATTTAATGTCTGATTTCGGCTTTCTTATGTTTCAGGGGATTTAAGAGTATCCTGCTTCTTATATACTGTTTTTTTTTCCTAAAATTTTACATGTTCATGAAAAAAAAAAACTCAGTAAATCTTGATCTTTCTATCCCATCTCCCTATTCCAATACCATCCAGAACTTACAACCCCTCTCTTGATCTCAGAATCCTCATGAACCCAATTCTTTCCCAGATAGCTCTCCTCAAATACTACATTTCTCTACCTTGAATCCTATTTGCTCAAAACTCGGAAGTCAGGAATACTGCTTAATAAAATGTACATTCCAAGATCTAAAGAACAAATCCATGCAAAGATACTTATTTTAGTTCATAAACAATAAAGTAATTTTCTCGAAGAAACAGCTCACAGAAAAAACAACGAAATGCAGATACTTCAAAAAGAGGGACCTGCTTTGGCATTTGGCTTAGAAAAGCGATTAGTTCTGCAGGATGATCCTCTCCATCTCCACCAGGATGAACTTTTCTAGGAGTAGCATCCAGAGCCCAAACCTAAACAAAAGAAAGAACCCATAATAATAAGCTGAAAATTTCAGATATCCCATCTCACAAAGCCTAAAAAAAACTGATTCAGATCCTTAAGTAAACCAAAGTATCTCTTCAAAATCAGACAACTAACAAGGTTGAAAACAATCATCTTACTCTAACAGGCCGTGGAAGAGGTTTTGCAGCTTGCTCCACCATGCTCAAGGCAACTGCATAGATTACTAGTTAGAAGCTTCCGTTTTATTACCTTTTTGAAAATCACAAAAACTTAGCAATGTAAGGGGTAGTATCTCAGCAATTCAGTGGTATGGAGTATGGACCATATGGCACAAAATCTCACACATAACAGCAAGCTATTATTAGATACATCCTTGCATCAGGTAGTACTTATAATATGATACGCTAGAATTGCAATGATAAAAAATACCTTTGCCTCCAAAGCTATGACCAACTAAGACTCGAGGAGTTACTCTAAGTTGCCGCACCTATTCCAAGGAAAAATAGACTAGTCAAATACATGATCAGATCCATGAATACTAAATTACCATTAGAAGACATAGGGATTGAAATAGACCAGTTCAAATATCAGAAAAACTGAAATATTAAATAAGTTCAATAGTTAGCTATCATACATTGAAGGAAGCGGAAGAGGTGCAACCTTCCAGGCGATCGGAAAATAAAGAAATGGAGGAGCTAAAAAAGGTACAAAATAACCTATTTTATGGCCCAAAGAAGCTAAACATTTGTGAACTCTAAAGTAAGATAGCACTCTAGGTAGAAGATTAGTGCACTTATATAGTTCAAAGTAGATCCTAGTTGACATGAAAAAACAAAATAAAAAAACCCTAAAAAATTGGGGATAATGTCTAGTGAGCACGTGAACAAGAAAAGGAATAAGCAAATAAACAAGGTAACAACAAAATTCAACCACAAAAACAGAGAACACGGATACAACGTCGTAAAAACCATAATAATGTAGGAGAAAATCTATGAAAAAATTCACTATTTAATGTAGAGACTACAATGCAACCAGACAAGGCACTTTCCTCTACCACATTGTGGATTGTTTCTCCTCTTACATTAATAGCGACTGCCATGAGAAATAGTACTCTTTTAAGTCATGACATGGAATCAATTCTCACTATAATGTAAGACTGCACATGGAGTACTATGACCATTTCTTTCTTCATATAATATTTGTAACCTGAGAGCCATGACTACGCTGATTAATTTAGTTATACATTTTAATAATCTCTTCTTCCTATATATATATAAACATGTACCAATGGTACCATTTACTGCTCTTTATCATATTATATATGTATGATGTAGCATGCATAAATTATATATTTCTATATCTAAATATTATAACTATAAAATGACAGGTATAATAAACAAGGTGAATCCTTCTGAGCAGAAACCAATAAGTTGCACCACATTCACATGGTGAATCCTTCCTATTGTAGAAACTTCATTAATAAAATTGTGACGACCCGACTTTTCCAATCCTTAAGGTATAGGAAAGGCCGGTTCATCATCTTATTGATTTCTCAATAAGCCGTATTTCAAACAAAGCTGGCAGCATAAGCATAGATCTAAATAGAAGCAAAGCTAATAAAACAAGAACAAAAGCTTAAAAGCTTTAACAAAAAATATCACCAAGAGGAACTAGAAAGAACCACCAGTGTTGGCCAATCCAAACACCTAAACAATGGTTCCTATTGATGGTTCCTCAAGTGATATCCAAAAAGACAAAACAATGGCCTAGGGCCCAATATTCAAAAAGATTCTAATCCAAAAGTACCAAAATGACTAATCTCGATCAAGGAAGGAACTCCTCTGCTGGGGTCTCCAACTCCTCCTCAGCAATGTAGTCAGAGCTCTCCAAATCACGATCGTCAGATCCTACGGCAGTGTCAGCACCTGTGACGTATAGTCGGGGTGAGCTAACATCGAAGCTCAATAGAGGAAACATGTCTATTTGCATTTCATTATAAGTAAAGGTTTTCAAAAGACAGAAATCGGATCAAATATAGTTTTCAAATGATGTTTTGCAAACTAAATCTCCAGTTCTAATCCTGAGTCAAAACTGATAACATAAATCTGATGTGTTCAAAAACTTCTGAATTAGCATGCTTCTTGTATTAAAATTATAACTTAATTTTATCTCCCAAATTTTCTATAGCATGAGAGCGGACTACGTTACCGATGGGAAGCCCTACTGACCATCGTCGTTCATGAACCCATTTTCTGAAAAGCAACAACCCCTACGCTATGAGGGAAACTTGCGCCAAATAGAATTACCGTCAACACGGTTGGTAGGATCTAGGGTATCGTTCGTATGTGCCTCAAATCAAATGCAAATGTTAAATATATCAAAGTTTGTATACATAATACATTCACGGATTTTTGGAGTTCTTATTCAAAGTTCAAAGTGTGGAAATTCAAATACTGAGTTTTTATTCATATCAAAGTTTCAAAGTTCTGATTTGTATCATATTTCTCAGTTCTTAATCATGCTGTATCAAATAAAATTTAGGAATTTATGCTTTATACAAGATAACCTAAACTTATAATAGAATGCAAATCAGGTTTTAGGTTCCCCTACCTTAGTTTAGAGTCGAGCATATCAGAGCCAAAGTAAAAGCTCACTCAACGATCTCCAATCTTTAATCTACATTACAAACATTCATGTATACACATGTTACTGACTAATTATCATATAAGCCAAAGTTCCTAAAATTTTCTCACAGCTAGGCAAAACAGGCAAGTTTAAGGTAACGTTGACTCATGTGAAAACTTGTCCCTACTTCACCCTAATTTTTGACCTTTATAACATTCGATTCACAAATTTGACAATGAAATTTATAGGGCTCGTTGCCTTCTTTCCAACGCCTCAAAAATCACATCAATCCGAGTTCGGGATAAGACGTTATGACCGAAATACCAAAGCAGTGTCGGACTAAATTCGACCCTCGAATTTCCCAAAAATGCATCAGGCTTAAAAATCTAAATTCGACCCTCGAATTTATATTCGATGGTCGAATTTCAAATTCGACCCTCGAATTTCTCCAGATCTGTGTGTTCCAGATTTGTTCTTCCGACTTGATTTTTCATTCCAAAACACCAATCCATCTATCTTTTTCAGACGTACCCTTTATCTAAACTATTCTAAGCATAAATAATTTTAATCAAAGGTGTTTAAAGAGCCTACCTTTCAAGGTCTACACGTAGCTTTCGTGGATCTAATCTCAAGCACCGAATTAAGCCACAAGTTCCAATTTGAACCCCAAAATCAGTCCATCTTCACCTTGCTACCAGGGCAAAGGTTAGCCCAGATCCTTCACCAAACCGTCCACTCTCCCCTAGTCTTCCTTCCCAATATCTTAATCAAATCAGAAGCATGATATAAGGCTTAACAATGGTTGAGATGGGGAGAGGAATTCTAAATCTCTAAAGATCTAAGCAAGAAGAACAAGCGTTGCAAAGCTTAGTTCATACGTGAGGGAGAAGAGATCAACTTCTCTCTTAATCCTCTCCCTTTATAACCAAACCTCTCTCAAAATATCATGATTTTTCATATAAATATCATGATATTTATGTTTGAAGTTCCATCCACTTAACATGCATTTATTTTCGGTGCTAAGCACATATACCATTCTTAGCGTGTATGTCATCAAATACATGACTTCCACAAGTCCAGATCAAAAATCCTTTGACCACATCTCTCATTGTACTTTAACCTACCTAGATGCTCCTGGTTCGTCCCGTAAATTTTCTAGGCACGCTTACCGAGGTAAACAAAATCTGGTCCAAAATATCCGGGATATTACAGAAATCTTCCCCATTAAACTTGGAGTCATTGAGCATCTTGACGACAATTAAAAAACCACCGGGCAATTTGCCTTTGAACACAGACCCAAAACCTCCTTGCCCTAGTTTCTCGCTGAAGTGGCTTGTGATTCCAATGATATCAGTATAAGAGTACCTTGAAGGGGTGAGAGTTCGTTGATTGCGAAGAAACTTCTCTACAGAATCAATAGTGAGACATGTGCTTCTAAATTTATAGCGAAGAAAGACAATGATGCCTATTGGTGCACAAATAAATCTTCCAATCGGAAATAACACTGTAGGAGAAGAAAATTTGTTCAGAAACTATTTGTCTATCATAAACGAACTACAATTGTAAAAGGGGTATGAGTTTGTAGTTGTTGATTAAGTATACCTGCTAAAACTGTTGTAAGAGATTCAAGTAGACCTATGAGAATTGCACCAAAGAAAAGAATGCTTAAAAGGTAAGATACATGAAAAACAAACACATGTTTAGAGATGATGACTCCTGACCGACATTAAATACCAAAATGGTTGATTAAAAGATCTTAGACCATTATTTTAGGCTTTTATCTTATACCATTAAAGTATAATACTTTATCATGTCTGTGGTGACATGTGTGAACAATGTAAATTGTCCAAGTGCCAATCCATCATTGAAGCATGTCTCAGCCAATAAGACATGTCTATAAGTGGACGTGAACCATCTATTTCATAAACTTTAATATCATCAACTATTTAAAATAGAAACAATAGCTGGTATTAGAGTGCATAGTTGAGATAGTTAAGATCTACCAATGAGTACGATTTTTAGTCACATTGCCCTTCAATATATGATCTATCACTTTGACAATATATATTAGCCAAATCTTCAACCATAAATCGTGTAAGATCATTTGAACAGTTTGGGGTTTAAATGACAGTCAGGAGAGTCAAGCCCCTTACTTTAAGGAAGTAGACCAGCGAAGTTACCTCCTATTATGAGGCCAAACTGTGTAGTGCCTGCATGATGGGCAATGAAAGAAAGCATGGTCATGTAGGTCAAGGAAACAAAAGTAATTAAACAAAAGAGTTAGTATGTGGTACTCAACTCGTGCATGGCAGTGCTTAGGTTAATCTCCTTTTGCCAAAATAGTCAGGCCTCCGGAGCTGCATAGTCATAGATATTTTTATGGGCATGGAAATCAGTGAAAGTATATTTTTGACCTTTCACTAATTTGATGTCAAAATTATAGGATAATATTATAAGTTTGCCAGACTGAGATTGACCAGAGCACCACCTAGTACTAGACAGTAACTCACACTAAGTTACAGGAATACCAATTAACCAATAAGTGCTTGCTTATGGATGGTTGGTTTTTTTTTTTTTTTTTGATAACTGAGGGTAATCCCAAGCTTACGCTTCGACTAATCCCTAAGGGATGCCCTCGACTTATGGATGGTTGTTAAAGCTCATGGTTATGATCATTTAATTGGAAATTTTTTTGGCTAGAGGTGACTGATAATTGGTTAGATGGTATCGATCATTGACTGAAATTTTTTCAAACTTCCTATAATGTAACCTGTTTTACCAGTTCAGCCTCTGATCGCTTGAGGATTTAAATTACACCAATTTTCATAGACACTACATATTCATAGTGGAAATTGCTCCTCGCCCTTCCACCATAAAAAAATCCTCAAATGGCAAGCATATTTCTCATTCAGTGTATGGGGAAGCAAATAAATAGGTCCATGTTTACAGTAACATGTAGCTTCAGCATAATGCATGAGTGCAATTGGAGTCAGTAAAATATTTTAGATAAAAATACTTACAGCAATCTTCTAAATGACAAGTTGCAACAACGTGAAAAACTGAATCCACGATACTCAAACATGCTTGAGAAACCATCCATCACAATACATAAAAAAATATAAATGAACAAATGAATTGATGCTCCACCACGTTCCTACCTTACTAGTTAAAGTAGCTATGTACCTACCTTCACAGCTTCAATTAATAGTAACAAGTCCAAATTCACAAAGGAGCTAGAGAATGACAATTAAGAAATGGTTGAACCTGGTAGCAATAATTCGGTCCACAGTAGTCCATTCAGGTCGAATTGCAACCCATTCATCCTCGGAGTTATTAATTGAATCCATTTGATGATGAAAATGATTTACTTTAGTCCTTAGGCGTGGATATGATTTATAAGCTTTTAAAAGTTCCTTCTCTGGCACCCTGCAAAAAAAAATTATCAAATGGAAAGTGACTTCAAAATTAGGAAAAATATTATAATGACAATCTAAGTTTCTGGTAAATTGACTACAGAAGTGAGCAGACAAAACTGTGCAAGAACAAATAGCTATACAGCTAGACAATTTTAATTCAACGGAAAACTGGAGGATGTTAGAATTATCAAAAAACGTTGAATGTTTCGCAATATAATCTAATCCAGCAATCTTAGCTAACATAGTATTTGTTAAGAATAATAGTTAACTAGGTAAAAGAACTCGTGAAAATAATGTTGAAGCTTAGAACTACCATGTGCAATGCAGATAAGAAAATCCCTTCCACTTCACAAGATACTGTTTAACAAATTTTTGTTTCGAGCCTAGCTTTGAGGCATCCTTCTCATCAGCACCAGTAGGCCGCATTTCGCAATCCAAAATCTTTTCAATATCATTAAGGGGGCTCACCTGTAGAGTCAATACATTTTAATTACAAAAGCTGCAGAAGTAATCCAGCAAGTGCAAAATGTTTAAACAAGTACACTAGAATCATACACATTCCGGGCACCTCCAGCTGCCAACAGGAAAAAATTTTAATGGAGGAAGTAAACACTTAAAAATTTTAATGGATATACCTCCAAACCCATCCCAACCCAGTAGCAGTAATACAATTCGAATTTTAAATCTTGCAAGAACACAACTTCACGTCAATGCCGCCTGATCATGTATCAGTGAGTAATACGTTCACAATAGTGTTGTCACTACTCTGCATGTGCATGAACCAAAACAATCTAATGGCCAGATTTGGTTTTATGGGTAAACCAACGTCCCATTCAGCACCCGCATTTACTTCTAAAAAATCGTATAATTTTCTCTAGGCAAAAACTAAAACATGACAGTATCAAAAAACACAAAATTTATTCCTACCTATTTTAAAAAGAAGCTTCCATCTACATATCTTTTCACGAGCAAGTTGAGCATTAGGTAGGCAACAGTCAAAGCCCATCACTAATCAGATGGTTGTTAACTTCATATACTCCATCCAATGGCAACAACAGCTTCAGCGACCACACTCTGCTGATGGTGTCCTCAATCGTTATTTGATGGAGATTGTGGCCTCAATGGTGGCTGACCAGGCTTCTGCTGATGGTGTCCAGTGACCACACTCGGTCGCATCTGAGACCCCGAACCAAGGGAACTGTTGTTTGAGCAGCTTCAAGGATTACTCGTCCAACTTGCAAGCTCGACAAAAATTCTGCAATAAAATAAATAAATAAAAAGGCAAAGAAACTGATGAACAAAAACAATCAAACAAATAAAACATCATAATCACAAAAGACAGACCTGAATTATAGGCTTCTTAGGTGGGTATAATGTTTCTGCTTCGGAACGTGGAACTCCCCATAACTTTGCAATTTCTTTCATTATATTGTGCAGCATATAATGAACCTTACTACAACCAAGATCAACCCATTCAATTCCATCCTCCTGCAGGACGACCCATCCACTATATAAAGGCTTTGGTGGTTAATAAAACCTCTGCACAACATTTCCTTCTTTTTTTGACCAATATGCTGCACAATATTTCCTCCTGAAAAAACGACCCACATCAAATAGTAAAGGGCAGTGAAAAAACATCCTAGCCATTTACTCCATTGTTTCCTAGCTTCCTACAAAACTTGGTCCAATGTTGTTATTTTGAGAAACCCCTTTGTGCCTTAGCAACAAGTATCTATCCACCACCATTCTTCCAAACACCACTTACAGGCAGCCCTCTTTCCGAAGGGTTGTTATTGGCTTCTTCCACAGGCTCAGGAGAAGCATCTGAATTTCTAAGGACGTAATCATCGCCCAAACGCATTCTATGAAAACTTTGATGTCTTACGCCGTTGCTTACTGTAATAGCCCAAAAAATCACGCCAAACTATGACCTCGGGATCCGTGCCCGATCGGTCACAGGTTTGACCAATTAGGAGTTCGATAGTTAGCGTAGAGTGTGATGAGTGAATGAGAGGAGATGGTTTGTGAAGCTATGTGGTGTGTGTTGTAAATCTGAAATCACATACACCTATTGAGGTGCATGTGCTCAACACACAAGCTAGGGGGGGGGGGGTAAAAGGGTTTAATAACCCTAAAACCAATAGCTTTGGTTGTTGAGAGAGAAGTAAAGAAGAGAGAGAGAAGGAGAGCATAGTTAATGCAAGGAGTAAATGCTAGTTGTGGAAGGGGGATTCGAGCAATAAACGTCGGATTCGACGCGAGGGATCCGCTAGAAGCAAAGCTGGAACCCTAGCCTTCCAACCACTTGATTTGAAATCAATTTGAGATTTATTCAAGGTAAATTTTTGCGAATAAAATGCATAGATTGTAGAGGTTAAATTGTAGTTGAAAATGGTTTAAATCATAGGATAATGGTTTAGAAAAATGGAGGAAAAAGTGTGGAAAAAGATTAGGAAGAACAGCTCGAAAGGGGTTGAATCTAGCAATTTCGATTAATCGAAATTGGGTTTCGATTAATCGAAATTGGCCAAGAAGTTGAAAAGTCAGGAAACCCGATCTCGATTAATCGAATTGAATTTCGATTAATCGACTTTGGATTTCGATTAATCGATTTGGGTATCGACATCGATCGAACCTCCAAAGGACCCTGTGGAGGAAATGATTGAGGAAAATCGACTAATCGAAAATGGGATTTCGACAATCGATTTCACTTTTCGATTAATCGATTTTGGAGTTCGATTAATCGACTGAGCTAATTTATGTTAACTTTTGAGTTTGACTTTAAGATTCTTGGAGGGTCTTGGACCTCCTTTATTGCATCTTTAGTGATGTGTTTCACCTGTTATGTGGTACCATAGGTGGTACGTGTGAACTAATGCACAAGGAGCCACGTGGGACCTTGATGCATTGATCAAATGAAGACTTGAGGTAGGGAACACCTTGAACATGTACTTTATTTTACAAGAGCATGTATGTAGTGATATAGAATTCAATTCAAATATTTTATTGCTTAAGAATTGTGAAAAGTGTGTGTGTGTGACATCCATAAGAGTAATTATAATGAGCCATCCCCAGGGGATGATGAAGTGAAGAGATAAGAGCATCAGGTGTGATGCAAGTAAATGGATACATCCCAGGGATGTATCCAAGATTGAATCATGTTTGATAGGGCCTAACTGATATAAGATAACACACTTACACGGTGAATAACTATATGTAAGGCACCGATATTTTTGTTATTTGAGGTTTGATAGGGTACCCCACCGACGTGGCGGGATATCCACGACTGACACGGTAGGATATCTGTGACCGATATGGCGGCGAAAATCAAGCCAAGTGAGGCTTATCCAAGATAGTAAGCACACCCCAGGGGTGTTGATTTGAGACAAGTGAAACCCCGCCACCAATCCCCAGGGGAAAGGGGCTTGGGTACTATATGGTATTCCCAGGGAATATGTTAAAAGTGTCTATATAGATGACGATGAAGGGTATCTCGTCGGGGCTCGATGCTATATTGCTCGGGGATTACTTAAGTTGAAAGTTTAAGTTTTACTTTAGGCCTTTTCTGCATTATTCATGAGTAAATAAAAGATACGAGTAAACTACCAGTGAAATGTAATACTTGTTAACTGTTTCATCAGTAATTGCATAGACACATCATGCATGACATATCATGGAATATATGTGAGTAATAATTTATATGTTCAACTGTGTTTTGTTCCCTATTGAGCTAGGATGTAGCTTACCCTATAGACTATACGTCGCAGGTCCACTACTAGCAGCGGCCGAGGCTTCAGGAGACGCTGACCCTGGTGAGTCGGACCTTGCGGCCGGCGACGAGTTGGAGCCACCTCCTGAGGACTTCTTCTAGAGGACTCCGTTGTGCCACTTTGAGGGCTTTTGAGAGAGATTGGTACGGCTTGGTATGTCAAGCCTTGTTTTGGTTAAACCATGTATATATTGAGATGGGATTATTCTTTTGGGGCGAACCATCCGTGATGATTGCTATCATCGATGGTTCGGATCGGTTCTCCATTCATGCAGAGGCATGAGGGTAGAACTGTCTTTTGGAGAATTACTTAATATAGATTTAAATTCCGCAGCTCCTTTATTGTTTCATTTTATGCTTGATATGCCAGTGTTCCATGCTTAGCTAAGGGGCACGGTCAAGATGATCGTGCTGATGGCATGGGTTTCGGGGGGCCGAAATACGGGCTGTCACACTTACTGCTCGCTCCGCCACCTACCTTTTGATTAGAGCCACCACCAGATGGATGAGTTTCTGGTAAACTCGATTCTACTGGCTCTTCAACCACCGAAACCTCCTATTTTCCCTTGGCTGCCCGATACCCATCCTTTGGTAACACCTCCACCCCTTCTTCTGAAGGCTTATAATTCTCCTGCAATTTCCTTACCGTGCTGATGATGCTATCTACCAATGCATCCTTTGCACTGCTGTAGGCGCCATCTACTGATTTCCCTTTCCCCTTGGAAAAGCCATTACTCACCTCTATTGATTTACCTTTCCCCATTATGGAGCCACTGCTCACACTGCCATTTTCTCGAGGCCCATTGCTCCACAAACTAGCATTATAAGCCTCTATAAGCTCATTTTGCTTCTGGGGGTCTGGACAAAACCGAGCAAGCTCAAGAATAAGAAGTGACAGGGCAAATTGCTGTACATATACAAGGCATTCCCACATATTGATTTGACCTTGACGGAACTCAGAGGAAATTTCTTAAAAAGCGGCATACTTATCCTCACAGTGTCCTAAACCGGCATGAATCCTTTCCACCAGAGACTTGTTTGCAGTCTAAACATCTTCCACGATTGGCGAGGACCGGCCATTTGTGGATAAGGATCAGTAGTCTTCAGTTCTTGAAAGAGGAACGGTACTAGATATTGAAGGGTTCAAAGATCCTCTGCCAATAAGGTTAGGGGCTGATACTGAGTGAGTGATCTTACTAACGCTACTACTTGAACTCCATGGACAAGTTGCAGAACTAAGTGGGATGGGATTGTGACCTGTTGCTGGTCTAACTAGGGAAGAACACGCAGAGCCAGATGAATTTTTTGGTCTAGTTTGAGCAAAAATTGCAGCAGGAGATGATAATGTCGGTTTAGTTTGATAAGGTGAATTATTCTCCTACCAAAGCTCATGCAGTCATGGCAATATTTATCAAATGACAAATCTTTGAGAACTTTGAGGACGTCACTCAAAAAATGCAACTATTCCTTGTGAAAAAAAAAATGACAATAATTATGCACAAGACCTCACCTAGCAAATGGCCTCAGTGCCCAAACTAATTTCAAAATGGTTTCACATAGATTGCAAATGCTCATAAATTGACAGAAACAAGGAAAAAAATATTTAACTAAACACGCAATTAAATATCTTTGTAATTATTTATTTAATGGCATAGTGACCAAGTCGTGATTTGGTAGTAAGTCAGCTTGGGAAAAATTTTAAAAAAAATTGGCAAATTTGGAAAAACAATAAAGAAAAAATTCTATTATAAACATTTTCAAAATTAGAAAATATTATTTTTTTGGGAAGATCGAGAGAACTAGAAAAAGTCGGAAAATTTAGATCTTATTTATAAAATTTGCAATTTTTGAAAAAGTTGGGATTTTTTTCAAGTAGTAGCGATTTAATCGCCTACTAAAAAGGTCATGATTGAAATGCAACTTTTCTAAAAATCCCTTTTCAAACAATCCGTAGTCTTTGGTCACACTGATAGTGTTACTTTGAAAAAATGGGAGGTATCAAAAAGGAGCTTAAAGCCCTGTCCGGCAACCCTTTTGTGCTTCTAAAGAGGTTTCACCCAACATTAGAAGTACTTTTTGGAAAAGGATTACCAAACAGGGCCTAAATAAATGTACGAAGGAAAAGGGTTACCAAACAGGGCCTAAATAAATGTACGAAACGGGACACAAGATAAGTAGGTTGTAGAGACTTACTAGAGGATCATCCAGATACACACGCACATTAGTTATTTTTGGGAACAATCTCCTTAAGAGACATTCAGTGAGTTAAAATTTGAGTAAACACCTAGTTGCCATAAATAGCAGTGCAGCACCTGAGGCTTGACCGTTTGGATAAAAGGAGAGTGACCCGAGTGCCACCGCTGGCACTCGGGTTAGGTACCTAATACCAAATCTTGCAAAATGTAGGGCACCTATATCATTTTTATGGATAACAAGATGGATTTTATTAAGAAGAACAACAAAAGAGAACAAAGTATAAGGACAAGCTGAAAGTCACCATCGCATAAACGAACCAAATAATAAAACCAAAATATGACCAAAAAAACTAGAGACATAAGAATCTTTTCCAACTGTAGTAAAGGATCAAGAGACCCTCTTTAGCTAGACTGCCCGCAGTTAAGTGAGTAACCTTGTTACAAATATAGAAAATAGCAAGGGCTATTGGACCTAGAGAATGGGAGTTGACTCGTCACTCACACATTTATATCCTTTACATATATATATATAAGAGTAATTTTTGCTTAGAAAAATATAAAATATTAGAATTCAAGTGAAGATTACTCTTAATAAATCACATACATATAAACTCTGATTCACAGCAGTTTTTAATACCCATAAAACAACAGCAAACAAAGAGACTAACAATCTCAAAACAGAAATCCAAGCTATGTGAAAACCGACACTAATCAGAAGCCAATATATTATGTTAATTCTGTGCATGGAACTGATATATTGCAAAGTAGAGAATATATGTAGAAGCAGTAATGGCATAAATCATGTATGAGAAGATAGTAGATAACAGCAACAACAGACTTAGAAAGTCTCGGAAAATAGCCACATGAACTCAATTATATGATCATAAGAATAGCAGCAATAGATGTAGACTAAAAAGTCATGGAAAACAATAAACGAATTAAAATCGAAAGTCATGATGATAGATCAGGCTAAGAAAACAGAGGATGAAAAATCAGGAGAAGATGATTAGATGACCTTCGATGCTGCCGAATTTGGGCGTCGTCACTTGATTTGATCCCCAATATGGCTCAAAATAGTAAAATTAGGGTTCCCCCAATGGATCTTTACAATATTATGATCAGATTAAAGGTTATAATATTGATTTCGATCTTCAATGCTAAATGATTCAATGGAATCTCGATTTCGATCTAAAACCTTCATTGAAATCTAGTTCGACTCAGACAGCTTCGTCGCAAACCCGATCGATTCAGTTCGAACCGATTTCAATTGTCTCAAACCCTAGCTCAAATGCTTCGTCTCAAACCCTAGCTCAAACAGCTTCGTCGCAAACCCGATCGATTCGGTTAGAACCGATTTCAATCGTCTCAAACCCTAGCTCACACCGATTTTGATCGTCACAAACCCTAGCTCAAACCGCTTCATCTCAAACCCAAGCTCAAACCAATTTCCATCGTCTCAAACCCTAGCGCAAACCGATTTCGATCGTCTGAAATCCTAGCTCCAACCATTTCGATCCCTAGCTCCAACCATTTCGATTGTTTGAAACCCAATCATCGTCTCCAAACTCAGCCCTATTTTTTTGGTCTTTGAAGTCTTCACAGCCTCCATGAGAATAAATAGTTTTTTATTAGCGTTGAGATGTAACTTTGCGCGAGATGTTCTCGGGATGAGTTGGCATTTGCTATTTTTGAGAGACGGCTTTATCTGCAAGAGCCGTCTCGATTGGTGTGAAAATGGGCTTTTAGAGACGGTTTTCTATGTGGTCTCAAAAGTTTTGACCCACTATCATAACACTAAAATTTATGGAGACGGCTCTATAGGTCATAGTCGTCTCCAATATACTCTAATAATAACAATAGAGACCGTTTTTAGAAAGCCGTCTCCAATAACCTCATTATTGGAGACGGCATCCAAAGCCGTCTCTAAAATCCGTATCCAAAAGTCTTTTTTTTTGTAGTGAATAGTTTCCTTTTAAAATACTGTTGGCACCTATCAAGCTTTGGCTTGGGTGATGTACCCTTCCCCACCAGCCCAGCACTCATACATTCATATTTTGTTATTCCCTAGTATATTATGTATTTATTGCTTCCTAGCATTTCATTTCAGAAAATATTATCATGATTTTTTATTACTTTATTTATTTATTTATAAAAAAAATATCGTACTTTATTTATAGCTCTATATTATGTTCTTATTGCTTGTTAGAACCATAGTTAAAAATTTCTCCGAAATTTCTTTGAAATTTACTGAAAACGGGTTCGGGTGAAACTTTCGGCGAAATTTCAATGATTTCTCCGAAATTGCAGAAATTTCATTAATTTCGGCGAAATTAACGAAATTTCACCGAAATTAATCAATTTTTTTAAATTTTTGTCATTTTTTAAATAATAAATATAAATTTTATGAAGTTTACATATAATTTATATTTAATATTTTTTGTACTCCCCAAAATTTTCCCGAAACTTTTCGAATTTTTCTCGAAATTTATCCGAAATGAACTGAAATGACCCCTACCGAAATATTGCCGAAAACGAAATTTGTCACTATGATTAGAACTTCGTAACATAATTAATGTATTCGGTCAATTTCTTTGTTCTCCGTGCCATGTATGTGAGAGTCGGCCACTTATATATATATATATATATATATATATATAATATAACCTATAAAAAATGCTAAGCTAAAAGACAAATTTTCCCTTTCGATTTTTGGGTTCTATCGCTAGAAGACAAAACAGGAAAATACCAAAAGACCAACCGTCCCTATGACAAAGAAGAAAAAGAGTTAAGAGACCCTTTGGTTCTATCTAATCTATAAAAGATCTTAAAGGAGTGAGATGAGTTGTGAAACAGAAAGAGGAAGAACTGGAAAACCGTGATAAAGCACAAGAGAAGCTTCAGTTGGAACTAAAGAAATTGCAGAAATTGAAGGAGTTCAAGCCCACGGTTTGCTATATTTTTCCCCTTTCTTGAGCTTTCTTCTTCAGATTTTATTTTTGGTTTAATATGATCTTTAGTTTTTGTCCTTTTTTTTCTATTGTGTAGAGTTTCCCTCTTGTTCAATCTCTAAGAGAAAAGGAGCAAGAGGAGAAGCAAGAGAAGAAGAAGAAGGGTCCAGTTGAAACAGGTTTGAATAAGCCCAGCTTCTATATAAATCTTTGGAGCTTTTCCATTTTTCACATGAAAAAAAGATTTCTTTTTTTTAGTAGGAAGCAAAAAAGGGAAACAAGAAAACCAGGAAAGAAAGAGATCCTTTGCAACCTAACTATGGTAAAAAACTTCTTGTTGGTTTTTCTCCTGATTGATTTTGATGGGTTTTTGGTGGTTTCTTATGGTTTTCTTTTAAAATCAATTTGATGGGTGTTCTGAATTTTTTAGGGTTTTTTATGGTTAATTTTTTATTGATTTTGATTTTTTTGGGATTTTTTCTTTTTTGAGGCATCGTAAAAAACTTCTTTCTGGGTTTTTTCTGATCGATTTTTTTACTCTCTACTTCTTATGAAGCTTTTTTTGTTTAAATTTTTTCATTTTAAAATTTGGGTTAGGGTTTTTTCGTGATTATGGGTTTTTCTTTTGTAGAGATATTAGGGTTTCAAATCTTTTGGAGAGAATTGATTTAAAATGGGGTTTGATTTATCTATTTTTATTTTTTAGGAGTATCTATCTATTTATTCTTTTTACTATTGGTTTTTTTCTTTTCTATGACAATACCAAAAAACCTTAGACTGTCATGTCGGTTTTCCTGAAATTTACCCATAAAATTTCAGGGCGGCGAGCATTTCACGCAGTGTTGGATGGGTTGGCCAGTAAGTATTTTTTTCTTATTTCTTTCTACTTTTTGGATCATCTTTATTTAATTTATTTACTCCTTTTTTTTTTCAGTCGTTGTGTCCTAATATGCTCGGAGATGATGTTTAGCAGCCATGTATTAGAGACCCTTTTATGATTATGGGTCTTTCATGTTTGTATGTTACACATACATATTCCAATTTGTATGCCATAATTTGATTCGATTTTTATGTTTGGGTGGTGTTTATTATGAGCATTTATTGAAAAAATAGCACTTATATATAATTTTTGTTTCAATTAAAATTTTATTTTAATATATAGTGTTATTTTAACCCATGTTGCATCAAAGATGTGTTTTTGTTGATTGTTTGGTTTTTAAAAAACGCATAACTAACAAACACAATTCTACCCTTTCGGTCCTATCTCTACCCTTTCGGTTCTATCTAATAAAGCAAAACACCTAAATTATCTTCTTTCGATTCTATCACCCTTCGATTCTATCTATCTATCTTCGGTTTAAAATTATTAGCCGATTTGTTAAGATATATTTAAATCTATAAAATCTGTTTGATTGTGATCTTTGTAATGATAGGTTGAAGGTTTTTCAGGTCTCATCAAATTTGTAGAAGGAATTTAGATTGGGAAGAGGGTATTTGGGGATAGGTTTTGAGCTTGATATGAGTTTTGGTTGAAATGGGTTATAGCTTTGTGGGGTTTATTTATTTTTATCAAATTTGCAGTTATGAGTTCAGTTGAGATTGGAAAAAGAGGGTATTTGGGACAGGTTTTGAGTTTTTGAGACTGAGTTCACTTTCTCTTTGCTTGTTTTGATTCTTATTTATTATTATTGTTATTCCTCTTCTAATTTGAGTTTTTTAGTGATGGGCTTGCCTCAATTATGTTGAAATTGTGGTTTTGATTTATCTTAGCAGCCTTTTTGTTGTTTGATTTTGTTCAGTTTTTTTGGTCGAATCCCTTGAAAACAACCTCTCACAAACACTTAATTCATAGAGTAAATGACGTATACATTGCACTTGCACATTGATGATTTTGATTGAACAACTAAGGTTTCTGAATGAATCACAATAACAAATCAACAAAACCTCTCTTTCACTCATTTTACTTGCACCTTTTCCCAACATATGGACGTGGATAGGTGAAACTCAGAAAATTGTACTACTAATTTAGGGCTATCAATGGGCGGGCCGGTCTTAGAATGAACCCATCCCATATCAGAGTTGGGCTTAAATAAAAAGATAGCAATCAACAAAGATCTGTTCTTCACTTTAGTGATAAACTGATCAACCTCTTTGTGAAACTTTTAAGTAAGTTTTTGTGATGGGTTGAAATCAAATTGCAATGACTGATTTTTTGGAATCTATCAAAATAGAAGGCAAACAGGGCTAAATTATTTATAATCACTTATTTTATATCATATCGTTCACTTGAATTGTTTCAAAATTCAGGTATTTTTTAAGTTTCAACTTCTTCTGAAGGTGTTTTTTGTTTAAATGTTTTCCATGTGTTTTTGAAGAGTCGGAACATTTTATCCCAATATAGTGCTTTGTCAAAAGCACTCGACTTACATGCCCAATTTCGATGAAGAAAATTCATTGCAGATTTGATCGTTATAAGAATTCTACTCCAATAGATCAATAAGTCTGAGCGACACCAATTCACACACAGAGGTGAACAACAAGTCAGGATATCCGGATTCCCTAACTCACTGTTTGAAATTTGGAAAAATATCTTGTATGACGATATGAAGTGAAACCAAATTAGTCCCACAAATGGTTCAGGTTGATCCTAAAAAAGTCAAGCGATCTGGCAGGTCAGTTGGGATCGTTGTCCTGAATCCTACTTGAAAGTGAAGCAAGTTTAGAGCAAATGCAACTATAGTATCTCCAGTGAGTAATGTGAGAATGAGAGATTATGAGAGGATTTATAAGGATGAGTGGAGTGGGCTTGTGGCATTAGACAAATCTGTTTATCACTAAGAAATGGAAGATTTTCCTTTTCCTCTTACTATATTTCATCATAAATGTTTAGTGTCTTTTGTCAAGTTGTTTATTTCTCATTGGAAGCCACATTTTAGAGTGAACAAGAGAAATCAACTGAAGGGTTTCAATCAATTCCCAATGTGGCTTCCGGTTTATTTGTTACCTTGGAGATGCTGGAGCAGGAAGAATTCAAAGTTAGAGATGGCATTGGAGGAGCTAGAGCAAAGTCTAAAAGGTGGTAGATTTGGGCCTAGAGACATGCATATGTGGGCATCACGTGATCACTTAAAGGGATCATGCAAGGCAGAGGAAATTCTGAGATTCTAATCTTGACACCAGCCCCTCACGTGGTCATTTAAGTGATCATATGATAAGGAAGATTATTGAGATTAAGATTACGAAAATTTTAGGGTACATAGATCGGACAATTCAAATCCTCTAATCACTGTAATGTTTGGGTCTATGGTAGCTTTCTAAGCTACCACTTAGATGAGTTGAATTGGTAAAAAAACATAAGTAAGATCATTTAAACTCTATTTTGATGCCTAAACGACGGTCAGGATAGTTGGGTCCCCAAATTTTTTATTAGAGGGCAAGGTGTGATCCATGATTGCTCAAAGTCTAAACGTAAGCCACACTAACCATGCCACCATCAGATTGTGTGTCAACTTAGATCAACACAGGGTTGCAGCCCTTCATTTATAGATTAAAGGGCACCTCTGTTTGCATGGTTTTGGATAATATATTGGTATGTATCAGCTGATACATACCAATATATATGACCAAGACATTTGCCTAATAATACAACATTGATAGAAAAATAAAAAGTACAATAGTAATATCTATAATACATCAATTTACTGGCCTAACTAAGCACTAAGGGCTTGAGCAGAGACATTCGAATGCAAACAATTACAAACATCGGTAAATTAACTAGTTGAAAAAAAAAAAAAAAAAAAGAGAACTGTTTCTTATACAAACAATTATGTCTTTGTATTGCCTATAAGTCTTATATTGTTCACCATTGTGTACTTTCAATTATCTTTAAAGATTCTAGAATGTGATGGTGACAGAGTAACACATAGGCAACCTATTGTATAGGAAAAAGAAATTTAGAAAAACACATATTACATTGTGCTACCTATAAGCAATAGAGACACACTCAAAAAGCAGGTTTCATATTTTTTTAGTTGAAATAGATTGTATTTACTTTTGGTTGCATAATATGTAGATATTTCTCTATATACAAAGAATGTCATTTCTTTTATTAGTAAATTCATATGACGATTAGGTTAGACCATCAGTTCTCATATATATTAGTAAAGGGTCATTGAAGATTCAAGAATGTGATAGTGATAGATTACATGCAGAAAATATAGCATATTTAAAAGAAGACTTGATGTATTCCTTCTCTTACCGTTTCATAATCAGAATGGAGAAAAAAGAAACTCTCATCCCATGCAATGGCAACAAATTGAATACATCCAACAGTTCAATTTTAGATGCTTGGACAAGTTGAAAAAGTATTTAGATTTAAACATTTGAAACTAAGTTATCCGTGTATTTATTCTTTTACCTCATCTTTTCATTGTTGCTTTTAAAGTTTTCTGACTTGCTTCTTGTATTATTGTATGCAATTAACTTTATATATATATATATATAACCTATAAAAAGTGCATAACTAAAGGACAAATTTTATCTTTATTATTTTTTTTTGGGGTTTTTTGCATCTTAATTTTTTTTTTTTATCTTCAATATTCATAGCAGTTGAAGCAATCTCAATGAGGGAATTTTTTACTTTTACTTTTATTCCTTGTGGGTGATTGGTTTCCGTTCTATGTTGTTTTTTCTTTAAATGATCTATTTTCACTAAGAGCCCACTTATATAAATGTGGATTGCATTGAAGGAATGAAATAATTGGTATCTCTATTTTTGTGTGATTTATTATTAGGTTTATGATTGATGAAGATTTATGTGCTGAATGAGGTTTCCCTGCTTCCTTTTTTTTCCCTTGAGGTTTGGTGTATTATGTTGTTAGTACTAATACTAGCAGGCCCTGCAGTTGCTGTGATAGCCCAGATTTTCCCAATCTAAAATTTGGAGATATATATATATATATATATATATATTTTACTTTACACCAAAACCAAATGAGAAAATTTGGACCGCCAGATCGTAGATCACAATCTGATACAGAACACTTGACACATCCATATACATACGGAAATCAAAGCAAGGTTATATAAGTATCATGAGCAAAACTCTAATTCTAATATCTAATATGTACTAAACTAAACAAACGCCAGTGATGACTAACTATCACCAACAATAGTGTACTATGCATGTATAATAGCATAGAAGTACCAACCTCGAACTTACTAAGATCCACGATGCACAAAATCTACGATCCCAAAACAGAGTACAAATCCTTATGCGGAAACTCCTTTTTCTTCAAGTATGTAGTCTGGGCCCTCCTCAAAGCTACACCTGTGACGTATAATCGGGGTGAGCTAACATCCAAGCTCAATGGAGAAAACTAATACCAATATACATCTCATCACATGCATAGATTCAAAGACAAGATCAAAATATTTTCTTATCAAGGCTAAAACTGATTTCAAAGGCATTTATTATCAAAATTGAAACTGAGTTCAAAGGCATTTTCTTATCCAAATTCAAAACTAATTTCAAAGGTAAACTGATTTCGAAGATGTTTTCTTATCAAAACCGAAACTGATTTCAAAGGCATTTTCTTAATAAAATTGAAACTGACTAATCTCTTATCAGAAGCATATTTCTTATTTTCGATTTACTGAGTTTGAATCACATTCATTTACATGTCTTACATATTCTTACCTGACTTACCCACATGTCTTACATATTCTTACTTTGCTTACATATATGTTTTATACATTCTTACTTAGCTTACTCACACATCTTACACAATCCTTACTTATCTTACTTACAAGTCTTGCACATTCTTACTTAGCTTACTTATATGTTTCACACTTTCTTACTTCGCTTACACAATTCGATTCACGGATATCCCGCCGCGTTGTCGATTCATAAGACCGTCGTGTCGATTCAATTCAAACACTCACTTGCATAGCTTACACATTGTCACATAGTTTACATAATTCGATTCACGGATATCCGCGATTCGATTCACGAGACTGCATTCGCTTCGATTCACGATTAGCCGTCGTGTCGGTTCGATTCACGGATATCCCTCCGTGCTGGTTCGATTCATGGATTTTACCGCCATGCCGGTTCGATTCACGGTAAGCCGCTGTGCCGGTTCGATTCACGGATATCCCGCCGTGCCGGTTCGATTCATGGGTTTAACCGCCATGCCGGTTCGATTCACGGTTAGCCACCGTGCTGGTTCGATTCCGCCCTAGCGGCCCACAAGGTATCATATAATCTGCCCATAGCGGTCCACACATGCACATATAATCCGCCCATAGCGGTCTACGATGTTATATAATCCGCCCTTAGCGGTCCACAACACACTTATAATCCGCCCATAGCGGTCCACTTAAAATTTTCTTAACTTATGGTTCGATTTGGATTTAAATTTATATACAAATTTGATTTGGATTCAATTCAAAGTTCACATTTACTTCCTTCAAATTTAACTTCTGGGTTCGATTCAAAACTTGCAAAACACACATACGATGTTCAAGACTAAAATTCCTTACATGATTTTCGAAGGCTATATAAAATGTTCAAAACAAAGATCATTTCTTGATTCGATACGTCAATAATTTTTAAAACAGCCACTATGTCAAAGATTCGATAATTCAAAGCTTTCGAGCATTTCAAACAATCAAAATATTCAATCAAATATTTGAGTTCAAAGATCTGAAGTTTCCATTGCAAGGATTACAAATACTAATTCATTTCAAAACAAAACTTATCATCTTTCATTCGATCATATCAAACATCTATGAAATTAAATCAAAATGCAATTGCGTATGAAATTTTCCACACCATAACCTCGAAACTGCGCAAAGCCAAGCAATGCCCTATCGATGGCTTTCCTCCCTCAATCTACATCACAAATATATGATGATGTATCAAGGATCAACACTAATCACTAATAACTTAGACTATTTAAGTGTTTTATTTAAAAAAATCGAGTCGGGACGGGCAAGTTCGCGCCAACATAGAAATTGATGTAACATTCCTCCTAAATTTGGACCTTTAAAAATTTAGATTCATAAGTTGTTCAAAACACAAAAGTTGTATATCTCTTTGTTATCTTTCCAACGCCTCAAGAATCGCATCAATCGGAGGTCAGAGTAGAAAGTTATGGTCAAAATATCAAAGCAGTACTGGCAACTCAGACAAAATCGACTAATCGATTTTCAAAATCGATTAATCGATTTTCTAAAGTCGATTGATCGATTTTCTCTCGATTGATCAATTTTTAAAGAGCCAAAAATCTTGTTCACTATTTGAGGCCAGTCAATTAATCGACCCAATTTAGATTAATCGACATTCAAAAATCGATTAATCGATTTTACTCGATTAATCGGTTTCGTTTCTCGACAAAATTAGAAATTTACCTAACGTATTACTAAATTTTGACCTCTAAAATGGTTGAGTCACAAGTTAGTCAATTCATGAAAGTTGTAGGGCTTTCTGGCATCTTTCCAACGCAATAATAATCACGTCAATCCGAATTTGGCACAAAATGTTATGGCCGAAATACTACGGTAGTATCAGTAAGCCCAGGCAAACTCGATTAATCGATTTTCAAAATCGATCAATCGAATTTCAAAATCGATTAATCGAAATTCTCTTCGATTAATCGATTTCGTGAAGTTCGTCTTGAATTTATCTCTTGTCAAAAATCGATTAATTGAGTTTCAAAATCAATTAATCTATTTTGGCAGTTTCTGAGCACTTCTCGGGTTTGAACCTTGAAACCCATTTTTTTTTCATCAAAATTCAATCCTTTTGATCCTAATCTTTTGCACACATCTAAGCAACATATATTTAATTAAATACATGAAAGAATTGCGTTTTTTACCTCTTTAAATCGGTGATCTACTCGTAGATCAGATCGTCTTCTTCGTTAGATAAAAAGGGTTTCCAAACCCACCTCGATCATCTCCGAGCTTCACGAGCACACCCAAGCCCACAAAATCGATGGCAATCCTTACACACACACTTCACATAACTCACGCTATGATTTGTGGATCAAAACTCATGATCTCTTCGCAAGAAGAGGGTTTCAAAACCCCCAAATGGCTACAAAACCCACAAAACCAAAACCAAAAGTCGAAATCGACAACGATCCTTCCCTCATACGATCTCACAAAACCTTTTCCACACAATCACAAGGCTTGGAGCATACGAATCCGGCGATTCTTCCTCTTTCTTCTTCCTTCTCTCTTCAAAATCCAAACCATCAAATTCTTGCAACCGGTTAAGGCTTCAAAAGGAAGCTAGCCCCCTTTTTTTTTTTTTTTTTTTTAAACTAAAAAGGCCGGCTCTCATGCAAAACACATACACCCATTTTGGGTGTTAGTCTTATCTAAGGACCTAGTTTTTCGCGTGAAACGGGCGTACCTAGTTAAGGTATTATCTATTATATAAATGATCCCTTAATTCAGTGTGGGGCCTGTACACCCAAACTACTTATCAATCGGACCTGGCGTTAAGCCAATACGCACCACCACGGTGTATGAACTTGGTCCTAAAAATCTCATACGAGCTCAAACGGATCTAAAATGATCTTATTTGAAAAATCTAAACGGTGGCATGTTTCTTAACAGACATGCACCCGATCAGGACCTATAGTTGGCTCGAATAGTCGGCCCAATCAGTTGGCCCAACTAGCAGCCAATACAATTGGCCCACTTAGTCAAATAAGTTATTTAACCATTACTAAACTTTTATTCTCTCTCTAGAACCAAAATTATAAGAGAAATAAATTCTCCTGCCTTTATTTTCATTTATAACCAACCTAAACTTAGGTGTTAAGCTAGTACGCCATAGCTAGGTGTATACAATTCATCCAAAGGTCCACACGCGAGTCTAAACCAATCTTTATTTATTTTTTATTTTTTTCCACTTAAGACTTAGCCCAACTAACTTAATTATTTTTACCATGTCGGGTACGTGATCAGTTGGGCACACACACCGAGGCATACTGTTCAAAGGTCAAAATTTTTTAGGATGTTACATTCTTCCCACCTTAAAGAATTTTCGTCCTTGAAAATTGGCGTATTTCTAGTTGAAGAGGTATAGATGCTTATTAGTCCTAAACAAGAGTAATCTTACTCTCCCTAAGAGTCAATACTTTTCAAGAGTCAATGATTCAATGTCAACGCAATTAGTTAGGGTTATTACATTCTCCCCTCCTTAAATGAATTTTCGTCCTCGAAAATTCAAAGACATAGCGATTCAGTTCATGACATAGCATCTATACTAAAACAGAGTCGCACCGCCCAAGAAAATAACGAATGAGATCGCAAACCTTTAACTAAATATAAAATTCAATAATTTATTCAAAACTAACATGAGCGAATATACCATAATGCACTAGGGCTGCTGGATATCCCTCATACAAAAACCACACCGGGCAGTATTCATCCATAATTTACAACCATTAAATACGACTACCACACGCACAACCACAATTGTTCATATAGTGGAATAGACCATTCTATAACGTACTCATTCCATAATCATGGAGTCTATTTAAAGCATTACCCTAAATGAAGTTCATTACAATTTAAGTTATAACCATAATCCTAAAATTATTTCTCATTTTCCATGTGCATCATTAAGCAACAATCATGGATGGACCAAGATAACAAAAATTAAAACCATCAATCTCCGAAACCAGCTATCATTTCTAAAATATATTCAACCATCCACAAAAGAACTAAGGTAAATTTATACTAGGCATCCTTAAATGATAAAATAACCATTCAATTAGAGTTAAAGATCACGGTGCATCTACCATGCTTCAATAGTTTTACAACATCCATACCAATAATATACTACCCTTAAAAACCATAAAGTATCACTAAACTAGGTTCTCCTCACTGACCCGTCTTCGCCTTGGGACATTCTCTTATCCGATGTCCTGTTCGTCCACACTTGAAGCATGCGCCTGTGACCCACCAACACTCTTCTATCTTGTATGGTCCTCCACATCGCGAGCATGGCTCAATCGGTGCTGATGAGGAAGTATGAGAAATTTGCGGTACGCTCAATGCCCCAGCGGTCGTGGGATTTGTAAGGCGTAGGGGCACTCCATGCGTAGACATGGGTGGTCTTGAGTGGATACGCTGAGTAGGCAGACTGGGCGCTGGCATCAATAACTTCGATATCTCGGTTGCCTGTTTGTGAGCATATGACTGCATTTGACTTGCCCTGCCACTACTCTGTTGGTCCCTTCTCTTATACTTTTCTTCCACGTCTTCTTCCACCACAAGAGCCTTGCTCATTCTGCACATATAAGTTTTCAACTCAAAAGCTGACTTTTCCTTATATCCGGCCTTAAGCCGCGTTGAAATTTCTTGGCCTTCATCGGATCTGTCACCCACGAACTCAGAGCAGCGGCGAGCCTCATAAACTCGACTCCATACTCTCTCACGAGACATCCTCCTGCTCAAGTCAGAGAATTTCACTTCTATTTGATTTCTCACTATCTCAGGGAAGTACTGCTTGTTGAATTCTCCCACGAATTCCTCCCATGTCCAAGGCAATCCAGGGGTCTCTTGCGCTCTAGTCCATGACACGAACTTCCACCATGGGCCTGCCTCCCCATCTAGCATATAGGCCGCCCAACGTACACTCTCATCCTCAGTGCACTTAAGTACACTGAACACCTTCTCCATTTCGCTTAGCCAATTCTCTGCGTCCATTGGCTCTGCTTGCCCTGAAAAGCTAGGAGGACGCATCCTCCTAAACTCGGTAAATGCAGAGGGCACTGACTGTGTAGAACCCACTGGAGGTGTAGGTGGCTGACGCTGCTCATGAGCGGTATGAGCCGCCAAAGATGCTGCCTGTTGTGTCATGGCAGTCGCCATGGTTTCCATGGTATGCATCATCCTCTGACGCTCGTCTCTCTCTTCGTTCCTTTCTCTTACTCTTTCTTGTTCCCTCAGATCTCGATCCTGAGTCTCTGCTTGATCTTGGCTCCCTTGGCCACCACTGCCTGAAGCCCCTTTATCTCCCATAGGCACTCGATTGGTATCCGAGATGAAATCATCTCGACCACGCAAATTTCTATTATGACCGCCCCTGGGTCGGCCTCTTCCCCTAGAAGACATCACGGTCTGCACGTGAAATCAAAGTTTCGTTAGCAGAAGTCCCTATGCTCTGAAAAAAAGAATGATTGTCAGAATTTCTAAAAGAAATTGCTTTGATACCAACTGTGACAACCCAGATTTTCCCAATCTAAAATTTGGAGATTTTTTTTTTTTTTTTTTTTTTTTTCTTTACACCAAAATCAAATGAGAAAATTTGGACGCCAGATCGTAGATCACAATCTGATACAGAACACTTGGCACATCCATATGCATACGAAAATTAAAGCAAGGTTATATAAGTATCATGAGCAAAACTCTAATTCTAATATCTAATATATACTGAACTAAACAAACGCCAGTGATGACTAACCATCACCAACAGTAGTGTACTATGCATGTATAATAGCATGGAAGTACCAACCTCGAACTTACTAAAATCCACGATGCACTAAATCTACGATCCCAAAACAGAGTACAAATCCTTATATGGAAACTCCTATTTCTTCAAGTATGTAGTCTGGGCCCTCCTCATAGCTACACCTGTGACGTATAGTCGGGGTGAGCTAACATCCAAGTTCAATGGAGAAAACTAATACCAATATACATCTCATCACATGCATAGATTCAAAGACAAGATCAAAATATTTTCTTATCAAGGCTAAAACTGATTTCAAAGGCATTTCTTATCAAAATTGATACTGAGTTCAAAGGCATTTTCTTATCCAAATTCAAAACTAATTTCAAAGGCAAACTGATTTCGAAGATGTTTTCTTATCAAAATCGAAACTGATTTCAAAGGCATTTTCTTAATAAAATTGAAACTGACTAATCTCTTATCAGAAGCATATTTCTTATTTTCGATTTACTGAGTTTGAATCACATTCATTTACATGTCTTACATATTCTTACATGACTTACCCACATGTCTTACATACTCTTACTTTGCTTACATATATGTTTTATACATTCTTACTTGGCTTACTCACACATCTTACACAATCCTTACTTATCTTACTTACAAGTCTTGCACATTCTTACTTAGATTACTTATATGTTTCACACTTTCTTACTTCGCTTACCAATTCGATTCACGGATATCCCGCCGTGCCAGTTCGATTCACGAAGACTGTCGTGTCAGTTCAATTCAAACACTCACTTGCATAGCTTACACATTGTCACATAGTTTACACAATTCGATTCACGAATATCCCGCCGTGCCGGTTTGATTCACGGAGACTGCCGTACCAATTCGAATCACGGTTAGCCGCCGTGTCGGTTCAATTCACGGATATCCCACCGTGCTGGTTAGATTCATGGGTTTTACCGCCATGCCGGTTTGATTCACGGTTAGCCGCCGTGCCGGTTCGATTCACGGATATCCCGCCGTGCCGGTTCGATTCATGGGTTTAACCGCCATGCCGGTTCGATTCACGGTTAGCCGCCGTGCCGGTTCGATTCTGCCCTAGCGGCCCACAAGGTATCATATAATCTGCTCATAGCGGTCCACACATGCACATATAATCCGCCCATAGCGGTCTACGATGTTATATAATCCGCCCTGAGCGGTCTACAACACACTTATAATCCACCCATAGCGGTCCACTTAAAATTTTCTTAACTTATGGTTCGATTTGGATTTAAATTTATATACAAATTTGATTTGGATTCAATTCAAAGTTCACATTTGCTTCCTTCAAATTTAACTTCTGGGTTCGATTCAAAACTTGTAAAACACACATACGATGTTCAAGACTGAAATTCTTTACATGATTTTCGAAGGCTATATAAAAGGTTCAAAACAAAGATCATTTCTTGATTCGATACGTCAATAAATTTTAAAACAGCCACTATGTCAAAGATTCGATAATTCAAAGCTTTCGAGCATTTCAAACAATCAAAATATTCAATCAAATATTTGAGTTCAAAGATCTGAAGTTTCCATTGCAAGGATTTCAAATACTAATTCATTTCAAAACAAAACTTATCATCTTTCATTCGATCATATCAAACATCTATGAAATTAAATCAAAATGCAATTGCGTATGAAATTTTCCCCACCTTAACCTCGAAACTGCGCAAAGCCAAGCAATGCCCTATCAATGGCTTTCCTCCCTCAATCTACATCAAAAATATATGATGATGTATCAAGGATCAACACTAATCACTAATAACTTAGACTATTTAAGTATTTTTTTTTTAAAAATCGAGTCGGGACGGGCAAGTTCGCGCCAACATAGAAATTAATGTAACCTTCCTCCTAAATTTGGACCTTTAAAATTTTAGATTTATAAGTTATTAAAAACACACAAGTTGTAGATCTCTTTGTTATCTTTCCAACGCCTCAAGAATCGCATCAATCGGAGGTCGGAGTAGAAAGTTATGGTCAAAATACCAAAGCAGTACTGGCAACTCAGACAAAATCAACTAATCGATTTTCAAAATCGATTAATCGATTTTCCAAAGTCGATTGATCGATTTTCTCTCGATTGATCGATTTTCAAAGAGCCAAAAATCTTGTTCACTATTTGAGGCCAGTCGATTAATCGACCCAATTTCGATTAATCGAAATTCAAAAATCGATTAATCGATTTTACTCGATTAATCGGTTTCATTTCTCGACAAAATCAGAAATTTACCTAATATATTAATAAATTTTGACCTTTAAAACGGTTGATTCACAAGTTAGTTAATTCATGAAAGTTGTAGGGCTTTGTGTCCTCTTTCCAACGCAACAAGAATCACGTCAATCAAAATTTGGCACAAAATGTTATGGCCGAAATACTACGATAGTGTCAGTAAGCCCAGACAAACTCGATTAATCGACTTTCAAAATTGATCAATCGAATTTCAAAATCGATTAATCGAAATTCTCTTCGATTAATCGATTTCGTGAAGTTCCTCTTGAATTTATCTCTTGTCAAAAATCGATTAATCGAGTTTCAAAATCGATTAATCGATTTTGGCAGTTTCTGAGCACTTCTCGGGTTTGAACCTTGAAACCCATTTTTTTTTTCATCAAAATTCAATCCTTTTGATCCTAATCTTTTGCACACATCTAAGCAACATATATTTAATTAAATACATGAAAGAATTGCGTTATTTACCTCTTTAAATCGGTGATCTACTCGTAGATCGGATCGTCTTTTTCGTTAGATAAAAAGGGTTTCCAAACCCACCTCGATCATCTCCGAGCTTCACGAGCACACCCAAGCCCACAAAATCGATGGCAATCCTTACACACACACTTCACATAACTCACGCTATGATTTGTGGATCAAAACTCATGATCTCTTCGCAAGAAGAGGGTTTCAAAACCCCCAAACGGCTCCAAAACCCACAAAACCAAAACCAAAAGTCGAAATCGACAACGATCCTTCCCTCATACGATCTCACAAAACCTTTTCCACACAATCACAAGGCTTGGAGCATACGAATCCGGCGATTCTTCCTCTTTCTTCTTCCTTCTCTCTTCAAAATCCAAACTATCAAATTCTTGCAACCGGTTAAGGCTTCAAAAGGAAGCTAGCCCCTTTTTTTTTTTTTTTTTTTAAACTAAAAAGGCCGGCTCTCATGCAAAACACATACACCCATTTTGGGTGTTAGTCTTATTTAAGGACCTAGTTTTTCGCGTGAAACGGGCGTACCTAGTTAAGGTATTATCTATTATATAAATGATCCCTTGGTTCAGTGTGGGGCCTGTACACCCAAACTACTTATCAATCGGACCCGGCGTTAAGCCAATACGCACCACCACGGTGTATGAACTTGGTCCTAAAAATCTCATACGAGCTCAAACGGACCTAAAATGATCTCATTTGAAAAATCTAAACGGTGACATGTTTCTTAACAGACATGCACCCGATCAGGACCTATAGTTGGCTCGAATAGTCGGCCCAATCAGTTGACCCAACTAGCAGCCAATACAGTTGGCCCACTTAGTCAAATAAGTTATTTAACCATTACTAAACTTTTATTCTCTCTGTAGAACCAAAATTATAAGAGAAATAAATTCTCCTGCCTTTATTTTCATTTATAACCAACCTAAACTTAGGTGTTAAGTCAGTACGCCATAGCTAGGTGTATACAATTCATCCAAAGGTCCACACACGAGTCTAAACCAATCTTTATTTATTTTTTATTTTTTTCCACTTAAGACTTAGCCCAACTAACTTAATTATTTTCACCATGTCGGGTACGTGATCAGTCGGGCACGCACATCGAGGCATACTGTTCAAAGGTCGAAATTTTTCAGGATGTTACATTTGCGATCACTTACAAATCCCAAGCTATTAAGTGAAAATTCCACCTTATCCAGCAACCACCGCCATCTGTCCACCTTACCTTGATTCGGCACACACTCATTTAATTCAGCATTTAATTCAGCAAGCAGCTCAGTCGAAGTCTTGCATTTCATTATCCCTAAGTTTCTTCTCATTCTGATATCCCAATTCCAGCCATCTTCCGAACTGCAAGCCAGCCCCATAACCATCTCATTATCAGAGTGAGGTTGTACAAAGCCTTAAACGTATCAACCAAAGACTGATCTCCCAACCACACATTCTTACCAAAATCTTATCCTCTTCCCATCTCCCCATTCAAATCCTATGAACTCATCAAACATCTCTACCTGAGCAGACACCCCTCCACCATGCTGACCCTCTCCCATTTTGTGCATTGGATGTCTCACTACCCTACCCTCATACTTTTCCCTTAAAGCTGGACCCACAAGACTCTTCTTGAACTTCGATATGCCATAATCATTTTCCAAGCAAAGCACAGTTCATCTCCTTTCGCCGCTTAATTAGAATACAATCTTCCTTAGGAAAAGTCGTAGACATCCAGCTAATTAGGTGACACTTCCAGCAATCCTCCCTTCCCTCCCACAGGAAGTTGCACTCAATCGGTTTGAAACATGCATTAACACCCGTCGGACTATTGAATATCGATATATAGAGCACCGGAAGGTTGGATAAAGCAACGTTTGAGAAGTGCAAGCCTGTGAACAACAGGTTTCTCTTCAAGTAGCCAATCTTTTTCCAAACCTCCATGCTACATTAGAAAGGTAAAGCAAAATACTGAGAATAAGACCATAGTGAAATCCGGATAATTGTCTATTTATTGCTGTTAGTATTGAATACTTTTCATACTCTTGAGTTTGTTGTTTGTTAAATAACTTCTTTATAAATGCGGGTATTTAATTAGTTTGATAAGTTCGAGTACTTATGCGAAAATGTCTATGATATGGCTATCTCTTCGATAGAAGAAATTAAGCAAATTACAGCAAATATCAAATCTTTCAAAAAGTTTTTTATTTTTGGCCATGCTGCTTATCAATTTTGGGTTTTAAATTGTTACTATTTTTCTTACATTTTTTCAGGAAATTAATATTTCTGATCTAGAGACTGATCTGATTCAGTTTTAAAACCGATTACTGCTGATCTCTTTATATTACAATTAATCATTGCTCATTATATATATATTTGGTATGTCAATTATTTTCCTTTATTTGATAAGCGATTATCTCTAGAGCGGAATCATATATACAGTCATTATATATATATTTGGGGTTTTAAACATATGAAAATTGATGTGTATTTTAATTTTATTTTTTTTTCCTTTTGGGGGTTCTTCAATCTTTTTCATGATTGGCATTTGCAGCTTTGAAAGGAGAGTAGAAGTAGATATTGGGAGCAGCCAGGCAGCCTGTTCGTGATGCTACCAACACTTAGTGCTTCCTATAGAGGTTAGCCTTACAGTTGTAAAACTGATTTCTTTTTTCTTTTTTTGAGATAGATCTTATGTACATTTATGCTTTGAAGCCTATTTGGATTTTGGTGCAGAATTGAACAACAGTTACAATGTACTGATCCATTTTCGGTGATTTTCAATTAAATATACTACCAATTTTTCCTTCATTGTTTCAATTTTTGTATGATTTTGATGGCATTGGTGTTACTTGAAAACCTGCTATGAATTTAGGTGCTAATTTATTTTTTCAATGGTTTGAATGATATATGCATTATAATTATAACTCCTGTTGTGTTTATCCTTCTAAAAAGTGTTGAAACAAGTATACATGCATTTTATTTGTTAGTGAGAATCACTTATAAAAAACAATCTCTTGGGAATGTGATTGTATGGTAATATAGATAGATTATGGCTGGTGGGAAGGCAAAGGGTGAATGTGGTTGAAATTGAAGAGGTTTTTTCTCTTTACTTCTATGATAAATGTAAATGAAAAAAAAATCCAAAGATTATAAAAATGCCAATTTTGAGAAAATCATCCGCTTTAGTTCTCTGATCTTATTTTGATTGGATCTAATCCCAATTTACATAAATTAAGGAGTAAAAGAGAAATGACTCTTTATAGATTGCGTCACCAAGTGACAAGTCCGCTTTTTTCTATAGGTAAAGATGCTATAATCTTATTAATAAATAACAAAAATTACAGCGGATCAATGAGGCCCAGCGAGGAGCTCAGCCAGAAGAAGAGATAAAAAAAAAAAAAAAAACAAAATAATTGTTCAATACACTTTACTTAACAATCCAATCTATCAAAGTGGTAACTAATATTGGAAGCTACCATAGACCCAAAGATCACTCATTTGAAGAACTGAAAGTCCAATCGATGAACACTAATATAAATGGTTATGCATTTGTTCAACAGTTAATATTAAAGTATACCAATCGGATGGCTTTATAGTTATTATAGATGTGATTCTTCATTTATTTAGCTGAGACAGGTGCCAAATGTGGGGTTGTTAGTTGGACTACTTGAATTAATCAAAAGTGTTCGGACATATGGCGTCGGCATAGTTTGTCTCTAAACTAAAATATACGTATTAGCTTTTTAAATAATCTCGGAGAAGTTGAGAAATTTTCAATGGTTCCTCTGCTCTTCTGGTTATTTCTTTTTTGGGTTTGATTAAAATTCAATCTTAAACTATGTTATAGTCCTCAATTATCTTCTTTCAACTTTGCTTTCAAAAAAATTAGAATTATAAATAAGTTGCCCGCACGTGCATCGCACGTGCAGGGCCCACTAGTATATATATATATATATAGGGAACCGGTTAGGTCCTCCAATGGAGGACGGTGACCATCCTCCAAGATCCACGTGGAGTTCCACGTGGCACTCAAAACACTTTTTGGGTGCCACGTGGAACACAGGTGGACAATTTAGATCAATATTTTAAAAAAAAAAATCGATTTTTTTTTTAACCCACAAGTCAAAGTTTGACGATTTTCATTGGTCGACATTTCACGGTAGAAAAAATACACGGTGGAGATGAGTCTTTAATTATTGTTTTTTTCAAAGATGATCTAAGCAATGCACCCAAGGTCCATGTGGCATCGAAACAATATTTTGAGTGCCATGTAGAGCTCCATGTGGAAGGTTGGAAGACGGTGTGCAATATATACACACACATATATATATATATATATATATATATATATATATATATATATATATATATATGTGTGTGTGTGTGTGTGTGTGTGTGTGTGTGTGTGTGTGTGTGGAAAAAGGCACGTTCGTGTTCGTTTCGGTGTAATATTTTGCTCGTAAAAGTCTATTGTTCATGCAAATTTCAGTGATTAGATTGCTTGCAAATTTTTTTAATCGGTGTGCAAAATATATATTTATTCTTTCCATGATAAAAACGGTTCTTTTTTATATCAAAAGTGACTGTTTTATGACCTCTAGACACATTTTGCAAGCAATATTTTAGAGTTGGGCTTAACTTTCCTAGTGTTTAAATAATCTTATATCATTAATAGTAGGTAATCCTTATCATTAAAGTGATAGATTATAAAATGTTTTAAGACCTAGCTTTTTAGGATGGCTGCAGTTTTCTCATTCACAAACCGATCTAGCCTTGATTCGGACTTTTCGAGCAATCGGGTTCAATCTAATGACCCAATTCTCAAGAATATAATGTTATTAGGTTAAAGACACTAAAATTTCTTAGAAAACTAGAGTTAGCTAACGTCTTCAATTTATTAAAAATAGGGAAAATAAAATATAATTTATTAACGAATAGGAAGGTCGGCCAAGCGAGCCAACCCTGTAAAGGTCCACAAATCATGTCGGCCATACAGCACTCACCGTCGAAGGCGAGCGTGGCATATTTAGCCAACCGACCCTTTTCATCTTAAGAACTGCAATTCAACCTAACTTGATAGCCTCCCCTTCACCATCCGTTTCCACTCCTTATCGATGTGGGACTAAAAAATTTGTACCCATCTCCATTTCTTCAAAGTAAAATCCCCAACTCTCAAAACCACAGTACCGCTAAGACCCTTGGAGGTAGAAAAGGAGTTAATGAAACTTTGCAATAAACTTAAATCCAGTCATCAATGGATCTTTTGTAAAATATTATTGCCCATTGGACATTTGGAGGTAGAAGAGGAATTGATGAAGTTTTGCGATAAACTTAGACCTCGTCATCAATGGATCTTTTGTGGAATATTAATGACCCTTGGACATTTGGAGGTAGAAGAGGACTTGATGAACCTTTTCCATAAACTTAGACGCAGTACTGATCATATAAGAATCATCCACAAGAGCATGTTAAAATAATGGGACCGAGTCTTCTAACCCTCATTTCAACACCAATTTGGTGTTTAAATGATCTCACACCATTAATGGTTAATGGCCGAGTTTGTGGGTATTCCACATGGTCAAAGTGATAGATCATGTATGAAATGACAATGGGTCTAAAAATGAAGGTTTTTGTGCAATTCGAATCATCCATTCTCTGACTTTAATACCAATGAATGGCCGATATCAAAGCTCATCAACCAGATGGTTCATATCGACTTATAGGCATAATTTTTTGGGCTAAGATATGTTAGAATGATGAATTGTTACTTGGACAATTTAGATTGGTCAAGATGTTGTCATATGTCACAATGATAAATCTCATGTAGAGTGTGTGAGATAAAAGTTACAAATTTAATGATACTAGATCATTTAAACACAACTCGGTGTTTAAATGTGGGTCAGGAGTCATTATCCCTAGAATAATAAACCTCAATTTGACTACAGATGAACTGTTTTCCATGAACTTAGACCTGTCATCAATGTTTTCTCAAAAAAAAACAAAAAGACCAAGACCGGTCATCAATGTTAAACCATTCGTTCCCATTATCATAGGAAAATTCTAACCACCCACTCAATGGATCTTTTGAGGAATATTATTGACCATCCAGAAATATCATTTGATCAGACGGTTAGGAATATATTATTGTTGTAGCTTTTGTTTGATGTCTTTCCGAAGGTGGTTCATGAATTGGATAATGGGATGGGCATGCCGCGATGTACACCAATCCTGATACAACAGTTTACGGTTTATACTGTTTATGGAAATCGGCCAGGCCAATCACAATTAAAGACACTATGGATCCCTTCTGACTTCCAATCCCACCTTTTGTTGGCCACTCGCAAAGTGATATACCATCAATGTCATTTAATTTGAAGGGCATGATCTTTGGTGCCAAAGATTGACACAAAAGATGATCTCTATTATATGATTAACACATTTAATAGGCTTTGATTGCATTGAATCAGATAATATAGTATGTTTCATACCAATCTTTGACACCCGAGATATTCATATCATGATTTCATACCTGAGGGCTTAGATGTTGTTCCACATGGCTTGGATCCGAAAAATAACCACTGCTCTCTAAAATATGTGCAACCGCATAAATTTAAAATTTTGTATGCAAGCAGTCGCTCGAAATAAGTTTGTGGGTGGTTCCTAACAGCTTTTCAAATTATAAAGCGCAATATTTTTTCAGAAGCCTAAAAATCACAAATGGACCTTTTTTCAATAAACACAAGAATCACTCATCCGTCCATTGGTGCGCATCATCATTAAGAAGGCGGCTAACCATTCAAATGATCTTTTGTGTAACGTTATTGATCATCAAAAATATCGGTTGATCGGATGGTGGGTAATGACCCTCCCAAAGTGGACTCATCCATCAGAAAATGACGTGGGAAAGTAAACCATTTGTGTATTTGTGTAGAATGGTTTTAAGGTTCGTATAAATATGTAATCATACTCAATTACGAAATAATATTGAGCTAGTTTAGGACGACAAACTTAATGAGCGTGTCATCAGTTCTATATGTAAGACCATTTTTTAAGCCATCACATAAATCTGAACCACAGAACCAGCCCTAAGGTCGAACCAAAAAAATTATACCTATCATGTAATTAAGAAGCTAAAAGCTCCAGAAAAATGAATTTGGACAATTGTATGGAATCTTAAAGATAAAACCGATCTATCATGTGCTTCAAAAAGTACCACGTGTACATAATTGAAGAGCCGATCACTGACAATTGTGACCAGGTCGGTTATGTCAATAGTAATAGCACTGGTACTATTATGTACACGGCCTAATATTATCATGTCAATAGTAATAGCACTGGTACTATTATGTACACTGGTACTATTATGTACACTGCCTAATTTCATGTCAATAGTATTAGCACTGGTACTATTATGTACACGGCCCCTTCCACTACATTTTGTGCAGTGGTCATCTATATTAAACACACGACGCACTCATTTTCATTAATATGACGTTCAGAGTCAGGTCCCATATAACACTATATGATGTGCCATTGGAACATCTTAGATTACTGAAGAAGTATACCATGCGCTACGATTACCTGCAGTGTACGGATCTGAAACACTACATGCATAATACACCTCTCTTTTTCATCCCAATCCTCTCGACAATAGATCTTGAGATCATAAGCCTACTATCACACGGACAAATTTTAATTCCACACGGCACACATCCAAAAAATGAACATAAGCACACATCAAACTTGGTTCACGAATCACAATTTGCAATGTGTGCAACGAGGAATCAAAACATGATCGTCTGATGCTAGCACCATAATCTCAAGATCTACTGTGTCAAAGATAAGGATGGAAAAAAAATAATCATTTGATTCAAAGCCGTCAACATTTGAAGCACATGAAACCCAAGTTGAGAAGGAAGATTCTTCGGTTCAAAATAAAGGTACCCTTCTTCAAAACTAAAAAGAAAATGGGCAGAAAAATAGAACATCAGTCAACAGATACAACAGCACACCGTTGTCTACTCTCTCCACTTGGAAAACTGAATGGCTAGGGTCAACCATTTGACAAAAGCGACTGACTGTCTCCTCGATGTCATCATAAGATTATCATGCTTATGAAAAGCCTAGCCACTGAATCATGTAAAAAGCTGATTTCACAGATTTTCAAGGACCTGAAATCTGTGGGAAGCAGTTAACAGGCTTCATGTGGTAAAACCTAACAGGCTAAAAAGCTTTATAACCTTATGATGCCAGTGAGGACCCCACTATTATTTTTAAAAAAACCTTAATTTTCCAATAAAATGGTGCCCCCACAGATTTATTCCCCAAAATTTTCAATTCATTTACCTATAATTTGCTTAAAAGCCTTGGGAATATATGATCAGTCAATCTCTACTACCGCCTTTATCATCATGACAAGGCAAGCCTTTGAGCACGTCCCTGAGAGCATAGTAATGGCTATCGCATTTATGATCAGAAATCAAGTTGCCAGAGAGAACTATATTTTGAAAATGTTCTCCAGGTTGCCGCTTCCATAGAGTATAGGATTCTCTAGCTTCGACTCTGCCACTGCCGGGTTCTACCCTCCTCTTTAAAAAATAAACTGTTCCCGGTGCAAACAGCTCCTCGGGTGTGCTTTCTTCGTGTTTAATGATGCTAGAGGTGCCTACAAGTGGTTTGGGTGATGGGTACCCTCCCAAAGTTGATTCTCTTTTGCTTGAAAGATCTGTTGTAGTAGAAATCACACAATTTAGACAAGGTATGCAAAAACAACCCAACCATGGAGAAGGGCAACAAAGGAAGGATAATAATTATAATTATGTTGAAAGAGAAAATTACAATATGGTTGTATATGGCATTCGCAAACAGCTCAACCATGGGCTCATGTAGAATGGCAAAAGAACATAATATGTGGCAGAAAATAATACAAGCTTGTTGCGCAAAAACAATTCAACCGCAGGTAGGTGCAAAACCCTCTCATCCCCTTCTTTTCATAAGGTGGGAATGAGTATGGTAGTAGAAGCTACATCTATTTTAGAATACACATAATTTGTTTAATCTTTGTAATTAATATGAAAGAAGGCAAGATAACACAATTTCTTCCAGTTTTTGTAACGACCAAAAACCTTTATATTTTACATATATAAAGTGCATGAGTTAGAGGCAAAATATAGTTATTTAAAATTTACTGCTGGGTAAGTATAATATATCTCAAAATAACTTTATCTCCTATGACATATATAACTGTATTTAAGGTTATCACACTTGAAACGGCTGTGATCATTATGTGGGGCAAAATTGTTCACCACGAATAGCATAAGATAGTTTAACTTTGGATATTTTCATGTAAGGGCAGGACTATTAATCTAATCTAATTAAAGTTCCGGTCCAACATCCTGTCAAACATCCTTAGTTACTTCTATTATTTATAGGAATAGTGTAGGGACATATTGCTAGGCATCTATAATTTCTTCAATGAATTTTTTTTAACATTAATCAGGAAACCTTGACGATGACACCTGAAGATAGATGATAATTCTTGCTAAACTCTTTTGGTGAAAAGGATATCCTATAAAGGACAGCTTTGTTATTGTAAGAAAATGGAAAATTATGGTGGTTAGTTTAATCTTGTAAACTCGGGAGTGGTTTGTTTTCCAAAGAAATAGAGACGCCTTGGGATTCGATGACTGAAGACATGAACATGGTACTCCTGACAAATGGCTATGGCGAATGAGAGCTGAAGAGGATGCTCATTCGATAAAGGCATTGGTTTGCATATACGGTCTTGGGAGTTCAGTTGGGAGGTGAGAAATGGTGGTATGAAATTGTGTTCAGGATGGCAGAGGTCAGTTTGTAGATTTAAAAGATAATATAGAGTGGGGGCGGTAGCAGGGTAAGTTTAGGAGCACTTTTGGTGGGCCAGCAAATATATGTTGGTTATTAACATCTTGAAAGGATTCATGCAAATGATACATTAAGCATCAGACTTCACCGCAGCTTAGGAGATGAATAATGTACTGCCTTTGCTAAGTCGTTGAGCGTACTTGAGCGGGTCAGCACTCCAATCGTCAAACCGGATAAGAGGGGAGAGCGGCAAATCCAGGAGCATGAAATCCTTTTATTCCTTTATCCTGTTTGGTTTTATTTATTTTTTTCAATCAATCCAGTAAAATTCTATTGAAGAACAAAAAATATACATGGCAGGGCAACCACCCAGAAGCTTTGCAGAGAATCCCAGCCAACATTGTGTTCACATGTTTTCTTGGATAACCGCTAAGGATAAGATTCTTGCTATTAATCACCCTGATAGTAGAGCTTTCCCTTTGGCAAATAGCATGGTTCCAAAATTCAATTATCAGCCGAATCTTATCGGTTTCGATCCACACCAAAACAAAAATTTGATCCAAAATTTCAGTCAAATGCTGTATCGAAGGGTAATTTTCGGCTGAAATTTTCGGTCAAATTTTCGGTTTCGGTCATGCCCGAAACCAATATTTTGATCCTTGAGCGAAAAGTTGTACCATGTGCTACAAGAATTCCAAAGTTGCGGAGTATCCTCTCTTTCATCGTACAGTGGCTCAGAATTTTAGACATTGTCCTTCGACTCTCCCGTGTAGTTTGTCTCTCCACTTCTTTTTACATAATTTGAGCGCTTCCACTATGCCGTACTGATCTTATAGCCAATGGGGTTCAGGGTCTTTTTAAGCGTGCAAGGGGAAGAAACATGATTGTGGGGTCCTTATTGGGTTGATTAAAACCCGTATTACTGAGTGGGGAGATACGATGGAAGCCGAAACTATTCCTTTGCTTGAAGGTAGATTGTGGGGGAGCTTGTCACAATTGAAGGAAATACGCAAAATTTTATCGGGTGGTGTTATTTGTGCCGTCTTTCCTGTGAAGAACACAGGCTCTTTCACGTTGACTGCCTTGAAGCAGATGATGGAGATCGTTTTTCATCGCAATCTTCCCCACAATAAATCTTGAGATCATGGCGCACCTATCAGAAGGTCACATGTTGATTCCACGTGGCACACATCCCCAAAAGTGACCGTATGATAGGTACGCCTATGATCATGGCCATTCTTGCAGATGTGTGCCACATAGATTCAAGATCTAACTGTCTGATAGGTGGCCATGAACTCAAGATCTATTGTGTGGAAGATTGGGATGAAAACCACTCTCTATCATCTAATTCAAGGCAGCCAACGATTTTCCTATGAAAGAGTATGTGCTCTTAACGGGAAAACCGGGCGTGAATAACCCCTCCCAACATTATCTAAAGAGATGCAAATGAACATCATTAGATTTGGAGATTGGCTAACACCTTTGACGAGATTGGGAACCTACTCTGCCCTTTAGTTCAGTGCTTCAGACATATCCATATGGAACAAATACAGTGGCTGATTCTTACACGAAGGGGACTCGTTTTTTTTTTTTGAAAAAAAAAAAAAAACCAATTGTTGCGTCCTCGATTATCCTATAAAACGATATGAAAAGTGATAACAGACTAACGTTCTTTTTATTTTAATGCGTTCTTTTTTACTATCAATGAAAAAATATCCACGCATTCAAGAACTTTCCACATTTATGACAACCTAACCCGTCAAAATAGAGAATTTCTCATGGAAATAACATGAAGATTCTAGTCCCATGAGTGGGATGTGTACCAACAATACCATATATCCAAATAACATACGAAAGAATGGAGATATATAAGAAACTACATTACTCCGCATACAGGCACATATACAAAATTGCAGCCTCAAGGTCACAGATTCGAGCCCAGCTTACCTATCAATTTTATATATATATATATATATATATATATATATATATATATATATATAAGCTTGCAGAGAGGGTCATATACATCTATTGATACGAATTATTATGTCATTTTGGAAGATGATGCAAATCCTGCAACATATTTGAACGGGGACGAGAATGAAGAAACTTAAAGAAAAGAAAGAAAAAGAAAAGAAAATTGTAGTTCGGATGAGAAACAGGGCCTGAGAGATGACCTTATGGGCCTATTATGCCTGCGATTGGATTCCACATGGGACTTAAGGTCTTGCATGCTTCTCTGAATAATTAAGTGACGTATGTCACGTGATCACTCAAAGATCATTTGATATCATTTGAATAGATATCTAATTGCAGTTGGAAAATATGAAATAAAATAATAATAATAATAATAATAATAATAATAATAATAATGCTGCTGGTAGATCATTGGATGTTGAAGAGAGCAAGATTTTTGAGAGATTCAATTCGACTCTGATTCGTTATGTAATAAGAAACAAAATCAGAAATCTGCAATGTGATTGGTTGAAGGAAATAGGTAGTTATTTTCCATTAGTGGTGAAAGAAAAGAATATACTATGATTTCCTTTGGATTTAAAGAGTTCCCAAAAAAATGGAGCTGCTGAGACACTATAAAGACAAAAAAAGGGATACTGTGATTGGCTATGGAGGTCATAACTGATCTTTGATTGGTTGCAGAAAGAAGAGAGGTATGTAATAGGCTGAAGTTTAGGTCTGTGCAGAAAAATTGGACAACTTCTTTGGGGCATTAGGCTGGACCAAAATAACTGTGGTGAAAATATAGGACAGGGAAAATAAGGAGTACGAGGCAAAATTTTAATCCACTGCAAAATTTGAGAGGGGCTCCCAAGGGCCAGGTGTTCAATAATGGCACCCAGGCGAGGGATTTACATAATGGATGGTCTATTGCGGGTAAGCAATTTAGGGGCTCGTTGGGATCTGGGAATCGCAGTGGGGACCACCGCTCCGCTCAGTTGGGCAGGGTTTACCCCAAGGTTTCCTTCACAAATGTGATTAAGGGTGGCTCGGGTAGCGATGGTCCACCACCCGCTGATCGTTGCACTACAAAAAATGTGTTTATTGGAGACGGCTTTTGGCCATCTCCAAAGGTGTCTAAGTCGTCTCCAATGGTATTGGAGACGACTTCCATGTAGTCTCAAATAGTCCCGTCTCCATTGTTTTTGGAGACTAAATGGAAGCCGTCCCTAATAGTCAAAGTTATTGGAGACGGCATATGACCGTCTCCAAAGATATGTTGGAGATAGCTTAAAGCCGTCTCTAATAAGTCATCTCTTATTATTAGAGACGACTTTTGGCAAATCTCAATAAGTGATTACTGTTATTGGAGGCGACCAAAGCCGTCTCAATATTTTTTAATTTTAATGCTATTTAATTTTTTGCTCCAGACAATATTGTCTAGCGACACATCTATAACTTTGCATTTTATTTTATTTTTTATGAAAATCCATAACATGCATTTATATACTCACATTAGCATAAACATTAACATGGTCAAAGCTCATTTAAAAAGTAAATTTTAATTCACGACACATAATTTCATTCACAACAAATTTATTTATACAAATAACGACTCATTTTTAGAGGTATCCAGCATTGTTCATGGCTTCGTAAGCTTATCCAGTAGTCATGGCTCCATCTCCAATCATAGAGATTACATGGTTGTTCTTCCCTACTAGATCTCTAGCTCGCCATTCCTATCAAATTCAAAAAAAAAAGTTAATAATTTCTCAAGAATCGAGTCATAGAGTGTACCCAACATAGTAAGGATTAAAATATCAATATTGGTTTGTGCCTATACCGGGAAGTATCTTCTCGGTACACAACATAGTAAGGATTAATTGAAATCTATAATGAGTGAAACCGAAACTGAGCCGATCCAGTTTCTGTTTCGATCGGGTTGGTTCGGTTTTCGGTTATATATATATATATATATATATATATATATATATATATATATATTAGTTTTTTTCTTTTTAAAGAGATTTTTTTTTGGTTTTTTGATTTTTTGGCTTTTGTCGATTTCTCTCCCTCTCCCTACTCAACCGGTTTTCGGTTTTCAACTTTTTAAAGAGATTCAGATGAGTTTTGGGTGGGGACTTAAGCCCATGCCAGAAACAAAACCGAGGCGGGGACCTAAGCCCAGAGCTTGACAATATTGTGGGTCTAGGTCGTCACATTTTTTATTGCACATATACCCACTTATCTGTCGTGATAATAACTGGGAATGTCTCTACTTCAAAGTAGAAAAGACATTTAAATTTTAAAGGTCACGCTTAGCTTAAGGACCATCAGAAAAGTCGAACATTTTTCAACTTTTTCCTGAATAGAAATTCAGGAAAGAGACCACAAGAAAACTAAAATAAATGTCAAACAAAAAAGCCCATAACAAGTTTTCAGTTGAAAAAAATACCTAGAAAATGAAGATATTCCAAGCCAATTGCAACCTCTGCATCATAAAACCTGGACAAGGAAATTTGGATTAAGACTGAAATTCATACCACGTAAAAAGTAACAAACCAGTTCAAGAAAGTGTCCCATTAAGAGATGCTTTTGAAACTCTATTAAGAAAGACCAATTAACAGTTTAAGATAACACAAATTTTCAAAAATGAAATCAGAGCTTCCAGCAAGTATGATAACAGTTTAATAATTTGGTATAGAACTGAAATAAGCTAGGGAACGAGAAAGCGAAATTTGATAAAGTCTCATAAGGGTATAAAATCTCACGTGAAAACCTCAAGGAGAAAAATGCACAGATAACTGCATAAATATCTAATAAATATATAATTCAAAGGTAACTAAATAACTATTTAATAAAATATAAGCCTACAAAATATATTTGAGTTGGGGCCTAAAAACTGAACAATAGATTACGAATCTAAGGTACCTCACAGACTCCTCTTTAAAAGTCTTCATAGGTTGCATATCAAGCAATGCAAATAGCTCACCACCATAAAAAAGTTCATTATCAAACACATGTGTAGGAGTCTCAAATATAAAAGATGCATCAAGATATATCATCTAAACAAGTAAAAAGATCTAGTAAAAGGAAAACTCCATTTATAAAATTATAATTTTCATAAAAGCAAGATTAAAATTTAGAAATTAACATGGGAAATTAACTTTGAACTAGCTTGATCCTTTGTTATAATGCCTTAGAAGGGAGCAATTAAAATACCTTTGTTATAATGCAATCACATGCGCCCATCCATTTCTCCATCTGGGTCTCAAATCCTCTTATCTGCCATAAAAAAATACCTTTAAATTGGCTATTCGATAAAGCAATATAGAGTGTAGGATCAGTTTTAATGGTAGAAGAAAGAAACAGAATGGTACCTTCACGGGAACTTTCCATTCAATTGACTGCAACGTTGAGGCTAGGATCTGATTGCGTCCACAAATAATAACAATTTGCCGAATTGGTCGTCCGAGCTCCTCTTCAAAGAGTGCTTCTCCAAGAGCCTTTGCAGTTTTCTTGATCGGACCCATTCCCTCACCACCTCCCATGAGTAAAACAGCGGGCAATTGATGGCGCCATGTGCATTCTGTAGGGGTGCATCCAAACAGCCACTTAAGTAGGCAAATGAAAAAAAAGGACATGACAAAATATCTGGGAACTATGCCAAGGTGTCTCCTTTTGGATCTCACTGTACTTCATTAAGCCATATACAGGGACAAGCCAACCACTACTATAACATATGATCCCAATTTACTTTAACAGTAAAATTCCCCTTTCATCAAATTAAAAAAATTGGAGAATAATCAAATGATATCTTACTAGAATAGAAAATAGCTCACTTGCAGGAAATAAACAATTACAATTCTAAATTTAATGATTTGAGGTCATAGTGGAATATGATTTTGGAGACTCGGACCAGAAATCAAATCTGGCTCGTCGAAATCTGATATGACAAGATAAAATAGTTTTACCCAATCCTTCTTGGGTTCATCAACAACTAGCCAAACCAACAAACCCATAAGCTAGATCTGACATCGCGATGGACGATTGGAGGATGAACCTTTTCATGAAGATAGTCAAGACCTTTCGCAGCCCCATAAGCAATTTTTACTGCTCGATTACCTAAGAATGGACAGTTCAGCCCTGGACTCCTTTCCTCCCTGTTCCAGAAAGAAACTACTCATGATTCAACTGCAATGAATGAAAATAGCAACAGTGCCCAGTGGGTGAGCCTATCTTGAATATTGGTAGAAGGTGAAGTAAGTCCATACAAAAGGAGTCTTATTAAATGTACCATGTAAAACGTCATGTAAAGAACCCATTTTTGCGAACTCGTATGCCAAAATTCTATTATTTGCCTCCAAGCGAGCCCAACAACTCCACGAATGCTCATGCTTAAGTCTCAAACCATTGATAACGAATAAGCGGAAAATAATCAAATAGATCGCATCAGAATGAGAAACAAATAGCACGTTGAAAGCTTTGGAAATAATTGATGACTGAAAATTAATTAAAATTATTAAAACATCCACAAAAACAATTGGTTAAAACCGTATACATTGACACATAGAATTGTTGTCTATAATAAATTATAACATCCTCTGCCAAACAATCACCTGATTTGCAAATTCAGAATCAGGCTCGTTAGAAGAATTTTCATCCAACTTTTTTATTGCAGTAGCCTGACCAGTACTTAAAGTTGCATAGAAAACCCGACCATAGGAACCTTCACCGATTAAAGCTTTTGGGCCAAAATTACTAGTTAATCTATTCAACTCAGCTAAAGATAAAGCTGGTATGTCAATGGGTAACACCTTTTGCGGAGCTCCACTCCTGACTGCAGTGTGGTCCTTTGGCTGTCTGTTACTACCTAAATTTACACAAATGCATCGTAAGCATAAAGTAAAGTAGTTTTCAAGTACAAAACAGAGATCCATGATATTAATATAATCCAATTGTCTTATAATTTCAAAGAGGAGCTAAAGGATTGAAAGTTCAAGAAATTAGTCAAACCCTTTGATGTTTCTAAGATGGTCAGCTACCCTGCATTCCAATGAAATTAAGTCAGCAGCTTTATGCATATTCCAAAGCTTGTATTCCACCTCTAACATATACCATCTAGCCTTTTCCGAGAATTGAAAAAATGGACAATGAAGCAGATGCTGCAAATGTAACATCAATAACTGCATAAGAAAAATAACATATCATCCCAATTATTTACAGATACCTACTTGATTTTGCAGTCGGCACATTCCCTGTTCTCAGGCAATTTAAGAAGTCCCTCGAGTCTCTGGAAACGGATGAACATAATGAGATGAAAAGCCATCTACAATAATAATAGGAATAATAACAGCCACTAAATGCGGGGCAATGACCCAGGCATCTACACATCTTAATACATTGAAGCCCATCTTAATACACAAACCTGCTTCCCTGCTTCTTTAGCATCATTAGGGAATCCTTTTACTGATCCAGAGTCAATAGATCGAAAAACCTGGCGAGGAAGCTTGACAAAGATTAATCAATGAGATCAAATAAGATCATAGCTGCACATTAGTGGTTGCCTGCTAATTTTTATCGGCTAAGTCAGGATTAAATCTAACATAACATATCTTCACCAGAGAAAAATTGTTGGACCTGGCTCTAAAACCCTGTTACCCGGTTTGGAATTCTCCATGTTCCAAGTACTTGATGTTGCGTTCAAATGCACCTGCATTGTTCCAGCAGAGCAGCCATCATCTCGACATGTGTTAATCTCCTCTGCATATCTACAGCACGCTGTAGGATATCACAAGAAAGCAGTTATTTAGAGATATTTTTCGTATTTTAATGATATGGTTATTTTATCTTATTTTTCTTTACATCTTGAGTGATAAAATGGATGTGCTAAGCAAGTCAAAAGGATTATCGCTTGGGCCAAACGGACCTATCGATTACGCAATGTGGCGGCAGTTTCTTTTTTCTTTTTTTTGTTCTTTTGATCAGCAACAAAAGATTTCGTTGAAGAATGAAAAGGAGATACATACTTGGGCAGGTAGTGAGGAACTACCCCAGAAGGCAAGCCAAGCAAACCTGAAAAGAAACTGGAAAGGAAGAAAACAAAAGAAACTACACATTTCTTCAATGAGAGATTATTTTAACAGAAAATGCAATGTACTCAACAAATGAGAGATTATTTTAAACCCTAAACCCAAAAACCTAGACCCATTTCTGAAAATGCATTGAATTCAGCTCAAATACGTTGAACCAAGAAAAATAAGCATCGTGTTTTTAACAGTCCTGGCACACATATAGGTCTAGATGCTGCAGGCTGCATGCAATGGAGGTAGTCACATTAATAAATGATGAAGGCACAATGACCTCTCTCTAACTACATGTGCACATTTAGCTCCCCTCATCCGCCCTAACTCGGATATTGAGACATCACGGAGAAGGGTTTCGCATGTGACCATGGTTACAAAAGCAAACCATTATCGGTAAAACCTGATCTGTAACCACGCACAATGTCTGCTATAGAATAGATTTAAAAAAAAAATCATTTGATCAATAGTGAAAGTTGGCGTATCCACATGAGTGATGATAACGAGGTGGATGTCCTTGGCATTGGAATTTATCTTCTAACCAAATAAAACTTAGAAGGGAGCAATTAAAATACCTTTGTTATAATGAAATCACATGCCATCCATTTCTCCATCGGGTCTCAAATCCTCTTATCGCCATTAAAAATACCTTTAAATTGGCTATCCGACAAAGCAATATAGAGTGTAGGATCGCTTTTAATGGTAGAAGAAAGAAACATAAAGGTACCTTCACGGAACTTTCCATTCAATTGATTGCAAGCGTTGAGGCTAGGATGCGAGGCTAGGATCATATTGCACTTCCAGATATGCAACCCACATTTCATACACAATAATCATATTGCCTTGCCTATGATTATTGTCACTTAGGGGCAGCACCATTAGTCAAATCTAGTTATTTTTTTTGTCCAAACTGCCCCTAAACGAGGTATTTAGTTTGTTAAAAACTGATGACAGCTCTAATGCGCTAAAAAATAAAGAATTAGATTGCCACACCAATGTATTAGAATAACAAACCCCCCCAATTACCAACCCTGCCATTACCACCAACGATCACCACAATCACCAACACTGCCATTACCATCCTCACTCTTCCACGTTATCACCATTTCATGAACATCAGCACGATCATCCTCGCCTGCTACAGTCCCTACAGCTTCCCCTACTCCAATCTCCTCTTCAACTTGGTCATTTTAGAACCTAAAATAAATGAATTACTCAAATCAATAGTCGCTCACCCCATCACCCAATAGAATAACAAATCATTGAAGAATATGCAAAAAAAGCACAACATTATTAACTTAGAATATGGAGAAGATAACAGCAGGAACAATCTAAACATATGAAGCAAGATAATTTCAAAAACTTATGAAGCAAGAGAGTTAGATAATTAGCCTTTTAAAGATTAAAAAATTAGTAACTTCATCAATAAATAACATACCCATCCAAAGTGTTGTGGAGGAGAGCCTATTGTTGAGGCGGCGTGGAGGGGCTCTGAAAGAAAATGAATGTTTGTTAGCATGACAAATTATAGAAAACTACAAGAGAAAAATTTGTATAGAAGTTTTAAAGTAATGTTTACCATTGTTCCGATCAATCGAGTGATCAACCACTTCATTGCTTCAAGCTCTTCTCTCAAGGTGCTCACTTCTTCTTTCAATTGGTGGACCTCCTGCCCCCCTCCCCTAGACGACGACGGTCCTAAAATGCTTGTTGGGGTCAGCCCCCCAAAGCCAGCGACCACGTGTGTCTGATCCCAATACCTGAGATAATACATCATCTCGTCCAGTAGACTCTTGTGAGCCCTCCGCAAGTCGTTCATCTATCTTTTGCTGAAATTTTTTCATATAAATTAAATATTTAATTATTATTTTAAAAAAATCTTATAAATTAAAAAATCATCTTACCATTATCTCTCACTGGCTGCTCAGTTTTTTACCATCTTTTGTGTGATTCAACTTCCGATTCCGCATCCTTGAGGGTGATTTCCCCTCTACCTGCTTTAACTATAAAAAATGACGAGTTTAATGTGTAAACTATAAAAAGTTGAAGTTTATTGACAAATTATAATTTATATTTGCATGTTAATACCTTGTAAAATTTATTTATGTGAGTAATGTTTCCGGTTGTACTCGGTACGGCTAGCTTTGCGCGATTTCTTTTATTACGCTCACTAATTACCTATATCATACAAAATTATAATATGTTATATTAATAAAAAGAATTTTTTTTAAATAAACAATGAGCTAGAAATTTACCTTAAACTCCTCACACTCCCAGTAATGGACAATCGACTTCCACTGGTCGTTTTCCACATTATCGGGGCAATGGGCAAATCGTTCTCCCGTAGTTGTGTAGGGGTCGAAGTGCATTTTTTTTATATGATATCGATTAGCCTTCCATCTCTGAAGCAAGGTATAGTGCAGCCATCGATAAATGTCATCATAGGAAGGCATGTCAAAAACATCCTACATTTAATCAACAAAAGTGATTATCAATCAATGTGAATATGAAATAGAAAATAAAGAATTTAATTATTTAATATAACTATGTCATTTGTTACCATCAACTCCTCATAAGCACTTTTGAAACTCTCCTTAGGAATATCTGTAAAGTTTGGAACATTTACAGAAAATCTAATGCAATCCTTCGCTATTTGCCCAATCATCGAGGACATCTTACTTTGATCATCCCTCACGACATGCCCCTTATCCAATAGCACAAGAATTTTTCTTCCTCCTTTCAGTTTATTTTTAAAACCAAGTACTGCTTTCCCTCGCCCTTTCTTAACGTTAGGGGGTGGGGGTGGGGGTAGGGGTGGATCTACATCGGCCATCTGACACAAATAAAAATATCAAATAATCTCATTAAATCTCAACATGTTCAAAATATCAAATAAAATGTTGAGCATTTCAAAAGAACCAAAAAATATAAGAATTGAGCATTTAAATCTAAGAGTGACAACATATATTTTGAGAGCAAGTAAATTAACCATTTCACGTAGCAACAGCAGCTCATAAGTTGTATACTCACATGTAGCAGCAACTCATAGAAAAGCACTCTTAGAAACCACAACCAAAAAAAGAGGGTCTACTTTTTCAACATAAACTACACTCTGTTGCCCATTGTTGACTATATAGAAAAAGCTCCAATGGAGGAAACTGCTACTCAATAGACAGTACCACCTACAAGCAGCTGCTGCTCACTAAGAATAAAGCAACAACAAAGGTATCAAGTAGTATGAACTCAAGGTTTACCTAATTTACTCACATTCACATCAAAAGTCATTGAAATACAAACTAGAATCAAATAGGCGAAAGGATTGAAAACTCCATCTATATAGAATTGAAATCATTACATATCAATCTAAAATCAATTTTCATCTTCTTCGTCATCAATGAATCCATCTAAGGACGCTGCACAAGGATTGGAAAGGTGCATCTACAATTGCTCCAACCACATCTTCCTCACGATATTGAAAGTACTATCATCTTCTTGGGTACCAATTTGAACTTGGCTACCATATGGCTCATCGCCTAGTAGTATATTGTCGCCTCCACTCATATCGAAAGTGTCCCCGGCTTGTTCTTGATGATAACATGCCGACTGGTTGATTGGATCTTGACGTAGAAAACTTGCTTTACTTGAGATGCCAACACATAGGGTTCGTTTTACGAGATGCGAGATAAATGTAAAATTCTGCGTGAACCCCGATTGGTCTGTTTAATACCTTTGCGTTGTCCAACATAAACTCAGTCACACTTGAATAGCACTAATTTCAGTCCTTGGCGATAAGTCAACTCAATTATGTCCACGAGACGTCCGTAATATGTTATCTCCCCTGAAACTGGATTTTTGTCCTTTGCGCTTGAATAGCTTGGAGTGCTTGCAATGACCATCACACCACTATTTTGTGTTGTAGCCTTCCTCTCCTTATTAGTTGTTCGAAATTTATAATCATTGATAGTGTATCCAGTGAATCTTCTTGCATGAGTGTATGGAAAATCAGTAAATCGAGTCTCACTAACGCATACTATTGGCCTCAATCATTGATTTAATCTATTAGATGCAGATAACAAAGTTAGTGCCTCTTTTAAGTGTATAAAAATAATTATCTCCTCACACTTACATGTGATTTAAACCAATCGCTAAACTGCTCTTTGTGTATATTTTGTTTCTCGTAATCAGTTTTATGCTTACGATATTTCAAGTTAATGTATGATTTATGTTGCCTGCATTAAATGGATGTGAGGTGAGTATAATGGATTGAATTCAAATGGTCCGACAATATAAAGAGGTTGAGAGTTATTACTTCACATATCGAGCGACGCTATCATCATTGAACAATACATAGTTATGCATTTGTTTACGTTCGATATTGGTGAGAATGAATTGTTTGGAACCTCCAATTGCAGTGTCCTCGATACCGACGGGTCTATTCAATCGTGTTTCAATATTATGTAAGTACCTTGAGCAAAATGTGAGACACTCACACGAGGTATCCTTACGCAATGGAACCTTCGGATAGGCTTTATTATGCATATGACTTAAGTGTGTACAAGTATCTGCATACATAGAAATGAATGTACTTCCATTAAGGGAAATCAAACATAATTTATAAAAGTAAAGATAATTGCAGAGATTGTATGGATCATACCTTTCAATGGGATACATCCAGCGGTAATGGACAGGTCCACCAAGCATTGCCTCTGATGCTAAGTGTATGGGTAAATGGACCATAATATCAAAAAATGAAGGTGGAAAAATCCGCTCTAGGTTGCACAAAATCAATGGTATGCTCATGTAGACATTTGAAGTCCTCAACTCGACATGTTTTAGAGCATAACTCACGAAAGAATGTGCTTAGTTCTATTAGAGCAGAACTGACATTTTTTGGCACGGTCTTCCGAACAGCAAGAGGTAGAAATTGTTGCATAATAACGTGTGAGTCGTGACTTTTGAGCCCAGATATTTTTCGATCTTTGACGTTAACGCACCTTGAAATGTTAGAGGCATAACCATCAGGAATCTTCATGCTCTTCAGGATTAGGCAGAACATCTCCTTCTCACTTTTATCCATAGAGTAACATGCATGGTAGATACAATTGATTTATCTCGCATGCTCTTTTGGGTGGAGCTCATGTCTTATGTTCATTGTCATCAAGTCAAGACGTGCTTTCAAACCATCCTTTGACTTTCCTTCCAGGTCCAGTAGTGTACCAACCACATTGTCGCATATATTTTTCTCGATATGCATAACATCCAAATTGTGTTTTAGTAAATTTTCTGACCAATATGGTAGCTCGAAGAATATACTCAACTTCTTCCAGTTATTTGGCATTGTTGGCATAGGAGGTGCATTTTTTGTTATTTTTCTTCTTTTTGGTTTCTTCATAGAATAGTGGCTTTTGGGGATCTTGCCAAAGGTATGTTGATAATTTCTTAAATTCTCCAAAATTTGCTTCGGTTAGTGGGGTTGGAGCTTCTCTTTCTTCAATATTTCCATCGAACCACCGCTTATTCTTTCAAATCTATGATCTAAAGGTAAAATCCGGCGATGTCCCATATAACAAAGCTTCCCACAATTTGGCAACCGTTCACTGCATGTATTCTCATGGCAATAAGGACACGCTTTATATCCCTTAGTGCTCCAACCCGAAAGCATAGCATATCCTGGAAAGTCGCTAATTGTCCAAAGCAAGCCCGCTCGCAATTTGAAAACCTCCCTCTTTGATGAATCGTATGTTTCCAACCCTTCTTCCCATAATTCCTTTAGCTCATCTATTAGAGGCCTCAGGTATACATCGATGTCATTTCCAGGACTTGTCGGTCCGGTATAAGCAATGAGAGGATCATGTTCGCTTCTTCAAGCACAACCAAGGGGCAAATTATATGGGATAAGTACAACAGCCATGTGTCTTGCAATACCCATTGTCCGGAATGGGTTGAAACCGTCACTTGCTAAACCCAATCTTATATTGCGATTTTCCTCTGCAAATGTTGGATTGATCTTGTCAAAGTGTTTCCATGCTGGTGAATCTGCAGGATGTCTTAACACCCCATCTTTAGTGCGTTTCTCATCGTGCCATCTCATATCAGCTGCAGTTTTTGATGACAAATACAACCGTTGCAATCGTTGTTTTAAAGGGAAGTGACGAAGAATCTTTGCAGGAGTCTTCTTGTCATCCTCAATCTCATGATTTTTCCATCGCGATGTTCCACAGATGTCACATTTTTCTTTTTTCTCAGACTCCTTCCAGTACAACATACAATCGTAAGGGCATGCGTCGATTTTATTGTAATTTAGTCCCAAGCCTGAAATAATCTTTTTGCTTTGTGAGAAGTTTTCCAGCGTCGACTCTTTAGGCAAAACCTCCTTAGTAAGTCAAGCAACAACGTAAAAGAGTTGTTGCTCCATCCACCAAGGGCCTTGATATGCCAAAGTTTCACAACGAAAGACAACGTCGTGTGTGTTACATCCAGATACAAGGATTCCCAAATTATGCGCATATTTGTAGAATTCAGAAGCACTAGCATTGGGTACATCACTTTGTTCCTGCTCCAAACCATCTGCGTCTTCATTTGGGTCCGGAAATCCAAAAGCATCTTGCACCATCCCCTTGATGTCATCAACCAAAACGTTCTCGTTGTCATCGGCTCTAATATCTACCACAATTTCATGTCTAGGCAGTGGCCCTCTCTTCTCTCCGTGATAAGTCCATACAACATAACTTTTCATCATCCCGTTTATTACTAAATGCTCCTTCAATAAGTCGGGTTCTAAGTAAACGCAATTACAGCATCTTGTACAAGGACACTTGAGCCTCCCATTGCAAGTAATTCCATGGGCTAAACCGTGATCGACAAATGCAGCTAACCCTTTGTCATACTCTCTAGATGTGACGACCCGACTTTTCCAATCCCTAAGGTATAGGAAAGGCCGGTTCATCAACTTATTGATTTCTCAATAAGCCGTAACAAACAGAAGCCGGCAACATAAACAAAGGTCTAAAGAACAGAGGCATCATAACATAATCCAAAAGGAACAAAAGACTACAGATAGCAAAAGAATATATCACTATGAGGAACCAAAAGGAACCACCGGTGATGGCCAATCCAATCACCTAAAATAGAGGTTCACGATGATGGTTCCTCTAGTGATATCAAAAGGACAAAAAAAAATAGCCTAAGGCTCAATATTCCAAAATTAATATCCAGACAAAATACCAAAAAATACAAGGATCCAAAGATCAAGGGAAGAACTCCTCCGCTGGTATATCCAAATCCTCCTCTGGAATATAATCGGAGTCCTCCGGATCCTCTGACCCAATGTCGGTCTCGACCGTGACGATATAGGGTGAGCTAACAACCAAGCTCAATAGAAGAAGGATCTATTTGCAGTTTATTATAAGTACTGGTTTTCAAAAGACGGAATCGGATCAAATATGATTTTTCAAAAGATGCTTTCAATTTCAAATCTCCAGTTCTAATTCTGAGTCAAAACTGATAGTAAGTTCAAAGTGTTCAAAATGTTCTGATTCAGCATGCTTCTTGTCTTAAATTTATAACTTAATTATATCTCTCAAATTTCCTATAGCATGAGAGCGGACTAAGTGACCGATGGGAAGACCCTACTGACCATCGTCATTCATGAACCCATTTCGAAAATGCAACAAGCCCCTACGCTATGAGGGAAACTTGCGCCAAAGTTTTACCGTCAACACGGTTGGTGGAATCTAGGGCATCGTACGTATGAACCAAAAATCAAATGCAAATGCTAACACGTATCCAAGCTTATTATTCATATCTTATACTGATTTTCAAAGTTCTGATTCGAAGTTCTGATTCAAAAGTTAGCGAGGTTACGATTCAAATTTAATCGAGGTCCCGATGTTCGGATTCCAAAGGTTCTTAGTTATAGCAAGGTTCACAAAATTTTCAAATTGAGCCATGTGTTGAGTTTTATTTATCTGTGTAGCAACAGGACTTTAAAAATTTACCCTTAATTGAAATAGTCAACAATTTATCCTTATAATTTGATGCAAATTAAATACAAGGTTCCCTACCTTAACCAAGCAAAATCAAAGGCATGTCTAAGCAATCCTCTCCAAGGACTCAATTTGACCAAAACCTACATATATTAACACCTAAGTGTTAATATACAACCAAAATTTAATCCAAAGGCTTATAAACAAAAAAATCCAATCAAAATTTAAAAGCGAGGGGAATTACCATCGATTTCAAATTGATGGTCGAATTTGAATCGATGGTCGATTTTAAAATCGACCATCAATTTCTAACTCATATAGCCTTAAAATTCATTTTCGATTGTCGATTTCCAAATCGACAATGATTTCAATTTCGACAATGATTTTGAAGATCGATGGTCGATTTTCTCAGGTACTTTGGCTGTAACTTCTAACATGCTCGGATTCTTTTCCCCATTTTTTTCCACCAAAGCTTTCTTATCCAAAAATAAAAACACCACACACCATTCTAAACATAAATCGAATCCAAAAGACAAAAGGATGTTTAAAGGCCTACCTCTTGTAGTTTAAGCCGTTGCCTCCGTTGTACCAAAGCACGCACCGGAACCAATCTTCGAAGTTCAACGGCTTAAATCTCCAAAACAGTTCATCATTCAAATGAGGTTGTCACTGCCTCAGCTACAACAAAATTATATAGAACTGCTCACTCTCCACATCTCTCTTCTCTTTCAATAGTTCAAACAGATCCGAAAACAAATACAAGGCTAACTATTGGTTGAGATGGGGAGAGGAATTCTCAAACTCTCTAGATCAAGGATCAAATGAGGCAAAGCCTTAGAGCTTAAATTTCTAACGAGAGGGAGAAGATAACTTCTCTTGTAACCTCTCTCTTCTTATAATATAAAAGTTGTAAATAAAAAATCTAGATATTTTATTTACAACTTATCCAATTATTCTTGCAAAACATTCGGCGTTAAACACAAAGACCAACGTTATTGTGTACGTCGTTGATTTCCTGACTTGTACACCTCTTAAAGCGAAATCCTTAAGCCAAAAGTCTTATCATGGACTTAGATTACCAAAAGTCCAAAAATATCCTACAGTATTTTCCGGGCACGCTTACCGAGGTAAACGAAAATATGCCGAAAATATCAGGGATATTACATTCACCCCTCCTTAGGAATTTTCGTCCGCGAAAATTGAACATAAGACACACCAAACAAGAAAAGAATAGAAAACATGGGACACCGTGTTTCGATCCCACAGGGCACGCAAGCCAAGGGATGGGATCCGTAGTAACATGGATGTACTGCATGTGGCATGAAAAAGCCATAGTGGATTGCATCCGTACATGGATGCCCACACCCCAAGTGTCACGTGCCGGGAGACCGATGCACAGTGACGCATGAAAGCCATCAAAGAAAACAAGAAGTACATAAATGACAAGGCAAATTCACACAAGTATTTAACTGAAGCAGATACCAAAATAACCACAAAAGTAACCCACATAAAGATCCAATTACGCATATTAAAAGATGAAAACAGCATCGAACGGAACTATATACAAACAAGATAAACAGAGTATCCAAGGAAAACGAAAGACAAAAATATAAAAGATAACAAAAGAAGGACCACCAGGTCCTAATAATCCATGCTGTAAATAAATACAGACCCATAACCACCATAGAAATAAAACAGTACCCCCTCCCCCAAGTACACTAATAATCCCCGGCAGAAGATGGACCCGCCCGATCCGAAGTACCATCACCCGCAGCAGCATCATCATCATCACCCGTATCCTCCCTGGCCGTAGAAGGCATGCTAGGACCAGCACCCGATGTCGAAGGGCGATAGACTGAAGCACGAATATCGGCCATATACGTCATGTGATCCTCTGGAAACGCGTGCTGCATCAGATACGAGAGGGCGCCGCCATGGACATCCAACTCCTGACGCATAGAGCTGGTATGGTGGGTGAGCTCCTGAATCTGATGGCTCATGGCGGTCATCTGTCGGGTAAACTCAGAGAGTGTGAGAACGTCACTCTAAGAGGAGGTGCTGTGTAGTAGTATCCGGGATAGAATGAGTAGGGTCCTCATCATGAGCGGTATCGTGCCTCTGCATCCTTTGGAGTCTTTACCAGCCTACTGTAGGTTTGACCCCAATTGACCAAAGTATACATTCTCGAACCCGCTGTAGATTTAGGTTCAGTAGGAGGGATATCATAAGCAGGGCCCGCTCGGTAGTTCTCAATCATCACCGAAATTATGCGAGCATAGGGCATTGTCTTCAATGGTTTCTTCACATGTTTGCCCATTTTCTCTGCTTTGATAATCCCTTTAAAAGAATTTCAGAGCACTAAACCATCGCTCCTTATAGGCCGCAAAAAGAATTTGTTGAAGGGGACCGGTGCGCTCCGATTGATGACCAAAAGGGTAAAGGGTGGACTTTAAAATTTTATCCAAGATCCACATGGTCTCCGGCATATGGACCGTGACGATGGATTTACCGGACCCATGACGGCTTAAGGCCATCTCGTGATTATATCTTCAAACGGACCGGTCTGGGAATGGAGGACCTAGACCCATGGTTTGTGAGTGGTTTAAAGGGCCAATGCCATGTACCATGTCCTCTAGGTCAAGGTATAATCGCGCCATCAATTTCAGATAAATTCTTTTCCGTCTTGGCTCATGTGCTGATAAAATAGACGCACAAGTCGGGGATAGAAATGATCGCTAAAGGTCGTGCACAGAGAGGTCAATTTGGCCTTCTCAAGGTATTCACCCGCCCATTGTGTGGTCGTTTGTTGATCAAATAACTCGGGGTGAAACAAATATTCTGTCATGAAGCCTTTAATGCTCCAAAAATCATTGGGTTGCTCAGGCAAGGGGGAGACAGTGGGTGGTGGAGCCGACTGTGGTGCTGTATGTTTTGTCAAGCTGTTTTGTAGACGCAGCTTTAGAAGCCGGTCGTTTGGAGGTGGGATTTCGAATGGGTGTCTGTTTCTTAGGCCCCATTGAATCAAAATTTAAAAGCAAACCCACAAAATACCAGAAAATAGGGATGCACAGAGAATAGAGCAAGGGTTACCTTGTGAAAATGCCCCAAATCTGTTTTGCAAGGATGTAAATATGCTCTCCTTGTGAAATGTAGTGAATCCCCTTTTGAATGCAGCCAAAAATTGAAGAGGAAGCTCCAAAATCCCCAAATCGCCCGAAACCCCTCAAAACCCTAAGCTCAAAACCCTCAAAACAGAAAACCGAAATGCCCAAAAGTTTAAAACCCCCAAACTTAAATCGATAAATTCGACCATCGATTTCAAATTCGATGGTCGATTTTGCAAATCGATGGTCGATTTGAAAATCGTTGGTCGATTTTCTCAGAACATCCTAAGTTCTGTTTTTGGCCGAAAACTGACCTGAAACCTGATAGAAATTTCGATGGTCGATTTTGCATTTCGACAGTCGAATTTTCTGATACTGTTTTTAATGAAAATTTTTCAAAATTTTTGAAATTCCAAGCATGCCCTTGGGTCTAATTGCACCCTCTTTGAGTCCATTTCATGCCCATCACCTTATTGGCTATGATTGCATTACCACAGCCGGAATTTGGCGTAGAAAAATTGAAGAATAGGCCAAGTAAGCTTTTGGCCAATTTATTTCTCAGTAACATGTGGAATTAACAAGTCCGGTTTTGGTCGGGCTCATAAAAGTTTTAGGATTTTCTACATCATAACATAATTAAAAGCTATAAACATGGACAAAAATATGGGTATATATATAGTCATGACATCGATTAAGGCCAAATTGATGTCACTTGGCCAATAGTGTGTAAGACACTAAGTGCAGGCCTGATAGTATTAAATTTTATATAATGTAGAGTCTTCTAAACAAGCACTATATTGGGCCGACAAAATTTATCGCCAATCATCTGTATAAAATCAGTAATTACATAAACTTCAAGAAAGTATACATTAAACACTTAATGTCCCAAAATTCAATTAAAAAGGTTCGGAAATTGGTCCCGGAGCCCAGCTTCACGCTCCCAAGTGGCTTCCTCCGGTGTGTGATTCCGCCATTGTACAAGAACCAAAGGAATCCTTTTAGTGCGTAGGATCTGCTCCTTGCGATCCAAAATCTGAATCGGGTCCTCAATCACCTTCAAACCATCCTGAAGCTCGATGGGTTGGTAATCAAGCACGTGAGTCGGGTCACGGATGTATCGACGCAGCATCGACACATGAAAGACGTTGTGCATGCCTGATAATTGCGGCGGTAACGCCACACGATATGCAACCTCTCCGACTCGGCCTAATATCTCGAAAGGCCCAACGTATCGAGGACTAAGTTTCCCTCGTTTTCCGAACCGCATAACGCCCTTGGTAGGCGAAATCCGAACAAAGACATTCTCGCCGACCTGAAAAATCGAGCATTAGTGCCAATTTCACATGGAATGAATACCAAGTGAATAAATACCCAGTGACATATCAAAACTACCTGAAAGTCCACGTGTCTCCGTTTGAGATCGGCGTAGCTCTTCTGACGACTCTGAGCTACTGAGTCGCCGCAGATCAACCGAATCTCTGAGTGCGCTCAACTATCTCAGGTCCAATAATGAGCTTCTCACCCACTTCTTCCCAGTTCAACGGTGATCGGCACCGTCGTCCATATAACGCCTCGAATGGAGCCATACCAATACTAGCCTGAAAGCTATTGTTGTAGGCGAACTCAATCAGAGGCAAGTGTTGGTCCCATGACCCGTGAAAATCCAGCATACATGCTCTCAACATGTCCTCAATGATCTGGTTCACGCTTAGGTCCGCCATCCGTCCGTCAGGTGAAACGCCGAGCTAAAATCAAGACGAGAACCCATGCCCTCCTGAAATCTCTGCCAAAAATGTGAAGTAAACAACGGGTCTCGATCAGACACAATACTAGCCGGTATTCCATGCGCCTAACAATCTCTTCGTATAACTCGCAAGTCTATCGTCAGATAGGTGGTATTATATGGTAAGAAATGAGCAGACTTGGTTAGTCGATCTACAATGACCCAGATGGCATTGTTCTTTCTCAGTGTCTTCGGCAATCCGAGTATAAAATCCATCGAAATGGCTTCCCATTTCCACTGTGCACGGTAAAGGCTGCAATAGACCTGCAGGATTCTGATGATCAACCTTAACCTGTTGACAAACCAAACACCGCGATACGTACTCAGCTACGTCGCGCTTCAAACCTCGCCACCAGAAACTCTTCATCAAGTCCTAATACATCTTGGTGCTACCAGGATGTATGGCATACATGGATTGTGAGCTTCTTCCGAATGGTGTCCGCGGCTTCGGTATTTTCGGCGGTACATACCGGTCATGAAATAACAAGGTTCCATACGCTCGAATGGAGAAATCCTTCTTCGCCATTCTCGACATCTCGTCGATTGCCATCACTCATCATCGGTCATCTGAAGCTTTGAATATTCTCGAAGAGCGTGGGGCGTATACTAGCGTAGCCATCAATGCTCGAGCCTTTTACATCAAACCTTGAGCTGCCCAAAGCCATATCTTCCAATAGCTTCCATCGCTGAATTCGGCTCACAAGATGTGATAACTGAGCTGAAGACCTTCTACTAAGAGCATCAGCAACGACATTTGCCTTTCCTGGATGGTACTGAATCGAGCAATCATAATCTTTCAAAAACTCCATCCATCGTCGCTGCCTCATGTTCAAGTCCTTCTGAGTGAACAGGTACTTGAGACTCTTATGATCGGTGAATATATCAAATATCTCACCGTAAAGGTAATGTCGCCAGATCTTCAAGGCGAATATAATCGCTAGCTCTAAGTCATCGTCGGATAGTTTCTTTCATGGTCCTTCAACGCCTAGAACCATATGCAATGACCGCTTCGTGTTGATTAAGCACCGCCATAGGAAGCATCACTATATACTGCAAAACCTCCACTGCCGCAAGGTATAGCAAGTACTGGTGCTGTAGTCAAGCGGCGCTTTAGCTCCTGAAAGCTCTGCTCACACTGCTCTGTCCAATCGAACTTTGCATTCTTTCTTGTAAGTCGTAAGCGGAGATATCTTTGAGAAACCCTCGACAAATCGCCGATAGTACCCTGCCAAACCAAGGAAACTTCGGACCTCTGTAACTGTCGTAGGTTGTTCCCATGTCACCACAGAATCTATCTTTGTAGGATCCACTGAGATACCCGATTCAGAGACTATGTGGCCTAAGAAACTAACCTGCTCAAGCCAAAACTCACACTTACTGAGTTTGGCATACAACTGATGGTCCCTGAGTGTTTGAAGAGCCATCTTTAGATGCTGCACATGCTCCTCTCTGGTTTTCGAATAGATGAGGATGTCATCTACGAAAACTACCACAATTATCAAGATGTGGTTTGAACACCACCTGTTCATCAGTCCATAAAGATCTTGAGCATTCGTCAATCCAAATGGCATCACTAGAAACTCATAGTGGCCATAACGCGTCCGAAACGCAGTTTTGGATATATCTTCCGCCTTGATCTTGAGTTGGTGATAGCCTGACCTCAGATCAATTTTCGAAAAGAACCTTGCACCTTGCAATTGATCAAACAAGTCGTCTATCCGCGGAAGAGGATAACGATTCTTAATCGTCATCTTGTTGAGCTGCCTATAATCGATACACAGACGCATCGATCCATCCTTCTTTTTCACAAATAGAACCGGTGCACCCCAAGGAGAGACACTCGGTCGAATAAAGCCTTTGTCTAACAGCTCCTGAAGCTGTTCCTTGAGCTCTTTCAACTCAGCAGGCGCCATCCGATATGGAGCTTTAGATAATGGTTCTGTACCCGGCGCTAGCTCAATCGCGAACTCAATCTCTCGGTCAGGTGGTAATCCAGGTAAGTCCTCTGGAAAGACATCAGGATAATCGCAGACCACCTTGATAAGAGTCAAATCGTTCTTCTTCTCGGTAGAATCTTGCAAATAGGCCAGATACCCACTGCAACCATTCTTCATCATACGCTCAGCTTTAATGGCTGAAACCAACGGCGCAACCTTGGATTTGACTCCACAGAATCGGAAGGATTTTCGCTTTGGCGGTCGGAAGGTCACTATCTTAGCGATCACGCTTCGCGTGATAAGCGCCAACCAATCCATTCCAAGAATGACGTCAACCCTTCCATGCTCAGCGTAATCATGTGTCGGTCGTCTCGTGCTCATCAATCATCACGATGGTAGTGACATCTTTATCGATGCACAGAACTCCCGTGGGAATCTTGACATCTAGAATGAAAGCAAGGGGTTCGGGAGTAATACCCAACTTCTCTGAGAAGGAAGGAGTAATAAACGAGTGTGTAGACCCAGGGTCTATAAGTACTCGTGCTTCAATTTTATCCATGTCATCTCGACTACTCATCATAAGGGTACCTTTAGTTAAAAAGTTTCTTGTTAATTATATGCAATGATTTCTATGTGGTTCAACATAATTGACTTGAATGTAGATTTAAACAATAATAATTGAATCAATGCATAATTGACGTCTCAACTTTAATGATACCTTGAATGACGTCATTCGACGTTTGGGCGTCCTGTGCAGTCACCGCATAAGCCCGACCTTGAGCGTATGTAGGTCAACAACAGGACAATCCTTGATCATGTGACCAACTTTGTCCACACCAAGCATCCCCGATGTTCTGCAATCCTCATCCTATGTGGTTTCCCACATCTTGCACCTGCTTGTGGTAGAAAGCAGAGGTAACGGTGATCCTTTCGTGAACCACGAGCCGAAGCTCCACTCATGATGAGTGCTCCCGGCTCTGAATGGTCGTCCTGGTGTCCTACTCTGAGGTCTCTGATAGGAAGTCCTCACTGTTCCTGAAGCAACACCCCGTCTTGAAAATGATGGCTGACCAGGGTAGGGAGGAGGTTTAGAGAACCTCGGCTTTTTGTTCACACTCTGAAGCACTCTCTGCGTCACTGGCCAAACCTATTTTTATTACCCTGCTCTCGCCTCAAGTACTGTTTTTGAATATCTTCCTCTGCAATGAGGGCCTTGGACATCACTCCAGCATACGTCTCCATTTCCCACATCGACACCCTCTCTCACAGATATTTGGCCTCAACCTCTCTGAAATTTACGAGCTCTCTCATCAGCTCAGTGGCCACATGTAAGGGTGCAAATCGGGAAAGTCTATCAAATTCTGCGCCATACTCGCGCACCGACATCTCATTCTGTTTCAATTCAACAAATTGGACCTCCCACTGATTACGTACGATCCTCGGAAAGTACTCATCGTTGAAGGTCTCCACGAACTCTGCCCAAGTCCATGGAGTATTGGGGTAGTGCTGCTCTCTCATCCTGGAAACAGACTTCCACCACAGGCTGGCCTCGCCCAAAAGTTTGAAGGATGCCCAGCGTACTTTCTCATCGGTACTGCTGCAACACTTCAAATATCTTCTCTATCTCATCCAGATGCCTCGGCTTCCATAGGATCCGAAATGCATACGAGAATGTAGGAGGTCTCATCCTCCTAAACTCTACGAATCCTCTGGTGATGTCTAGCATGACATCTCGATGCTATCAATGGCTGCGTCTGCTTTGGGCCATATTAGTAGCCAAGGCGCCAACACCTAATCCACATTCCTCTATCTTGCCTAGCAGCTCCCAAAGGCTGCATTAGGGCGAAGCAACTCGCCCTCGCCATATGAGGTGCCTCGCCCTCATCAATCTCCTCAATCGAGTCACGAGGTCCCTCTATACCTCGGCCTCTTGCCTCTAAACCGTGGAGGCATCTTTGATCATCATTGTTAAACAATTGATCTGTCATTGTTAAACAAACAATAACAATTGATCAGTAATAAATTGTTAGAAATAATCTAACCCCTAGTCCTAAGACTATGAACCTAGAGCCACAGCTCTGATACCAACTGTGACGACCCGACTTTTCCAATCCCTAAGGTATAGGAAAGGCCGGTTCATCAACTTATTGATTTCTCAATAAGCCGTAACAAAAGCAAGCTTCAACATAAACAAAGGTCTAAAGAACGAGGCATCATAACATAATCCAAAAGGAACAAAAGACTACCGATAGCAAAAGAATATATCACTATGAGGAACCAAAAGGAACCACCGGTGATGGCCAATCCAATCACCTAAAATAGAGGTTCACGATGATGGTTCCTCTAGTGATATCAAAAGGACAAAAAAAAAATAGCCTAAGGCTCAATATTCCAAAATTAATATCCAGACAAAATACCAAAAAATACAAGGATCCAAAGATCAAGGGAAGAACTCCTCCGCTGGTATATCCAAATCCTCCTCTGGAATATAATCGGAGTCCTCCGGATCCTCTGACCCAATGTCGGTCTCAGCACCTGTGACGTATAGTCGAGGGTGGGCTAACAGCCAAGCTCAATAGAAGAAGCGGATCTATTTGCGATTTATTATAAGTAATCGGTTTTCAAAAGAATCGGATCAAATATGATTTTTCAAAAGATGCTTTCAATTTCAAATCTCGGTTCTAATTAGTCAAACCGATAGTAAGTTCAAAGTGTTCAAAATGTTCTGATTCAGCATGCTTCTTGTCTTAAATTTATAACTTAATTATATCTCTCAAATTTCCTATAGCATGAGAGCGGACTAAGTGACCGATGGGAAGACCCTACTGACCATCGTCGTTCATGAACCCATTTCGAAAATGCAACAAGCCCCTACGCTATGAGGGAAACTTGCGCCAAAGTTTTACCGTCAACACGGTTGGTGGAATCTAGGGCATCGATGCGTATGAACCAAAAATCAAATGCAAATGCTAACACGTATCCAAGCTTATTATTCATATCTTATACTGATTTTCAAAGTTCTGATTCGAAGTTCTGATTCAAAAGTTAACTGAGGTTCTGATTCAAATTTAACTGAGGTCCTGATGTTCGGATTCCAAAGGTTCTTAGTTATAGCAAGGTTCACAAAATTTTCAAATTGAGCCATGTGTTCAGAGTTTTATTTATACTGCAGAACAGACTTTAAAATTTACCCTTAATTGAAATAGTCAACAATTTATCCTTATAATTTGATGCAAATTAAATACAAGGTTCCCCTACCTTAACCAAGCAAAATCAAAGGCATGTCTAAGCAATCCTCTCCAAGGACTCCCAATTTGACCAAAACCTACATATATTAACACCCTAAGTGTTAATATACAACCCAAAATTTAATCCAAAGGCTTATAAAACAAAAAAATCCAATCAAAATTTAAAAAGCCAGAACTGGACAGAATTCGACCATCGATTTCAAATTCGATGGTCGAATTTGAAATTCGATGGTCGATTTTAAAATCGACCATCGAATTTCAGAACTCTGTTATAGCCTTAAAATTCATTTTCGACTGTCGATTTCCAAATCGACAGTCGATTTCCAATTTCGACAGTCGATTTTGAAGATCGATGGTCGATTTTCTCAGGTACTTTGGCTGTAACTTCTAACATGCTCGGATTCTTTTCCCCATTTTTCCACCAAAGCTTTCTTATCCAAAAATAAAAACACCACACACCATTCTAAACATAAATCGAATCCAAAAGACAAAAGGATGTTTAAAGGCCTACCTCTTGTAGTTTAAGCCGTTGCCTCCATGTACCAAAGCACGACTTAACCAATCTTCAAGTTCAACGGCTTAAATCTCCAAAACAGTTCATCATTCAAATGAGGTTGTCAACCTTTACACTACAACAAAATTATATAGAACTGCTCACTCTCCACATCTCTCTTCTCTTTCAATAGTTCAAACAGATCCGAAAACAAATACAAGGCTAACTATTGGTTGAGATGGGGAGAGGAATTCTCAAACTCTCTAGATCAAGGATCAAATGAGGCAAAGCCTTAGAGCTTAAATTTCTAACGAGAGGGAGAAGATAACTTCTCTTGTAACCTCTCTCTTCTTATAATATAAAAGTTGTAAATAAAAAATCTAGATATTTTATTTACAACTTATCCAATTATTCTTGCAAAACATTCGGCGTTAAACACAAAGACCAACGTTATTGTGTACGTCGTTGATTTCCTGACTTGTACACCTCTTAAAGCGAAATCCTTAAGCCAAAAGTCTTATCATGGACTTAGATTACCAAAAGTCCAAAAATATCCTACAGTATTTTCCGGGCACGCTTACCGAGGTAAACGAAAATATGCCGAAAATATCAGGGATATTACACTAGAATATCTCGACTTTTTTACCCAACTCTTTTCCATCATATAAAAGTTTCAAACCCCTAAAAGTAAAAGAAATGTACAGTTTAATATTTTTTTAAATGATAAAGGTTTATATTTCTTATGCCATATTCATTAGTTTTGCCCATTCGAGAATATCAAGTCATTTAATTGTTCACATAATATGAGTTCAGAGTTTCTCTAAAAATTTCGACAGTATCTCCACGTAGTTCTTCAAATACGCGAACTTTTCATACTATTTTATACTTTTCATTATCCACAATGGACCATGAAAAATACAAAATAATATATGAAAGTACGTATCCGAAGAACAAAGGAGAAATTGTTGAAATCATTTGAGAAAACTCTAAAAATCATATTAGTGAACAACTAATGTACATGATATTCTCAAACTATCTATCTTCAGATAGATAATCCGAAAGGTTATATGTCAATAATTGACATATAACTTTTCGACATGGCACTTATTTTGTATGGTGATATTCATATGTATTCAACTATATATTGACCATTAATCTATAACTAAAGTTATAGATTAATCAGCTGAATAATTAAATAGAAGCTCAAAGATAAATGAGATGTAAAAAGCCGTGGTTTTCTAAGAAATCGAGCTAGTGAAAGCATAGTAATATTAACATGACATTTACCACAACTATATAATAAATCTAGTTTCATCTATGTAATAAAGAAAATTAGAAATGTGCTAGAGTAGAGAGCTGCCCTTTGCCTTCAAAGAGCAATCCCAAAAACAGCCTGATTATGATGATGAACCATTGAAAAAATGATAATAATAGAAGGTGAAAAACTGCAATGATAATAATAGAAGCAGTAAAGATAGCCTTTTGGGCCCCGCATAATAGGGCGCCTGCGGTTGCCACTACCGGCATTCAGTCGTGATTGTATTACAATTCTCAAATCAAGCTCAAGGAGCTTGTTTGAGACTTTATAGGGAATGACGATGGCGACATATGTGATGCAATGGGGTGCTAGCTCAATCATCAAAGAGATTCAGAGAAAGGGAATCTATCAAGCACAAAACTCAGAAAAGGAAGAAGCTCAAATCAATAGGAGAATGAAACTGATAAAGTCTATGACTCTCGAATAACAAACTCAATCAAATCGTATGCATTGACCATATCTAATGGATCATGGTTCCTACTTTGAAATGTGACTCACTTTTCAACTTTTTTTTGTCTTTAATTCACTCCTCAAAATTGCTGTAAGTCTCTAAAATAGAGCTCTATCTTCCACACAGAATATGAAAGCTGTCTTCTCCTATAAGAACCAAGAAAAAAATTGAACCATATGATATTCCAAGAAAAAATTGAACCATATGACATATTTTATGTATGCACACTTAAAACTCCTTACTCTAATAAGTACTAGCATACTCATTAGCATATAAATTCTATTTTAGTAGTCAACCATTTCAACGGTGACAAGTCTGTTAATCTATAGCATATAAATTCTATTTTAGTAGTCAACCAGGAAATATCATATCCTGGGATTATAACGGTGACAAGTCTGTTAATGAACATTTCTCGATTCTCCTCCATACAATGCATTGCCAGAGTTTAAATGACAGAAAACAGTCTCCGTAGCGTAGAATCCAACGAACTTTAGAAGTAATGGAGAAGTTGCTTTAGTAGCCTATTAAAACCTTAGTTATTAGAAGCGGCACGAAGCGTGTGATAGGTTGGGAGTGGAGTGTCTTCAAAACTTAAAAGTATACTATTTTATGATCAGAAGGAGATGCGTGAGTGAGATTCCAAAGCGGGAGAACACACTAATTAGAAAATTCATGCTGCTAGGATTGAAACAACTAAAAGGGATTATTTGTAAAACAAAGTTAACTCTTTTTTACTGGGACTAAGTATGGAGATTATCTAGGATTATTAGAGTTGCTAATTATAAGTAATTTAATTAAATCACACTACAAATTATAAATGACAATAAGATGTGGAAGGGTGAAACAAAGTAAGCTCCTTTTACTACAACTAAGTATCCCTTTTGGAGATCAGCTGTTATAGTGGTAGTGGCTAATGGCTAAAAATTCAATTTAGTGGTTATAAACCATGGTATCAAAAAATGGCAATACCGATATGTATCGGCGATACATATCGATTTATCAAGAACCGACACGCATCGGTATTCAAATTTCATCGATTTCGGTATCGACCAATACAAGTTAGATCGGCCGATATAGTATCGATTTCATTTGATACGATATCGGTTTTGGCCAATACTTCTATTTAAAAAATAAAAATAAATCAATACGTGATCGATATCACCGATATGTGTATCCAAAGACTTAGATTAAAATAGGATAGTTAAAACTCTAGATGACCAATTATCGTGCTTCAACGCTTCCAAAACAAAGATATCGCTACTTTCACCGTCAACTTGTTTGTACATCCATCAAATATTTTGGAATCTCCAAACTACGAGCACGGCCAATTCGGTGACTCGGTCAAATTCACACGATCTGTAGATTTATTAGATTACCTTCTCTCTTTTGCAAGCGAGATATGGTTGAATATATTAATATTGTGAGAGAGATTGTGATCAATCTAAGTATGCTACTCTAAAATCGATGCATTCTCTCTAATTGATGAAATCATAGCATTAAATCGAGCATCAAAATTTGAAATCGAGCATTAAATCGAGCATCAAAATCGAGCATTAAATCGAGCATCAAAATTTGAGCATTAAATCGAGATAAAATCAATCGTCCGGATAAAATCATAATCGAAATGCGTATAAAATTTGAGCATAATAAATATCAATCGTCGAGATAAAATCGAGCATCAAAATTTGAAATCAACTTACAATAAATATCGAATTGAATCCAATCAAAATTTGAAATCAAAATCGGATCGATAGAATTTTCGAATCAATCGAAATCATAATCGAAATGCACTTGAATGGAAATCAAAATAGAACCACACCTTAGATCTCGAACTTTGTTTGACTCGCACCTTAGATCGAACTTTGTCTACTCGGATCCCTACCAAATCGAATTTAACGATCTAATTAGATCTCGATTTCCATCCAAACGCCAACCCTATCCAAACGATTTCGATTTCAATCGCCTACCTTAGCTCTCGATTTCGATCTCGCCAACCTTCCGACCCAAACGCCAACCTTAGATCTCGATTTAGATCTCGCAAACCTTTTATTCCTCTCAAACCCTTGGAGAAATGGAAACGAAGGTCCTGGAATAGAGAAGGTCCGGAAACGGGCTCGATTTAAATCACCATTCTCTATTAATAGAGAAGGTGGAATAGAGAAATGGAATAGAGAAATGGAGATCTCTTAATAGAGAAGAGAGGTTTAAGGAGAAGAGATCTACGAAGTCGTCTCAAGAGCTCTCAAGTCGTCTCTAAGAGCTCGACAAAGAAATGGAATAGCTTTAAGGAGAAGAGAGGTTTATAAGGAGAAGAGAACTTATCCAGTGCTTTATAACGATTATTAAGGTCTGTATATGCTAACGAAAGAGACGGCTTAAGTCGTCTCTCTTCATGTTAAAGTAACTTTTAGAGACAAATTTTAATTTAGTCTCTAAAGTTTTCACCACTTATCCCTTAAATCAATCATATCAAGATGGTTATAAGTGTCTTTATATATTATTTTATATAGGGAGACGGTTTTAGCCGTCTCTAATAAAAGCATCCGAGACGGCTTTTAAATGGTGGTCTTCAATAAATAGTTATTGGAAACGGCTTCGAAAAGTCATCTCCAATAACCGTCTCCAAAAGTCCCTTTTTTTGTAGTGTTGTCCTTGGGAAGCTAACGCTTGCTCTCTCGGGCTGGTGTCCGACGAGTTGTTTTTGATAAAGATGGTCTTGAGAGAGAGAGAGAGAGAAGGAATGTCGGAGAACCGGAGGCGGCGTGAGAGATGGCCTGCTTGGAGAGAGCTCAAAAATGGGAGATGGCGGGATGAGGTTTTCTATAAAAAGCTGGAGGGTGAGTGACGGGGAATTCAGATCTGTATGTTTGGACCGTGGCCGAGCCAATCGAAGAAAATCATCAAGGAAGAAATGGACCCATAAATGGGCTTTCAAACGGCCCGTGAAGAAATCAGAAATGGATATAAACCGCGAGGAGAACAATGCCGCAGCGAGTCCTCGCTCGAGCGATCACGTAAGCTCGCTCGAGCGATCACTTAAGCTCGCTCGAGCGATCACTTAAGCTCGTTCGAGCGAGCTACAGTGACGGAATTTTTTTTTTTTTTTTTTATCTTTTTGTTTTTTATTATTTTAGGACTCTTTTAGTTGTGAGTTTTATATCGTTTTGAGTTTTTTTAGCCTATATAAAGGCATTATAAACACTCTATGAAGGAGTTTTTGTTGAATGAAAATTGAGAGTTGCTTTTGTGCAAACCGTAGAGAGATTGTGAAAAGTTTTTTATTGAAGGAGTGATTCTTTCAAAACCTGAGGAGTGAGCAATCGTTTCTCGTATGACTTGGTGCGAAGCCGATGTACAGCCTTGGTGCGAAGCCTTGGAAACCCGTTGGTGCGAAGCCGACAAGCCTCTCTAGAGCGAATTCAGAGATCTCCTATCTGTTTCTTCTTTTATTTTATTTTAATCAAAGGTTTAAAGACCCTAAACCTCTTTCACGCGGGATTTTGCTATTTTAGGGTTAGCTTGCAATTTTGTCCTACATCAATTTGGTATCAGAGCGGTTCGAATTCTCGAGGAATGGATCGGCGAATCATGAGTTAAGACACGGTATTCGAAGCCCTTTGTGATTTGAACGATTATATGGTTTCCATGAGAGCATGCGTGGAACGATCGAACATTCCAATCATGTGTCAAAAGATGGTAAGGATAAACAAACTTTGGTGGGCAGAATAAGATAGATCAACTGACCAGCACGGTTCCATATTCAAGCATAAGGCGCTTCTTAATAGCGTTTTTGGTGAGTTAGTAAGATTGCATCGGATTGTTATTGTATGGCATGAGAATATCAGCGCAATAATTATCAAAGATTTTATTCACAATCTATCCGAAGACGTATTAGACGTGATTCACGCTTTAAGATCGGAGGCGAGAAATTTCGCCCCCATGGTCGTACTAGTGAGAAAATCTCTATGAGTTGAAGTTCCTCTACCCGAATCGGTGGAAGATACCAAACCTATAGTAAATCAAGTTACCTCCATGCCTATGGAAGAACCGATGGCACCTGTTGTTCACGCAGATCCAGTTATCCACCTTGATCTTGTGCCGGAACAACGTCCAGTTGAAGAGTCCATACCAGTTGCTGAGACCATGGCAGATCTCGAAACCGTTGAAGAGCCCAAGATTGTTGAAGTCCAAGCATCCATGACAGGCCCTACCGAACCCGCAATCATCGAAGCACCGGCATCTGTGATCGTCCCTACCGAGTCTGAGACCATTCAAAAGTTTGAGATCCATGGGGAACATACTTGATAACGCTTATTGTAACAACCCGAAAAATCAGACTCGAACTCGACTGACCTCGAGTGTGTGGTCGACATGAAAATCGATGTCATCATAGATTTTTATATAATAATAAATATTTAAATAATATTAGAATAACCTTGTACGGACGGATTAAGGTTTAAATGTGTGTTTGGGCCTTTAGTGTGAAAGCCGTGCACCGACGCATTGTGTGCCGCTCAACACCGAAACCAAACTCTATTTCAAGTGGATAAGCCTAACACACTTTTACAGTGTAATCGCTTCGCACCGAAACCAAACCCTTTAGCTAATTAAAAGGCAAAGCTTCTCAAAGAAGCTTCACCCGGTTGCAAGCCTTAGAGTTTGGGAGTTCTAGAGAGAGAGAGAGAGAGAGCTTCTTCCCCATGGAACCCTCATGAGAAACCGTGAGATTTCGATTGCAACCGCGCCGCAATCTCCGCAACCTTTGCAAAGCACATGACGACGGCCTCGCTTGAGTGTCCGCCGTTGGTAAATTTCAACCGTTAGAGATCCGGGAACTACAAGCCATTCAAACCCCTTTTTCCTTAGAAGCCCGTTTTTCAAGAAACGCTCCACCTCGTGATCAAGTAAGAGGTTAAGATCGATGCGTGGATCATGGACGACTTCATCTTGAATTCGTGGTGATCAATCATGGTGAAATCGCCGTAGAAATTTGGAAGATTCGTTTCGAAACTCCTTTGGACAACGATCCTTAAAGGCGCGAAATCGATCGAAGAAAGGTTAGTTTTTCTTTGATTTTAATAGTTTAGATAGTAGAATAAATCCTTGTTTTAGTTTAGTGTGGATTTGTGTGTGATACGATGAAGATCGTAGAAGATTTGGATGAAAATAGATCAAAAATGACAAAACCTTATGGCTGTGCATTTCTGAAGGTTTTGATCGATCAATGTAGGTGATTGATCGATCAAATTGGGTGTTGATCGATCAATATAGGTGATTGATCGATCAAATTTTGTATTGATCGATCAATATAAGTGATTGATCGATCAAATTATATATACAATGATAAAAAGCGACAAGTTAGGTTCTTTGGAGGTTCATTCCCGACAGCATTGATCGATCAATGGTGAAATTGATCGATCAATATGATGGTTGATCGATCAATGGTGAAATTGATTGATCAATATGATGGTTGATCGATCAATGGTGAAATTGATCGATCAATATGATGGTTGATCGATCAATGGTGAAATTGATCGATCAATGTGGTATTGATCGATCAATATAATGTGTTGATCGATCAATTTGACTGTGCCGACACTGCTTTAGTGTTTTAGTCATAACGTTTTACTCCGAACTCCGATTGATGCGATTCTTGCAGCATTGGAAAGAGGACAACTAAATCTACAACTTTTATGAATTAACTAAGTAATGAATAAATTTTTTTAATGATAAAAATTGAGCTGGAAGTTTTGCCAAGTTCTAAGTTAGCACGTTTTGACTGAAGTATCGATATAGCTTCGGTATTTTGGCCATAACTCCTTGTCCCGAACTCCGATTGACGCGATTCTTGATGCGTTGGAAAGAATACGACGAGATATAACTCTTTTATGAATTAGCTAAATCTTTAATCAAATAGTTTGAGGGTAAAAATGAAGTGGGAAGTTGGGTCAAGTTTTGAGTCAACACGAAATTACCCATTTTCGTCTCTGTTTTGAGAAAACACTTAAATACGTCAATGTTATAAATAATTAGGATCAATTTTTATACATCATCATGTGTGTGATGTAGACTAAGAGTGAAGGCTGTAGATAAGAACTTTTGGACTGCTTTAGAACGGCGTTGGATTTGCTTAGAAAGAGGTCTGACCTGAGGTAGGGGAAAACCAACCTAAACTGTTTTTGAGTATGATTTCATGTTTATTTTATATCTGTGCCCTGATTTCTGTTTTTAACAAGCATGTATGCATATCATAAATTCCTGCTATCTTTGATTTCTGTTTCCTGATTCGTATCCTGAAATCTGCTTCTGATTTCTGCTATCTGATCTGTGAGGTATATATGTATGTGATTTGATGATTTAAACCAGATGATCCCCACCGACCCGGCGGTATATCCGATGCCTGGCACACTTGTGCACCTGCTTGTAATCCTCGGCGCAATTGCACTCCATAGATGAGGCATTGTTGCACTTTCAAAATTGTTCATGTGAGCGACGATTGGTTGGGGTTTCCTATCGGACATTCCTGTTTACTCCGTGCTATATAGTCACGGGAGTTTCTTAAGTTAAATATACACAATTTAAGCTCTCTGATAATATACTTGCATAACATCTGATTTCTTGTCTAAAAGCTCAGTATTTGATTTGATTCGTCATGATTGTACATTTCTGATTTGATTTCTGTTATGAGATAGCATGATCTGCATATTCAATTCATTTAGTTGGAATTCTTCTATTGAGCTATGATGTAGCTCACCCTGCTTTCTAAATCACTTTTAGGTTCTGAAGCGGTACTTCCGAGAGTGACCAGTTACTGATTCGTAGGTGAGGCCGAGGACGAGGAGACTGACGTCCAGGCGGACGACTTTTATCCTTAGTCTGGGTATACGAGTCTGCTATTTTTGGAATTTTGTGTAAACCTTTAGATTATTGTGCGCCTGGTGGCCACTTCTGTATTTACTTTCTGTAGATATTTTCTTCCTTTTATAGTATTACTATACATTCTATTGAAACTATTATTAGGAACCATTGTTTTGGGTGATGGATGTCCATCACCATTGGTTCTTCTTGGTTCCTTTTTGGGAATGTATATTTTTATATATTTAGATACATGTTTGTTTTATTGCTTCTTTCTATTTTAAATGCCTTGTGATAACTCGATCTACCACTGCTGGACAGTGTCTGCTTGGTTTCCGCTATACGAGCAGACACTTCGTGATTTGTCCTGGGGATCATCCAGAGTATGATCCTGATGGCACGGATTTCTAGGTGCAGAAATCCGGGCTGTTACAGTTGGTATCAGAGCCTAGGCTTTAGGTCGTGTTAGGACTTCAGACTAGGCTATGGATGTAGGTATGATTGGGAAGTGAGTTTTCTATAACTCAATTAGGACTTTAGCAAAGTTAGTGGAGTTTTGGTTTTAGCTTCTATAGGGAACTCGCAGCTATGGCTGGAGATTTAGAACTTGGGATTCGATTTAAGACTTAAATGGTGGATCTCATAATCACTTTTAAGGGAAATATTGGATGATTTGATAAATATACGGCTATTAGATAAAATATGTTTTAAGATGTTGTTGGAACTTTGGGCCATTGTGGCTATGACAATTATTGATGGGAATTTTGTGTCATGCTAACAGATCGAAATGGCACCACGAAAGAAGGCTAAGATTGTACACACTGGAGGAGGTGAGCCGAATAGGCAGTTGCTTGAAGCGATGCTTAGCACTATGACTCAGCAGGCTGCATTACTTACGGCAATGTTGAGAAGGACGACTCACACCTCTCCATCGACATTAAATGAATTATGTTCTAGGTGTGACGGGCGACACCTAGCGAGAGACTGTAGAAGATCTACACGGGCTTGTTTTAGGTGTGGACGAATGGGACACTTGATAAGACATTGTCCTGCTTTGAAAAAGGAAGCGATGGCCTCGACAACCACTCAAGGTAGTTCTCGCTCTTTACATCCGGCGATGACTAGAGTTACTTCGGTACGGCAGGCCTTACCTGTTTCCTCATCTACACCATTTGTAACATGTGCGTGGTGTGGGAAATCTCATAGAACGGAGGCTTGTAGGTTTCTCTCGGGTGCTTGTTTTAGATGTGGTCGAAGGACACCGAGTCAAGAACCTTTCGACAGAAGCAGGAGACCTCGACGTCTACTTCTAAGCCGATTCTTCCTGCGACTCAAGATGCCCAAGGTATAAGTTCAATATCAATTGTCAAGATTTTGTTTTAATGTTCAGATGATTTAGGAATTTTATTGGTTTTGACACGTGCGAAATATCATAGCATTATCACTTGTGTATCGACTTAAATCACTTGCATGACATAAACGAATTCTAAATTCAGAAGATTAACTACGTAAGTGATAGTTATATTGGCAGACTTAATAAATCTTGATAGTTACAATAAATATTTTTTTAAGGAGAATTGTTTAGTGAATTTGAAATTTCCTTAATACTTATGAGAAATGAAGTTGAATTAGCAGACTTAATCCTAGTATTCTTCTTCCAAACTAATGAGTCATGATTATGGTGTATTTAAATACGTTCCTTCTAAACGTGAGTTCGGTTGTTAATTGCTGTAGTTTACTCTGGAAGTTTTCTGAGAATTGGAAAAGTCTAAGACAATCATGTCGGTAATTGATAGAGGATAGGAAAAATTTAATTATGGATATCATGAGAGAGCATAATTGGATGTCGCTATGGTGGATTCCGTTGTTTTCACCTAAGCCATGATGAATGACTATAGATTTTCAAGGAATATATGGAGATTTAGTTAGTATAGGGAGTGTGTTGAGAGTTGTGCACATGAAGAGTCGATTAATCATGCCGAAGTATTTATGTATGGCATTGAGAGAAATCATTTGCAATCATCTCCTTGATTTGAAAGGTTAGATGTGTCACACTCTTTTGCCCTTCCTGTATGATCGGAATTCTATTCGCGTATCATAAGATTGGTTAAGGGCATAAAGTTTGAAGATTTTACGATCGTTGTGGTAGATTTTAGAGGTTCTCATATTGGTGATAGCTTTATCTCATTTTGCTAATGGCATTATCACATGTTGGCGATGGCTTTATCTCATTTTGCTGATGGCTTTACCTCATTTTGGTAATGGCTTTATCTCATTTTGGTGATGGCTGTACCTCATGTTGGTGATGGCTTTATCTCATCTTGGTGATGGCTTTATATCATTTTGGTGATATCTCTTACCACCGCTATGCATCGTAAAGTGGGTGAGTGTGAATATTTATTCGTAGACAGATGAGACCTATTCCGAGTTATGAATTGATTTATTCTGATAACGATAGCATCAATGTGGTGAATCGGATTTTTCGGATGAATGGTATGTTTCAAAATTGGTCTACTGTGCTTTATGAGTATTTTTACAATCATAAGGGGTCACTGTGATTAATACAATGGAAATGATACATGATCACTAATGATCAACATAGTTGAAGTGAAGATCTGCTGAATGGACAACACATTAAATTTCTTTCAAGGTTTGGTTGATCCCATTTATAGATACATTCTGGTTAAGTAGTCTTAATCTCATGATCAATATACAATTCTTTGTGGAATGAACACCAGTCAAGTAAATAAGGGGGACATCCTTAATAAAAAGCCCAACAACTAGTTTTTGCCTATGTATGAATTTTGTGGGCATTATGGTCATTTTCTTTTGACTAATGGTTAACGTGATGGTGACATACTACTGTATATAATTGCTTATGGAGGTGTAATATGAGATACCCGGTGCATGAGAAGACTGTCACACTTTTTCAGTAGATTTGGGATGAGCTTAGCGACCTGTACATAAACCCGACAATTTTACCTATCGGGGTCGTGTGGATACACTGATTTTGGGGGAAACTATTTCGACTCTGGATGCGTGCGAGTCCATTGTGGATGTGTGGACTCAGAGAGAGAGGTTGCGCATATATGAGTGGCGACTGTATGGTTGTGACTATTTCACGCATAATACCTTTGTGCACGTGTATTGACGCTATGAACAATTGAGTTTTAGTCGAGATATCTTTAGGATATTTTTTAGGATGAAATTCCTTCCAGATGGGGAGATCATGATAACCCTAATTTGGAGGACGTTGAATTTATGATGGAGACTTCTAAATTGTATGGCTTCCTGCAAGAAGATTGCCAATCTGCGGATTATAGATGTGCGTATGTATGGATGGTGGAAGGCCTCTTGATGTGTCTTCTTTACCCACATGTCGCTACTTAGGGAGACGTGCTCGTCTGATAATTGGTTCGGCTATGTGGAAGTCAAATGTAACGAGGTGCGTTAGATTACGTATGGGTGTACGGTGCACATGTGTGTACGGTGTAGACCATTGATGTGATCTTGCACACCTATGGGAGGTGTGTATGCTTTACATACTAGCAGTTAGAAGTTTAAAGGCTTGGCTAGGAATGGAGATTATTCCTTTTGCTTTAACTCTTGCAATTATGTTAAGTGGTGGAATTTAAGACGAAGAGAAAGAGATTTGGTGAGGGCGTTATTGCTCGTGAATGTGGAGCATGGACGCCATGCGATTGTGTCGAAGCTAGCAAGGATTGCCACTAGTTTTTTTTTGAGATTGTTAAACCATTGGAACCCTGGAGCTTGTCGAGCTGGTGGGCTGCGAAATCAGCCGACCCAAGGTACGATACTTTAGCAGTATGTTCTTTATGTTATTGGTGTTCAATGGTGTGAAAGTCATGGGGCGGGATGGAGGATAGAACCCTAAACCATTGAATTCGCCAGTAAATCACTCAGCTACTGAGGCAAAATTCATGAGTCATACCTGCTTTTGTTCACCTAATGCGAGAGGAAATTTTTACAATTTTTAATTCTAACCCATTATTGCTTTATGTACGTGGCAATTACAATTCCATACAATTGGAGTTGTCTAGATAGCATATACTGATACCCTATATATAGTGAAATAGCGACTGGATAATGCCTCAATTAATGAGGTGTGTTTAAAGAAACAGTTTGACTGTAATGATTGATCATTCAATTTGGTGAATTGATCGATCAACTGCGCATTTGATCGATCAAATAAGAAGGTTGATCGATCAAACCAGTTTATACTATGTCCTGTGACAAAAAGGCTAACTGATCGATCAAATTGAGCATTGATCGATCAATTTTATCGATGTAAGTTATATTGTGGGTTTTTATTTTTTTTCACTCGCTATCGGAGCTTCTTGCTTTGATTCATTGGATCGCATTTTGCTCGGCTATTATGATAAACTCTAATCTTTTCCTTGTTTAAGGGGTTTTTTGTGCATTTTTGTACATTTTAAACTCTGGGACCGCGAATGACGAATCTGTCATGTAAAATCCCTGCATCTCAGGCTCGTACATCGATGCCAACCGTGAAACCGGTCGCACAACCCTTTGTGCAACCCGTGACACCAATCGAACAAGATGTGCCACCCGTTCAAAACCCACAGCCACCACTAATTCAACAAGAACTTCCAAAAGAGTGGTGGGCTTCTAAAACATTGTTGCCTGAATGTGCTTTCGACTCTAAACTATTCGAGGATTGGCTCGACATGGAATGGGTGATCGACTGTATTGCTAAGCTAGGGTTGAGACCATTGCATGAGTCATTTTACGTCCATTTTTGTCCTCATATAGTGAGGCTCTTTTATCAACATCTTTGCCGGGGTGACACTCATCACCAATTGGTCACCAACATTGACGGTTGCGACTATAAATTTAACCAATTTGATGTTGCCGCCGCTTTACTGTGTTCTTCACGGTATGTGGAGACTTGTTGTTTCCACCATATGTCGAAGATATCCCATACCATGATAGACTTGTGGTCAGTGTAGTTCATGTCAAGCTCTAACTGAGCCCAACTCCCTGATAGACTATGGATGCTTGATACTTTTATCAAGTGTGCCATAACCCCGTTTTTACACAAGTCCGCGAGATCAATGATAGAGATTTGCTGTTTGAGAAGCAGAAGACTGCTTCAAAGAAAGAGCTGTCATAGGCTCAATTGATAACAAGAATGGTCGAGCAGTATATTGCATTGAGAGAGGAGTATAGCCTGGCTCTTGGCGAGCCTCGCTTGACCAAGAACATTAAAGTTTTCAAGCTCAAGGATTGGACCAAGAGCTATAATCTATTGGTCAAGAGGTTACCTGAGGAGGGGGTTATACCACCAGCTCCAGTTGAGGAGGTGCCTGATGGGCAAGCACTAGATGATGGAGGGGCATAGCCTAACGTTGCACTTGAGGGGGATGCATCTGCTGTCCCTGTAACCAAATATTCATTTTGATGTTCTGTGCACATTTGCTAGGGTTCAAACTGTTAGTGTCTGTTAGACATTTTCGGGGACGAAAATTTCTAAGGGGGGGATAATGTAATGACCCTAAAATTCTAAACAGAACTCGACTACTTTGATATACGTGCCTGGCACGAATATCAAAATAAATTAAAATTTATGAAAATATTATTGGCAAAAATAATTTAGAACTTAGTTGTAACGACCCCGAAAATTAGAACACGAGCCTGACTGCTTTGATTCGCGTGCCCGGCACGGAAACCAAGGTTGATTAAAAAACTTTAGGGTTATATTAGTTTAAATAATGTGGCACTGTAGTGAGATGAGATCACGTGTGAAATTTCATCTAGATCCTAGATGTGTAGAGGGTAGGTGGAACACGTTGCGCAGAAGCAACTGTGTTCATGCTTCACACCGGAGCGGACACCAAGGGCAAAACAGAAATTCGGTTTTGAGGGGATAGCTTATAGAAGAAGGAAGGGAGACAAAGGAGAGAGATCTTCATTCCTTCTTCTCCTTCATCCTCTTGCCCTAAACTGGTCCATTAACTGGAGATCTGTGCTAAGAGAGTTTCCAAGAGGATTCTTGAGAGAGAAGAATAGGGTTAGCAAGATAGAGATGAGGGATTCCTAAGCTAGAATAGCTAGACCAAGGTGATTGAGTTACCTGGGGTTCGAGATTGGTGTGTGAAGCCTTGATCTGTCGAACCAGAGCTGAAGAGCTTCTCGCCGGATCCGGATCGAGGAAGAGCTCCGAGATCGAGGTTTGAAACCCCCTTTTCGGGTCATTGCCGGAACCCCAAGAAACCCACGAACAAGGTGAGTTGTGTGTGTTAAATAGGGTTAAATGAATAGCTTAAAGTGTGTATTTATGAGGTATTAATGGTGATTGAACAACCATTAGTGGAGGGAGATCAAAAATGGATGGGAGGTGAACTCCATTAATGACAGCTTTTCTGTCATTGGTGATCGATCACCAAAGGGTGGTGATCGATCACTGAGGGTTGGTGATCGATCACCAAGGACTGGTGATCGATCAATCTGTATAAGCCTCATGAGAAACAGAGACCCCAGAAGCTGGGAAGTTCTTGCCCGAGTGGGTGATCGATCACCAAGGTGGTGATCGATCTACAAGGGAGTGGTGATCGATCACCAAGGTGGTGATCGATCTACAATGAGGTTGGTGATCGATCACCAAGGTGGTGATCGATCAATCTGTATAAGGAATTGATGTGGACAGAGGGGGGAAGTTTTTGAAATTGCATTGGTGATCGATCACCAAGGTGGTGATCGATCTACAGGAGGGTTGTTGATCGATCACCAAAGTGGTGATCGATCAACCTTGACTGTGTTGAGAGAGAGATAAACAGGTTGGTGATCGATCACCAAGGTGGGGATCGATCTACAGTGGGTGGTGATCGATCTACAGTGGGTGGTGATCGATCACTCACCCCTGTTTTTGCCTGTCTTGACTTCATGAAGTAGACACCCCGGATATTGTGCCGGGTAGTTCTCTGACACTCCTAACACTTAATGTACTGTGCCTATGGTATAGGATAAACCCTGACACGTCGTAAAAGCTTTGGATTTGCCTAGAAGATAAACTGATCTGAGGTAGGGGAAAATTTAACTTAAAGTGCATCTAAATTTAATTGCATGATATCTTAACATTGTATGCTATCTCTGATTTTCGAAAACATGCCTGCATATACATTAAACTCTGATTCCCGTATTCTGATATCTGTTTCTGTTCCTTGCATATGCTCTGATAATCTGCTCTGATAATCTGATTCATGAGGTAATAAGTATGTATTTGATTTGAGGTTTAATATTCAGACGATCCCCACCGACTCGGCGGTATATCCGTTTCTTGCACAATGTGCAGTTGCTTGAAAATCCTCGGCAAAATTGCACTCCATGTGTGGGGCATTGTTGCATTCCTGCAAAATTGTTCATTGAACGACGATTGGTTGGGGTTTCCTATCGGCACAAATCTGGCTACCACGTGATATATATATACACGGGAGTTACTTAAGTTAGAGATATGCATGATTTAAGTCATTTAAATATAATAAGCATAGCATTTTGCAAATTCTGAAGTTCTGTTTGCTATTACCAGTTATGCATTCTGATTTCCTGCATGTTTGAGCATCAATCCATACTCTGTTCAGTTTTGTTTCACTTATCGATTTAAGATATGTTCTGCAATCATGTTTAATAATTTAGATGTAAATTAATCGAACTTCTTCTACTGAGCTAGGATGTAGCTCACCACCTTTCGAAATCTTTTAGGTTACGAGATTTGCGTGCCCAGAAGCGATCCGGATTATCGGCGGATCCGAGGCGCAGGACGAGGAGCAGACGTCGGTGCAGACGAGTTTTATCCGTAGCCTGGGTATTGATGCCCGACATTTTGTACTTTTGATCTTTTGGATTACTGTGTGCCTGGTGGCCACCTTTGTATAAACATATGTAGTTCTACATTTACTTATTTTATGTTAGTTCACATTCCATTTCGGAACTACTATCGGGAACCATTGTTTGGGTGATGTACGTCCATCACCGATGGTTCTTCCTGGTTCCTTTTTGGGAATGTGTATGTTTTTCTTTACATTTAAATATTGTTGACGGGTATTTAGTGTAGAAATAGTTTGACTCAGACTACCGCTGCTCGGATGTGTCCACCTAGCTTTCGCTATATGCGCGGACACGTGTGATCGATCCGGGATCATCCAGAGTATGATCCTAACGGCACGGGTTTCTGGAGACGGAAATCCGGGCTGTTACATTAGTTATTCTATCTTGATCTATTACTATAATACAATAAAATTTTGTAACATAATTATTGCTGCTTTGTTTAAACCTGTGTGGATAGTAGACCTGTTTAGGTATGTTTTGCAGTTTCGAAAGCGAAAATTCTTTGAAGAGAGGAAAATGTCATGACCCAAATTATTGGGCATAGTGAATTATACTCATACCTTTTTGAAACTGGCATGTCGATTTTCGAGGACGAAAATTCTTTAAGGTGGGAAGAATGTAACAACCCGAAAAATCAGACTCGAACTCGACTGACCTCGAGTGTGTGGTAGACATGAAAATCGATGTCATCATAGATTTTTATATAATAATAAATATTTAAATAATATTAGAATAACCTTGTACGGACGGATTAAGGTTTAAATGTGTGTTTGGGCCTTTAGTGTGAAAGCCGTGCACCGACGCATTGTGTGCTCAACATAAAACTAAACTCTATTTCAAGTGGATAAGCCTAACACACTTTTGCAAAGGTAATCGCTCAGACTGAAACCAAACCCTTTAGCTAATTAAAGGCAAAGCTTCTCAAAGAAGCTTCACCGGATTGCAAGCCTTAGAGTTTGGGAGTTCTAGAGAGAGAGCTTCTTCCCCATGGAACCGCATGATGAGAAGCGTGAGATTTCGATTGCAACCGTGCCATAATCTCATAACCTTTGCAAAGCACATGACGACGGCCTCGCTTGAGTGTCCGCCGTTGGTAAATTTCAACTGTTAGAGATCCGGGAACTACAAGCCATTCAAACCCCTTTTTCCTTAGAAGCCCGTTTTTCAAGAAACGCTCCACCTCGTGATCGCTAACCAAGCGTTGAAGAGGTTAAGATCGATGCGTGGATCATGGACGACTTCATCTTGAATTCGTGGTGATCAATCATGGTGAAATCGCCGTAGAAATTTGGAAGATTCGTTTCGAAACTCCTTTGGACAACGATCCTTAAAGGCGCGAAATCGATTGAAGAAAGGTTAGTTTTTCTTTGATTTTAATAGTTTAGATAATAGAATAAATCCTTGTTTTAGTTTAGTGTAGATTTGTGTGTGATATGATGAAGATCGTAGAAGATTTGGATGAAAATAGATCAAAAATGACAAAACCTTATGGCTGTGCATTTCTGAAGGTTTTGATCGATCAATGTAGGTGATTGATCGATCAAATTGGGTGTTGATCGATCAATATAGGTGATTGATCGATCAAATTTTGTATTGATCGATCAATATAAGTGATTGATCGATCAAATTATATATACAATGATAAAAACAGCAAGTTAGGTTGCTGGAGGTTCATTCCCGACAGCATTGATCGATCAATGGTGAAATTGATCGATCAATATGATGGTTGATTGATCAATGGTGAAATTGATCGATCAATATGATGGTTGATCGATCAATGGTGAAATTGATCGATCAATATGATGGTTGATCGATCAATGGTGAAATTGATCGATCAATATGATGGTTGATCGATCAATGGTGAAATTGATTGATCAATGTGGTATTGATCGATCAATATAATGTGTTGATCGATCAATTTGACTGTGCCGACACTGCTTTAGTGTTTTAGTCGTAACGTTTTACTCCGAACTCCGATTGATGCGATTCTTACGGCATTGGAAAGAGGACAACTAAATCTACAACTTTTATGAATTAACTAAGTAATGAATAAATTTTTTTAATGATAAAAATTGAGCTGGAAGTTTGGCCAAGTTCTAAGTTAGCACGTTTTGACTGAAGTATCGATATAGCTTCGGTATTTTGGCCATAACTCCTTGTCCCGAACTCCGATTGACGCGATTCTTGATGCGTTGGAAAGAGTACGACGAGATATAACTCTTTTATAAATTAGCTAAATCTTTAATCAAATATTTTGAGGGTCAAAATGAAGTGGGAAGTTGGGTCAAGTTTTGAGTCAACACGAAATTACCCATTTTCGTCTCTGTTTTGAGAAAACACTTAAATACGTCAATGTTATAAATAATTAGGATCAATTTTTATACATCATCATGTGTGTGATGTAGACTAAGACTGAAGGCTGTAGATAAGAACTTTTGGACTGCTTTAGAACGGCGTTGGATTTGCATAGAAAGAGGTCTGACCTGAGGTAGGGGAAAACTAACCTAAACTGTTTTTGAGTATGATTTCATGTTTATTTTATATCTGTGCCCTGATTTCTATTTTTAACAAGCATGTATGCATATCATAAATTCTTGCTATCTTTGATTTCTGTTTCCTGATTCGTATCCTGAAATTTGCTATCTGATTTGTGAGGTATATATGTATGTGATTTGATGATTTAAACCAGATGATCCCCACCGACCCGGCGGTATATCCGATGCCTGGCACACTTGTGCACCTGCTTGTAATCCTCGGCGCAATTGCACTCCATAGATGAGGCATTGTTGCACTTTGAAAATTGTTCATGTGAACGACGATTGGTTGGGGTTTCCTATCGGACATTCCTGTTTACTCCGTACTATATAGTCACGGGAGTTTCTTAAGTTAAATATACACAATTTAAGCTCTCTGATAATATACTTGCATAACATCTGATTTCTTGTCTAAAAGCTCAGTATTTGATTTGATTCGTCATGATTGTACGTTTCTGATTTGATTTCTGTTATGAGATAGCATGATCTGCATATTCAATTCATTTAGTTAGAATTCTTCTATTGAGCTATGATGTAGCTCACCCTGCTTTCTAAATCACTTTTAGGTTCTGAAGCGGTACTTCAGACCGAGAGTGACCCATTACATCGATCCGGTGAGGCCGAGGCCGAGGAAGGAGACGACGTCAGACGATTTTTATCCTTAGTCTGCGGGTATCTGAGTCTCGCTATTTTGGAATTTTGTGTAAACTTTTGGATTATTGTGCGCCTGGTGGCCACTTCTGTATTTACTTTCTGTAGATATTTTCTTCCTTTTATAGTATTACTATACATTCTATTGAAACCATTATTAGGAACCATTATTTTGAGTGATGGATGTCCATCACCATTGGTTCTTCTTGGTTTCTTTTTGGGAATGTATATTTTTATATATTTAGATACATGTTTGTTTTATTGCTTCTTTCTATTTTAGATGCCTTGTGATAACTCGATCTACCACTGCTGGACAGTGTCTGCTTGGTTTCCGCTATACGAGCAGACACTTCGTGATTTATCCTGGGGATCATCCAGAGTATGATCCTGATGGCACGAATTTCTAGGTGCAGAAATCCGGGCTGTTACACTTATCGATGTCGATCAAAGTTCGAGGATGAACTTTTTTAAAGTCAAGGAGATTGACGGGGAATTCAGATCCGCATGTTTGGACTGTGGCAGAGCCAATCGAAGAAAATCATCAAGAAAGAAATGGACCCATAAATGGGCTTTCAAACGGCCCGTGAAGAAATCAAAAACGGATATAAACCGCGAGGAGAACAATGCCACAGCCAGTCCTCGCTCGAGCGATCACTTAAGCTCGCTTGAGCGAGCCCTTGCTCGAGCGGTTAATACCCTCGCTCGAGCGAGCTATAGTGACGAAAATTTTTTTTTTTTTTTTTTTTTTACCTTTTTTAGTCTTTTATTATTTTAGGACTCTTTTAGTTGCGAGTTTTATATTGTTTAGGGTTTTCTTAGCCTATATAAAGGCATTGTAAACACTCTATGAAGGAGTTTTTGATTGCCTTGTAAACACTCTATGAAGGAGTTTTTAATGAATGAAAATTGAGAGTTGCTTTTGTACAAACCCTAGAGAGCTTGTGAAAGTTTTCGATTGAAGGAGTGATTGTTTCAAAACCTGAGTGAGCAATCGTTTCTCGTACGACTTGGTGTGAAGCCTTGGAAACCCATTGGTGCGAAGCCAACAAGCCTCTTTAGAGCGAATCCAGAGATCTCCTATCTATTTCTTCTTTTATTTTATTTTAATCAAAGGTTTAAAGACCCTAAACCCCTTCCACGTGGGATTTTGCTATTTTAGGGTTAGCTTGCGATTTTGTCCTCAGTGGGGATAGAGATTGGAAAGATAGGGTTTCCTTTGAGAAATGTAGAGATGGTGACCGGCTATGCAAGGTTTGTGGGTTTTGGAATTTTTCCTATCGCCATTGGTGCCTCAAGCACTCCTGCAAAGCACATCGGAGTTTCGGTGAAATGTGGAGATCAAAGGGCTTGAAGAAGAAACTGTCACAGCTAACATCGTTGCAGAGTGCCGACGTGGCCAAGGGATGGTCCATCTTGGGACGGAGATTCAAAAATATTGGAACCCCCAGAGAGGTGTCGACCAAGGATGTTCGGGTTGGGAGCGCCGACGTGGCCAAGGGTAACATGGGGGGTAGGTATATCGCAAGGATGATCGGGACGGGCAGGTTGTGCTTGGGGTCGATCCGTCGAGGGTTGAGGCTGGGCATCTTGGCTTAGCAATTTCTGCATGGTTGCTGTTACAGATGGTGTTCCTCTGGCAACAAAAGACATTCTCTGGAGTGCCAAATCAGAATGGGGGGTAGATAATCTCGTGGTTAAAAGAGTTTCAAACTGGATGGTGCTGCTGGAGTTTGGTAGAATGGAAGAGAAAGATAAAGTTCTCCGTACTTCAAGGGGTTTGTGGCATTGTCTAGGAGTCGCTTTCCGCCTGACTCCTTGGGGAAGAGAACTGGAGGCGGCGGAAAAATGCAATTTCAGCCGAAAAGTTTGGTTGCGGTTGAGAAGTTTGCCGTTTCACTTATGGTTGGAATCGGTTTTCATGGAGGTAGGGAACTTGTGGGGTGGCCTGGCTGAGGTTGATCGAGCAACATTGGACTTCGATGACCTGGCTTTCGCTAGAATCAGGGTTATGTGTTCCTCCTAGGTGCAAATACCCAGACTTCTATGGGTGGAGTCTGGCGAATTTCGCTACCCAGTGGTGATCGACGTTGAAGAGGAGGAGTTTTCTGAGACGGTTATCTCTGAGGAGGTGTCTAGGTGTGGGCTTGGGGAAAAGCACACCAAGTTTGTGGAGGGAGGACCAGATTCAAGTTGCGACTCAGTTAAGTCTGCTGGTTGTGCGGAAAGGTGGTCAGCGGTTGGCTCTTAGGCGTCACCAGAGGCCTCAATGGAGCAAGGGAGCAGATTGGGATTGGGAGATGTTGATGACGGTAAGGATTCCAAGCAGGGGAAGGGGGTCCAGAGGAGGGACGCTCACATTGTCAGACCATCCAGTGAAGGGAGGACATGTGGCGACAGCAGTAATCCAATGTTTCCCGCCCAGAAGTGTCATCAGTGTGCTTCTGAACCGTCTAGGACCAATATCAAATGAATTTTCAAATTCGAACGGCTGGGATAATGTCGTCTAGAATCGGGCCTCTCGGATTTCTCTACGCAATACCACTGAGATACATGGCACAAAACGACAAGAAAACAGCTCTTTATGTGTTTCGGCTAATAAAGGCGATTCTGTTTTGAGGAGTATGTTGGTCCCCGAGTCCGATCCAAAAGACTTAGCCCCGGCTATTTGCCAATCGACACGTGTCCAAGACTTTGACCAACTGGTCAGACGCACAAGGGGGAAGATGGCAATTCAATTAATAATTGGGTTCATAGGAATGTGGAGGTAAATTCAGCAAAATTGGGATTCAAGGCTTGCTCCCCTACCAGTTACTCCCAAGATATGGAGAGTGGTGATAAGTTTGACGATCGGAGTCAATTGCCCGACGGTAGAACTTACGCTAAATCTGAAGACAGGGATCATTCGCTCTCTTTGTTGGGATCACAGGAGGATCTCAACGTGTTATTAGAAGCTGATCTTGTCAGGATTTGCCATAAATATGGTCCCTCTTTCGAGGGTGGTCATGAGGATTTGCGTAGCTTGCTCCGTGTGTCGGGGGCAAGAGTAGAACAGGGGCATGTTTCAAATACCATAGTTGGGGCGAGGGTGCGTCATAATGGGATAAGAGGGACTTTTCAGAGGGAGGAGGTTCTCTCGTTAGTTGAGGAGTCATATCTGGGGTGCCCTTTCTGGTTTGTCGTCTGTTATTTTCATGAAGATTAACCGTCTCATTTGGAATGTCTGAGGTCTTGGGGACGCCAACAAATGTATCGTTCGTGACACTATGAGAGATTTGAATCCTTCTATTGTAGCACTTCAAGAGACTAAGTGGTCGGCTTGCAATCGAACCAAAATAAGGCAAATTCTGAGGGAAAATTTCTGGGATTGGGTTGCGCTAGATGCCGTTGGCACTAGGGGTGTGACAGCCCAAATTTCTGCGCTCAGAAATCTGTGCCATTAGGATCATGCTCTGGATGATCCCTAGGACAAATCACACAATATCTGTATATAAAACGGAAATATATAGATAAAATCCCACAGCGGCAAGTAGAGTCATCTAATGAATCAATCTAAAAGTAAGAACAATAGAGAAACCTTCATTGATAAATGTAAAAAGTATACATCCTCAAAAAAGAACCAAAAAGAACCATCGGTGACAGACATCCATCACCCAAACAATAGTTCCCAATGATGGTTCCGATAGAATGTATAATAACACTATAAAAGAAATAAAATATATACAAAAATTAATACAAAAGTGGCCACCAGGCACACATAATCCAAAGTCTCCAAACAAACATACAACCCCAAAAATGTCTAAGCTATACCCATGGGTAAAAATGGAAAGTCGTCAGTCTCCTCGTCCTCAACCTCCCTCGGGATCGGTGATAGTCCGATCGCTCTCGATCTGGGAGTCACCGCCTCAGAACCTAGATGTTTACAAAACAGGGGAGCTACATCCTAGCTCAATAGAAGAATTCCAAATAAATTTGCATTCTAATTGCATAACATGGTCACCAAAGGACGAAACTCAAAAATGCAACAGATGTATAAAACATGAGACATTTATCCAAAACAGTACAGAATAGATGAATACACCATATAATGACTTAGTGTAGTATACTTAAGTAACTCCCGTGAGTATAGACGTGGTAGCGATTTGGTCCGATGGATAATCCCAACCATCGTTCACATGAACAATTTGAATTGCAACAATGCCCCACACATGGAGTGCAATTGTGCCGAGGATTACAAAGCAAATGCACAAGTGTGCACGAACGGATATACCGAAGAGGTGGGATTTTCTTGAATATCAAACCTCAAATCACATGCATACTTATCATACTTAATGTAATTGATTTGGATCTGGATATCAAATGTCGGATCAAGTACAGAATAGAATGCTCATACATATGCTAAACATGCTTTTAAAACAGAATTAAACTATGCTGAGATATGTATGACAGATATAAACCATGAGATCAAAAATAAATGCAATTTCGGTTGAATTCTCCTACCTCGGATCAAGCTCCTTCTAAGCAAATCCAAAGCTTTTTCAAGGCATCTTAGTCTGATCCTAGACCATAAACATGTTACTCTAGGTGTTAGAGTGACAGATTGTGAACTGGCACAATGTCCAGTGGTTCTTACCTATAAATTTTCTAACTGTCTGAAAACAGGGTTTATTGATCGATCAATACCTTGTTGATCGATCAATGAACTCTTTATTGATCGATCAACACCCTTGTTGATCGATCACCAAAGCACAAACTGTTTGTATATATTATACACAATTGATCGATCACCATGTTGGTTGATCGATCAATGGACTCTTTATTGATCGATCAACACTCTTGTTGATCGATCACCAAAGCACACACTTGTTTAACCAACTCTCTGTTTACATATATGGTATACAATTTGATCGATCACCATGTTGGTTGATCGATCAATGGGCTCTGTATTGATCGATCAACACCCTTGTTGATCGATCACCAACACTGTTGATCGATCACCACCACTGTTGATCGATCAATACCTAGTCAATTGATCGATCAATACCACCATTGATCGATCACCAATATTAACCCAAAATTCACCAACTCTCTGCCATTAATGTTCCTTTACTACATATATCAATTGATCGATCAACACCACTGTTGATCGATCAATTCCACACTCAGTGATCGATCAACACCTTGTTGATCGATCAATAATGACGAATTTTCAGTCATTAATGGAGTTCACCAAACAAATTTTTCTAACTTATTTTTCCTTCCAAAAATTCATTAAAATCTTAAATATTCATACAGAACCTATATTTAGGGCATCCAACTGCCCATTTTAGAACAAGAGAGCTCACCTCTATGTGGGCCCTTTCAGGGTTTCGGCAAACACTCCGGATGAGGGTTTCGGATCAAGCTCTCGGAGTTTATCACCGATCCGAGTTCGACGAGTAACCTTTTAGCTCCGTTCATCTGAGACTTCACACACACACACAACCCATACCTAAGCTTAATCCATTGGTCTCTACATACCCTAACTTAGGAAACTCACCTTTCAATCTTGCTAACCCTGTTTGATACAAAAACCCTCTTGCAAACCCACCTAGCTACAGACTCCTTAGCTGTTAGAGTAACTTAGAGCAAGAGGAAGAAGAAGAAGAAGAAGAAGAACTTCCTCTACCTCTCCCTTCCTTCTCTTATAAGCTACCAACTGAAATATCTTAGATATTTCAGTTGCTTCTCAAATCTTTAATTCGGTGTGAAGCACCAACATGTCGATGAGGCGTAGTGTACCGTCTCGACATCGTACTCGACTCGGATCGAAACGAGTTTTCATACGCGAACTAACCTACTTATAGGCTAATATTATTTCTATTAATATTATTTTCAAAGTTTTAAATTTTTCTGTCTCGATTTCCGTGCCAGGCACGTACATCGATGCGATTAGTTTCTGGTTCAAATTTTCTGGGTCATTACAAGGGGTGGCCTTATTTTGCCATGGGATATGAGGGAGCTTGTTTGCCTGGATTGCTTTATTGGGGGAAGGACCATTTCTGTAAAATTTTGGTCTATTCAATCCAATACCAAGTGGGCGTTCACGGCAGTTTATGGTCCAAATGACCGAGCTCTTAAGAGGCGATTTCTGGGAGGAGATTCTTTCGGTGCGCCGACGGTGGCCAGGGTGGGAATTTTAACGTAATCTGTTTCATGAATGAAAAAACGGGGAAACAAATTATCACCCCTAGTATGCAGGGATTTTCCAATTTGGTGGCAAGGCGAGTTGTTGATAGTTCACTCTGGTTTTGCTTTTAAGGCCCCATGTCGTGGGCTACTCGCTCACAACGTCTTATCGATCGTGACACGCCCATGAGTCGAATTGATAGATTCCTTGTGTCTTCACATTGGGAAGACCTCTGCCCTAATTTGATGTCTGTGGGACACCCATGCTCAGTTTTTGATCACATCCCTGTGTCTCTGAAGCACCTAGATTTAAATTGGGGACCAACCCCTTTTCGTTTCGAATTAGCCTGGTTATTGAGGGACTTCTTCCACGAGATGGTGGCTGATAAATGGAAAAGCTTCATTGTCAAAGGGTCGGCGGAGCATCGTTTTTCTTCCGAATTCCGAGGGTAAAGGCATTTCTCAAGGGGTGGAACAGAGATGTGTTTGGCAACGTTTTCAAAACAAAACTCCAGCTGTAAACAACAAATTTGCGTATGATATAAATCTAACACAAATCAATCATAACAAATTTCCCCTCGCTAGGAGAGGGTTTTTTATTGAAAATGTCAGACTTTACACTTCCAGGTATCGCAATCGATTCTCCGTTAATTACATCAAAATTGAATACCTCTGATTAAAAGCTACTAAATAAAATTAACGTAATTACATCTCTGAAATAAACAAACTAAATTCTAAGTCTTAGTCTTCATCGACATCGTCAATCTGTTACGAGATAGATGCATAGTATGTTGTCTTCATTGGAAATTTGAGAAATATGAAATAGGGGACGACGGATGGGAGAACCCCTCCTCCAAAAACCGGTTCCATCTGATCGACAAGCACGAGTCATTACTGGATCAAGAATCTCGTGGATGAATCTTAAAACGAATTCTTGTTCTCTGGCCTCAAAGATGAATTCAAATACCAAATTCATTCTCTTGATAACTGGTTATCAGAGGAGTTATCATTTTCAGTGATAGAATATCTAATCATGAGTTAGATATCGCTAAATTTTTTAGAATTTGACGATCATAGATTGTCTTTTGTAATGATTTTACCATTAGATCTTGTTACGATCTTGGATTATGATTGCTTGACCAAAAGTCAACGACTCTACCGTTGGATTCGACCAAAATCATAAAATCTGATTAATATGTGATAAATTCACCGTTGGATCTCATTACGATCTTATATTATGATTGTTTGAACAAAAAGTCAACGAGTCCACCGTTGGATCTGACCAATTTCATAAGATTTATTAATATATAATAAATCCACCGTTGGATCTTGTTACGATCTCGCATTAAGATTGTTTAACCAGAATCACAAGATCTGGTCAATATGTAATAAATTCATCATTAGATCTCGTTACGATCTCGCATGATGATCGTTTGACCACAAGTCAATGAGTCCACCGTTAGATTTGGCCAGAATCACAAGATCTGGTCAATATATAATAAATTCACCATTGGATCTTGTTACGATCTTGTATTATGATCGTTTGACCAAAAGTCAATGAGTCCACCGTTAGATTTGACCAGAATAAAAAATTCTGGTCAATATGTAATAAATTTATCATTGGATCTCATTGCGATCTCTTATTATGATCATTTGACCAAAAGTTAACGAGTCCATCGTTAGATTTGACCAGAATCATAAGATCTAGTCAATATGCAATAAATCCATCGTTGGATCTCGTTACGATCTCGCATTATGGTCGCTTAACCATAAGTCAATGAGTCCACCGTTAGATTTGACCAGAATCACAAAATCTGATCAATATGCAATAAATCCACCGTTGGATCTTCTTACTATTGCGTATTATGATCACTTGACCAAAAGTCGAACAATCCACCGTGAAAGAATTTTTTATCTCGAGGTTGAGGTCCAAACCCTACAGAACCGCGAGGGAAACTCTAATTTCGGGACACAATTTAATTCCGGTAAATTAGTCGTCGTAGATGAATATTTCGAGTTTCATAGTCCGAAATCATTATTTGGGTTCGTAATTGCAACACGTTTAAATATCAAATTTATGGTTGCAATCCGAGTGTACTAGAACTTATGCCCAGAGTCGTAGTCACGTAGCTTAACTATTTCTAAGTACACAGGAAATTGGGTACGAGTCGTAACGCGTAATCTCAATTTTTTAACCATAAATTCTACTTAAGTAAGAGTCGTAGCTCTTATCCTAGGCGTATTACCTTTAGATAAGAGTCGTAGCTCTTATCCTAAATATATCCACTCAGACTTAAAAATAAAATAAAGGAACAGAAAGAATCTCGGAGATACCCTAAAGTCTTTTGCAAAGAAAGTTGGAGATATATTTGGCAGAGGTCTCGTCTCTGAATTTTTCGGATCCCCAGCAATGAGAACGGATATACTATTTATAGATTTATGGTAGCGATTACAGGAAGTTTACGGTTCCCGTAAGAGTTTCATGAAATCAATGGTTGTGAGAGCTACGTACGTTTTTACTTTCACGCGGATTGAGAAAAATTTGTTCTCGTGTACGCAAGTCTTTACTCATAACCACCTAGGCATGTAAGTACCTAAATATGTTATCTAGGCACCTAGGTGCCTAAGTATATATTCTAGGCACCTAGATGCCTAAGAATGAAATTTAGGCACCTATGTGCTTAACTATGAAATTTAGGCACCTTCATAGTTAGGCACCTAGGTGCCTAAGTATGTTTTCTAGGCACCTAGGTGCTTAACTATGATATCTAGGCACCTAGGTGCCTAAGTATGGTATCTAGGCACCTAGGTGCCTAAGTGTGTTTTCTAGGCACCTAGATATCTAACTATGATATTTAGGCACCTAGGTGCCTAAATATATTTTCTATGCACCTAAGTGTCAAACTATATTATCTAGGCACCTAGGTGCCTAAGTATGATATCTAGGCACCTAGGTGTCTAACTATGATATCTAGGCATTTATGTGTCAAAGTATGTTTTCTAGGCACCTAGATGCCTAACTAATGATATCTAGGCACCTAGGTGCCTAAGTATGTTATCTAGGCACCCAGGTACCTAAGTACGATATCTAGGCACCTAGGTACCTAAGTATATTATTTAGGCACCTACGTGCCTAATTACGATATTTAGGCACCTACGTGTTTGGCATAACTTTGGACTTTAAGTCCTATTTAGAGTAGGTTTGTTAAAATGAAAGACTTAGGAATTTAAGTCCTATTTAGAGTAGGTTTGTTAAAAGGAAAGACTATAAATAGAATCCCCTTTCCTAATTCTTTCTATTAATTTATTCTATCTGATTTTTTAGATTAAGTGGAAGAAGAAAGAGTTCCTAATTCTAAAAATTCTGAGTCAACAGCAGCTACTTTCTAATATCGAAGTGCTTAATCACAGAGAAGAGATCGATGGCAGCCTTTCTCAGGTGGACAAAAATGAGAGCGACTTGCAACGAAAGTTTGAATAAAACTATCATCGAGGAAGAGGTTTTTTGGCGGCACAGAGCCCGAGAAAAGCGGGTCAAAGAGAGGGACCAAAACTTTAAATTCTTTCATGGGATGGCTAACTCCAATTTTAGGAGGAAGATGATTTCATCTCTTTCGGTGAACGACAGAATAATCACTGATAAGGATGAAATGAGATGTGCGGTTATGAAGCACTTCAAGTTACAATTCAAGGAGGAGGCGGAGATAAGACCTTTCCTGGAGAGCCTCTCCTTTGGGCAGATTTCGTCAAATGAAAGTGTTAGGCTCGAATCCCCTTTCTCGCTGGATGAGATTTGAAGGGCTGTTTTTGAGGGAGACGGCAAAAGGGCGCCAGGGCCCTATGGTTTTCCAATGAAATTTTTGCAAGTCTTTTGGGATTCAGTCAAAGAGGATGTCTTCAATGTCTTCCACTAGTTCTACAAACACGCTCATCTAAGTAAGGGGACCTGCTCGACTTTTATTGTTCTTCTTCCTAAAAGTGATAGTGCTGCAAGGCTAGGGGATTTTCGCCCAATCAGTTTAGTCGGATGTCTTTATAAATTGGTAGTCAGAGTTTTAGTCAACCGGTTTAGATCAGTGATCGATAGTCTCGTAAGCCCATCACAAGGAGCATTTATTAAAGGTCGTCAAATCGTGGATGGGGTGGTCATAGTTCACAAATGTCTCCATTCTCGACACGCTGTCAAGAAATCGGGGATTATAGTGAAATTGGATATGGAGAAGGCCTATGACTGAGTTCATTGGTCATTTTTGATCGAAATGCTTGCTAAAATGGGGTTCGAATCTCATTGGAGAAAATGGATTTGGGCCTGTATTAGTAGTCCCATGTATTCGGTTTTGCTCAATGGTTCTCCCGCGGGGTTTTTTGCTGGCACAAGAGGGCTTCGGCAAGGTGATCCATTGTCACCAATTTTGTTCAATTTAGTGGGCGAGTGTTTAAGTAGACTGATTGATAGAGGGGCAATTTTGGGTCATATTGAGGGCTTCTCTTTGTCTCACAACCTCAATCCAATCACGCACATGCAATTTGCGGATGACACAGTTATTTTCTGTGATGCAAACAGTGAAAACCTATTGTATTTGAAATGGATCCTTGCGGCCAATGAAAGTTGCACGGGTCAGAGAGTTAATCTGAGCAAAACTAAAATATTTGGGATTCATGTCGATCAACCTCAACTGATGGACCTGGCATCCTACTTTGGACGGTCTCATTTCTCGGGCTCGGCATCTCGATCTCATTTCAGGCATCCAAGTGGGCCCCCATGGTTGGCGCGTCACACACCTTCAATACGCGGATGACACTATACTTTTTGGTAAGGTTGATGTAGCTGAGTTCCGATCAATGGCAGAGGTTCTCTCTGTTTACGAAGTGGTTTCGGGTTAGCGGGTCAACCTACACAAGTCGACAGTTACTATGATTGGAGTTGACGATTAGTTGGTGTCTGATCTTGCTCACGCGATGGACTATGAGATAGAATCTCTCCCTATCTCGTACTTAGGTCTTCCTCTCGGGCTCGCCCAACCCTCCGCTAGGGTTTGGAAAGGGAAAGTTGTCTTCTTAGAAAGGGAAAGCTTCTCAACAACGGGGGTCACCTCCTCCTCGTCAAATCTGCCCTTGTTAGTCTCCCCATTTTCTTCATGTCCATGTTCAAGTGCCCCATGGGGGTGATACACAGACTCAAACAAATCCAACGGAACTTTCTATGGGAGAGATTTGGATTCGACAAGAGGTATCATCTCGTAAATTGGGACATCTGTCAACTACCTGTGAGTTGCTGTGGATTGGGTATTCGAAGTCTGCGATGGGTCAATATTGCCCTCTTGGGAAAGTGGTTTTGGCGGGCAGCCTAAATGGAGAGAGAGGCAGTCTATGGTTATCAGTTTTGATGGAAAAGTATGGACATTTGGACGACTGTTGGGGGATCAATGCCGAGATTAACAAATCTTTCTCGGACTAGTGGAAGGGTATTTATGGGACTTGGCCTTCCATTTCTAGATGAGTGCGATTTAACTGGGGTGATGGTTCTTGCATCCGGTTCTGGGAAGACCCTTGGGCGGAGATCAGGCCTCTCAAAGAACTGTTCCCGATCATTTTCAGCATTGCGACTGACCCCCACGGTGTCGTGGCTAGTTTTTTCTTGGGATAAGAAGGGGAGGTTCTGTGGGATTTGGTTAGCAAAGACACTTCAGGGAGGAGGTGCCTCCTTTCCTTCGTTTGTTGGCTTTGGTGTACGGAGTGAGCAGAAACCAACACCGAGTGGATGCCCGTATTTGAATGCCTAGCAGGAATGGGCCTTTAGCATTAGGTCGTATTACCGGATTCTGTCGAGCCGACCTTTAATTCGATGGGATTGGGTGGGCTGTGGAAGGCCGTTGTTCCCCCCAAAGTCAAGTTTTTCACGTGTACCATGATTTGAGAGAGGATTCTTATGATAGACCAGCTAATTCTCAGGGCGAAAGATTTGCCTAACCTATGTGCAATGTGCCTTCAATCGGAAGAATCTGTATCACACCTTTTTCTCCACTGTTGGGTTGCTCATAAGATTTGGGGGGTCATCCTCAAGTCTTTCGACATGTTGTGGGTTGACCCGCCCTCTATTTCCCAGCAGTTTTTGGCTTGGTTTGGTGTGAGCTTGGAGGGCCATCAGGGGGTTTTCTAGAAGGTCAGTTTCTTCGCGGTCGTTTGGAGCATTTGGCTTGAGAGAAATTCCCGCATTTTCGGTAGGATACGGCGTCCTGTCAGGATGGTCCCGAAGTCTGTGAGACTTTGTGTTTATGGGCTTCGTTGGATAAAGAGGGGGAAGGGGGGGACGCTCTCCTGTGGGACCCGGGCTAGGTTGGGGGGGCTTCTCCCATTCCCCAAACTTTCCCGCTTTCCCCTCCTGCCCTTTGGTTTTTTGGGTTCTCTTTTTTCCTTCGCTTTTGCCTTGCGGCCTGTTTTCGCTTTTGTTGGCTTTTCTTTTTCTCTTTTTCTTTTGTTCGGTGTGGTATACTCTATTGTTCTCGACCAGCCTCTCGCTGTTTTTTTTAATATATTATGCAATTACCGATAATAAAAAAAAGGAGTACAAGAGATCATATATGATTGGATAATAAAATAAAGAGAAATAAAGAAAAAAATATTGACAATATGTGAGATGGCTAGGAAGGGGATCGAGAAAGTCAAAACTGTTAACTTGTGTCGTCTTTACTAGGTGGTTTAGTATATAACTTCTAAGAAAAGGGGTTTCTTTAGTTAGGATTTTTATGAAATTGGAGATTAGGGCGACGTAAACTTGTTTAGGCTTTATTTACAAATTTGATGCAGTCCAGAAATTTACTAAAGGAAGAATGAAGGTTAGTCTACTTCTCTCTTCCCTAATCAATTCGAATACTGTTTAATTGCTTTACTTCTTTAAAATTTTGGTGGGAAAGTTGTTGTCTGCACTATTTGGTGTCAGAGCAGAACAAACAGATCCAAAGTGGGTAAGATGATACTAAAGTGGGCAATATTTCAGAATTGAAAAGGAACTTGGAAATCACTTCAATGCAGCTAGGACTTTGAATATTATTCAAGTCAAGTCGAAGATACGCTACATAAAGAGTCATGAACAGACTCCTAATTCTTTTAAAAGGCCAACTAGTAGTACCAATATCTACCGACTGGGGTGGGATGGGCAGGAACTGATGTTGAACTGTGAAAAATCAAGGTATCAGAACTTTGCCCCAGTGGTGATGCCCTCAAGTGAGGTCAGGGGTTCAAATCCCATGCTTACCTATCAAAAACAAAAAAAAAAAAACAAAAAAAAGAAGTGAAAAATCAGATTTTTTTTCCCCATAGTTCCTAGGAATTCTACTGTTATGCATCCAGCATCCCTAACCCTTTTACAAGCCCACTCCCTGAGGCTTACATACAAATTTCTTATATTAACAATCCTATGACTGGCCCATATCGAGTTCTTTTAGACTCACATCTTCATTGTTTACAATGGGATGGCCAGGAATATTTGATTACAGGAGAGGAGCATATTGACATGGAGATTCACAACCCGAACCGGGATTTGAACGAAGACGATTTTGAGCGTTAGAAGTTAATCTCAGTTTTTGAGAATTCGACTATATTTCATCTTCAGATTTTATTTACAGCTTTATTTGAGAACCATTGAGATTTTTCGTTGAGTTAGCATGGATTTTGATTACGCTGATTATGAATAGTTAATTAATTAACTTTAGTTTAGTTTTAATAACTCATATTGTTTTAGATCTTATGGAGATTCATTTTATATACCGTTGTACTATAGTTTGGATCATTATGCTATTATATATTCTATCTTGGTCGATTGTTACGTATGCTATGTAATGTGGTGTCTCTAGAGGAGCACATTGATCCCGAGTGTGATTTTGGGGATGTCATAGGTACACAGGCCAAGTGGATGGGACTAATCCGATAGATAATTTTTACCAGAGAACTAAAACCATCCAATTAAGACACAATCTGTGCATTAGGGTGGACCATGGATTTAAATCTTGGTTTCGATGACAGAAAGAAAGTTGACTCAGTTTCAACTCAGCCAAGTCTAATGGACTAATATGACAACAATATATCTCGTTAGAACATATACAACTAGGCTGAGTAGAAGAGAGAGAGAGAGAGTCAACTCAATTTCAGCCTAGGTCCAAACTGAGTCGCAGCGACTCAGTTGACTCTTTCCCACTTGTTGTTTAGCCATCAATTTTAAGGCTCTTAACGGTTCTTGATCAGACAGAGGATCATTCAACAGTTCAACTTTTAGGGTCAATCCTATCTACATCAAGGCCTACCATTTTGTCATCTTATAATTATAACAATGTTTCATGTGCACGATGTAATGGCGCATGCACCAAAGCTGGTGCACCCATGAACCAAATAACAATTCTCAATCATACATGCATACAAAGTACATCTGTCTCTTTGTGCATGTATATACAAATATATATATATATATATATATATAGAGAGAGAGAGAGAGAGAGAAAGGTTGTGTCACTGTTTTGGGCGGTTTTGGTGCCTTGACTTAGGCCTATGCGGACCGGATTTGGGGCGCCTGCCCAAGCCTCCCGAACGGTCGTCCCGTGCCCGCCCAAGCTGCCCGGGCAGCCCCCCCCCCCTGTGCCCACCTAGGCGGTCGCCCCACCTTAGTCCCCAATTTTTTTTATCTCGGGAGTCATTATTCGGCAAATTTGGAAAGGGCCCTTGCACTCAGAAAGTTGGTCCTGGCACCGACTTTAAAGAGAGACTTCGTATTTTAGGGACATGTGAAGACCATTGATGGCGTCATATCAGATGACAGAGGTCATGTTTCACCCTGATATTCCACACAATAGATCTTGTGGGTGATCTTGGGTAAAATTAACTCCACCCTAAGTTAGAAATTGAGGGAAAGTAAGCAACCCTTCTTGGGTGCGATGCAATTAACACAACCCTAAGTTATAAATTGGTTGCAAATAACACAAATAACTCACCCAAGTTGTAGGGTGCAAATAACTTCACAAGAAGAAGGGGTGCAAATTGTATATATAGATACATTTGTGATAAAATAAAATATATGTGTATACACAGCGGCCGCAGGGATCGTGGGGGCCACTCAGCAAATTCTGCCCGAACATCCCCCTGATCGCCTGACCGGCAATTTTAAGAGCATTGGGTTGTGTGCCCAAATTGTCCACGTGACACCCAAAGCACTATTTTGGTGCCACATGGAGTTTGGATGCATTTAGATCTATTCTTTAAAAAATCCAGCAAAAATCAAACATTGACTGAGCTCCTATTGGCTACATGTGACTTAAAAGTTAACTTGATGTGGCATACAACCAATGGTTGCTGGAGTTATGGGATTATATTTCATGACTCAAGTTAGAGGATCATTACCCATATAAATATATATAAATTCTATTTAAGTATATTGTCAAATAAAAATTATTTATCCAAAATTCAATTAGAGAATGAAAATATGATATATTTATTCCAATCATTCTGCCAATTTTCATTCAGATTAATTTAGATGTCAATAAACCAGTAAATGTTGAAACAAAAAAGTATTAAATATCCATGAATGTGATATATAGATAAACAAAATAAATGATCAAAATCATAAATAAGATCGCAACTAAAATCTCAACCCTAAATGACACATACTAATAGCATTCTTCATTCTTGGATCTTCATTTGCAGAGATGAGTTGTTGTCACTGATCAAGTCATCCAAACTCGTCCATTCCTAATTACGAGCCCTTTACCAATACCATTGGAAGTGCAAACCTCTATATAAAATGCATTCTTGTTTGATAATCTAACTCCCATTCTTGCTCCCTCTTCAAAACCTCTGCTTGCAACTAACACAGACTACTATTGTAATTCCATAGAAGAAAAAAATTATGATTTCTATCAACATCATCAATTGATTTCCATATCTAGTAAACTATACTTGTGTTTTCGAATGTCAATATTATTTTAAAGATACATGATACATTCCTATATGTCTCTACTTAACTTTTTAATCATAGTTGATTACCCATTCCCATTCCCGAATCTACACCTTGCTCCATGCAACTAAAATCCGCTCACCTTGATTATGAATTTATGGTAAGGTATTGGAGTGGGACATTGCACCATTTGGGAGTGGGACATTGAACTTAATACGCCCTTTTCTCAGAGATGGGAGAAATGACTACAGAGGTAGGTAGCCCAATATATGTATATGATTTGTACTGAACTTAATTCTCTCTTTGTCCTCAATGAAAATGAAGCTTCAAGCCCATCTTAAATAATGAGGAGCCCACAGTTAGATGGTAGGTTGATTAGGAGCTCACTAGTTAGGGATTTTCTGCCGCTCCAAAGCAAGTTCCCTGTCATGGGATGGCTCACTGAGTCCCACACACCATGCGGCACATTGGTGCACTGCACACCTAATTCAACCTAATCATGCTTGCTTAAAGGCAAACCAACGGTGTCTTCCTTTCCAAGAAGCAATGTGCTAATGCGCATTGCGTCCCTCTATGTTGTTTATGCCAAATGGAGGCTAGCCTCACAATCGTCAGATGTGAATGTAGAACACTAAAACCTGGCCTATACTTGTTGCCGCCTGCGGTCCCAATACCAAGCCTTCCTCCACCACCCCACCACACACACACACACACACACACACACACAGAGTGCCCGTCAGACTCCGTTCTTGAACAACTCCAAGGTTAACAAAGCATCAGGGATGGCAATGGGTCTGATTTTGACTAGTGTTATGGTTCATCGGGAAGGGCTCAAGCAAAGCTACTTGGCTTGATTATTTAGCATGTTAAGCTTGTTGGATATACAACGGATTATCTGAGTATGAGAAGTATGCATAGTGAGTGTAGTCTCACATTGGTTAGCAATGTTTTAGTTGTCTATGTTGCCCTCTATATAAGGAGCTCATTCATTGTAACTTGAATTATCTTGAATAGAAAAAAATGTAGTCTTTGATGTTTGGTGTGCTTAGGGCTGCAACCGAGCCGGGCTGAGCCTGTAATAGCCCGAAAATTTCGAACAAGAACCTGACTGTATCGATGTACGTGCCCGGCACGGAAATCGAGACAATCTTAAAAAAATTAGTAAATGATATTGTTTGAAATAATATTAGCCTGTGATTAGGTAAGTTCGCATGTAGATTCTCACTTGAATCCGAGTAATATGAAACGTTGAGACGGCGTGCTACGCCGCATCGACCGTGTTCGTGCTCCACACCGGAATATAAGCTAAGGAAAACAGAAATATCTGTTTATTAGCTTATAAGAGAAGGAAAGGGGATCTGGGAGTTCATTCTCCTTCATCTTCTTCTCCCTACTTCTGTAAACCCTAGATTAGGTTGAGGGTTTTATTGGTCCTTGAAGAAACACGAGCCGAGAACACCTAAGTTAGCATTTACGTAACCCTTGAGTGTAAAGAATCAACGTCGATACGTTGTCTTTGATTGGTCAAGAAGGCGTACCTTCACTACGTGTGGAAGTGGAGCCACAGATTACTGGTTCCGAGTAAGGGGGGGTGACAAAGCCCAAGCTCCGGATCCGAAACCCTTGTTCAGATCGATTTGTCGAAATCCCGAAAGGGCCCAACAAAAGGTGAGTCCGTGTGTTTAGAAATGGGCAGTTGGATGTCCTTAATTGTGCAAGTGAGTGTGTATTAATGGTTGTAAGAAGCCATTAATGAAAATGGGTTTAAAATAGGGTTGGAGATGACCTCCATTAATGACAGGAGTTCTGTCATTATTGATCGATCAATGAAGGTATTGATCGATCAATGACTGGTAGTGATCGATCAATCTATATAGGACAGAAAAGTGAACAGAAGCTTGAGAATTCTGGAAGTTCAATGCTCGAAGAGCATTGATCGATCAATTTAGGCATTGATCGATCAATCCTAGGTATTAATCGATCAACATGAGAGTGATCGATCAATGACAGTTAGTGATCGATCAACAAGGGTATTGATCGATCACTGGAGTGTGTTGATCGATCAATCTGTATAAGAATCTAATGTGAACAGAAGCTGGGAAATTTGAAATTTAAGCTATTGATCGATCAATGAGGGCATTGATCAATCAACAGGAGGCATTGATCGATCAACCAAGCTGGTGATCGATCAATTTAGGTTGTGTTAAAGTGAGGAGAGAAGAGGTTATTGATCGATCAACAAGGGTATTGATCGATCAATAATGAGTAGTGATCGATCAATAGAGGCTATTGATCGATCAATTGACTCTGTTCTTGGTTGAGAGCTAAGAGGGTATTGATCGATCAATGGGGTTATTGATCGATCAATAAGAGTGGTGATCGATCAATCACCTATGTTTTTGGCCTGTGTTAATTTTGTGAGTTGAATACTACTGGACACTGTGCCAGTTCACATCCCAACATTCCTGACATGTAGAATACTGTGTTTATGGTCTAGGATCAAACCATGACGCCTTGAAAAGCTTTGGATTTGCTTAGAAGAGATTTTGACCAGAGGTAGGGGAAAACCAACCTAAACTTTTGTTGAGTATAATTTCATGTTTATTTCATATCTGCACCCTGATTTCTGTTTTAATAAGCATGTAAGCATATCATAAATTCCTGCTATCTCTGATTTTTGTTTCCTGATTTGCATCTTGAAACCTGCTTCTGATTTCTGTTATCTGATCTGTGAGGTCTGTGTATGTGATTTGATGATTTAACCAGATGATCCCCACCGATCCGACGGTATATCCGATGCCTGGCACACTTGTGCATCTGCTTGAAATCCCTCGGCACAATTGCACTCCATAGATGAGGCATTGTTGTAATCTAAAATTGTTCATGTGAACGACGATTGGTTGGGGTTTCCTATCGGAATATTTCTGTTTACTCCGTGCTATATAGTCACGGGAGTTTCTTAAGTTAAACATACACAATTTAAGTTCTCTGATCATATACTTGCATAACATCTGATTTCTTGTTCTACAAGCTCAGTATTCTGATTTGATTTGTCACGATTGTACGTTCTGATTTGATTTCTGTTTTGAGATAGTATGATCTGTATATTCAATTCATTTTAGTTGGAATTCTTCTATTGAGCTATGATGTAGCTCACCCTATTTTCTAAATCACTTTTAGGTTACGAGGTAGTTCCAAGACCGAGCGACCAGTTACCGGCTGACGAGGCCGAGGCGAGAAGTCTTATGTTTACATTTTGACATGTGGATTATTGTGTGCCTGGTGGCCACTTTTGTATATATTTTTAGTAGACTTTACTTATTGTATTATTTATACATTCTATTTGAAACCATTATCAGGAACCATTGTTTGGGTGATGGATGTCCATCACCAATGGTTCTTCTTGGTTCCTTTTTGAGAATTGTATTCTTTTGGCATATATAGAGATGCATGTTTTATTATACTATTCATTATTTTAAATGTCTTATGTGATGACTCGACCTACCACTGCTAGATTGTGTCTGCTTGGTTTCTGCTATACGAGCAGACACTTTACGATTGGTCCCGGGGATCATCCAGAGTATGATCCTGGTGGCACGGATTTTCGAGCGCGGAAATACGGGCAGTCACAGTTTGTATCAGAGCCTAGGCTTTAAGTTGAACTGCGGGTTCAGGTTGAATTGTTTTCACAATCTATGTACTGATTAATGTTGTTGTTTTCACAATGACAGACCAGTATGGGCCCTAAGTTCATAGGTGGGCACAGTGGAGGTAGAGCAGGTCAAAGAGAGGTTCCTCTGAGGGAGGTACCCGAGGTGATAGGCACGTCGAGGGGATTGGAATTCCTTTCGCATACTAATGCGGTTCCAGTGGGACCGAGAGGAGGTAGAAGAGGAAATAAGGAAAGAATGGAGCAGGTGTTGGAAGCATTGGCTACCAATGTCGCTCAGCAAACGGCTGCTCTGACTCAGCAGGTAGCTAGACCACCTCATCAGCCTAGTGGATTCGCGGAGTTTAGGAGAATAAGACCTAACTTCTTGGGTCAGACGGATCCCATAGAGGTGGAGGGATGGATAGAAGAGATGGAGAAGCTTTTCGAAGTACTCCAATGTAATGACGTGGAGAAAGTGCGCTGGGCCACTTTCAAATTAGACGGTGACGCTGGACCTTGGTGGAAGTCGGTGTCACAGAATAGACAGAGAGAGTTTCCTCACACTCTTGGACATGGGAGGAGTTCACGGAGGTGTTTTATCACAAATACTTCCCGAAGATTGTGAGGCATCAGTGGGAAGTAAAATTTATCGAGCTGAAGCAGGGTGCCATGTCAGTAAGGGATTATGGAGCTGAGTTTGATAGATTGGCTAGGTTTGCACCCCAGCACGTTGCCACAGAACTGATGAGAGCAAGGAAGTTTCAACTTGGCCTGAGACAGAACTTACAAAAGGATGTCGCCATGTGGGAGATGGAGACATATGAAGGAGTGATGGCCAAGGCTCTCATAGCGGAGGAAGAGAACCAGAAACAGTTCTCGTGGAGAGACAAGCAGGTGAGAGAGAGACCATTTCAAGGGCAGTCTCAGGACACGGAGCAGAACAAGAGGGCTAGATTTTCCAGACCTTCGAGATACCCTACGCACTCTCGACCAGCGATTTCTTCAGGTCCGAGTTCATACCAGAGAGCAGCAGTGCCTACGTCTTCCAGACCATTCCGACCATCTGGATCTTCTGGTAGCAGGGCCTCAGTGACTCAGGGACCTTCAAGGGTCTCGTCTTTCACTCCAGCTGTGTTATGTGCAAAGTGTGGGAAACCACACAAGACAGAGGAGTGCAGGAGAGAGACAGGGGCATGCTTCAGGTGTGGCAAGATGGGCCACTTGGTTAGGAACTGTCCAGAGGAGAGCAAAGAGCGAGCAGGATCGGTATCTACGCAGAGATCTTCTCGACCTGTGGTTCAAGGTCGAGCATACGCCGTTACCGCTACCGATGCTCTGACATCGAATGATGTCATCCAAGGTATGAATCAAATTCAAGAGAAGCTGTCTTATTTAATAAGATGAACTAGAAATTTAGTAAAGAGAGAATTTATTTGATTAAGTATGATGATAATAGTACACATACACACACACATCTGAAACACTTGATTTGATATTGTAATTGGCGTGTAGGTGAGCTGAAAGTGTATAGGAGTTGTGGCATTTGCTTCCATAGGGCTCAAGTCTTGATAGACTCAGGCTCTACGCATTCTTTCGTAAGGCCTCAATTTATAAAGGAATTGAGTGCCACTCCTGAGCAGCTAGATTTCATTTTGACAGTGTCCATTCCTACGGGTAGCGCAGTGAATGCACTCACTGTGTGTAAATCGGTGGTAGTGTCAGTAGATGATCACGAGACACTGGCAGATTTGATTCTGTTAGATATGAAGGGATTCGACATCATTCTGGGAATGGACCGGCTATCCGCTTTCCACGCGAGCGTGGATTGTCTTCGGAAGATAGTAGTTTTTCGTCCTCAAAAGGAGCGATCTTTTAGATTCTTCGGGGTGAAGTCTAAGGTAGCCTCGTTGATATCTGCTATTCGGGTTGAGAAGATGATGAAGAGTGGATGCAGTGGATATATAGCCTTCCTACAAGAGCAACGGGAGGAGACGAATGTGATATCCAATATCCACGTTGCATGCGAATATCCCGATGTATTCCCTGAGGGTTTTCCAGGACTACCGGCCAGGTCGGGAGATCGAGTTTGCAATCAATCTGGTTCAAGGCACTGAACCAGTATCTAAGGCTCCTTATCGGATGGCTCCAGCAGAATTGCAAGAGTTGAATGAGCAACTACAAGAACTGCTTGACAAAGGATTCATTAGACCGAGTGTGTCTCCTTGGGGAGCACCCGTATTGTTTGTCATAAAGAAAGATGGTTTGATGCGTCTATGCATTGACTATCGGTAGTTGAATAAGTTGATGATTAAGAATCGTTACCCGCTCCCTAGGATCGATGATCTGTTTGATCAGTTACAAGGAGCGAGGTTCTTTACGAAGATCGACCTGAGATCAGGTTATCATCAGCTGCGAGTCAAAGCTGAAGATGTTGAGAAGACGGCGTTCAGAACCAGATATGGGCACTATGAATTCTTAGTAATGCCATTTGGATTGACGAACGCACCTGCATCATTTATGGACCTGATGAGCCGGGTGTTTAAACCACACTTGGACAAGTCAGTGGTTGTCTTTGTAGATGACATCCTTGTCCATTCCAAGACAAAGGAGGAACATGGAGAGCATCTACATGTAGCTTTACGGACCCTCAGAGAACACAAATTGTACGCAAAGCTCAGTAAGTGTGAGTTGTGGCTGGACCAAGTGAGTTTCTTAGGCCATATCGTCTCTGCTAAGGGTATAACAGTGGATCCGACAAAGATCGAGGCCGTCGTGAATTGGGAACAGCCAAGAACAGTGACAGAGGTCCGTAGTTTTCTTAGTTTGGCAGGATACTACAGGCGATTCGTAGAAGGGTTCTCTAAGCTATCAAGTCCGCTTACTCAGCTCACTAAGAAAAATGCTAAGTTTGATTGGACTGATCAGTGTGAGAAGAGTTTCCAGGAATTGAAGACGCGTCTGACTACAACACCAGTGCTGGCTATACCTTCTGGCAGAGGAGGTTTTGCTATCTACAGTGACGCATCATATAGTGGTTTGGGTTGTGTCCTCAACCAGCACAAGAAGGTAATCGCATATGGCTCTAGACAGCTTAAGGAACATGAGAGAAATTACCCGACTCATGATCTGGAGTTAGCAGCGGTGATCTTCGCCTTGAAGATTTGGAGGCACTACTTATACGGTGAGACGTTTGATATCTACACCGACCACAAAAGCCTTAAGTATCTGTTTATCGAGAAGGATTTGAATATGCGACAGCACAGATGGATGGAGTTCTTGAAAGATTATGATTGTTCCATCCAGTATCACCCTGGGAAGGCCAATGTTGTGGCAGATGCTTTGAGCAGGAAGTCTTCAGCTCAGTTGACACATCTTATCACCAGAGTACAGCGGTGGCATCTACTTGAGGACCTGGCCTTGTGCGACACGCTGATTGATGTCAAAGGTTCAGGGGCACTGATTGCTACAATTGTGATACAGCCCACGTTATTTGATAACGTACGTAAGCTCCAGATGATTAACGGTGAGCTTATGGCCATTAGAAAGGATGTGATCAATGGGATCAGGCCTGATTTTACCATCAAGGATGATGGCACTTTGCTATTTCAA